>OZ020500.1:23208142-26063142 GCA_963971365.1 Lasioglossum villosulum
TAGCAACAACATTTAACCAATAACGGGCAACGTAATTTGAAATCACTATTGTACTGTTATGCTACTTTTCTCTGACTAAAATTGTTAGGAAGGGGCGTATATTTTTATATTATATTCAATATTATATTATATTCAAACAGAGCATCTCGTGAGTGGCACAGACAGTTTTTATTTGGCATAATTATCGGCAATATAGTAATGATACATGTACAATAAGACCTTATTTTTCAAATATGAAATTTTGACCATTCTACCCCCTGAAATTTTGAAAGCTATGAAAATACTTGTAAGATTGAAAACGAAAAACGTGGAGCGAAAGATAATAGTAAAGAGTTTAGAGAGTAGCCATCGTTAAGAAAACTCGCACAACAATCCATATCATTTGTAGTGCAATAAAATTGTTACAGATTTAAGTGATCTATTCATGCATCTATTGCATGCGCCCCACGTTTTCCGTTTTAAATCTTGCAAGTATTTTCATAGATTTCAAAAATGCACAATCACAAATTTTCAGGACTATCTGTATGGTGTTAGACATCTGTATGAGGCTAGGGAAAATTTTATTTCATATTTTTTAGTGCATTTTAAATTATACTTTTTAATCCGTCTTAATTGTACTTTTTAGTCCGTATATTAAAATTTGTTTCATTATTTTTTTTTTATTTAAATAATTTAAGCGATTATTTTTTATTTAAATAATTATTTTGAGTCCGTCTTAAAAACGTGGTTTGAAAAATTTCTTTTTATTTAAATAATTATTTTTTTCTCTATATTCAGATTAAAAAAATACGAAAATACTCGTTCTTACGTCCTTCGTGCCATATATTTTTTCGCAATTGTGATCATATTATTAAGGGTAGAACAAAATTATTAAATTTTTTAGGGGTGGGAATTGCAAACAACCCTTCGCGTGACCACTTTAAAAAAATTCAACAACAATGTTCTGTTATCTATCTAATATATAGAAAAGTCGCAAGCTGGTCGGATGGGTGAAACATAGATAAATATTGAAAAACAAATGAAATGACGCCATTATAATAGTACAATATACAGGGTGTTCAGGCTATTACTAGCCAGCATTTTTTGTGTAAATAGTAAATATTAGAAAAAAATGATGGAGGAAAAAGTATTACTGTTTTTTATGTGCAACACAATGACATATGCATTTTTGTTTTATTTACATGATTTTGATAGAACTGAAGGTGACCTTCAATTTTTTAAATGGAATGAGGTATTTTTTAATACGTCAATCGATGCAGCTGGACATTCGTAATAAAAAAGTACTAACCTATGTATGTCGAAAAGTTAATCGTTCAGAAGATATTTCAATATAAAAAACATAAAATACCATTACTGTCGTACTACACTAGTAAGTAAACTCTAACGTCTTAGTACGGCAGTAATGATATTTTTATATATTTTACATTGAAATATCTACCGAACGACTAACTTTTCGACATACATAGGTTAGTACTTTTTTATTACGAATGTCCAGATGCATCGATTGACGTATTAAAAAATACCTCATTCCATTTAAAAAATTGAAGGTCACCTTCAGTTTTATCAAAATAATGTAAATAAAACAAAAATGCATATGTCATTGTGTTGCACATAATAAACAGTAATACTTTTTCCTCCATCATTTTTTTCTAATATTTACTATTTACACAAAAAATGCTGGCTAGTAATAGCCTGAACACCCTGTATAATGTCATGTTTCTTACGACACTCTTTAGTAATTCTTATCAGGAGATTAAGTTCCTTCTTAATCAATTATTTCTTTTTAAACGCGAGAGACATTATGTAGGTGTAAATGAGAATTCTAGGAATCATAATATACATAATTTATATTATGTTTTATTTTGCATAAAAATTCGCTGTCTCTTCATGACCAATAATTATTCTATGTACAGGATAAATAAAAGAGGTGTTCGTGTGATAAACCCGAGTAAACTACGTTCTCACGGGTGCATTTAGGACATTTCCTGACCGGATTGTGAAGTGGTCAAAGGAAGAGCGTGAAGGAGACAAAAACAGATGATAGAAACAGCAACTCGAACTGTCGCGACTAGCCTAGAGTGTCCATTAAGGCAGCAAGAGTGTCCTTCCCGTCGGAAGTCCCGGAAAATTGACGCTCTGTGTGGATGTGTACATACGCGGTGAAACAGGATGACAAAGGCAAGGGCCACATTGAAATTTGAGGCTCTCACAAGACGAGAAACAGATTTCGAGAACAGAACGCTACGTTTCCGCGGGAAATTCCATTGATCTCTAACCTAGCACAGATTGAAACATTATGCTCTCGGAACTGCAATAAATCTTCGGCTCTTTAACCACCAGAGATGAAGAATTGGGTAAAATTAAACGGCTCTGTTTAATAAACTAAAAGCGGGGTAGTTAAGATTTGTGATTAGACAGTGGATCTTAACGCAAAATAGAAATGATCTGCATTATTAGTAAAAATTAATAGTAATTGCATTCCTTCGTTAATCATTTTTGGTCGTGTCAACGTTATACTGTACTAGGCCGTTGTACTTGTCTTGACATAAACAATAATATGGTGCACTGCAAAATATGTAGTGCCATTAAAAAAATGGTGTGATCTTTAATTTTCATGAACAAATTTCTTTCTGGAATTGTTGTTTTAGTACATTCTGTAGCCGGTTAAAAATTAATTAGCCCTTTGCACTCGGAGCAATTTTAACTTTAAAATTAAAGGTTTCTTCGGACCTAGAATAATTCCATTCTCTATATTTTTTTCCATTTTATGAATATGAAAAAATATTATTGTACCACTTTTCAAAATATTGTTTACACTTTTAACTATGTTGGTATCTAATCAATTGCTAAACATTTAAGTATTGTACGAGCAATTATATCAATTCCATGATGATGATATGTCATATACCATAGAGAATGGAAATATTCTAGGTGGAAGAAGTGTTTCGTTTTCGAGTGTAAAGGGTTAAAAATAAATATTAACGCTGTAATAAACAATTGCAAAATGATCTCGGCGCTACGGTTCGATCAATAAACTACCTTAAGCAATTTTGCTAATTATAAAATTAATTCGACGTTTCGGTTCCAATTTGAACCATTTTCAAGAACTTAATTGAAATTGCGTCTGTAATCAAAATGTTTTTGGTAAGACATACAATTTTCAAATTTTAAAGAACAGAAATGAAAATAGATTGAAAAAAAAAAAAAAAAAAAACAATTTGTATAAATAAAAATAAAAAGAGGAAAATTTTGTACTCACTTGCTTAGGTGTAATTAAATATTTAAATTTGAGAGTCGTGAGACACGTGAAACGCGTGCGTTCCCCATGTCTGTTTTCACGACACTGATCATTCTTGTACGTGATCTAGGTTAGCAAGATCGATATAGAGCGGTAAATTCAAAATTCATAATATGTCTTTAACCCCACATTGGTGAGAATACCAAATTGGTAAACCACAATTTAATAACAGTCAAATTGAAATGGAATCAAAACACAATATAAGGTTGCGTATGTGTCAGATTTGACAAACATAAGATCTATAGAAGATTTTATTGAAGATTTTATTGTGTTGGAAAAATTTTAAATAATAATAAAATCTTCAATAAAATCTTCTATAGATCTTATGTTTGTCAAATCTGACACATACGCAACCTTATATTGTGTTTTGATTCCATTTCAATTTGACTGTTATTAAATTGTGGTTTACCAATTTGGTATTCTCACCAATGTGGGGTTAAAGACATATTATGAATTTTGAATTTACCGCTCTATATCGATCTTGCTAACCTAGATCACGTACAAGAATGATCAGTGTCGTGAAAACAGACATGGGGAACGCACGCGTTTCACGTGTCTCACGACTCTCAAATTTAAATATTTAATTACACCTAAGCAAGTGAGTACAAAATTTTCCTCTTTTTATTTTTATTTATACAAATTGTTTTTTTTTTTTTTTTTTTCAATCTATTTTCATTTCTGTTCTTTAAAATTTGAAAATTGTATGTCTTACCAAAAACATTTTGATTACAGACGCAATTTCAATTAAGTTCTTGAAAATGGTTCAAATTGGAACCGAAACGTCGAATTAATTTTATAATTAGCAAAATTGCTTAAGGTAGTTTATTGATCGAACCGTAGCGCCGAGATCATTTTGCAATTGTTTTTAACAAGAGTACGATCGAGAAACACACATTTATTTAACGCTGTAATGTCTCGTACGCTTAGAAAAAAATTAATGTAGGGAGTAATGTAGGAAGTGTAGTATTTGCGATTAAGGAGTACTTTAAGGATATTCTGGAGCTATATACAAACGCAAAAAAATTTTTGAAAATTTGACAAGATATAATTCTTACAACATTAATGCAATTACCAATGTTTGGGTTCGATTTACTGCATCGTTTAAGTAATATTTATAGCAACTTAAATTTTGCATATTTTAACACGTCTTCTTATGGAGAATTCATAAAATTCCACTTCAAACCCTATTTAAACCTTCAAAAAACGCAACTAGAAACTCCAATTTTTTTTATATACAGTAAAAATTATGTATTTACTTATGTTCAAAATTTATTAGGATTCACTAGACAGTTACAGAGCCAAAAATTATAAACTGTTACAAAACATGAAATTTATCGTGTTGTCATCTCACTAGCATCAAAACGCGACAATACTGTGGACCACTGAATATACAGTAAGCAGCATAACTGAACCAATAACCACTAGTTTTGTATAAATCTTTATTTATTGCTAAGAATCTAGAAGAATATTAAAAAATGAACATTATACCTTGTATATTTCTCTTTTCACATTTATTCTGGTATTTTCTTGTATACTCTCGTATATTCTTGCATATTCTTTTATATTATTGTACATTTTTGTAGATTCTGGTATTTTCTTGTATGTTCTTGTATATTCTGGTAGTTTCTTGTATATTCTCGTATAATCTTGTTTGTTCTTGTATATTCTTGCATATTGTTCTATATTATTGTACATTTGTTATTATTGTACAATGTTGTATACTATTATATATTGTTGTAGGTTCTTGTTTATACTCGTATATTCTTTTATATTCTTATATATTCTTGCATATTCTTGTATATTCTTGTTTATTCTTTTATGTTCTTGAATATTATTGTATATTCTGGTATTTTCCTGTACATTCTCGTATAATCTTGTTTATCCTTGTATATTCTTGCATATTGTTCTATATTATTGTATATTGTCGTAGGTTCTTGTATATTCTTGCATATTGTTCTATATTATTGTATATTGTCGTAGGTTCTTGTATATTCTTGCATATTCTTTTATATTCTTGTACATTCTGGAATATTCTTGTATATTCTTGTATATTCTTGTAGATTCTTGTATATTGTTGAATATTCTTATATTTTCTTTTTATATTTTCGTATAATGTTGTTTTTCCTTGTATATTCTTGCATATTGTTCTATATTATTGTATATTGTCGTAGGTTCTTGTATATTCTTGCATATTCTTTTATATTCTTGTACATTCTGGAATATTCTTGTATATTCTTGTAGATTCTTGTAGATTCTTGTATATTGTTGAGTATTCTTATATTTTCTTTTTATATTTTTGTATAATGTTGTTTATCCTTGTATATTCTTGCATATTGTTCTATATTATTGTATATTGTCGTAGGTTCTTGTATATTCTTGCATATTCTTTTATATTCTTGTACATTCTGGTATATTCTTGTATATTCTTGTATATTCTTGTAGATTCTTGTAGATTCTTGTAGATTCTTGTAGATTCTTGTATATTGTTGAGTATTCTTATATTTTCTTTTTATATTTTCGTATAATGTTGTTTTTCCTTGTATATTCTTGCATATTGTTCTATATTATTGTATATTGTCGTACGTTCTTGTATATTCTTTTATATTCTTGTACATTCTGGTATATTCTTGTATATTCTTGTATATTCTTTTATATTCTTTTATATTCTTGAATATTCTTGTATATTCTTGTATTATAAGTTTTGTTACAGTTAGAAGTAACATCAGAAATTTTTTCAACAATTAATGTCTCCTCGGTTAGCACTGGCAAAATAAATGGAGCGACTCGATTTTGCACCACGTCCAATATTTGGCAATATTTAATATATTATTTATTTTTAATGTTTTGTCCACAACCCTTTTGCTTGCAAAACTGCACTGATTCGCTTCGGCATACTTTCTATTAATTTTTTGCAGTAATCCGGAGATATTTTCTCCCACTGTTCTTGAATTCTATCGTACAAATCTGTGATTGAAGTTGGTTGGGAGTCATATGAATCCCGAAGTCGTCTTTTTAGTAAACCCCACAGATTCTCGATGGGGTTAAGGTCGGGGCTCTATAATGTTCATTTTTTAATATTCTTCTACATTCTTAGCAATAAATAAAGATTTATACAAAACTAGTGATTATTGTTTTAGTTATGCTCCTTACTGTAGCTCCTATTCGGAGGGTACAATAATTCACAAAATTCATTTACAATTTTTTATAATACGAAGACAATTTGATTAAAAAATAAATATAACATGAAATTCACTGATTAAACGAAAGCTTTTTAAATTAATCTATTTTTAAATGCAAAATATCGTGAATGGCTACCATTGCCAATATATTGATGGATTTCGAATTTGTCGTACTTTTGTCTCCCATTGTACCTCCAGAACATCCTTAAATAAATACTATTGCAATATGGGTATTGAAATAAACTTTGAATAACTAAATAAACTATAAATGAAACTTGAAATCACGCAGAGAGACACTTCTTTACTCGACAACGAAAATGACACGAATGAACATCGTTCTGAAAAAGAACGTCGATCTCGGGAACATTTGAAATAGATTATTTTTGTTTCATGTATAAATTCCAACAAATACAAGTGTCGTCGTTCCGAATCATATTCTAGACGTTTGCAGATATGTAATATGATTACGGTGTTGAGCTGTTGCTCCGCATTGACAGGAACCATCCTGAAATCGGTAAACGATACCCTACCCATTAGCATTCCAGTGATGATCCCGAGGCGTCACAAAAATTGCTGTACCATTAATCAAAAAATATTGTTTACATTATTAACTATAATGTAAATGTTGGTATCTATATAATATAATAATATAATAATATAATATAATATAATATAATATAATATAATGTAATGTAATGTAATGTAATGTAATGTAATGTAATGTAATGTAATGTAATGTAATGTAATGTAATGTAATGTAATGTAATGTAATGTAATGTAATGTAATGTAAAGTAATGTTATGTAATAATAATATAATATAATATAATGTAATGTAATGTAATATAATAATAATATAATGTAATGTAATGTAATATAATGTAACGTAATATAATAATAATATAATGTAATGTAATGTAATATAATGTAACGTAATATAATAATAATATAATGTAATGTAATGTAATATAATGTAACGTAATATAATAATAATATAATGTAATGTAATGTAATATAATGTAACGTAATATAATAATAATATAATGTAATGTAATGTAATATAATGTAACGTAATATAATAATAATATAATGTAATGTAATGTAATATAATGTAACGTAATATAATAATAATATAATGTAATGTAATGTAATATAATGTAACGTAATATAATAATAATATAATGTAATGTAATGTAATATAATGTAACGTAATATAATAATAATATAATGTAATGTAATGTAATATAATGTAACGTAATATAATAATAATATAATGTAATGTAATGTAATATAATGTAACGTAATATAATAATAATATAATGTAATGTAATGTAATATAATGTAACGTAATATAATAATAATATAATGTAATGTAATGTAATATAATGTAACGTAATATAATAATAATATAATGTAATGTAATGTAATATAATGTAACGTAATATAATAATAATATAATGTAATGTAATGTAATATAATGTAACGTAATATAATAATAATATAATGTAATGTAATGTAATATAATGTAACGTAATATAATAATAATATAATGTAATGTAATGTAATATAATGTAACGTAATATAATAATAATATAATGTAATGTAATGTAATATAATGTAACGTAATATAATATAATATAATATAATATAATATAATATAATATAATATAATATAATATAATATAATATAATATAATATAATATAATATAATATAATATAATATAATATAATATAATATAATATAATATAATATAATATAATATAATATATTATAATATAATATAATATAATAATAATATAATAATATAATATAATGTTGGTATCTAATCCATTACTAAACATTTAAGTGTTGTACGATTCATGATATGTATCAATCTCATAACCATGAAATTTCAAAAATCATAGCGAATGGAAATATTCCAGGTCTACGAAATGTTTCGTTTTCGAGGTAAAATAGCTCCGAGTGCAAAGGGTAAAAGATCTTTAGAAACAATCCTAAACAGTGACAGACGTTGACGGTAATCCACATCCGATGGTTGCAAGGTGCCCCGTCTCGCCTAACAGACGCGTTCCTACGTAGTCTCTAAACCGATAATTGCTTCCAGCTCTATGCATAACTGATTGCAGCGTGAAGTCGGCGCTGAAGACTCTCAGAGATTATGCAGTCGGGAACGATTTCTTTGGTGGAGGGAAAAGTCGTGTAGGGCGGAGCTCGGCTGGCCATAAAGGATCTTTCAGCGCGAAAGAGTATATCGTTCGCGCGCCTTAAATCTCGTGGAAATCGTGGTCGTAAAGATCACGGCGCGGTGCGGCGTCTACAGATCGGCCGACTCATTTACAAATTTTCAATTCAACCGGCTTGGATTTCAAAACGAATCGGCCTGGCCCCGAAGGGCTCTCCGCAACCGTCCATAGATTACTGCATTCTTTTTCTCCGCTTGTCCCGAAGGCTCCCACGAGCCGGTTGTACGAATAAAAGCGGCGAGCGAGACGACCGGGTCGGTTGTCCCTTGGGTCGAACAGGGATGAAAGAATTCGAACGGGCCACGCGACTCCTCTCCTCTCGTGGCAATGATCGTAAATCCAGCGGCAGCTCCGTAGACTACTACCCTGCTCGTTACTCGGCCTCGGGGTTGAATTTAGAGATCACGATACTCCGGACAGCCGCTATTACCGGGCAGATCTTCGAAATTCACCCGCTGCCGGCTCCTACGGGGAGATTTTCGGAGATTCCTCGCTCGAGATACCCGTGATGCCCTCCTTTCGGCGAGCAACAATCGTAATTGCAATCTCTAATCTCACATAATGACTTCACCGGCCTGTTCTCACGATCCTTCCCAGCGACTTCGACGTGATTGTTACCCTCCGCAATGCAAAAATGTATCGAGCTGACGTACGTACGCTAGGGTGTCCCTTCACAAACGAAGCAGCGATAAAATGTTAGGACGCCCTCTAATTTTATTCCTTTTCATGCGCTAAGTAAGTGCGTAAAATATTAGCCTCAGCGAATTATTCTAAACCCTGCCTCAAGAAGCTTAAAGTTAGGATATTCTGTAAAAATATTTAGTATTTTTGTCGTTTTGAGTGAAAAACTGCTAACAATAGATAAGTATCATAATAGCAGAATATAATCACACAGTTTATTTACATAATACAGTTTTTAAATGGGAAAAAGGTTGGTTGAAAATGAATTTTTTGTCAATGTTGTCATAGGCACAGCTCTCCGTGCATGCTGACTGACCTAGAGAAGATTCTGAAAGTTTCCTTCACTTTTTACTTCACCTAAATATTGTTGTGGTAAGCGCACTCCAACGTAATAATATTTTTATATTTTCAATTTGCCAGTAATGTTTCTTTACGAATTGACTTTTGCGATGCGGTTTGCTCTAAAACATTCACGAAGAAACATCGCGTCTAAATGTTGAAATCGCAGCTTCCTGCGTTCTGCAGTTCGCAATTGATGCCGCCACAAACAGACCAAATGTGACTTTTTCGGCCTCCTTTGAGCACGTTTCTGCTTATAAGTTTTGACTGATACCATCTACATATATTTAGGGTTTTGCAATCCCGCAATCCCGCAGGATCCGCGTCATTTTTTAAGTAGGTAATGCGGAATCCCACATATTTTGCAGGATCATGCGTATAATCAAAATTTCACGAATGATGGCACGCACGATGAACTATTTTGATGTTTTGTCGAAGATATAGATAAGATTATTATATTATACATTTGATATTATTACGCACGTATACATATACAGGGTGTCCCAAAACTACCCTAGGAGCCGAAAATGGGAGGTTCCTTGGATCATTTGAAACGACATTTTCCTTTACGAAAATGGTGTCCGTGACTTTGTTTAGGAGTTATTAACGAAAAACACGGACCAATTAGAGCGCGGCTACAGCAGATTGATTCTGAGTTGACCAATGGCGACACCACGCCTCGCGGGACCTGTCGCAGAGTCGGACTCCGTTCGCTACAGCTGCGCTCTGATTGGTCCGTGTTTTTCGTTAATAACTCCTAAACAAAGTCACGGACACCATTTTTGTAAAGGAAAATGTCGCTTCAAATGACCCAAGGAACCTCCCATTTTCGGCTCCTAGGGTAGTTTTGGGACACCCTGTATACGTATGTATATTACTTATACGTATACGTTTATACTTCAATTAATAATGAAAATTATTTGTGCAAAATTTGTTTCCCTTACATTTAAACTTGTAATAGTTACTACTTTGAAAATTGTATATTATTATTTAATTATTTTCTTATTTTTCTTATAGACGCAATCTCAATTTAATCTTCAAAATGGTCCAAATTAGTGACCGAAACGTCAATTTTTTGATAATTGGCCAAATTGCTTAGTTAATTTTTATTTTTGTTTTCAACGATCGAACCGTAGCGCCGATATCATTCAACAATTGTGTTTAACAATAATACGATCGAAATAAATAAGTTTAGATAAGTTTATATACTTCAATCATAGGTAAAAAAGAGATTTATTAACTTCCCGATTCATAGGGAAGTTACTGTAATTACCCCGAAAATCGAAAATCGATTTTTTAGCAGATCTTCACGTTTCATGGTTATTGAAGTCATTTTAGACTATTTTTATCAAATTGTTAGTATGTGTGTGTGCGTATGGCCGTTTTTATGTTATCACATTTTTTGTTAACGTTTTCTGAAAAAGTAACAATGCGATCAGAATGATGAATGATGCAATCGATGTGTCCCGTCGTAACTTAGAGCTGATTAGATTTTGGTCCATATTGGTCAAGTAGTTTTTTCGATTTTCTAGTTTTTTTAGTTTATTTCGAAAGAAGTTCATTCAAGAATGCAATTTATACGAGAGGATGGAAAATTTCCACCGAATAAACAAATGTAATTATATATATTTCATTTTTTTTATTTAAAAAAAAATTTTTTTTTAATTATGCAACTAATGCTAATGTTACCACTTACAACTGTCACGTCCGGTGGTCCATCCGTCATTAATAAATAACAAATAATCACGATACAAATATTCCCTAAGCTATTTAAGATTTTCTCTAAATAATGTTGCGCAAGAAATAGAAATAAAATATTGTAATCACATACTAAGCGAATAAACTGAAAAATGATACGCGAGCGATGTTAAGCAACGAAGCAGCTGCAGGCCACCTGGAGCGCAAAAGTTACAAGAAAACCACCTAAACAAAATTAAATACCAAGAAGACCAAGAACGCAATAGAGCTGACACTGACGAAAGTACTCCGGAAGAACGCGAGAAACGGAGGACCCAGCCGAGAGAAAGAAAGACACAAGAGTAATTCAACGAACAAACTGCAGACTACGATTACGATGACAAAACGAAAACCGAACCAACTCCACAAAGATTTGGCTTAGAACAAAGGATAGAAGAAAATATAAAAACGACGAAACCTCGCCAGCGAGTCAGTGGCAATAGAAGCAGCAATCTAACGAGTTCACATTGAAACCAATCTTAATCGAAAAGTAGTCTAGCGTCGCGAACTATCGTAGTCAACAATTTGTGTGCGTGTGCGACAAAAATCCAGGCGGAAATTTGTATTAGCAGCGACTGAAAGCGAACCAGCGTAACGGTAATTACTAGCATTTATAACAACTACTAACTCTCTTACCGACTACTCGCAAAACTCCAATGTATTCTGAAATTATTGTTTAAATACACTTGTTCAATTTCTACTAAATATTAGCTTCTCCAAACTCATTTCAAATACCTAACTTCGATTTCTTCGTGACCAATAATTTATAACAAAGCCACATAAACAACATAAAAACTCTCAATTTCCCGAACCGAAGCCGGTGAATGCAGGTAGGTTCGAAACTGCGTCATATCCCTATCATATAAATCTATCAAAATCTCTATCGAATCTCTGTTTGTCCTACTTGGGACGTAACACAACTAACGAATCGGGAAGTTCTTCGTGTGGCTCGTGGAGAGTCACACACAAAATAAACTAGCTGGTTATTGTTGCTCGCTCGCTTCGCGAGCTCGCGGATGGGGTTGTTGTTGCTCGCTCGCTTCGCGAGCTCGCGGGTAGGACTGCTCTTGCGAGAGGGTTAGTGGTACGCATTGCTAGTGAGGTATGCAGCTATTAATGGTTTTTCTTTTATTTTGTGTGTGACTCTCCACGAGCCACACAAAGAACTTCCCGATTCGTTAGTTGTAAGCGGTAACATTAGCATTAACTGCATAATTTAAAAAAAAATGAAATATATATAATTACGTTTGTTTATTTGGTGGAAAATTTCCATCCTCTCTTATAAATTGCATTGTTGAATGAACTTCTTTCGAAAAAAACTAAAAAATCTAAAAAACTGCTTGACCAATATGGACCAAAATCTAATCAGCTCTAAGTTACGACGAGGCACATCCATTGCATCATTCATCATTCTGATCGCATTGTTACTTTTTCAGAAAATGTTAACGAAAAATTTGACACACACACACACACACACACACACACACACACGCACGCACGCACGAACGCACACACACACGCACACGCACACGCGCACGCGCACGCACACGCAAACACACACACACACACAAACACACACACATACCGACATTTTGATAAAAATAGTCTAAAATGAATCCAATGACCATGAAACGTGAAGATCTGTTAAAAATTCGATTTTCGATTTTCGGGGTAAAAAAACATTAATAGCTGTATGCCCCACTAGCAATGCGTACCACTAACCCTCTCGAAAGAGCAGTCCTACCCGCGAGCTCGCGAAGCGGGCGAGCAACAATAACCAGCTAGTTTGATTATTCTAAGCGGTAACATTAGCATTAGTTGCATAATTGAAAAAAAAATTTTTTTTTAATTAAAAAAAAATTTTTTTTAACCCTTTGAACTCGAGGCCGTTTTCGCTTGCGCGAACCAGCAACTCGAGACGATTTCGGCCAAATTAGGTGAACATTTTACAGGTACTTCAAAAATATTTAATTTAAAAAAAATTAAATAAAAAAAAATTTCACCAGTTTATTCATTTATATGTCGAAAACAACAAATTTTGATAAATATTACACTCTGTAATTAGTTTTGGTGTAATACTTACAAGGAGAGTGCAAGGACCACGGCACACCGATTTAGTTGAGACTTTGTATACTTATAGATCTTGATCTCCTATTTACGAATATATACCATTATAGGCGCCAACGCTCAATAGTTTTTGAGATATTAATAAACAAAGTTCTTACATTACTGCTTACATCTGCTATTGTAGAAGAGGAATACAGCGAATAAGGCTTGGTGTAGCGGCAACGTACGAGACTTCCACCCGTTGGGCTAGGGTTCGATTCTCGTCTGGTGAAAAATTTTTTTTCATATTTATTTATATTATTTATTCGCTGTGTAACATTGACTTGTCTATATGAAATTGCACATTTATTACAACTTAAAGAACAAAAGAATTAATAAATTATAAATAAATTCGCTGTATAACAATCTGCTTTCTCGTAGAAGTGCAAAGAAGCAAGGGGCAATGCAATAATACAGCACTTATTCGCTGTTTCTATATGTTATGTTTCGTATGCTTTTACATGTACGACTGTTGTAATTAAAAATATGAAACAATATTATTAAATTTGTCGTATATCATATTTTCACTTCCCATATTTACTTTACTTTTTCTGTTTTCGGACACGAGAGGGAAATTTACTATTTTATAAATTTCGGTTAATTTATTTATAATTTTTTAGTACTTTTGTTCTTTAAGTTGTAATAAATGTGCAATCTCATATAGACAAGTCAATGTTACACAGCGAATAAATAATATAAATAAATATGAAAAAAAATTTTTCACCAGACGAGAATCGAACCCTAGCCCAACGGGTGGAAGTCTCGTACGTTGCCGCTACACCAAGCCTTATTCGCTGTATACCTCTTCTACAATAGCAGATGTAAGCAGTAATGTAAGAACTTTGTTTATTAATATCTCAAAAACTATTGAGCGTTGGCGCCTATAATGGTATATATTCGTAAATAGGAGATCAAGATCTATAAGTATACAAAGTCTCAACTAAATCGGTGTGCCGTGGTCCTTGCACTCTCCTTGTTAGTAAAACAATAGCCAAGATGCATCCTTGCCACTTCACATCGGCCGGGCGCCGTATCGGCACCGCTCGAGTTGCTACTTAACATCGGCCGGACGCCGTATCGGCGCCGCTCGTGTTCAAAGGGTTAAATTTTAAAAAATATTTTTTTACATAAAAATGAAATATATATAATTACGTTTGTTTATTCGGTGGAAAATTTCCATCCTCTCGTATAAATTGCATTCTTGAATGAACTTCTTTCGAAAAAAACTAAAAAATCTAAAAAACTACTTGACCGATATGGACCAAAATCTAATCAGCTCTAAGTTACGACGGGGCGCATCGATTGCATCATTCATCATTCTGATTGCATTGTTACTTTTTCAGAAAACGTTAACGAAAAATTTGATAACATAAAAACGGCCATACGCACACACACACACACACACACACACACACACACACACACACACATACTAACAATTTGATAAAAATAGTCTAAAATGACTTCAATAACCATGAAACGTGAAGATCTGCTAAAAAATCGATTTTCGATTTTCGGGGTAATTACAGTAACTTCCCTATGAATCGGGAAGTTAATAAAAAAACCATTAAGAGCTGTATGCGCCACTAGCAATGCGAACCACTAACCCTTTCGCAAGAGCAGTCCTACCCGCGAGCTCGCGAAGCGAGCGAGCAATAATAACCAGCTAGTTTTAATTTAGATTTGTGTAAATTTGGATTTTGTTTGTATTTCGTTCGTAAATTTTAATTAATACGATTAAAGATGATTATCTCATTAAGTAAAATTTGTTTCTTTATAAAATATACATATATTAGATTGAAGAATTAAATCTTTCGTCCCGCGGGATTGAAATAAATCCCACATCAATCACGCGGGATTGCAATCCCTACATACATATATTCAATTGGAAATACTCATTGGGTTCAGCTCGCCGAGTTCTTTCAAAATATCCTATGTGCCGATTGTGTAGGTTGCATAATTTAGGAGTTCTAACATAAAAAGTGTGCAGTTTTCTTAAATTTCTTGGTTTTCCCACTTTTTAAACAGCTGTAGCTTTGCAACGGTAGGTTTTAGGAAAAATCTGGGAGAGACACACAGAGAGAGTGATAGCGGGAGAGAGAATGAGGAAAGCAAGAAGAGCGAAAAAGAGAGAGAGAGAGAACTACAGAGCAACGCGAAAAGCAAAATTGAATTGAACAAAATAGATTACAACAAACACGTTAAATACGTACATGCTTTTAAAAAATACCATGTCACAGCAACGCGTGGCGGGGGAGAGCTAGTATAAAATACAACCTTACCTGAAATCGCAGTGACTTGTTTCTCCAACACAATCCTGATAAGTGGCTTAAATTATAAAATCACTCACACACGCTTTTCGTTAATTAAAATATTACAAACACAAGGACAAGGAACACGTGCTAAACTAACCTCACTTTCCAGATAGCACAGGACGTCCTCAAGAAGTCCATTTTACGTCCATTTCAGGTCTGAACCTCCTACGTCCTGGAAGGACGTGTTACAAACGTCTTGAAAACATCTTTTTCGGAACGTTCGTTTTACGTCCAAAATTAACGTTTGAAGTAGAACGTTTTAAAAACAACTTTTTGGGGAGTATTACAGGTCCAAATATGTTAATTACGTATATACAGGGTGTTCGACTACAGGTGGGAGAAAATTTAAGGGTTGGTTCTTAACGATCATATAAGACGAAAATGAAGAATAAAAAAATTGCGATTTCGGCTTCGTTATTTAGCTATTAACAACGCGACAGTCACGTATCGAGTGACAGATGCATGCATAACTTGGTTCTCATTTGGGGCCCCAGCGAGGTGAAAATGTTTAACAAATCGTTGGACAACATTGAACTCTTTGACGTACACAACGTACACTTTTGTTAGACGCGTTGTTGATTTTTAATTTTTAATAGTTAAATAACGAAGCCGAAATTGCAATTTTTTTATTCTTTATTTTCGTCATATATCGTCGTTAAGAACCACCCCTTAAATTTTCTCCCACCTGTAGTCGAACACCCTGTATATGTGATTGATCGTATGAAAAGAAGAGACTGGAAGGGTCCCAGTTCCTTTTCGCATGGCAAATGACATTTACATAATAAAGTTTAATTATAGGAAATATATTTATAAACATCCATTTTTATATATATATGTATAGATACACCTAGTGAGGTTAGAAAATAAAAAAAAGTGACAACAGCACGTGGTGTTCCCAAGCGGTCACCCATCCAAGTACTAACCACGCTCAACATTGCTTAACTTCGATGATCGGACGAGAATCGGTTTTTTCAATGTGATATGGCCGTTGTCTAAAGTAATGCTAAAGCAATGAATGATATAGAACTCAATTTCCATAATATCATACGTAGAAAAATGTATATTTTCTTTGAAACATATACACTAATAGTTTAATTAACTAAAGAGAATTATCTCTCTATTTATTTGTCCAAGTTAATCACGAATCTTTCGTGATTAGTGATGGCGTGCATCCCAGATAGCACCCGACGTCTCATAGACGTCTGTTTTATGTCGTTTTTAGGTCCGAACGTCTTACGTCCCCCAAAAGTCGTCTATTTAGAGGTGACGGATTTATGTCTAAAATAAGACGCCTTAAAGACGTCTTTTCGGTGATGTCTAAAGTACGTCTGAAGACGTTTCTAACACGTACCGTTTTGTAACACAAGACATCCAAGAGACTTTCGTAAGCCGTTCAGAGGTCCGAATGTCTTGCGGCAGGTATTTTACTGCTGCCATTGAGATGCGTAACATTTTTGTTTAGCTTCATTTGACAAAAATCACATTTTTGTTAACCTGCAGCCGGGAAAAATGATAGCATATGTGTATACAGGGTGTCCCACTTTATCGAGAACGGCACGATATCTCGGAAAACGGTGTCGTTATCAAAAAAGTGTTCCTACAAAAGTTGTTTGGTATGACGGGCTAAGTTACGTGGTATTGATTGTTTCGTTGTGGGTGGAGTGGTGGAGGACATTTCAAGGGCACCTTGATTTTTTTAAATGGAATACTATAGTTTTTTCTTTAGAAAATAATAGCGGGTAGTGAGACGAATCCACGGATTTGCTGCATGATATTATTCTGATTTTGATGACGGTAAATTGTTAGCTTGTGTTTACATACTGCATCGGTCGACGGTTAACAGCCAGCAGCCGCTGCTAAGTGGCATCGACCGAATAAACCATAATATAAATTATATACAGTGACTCCCATTAATATTCGGACGCTCTAAACAAAACGATAACTGGTTAAACATTGAACTACACGACTTGAATTTTTTGGAGAAGCTAGAGCAAATAGTTTGCTACAGAATTGCTACGGAAAAACATTTTTTCAAAAATTGCAATTGATCGGAGTTGTAGAAAAAATACTAAAAGTTGCATTTTACAACTTTTTTATTTGGGCCTATATTGAAAATTTTAAAAATACGTTTCGTAGATCTGTGTCAATTAACATATTCTGAAAATTTTATCAATATTGTTCGACGTTGCAATGAGCTACAAACGTTTAACGATGGTAAAAATTTCAGATTTTCACGATTTTCGGGCCATAACTGCAGTAAATCTGCCTGTCGTCGTTTTTCCCGCATCAACCGATTTCGATAAAACTTTCGCAGTGCATACAATTGACACAGATCTACAAAACGTATTTTTAAAATTTTCAATATAGGCCAACATAAAAAAGTTGTAAAATGCAACTTTTAGTATTTTTTCTACAACTCCGATCAGTTGCAATTTTTGAAAAAATGTTTTTCCACATTCTGTAGCAAACTATTTGCTCTAGCTTCCCAACAAAAATTCAAGTCGTATAGTTCAATGTTAAACCAGTTATCGTTTTTTTTACAGCGTCCGAATATTAATGGGAGTCACTGTATATTATGATTCCTAGAATTCTCATTTACACCTACATAATGTCTCTCGCGTTTAAAAAGAAATAATTGATTAAAAAGGAACTTAATCTCCTGATAAGAATTACTAAATAGTGTCGTAAGAAACATGACATTATATATTGTACTATTATAGTGGCGTCATTTCATTTGTTTTTCAATATTTAACTATGTTTCACCCATCCGACCAGCTTGCAACTTTTATATACAGGGTGTCCCAAAATTCCTCCGACACCCGAAAATGGGAGGTTCCTTGGGTCATTTGAAGCGACATTTTCCTTTACAAAAATGGCGTCCGAGGCTTTGTTTAGGAGTTATTAACGAAAAACACGGACCAATCAGAGCGCGATCTAGACATGCGATGACACGTTCGGCCTATTGACAGTTGGCGCGTCGGGCCGACTGTGCTAACTCACGTCTAGGTCGCGCTCTGATTGGTCCGTGTTTTTCGTTAATAACTCCTAAACAAAGCCGCGGACGCCATTTTTGTAAAGGAAAATGTCGCTTCAAATGATCCAAGGAACCTCCCATTTTCGGGTGTCAGAGGAATTTTGGGACACCCTGTATATTAGATAGATAACAGAACATTGTTGTTGAATTTTTTTAAAGTGGTCACGCGAAGGGTTGTTTGCAATTCCCACCACTAAAAAGTTTAATAATTTTGTTCTACCCTTAATAGTATGATCACAATTGTGAAAAAATATATGGCATGAAGGACGTAAGTACGAGTATTTTCGTATTTTTTTAATCTGAATATAGAGAAACAAATAATCATTTAAATAAAAAAGAATTTTTCAAATCACGTTTTTAAGACGGAGTAAAAATTAAAACGAACTATAAATAATTATTTAAATAAAAATTAAAACGAACTAAAAATAATTATTTAAATAAAAATTAAAACGAACTAAAAATAATTATTTAAATAAAAATTAAAACGAACTAAAAATAATTATTTAAATAAAAATTAAAACGAACTAAAAATAATTATTTAAGTAACAATTAAAACGAACTAAAAATAATTATTTAAATTATGTGAATAAAAAAGAAATAATGAAACAAAATTTTAATATACGGACTAAAAAGTACAATTAACTGACAGCCAACAGCCAGCAGCCGCTGCTAAGTGGCATCGACCGATGCAGTATGTTAACACAAGCTAACAATTTACTAACAATTTACCTTCATCAAAATCAGAATAATATCATGTAGCAAATCTTTGGATTCGTCTCACTAACGGCTATTATTTTCTAAAGAAAAAACTATAGGTACTATTCCATTTAAAAAAATCAAGGTGCCCTTGAAATGTCCTCCATCCCTCCACCCACAACAAAACAATTAATACCACGTAACTTAGCCCGTCATACCAGCAACTTTTGTAGGAATACTTTTTTGATAACGACACCGTCTTCCGAGATATCCTGCCGTTCTTAATGCAGTGGGACACCCTGTAGATTTGTTAATCCATTGTTCTTCGCTTAATCTTCTTATGGTGGATGCATGCTCATCAATTTCTTTGTAATCATTTTCTTCTTAATCCATCGTCTATCTCTTGACCGGACGTATGATATTCCATTCATTTGCACCGGTCTATTATCACGTATCGCTCGCATATTATGTTTCGAATTATTTAATTTGTTTAAAACATATTTCACTGTGAATTAGTTCGGTGAAGCTTTTAATTAAAAAAAAGAAGTTTAGTTTTGAAATAGATCACATGAGTTAACAATCCTATGTAGTTCGCTACAAAATACATCTTATAACTCTTCTTAATTCGATCGCTCGCAGTACGGTATAAAATACCATAATTCAATATTCAATATAATATTTGGTATAATAATCGGTTACAATTCTCGCGCAATATTAATAAAACAAGAAAAGGAATTCAGAAAGTATATGTTATATATATATATATGATTGAATTAATTAATTACTATCTATGACAGAACCACCGGACGTGACAGTATTCACGAAAAGTAAAATAAATGGATACTTGGGAAAATTGTTAAAAAATTCTGTAAAAATATCTTCAAGTAACAGAATCACTGCTGTCGTTAAATGTAACGAAGTCGCAACAAAATACCATTCATTTTGTTGCGCCTTCGTTACATTTAACGACAGCAGTGATTCTGTTACTTGAAGATATTTTTACAGAATTTTTTAACAATGTTCCCAAGTATCCATTTATCTTACTTTTCGTGCATACATTATTGAACAGAACGAAAATGTTATTTTTGTCAAACGAAGCTAACCAAAAATACTGTGTATGACACAGTGTATCTTATTTGCTTTCTGACACGAAAAAATTGTTTAAAATGATTGTTGATGCTCCTCAACGGGGACCTATCCATAAAATGCTGGTTTCAATGAGCACAAGTTGTTCGCACCGAAGATGGGTAAGCGGTTTTCGAAACAAGAATGGTTAGTTATAGGACCAGGGGCTTTTTCAACGTTTCCCGGAGGAAAAAACTGTCCCTTGAGGAGAATGACGGCGCAGGGTAGGGACTGGTGCGTCCCTTTGGGGCTCAATCGTTTAGGCCCGAATGATAGACGATAGGACTGGAAGCTTACGCCCTAAGAAGTGTCCCATAAACCATCAACGAATCAACGCGTGAGCTGGTTGCAGCGCTGGTAACGGTTTTACCTGCGCACCAGTTTCCAGCGGCCTGACCTAGCCCGCTCGTCGATCACGGATATTTGGGGCAGGACTCCGTTCCGATGCGATATCATTCAACGACTTTTCTACCTGCATCCCTGCTACTCTTCTTCCTCTTCTTTGGGTGGGGACGAGAAAACTCGATCTAGATATAACGGGTGGTATCAACGAACTAGATTCGACTCGACGTAGAACTTTTGTCATTTTTATTATCAGTTCATTTATTGCCGAACATCGATTCATTTCATTTCATTTCATTCGATCAATTCATTTATTGCCGATTTGGAAGAAATTTTCAGGATACGTTTAATCGACACTCATCTACAAAACGTATTTTTTAAATTTTCAATATAGGCCCGCATAAAATAGTTGTAAAATGCAAGTTTTAGTATTTTTGCTACAATTCCGATGAATTGCAATTTTTGAAAAAATTTCTTCTCACATCCTTCAGTAAACTAATTGCTCCAGCTTCCCCAAAAAATTCAAGTCTTGTAGTTCAATGTTTAACCAGTTATCGTTTTTTTTAGAGCGTTCGAATATTAATGGGAGTCACTGTATATATAAAATATTGAAACGATATATAATAAACATTAATTATTAGTTTTGAACAATTGTCTTCAATTCGAACTGCTATAATAAACAATGTAAGCAATAAGATACGGTTATAAGATTATAAATCGCAAGTTTATATTTATATAATCAATAAGCAATAAAATGGAAAATTTATTTACAGAGAATTCGATTATTTGTTTTCAATCTTACGCGAACCTCTAAATTAGGTATACAGGGTGTCCCACATAAATGATAACACCTAAATATCTTTCGTATTTACAGTCCTATCAGAAAACTCATATTACAAAAAATTGTAAATGAATTTTGTGAATAATTGTACCCTCCGAATAGTAGCTATATTCAGTGGTCTACAGTATTGTCGCGTTTTCATGCTAGTGAGATGACAAAACGATAAATTTGAAGTTTGGTAACAGGTTATAATGTTTTTCTCTGTAATTGTTTAGTGTATTCTAATAAATTTTGAATATAATTAAATATATAATTTTTACTATACAGAGTGTCCCACATAAATGATAACACCTAAATATCTTTCGTATTTACAGTCCTATCAGAAAACTTCAGAGGACAAAGTGACGCCATTGCAGGGGGGCAATATAATAATGAAGAAAAAAATTTTTTATGTCGTGTTTTTAAATGAAATTGCAATGTCACCGATGTTTTTTTAAATGGAATAGTATATTTTTTTGCGATAGCATGATAGACAATAAAAAACTGAATTTAGTGGATACCACCTTTTTGACCTTGATATGATATGTCAAGGTCAACCCGACGTAAACAACGCGCAATCTTTGCTGAAACACGTAAATTTTAAACTTCCACATTTCATCCGCTTCAACATGATTATTCTTGGTCAAGGTCATTTCAAGGTCAAAAAGGTGGTATCCACTAAATTCAGTTTTTTATTGTCTATCATGCTATCGCAAAAAAATATACTATTCCATTTAAAAAAAACCGGTGACATTGCAATTTCATTTAAAAACACGACATAAAAAATTTTTTTCTTCATTATTATATTGCCCCCCTGCAATGGCGTCACTTTGTCTACTGAAGTTTTCTGATAGGACTGTAAATACGAAAGATATTTAGGTGTTATCATTTATGTGGGACACCCTGTATAATAAAAATGAAATGCTGTTCGTTGGTCACGACATCACGTGAGAACGGTTGGACCGATTTGGCTAATTTTCGTTCTAAATGTTCGTTGTAGTCCAAATCGTGTTTTTACAGTAGAAAAAATTGGAAAAGTTGCTCGGAAACGTGAAAATTCGGGAAAAACTAAAAGTGCTTTTCGAATCATATTTCAATACAACGAAAAAACGTACGTCGCAGCTTTTAATCAATATTTCAATAGGAATTTACATTATCCATTTTTACTGTGTTCACATATATCCTGTATAGCTTTCCACAAAGTTCACAACCAAATTTATTGAAAAATGGACAGAACAACGTCTGTCAGGTCAGCTAGTTTAAAATACAGTCCTCGCATAACTTGATCAAAAATTCTTCAACACTACACCTACCGAGCCTTAAAAGTAGCTGGGACAAATTCCCTCATAAAAATGACAAGATTGATTTCATTTATTTTATTATTACTGCAATTGTAATTCGTGTTCTACTAAATATATCTATACAATCACTTTTTATGAAATAATTTTTATTATTTCAATAATCATGAAATAAAAAATCTGCAATCGGTGATTTTGACCGGTGATGGTAGGATTAGTGTTAAAAAGACTATACACTACAGTGTGTTTCGTTTAACGTTGATTCGTTAATATCTTCGTTACCTTTCCGGATACGCAAAATGGTGTCAGGAGAAAGTTGTTGGGTTTGAAAAATTGAACAACTGAATTCTTTTTACAGGACGTTTCCACTTTTTTTACAGATTAATGTTGTAGTGGACGTCAAAATGAATTTAATGATATACAACTCTATGACCTTAAGGTGAAACAATCATGAATGAAAAGACTCGCAAGAACTCGACAAGGTACATATTCCTTGTTATTATATAATTATATATAATATATATAATATATATATATAACATATAAATGGTATTTTTGAGTTATTTAAATTATAATGCTCCTCTCAAAAGTATTCAACTTCATCTGAAACATATTGTTTGCTATGCGTAATAATAATGACGTAAGTCTAGATGGCAAAAAATACCATTACTGTCCTACTAAGACGTTACAATATTAAGTAAACGCTAACGTCTTAATACGATTGTAATTTCTAGAGTTATTTAAATTGAAATATCTCCTGAACTACTAACTTTTCGACGTACATAGATTAGTACTTTTTTGTAACGAATGTCCAGCTGCATCGGTTGATGTATTCAAAAATACCTCATTCCATTTAAAAAAATTGAGGTGACCTTCAAAAGTCCGAAGTACCTCCACCTACAAAAAAACTATTATAGCCACCGAATGGCCCCCTTCGTACTGTACAATTTTATTCGAGCAAATATTTCTGTGAAACTTATTATTTCGAAGATATCTGAGGTGCTAATAGTTACTGCCCCACCCTGTATACAGGGTGTCCCAAAATTCCTCTGACACCCGAAAATGGGAGGTTCCTTGGGTCATTTGAAGTGACATTTTCCTTTACATAAATGGCGTCCGTGGCTTTGCTTAGGAGTTATTAACGAAAAACACGGACCAATCAGAGCGCGACCTAGACGCGAGTTAGTACAGTCGACACGACGCGCCAACTGTCAATTGGCCGAATGTGCCATCGCATGTCTGGATCGCGCTCTGATTGGTCCGTGTTTTTCGTTAATAACTGCTAAACAAAGCCGCGGACACTATTTTTGTAAAGGAAAATATCGCTTCAATAGACCCAACGAACCTCCCATTTTCGGGTGTCGGAGGAATTTTGGGACACCCTGTATATATATTCTTGGGACGTCTTTAAAACGTAGGTTTTGTAACACAAACCATTGAGAAGACTTTTGTAGGCCTTTCGGAGGACATTCAAGACGTCCATAAGATATCTTGAATATCCGACAGCGGACGTATTTAAGACGTTTTCAAAATGTCTGTGTGCTATCTGGAAGTTTTAAATTAATTTTAATAAACGCTCATTGTTCAATCATCCTTTCACTAAGATTGCTGCATTTTCGAATGTAGATAGGGTAACTGCACCAGTGAATAAACGGGCACCAGTAAATGAACGCTTTTGTATATTTCAACAAATTTTAACCCGCACGGCATACTAGCGATAAAATTGTGATTAAAGAGTGAAATAAATAGGAGAATATTGTTTAGTAATTTTGTTCATTCATTGGACTATTGTTGTTCAATTACTAGAATGTAGTGTTCATTGACTGGTATTTTTTATATTTTTTATTTAACGTTTAATGAAGAAAAATAATAATAATTTCATTTTATTTGTGTTCATTTATTTTTGACAAATGAAATATAGGGAGCCATTTGGCATATATGAGATTCCTTTAATTCACACATTTTCTTTTACATAAAATATCTTCTTGAACAATTACTTATATGTTCATTCACTGGTGCAGTTACCCTAATCGCATAAGAAAACATCCTCACGAACATAAACATAAAATTGAGGTGTCTGTGAATGCGAAACGGAAGGAACACGAATGAAAATGGAAGATTTTTTTCACATCAAGCGAGTGACATTAAATAATTTACATTAAATTGTATTTCAATTACATTTTATTCCACTTACATTTTATTTAAATTACACTCGTGATTCGCGTAATTAGCAATTAAATTAAGTGAAAGTAAAATGTAATTCGACTAAAATTTATTTAAATTAGAACAACTCTGGTGGACATTCTTGCTTGAATTTTCAGGCCTCTGTTTAGGTCAGCAATTGAAGCCTTGATATCTGACGAAGGACTTTCCATGGTCGCTTCTTTGCAATGTACAGGGTGTCTAAAAATTATATGTCACGGCCACCATAGCGTGAGTCTACACCTACGATTTAGTGGAAATTGACATAAAAAACTCCCCGCAAAATTGACCTTGACCTTGAAAATCAAGGTCAAACAATTTTTCGTTTAATCCTACTGGCCATAAGGACCAACTTTGTGAAAGAAACCATGGGTCGTATCTCAACCGTTCTCTTAAAAAATGATATTGCATTTCTTATCATTTTTGCAACTTCTTTGTTCATAATGTTCGTTCTTTCATTCTATAATTAGTGGAATATCATGATTCTGATAATTTCATACCCAACGAGATGATACTCACAGAATGTTGTCATGTGAAATATTTTGATAGAGACGGCTACAACCATATAGCTGACAGTTTTTCACTTGATTCATTATCGGGGCTAATATTCATGATTTAGTCCATCGCAAGCAAACGATTGAGAAACATGCCTTGCAGGAAATATTTAAATTATCGCACTTTCACAGCATTCCTTAAGAAAATGGATCATTTTAGACGCCAACAATTGTTTACCTGATCTGAGATTAGTACGCTATTTATTTATATGTCGTTGCTAAATGTAAAAATTTTCCAAATAAAGTTGAAAAAATGATAAGAAATGCAACATCATTTTTTAAGAGAACGGTTGAGATACGACCCATGGTTTCTTTTACAAAGTTGGTCCTCATGACCAGTAGAAGACGATTAAACAAAAAAATTTGTTGACCTTGATTTTCAAGGTCAAGGTGAATTTTGCGGGGAGTTTGTTATGTCAATTTCCACCAAATCGTAGGTGTAGAATCACGCTATGGTGGCCTTGACATATAATTTTTAGACACCCTGCACATAACGCATACTGTTGAAAAATTGTGTCAAATAATTAATATTCATTGTAACACCTATCGTTACAAAGTGGATTTCTTTACAATTACATTACAATGTATAATTACACCTCGGTGCTAATTAGTTCGGATAATTGTCGCTTTATTGTCTGTAGTTCACAAAACGTTTATGATGTTATGCCACATGTAGTTATTGTACTGATGACTATATCACCGAATACATCCGAATACTCTCGAGTGCGTGTAACGAACGTTCCAAATTAATGCGTCAATAAAATGATAGTATTAAGTTATTAAAATCAACTTATTGATATCAATTTATTAAAATCAACTTATTGATATCAATTTATTAAAATCAACTTATTTATATCAATTTATTAAAATCAACTTATTGATATCAATTTATTAAAATCAACTTATTGATATCAATTTATTAAAATCAACTTATTGATATCAATTTATTAAAATCAACTTATTAATATCAATTTACTAAGATCACCTTATTGATATCAACTTATTAAAATCAACTTATTGATATCAATTTATTAAAATCAATGTATTCATATGAATTTATTGAAATCAACTTATTAATATCAATTTATTAAAATCAATTTATTCATATGAATTTATTGAAATCAACTTATTAATATCAATTTAGTGAAATCAACTTATTAATATGATTTTATTAAAATCAATTTATTCATATGAATTTATTGAAATCAACTTATTCATATCAATTTATTAAAATCAACTTATTGATATCAATTTATTAAGATCAACATATTGATATCAATTTATTAAGATCAATTTATTCATATGAATTTATTGAAATCAATTTATTAATATGAATTTATTGAAATCAACTTATTAATATCAATTTATTAAAATCAACTTATTGATATCAATTTATTAAGATCAACTTATTGATATTAATTTATTAAAATCAACTTTATGATATCAATTTATTAAGATCAACTTATTGATATTAATTTATTAAAATCAACTTATTGATATCAATTTATTCATATGAATTTATTGAAATCAATTTCCACTAAATCGTAGGTGTAGAATCACGCTATGGTGGCCTTGACATATCATTTTTAGGCACCCTGTACATAACGCATACTGTAGAAAAATTGTATCAAATAATTAATATTCATTGTAACACCTATCGTTACAAAGTGGATTTCTTTACAATTACATTACAATGTATAATTACACCTCGGTGCTAATTAGTTCGAATAATTGTCGCTTTATTGTCTGTAGTTCACAAAACGTTTATGACGTTATGCCACGTGTAGTTATTGTACTGATGACTATATCACCGAATACGTCCGAATACCCTTGAATGCGTGTAACGAACGTTCCAAATTAATGCGTCAATAAAATGTCGGCCTGCGTCGTCCGTGACATACGCAGCTACACGGAAATTACTCACACAGACACCTCAAGATATTTTAATGAGAACATTAATTACGTATTCCGCGATCAGAAGCACGCAACCTTGTTGTCGCGTCGTCAGTTCGTTCTCTGCCTCCCTTTCGGAGGGACAACGGAGTTTCTTGTTCGCAGGTACACACCGGGTCGCGGAAATTCGTCAGGGGATGAAATTCAGGTCGTAAAGGGGATCATTGTGCTCCGCATTGTTCACGTACGCGGTAGCTTCAGGATAGCATGAAACCTTGATTCTAACTTCAACGTGATTTTGGGACGAGGAGCTTTTCTACCGTTCGTGTTCTCTAATACGCTCTGTTGTTAGAATAGGGCACAGGAGAGGCAGAGGAAGACTTAAAAAGATCTTTGAAACGTGGCTAATGGAAGGCCTATATAAGGGGTGATTTTATTACGTGAGCAATTTTATTGCCGAATAAAACTGTTTATCTTATTCTTGAAAAATTTATGGGGAAATTGGCTTCGCCATTTTCACTGATTCACTCGTACAAATAATCTGCTTAATCCCTTTTTACCGTAAAATATCGTACTAGGTTATAATCACTGCACCTATTTCTAACAAGTTCCTAAAAGAAAAATTTGTCATTTTATAACTACATTTACTTTGATGCTTCGATATTAGAGGTGCGCGAGAACCCAAAAATGTCGAGGCGGGTCCAGACGAGTTTTCGATAATTTTGAGATTCTCAATTGTTGAAATCAACTTATTGACAGTAATTTATTAAAATCAATTTATTCATATGAATTTATTGAAATCAACTTATTAATATCAATTCATTAAAATCAACTTATTGATATCAATTTATTAAGATCAACTTACTGATATCAATTTATTAAAATCAATTTATTCATATGAATTTATTGAAATCAACTTATTCATATCAATTTATTAAAATCAACATATTGATATCAATTTATTAAGATCATCTTATTGATATCAATTTATTAAGATCAACTTATTGATATCAATTTATTAAAATCAAATTATTAATATCAATTTATTAAAATCAACATATTGATATCAATTTATTAAGATCAACTTATTGATATCAATTTATTAAAATCAATTTATTCATATCAATTTATTAAAATCAACTTATTAGTATCAAGTTATTAAAATCAACTTATTGATATCAATTTATTAAGATCAACTTATTGATATCAATTTATTAAGATCAACTTATTGATATTAATTTATTGAAATCAACTTATTAGTATCAAGGTATTAAAATCAAGTTATTGATATCAATTTATTAAGATCAACTTATTCATATCAATTTATTAAAATCAATTTATTCCTATGAATTTATTGAAATCAACTTATTAATATCAATTTATTGAAATCAACTTATCTCGAAATTTAATTTCGATGCAAAGACTTGATTTGTAAATTCTTGATAAAACTTTGGCACGAGATTTCGGGAGCAGAAATAGAAGAAAAGTTGTTATTCAAATTCAAAAATGTATAAATACACCTATGGCAGCCAAAACCAAAAATTTTTTTATGGCCTGTACTTACATTAAAATAAATGAAACGGATTCTCGAGTTTCAGTTTTTTTAAAATTTATACAGGTCGCATCCACTCAAGGTCATTAGCGACCACAAAGATTATGACATATTACGCATGAATACAATATTATGTCCTTATATTTATAAACATTTATAGGTTTAAAGGGGAGAGAAAAAATTTGAAGAAGTTATAAGCAAGATTACAGAGTATGGTAAATTTTTGTTGATTTAAGAAATTTTAATGCTTGGACTATGTTCTTACTAATATTGAAACATTCACTTAAATTATTAGGAATAGCCAATCGTCTTCTCTGGAAGGATAAAAGGAGGCATTGCAAGATGAAATTTGTGTTCAACAGGAAGCTGTGTATTGCATTGTGAACAAACAGGGGGCGAATCTTTCAAAATTTTGTATAAGTGGGTCAAGTTTGTATGGCCAATGCGAAATCGGGTGATAACAACTTGTTGCTTGGAATTTGCTATTTTCCATAAAAATCCTCTGTCCAATAAGTAATTTACATTTATTCTATTATAATTTTGAAATGACACAGTGACATGGAAATTTCCACACATTTTCACTAATTGAAACGAATTACGATCGTCCTTAACGGTCCCCCGTTTCTTCCGAATTTCATCCCCTTTGATGATGTGCGCATTCGCAAGCCCCTGTTTAAGACGCCGTAAGCGATGGCGAAAAAAGGATCGGGGGGATGTTCCTAACGGTATGACGCATAATTATTCGGTAATCAATTTTTTACTCGGCATTTATTTTTTTCCGAACACCGGGACCAACAACGTTACGGGCATTTGCATATTCGGAAGGTATCTCGAAGTCGATTCTTTATTGGGGCAGAGCATCGGTACCTCGAAATTCGCCGTGTAATTTGTTCGCCATTAATTTGACCGAGTATCTCGGTGCTGCGTGCTGACCTAGCCGATACGCTGAATAATGCAGTCCTGGAGATTTCGGTTCAACATGGGTGCTCATCTCATGCGTTCGTTCTCGCCCATGGTGCATTGCACAACAACTCTGTTTTCGTATGTTATTTCAATTTGCGACAACGGGTTGACCCATTTCCATTCTGAGTAGACTGCGGATTTTATGGGTTTATGATAATAACGAATCAGTACAATTTAAAGCAATGGACGGATTAAAAGAGTTTCTGAATATCAATTTATTAAAATCAACATATTGATATCAATTTATTAAGATCAACTTATTGATATCAATTTATTAAGATCGACTTATTGATATCAATTTATTAAAATCAATTTATTGATATGAATTTATTGAAATTAACTTATTAGTATCAAGTTATTAAAATCAACTTATTGACATCAATTTATTAAGATCAACTTATTAGTATCAAGTTATTAAAATCAACTTATTGATATCAATTTTTTAAGATCAACTTATTGATATCAATTTATTAAAATCAACTTATTGATATCAATTTATTAAAATCAACTTATTTATATCAATTTATTAAAATCAACTTATTGATATCAATTTATTAAAATCAACTTATTGATATCAATTTATTAAAATCAACTTATTGATATCAATTTACTAAGATCACCTTATTGATATCAACTTATTAAAATCAACTTATTGATATCAATTTATTAAAATCAATGTATTCATATGAATTTATTGAAATCAACTTATTAATATCAATTTATTAAAATCAATTTATTCATATGAATTTATTGAAATCAACTTATTAATATCAATTTAGTGAAATCAACTTATTAATATGATTTTATTAAAATCAATTTATTCATATGAATTTATTGAAATCAACTTATTCATATCAATTTATTAAAATCAACTTATTGATATCAATTTATTAAGATCGACTTATTGATATCAATTTATTAAAATCAATTTATTGATATGAATTTATTGAAATTAACTTATTAGTATCAAGTTATTAAAATCAACTTATTGACATCAATTTATTAAGATCAACTTATTAGTATCAAGTTATTAAAATCAACTTATTGATATCAATTTTTTAAGATCAACTTATTGATATCAATTTATTAAAATCAACTTATTGATATCAATTTATTAAGATCAACTTACTGATATCAATTTATTAAAATCAATTTATTCATATGAAGTTATTGAAATCAACTTATTAGTATCAAGTTACTAAAATCAACTTATTGATATCAATTTATTAGGATCAACTTATTGATATCAATTTATTAAAATCAACTTATTAATATCAAGTTATTAAAATCAATTTATTGATATCAATTTATTAAGATCAACTTATTGATATCAATTTACTAAGATCAACTTATTGATATCAACTTATTAACATCAACTTATTGATATCAATTTATTAAAATCAATTTATCCATTTGAATTTATTGAAATCAACTTATTAATATCAATTTATGAAAATCAACTTATCTCGAAACTTAATTTCGATACAAAGACTTGATTTGTAAATTCTTGATAAAACTTTGGTACGAGATTTCGGGAAAAATAGAAGGCAAGTTGTTATTCAAATTAAAAAATGATTATTAAGATTGTGTATGACAAAATTATGAAACATCAAGAGTTTCATTAAAATTTCAATGAAATGGAAAATAATGAAAAATGTGTTAATCTGATAAAATTTCTTAATAATGTAAATATTAATATTTTACAAGATATTTCTAACAAATACATTATATTGTAATGAATTTATTAAACTGATATTGCAATGAAAAAGATTAAATTTCGTCACGTCAGTAAAATGACGAATCAACATTAGTATTACGCGGACGTACGTTCTATAAATAATAACTTGAAGCACCTTGTAAAAGATATCTAAAAGAACTTTTTGAAAACCACGCTTATATTAAAATGCACTAAAGAGGAGAAAATAATTTTTTCCTAGCTCCCGTTAATGTATCGAATCCAGTTAAATGATTAATAATATTTTACCCCAAAATTTTAAGCTATTAGTTCAAAATTTCTTCTGTTATAAAATTGGTGTCGGAATAGACAGAAAAATTTAATATAAATTTAAATAAAATCATGACATTCATTACTATAAATAAAAGCGTGATCATGATTTTATTTAATTTTATATTAAATTTTTCTATCTATTCCGACACTAATTTTATAACAGAAAAAATTTTAAACTAATTTCTAAAAATTTTGGGGGAAAATATTATTAATCATTTAACTGAATTCGATATGTTAAGGAGAACTAGGAAACAAATATTTTCTCCTTTTTGGTGCATTTTAATATAAGCGTGCTTTTTAAAAAGTTTTTTTTATATATTTTATTATTTACTATTTAGTCTTTACATACCTTGTAATCGATTTGAATTACCACTTCAAGCAAGATCTTTTGTAAAAGGGAATATATTGTGTCATGATTAGATAATTTATTATCCCTAATAATATTAATTTATTGTCTAATGATAATTCATTTTCCTTGAATTTTTGTCTTGCCGTTTCCAGTTGATTTTTCCGTTGCGAAACAGTTTCAATCTGTGTCTTTCGTCCGTCAGTAAGTTTGTTTGTTAACTTTCTTGTCTTTCGTCCGTCAGTAAGTTTGTTTGTTTACTTTCTTGTCTTTCATAAGTTAGTAAGTTTGTTTGTTTACTTTCTTGTCTTTCGTCCGTCAGTAAGTTTGTTTGTTTACTTTCTTGTCTTTCGTCCGTCAGTAAGTTTGTTTGTTTACTTTCTTGTCTTTTGTAAGTTAGTAAGTTTGTTTGTTTACTTTCTTGTCTTTTGTAAGTTAGTAAGTTTGTTTGTTTTTTGTTTACTTTCATTTTTGATTCCACGAGTATGGCGGCAAATATTATCACCGGAAGCAAATGTGTATACAAAATTTCAGCCAGGTTGGACTATGGGAAGTTGTATAGAATTAAATTACAAGATCTGACGCATACAATAACACGGCAAGTTAATATAAGCATGGTAAAAATATACTAAAAAATACACATTTTCGAAAGGTGAAGTCTTTAAATACTCCTCGATACCTCATGTTCCAAGAAGTCCCACTAACAATCAAGCTTTCCAAAAGTGTCAGGAAATAGTCGGTAGAGATCCATTTTCTCGTCAACGACTGTCGGACGTAATTGCTGACCACTTTGCCAGGACTTAGATAACTCGACTGGTCGCGAGAAATTCCGAAAAAAGGAAGCTCCAGGTTGTCGGCTTCCTTTGTAACATCCTAACACTCTGGAAGCTTCGTATCAGCCTACTTCCGGAACTTCCAGCTTGTTATTGAGGAGACAGAAAAATATAAAGTGGAAGTTATCCATGTCGGCACTTCTTTGTCCAACTGCTGCTACTTAAGGGTGTCGATCCAGTCTCTACTTTCTCTAGCGTCAGAGACACATAGTACTAGAACCGTATACATACGCGAGGGTTGTAAGGGTTCTGTAGTTTTCGATTCCTGACTCTATAGTGCACATTTCCCTGTTCTAGGTAGTCACAATCGCTAGATAGAAGATTAATCTATGGTGGACGTATGCTAAGAATGACTTAATTTTATGTATTCGAGGCGCAGTTTACATTATAAACTGTAGCAACTGTAGCTACCTTCAGTCAACTCTCATCAATATGAACTTTCTCACTATTGTAAAGTTGAACTGTAGCTACCTTCAGGCAACTCTCATCAATATGAACTTTCTCACTATTGTGAAGTTGCTTTTTGAATTATTTTGTTTTAAAACAAATGTTTGAAAAAGTGTTTAAAAATGTTTAATCGATAAACTGAATTCATTGGAGAAGGGTCATTGTGTTAAGATTTAAAATTGTTACTTTTAAATAATTTATTTTCAATGTTATAAGTTATAAATAAAATTAAATAGTTAATTTCAGTCTTATAAATTTATTTGAGGATCCAATTCAATAATCCCTAGTTATCCTCTAAAAAACCAAATATATGTTCTCGGCACACGGTTTCGATCAATAATAAAAGCAAAAACAAAGCAAATTAGCAACAATTAAACTTAACTCAACGTTTCGATCCAGGTGTGGATCATTTTCAAAAGCAATTGCGCCTGAAAATATATGTATATAAACATAATGTACTGGGTATTTCACAAGATGAACAAAACTGTAAATAATATTTTAGAGACCCATACTTGTTAAGTGTAAAGAAAGTTTCAAAAATACAAATAGTGACTGAGTTCCATGCTGGTCTAAATTGAACTGAAGCAACCAACCGTTGAGGAAGAAAGCAAGCACAAAAACATTGGAACGACCCAATCAGACTCTATGATCGACAAGTTCTCAATCGATGCTAGGCGGTAAATTCAAATGAAACAATTGCCAAGCTCAATAAAACACATCAGCATAAATACCATTTTTTTAGTTATGGTAAATAAATTGACGTTCAACCGTTTTGACCGAACATGTTTAAAACACAAAGTGTTTAATGGTGGAACAGACAAGATGTTGATACTCTTTATATATATAGAAACTTCATCATAGATATTTTTTTATTAAAAATAAGATTGTTTAAATGTAAGTTTACGAACTATTTTTTCTAATAATTTATAATAATAAAAATTTTTTTAGCGGTCCGAATCAATAAATTTAGTGACATTTTTGCATAACTTTTGTAAAAGTTATAGGGAATAAATGTTTACTGAAAAATATGAAAAAATAATCACTTGTTAATGATAAATAATTTAATATGTTTAGTGTTTGTTTAATTATTTTTATTAACATTTTACTTACTTTATTGGGTGATTTAGTTAAACCTATGATACGCTTTAAACACTAATAAGATGCGTGGAGGGACGATGTGGGAAGTAAATTGTGCATAACTATACAGAGGAAAGTGTACTGAAAATAGTACAATTTGTAATAATGCGGTACTATTTGGAACTCGAAAGATATTCCTTATCAAAGCTGAGGAATTTTGACAACTTCTGTACCTACACTGTGCATTATTTTTTAAATAAATTATTTAAATTAATTTTTAATTGTCAGTGTAAATTCTTATCCTAAAGGAATGCTCTTCATTTTAAAAGAAGAACAGAGAAAACATATTAAACAGCTTAGCCAGGCCATCCAGATGAAGATAACCGTCTTTCTTCTGCGAAACATACTATTTTCAAAATGTACAAGTTTAAGTGTTTGTTACGATTACAATTTTTATTCACTTCCCGATCCATAGGGAAGTTACTGTAATTACCCCGAAAATCGATTTTTTTAGCAGATCTTCACGTTTCATGGTCATTGGAGTCATTTTAGACTATTTTTATCAAATTGTTAGTATGTGTGTGTGTGCGTATGGCCGTTTGTACGTTATCAAATTTTTCGTTAACGTTTTCTGAAAAAGTAACAACGCGATCAGAATGATAAATGATGCAATCGATGTGCCCCGTCGTAACTTAGGGCTGATTAGATTTTGGTCCATATTGGTCAAGTAGTTTTTTAGATTTTTTAGTTTTTTTCGAAAGAAGTTCATTCAAGAATGCAATTTATACGAGAGGATGTAAATTTTCCACCGAATAAGCAAACGTAATTATATATATTTCATTTCTATTAAAAAAAAATTTTTTTTAATTTAAAACAAAATTTTTTTTTCTTAATTATGCAACTAATGCTAATGTTACCGCTTACAACTAACGAATCGGGAAATTCTTTGTGTGGCTCGTGGAGAATCATACACAAAATAAAAAAAAACCATTAATTGCTGTATACCCTAGTTATTTTATTGTATTAATTTCTTTATTTTCGAGCTAAGTGGATATTCAAGAAGCAATGCAAACTTCGTACATGTCGACACGAGAAAGTTCATTTTTCGGCAAAATGTGACATGATTTTCTAATCCGGACCACTGTGTGGCGCTTAAAAATCACCATTCGAGTGCTAACGGTCAAATGAACCTATCGACAAGTCCACGACTCTTCGGAGCTCTGCTAGAAACAGCGAATGTGTGCTGTAATCGTGACATTTGTCGAAAGTATAACGAACCAATTTAGTTTTCGACAAGCTGAAATAATATCTCGTTGCGCTAAAACATATCGGTTCCGTGTTGAAAGAAGATATTATATGGTCCGAAGCGTAAAAGGAATTAAACCTGCGGGATGTTAATTACGCCGGCCGGTATAAAATTAACCGGTCCGAGTATTTTCCGTGCGATCGACGCTGCTACCGTTTTAAAGACGTCACTGGATCACATTTCAGGAACGAAAGTCGACCTCGATCTTGCCAGATCCTCGCGGCGCGGTGCGGCGCGCGGCGTGACGCGGCGTACCGATCACGAAGAAACGCACAGACTCGAGACCCCAGGGGGACTGGACACGCCTTTCAGAATCGCGTGCAAAAAAAGGACGACAGAGCAGATCGAAAAAGAAAGGCAACACGGCTCGGTCAATTAATAATTAGCCAAGATAAGGGGAATTTGGTAATTAATCTTTGGCGATTATGTATTCGCGGCGCGTGGCCATGCACCGTCGACCATCTTCTCCGTTTATTCCTCTCCCTCTTATTTACCAAATATGGAGCATATCGTTATTTGAATAATTAGCGGTATTATACGAGCCACTCAGAAGCAAGACTGATTAAGTCCACTTATTGTTAATTTCTCAATTCCGTTGTTTCAAGATAATCGAGGTACTCTGGTCAACGATAAACGAACGAGTTACTGTTAGAAGTTCGTTTACTATACTATTAAGTAATGGTATAATATAACTTCTCAGAGAACAATTTGTATTCGTCAAGAGCACAATTGTAATTAAGTCCTGTTTATTGGCAGCAGTTGAAGTTGAAACTGCAGAACCGTTCCTATGAATTATAGGTGTATTAATGTGGATATTGTGGCGAGTACTGTTCAGTATAATCTGCTGATAATTATTCTTCTAGTATTCGGAAATCGTAGTACGAAAATACAATATCGTATTTTTGTTCGAGGTCATCATGCAATTAGATAATAATGCCGAATTATGAGATTAAAGTGGCCGCTACCCAACAAATATCATCGTGAATATCGTATATATATCTACATATATCTTTTTTTTATATTATTATATATTATTTTATATTATTATATATTATTTATTATATATTATTATATATTATTTATTATATGATGTAAGTAATGTAGCGTAATGTAAGCTTAGGTTAAGTTAAGAATATAAGGTATTGTAAGTTACGATAAGTAGAATGTAAGGTATTGTAAGTTAGGATAAGTAGAATGTAAGGTATTGTAAGTTAGGATAAGTAGAATCTAAGGGCTAATGTTAAGATAGATATAAGATAGAAGAAAGGAAAGAAAGATAAAGGAGGAGTGGATGTAATGAATTGAACCCTTAGGGGAACAATAACGGTTATATATATTATATTATATATATTATATATTATATTATATATATTATATATTATATTATATATATTATATATATTATATTATATATAAACAATAACGGTTATATATATATATATATATATATATATATATATATATATAACCGTTATTGTCCCCCTAAGGGTTACAATTCATTACATCCACTCCTCCTTTACCTTTCCTTCCTTTTTTCTATCTTATATCTATCTTAACATTAAACCCTAGATTCTGCTTATCCTAACTTACAATAGCTTACATTCTTAACTTAACCTAAGCTTACATTACCTTACATTACTTATATCTAAATAATATCTTATATATAATATAATAATATATAATGATATATAAGGATATATAATAATATATAATAATATATAATAATATATAATGATATATAAGGATATATAATAATATATAATGATATATAATAATATATGTGTGTATATATATATATATATATATATATATATATATATATATATACACATATGTATATTTAATAAACGATGTATATATATTTCCTATAATTAAATTTCCTGTAATATATATATACATATGTGTATATTATATATATATCATATATTTATATATATGTATTATATATATTATAGGAAATATATATACATCTTTGATTAAATATATATACACATGGTTTATTGAAATTACGAAAAATTTTTATAAATAGAAACATAAAAAGTCAATATGCGGTGATTAAAGTACTTACCATGCGTTTAGTTTTATAAGTTGGGGACGAAAATGAAAAATATTGAAAAAATGTAGAAGATTTGAAGCATGCAATATGGAATTAGGACTTGTTATATTTGCACCTGAATTTTAGGATCTATCATGTGAATTGTGATTAGTAGACTGTGGATCTTCATGCATTTATAGCAGAATGGAGTATATGAAATTCAAAATTGTAGGAATATTTTGAAAATTGAAGATGTCAATATATTTTTTTTTGTATTTAATGCAATTTGGATCTCAATGATGTCAATATATTATATGATTTCTGATCTATTAAAACTATTACGGGAAGAAAGAACATTCTATTTAGTTTCTATTTATTGCAATCGACGCAGACAATTGTTATTTTACATAGAGGTCAGCATAAAAATGAATGTTACTCTTTCCTTTTAGGTCGAAACAAAATTCTATTTTTTTATGATAAATATGTAAGCATTAAAGAAAACGCAGATATAACACATGAATACAAATTTTTCGTTTCTTTTAGGAAATGATTAAAAACTCAGAAGTTCCACTTATTAAAAAAAGTTCCAAGGGTTTCATAATATTTTTATATATGAATTTTTAATAAATATTTATGAATAAGGAGAAAATTAAATATATAACATGTTCCAACGTTGATTTGTCTCCGATGTTTGCGAAATGGATTCTGCAAAATTGAAAATATAAATACATAAAAGACATAATTAGTGTAAATAATAACGTTTTTATGAATTATAAACACCTAGATTGGAAATTTTTTGAAATTGTAATAAGAATGAGTATGAACACTTGAATAGATGAGAATTAAAATAGGCACGAATATATTATGTTCAACTTTTTAAAAGTATTCGAAATTATTTCACTGCCACATTAAAATACAGAAGTTTTTTTTTTATTAGAAAATCTCATATGAGAAATAAAAAAGTACGTATAATAAAAGGTGAATTCTTCTCGATCGAAAAGTTAGATAATTAAAGTTTTAAATGATATCGGTGCCAGTTTCGATCATTTGCAAAACTTCAATTATATCTTTAATTTCATTGAGTGCTTTAGTTTGTAAACTGTGTGTGTCTTTGATTATATTATATATAAGTTTCTTCATATATCTATTTTGTAAGTGTAACAATTTATCATGAGTGAGAACTTGATTAGTGATGAATTTATTTTTCTTTTTTTTTAGCAACTTCTAAATATTATAATCAAAGACACACACAGTTTACAAACTAAAGCACTCAATGAAATTAAAGATTTAAATGAATATAATTATTGATGCATTTATGAAGTATATTGTGATGTATGGTACAGATTGTATAAATGATACTGTTAAAATATACAATTATTGTTAGAATTATGAGATGCCTAATTATTGATGTGTTATCTATAATTATTTTTTTACGTACATTCTAAGTCTACACTATCTGCAGCATATTATATGGAGCATTATAATAAGTAATGTAAACCTGACAAATGTTTATCGTGGTACTCCAATGTCTACAGAAAAATTTCTTATTCGAAAGTGATAATCTACATGTAAATTGTGAATGACATTAATTCTAACAGCAATGGTATGCGGATATGAAAGGTATTATTTATGTAACAATGTAGTCGCTTCAACAGGGCTAATTAACAAGTTCAGTATGATCCTTTTGTTCTTGTCAATAAAACGTATTGAATACGTAATCGCTGCATTTCTTGCATGATATTGCGTGGTCCACGTTGCCCGAAGGGTTTGGCAGAAGTTAATCTACCCGGGGAAGATGGACCGAGATAATTATCAAGATAAAAAACGCAGCTCCGAGAAAGTTGTTGTGCACCCAGCCACGTGCCTCGCATGGGATAATAAAACGTGTCGTTCCCCTGTCTTCCTCTCAACCTTGTCTCGTCAGGAAAACTGCATTTTTCGACTGTCCACAAATAGCAAAATATGTAAAAATTTAAACATGATATTTTAGTTCAGTGCGCATCGTTTATTGGGATCATGGATAATATTATTATTCGGATATTGTTATCATCAGACTTCTTATCATCAGACATCTTCATGCAAAATAAAAATTGTTTACATCAATTACGAAGAACAGGTTCCAAATAGAAGCGATATTCTTTTTTCTTTAATTTTAATAAGCTGAGTCTAATAAATTAATGTTCTCCAATTCTTTTTAATTTGTCAACCGTATCAAATTGCACCTTTTCATTTTTGTCATAAATGCATAAAATGCGCAGTCTGGTTATCATTATACTATTTTGTGCAACAGAAGAATTTTCTTTAACGATATATATATATTTTATTATACATATTTTATATATATATAAAATATATAAATAAATATAAATATAAAATATATAATAACATATATACATATATAAAGACATAAAATGCGCATACATATATATATATATATATATACAGGGTGTCCCAAAATTCTTCCGACACCCGAAAATGGGAAGTTCCTTGGGTCATTTGAAGCAACATTTGCCTTTACAAAAATGGCGTTTGCCGCTTTGTTTAGGAGTTATTAACAAAAAACACGGACCAATCAGAGCGCGATCTAGACATGCGATGACACGTTCGGCCAATTGACAGTTGGCGCGTCGGGCCGACTGTGCTAACTTGCGACTAGGTCGCGCTCTGATTGGTCCGTGCTTTTCGTTAATAACTCCTAAACAAAGCCGCGGACGCCATTTTTGTAAAGGAAAATGTCGCTTCAAATGACCCAAGGAACCTCCCATTTTCGGGTGTCGGTGGAATTTTGGGACACCCTGTATATATATATATATATATATATATATATATATATATATATATATATATATATATATATATATATATATATAAAGTATAAATTATTATTGACGTATATATATACGTCAATAATAATTTATACTTCACAATGGAATAAAACAAGAGAGTTTTCCTATATTTCTCAAAATATAACATAACCTTAAATTTCGCCATAAAATAGAATAACAGTCTCCTTGCTAATTTTAATTTATTTAAAATTACTCGTAATGGTATAAATTCGCAGAGACGCCGCACAGTGAGAATTTTCGACGTAATCTGTGTCAAAATCAAAGAACTTTCGATAGAAACGAGATAGAGCAATGAAATTTTTGGCTGTTCTTCCGTTTATAGCAAAAATCAGAATTCGATGAAATTTTGAAAATAGATTCATTTTTGACTAAAATGACGATTGCCAGAAGGATTTCTCCCGTTTCGAAAAAAATTTTTTTATCATTTCAATGTTGCGCTCTAGCTTACCGACTACTGACTTACCGATTTTCTTTTTTTCTGTGCTATGCGCATGCGTCGATTAGAATGAGTTGTGGTTAGGTCGTTTCGTGTGAGTAGTTTTTAAAATTTTAAAGTTCACCTTATATATGTATTACTTTAAACTAAAGAGAATTCGTTTATAGATGATTGGACCTATTTTCAAAAATTCATCGAATTCTGATTTGTACCATCTGACACAGTAACGCTTATTGTTGGAAACTTTTCATATGATTAAACATCAAAGCGTAAACTTGAGGTATGAGACCCCAAAGATAAATGAATATTACGCAGCGTTACTGTGTCAGTAATGTTATATGATGAATCCTTTCCAACACAAAAATCCTTCTATAATTCTTCTTTTGGTTGAATCTGAAACACGCACAACCTTTGTTGCATTCTGATCTCAGTTCAAATTGAGTGTTCATAAATTGTTATTTACCATTGTGGTATTCTCACCAGTGCACAGTGTGTCGAGTATATGGGAATTCGGGAAAAAAGTCGTAACTCTTAAACTATGCAATTTTCGGGTAAAGTACCTTAATACTTTTTGAAATAAAATGCAAAACCGAATCGAATGATGTAAAAAAAATTTTTTTTTAATTATTTAAACAAAAATTTTATTTTTTAGTTGCGATGATCTTGTTTTTTATGACTTTTTATTGAATAAAAAGTGGTTTACAATTTTAACGAAAATTTTTTAAAAAAGTACTATACTATATACATTGTTTATCTAATTGTAAATCTTCACAACGAGGAATTAAAACTTAGGAGTCCTTAAGAATTCCGTTTGTTTACCTAGAAAGAAGTCTAATGTGCTTTAAATTAATATAATGCAAAATCTCAAAGGAACCTTTTGGTACTTTCTGTAATACTGAATTGGAAGATTGTAAATATTTAAACAATTTTAAAACTAAATATATAATTTATAAGAATAAAATTGACCACATATGTAACTACTTATCAAATGGCATGCGTTTAAAAATAATTGCAACAAATTTCTTCGAAAGACTACGCAGAAAGCCGCCGAGCGCGAGCGTCTTTATATGGTTTTTTATTATTTTCTCCCCTTGAGCAAATGTGAGCAGATTTAAACCAACGCGAAATTAAAGTTTAATATGCCACCAATTACTGTAAAAAAATTTACGGATGTACTTTGATGTACTTTTTTTAAAACTCTAATCATAGTTGATAAATGTTAAACATTAAAAATTAGGACAAATTGCGATTATTTTAAAAAAATTTTGTGGGAGATTGAAGGTCTTATAATGCTAAACACACCCTCTAAAAATCAAATTAAAAAACCAAATAGCTTGCGAGGGACGCATGTTTAAAATAATGCACGGAATTTGACAGTAAAGTTTCAGCCTCAATTTTAATAATAAATTGATTTATTCAGTTAAAATTTAATGCAGTTTCAGAAACTACGTTTTGTTACGAACATTTTAGCATACATAAATTTTTTGGTCTTACACTTTGATTTCCGGACTTTTTTCCATTGGACGACACACTGTGCAGTGTGAGGTTAAAGATGTATTATGATTTTTGAATTTACCGCTCTGTATCGATCTATTTAACCTAGATCGCGTACAAGAATGATCAGTGTCGTGCAAACAGACATGGGGAACGCACGCGTTTCACGTGTCTCACGACTCTCAAATTTAAATATCTAATCACACCTAAGCAAGTGAGTACAAATTGTTTTCCTGTACTTTAAACATTTATTAGTTTTCTTAAAAAAATAGTTTCTTTTTGTTCTTTGAAATTTCAAAATTGTATGTCTTATTTAAAATATTTTGATTACAGACGCAATTTCGATTAATTTTCTTGAAAATGGTTCAAATTAGAACCGAAACGTCGAATTAATTTATAATTAGCAAAATTGCTTAAAGTAGTTTAGTGATCGAACCGTAGCGCCGAGATCATTTTGCAATTGTTTATATTATTAATATCTTTTCAATGAGCAAAAATCGGCAAACGGGGTTTGTTTCATAACTTTAAGGATACTTTAAGAAAAAGATTTATCCTAGTTTTGTTTCTGCATTATGAGGCAAACATATAAAATTACGCATCGGAAATTTACTTTTTTAATTCAAAATCGAGTTAATACGCTGGTCAACTTAGAAACTCGAAAATAATGATTAAACATATTCAAAAAAATTGTAAAGACTTTTTATCGATACAATGTATAAGGAGCTATATAAGCAAATTTTTTAAATAATTTTACATGCAACTGTGGTTGTGTAAAGGGAATTTCAACAGACATAAATATTATTAAATTAAAGCGTTGAGCGAATAACGACGATACTTGAATATAAATATCTACTTCTACTTAATAACTTTTAACACATTTTACTTGTTTTTCAGAAACTTCAGGACACTGGTAAAGACGTAACATAATTGATTTCGGTAATTTAAAGAAAAGTTAAAAATCGATTTTTGTCCAGGTTTTGGCCACTGTGCGTCGTTGGCAAGGCGACCTCCGCATCATTGTTATTCAACAGAGCTAAGGAACGGGCGTTTCATTTTTTTCGTGGTGCTTCTCGTCACGATATTCTGCTCGTGTAATGTACCCAGAAGGTGTACACGCTTACGCAAATTATATTTATATATGTAAATGTAACATACACTTTCGGTCGTTCTGTGATTACTGTCATTCTCGAGAATTTTGACATAATTACGACGTGGTGCGAGGCAAGTTGTGGCGAGGCGAGGCGCACGCCCGTCGAAAGACGCACACGTAAACCGGAGAAAGGAAGAAAGAATTTCTTCACGCAACAATGTTCTTTGTAACGTGCCGCGAAAATGATTCCGATTTTTTTCTGAAATTATTCGGCCGACGGTGATCAACAAAAGGCCAGTATATCGCGTGCGTCGAGAAACGTGATTATTAACCAACATTATATTCCTCGCCGGCGATTCCCCTTCCATACGTTTCCGAATGACTCTTTCTAGAAACTAGTATCCTCAAGTAAACCGCTTATTTTCTGCCGAGTCAGAGAATCACGAAAATGATGCAGCGATATCATATTTCATATCCATCGACGATTTTCTGCATTATTCGTGGAGAAGGGAACAAAACGACTGTTAACAAAGCATCCCCCGAGATAATGAACCGTTTGTTCGTGCTCGAGGAAATACCCAAAACAACGTTATTCAGGGTGCGAGTCGGTATCGCTCGAAAATATTGTATCATACGTCTCAGTTACGGACCGTCAATTTTGGGGGCCCTGGGCTAACACTGTTCGGGGACCTATCCAATTAACCCATATTAACGCAAATACCAACTAGCTGGTTATTGATGCTCGCTCGCTTCGCGAGCTTCGCGGGTGGGGGTGTTGTAGCTTGCTTTGTGAGTTCGCGAGAGGGTTAGTAGTACGGATGTTATTTGGTGTGTGACTCTCCACGAGCAACACAAAGAACTTCCCGATTCGTTAGTTGCAGTATATTATTATCATTATTTAGTGTACGTTTTAAGAAGATTATACGTTTTCAGGGAAGTTCAATAGTTTTCTACTTATCGAAATGTTTGCTGTATGGCGTCGCATTAAACCAACATCGTATGCTCGTTGCTCGCATGCTCCATTAACCATTTTTTTATATTAACTTTCAATTTCATCTCAGTTAATAATTCGTATTGAACTGCTTGTTTTTTTAAAGATTGTAATATAAATGTTTTTGTACTTTCATCGATATTCTTTGAAAATGTATTCTCGGCAGTAGCGATGAATAACTCACTCTTGCATTGGGATAATTTTCGATTATTCTAAGCGGTAACATTAGCATTAGTTGCATAATTAAAAAAGGAAAATAAAAATAAAATTTTTTTTTAAATAAAAAAAAATTTGTTTAAATTATAAAAAAATCAAAATAAAATATATGTAATTATTATGTTTGTTTCTTCGGTGGAAAATTTCCGTCCTCTCGTATAATTTGCATTGTTGAATGAACTTCTTTCGAAAAAAACTAAAAAACTACTTGACCAATATGGACCAAAATCTAATCAGCTCTAAGTTCCAGCGGGGCGCATCGATTGCATCATTCATTATTCTGATCGCATTGTTATTTTTTCAGAAAACGTTAACGAAAAATTTGATACCATACAAACGGACATACGCGCGCGCGCACACTCACACACACACACACACACACACACACACACACACACACACACACACACACACACACACACACATTTTGATAAAAATAGTCTAAAATGATTCCAATGACCATGAAACGTGAAGATCTGCTAACACACACACACACATTTTGATAAAAATAGTCTAAAATGATTCCAATGACCATGAAACGTGAAGATCTGCTAAAAAATCGATTTTCGATTTTCGGGGTAATTACAATAACTTCCCTATGAATCCAAATATTTTTTACTTTTTTGACCACCGAGGAGGCCTTTTGACGGAACGTAGCTCTGGACTAACACTGTTTGGAGGCCCACCCAATTCACCAATTATTTTTAATTTTTCATTGTGTAATTACATATATTGAATATCACAAATTTATTATCTTAAAGTTCAAATCAAGGGGTACAATCATTCACAAGAGTCACTTACAATTTTTTATAATATGAAGACAATTTTATTAAAAAATAAATACAGGGTGTCCCACTGTATCGAGAACGGCACACAGTGGTCCGGATCGGAAAAGTTGGTGTCATTTTGTTATAACTTTTGAACCAGTAGAGATATTGCAATGAAATTTTCACTAAAAATATTTTTAAAATAATCTTTTTTAACTATGTGTAATTCAATATTTTTTGCATTTGTTAAACAATAATTTATACTAACTTTTCATTGATATTTTTTATTGAAAAATGAATTGTTCAAATATAGTTTTTTAACCTTTTTTATACATTTTGTGAACAATAATTTTTAGTGTTGGCGTTAATCTTTAACACACAATCGGATGCTTTCCTGTGTAAAAAAGAAGAAATATTTTAAATACATATTGCGAATAAAATAGCACTAATGTTATATTCAGTCAATGTTACTACAAATAAAAAAGTAAGCTAATAAAATAAGTATACCATAATTTGTCTTTCGTGATAATCTATGATGGTCGATTGACTTAGTTAATTAATAACTCCACTGCCTCAGGATTCAGTTCTTTAGGTTTTCTCTTATATGTTAATCTTAATCGTGACATGTACGGGTCAGATGTTAATAATAATCTAAAAAATAAGAAAAAATAAGAAGGGTTTTCGAGCGCTGCACAAGGTTTTAACGATGGAAATAAATGCAGCGAAAACGCTAAGAAAGTATCACACACATATTTTTTTAAAATAAAAGTGACTATCGAAATTAATTTACATATATCTTTATTTATTTCTTATAATGTTCATATTTGGAAAACATTTGATCAGCCATACGAGCCGTTTTACGCAAGCGAAACTCGTCACGAAGTAACATTGACAGCTTTGAACAATGATAATTTGCAAAGGGGGACGCGGGGGGACATGTTTCTTACATAATTATATTCGGGAAAGTATGCTGAAAATGATCCAATTTGTTAGAAAACGGGACTCATTGGGACTTCCTAGATATTCGTTGTCAAATGTAAAAAATTTGGCCAATTTTTTTACTTCATTGAATATTAATTTTTAACATATTGTGAACAATAACTTTAGTATCGATGCTGATTTTATAACACAAAAGAGTGCACTTCATCGTAAAAAAAAAAATAAGAAATATTAAGTGGTGTCATCAGGGCACCTCGAAGAAGAGAAGCAATTTTCTTGATGAAAAGTACTATCTCTAAACAGTCTACCTTTAAGTACTCGGCCTAATTACAATTCTTGGTAAACTGCATTAATTTTTTCATTTTCGAGGTTGACGAACATTTAGGAAGCAATACAAATTTGTTAGAAATCGATATGAGAAAGTTGACTTTTGAGCTAAAAGACACCAACTTTTACGATCCGGACCACTGTGCGGCAGAATATCTCGGAAGACGGTGTCGTTATCAAAAAAGTGTTCCTACAAAAGTTGTTTGGTATGACGGGCTAAGTTACGTGGTATTAATTGTTTTGTTGTAGGGGAATGGTGGAGGACATTTCAAGGTCAACTTGATTTTTTAAAATGGAATAGTATATTTTTTTCTTTAGAAAATAATAGCGGGTACTGAGACGAATCCAAAGATGTGCTACATGATATTATTCTGATTTTTATGAAGGTAAATTGTTAGCTTGTGTTTACATATTGCATCGGCCAACAGCCAACAGCCGCTGCTAATTGTAAGTGGCGTCGACCGATGATTATGATTAAATACAATTTTAATTTTCCATTATAGAAAACATTACGATAATTATTTAAAAAACTATTTTAATTAAGTGTTTTATTTCAGTAAGATGTTTTAAATTATTATTATTTATTGCACTTGATGTAGATTTGTAAAATTTGTCAAGTTAATTAATTCACAGCTTAATCATATTTAATATTTCGAATTTATGTCTCTAAATCTACATAACAATAACAATTCGATGAGAAATTTACATACGTATGCATTCCATTCGATCATTCAATGCATGTATAATTCATAACTCTATTTATACATATAATATTCAAACCTTCGCACCTATCTGATGCTTCGTACGCTCCGTTTTATCTCTTCATCATCCATCAATCAATCCATGCCAAATGTAAACACTCTTTTCATTGCAATAACAAATTTACAAATCGTGTTCTACGTGTCTTACCAATACGAAGATTACGAAATCGTTTTCGAAATCAATGTTACACTGGTTGTCAAATCAATCCAAATTTAATCGTATGTGTACCAAAAGTAATTGTTTCATTTAAAAAATCGTATAAATTAATTTTATCAAGATATCCTTTAAAAAGATTTGAATTCGAGTTACTGCTCGGAAATTACTGTATTTTATTCAAATTTACTAGTAATATAATAACACTGTCCAACACCAAAAATATTTTTATTTTTAATTCAATTTTAATTTTTTTCCTGCACGCGCAGTTTTTGAAAAACATGGACTTTGAAAAAAAAATATTTTTCAACATTAAAAAACTGTTGTGATGTTATTATAACAGATACTGAATTGTTCTTCGCAGCGAAAGATTCTGTAGACTTTCCTGAATACAGTGATATCCGTTATTAATGCGTTATGATTGTTTAAACATGTTTGAATAATCATTAAAGACGGAGAGACGCCACTTTTGCACCAAATTTTGATGATATTTTTTAATTATAATTATCTAGAGGAACCACCCTTTGAAGTTAGCAACGTTGACGTTTTTACCTTACCAGAATGCAAAATATCATCGCTAGACACGAGTTGCCGCCATTGCACAGTGGTCCAGAAGCACGGTTTTTATGGCCAAAATTCAAAATGTTGTCATGATTTTCTGAAAGTTTGTAATTAGGAGTTTTTGGAGTCGCTGATAACGAATCTGACATTAAAAATTAAAAACTCTTTACGACAGGGTTATTATGGCGATCTAGAGGGCGGTATTTCGTGGCCCAATTAAAATATTTTGTAAATCGATGTTTTTCATCATTTTCATAGAACAATATCATTGAGATACTCAATGCCATGTTTTTTAAATTAGTATAACCTATAGAAAAAAAAGAAAATATACCTCAGAAGCCTTTATTAAAATTAATACACAGTTAAAAGTTGCAAAAGGAGCAGCTAAACTTTGCATATTCTTTTTAACAAATGTTTAAACTTTCGTACAAAATAAGTCCAAAGTTTAGCACTTTTAAGCATTTTTTAAAAACCTTTCTTAAAGCTTAAATTGTTATAAACTTGGAATATTTGTTTATGGATTAAAAAATAATTATGATGGCGTTTAGAACTTAAAATCATAATTATAGCTTGTTTTCTGATATCCTATAGGGTAACTGCACCAGTGAATGAACGGGCACCAGTAAATGAACGCTTTTGTATATTTCAACAAATTTTAACCCGGATGGCATACTAGCGATAAAATTGTGATTAAAGAGTTAAATAAATAGGAGAATATTGTTTAGTAATTTTGTTCATTGATTGGACTAGCATTATTCAATTACTAGAATGTAGTGTTCATTCACTGGTATTTTTCATATTTTTGATTTAACGTTTAATAAAGAAGAATAATAATAATTTCATTGTATTTGTGTTCATTTATTTTTGACAAATGAAGTATAGGGAGCTATTTGGCATATATGAGATTCCTTTAATTCACATAGTTTTTTTTTAAATAAAATATTTTTCTGAACAATTTCTTAAATGTTCATTCACTGGTGCAGTTACCCTAAGTGGTATTTAAAACGATTAATAGAATGTTCAATTTTATGATTTTGTTTTTAGAACGCTGTATCTTATTATATAATTACCTAAAATCAATAATATTTGGATTTAGGAGCTTTGAAGAGTTATCAGTTTACAGCAAAAAAAATTTTTTAATCTATTAACCTTGAAAAATTGAATTTTGGCCATAAAAACCGGGCTTCTGGACCACTGTGCATTGGTGCTCTTCCACTAGCGCGGTCGTTCCATGGATATTACTAGAATATTACTAGAAAAACAAGTAAAAACAGTGTTTGCTGGAAACGACTTTTCGTCCCCATACGAGCGTATTTTGAGCTTAGTAAGGGCTCATAGCAAAGAGAAATGCTGATTTCGCTTCGCTGTGGTCATGATTTAAGTAAAAAAAAATCGTTTTGTATTATAAAAATACATGGGAACCTCAGGGTGGTCGTCTCGATTTTTCCCCTACTTTGGACGCTCATATTATTAAATATAAACATAATCTCGTTAAATCATGATCAACTTTCCACAGCTCGTAAAATGCTTGTATAAAGACAAAAAGCCGTTTCCCGTGATCGCATCCAACTTCTCTATCCAACCTCCACGTTGAAAAACAGTTTGGTAACAGTGATAAACATACATTTGTATCAATCTAACGCTTGAATTTCGCTAACAATACAGGTTTTTTTCTTTTTATCAATATCTTTATTGCTATTAATGGATCCGAATGGCTTCAAGCCCTTTATATTTCTGTTGTTACGAATCTACGCTGATAGTTCTCCTGTCTAAGCGCCATCTCGTTTGAGTAGCTAAACTAAAATTGGTTCTACTTGCCCTTCATGAACGGAATCTGGGGAACAATTGAATGCGATCACGGGAAAACATTTTTTGTCCTCATATTAGCATGTTATGAGCTGTGTGAGGGCTCATTGTAAAGAGGAAGGTTCATCATAGCCCGCTCTGCTCATAGTATCAAGTTACAGTTTCGATCAATAATATTTTTTTTTATTATGTGCATCTTTAATGGCAATATTAAGTAATCTTCGCATATATCTATTTTACAATTTCTGTAATTTGTTATAATATTATTGATCGAAACTGTATTATTGAAAATTTGTATTCGAAATTTGTATTATTGATCAGAACTGTGTGAGAACATATATTTGATTCATATGTAAAAATAAAGTTTGAAATAATGAACTTTGAAATTTTACACCTTAAAAAAAGCGTAATTTAAGTGGTGGAGATGGTCAGCTAAGGCTTAACTCAAAGCATATAGGATATGCTCCACCACATGACGTATGTAGTCTTTGAATTCGGAGCATTTAACTTGAAAATTAAACATTTTTTCCGACGTCGAATAATTATCATTCTGTGTGATTGTTTTTTTTTATGACACAATTTTGATACAATACAAACAATATTTTGAATAATGGCACAGTAATTTTTAGTGGTAACTCCCTGAGTCACCACTTGAGTGCTGCGGGTTAATAATTAGGTAACAACATTAGTTATTTTATGAAAATAATATATGCTCACGGCGCACAGTTTCGATCAACAGTACAAACAAAGCAAATTTGCAAAACTTAAACTCTCAACGTTTCAATCCGGGTTTGGACCATTCTCAAGAGAAATACGTCTGAAAATAAATACTAAAGTAATACAGTAGGTATTTAACAAGGGAAAACTAAAAAACCGATTGCAAGATAATCTTTTGAAGAACACACTTGCTATGTATAAAGAAAAGTTAAAAGAGTATAATTAAACTTTAGTACTTATAACTAAACTGAACTAAACTGTAGTGTTTATAAATAGTAAATAAATACTAAATATAATATAAATACTACCTAAATACTAAAGTTTAGTTAAGTTAAAAGTTAAAAGAGTGTAACTGAACTTTAGTATTTATAATTAAACTTATCTAAACTATAGTATTTAGTTAGTATTTATAAATACTAAAGTTTAGTATTTATTTAGTATTTATAAATAGTAAAGTTTAGTTAAGTTAAAAGTTAACAGAGTGTAACTGAACTTTAGTATTTATAATTAAACTTAACTAAACTTTAGTATTTAGTTAGTATTTATAAATACTAAAGTTTAGTATTGATTTAGTATTTATAAATACTAAAGTTTAGTATTGATTTAGTATTTATAAATACTAAAATTTAGTATTGATTTAGTATTTATAAATACTAAAGTTTAGTTAAGTTAAAAGTTAAAAGAGTATAATTAATCTTTAGTACTTATAATTAAACTTAACTGAACTTTAGCATTTAGTTAGTATTTATAAATACTTAAGTTTAGTATTTATTTAGTATTTATAAATACTAAAGTTTAGTTAAGTTAAAAGTTAATAGAGTGTAACTGAACTTTAGTATTTATAATTAAACTTATCTAAACTTTAGTATTTATAATTAAACTTATCTAAACTTTAGTATTTATAATTAAACTTATCTAAACTTTAGTATTTATAATTAAACTTATCTAAACTTTAGTATTTATAATTAAACTTATCTAAACTTTAGTATTTAGTTAGTATTTATAAATACTAAAGTTTAGTATAATATTTATTTAGTATTTATAAATACGAAAGTTTAGTTAATTAGGTAACAACGAATTATTAATAATTAGTACAATAATTAGGTGCAACTCTTTACAAATTAAATAGCGTTCTGTTTACAGGATGTTTTCGTTGGAATAGATTTTTCCTCGTGCACCAGGGTTTTCTTCATTCGTCAGACCGAACGAACTCATTCAATTCTAGTATTCCGAACGACTGTTTTCTACTAGAGTTGGTATCTATCAGGCAAAAGGACAAAGGAACTCACCACTTTGTTGATACTTTTTCAAATATTGTCAAGTCTTTCCATGTATCTGTTCGATACACATATACGCAATAGTATTTTTCAGATTCAATTAAGGCCGAACAAGTTCATGACTTTATACGGTTCTGATCGATTGTTCTCTACCAGAGTTTTTAGCCGTCAGCTTTTTATATAGGTTTTTAAATACGTCTGTATGTCCTTGTTTCTTGTCGACCGGAATTATCGAGCAATCCACTGAGAATAAGAGCGTCCCGGTACTTTTTTGAAATTGGAATTTACTTCCCACAGTTTTCTCGACCGGACTCTTCAGTTTTTACCCCATATTCTTCGGCTACTTTTTTTCCTGCGGGAAGTAATAAAGGTCTTTATGTATCTTTTATACGGTCTGCTTTCACCGAATCTACGGTTTGTCGACGACGTAGCGCTAAAAAATTCGCCTGGCTTTTTTGTTTCGCAAGGTATCGTATTACTTGCGAGTTGCAGATGCCGAAGCCCGCTTGGAATACTTCTGGCAGATACCTGAAGACTGAAGAGCATCCGAAAAATGTTAGTGGCGGACTACCGAGTGAAGAACATCGTTTCAATTTTTTTTTCTGGGAGAAATTTTAATTTTAGAGTCATCATTATGTGCTTTCGTTAAAGTTACCGTATCATGGTATATATCTCACTGAAAAATTCATTATATTGATATCAAAGTACATCGCATATAATAGCCACGAGTGGCTTGTAAAATATTTTACGGAGTACCTCGTCAAGTTTCGTGCAGCAATCTTGTATGTTAATACAGAAACTAATGAATTTATGCATTCTGAGTAAAGTGGATCGAAATAAGTAGTATTCACTTGGCGAAAAATTAGGGGAATATGGTTATAGCTGTTTATAACTTTATTAAAATTTTTTCGAAAGTACTCTTTTTCATTCTTGTTTGAATGTTATAATTAGATAAGGATTATTTTTCGCGATCGTAAATTGTTGTCAGACAAATAGAAATTGATGTTGTCGGCGCACAGGTTCGATCATGATTCTACAAACATAATTTGAATGGTACTACAAACGTTGATTCGGGTTTGAATCTATTTCTTGCTCTTAAGAAATTTAGGACCATACGTTTGAGCTATTCCGAATGTTTGGAATAGATGAAAAGGAAAAAACGCCACCTTCGAAATACTAGGACGAAACACCATATTCCTTTTCCTTTTCATCTATTCCGTCTTAAATTTCTTAAGACCAAGAAATAGATTCAAACTCGAATCAACGTTTGTAGTACCATTCAAATTATGTTTGTAGAATCATGATCGAACCTGTGCACCGATAACATCAATTTCTATACAAGAATACACAAGAATATTCAAGAATGTAAAATAATAATATAATAAACAAGAATATACAAGAATATTCAAGAATGTAAAAGAATAAACAAGAATACACAAACACATACAAGTATAAACAAGAACATACAAGAATATGCAAGAATATACAAGAACCTACGACAATATACAATAATATAGAACAATATGCAAGAATATACAAGGATAAACAACATTATATGAAAATATTAGAAGAAAATATAAGAATATCCAATAATATACAAGAATCTACAAGAATCTACAAGAATATACAAGAATATACAAGAATATATCAGAATGTACAAGAATATAGAAGAATATGCAAGAATGTACAAGAACCTACAACAATATACACTAAAATAGAATAATATGCAAGAATATACAAGAACAAACAAGATTATACCAGAATATACAAGAAAATATGAGAATACAGAAGAATGTACAAGAAAATACCAGAATCTACAAGAATATACAAGAATATACAAAGACATACAAGTATAAAGAAGAACATACAAGAATATGCAAGAAAATACAAAAAACCTAAGACAATATACAAAGACATACAAGTATAGACAAGAAAATACAAGAATATGCAAGAATATACAAGAACCTATGACAATATACAATAATATAGAACAATATGCAAGAATATACAAGGATAAACAACATTATACGAAAATATAAGAATTTAAAACAATATACAACAGTCTACAAGAATATACAAGTATATACAAGAATATAGAACAATATAAAAGAATATACGAGTATAAACGAGAACTTACAACAATATATAATAGTATACAACAATATACAATAATATAGAACAATATGCAAGAATGCACAAGAACAAACAAGATTATACGAGAATATACAAGAAAATACCAGAATGTTCAAGAATATACAAGAATATACAAGAAAATACCAGAATCTACAAAAATGTACAAGAATATAAAAGAATATGCAAGAATATACAAGAATATACAAGAAAATACCAGAATCTACAAGAATTTACAAAGAATATAAAAGAATATGCAACAATAAACGAGAATATACAAGAAAATACCAGAATAAACGTGAAAAAACAAGTATACAAGATATAATGTTTATTTTTTAATATTCTTCTAGAATCTTAGCAATAAATAAACATTTGTACAAAACTAGTGGTTATCAGTTATGCTGCTTACTGTATATTCAGTGGTCTACAGTATTGTCGCGTTTTCATGCTAGTGAGATGACAACACGATAAAGAAGTTTTGTAACAATTTATAATTTGTTGCTCTGTAACTGTTTAGTGAATCCTAATAAATTTTGATCATAATTAAATACATCATTTTTACTATGTATATATAAAAAACTGGAGTTTCTAGTTGCGTTTTTCCAAGGATTAAATAGAGTTTGAAGTGGAATTTTATGAATTCCCTATAAGAAGACGTGTTAAAATGTGCAAATTTTAAGTTGCTATAAATATTAAACGGTGTAGTGAATCTAACTCAAACTTTGGTAATTGCATTAATTTAGTAATCGTTTCATTCTCGGTTTCATTCTTGGTTGAATGTTACCATTTTTCAACTTACTGTATCACAAGCATACAAGTTTCTTCGTTCTTGAACATTATAATTCAACAACAACGATAATTGTTGAACATTAAGAATTCTACAACAACAATAATTGTTGATAAATGAAATAAAAAATTTGCTGATAAATTAGAAATAGTTACAGAATGATATGTCACCTAATTTGACCATCTTAAATAGCTCGTTTATTTTTTATGACCTTCGCGTGACCTTTAACGAGAAAATCATGTTTGTGTGGGGAGAACGAAAAGATAAGGTTTGTTATGATTCATTGCAAAATATTGATTCCAAAAAGTGTTCGAAATATGCATTAATACACGTATAATGCAAGGAGAATTCGAAAGTTTGTTTACAAACATCAGGAACAATTCTACATCGTATTTGTTCTCGTCGTATTGACCAGCGAGCGAGTATTGAAATTATGGCAAACATTTCATGATTTTCTCGTTGAAGATCACGCGAAGGTCAACTATGAAATTAACAAACTCTTACGATATTATTGTTAATAATATTATTTATTTATTGATTCGCTTTACATCTGTCTTATTAACATTAGTATAACATTTATAAGCAAACTAATAACATTTATAATACATTTATGCATTTATTTATATCTGTATGTTATATTCTTAATATACTTCATTTTTATTTATTCCTGTATCTATTTTATACTTTATTGTCTGTCTCCAGTTATCATATATGTTAATGATGTCAATATTTCAACTTGTTGGATTTGTTAGAGAAGAATAATGATGATCTAAGAACGATGGTTCCTTAATAATTCCTTATTAATGAGCTATGAGACTGTTGTCCTCTCACCTTTTGCCTATCATAAAAAATGGGCGGATGAATTTAGGATGGTCAAGTTAAGTGAAATATTGTTGTAAATATTTATATACATATGTAAAAACGAAGATCAATACATCAATCAAGATCAATACAGATCTTTATGCATTTATGGCTCATAAAAATGTTCAAAAAAGGCTTGGATTTAAATATAATTCGATAGAATTTTGTACAATTTTTCTTTGTTTTGGATCTATAAAGACTGTTTTCATTAAAAATAAGATTTTATTTAATTCAATTATTTATTTAATATTTTATTTAATTTTTTTATTTAATACAAAAATTGGGAAATGCATAAACATCTGCAGCCTAATTATAACTAATGTACAGGTTTTGTACTCCAAATTCACCCTTTTGCAAATCGATTTCACCCTTCTGAAAATCAAATTCAACCTTTTGCAAATCGAATTCAACCCTTTGCAAATTAATTTCAACATTTTACATTACAAGTTTTGTATTCCAAATTCACTCTTTTACAAATCAATTTCATTCTCTTACAGATATAGTATTTTTCAGTAAATTTTTCGAAAGAAAATAAATCAAATGTGAATTAATTGTTAAGAAATTCAACTTTTATTTATTGCAAATATGTACATCAAACACTTACTTAAAAGTAATTAGCAGTTCGTGACCTTGTAATATATGAAACCTCTATATTAATTGTGGCCATTTTCTGTTTAAAAAATATTTATTAAATGAAAGTACATATGTATTTATTTAAGCGTATTGAGTATTGAGTCTTATACATATGTTTTCCTCGCCGTAATGACACCATTCACGCGTGCCTGAATAAATATCTAATGTAATCTAAACAATTAAAATGCATTTTAAATATTCTTAATGGTCAAAATTGATTTGCGAAAAGTTAAAATTAATTTGTAAAATGTGAAATTGATTTGCAAACGGGTGAACTTGATTTACGAAAAGAAGAAATTAATTTGTATGTGGTTGAATTTGACATGCAAATGGCGAATTTAGAGTGCGAAACCTATAAACGTTAATATTTTGAATGTTAACACAAATTGACCACGTTACTCATGGAATGACTTCGCACATTAATCAATAGCTTATTAGAAAGAGACAGTGACTTTTGTTTATCGTGGCACAGCCTTTCATGGTTCACGTGAACGACACCAGCGAAAAAGGAGAATGAAACCACTATCAAAGATGGTGTCACGATTAAGTCGAATAAATTGCACCATCGCTTTTAATCAGTTTAGTCATGTGAGGACTCGCCTGACGTTTTTGTACTCGAAGGACCTTTTTACAAATTTTTTTGGTAGATAGATTATATGAACTCATTGGCGTGACACATTTGTAAAACAAACGAGAGAAGAAAGTAAAAAGTGTGTTTAATGAATTCTCGTGAGAGTTTTACAGTTTTTGTTTCGTTTCTTCTTCAAAACTTGTTCTCTTAATCCACGTTTCTTAATATTTAAATGTAATTTTATTAATATTTAAATATACCGTCAGCCTTAGTATCTATTGTTTAACTAAATGATACTTAAAAACAGAATTTTCCTGTTAATCCGAATAAATGAGAATCACTATAGTCTCTATCGCAACACTACTGAATCAGTAATTTTCTATGATGAATTTTTTCCAATTAAAAAACTGTTTCTTTATGTTCTCAAATTCTTAATTAGCTTTGTATCACGTACAATTAATTGTATGAAATTGATTCTAGCGAAAGTTGCATGTTAAAAATTGATTTTCCACCAAGGTATGTGTATAAGAATGGACTAAATACATATTATGATTTTTCAAATTTACCGCCTTGTATCAATTGATATAATCTAGATCGTTTCCAATCTTAGATCATATATACTTATAGACACGGCATAGGTATAGTATGTGTATAGGATGCTGTGTGACGAGATCCAAAAGTATCTGGTGCCCACAAGCCTCGATTCGAGATAATTCAAAATGGTGGATACTGTATGAGACGAAGCCAGTGCACAGTACAGAAGTATATTTTACAAGTCCATCATTTGATAAAAATTTGATAAAATGGTTAACTCATTTTGTCGATTATAATTTGGAAGAAGTTAAATTTCAATGTAGAAGTTGATAATATGAAATCTGTATTTATTTCCTCACAACTTACTTTATTTAAAAAAAGAAAAAAGAACAAAAAAAGTATATATACAATATATATATATATATATATATATATATATATATATATATATATATATATCCTCACAACTTACTTCATTTAAAAAAAGAACAGTAAAAACAATATACATGTGTATATATATATATATATATATATATATATATATGTTTTGTATTCGACATATACATGTATATTGTTTTTACTGTTCTTTTTTTAAATAAAGTAAGTTGTGAGGAAATAAATACAGATTTCATATTATCAACTTCCACATTGAAATTTAACTTCTTCCAAATTATAATCGACAAAATGAGTTAACCACACTTAAAATAATAAGATTAAAATAAAAATGAATTGTAATAAATCTCATATGAGATTTTCTAATAAAAAAAAAATAAATAGAAATGAACGAGTAATAAAATAAAATACATGTACGTATATTACACAGTTACAGTTTCCATAAATATTTATATAGAATGACAAGTGACGACGATTCCCCTTTCCCCTCTATCACTTTACCATAGCGGTACTGCGATTTTTCAACATACTATAGCACTGTGCCCACAAGAGTAATTCAGAGAAGAGAAGGGTACAGATCACTAATTTTGATGATCTTGAATATGTTATCAAGGTTATCACTCTGAACAACTTCTTCCTACATACAGTCGGGGACAATATTAAGTGCACACTCTTAAAATTCGCATAACTTTTTTAAAATTTGTCCAAAGGACATGAATTTTTATAAGATGTCAGACGTTAGGCCGATCAGTTTGCTAGAGAATCAGTAAACAAAAAATTGTTTTGTTTAGATCGCAATTGGTAAGAATCATACCAAATTTTAGGTATTATGTTGTTTTCAACTTTTTTATCCGAGCCTGTAACGATAATTTAAAAAATGCGTTTTGTAGATTTCCTTACCTTACAGTAAACCACAAAAGTATTTGGACACACTTTGAAACAGTATAACCACTTTACGACGGGACCAAACGACCTGACTTTGTTTGAGCAATTAGAAGAATTGATTTACCAAATGACATGCAACAATGATTTTGAAAAAATTGCAATTGCTAAGAATTACATGAGAAAATAAAAGTGTAACTGTTTAATTAGAATCCGTAATGAAAATTCGAAATATGCGTTTTGTAGATGTATGTCAGTTATGTACATGCTAAAAAAACGACACACATCCAAAGATAAAATAATCTGTGAATTTTAAGAAAAACTGACCAAAAGCCACGAAAAACTGTAATTTTCACCACTTTTAATCACTTGTAGATCTTGGATATGTTAATCGGTTCTGATAAAATTTTCGGTGTGGGTATAACTAACATAGATCTACAAATCATATATTTTAAATTTTAATTAAGGGACCAAATAAAAAAGTTATTGTAATTTTTGGAAAATCTGTTTTGCAGATCATTTAGTGAACCAGTGCTTCTAATTGCTTACAAAATATCAGATCGTTTGATACAATTATAAAGAAAGTTATACTGTTTTATAGTGCGTTCAAATACTTTCGTGGTTCACTGTGTGTACAGGGTGTAAAAAAATATTTGGTCCTGGCTGCCATAGGCGTATTCTACATCTTCGGATCGGTGAAGATCTGTGAAAAAAAGTTGCCGCAAAATGTCCTTGACCTGGAAATTCAAATGATAACACCTAAATATCTTTCGTATTTACAGTCCTATCAGAAAACTTCAGAGGACAAAGTGACGCTATTGCAGTTGGGCAATATAATAATGAAGAAAAAAATTTTTTTATGTCGCGTTTTTAAATGAAATTGCTAAATGGAATAGTATATTTTTTGCGATAGCATGATAGACAATAAAAAACTGAATTTAGTGGATACCACCTTTTTGACCTTGAAATGACCTTGATATGATATGTAAAGGTCAACCCGACGTAAACATCGCACGATCTTTGCTGAAACACGTAAGTTTTAAACTTCCACATTTCATCCTCTTCAACATGATTATTCTTGCTCAAGGTCATTTCAAGGTCAAAAAGGTGGTATCCACTAAATTCAGTTTTTTATTGTCTATCATGCTATCGCAAAAAAAAAATACTATTCCGTTTACGAAAACATCGGTGACATTGCAATTCCATTTAAAAACACGACATAAAAAATGTTTTTCTTCATTATTATATTGCCCCCCTGCAATAGCGTCACTTTGTCCTCTGAAGTTTTCTGATAGGACAATAAATACGAAAGATATTTAGGTGTTATCATTTATGTGGGACACCCTGTATACTGCTACGAAATACAGTTTAAATAACATTATCATTTAATACAACTACTGGCCTCTTTGTTTGGTATTATTTTCATTAAAAAGTTTAACATAACTGAGCAAGCATGATAGAACAAAATTGCTTAGAAAAATTCGGTTACCGTTCAATGCGTGCGGTTCGTGATGCGACTTAAGAGTTTAAGACCCTCGAAGTACACAATAGGAATATCGTATTACCGAAACCGAAACTGTGCCGCAACGAAGATTAAGAAAATTAGGGAGACTAAGCGAAAGATTTTTCCAGGCTGCGGACTTTAAAAGACCGCGTCGCGGTGGGTCACTTGCACAACACGACCACGCATAACCACACAATGAATAAAACAAACGAGCGTAAACCAGTAGGATAAACAACGCGCCGACGGCACGTCGATGCAACGCGTTGATAGATTTTGAATCTATTGTACTTTCGGAAATCGATACCCTCGAAAGGTGCTATGTCGGTTTCCTTTGAAAATTAGAAGCCTATTTGAAACCTATACGCAAGATACAGTCGCGAAGGGAGGGATGTTTTCAAACAGTAACATTCCTTGTTTCTAGGCTCCACTATTTGAATGGTCTGTTATGGCTGGTTCTATTATGACTGGCAGTATGGCTGGTTTTAATTTGTTTTTTTATTCATTATTCACGTCGCTTTCAACTCTTTTGTTTAAGGGGGTATGGTCACCCATGGATATTACTAGAATATTACTAGAAAAACAAGTAAAAACAGTGTTTGCGGGAAACCATTGTTTGTAGTTATACAAGCATGTTACGAGCTGTGTGAGTGCTCATTGTAAAGAGGAAGGTTGATCCCGCTTCGCTCTGGTCATGATTTAAAGAGATTATGTTTATATTTAATAATATGAGCGTCCAAAGTAGGGGAAAAAATCGAGACGATCACCCTGAGGTTCCTATGTACTTTTCTAATACAAAACGATTTTTCCGACATAAATCATGACCAGAGCGAAGCGGGATCAACCTTCCTCTTTAGAATGAGCCTTCACACAGCTCGTAACATGCTTGTATAACTACAAACAATGGTTTCCCGCAAACACTGATTTCATCAACAAAACAGTGTTAGACTTACAGAACAAATATAACGTAATAATTTTAAGGTTAGCTTAGTTCTTCGCGGAGAAAACGTCGAAAAAATCGGTTTTTATTTTTTTTTAACAACGGCGCACCAAACCAAAAAATCTGAAAAAATTCATGAACAATACCTATAACAATATACTGCTACTGTAAAAATATAAATGTGGACACTCTAGAACTTCCATGTGAAATCTGCATTTTTTCGATTTTTTTCAGGTTTTTGATTTTTTACGAGCAGGATTTTCACTTTAAAAATCCGAAACCAATTGCAAAGTATGTATTTCGGTTCTTGACATGTGTCACATTTTTTCAGAATTTCTAAACATCATTAACTGGGGAAAATAGGCCAAAAACTGATTTTTCGATTTTACCCCATAACTACCCTTCGGATCGAGATACAGGGTTGAAACTTTGCACAGTATGTTTTTTCTTGGTGCTCTATCGAATGGCACATCGTCGATAAAATTCGGTTCAAGGGCATTTTTGACTATCTTATCCGGCTATACCCTTTTAGTAGAACGTGGCTTAGATGTATCTGTAAAGACTGTAAAAAGAGTTATACAAAAGGCACAGCATCTGAATCGAAAAAAATTTTTTTACGTAGGTGCTATGTAATACCACCATTAAACACTTTGTGTTTTTAAGACATCTTTGGTCAAAAATACTTGAATGTCAATTGGTTTTTTTTTACCATAATTAAATCATGGTATTCAAGCGGTTGTGCTGTTTATTGGTTTTGGCAAGTATTTCCAATTTGAATTTACCGCCTAACATCGATTGAAAACCTATAGATCATAGATTTTGATTGGTGAAACGCCTATATGCGTCGTTCCAATGTTTCGGTGTTTACGCTCTCTTAACGGTTTTACTTCAGTTCTATTTGGACCAGCATGAAACTCAGTCATTTTTCAATTTCTTAAAACCTTTCTTTATACATAGCAAGTATGTTTTCTTCTTCTAAAATATTAGTTACAATCTTGTATTGTACTTCTTCTAAAATATTAGTTACAATCTTGTATTGTACACAACAATAGCTGGTTATTGTTGCTCGCTCGCTTCGCGAGCTCGCGGGTAGAACTGCTCTTGCGAAAGGGTTAGTGGTACGCATTGCTAGTGAGGCATACAGCTATTAATGGTTTTTTTTTAATCTTGTGTGTGACTGTCCACGAGCCACACAAAGAACTTCCCGATTCGTTAGTTGTAAGCGGTAACATTAGCATTAACTGCATAATTTTAAAAAAAATGAAATATATATAATTACGTTTGTTTATTTGGTGGAAAATTTCCATCCTCTCGTATAAATTGCATTGTTGAATGAACTTCTTTCGAAAAAAACTAAAAAATCTAAAAAACTGCTTGACCAATATGGACCAAAATCTAATCAGCTTGATTGGAGAAACGCCTATATGCGTCGTTCCAATGTTTCGGTGTTTACGCTCTCTTAACGGTTTTACTTCAGTTCTATTTGGACCAGCATGGAACTCAGTCATTTTTCAATTTCTTAAAACCTTTCTTTATACATAGCAAGTATGTTTTCTTCTTCTAAAATATTAGTTACAATCTTGTTCTTTTTGTGAAATGCCCGTTACATTTGTCAATTTTTCAGACGCAATTGCTCTTGAAGATGATCCAAAACCAGATCGAAAATTAAATTATTCCTTACAGTTTTTGTCTAACTTTTGATCATTTCTGGGAATAAGTGTGTTCGGACATCCAAGCTTCAACCAAATCGCGATTACGAATGCATTTATCTAACAAAAATTAAATAACATTGAGTCTTGCAATTTATCGCAGAAAAAAATTATATAGCAATATACTACAACATCTTGTTGATACAGAACAACCAAAATTACAGGATATTTTGAACCGTTTTTTTGTAAATTGCATTTCAAGGAAAAAACGCAATTCCTAAATTGCCAATTAAAATGATGCATACCTCTGGTCAAATTCTCCATATCTAAGTTGTAACAAACAGTTTAAAACAAAAACGAACCTAAAAGAGCAATTAGGGCACGAGTAATCTGACTTTTTAGTATTTGTACTACAATAAACTCTTGACTGTTATTGATCCCTAATTGATTATCTTGGATACTGCTTTTTACGTACACATTCCTCACTTATCGACTAATGATTTTGTTGGATAATTAGATTAGGATCGAACCATGATTATTTTGATTTTTGTCCATTGCATGCCGCACTGTGGCGTTGAGTTAATTTAATTATTGCAATTTTGCTGTGTTTTGTTTATTATTGATCGAAACGGTGCACAGTGGGGTATTCGCCCGATTTCAGCGGTCACAGCTAGTTCAAAATTCGCTCAATATTGAAACTGCTGTAACTTTGCTAATATTTATTCAAATTTTGTACTGTATAACATTTTTACTGAAACTGATGTTTTGAGTGCAAAATTTGTCCATAAAGAGGAGCGTATCAGATTGTAAAGTTTGTAGCTATTTTTCAATCAAGACTGTGGATTATAATCAATATTTTAACGTTATTCGTTATTAAAATATCTTTTTTTACCATCTAGGATTACTGGAATTGACGTAGAATTAATATATAGACTTAGAGTCATATTACAAACAATTTTAAGCGGTCGCAAAATAGATTTAAATAAATTTAGAACATACACTATGGACACTGCAAAACTATATTCCTGGTACCCTATGTCACTCACCATGCATAAAATATTAATCAGCGCACCATTAGTTATTGAAAATGTTATTTTACCCATTGGAAAACTATCAGAAGAAGCAGCCGATGCAAGAAATAAACACTTCCGCCGTTTCAGAGAAAATAATGTACGAAAATGTTCTAGGAAAGCATGCAATACAGACGTGCTCAAAAGTCTTTTAATTACTTCTGATCCTCTAATATCCAGTACGAGACATATTAGAAGGAAAAAATCAAACCCCTTTCTAAGCGAGACATTGCAAATGTTTTTACCACCTGAATATACATCAACCGGAGAAGAACAAGGATCAGAAGACGAAGAAGAAGAAGAAGATGATGATGATGATGATAATGAAGAAGAAAAGGAAGAAGAATGTGAAAAACGACCGATATCAGATACGGAGGAAGTATTCTCAAGCGAAGAATTTTGTCCCGATGAAAATGAATAGAAACACAGGGTTTCCTATTAAAAGGTACATTCTCATATATCTATTTTGCAATACCGAAATTAAATATCTTCATTAAGCGATATACATACAAATGTAATTTTTTCAATTTTTCAACGTAAACTGACAGATTCAACTGAATACAATAAAAAATAGAGACAAAGATCTATCTACGGTATTTTACAGCATACAATGCGCGTTTATGAGTTAAACAGTTCCTTCAAATAATTCCTTAGTAAGTATTTACTTTACGATAGCGAATGCAAACACGTAGAATGTGAGAAATGCCGCGATTTTCGCGCGCGCGCGGTGGCAATTTTTTCGTAAATCAGCTCTAAAACACGGAGTCGGACGTAGTCGGACCCAATTTTTCTTGCAGCTTAATCAGAAAACTTCAGAGAATACAATGTCACAGAAATGAACGCAGGATCTCACTCCGGAGTATAACAAAATCATTACCAAAGTTTTAAAATTGTCAAGAAAGTGTCTCTTCGTTGTTTATCTACAAATATTAACCATTACACAAATGTATATAGTACAAAAGTGAATTTCTCTTAAAAGTATACCCTATACTTAGCTAAAAAAATTTCTTGTAAAACAAAAATCTGTTAATGTATGGAAATAAGGTAAAACTTACTAATAGGTGAATTCGTTGAGAAATGAAAGCGGTTAACGAAACTTCAAACTTTCGACAAATTTCAGTGCTTAATGGATACATGAATGGGAAAACGAATGATGAGAGATTGTTCCTCAGACATTCAACTAACTCAAGCCACAAAAATTTTACAATTTATGTAAAATTTTTTAAATTGCCTCATGACCGCTGAAATCGGGAAAATACCCCACTGTGCGGTGCGCCGAGAACATATATCTATCTATACAGGGTGTCCCAAAATAAGTGTAACCCCGGAAATGGGAGGCTCCTTGGGTCATTTGATGCGACATTTTCCTTTACAAAAATGGCGTCCGCAGCTTTGTTTAGGAGTTATTATCGAAAAACACGGACTAATCAGAGCCCTGCTATAGCGAACGGAGTCCGACTCGGCGACAAGTCCCGCTTAACGTCGTGTCGCTATTGGCCGAACCAGAATCAATCCGCTGTAGCCGCGCTGTGATTGGTCCGTGTTTTTTGTTAATAACTCCTAATCAAAGCCGCGGACGCCATTTTTGTAAAGGAAAATGTCGCTTCAAATGACCCAAGGAACCTTCCATTTCCGGGAGTTACACTTATTTTGGGACACTCTGTATAATAAAAATGAAATGCTGTTCGTTGGTCACGACATCACGTGAGAACGGCTGGACCGATTTGGCTAATTTTTTTTCTAAATGTTCGTTGTAGTCCGAATCATGATTTTACAGTACAACAAATTGGAAAAGTTGCTCGGAAACATGAAAATTCGGGAAAACTAAAAGTGCTTTTTTAATTATATTTCAGGATAACAAAAAAATGAACGTCGCAGCTTTTAATCAATATTTCAATAGGAATTTACAATATCCACGTCTGTTTGCTATAATAATCGATCTGTTTGTTAAACGAAATACGTTTTTCTCATTTTTACTGTGTTTATATATATCCCATAGCTTTCCACAAATTCACAAAATGATCACAACCAAATTTATTGAAATGTGAACAGGACAACGTCTGTCAGGTCAGCTAGTTTATGATAAAATTAACGGTAGCAAAAACTGCTGTCCACGCATAGGGTATTTCACCTTATACGAGAGTTTACCGTACCGTACAAAGCGTTCTATGGTTCGGTGCCGCGGTTGCAAGAAGAGAGAAAGAGAGACCAGTTGCTGAATATTTTACGCGTAAGGCAGGCAGCTGCCCGGGAAGATCGGATCGCTTTCAAATTATCCGGGCGACTTGCCACGACTGGCTCGCGCGTACGCATGCGCGCTCGCACACCGCACCCGATCCCTCCGATCTGAAAAGAGAGCAATCGGGGAATACGGCCCACCTTTCATTATTTTCGCCACGAAATCATGGCCAAGCGCCGGCGACACTTTGCTCCTCAGACTTTTTCTTCCATATTGTTGTTTTCTTCACCCTTCCCTTTTTCTCTCCGTCGACCGTTTTTCTTTTAACTCTTTGCTTTTTCTTTTCGGTACTCGGTATTCCCTTCAGAACGATCACAGCCTGCCAGGACCATTGCATGTTGCACTCAACAGCTTCATTGTAGCCGTGTATGCGTTTATCGCAATTACCATGCTAATTGTAATTAAGGTGGTTCCCGGAACGGCCGGACCACTGAAAAAAATTGTAGTCTCAAAAGTATGATGAATGTCGCAAAAAATTTCCTGGTATCGGGTTGCTACGATGTTTGTTTAACGTGAAATTTACGGAACTGGAAAATTGCATGGATCACAGAACCCGTAAATATTTCTTCGCGAAGTGTATTGATTGTCATTGACGCGATAAGATACTTAAAAAAGAAAAGACGATAACTTTTTAAATATTGTACTATGTTCAAAACAGAATTTAAATGTTGTCGGCGCATTGGTTCGATCAATTAAATACTTTAAAACACTGTTTGCAAAATATCACAACAGTTTATCTCGAAGTTTCGATCTAAATTCAGATCATTTTCAAGAGATTAACAAAAACAACATTGTATCTGTAATGAAACAAAAGAAGATTATTTCAATTTAAATAAGAAACCCCAAAACGATGAACCATATTATAATAAGCAACATGTTACTCACTTGCGTAGTGTCACGAAACAAACTTTAAATTAGAAAAATTAATATATGTATGACATACGTGTTGCTGCCTGGACAGTCACCATGGTAGTGAAGTGATTTAAATGTAAGAGATTTAATTGTACTATACTATTTGAATTTTCTTGGGAAGCTGGAGCAATTAGTTTGCCACAGGATGCGAAAAAAAATTTTGTCAAAAATTGCAATTGTTCGGAATTGTTGAAAAAATACTTAAATATTTAAATAACTCTGCAATACCATTACTGTCGTACTAAGTCGTTACCGTTTACTTGCTAGTGTAACGTCTTAGTACGACAGTAATGGTATTTTTGAAGTTATTTAAATTGAAATATCATCTGGACTACTAACTTTTCGACTTTTTTATAACGAATGTCCAGCTGCATCGACTACAGTATTAAAAAATACCTCATTCCATTTAAAATTACAGTAACTTCCCTATGAATCGGGAAGTTAAAAATGAAGTTGACCTTCGTATGTCCTTTACGCGTCCAACTACAAAAAAATGTGCCATCAGAATGTGCCCCTCTCAAAACCATTCAACTTCATCTGAAACATATTGTTTGCTATGCGTAATAATAATGACGTAAGTCTAGATGGCAAAAAATACCATTACTGTCCTACTAAGACGTTACAATATTAAGTAAACGCTAACGTCTTAATACGATTGTAATTTTTAGAGTTATTGACATTTTATGTCTTTACTTTGGCACATAGCAGAAAAAAGCGTTACCGAAAAGTGTCACGAAAAAGTGTCACGAAAATTTCGAATGCGGTTTGATCTAAAACCTTCCAGAGAGAGAGACAGAGAGAGAGAGTGAGAGTCAGAGCGAGGGAGAGAGTGAGAGAGAGAGAGAGAGAGAGAGAGAGGGCACGTTGCTGCTTATAACTTTTGATCGATTTGTTAACAATTGTATGACAACAATAGCAGTCATGTCTTTTGTTTCTCACTTTTGTTTGTTCATTACTCCAATATTAATAAACCCCTTCGAATTATTACCAATACGTTCAAACTCTATTTCTTTATCAATTGTTGAGCAAAATTCATAAGCATCCTGTATGATTCCATTTTAATTCTTTTGGCGCGACTATTGACCCATAGCTTCACACCCTTTTGATCTTAACCGATCCTACGAGCCTCTTGTGATTTCGGCTCATTTTCCACCTCTGTAGATAGGATCAGTTGTAAATATATTTTTGATAGGTTACTTTTGTTTTAAATAAATCTTTTCACATGACGTAAGACGTATGACGTAAGACGTATGTTCTCAATTGACCTATACACTTGACCAAATCATATAGGACAGCAAAGGAAGAAAAGCGGGAGCGGGAGGGGGTGGGGGGGGGAGCAAAGTAAAGACATAAAATGTCTCACTTCTTTGCGGACTCGTATGCAAAATTTCATTTCATAATTAATGAAATTATGAATTCTTCTCGTTTTTATCCCTGGCTAACATTATTAATTCCTTAATAATAATTTACTGTTGAAGTAGTTGTTGAATGAATTAATATATACGTGAAAAATTAAAATTATTAATTCATGAATAATAATTTATCGTTGAAATAATAGTTCCAGTAATGAATATATGTAGCCTTGCAAAATTGAAATTTTTCAATTGAAATATCTCCTGAACTACTAACTTTTCGACATACATAGGTTAGTACTTTTTTATAACGAATGTCCAGCTGCATCGACTAATGTATTAAAAAATACCTCATACCATTTAAAATTTCAGTAACTTTCCTATGAATCGGGAAGTAAAAATGAAGTTGACCTTCATATGTCCTTTACGCGTCCAACTACAAAAAAATGTGCCATCAGAATATGCCCCTCTCAAAACCATTCAACTTCATCTGAAACGTATTGTTTGCTATGCGTAATAATAATGACGTAAATCTAGATGGCAAAATGTGGCGCCTCACCCTGTATATAATCTTCAAAATGTGTCATTTGTATACGAAACAGCAATCTCGATGAACACCGACACCGAGTAATAATACATTGAATAGAACAATTGTTCTTTCTTAAATCAATTTTCTCTCTATATTCGCCTTTAAACCCTAACAAGGTTTACAGCAACACACTACAAAATTTTCATCGCCGATTATACGATATTGTTGATTTTTGTAAGTGGTAAAGTCTTTCTCGCGCATCTGGTTGCAATGGTCGTAGATTTTCCTAATCACCGGTGATAAATACCATTAGAGTCATACTAAATCGTTAGCGTTTACTTACTAGTGTAACGTCTTAGTACAAAACACACGACAATAATATGTAAAAACTATTTGGATCAACTTCAATGTAATAATTAGATTGCGGATTGTATGCATTTATAGCAGAAATGGGTAATCACAATTTAAAGCAGTGGGCATATTAACAAGATTTATAAGGACATCAACGTATTGGTTTCAGCTTAATGAGATAATCAAAAGAAAATAGAAATTTTCACTTCGCTCCTGTGTCTTGTAATTAATGTAGACAATTTTTTATTTTGCATAAAGACACGCAGTCTAGTAATAAATCATTAAAAACTATGAGATGGCCACCCCAATCACCATAGAAATATTATGGGATGAACTGGATAGACAGGTACGAAACATTTATCATACTTCGAAACCACATTTTTGGAATATTTTGGAACGAGAATGGTATAATAGAATAATAATATATATAATAATATATATAATAATATATATAATATAAATATAAATATAAATATATAACATATATAATAATTATAATATAAATAATATATATAATAACAATAGAAAGTATGAAAAAATTGATCAGGTGGATGCCGAAAATAGTGAAAATTATAATTAAGAATCGTGGCGGATTCTTCGATGAAAATAAAATGTAAATATTTTTTTATTTCCTGGTCAGATTATTGATGTATCCGTGCAGTATCTTTTCCTTGACACGTAAACCTTTAAATAAGGAAAATTCGTTCGCATCCGTCAACAGTTATTTCATTTTTACAAAGTTGAATACAAACATGATCACTATCCGAAGACTTATGACTGGGAGTGTACACACATAATTAAATGCATAAACATATTACAAATGTTATTAGTTTACTTATAAATTTTGCATCAATGTTAGTAAGGCAGATGTGAATCCAGCGAAACTTCCTTGTCATTTCAGAAAAATCTGAACATACACTTTCTCGTGCCTACATATGTGAAAAGACGTTTCACAGACGGTTCACCCTTTTCGTTCTAGAGAGATCCACCATTTTTCGTACAAAGCAATCGGCAGATTTGCAAGCGTATCCACCGGGGTCCTCGCCACCGTTGAAAAAATGTCTCACGGACCGTGGAATCGAAATTTGCCAGAGTTCTCGATGGCTTTCACGCGGTTTTCCTTCGTTCTCTCGACGCACGCATCATTTCTTGCGGTTAACCCATTCATTCATCCATCCCCGAATCTCAGACCTTCACAATTCGTTCACAGGACGCCGAGAAGAAAGGGTTGGACCAGCTGCACACCCACGCCGCTCGCTCTCACAAATGGACTCGTTCGACGAATTGACGTTTGCGAGCTGAGCTCTCAACGTCCCACTCTGGCTTCTGTCTACCAAGAAAATGATCCGGACCTTTTTCGAGAGGACCACGGCCTGATGAATATGCGGAAATTCCTTTTGTTGAAACGTCCTATACATTCCATACTGCTGCGAAAACCTAATCAAACTTCCTAAAATTTATCGAAGTCATAATATTCAGTATTAATTTTTAGTCGTAGCAAGTCACATAGATATATGTCATAGCCTTTATGCCTTTGAAACAGCACATCCCAGATAGCACGCAGACATTTTGAAAACGTCTTAAATACGTCCGCTGTCGGACATTCAAGATATCTTATGCACGTATTGAATGTCCTCCGAAAGGCCCACGAAAGGCCTACAAAAATCCTCTGAATGGCTTCTATTACAAAACCGTGCGTTTTAAAAACGTCCCAGAATGTCCATTAAACGTCTAAAAATCGTTTTCTGGACGTATAATGGACATTCTTGGGACGTTTTTAAAACGTACGGTTTTATAACACAGGCCGTTCAGAAAACTTTCGTAGGCCGTTTGGAAAACGTTCGTAGGACATCTAACATGTATATATATACACGGTGTCCCAAAGTTCCTCCGACACCCGAAAATGGGAGGTTCCTTGGGTCATTTGAAGCGACATTTTTGTAAACGAAAGGAACCTCCCATTTTCGGGTGTCGGAGGAATTTTGGAACACCCTGTATATACAGGGTGAGTCACCAAACGTTACCACCTCAAATATCTTGGTTGTTTCTAAAGATACGTAAAATATGGTAAGGACAAAGTAGAATGGTACAATGGGGCTGACACGATGTAAAAAAAAAATTTGTTTTTATGTCATTTTTTTGTAGATATCAAGGTCACCTTGACTTTTTTAAATGGAACCACCCTTTTTTAAACACCTACAATGATAGTCCCTTTCATTAGGAATTCAGTGACTACAATTATTCCAAGATCATTCAAGGTCAATGACAGAAAAAACGTATCTGACAACCGTATGACGACAGTCATGTTGGTACCATATATCATAGTGATACTACATATATGTAGTACCAACATGACTGTTGTGATACGGTTATCAGATACGTTTTTTCTGACCTTGACCTTGAATGACCTTGGACTAATGATAGTCACTGAATTCCTATTGAAAGGGATTATCATTGTAGGTGTTTAAAAAAGGGTGGTTCCATTTAAAAAAGTCAAGGTGACCTTGATATCTACAAAAAAAATGACACAAAAACAAATTTTTTTTTTGCATCGTGTCAGCCCCATTGTACCATTCAACTTTGTCCTTACCATATTTTACGTATCTTTAGAAACAACCAAGATATTTGAGGTGGTAACGTTTGGTGACTCACCCTGTATATATTTTTTTCTAGGGACGCTGGTTTAACGTTTTAAAGACAACTTTTTGGGGAGTGTTCCAGGTCCAAATATGTTCATTAAGTTTATGAAATGACATTTATATAATAAAGTTTAATTATAGGAAATATATACATATATATATATACAGGGTGTCCCAAAATTCCTCCGACACCCGAAAATGGGAGGTTCCTTGGGTCATTTGAAGCAACATTTTTCTTTACAAAAATGGTATCCGCAGCTTTATTTAGGAGTTATTAACGAAAAACACGGACCAATCAAAGCGCGATCTAGATATGCGATGACACGTTCGGCCAATTGACAGTTGGCGCGTCGGGCCGAATTGACAGTTGACGCTAACTCGCGTCTAGGTCGCGCTCTGATTGGTCGTGTTTTTCGTTAATAATTCCTAAACACAGTCTCGGACGTCATTTTTGTAAATAAATAAAATTTTTGACACCCTGTATATATATATATATATATATATGTATGTATGTATGTAGATATATTATGTATATATATTATGTATATATACATGTATATATTTCCTATAATTAAACTTTATTACATAAATGTCATTTCATAAACTTAATTAACATATTTGGACCTGGAACACTTCTCAAAAAAGTCGTCTTTAAAACGTTTTATTTCAAACGTTAAACCAGCGTCCCTGGAAAGACGTTTTCAAAATATCTTATTCTGGACGTAAAACGAACGTCCCTAGAAAGACGTTTTCAAGACGTTTTTAACACGTCCTCTCAGGACGTATGACGTTCAGACCTGAAATAGACATAAAATGGACATCTTGAGGACGTCTTGTGCTACCTGGGATGCTTCAGTTACATATCTACCATCACGGAATAAATTTCATCCACGTGTAACTCACTAATTTTTATTCCAAAATGTTCTTGTCCACTTTTCACACAACAAGTATGTATATGAAATTTAATTTTTGGTTTTTTCTATGTGATAATTTTTTTTTTTACAATTCATCGGAATTGTAGCAAAAATAATAGAAGTTGCATTTTACAACTTTTTTATGTGGGCCAATATTGAAAATTTTAAAAATGCGTTTTGTAGACCTGTTTCAATTAAACATATTCTGAAAGTTTCGTCAAAATTGGTCGACGTTGCAATGAGCCATAAACGTTTAAATATGTTAAAAATTGCAGATTTTCACGATTTTCGTCCTATAACTGCAGATTCTTACATTTTTCAATGCCTGTCGTTTTTTTCACATCAACCGATTTCGATGAAATTTTACCAGTGCATATAACTGAAACAGATATACAAAACGCATTTTTAAAATTTTCAATATTGGCCCACATAAAAAAGTTGTAAAATGCAACTTTTAGTATTTTTGCCACAATTCCGATGAATTGCAATTTTTGACAAAATTTCCTTTCGTATCCTGTGGCAAACTAATTGCTCTAGCTTCCTAAAAAAATTAAAATCGTATAATATGATATTTAAAATGATTAAGAGCCTCTTTAAGAGTGTGCCAATACTTTTTTTACCCACTGTACGTATATATTTAATTTTATTGAAACCGCGAACTCCCAAATATCTCAATTTATATGCAAATGGACTTAGGTCACATTCAAAATAAACGGCTCAATTATTCCGTAATTCTTACTAATTGCAATTTTTACGAAGTATTTTCTGCACGTCACTTCGTAAACGAATGCTTCGAATCGCTCAGAAGAAGCATTCTAATCGTTTGGTTCAATTTTGAAAAAGTTATTCCGAATTAGGGGGCGTTCGAATAGTTTCGTGGGCCACTGTAGTGAATATGTAAAATAAACAGATATTATAGCCACGTCATTCAAGAGATATATCTATGCAGAAAAATGTAGATTAACATCGAACCATCAGGTATATGTATCTTCATTAGAAAAAATGTATTCCTATTAGGGTTCTAAATAATCTAGTGTCCGCCTAGTGTTGTGGGCCGCTACGAGATGATCAGCTAACCTTTTAAGTTAGAAATCAATTGGTCGGTCGACACGCGGGTTCACCTGCCCGCTTGTAAAGATTCATTTACCGAAAGTCCGGCGCCTGTCCTGAGCACACCTAATTATTCACTGGCCGCTTGTTTCCCGCTGGAAAGTGGATTACGAGATGTTCCCCGGTGAGACAAAAGAAGTCGGAACCGTTTTAAACTGTCCAGTTTGCGCGCACACACTGCTACGGCCGGCTACTTAACGAGCTGCATTAATTATTTTCACTCGGTGACCGACGACCTCCTGTGGTGGCTTTTCTCCCTACACGATCCCTCTGATCCACCTATTCACTTTTATGACTTCTTTCTTTCGTTGAAAGCTGTACGCGGCCTTCCGAAATTTATCCTTATTTTACGTTTTATCTGCGTTATAAGTAAATGTATAAATTATTAAAAATAATGGAATTTGGAAATATTGTTGGATCAAAGGACAGTTGTTAAAGTAATCACCGGATGACCATTGTTTGCGAGATATTTGCAGAACACTGTTGAACTCTAACTTTTTCCAATCACCAAATTTCGCCTTTGAGGGGGTACGGTACCCATGGGTATTACTAGAATATAACTAGAATATTACTGCATTTTTGTCCAAACATGGGTTTACGAGGGAACGATCCACATCCTCAAACATTTATATATATATATTGAGCTGAGTGAGGGCTCAGTCGAAAGAGGAAGGTTGCAAGCAATACGGTCTTCTCACGTTTTTGTTAGACGATGTTTATATGTAGTAATATGAGTGTCCATAGTAGGGGAAACAAGTGAAGAAAAACTCCGGAGATTCTATTTTTCGTTCACAAAAAGATTCTTTTCGCGAAAATATTGAGAAGACCGCACTGCGTGTAACCTTCCTCTTTCGAATGAGCCCTCACTCAGCTCAAAATATAATCGTATGAGGACGTGAATCGTTCCCGCATGATTGCATTGAATTGTTCCCCAGATTCCGCTCATGAAGGATGAATAGAAACAATTTTAATTCAGCTACTTAGACGAGATGGCGCCTTGTCAGAAGAACTATCAGCGTAGATTCGTAACAACAAAAGTGTAAAGGATGTGAAGCCACTCGGATCCATTAATAGCAATAAAGATAATGATGAAAAGAAAAAAACTTGTAATGTTAGCGAAACTAAAGCGTTAAATCGATCTAGATGTATGTTCATCACTGTTGCCAAATTGGTTTTCCGCGCGGAGGTTGGTCACAATGAAAAATACCATGGTCACGTGGGGCCCCTACCCCCTTAAGAGGGTACCGTACCCATGGATATTACTAGAATATTACTAGAATATTACTAGAAAAATAAGTGAAAACCGTGTTTACGGGAAACCATTTTTTGTTTTTATACAAGCATGTTACGAGCTGTATGAGGGCTTGTTCTAAAGAGGAAGATTCATCATAGCCCGCTTTGCTCATGATTTACAATTAGATAGATTATGTTTATATCTAATAATATGAGTGTCCAAAGTAGGGAAAACAAACGATGAAAAATTCAACAGATTCTAATGTATTTTTCTAATACAAAATGATTTTTTCGACTTAAATTATGAGCAGAGCGGGCTATGATGAACCTTCCTCTTTACAATGAGCCCTCAAATTAGCATATTCTGAGCTGTGTGTCGGCTTATTCTAAAAAGGAAGGTTCATCATAGCCCGCTCTGCTCATGATTTAACAAGATTATGTTTATATTTAATAATATGAGCGTCCAAAGTAGGGCAAACAAGTCGAGACAACCACCCTCAGTTTCTCATGTATTTTTCTAATACAAAACGGTTTTTCGGACTTAAATCATGAGCAGAGCGGGCTATGAGGAACCTTCCTCTTTACAATAAGTCCTCACAAGCTCATAACATGCTAATATGAGGACAAAAAATGTTTTCCCGCAAACACTGTTTTGTTGATGAAATTAGTGTTTGCGGGAAACTATTTTTGTCCTCATATTAACATATTCTGAGTTGTGTGTGGGCTTATTCTAAAGAGGAAGGTTCATCATAGCCCGCTCTGCTCATGATTTAATTCGATTATGTTTATATCTAATAATATGAGTGTCCAAAATAGGGAAAACAAATGAAGAAAAATTCCGCAGATTCTCATGTATTTTTCTAATACAAAATGATTTTTTCGACTTAAATCATGAGCATGCGGGCTATGATGAATGTTCCTCTTTACAATGAGCCCTCACACAACTCATAACATGCTAATATCAGGACAAAAAATGTTTTCCCGTGATCGCATTCAATTGTTCCCCAGATTCCGTTCATGAAAGGCAATGAAGGGCATGTAGAACTAATTTTAGTTGAGCTACTCAAACGAGATGGCGCTTAGACAGAAGAACTATCAGCGTAGATTCCTAACAACAGAAATATAAAGGGCTTGAAGCCAGTCGGATCCATTAATAGCAATAAAGATATTGATAAAAAGAAAGAAACCTGTATTGATAGCGAAATTGAAGCATTAGATTCATACAAATGTATGTCCATCACTGTTGCCAAACTGTGTTTCAGTGTGGAGGTTGGTTACACTGATAAATACCCAGATCAGAGGGTCTGGTACCCCCTTAAGGCAGGGAAGGAGCCCCGCACCACCCCCTGAACTCCTTCCTCCACCGAACCTAATCTAAACCTATCAAAAATTCGTCCAAACTGACTATAAAGAAACTTTAGTGAGTTGTTAAGTGGGGGTAGCCTCGCGTTTCCAGGATTGCAAGGGTCGATCATGCAAAGATGGGGTTTTTCAGTAGTAAAAAGCGCTAGATAAAAGATCAATCTAGGCCGCAACCGACCTTAAAAGTCTTATTTTCGCGTTTACGCGACGTAATTTGCATAATTTGGAAACGTAAAGCTGCGTACGTACATAGCTACTTTTATGAAGCTGCGACAGCTGCATGCTGCCGACTAATGCAAATTACGCCTCGTAAACGTAGAAATAAGACTTTTGAAAACGATTGAGGTCGCGATTGATCTTTTATCTAGCGCTTTTGACTACTGGAAAGCCCCATCTTTGCATTATCGAGAAATGAGATGGCGCATTCCGCAACCTTGCAGTCCTAGAAACGAATCAAACGACGTGTTTTAGTTAATTTTTTTGATGTTGTCGAAGATCACGGAGATATGTCTTTCGCGAGATACATATCTTGATCAATACCAACAATTCAAGCCTGCCTTACTGTTAAGTTCATTTCAAGGTCATTGTCGACAACGACAGCGGTGCGCTCGATTCGCCTCTACTTGAAACGGAGGTACACGGCGTACTTTACCAGCTCATTGTGACGCCAATTTTTATGGCTCCAGTTTTTTAAAGGGCTCATTTTAAAGGGGTACACTCCAAGGAAGATAACCATATTTTTTGCAAAATTTAAATCACTCTGGCCCCTCATCGAAAAAACGTAAAAAAAGAATTTGTTTAAATTTTTCGACATTATAAAGTTGACTTTCGAGGTTAAAAAAATTATTTCGTAATAGCCCTGTCCTTTCCGAATAAAACAAAAGAAAATGTAGCTCAATCGGACAAACAGTTCCTCAGAGAAAAATTCGTAAATGAGGCCCGTTTCCGCCAAAATAGGCAAAACTTGAAAACTTTCAAGGGCTTCCATTTCAAAAAAAATTCGAAACCGACAAAATGATGACTTAAACCCCTCATAATTTCACATGGACTACAACATATTTTAATTAGAACAAAATCAACGATGGTGTCTGCAAAAAGTGATCGAGTTGGCATGGAATGACCCTATATGAAACAAAATTAGACTTTGTGAAAACCAATTTGATTTTATGGTGGTAGATACTATACTGATCCTTGTTGAAGGTTACAACGTAAACAGCAAATACATAGGGACAACGTATTTAAAACTTGCCCAATCAGAACCAAGCGATCGTTGAGCGCTAGGTAAATATTAAGCGGTAAATTCAAAAGCTAACCTAATTCGTCTCAATCACTGGAAACACTCAGCATTATACCCCAAAAATGTTGTGGTAATAAAAAATTAACGTTCAAATACATTTGAAAGCGAAACGCAAATAAAATTATAGTAAAAACTATATATAAAGAAAACTGTGTAAAAAGTTAGTTGTTCATTATTGTTCGGAATTTGTGTTAACGAGAACGTTTAAAAGGATGCATTGGTATATGACGCGACAGAAACGGAAGCGCAAGGGAAAGTGCATGCTCATAGAATGATCATTTCGTTCAAGGATTTTCTTTGATGTTTAACGCGTTGCCAGTACACAGAATCACTGGCTCATATTACTCGCCACGCTTAAGACGTTGTACGCACGGCAACCATTGTTCAATGATCTAAACGCCGACAGATATCATCTCGCGACAAAATGTTCGTAGAAAAGAAATGGCCTCCGAGGCGGTGGAACGTTGCGAGGGAAAAGAAGGAAGCCGGGATAACAATGGAGGATCTGAAAATAGGATGAATCGCGAGAAAAAAAACACGTTAACGGCGTTCCACAATTTTTTACCACGTTTTTATTCCCTGCGATCGAAATCTCTCGAGATCGGGAGAGGAAGATCGAGTTTTGACAAGACTGTGACGTAACAATTTGCCGGTGAAATGGAGCGAGCGAGAGGTAAAAACGCTCGAGGATAGGGGCAAGGGATGTAGAATGGAAGGCGTAAGAAAATTTGATACGTTAGAGGCAGCTGTACTCACAAGAGATAGATCTTTTCTCTTGTTTATTTAAAAAGAAACATTCTATTCCCATTTCCTATTTTACTCGCTTGTAATTTGACAGCTTACTGTTGTCACGTTAATTAATCAACTCAATCATACATAACATATAATTGCTGAATTTCTTTTCTTATTTTATTAATATTGCGCGAGAATTTTAACCAATTATTGTATCAAATATTATATTGAATATTGAATTATTGTATTTTATACCGTACTGCGAGCGATCGAATTAAGAAGAGTTTGCGAGATGTATTTTGCAGCGAACTACATAGGATTGTTTTTTTTTTATTTATGCAATAGAAACCTCAAATAAGAGGTTATTCTGCAATCAGTATTACATACATAATACTACAATAGAAATCCTATTTGCTAATGTGTGGTTAAAGTAATAATTACATGACATTAATCGTTACAGTACATGGCGTATTAACAGTACGTGACGTTATACATATACATAATCCGCGATTTTTCAGGAAGGAACATAAGATCTTACATATAGTGTTTGTAGGTCTGTGGAGTAAAACATTGCATGACATGGGAAGAAAAAAACCCCGTAATCTTAGGTTATATATAAATTTTAATCTATGAGTATTAGGGGGTGGTCCTTAGCTACACCTGGTGAAATTTTTTTTGCGAGATTTTTTTTCGGCCCCTCCTGAAAATTGTGCCTTTGGGTAAGAAAATAATTTCTACAAAGTTTGAAATTGATCGGATAAGGGAAAACCGTGCCTCATCGACGTTAAAGTTGCGAAAAACATGAAATTTCGTAGGAATGGGAATATTTGATCAAAAGACTTTTGATTATGACTAAACGTTCTTCTTGTGTCAAAATATTGATTATAATAGTACCAAAATGTAATATTTTCAATATAACAATTAACTAATTATCATATTTTTGTAAATGTATATGTCAAATTTTACGTATTTTATTGAAAATACCAATTCTTTTAGTTTTATTCTTATACTAATTTAAAAAGTAGAGAAATTAAGATTGGACATAAATATGTTATAATTAATCAGAGCATAATATTTTTATCCGGATGTGGTGAATATTACACCGTATATGTAAAGGCGAAGATAAGAAACTAAGAGGTATCGAGGTATTGAGTTTAAATACTTTTTAATATATACAAGGCAACAAATACATTTAATACAACAAATACAACTAAAGACATTTTACAGAGATTTCGTTAATGTAGTCTTTTTTGCGTCTGGATAGCGCTTTCTGTAGTCTGACACAGTTTGCATTATAAATTGTTTTTCTTTTCCATTTCGCGATAATACATCGTTAAATTCTTCCGTAAGTTTGACTCCTTCTTCTGCCGTATCATTAACTACAACTAAATTATTTACTATAATTAAGCCTGCGTTATAACTGGGATCACTTTCCCGTTCTGAGGGATCCTCATTTATAAAATCTATGGAAATCGAAAATCTTTTAAAAAAATTTATCATACATCGTATTATCATATTACCAATACATCATAAACCGCAAGAGCTTTGTTTTCACCAGTACCAGAAGGTATCGCTGGAATTCCGAGCAATTGTTCATCTCCATCACAGGTTATTATTACTGGTAATCGGTCTACTTTTTCTTTGCCAGTTAAAAATGGTAACATTTTACCACCCCAATGCAAAGTAATTGCATTATGCTTTTTTAACTTCCCGATTCATAGGGAAGTTACTGTAATTACCCCGAAAATCGAAAATCGATTTTTTAGCAGATCTTCACGTTTCATGGTTATTGAAATCATTTTAGACTATTTTTATCAAATTGTTAGTATGTGTGTGTGTGTGTGTGTGTGTGCGTATGGCCGTTTTTATGTTATCAAATTTTTCGTTAACGTTTTCTGAAAAAGTAACAATGCGATCAGAATGATGAATGATGCAATCGATGTGCCCCGTCGTAACTTAGAGCTGATTAGATTTTGGTCCATATTGGTCAAGTAGTTTTTTAGATTTTTTAGTTTTTTTCGAAAGAGGTTCATTCAAGAATGCAATTTATACGAGAGGATGGAAATTTTCCACCGAATAAACAAACGTAATTATATGTATTTCATTTTTATTTAAAAAAAAATGGACATTCGTAATAAAAAAGTACTAACCTATGTATGTCGAAAAGTTAGTCGTTCAGTAGATATTTCAATGTAAAAAATATAAAAATATCATTACTGCCGTACTAAGACGTTAGCGTTTACTTACTAGTGTAGTACGACAGTAATGGTATTTTATGTTTTTTATATTGAAATATCTTCTGAACGATTAACTTTTCGACATACATAGGTTAGTACTTTTTTATTACGAATGTCCAGCTGCATCGATTGACGTATTAAAAAATACGTCATTCCATTTAAAAAAATGAAGTTGACCTTCATATGTCCTTTGCGCATCCACCTACAAAAAAACTACTAACATCAGAATAATGCCTCCTCGATACCATACAAGTTCCATCTGATGCATTTCTTCTTAACACTAATAGCAGCCGCGTTATTCAGGTGAACTGTTTAAAATGCCCCACCCTGTATATTAGATAGTTAATAGAACATTGTTGTTGAATTTTTTGAAAGTGGTCACTCGAAGGGTTGTTTGCAATTTCCACCCCTAAAAAATTTAATAATTTTTTTCTACCCTTAATAATATGATCACAATTGTGGAAAAAATATATGATATGAAGGACGTAAGTACGAGTATTTTCGTATTTTTTTGTCCGAATATCTTAATTAAAAACCGAGAAAAAAAAATGATATAGTTAAGGGTATTTACCCTCATAATTTACCTTCATTATATGAAGGGTTAGCGACTTGAAATTTTGGGGGATTATCTTTCAACCTAAAACCAATGTTTTCCACACAATTTCAATCAAAATCCAGGGGGGGGCGATTCACTATTCTTAGTCCGCTAGACCCTTTGGTATGATTCTTACCAATTGCGATCTAAACAAAACAATTTTTTGTTTACTCATTCTCTAGCAAACTGATCGGCCTAACGTCTGAAATCTTATAAAAATTCATGTCCTTTGGACAAATTTTAATAAGATAAGCGATTTTTAAGAGTGTGCACTTAATATTGTCCCCGACTGTATGTAGGAAGAAATTTTCCAGAGTGATAACCTTGATAACATATTCAAGGTCATCAAAATTGGTGATCTGTACCCTTCTCTGTATAATCTCCACATTGTCTTGTTATTTCTCTGTGTCACACGCAGTTTATAAAAATAGGTTTCATTTTAAATAGTAATCCATATAAAATAAAGATTTTAACATAATTTGTATATGCATATAGCGTACTATTGACCAGACCGTTGCACAGTGGTCTAGAAGCACGGTTTTTGTAGCCAAAATTCAAAATGTTGTCATAATTTTCTGATTGTTAGTAATTAGGAGTTTTTGGAGTCGCTGATAACGAATCTGACATTGAAAATTAAAAATTTTTTACGGCAGGGTTATTATGGCGATCTAGAGGGCGGTATTTCGTGGCCCGATTAAAAAATGTTGTAAATCGACGTTTTTCATCATTTTCATAGAACAACATCATTGAGATACTCAATGCCATGTTTTTTAAATTAGTATAACCTATAGAAAAAAAAGAAAAAATACCTCGGACGCCTTTATTAAAATTAATACAGAGTTGAAAGTTGCAAGAGGGAGCAGCTAAACTTTGCATATTCTTTTTAAGAAATGTTTAAACTTTCGTAGAAAATAAGTCCAAAGTTTAGCACTTTTAAGCATTTTTTAAAACCCTGCTTGAAGCTTAAATTGTTACAAACTTGAAATATTTGTTTATGGATTGGAAAATGTTTATGATGGCATTTAGAACTTAAAGTACATCTACTAACATGTAAAAAATCATAATTATAACTTGTTTTCTGACATCCTATAAGTGGTATTTAAAACGTTTAATAGAATGTTTAATTTTTTTATTTTGTTTTTAGAACACTGTATCTTATTATACAATTACCTAAAATCAATAATATTTTGGATTTAGGAGCTTTGAAGAGTTATCAGTTTATAGCAAAAAAAATTTTTTAATCTATTAACCTTGAAAAATTGAATTTTAACCACAAAAATCGGGCTGCTGGACCACTGTGCGTTGGAAACTATTTCATTGCGTTGAGTTTTGATCTATGATTTCCCTTGTCATTGTGATAGTTGCGATAAATAGAATAAGATGAAATATAAAAAAATTGTTGATCTTTTGACCTTCAAATTAATTTTGCGGCAGTTTTCTTACCGAGGCGGCAGAAACATGCTACAACAGTTCCGACACATAATTTCTTTCCGCCCTGTACATTCACTTTCTGAGTCTTAAAGTATCTTTTGACCGTGGGAAAATCGAAAGCCAAAAGAAAGCATAGAACTCTTCTATGTAGATTCCATATTTTCCCACGAACATTCTCCACGAAAAATATACCTGGAAAACGTCACGCTGCAAGATTTGCGTACACGTCGTGTGGTCTCTCACGACGTTCAACTTCCTTCGGATCAATCCCTTAAACATACAATAAAACAACATCCAATAGTCACGTTCACGTCGTACTTATAGTAAGAATAATTCTTTTTTTCAGACATTTCAGTGAGCCGCAATCGTGCACGCCAGCAGACCAATGATCAAATTATATAACAATTTTTTCTTGTATTTGCAGACTTAAGATATAAATTGAAGTGGAGTAAGTGCGGACTAGTTTCTGAAAAATTGAAGTCTGGTATATAAATACTTGACGCTGTCGGTATCATAGACTTTGCATAATTATGACTGGTGAATTAATATTACGTAGGATTCTAATTTTTCTTGAAAAGTTTCATTCTGATAGGACATTGTACAAAACGTCAACTGCTCTATACTTAACTTTTAATTACTAGCGTAATTAAAAATACTTCCAAACCTTGTTTCAGGTGCTATGGGGCAAGAAAAGAATTATTAACAAGTCTGCTATAGAATGCTATGTATTGCATTAAATTATTGTTTATTTTTATAGTTATCAATTTTTAAACAATCAAGTACTTTTAGGTGGTTCGGAAAGACTCCGCCGATTTTTGAAGTGAATTGAAAACGAATAAATGTGTATGTACTGATAAACAAATGTATTGAATAAGATATGCCGATTTTTGAAATGAATTGAAAACGAAAAAAAGTGTATGTATTAACTAACAAATGTATTAAATAAGATATGCCGACTTATGAAGTAAATTGAAAACGAAAAAAAGTGTATGTACAGGGTGTCTAAAAATTATATTTCACGGCCACCATAGCGTGATTGTACACCTACGATTTAATGGAAATTGACATAAAAAACTCACCGCAAAATTGAACTTGACCTTGAAAATCAAGGTCAAAAAATTCTTTTGTTTAATCGTGTTCTACGGGTCATAAGGACCAACTTGGTGAAAGAAACCATGGGTCGTATCTCAACCGTTCTCTTAAAAAATGATGTTGCATTTCTTATCATTTTTGCAACTTCTTTGTTCATAATGTTCGTTCTTTCATTTTATAATTAGTGAAATAGGAGTATCATGATTCTGATAATTTCATGCCAACGACATAGCTTACTGATGATACTCACTGAATGTTGTCATGTGAAATATTTTGATTGAGACGACTACGACCATATAGCTGACAGTTTTTCATGCGATTCATTATCGCGGTTAATATTGATGATTTAGTCCATCGTAAGCAAACGATTGAGAAACATGCCTTCCAGAAAATATTTAAATTTACGGCATATGTTACGTGCGATTGACCAAGCAGCAGGGAATTACGTATTAGCTTGGAAAATATATATAAATATAGTGCGAATTAATGGAAAGCGACTACGTCCAGTAGAAATTCCAAATCGACGTGATTTTCAACGACTAGATCAACAATTTGGTGAGCAAGAAGTTATATTGCGGAATCTCTGCAATTCAGCCTGAAATTTACTGAAGGAGCGAGATTAGTACGCTATTTATTTATATATCGTTGCTGAATGTAAAAATTTTCCAAATAAAGTTGAAAGAATGATATGAAACGCAACATCATTTTTTAAGAGAACGGTCGAGATACGACCCATGGTGTCTTTCACAAAGTTGGTCCTTATGATCAGTAGAACACGATTAAACAAAAAATTTTTTGACCTTGATTTTCAAGGTCAAGGTCAATTTTGAGGGGAGTTTTTTATGTCAATTTCCACTAAATCGTAGGTGTACAATCACGCTATGGTGGCCGTGACATATAATTTTTAGACACCATGTACTAACAAACAAATGTATTAAATAAGATATGCCGATTTTTTATGTAAATTGAAAACGAAAAAAAGTGTACGTACTAATAAACAAATGTATTGAATAAGATATGCTGACTTTTTGAGTAAATTGAAAAATTAAAAAATTGTATGTAGTTACAAACAAATGTATTGAATAAGATATGCCGACATTTGAAGTGAATTGAAAACGAAAAAAAGTGTACGTAGTAATAAACAAATGTATTGAATAAAATATGCCGATTTTTGAAGTGAATTGACAGCGAAAAAATGTGTATGTAGTAACAAACAAATGTATTAACTAAGATATGCCGATTTTTTATGTAAATTGAAAACGAAAAAAAGTGTACGTACTAATAAACAAATGTATTGAATAAGATATGCTGACTTTTTGAGTAAATTGAAAAATAAAAAAATTGTATGTAGTTACAAACAAATGTATTGAATAAGATATGCCGACATTTGAAGTGAATTGAAAACGAAAAAAAGTGTACGTAGTAATAAACAAATGTATTGAATAAGATATGCCGATTTTTTAAGTAAATTGAAAACGAAAAAAAGTGTACGTACTAATAAACAAATGTATTGAATAAGATATGCTGACTTTTTGAGTAAATTGAAAAATAAAAAAATTGTATGTAGTTACAAACAAATGTATTGAATAAGATATGCCGACATTTGAAGTGAATTGAAAACGAAAAAAAGTGTACGTAGTAATAAACAAATGTATTGAATAAGATATGCCGATTTTTTAAGTAAATTGAAAACGAAAAAAAGTGTACGTACTAATAAACAAATGTATTGAATAAGATATGCTGACTTTTTGAGTAAATTGAAAAATAAAAAAATTGTATGTAGTAACAAACAAATGTATTGAATAAGATACGCCGACATTTGAAGTGAATTGAAAACGAAAAAAAGTGTACGTACTAATAAACAAATGTATTGAATAAGATATGCCGATTTTTGAAGTGAATTGACAGCGAAAAAATGTGTATGTAGTAACAAACAAATGTATTAACTAAGATATGCTGATTTTTTAAGTAAATTGAAAACGAAAAAAAGTGTATGTACTAACTAACAAATGTATTGAATAAGATATGCATCATTTTGTTCGATAACGGTTTGCCTTCTGTTGGAAAGTTTCATTATGCCACTCTCATCAAACGTCCCTGGTTTACTGCACATGAACTGCCTAATACGCACTTATCCCATCATGATAGTCTGCACTTACCCCATGTAATAATATTTACGGGGCAAAAGCAGACTAATGTTTTCCTCAATAAATTTTAAAAAATACAATACTAACTGTTTATTTAATGTAAACTTACATCAATATTTGTTATACTTACCTAAAATAACAACACAGCATACATAATTAATTTATAAACTCTTGCACGTTCTGGGTAATCTCAAAGTTGAATATACAGCGTGTCCCAAAATTTCTTCAACATCTGTAAATGGAAAGTTCCTGAGTTCATTTGTAGCGACATTCTCCTTTGCAAAAACGACGTCATCGGCTTTGTTTAGGAGTTATTAACGAAAAGCACGGTCCAATCAGAGCGCGGCTACAGCGGATTGATTCTGGCTCGACCAATGGCGACACCACGCTACGCGTAACCTGCCGCACTCTGATTGGTCCGTATTTTTCGTTAATAAATTCTAAACAAAGGCGCGGACGTCATTTTTGCAAAGGAAAATGTCGCTTCAAATGATCTGAAGAACCTCCAATTTCCGGATGTTGAAGGAATTTCGAGACACCCTGTATATACTACTCACGTGACTGTTTAGCACTGGTTGATTTAAGCGAGGAAAACACCTTTATTCTTGGGCGTTATCTATGTCGAATAATTCATACTAACTTACAGTAAAAATCACTCGTATTGTAATAAAAATAACCAATTTATGCACTTGCGTTGTTTATGCACTTACCCTTATGTAAAAAAAAACCCTCACTCCACCTTATGTAAAAAAAAATTACGGACTCAAAAAATGTTTTTCATTACTTTATCAATTCCATAAAAATTATTCAAATTTTGTTCCCTTAAATTAATGTTCCCTTAATGTTCCCTTAAATTAATTCAGTTGTATATGCGAAATATGAGACGACTTGTTCTACCATGCAACGCAGAAAAACGGCTGGTGGGGCAGAACAAAAAGTATTCCCGAAATTTCCATAATTCTGAAGAAAGGAGAGGTTAGGGAGCCTTTCCCCGGGAAAGAAGAAAAGAATATAATGAGCCGAGAAAAAAGGTATTTTCGTATTCCCGTCGCGATAGCTTCGGAGGAATTCCTCTTTTTTCGCATCAGAGGAACTTTGCATATCTCGTTGGCTGTCGACAGGAGTGGACGTTAATCGTCTAATCTCAAAGAGAGGGAGGCACGCGCGCGAAATTATTTATTTGTGTCTGACTTGAAGAGGATCCTAAAGTTGATCCAGCCTCGGGATCTGCTACGAACAACGGGACGACTTTGTTCCTTAGGAACCTAATTTTTGCAGTCAAAATAACTAATTATTAAAGAGTAAATATTTAATAAAAATTTTTTGTTTCGATCAACAGTACAAACAAAGCAAATTTGCAAAAATTAGACTCTCAACGTTTCAATCCGGATTTGAATCATTCTCAAGAGAAATGCGTCTGAAAAAAATACTAATGTAATATAGTAGGTATTTAACAAGGGAAAACTAAAATCACTGATTGCAAGATAATTTTTTGAAGAAGGTACTTGCTACGTATAAAGAAAAGTTAAAAGTGTATAATTAAACTTTAGTACTTATAACTAAACTGAACTAAACTTTAGTATTTATAAATAGTAAATAAATACTAACTAAATACTAAAATTTAGTGAAGTTTAATTGTAAGTACTAAAGTTTAATTATACTCTTTTAACTTTTAACTAAACTAAACTTTAGTATTTATAAATACTAAATAAATACTAAAGTTTAGTTAAGTTTAATTATAAGTACTAAAGTTTAATTATACTCTTTTAATTTTTAACTTAACTAAACTTTAGTATTCATAACTACTACATCAATACTAAACGTTAGTATTTATAAATACTAACTAAATACTAAAGTTTAATTATACTCTTTTAACTTTTAACTTAACTAAACTTTAGTATTTATAAATACTAAATCAATACTAAACGTTAGTATTTATAAATACTAACTAAATACTAAAGTTTAGTTAAGTTTAATTATAAGTACTAAAGTATAATTATACTCTTTTAACTTTTAACTTAACTAAACTTTAGTATTTATAAATACTAAATCAATACTAAACTTTAGTATTTATAAATACAAACTAAATACTAAAGTTTAGTTAAGTTTTATTGTAAATACTAAAGTTTAATTATACTCTTTTAACTTTTAACTTAACTAAACTTTAGTATTTATAAATACTAAATAAATACTAAACTGTAGTATTTATAAATACTATATAAATACTAAACTTTAGTATTTATAAATACTAAATAAATACTAAACTTTAGTATTTATAAATACTTACTAAATGCTAAAGTTTAGTTAAGTTTAATTATAAATACTAAAGTTTAATTATACTCTTTTAACTTTTAACTTAACTAAACTTTAGTATTTATAATTTTGGGTGTTTGTTGTGGTGGACCTACGTATCAAATTTCAAGATTGTTGGTCAATGGGAAGTACCCAAAAGATTTTGATGATCTGTCAGTGAGTCAGTGACAAATTCAGCGATATTTGTGGTCGTATATTTCGGAACCTACTGATGTTGGAAGATTAATGTTTTGCCAATATGGAGACACGATAGCACTTAGCAAATGTACGAAATCACATCTCTCCATCTGCCTCGAGTTCCGAGTTACAAGCCTCTAAAAAACGGCCAAGTTGTTTCGTGTAAAAGGAGGTACATAGTACGAGAACTTGACTCGTGCACTAGAAATTCTAATATACAAGGTGGTCCTTCTAAGTAAGACCACCTAAATATCACTTCAGGTCATTGCGATGCAAAAAATATTTCCTACACAATATGCATGGTGTCAATAGGCCATAATATCTGGCAAGAATATTTTCTTCCGAAGATCATTTTTTCGGAGTTATCAAGGTCATTGATGTTTTATGATACGTAACTACATTATTTTTATCGCATCGTGTAACTGATCGAAAAATATATTTAGACATGTATAATAACGTGACCTTGATCTTAAAAACTCTAATTTTCGAAAATTTGGTCACAATAACACGTTAAGGTAAAGGTACCAGTAGTTGACCATGTACGAGTAGTTAACCATTTTATAGGAAAACATAAAAAATAAGATTTTTATAAGCTGTACACTTTTGATGAAACTGAATCTCGGATGTCATACGATCTGCTGGTTAAATTTCTCTATACTATTCTCTATTAACTCGCAACATCTACTCTGTTCCTCAATTAAACTTTTTATGGAATTGATTTGTTTTATTTCTTATTTCATTCTTTAATTGTAATTTGTGCTGGTAATTGTTGAAACTAAATGATAGTAAAATGATTCCCAACATTATTGCTTGAACCCTCTTTCTAGTATAAGTAGTCAACTACTAACGAATAAAGGAGGTCAATTTCTAGATTTTTAATTTTCAAAAGTGGTCAACTTCTGAAGCAATTACTGAATTTTTAAATACATTTCTTAAATTTGTATAAGTAAACTTTTTCTAAATAGTGGCCTTGGTACATAATTTCAAGACTTAAAGAGTGTCTTCAGGCATCCACTCTCGCTATTTGATGACAGAGTAAGTGGTTACTATTGTTCGCGTGGAAAACTGTTCTTAACTGGTCAACTACTAGTACCTTTACCTTACGTGATGTCATTCCTGTGTTTCAATATCGCGGAAAGCACCATTATCTACTTTATAGTGTTACAATTAAAATGGACTAGTCGACTAACCAAATTAGTCAACTAGCCCAGGTATTCCCTACTGGTATTGATGAAGTTCTTGGTTCCTGTTTGGGTATCGGCTACAGCAAATTCAATGAATGCTAGAGCGGCTCCTGGTGTGGACACTTTCGACGATTCCCGTTGCGACATATTAGTGGTGGGGTTTCGACAATTTCTTGGCAGGTGCCCCAGCTGCCTGTAATTAAAACGGGTACCGTCGTTCCTTCTCGGTTTAGGACAATCTCGAGACAGATGTTCAGAGTACTACAATTGTAGCTTATATTAGGTAGTTGCACATGAAACGTCCGATTTTTAGCAATGACATTAAACAAACGCAATTTTAAACCCACTGTATTCTATCTACGAATTTCAAGTTTCTTGATAAAATATTATGGACATTCACCTTTTTCATTTACAAGTCTGTTGTGATTTTTTAGTTCTTTTTCACCATCAACGACTAGTTAGTTAATTAATCATCACATTTTCACCAAAAATCACATAAAATTAATTTTTCCGAACGTATAAAATGAATACATGACAGTTGTGTTGGTTGCCGTTGAAATAAATTTATTTAAAAGTAACATAGTACGACTAAATTAAAATTGAACATTGGATGTTAACACGAAACGTACCGAGTTATAAAAACAACAGATACGTGGTTGCCTTATAAAAATTACAATAATTAATTGATTTAGACTTTGCGCGGTACTTTATAACATGTTATAATCTCTATAATATATTTAAAAAAAGAATTGTTACTACATAAATTGTAGGAAATTTTCTCTAGTTTAATTTTGTATATAAATGTTTTTATCGTAAAATAAGTCGGAAAAGAGATATTGTCAAAAAACTGCTATTAGGCGCGATTTTTCCAATATGGCGGCGCGAGCGGCAAAGATACGAGGTGGCAAAGTTGAAATTCGGAAAGAGCACATCGAAATCTATAAAATTACCAATTTTCGAAACTCCCGGAAAACTTTCCAGATGACCTCGTTTCTTCAAACCAAATGACTGTACTATATGTAGCTTCGTAATTTTGCATTATTTTACATATACAATCAGCGGTATGTAAAGTGGTTAAAATAAACTTGAATGTTAATTTAGAAATACCACATATATTTTTTATGGTATACGAGCAGATGAAGGAAGGTTATAATATCATATTATTTTTGTAATATCAAATTGTTTATCAAATGTAATATGTAATATCAAATTATGTTTGTAGAATCATGATCGAATCAGGGCGCCGATATTATCAATTTCTATTTGTCTAAAAACACTGTGCGATCGCGAAAAATAATCTTTATTTTAATATCATATTATGTTTTGAATTTACCGCCAAATATCGATCGGCTAATACATCAATCGATAATAGGTTATTTTTTTTGTATATATTTTTATACAAATAGGCTATTTTTAATAACAGGTTATTTTCTGTTATATTAATTTGTTCCAAAATATCTTCACGTCGTACTATGGGTCAAACCGATAAAATCTACGGTCAAAATCAAAGAACTTTCGATAGAAATAAGATGGAGCAATGCAATTTTTTAAAAATTAAATCTGAATCTCACAGAAAATGGGAAAAATAGGGAGATTATGGTACGAATGTTTCCTAACCTTGAAAAAATAAAAGTTTAACTGTTTAACAATAATTCGACATTTTGGAAAAGTCTGAGGTCGTAGAAAAATTTTGAGGCCACATTTGAAATCAGTGTGAAAAAATCAATTGGTCAACTGGTCGACTGTGCCCATACGCGTCTGGGTCGTGCTCTGATTAGTTCGTGCTTTTCGTTAATAACTCCTTAACAAAGCCGCAGACGTCATTTTTGCAAAGGAAAATATCTTCTTTCTTTAATTTATTCGTGTTTCTTTAATTTAAAAAAAACATCATCGCTCTATTTCATTTCTATCAAAAGTTTTTTAATTTTGACTGAAAAATTGGTTTGTGTATATATAATAAAAATAATAATTAATAAATAATTCGGCTAGAATCTGAAATGCCAGTGGAATGATCCAATCGAATGGCTTGCCGCCGCATTCCTTCCAATTTCCTACCAGGAGACTTCTTGTGAGGCACGAAGAGTACTAGTGGTAAAAAGCATGAATCTAGGAACCTGCATAGTGAATGGGATTACTATAAACGCACCCTTTTCCCAGAAGGAACCGACTTCGAAAGATTACAAATCTTTGAACTACGCAACGATAACATTATGTAACTATGATTACTTGGAATTACGATTACTTCGAACAAAATGAATGCGATAGAGACACTTTTATGTAGGATTTCTGCATGCTGGCACTTTATACAGCGCCTAGGATAATATTACTGTTTTCAAATATTTCCTTATGTCGATCGTACATAGTTGCGAACTATTAAGGATTTCAGCGCACTGGTTCGATCAATTGTTATTTAAACACTATTTGCAAATTATCACAATATCTTTTTTCAACGTTTCGATCTTACTTTGGATCATTCTCAATGGGAATTAGAAAAATTGCGTCTGTAAATTAACAATCAATATTATGTTTGTACTGTGGGAATTTAAAACAAGGAGAACCATTGTTACCTACCTGCTTAGTGTAAAAGAAAAGAAAATTTTTAATTATAACATTACATAACCATTACGTAACCACACGTTGATGTTAGGTCAGCATACATTGCAATGAGGCCACGCGGCGCAGCGTTGACAGGTGGTGGAATGGGTAGGCACTGTGACAACTATCGCGATATTACTGTATATCTATAGAAACAGTTGACGAGCGGTCGCATCGTGCTGACGCACACGCACAGCACGAACGTGCACGTATACGCCCTCTAGAAGTTAGCTCCCCACTTGTTGAATTAAATAATTTCAACAGTTGTACTGAATTGTGTTATGTTTGTGCTACATTGTGCTCGAATATTATCACTATAATATAAAAAATAAGATGAAAAATTGAGAAAAACTGTTTTTTGAGTAGCCCCCACTTTTCATTTTTTTCAATTCTTTCAATTGTGCTATGTTTGTGCTACATTGTGCTCGAATATTATAACTATAATATAAAAAATAAGATGAAAAATTGAGAAAAACTGTTTTTTGAGTAGCCCCCACTTTTCATTTTTTTCAATTTTTTCAATTGTGTTATGTTTGTGCTTCATTGTGCTCGAATATTATAACTATAATATAAAAAATAAGATGAAAAATTGAGAAAAACTGTTTTTTGAGTAGCCCCCACTTTTCATTTTTTTCAATTTTTTCAATTATGCTAAGTTGTGCTAGGTTCTGCTAAGATTGTGCTAAAGTATTACTTAAAAAAATAATAAATAAAGAAGTTATAGTCAATAATCGTTTTGGACATCTAATTAACGTTTAAGTAAGTAACAATTATCCAAACAGCATATAATCATATGTATGAGTCATCTAGCCTAGCACAAGTCAGCACAACTTCCGATTTCTCTAGCACAACGATATAAAGGGCACTTTACTCTTGTACGCGGCCCTTCACGATACGATACTATATCATTTTTGGACTTTCTGGTCATCCGACAAACATAATACAATCGCATATCTGAGTTGAGCTAGCCTAGCATAAATCAGCACAGCTTCCGATTTCTCTAGCACAACGATATAAAGGGCACTTTACTCTTGTACGCGGCCCTTTGCTACAAAATGGAGGTCATCTTCATTGTTCATTTATAACTATATACTTTTTGCTTTCTGACTTGGTAAAAACGTTGACGTTAGAAACCCAACTGGGTGGTTTCTCAAGATAAAAATCTGCTCAAAAATTGAGAAAAACTATTTTTTGAGTAGTCCCTCACTTTTCATTTTTTCCATTTTTTCAATTGTGCTAGGTCGTGCTAAGACTGTATTAAAGTATTACATTAAAAAAATTCCATTTCCGATATCTCCAGCACAATGATATAAAGGGCACTTTACTCTTGTACGCGGCCCTTCGTTCTACGCGTGTATATCATTTTTAGACTTTCTGGTTATCCAAACAGCATATAATCATGTATGTATATGAGTTGTGCTAGGCTTTTAAAGTAATGCTTTAGCACAATCTTAGCACAACTTAGCACAAATGAAAAAATTGAAAAAATGGAAAGTGGGGGTCTACTAAAAAAATACTTTTTCTCAGTGTTTCATCTTATTTTTTATATTATAGTTATAATATTCGAGTACAATGTAGCACAAACATAGCACAACTGTTGAAATTATTTAATTCAACACGTGGGGGACTAACTTCTAAGAGGCCACGTATACACAAAATTCAATATGTAGTAACTGCAGTTTTTCACGAATATCTTGAAAACTATTCATTTCAGCCAAAAATAACTTAAATTTTGTGTCAAAACGAATAGAATGATATATGTCACATATCGAAAGGAAGGGGGGTTTCTAAAGTTCATGTATACAAAAAGGACGATAACTTTTTATTTTTAATTTTTTGGGAAGTTAGAACAATTGGTTTGCTACACAACGTGACTAAAATTTTTTCAAAAATAGCAATTTATCGAAATGGTAAAAAAAATTGCATTTTACAACTTTTTTTATGTGTGGGCCTAATTTGAAAATTTAAAAAGTACGTTTTGTAGATCTGTACCAATCTTCTGCAGTAGACAGGTTTTAAAAATGTCTCGAGAACTAATACTTTTTTGTCATGGTACCCTAAAAATTGTTTATGTAGAATTAACAGAGGAATCGATTAGTGCAATAAAAGATATGCATTTCTATTTAAAGTGTCACGTCCGGTGGTTCTGTCATAGATAGTAATTAATAAATTCAATCATATATATATATATATATATATATTTATTATATATTTATTATTATTATTATTATTATTATTATATATTTATTATATATTTATATATTTATACAAATAGAAATGCATATCTTTTATTGCACTAATCGATTACTCTGTTTATTCTACGTAAACAATTTTTAGGGTACCATGACAAAAAAGTATTAGTTCTCGAGATATTTTTAAAACCTGTCTACTGCAGAAGATTGGTACAGATCTACAAAACGTACTTTTTAAATTATATATATATATATATATATATATATATATATATATATATATATATAAATATATATAACATATACTTTCTGAATTCCTTTTCTTGTTTTATTAATATTGCGCGAGAACTGTAACCAATTATTATATCAAATATTCCATTGAATATTGAATTATCGTATTTTATACCGTACTGTGAGCGATCGAATTAAGAAGAGTTTATAAGATGTATTTTGCAGCGAACTACATAGGATTGTTAACTCATGTGATCTATTTCAAAACTAATCTTCTTTTTTTTAAATTAAAAGCTTCACCGAACTAATTCATAGTGAAATTTGTTTTAAACAAATTAAATAATTCGAAACATAATATGCGAGCAATACGTGATAATAGACCGGTGCAAATGAATGGAATATTATACATCCGGTCAAGAGATAGACGATGGATTAAGAAGAAAATGATTACAAAGAAATTGATGAGCATGCATCCACCATAAGAAGATTAAGCGAAGAACAATGGATTAACAAATCTATAAAGGGAGCCTCCTCATCAGGAGCAGTCAGTCGACAATCAAAAGTGCAGTAATACTTCTCGTTCGTAAAATACCAACTTTCTGTTGTTAAATTGTTGTTTTTGGGTGTAAAGTGGAAGTTATAAAATTTATAGAGCGTGTTACATCCGCTGGATTGAATTCATTATTTTCTGCGTCATCATCTTCATCATCATCATCGTCATCACCACATCATCATTTGCGTTACCGACAAAAGACAATTAGAGAGCAAGCGATAATCATCGATCGGTAAATACTAAAATTTATAATAATTCATAACAACTCTATGTATTCTGAATTTGTTCATTTATAAAATATACTTTGTTCAATTGTTACATTTAAAATCAATCTTCAAAATCATTATAAAATACCCAACGTCGATTTCTTCGTTCCACATCCTTATTTAAAGCCATTTTCATATAAAAGTACCCTCAATTACCCGAACCGAAGCCGGTGAATGCAAGTAGATTCAAAACTGCGTTATATCTCTCATTAAAATCTTAAACTCTTTAACTACTCTAAAAACGTTCCAACAAGGACGTAACAAAAGAAATGATGCAATTGTCAATTTCACATGCACAGTTGCACCTAAAATCATCCAAGGACCTACGAATGTAGCGCTCTTCTAACAATTTATTTTTCTTTTTTGAATTTTGTCGTAAATGCATTAATACCAGAGTTACAGCCTGTACATCATAGTTTAGGACATTTTTGTGATTTTTGATATAGTTAATTCGATTTGTAGGAATCCTGTACGCCAGTTGGCCGTCTGGAAGAAAAGATATTCCCAGCAAAAACGACGAAAGGCGTAAGAACAAGTACATTACCAATCCATTGAAATTCTCATTTTTGATATTCAGACATAGGAATCCAATATTATTGTATTTGAAATTATTCTCAAATTCACTTAGACTGCACTTGGCTTTCATATTGTACCTCTTAAATACAGAATTTACACGAATTTGCTATCTGTCCGGATTCTTGTGGGCATACGGACTGGAATGTAAGTGCAATGTTTTAATAAAGAGCTTGTATACATACTCCAGCACGAAACAAGATAGAGACGAGAAAACTTTTGGACGGGGATGCTCGTGTAGTCAACGTAAGAAGCGTGAAAGAGAAACGTTTGCGGAGGAAGATAAGAGGAAAAAGTCCGCCGTATATTTATTATTAGATGGCGCGTGGCAAGGTGTCACCACCTTGGCCTCGAGATGGGGGGAGACGAGATAACGGATGAAGGGAACAATGATAGATCTGATCCAATATTTTACGGAAGTCTAAACAATTCTTCCATTTTACAAATTGAATTGTATAATATTTCTTCTTTATTTGTGTGAACAATTGCGTCGAATTAAAAATGGGCTAACGTTCTATGAGTAAAATGTGAGATTGGTTCATACGAAAACTGTTTCATTCATAAAATGCTTCCATTTTGCAAATTGAATAGTAAAATTAATAGTAAATAGTAAATAGTAATAGTAAAGTAAATAGTAATAGTAAAGTAAATAGTAATAGTAAATAGTAAATAGTAAATAGTAAAATAGTAAAATTCCTTTATTTGTGTGATCGCAATTACGTCGAATCAAAAATGACGATCACGTTGTGTAAGCAAAATGTGAGACTGGTTCATACACAAAATTAGAGAAATAATTAAAATAAATATTTTGTTTATTTAGCGAGAAATGGAAACACTTGAATATCATTTCCATGATATTTTTACATCAACAATAAGACTAGCGACTTATGTGCAGTGCCTTCTAAAATTTATTATTTATATAATAATATAAAAATAATAAATCGTAATATAATTCGTGAAATTTAGATATATGAAATACTATTTCAATCAATAATTTTCTTTACGAAAACACAAATAACTATTTTGAATACATGTACTTATTATTATTACACAAACAATGTATACTGTATGTATTATATATTGTATGTATTATTTCATACAAACAAGAGTATTGCATGGACTATTTCCAACACTTGCAAATATTTTTACCCAGGTATGGACGTATACGTATGGTTGTATAAATAAACTAATATTTAATTAATTTCTATTAGGCTTAAATCTATATTTCAAATGAAGTATTTGATTCGAACGAGAGACTAAAATCAATTGATAAAAGAATTGCGTCTTGCAGTAAATAAATTTAATAAATAATCCACTTTCCTTAGATTGAAATTAATCAGAATAATTCATAGATATTGAAGAATATGGCATCGTAATTCGGTAGAAAATTAAAAAAAAAAATAAAACGATGAACAAAGAAAAAATGCCATATACATGTACATATGTATAATGTTTATATGGGTTTTGTAATTTACGAGAAGTCACCCTAGTAGCACAAAAATATTGGGTAAATGTTTTTTTCAAATATTGAAAAAATATTTTTTAAGCCACACTTTTTCATATGAGAAAAATATTATATCTGAATATTTTATACATATACAAGAAATGTAAATTCAATGTTCAGAAAATATAAGCTAAATATTCAGAGAATATAAATTACATATTTAAAAAACATAAAGTAAATATTTAAAAAACGTGCAACTCACATTTAGATAACGTTCAATTAAATCTTCAAATTTAAGAAAAAGTTATAACAAAAATTAGAAACTATAATATAATAACACTACTTTCTGTGCACTGCTCGAGGGAATATTTGTATTCGTCTTCGAAAGGGGTTTATTGAAAATACAGAATTTTTTTATGCAGTTAGAAAGATTAATGGTTCGGGGAATGCTACATTCGTAGGCCCATAGATTTTTTTTGTGCAACTGTGCATGTGCAATTAACAATTGCATCATTTCTTTAAGTCGAAATGCATATTTTTTGTTGTACTAATCGATTTCACTGTTTATTCTGTGTAAAAAATGATTACCATAGCAAAAAATTATTAAATTATCTTGTTTTCAAGATACTTTAAAATTTCTATTTCTAATATTACATAAAGATTTATTTTATGAGAAAAAATATTTTTTTCATGGTATGAAATAGAAATGTTATTTGTATATTAGGAAAAACTATTCTATTTTTAATATTAAATAGAGATTCGTTTTATAATGAGAAGAAATATTTTTTTCATAACATGAAATAAATATTATATGTATATTAGGAAAGAATATTCTATTTCTAACATGAAATATAGATTCATTTAATATTTAGAAAAAGATATTTTTCTCGTAACATGAAATAGATATTTCCTCCATATTTATAAAATAATATTCGTTACTTAATATAAAATAAATATTGTATTAATATTTGAATATTAAAAAAAGATTGAATCTCTTTTTAATATTATATGAATGTGTATACAATGTTTTGTGCTACTAGGGCATCTTCCATAAATGAGATTCCAGTATTTATTTATTCCCATAATTCGTAACTTCCTAACAAAAGTAAAAGTATTAGAACCTAACATTTTTACGGGTCCCGTAAACCTAATTTTAAAACAAGCCCTTTACATTTGTACTGTTGTTTCTTTAGGTAATTCCATTTCGCAAACCAATTTCACCTTTTCGGAAATCAGTTTCACCTTTTTGTAAATCAATTTCAACGGTTTACAAATAAAGTATTTTAAAATAAGTTTTTGTAAAAAGAATCAAATCAAACGTAAATTACTAGTTAAGTAATTCGAAATTTGATTTATTGCAAAGGTGTACATCAAATACTTGTTTCAAAGTAATTACAAATTCATTAACTTTGTAATGTATGAAAACTGTGTATAGATATGTACATTCATTATAGCAATTTTCTGGTTAATAAATTTTAAAAGTGAAAGTACATATGTATGTATTTATATAAATCTTTATTTGATCCCCGCAGGGTTACAAATTCGTATATCTTTCCTCCTTTACTCCCTACTTCAATACAAACTACCTTTATAAATCCTACATCTATTCTTTCAGCCTATACTTAACCTAATAACTTGTACCTACGCCTTACCTATTACTTACTTATGTACTAACTATTCTTTTTATGTACACTTAATTACATTGTAAGATTACATACATATGTATGTATTTATTGAAGCGTTTTGAGTATTGAGTTTCACGTTCTGCTCGCAGTAATAACACCGTTCGCGTGTGTTTATAAATAAATATATAATTTAATCTAAATACATAAATAATTAATTTTTAGTATTGAGCGAAATTAATTTGCGAAAGGTTGAATTTAATTTGCAGAAGAGTGAAACTGAATTGCAAATGGATGAAATTAATTTAGAAAATGGTAAAATTGATTGACATAAGGTTGAATTTAACTTGTAAAAGGAAATTTGGAATAAAAAGCATATACCATGGTGACAATTTTTCCAAGAATTGGAAATGTGGTGTTCAAATACTTTTCGGTATATGTGTAGGGGCTGTATTTAAGAATAATCCGGCGATATTCCGTCCCATGGTAAATAGGTTAGAACCGTTCCACAGTTGGACGTTAACACGTTGGTATTTACAGTACAATATTTGCGAAGAATCGATATTTTCTTTTTTAGATAGCGATAATGCGCGCGTGGGCGTACTGACAAGCACGTGTTTCTTATTCCCGGTGCATCCGCTAGAAAGGACAAGCTGACCAAGCGCCACGCCAGTTGCGCAGGCTGCGCGCAATTCGTGTGGGATTTACTAATTTCTGGAAGGACTCGAGTGGCACGAGAACTCTATCGGGGATCTTGTCACGGATGTTCGATGGCATCTCAACCACGGTAGCTGTTGTTTGTGCAGAAGCGAAGCGGCAAACTCTCTGTCCGTGGGTGCTACCCATCGACAAGCCTCCCGACTGAAATTTCAATTTTGCCTGGTTCAAACGCTACCCCTGCGTTTAGGATTCGAAGCAGATTTTCTCAAACGGTGCTCTACCCTCACATTCTTGTATTTTAGTTTCTAGAAGTTTCACTTCTTGTATACTAGATTATGTTGTTCTTGGTTCTGGTATATTCTGGTATATTCTTGTATATTTTTGAATATTCTTGTTTATTCCTGTATACTCTTGTATATACTTGTATTTTTATTTTTAGTCTTGCATATTATTGTATATTTTTGTATATTCTTGTATATTATAGTATATTGTTGTAGGTTCTGGTATATTCTTGTTTATTCTTGTATATTCTTGAATATTCTTGTATGTTCGATGTTTATAGTTGTATATTCTTTTATATTGTTGTATAATCTTTTATATTCTTGTACATTCCTATATTTTCTCTTTATATTCCCGTATAATCTTGTTTACTCTTGTATATTCTTGAATATTGTTGTAAATTGTTGCATGTTCTTGTATATTCTTCTATATTCTTGTATTTTCTTGTATATTGTTTTATATTCTTCTATTTTCTTGTTTATCCTTATATATACTTGTATAATCTTGCATTTTCTTGTATATTCTTGTTTACTTTTAAAATTCTCGTATTTTCTTGTATATTCTTGTATATTCTTGTATATTCTTATAGATTCTTGTATATTCTTGTATGTACCTTTATTTTCTTGTATATTCTGGTTTATTCTGGTTTATTCTTGTATATTTTTGTATATTCTTGTATATTCTTGTGATTGTTTTATATTCTTGTATAATCTTTTATATTCTTGTACATTCCTATATTTTCTCTTTATATTCCCGTATAATCTTGTTTACTCTTGTATATTCTTGAATATTGTTGTAAGTTGTTGCATGTTCTTGTATATTCTTCTATATTCTTGTATTTTCTTGTATATTCTTGTTTGTCCTTGTATATTTTTGTATATTCTTGTATTTTCTTCTATATTCTTATATACTCTTGTTTATTCTTGTATATTCTTGTTTATTCTTGTATATTCTTGTATATTCTTGTATATTTTTGTATATTCTTGTATATTGTTTTATATTCTTCTATTTTTTTATTTATCCTTGTATATACTTGTATATTCTTGTATTTTCTTGTATGTTCTTGTTTATTCTTTAATATTCTTGTCTTTTCTTGAATATTCTTGTATATTCTTCTGGAATCTTGTATATTCTTGTAGAATCTTGTATATTCTTCTGGAATCTTGTATATTCTTGAAGAATCTTGTATATTCTTGTATGTACCTTTATTTTCTTGTATATTCTTGTTTATTCATGTATATTCTTGTATATTCTTGTAGAATCTTGTAGAATCTTGTATATTCTTGTATGTACCTTTATTAACTTCCCGATTCATAGGGAAGTTATGGTAATTACCCCAAAAATCGAAAATCGAATTTTTAACAGATCTTCACATTTCATGGTCATTGGATTCATTTTAGACTATTTTTATCAAAATGTCGGTATGTGTGTGTGTGTGTGTGTGTGTGTGTGTGTGTGCGTATGTCCGTTTCTATGGTATCAAATTTTTCGTTAACGTTTTCAGAAAAAGTAATAACGCGATCAGAATAATGAATGATGCATTGGAAGTGCCCCGCTGCAACTTAGAGCTGATAAGATTTTGGTCAAGTTTGGTCAAGTAGTTTTTTAGTTTTTTAAAAAAAAATTTTTTTTTTTTTTTTTTTTAAATTCAAAAGACTACATACGTCATGTGGTTGGGCATACTCTATATGCCCAATACAGTGTTATAATCACTTTCCCTGAAAACATATAATCTTCTTAAAACGTACGAATAGCAAAATAAAAACTAGCTGGTTATTGTTGCTCGCTCGCTTCGCGAGCTTGCGGGTAGAACTGCTCTTGCGAGAGGGTTAGTGGTACGCATTGCTAGTGGGGCATACAGCAATTAATGTTTTTTTACCCCGAAAATCGAAAATCGATTTTTTAGCAGATCTTCACGTTTCATGGTCATTGGAGTCATTTTAGACTATTTTTAACTTCCCGATTCATAGGGAAGTTACTGTAATTACCCCGAAAATCGAGAATCGATTTTTTAGCAGATCTTCACGTTTCATGGTCTTTGGAGTCATTTTAGACTACTTTTATCAAAATGGTGTGTGTGTGCGTGTGTGCGTGTGTGCGTGCGTGTGTGTGTGTGTGTGTGTGTGTGTGTGTGTGTGTGTGTGCGCGCGCGCGCGCGCGCGTATGGCCGTTTTTATGTTATCAAATTTTTCGTTAACGTTTTCTGAAAAAGTAACGATGCGATCAGAATGATGAATGATGCAATCGATGTGCCCCGCTGTAACTTAGAGCTGATTAGATTTTGGTCCATATTGGTCAAGTAGTTTTTTAGTTTTTTTCGGAAGAAGTTCATTCAACAATGCAAATTATACGAGAGGACGGAAATTTTCCACCGAAGAAACAAACATAATAATTACATATATTTTTTTTATAATTTAAACAAATTTATTTAAAAAAAATTTTTTTTTTATTTTCCTTTTTTAATTATGCAACTAATGCTAATGTTACCGCTTAGAATAATCGAAAATTATCCCAATGCAAGAGTGAGTTATTCATCGCTACTGCCGAGAATACATTTTCAAAGAATATCGATGAAAGTACAAAAACATGTATATTACAATCTATTAAAAAAACAAGCAGTTCAATACGAATTATTAACTGAGATGAAATTGAAAGTTAATATAAAAAAATGGTTAAGGGAGCATGCGAGCAACGAACATACGATGTTGGTTTAATGCGACGCCATACAGAAAACATTTTGATAAGTAGAAAACTATTGAACTTCCCTGAGGACGTATAATCTTCTTAAAACGTACACTAAATAATGATAATAATATACTGCAACTAACGAATCGGGAAGTTCTTTGTGTGGCTCGTGGAGAGTCACACACAAAATAACATCCGTACCACTAACCCTCTCGCGAAATCGCAAAGCGAGCTACAATACCCCCATCTGCGAAGCTCGCGAAGCGAGCGAGCAACAATAACCAGCTAGTTTTCTTGTATATTCTTGTTTATTCTTGTATATTCTTGTATATTCTTGTTTATCCTTGTGTATTCTTGTATATTCTTGAATATTCTTGTATGTATTTTCTAGTTTGTACTTGTATATTCTTGTATATTCTTGTTTATTCTTGTCTATGCTTGTATATTCTTGTATATTCTTGTATATTCTTGTATATACTTGTACTTTCTTCTATATTCTTGTATGTTCTTAAATATTTTTGTTTATTATTTTATATTGTTGTAGGTTCTGGTATATTCTTGTATATTCTTGTATATTCTTGTATGTTCTTAAATATTCTTCTTGTATTCTTCTCTCTTTCGACTGAATTATCTAGCGGGGAAATAAACTAAGGAGAGAGAAAATACGAATATTCTCAATATTCTTCAAATAAAATAATACATTCATGTGCTGTAAATTAACATTTAGTCTGTATTGTAAAAATTGCAGATTTTCACAATTATTGGCATCTAATTGAGAATTCTTACATCTATCAATTCCTGTCGTGTTTTCCCGCATCAACCGATTTTTATGACACTTTCAAAGTGCATATAATTGACACAGACATACAAAACGTACTTTTCAAATTGTCACTATAGGCCCGTATAAAAAAGTTGTATAATGCAACTTTTAGTATTTTTTCTAGAATTCCGATCTTTCGCTACTTAAAAAAAAATTATTTTCGAATCCTGTATTAAACTATACTGGATGTCCCAAAATAAGTGTAACTCTCTGAAATGGGAGGTTCTTTGTGTCATTTGAAGCGACATTTTCCTTTAAAAAAATGCGACTCGGCGACAGGACCCGCTTAACACGGTGTCGCTATTGGCCGAACCAGAATTGATCCGCTGTAACCGCGCTCTGATTGGTCCGTGTTTTTCGTTAATAACTCCTAAACAAATCCACGGACACCATTTTCGTAAAGGAAAATGTCGCTTCAAATGATCCAAGGAACCTCCCATTTCAGGGAGTTACACTTATTTTGGGACACCCTGTATAATTGCTCTAGCTTCCCAAAAAGTTCAAATCGTGCAGTACAAAATTTAGAAAGTTATTGCCTTGCTTACAGGGTCCGAATATAAATTCGAATACATACGAAGGTCAATACATTTTCACTGAGAATTTCATAATTTAACCTTGAAATGACCCTGAGGTGACCACAAAAAAAGGAAGTACATTTCATGCTTCACAATTGTCATAAAATGTATCGTTTAATAGTTATTCGGGGTAATCAAGTTAGCTGCAACATTCTGTATCAATGAAAGGTAATAAGCGCGATGTAAAATTCATATACAAAGTGTATGGTTAATGGAAAATGTCACTTGGCCAGCATGTTTTGGAACAGATCCGAGGCTATAAAAGTACCTTGCATTAACTATTCACAGCCAAAGGCGCCGATTTCTATCTGCCCGTTTAATACAGAAATTATATGCAATCTCGGCAAATTATCGACGTGAATACTAAGGGAACGAAGATGCCAGTGTGCGATTACTGTACCGATCAAAGATATTTAGTAAATACTGCAACAAAATCAGAAAATCTTCGACGTGAGCGTTACTGAATTATGTTTTATTAATTAGGTGTTCAACGATTCAAAGATTTCACATTGTTAAGTAACGTTGCAAGGTTAATAACGAACTTCGTGTTTTTGATTCGTTGGGTAATAATAGAGACATTACATGCATTTATTAATTATTTTACACTGCTGAACGCAATATTTCTAATTTATAAAGGGTAAAGGTTAAATTCTTCTCGATCGAAAATTAGTAAATATAATAAATTGAACGATATCGGCGCTAGGTTCGATCATTTTTAGAAAACAACAAATGTGCAATTATTTAAACATGTTTCTAACGTTTCGATCCCTATGTGGATCTTTTTCAAAGAGACACTTTTGCGTCTGAAAAATATGAAGAGAAAACAAAAAAGAAAAATTATTTTTGATATGACAACAATTATCCCAAAAATAAATTTCATATACATACTTGTTGTGTGAAAAGTGGACAGTAACATTTTAAAAACAAAAATTAGCGAGTTACACGTGAATGGTATTTAGTCCATGATGGTATGTAACTGAAACATGTGCTGTTTCAAAAGCAAGAAGACTAAGACATATATCTATGTGACTTGCTACAATTGGTAGATCGATATCGATTAATGTAATGAATTAATTTGAAAACAGTTTTAACTGAAACACGTGTCGAAATTGTGAAATTATATCTATTTATTTAAAAAATTAAATATATTATTATGTGTAAAATTTGAAAATAATACAACGGTTTCAACAATAGGTAAAAAGGAAAAATTAATAAAGGTTAAATTCTTCTCGATCGAAAATTAGTAAATATAATAAATTGAACGATGTCGGCGCTAGGTTCGATCATTTTTAGAAAAACAACAAATTTGCAATTATTTAAGCATGTTTCTAACGTTTCGATCCCGATGTGGATCTTTTTCAAAGGGACACTTTTGCGTCTGAAAAATATAAGAAAAATTAGAAAAGAAAACAGAAAGAAAAATTTTTTTTCACATAGAAAAAACCAAAAATTAAATTTCATATACGTACTTGTTGTATGCAAAGTGGACATAATCATTTTAAAACAAAAATTAGCGAGTTACGTTTGAACAGTACTTTAGCCCACGATATGTAACATATCTACCATTTCTAATTTATATTTGTCATAAAACAATTAGGTACAATGCAAGAAACGTCTATACATAAATTGTGCAAAGGGTAACAATAGATGATAAGAAATTAATTATTGTAAAAATAAATTACAGATCCCATGTACTTGCGTCAAAGTTGGTAGGGTAACTGCACCAGTGAATGAACGGGCACCAGTAAATGAACGCTTTTGTATATTTCAACAAATTTTAACCCGGACGGCATACTAGCGATAAAATTGTGATTAAAGAGTTAAATAAATAGGAGAATATTGTTTAGTAATTTTGTTCATTGATTGGACTAGCATTATTCAATTACTAGAATATAGTGTTCATTCACTGGTATTTTTCATATTTTTGATTTAACGTTTAATAAAGAAGAATAATAATAATTTCATTGTATTTGTGTTCATTTATTTTTGACAAATGAAGTATAGGGAGCTATTTGGCATATATGAGATTCCTTTAATTCACATAGTTTTTTTTTAAATAAAATATTTTCCTGAACAATTTCTTAAATGTTAATTCACTGGTGCAGTTACCCTAGGTGACATACTCTCAAAAAAATTAAGGGATCACTTGTGCGAACCCGAAAAATTGCTACAACTTTACATAATCATAACTCCGGCCAAAATTGTTGCATCGATATCGTTCAACAATGATTTCAAAGCGTGAAACCTCTATCTTCAATTTCTCCGTTCTAAATTTTAGCTATTGTTGCATTTTATAAAGTCATAGCGAGATAAAGACAACATTGACGGTTAACAAAAATTTTGTACAACTTTGTAACATCATACGGCGTTAAATAAATTTTTTTGATCAATCAAGTTAATATTATTTGGAAGGGCTGTCTTTCCTGTGTAAAATTTGTAGTTGTTGATTAGAGTGCGATTTTTTTTATTCGAGTTATTCAACATTGAAGTAAATGTTGGCCTTTTAACTTTAACTGACTCCAGATACTGCAAAAATGATTGCAGAATCTTGTGCAAAAAAGCAGTAGTAAGAGCGTTTCTTTCTCTTCAAGATACTTCTTTTGTTTTTTCAATTTCGTTAAGATTTTGATATACCAGGTGGTTCTGAAAATATGCTTAAAATATGCATAATTTCCATTTTTCCTTCAACTCGCTATATCTCGGCGAGAAATCATCGCAATACCATAAACTACCTACCACATTAAAACAGAGACTCTACCGATTCGATTGAGTACCCCATGAGACCGCTGCGACTATGTTTTCATATCGAAACAACAATTTTGGCCGGAGTTATGATTATATAAAGTTATAACTAAATTTAATGTTATAGGCGCACTGGTTCGATCAATTAGATAATAAGCAAGTTTGCAAACATATTACATGAAAAATTCAACGTTTCGGTCTCAGTTTAGACCATTTTCAAGAATAGAACATTTCAGTATTGCGTCTGTAAGAATTAATCAAAGACAATTTGTAAAACGTGATTTATATAAGCAGAAACGTAAAAGAGACTTGAATTCAAAAACAACGTGTACAAAATTTACATGCTTATAAAAAGTTTTAATTTAAATTCTTAAAGAATACGGAACAACATGTTGGTTCCATGCCGGTGACATGTGGACTGAGCAAATCTTATAGATTTGAAACGAAAACGAATCAACGAACATAGATCTCTGTATTTTATATTATTTTATATTATTTTATATTATTTTATATATATATTATTTTATATTATTTTATATTATTTTATATTATTTTATATATATATTATTTTATATTATTTTATATATATATTATTTTATATTATTTTATATATATATTATTTTATATTATTTTATGTATATATTATTTTACATTATTTTATATATATATTATTTTATATTATTTTATATATATATTATTTTGTATATTTGTATATATATATTTATTATATATATTATATATATATTTATTATATATATTTATTATATATTATATATATATTTATTATATATAATTAATTAATTAATTATTACATATATAATTGTATAATTATTACATATTATTTTATATTATTTTATATTATTTTGTATATATATATATATATATATATATATATATATATATATATATACAAATATACAAAATAATATATATATAAAATAATATAAAATAATATATAATAATTATATAATTATATATATAATAATTATTTAATTTTATATATAATAATTATTTAATTATATATATAATAATTAATAATTATATTATATATTATATAATATATAATATATATATATATAATAAATATATATATAATAATAATATAATAATATATATATATTGTTTTTTATTTTGTTTTGTTACCGCATACATTAGTCACACCTCCTCTTCAAACAACCTTATACATTTCCATTAGTTAGAGTTTACAGTTTATTAACTGTGTGCAAAATAGTCAACTTCTCCTTTATTTCCAGATTTTTAAATCCTTCAAAGAACAAAGAGCTAATTTTAAAGCTTAATTTTTATTGAAGCAATAATAAATCTATATATGCTTCATTAAAAAAAGTATTTTGATTTTTGCCTAAAAATATTTTAACAGAAGTTTATAATTATTAGAAGAGATCTCGTCTAATAATTATATGATTTGATATGATTTGTGCTCATAGAAATAAAAAGTAATGAATGTAACAATATAGGTTCGCATGGCTTAGAGAGGAAGCATATCACGAATTTAAACGGTAGTCCCGAGTTCGAATCCCGCTCAACTGCATAAGAATTTCTGAATTGTAAATAAGGTCTTTTCGAAGACAAAGTGGAATATTCCCTCAACCAGTGCATGAAAGTAGTAATATTGTATAATATATAGATTTTCTATTTTTTTATCAATTTTTCTCAAATTTGAAGATTTTATGCGACTGAAAATGACGCTTAAAAGCTGTCTGAAAGACACCTAAAAGACGCCATAAAGATGCCCAAAAAGACGTCGTAAAGATACGACTTTCAGGCAATTTTTAAGATCTCTTTACAAGACATCTTTAAAATGCCAGAAAGAACTGTGAGAGACATGTTTAAGTCACTCAGTTTTGCAACAAAGATGTGTTAAAGACCTACCAAGATGTGATAACGACGCGACAACGACCTGTTAAAGACGTAAAAGATGTCTGCCAAACGCACTTACGTCTTGCGACAGACATATTGCAGATATCTTTAAGATGTGTCTGTGCTATCTGGGAGTGCTGCTTCTGGCGAAGGTACGTACAGCAAGTGATTGGACCATTAAGGCTTTGGTTTGAAAAATTTCGTTCCGGAGATACAACTCTGGATGATGAGCCTCGTGGTCATAAGCCAACAGCTATTAAACATTCAGATTTAAAAGATATTGATGAAAGGGATTTACGTCTAACTGTTCGGAAAATAGGGAGAGAACCAATATACACTATTCAACTGTCTTACGACATCTGAAGGCTTTGGGAAAAGTAAAAAAGTTAGATAAATGGGTCCCATATGAGCTCACTGAAAGAAACAAGATGTGCCATCTGGAGATCAGTTCTTCAGTACTTTTCCGACAGAGTAATGAAGGTATATTAAACAGGACAATTACCTGTGATGAAAAATAATTTTCTACGTTAATCGACGACGTTCTGCACAATGGCTAGACGCAGATGGAACTCCAAAACATATGCCAAAACCGTATCTTCATCCGCGTAAAATATTGGTGTCTGTATGGTAGTCAGCAAAGGGTATTGTACATTATTCATTTTGACATTTTATGTCTTTACTTCGGCACATAGCAGAAAAAAGCGTTACCGAAAAGTGTCACGAAAAAGTGTCACGAAAATTTCGAATGCGGTTTGATCTAAAACCTTCCAGAGAGAGAGACAGAGAGAGAGAGAGTGAGAGTCAGAGCGAGGGAGAGAGTGAGAGAGAGAGAGAGGGCACGTTGCTGCTTATAACTTTTTAAATAAATCTTTCCACATGACGTAAGACGTATGACGTAAGACGTATGTTCTCAATTGACCTATACACTTGACCAAATCATATAGGACAGCAAAGGAAGAAAAGCGGGAGCGGGAGGGGGTGGGGGGAGCAAAGTAAAGACATAAAATGTCTCACTTCTTTGCGGACTCGTATGCGAAATTTTGAATGCGGTTTGATCGGGTTTATGATTCTTTAATACATATATTTTTAAAAAAGGTGAAACCATAAATGCTGATAAATACTGTCAGGAAATTGACATAATGTAAGAAAAAATGCGTGGTGTAATTTTGCTTCATAGTAATGCTCGACCACATATTGCAAAAAATATTAGCAGAATTAAAATATTAGGTTCTTCTTCACCCTCCTTATTCACCTGACCTGTCACTTACTGATTACCATTTTTTCAAGCTCCTACATGGCTTTTTGAATGGAAAAATATTCGAAGAAGAATGTGATGAAGAAGTGCATATGACAACTTTTTTGCCTCACGTTTATTGAAGTGAAACTTATTTTGGCGCGGTAGGCGTAAAACCGATCTGGCGATGAAACGGAAATGAGTAACGGAAGTGGCTAGCGCTCTGACTCTCGTGCGGTTCGTAGTCTAACTAATTGTAAGTAAGGGAAAGAGAGAGAGAGAGAGAGAGAGAGAGAGAGAGAGAGAGAGAGAGCACGAAAGCAAAAGCCTTGCTGTCATTTATGGTGCGTCACAGTTTGTACCTAACCAACGCGTGTTATTTCATTCGTATTTAATTAAACAATGTAAAGAAAATATATACAGGGTATTTCACCTAACTGGACCACCTTAAATACATCGTTTATTTTGTATGATAGAAGAAATCTCAGGGGGAGAAAAGAATTTTTTTCTCAAGGTTATTTTTTTCGAGATTTCAAAGTCACTGTAGCAACTGTAGCTACCTTCAGTCAACTCTCATCAATATGAACTTTCTCACTATTGTAAAGTTGAACTGTAGCTACCTTCGGTCAACTCTCATCAATATGAACTTTCTCACTATTGTGAAGTTGCTTTTTGAATTATTTTGTTTTAAAACAAATGTTTGAAAAAGTGTTTAAAAATGTTTAATCGATAAACTGAATTCATTGGAGCAGGGTCATAGTGTTAAGATTTAAAATTGTTACTTTTAAATAATTTATTTTCAATGTTATAAGTTATAAATAAAATTAAATAGTTAATTTCAGTCTTATAAATTTATTTGAGGATCCAATTCAATAATCCCTAGTTATACTCTAAAGTCACCAATGTTTTTTAAATGGAATAGTATATTTTCACGGTAACATGATAGACAATAAAAAATTGAATCGATGACCTTCACCATCGTGTAGCTGATGGAAAAATACATTCAGATACGCATAATAACATGACCTTGAAATTGCTTTTCTCGTTGCACCTAGCAACCGAATATCAAAGTCATTTCAAGGTCATGTTATTTATGCATACCTGAATGTATTTTTCCATTAGTTACACGATGCAATTAAAATAAAATGTAGCTATGTTTCAAAACACACCGATGACCTTGACAACTTGGGAAAAACATATTCTTGTCAGATATTAGTCCATTGACAACATGCACATTAGGTAACAAATATTTGTCGCATCACAATGACCTGAAGAGATATTTATTTCTAGAGATACTTATTACTAAATTCAGTTTTTTATTGTCTATCATGCTATCGTAAGAAAATATACTATTCCATTTAGAAGAACATCGGTGACCTTGAAATCTCGAAAAAAATAACCTTGAGAAAAAAATTCGTTCAATCACCGTACTGGCGCCTTCGAACAGAATATTTGCTCCCCTTGACAAGTTTTTTTCTACAATTCCGATGAATTGCAATTTTTGACAAAATTTTTTATCGCACCTGTGACAAACTAATTGTTCAAGCTTCCCAAAAAATTCGGATCGTATAATACGATATTTAAAAAGTTGTCGCCTTTTTAAGAGTGTGCCAATACTTTTTATACCCACTGTAGATCTACAAAACGTGATTTCTAACTTGTCCATATAAGCCGACATGAAAAAGTTGCAAAACACAGTTGTTAGTATTGTCTTTGCAATTCCGACAATTTGCAATTTCCTTATTTTAGCCATGTTGTGTAGCAAACCAATAGCTCCAGCATCTCAAAAAAGTTCAGATTGTATGATCCAATATGAAAAAAGTTATCGTCTTTTTAACAATATCTGAATATTAGTGGGAGTCGCTGTAAATCCTTAGGTTCAAATCACAGGCCACAACCTGTACAAAAAAGAAGAAAATCTAATTATTAACATCAAAATCTGAAGTAGGTTTACCGTAGATCTGTTGGTAGAGAGGAAACCGTGATAGCTCGAATTTGGAGTCCAAAGTGATGAAATCTTTTAGCAGCTTCCAGCTACAATTCTACTGAAAAGTCTCCGGATTCGACAACGACGTGTGTACTCTATTTTATGAGATAGCTCCGACAGATAACAGTTTCCTGCGCCGCGCCACGAAGAAAAAGGAACAGACTGATGGTTGAAAGAAGAGCCGATCGAACGGTGCGGAGAGAGACTCCGGGAGAAAGAGAAAGAGAACGAGAGGTTGGCGGTAAACGGTGGAAAGAGGGAAAGAAGAGGAAAGGTAGAGATAAAAGGAGGAAGGAAAACGGAAAGCTAACAACGAGCCGATTCAAACGTAGCCCAGGCTCTTACACCTACTTCCCCTGTCCCTTCGTTGCGTTTTACACACAACCTCGCACTTTTTTTTCTTCCTCTCGTGAACAAACATCGCGCGCCAAGCGGTATCTACTCCCGCGCCGACGCGCCGCTAGACGAACAAGATAGCACGTGCCTCTCTACGCCTACCTTGCACACTGGCCTTACACTCTGACACTACTCGGGATCTCTCAAGGAAAACCCCCGCTCTGTCCGAGAGGCCTTCGATTAGACACAGTACGATTGGAAACTTAGCTATTGGACACATATCTTTTAGAAACAACATCATTGGACATAGGTACGATTGGACACATCTCTATTGGGCACAAGTAGGATTGGACACATCTCTATTAGACACAAATAGAATTGCGCACAGTTCTTTTGGACACAAATGTACCGAGACCAAATTAAATGAGAGACTTTCGATTAGACACAGTACGACTGGAAACTTAGCTATTGGACACATATCTTTTAGAAACAACATCATTGGACGCAGGTACGATTGGACACATCTCTATTGGGCACAACTAGGATTGGACACATCTCTATTGGACACAAATAAAATTGCGCACAGTACTTTTGGACACAAATGTACCGAGACCAAATTAAACTAGCTGGTTATTGTTGCTCGCTCGCTTCCCGAGCTCGCAGGTGGGGTTGTTGTTGCTCGGTCGCTTCGCGAGCTCGCGGGTAGGACTGCTCGTGCGAGAGGGTTAGTGGTACGCATTGCTAGTGGGGCATACAGCTATTAATGGTTTTTTTTTTATTTTGTGTGTGACTCTCCACGAGCCACACAAAGAACTTCCCGATTCGTTAGTTGTAAGCGGTAACATTAGCATTAATTGCATAATTAAAAAAAATTTTTTTTTAAATTAAAAAAAATGAAATATATATAATTACGTTTGTTTATTCGGTGGAAAATTTCCATCCTCTCGTATAAATTGCATTGTTGTATGAACTTCTTCCGAAAAAAACTAAAACACTACTTGACCAATATGGACCAAAATCTAATCAGCTCTAAGTTACAGCGGGGCACATCGATTGCATCATTCATTATTCTGATCGCGTTGTTACTTTTTTAGAAAACGTTAACGAAAAATTTGATACCATAGAAACGGACATACGCACGCGCGCACACACATACACACACACCGACATTTTGATAAAAATAGTCTAAAATGACTCCAATGACCATGAAACGTGAAGATCTGCTAAAAAATCGATTTTCGATTTTCGGGGTAATTACAGTAACTTCCCTATGAATTGGGAAGTTAAAAAAAATTTTTTTTAACAAAATTTCAAACTTTGATCATTATTCCTTTGGGTTCCTTTAAGTTGACTTTTTCGTAAAATGTCGCGTGAATTCTCAATCCGGCCCACTGTGTGCCGGCTTGGGCTAAACATATGGTTATACCAATGTCAGTTATATCTATTATAATTATATTTTAATTTACACTAAGCAAGTGAGTTACAATTATAATTTTCTTAAATTAAAAAATTTATAAAAAAAAGTTTATAATTATATTTGCTCCACAGTACTAATAGAAATTGTCGGTTAATTTACAGACGCAAAATTTTATTAATTTCTTGAAAATGATCTAAATATAGATCGAAAGGTCGAAATTTTGATTTTGTGATATTTTGCAAATAGTGTAGAAGTAGTTTTTGATCGAACCAGTGCGCTGATACCATTAATAATTTTGTTTAAAACCTATTTACGATCGATACTAAGATATTATTATCAAAAGAAGGTAGTGCGAGAACTTGGCTGGTGCACTACCGTGCACCTAGATACACATCAGTCACTTTTGACGTTCGATAGGTTCAGTGTTAAAGAGTTTTCGAATGTGATTCACTGTACGTCCAATTTTGGATATTGTAAACATAAGACTTTTGAGGAACTGGTTGGTTCAGAAGCTTCTGTCAATAACGTTCGCAGTACGTATGTGCCAGTAAAGGATAGGCAGGATCATAAACGATCGTCTGACCGCCAGCCACATGTCATCGACATGGTTACGATAAAATGCAGAACGTTCGGTTATCGTGAGATAGTAAGTGGTTACCGCAAACAATAATAAGTGGTCACCGCAAACGAACAGCGAGCACTGGTTTCAGCAGCCTCACTGCTCGTGAAAGCTGCGTGCAGAGGAACACTACTACCAACAGAGTGGAAAAAGAAGGAGGTAAGTACCTATTGAGTAACATTTCTGCCGTTTACGATCTTTTTGAACGCGAGGAAGAAGTCGAAAGCAAAAAAAGCCGCGAAGAAGAAGGCACGAGTGTAAAACCGTTGCGATTTACGGGGGTTTTTATGGTGTAATCCACAGACACGCCGCTGTTATTATCTACCCCGGCGATAGAAAGCGGTTGAGTTTTAATAGATCATTCTCATCACCCTTCGCTCGGGAGAGGTTTCAAGATAGCCAAAATTAAATAACACCTTTATAGACATACTGCCGAGGAGAACGATACAATCATACGAATCCGCGATGTCTGTTTCGAACGGCGGATTTTATGCATTTATGACAAAAATGAGTTGATGTAATTCCAAACAATAAACGGATTAAAAGAGTTTAACAGTGTCGATATACAATTTTTACCGAATAAAAATGGTTAATGAACGAAATTAATGTTTACTCGTCTCCTGTAGATTGCAATTGACGTATAAAATGTTGTAATAAATAATATAAATAATTATAAAAATATAATTATAAAATATAATTATAAAATATTATCTTACTTAAGGATGTTCTGGAAAGCCATTCACGAGTATATTTTACATTTAAAAAATAGATTAATTTCAAAAGCTTTCGATTAATTAGTGAATTTCATGTTATATTTATTTTTTAATATTGTCTTCATATTATAAAAAATTGTAAGTGACTTTTGCGAATAATTGTACCCTCTGATTTGAACTTGAAGAAAATAAATTTGTGATATTCAATATATATATATAATTACGCAATGAAAAGTTAAAATAAATATTTAAATAAATTAAAAATACTTCAGAAAGCAGTATTCATGGTTATTATCGAAAACAAAAATGTGAAATTTGCGTGAAATTATATTTTGATAAAAAAACGTTTTGCTCTGGAACTGTTTAGTGTACCCTAATAAATTTTGCACAAAATTAAATACCTAATTTTTACTATATATAATAAAAAAACTGGAGTTTCTAGTTGCGTTCTTTCAAGGTTTAAATAGGTTTTGAAATGGAATTTTATGAATTCTTCATAAGAAGACGTGTTAAAATGTGCAAACTTTAAGTTGCTATACATAATAAACGATGTAGTAAATCTAACTCAAACTTTGGTAATTGCATTAATTTAGTAAGAATTATATTTTGTCAAATTTTCAAAAATTTCGTTGCGTTTTTGTATAGCTCCAGTACATCCTTTACACTCCACAGTATAGTTATTGTAATGCATATGACTTTGAAATCAAGTATTCCCTGAAATCACTCTTTTTTAATTTTCACTTCTTTTGTACTATATGTGGGAGTTTTTTAAATATACTTTAAATAATCAATTAACTCAAAGATCATTTACCATAGTTATTTATTTTGAACACTATTTCGATTGAAGAAAACATAATACAAATATAATTCTCAACGTTGAATAATATATAAGAGGAACATTAACATTAACATCTTGTATCAATATACTGGATGATCAAATCCAAATGGATCAAATTAGTCCACACTATAATTTTGCCACGAAATTTATTACAGGTTGTAGAATATATGCACTTTTAACCCTCAGCACTCGGAGCTTTTTAATTCGAAAATTATTATTATCTTATATTTGTAAGTTAGGTTACATAATAGGTTACATACATAGGTTGCTTATAATTCTAGGTTATGGCTATTTCATATTTGTAACGAAAATTTTATAAAGATTGAATTAACCTTTTGACGTACCATTTTCATTACAGTTTCTTTACAGCGATTAAAACATCTTTACAAACAAAAATGACGTATAAGGGATAGGAAAATGTATAGTTTTTGTACGGCTACATATATTTTACTTCTTAAATATTGATATTTATATTTTCTGTATGGCTACATTTATTTTACTTCTTAAATATTGATATTTATATTTTTTGTATGGCTATATTTATTTTACTTCTTAAATATTGATATTTATTATATATTTTTTGTATGGCTATATTTATTTTATTTCTTAAATATTAATATTTATATTTTTTGTATGGCTACATTTATTTTACTTCAAAAATATTGATATTTATATTTTTTGTATGGCTACATTTATTTTACTTCTTAAATATTGATATTTATATTTTATGTATGGCTACATTTATTTTACTTCTTAAATATTGATATTTATATTTTTTGCATGTCTACATTTATTTTACTCCTTAAATATTGATTAAAACCAATCAAATTTTATTTCATCCAAAATGAAACGCGTGACATTCATTTAAAACATCTTTACGCACAAAAATGTCGTAAAAGGGATAGGAAAATTTGAATTTTTTGTATGGCTACATTTATTTTACTTCTTAAATATTGATTACAAACCAATCAAATTTTATTTCATTTAAAATGAAACGCGTAGCATTCATGTTTGTTAGACATTTGTTAAAATCCTTCATCACGAGTCTTGCTCATCAAAATACGGAAAGTGGTGAATGTTTAAATAAGTGAACACCACGTGCACACTTAGGTATGATTTTTAGAGTTTGCAAGCGTTGATTAAACAAACTGAGATCGTTGTTTATGTTTTCCTCCGGGAAAAGGAAGTGAAAAGGTGAATGTTATACTTGTTTCTGTGGGATGCAATTGGATAGACAAAAGAAGAGACTCGTTTCGTGCACGCAAAATTTATTTCGCGAGCAATTCGGGCCCTGAAACAATGCGAAAGTTGGGCATCAGATGGTAAACCAGACGATCGTGGACCATCTGGTGGTCCACCCTGGCATACGGCGAGCATCCGACGTATAAGCACGCAAAAAAGGTCCAAAACCCGATACTCTGAACGCAAGCCTATAGGAACATTAAGATAGCTAAGCCGAGCAAGTCAGCTGTAAAGGATAATCCCGATTAAATCGAACGAAAACAATGCTGATATTTCAATAAACAATATTGAAGCATTTGTACGGAGACAGTGGAAGTCCCTTAATCCAAGAACTTCCTCTGTCTCGGTCGAGATTTCATTCTCTTCGTTAATAGGATTCAGTAGTCATCTTTATGTGAGTAACTTTAATATTCGCACACTATGAGATTTTTACTGTTTTTTAACTTCCCGATTCATAGGGAAGTTATGGTAATTACCCCAAAAATCGAAAATCGAATTTTTAACAGATCTTCACATTTCATGGTCATTGGTTTCATTTTAGACTATTTTTATCAAAATGTCGGTATGTGTGTGTGTGTGTGTGTGTGTGTGTGTGTGTGTGTGTGTGTGCGTATGTCCGTTTCTATGGTATCAAATTTTTCGTTAACGTTTTCAGAAAAAGTAATAACGCGATCAGAATAATGAATGATGCATTGGAAGTGCCCCGCTGCAACTTAGAGCTGATAAGATTTTGGTCAAGTTTGGTCAAGTAGTTTTTTAGTTTTTTAAAAAAAAAATTTTTTTTTTTTTTTTTTTGAAAAATTCAAAAGACTACATACGTCATGTGGTTGGGCATACTCTATATGCCCAATACAGTGTTATAATCACTTTCCCTGAAAACATATAATCTTCTTAAAACGTACGAATAGCAAAATAAAAACTAGCTGGTTATTGTTGCTCGCTCGCTTCGCGAGCTCGCGGGTAGAACTGCTCTTGCGAGAGGGTTAGTGGTACGCATTGCTAGTGGGGCATACAGCAATTAATGTTTTTTTACCCCGAAAATCGAAAATCGATTTTTTAGCAGATCTTCACGTTTCATGGTCATTGGAGTCATTTTAGACTATTTTTAACTTCCCGATTCATAGGGAAGTTACTGTAATTACCCCGAAAATCGAGAATCGATTTTTTAGCAGATCTTCACGTTTCATGGTCTTTGGAGTCATTTTAGACTACTTTTATCAAAATGGTGTGTGTGTGCGTGTGTGCGTGCGTGCGTGCGTGCGTGCGCGCGCGCGTGTGTGTGTGTGTGTGTGCGCGCGCGCGCGCGCGTATGGCCGTTTTTATGTTATCAAATTTTTCGTTAACGTTTTCTGAAAAAGTAACGATGCGATCAGAATGATGAATGATGCAATCGATGTGCCCCGCTGTAACTTAGAGCTGATTAGATTTTGGTCCATATTGGTCAAGTAGTTTTTTAGTTTTTTTCGAAAGAAGTTCATTCAACAATGCAAATTATACGAGAGGACGGAAATTTTCCACCGAAGAAACAAACATAATAATTACATATATTTTTTTTTATAATTTAAACAAATTTATTTTAAAAAAATTCTTTTTTTATTTTCCTTTTTTAATTATGCAACTAATGCTAATGTTACCGCTTAGAATAATCGAAAATTATCCCAATGCAAGAGTGAGTTATTCATCGCTACTGCCGAGAATACATTTTCAAAGAATATCGTTGAAAGTACAAAAACATTTATATTACAATCCATTAAAAAAACAAGCAGTTCAATACGAATTATTAACTGAGATGAAATTGAAAGTTAATATAAAAAAATGGTTAATGGAGCATGCGAGCAACGAACATACGATGTTGGTTTAATGCGACGCAATACAGAAAACATTTTGATAAGTAGAAAACTATTGAACTTCCCTGAGGACGTATAATCTTCTTAAAACGTACACTAAATAATGATAATAATATACTGCAACTAACGAATCGGGAAGTTCTTTGTGTGGCTCGTGGAGAGTCACACACAATATAACATCCGTACCACTAACCCTCTCGCGAAATCGCAAAGCGAGCTACAATACCCCCATCTGCGAAGCTCGCGAAGCGAGCGAGCAACAATAACCAGCTAGTTATTATAACTTCATTCGTAATCAAAAAATGATATCCATAATAAGGTATTACATTAAGGTATGTATCTATGTATGTATGTATTGAAATGTTTCCTGAACTACTAACTTTTCGACATACATAGAGATAATAACAACTTATTTGTTGTATTAAAAACAATAAATAATAAAAAGTCGAGGAAGCTTTTTTGTTTAAAAATTATGAAAAATAAATATTTTATAAAAATTTAATTTTAATTGAGGAATGAATTAAATTTTCATGTAAAATGATTTTATTAATAGTATTTGATTTATGAAATTTAAATTGAGGGATAAATTTTATATAAAATGATTTTATTAATAGTATTTAATTTATGAAATTTAAATTGAAGAATAAATTTCATATAAAATAATTTTGTTAATAGTATTTTAGTTGTAAAATGCACTTTTTTATAACGAATGTCATGCTGCATAGATTGATGTATTAAAAATACCTAATTCCATTTTTAAAAAATGAAGTTGACCTTCATATGCCCTTTACGCGTCCACCTACAAAAAAGCTACTAACATCAGATTAATGCCCCCTCGAAACCATGCAAGTTCCATCTGATGCATCTCTTCCTAACACCAATAGCAGCCGCGTTATTCAGGTGTTCTGTTTCCGCGGACTCACCCTGTATACATATACAAAAAAGAATCCATGTATGAATGTAAAATACTTTTCAGCTGCAGTTTTTGCTATTTTTATGAAGCTGAGACAGGTTGTCTCAAAAATATTGTACTTTCTTGGAACGAGTGATCCCTGCGACAATGTTATTAATAAAATAAAACACGGACCAATCAGGGCGCCGCTAGAACTGAGGTTAGGTTAGTTTGCGTTGGCCAAGCCGGAATCTGTTCGCAGTAGCCGCGCTCTGATTGGTCCGTGTTTTTCGTTAATAACTCCTAAACAAAGTCGCGGACGCCATTTTTGTAAAGGAAAATGTCGCTTCAAATGACCCAAGGAACCTCCCATTTCCGGGAGTTACACTTATTTTGGGACACCCTGTATATTGACATTTTCAATTTTTTAAATTGTTCAACAATTTTGAATTTCATCTATTCAATTTCTCTATAAATGTACACATATAAAAAAAGATCCGAAGTCTACTCATAGATAATAAATTAAATTGAAAGAAACACTAAAACTTTTGCATGCACATGATAAAGGATCGTTACTGTAGCTTACTTGTGTTTAGAAAGTTGCATAAAGTTTGTCCCTTTTTCACAGCAAGTGCGTATTCAATTTTTTCTTCTTCTATTTTACCAATTTTTGGTAATTCATATGGCTGTGTTACATTTAAAACAGTATATTTAATTTCAAAATCTTTAATACTAATTTCTTTTTCAGACGCAAAAATTATTGTCTCTTGATAATGATCCGCATTGGGATCGAAACGTTGAGAAATTTAAATATTTAACTTGCACATTTGTTGTTTCTAAAAAGGATCGAACCTGGTGCCGATATCATAATTATAATTTATATCGCATAAAGTCTTCGAATGTTGTTTACATGAATTTTTATTGAGAAACAATGGAGAAATAATTACGGCCAGAGATCGTCCTTGACACTAACAAGTCGAATTATATTTTCGTAATGGTACGAGCCTAATTCTATTTTCAGAAATTTTTTAGTGAAAATCGACTTCCTTGGTTTTCACAGTTAAACTTATCCCGAACAATTATTGTCACTATCAACAGGTGTAAATCTGACCACTACCATCTAGTTTCTTCTCTGGCTCGCATTGGCTTTATTGACGATCCTAAGTGTAGTTGCATGGAGGAGGACGAATCACTGAACCATGTTTTGTGGCAATGCAACTTGTATAATGAGGAAAGGCTCAAATTAATTAATAAACTCCGATTAATTAACTTCCAGCTTCCAATGGATGTCTCCATATTAATAGCTAAATCTAATATCAAGGCCTGTCGTTATACAGGGTGTTCGACTACAGGTGGGAAAAAATTTAAGGGTTGGTGCTTAACGATGATATAAGACGAAAATGAAGAATAAAACGAGCTCGCGGGTGGGGTTGTTATTGCTCGCTCGCTTCGCGAGCTCGCGGGTAGGACTGCTCTTGCGAAAGGGTTAATGGTACGCATTGCTAGTGGGGCACACAGCTCTTAATGGTTTTTTTATTTATTTTGTGTGTGACTCTCCACGAGCCACACAAAGAACTTCCCGATTCGTTAGTTGTAAGCGGTAACATTAGCATTAGTTGCATAATTAAAAAAAAAATTTTTTTCAATTAAAAAAAAATTTTTTTTAAATAAAAATGAAATATATATAATTACGTTTGTTTATTCGGTGGAAAATTACCATCCTCTCGTATAAATTGCATTCTTGAATGAACTTCTTTCGAAAAAAACTATAAAAACTAAAAAATATAAAAAACTACTTGACCAATATGGACCAAAATCTAATCAGCTCTAAGTTACGATGGGGCACATCAATTGCATCATTCATCATTCTGATCGCATTGTTACTTTTTCAGAAAACGTTAACGAAAAATTTGATAACATAAAAACGGCCATACGCACACACACACACACACACATACTAACAATTTGATAAAAATAGTCTAAAATGACTTCAATAACCATGATACGTGAAGATCTGCTAAAAAATCGATTTTCGATTTTCGGGGTAATTACAGTAACTTCCCTATGAATCGGGAAGTTAAAAAAAATAAAAAATTTCACCAGTTTATTCATTTATATGTCGAAAACAACAAATTTTGATAATTATTACAATCTGTAATTAGTTTTGGTGTGATACTTAGTAAAACAACAGCCAAGATGCATCCTTGCCACTTCACATCGGACAGGTGCCGTGTCGGCGCCGCTCGAGTTGCCACTTCACATCGGCCGGACGCCGTATCGGCGCCGCTCGAGTTCAAAGGGTTAAATTAAAAAAAAATTTTTTTCAAATAAAAATGAAATATATATGAAATATAATTACGTTTGTTTATTCGGTGCAAAATTTCCATCCTCTCGTATAAATTGCATTCTTGAATGAACTTCTTTCGAAAAAAGCTAAAAAAACTAAAAAATCTAAAAAACTACTTGACCAATATGGACCAAAATCTAATCAGCTCTAAGTTACGATGGGGCACATCGATTGCATCATTCATCATTCTGATCGCATTGTTACTTTTTCAGAAAACGTTAACGAAAAATTTGATAACATAAAAACGGCCATACGCACACACACACACACACACACACACACACACACACACACACATACTAACAATTTGATAAAAATAGTTTAAAATGACTTCAATAACCATGAAACGTGAAGATCTGCTAAAAAATCGATTTTCGATTTTCGGGGTAATTACAGTAACTTCCCTATGAATCGGGAAGTTAAAAATTGCGACTTCGGCTTCGTTATTTAGCTATTAACAACGTGACAGTCACGTATCAAGTGACAGATGCATACATACCTTGGTTCTCATTTGGGGCCCCAGCGAGGTGAAAACGTTTAACAAATCGTTGGACAACATTGAACTCTTTGATGCACACAACGTACACTTTTGTTAGACGTGTTGTTGATTTTTAATTGTTAATAGCTAAATAACGAAGCCGAAATCGCAATTTTTTTATTCATCATTTTCATCTCATATCATCGTTAAGAACCACTCCTTAAATTTTCTCCCACCTGTAGTCGAACACCCTGTATACTTTCATTTTTTAAGAGCTGCGGACTTAAAGTATAAATGTTTGTTTACACCGTTACTATCATTCTCGTGTCTTTGTTATATTATTTATGTTTCTTCTGTGTCCTGTTCTGTGGTTTTTGTATTTTGTGCTGTATGTACTGTTTTCTATATATACTGTATTCTATGTATTGCATTACAATTATGTTGAAATAAATCTCATATGAGATTTTCTAATAAAAAAAAAATGGTACGAGCCTCATTGCGCGCAGAACCGTGGAGTTGCACAGCCGCTATTCTTTCGCTGGTGAACAAAGTCGAAGCACGCGTGCTGCACGTGCCCTCTCCCAAACGTGACTCGGTCACCATATCGCCTTATATTTAGTTAACCGTCTTATTTTACCCTTGACAAACAAAGCAGTCACTCTCCTGTCGGCTCGAGCTAGCTCCAACTTCAAATTGCATCGAACATCGTAAAACTCTGACCTGAATATCTTGTTTCACACCGACTAAGAATTTTCAATATATATACATACAGAGTGTCCCACATAAATAATAACACCTAAATATCTTTCGTATTTACAGTCCTATCAGAAAACTTCAGAGGATCCGCTGAAATCCTCGTAGACTCGCGCGAGCGAGTGCACATGTGCTAGTTGTAAGCAGAGTCTCTGGTCACTTTATTAGACTCACCTCTATAATTATGATATTTTTAGTTTTTAGTTATATATTATATATTTTATAATAATATTATATATATATACAATATATTATATATAATATATATAATATATTATATATTATATATATAATATATTACAATATATTATAATATATTATATTATAATATAATACTATATTATAATATATTATAATATGTTATGTTATAATATATGTAATATTATATTATAATATATTATAATATAATATATTATAAGATATTATATATATACAGGGTGGGTCATTTTAAACAGATCAACTGAATAACGCGGCTGCTATTGGTGTTAGGAAGAAATGCATCAGGTGGAACTTGTATGGTATCGAGGGGGCATTATTCTGATGTTAGTAACATTTTTGTAGGTGGATGCGCAAAGGACATATGAAGGTCAACTTCATTTTTTTAAATGGAATGAGGAATTTTTTAATACGTCAATCAATGCAGCTGGACATTCGTAATAAAAAAGTATTAACCTATGTATATCGAAAAGTTAATCGTTCAGAAGATATTTCAATATAAAAAACATAAAATACCATTACTGTCGTACTACACTAGTAAGTAAACGCTAACGTCTTAGTACGGCAGTAATGATATTTTTATATTTTTTACATTGAAATATCTACTGAACGACTAACTTTTCGACATACATAGGTTAGTACTTTTTTATTACGAATGTCCAGCTGCATCGATTGACGTATTGAAAAATACCTCATTCCATTTAAAAAAATGAAGTTGACCTTCATATCCTTTGTGCGTCCGCCTTCAAAAAAGCTACCAACATCAGAATAATGCCTTCTCGATACCATACAAGTTCAATCTGATACATTTCTTCCTAACACCAATAGCAGCCACGTTATTCAGGTGACCTGTTTAAAATGCCCCACCCTGTATATATTATATATTATATATAATATATTATACAGGGTGTCCCACATAAATGATAACACCTAAATATCTTTCGTATTTACAGTCCCATCAGAAAACTTCAGAGGACAAAGTGACGCTATTGCAGGGGGGCAATATAATAATGAAGAAAAAAATTGTTTATGTCGTGTTTTTAAATGAAATTGCAATGTCACCGATGTTTTTTTAAATGGAATAGTATATTCTTTTTGCGATAGCATGATAGACAATAAAAAACTGAATTTATTGGATACCACCTTTTTGACCTTGAAATGACCTTGATATGATATGTAAAGGTCAACCCGACGTAAACAACGCGCAATCTTTGCTGAAACACGTAAATTTTAAACTGTCACATTTCATCCGCTTGAACATGATTATTCTTACTCAAGGTCATTTGAAGATCAAAAAGGTGGTATCCACTAAATTTAGTTTTTTATTGTATTCAGTTTATCATAATCAGAGTTAGGCAGACATTTTTTCATCTATTATTCCAAACATTCGGAATGGATCAAACGTGTGGTCTTAATAATGAGCGATATACTCCCTCTAAATATTTGCCTCAATGTTCTTCATTTTATGGATTAATTTGCTACACTTGGATTTGATCATCCAGTATATTGATACAAGATGTTAATGTCAATGTTCCTCTTGTATATTATGCAACGTTCAGACGTATATTTGTATTATGTTTTCTTCAATCAAAATTGTGTTCAAAATAAATAACTATGGTAAATGATTTTTGAGTTAATTGATTATTTAAAGTAGATTTAAAAAACTCCCACAGTTTTGGATAAATCTATTTTTTCTGTTACTTTTGTATTAGTGTTTGTGGCAATTTTTGATTTATAGCTAATTGCAATTCAGCAAATGACAAGACAGCAAATAATTGATTTTGTTACTACTGTAAATACGTATTTCAAATAAGAGTAGTATAAGTATATGCCCAAAATAAATAATTATTTAAATAAAAATTAAAACGAACTAAAAATAATAATTTAAATTACAGTAACTTCCCTATGAATCGGGAAGTTAATAAAAAATACAATTAAAACGAATTAAAAAGTATATCTTAAAATGCGCTAAAAAATATAAAATAATTATTTAATTAAAAAAAAATTTCAAACCACGTTTTTAAGACGGACTAAAAATAAGTATTTAAATAAAAATTAAAACAAATTAAAAATAATAATTTAAATAAAAAATACAATTAAGAGGAATTAAAAAGTATATCTTAAAGTGCACTAACAAATATAAAATAATTATTTAATTAAAAAAAAATTTCAAACCACGTTTTTAAGACGGACTAAAAATAATTATTTAAATAAAAATTAAAATGAACTAAAAATAATTATTTAAATCATTTAAATAAAAAAAAATAATGAAACAAATTTTAATATACGGACTAAAATGTACAATTAAGACGAATTAAAAAGTATAATTTAAAATGCACTAAAAAATATAAAATAAATTTTTTCCTCGCCTCATACAGATGTGTAACCCCATACAGATAGTCCTAAAAATTTGTGACTGTGCATTTTTAAAAGCTATGAAAATACTTGTAAGATTTAAAACGAAAAACGTGGGACGAAAGATAATAGTAAAGAGTTTAGAGAGTAGCCATCGTTAAGAAAACTCGCACAACAATCCATATCATTTGCAGTGCAATAAAATTGTTATTGTGTATATTAAAATTTGTTTCATTTTTTTTTTATTTAAATAATTCAAATAATTATTTTTAGTTCGTTTTAATTTTTATTTAAATAATTATTTTTAGTCCGTCTTAAAAACGTGGTTATTCCACTTCTCGCAATCAATCCAAAACGTTTTTATTTTGCATAAAGATCCGCAGTCAAGTAATTATTAAGGTCTACACACATCGCATCGGCGGGATGTTTTCTTTTCCATTTTCTACCCCGCTGTTCTCTGAGACGTTTCTTTCTCTACTGTGGCGGCACGTACCCCAGTTTGGTCGGAATGATTTACAAGTCAGTCCAGCGTGAAGGCAGGTGACCGTGCCGGTCGAACGCTACTTAAACACTTGCACGAGCCACGGGCGTGGACACGGCTTCACCAGGAAACGCATGCCGCAGCCGATAATCATTATAATTCGGCATCCGTCCACGGCTTTTGATCAGCATACTTCAATGTATTATGGAAATCGGCCGAATGCCTCGAAATCTTAACAGTAAGTAATAATTTGACGATCAAGGTTACATGCGCATGAAGGTTCCCTGGCGAGCATCACCGAGTTAACGAGCTCGCGGATATTTCAGATTCTACCGTGCGTTCTGGAATCTTAACCCTCGGCGAGCCGCGTCGTTTCGCCGTTCCAGGAGCGATCACCGATCAAGATAAGGATTCGCCTGCTCCCCGAGATGATCCATCCTCGGAATTGAGATCGTTCCGAATCCTCCGTAACCGGGAAAACGAGAACGGGAAGAGGGATCCTCCTCCGACGCTGAACGATCAATTTCCTGGACCAGGACTTTTTATTTTGATACCGGGTAAAGGTCGACAATGCATCGGAACGAGTATCGGCCAGTCATTAGACCGTAAAATCATCGTCTGCGGGGGTCCCGGGCAACTCGGAATCCAAGATCACTGTTGGAATCGCTGGATCGTAACACCTCGCAGCAAAAAAGAAATACACCAGCGTCGAGAGAAAACACGTAAATGAAAATCATCGGGCTGTAACTCGGTAGCCTTTGTTCTATGAAACTGATCTGTTCTACTTGCCCTTCATTGCCCTTCATGAAGGGAATCTGGGGAACAATTGAATGCGATCACGGGAAAACATTTTTTGTCCTCATATTAGCATGTTATGAGCTGTGTGAGGGCTCATTGTAAAGAGGAAGGTTCATCATAGCCCGCTCTGCTCATGATTTAAGTCGAAAAAATCATTTTGTATTAGAAAAATATATCTGCGGAATTTTTCATCGTTTGTTTTCCCTACTTTGGACACTCATATTATTAGATATAAACATAATCTATCTAAATCATGAGCAGAGCGGGCTATGATGAATCTTCCTCTTTAGAATAAGCCCATACATAGCTCAGAATATGCTAATTTGAGGGCTCATTGTAAAGAGGAAGGTTCATCATAGCCCGCTCTGCTCATAATTTAAGTCGAAAAACCGTTTTGTATTAGAGAAATACATGGGAACCTGAGGGTGGTTGTCTCAACTTGTTTGCCCTACTTTCGACGCTCATATTATTAAATATAAACACAATCTTGTTAAATCATGAGCAGAACGGGCTATGATGAACCTTTCTCTTTAGAACAAGCCCTCACACAGCTCGTAACGTGCTTGAATAAAAACAAAAAATGGTTTCCCGTAAACACGGTTTTCACTTGTTTTTCTAGTAATATTCTAGTAATATGTTAGACATATACATGGGTACGGTACCCCCTTAACATCAGAACTACCAACAGTTAAGGTGAAGCTGTTTCTAAGAAAACCAATCAAAATTTCTGGCTTTTAAAAAGTACGTAATAATAGAACGTTTTTATATTTATTGATTTACTATATTAATATCTTACAAAAGGAGTTCCATGTCATGGAATTATAAACTATTATATAATGACAAGTATAATAATAACTAATCACTTTCCGAGGACTCCTGAACATTTTCTTCATCCATAATCTCATTATCACTATTGTCACTATAAAGTTTATTTTCATTTTCTTCGTATATAATCGCATTATCGCTATGGCGATAATATATTAATAATATTATATATTAATAATATGTATATTAATAATATTAATAATATATTATCACTAGACTGCGAATCTGTCTGCATTTATAGCAAAATTGAGAAGATGAAATTCAAAATTCTTAAAAATTTTTTTTAATTGAACATGTCGATATGTATCTCCTCTTTTAAAGTCATTAAGGGAAAAAACTAGCTGGTTATTGTTGCTCGCTCGCTTCGCGAGCTTCGCAGGTGGAGGTGTTGTAGCTCGCTTTGCGAGTTCACGAGAGGGTTAGTGGTCCGGATGTTATTTGGTATCTGACTCTCTAAGAGTCACACAAAGAACTTCCCGATTCGTTAGTTGCAGTATATTATTATCATTATTTAGTGTACGTTTTAAGAAGATTATACGTTCTCAGGGAAGTTCAATAGTTTTCTGCTTAACAAAATGTTTGCTATATGACGTCGCATTAAACCAACTTCGTATGCTCGTTGCTCACTTGGTTCCCTGTTGTAGCATAGTAATGTTGCAAAATAAATCGTATAAATATTAATTCTGGATACAATCAAAGTATATATATACAGGGTGTCCCAAAATTCCTTCAACATCCGGAAATGGGAGGTTCCTGACATTATTTGAAGCGACATTTCCCTGTAGAGATAATTAACTCAATCTTGCATTGGGATATTTTTCGATTATTGTAAGCGGTAACATTAGGATTAGTTGCATAACTAAAAAAAAATAAAAATGAAATATATATAATTACGTTTGTTTATTCGGTTTAAAATTTCCATCCTCTCGTATAAATTGCAATATTGAATCAACTCTTTTCGAAAAAAAAACTAAAAAACTACTTGACCAAAATGGACCAAAATCTAATCAGCTCTAAGTTACAGCGGAGCACATCCATTGCATCATATTAAATACAATACAATGTTGTCGGAGGCGGCGCAAAATTTAAAATTTTCCAAATCACAGATTTTGCTAATTATGATTGCATTGAATCATAATGTGGTGGACTTGGAAATCAGTAGGTTGGAAAAAAAGATATATTAATATGTGAAAGCATGTAAAAAAATTCAAAGATTCTCGTAACTTTTAGTGTCGAAAATTTTTAATATTGCGTCGCCTCCGAAAAGATTGTATTGTATTTAATATTATTTTTGTACTTTCATCGATATTCTTTGAAAATGTATTCTCGAGAGTAGAGATGATTAACTCACTCTTGCATTGGGATAATTTTCGATTATTGTAAGTGGTAACATTAACATTAGTTGCATAATTAAAAAAGGAACATAAAAAAAAATTTTTTTTTAATAAAAAAATTATAAAAAAATAAAAATAAAATATATATAATTATTACGTTTGTTTCTTCGGTGGAAAATTTCCGTCCTCTTGTATAATTTGCATTGTTGAATGAACTTCTTTCCACAAAAACTAAAGAACTACTTGACCAATATGGACCAAAATCTAATCAGCTCTAAATAACATTATTCTGATCGCGTTGTTACTTTTTCAGGAAACGTTAACGAAAAACATGATACCATACAAACGGACATACGCACACACACACACATACCGACATTTTGATAAAAATAGTCTAAAATCACTCCAATGACCATGAAACGTGAAGATCTGCTAAAATTTCGATTTTCGGGGTAATTACAATAACTTCCCTATAAATCGGCAAGTTAAAAAAGGACGATAACAGACTTGTAAATAAAAAACGTGAATGACCATAATACCTTATTTTCACCGTAATACAATCAAGAAACTTGAAATTTATGGATAGAATACGTTGAGTAAAAAATTGCATTTGTTCAATATCTATGTTAAAACTCGAAGATTTCGGAAGCAACGTCAAATTTCTACATACCCTGTACATACTGATACGATCCTCGGTTGCCTTGTGCTTCTTTCGGCTGCATTCCACTTTTACGTTACGAGCAGCAGTAAGAATCACTTATTTCGTACGTATAAAAAGGTCAAATAGGTGGTAAAAGTAACGAGGAAAGAACGAAAGAAAGTAACGGAACGATTTTACAGCTCGCGGAATTGCCGTGCAGACGAGTTAATATGTCAAGGTCCTCCGAAAGAGCGCTTCAATTTCACGTTCCGCGAAGCTAGCAACGTGGTTCTTAATATTTGCCCGGCGAATCGTTAACATGGCTGACCCGTGCGCAGCTCGCGACACCCTTCAATTACTTCTCACGTACCAAACCGACTCGTTTCCGATAGATTATGGTTTTCGCTCACGCACTGCACGAGACCATAAGGGTACCATAAATATTAGTTTGTACAAGAAACCGGACGGTCGAATATTGTTACGCGAACGGTTCCGCTCGGATCCACGGATTTTCTCGAACGAACGTATCGCGTGCTGTACGAATTCATTATAATTTCATATAATTATGTTGACGTGAAAGCTTCGCCGTTCATCGACATCATTTGATCCTTCTGCTTGGTGAAAACGGATACCGTGTCCGATACGATCCTTTTTATAAAACGAAGATTCAACGTTCACGCGTTCGTCTGACCAGTTCGAATTCAATTTTTATGATTACAATGTGGCTGTAATTTACACCTATGGTCGCAATGAGATGTTCAATTTAAAAGTGTACATATGTAGGTGTACATTGTAGCTGTATAATAGACGTGTGATGATTTCGGCGCACAGGTTCGATCAATAATAAAAACTTATTTAATAACAATTTTGCGAATTAAGACCTCAACGTTTCGATCCTGATGAGGATCATTCTCAAGAGAGATTTTTGCGTCTGTAGCAAAGAGTAACTTTATAATAATAACTGTGATTTAAAAAATATGTTTTTAACTGGGGAATTTACTGTTTGGCGTCAAATCACCGTATATTAAAATGCACATGTAAAATAAATACACGAATATTTATGAAATTGAAATACAGGGGTACCGATGAAAACGAATACTGAAACTATTTAATAAGACTTGTAATTTAATACATAATAAATATTTCCTAACCTTTTTTTTGTTCTTTTTAGACATTTCCATTGAGTAGGTATCCAATATTTTTTTAGTGCAATTTTGGCGTTAAGTAATGGCAACTACCAATTACAATTACTTGTAATTACATTACAATTACTTGCAATTAAAAAAATAAAAGTACGATTACATGTAATTGTAATTGTAATTGCAATTAATTTGGCTCAACCGGTAATTGTAATTGCGGGCCACAATTACAATTACAGTGATTCGAAAAGTAATTACAATTACCAATAACAATTACATGTAATTATAATTTTATTTCTGCGATTTTGGCGTTAAGTAATTGCAACTACCAATTACAATTACTTGTAATTGCAAAAATAAAAGTATAATTACATGTAATTGTACTTGTAATTGCAGAAATAAAAGTACGATTACATGTAATTGTAATTGCAATTAATTTGGCTCAACCAGTAATTGTAACTGCGTACCACAATTACAATTACAGTGATTCGAAAAGTAATTATAATTACCAATCACAATTACATGTAATTGTAATTTTATTTCTGCAATTACAAATTACATTACTTCGTAAGTAATTGTAATTGTAATTGCAATTACTTTGGCTCAACCAGTAATTGTAATTGCGGGCCTCAATTACAATTAGAATGACTCGAACAGTAATTACAATTACCTATTGCATTTATATATAATTGTAATTTTATTTCTGCGATTTTGGCGTTAAGTAATTGCAACTACCAATTACAATTACTTGTAATTGCAAAATAAAAGTACAATTATTTGTAATTGCAAAAATAAAAGTACAATTACAGGTAATTGTACTTGTAATTGCAAAAATAAAAGTACGATTACATGTAACACCTTATGGCGAAGATAATGGCGTCGTAGACGTCGGCGTTGTTGTTATTGTCAGGTTCTCTTTTAGTAATTACGCAACGAGGTCCCCTGCAAGCACAATTTGAAGGAGTTTTTTTTTCACATTGAAGGGGTAGCTTTGGGCTAGGGTGGACTGTTATGGGTTGTGGGTACCAGACTGTGCCACGCAACCCGAAATGCGTGGGAATCGAATGTTTTACGATATATCATGTCATCGTCCAGTATTTTGTACGTTAAAAAGGAAAACGAGTGAATCATCGTGTAAGCATACATGCAATATCGTGACGAACCCCGTACAACTACCCCGATCATGACATTTTTATGATCTAACGTACCTTAAATTAATGACTATTTCTACGATAAATATAAAAACTAGTAAATCAACCTATCACCAAATGAACGTTTTACTTCAGTGCATTATTCGTCAGTTTTAAACGAAATATATTTACTGTAAACTTCATTAACAAAATCTCTTATGTGATTTATTATAATACTAGCTGACCTGACAGACGTTGTCCTGTCCTTCCAATAAATATGGTTGTGATCATTTTGTGAATTTGTGAAAAGCTATAGGATACGCGTAAACAAAGTAAAAATAAGAAAAAGACGTATTTCGCAGTGATCATTATAGAAAATAGACGTGGATAATGTAAATTTTTATTGACATTAATTGAAAGCTGCAACGTCGACCGATTTTGACGAAACTTTCAGGATATGTTTAATTGACACAGATCTACAAAACGTATTTTTTTAATTTTCAATATAGGCTCAAAATAAAATAGTTAAAAAGTCAACTTTTAGTATTTTTTCAACAATTCCGATCAATTCCAATTGTTGAAAAAATTTCTTTTTACATCGTTTAGTAAACTAATTGCTCTAGCTTCCCAAAACAGTTCAAATCGTATAGTACAATAGTAAAAAAGTTATCGTCTTCTTTAGAGCGGTCTTAAACTTTTGTCGGCTACTGTATATGATTAATAGACTTCGAAACTGTTTGACCGATACAAACCTCCATTTATATATTATATATTATATATTATATATTATATATTATATATTATATATTATATATTATATATTATATATTATATATTATATATTATATATTATATTATATATTATATATTCTATTATTGTATTATTATATTATTATATACTGTATACTGTATACTGTATACTGTATACTGTATACTGTATATTGTATATTATATATTATAGATTATATATTATAGATTAAAGATTATAGATTATACATTGTATATTGTATATGGTATATTGTATATTATACATTATACATTATATATTATACATTATACATTATACATTATATATATATATATGTATAGATGCAAGATGTGTTTCGAAAAGAACGAGACATCCAAAAAATTGTTAAAAATGTCAATACTAAACTGTCTCGGGACCGTGTGAATATAAATGTATTTAAGCCACGTTTGAATGAAAAAGTGAAGTATACAGCGGAACATTCCAGCGGAAGAAGAAGCCCAAAGGATTATCCTGTTTTGACATGTACACAGTTGGCGGTGGTGCGTTCTTCAATCAGGAAAACCGAGCATCTGCCAGTTGGTTCTCTTTCACTCTTACCTCTTTCGGTGTCGTCCCGTTCCGTCCCGGAGCATCGAGATCCTCGTAATTCACGCTGGACAATTCCCGGAAGGGTTTCTGCGGGTATCCGGGAAAAGAGGGAGAACAAGTAGAAAAGGGTCGAGAGGAACGGTGGTCGCGTGCCCGCATCATCTGCGCCATGCAAAAATCACTGGAAAACTGGAAAAACGCTGAGCCAGCCTCGCGCAGCAGCTGTCCAGTCGTCTAGATGTCTTATTCAAATAATCTCGCTGAAACTTCCCGTAGGTAGTTTCCATAGGCTCGAAAAAGGTTGGAGGCCCCAATGGACGTATTATCGAAGATTATGCGTGATTCGTATTCGAGGAAAGACTCTCGTAGGTGTGGAAACGAGATTCACCTATGTCTCCGAGCATCTGCCGCCGATCGCTGCCCGGCTCGATCTTCTCTTTTTACGAGTCGCGATTGTTCGCTGCGCTATCCGTATACTGTGTTGTACACTAATGTACGTACACTGACGTAACGGCGACGAACACAATGCCAAAATTCACGGGATTCGCTGACGGCCCGATACCAGTTGCGAATTCTTGTTGTATACGCATGGACATCTGTCGTCTCAATCACCACTAATGAATACACAATTCAGACACAAGGTAACACATATCTTCTTTCTACCAGATTTTACATACAAATCGGTAACAGTAAATGTACGAGTCTCCTCTGTCCTTGTTTTCCAGTCTTTTCACTTTCTACCCTCTTACTAAGAAGAAAATTTATTCTTATTTTATCGTACGTAAGTGTTCAATGATACGCGCCGTTTATTTTGAAAGTGGCCCATGTGCATGTAAGTTTAAATTGAGATATTTAAGAGTTTGTTTCAATGAAACTATGTAGAATGACAAAAACAATGTTGACATTTTTTATACGTATTTTTACCGATCTTCAAGTCTGATTAAGAACTTTTAGATTTCCATGCCTTTTTTTGCATAAATTAGTGTTTTTAAACATATACTCATCGCAACGGCATAAAAGTTGCGTGGTGTTAAACTACAGGATATCTAGAATTAGTATACCGCAAAAAAGTTTTCACAAGTTTTCAGATTAAAAAAAATAAAGTTCCAAATACAGCCCTTTTTTATTACCATAATTTATATAATTATTTAATTAAATATAATTTATTACCATAAATTGCTTTTTTGTCTGCCTGTTCTAAATCTGATTCCAAATTAGGAACATTTATTACGGCCTCCATTATTACACACATGTAATAAAATACAGTTGTTAATTCTTCTGTAGATGATCAAAATATACGTTATTCACAGTTGTACCTTTAGCCTCCATGATTACTAATTTACATATATGTGGAATCGACGCGTTGTTTGGAATTAGATTTTCTAAAATCTGAAAATCATAAATAAATTTTATGTATATGTATAGTGGGTAAAAAAAGTATTGGCACACTCTTAAAAAGGCGATGACTTTTTAAATATCGTATTATACGATTTGAATTTTTTTGGGAAGCTAGAGCAATTAGTTTGCTACAGGATGCGAAAAAAAATTTTGTTAAAAATTGCAATTCATCGCAATTGTAGCAAAAATACTCATTTTAATTATTAAAAAAAAATGTTTATTAAAAAAAATACTAAGTTGCATTTTACAACTTTTTTATGCGCCCAATATTGAACATTTTAAGAATGCATTTTGTAAATCTGAGTCAGTTATATGCACTGGTAAAGTTTCATCGAAATCGGTTGATGCGAAAAAAACGACAGGCATTGAAAGATGCAAGAATCTGCAGTTACAGATCGAAAATCGTGAAAATATGCAATTTTTAACATATCTAAATGTTTACAGCTCATTGCAACGACGACCGATTTTGACGAAATTTTCAGAAAATTTTCAGAAAAAAGTTGTAAAATGCAACTTTTAGTATTTTTGCTATCTGTAATTCAAGTTTAATTACAATAGGTTTCAGTGGCTCAATAAAAAAAATGTTGGCAACAATTTCGTAAGAAAACAGAGAAAGACAATTATTTTGTCACTGAATCACAAATATCGTGGTTACCTGTTTCACATGTATCGAGGCAGTATCGTATACCTGTAATTCAAGTTTAATTACAATAGGTTTTAGTGGCTCAATAAAAGAAAAATGTTGGCAAAAATTTAGTTAGAAAACAGAGAAAGACAAATCTTTTTTTCACCGAATCACAAATAAAGTGGACTCCTGTTTCACATGTATCGAGGCATTACCGTATACCTGTAATTCAAGTCTAATTACAATAAGTTTCAGTGGCTCAATAAAAAAAAATGTTGGCAACAATTTCGTAAGAAAACAGAGAAAGGCAAATCGTCTTGTCACTGAATCACAATTAAAGTGGACACCTGTTTCACACTATCGATGCATTACCGTATACCTGTAATTCAAGTTTAATTACAATAGGTTTTAGTGGCTCAATAAAAAAATATTGGCAAAAATTTAGTTAGAAAACAGAGAAAGACAAATCTTTTTTTCACCGAATCACAAATAAAGTGGACTCCTGTTTCACATGTATCGAGGCATTACCGTATACCTGTAATTCAAGTCTAATTACAATAAGTTTCAGTGGCTCAATAAAAAAAAATGTTGGCAACAATTTCGTAAGAAAACAGAGAAAGGCAAATCGTCTTGTCACTGAATCACAATTAAAGTGGACACCTGTTTCACACTATCGATGCATTACCGTATACCTGTAATTCAAGTTTAATTACAATAGGTTTTAGTGGCTCAATAAAAAAATATTGGCAAAAATTTAGTAAGAAAATAGAGAAAGACAAATCGTTTTGTCACTGAATCACAAATACAGTTCAATATTGGCCCACATAAAAAAGTTGTAAAATGCAACTTTTAGTATTTTTGCTACAATTTCGATAATTGTAATTTTTGACAATTTTTTTTCGCATCGTGTGGCAAACAAACTTGCTCTAGCTTCCTAAAAAAGTTGAAATCACAATATTAAGTACAATACTAAGACAGTTATAGTCTTTTTTAGAGTGGTTGAATATTATAGCACACCACTGTATGTAGATACAATTTAAAAAATCATAGAGAACAGAAATATTCTAGATCGAAAGAAATGTCTCATTTTCGTGTAAAAAGCAAAGGGTCAATTAAAATTTTTGAAAAAATTGTGTTTCACATCCTGTAGTAAACTAATTGCTGTAATTTCCCAAAAATGTTCAAATCACAATATTAAGTGCAATACTAAGATAGTTATAGTCTTTTTTAGAGTGGTCGAATATTATTGCACGCCACTGTATGTAGCTACAATTTAAAAAATCTAAGAGAACAAAAATATTCTAGATCGAAAGAAATGGCTCATTTTCGTGTAAAAAGCAGAGGGTCAATTGAAATCACGATATTAAGTACAATACTAAGAAAGTTATAGTCTTTTTTAGAGTGGTTGAATAATATAGCACGCCGCTGTATGCAGATACAATTTAAAAAATCATAGAGAACAGAGATATTCTAGATCGGAAGAAATATCTCAATTTCGCGTAAAAAGCAAAAGGTAAAGAGTCAACATAGCAATTCTCCTAGTACAATTTAAGAACATCCATATGTTATTTCGAATGCTTAACGTTGTTAAAAACAGGAAAAAAAATGTTTTATATGGTCAGTGTATCTAATTATCGACGAAGAAACTTCTGTCGTGCACAAAGATCCGCAGTGTACTGATTAAAAATAAAATTTCCCACATTTCGAATTTGGAGCGTGTCGGGTCTGGCGCGCTGCGTCCAAGCACACCCTGTATATGAGAGCGCACGGGCATCGTACATATAGGTAGTACAGTGGTCACGAAGTGCTGTGAAAGGTGAAGAAGGAAGATTGGTGGGGATGGTTGGCGCGTGGCTCAATCCTCTCCCCCACTCGGTTGTGCCTCCGACGATCTGAAACTCGCGCGACCGTCTAGAAAGAGAAGCAGATGCTTACTTCTTTCGGGTCTGGCACTTACCAAGGCACGAGAGGAGCCGACACCAGTGAGAAGGCTGTAAGAGGCAAGCACCTGCCGTAGGCGCATGGTGTCGGGTCACTCGGCTCCTCGAACACGAATATAGCGTTCATAGCACCTAACTTGACTGCTCGCCTGCCTCCTTGGATGCCTCGACCGGACTGACTACCCCTATGCCCACATCTACCCACCACGAAAAATCATCGAACAGAGAGAGAGAGAGAGAGAGAGAGAGAACTCACGCGTGCCTGTCGCATAAAGTAGTAGCGTCATTAACTAGTCTCCACCTCCCCTTCCCAAGACGTTGGCCGATTCTTCTGCGCTCGTAACGGGCGAAACTGAATTCGCGGACCCCGAACGGATCCGCTTCGGATGGATGACCGTTGTAGAAATTTTCATCGTCGACCATAGTCGTTTCTCGTTTCAACGCACGTACAAGCGAATTACCCTTCGAGGCTGATTTTTGTTCCTGTAGTCCGTCGTGCGAGGCTAGTTGTCAGCCATCTTTGTCGTTGTTGTTATTATTATTAATGAATTTCTGAATTTTTTATATGAGGACAGCTTCGTATACATTGAAAGAAATTGAGGAACGGGCTCATGGTCGAGATAGGAATGGCGGCCATTGTGCTCATCAATGTTGAGCACATAGTAATATTTTAAATATTATAGTAAATAATCCTATTAATTTTTACAAGTGTGCGTGCAACTTTGAATATTTAAAAGTAGTATTTTATTTGGATTACGTCTTGAAATATTTTTGTTATTTTCTTCATTTTGAATATCTTTGTTGAAAACAATTGTTTTCTAACGGCAAGATATCTGCTGTATACAGGGTGCGACACCTAAAAAAGGTCACCTGAATAACTCGCTTGCTTTTGAAGATAGAAAAAAAGGATCAGACCAAACTTACTTGATATCGAGGGGCTCGTTATTTGATGTCATTAATTTTTTTATAGGTGGAGACGTGAAGAAGATATGAAGGTCAACTTTGTTTTTTTTAATGGAATTTGGTATTTTTTAATACATCAATCGATGCAGCTGAACATTCGTTATAAAAAAAAGTACTAACCTATGTATGTCGAAAAGTTAGTAGTTCAGGAGATATTTCAATTTAAATAATCCAAAAATACCATTACTGTCGTACTAAGACGTTACACTAGTAAGTAAACGCTAACGGCTTAGTATGTCATATATCACAAATCGTTTTGTCACTAAATCACAAACATCGTGGACACCTGTTTCACATGTATCGAGGCATTACCGTATACCTGTAATTCAACTATTGTTTAATTACAATAGGTTTCAATGGCTCAATAAAAAACAATGTTGGCAAAAATTTCGTAAGAAAACAGAGAAAGACAAATCGTTTTGTCACTGAATCACAATTAAAGTGGACACCTGTTTCACACGTATCGAGGCATTGCCGTATACCTGTAATTCAAGTTTAATTAGAATAAGTTTCAGTGGCTCAATACAAAAAATGTTGGCAAAAATTTAGTAAGAAAACAGGGAAAGACAAATCGTTTTGTCACTGAATCACAAATAAAGTGGACACCTGTTTCACACGTATCGAGGCATTACCGTATACCTGTAATTCAAGTTTAATTACAATCGGTTTCAGTGACTCAATAAAAAAAAAATGTTGGCAAAAATTTCGTAAGAAAACAGAGAAAGACAAATCGTTTTATCACTGAATCACAAATAAAGTGGACACCTGTTTCACACTATCGAGGCATTACCGTATACCTGTAATTCAAGTTTAATTACAATAGGTTTCAGTGGTTCAATAAAAAAAAATGTTGGCAAAAATTTCGTAAGAAAACAGAGAAAGACAAATCGTTTTATCACTGAATCACAAATAAAGTGGACACCTGTTTCACACGTATCGAGGCATTACCGTATACCTGTAATTCAAGTTTATTGGTTACCGAGGACAAAGGTTGCTGATCAGCGCAGTAGAGCACGTGTGTCGCACACTAGCAGAAGTATACATATGTATCTTCGGTTGCTATCAGCTCGTTTGCTGATCGCAATGCTATCGCGTGGATCACGTGGATCAAGGGACAACGATCCCGAGGTAGATGGAAAAAGTCGGAGGATACAAGCTGCGTTTATAGCCTCGAAAGAGGAAGAAGAAGCGAAGGAGGAAGAGAAGAGAGAATCGAAGCAGGTTGCCAGGCCAGCCCTGGTGTAGGCCAGTGGGTACGCGTCGTATACATATAGCTACGGCATGCCACCCAGCGGACCCGCATCATCAAAATGAAGAAATAGTATGAGCCGGAGAAGGGGGAAGGGGGAGGAGGTTGGATAGAGGATGGGATAACACTAAAGAGACTCGCCTACATTGATCGACAGTACTAACCTAGTGAATGCGACACCCAATAACTGGTGGAGTCTGCACGGTGCTGTTCATGTATCCGGTAGCTTTTTATCGAGGACCGGTCTAGCGGCGCGGTGTCTAGCGCTAGTCTGCTAGCCGCGCGCGGATTTCCCCTTTCTCATGGTATTAACGCGTCATAGAGTGGGGACCTGACAAGAAATAGTCCTTGCGAAGGACGCGAGATTTCTACTTTCATTCAGCACGCCGAGGATTCTGGGGTAACTGTAATAAGCGTAGCTCTATCAACTGGAACTCGGCGTGTTGCATTTACATTGATTCCATGGGGCCTCTAACAGGGCTTGAAGGATGCTGTTAAAATTTTCAATTAGTTCTGATATTACAGTTTATTTTAACTTTTCCGTTCTAAGAAAACAGTTGTAAATTTACTGATACTTTTAGTAATTTGACAATTTTAGTTAGTTAGAAAATTGTTACTTTTTCGGATATGGGAAACAGCTCCAGTTGGACAGTGACAGTTATTCTGCTTTAAAACAATAGAGATAGCACCTGGACGTCCGATGTACGTCCAATGAACATGTGGACGTAAACTGGACGTACATCGGACGTCCGTGCTATCTGCGAATGAAAGTTCAGTAGAACCTCGATTATCCGGGCCTCTGATCTTCGAATTCATTATGGTCCGAATACTTTCCGCAAAGGATTAGTTTCCGCTAAACCAACCCATAGCTACACGATTTGCTGCACGCTTCAACAACGGTTAAGTTCAGCACTCGAACTATGTAATTGTTGTGTTATTCCAACAATCATGTTCCACCCAGATAACACACAGACATTTTGAAAATGTCTTAAATACGTCCGCTGTCGGACATTCAAGATATCTTATGGACGTCTTGAATGTCCTCCGAAAGGCCCGCGAATGGCCTACAAAAGTCTTCTGAATGGCTTGTGTTACAAACTCGTGCGTTTTAAGAAATAAACAAGAATATACAACAATATACAAGAATATAGAAGAATATACAAGAATATAAAAGAATATACAAGAATATAAAACAATATACAAGAATGTACAAGCAAATCCAAGAATACACAAGCATATACAAGAATATAGAAGATATAAAACAATAAACAAGACAATACAGGAATATAAAACAATATACAAGAATCTACAAGAATATACAAGAATATACAAGAATGTACAAGCAAATCCAAGAATACACAAGAATATACAAGAATATACAAGAAAATACAAGAATATAAAACACTATACAAGAATATACAATAATATGCAAGAACAAACATGAAAATACAAGAATATACAAGAAAATACAAGAATAAACAAGAATATTCAAAAGTATACAAAAATGTACAAGAATATACAATAATGTGCAAGAATAAACATGAAAATACAAGAATAAACAAGAAAACACGAGAATATAAAATACTATACATGAATACACAATAATATGCAAGAATCAACATGAAAATACAAGAATAAACAAGAAAATACAAGAATAAAAGAAACAATACAAGAATACACAATAATATGCTGGAATAAACATGAAAATACAAGAATCAACATGAATATTCAAGAATATACAAGGATAAACAAGAATAAACAAGAATAAACAAGAATATTCAAGAATATACAAGAATATACAAGAATATACAAGAATATACAAGAATGTACAAGCAAATCCAAGAATACACAAGAATATACAAGAATGTAAAACACTATACAAGAATATACAATAATATGCAAGAACAAACATGAAAATACAAGAATATACAAGAAAATACAAGAATAAACAAGAATATTCAAAAGTATACAAAAATGTACAAGAATATACAATAATGTGCAAGAATAAACATGAAAATACAAGAATAAACAAGAAAACACGAGAATATAAAATACTATACATGAATACACAATAATATGCAAGAATCAACATGAAAATACAAGAATAAACAAGAAAACACGAGAATATAAAATACTATACATGAATACACAATAATATGCAAGAATCAACATGAAAATACAAGAATAAACAAGAAAATACAAGAATAAAAGAAACAATACTAGAATACACAATAATATGCTGGAATAAACATGAAAATACAAGAATCAACATGAATATTCAAGAATATACAAGGATAAACAAGAATAAACAAGAATAAACAAGAATATTCAAGAATATACAAGAATATACAAGAATATACAAGAATATACAAGAATGTACAAGCAAATCCAAGAATACACAAGAATATACAAGAATGTAAAACACTATACAAGAATATACAATAATATGCAAGAACAAACATGAAAATACAAGAATATACAAGAAAATACAAGAATAAACAAGAATATTCAAAAGTATACAAGAATGTACAAGAATATACAATAATGTGCAAGAATAAACATGAAAATACAAGAATAAACAAGAAAACACGAGAATATAAAATACTATACATGAATACACAATAATATGCAAGAATCAACATGAAAATACAAGAATAAACAAGAAAATACAAGAATAAAAGAAACTATACAAGAATACACAATAATAAGCAAGAATAAACATGAAAATACAAGAATACACAAGAATATACAAGAATATACAAGAATAAACAAGAATAAACAAGAATAAACAAGAATAAACAAGAATATTCAAGAATATACAAGAATATACAAGAATATACAAGAATATACAAGAATGTACAAGCAAATCCAAGAATACACAAGAATATACAAGAATATACAAGAATATACAATAATATGCAAGAACAAACATGAAAATACAAGAATATACAAGAAAATACAAGAATAAACAAGAATATTCAAAAGTATACAAGAATGTACAAGAATATACAATAATGTGCAAGAATAAACATGAAAATACAAGAATAAACAAGAAAACACGAGAATATAAAGTACTATACAAGAATACACAATAATATGCAAGAATAAACATGAAAATACAAGAATATACAAGAAAATACAAGAATAAACAAGAATATTCAAAAGTATACAAGAATGTACAAGAATATACAATAATGTGCAAGAATAAACATGAAAATACAAGAATAAACAAGAAAACACGAGAATATAAAGTACTATACAAGAATACACAATAATATGCAAGAATAAACATGAAAATACAAGAATAAACAAGAAAATACAAGAATAAAAAAAAACTATAGAAGAATACACAATAATATGCAAGAATAAACATGAAAATACAAGAATAAACAAGAAAATACAAGAATAAAAAAAACTATACAAGAATTCACAATAATATGCAAGAATAAACATGAAAATACAAGAATAAACAAGAAAATACAAGAATAAAAAAAACTATACAAGAATACACAATAATATGCAAGAATAAACATGAAAATACAAGAATAAACAAGAATATTCAAGAATATACAAGAATACACAATAATATGCAAGAATAAACATGAAAATACGAGAATAAACAAGAAAATACAAGAATATAAAACACTATACAAGAATACACAATAATAAGCAAGAATAAACATGAAAATACAAGAATATACAAGAATAAACAAGAATAAACAAGAATAAACAAGAGTAAACAAGAATAAACAAGAATAAACAAGAATATTCAAGAATATACAAGAATATACAAGAATATACAAGAATATACAAGAATAAATAAGAATATTCAAGAATATACAAGGATAAACAAGAATATATAAGAATAAACAAGAATATTCAAGAATATACAAGAATAAACAAGAATATTCAAGAATATAAAAGAATATACAAGTCATGTTTCTCAAAAACTGTGCGTGTAGGAGAGAAGTTAAAGAATCAGCGCAAAAAAACTCTATTAGATCCACCCAACATTTGTATGGAAATATTTTTGGTGTAGGACAATGTTATTAATGTGACTCTTTTCCATTTTGTGTACTAGCGATGCATACTTTAACAATATGTTAATGTAGAATAAAAGATAAAAGGTTGTCAAATCGATCGGACAGGTGATGTCGTTTCATGATCGATGTTTACTGCACATATAACCCACCGGTAGATGCATCAGTTTTCAAACATGATTATTTTCAATCACATGTTTGTAACTTTTCCCATGAAAATCGTATTTTTTCGAATTACCCTGTCAATTATAAAATATTCGTTACAACCAAAGTTACTACGCTTCATAAATTATTAATTTTGGCTTAAATCCGTAAAAGCTGGATCTTCGGAGAAGGACTCTACCCCTTCAACGTCTGCAGATTTATTCACATATTTCCAAGATGAAATGGTCCGAATATACACAGCAAGTCTTAGACGTCTTTCTATGATATTGGAAAATTACAACATCTATTTAAAATTAAGTGTTATATGCTGTTACTCACTTGCTTTATAGAAATTTTTGTAAATTGTAAATTGTAAATTTATTTGTAAAATTGCTTTATTTGTTTATTTGATCGAACCTTTGCGCCGAAATCATTTTCACTTTATCTGCTTTATCTTAATTTTAATTCGGAAACAAACTATCGCTACTGCCGAATACAACAGAAATTATAATGTTTAAGGATGTTCTGGAGGTACAACGGGAGACAGAAGTACAAGAAATTTGAAATCCATCAATATATTGGCAATGAAAGCCATTCACGAGTATATTTTGCATTAAATAAATAGATTTATTTAAAAAGCTTTCGTTTAATTAGTGAATTTCATGTTATTTTTTAATCAAATTGTCTCCATATTATAAAAAGTTGTAAATGAATTTTGCGAATAATTGTACCCTCCGATTTGAACTTCGTGGACTAATTTGATCCATTTGGATTTGATCATCCAGTATATTAATACATGATGTTAATAAAAAAACGAATCGTTCCTTTGCGACAGTATTGATTAAACAGCTTATTCCTCTTATATATTATTCAACGTTATGACGTATATTTGTATTACGTTCTTTTCAATCGAAATTGTGTTCAAAATAAATAACTATGGTTAATGATCTTTGTGTTAATTGATTATTTAAAGTATATTTTAAAAAACTCCCACAAATTTCAAGAAAATAAATTTGTGACATTCAATGTATATAATTACGCAACAAAAAGTTGAAAATAAATATTTAAATAAATTAAAGATACTTCAGAAAGCAATATTCATGGTTATTATTGAAAATAAACTTGTGAAATTTTCGTAAAATTATTACTAGTGAGATGAGAACACGATAAATTTGAAGTTTTGTAACAGTTTATAATTTTTTGCTCTGTAACTGTTTCGTGAATTCTAATAAATTTTAAACATAATTTTTACTATATATAAAAGAAACTGGAGTTTCTCGTTGCGTTTTTTCAAGATTTAAATAGGGTTTGAAGTGAAATTTTATGAATTCTCCATAAGAAGACGTGTTAAAATGTGCAAACTTTAAGTTGCTATGAATATTAAACGATGCAGTCGATCTAATTCAATATAATAAATTGAATGATATCGGCGCTAGGTTCGATCATTTTTAGAAAACAACAAATGTGCAATTATTTCAACATGTTTCTAACGTTTCGATCCCGATGTGGATCTTTTTCAAAAAGACACTTTTGCGTCTGAAAAATATGAAGAGAAAACAGAAAAGAAACATTATTTTGGATATGACAACAATTATCCCAAAAATAAATTTCATATACGTACTTGTTGTATGATAAATGGACATAAACATTTTAAAACAAAAATTTGTGAGTTACTTTTGTACAGTAATTTAGCCCATGATGGTAGATATGTAACTGAAACATGTGCTGCTTCAAAGGTATAAAGGCTATGACATATAATTGTGTAACTTGTTACGATTGGTAGATCGATATCGATTGATGGTGGTGTTTACATTTCAGAGCGGCAAATTTGAAACCAGTTTTAACCGAAACACATTTAAATTAATATGTGGACTTTGGTCTCTGTATTGGAATTGTGAAACTATATCAATTTATTTAAACAAACTAAACATATTATTGTGTTCAAAATTTGAAAATAATATAACCATTTTAAAAATAAATAAAAGAGAAATTATACAAGATGTTTTGCGAAGAAACGAGAAATGGAAAAACGTAATGGTTACAATCTAAAATGAAAAAGAAAATGATTAATTATTGGTGATATCCTCATAAGTGAACATTACTGGTTCAGTAATATCACGTAATAGTCATGGATCTTAGGTATTTCATACCTAAGGTTTACACTTTGCTGTTTAATCATATGGATAGTTTGCAATAATAATCAGCGTTGGAGATTAGATTCTCTGTCGATGATCTTCGTGTTGTTAAAATCAAAACAATGATCGAATTCTACCGAATGTTTGGTTAAAGCCGTGTGTTGAGTTAAAGGAATGAAAATGTTACGTTTGCGTTCAGTTAAACGTGTATCCAAATGCCTAGATGTCCAATATATGTCGAGTTACAACCTTTACAGGGTATTTCGTAAACCACGTTAGAACTTTTCTAACTCAAACTTTGATAATTACATTAATTTAGTAAGCATTATATCTTGTGAAATTTTCAAAAATTTTGTTGCATTTTGACATTTTATGTCTTTACTTTGGCACATAGCAGAAAAAAGCGTTACCGAAAAGCGTTACCGAAAAGTGTCACGAAAAAGTGTCATGAAAATTTCGAATGCGGTTGATCTAAAACCTTCCAGAGAGAGAGACAGAGAGAGAGTGAGAGTCAGAGCGAGGGAGAGAGTGAGAGTGAGAGAGAGAGAGGGCACGTTGCTGCTTATAACTTTTGATCGAATGGACTTTTTTTCGAATGCGGTTTGCTCTAGAACCTTCCACAGACGAAGACAGAGATAGAGAGAGAGAGAGTGTCAGAGCAAGAGAGAGAGAGAGAGAGAGAGAGGGAGAGAGAGAGTCAGAGAGCGCGAGAGAGAGAGAGAGAGAGAGAGAGAGGGACTGAGAGAGAGAATGCGGAGAGAAAGAATTCACATTCCCATTAACATTCACATTCACATTCACATTCACATTCACATTCACATTCACAATCACAATCACATTGACATTGACATTGACATTGACATTCCCATTCACATTCACATTCACATTAACATTAACATTAACATTCACATTCACATTCACATTCACATTCAAGTTTTAAATTCAAATACAAATTAAAATTCAAATTCAAATTCAGATTAACATTGACATTGACATTTTTCATCGTTACATGCAAAAATAATATATTTTTGATAGGTTACTTTTGTTTTAAATAAATCTTTCCACATGACGTAAGACGTATGACGTAAGACGTATGTTCTCAATTGACCTATACACTTGACCAAATCATATAGGACAGTAAAGGAAAATAAGCGGGAGCCGGAGGGGGTGGGGGGAGCAAAGTAAAGACATAAAATGTCTCACTTCTTTGCGGACTCGTATGCAAAATTTCGAATGTTTAAAATGACTTTTTTATATAGCTCCAGAACATCCTTAAGAATGATCATTCAACCCCGCACTTGCTAAAAATGGCGACCTCGGATTATTAGTGGCCTAACCCTATCCTGAAGTTGTAGGAGGTATGTTAGCACGAGCAAGTAGCACAACGGCATGCACTTCATTGCTAGAGCACTTTCCACTTATCAGTTCATTCATCTCTGGTTTCATGTTCCATGAGTCACCGTACCACATTGCGACGCACCAAAGAAACAAATGTTGTCGATGCGAGGGTGACGCGGATTGTTGCCCCGTTCTGATTATGTCCGACATCACCTGCCCCCTGCAGGTGGTTGGCTATCCCACGATACACGCAAGTATTTATCCTCATGGACGATCGATAGCTGACCACCGACCAGCCGCTCGACAACCCCATGAAAGATAACGTCGATACACCCCCGTAATCGTTCCTAACACTCTTTGATCGGCCACGATAAATGCCCTACGTGCGGAACTGCGAAATACCGATCTCGTTCTGGTTAGATCGTTGCAGTCGACGGGATTTTCATGAACACGAGTATACGAAATCACCGTTTTCTACGTTTCCCAGGATATGTGAACAGCGTCAAGGACTATGACAACACTCAAAATGTTTTTGAACTTCCCGATTCATAGGGAAGTTACTGTAATTACCTCGAAAATCGATTTTTTAGCAGATCTTCACGCTTCATGGTCATTGGAGTCATTTTAGACAATTTTTATCAAATTGTTACTGTGTGTGTGTGTGTGTGTGTGTGTGCGTGCGCGCGTATGGCCGTTTTTATGTTATCAAATTTTTCGTTAACGTTTTCTGAAAAAGTAACAATGCGATCAGAATGATGAATGATGCAATCGATGTGCCCCGTCGTAACTTAGAGCTGATTAGTTTGTGGTCCATATTGGTCAAGTAGTTTTTTACATTTTTTTTAGTTTCTTCGAAAGAAGTTCATTCAAGAATGCAATTTATACGAGAGGATGGAAATTTTCCACCGAATAAACAAACGTAATTATATATATTTCATTTTTATATTTTTAAAATTTGTTTTTAATTTAAAAAAAAATTTTTTTTTTAATTATGCAACTAATGCTAATGTTACCGCTTACAACTAACGAATCGGGAAGTTCTTTGTGTGGCTCGTGGAGAGTCACACACAAAATATAAAAAAATCCATTAATAGATGTATTCCCCACTAGCAATGCGTACTACTAACTCTCTTGCAAGAGCAGTTCTACCCGCGAGCTCGCGAAGCGAGCGAGCAACAATAACCAGCTAGTTTAACTCTGTATAGCAATTATTTTTCCGCAAGCGACGTATAATTTGTTCTAAAATTTATGTCTGATATGTAAACAAAACAGACCATATCTATTCTAAACCGATTTGAAATATTTAATGGATTTTAGTTCCTGAATATTAATAAATAGACAGCGAATCTTTATGCAAAATAAAAATGTTCCACCTGACTTGCAACGAACCGGATCGACATTTCATTTTTTCTCGCAATACGTTCAATGGGTTGAAAATAATATAGCAGTATTTTTAAATTCGTTTATTTTACTGCTAATAAAAGCTAATTGGTCATTCATGATGTTACTTAAAAACTTGAAATATTTTTGAAATATTAATGATAATTTTTACGGAAAATAATAGCAAAAAAATAGCAAAAGTTGCTGCTCCAAAGTATTTTACATTAACGTTTTTCAAGCGATATAAATTTAAAAAAAAATTTTTTTAATTTCTATAAATATTGTACAAATGATATTTTTATTAGGTAAAAATGCCTATAAGCATTGCCAAAGACATAGAAGCAAAAAAGTTTGTAAAAACGATAAAACATGTGAAGTTTACAGGAGCGTTAAACGAACATGTTAATAATATACGGATTAATGAATAATAAGCAGTATAATTTTGTTTGTTCCCTTACGGGTTACAAAGAGAGATGCCGTTCCCTTTACAATTTTCATTTTTCTTTTCATTTATTTATGTCCTTATATAAATCTATCATAAACTAAAATAAAAATAAAAATAATAAGACTAAAACTATAATTATAAAATTAACAAAAATTAAATTTGATTAAATTGATCAACGAATAATAAATATATGAATTATGATCGACAGTATTAACTTGAAGAATTCTTCGAGGCAAAGGAAACAAATGCATCGAACTGACTGAGCAAATTCTTCATTATCAGCAGTTCTAGTATCATTTCGGCTTGTTTGATCTGCATTTATCGTTGGGCATAGTTATGCCAACTGCGTGTCGGAACATATTTTTTTCGAACCACCCTCGCTTTCCTGGCAATCACTTATGATGCGGGAGTACGCACCTGGCCACCCCCGCACGCGCCCTTACACTTTCGACCACCTTACTCGGTTCTAGGCGTGAACATAAACGGTGTATTCCATTTTGAAAAACCGGAGAACGTTCATGTTGTTTTTCAGACATTAAATGTTTTTTTCTGCCAAATTATTATACAAGAAATAATTAATTCATCGATTCTTTTTGATGATTTCAATTCTCTAATTAATTTTCTAATGATTCTCTAATTTATTCTAATTTATTAAATGGACTCACTAAATTCTTTATGTAAAATAAATTTTTTATTTTGCCTTCAATTTAGGGTATTATACATATATGTACTATATGTATATAGTTGAAGGATATTAATTAAAAATTGCTTTTTAGTGTGAATGAATTTTATATCTTTTAATTGAAAGAAACATTAAGGTAAATTATTATTCATAATTTTATTATAAGGACTTCTAATATTTTCCAAAATGTTAAACCAAGAAAAAAAGTAAACTTATCATTTAAAACGAACTAATTATTCCATAATGCAGGCAGACTAATTCATGAACATGTTTCTTTCGCTAAAATAATTATGTCGTTCTATAATTAATCGTGATAGTCTACAATCAACGATATCAGAAACCAGTGCGTTATAACTAGATTGCGGATTTTCATGCAATATTAAAAATGTTTGCATTAATTGCAGGATACAGGAACCAAATAAAAATTGTATTCTTCTTTTAATTATCCTATCCAGCTGAAACTAATGCATTGATGACTTTGAATATCTTTAATATGTCCACTGCTTTAAATTATATATTAAATTATATGTACCCATTTTTGTCATAAATGCATAAAATCTGACCTCAACTAAATAACTTTCACGTTGGAAAAAATAAAACAATTGTAAAAACATCTACATATTTATTATTGCATAAAAAGTGAAATAAATTAACCTTCATCCATGAAAAACTTTCACATAAAATTACAAAATATTTGGTAAACAGTTACAAATATTGATATATAAAGAGCATTGTAAATCTAATGCATAAATGATTGCAATGTATATTGAAATATTAAGTTTTCGGCCTTTTTAACTACCAAAATTATTAATTAGTTCGTTAAAATCAACACAATTGGTTACATCACTTTCAATAGATAATATAGATAAAGATAGTTTATCCTACTCTAAAGATTTTGTTAAATAGTTCTTAATTCTTTTAAGGACATTCAAAGAACGTTCTGCCCATGCATTGAAGCTGGAATTGTTAGAAATATTGTTAAAATTACCTCAACATTTAGAAATGTTTAAGCAAGTCCTCTTTGTATGGTTTCATGGAATCTTAATGTTAATTTCTTGCAAATTTCAAGAAGTGGGCTAGTTGTTTAAAAACTTTCTTATTAATGTCAGTTAAATACGTTTCCATTAAGTTTCCAAGACACTCGTCGTATTCAATTGATGAAGTTTGTTTCAAGTTAGCATTTAGTAAAACAACAAAATAATTTAAAATATTTTGATAATCTACGATACGTTTTTAAATTTCCAATTGGTCGCAAATTATATTTAAACAATTTACGATAATACCTTGCTTGCCACTTAATTGCACATTTTCAGCATTATCTATATTTTCCTCATAGCGTAATTTTCTAGTAGACGCAGTTATAAGAAAATAATAATAGACAGATGGTTTCGGCGCACAGGTTCGATCAAGTATAAACTAAAAATTCTTTGTTTTATAACAAATTTGCAAATTGAAATCCCGACGTTTCCTGATGAGGATCATTTTCAAGAGACTTTTCCGTCTGATACGAAATGTAACATTACAAAAATAACCGTGTTTTAAAAGAAAAAGAAAAAACAATGTTTCAAACTGGAAAATAAACTTATTTTTCTTTAGTATTATTATCGTTAGTATTATTACACCAGATAACAAACTAAAGACAAATTGGTGTCATAAAGATACTTGGTCTGGTAGATACATCAATTTTCATTCTTTCCATCCAGTACAACATAAAGTTGGTTTCCCGCCTGAGAACTGGTCACTGTAAGATAACACATGAATTCCTCATAAAAAACACAGATCTTCCCTTCTGCTGTAACACTCCGCTCACAGTCCACCACATCTTATACGACTGCCAAAAATTCTCCACCCAGCGACTCAAATTCGGAATCAACCAGAACACGGCCCTGACATCCAACAAGCATGTAACAAACACCATTGAATTTCTTAAAGACATTAACTATCTCAACAATATATAAGGGAAAAAAAGCAAAACACAATAGTTCGTCGCTAATGACCTAGACCTCGATGCGACGTTAAACCTTAATATAAAAAAAAAACATAAAGTTGGACTAATTAAAGGTTCGATTGACCGTGCAATTTTATTATCCAATCCTGAATTCAGACCTAACAATCTGTTACTCGTAAAGAATGTTCTTAAGAATAATGGCTTTCCTGTCACTTTTGATTCAAATATCATTGAGAAACGTGTTTTGGAAATTTACCATCCTGATTTAGTCACACAACTAAAGAAGGAAAGGTTTCAAAAAACAGGTCCGATCAACTATAAAAACACAGCAGTCGTTCCATTCATAAATATTGTTTGATAGATCGAAAAAGGTATTGTTTAATAGATATATCAAGAATCGCTTGGGTAGTACGATTTGTCAACTCTCCCCTAGTACGAACTACCCTTCGTTTCCGTTTCCATGGGCGGAAGTGTCTTTGCGCATCGAGGTATCTCGTGTCCTTCCTCTTCTTTCATCTGGTTTCAGTTGAGCGTCTCGAAATTTCGCGACGAAAAGGACGTGTAGTGGCCACGTGAAAATCAACAAAAAGCTCGGCGAGGAGCACAATGCACGCCCACTCGGCCATTATTTTCAATTCCATGCATTCAAGCATTGAACCGCCTCCGGAATCGCTATTCCTGCGCCGTGCTCGGAATCGGCTTTTATTATAAGTATACAGCGCGGTATACGCGGAACACACGCTCGCAGACGCAGGATATGTATGCGTACAAAGTCTTTATTATTCGTTATTATTCGCATTGATAAATGATCGCCGCCGCGTCACGGTGAACAATACAGAAAATGGACGGCGACGTTACAATCAGCCGGATATGAGCGACGCCCGTCCACTTCTGGAAGCCCTTTTAACTTAATTCCTACGGTTTCACAGCCGTTTGCGATTTCTCTGCGGCGACGAGTCGCTTTGTCTCCCAACGTTTACTTCTTATCCATCCGCTGAAATCCTCGTAGACTCGCGCGAGCGCGTGCACATGTGCTAGTTGTAAGCAGAGTCTCTGCTCACTTTATTAGACTCACCTCTGTAATTATGATATTTTTAGTTTTACCATGAATAATGGGTATAGTAGCCTTATGCAAATATTACTCAATGATGACCAATGAATTTTCCATATATTATATATTTTTTTAAATAATATTATATATTTTATAATAATATTATATATATAATATATTATATATAATATATATATTACATAATATATATAATATATTATATATAATATATATATTACATAATATATATAATATATTATATATAATATATATATTACATAATATATATAATATATTATAATATATTATATATATTATATATAATATATTACATATATCTGAAGTTTTCTGATAGGACTGTAAATACGAAAGATATTTAGGTGGTATCATTTATGTGGGACACCCTGTATAAAATATTATATATAATATATGTATATAATATATTACATATAATATATATAATATATTATATATATTATCTATATAATAAAAATGAAATGCTGTTCGTTGGTCACGACATCACGTCAGAACGGCTGGACCGATTTGGCTAATTGTTTTTTCTAAAAGTTGGTTGTAGTCCGAATCAGGTTTTTAGCGCAAAAAAATTGGAAAAGTTGCCCGGAAACATGAAAATTCGGGAAAAACTAAAAGTGCTTTTTCAATCATATTTCAATACAACAAAAAAAACGAACGTCGCAGCTTTCAATCAATATGTCAATAGTGATCACTGCGAAATAAGTCCCTTTCTCATTTTTACTTTGTTTACGCATATCCTATAGCTTTTCACGAATTCACAAAATGATCACAACCAATATTGAAATTTGGACAGGACAACGTCTGTCAGGTTAGCTAGTATAATATAATTTATTATATATAAGATATAATATATTATATATATTATATATAAGATATAATATATTATATATATTATATATAAGATATAATATATTATATATATTATATATAAGATATAATATATTATATATATTATATATAATATATATAATAATACGAAAGATATTTAGGTGTCCCACATAAATGATAACACCTAAATATCTTTCGTATTTACAGTTCTATCAGAAAACTTCAGAGGACAAAGTGACGCTATTGCAGGGTGGCAACATAATAATGAAGAAAAAAATTTTTTATGTCGTGTCTTTAAATGAAATTGCAATGTCACCGATGTTTTTTAAATGGAATAGTATATTTTTTTACGATAGCATGATAGACAATAAAAAACTGAATTTAGTGGATACCACCGTTTTGACCTTGAAATGACCTTGAGCAAGAATAATCATGTTGATATGCGGCAAAGGATTACTGCAGCATGTGCTTCAATTACGTCTCAGAAAATCGACAATGCCTACAGATCATTTATTAAAAGATTGCAACATTGCATAAATGAGAATAATCACCATTTCGAACATTTATTATGATATGTAAAGGTCAACCCGACGTAAACAACGCGCAATCTTTGCTGAAACAGTAAGTTTTAAACTTCCACATTTCATCCGCTTCAACATGATTATTCTTGCTCAAGGTCAAAAAGGTGGTATCCACTAAATTCAGTTTTTTATTGTCTATCATGCACTCCAGTTTGTTGCAATTCAGGTAAGAAATTTTTATTTTGCATAAAGATCCGCAGTCTAGTGATCACTTATGCTCCTAACTGCATAAATCTCTTTATTACAATCCGCGTGCAGTGCAGTTTGCGGCATGCGTGAAAATCGGGCACGAATTTGTGCAATCATCTAATCAATATTTTTTATAAAAATCTGTTGTCCAGCGATGTGTCTCGGAAGGAATTCATTTTTGACACAAGCAGAAGCGTTATTAAAAGGTAATTATATAAGGTGTCGCGTAAACGTCGAATAACTGTCGAGGACAGTAATTACACACATCTGTCCCAGATTGGAAATTGAAATATTTTTTGTCGATGTCTGTAGCGCAGATTGAATTGAATACGACTATGTCGGTACGTTTCATGTCCCATCGAACCACTGCTCGAAGGCAGGTGTAAAATTGATCTCACGTGGTTTCGTCGGTGGAATAAAGAAACACACAAGTTAGTGTGTACGCAAGTTATTTATAACAGTAAGTGATTTAAGAATACACGGTTGTTTTTACGTTCCATAACGTGTTCTACATTTCGCAAAAGAAACAATAAACTATAACACGGTACGTGTAGGCAGCATAAAAGGTACACACTTCGCACAAAAATTTGGACACCGAAGAATATGGAAAACGCTATAATCGCATGTGTAAAGTGATTTCTGCCATGTGCGTGGGTATTTTCGAACCGTTTTACGTATTCCGCTTTTCGAACAACCTGTAATATTGCGCTCGGAACATGAGGCTCCCGTGTGCATAAATCAAGAATTAACCCTTTGCACTCCGTAATAAATTCAGCACTTCGTTGCAACGGGTTGATAACAAAGTAACAGATTGCGGTACTGGAAACTGGACAAAGAATATACAAGGATTTTCATGATTTAGTGTCATCACGTTTAATTCACTGACTTATTAACTATGTACGTCTACGCGAGCTAAGTGAGATCAAAGGTAACAATTATGCGATTTTGTAAAATATATTTTGCAGGATTGTGAACGCTAATCCCACTATTATACAGTTTCGTTTAATCGCTTCCATAAATGTTCAGGCATATCTGAAAGTAATATATTAATTTATGTACTGGCAACAATATGCATTGATTTTTAACTTCCCGATTCATAGGGAAGTTACTGTAATTACCCCGAAAATCGAAAATCGATTTTTTAGCAGATCTTCACGTTTCGTGGTTGTTGAAGTCATTTTAGGCTATTTTTATCAAATTGTTAGTGTGTGTGTGAGTGTGTGTGTGTGCGCGTATGGCCGTTTTTATGTTATCAAATTTTTCGTTAACGTTTTCTGAAAAAGTAACAACGCGATCAGAATGATGAATGAAGCAATCGATGTGCCCCGTCGTAACTTAGAGCTGATTAGATTTTGGTCCATATTGGTCAAGTAGTTTTTTAGATTTTTTAGTTTTTTTAGTTTTTTTCGAAAGAAGTTCATTCAACAATGCAATTTATACGAGAGGATGGAAATTTTCCACCGAATAAACAAACGTAATTATATATATTTCATTTTTATTTAAAAAAATTTTTTTTTAATTTAACCCTTTGAACTCGAGCGGCGGCGACACGGCGCCCGGCCGATCACACCAAAACTAATTACAGAGTGTAATATTTATCAAAATTTGTTGTTTTCGACATATAAATGAATAAACTGGTGAAATTTTTTTTTTTAATTCTTTTTAAATTAAATGTTTTTGAAGTACCTGTAAAATGTTCACCTAATTTGGCCGAAATCGTCTCGAGTTGCTGGTTTCATTTTTATTTTTTTTAATTATGCAACTAATGCTAATGTTACCGCTTACAACGAACGAATCGGGAAGTTCTTTGTGTGGCTCGTGGAGAGTTACACACAAAATTTAAAAAAAACCATTAATAGCTGCAAGCCCCACTAGCAATGCGTACCACTAACCCTCTCGCAAGAGCAGTCCTACCCGCGAGCTCGCGAAGCGAGCGAGCAACAATAACCAGCTAGTTTTAACTATTATTTCAACAATAAATTGTTATTAATGAATTAATAATGTTCCCCTGGGTTATCATGTGTATATATATAATTTAGATTTTTGATCTTAGGTATATTAATATATATAGGGTAACTGTACCAGTGAATGAACGGGCACCAGTAAATGAACGCTTTTGTATATTTCAACAAATTTTAACCCGGACGGCATACTAGCGATAAAATTGTGATTAAAGAGTGAAATAAATAGGAGAATATTGTTTAGTAATTTTGTTCATTGATTGGACTAGCATTATTCAATTACTAGAATGTAGTGTTCATTCACTGGTATTTTTCATATTTTTGATTTAACGTTTAATAAAGAAGAATAATAATAATTTCATTGTATTTGTGTTCATTTATTTTTGACAAATGAAGTATAGGGAGCTATTTGGCATATATGAGATTCCTTTAATTCACATAGTTTTTTTTTAAATAAAATATTTTCCTGAACAATTTCTTAAATGTTCATTCACTGGTGCAGTTACCCTACAAACATCCATTTATATATATATATATATATATATATATATATATATATATATATATATATATATATAAATGGATGTTTGTATATATATTAATATACCTAAGATCAAACATCTAAATTCTTCTCACATTTAGCACGGGCGACGATATGTCGGGGCCTGCTAGTTAGGTATAATAATTTATCTGTATCTATACCTAATAAGCAATAAGTTTCACTGCTATTGAAGATATGTTTGCACTACAGAGTATAACACAACATATAACGTTACGCGGTCTCGTCACTTATATGACTTGCGTTCCTCATCCATAATTCGATTGAGCATGTATTACAAAATATTTGTTGCCCACTAATTTATGCAAAACAGGTTGGGTATATAAATTGATGTATCAATGTCACACAGCAGATTAGTGCGCGCGCATCATTCGCACATCAAGTTTCGAGATGAATCGTCGAATAATTGACTTAAATCACTCGTATTTATCGTCTCGCGATAATTCGTAATTACATGGTGATAGTGCAAAATTATGCGTAGCTATATGAGCTTGCATGCAAGGCAATTAATCTTCTGTTAAATCGGTTTGGTCTATTTATAAACTGGTTTAATGTAGACAGGTGACTGTTGTCAACTCTCGACGTAATCATCAATTTATTCTCAATTATTGCGGATGACTTTTCCTTAATCTATGATAAGAACAATTTTTCTTCAAAAGTCGTAGTAATTGCTTTTCATTGGTCTTGACGACCGCAGTACGTTGGAGGAAATCAAGCTGGAGCTGTACAATTTAAATTGTTCTCAGCTAGCAATTGTGAATTAATATAATTTATAGAAAGCCTTGTATGCTACATGGTTGAATTTCAAGGGCATCTCTTTTTAACGAGTATGTATACGTAGTGCAGGCATGTCGAACACGTGGCTCGTCGACAAGTAGTCTGTAGCTCGACCAAAACTTGGAAACTGTTGATAATTTATGTGTTACACTCGAAATTCACCCTTTTGCAAGTCAATTTCACCCTTCTGTAAATCACGTTCACCCTTTTGCAAATCAAATTCAACTTTTTGCAAATCAATTTCAAACATTAAGAATATTTATATTGAAATAGTTTTGCGATCGAAAAGAATTGATAATAGATAGATGGTTTCGGCGCACAGGTTCGATCAAATATAAACTAAATTTCCATGTTTTATAACAAATTTGCAAGTTGAAATCTCGACGTTTCGATCCTGATGAGGATCATTTTCAAGAGATTTTTGCGTCTGAAACAAAGTGTAACATTGCAAAAATAACTGTATTTTAAGAGAAAAGGAAAAAACAAAGTTTTGAACTCGAAAATGAACTTATTTTTCTTACATGTTATATAGGAAAGAAATTTATCTTTTATGAATAATGTGTTACTTCCATGCTGGTAGATAATGTACTAAATCCTTGTTAAAGGTTACACAGTAAACAATGCATACTAACGGATAGAGAATTGAAATTTGACCAATTAGAAGCAAGTGATCTATCTTTGCTCAATCCATATTAGGCGGTAAATTCAAACCTCAATATGGTTCGTCTCAATCACATGACTACACAGTATAATACCTCAACATTGTTGCTTCTAATTGGTCAAATTTCAATTCTCTATCCGTTAGTATGCATTGTTTACTGTGTAACCTTTAACAATGATTTAGTACATTATCTACCAGCATGGAAGTAACACATTATTCATAAAAGATAAATTTCTTTCCTATATAACATGTAAGAAAAATAAGTTCATTTTCGAGTTCAAAACTTTGTTTTTTCCTTTTCTTTTAAAATACAGTTATTTTTGCAATGTTACACTTTGTTTCAGACGCAAAAATCTCTTGAAAATGATCCTCATCAGGATCGAAACGTCGAGATGTCAACTTACAAATTTGTTATAAAACATGGAAATTTAGTTTATATTTGATCGAACCTGTGCGCCGAAACCATCTATCTATTATTAAGAATATTTACAATTAATTGTTTACTTAATTCGATTAAATTATGTACATGGTGAGTCAGCTAACGTTGTCACGTCAAATTTCTTTGTTGCTCAAATGTCTGAAGGACGAAGTTGTATGGTTCAGTGGGGCTCACATGATACAAAAATATTTTTGTTCTTATGTGACTTTTCAGGGTCATCAAGGTCACCTTCATTTTTGAAAATGGAAGCACCCTTTTTTAAACGCCTACATTGATAGTCCTTTTCATTATGAGTTCAGTGACTATAATTATTCAAGGTCATTCAAGGTCACGGACAGAAAACACGTATAAAACTAAAATATGCAAGTAGAATACGTTTATCAGCAGTGAGACTACTAGTGAGAGTAGTAAACATAGTAGTAAACTAAGGTCCTTCAATGCTACGGAATGTTTTCAAACATCCTCTAGCAGATTAGGCTGCGATTTATTTACTAACAGTATGTTTCCAAACGCGTTTCCGCTATGGCTTATTCAGTGGTTGAAAGGTGTGACATGATAACGATTTATTGTGAACGTAAACAAAATGCAGTGGAGACCCGATTGCTTTACGAAGAAAGGTACCCTGAGCGGAACACTCCCTCTAGGCGGACTTTTATTAATAGACTGCGGATTTTAAGCAATCCCCTAGTAGCACAAAAATATTGGATAAATGTTTTTTTCAAGTATTGAAAAAATATTTTTATATATGATTTTTTATTTTAGATATGTTAGTAAGTTGTTAAGTAACACAATTTAAATGAAACGATGTCTGATTTTCGCGTTACTTTAATATTCGGACACTTTTAGGAACTACCTATTCTTATACTATAATCTTCTATATAATAAAAATGAAATGCTGTTCGTTGGTCACGACATCACGTGAGAACGGCTGAACCGATTTGACTAATGTTTTTTGTTAAATGTTCGTTATAGTCCGAATCAGGTTTTTAGAGTACAAAAAATTGGAAAAGTTGCCCGGAAACGTGAAAATTCGGGAAAAACTAGAAGTGTTTTCTGAATCATATTTCAATACAACAAAAAAGCGAACGTCGCAGCTTTTAATCAATATTTCAATAAGAATTTACATTATCCACGTCTGTTTGCTATAATGATCACTGCGAAATACGTTTTTTTTCTCATATTTACTTTGTTTACATATATCCTACAGCTTTTCACAAATTCACAAAATGATCACAACCAGATTTATTGAAATTTGGACAGGACAACGTCTGTCAGGTCAGCTAGTATGCAATAAACATGTATCTCAATATCTTGTTGGGTAGCCATTTTGCTGTATTACTTCATTTAAGCGTTGAGGCATATTACTAATTTTTTTTTTAAATATTCAGTGCTTATATTCTTCCATTCCTCTCTCAGTTCATGTTTTAACATTTTTTTCGAGGATATTGTTGTTTTTCTGATTCGTCGGTCGAGTTCATCCCATAGATTTTCAATAGGTGCGCCGGATCCGAACAGTGATTACAGGTCCGTTTATAAACCACATTGGCTTCGAGGAATTGACCACCAAAGACAATGGAACATAAACGTGCGGTATTTTAAATGATAAGGTAATCGGATCACACTTCATTACCGGAACGCTGACAAGACAAAAATAGGCTCAACTTTTGCAAAGAGATCTGCCAATTTTGTTGGAAGATGTTCCTTTGAAAAACAGATATGATATCCGGTACCAACATGACGGCTGTCCTGCTCATTATGCACGAGCAGCAAAGGCAATGTTAGATTCCAAGTTTCCAAACCAACGAATTGGACGAGGTGGAATTATTTCATGGCCAGCACGTTCGTCTGATTTAAATCCATTGGATCTCTTTTTGTTGGGTCTGCTAAAAGAGACTGTGTACAAGAATGCTCCAACAACAGTTGAAGATATGGGTCAGCGTATCATCACAGCATGTACGACATTACCTCGGATGTACTTGTCAGAGTTCAACATTCCTTTAGAGCCCGTTTACACCAATGTGTCGACGTAGACGGCCATCATTTCGAACGTTTATAAAATACAGGTATTCTGCTTCCATGTTTTCGTTTTACACCATTTTTTCTGTCCGTGACCTTGAATGACCTTGAACAATTATAGTCACTGGATTACTAATGGAAGGGAGTATCATTGTAGGTGTTTAGAAAAGGGTGCTTCCATTTTACAAAATGAAGGTGACCTTGATATCTTTGAAAAAATCACATAAGAACAAATATAGTTTTGGCATCATGTGAGCTACACTGAACAATTCAACTTTATCCCTCGGACATTTGACGTACCTTTAAAAATAACGAAGATATTTGAGGTGGCAACATTAGGTGACTCACCCTGTATTTCTTTCGACCCACGTGAATGGCGTCATTACTGCTATGAAAGGCTCAATACGCTTCAATATAAATATGTACTATTTCATTTCTACAATTTATTAATCAGAAAATATACATTGAGTATATATATATTATTAATTATTATATATTTTATATATTATTATATAGTATATTATTAATTAATGTATATATTAATGTATATGTATATGTACTAATGTATATTATGTATATATGTATATATATATATATATATATATATATATATATATATATATTCAATGAATATATATATCTACACATAGTTTTCACACATTAGAAAATTAATGAATTGCTAATTACTTTTACGTAAGTATTTTATTACAACTTTGCAATAAATAAAATTTTGAATTTCTTAAAAATTAATCTAAATTTGATCTGATCTTTTTACAAAAATTTACTTAAACATACAATACTTTATTTGTAAAAGATTGAATTTGATTTGTGAAAGGGTGAAATTAATTTGCAGGAGGATGAAATTGGTTTGCAAAAGGGTGTAATTGATTTACAGAAAGGCGAAATGGACTTGCAGAAGTGTGAATTTGGAGTGCAAAATCTGTACAACAAGGTATCTGTACATAATGTAAATTTCGCCTCGATGACGTACAATGAAGCCATTTTCAGGATACGTCCCCCATAGATTAATCTTTTATCTAGCGATTGTGATTACCTAGAAAACTGAAATGTGCATTGTAGAGTCAGGAATCGAAAATTACGGAACCCTTACAACTCTCGTGTACGTTTATGTGTCTAACGCTGTGTGTGTCACGCACACTAGAGAGCGGATCCACACTCTTAAAACGATCAAAAGAAATGGCCATTCGGAGCGGATATCATCATAAAAAAGTAGATGGCGAGTTTTTATGCAAATACAGGTTGTGATCTAATTTATAAAAATTGCCAAACATTGTTTTCCTTTATGCGTTCAGGAGACCGGAGCTAGTTGACTAATCCATTCTAATTGTAATGCTTTTTGGGATATTACAATAAGAATGACTAGCTCACTATGTAATATGTATGTTGTCGTGGCCGAAACCTGTAAATAATAGTAAATAAACCTGTAAATATAAGCTTTTTATTTTTTAATAATAATTATTAAACCTGTAAATATAAGCTTGATATATTTTAATAATAATAAATAAACCTGTAAATATAAGCTTGTTATTTTTTAATAATAATAATTAAACCTGTAAATATAAGCTTGTTATTTTTTAATAATAATAAATAAACCTGTAAATATAAGCTTGATATTTTTTGATAATAATAAATAAACCTGTAAATATAAGTTTGATACTTTTTTATGATAATAAATAAACCTGTAAATATAAGCTTGATATTTTTTGATAATAATAAATAAACCTGTAAATATAAGTTTGATACTTTTTTATGATAATAAATAAACCTGTAAATATAAGCTTGATATTTTTTGATAATAATAAATAAACCTGTAAATATAAGCTTGATATTTTTTCATGATTAGTTTATGGAAATATGATACATTGAATATTATTTGAGGTATTCCATAATATTCGGTGCATCGAGGTTATGCAGGTGTGGCTCTCACAATGATAAAAATCACGACCGGGAATTCTTGACCAAGCATAGGAATTCAAAACGTCATTCAAAAAAGGTTCCTCGTCCTCAGATACTGATTGATTCAGAATGCTTGATCTGCAATTAATCTTACACTGATAGAGTTTATGTTCAAACCGACTGCACTGCACAGGTAACTGCATATGGGCTCACGAAGAATGCATCGGACGTGTCTATTAACTTTGACTTGGATGATGATTTTGTAAGCTGATTTGACTTAATTTTTCCTAAAAATCATCATCTGATTCGCTACAGTAGATGTGTAATCAAAATTGTAAATCAAAATTTAAGTGTTGTAAATACCATTGTTTTTTCTTAAACACTTAAAAGTATCTGTAAAGTCAACTAACCCCATCAAATATGTCAGCTAAAAGCCGAGGTTTGTTAACTCATCGATCTCACTAATCTAAATTTGATTAAAGCTACAACCATGTTCAATCAAAGCAATTTTCTAAATTAAATCTGTATACCAAAGTCAATGTGCAAACTTTTGATGCACAACAAGCCAACAAAGTATTAATTAGTAAAAATTAAATATGTTAAAAGTTACTCAAGTAGCCCCGGTGTCCCCTATTATAAAATCGAAGGATGAAGTTCATTCGAGCTCAGCACAATCGTACACAGATATCCTAAAGATTACGCGCAACTGAGAGCACTGTAAATATTCATTAATTTAATTAACTGAACCTCGAACACCCCGGTGAGCACTAAAATGAATGCTGGTCGCTGCGGGACGTCAATTCCTCTGATTTCGGAATTTCGTCGCGAAAGTATCGGCATAGTACTAAATGTAAAGAAAAGAGTTTATTATCTGCCACACCAGAAACGACGTTTACAATGGCTCGGAAGTCGGTGATTTCGAACCTGCATTCTCGCGATTTTGAACGATGCTCGTATTCTAATAAATTTTAGTACTTTCCTGGAACGTTCGAAGGTTAATTGCGAGTCCTCTGAACTACGAACGATGTTCAAATGAGTTCTGAATCACTTAATTAAATCATCGATTAGAAAACGAACTCTGTGCAGTAGCAACAGTTTCATTTTCATCGAGAAATCGATAGCCAAACAAGATGAAAAACTGACCGGAAACTCAACTGCAAAATACTAGGTTGTTGCATATTAAATGTCCGATTTTTAACAGTGACATTAAACAAACGCTATTTTGTACCTGACGTATTCTATCTAGAAATTTCAAGTTTCTTGATTATATTACGGTAAAAATAAGATATCATGGTCTTATCATGATTTTGTAAAATTCGTACAATTGTTTACAGGAGAAATGTTATTACCAGGAAAAAATTTGAAAGAGCTAATACTAGTCACGTTACATTTGAATTGTAACAATTAATATAAATCAATTATATGTTCTTGGCACACGGTTTCGATAAAAAATAAAGCAAAAACAAAGCAAATTAGCAATATTTAAATGTAACTCAACGTTTCGATCCAGGTGTGGATCATTTTCAAGAGCAATTGCGTCTGAAAATATATATAAACAAAATGTAATGGGTAATCCACAAAATTAATAAAACTATAAATAATATTTTTAAAGAACATACTTGGGCCATATCTATGTTGATAGTTCACATTAACTTATTTCTACATTAATAAATACAAGCTAGAGACATTTCGCTCATATTACATGTAATAGGAGTAACAAGTTTATGCTAGTGTTTCGTTTAGAATCTTAAAGCTATTTTTTACTACATTACAATTATACGTGAAAAGTATGAATTTATATTACAGTTATAGTGAAAAATGTAAAGTTTCACTGCAATCAAAAATATGAGCTTTCATGACATTACAATTGTTAGTGAATGCTATTTCTTACTACATTACAATTGTTAGTAAATGCTACTTTTTATTACAATACAATTATTAGTGAAAATTTTTATGATTCACTATATTACAATTATTAGTGAAAAATTTAAGGTTTCTCTGCAATCAAAAATATGAGATTTCATGACATTACAATTGTTAGTGAATGCTATTTCTTACTACATTACAATTGTTAGTAAATGCTACTTTTTATTACATTACAATTATTAGTGAAAATTTTTATGATTCACTATATTACAATTATTAGTGAAAAATTTAAGGTTTCTCTGCAATCAAAAATATGAGATTTCATGACATTACAATTGTTAGTGAATACTATTTTTCACTACATTACAATTGTTAGTGAATGCTATTTTTTACTACATTACAATTATTAGTGAAAATTTTTATTTTTCACTATATTATAATTATTAGTGAAAAATGTAAACTTTTATTACATTACAATTGTTAGTGAATGTTATTTTTTACTACATTACAATTATTAGTGAAAATGTTTATGATTCACTATATTACAATTATTACCAAAAAATGTAAAGTTTCACTGCAATCAAAAATATGAATTATCACTATATTACAATTGTTAGTGAATGCTATTTTTTACTACATTACAATTATTAGTAAAATTTTTATTTTCCACTATATGACAATTATTAGTGACTTATTTTTTCTTCAGTGTTCGTAAATATTTCGCCATCCATGATAAAGGAAAAATTCTTATCGATCGAAAATTGAAATATAAATTATAATTATATCGGCGCCAGGTTCGATCTTTTTTAGTTACATTGTCGCCAGCATGGGGTAAAGTTGAAATAGTGTAACTCACAATTATATGTTCTTAAAAGTTTTTGTCCCTTTTTCACAGCAAACGCAAAAATTTTTGTCTCTCGATAATGATCCGCATTGGGATCGAAACGTTGAGAAATTTAAATATTTAACTTGCACATTTGTTGTTTCCAAAAAAGATCGAACCTGGCGCCGATATCATAATTACAATTTCTATTAAGGAAAATTGTAAGTCTCAAAATACACTTTTCGTTTTTACAGGAACGTTTCAAGTGAAAATTAAAGGGAGGCAGATGTTAATCGGTATTGTATGTATGCATCACGATTAAAAAAATTCGGTTGGAAAGAGCCCAACGAAGTCTGTTCGTGCAAGTATCGTACCAATAACCGCGCACGTTTCGATGGAATGGTCAATTTGAAAGAACCTTTAATCAGAAGAACGTCTTAAAAGGGGGAGGGGATTGGAGGAAAAATTTCTCCCGGAGAGATTGAAATAAGTAAGACCCAATTACAAGAAACAAAGTGCGCGCTTAAGAGAAGTGTACAAGGAATAATTTTCGAGAGGAAACGATAATTAAATAGCCCGTCGAAAAGAGCAGCAACGGAAGAATTAACGAAACGCGTTACTTTCGTCTAAAGTTGGTAAGTCGATTCTTGAGAAAAAAATAACTTGATCGATAGCGTGTCCAAGAGTACTTTACAACTGCTTGAACATTTCCCGGAAGGTAGACACATTAGTCGGGCGCATTTTCACCGAGAGGAGAGAACGCAGGCGCGTGCTCGATCGCGATCGCATATACACGCTCGGCAAAGAAATATCGTGCATCAGAATTCATCTTTGCCCATGCACCTGTCTTTGGCTTGGGAGCTCGTTTAGTGTCGTTACATCAGAGCCTGTGTGTTAAGAACCCAAAAATACGCGAGCGTGCCTTCGAACATGCTCGGGATACCGCTGCCATGTTGCTTTGGTAAACGGTCTTGAAATTTACCGATTCTTATTAACATATCCGCACAGAGATTAGGCTCAAAAGTTATTAGTAGACTCCTGATTTTATCCATTTTCAATAAAAATTAATAGGTGCAATTTCAATGAAAAAATTCAAACACTTTAAGAGCATTAATATTTTATTTTCACTACACTAGAATTATTAGTGAAAAATATAAATTTTTATTACGTTACAGTTATTACTGAAAAATGTGAAGTTTCACTGCAATCAAAAATATGAGATTTCATGACATTGCAATTGTTAGTGAATGCTATTTTTTACTACATTGCAATTACTAGTGAAAATTTTTATGATTCACTATATTACAATTATTAGTGAAAAATATAAATTTTTATTACATTACAATTATTAGTAAAAATATAAAGCATCACTGCAATCAAAAATATGAAATTTCACTACATTACAATTGTGAGTGAATGCTATTTCTTACTACATTACAATTATTAGTGAACATTTTTATGATTCACTATATTATAATTATTAGTGAAAAATGTAAAGTTTCACTGCAATCAAAAATATGAGATTTCATGACATTACAATTGTTAGTGAATGCTATTTTTTGCTACATTACAATTCTTAGTGAAAATTTTTATGATTCACTATATTATAATTATTAGTGAAAAATGTAAACTTTTATTACATTACAATTATTAGTGAAAAATGTAAAGTTTCACTGCAATCAAAAATATGAGATTTCATGACATTACAATTGTCAGTGAATGCTATTTTTTACTACATTACAATTATTAGTGAAAATTTTTATGATTCACTATACTGTAATTATTAGTGAAAAATGTAAACTTGTATTACATTATAATTATTAGTGAAATATGTAAAGTTTCTCTGCAATCAAAAATATCAGATTTCATGACATTACAATTGTTAGTGAATGCTATTCTTTACTACATTACAATTATTCGTGAAAAGTATCAATTTATATTACATTCTAATTATTAGTGAGAGATGTAAGTCCATATTCAGCTGCTGTGTCTGTCAACTGTTGTTCGAAATATTTATTTTGCATGAAGATTATATTATGTTGCTGTATGTGAAATATCTGATTGTTAATAGTAACGCCAACATTGTAGAAGTATATCAATTTTTTCGTATTATTAGAATTAACACAAATAAGTTATTTCCCCACCCTGTACGTATATTGTTTAACTCCTTACCGTATTTTAACGAGCCACACGTTTTGAACAAAGTTTAACAAATATTTATATTTTTTTACGCCTTCCATTTTCACCTGAAATAAAATTGGAGTTGTTTGTAATTAATACACGAATGTTTATACATTTATGGCTTCTGAAAATTTTCGAAAAATGCCAGAATATATCTTTCAATAGAATTCAGTCTAATTATGATAAGTTTCAGATTTACAAAGACTACTACTACTGAAAATAATATTCTATTTGATTCCCCCTTCATAAAAATCACCCCGATAATTGCAAATTGCATAAACTTTCGCAGTCTAGTAATCAATATTTAAACATTAAAATAAATGAAGCTATATAAAAAATATAAATTTTCTTTTCTCTTCTACGACGTTTCTCAGTGAACAAAATGGTACGGTAAGGGGTTAACATCTCCTTGTCGTGGTTGGCCTACTTGATCGTGATTGAAAATTGCAGTGCGTACGAAATAAGTAAGTCTTATACCGACATTCTGGGGAAAAAACGAGGCGTACTACTATGTGTTACACCTTTCTTTCACGTATTTAGCGCGGCAGGTTTCTCGACCTCGTGTCGATTAACCCCTTACCTGTGGCGACCGCCTATAGTTGTTTGATCGATCGTTTTCACGCATGATTGACTACGAAAGGAAGACAAAGCAATCTTTCCTCACACTTCAGATGCCACGATCAAAAATCGAGCAGCCATGTAAGGTCTCCGTATGAGTCATACACTAATAAGAATTTCAACTTTCATATTTTCCACTACATCTGCCTGAAAATGTGCCGGTAAGTTGACGTAATAAATATTGTATATGTTCAAATACGTCACTCATTTTATTATTTTATACTGACCACGAATTATTGGACGGTCTAAAACAGCGGAATACATAACTGGTTAAACAACGGGGTAGGAATAAGTTAGTCGTTAAGATATCTTTTGTATATAGTCATTTCTCCCTCTCTCTCTCTCTCTCTCTCTCTCTCTCTATACTTAGATATAAGATAATATAAGCTTAGGTTAAGTTAGGTATGTAAGATATTGTAAGTAGGATAAGTAGAATTTAAGATATAATATTAAGAAAATGAAAATGCAATGGAACGCAATGCAATTCAATGTAAAGTAATGTAATGGAATGCAATGCAATGCAATGCAATATAATGCAATGCAATGCAATGCAATGCAATTCAATGTAAAATAATGGAATGGAATGCAATGCAATGCAATGCAATGCAATGCAATGCAATGCAATGCAATGCAATGCAATGCAATGCAATGCAATGTAATATAATGTAATGCAATGTAATGCAATGCAATGCAATGTAATATAATGTAATGCAATGTAATGCAATGCAATGCAATGCAACGCAATGCAATTCAATGTAAAGTAATGTAATGGAATGCAATGCAATGCAATGCAATGCAATATAATGCAATGCAATGCAATGCAATGGAATATAATGTAATGCAATGCAATGCAATGCAATGCAATGCAATGCAATTCAATGCAATGCAATGCAATGCAATGTAATATAATGTAATGCAATGTAATGCAATGCAATGCAATGCAACGCAATGCAATTCAATGTAAAGTAATGTAATGGAATGCAATGCAATGCAATGCAATGCAATATAATGCAATGCAATGCAATGCAATTCAATGTAAAGTAATGGAATGCAATGCAATGCAATGCAATGCAATGCAATGCAATGCAACGCAATGCAATTCAATGTAAAGTAATGTAATGGAATGCAATGCAATGCAATGCAATATAATGCAATGCAATGCAATGCAATATAATGCAATGCAATGCAATGCAATTCAATGTAAAGTAATGGAATGGAATGCAATGCAATGCAATGCAATGCAATGCAATGTAATATAATGTACTGCAATGTAATGCAATGCAATGCAATGCAATTCAATGTAAAGTAATGTAATGGAATGTAATGCAATGCAATTCAATGTAAAGTAATGTAATGGAATGCAATGCAATGCAATGCAATGCAATGCAATGCAATGCAATGCAATGCAATGCAATGTAATATAATGTAATGCAATGTAATGCAGTGCAATGCAATGCAATGCAATGTAATATAATGTAATATAATGTAATGCAATGTAATGCAATGCAATGCAATTCAATGTAAAGTAATGTAATGGAATGCAATGCAATGCAATGCAATGCAATATAATATAATATAATATAATATATAATATTTATGTATAAATATATATAATATATATAATAGAGTAGAGTAATGCAAATTCAGCGAGTAAAAACAGCTTCTGTGTACTGACTTATTTTGCATTGTTTGTTCCGTTCCGTGCCACAACTGATGCACCACAACAAAAATGCCGGCGTGTCTACGCACAAAGGCATTTAAATTTGCGTGTTGCAATGAAATCGGCAGAAAAATCGCAACCGCTCGCACGTTTTAGATCACCTTAATGTTCAAACCAGAAACCGCATCTTTTCCCTTCACCATTACGACAGTCAAGAATTTTATTAAGCCATTTGCACCACCGAAATAGAAAGAATAAATTTGTATATTACTGGACCGCGGATTTTATACGTTTACATAAAAATCGAAGTGTGCTAAAGCACCAAACTTACATATTCAAGTGTGCTAAAACACGAAAGCATGGATTGAGAAATGAAGTGCACCATAGCACGAGAGCGTACAAATCGAAGTGCGCTAAAACACGAGAGCTTACACATTGCAAATTGAAGTGTGCTAAAGCACAGAAGTTTAAAAATTGAGGATCGGACTGTGGTATAGCACGATACTTTACAAATTGATTATAATCGAAGTGCGCTAAAGCACGAAAGTTTAAAACATGACTAATTGATGTGTACTTGAGCATGAAGGTCTAGATTGATTTGTACAAAAGAATTGGCAGTTGAACATTTATCTGTCAAGGCTGTTAGACAGTAGAAGGTAGGTAACTAAATTGAATGTCATCGGCGCACTGGTTCGATCAATTAGAACAATAAGCAAGTTTGCAAAAATATTACATGAAATTAAATTCGACGTTTATTAAATGATTAATTAAATTAAACCGAGACCGAAACGTCGAATTTAATTTCATGTAATATTTTTGCAAACTTGCTTATTGTTCTAATTGATCGAACCAGTGCGCCGATAACATTAAATTTAGTAACAGAAATTATGGTCACACAAAACTGCTAACAGGATCCTTGTTTTCTTGGTGAGAAATGATCTACGCAACGTTTGTCGTTTGTTGCGAACTTGATCTAAGGGCACGTGATCTATGTGCTTTTTTGTGATTGGGTCCACGGGCACGTCAGGGGTCCTGTGAACCAACTCGAATAGACTCCCAGGCATTTTACCAGCAGTTTCCCTTTTCATTTTCTTGTCTTAGGATCTCAACATTGTATCAACTTCGGTAATTTTCATACAAGCTTACCAGTAATATAAAAGTAATAATGTCAGGTTTGTTATTTTGGATGTCCAGACCACGTTCAATGTCAACAGAGGACGTCCTGAGTGATTCCCGCTTTGTAAGAGGAACCTTCCGACGACGTCTACAGAATGTATGGGGGACGTATGGGGGACATAAGAACGTTGCCGGGACGTTCCCCGAACACAGAGAACGTCCATTACGAACATAAGTATCGTACATGGGACGTACAAAGTTAACCTATCAATCAGCATGAAATTTTGCACGGCTACGTTTAATTGATAACAGCACACAATGGTAATGCCAACTTCCCTCAGCAACGTCGGCTGTCTTCAAACACGAGTAATTATCGGTCTAGCCTCGTACATGGCACGCACGTAAGATGTCTTTGTGTTATTTGGCAGTAGGTCGGTGGTAGCTAAAGTGTATTGGTCGGAAGGGACGAGCATCGATGAATGTTGGGGTCGACGTAGCGCATCCCTCGATCGGCTATCAGAAGCTATCGACGACTCGATTTCAATCTCCGTATTCCGTTGGCCGAAGAAGTTAGGCAAGGTGTCGACGGTGGCCATAGGACCGTTGGGAGACTGCCGAGGTGCAGGTGACGAGTCCGGTGGTCCTGTTGGACGCACGATCCTGCGAGAGCGTATGCGTGCGTACGTGTCACCACGTTCCACCAAGAACAAGGACACCGAAATCCATGCACCTTGTCCCGCAACAAGGATGGAGCCCGTGGCGGACAAAGTAGGGGAAAAAGAGGCACTGGCCAGGAGAAAAGAAGAAAGGTGAGGAGAGAGGAGGAGAGAGGAGAATAGTAACGTCACGGAGCGAACCTGTAAAATGGTATCCGAGGGCGCGTGGCAGCGCAGCTGCAGCTGCCGTTTCTTTCTTCCCCTCTTGCTCCCTACTTTGCCACCTCTTCGTCCCTCTTGGCCTCTTTTGACGCGCGTGCGCCACCGACTGATACTCTGGCTGGCGCGCGCCAACACTCATTAATGCAAAATTCCGTCATCGTATTTTCCTGCGTCTCGTCCCGTCTCGCCCCGTCTCGTCTCTTCTTGTCTCGTCTCGTATCGGATCGGATCGGATGGTATTGTCCGTGGTGCCATGCCGCGGACGTTCCCCCACCATCCCACGGTATTACGAATTTCCATTCTGCAAACAATACCACCGTTTGACCCCCGTATAACGCGAGCAAAAAATAGTTTCAAGGTACTGTACACTGTGTGCACTTTTTATTCGCTAGCAAATCAATGGGAAATTTATAACGAATTGTTATAATAGTGTACACTTATTAGCATTTAACGAGTTCTATTGTTTTCGATGATAGCGCTGTTCACAAATGCTCCAACAGATCTAGCAATTGAAGTTTTAGGTAGTCGATGGGATGAAATCAAAGAACACAGCCATTGGACGTAATGAATTCCTCCAGGCTGTTAAATTTGTACTTGAGGCCAATGTTTTCATGTTCAACGGCATATATTACAAACAACCCTAGTAGCACAAAATATTGTATACACATTCATATAATATTAAAAGGAGATTCAATCTTTTTTTTAATATTTAAATATTCATACAATATTTATCTTATATTAAGTAACAAATATTATTTTTTGAATATGATGAGAATATCTGTTTCATGTTACGAAACAAATATTTTTTTCTAAATATTAAATGAATCTTTATTTCATATTAGAAACAGAATATTTTTTCCTAATATACAGATAATATTTATTTCATATTATGAAAAAAATATTTTATTCTCATTATAAAATGAATCTTTTTGTGATATTAGAAATAGAATATTTTTTTTAAATATGCAGATAATATTTATATCATATTATGAAAAAAATATTTTTCTCATTATAAAACGAATCTCTATTTATTATTATTTAAAATAGAATATTTTTTCCTAATATACAGATAATATTTATTTCATATTATGAAAAAAATATTTTTTTCTTATTATAAAATGAATCTTTTTGTGATATTAGAAATAGAATATATTCTTTAAATATGCAGATAATATTTATGTCATATTATGAAAAAAATATTTTTTCTCTTTATAGAACGAATCTTTATTTCATATTAGAAACAGAATATTTTTTCCTAATATACAGATAATATTTATTTCATATTAGGAAAAAAATATCTTTTTTTTATTATAAAATGAATCTTTATGTGACATTAGAAATAGAATATGTTTTTTAAATATGCAGATAATATTTATTCATATTATGAAAAAAATATTTTTCTCATTATAAAACGAATCTTTATTTATTATTATTTAAAATAGAATATTTTTTCCTAATATACAGATAATATTTCTATTTCATACGATGAAAAAAATATTTTTTCTCATAAAATGAATCTTTATGTAATAATAGAAATAGAATATTTTTTTTAATATGAAGGTAATATTTTATGTTTATCATGGAAAAATATTTGTTCCAGAATACGAAGCGAAGTAAAATGTTTACTTTTAATTTACTTTGAATTCGTGTTTGTCACTTAATCGACATACATTTATGTTACAAAAACATTAATTAAGTAATGTTCTTATTATGTGCGACAAAATTATTAAAACTCGAGATATTTTTAAAACCTGTCTTTATTGAAAAAGATGGTCATTATATAGTTTTCGTAATCAACTTACACAAACCAGTTTTTGTTATAACAACAATGTCGAAACGGTGTTTACGTCTACTATGTTGTCGTGAAGCGCTTGAGCATCTTCTTCAATAAAGACAGGTTTTGAAAATATCTTGAGGACAAAATAGTTTAATAATTTTTAGCTATGGTACCCTAATAATTTTTTACGCAGAATAAACAGAGAAATCGAGTAGTACAACATTAAATATGCATTTCTACTTAAAGAAATGATGCAATTGTTGATTGCTCATACACAGTTGCACCTAAAAAAAATCTATGGGCTCACGAATGTAGCATTCTTCGAACCATTAATCTTTCTAACTGCATAAAAAATTTCTGAAATTTTAATAAGTTTCTTCTGAAGACGAAGAAAATATTCTCTCAAGCAGTGCACAGAAAGTAGTGTTATTATATATAGTTTTTAATTTTTGTTATAACTTTTTCTTATATTTTAAGATTTAATTGGACGTTATTTAAATATGGGTTTCACATTTACTTTATATTTTTTAAATATGTAATTTATATTCTCTGAGTGTGTAGCTTATATATTCTAAACATTAAATTTACATTACTTATATACGTATACAATATTCAGATCTAATATTTATTTCATATGAAAAAGTGTGGCTTAAAAAATATTTTTCCAATATTTGAAAAAAACATGTATCCAATATTTTTGTGCTATTAGGGAAGTTTTAACATTACTAACATTGTAATGGAAAAACTAGAACAAATTTCTATTTCAAAGTTACCATTTGAACTCGCTTTTTATAAAAGATATGTCGACGACATCGTCACTTGTATCAAACCGCAACAATTGCAAACTGTGTTAGACACGTTCAACAATTTTCACAATAGAATTCAATTCACATATGAAATTGAGAAAGACTCTTGTTTAAGTTTTCTTGATGTTAACGTAATAAGAGACGGTAATTATTTTTTATTAATTGTAGATTATCATATCTAAATTCAGGGTTTGCTAATAAAATAGCACGATCAATCAAGCCCTTAACAAGACCAACCTTGTGTTGTAACGGATGGTGAGAGAAAAAATTGACATATCTACCTGACCAACTCGATTTGTGAAACCAATTTGTTTTTAGATTATTACAATAATCTTTAGATTAGATTATTGTGTTCTAATCTTTAGATTAGATTATTAACTTCCCGATTCATAGGGAAGTTACTGTAATTACCCGGAAAATCGAAAATCGATTTTTTAGCAGATCTTCACGTTTCATGGTCATTGGAGTCATTTTAGGCTATTTTTATCAAATTGTTAGTGTGTGTGTGAGTGTGTGTGTGCGTGCGTATGGCCGTTTTTATGTTATCAAATTTTTCGTTAAGGTTTTCTGAAAAAGTAACAACGCGATCAGAATGACGAATGATGCAATCGATGTGCCCCGTCGTAACTTAGAGCTGATTAGATTTTGGTCCATATTGGTCAAGCAGTTTTTTAGATTTTTTAGTTTTTTTCGAAAGAAGTTCATTCAACAATGCAATTTATACGAGAGGATGGAAATTTTCCACCGAATAAACAAACGTAATTATATTTATTTCATTTTTATATAAAAAAAATTTTTTTTAATTTAAAAAAAATTATTTTTTAATTTAAAAAAAATTTTTTTTTAATTTTAAAAAAAATTTTTTTTTAATTATGCAATTAATGCTAAAAAATTAAAAAAATTAATATAATATTATATTAATATAATAACAAAATATAAAAAAAATTTAAAAAAAAACCATTAATAGCTGTATGCCCCACTAGCAATGCGTACCACTAACCCTCTCGCAAGAGCAGTCCTACCCGCGAGCTCGCGAAGCGAGCGAGCAACAATAACCAGCTAGTTTATATTTGTTTTCGATGTACAAAGGCTGGTCCCATTAAGAGAAGGATTTTATTTCATTCCACTTTCTAAAAATTTGTTTAGAAAAATAGGAAATTGCATTAAACAGCCGTAGTCTATTGATCACTGTCGGTATCTCGACTAAACCTGACTACAATTTTCATCGAACTTTATACGTTTTTGGAATCTCAACCAGATCTCGAGTAAATATTTACTCAAGTAAATATCATCGTAATTACATCGTATGCGGTATCATTTTTCTTAGAAAAATTCCACAAATATGGTAATCGCAGTCTCATAAAAAAATAATGAAAAAGAACGAAGTTGGAAATTTGGATTGATTATGTTTCTCGGCGACCGAGGCCTCTCGAAGAAGAGTGGTGTCTCTGGCTCATAAATGTCCCTCGGCAGACCCGTGCTAAGGACTTATATCGATAAAATACTGTATAATGGCTGAACGACCTGAAAGTTAGCCCAAAAGGACAACGCTCGCACAAGTGCGTCATTGTTGATGACTATTAATTAATTTCAACTTGAAAACAATAAATTTAGTGTTTCAAGCATAAACAATGTTGTCGACTATACCAGCAAATATACGTATATATTTTACATTAAAGTAGTTGTTTTATTGAATAAAAATCCATTTGTGCCGGAGTCATGTTCATGCAACCAGCTCTGTAGGAAATGATATGCGAGTAACTGATTGATTAATTTGAGAAAAAAACGAAAATTGTGGAAACTATTTGATCAAACCTCGTATTTATTTATTTGTCTAAATATGAAGAAAGCAGAAGTGGGCATTATTTGGCGAAATAAATATTGAAAATATGATTTAATATTTTTTACTTCTCGATTCATAGGAAAGCACTGTAATTTTAGATTCTATTTTGCTTTAAAAAAATGGTTTTTTAAATCAGATATACAATAAAATTTTGGAAATAAAATATTTCTATTTGAACAAACTGAAACTCAAAATAAAATATTTCTATGTCAACAATTTGATCTACAAAATAAAATACTTCTATATTTTAAGAATCTGAAACACTAAATAAAAGATTTTACTTTTTACATAGTTATAGACTAATAGTCTGAGAAACCGCATGAACATACAGTCTATCTTATCCTAAAGAAATGATTTACAATTTACGCTCAAAAATGTATTGAATTTGAACCATTATTTTCAGCAATAGTATTCAAAATTGAAATTGAAAATAAAGAGACGGAATACAAATATTTTCAATATTCTTCCAATAAAATACAATTTTCGAAAGTTACTGTCTCAAATAAAATATTTTATTTTCAAAGTTCGACACACATTTTAAAATAAATAGGATTATTTATTATTCGCTATTTCAAATACTATTTTACCGAGCTCTAGAAGAAAGACGAAATAATTGTCAACGATTCCATGCAAAGGTGCAAGATAGAAATTGATATTATCGGCGCCCTGGTTCCATCATGATTCTACAAACATAATTTGAATAACTACTACAAACATAATTTGAATAAATACTACAAACGTTGATTCGGGTTGAATCTATTTGTTGGTCTTAAAAATTTTTTACCACACGTTTGAAATATTCCGAATGTTTGGAATATATGAAAAGGAAAAAGGAATTTGTGTTTCGTCCTAGGAAATTGTGTTTCGAAACACAAATTCCTTTTTCCTTTCTGACCAACAAATAGATTCAACCCGAATCAACGATTGTAGTATTTATTCAAATTATCTTTGTAGTAGTTATTCAAATTATGTTTGTAGAATCATGATCGAACCAGGGCGCTGATTATATCAATTTCTATTTGTCTAAAAAACAATGTGCGATCGCGAAAAATAATCTTTAAAAGCGCAAGATGTTCAGTTCGCGAATCTATAAATTAAACAGCATAAAACGACTGGTAATGTGAATAATTATGGTATAGTGAATATAGAGCAGAGGAACACGCGTTTCAATGACTCATCATTAATCATCGTTTATGACGTTTCTGGTATAATAACACGGTGTTATGGCGATAAATGATGTTAATTAAAATAAGAAGTGACATTCGCTAAGAATCATAGTCAAATATCTTGACGCCTGTATTTTTGTGTCCATCGAAGTCGAAATGCATTGGCAGACGGAAGGTTTCAGTGCGGCAGCTGGCCATCGTAATTGGTACCCTCGGAGGCCCGCATCTTCAAAGTGTCGACAAGTATTCTGCATCAAAAATAAGAAGCCAATCAGAAAAAGAAAGAAATACAAACATGCGTCTCACTTACCCGAGCCAATTAAACTTTCTGAAAAATCATCTGGCAGAAAACTATTCGTAGATGGTTTACTTTTCTTCCCGTGAGATCTCTGCGAATCTGAAAATCGCATCGCAGTATTCCGTCTATGCCGTCAGTAATGAGACGACCGATATTGGCTAAAAATATATCCGGCTAAGAGAATAATTGGAACGATCGATAGAGTTTTGCTGCTCGTAGCCGCAAGCATTGCATTAAATTGCCAGTTACATTGCATTTTTGATCCCGCGAAACTTTTCAGAATCCCGCAATTACAGGGACCAGCTGCTTTGAGTTACGGGTTTCATGAAAATGAGATTGCTGGCTCGCGCACGCATAAGACAGTACATTTCAATTTAGAATCCTATGGCAATCTATCGCAACAGTATCTGTCCCAAAATTTACCTCTGCTCGCATCCAAATTCGCAGACCTTATTTAAACTAATCTTCATCAGACAACGCCCGCGTCTAACCTCCAAAACGTTCTGATGTGCAAATTTTACAGATTTAACTAAGAAATTCCTTTTAATGTAAACAAGAAACGATTTTCTTTAAACTACTGTCTATAATAATACAAGATTAGCTCGTTCTTAGATTAGTCCACACTCAAACCTAACCTCCAAAACGTTCTGATGAGCAAATTCTACTGATTTAACTAGGAAGTCCCATTTAATTTAAACAAGAAATGATTTTCTTTAACCTATTGCCTATAATAATTGAAGATTAGTTCGTTCTTAGAACAGTCCACACTCAGACCTAACCTCTAAAACTTTCTGATGTGCAAATTCCACTGATTTAACCTCCAAAACGTTCTGATGAGCAAATTCTACTGATTTAACTAAGAAAACCCTTTTAGTCTAAACAAGAAACGATTTTCTTTGAACTATTGCCTATAATAATTGAAGATTAGCTCCTTCTTAGATCAGTCCACACATAGACCTAACCTCCAAAACGTTCTGATGTGCAAATTCCACTGATTTAACTTCCAAAACGATCTGATGAGCAAATTCTACGTATTTAACTAAGAAATCCCATTTAATCTATATAAGAAACGATTCTCTTTAACCTATTAATATAATAATTGAAGATTGACTCGTTCTTAGATTAGTCCACACTTAGACCTAACCTCCAAAACGATCTGATGAGCAAATTCTACTGATTTATCTCAGAAATTCCTTTTAATCTAAACAAGAAACGATTTTCTTTAAACTATTGCCTATAATAATTGAAGATTAGCTCGTTCATAGATCAGTCCACACTCAGACCTAACCTCCAAAACGAATTGATTTTCCTGTAACCTATTTCCTACAATAACGAGACAGACTCGTACTGGTATTTTAATCAAACAGAACCTGCTAAACAATAAATCTATTAAATTTTTGTTTCAAATGAAAATAAAAGTTCCTTTCGTACTGGAAAATTATCAAGCAGGAAGAAGTTGTCATCATTAAGCTGATAAAAAGTAATGATTATTAAATATGTACATACTCCATAAACAACAGTAATGTTTATGATTGTTCTTTATAATGAAATTGTGTGTGTCTTATCATAAAACGAATACCATGCTCAGTAAACAACAACGTTCATGATTTTTCTTCACAATTACATTGTTTTATAATATGTAAAACAAATTGGATAATTTCAAGTTTGTACAGTTGCTACTGGAATTACGAAAAACATGGAAGAATATTTTTACATGAAGTAAGACTTATCTTCTGAAGTGTTCATGTTACTTGCTTTCCCCCAACCTTGAAAATCCTTTTTCTGCTTCCTGAATGAATTTCGAGCGGATCCACCTGCCGTTTTGTTTCCAACCGGGCTTCTTGCTTCTCTCTGTTCACTGTATCGTCTTCTTTTCACTTGGGTCACGAAGCACCATCTCGTATGTAGAAATTAGTGTTTCATAGATACAATAGTCTGTCTACGTTCTCGTATGTAAGGTAAAGGTACCAGTAGTTGACCATGAACGAGTAGTTGAACATTTTATAGAAAAACATAAACAAATAAGATTTTTATAAGCTGTTCACTTTTGATGAAAGTGAAACTCGGATGCCATACCATCTGTTTCAACATCTACTCTGTTCCTCAATTAAACTTTTTATGGAATTGATTTGTTTTATTTCTTATTTCATTCTTTAATTGTAATTTGTGCTGGAAATTGTTGAAACTAAATGATAGTAAAATGATTCCCAACATTATTGCTTTATAATTACGTATTTCTCGATCGTAAATTTTTAATATAAATAGATATATGTTCTCGGCGCACCGTTTCGATCAATAATTGATTATTGATCGAAACGGTGCGCCGAGAACATATATCTATTTATATTATTGCTTTATCATGGGCTAAATTACTGTTCAAACGTAACTCACTAATTTTTGTTTTAAAATGTTTATGTCCATTCTTCACACAACAAGTACGTATATGAAATTTAATTTTTAGTCTTTTCTATGTGAAAAAACTTTTCTTTTTGTTTTCTTTTCTAATTTTTCTCATATTTTTCAGACGCAAAAGTGTTTCTTTGAAAAAGATCCACATCGGGATCGAAACGTTAGAAACATGCTTAGATAATTGCACATTTGTTCTTTTTCTAAAAATGATCGAACCTAGCGCTGATATCATTCAATTTATTATATTACTAATTTTCGATCGAGAAGAATTTAACCTTTATTATTGCTTTATCCCTCTTTCTAGAACAAGTGGTCAACTACTAACGAATAGGAGGTCAATTACTAGATTTTTCATTTTCATGAGTGGTCTTCTGAAGCAATTACTGAATTTCTAAATATGTTTCTTAAATTTGTATAAGTAAACTTTTTTTAAAAAGTGGCCTTGGTACATAATTTAGAAGACTTAAAGAGTGTCTTCAGCATCGACTCTCGCTATTTAATGACAGAGTAAATGGTTACTATTGTTCCTTAGTACCTTTACCTTATTAGGTCATTAAGTATGAAACCTGACAAACGTGTTCGAAATTTACGTTTTATTTCTCAAGTTTCATACTTGATGACCTGATAGAAATTAAAGCTGAAGAAGATTCTAGGAAAATATACTCGTAAATTATTTGTTGTACAAGGAAAATGTTCAAACAAATGTTGCATGGTTCCTAGGGTGATATAAAAATGCTGCAATCTGATTTTTGTTACTTCGATTTTTGATCAAGATATGAAGATTATCTTCAGTTTTTGAATAGAATGTCCAATATTTTTGCTCGAACTCGGATGAAGTACAAAATTCTGCGTAAAAAAGTATTGACCTTCGTGTATCATAAATCTAGCAGTTAACGAGATATTATCGAAATAATTTTCCATATGCACTTATTCAAGTTGAGGGATATCAGTTCGAGCATCTGCTTGCAGGTAATAACTATTATACATATGGGAAATTATATCGATAATATCTGGTTAACTACACTGCCCAACAAATTTCAACTTTTCTCATGTTTCCAAATAACTGTAAGGCGAGTTTTATAGAGTTTTTTGCGCTGATTCCAAACCTGCCCTTAATTTTTCTCCTACACGCACAGTTTCTGAGAAACATAACTTTAAAATAAAAAAACGTATTTATCAACTTTAAACAAAATATTGTGATGTTATTATAAAAGATATTGAATTGTTCTTTGCAGCAAAAGATTCTGCATATTTTCCCGAATCCAGTGATATTGATTATTAATACGTTATGACTGCTTAAACATGTTTAAACAATCATTATAGACGGAGGCACACCACTTTTGCACCGTTTTTCGATGGTATTTTTTAATTTATCTGAAAAATAAGGGTCCAGCATAAAATCCATTTACACCACACGATAGAGCAGACTTTTATCTTGAGGAACCACCCTTTTGACATTTCAACGTCGACGTTTTTTTCGATCCAGAAAGCAAAATATCTTCGCCCGACACGGGTTTAGGGAATGCAATCCCGCAGGATCCCGCGTAATTTTTTGGTCCCGCATTTCTTAAATAGATGATGCGGAAGCCCGAAAATTTTGCAGGGCCATGCACATAATCAAAATTTCGCGAATTACGACGCGCACTTTCAACTATTTCGATGTTTTGTCGAAGATTATGTACAGATATATACTTTTTCATAACGAATGTCCAGCTACATCGATCGATGTATTAAAAAATACCTCATTCCATTAAAAACTAGCTGGTTATTGTTGCTCGCTCGCTTCGCGAGCTCGCGGGTAGGACTGCTCTTGCGAAAGGGTTAGTGGTACGCATTGCTAGTGGGGCATACAGCTCTTAATGGTTTTTTTTAAATTTTGTGTGTGACTCTCCACGAGCCACACAAAGAACTTCCCGATTCGTTAGTTGTAAGCGGTAACATTAGCATTAACTGCATAATTTAAAAAAAAATGAAATATATATAATTACGTTTGTTTATTTGATGGAAAATTTCCATCCTCTCGTATAAATTGCATTGTTGAATGAACTTCTTTCGAAAAAAACTAAAAAATCTAAAAAACTGCTTGACCAATATGGACCAAAATCTAATCAGCTCTAAGTTACGACGGGGCACATCGATTGCATGATTCATCATTCTAATCGCATTGTTACTTTTTCAGAAAACGTTAACGAAAAATTTGATAACATAAAAACGGCCATACGCGCACACACACACACACACACACACACACACACACACACACACACACACACACACACTAACAATTTGATAAAAATAGTCTAAAATGACTTCAATAACCATGAAACGTGAAGATCTGCTAAAAAATCGATTTTCGATTTTCGGGGTAATTACAGTAACTTCCCTATGAATCGGGAAGTTAAAAATGAAGTTGACCTTCATATGTCCTTTGCGCGTCCACCTACAAAAAAGCTACTAACATCAGATTAATGCCCCCTCGAAACCATACAAGTTCCATCCGATGCATCTCTTCCTAACACCAATAGCAGCCGCGTTATTCAGGTGTTCTGATTCTGTGGACTCACCCTGTATATACATATATTTATATACTTCAAAATGAGGACGTTACGAATGTACGATTAGAGATGATTATTTCATTAAGTAAAATTTGTTTCTTTATTGAATATACATATATTAGATTGGAGAACTAAATCCTCAGTCCCGCGGGATTGAAAATGGCGCGGGATTGCAATCCCTAATTCTGACGTGGGAACATAGAGATGTCAAATATACAAAACGGTTTATTCGACTAAAATCATGAGCTGAGCGACCTGCGATCAACCTTCCTCTTTACAATGAGCACGCATACAGCTCATAACATGTTCGTATGAGGACAAAAAATGGTTTCTCGTGATTGCATTCAGCTTCCCCATATTTCGTTCATACAGACAGAGTCTAGAGCAAGTCTGGAACCAATTTTAGTTCAGCTACTCAAACGAGATGGCGCTTAGACTCATAACAACAAAAATATAAAGGGTTTGAAGCCACTCAGACCCATTAATAGCAATAAAGATATTGATGAAAAGAAAAAATCTGTAATGGTAGCGAAACTGAGGCGCTAGATTGATACAAATGTATGTTCATCACCGTTGCCAAACTGTTTTTCAGCGTGGAGGTTGGTTACACTGATAAATACCCAGATCAGAGGGTCTGGTACCCCCTTAACGTAGTGTCGCTATTGGCCGAACCAGAATCAATCCGCTGTAGCCGCGCTCTGATTGGTCCGTGTTTTTCGTTAATAATTCCTAAGCAAAGCCGCGGACGCCATTTTTGTAAAGGAAAATGTCGCTTTAAATGATCCAAGGAACCTCCCACTTCCGGGAGTTACACTTATTTTGGGACACCCTGTATATATATATATATATATATATATATATATATATATATATATATATATATATATATATATACACAGGGTCATCCGTTTTTAAACGGACAAACGTAAACCAAAGAACCCCAAATGGAACAAGTTTTACCCCTGCCACTTTTTTTGTTTCGGCCTTGATTTCTAGAAAATTGCAAAAAACCATAATTTTTTTAGTTCACATAAACTTGAATAAAAGTGATGAATCTTGATGATTTTTTCCTTTTTTTTTCTTGATGATTATTATATATATATATACAGGGTCATCCGTTTATATATATATACCCTTGTTCCTTTCGACATTTCAAAATGCGTTAACGAGCTCACGGGTGCTGTAGAATTTATCCTTACACGTCTTGTCTCGTCAAAATCTTGTTGATTCTGTCTATATCAAAAGACTACTCTCTTGACAACGCAAATTAATCAATATCTCATTGATATTGTCCTGTTTTCATATACACTGTAACCATCAGGAACGTATCCATTCTACCACCCGTGGTCACGTTCAATAAGGACCCAAACCATTTTTCTAAAGGACCTTGTCTCGCATTTCTTCAAAAATAAAACAAACGTAACAGTAACACAAATTTATAAATTACAATCAATAAAACAAACATGACATTCATAATAATAATACAAATTTTCAAATCATTGCCTATGTCAGCACGCCCCGACATATACATATATGTTCGATGTTCGGTGTTCAACTACAGGTAGAAGAAAATTTAAGGGGTGGTTCTTAACGATGATATAAGACGAAAATGAAAAATAAAAAAATTGCGATTTCGGCTTCGTTATTTAACTGTTACCAATTAAAAATCAACAACGCGTCTAACAAATGTGTACGTTGTGTACGCCAAAGAGTTCAATGTTGTCCAACGATTTGTTAAACATTTTCACCTCGCTGGGGCCCCAAATGAGAACCAAGTTATGCATGCATCTGTCACTTGATACGTGACTGTCGCGTTGTTAATAGCTAAATAACGAAGCCGAAATCGCAATTATTTTATTCTTCATTTTCGTCTTATATCATCGTTAAGAACCAACCCTTAAATTTTCTCCCACCTGTAGACGAACACCCTGTATATACAGGGTGTTCAGGCTATTACTAGCCAGCATTTTTTGTGTAAATAGTAAATATTAGAAAAAAATGATGGAGGAAAAAGTATTACTGTTTTTTATGTGCAACACAATGACATATGCATTTTTGTTTTATTTACATTATTTTGATAGAACTGAAGGTGACCTTCAATTTTTTAAATGGAATGAGGTATTTTTTAATACGTCAATCGATGCAGCTGGACATTCGTAATAAAAAAGTACTAACCTATGTATGTCGAAAAGTTAGTCGTTCAGTAAATATTTCAATGTAAAAAATATAAAAATATCATTACTGCCGTACTAAGACGTTAGCGTTTACTTACTAGTGTAGTACGACAGTAATGGTATTTTATGTTTTTTATATTGAAATATCTTCTGAACGATTAACTTTTCGACATACATAGGTTAGTACTTTTTTATTACCAATGTCCAGCTGCATCGATTAACGTATTAAAAAATACCTCATTCCATTTAAAAAATTGAAGGTCACCTTCAGTTCTATCAAAATAATGTAAATAAAACAAAAATGCATATGTCATTGTGTTGCACATAAAAAACAGTAATACTTTTTCCTCCATCATTTTTTTCTAATATTTACTATTTACGCAAAAAATGCTGGCTAGTAATAGCCTGAACACCCTGTATATAACGTATAGAAAAAAGAACTTTGTTATATTGTAGGTGTATTTTCAGCGCACGGATGTGTGTAGATGTGCATGGAAGTGTAAATAAGTCTATTTTATCAAGTGTGTATACGTTTGTAAATATATGAGGTTTTTATTTGAGTAACTTTAATTTCCGCGGAAATGCTTATTCTCTCTAAAATTACATTCATGTAATGACTATAGAAAGTTAAAAAAAATTTCTTGTTATCCAAATTACTATAAATTTAAAGAGTGAAGTCTCCCGGTTACAACGACTCCATAAAAGTTGAAATAGGAAGCTGCGTCTGATCACTATGATTTTTCATCAGCTAAATTGGCCTTTGGCCTCACTGTGTGCCGACCGGACTAATTGTCCTTCGTACCGTGGAACACCGAGTGCACAAGTATTGTACATCAAAAACCAAAAAGAACGCAGGAGAACAATTCCAGACTAATTTTCAATATCGTGGACGGACTCACTCGTCACGAGTGATTAACCGAAGCTTCCAATCACGGCCCGTTCACATTTTAATAAAGCGAGATAAGAGGTCCGCAACGTTAGGTGCGAGAACGGGGGTAAAAAACGATTGCGGTTCGAAGGTGCTAAAAACGTTGATAATCTCGGTATAGTAATAAGGAAGAACAAACCCTGAAGGGAGGCCCAGTGGAATGGAACAAAAAGGAGAGGCTGTGTGGGAGAGCGAGAGGAGAGGGAAAAATAAGTGTGAATCAAGTTAAGTGAAAGGGAGCAACGAAAGTAGGAAAAGAGAGGAGCGACGGGCCGAAGGAGGAACGGTCGACACGAAGATTTTCAAGATAACACCGGTATAGTGCATCTCTTGAGGTTCTTAGCGCCGGTATCTTGTTAATTACACCTCGACCGATCGTAATTATCCCTTGGCAGATAATGGGTCGATTACCAAAGATGGGCTCCGATGAGAAAAGGAAATACACGAGAACTTCTACGTCGTCGCCGCTACTTCGTCATCCTTGATCAGGCCGGAGGAGAGCCAGCCTGCTTTTGTTTTAGAAGTTCTTTTTAATAGCAATCTATTTGCATACGAAACTTATAAGGCAACTTCGTTTACCGACGATCACAAGCTCGCAATGAGGTCTTTCGGTTTAATCATCGCCGCCATAATTCACCCCGTTGTTTGCCGAAGCAAGAAAATATAAAAGGTTCGTAGCTGAAAACGTACAACAAAGGCGGTGTACACGGTGTTGCACTTAATCTTAATGCCTCGAATTTCTTCTGATAATTGAATACCTTGTGTAGGACCATTTTACCGCCGTTTTATTGCCGAGTTAAAGACGCTGTTCAACCGGGAACGAATTTTCTGTTGCATTTCCTCTACTTTTGCCATTTTTGTTCTCAAGTGGGCCCATCATCTGTTGCTCTTTTGAACCTTATTTTATTTATACATGTATAACTTGAATTTTTCAACGAGATTATGGTTATATTAGACGGTGGATTTTTATACAAAATAGAATTATAATTTATAGATATATAGTAGAATTGTAATTTATTTATTTTTTATTTTTTGAGAATTTGAATTTACCGCCTTATTTTGATTTTGGCCAATAGATCGATACATGATCAGCCATTGTTTTTCCTAGCGTCCTACACAGACCATTCATTTTTCTAATTTTTCTATTTTAAAATTGTTTTGTGACACTGCGCAAGTGAGTAACATGTCTGTTTGTTTTCTTTTCTTCCTGTAATATGGTTCAATTTTGTTTTTGATTCTTAATATAAATTAAAATAATTTTTTGTTTCGTCACAGACACAATGTTATTTATGTTAATCTCTTGAAAATGATCCGAATCTAGATCGAAACGTCGAGATAAAATGTTGCGATAATTTGCAAATAGTGTTTGAAGTATTTATTTGATCGAACCAGTGCGCCGATAACATTTGAATTTTGCTTAAAGCTTATTACGATCAATACACGTTTAACTGTTAAAATAGAAAATGTTTGCATTGATTGCAAGGCACAGTTGCGAAATCAATATTTCATTCTCCTTTTAATAATCTGATTAAGCTGAAACCGATAGGTTGATGCCTTTCAATCTTTTTAATATGGCCACTGCTTAACATTGTTGGCTGTTCTTCTGTTTATGGCAAAAATCAGAATTGGATGAAATTTTGAAAATAGGGTCTTTTTTTACTAAAATGACGATTGCCAGAAGGATTTTTGGCGCGTCGAAAAAAAAATTTTTATCATTTCAATGTGGCGACCTTAGCGATTACTGACTTACCGACTTTGTACTTTATATAAATCAAATATATGTTCTCGGCGCACAGTTTCGATCAAAAATAAAGCAAAAACAAAGCAAATTAGCAATATTTAAATGTAAGCCAACGTTGACTTACATTTAAATATTACTAATTTGCTTTATTTTTTATCGAAACTGTGCGCTGAGAACATATATTTGATTTATATTAAAATTTACGATCGAGAAACACGTAACTATTTGTATTTTATGTTTGTGCTGTGCGCATGCGTCATATATATATATATTCTGGAAGTTAATATAAAATGTATAGAAAATTTCAATTGTTAAACCAAGTGAACCAATATCTACAATGAGAAGATTATGCGATGTGAATTAATTTGGATTAGTTTAACCCGAAGAGGTTATTTATTATTTAGTTATATTATTATTTATGTGATTAGAATGAGTTGTGGTTAGGTCGGGGTTGGGGCGGAGAGGACACGACAATCCAGGAGTAGTCTTTAAAAATTTCAAGTTTACCTTATATATGTATTACTTTAAACTGAAGATGATTCGTTTACAGATGATACGTGTAAATTTTTATGGCGCTGCACAGTGTGTCGAGTATATGGGAATTCGGGAAAAAAGTCGTAACTCCTAAACTATGCAATTTTCGAGTAAAGTACCTTAATACTTTTTGAAATAAAATGCAAAACCGAATCGAATGATGTAAAAAAAAATTTTTTTTAAATTATTTAAACAAAAATTTTATTTTTTAGTTGCGATGATCTTGTTTTTTCTGACTTTTTATTGAATAAAAAGTGGTTTACAATTTTAACGAAAATTTTTTTAAAAAGTACTATACTATATACATTGTTTATCTAATTGTAAATCTTCACAACGAGGAATTAAAACTTAGGAGTCCTTAAGAATTCCGTTTGTTTACCTAGAAAGAAGTCTAATGTGCTTTAAATTAATATAATACAAAATCTCAAAGGAACCTTTTGGTACTTTCTGTAATACTGAATTGGAAGATTGTAAATATTTAAACAATTTTAAAACTAAATATATAATTTATAAGAATACAATTTACCACATATGTAACTACTTATCAAATGGCATGCGTTTAAAAATAATTGCAACAAATTTCTTCGAAAGACTACGCAGAAAGCCGCCGAGCGCGAGTGTCTTTATATGGTTTTTTATTATTTTCTCCCCTTGAGCAAATGTGAGCAGATTTAAACCAACGCGAAATTAAAGTTTAATATGCCACCAATTACTGTAAAAAAATTTACGGATGTACTTTGATGTACTTTTTTTAAAACTCTAATCAAAGTTGATAAATGTTAAACATAAAAAATTAGGACAAATTGCGATTATTTTAAAAAAATTTTGTGGAAGATTGAAGGTCTTATAATGCTAAACACACCCTCTAAAAATCAAATTAAAAAACCAAATAGCTTGCGAGGGACGCATGTTTAAAGTAATGCACGGAATTTGACAGTAAAGTTTCAGCCTCAATTTTAATAAGAAATTGATTTATTCAGTTAAAATTTAATGCAGTTTCAGAAACTACGTTTTGTTACGAACATTTTAGCATACATAAATTTTTTGGTCTTACACTTTGATTTCCGGACTTTTTTCCATTGGACGACACACTGTGCGCTGTGAGGTGAACTAGGCTGATGATGATCCCTTTTTACAACTAATTGAAGATATTCTATATAAAATAAGTCGGTAAGTCGGTAAGGTAGAGCGCGACATTGAAATGATAAAAACAACTTTTTTCGATGCGCCAAAAATCCTTCTGGCAATCTTCATTTTAGTAAAAAAAGAACCTATTTTCAAAATTTCATCGAATTCTGATTTTTGCTATAAACGGAAGTTTCGCCCAAATTGTTTTTGTCTTAAATGCTTAAAATCTGCAGTCTAGTTATTATTGTCTCTAACTTGCTCTGCAGTAGGGTAGACTTTATTTTTCAACTTTGCAATTTTGAGCACAGCACTCCCTAAACTTGTTCTAATTTATGAAAAAATAATATACACAAAATTTGCAAAATTTTGACTATATCTAAAGAGTACACTGACAATCCAAGCTAAACATTTTATACCTCCAAAAATATCAGAATCTCTTCCTGCATTCAAGAACACGTTTACTTCATACGAATTAAGGCTATTTCACATTAATTGGCCTGTCTAATTTCCATCACGGAGTTCTAATTAACAATTGATAAAGCGTCAGTGAGAAGACATCAATATGGATGATTTATTTCATCACATTTTTATTGTTTTGAACAATTTTAATACAAGATGAATAGAATTCATTACTCATTCATTGATCACTGTGTTAATGCAGCGTACCTCATGAGTATGCAAAATCAGCCATCTTGGATGACCAAATTTTATTATTTGTATCTGACTGAATGGGTCGAAATATGTATGCTAATAAATACGGTTTTGTTACGTAATACATGTAATAATTAGACTGCGAATTTATTTATTTATCTATATATACAGGGTGGGGCACTATAAACAGGTCACCTCAATAACGCGGCTGCTATTGTTGTTAGAAAGAAATGCATCTGATAGAACTTGCATGGTTTCGAGGGGGCATTAATCTGATGTTAGTAGCTCTTTTGTAGGTGGACGCGTAAAGGATATATGAAGGTCAACTTCATTTTTTTAAATGGCATGTGGTATATTTAATACATCAATCGATGCAGCTAGACATTCGTTATAAAAAAGTACTAACCTATGTATGTCGAAAAGTTAGTAGTTCAGGAGATATTCCAATTTAAATAACTCAAAAATACCATTAGCGTTCTTTTCGCAGTCTTAGTACGACAGTAATGGTATTTTTGAGTTATTTAAATTGAAATATCTCCTGAACTACTAACTTTTCGACATACACAGGTTAGTACTTTTTTATAACGAATGTCTAGCTGCATCGATTGATGTATTAAATATACCTCATTCCATTTATAAAAATGAAGTTGTCCTTCATATGTCCTTTACGCGTGCACCTACAAAGAAGTTACTAACATCAGATTAATGCCCCCTCGAAACCATGCAAGTTCTATCTGATGCATTTATCCTAACGCCAATAGCAGCCACGTTATTAAGGTGACCTGTTTATAGTGCCCCACCCTGTATATAAAAATGGATTTTTGTATATATTATATGATTAATAGACTTCGAAACTGTTTGACCGATCGACATGAAACTTGGCACATATATGTTTTTTCATGGAGAAGGTTTTTGCGCTACTCATTTTGTTGTAACTCGCCGCTGTAGATGGCGCTGCAATATATTAACTTCCATGCCGTTGAACCTATCGCTACGAAAATTGGTATACATAGGTATTTCAACACGAGGTATTATATACTGCAAAACACGTTCGGGCACGTTCGGACACGTTCAAGGTCAAGTCTTCCTGGGCAAAGCATATACGTGTCTTATTACATACCGCGAAAAATCCCCCTCCCCCACGCCTGCGAACGAGCTTTGCATCTTTCAAGTCTATATTCATTATTTTAACTATTATTTCAACAATAAATTATGAATTAATACTGGTCCCCAGGGTTATCATATTTTCTACCGCGAAACACGTTCAGACACGTTCGATCACGGTTCCCCAGGGTTATCATCTATATCTATATACATGATATACATGTATATAAATGGATGTTTGTATGTATATACAGGGTCATCCGTTTTTAAACGGACAAACGTAAACCAGCTATAAAGAACCCCAAATGGAACAAGTTTTACCCCTGCCACTTTTTTTTGTTTCGGCCTTGATTTCTAGAAAATTGCAAAAAACCATAATTTTTTTAGTTCACATAAACTTGAATATCTCGGGACTACAGTGATGAATCTTGATGATTTTTTCTTTGTTGTGTTGAAAATAAACAGGAGCATCTTTTTTTGTTCCCAAAATTTTTTTGTATGACCTTCGAATCTTGGTTTTTTCTGGATCGGACTGTAGCTATCTGAACGGTTCCAGGATGCGTGATTGTAATGGATGATATTTTCTTGGAATAAACGTGCTAAAAAAACAAAAATATTTTGTTAACAAAAAAGATGCCCCTATTTATTTTAAACCAAACAAAGGAAAAATCATCAAGATTCATATCACTGGAGTCCCGAGATATTCAAGTTTATGTGAACTAAAAAAATTATGGTTTTTTGCAATTTTCTAGAAATCAAGGCCGAAACAAAAAAAGTGGCAGGGGAAAAACTTGTTCCATTTGGGGTTCTTTATAGCTGGTTTACGTTTGTCCGTTTAAAAACGGATGACCCTGTATATATTAACATACTTACGATCAAAATCTAAATTCTTCTAACATTTAGCACGGGCGAAGCCGTGTCGGGTGCTGCTAGTTTATTATAATTTATACATTTATAACAAAGATGAATAGATCAACAACAAACGGTACAAATATTTTCAACCGAATAAAGTGATCGAAGAAAGACATAATTGTCTATATAGTTTTCATTTCATCAATTGAAATCATTTTTATTAAGTATAAAAGTCCGCAGTCTAGTAATTATTACTGCATAATAGGTAAAACATACACACTGACCGAAATCGTAGAAAATATTCGAAATTATCTGTTTCGAATTTTCAACTTCATTTCTCTGAGTTTGGTGAAGCCTCGCGAAGACCACTGTCGCATATCAAAAAAATCAAGATACGCAAACGCAGCGTTGCATGATTGTTGCACTAGGTCGAAATAAAACAGCAGGAAACAACATAACAACTACACGTGTATTATTTTCTTTGACACGTTAATATTACAATGGCCGAGAGCAGGCCAACACTTGTACCCGCTGTTCCCATGGTTCCGACCGTCTGATTTTATAGCACAATATATTCTTGTTGAAATAAGACAATACAATCAGGGAATGAGTCGTACGATACGCTTAAAATTCAGCTGACCGAAGATACGGCGTATTACAACTGAAGAGATTTAATTCTACCTTAAATTCTTGTCGATTTCTTTCGCGAGTTGACCAGCTGTTGCTGTCCCATGTCTACGTGTATATTTTATTATCTCCAACCGTGCATGTTGGTCAAGTTCAGAGTTATTTAAGCATTTTGTTTTTCGAGATAGGTGGATGCATGGGTCGCCATGAAGGACTGCAGAGGTCGTAGGTCATTGAAGTGTTCGGCTTGTGCCGAGCGTCCTTGTCCGGGAGATCTTGATATCCGTGACCACTTAACCTCAAAGTTCAAACGTCATTCAAGAAAGGAAGATTTTTCTCGAAGCTCTTGGATTAGTTACGAGCGCTGATGAGGCCGAATTATTTCCTTCGGTTTCATTAACACTCGTAAAATCGAACGAAAAAGGTTTCCGAGCTTATAGTTAAAACGATATCGGCACAGGGTCCAGTGATGGTTAGACCATAGACAGCGGCGCACAATGGGCTGGATCCAAAAATATAGCAACACTTCACGAAAGAACAGACCTCCTCATATTGATTTTTAATAAATTTGTATTGCTTCCTAAATGTCTATTAACATCGAAACTAAAGAAATTAATAACAATTGCAAAATGATCTCGGCGCTACGGTTCGATCACTAAACTACTTTAAGCAATTTTGCTAATTATAAATTAATTCCGACGTTTCGGTTCCAATTTGAATCATTTTCAAGAAAATTAATTGAAATTGCGTCTGTAATCAAAATGTTTTAGATAAGACATACAATTTTCAAAGAACAAAAAGAAAATATTTTTTTTTAAGAAAATTAATAATTGTTTTCCTGTACTTTAAACATTTATTAATTTTCTTAAAAAAAAATATTTTCTTTTTGTTCTTTGAAAATTGTATGTCTTATCTAAAACATTTTGATTACAGACGCAATTTCAATTAATTTTCTTGAAAATGATTCAAATTGGAACCGAAACGTCGGAATTAATTTATAATTAGCAAAATTGCTTAAAGTAGTTTAGTGATCGAACCGTAGCGCCGACATCATTTTGCAATTGTTTTTAACAATAATACGATCGAGAAACGCAAGTTTATTTACTAAAGAAATTAATGTTTGTACACAAAAACTATAGTTAATATAAATTTACAAAGATAGACATTTGGGATGCAGTATTTTTCAGCGAAAAATTGCTTCTTTTCATCGAGGTGTCCTGATTCGCCTCTTTTGTGCAAATGGAAAACTCCTTTGTTTGTCTCGTGTAGTCCTTGTGTAGTCCTTTGGGGTAACAATTAGGGATTGCATTACCGGTACTCCGAATACCAATATTTGCTGAGGTAAAATACCGGTATTTTCGGTATTAGCTATAAATAATAAATTTGTCTAACAACAATTTACGATCGCGAAAAATAATCACTTATATAAATAATAAATATTACTTTTCAGACATCTACTCTTATTTGAAATACGTATTTACAGTGGTACCAACATCAATTATTTACTAAATTACAATTAGCTATAAATAAAAAAATTTGCACAAACAATAATACAAAAGTAATACAAAAATAGATTTATCTAAAACCGTCCGACGAGTGACCGAAGTTGTTAAAAGATGAAGGACATCGAGGCTAATATTTAGAGGAAGTATATCGCTCATTACTAACAATTGTCGATCGAGATACAGGGTGGATGGGGAAAAAGCATTTCCAACTCCAGTTAATTTGTGCAGAAAAATCCGTTCCAGGATTTATGACAGTCTAATTAGTATCGCGTTTAATGAGACTTCAAAATTTTCCTAAAATTGGGATTTTTATTCCACCTTAAAGTACCGAAATTACTTTTTTGCCAACCCAATAAATTGTTTTTATTATGACCACGTTTATTAGGTCGCTTTCTTGTCTGTCTGTCCGTCCGCTTTCCTTCCGCAAAATCTTGTAATCGTATTTTAAACCACTTCCCGATGATCTGGAGACTTGAAATTTGAAACATAGCTCAGAACTGGATTCATGGGGCAAAACGAAAAACGTGGGGTGCATTCAATAGATGCATGAATAGTTCACTTAAATCAGTAACAATTTTATTGCACTGCAATTGATATGGATTGTTGTGCGAGTTTTCTTAACGATAGCTACTCTCTAAACTCTTTACTATTATCTTTCGCTCCACGTTTTTCGTTTTAAATCTCACAAGTATTTTCATAGCTTTCAAAAATGCACAATCACAAATTTTCAGGACTATATGTATGGTGTTAGACATCTGTATGAGGCTAGGGAAAATTTTATTTCATTTTCAATTTTCATCATCAATTTTTTAGTGCATTTTAAATTATACTTTTTAATCCGTCTTAATTGTACTTTTTAGTCCGTATATTAAAATTTGTTTTATTATTTATTTTTTTTATTTAAATAATTTAAATAATTATTTTTAGTTCGTTTTAATTTTTATTTAAATAATTATTTTTAGTTCGTTTTAATTTTTATTTAAATAATTATTTTTAGTTCGTTTTAATTTTTATTTAAATTTTTTAGTATTTTTAGTTCGTTTTCATTTTTATTTAAATAATTATTTTTAGTCCGTCTTAAAAACGTGGTTTAAAAAAATTTTTTTTTATTTAAATAATTAGTTTTATCGTGAGAGGGGTTCTTCGAGTATTTAGGACTCTAGGCCACGGGAGTACGTTCATTGTTGGAGTTGGAAATAACGCAATTAAAGAGAATTTGAAAGCCATAATACAAGACCACAAGAGTAAACAATACATCTCGTTCTATGAAAGTGCTAATAGATCACAAACGACAAAAAAAGCAAAAACTGATTCAAGTAAATATTATTATATTGTAATTTTAGGTCCACAAATCTGTAGAAAAATTTTTAAAAAATTATTTTCAAAATTTAAAAAAAAATTATAAATTTTCAAATATGGTTTGCAACTTTGAAAAGAAAATATTTTATTTGATGCAATTTTTGAAAATGGTATTTGAAAATAGTATTTTATTCGAAGAGTATTGAAAATATGTATTTGTATTTTGTCTCTTGATTTTCAATTTCAATTCTAAACATTATTACTGAAAATAATGGTTCGAATTCAATACAGCTATGATTGTAAATTGTAAATCAAAAATATAACAATGCAAACAGAAAAATATTTTATTTCGTATTTCAGAGTGTTAATATAGAAATATTTTATTTTTGGATCAAATTGTTGAAATAGAAATATTTTATTTTTGAGGTTCGGATTGTTCACAAAGAAATATTTTATTTTCAAAGTTGTATATCCTACTTAAAATACTATTTTCTTTAAGCAAGATAAAATCTAAAATATTAAATAGTATTTGAAATATTTGTTTCAATGCCCACTTCTGTCCCTGCTGTAAGCTAATACTTTTTGGGGTCTTTCATAATTAACCCAAATTAACTTGAGTATCAAAAATTCTTCTGTAAGTCATGTTTTCTTAAGTTAATATGTTTTGTAGATCTACTATGTTAGTTGTACACATACTGAAAATATCACCAAAATTTTGTTTAAAATAAATTTAATTAATTTTTAAATTTTCATTAAGGGCCCAAACAAAAAAGTTTTAAAAAATACTACTTATTACAGCACGCAACCTTGCAAATTGTAATTTTTGGAAAATTTTTATGAACACTTTGAACACCCACTGTATATGTATGTATGTACAGTGTGCTATTGATGAAACCGTTGAAAATGATTTCATTACGCGTGAAATGCATAATATCGAAAATATTATATGTACCTATAATATAAAGGAAATCAGTTTGATAATGAAAAAAATGTATGGTTTTTTAAGAAAACGTTTAAATTTTGAGCGATGGTCCTTTTTGCAGTAAAAAAATTGTTGACCTTTTGACCTTGAAATGAATTTTGCGACAACCTTCAATTTCCACAAACCGGAAGTGTAGAATCGCGCTATGATAATTACATTTAATTTCTTCGCACCCTGCACTTGCATATTTTGTGTTCACAGTAATGTTAAATGAAATTACATTTTAACGTATTCATATCTGTTCGAAAAGTTGATCGTTGACAGTCCATGATTTATAAATTCGAATTCAGTTGTCGGTAGAGAAAATGTCGCTTTACGCGAAATTGTACTTTCTCTTTTTCTCTCTCTTAATCATCGACAGACAATTCCTTCCCATAATTCTTCCGCAATTTAAACACTGATCGTAAGGCAATAACTGTCGATGATAAATATTTAATTTGCCACCCGATTTTATAAGGGAACGAATGGGCTGTGGCAGAAACTTTATATCAGAGATCAGATAAGCCCGTCACGTTTTTCTTTTCCTTTTTCCCTGTAATCGATCTCGCAGATTTTTACCGCGGCGAGATTTGCCGAGCTCGAACACGAAGGCTGTTTGGATTGCTTTACGACTTCCCGGATTCCGAGTGTTCGGAGCGGATCTTTCGAGAAAAATTTCGGCTCTGCTCAACAACCGGGACAATCTGTACAGTTCTATCGACAGCCTAATCTACAGGGTGTCCCAAAATTCCTCCGACACCCGAAAATGGGAGGTTCCTTGGGTCATTTAAAGCGACATTTTCGTTTACAAAAATGGCGTCCGCGGCTTTGTTTAGGAGTTATTAACGAAAAACACGGACCAATCAGAGCGCGATCTAGACATGCGATGGCATGTTCGGCCAATTGACAGTTGGCGCGTCGCACAGTGCGGTACTTTGATAGGCATTTGGGACAAAAATCAAAAAATTCGCATGGCATGGCAATAATTAATTTTTTTTGTTTGGAATTGTTTTAAATGCACTAATTGAACATTCGGAATACTATTTTAGAATTTTTCATTCTTTTACACTACATAAATAAGAAAGAAACAATAATAGGCATACTTTATGTATAAAAGGTGAATTCTTCTCGATCGAAAATTTTGATAATTAAAGTTTTAAATGTTATCGACGCCAGGTTCGATCATGTTTAGAACAAAAACAACAAATGTGCAATTAATACATGTTTCTAACGTTTCGATCCCGATGTGGATCTTTTTCAAAGAATCATTATTGCGTATGTTGTGTAAAAAATGGACAATACATTATAACAAATATTGAAGGTTGTATGAAAACTATTTAAACCTCATGGTGGCAGACATGTAACTTTAAATACTTTATGTATAATGTAAAAATGTAATATGGACATATAGTACATATATTACATATAGGACACAGATAAATAACGTTAAATAACAGATAAATCACGTTAATGATAGTTCGTATAACAATTCGTTCCCTAACTCTGAATAAAAAAATCTAATCTTTGCGGGATATCTTCCGTTGTGTACTAGATATCAATACACTGTTTTGTGTCCTCAAGTTTTGTGTCCTTTTGCGTACAGCTTGATATGAAGGGATCCGATGAAAGTGTTGAAGTCTTTTCATCAAAGCTCCATTACTAAATTTCCTACTTGTTTTGCGAGTGTGATTTGATCGGGTTTTCATAATTTTTTTATTTATTATTTATTATTTATTCACTATGCAATGTCGTCTTATTTACAAGATATTATACAATTATTATAAATTAAAGTACAAAAGTCTTAATAAATTATAAATAAATTAACCGAAATGAATAATATAGTGAATTATCCTCTCGTGTCTGGAAACAGAAGAAATAAAATAAATATAGGAAGCCAAAATATGGTGTACGATAAATTTAATGATATTGTACTTACATATTTGTAATATATTGTTTATTAAATATCTCAGCAATTATTGAGTGTTTGCACCTATAATGGTATATATTCGAAGGCCTTGCACTCTCTTGTTAGAAAGTTTCCAGCAGTTCGAAATTCTATAAATGACCGCAGTCTATCGACCATTCAAGGCAACCGTTTCTTTAGCGACAGACACCGTATCGATTTCGAAGTGTTGGTCAATGCAAGCATCACAACGACGCCGAAGGCATCAATGGTATTGAACAAAAATGATTCGTAAAGAAATCCAAAGATCGACGTTTTGTCCGGCATTCCTAACGAATACCGGGCGTTGGATAGATCATGGCAGATAGTCCTGGAAGCATTCGACGTCCTTCGTGGCATTGGCTTCGTTCGTTCACGTGAAAAATGACTCGGCGAATGATCCGCCACAGGAAAAGGAGCCTCGGAATTACGTGAAGGACGGGAGGATGCCTCTGGTCGTCCGATAAATCTTCGCCCCAGGTAAGTGTGCGTGCGCCGTCGATCGATCCTAACCCTCGTGACAAGAATTCATCGTGATGCGCTATTATCTAGTCGACACAATAATCAGTTATCTTTCCTTTTTTACAGCCGCATGAAATTGTAGATACCAAGGATCAATTTCGCAATCCGTTCAACGAAACGATCTGGACTGCCTCACAATGGTCCGAATTCGTCAAAATCTGGCGAAAAATTAGAATTTTCAACCTCGTCAAGAACCAATGAAAAATGCCAGTAGCTTCTTAAGGGGGTAGGGTAATCACGTGACTAGCATTTTTCATTGTGACCAACCTCCGCACGGAAAACCAATTTCACAACAATGATGAACATACATATTTATCAGTCTAACGCTTCAGTTTTGCTATGATTATACGTTTTTTTCTTTTTATTAATATCTTTATTGCTACTAATAGATCCGAGTGGCTTCAAGCCCTTTATATTTTTGTTGTTACGAATCTCCGTTGACAGTTCTCCTGACTAGGCGCCATCTCGTCTAACTAGCTTAACTAAAATTGGCTCTGGGCTTGCTCTAGACTCTGGCTTCTTGAACGGACTATGAATGCAATCATGGGCTTTGATTATTTGACCTCGGGTTCATTCCGTTTCACGCGTCAAGCGCATAGACCGCTTTCAATGCGATGCGCGCATTGACATCGTTCCGTTTCGTTAATGTGCACAGCTTCACATCAGATTTCAAATTTTTTGAAATTGCCGCTAACAACCGCTGATGCAGCGACTTCGCATCAAACGCTTCACTTCTGAGCTGTGGTAGCTGATGCGCGAGAAGTGTTGGGGATCTAGGGAATTCTGAGCGTTCTGATCACGAAGTAAAATAGAAGGAGACCTATTTGCATAGTATGAAATTGACATCAAAACTTTACCTCACCTCATTGTTCAATTGAGTAGGTATTACTTATAGAAAAAAATGTTGGTGCGGACATGAAGAGCAAGATCTCAACCATATCCTATGGGACTGCCCAAAGTACACACAAGAAAAGTATTCTTTTTACAGGAAATTATAAATACAAGGATGGAGAGCTCCATATCACATTAATTCATTTGTGAAAGATCTACGCACAAGTGCACTTAAAACAATTAGGAACTTCATAACCAAAATAAATGTCAATTTTTAAGTCGGTGCTTGCGATTAGTCTCGTATACATAGAAGCACATAATTTTATCGTATCACTCATTAGTTCCAGAAGACGCATTAATTTACTATGCCAAAGAAACTTTAGCTGTAAGATTTTAACCTCTATTAATGCTATTCTATGTATATGATGTTATTGTTATCACTATGAATTTTCTACTAACTCAACAATACCATCAATATTGTACTTTATATCTTAATTTTTGTAACTGTTAACCCAGTTCGTAAGGATAGAATGTAATAAGTTTTGTACCATAATTGCCAGCTTATGGACCTAACCTGGTCTAAAGCCTCAGTTCTTCACCTGTCATAACATAACCATGTATTTCTAACATGTGCGTTTCATCGTTTGACACGTGTTTGACATTGACATTCTCTGTCCATGCCATTCCATTTGGCGTACCTCCCCGAACCGGGTACAAGTTTTGATGTCAATTAATTCTTCTCTACGCTATCGAGATAGGTCTCCTTCTATTTTACTTCGTGGTTCTGATGCAGTTCTGATGCGCGCATTGAATGCAACGGAACGCTCCTCTATGCGATACACGCGCTTGAAGCGTGAAACGGAATGAACCCCTTGTACGAGCATATTTTGAGCTGCACAAAGGTTCATTCGATAGAGAAAGGTCCAGCGCAGTGCGCTGTGCCCCATCATATCAGTCAGAAAAATCGTTTTGTGACAGAACAATACATTGGAATCTGCGGAATTTGAATTGGAATTTTTTTCTCGATTTTTGCTCTACTTTGGACTTATTTTTCAGCCTCTAAAAGACTTTTTTGCCTCGTATGATGGGGCACAGCGCACTCTAACCTTCCTCTATCGAATGAACCTTTGTGCAGCTCAAAATATGCTCGCATAAGGTCAAATAAACGAAGTCCGCAAACCCATGTTTCGGCCCAAAATCTAGTAATATTCTAGTAATGTCACGTGAGTACCCTACCCCCTTCGTGACTGGCATTTTTCATTGTGACCAACCTCCGCACGGAAAACCAATTTGACATCAATGATGAACATACGGTGGGTAAAAAAAGTATTGGCATACTCTTAAAAAGGCGATAACTTTTTAAATATCGTATTATACGATTTGAACATTTTTTGGGAAGCTAGAGCAATTAGTTTGACACAGGATGCGAAAAAAATTTTGTCGAAAAAAATTGCAATTCATCGGAATTTTGGAAGATTATTTGTTACTACAAATAATAATTGAAAATTGTATTTGTAAATTACAATTAACTTTAATATTTTAAATAAATTCATTTAGACTTGCTCAAATAAAAAATAATTATTTCTGCGTTTTATTTGAATATTAAAAATTTAAAAGAACGCTATTTAATTATTGAAAAGTTATGTGGAGAGCTTGAATATCCAAATAACAAATAACTTGTTATTTAAATAAATTTATTTATTGCCCGACACTGATTGTACTATACTATTTGAATTTTTTTGGGAAGCTACAGCAATTAGTTTGCCACAGGATGCGAACAAAATTTTGCCAAAAATTGCAATTCATCGGAATTATAGCGAAAATACTAAAAGTTGCATTTTAACTTTTTTATGTGGGCCAATATTGAAAATTTTTAAAATGCGTTTTGTAGATCTGTGTCAGTTATATGCACTGATAAAGTTTCTGGAAAGATGTAAGAATCTGCAGTTACAGGTCGAAAATCGTGAAAATCTGCAATCTTAAACATATTTAAACGTTTGTAGCTCATTGCAACGTCGACCGATTTTGACGAAATTTTCAGAATATCTTTAATTGACATATGTCTACAAAACGCATTTTTTAAATTTTAATATTGGCCCACATAAAAAAGTTGTAAAATGCAACTTTTACTATTTTTGCTACAATTCCGATGAATTGCAATTTTTGACAAAATTCTTTTTTTAAACTTTGTTTACAGAGAAGCATGTGTCAGTTTAGGTATGCACCTTTAATCATCATAATAACAATAAGCTTCTATAGGTAAAATCAGTTTCATAATGATAAAACCTTCATCATAATTTTTAAAAGAATTATTAAGGTTTGACCCTCATGATTTTCTGTGGACATTTTATCCTTGTGATGAGTAGTATAAGACGGAAACAAAAACAACTTGATCTTGAAATTAATTTTGAACTTTTTTCACCAAACGGAGGGTGTACAATCACGTGATGATAGTCGGGAAATGTAATTTCTTTACACCCCGTAGATATTCGATTAAAGAGAACTTTCATTCCCGCTATAATGCACATATGTATCATCGTCTTCCAAATTCAGTGGTATTAATCATTCAGTAAATCTTTCAACAGAACATCTCCTGTTGATCAATTCCCGACGACAAGCCGTGCCTAGTCTTCTTCGCGCGCGTCTTTGTGAAGTCGGTCGGAGATAGAAGATAAATCACGGCAATTCTTCAGCATCGTTGAGATGCCGAATACAAGATAATGATAATAAAGTCATCTTAAGGGACATCGGTGCGCTAACGTACTACTAGCTAAACGGATTTAAAACTATAGAAAATAAATTGAGAATTCTTTAAACGAACTTCTGATTTTGGATTTTTAAATTTTCAATCTTTCATGTGTTGGCGTGCGCAATAAATTAATATCCCAATGACAAATTATTTATCTATTCACACCAAAAATTCTAATAGCTTTTTCAAATTAATTTTTAAAGTATTACCTTGTCCCAAAAGTTTCTTTCGGTATGTGTTCCTTTAATGTTGCTAAATAAACACAAACAATGCGATAATCTGTTTGCAAATGTTTTAGGATTTCGTAACATGAATTTGCACTGTGTGCATGAATCGAAAAGCAACTTTTGGGACAATCTAAGACTTATTTAACAATATGAAAGGAACACACTCTGAAAGAATCTTTTTGGACAACCTAACTCAGATAGCACGGATGTCCAATGGACGTTCGACGTACGTCCAATTTACGTCCATACGTCTAATGGACGTTTGATGTACGTCCATACGTCCAATGGAGTTCGATGTACGTCCAATTTACGCCCATACGTCCAATGGACGTACGATGTACGTCCATACGTCCACTGGACGTACATCGGACGTCTGGGTGCTATCTGGGTTAGTATAGGACCCCATATGTGCCATTTGTAACATGAACGTTAATATGTCGTGACAGATATCTTGTTTGCTTAATATTCGTTATAGATCAAACCTCCTTGATGTTTTTAGTGTACAAATTTTATTTTCGCTTCATAAGATTTAGTAATAGATTGATAGGTAAAATAATATTATTGTCAATTTAATCCCAGATAGCGCCCGAACATCCGATGTACGTCCAATGGACGTACGTGCTCTCTGGGATTCTTATATTTTATCAAAGATTTAGAGGTGGCTCTATTATATTGGCCTCCACTGTATTTATAATGCAGCAACTTATGGCTGAGTTCTTGAAAAAGCTGTAAAATTAATGTTTCTTGATAATTGCTACGATATACGAATTATTACAAATTAACATTTTATGTAGCAAATTAATGCTGAATTCTTGTAGAAGCTCGGAAAGTTTTGTGCATTATTATTGTAGGCTAATAAGCTTGTCAATGAACGGCTTCCCAATTTTTTAAAAACTTGATGCTTAAAGATATTTTACGCTATTCTGGAATTATTTTCAGATTCTATGGTTGCACCCAGATAGCACGGATGTCCAGTGGACGTCCGATGTACATTCAGTTTACGTCCATACGTCCAATGGACGTCCGATTTACGTCCATACGTCCAATGGTTGTCCGATGTACGTCCAATGGACATACGTGCTATCTGGGATTCTTACATCTTATTAAAGATTTAGAGGTGGCTCTATTATATTGGCCTCCACTTATATTGATGTTAAGGTACTAGATTCCAACAGACGTCTAGACGTCGAGCCTCCATTAGAAATATCAAAGTAGCTTTAACGTGGCTAAAAATTGATCATAAATTTTTTTAAATTTTGGCGTCGTAGAAATGTCGTTAAAGAAAAATAATTTACCCTTTGCCCCCAAGATTATTAAAAATTTAAAAGAACGCTATTTAATTATTGAAAAGTTATGTGGAGAGCTAAATTATCCAACTTGGCCGTTACTTTTTAAACCAATAGCCATAAAAGGTGTTTGGTAGCGGCCAAGTTAGAATAATTTAACCCTCCATGTACATAACTCTTTAAAAATTAAGGTAAATATATCATTGAGGGGATTCAACTCGGACGACCCTGACCTTTACATATGTTGTCAAAGACAACATTCTGAACAACTTTTGTCAATAAAACTATCCGTCGCTCAGACTTAGCGACTCAATTAACCACAACTCATTCTATTCGCATAATTTTTGCATTGTAACTGTCATCCAGAATATGATCTAATAATGGAAAAATTATGCGAATAGAATTAGTTGTGTGGTTAGGATTGGGTTAGGTTAGAAAAATTCAATTACTTTTTAAACCAATGGCCATAAAAGGTGTTTGGTAGCGGCCAAGTTGAATAATTTAGCTCTCCATGTAACTCTTTAATACACTCATAAATACATTTTATTATTTTTTTTAAGTTTTTTTTCTTGAAAAATTCAAAAGACTATACATATACGTCATGTGGTTGGGCATACCCTACATGCTTTGGATTAAGCCATTTGAAAATTTCGTTATTTTTGTGCTAGGAAGAACCGTTACCGAGATGCAGCCATTTTTTAAAACTAGCTTAGCTGACCATCCCCACCACTTAGGTTACGCTTTTTTTAAGGTGTAAAACTTCAATGTTCATTATTTCAAACTTTGTTTTTACAAGTTCTAATTCGTACAAGAGTCCATGGTTGACTTCAATTTAAAAAGAAAGAAATTAAAAAAAAAAGTAAAATTTCAAACTTTGATAATTATTCCTTTGGGTGTTTGTTATGGTGGACCTACGTACCAAATTTCAAGCTTGTAGGTCAATGGGAAGTTTGGTAGCGGCCAAGTGTGAATAATTTTTTAAACTTATTTTTACAAATGCTTTCTTCAGTATTGCAACAGGTATTTAAGCTAACCAACTTGGCCATATTTTGTTTGATCTCACAACTTTCTACGGCCATAGAGAACTTTGCTCCTGTTTGCAGGATGTTTTTGTTATTCGTTTTTAACTCGACAGCTTACACCCCGTGATGTACAGTAATCTCGCGATCTATGACCGAGGATGCCATTACGATCTATGACAAGAGCTTACCCATTCCACTGCCGGCCAACGCCGTGCCGCGTCGCAGAGCGGCGATGATTGATCCCGGCTCGGGTATATCGATGTGAGCACCACGCATTGACTCGAATCAATCGAATTTTCAAGGCCCTTAATTTTCATTATTCTGTTATAGGACTTTCACTATCTTATTTCTGGTGTTTTTCTGATTACGACAATACCAAACACGATATAATTCCAACTGTATTTAGTGGTTTAATCGACGATGAAAGTTTTACTTACAAGGAAGGACAGCGTGTTTGATCTATGCCGGCGACGGCGACTCTTCGCGTCTCTTTCTTTCCAACACGCTGTCCTTCCTTGTAAGTGAAACATTAATCGTCGATTAAACCACTAAATAAAGTTGGAATTATATCGTGTTTGGTATTGTTGTAATCAGAAAAATGCCAGGAATAAGGTAGTAAAACTCCCATAGAAAAATATGTAATTAAACATGTAATGAATAAAGCATTTTGGAATGCCGTTACAGTGTGAGCACACGCGGGCATTTAAACAGCGTCGACGACGGCGCACAGTGTGACGTTTCGAACATTTAGGAGCATTTAATTCTTAATAGTGTTGTTTCTTTTTTTTTTATCATGTATTTTGTTAAAATTCCTCGAAATATGATTATTTCTAATAACTTTAACATGATTTTTGTTGTATTGGCCGAAAATACGTATTTTAACTCTTGCAAATTACTGCGTGAATGGGTGTTTAATTTAAACGATATAATGAAGTTGCAAACACAGCCTTACATAAAAATATTCAAAGTTTTAATAAACTAAATAGATGTAGAGAAATACACTCTGAACAAGAGCTTTCCATTTACAACACCAGATACATATGTATCTATTCTTTTCAACTGTCAGAACAGGAGTCGACTTCATCGTATTCAGACGAACAATCGCTATCGTCTTCTGTACTATTTAATTTAGGCACTGCAAGTAATTGTAGTATTCCTCGGGTAAGAATTCCTTTTCTTCTTGTGGGAATGTTCCTTAAACTGGTAATCAGAGGGTCTGACGATATGAGCAGCCTATTCATAAGGTCTGTATTCGTGGCAATCCTTGAAAATTTTCTCGTGAAAAGTTCACGAAATCTTCTATTATCTTTATTTCTCGCCTCTTGTGATTCTTCCAAATGTTGATCAATCGGAATAATACAAGAGGCAATTACAATTTTTCCATGATATAGCTCTTCGTGTACGGTACTTGGCATGTAATACCAAGAATACATTTTTAAATATAAACTTGAAGTATCATTGCCATATTGTTCAAATTTGTTGGCATTTATAGCAAATCCACAGTTTAACACTTCTAAAATAATATAGTGTGCAGGCTTATAAACACGTTCTTGCTCGGATAAACTGTGTTAGACGACTAGCAACTGCACGAGGTTATACTGCGTGTGGCTGTGGAAAACAAATGAAAACTCCCAAAGACGCAGACCAACGCAGAATTTTTTTTCATAGCCGACTAGAAAAGACTTCAATGTATACACATTGTATAGTCTAAAGTTCATACTCGCCCACATAAGAAAATTTTACTCTGTAGAACATTGGTACATACTGAAAAGATCTTTGAGTTTCTATGATTATTAACCATGATAAATTATATGTATAATATTTAAAAGCGAAAAATATTGAAAACACACTACGAAGGATTGAATAACCACTAAAATAAATATAATAAAAATTGAAGTTCAAATACACAAACTTTTATTTATTGATGTATTTTCACCATTTGTATAGGCAGTAGAGTTCACTCGAGGCTTATTTTTCATATCTGAGTGCGATGAAAAAGTAAAAACAATGTCGATTGTGGATTACTGAGGTATTGCCTTCAAGGTAAGAGTAAATACGCAATTTTTAAGTGCTCCTAAATGTTCGAAACGTCACACTGTGCGGCGGCACGCTCGGTCATCCGATCCGTGTATCATTCTGTCCTTCTCTATGTTCGGCACTTTTTTGAAGTCACGACGCGATCGATTCCGAGAAAAAATGACAGTAACTTCCCTATGAATCGGGAAGTTAAAAATAGCATACCCTTTACGATCTATGGCATTTAAAACCCCCGTTTTCTGGTCATAGATCGAGAAATTACTGTACAAACCTTATTTAGGCCCGATTCATACATATCCGGTCGGCGTTTTTCGGTATCCATGCATTTCCGGACGATTTTTGCGGCAACTTGAGTAGGAATGTTTCTCATTACCATGAAGTTGTAAAGGAGAGCTACCGATAGTTCACCTGAGGCGGGATAGAAACCTTTTACAGTACAGACTTGATTTTTGTCCCAGGTTCGACGACTCGATTTTTGTCCAGGCCTACTCACTCCACTGCCTGTCAACGCTGTACCGCGCAGCAGGGCGGCGACTATTGTTCTCGGCCCGGGTATATCGGTGTGAACACCACTACATTAACACAACGAATCGAATGTTCAAACATCTTAATTTTAATTCTTTTTTTATGGGACATTCAAAACATATTTCTGGCATTCTCTGATTAAAACAAGACCAAACACGATATAATTTCAATTGTATTTGGTGGTTTAATCGACTGTGAAAGTTTCGTATGAGACAGAAAGAGACACGAACAGTCGCCGTTGCTGGCAATTCAAAGGCCCGCGTATTCTCACAATGTGTATTGCCAATCAAAAATGATTTATTTTTCATTACTTCTTGGTTTCATTGACTTTATAGTGTAACTGTAGGATATGGAAGAGGATAGCGAGTGAGGAGGAAAGGAAAACTGTATTGTATGCTTTATTCTTTAAAATACCAATGCGATTAACACATTGATTAATAACTTATTAAATGAAAATTTTTCTGGTTAGGTATTCATTTACGTAATCGTTTAAATATTTTTTATTCTTAAATTCTTTGAGAACATATTTTCGAGATGTTTATTTGTTTATTTAAACATATGCCATAGCGTATGTTGAATGTATGATAAATTATAAATTATGCTTCTGACATTTAGAGTAAATATGGGCCAAATTATATGGTGTTTGGTCTTGTTTTAATCAGAATATTGCCAGAAACAAGCCAATAAAAGTCTCATAAAAAAAATAATGAAAAATAAAGCATTTTGAATTGGCATTACATTGTGAGAACACGTGGGCCTTTAAACCGTTGCTTTATTGTAGTCTCGCTCGGCGCGATCGGAGCGGTATACCCAGCCGTAAATCAGAAAAACAAGTCTACATCGCGATTTTTGTCCGCTCCACGAACAGCCCCTGGGACAAAAATCAAGGAATTACTGTATTTGTTAGTTATGGCCTGTTCGACTCGAAGGAAAAGTATCGGAGGAAAATCGGACTCAGTTTTCCGGTAGTGGACAGTCTCACTTAAACCTGGGTAAGAATATCTTGTCGGACTCCGATATCGGAGATGTATGAATCGACCCTTAACTGTTTGTATGGATCACTCTGTATGGACACCCCGTAAGATGCGGACACGCGACAATAGTGGTAGATTACTTGTTAGTACAGCAGTAATACGTGTAGCAGACAATTCGGGAGACGCGTGTAGGAATGGCCGCGAGATTCTGGTTCCTGGAAAGACGGTCCCAGTGATAAACTGGACAAGGTCGCGTTTGTACCATAGAAAACGACAGAGCACCACAGGCCGCAACGACGACGTGCCCAGAATCATTAATCAGCGTAACGAAGCGATGGAGCCATAAAATTGTCGTCCTTTTACGCTGAAAGATTGTACCGATGGTGTCGGAACAGACGCGGTGACTCGCGTGGCACATCCGAATGAAATAATTGCAGCTCCCCCTTCCTTCCAGAAACAAGTTGCCGATTCTAAATGAATTCTTCCCGACGTGTCGATATATTACCAAACTATGGCCGACATAGCTCGTCAATAAATCACGCACACCGGAGCCGAATACGCACGCAAGTCAGATTCGCACCTTGTCCATTATTCATCGCGGAAAAATCTTTGGAATCTATTAAAGATTCTGGCGTGAATATACTTTACGAGCTAATTAAAGTCTCCTCGATGGAACGATACGTGTATATTACACCTGCGAGATGTGTTTTCAAAACAGACGAACAACTCGCAGATGGAGGCACGTGGTTATCGCGGATTTATCTTTGCGATTTGTTTTGCTGCGAAGGTGAACCTGTTGGAATGAGACAATGTGCCTTCGCCACTTTGTAGCTATCGTATACACAGGAACATTTGTAAACCTTACTTTAATAGTTTCCTGTTAAAAATTTGAAATAACGTATTCTCTTTGTAAACCTCAATGGAAATTAATAAATCAGATGTTCGAAGATGAAAATATTAGTTTCCATGGAAATTTGTGTAAAATTAAGATAAACATTGAAACAGTGTGAATACAAGCTGGGAAAATTTTTTTTAAAAATGTATATTTTACTCTGATGTTCCATTGCAATTCAGATAGAAAATTTTTGTTTTGCTTGAAGATCCGTTGTTTAACTAGTACTGTCTTTATTAATAATATCTTTCAGACGTTCGAAATACGTTAAAACTTTCGGAATTTAAGTTCTAAGGACGTCCGAAATGGATGTATAATAGGATGTCCGGAAGTACATTGGACGTTTGGACGTTTAGATGTTTGAACATACTGTTTGGACATGTGGATGTTTGAACATACTGTTTGGACATGTGGATGTTTCAACATACTGTTTGGACGTTTCGATGTTTGAACATACTGTTTGGACGTTTGGATGTTTGAACATACTGTTTGACAATAGTGGATTTTTCACCATTATTTTAAATAATGGATTATTTTTATCGATCGAAAATTATTTTTAAAATACAAGAATTAAATGTCGCGGTGCAAGGTACGATCATTTATTATTTATATTTGGCTCTACTTAGCGAATATGTCAAAGTGACATACATGTGCTATCCAATATAGTAGAGGAAAAGAAAGGTGGTGGTGTTTCGTCCTAGACCCGCTAGAGGACTCATCAATAAGGCTAACTAGCGGGTCCTGCCTTATACACGGGATGTTCGAAGGCGTTTGAAGAACGTATGTATACTAATAGGTGACGTATCAGTAACTAGCGAGAAAGACTTTCCGACCATGTGTCCTCTGAAGAGAAAGGAACACCATTATTATACTGTTTAACGTTTGGATGTTTAAACATACTATTTGGACGTTTGGATGTTTGAACATACTGTTTGGACGTTTGGATGATTGAATATACTGTTTGGACGTGGATGTTTGAACATACTGTTTGGACATTCTGATGTTTGAACATACTGTTTGGACGTTTGGATGTTTGAACATACGAAGTTAAGAAATAGGATGTTTGGGAGTAGGACGTTTGGATATTTGAATATTTGAACGTTTGAACGTTAGGGCGTACACCGTTTGGCCATAAAACGTCTGGACGTAAGACGTTGTAGACATAGGACGTTTGGGCAACCTCGACATGAGACGGACATCCTGTGGACGTACGGTGCTATCTGGAATCCGTATGACAAAATAAAAATAAATAAAAAAAATATTATGTCAATAATCTGCTTTCTCTATCTGTATATGTTATAACTGCTTTCTGAAAAGTTTTATTGAACACGTAATCAAATATTTATTTTGCAAATCTGCTATTACAAATGTGTATGTAGAAACATATTCTATGGATAAGCACTCTTTGATTAATGTTGAGAATTCAAACTCAGACAAAAGTAAAAAAGATTGATTTAAATATTGTAATAAATGTTACGTATATGTACAAGATTATAAAGTAACTCTAGTAGCACAAAACATTGTATACACATTCATATAATATTAAAAAGAGATTCAATCTATTTTTAATATTCAAATATTCATACAATATTTATTTTATATTAAGTAACGAATATTATTTTATAAATATGGAGGAAATATCTATTTCATGTTACGAGACAAATATCTTTTACTAAATATTAAAGGAATCTATATTTCATGTTAGAAATAGAATATTCTTTCCTAATATACATACATATAATATTTATTTCATATTATGAAAAAAATATTTCTTCTCATTATAAAACGAATCTCTATTTAATATTAAAAATAGAATAGTTTTTCCTAATATACAAATAATATTTCTATTTCATACCATGAAAAAAATATTTTTTCTCATAAAATTAATCTTTATGTAATATTAGAAATAGAAATTTTTAAGTATCTTGAAAACAAGATAATATAATCATTTTTTGCTATGGTAATCATTTTTTACACAGAATAAATAGTGAAATCGATTAGTACAACAAAAAATATGCATTTCTACTTAAAGAAATGATGCAATTGTTAATTGCACATGCACAGTGGCAAAAAAAAAATCTATGCGCCTACGAATGTAGCATTCCCCGAACCATTAATCTAACTGCATAAAAAAATTCTGTATTTTCAATAAACCCCTTTCGAAGACGAAGATAAATATTCCCTCGAGTAGTGCACAGAAAGTAGTGTTATTATATTATAGTTTCTAATTTTTGTTATAACTTTTTCTTAAATTTGAAGATTTAATTGAACGTCATCTGAATATGAGTTTCACGTTTTTTAAATATTTACTTTATGTTTTTTAAATATGTAATTTATATTCTCTGAATATTTAGCTTATATTTTCTGAACATTGAATTTACATTTCTTGTATATGTATAGAATATTCAAATCTAATATTTTTCTCATATGAAAAAGTGTGGCATAAAAAATATTTTTCCCATATTTGAAAAAAACATTTACCCAATATTTTTGTGCTACTAGGGAAATATTATACATCTATACAAAAGTATTGTGTACTACCATAAGTCTTCTCGATCAATAAAACCTAGGAATTAAAACAACATGGATTACAGTACACACACGACGTTACATTTGGAAATGTCAAATTTTTTAAAAAATGTTTCTAATTTGTATTGGTTTTAACTGTTTCTAAATACAAAATTACTCAGCATTCAACTCCACAGAAAATAGTAATAAATCAATCGTCTTAATGTTTAAAATAGTGCAAACAAGTATTGTGCACTGAAAAAGTGTGAATGCCAGTGACGCAAAAGAAAAGGAAGAAGAGGTACGGAACAAGTCATTTACCAGAATGTTCACTTTGAACTTCGAACCTTGAACCTCGACTGAAGTATTCATTCCATAATTATATTTTTGAACCACGACGTCCAGACTATCTGGTCCTCCCGCTACTAATTACCGTGGAATTAATTACTACTCCAGGTGGAGGGTTGGGCGGTGCCAAAGGCGGTAAACTTGAATTTTCTTCTTTTAGATTGTATCCCTCCTCTGGCTGTGTATCAAATATATGTATATCTAATTTGAACTTCAACTTACGGCCCTATCTTGAAATTTTGATTGTAGCAGTTAGAAGTTGGGGTTTTTCATAGACGAAAAATATTAACTATTACTTACGTATTGACTTTGCAGTGAACAGTGTTTTCGAACATGTTATGATCAGTTTATATATCGGAAAGTGCTTCAAGAATATTCAAAAATTCGAGTTTGAATTCGTTTCTATGAGAATTTTGGAAGCGTGTACAGTAGGATGGCTCTTAATTTCGAGTTTTGAATTTTTATTACGGCACCGCCAGAATTGTTGCTACTAATTAAACAATATCTATGCAAAGTTTGAGCTCGATCGAAAGACGGGAAAACGAACCCTCGGCTCCCCTTAACAATGAACCTACCAATACCAGTCGGAATGACCGGTACCAGGCTTTCTATTTCGCAATTAGAAAAATAATAAAATTGATTTCATAAGAAACGTGTTGTAGACGTCGCACAGTGCTATATTTGGCCAATTTAGCGCGCCAAAACTATTGCAACGTTATTATTCCCAGATAGCACGGACGTTCACTGTACGTCCAATGTACGTCCAATTTACGTCCCATTTACGACCATACGTCCATTGGACGTACATCTGACGTCCGGGTACTATCTGGGTAATAGTGTCAAGCTCATAATATTATATATCGTTGGATTCGTCTTAACACCAGCTACAACATTATCAAATCAAAAATACATTTAAATATTTAAAAAATCGGTGCGGTCTTGTTGTTTTCTTTTAAACAAAATTTTTTCAATGTTTTTTATATTGTAATTTATACAAGTCAGATTTAGAGAAATTGCTCATAATATTACATATCGTTGGATTCGTCGTAACACCAGCTACAACATTATCAAATCAAAAATACAATTAAATATTTAAAAAATCGATGCGATCTTATTGCTTTCTTTTACAGAAAATTTTCTCAATATTTTTTATATTGCAATTTATACACGTACGAATACTGTTCAACTTTTATTTGAAACATTTTTCGTCAGATTTAGAGCAATTGCTGTTGCAAACAAATTTCACGCATGGCTGTGTAAAGATTTAAACGCAAAGTCTAAATAACAAACTCACACGATTATGTTCTCTCTCATCGACACGGATGTGTGGACTGTTGTAGCAGGCTTTTGTCTATACGTATAATGCCACACAATCAAATTTTGCAAAAAATTTAACTGCTTATAGCTCGATAACTATTTGTTTGCGACATATGGCTCCTTTCAAACTTTTTCTCTTCTCGATGAGTAGAAGACGTTGATGTAAAAGAACTTCAACAACAATTTTCTTCGTTATAAACAATTTTACGGTAAGTTTCTCTTACAAATGTCCACCGATCAAGAGGCGTAGATTCACCCCTAGAACGGGTGACCATTACTTTCTTTAGACCCTGTACACTTTTTCCAAAAAAGGGCTCTATAATAACACACAGAATATTTAATGATTAATGATTAAAATAAAAGACAGTATCATAATTTCTACGGTAAATGACTCGAGAGTAGTTTATAGAATTTATTTAATATGGTAATTTTGAAAATGATCATTACATAATGCTACATCGAAACATCACATTTAAAAAATATTTCTTTCCGAACTAATATAGATAAGCATACAACGCATCGCTTTGATGTTCTTTTCCCCTTTGATAGTATTGGGGAGGTATCGGTCGCGTTAATCAATCATTGATAGATGATGTCTCTCTTACTCTCAAGTTTCGAAGTCTATTAATCATATACTTATATATATACATATATGCAAACATCCATTTTTATATATATATATATATATATATATATATATATATATAGATCGATAGAAACTACCAAGTACATTGAACAGAGATTGAAGACAATGGATGGAATTTTTATTTTTGGTACCCCTGCTACCCTAGAATCCATGGATACCGTACCCCCTTAAATGTACCAGCCTGTATAATAATAGAATGTGTGTCTGAAAAGTTCGTTGAATAGTGTCAGAAAATAAAGGAAACAAGAGTTACAAACAGAATACCTTTACTGGCCTTCAAAGTAATTATCATTACTCGCAACACACTTCTGACATCAGCTGTAAAGCTGTTGGAAACTGTCATCAAACTCTTGGGAATTTTCTGATTTTACACAACAAGTAGCACAGTAGGCACTATTGAGTGGGCCTCTTGAAACATTACGAATTGAGGGGGTAACGCGTCACATGACCACGGCGGAAACGTGGGGAATAGCGTCGTAGAAGGGGAAGGTAGAGTGGTGACACAACTCTTGATCTGGTAACTCTGAGAATAACTCCGGAATTGCATACAACAGCTTTAATAGCGTACGATAATTGCAAGTAATAATCAAAGCTGCTTCGCAATCATCACACAGGATCGAAACGAAGTGTTGTTCCTACTATCGGTGGTGTTGCTATGAGTTCGCAACTTATTTATGGAGGAACAAAACACCTCGAGGTCGATCAGAATCTGATTTCTTCCATATCTTTCTGTTAATGATACTGTCGTTGAATAATTAAAGAAGTAAAAAGACTGCCTGGGAGTTGTACGTATCAAATTACATATCCTGGAGAAATAAAACGCTAACTTCATTGTTAATGCGATCGCTCTGAAATAAACCTGCGCAATAATAATTAAAACGACATTTCTGGATTTGTACCCGATGTTAATGAAGCGGCAGATGGACTCGTTCTGAATAATTTATTAACATAACGTGAAACAATTTTTCACACGTTCCTTCTTCACGTTTTTTCAGCTCGTGGCGCTGGCGTCGGCCAAGCTAGAATCCGTCCACTGTAGCCATGTTCTGATTGGTCCGTGCTTTTCATTAATAACACCTCAACGAAGTCCCGGAGAGTGTTTGCACAAAGGAAACAGTTAGATAAACAAAAATAATTTTTTAAGAGTTTTAACATACAGTTCAGACTTTGTAATGTAATTTAAAATTAAATTACAGTAACTTCCCTATGAATCGGGAAGTTAAAAAATCATTGTTCAGATTAATATTTTAATTTTATTAACAAGAATAATTCAAACCTATAGTTGGACATATTAAATCTAATCTAAGCTAGTACCTGGACAAAAGTAAAGCCTATACCGGGGCAAATAAAAATTACATATAATCTGTATAACATTACAATAAATCTTTAATGATAATAATTTTAATGATGTACATGTGGTATGAAAATATTATTATTGTATATTAAATTCTGTCCTGTTCAATTCTCATTTTCTGTTGCAAAGCAATCATTTCAAGAGACAATACTTCTTTCTCCAATTCTCTAACTGAGTGCATAATTTTGCTTTCTCTTCTGTAATTTCATCTTCATTATAATTAGTTGCTTTAGATCTTTAAATTTTTGTGGAATTATATTTCTTCTTTCGTGTAAATTATTATTGTTTCTGTTCTTTTCTAATTTTGTTTCTCTCTTTTTCCTACTTTTTAGACAATTGTTCTTCTTCTATAATTTTTATCTTGCTCCTTTCTTCAAGATCTTTCTTCTGTCTTCGAAAGCATATTTGGTGATTCTTAGCATCCTCCAAACTTAAATTTTTCATTTTAGAGTGCAGTGTGCTTTTTGGAATCTTAAGGAGGATTTCTTAATAGACCTTAATAGACCTTCAAGGGCAACAAAAAACATGAATATATATTTATAGATATTTTATAAAATTTTTGGAATCTTAAGGAGGATTTCTTAATAGACCTTAATAGACCTTCAAGGGCAACAAAAAACATGAATATATATTTATAGATATTTTATATAATATATATATATATATATATATATATATATATATATATATATATATAATGTTGCCCTTGAAGGTCTATTAAGAAATCCTCCTTAAGATTCCAAAAATTTTATATAATATATATTTTATATAATATATATATATATAAAATATCTATAAATATATATTCATGTTTTTTGTTGCCCTTGAAGGTCTATTAAGGTCTATTAAGAAATCCTCCTTAAGATTCCAAAAAGGACACTGCACTCTAAAATGAAAAATTTAAGTTTGGAGGATGCTAAGGATCACCAAATATGCTTTCGAAGACAGAAGAAAGATCTTGAAGAAAGGAGCCAGATAAAAATTATAGAAGAAGAACAATTGTCTAAAAAGTAGAAAAAAGAGAGAAACAAAATTAGAAAAGAACAGAAACAATAATAATTAATATATATATATATATATATATATATATATATATATATACAGGGTGTCCCAAAATTCCTCCGACACCCGAAAATGGGAGGTTCCTTGGGTCATTTGAAGCGACATTTTCCTTTACAAAAATGGCGTCCGCGGCTTTGTTTAGGAGTTATTAATAAAAAACACGGACCAATCAGAGCGCGATCTAGACATGCGACGACACATTCGGCCAATTGACAGTTGGCGCGTTGGGCCGACTGTGCTAACTCGCGTCTAGGTCGCGCTCTGATTGGTCCGTGTTTTTCGTTAATAACTTCTAAACAAAGCCGCGGACGCCATTTTTGTAAAGGAAAATGTCGCTTCAAATGAACCAAGGAACCTCCCATTTTCGGGTGTCGGAGGAATTTTGGGACACCCTGTATATATATATATATATATATATATATATATATATATATATATATATATATATAACTTGTTCCATTTGGGGTTCTTTATAGCTGGTTTACAGGTTTATAAAGAACCCCAAATGGAACAAGTTTTACCCCTGCCACTTTTTTTGTTTCGGCCTTGATTTCTAGAAAATTGCAAAAAACCATAATTTTTTTAGTTTACATAAACTTGAATATCTCGGGACTCCAGTGATGAATCTTGATGATTTTTTCTTTGTTGTGTTGAAAATAAACAGGAGCATCTTTTTTTTGTTCCCAAAATTTTTTTGTATGACCTTCGAATCTTGGTTTTTTCTGGATCGGACTGTAGCTATCTGAACGGTTCCAGGATGCGTGACTTCAATGGATGATATTTTCTTGGAATAAACGTGCTAAAAAAAACAAAAATATTTTGTTAACAAAAAAGATGCCCCTATTTATTTTAAACCAAACAAAGGAAAAATTATCAAGATTCATATCACTGGAGTCCCGAGATATTCAAGTTTATGTGAACTAAAGAATTATGGTTTTTTGCAATTTTCTAGAAATCAAGGCCGAAACAAAAAAAGTGGCAGGGGTAAAACTTGTTCCATTTGGGGTTCTTTATAGCTGGTTTACGTTTGTCCGTTTAAAAACGGATGACCCTGTGTATTTACAATTGATCAACTTTCTGTTGAATTCGATTGGTACCGAAAGAATAACACTTATCTAAAAATATATAAAATATATAAAATATCGTTAATAACTCCTAAACAAAGTGACGGACACCATTTTTGTAAAGGAAAATGTCGCTTCGAATGACCCAAGGAACCTTTCGGCTCCTAGGGTAGTTTTGGGACACCCTGTATAATTGCTTGATCAATTCCATATCGGCGGATCAGAATTCTTCGAACAGTTTAAGCAGGCAGAAATCAGTTGGCCGACTGTTGGTGGTTTAACGAAAGGGAGGGAATATAACAGGAATTCACTGGTGTCGCGAGGAATTCAGTGAACCTGCAACAGCATATGCGATGTACGTTGCTGCGTTACCTACATGGATATCCGTACCTGTTAACGTTCTCAGGGTGCCATATGTGTCTTCGATTAGGCTATGGCTCGCAACGCGCGCAAGCTACGTGTGTACACGCATAAATTTTCTCCCTCGACCCCCTAGGTACGCGGGACAGCTACCTGTGCTTTATTGTAGAACATATGTCAGCCGGTGGTGGAATGCCAACACGTGGAAATCGATATTCTCAAAGCGTACCTGCACGCCCGATACTTTGTTCCCTGTGTCGCGATTTTAATTAACTCTTTCTACCCCTAGCACTTTCGAAACCGTGCAAACTGCAAATGTACGTATGCATGTCAAAGTGCAGTATGTATGCACGTATGTGCATATACAGTATTTATACAGGGTGTTTCGTCTAAAACGGGCCACCTAAATATCTCCTCTATCTCTGAAAATACAAAAAATGTTTCTAACGCAATCAAAATGGTTTCAAAAGACGAATCAGGTGGAAGAATCGTTTTTTATGAATTGTGATTTTTTAATCGTTTTTTTCAAGGTCACTCGTGTTTTCTTTTTTACATATGTACACACATTTTTTGTTGCTGTATATTATAGCAAACATTATTGTGCATTCGTCCATGTTTAATAGCACGACCTTGAAACGACCGTGAACTCTAAAATTTGCTAATTAAAGCAGAACTTACTTTTAGCGACATTTTAGATTTCAACGGTAACAGAAATTCGACCATGAACTTGAACTTGTAAATAATCATATTTATTACTGCGATAAATGTTCGAAATGATGTCCATCCGTTGTTATACATTTCGTGAGGCGAAAAACGACAGATTGTACAGCTCTTTCGATGATTTCAGGTTGCATATCAGCACATGCAGCTGATAGTAACTTCTGCATTGATTAGCAAATTTTAGAGTTCACGGTTTCCTCTATCCCTGAAAATACAAAAAATGTTTCTAACGTAATCTAAATGGTTTCAGAAGACGAATCAGATGGAAGAATCGTCTTTTATGAATTGTAATTTTTTAATCGTTTTTTCAAAGTCACTCGTGTTTTTCACATATATACACACATTTTTTGTTGTATGTTATAGCAAACATTTTTAATAGCACGACCTTGAAATGACCTCGAAAGTAACTTCTGCATTAATTAGCAAATTTTAGAGTTCACGGTCATTTCAAGGTCGTACTATTAAAAATGTTTGCTATAACATGCAACAACAAAAAATGTGTGTATATATGTGAAAAACACGAGTGACCTTGAAAAAACGATTAAAAAATTACAATTCATAAAAAACGATTCTTCCATCTGATTCGTCTTTTGAAACCATTTAGATTACGTTAGAAACATTTTTTGTATTTTCAGAGATAGAGGAAATATTTAGGTGGTCTGTTCTAGACGAAACACCCTGTATATTAATAATATATATTATTTATAATATGAATATTAATATTAATTATTCTTTTAATTCTTTTATTATTATTGGAAAAATGGCCAAACATGTGGATAGATTTTCTTGTTATGTTGGTAAAATAAATTTTAATGTCAAAGCCTGCCTCCATATAAAATATACAGTGACTCCCACTAATATTCAGACCACTAAAAAAGACAACAACTTTTTAAATATTACACCATATGATTTGAAACTTTTTGGGAAGCTAGAACAATTGGCTTGCTGCACAAAGTGATCAAACTTCTTGAGAAAAAGTGTTAGTTGTCGAAATTGCAGAGAATATACTAAAAGTTGTATTTCGCAATTTTTTTACCGTTTCGCAGATCGTCATTAATTAAACATATTATGAAAATTTCGTTTAAGTCGGTCGCTCTGACTGCGATAAATCTAAGAGTTCTTATATCACTCAATGTCGATGAACATAATGCATGTAATTGACACAGATATGCAAAACGCATTTTAAAAATTTTCAATATTGGCCCACATAAAAAAGTTGTACAATGCAACTTTTAGTATTTTTGCTATAATTCCGATGAATTGCAATTTTTGTCAAAATTTTTTTCGCATCCTGTGGCAAACTAATTTCTCTAGCTTCCCAAAAAAATTTAAATAGTATAGTACAATCAGTGTTGGGCAATAAATAAATTTATTTAAATAACAAGTTATTTGTTATTTGGATATTCAAATAAAACGCAGAAATAATTATTTTTTATTTGAGCAAGTCTAAATGAATTTATTTAAAATAATATAGTTAATTGTTATTTACAAATACAATTTTCAATTATTATTTGTAGTAACAAATAATCTTCCAAAATTCCGATGAATTGCAATTTTTGATAAAATTTTTTTCGCATCCTGTGGCAAACTAATTGCTCTAGCTTCCCAAAAAAATTCAAATAGTATAGTACAATCAGTGTCGGGGAATAAATAAATGATTATTTAAATAACAAGTTATTTGTTATTTGGATATTCAAATAAAACGCAGAAATAATTATTTTTTATTTGAGCAAGTCTAAATGAATTTATTTAAAATAATAAGGTTAATTGTTATTTACAAATACAATTTTCAATTATTATTTGTATTGACAAATAATCTTCCAAAATTCCGATGAATTGCAATTTTTGACAAAATTTTTTTCGCATCCTGTGGCAAACTAATTGCTCTAGCTTCCCAAAAAATTTCAATTAGTATAGTACAATCAGTGTTGGGCAATAAATAAATTTATTTAAATAACAAGTTACTTGTTATTTGGATATTCAAATAAAACGCAGAAATAATTATTTTCTATTTGAGCAAGTCTAAATGAATTTATTTAAAAGAATAAAGTTAATTGTTATTTACAAATACAATTTTCAATTATTATTTGTATTGGCAAATAATAAATTAAATTGTATTTTCATTCATTAATCCGCCCTCCGGACGAGCCCGAACACTGGCACACTGATTTCCACCTCAATCCAAATAATAAATAAACTTTTATTTCCAAATAAGAAATAATAAATAGATTATTTATCGAATTATTTAAATAACTTTAATTCAAATAACAAGTTTAGTTATTATTTGCAAATAAAATCACACGTTTATTTATTATTTAAAATAAAATTTGCCCAACACTGAGTACAATATTAAAAAGTTATCGCCTTTTTAAGAGTGTGCCAATACTTTTATTACCCACTGTATATTAGATTAAAGAATTAAATCCTTCGTCCCGAATTGCAATCCCTAAATTGCTCTAACTTCTCAAAAAACTGTGAAAAAAGCGGTGCACCCTTATTTTCAGTTTATACTGGTTACTCGCTCTGTATATTTTGGTTTCGTTTGTACCTAATATTGTAATCAATCTTTCACGAGATTTCTTCTATACAAAAGAAATAGATTGATTGACAAGCGATTGTTACCAGGAATAAAATGCGGTTAGGGCTACTGTTTAAGATTCAATTCACGGAACTAGAGGGATGCGTATGGTAATGCCTTGAAGCGGTCGCCACGCCAAAAGAAATTAGTAGGTGTAACGGGATTGCGAGTGGTTCAGGGGCGTTATGTCCTTTGAAACAGGTTGTCGCACCGAAAGAAGCTCTACGAACGATAATAACACTGCGCCGCCTCTACCTGCAACTTTGCGGTCAAGAATTTGTCGTGCAGCGAGAATTCGTGAAGACGAAGAATGGTGAGCAGACTTGTAAATCTTCGAGGGTATCCTACCTACGTCATCCAGCTAAGATCCTTAGAGGAACAACCATCTGGGGAAAGTAGCAGACAGGGTAAACTACCTGAGGGTAATCGACCCTAGAAAACAACTTCAAACAACATTCTACTCCCCAAATTATTCCGAAACACTTTCATATTTATTGCTAAATCAAAATTTATGGACGCGTTTCGCTTTGATGTGAATTGTTTGGAAATAAGTTCGAATATGTCATTAATCGTCGCACAGTGCGGTACTTTGATAGACATTTCGGACAAAAATCAAAAAATTCGCATGGCATAGCAATAATTAATTTTTTTTGTTTGGAATTGTTTTAAATGCACTAATTGAACATTTGGAATACTATTTTAGAATTTTTCATTCTTTTACACTACATAAATAAGAAAGAAGCAATAAGAGGCATATTTTACGTATAATGTAAAAATGAAATGTTAAATAACAGATAAATCACGTTAACGATAGTTCGTATAACAATTCGTTCCCTAACTCTGAATAAAAAAGTCTAATTTTTGCGGGATGTCTTCCGTTGTGTACTAGATATCAATACACTGTTTTGTGTCCTCAAGATCTCTGTTTCGAAGCAGTTTTCGTACAGCTTGATATGAAAGGATCCGATGAAAGTGTTGAAGCCTTTTCATCAAATCTTCATTACTAAATTTCCTACTTGTTTTGCGAGTGTGATTTGATCGGGTTTTCATAATTTTTTTACGAGTCGTTTCTAATGCTTCTTCCGAAAGAAGGCGTGTAAATCGAAACTTTCAATTACTATTTTCTTGAAAGCTAATTTTTACATATAACACATTTCTTATTTACCAACTGATGATTTTATCGGATAATTAGATTGGAATCGAACTATGATTATTTCGTTTCGTGTCCATTGCATTGCACAAGATGTCGGACGTAGTATTCGCCGAGGATTAACGTTGAATAACTTTGAGTGTAGCAGTTTGTAGCAGGAAAAACTTGTGGGAAATTGAAGTATAATGTCTACGAATTACGAAAAAACAAAAACTACAGGATGTTTTGAACATTTCTTGAAATATCTCTATTGAAAGCAGGAAAAGGTGACAAAAATGATTTCAACTGTATTACTTACTAGTATAATGCATATAAGAGACTTCCAAATTTTGAAATTTCAGTCACATAGGTTGTACTTTAAGTTATATCCCATAGGACATAATTCATAAAATTCTCTATCCTGATAACATGAAAGTAAGTGACGCTTCGGATTGATAAACTGCTTGATATAGCATTTTCTTGAGAAGAAAAACGTTTGCAACTAATCCCCTACTGAATTATTTGAATCCTGTGGATATTAGACAATGAATTTTTCGATTTTTGTCCACAGTGTACTGCACTGTGCGTCGTGAAGATTTTAACAAATATTTTGTCCAAGTCTAACAAATACGAATGCTGTGCTTTTCTTTTTAGATGAAATAAAATCTGATTAGTTTGCAATCAATATGTAAGAATTAAACTAAATGTATCCTAAAAATATAAATTTTCTTTTCTCTCGTTAGACATTTTTTGAGACAAAAACGGTTTAATCGCTGTGACTGAAAAGATAACGGTACGGCAAGGAGTTAATTCGTTTGTATTAGATTGTCCCAACAGTTTCTTTCGGAATGTGTTTCTGTAATGTAGCTAAAAAGTTGCGAACAATGCGAGAATCTTTATGTTAATGTTTTAGTACTTTCTAACATGAATTTGCATTATGTGCATGAATCGAAAACCAACTGTTAGGACAATATTTACTTAACAATATTAAAGGAACAAATTCCTAAAGAAAATTCCAAAAGTTTCTTTAGGAATTTGTTCCTTTAATATTGCTAAATAAATATTGTCCTAGCAGGTGGTTATAAATAAATAGCATTCAATTTCAGAAATTGAAGGTCACCTTTACTTCTAACAAAGTATTGTAGATAAATAAAAGTGACAGATAACATTAAGTTATTGCTCACAAAAAACTAAGAATATATATGTAACTTAATGGTATCTGTCACTTTTTTTATCTACAATACTTTGTTAGAAATGAATGACCTTCAATTTCTGAAATTGAATGCTATTTATTTTTTTACATCGTATGAAAATGTAAACGAATTCATTTGTATATGATATAATGATCTTCAAGGTCACGGAAGGTCAGAAATAATAAAATTTCATCTACAGTGACTCCCACTAATATTCGGAAACTCTTACAAAGACGGTAACTTTTTTAATATTGTACTATACAATTTGAATTTTTTTGGCAAGCTAGTGCAATTAGTTTGCCACAGGATGCGAAAAAAAACTTTGTGAAAAATCGCAATTCCTCTGAATCATAAGAAAAATACTAAAAGTTGCATTTTACAACTTTTTTATGTGGACCTATATTGAAAATTTAAAAAATACGTTTTGTAGATCTATGTCAATTATATGCCCTGTGAAAGCTTCAACGCAATCGGCTGATGTGGAAAGCAACGACAACGATTGAAAGATGCAAGAATCATTAGATTTACTGCAGTTGAAGGCCGAAAATCGTGAAATCTGCAATTTTTAACATATTTAAACTTTTGTAACTCATTGCAACGTCGACCGATTTTGACGAAATTTTCAGAATATGTTTATTTGGCACAGGTCTATAAAACGTATTTTTTAAATTTTCAACGTAGAGGTCCACATAAAAAGTTGTAAAATGTAACTTTCGCTATTTTTTTTATAATTCCGATCAATTGCAATTTTTGACAAAATTCTTTGTTCGCATCCTGTTGCAAACTAATTGCTCTAGCTTCTAAAAAAATGTTCAAATCGTATAGTACAATATTAAAACAGTTATCGTCTTTTTAAGAGTGTCCGAATATTAATGGGAGTCACTGTATATGCATCTCCAGTGGCGCATTATAACTAGTTGCAGCCTTGAGCAAAGTATTGTAGAATTTCGGGATACTTAACCCCAACTAAATAACTTTCACGTTGGAAAAAATGAAACAATTGTAAAAACGTCTAAATAATTATTATTGCATAAAAAGTGAAATAAATTCTCCTTCATCCATGAAAACCTTTTACATAAAAATACAAAATTTTTGGTATACAATTACACATACTGATATATGTATAAACAGCCTAATAAATTTATTTATTTAAATATTTGAATATTTACTTTTCGAGCTCTTTTTGCCGCAGAATGATTAATTAGTTCGTTAAAATCAACACAATTGGTTACATCACTTTCAATAGATAATATGGATAAATTTGATAGTTTATCCTGCCCCAAAGTTTTTGTTAAATAGTTCTTAATTCTTTTGAGGACATTGAAAGAACGTTCTGCCGATGTATTGGAAGCTGGAATTGAACATTTTAGAATGTTGAAGAAAGTCCTCTTTGTATGGTTTCATTACATTTCTAATGTGAAATTTAAATGTCCATTTCTGGGAAATTCGAAGTAGTGGGCTAGTTCCTAATTAAAAACCTTCTTATCAATGTCATTTGAATACGTTTCCATTAAGTTTGAACACATTCGTCGTATTTATTTGAGAAAGATTTTTTCAAGTTAAGTTTAGTAAAACAACAAAATAATTAAAATATTTTGATAAGCTCTAATACGTCGTTGCATTTCCAACACGAATTTGTCACAAACTATATTTAAACAATTTACAATAAAACCTTGCTTTCCACTTAATTGCATGTTTTCAGCATCATCTCTATTTTCGTCATAGTGTAATTTTCATGTAACTTTTCTCCTCTTTTGTGACTCATAGTTCATATTGTTTGTCACAGAGAAACATTCAGTTTTGACATTATTAAAAAAACTGTAGCGGAATGACTTCCAGTGTGAAGGCACCATAAAAGATACGGGTGGAGAGTGGGGAGTCGAAAGAACAAAGAAAAAAAGGGAGAGTCTGGGAGTCGAGGGCGTGCTGAATGTGTGAGAGCAATGTCGCATATAGTGCAAAAAGTTCAGACCTTTATATACTTATATTTAATAAACATTTATTAGTAAGATGTGGTAGTTGGTTATTGGTACCCACTGTACATTGTGATCATGCAACAGAAACCCTTGTTGTTTCGAATATACAGGGTGAGTCCGCAGAAGAGATGCATCAGATGGAACTTGCATGGTTTCGAGGGGCCATTAATCTGATGTTAGTAGCTTTTTTGTAGGTGGACGCGTAAAGGACATATGAAGGTCAACTTCATTTTTTTTAAATGGAATGAGGTATTTTTTAATCAACTTCATTTTTCTTAAATGGAATGAGGTATTTTTTAATAAATCAATTGACGCAGCTGAACATTCGTTATAAAAAGTACTAACCTATGTATGTCAAAAAGTTAGTAGTTCAGGAGATATTTCAAACATACCATTACTATCGTACTAAGTGAAATAATAATGAAATAACAAAATAAGAAAAATTTCCACGACACTAAATAAATTGAAATTTATTTTAGTGAGTATTATTTCAACCCTTTCGCATTTTAAAAATTCTCTAAAATTTGGTTTATTAGAACACTCAATAATAAAAATAGTGAATCTCGTCAAAGATTAATATCATACTTTAGTATCATATTAGTGTGCTCAATGATTATTTATAAAACTAATATAAGTACAGAAGAATTGTGCAAAGTTTAAGAAACGAAAATTTACACATATTTTCTAATTTTGATGTACATATGTGTATTACTATTAGAATGTATACTACACTAAAGCTGTATTTTTAATATATCTAATAGATAATGTATTATATTAATAATGTATTGCCTTCACATGGATATTCATATGTATCTTACATTAACATCTAACTCCCGTCATGTGTATATAAATATGCATGTCGCATTAACATATCTTTCCCCCAAACATTACTATCGGTTCACTTCCTGACAATTTTTTTTGTCTTTACAATAACGTTCAAAAGTAGGATAATGATAAGTGAAAGGAAAAGACAGTGAACACGTGACAAAGTGGTGAGCATATCAGTAAATCATAATAAGAGGGTTGATATACATTTATTATAATAATAGAGTATTGTAGTAATGGAATTTTTTCTTACTCGTGAGACTATAATTGTAAGAAATGTAGTGAAAAATGAAGAACGTTTAGCATTTTACGATCATTAATTTATTACATGTTTTATTTATTATGGTCATTAGAATATATATATAATTATATTGTTGATTTTTTTTCGGGACACCTCCCTAGGATTGTGCCACACAATAATTTTGCCAAGTATAACTAAGGTCCACCCTAATGACCATAATAAATTTATATAAATATATATGTATATATGTATTAATCTTATATTAATTAGATGTATAGATAAGAGATTATTATGTATATAATCAGATCGATTACATATATATTATTATTATTTTAATCAATGGTTAAGCATTAAATATATATATATATATATATATATATTAAATATATATTAAAATATATTAAAATATATTAAATATATATTAAATATATTAAAAAATATTAATATAAAATATATATTAAATTTATATTAAGCATTAAATATATATATATATATATATATATATATATATATATATATATATATATATATAAATAATTTGAAATTGATCGAATAACAGGAAATACTGCCGCATCGACTTTGAAAATTTGTTCATTTTGTAACTCGCTTTTCTCCACTGCCGTATATTATTGCTATATATTTCTATATATCGTTGAATTTCTCTTTTTACGCACTATAACAGTATAGAAAGAAAATGTAACATTAATTAAAAAAGAAGAAATCGTGACCTTGAAATCTCAAAAATTGACTTTTAAAAACAATTTTTTTTTCTTGCATTATATTTAATTTAATAAACAGTACAATTTTTGTATAAATATAAATATATATATGTTTAATGCTTAACCATTTATTAAAATAATAATAATATACATGTAATCGATCTGATTATATACATAATAATCTCTTATCTATACATCTAATTAATATAAAATTAATACATATATACATATAATTATGTATATATAAATATTTATATATATAACATTATTTTTTCGTCCAGTGGAACAATCCTAGGGGGTGTCTCGAAAATAATTCGATGGTCGAAAAATAAGGTCCACCCTAATAGTCATAGATCCTTTTTGAACATTTATATATAATTCTAAAGCAATAAATATTTTGTATAAAACTTTCTTTCTGCATTCTGGTTTAAGTTAACTACGTAAGTTAAGTTTAACCTTAAGTAAATACACATTTACATTAAACAATAAAAATGAGTTTTTATAAACATTACAGTTTAAATCGTATAATATTAATATAAAAATGTTACGTTATTAGTAATTATTAAACAGTTCTGATAGATATTAGTAAGTAATTAGTGATACATACACAATTGAAAATAATTATTGCTAAACAAATAATTAATAAATGATTACAATAAGCTGTTAATTATTTATTATTAAATAGTTATTGATATCAATAATGTTTATAACGAAATTAGTGATACTTGCAGGATTGAAAGTAATTATTGCTAAGTAAATTATTAATAAATGATTACAAATAAGCTGTTAATTATTAATTATTTGTATATTAGTTAATATTTAAAAAGAATTTTGAAATATTTCGTAAATCTAAATATTGAATAATTATAAGAATTTTTAAGTCTTAGCACTTATATGATGACTTTGAGAAAGAGAGAGACGCCACTAAACATTGCTGTACCATTATTCAAAATATTGTTTAAATCATTAAATATATCGGAATCTTATCAATTACTACACATTTAGGTGTTGTATGAGGTATTATACCAATTTCTTATCCATAAAATTTAATAATTTATAGGGAATGGAAATATTCTAGGTTGGAAAAAAATGTTGAATTTTCGACTTAAAATAACTCCGACTGCAAATTATTAATTAAAACGATAGCAAGTTTCTTTAATCGTCAATTTCGCTTGCTTGCAAAAAAATATCTCAAAAAATAAGTATTCACTAACAAATTACTGTACACATGAATAATAATCATAATGCGCAGCCTATTCCTCATTTCCAAAGTGTAGCCTCATATCCCCGTATCATAAAACCTCCGCAAATTAAGAAATAAAACCTTGAAAACTTGTTAATTACATCACTTTGAAATGTATAAATACATTTAAAAATAATGCTAATTAACATTTCTCTGTACGATTTACAATTTCCAAACATTTACCATTCCGAAGTAATAATAACAATCAAAATGCAAGGTTCGTAAAACAGAAGACGCTAAACGGCGTGTGAATTAAAAAATACGTTAAGATGTCTAACTACTAACAGTTATCCTAATTATTCCAACTTTCTAAAAACAACAATCCAAAAGGTCTGATCCACTTGCAAAGAAGGTATTCTTTTCGAAGTAGCGTAGGACCAGTGGTGCGAGCGAGTCGGTGCGTATTTGTTGCTATCCGCGAAATTAATCAAAATCCAAGGAGCGTCCTGTATCGTTCGAAATCCACCGTCAGCCGTCGTATATTTATCAGGGAGCGTCTAGTGGCCCTCGAGCGCGGCGCTTTTTCACAGAAGAAGATAGTCGGGGAAAGAGAAAGATAAGTAGAAAGAGAGAGGTAAAAAAAAAGAGGGAGAGCGCGGCTGTGAAAGAAGAAAAAAGGGAGCCTCGGCATATACCTGTTCCACGCGCTCGCGCGCACACACACGCACGCGCACGCAGACGCGCGCAACCGTGGGTCCACGCGCCTCTGTCGCTCGCGCTCGCGCTCGCTTGAGCACGCGGCTTGGCGAGCACGCGTGCGCCCTAGTACGCGCACGTACGCAACCAAGCACGCACGCGAATCCAGCTGGAGGGGAGAGGGTCGATGGATGGGGACCGGCGCGCGCCATGGCCCAATGGTGGGAAGAACGGCTCACGTCTTACACCCCCTGGCCCCTCCCTGCCCCGCTCGGCCTTTCTGCCCATGTGCCCATCGCCGCAGCCAACTTCCCTCTGCGCCGGGCCCACATATCCTCCGAAACCCCCTTTACTCCACCACCAGTGGAGTCACTACTTTTGCTTCTCTACACCCCCTCCTCCCGTTTCTCTTCTTCTTCTGCTTCTCTTCTACTTCTCCGTCTGTTTCGCCCAGCTCCTCTCGCTTCATCTCGTCCCTCACGCGTGCACACGTCTCTCTCGGCCAGATCTCTGGACCAGCTTTTCTTTCTCCCGGTAACTGTTCAAATTTCGATCCCTGGCCCCTCGGTGGGGATTGGACCCTTACGCGTGCGCCAGTGTCTCTCACGCAGCACGCATTTCGTTTTCAATTTTACACTAAAAATCGCGTTCTAGCCAACTTGTTATTCCAACAAATCCGACACACGTGGTGTTTTGCAAATTTTACGTTTGAAACGCTCGAAGCGTCTACGTCAATTTGATGGGCGTATTGAAAACAAGCTGATTGCAATTTTTTCACGAATTTTCAATTTTATATACCGAGTTATGAAAACGATCATATTGGAAAGATTATACTTTTGCGCTTAGTGTTACGGTTTTCGTTGAAATTGTTGTCTCGTGCGTTGTACAGCTACATTCGCTACACACAGCTCAGAGTTCAGTTGTCGGATTTATGATTTAGACCAACAAATAACGCGGGTCTACTTTTTCTTATCACCACTACTAGTTTTCTGCATTTATGTTTCAAATGTGCAGGATAGAAGTTAAGCAAAATCTCTTCACTGCGTGACTGTTAAGTTCGATCGTTTCCAAACTAAGGATCCAACTGATCCATCTTGGAAAGCAGTTTATCAAATGCGTTTCCAAACGTTTTTTTCCATTACTCGTGCACTAGGTGTTGCAGTAAAAGCACCGGAAGCCAAACAACATTTAGCAAATCGAGCTTCTTATGAAATGGAACGAGCAATACGTGAAGCGCATAAAGAAATTTGTCTACGCCCTCTGCTCTAACGCTAATTGTACTAGCAATAACGTCGATGCACGAAAATTGTTTACTCCCGAAGCCGGGCTTACCGAGTTCGAGCAGCAGCTGATTTTGAAAGTTAGCTTTTCTAACTTCCAAGAAACTCGAGGCACGAATTATCGGCTGGCTCTCGATAATGCCTCGGGGTATCATCTTCAAATATCCAAATCAGCAAACAGATTCGAACGGCAGAGCACGAGGGCAATTCAAGATGAGAATCTCGGTCGTAGGGCCAGTGGTGGGGACTGCAGGGGTATGAGGAACTGCAGGCCGCCGGGGCCGGAGGGAAGGGGGATTGCCAGGGGTTTAGGGCCCGGTATCGAGTATGGGGCCTGTGGAGGGGATAGGCGCGTGCCCGCCCTGGCTATATAAGGCCTCGAACCCTTCTTGGCAAGGCATTTCGGGAGCCAGGTCCGTACCATCAGCATTGAGGGTGCGGTAGTCTTCTAAACTCGTGAAACTCTCCGTTCATAAACGAGATCGACCGACGGACGTTCTTCCACGATTTTTCTCCATTGGTTCGTGTTGCGCGTACTCTCGTCCGAGGTGTTGAAAAGGGGTTAAACTGTTCCACCGTCGAGCGGAGGATTCGTCAAGGTCACCTGGCACGCGCTGCCGCGCTCCTGTAGTGGGGGATCAGTGATATGACCTTAGTGGCTTCGAAGGAGGGGAACGTATTGCCCATCATGTTGAGCGTCCAGCAGCAGCATCATCACCATAATCTCCATGGGTCGTCGACAACCAGTGCTCAAACCCACCGCGGCAATGTGATCGTCTCCACGAACAGCATGCCGTCCAGTGACATGAAGATCCAGCAACACGGTTGCAAGCGGTCGAAGATCTACGGGCAGACTGGACCTTACGGTGCTGTACCTCATCAACCGGCTTCTGTGGCGAGACGAAACGCGAGAGAAAGAAACCGTGTGAAACAGGTGAACAACGGGTTCGCCACCTTGAGGCAGCATATTCCTCAGAGCGTGGCACAAGCTCTAGGAGGAAGCACCGCCGGCACGCATGGCGGTGCCAGGGCCGGTAGCAAAAAGTTGTCGAAAGTTGAGACCCTTAGAATGGCAGTCGAGTACATCAGGAGTCTTCAGCGTCTTCTCGAGGAGCATGACAGCGGGTCCGACGCGAGTGTCTCTTCGCCAACGTCCTCCCCACCCTCCTCGACCTCGTCGTCCACGTGTGGCTCCGGTAATGGGATCGGAGTCGAGTCCAGTCACCACTCGTCCGAATTGAGACTGCGCGGGAACATGAACGAAATCAGACATCACAGTCCCGACATGCACCGACACCTCCGACAAAATCCCAGCCCCACGTTCGTACCAGCACCATGCTCCGAAGCTTCCAGTTCACCGACGCCCAGTTTTGTTTCCGAGACCTCGTCAGCTGGCAGCCAAGGATACGGAACTTCCGGCAACCTCTACACCACCCATTCCGACGGTTACGACAATTACGAGCCCATGAGTCCCGAGGACGAAGAACTCCTGGACGTTATCTCCTGGTGGCAGCAAAGTCAATGAGAGCTGCCAACGTCGCATCTTATTCTTTCTGCGAGGTTAGTATTGTGTTCTTATTCGTCACCGTTTCCCTTCGATTCACTTCATGGACAATTTCCAAGAGTTTCCCGCTACTTAATTATTCGCTTCGGTTACAGTTCTTGCGTTTAGCATATGGGACTGCCGATGTTCATGCAAGTCTGTATTTTTGGAAACTAACACTGCAGATCAAAATGTGTCGATACTATGAAGTTCAAAATTTTTAATTTTAGACTTGCTTTAAAATTTCAGTCCTGTTTGTATTTTTTATATATTCATGCAAGTCTGTATTTTTGGAAACCAATTCTCTGCAGATCAAAATGTGTCGATACTATGAAGTTCAAAATTTTTAATTTTAGACTTGCTTTAAAATTTCAGCCCTGTTTGTATTTTTTTATGAACTGATTCATTGCAGATAGAAATGTTGAACTTTGTAGCATCGACACGTTTTGAACTCCAGACTTGCATTAAAATCTCAGCCCTGTTTGTATTTTTTTATGAACTGATTCATTGCAGATAGAAATGTTGAACTTTGTAGCATCGACACATTTTGAACTCCAGAATTGCATTAAAATTTCAGCCCTGTTTGTATTTTTTTATGAACTGATTCATTGCAGATAGAAATGTTGAACTTTGTAGCGTCGACACATTTTGAACTCCAGACTCGCATTAAAATTTCAGTCCTGTTTCCGAATGATATTCAATTAATTCATTCATCTCAAATTGTGCATGCTAATTTAATCGATTTTGAAAATGCAGCGAGGATTATAGAGTCGAAGGTCACCGCAGCCCCTCGAATTTGTATCGATGGAAACAATCGAATCGCTTTATTAAAAATTATGAAAAAGTTGTTGAATGTTCGAGCAGTTCAGAGTATTTTCGGAAAGCTTCTCACCTCCCTCGCTTTTCAACGACCGTAAATTTTATTCGTGAGGTAACATCCGCGTTACCGAGGAAGTTCAAAGGAGTTTCCGACCAGATTTGTGACCTTGCCCCGTGACAATGGTACGCGCGACCCCTCGCTGAAACTTGAGCCATTCAAATCGCAGACTCCATTCAGAGGGTATACATTCGAGAAGCAACGCTTTTGTGCCCGATTTCTTTCACCATTCGCTCAAATACACGCACAGGCACACATGCGGCACACAGACGGACCAGTTTCTGTGTCAGTGTCGCTCCTACCGTTTTTTCATCCCTCCAGTTTTCGACTACCGACATTCGAAGATTTCGCCAGATTAAAAACGTCTTTGATAATCTTGGAGACGAATTTCACGAATGACAAATATTTTGTGCTCGCTATGTTTCGGTTTCCTCGTAATTCCTTCGCGTACGATTTCCAGTTTCGATCGATTACGCAATGTTCTCGGATTTTTGTGGATTTTGGATAGGAAATTGAACCTCTACGCAGGCTCGATTTCATTCGAAGATTGATGGACGGTATCGACCCGCCGAATTTCTCGTCGTTATTCACTCACTTTTACGTCTCATTCCGACGAGACACGATTTCGCCCGCTGCGTTTAACCTGAATGCATCTTTCAGGATATTTCAGTCTCCCTTTTGTGGGTTTTCGAACCGGTACGCTATTCTTTCATCTCTCTCTCCCTACCGATTTCTTCTTTTTCGTTGGAGTCCCTTCCAGTAAAACCGCCCTTACCTGAAATCATCCCCTGCTTCAGTTCTATACCTGCGGCGACCTTCGACGGTTTCATTTTCGACAGGAATAAATTTATAAACTGGTATCGTCGCGACAGTCTACAACTTCTCGATAAAGTTTGCTAAATGGAATGATAATCGGATGAATAAACTAAAAAATTTCCAAAACATTCTTATTTTCCTTGATACTCATGACTAACTCTGATGTTTATGCAATTTGCAATTTGTGTAGACTGATTTTAAGACGGTGAAATTAAATGATATCTTATTTTTAGTGGCTTTTGTAGATCTGAGGTAAATAAAAATTGTACTAAATTCTGTCGAATTTTATGTTCCACTAATTTTTAAAAATTAATAGAATGAATAAATGCATGAATTATGCAACTATCGCTTTTGAGAATTTTCAAAAAATGCTAGTATATGAAATGTGACAGAATTTGGTACGATTTCAATTTATTTCAGATCTAAAAAGGCTACTACCACAGAAAATAAGATCTTATTTGACTCGAGTTTCTTAAAATTAATCTACAAAAATTGCAATTATTAATTAAACGAATCGGTTTTATTGGTTCTCATCTGCGGCGACCTTCTACGATTTCATTTTCGAAATAAAGAATATAATAAAAATAAAAAGGCTACTACCTCAGAAAAGAAGATCTTATTTAATTCGAGTTTCTTAAAATTAATCTACAAAAATTGCAATTATTAATTAAACGAATCGGTTTTATTGGTTCTAATCTGCGACAACCCTCCACGATTTCATTTTCGAAATAAATCTATATACTGATATGCCCACAACTTTTCCTCGGATGCTGATGAGAATTGTGTGTCTAACGAATCGATTTTTATTATTTTGTTACAGAAGTCAGTCTGAGGATGACACAGAGAAATGAAAGGGGCGACGACCAGGCTGTTCCACTAACTGTGATCTAGTCATATTAATTGTACAGATATAGTTCTAAAGCGTATCGTTTTCGCCAGTACCTTAATGGTAATTTGCTTGTAACGTGTTGGCCGCAGCAAACCGTTTGTATTTTCACAGAACAGAAATTTGTTACACGATGCTCACGATAGCCAGTAGAGAATGTTCACAACAGTTTTCCATAATGTTCTATTACAGTTAACTTTGGCAGTCAATGTGTTAATGATGCAATCTCCGACCAAGTTTTTGTTTGTAATTGTAAATACAAAGACGTGTTAGAGGTAGTAAGATGATGTCGTATCGACATTAATTGTAAGGAGACGTCCACGAGGGATGAAGCATTCCAGAGTGCCTTTAGAGTTATCGATAAACTGCGGATGTATCGATGTATCGATTGCAACAAATAGAAACTAAATCGAACGTTTGTTTCTTCCCTTAACGATTTAAGGAGAAACGATACATAGACATATTTTGAATTCTTAAAATTTTACAATTTTCAATATCATCTCAATTTTGTTATACATGCATAAATATCCGCAAGTCTAGTTATCAACCTTCTATACCCTCCGCAATAAGTAGTAGCAGGTTTGTTCTTTTAAAAAGATAACAAGACTACCCCGACATCTAACCCATTGTCAGTTAACGGATTTGTTTAAGTATCGAGCGTTACAAATTTTAAGAATGTTACGAACAAGACGCGAAAATATTTATGTAAATTCGGAGAGGTATTCGAATACTGTTCTCGCGAATTAAGAAACGTTTGATTGTAATATAATTTGTAATAATATTGTAAATGATATATGTTGAACGGAAGTGGTTAAATTATGAAACAATGTAAATTGACATCGAGACAGTGCCTTTTTTTGTAAATATTGAAAAATAATTCGTTAAATATATTGGGCGACGTTATGAACAATAGAAGGATCTTATTATTACCTCACGTTCCCTCGATCCCTGAGAATCATACAGAATATTTTTACTGCTAAAAACAAATTGCGTGCAATTCAATTTACGAGAGGACGAATTGATATATTGGTACTAGCGTTGGAGGGTTAGTACTGCGGCTGAAGGAAAATATTTTCGAGACACCTGACTTCACGGTTCAAACCAGGTACAGCGATTACTTGACGGACAGTTTTCTAGGAATAGTTGTAAATAACGGTGCATCTCGATGGTAGAATCGGTCCCTTAATAAATGAAAATTCAACTAGTCTCATCTCATGTTCAGGTAAATATCCAGCCTCAGCCTAACGGGCCTGATAGCCTTAGTTAGCTTAGGCAGAGGTCCAACCTTACTTCCAGGTACGTATCGATCTGTCGTTTCAATCGTAAACCGACGAAAGGGACAAAACTTTGAGATAATAGAAAAATGTTTTACATGCAAGATGGGCGAATCAAGAAATAAACTAGACGGTTATTGTTGCTCGCGAGAGGGTTAGTGGTATGGATGTTATTTGGTATGTGACTTCCCGATTCGTTAGTGGCAGTACATTATTATCATTATTTAACTTAGTGTACGTTTTAAGAAGATTACACGTTCTCAGGGATTTTCAACAGCTTTCTGCTTATCAAAATGTTTGCTATATGGCGTCGCATGAAACCAACATCGTATGCTCGTTGCTCGTTTGGTTACTTTACTCGCTTACTTTCACTCCCACTCTGGGCAATTGAAAATCTTCATATTTTCTATTAATTTTCAATTTAATCTCACAAGGAGAGTGCAAGGCCTTCGGGTCACCGATTTGGTTGAGATTTTGTATACTTATAGATCTCGATCTCTCATTTACGAATATATGCTATTATAGGTGCATAAACTCAATAATTGTTGAGATATTTAATAAATAATGTCCTGTCTTTATAATGAATAATGTCCTCGTCTAGTGGCAACGTGCTACGCTTACACCCGGTGGGTTAGGTTCGATCCCATCCCGGGTAAAAATATTTTTTTTCTTATTTATTCATATTATTTATTCGCTATGTAAGGTAAAGGTACCAGTAGTTGACCATGAACGAGTAATTGACAATTTTATAGAAAAACATAAAAAATAAGATTTTGATAAGCTGTACACTTTTGATGAAAGTGAACCTCGGATGCCATATCATCTGTTGGTTTTTCTGTAATACTATTCTGTATTAACTTGCAACGTCTACTCTGTTCCTCAATTAAACTTTTTATGGAATTGATCTGTTTTATTTCTTATTTCATTCTTTAATTGTAACTTGTGCTGGAAATTGTTGAAACTAAATTATAGTGAAATGATTTTCAACATTGTTGCTTTAACCCTTTTTCTAGTATAAGTGGTCAACTACTAACGAATAGAAGGTCAATTACTAGATTTTTCATTTTCATGAGTGGTCAACTTCTGAAGCAATTACTGAATTTCTAAATATGTTTCTTAAATTTGTATAAATAAACTTTTTTTAAAACGTGGCCTTGGTACATAATTTAGAAGACTTAAAGAGTGTCTTTAGACATCGACTCTCACTATTTGATGACAGAGTAAATGGTTACTATTGTTCGCGTGGAAAACTTCTCTCAACTGGTCAACTATTAGTACCTTTACCTTAAACGTATTTGAAATTAGTACTGCAACCTTATGTGATGCAAGAAAAATTTCTTTTATTAGTTGACTGATGGGGTGGCCAAACGAATGAAGAATTGTATGATGATTTATTTGTAACCGACACGGGAGACTGTACGTGTACCATCAAATTTATTCAACCCAAATATACACCATTGATTCAACCATGAGATGTTTATTTTTACCGACAGATAAAAGATTTTCTAAAAAATATATAGAATTGCACTTACTTAATAGAACAAGGAAAAGAAATTTCAACTAGGGAAGATGAGCTTAAATTACATTCTCTAATACACGATCATTTGCATGCACCAATTTTCCAGCCTATGCTGGAATATGCATGATATGCAGCCGGATTAACAACCGACAGACAAATTTTCCAAAATGTCAACCAAATCTGTTTTACAATAGAAGTAGAAAGAAGCAAGTGCCAATGTAACAATAGCAAACTGTTTCTGTATATTATGCTTCGTATGCTTTTTCGACATGTACCACTGTTGTAATTGAAAATATGTAAGTACAATATCATTAAATTTATCATATACCATATTTCAGCTTCGTATATTTATTTTATTTCTTCTGTTTCCAGACACGAGAAAATAATTTACTATATTATTCATTTCGGTTAATTTATTTATAATTTATTAAGACTTTTGTACTTTAATTTATAATAATTGTATAATATCTTGTAAATAAGACGACATTGCATAGTGAATAAATAATATAAATAAATAAGAAAAAAAATATTTTTACCCGGGCTGGGATCGAACCTAACCCACCGGGTGTAAGCGTAGTACGTTGCCACTAGACCAGGACATTATTTATTATACGTATAGTATCTCTATAGAACTTTGTTTATTAAATATCTCAACAATTATTGAGTGTTTGCACCTATAATGGTATATATTCGTAAATGAGAGATCGAGATCTATAAGTATACAAAATCTCAACCAAATTGGTGACCCGAAGGACTTGCACTCTCCTTGTCAGTCAATAATTCGTTTTGAACTAATTGTTTTCTCAAAGATTGTAATATAAATTTTTTTGTACTTTCATCGATATTCTCTTCCTTAATATTCATTTCCTTCTTCCGTCCAGAAATGAAGTTTCTTGCCAGCAACTATTCCAATTTCTATAATTCGTTTTGAACTAATTGTTTTCTCAAAGATTGTAATATAAATTTTTTTGTACTTTCATCGATATTCTCTTCCTTAATATTCATTTCCTTTTTTCGTCCAGAAATGAATTTTCTTGTCAGCAACTATTCCAATTTCTATAATTCGTTTTGAACTAATTGTTTTCTCAAAGATTGTAATATAAATTTTTTTGTACTTTCATCGATATTCTCTTCCTTAATATTCATTTCCTTTTTTCGTCCAGAAATGAATTTTCTTGTCAGCAACTATTCCAATTTCTATAATTCGTTTTCTTAAAGATTGTAATATAAATTTTTTTTGTACTTTCATCGATATTCTCTTCCTTAATATTCATTTCCTTTTTCCGTCCAGAAATGAAGTTTCTTGCCAGGAGCTATTCCAATTTCTATAATTCGTTTTGAAATATAATAATTGTTTTCTCAAATATTGTAATATACATTTTTTTTGTACTTTCATCGATATTCTTTGAAAATGTATTCTCGACGGTACAAATGATTAACTCACTCTTGCATTGGGATAATTTTTGAATTATTGTAACCGGTAACATTAGCACTAGTTGCATAATTAAAAAAGGAAAATAAAAAAAATTTTTCTTTAAATAAAAAAAAATACAGAAAAAATCATAAAAAAGTGAAAATAAAATATGTATAATTATTACGTTTATTTCTTCGGTGGAAAATTTTCGTCCTCTCGTATAATTTGCATTGTTACTGATTTAAGTGAACTATTCATGCATCTATTGCATGCGCTCCACGTTTTTCGTTTTAAACCTTACAAGTATTTGCATAGCTTTTAAAAATGCACATTCACAAATTTTCAGGACTATCAGTATGGGGTTAGACATCTGTATGAGGCTAGGGAAAATTTTATTTTATATTTTTTAGTGCATTTTAAATTATACTTTTTAATCCGTCTTAATTGTACTTTTTAGTCCGTATATTCAAATTTGTTTCATTTAAATAATTATGTTTAGTTCGTTTTAATTTTTATTTAAATAATTATTTGTAATCCGTCTAAAAAACGTGATTTAAAAACATTGTTTTTTATTTAAATAATTCTTACGTTGTACGGACCGTAATTTGTATTACTCGCCAGCATACACACTCCCGCCGTAAGTCTTACGACCCCTCTGGTTGATATTCATGCCGCTTTTATTTTTATAAACTAATCCACTGCTATCCACTATCGATGCTACGAAGTTAGACATTTCTGAATCCAAACTTGCATTAAATTAAAATTCACTTTATAAAATGTTTACAACAGAAAATGTTTACTCACAATGTATTTTTGCAAACGTACAAATCGTTTATTTGTAATTACGTGGTATAAAGAAGAATTGCTGCATGTCTGCGATGACTTATTTTAAACTAATCCACTGCTATCCACTGTCGATGCTACGAAGTTAAACATTTCTGAATCCAAACTTGCATTAAATTAAAATTCACCTTATAAAATGTTTACAACAGAAAATGTTTACTCACAATGTAGTTTTGCAAACGTACAAATCGTTTATTTGTAATTACGTGGTATAAAGAAGAATTGCAATGCATGTCTGCGATGACTTATTCGAGCCGTGGTATGTCAAAATTATACTGGATACAGGCGAGTAGAAGCGTCAAAGTGACAGAGCATCGTTAACTACATATCGTACACATAAACGCGTTCACCCTATGATTACGGTGGACCAATTTCTGGTTTATGTGTGTATTGTGGTTACGAATATCGAAGAATTAGCAATCGAGACTTTCGACAGAAAAATTACTGTAATTCCGTCGGCGCGGCGATTTACTCGAAACCACAAGAACATTGACAAGGATAATGGAGGGATGGCTCCGCCCTTTCGCGGGACGCATTTCAGATATCCCCTCGCGCCGAGGAAAACACGGGTCGGTTTACGAAAATCGTTCTAATTTTTAAAGGTGTTCGCTCAGCGACCTTCATTACGCCATCACGATAATACCAGTTCGAAGAAAAAGAGCTTGTTAGTCGAAAATATTCATTTCCTTTTTCCGCCCAGAAATGAATTTTCTTGCCAGGAACTACACCAATTTCTATTTCCATTTCCGTCAAAGATGTGTGAATTGCAGTAAGCTAATGAAAAATCCAAATCTTTTTACACATTATACAGGGTGAGTCCACAGAAATAGCACGAATGATGTGTGTATTGTATGTATGTACGTGTGTCTGTTAACAGGCAACCCTATGTATAGTTAAATTTATAAAATAGAGAATCGGAACAGAAGAATTCTAAAATTGTAATTGCCAACGAATTGTAAAAAAGATCAGTTCGATACGTTTTACAAATAAATACGGCCTATTTCTTACAAGATGGAACTTGCATGGTCTCGAGGGTGCATTAAGGGGTAACCCCTGATCTGGGTATTTATCAGTGTAAGCAACCTCCACAATGAAAAACAGTTTGGCAACAGTGATGAACATGCATTTGTATCAATCTAACGCTTCAATTTCGCTATCAATACAGGTTGCTTTCTTTTTATCAATATCTTTATTGCTATTAATGGATCCGAGTGGCTTCAAGCCCTTTATATTTCTGTTGTTACGAATCTACGCTGATAGTTCTCCTGTCTAAGCGCCATCTCGTTTGAGTAGCTAAACTAAAATTAGTTCTACTTGCCCTTCATTGCTCTTCATGAACGGAATCTGGGGAACAATTGAATGCGATCACGGGAAAACATTTTTTGTCCTCATATTAGCATATTACGAGTTGTGTGAGGGCTCATTGTAAAGAGGAAGGTTCGTCGCAGGTCCCTCAGCCCATGATTCAAGTAGAAAAAATCATTTTGTATTAGAAAAATACATTAGAATCTGCGGAATTTTTCTTCATTTTTTCCCCCTACTTTGGATGCTCATATTATTAGATATAAACATAGTCTAACTAAATCATGAGCTGAGCGACCTGCGATCGACCTTCCTCTGTCAAAAGAAACTTTATGCAGCTCAAAATATGCTCATATGAGGACAAAGAATGGTTTCCCGCAAACACTGATTTCATCAACAAAACAGTGTTTGCGGGAAACCATTTTTTGTCCTCATATGAGCATATTTTTAGTTGCACCAAGGTTCTTTTGATAGAAGAAGGTTGATCGTAGGTCGCTCAGCTCATGATTTTAGTCGGAAAAACCATTTTGTATTAAAAAAATACATTAGACTCTGCGGAATTTTTCTTCATTTTTTCCCCCTACTTTGGACGCTCATATTATTAGATATAAACATAATCTAACAAAATCATGAGCTGAGCGACCTGCGATCACCTTTCCTCTTTAGAATGAGCCTTCACACAGCTCGTAACATGCTTGTATAAAAACAAAAAATGGTTTCCCTTAAACACGGTTTTCACTTGTTTTTCTAGTAATATTCTAGTAATATGCTAGTCATATCCATGGGTACGGTACCCTCTTAATCTGATGTTAGTAGCTTTTTTGTAGGTGGACGCGTAAAAGACATATGAAGGTCAACTTCATTTTTAACTTCCCGATTCATAGGGAAGTTACTGTAATTACCCCGAAAATCGAAAATCGATTTTTTAGCAGAGCTTCACGTTTCATGGTTATTTATTGGGGTCATTTTAGACTATTTTTATCAAATTGTTAGTGTGTGTGTGCGTATGGCCGTTTTTATGTTATGAAATCTTTCGTTAACGTTTTCTGAAAAAGTAACAACGCGATCAGAATGATGAATGATGCAATCGATGTGCCCCGTCGTAACTTAGAACTGATTAGATTTTGGTTCATATTGGTCAAGTAGTTTTTTAGATTTTTTAGTTTTTTTCAAAAGAAGTTCATTCAAGAATGCAATTTATACGAGAGGACGGAAATTTTCCACCGAAGAAACAAACATAATAATTACATATATTTTTTTTTATAATTTAAACAAATTTATTTAAAAAAATTTTTTTTTATTTTCCTTTTTTAATTATGCAACTAATGCTAATGTTACCGCTTAGAATAATCGAAAATTATCCCAATGCAAGAGTGAGTTATTCATCGCTACTGCCGAAAAAACATTTTCAAAGAATATCGATGAAAGTACAAAAACATTTATATTTCAATCCATTAAAAAAACAAGCCGTTCAATACGAATTATTAACTGAGATGAAATTGAAAGTTAATATAAAAAAATGGTTAATGGAGCATGCGAGCAACGAACATACGATGTTGGTTTAATGCGACGCCATACAGAAAACATTTTGATAAGTAGGAAACTATTGAACTTCCCTGAGGACGTATAATCTTCTTAAAAAGTACACTAAATAATGATAAAAATATACTGCAACTAACGAATCGGGAAGTTCTTTGTGTGGCTCGTGGAGAGTCACACACAAAATAACATCCGTACCACTAACCCTCTCGCGAAATCGCAAAGCGAGCTACAATACCCCCACCTGCGAAGCTCGCGAAGCGAGCGAGCAACAATAACCAGCTAGTTTTTAATGGGATGAGGTATTTTTTAATACATCAACCGATGCAGCTGGACATTCGTTATAAAAATGTACTAACCTATGTATGTCGAAAAGTTAGTAGTTCAGGAAATATTTAAATCCAAACCAAAACACTTCGTGTGAAGGTTAACCAAGTTCCCCGGCCCATCCACTTCAATGATATGAAGGATGGACCAAGTTTCTCTCGCCTATCAAAGTTGTGATATTATGGATGGACTGGAAGTTCTTCTTGCCTACAAGCAAGAAGTAATAAAAGCAAAAACAAAGTAAATTAGCAACAATTAAGTTTAACTCAACTGAAAATTTACGATCGAGAAACACGAAACTATTATCTGTTTATTATCGTGTTTCCCACGTGATCATGCGCTGTCATGGCAGATGGCATCTGCGTCGAATTTTTTGGTAAACTGGAACTGATCATTCCATATTTTAAATCGTTCCAATGCGACTTGAATTAACTTCGAGCAGGGAGCATATCTGAATCTGTATCGCGGCGCACGAATACAATCGGGCTTCAGTCCAGTCGGATCGCGGTGTAATCATGAAAGACGGCTAGCTAGGCAAATATTTGTAGTCACTTCCTGCCTTGAAACTTTCTCATAGGTCTGGGATTCTAGTGTACACATGCAGGAAAATGATCTCAGGAAGATCGGTTCACAGGGGACCGTTTTTATTAAGGCATATGAGCCGTTTATTTTCAAACCGAACCAAGTCCATTTAACTAAAGTATAATGATTTTCTACATAGATTTGGATCTAATAATTCTATAGGATTAATGAATAAATATTATTTAACATATTTTACTCCTTACTTTTTAATCAAAGATATCTTTGGGTATATAATAATTATTTTTATTTTCCTTATAATAACTTTAATTTTCCCCTATACCTTAAGAGATCCTGACAATTTTATTATAGCCAATCCAATAATTACTCCTGAACATATTAAACCTGAATGATATTTTTTATTTGCTTACACTATTTTACGAATTATTCCTAATAAATTTGGAGGGGTTATAGGATTATTTTCATCTATTTTAATTTTATTATTTATACCATTTTTAAATCATAATAATCTAACATCTAGAAAATTTTACTTTTTAGGTAAAATTATATTTTGAATTTTCATTTTATCATTTATTATATTAACTTGATTAGGAGGACAATTAATTGAAATCCCTTTTATTATATTAAGAATTTCATTTACAATAATTTATTTTATATACTTTATTTTTTAACGCGCACAGGTTCGATCTAATTTTACATAAAACACTATTTGCAAAATATCACAAAATCATTTTTCAACGTTTCGATCTAGATATAGATCATTTTCAAGAAAATAATAAAATTTTGCGTCTGTAAAATAACCGACATTTAATGTTAAAGAACTGTATATGATTTTTTTTTATTAATTAAAGGTTTTAACGATAAACTCATTGTAACTCACTCGCTTAGTGTAAATTAAACAATTTTAGTTTCGATTGGGTTTGACATTACTGTAACCACATGTTGGTGTTGAGCCGGTATCTGTAAGACTGCGGCAATATAAGGTCTACTAAAAAAAAAAATCATATACAGTTCTTTAACATTAAATGTCGGTTATTTTACAGACGCAAAATTTTATTATTTTCTTGAAAATGATCTATATCTAGATCGAAACGTTGAAAAATGATTTTGTGATATTTTGCAAATAGTGTTTTATGTAAAATCAGATCGAACCTGTGCGCTGAAATCATTATACTTTAGTTAGAAACTAATTGCGATCGATATTACGTATTTATTATCAAGTCCATTTAAGTCTGAATTGAGATATTTAGGAGTTTGCGTTTCAATCAAATTTAAAATATACGGAGAGCACACCAATGTATCACACTTCGTAAGTGTATCTAACAAGTAGGGTTTGCAATACCGGGCCGAGAATATGATACCGGTATTCGGTATTTGTTTAAACATTGTATCGGAATACACAAATGATATCGGCGCTACAGGTTCGATCAAAGATACAATAAATTAGCAATTTTGCAGAATTATAATTTCAACGTTTCGGTTCGGCTTTGAACCATCATCAAGAAAAGTCCGCGTCTGTGAAATATTAATAGTCACTGTTATTAAATAACACGGGAAATTTTATAGTTTAGACAAGAGGTAATATACATACTTGTTAATTATGAAAAAACACAGAATGAAGAGTATAAACGAAATGGCACTTGTCAGTAAGAAGGTTTAAACTGTACTAGACTGTAACCGTTGTGACAAAGTCAAGACGGAAAACAAGAGAACATCGTAGATATAACTAACCTATCAGATGTCAAGGATCAAGAGGCACCAAATCAATGTTAGGCGCGAATTTTAAATTCTAAATATTCATCAACAAATTTCCAACCTATGTATTACCAAACAAATTTTTTTTTTTTGGTAGAAAAATTAGCAATCATTTTCTGGGTGAAATTTCACAGAACGATGTTAATGTGCTTAACATATTTATAAAACTGGAAGTTCTAAATTTACGAATCAAAACGGTTCGAATCAAAAGTTCTAAATTTACGAAAAAAATTTACGATCCAAAAACACGTAACTACTATAATTATTAGTAATTACGATCCCGAAACACGTAACTATTATAATTATTAGTAATTACGATCCAGAAACACGTAACTATTACAATTATTATTAATAATTATAATTATTATTACTAATAACGTGTTATTAATAAGTTACGTGTTTCTGGATCGTTATTACTAATAATTATAATAGTTACGTGTTTCTGGATCGTAAATTTTTTTCGTAAATTTAGAACTTTTGATTCGAACCGTTTTGATTCGTAAATCCAGAAACACGTAACTATTATGATTATTATTAATAACTATTATAATAATTATTACTAATTACGTGTTTCTGGATTTACGAATCAAAACGGTTCGAATCAAAAGTTCTAAATTTACGAAAAAAATTTTCTGGATCGTAAATTTTGATATAAATCAAATATATGTTCTCGGTGCACAGTTTCGATCAATAATAAAAGTAATAACTAATTTGCTTAGTTTGATGTATATGTAATAATTATATGTAATGATTTATATGTATTATATTACATGTATATATAAATACATATATTATATGTATTATATGCATTATATTACATATAATGATGATTTATATGTAATAATTATATATACATATATATATTTTTTAATTATGCAACTAATGCTAATATTACCGCTTACAATAAAATTATAAAACGCTAAATTCAAATAAAATTGCATTTGTTTTTACTTTTGTGCTGTTTCGTTATCTGTTGTTTCAAAATCGTAATCTAAATAGAACACCTCGAAATTCATTGTAATTTCAAATTTAATTGAAGAAAATAAATCATTCGGTCGACACGAATATCTGAATTATTCAATTGTGACTTAAATTTTGGAACAAAACCGCATGGTTCCAAGTCTCATTCCAGGCACATCGCACATTCGCAGCATTTCAGCGGTGTATTTAGGGATTGCAATACCGGTACACCGGTATACCGAATACCGGTATTTCGTGCTATTTTGCAATTTCGTGATACCGGTATTTGCTACGGTAAAATATCGGTATTTTCGGTATTAGCTATAAATAATAAATATTACTTTTCAGGCATCTACTCTTATTTGAAATACGTATTTATAGTAGTTACAAAATCAATTATTTGCTGTCTTGTCATTTGCTGAATTACAATTAGCTATAAATCAAAAATTGCCACAAACAATAATACAAAACTAACAGAAAAAATAGATTTATCCAAAACTGTGGGAGTTTTTTAAATCTAATTTAAATAATCAATTAACTCAAAGATCATTTACCATAGTTATTTATTTTGAACACAATTTTGATTGAAGAAAACATAATACAAATATACGTCTGAACGTTGAATAATGTATAAGAGGAATAAGCTGTTTAATCAATACTGTCGCAAAGGAACGATTCTTTTTTTTATATTAACATCTTGTTTCAATATACTGGATGATCCAATCCAAATGGAGCATTAATCCATAATAATGAAGAAATTTAAGAATAATGAGAAATTAATCCATAAAAACCATCAGACGAGAGATCGACTTGTTAGAAATTGAAGAACATCAGCAAATATTTAGAGAAAGTATATCGCTCCTTATTAATAGTGCCAATTATTATTAACGTCAACCAGCTTGGATACGAAAAGAGCATTTTCAAGTGCAATTAATTTGTGCAGAAAAATCCGTTCCAGGATTTATGACAGTTTACTGGATGCATTATGTTTTTTACAATCACATTTCAAAAATTTGCAGTTAATTTAGTTAATGTTTTTTCTATTAATAATATTTGCACTTAGTATCTAGACTATCTCTTTACCCTTAGTTATTAGTATCTCCTTAATAATAATATTATATGTTTGTTCCTTTTTTGTATTATAATGCTGTAATGGTTGGTTTTTTATATTATATTTTATGTTTCTGACGTTAAAAATTATTATTTTACTGCTTTTATTAATAATATTTGATTATAACATATTCTATAAAAAAATATTCTATAGAAAACAAACCACTACAGTGCTATAACACAATAAAGGAACAAAACATATAGAATAATTATTAAGAAGTTTTTGACTGCTTTTATTAATAATATTTGATTATAACATATGTTCCTTTATTAAATATTTGTACATAACAAAATTGTTTATATTTTTGTAGTTCATTATTTTTTTTTACATAATAAATATGGCACAGAAACAAATGTGTTCTTGTACCTTTCTGAAAATTCCTAATACCGGAATTAGTACCGGTACACCGGTACAACGTTTAAAAAAATACCGAATACCGATATAGTATTTTTAGTCCGGTATTGCAAACCCTAGGTGTATTGCTGATAGAAAATGTAAAATATCCCATTGGCGTACTTCTGAATATACTCCTCCTTAAATTCAATATCCATGGCCACAATCGTTAATGTACACAATGATCACTCAGAAATCCGTATCTTTCTTGTTTTTACTTTGTTTACAAATTTCCAATAGCTTTCCACAAATTCACAAAACGATCACAAACAAATTCATTGAAATTTGGACAAGACAACGTTTGTCAAGTCAGCTAGTAACAAATGAATTTGCACAAGTGTCCACGGTCAACTTATAAATATGAATGAATCGCTTTGCATAAATGTTCTATCACTTTGTCGTGCGCCTATATGATTGCTTGTAATTTAAAGAGGTTAGGCGTAGCAGGTCCTTCAAACGTGGCAGATGAAGAGATTAAAGGCGTCGCTTGGCGGACTTCTCCGAAGTGGGCGCGCGCTCGTGTTATAAATCTTGAAATTTAAATCCAATTTAAGAGGACGAGATGGTTTGTAACAAGATGCAACGAGTGTCGCTGGCCTGTTCCTTCCGAGGATCCTTACCGGCAAGACAGAGCTCTGCGTTTGTATGGTTAATGTACCCTCGTCCTTTTAACTCGTTGGTTCGACCGCGATTCGATCGGTCCGCGGGCACTGCGTACGTCTTCGTATGCCCGGACTCGTGTTCCTCTTCTTGTTCCTTGTACAAGTTCGGCTCCATCGATGGGGATCAGAGGATTTACTTCACTACCTGAAAAACAATCCACCCCTTGGATTCCGAGTAACGCGTGTCCGCGTTACGCCGACGACTAATGCGTTCGCACGATTATCACCAGCTTAATGAATTTTCGCGCTATGATACACGGTTAGTGTTCCTCCTCGAGAATTCTTTCTCGAGGATTTCTCGAGAAATTTTATAATGGGTTATTTCTGCAGAAATACTGCAATTTCTCGAGATATTGAAATCTCGGAAAATTCTTATGGATCTCATTTATTTTGTAACATATTTTCGGAAATGAATTTTTAGTTAACTCAAATTGCATATTACTAATCAATCGCGTACGTATAAGCATATACAGGGTGTCCCAAAACTACCCTAGGAGCCGAAAATGGGAGGTTCCTTGGGTCATTTGAAGCGACAGTTTCCTTTACAAAAATGGTGTCCGTGGCTTTGTTTAAGAGTTATTAACGAAAAACACGGACCAATCAGAGCGCAGCTATAGCGAACGGAGTCCGACTCTGCGACAGGTCCCGCGAGGCGTGGTGTCGCCATTGGTCGATTCAGAATCAATCCGCTGTAGCCACGCTCTGATTGATCCGTGTTTTTTGTTAGTAACTCCTAAACAAAGCCACGGACACCATTTTTGTAAAGGAAACTGTCGCTTCAAATGACCCAAGGAACCTCCCATTTTCTGCTCCTAGAGTAGTTTTGGCACACCCTGTATACAAGCAGCATATCGATGCCTACGTATACACCCTAGTAGCACAAAAATATTGGGTAAATGTTTGTTTTAAATATTGGAAAAATATTTTTTGAGCCACACTTTTTCATATGAGAAAAATATTAGATCTGAATATTGTATACCAAGAAATGTAAATTGAATGTTTAGAAAATATAAGCTAAATATTCAGAGAATATAAATTACATGTTTAAAAAATATAAAGTAAATGTTTAAAAAACGTGAAACCCATATTCAAAAAACGTTCAATTAAATCTTCAAATTTAAGAGAAAGTTATAAAAAAATTAGAAACTATATATAATAACACCACTTTCTGTGCACTGCTTGAGGGAATATTTATCTTCGTCTTTGGAAGGGGCTAATTAAAAATACAGAAATTTTTTATGCAGTTAGAAAGATTAATGGCTCGAATAAATGCTACATTCGTAGGCCCACAGATTTTTTTTATTATATTAGTATATTAGGGAATAATATTCTATTTCTAATATGAAATAAAGATTCATTTAATATTTAGAAAAAATATTTTTCTCGTAACATGAAATAGATATTTTCTGCATATTTAAAAAATAATATTTGTTACTTAATATTAAACAAATATTATATGAATAATTGAATATTCAAAAAAGATTGAATCTCTTTTTAATATTATATGGATGTGTATACAATATTTTGTGCTACTAGGGCATGTTTGCAATGTGATAATTTGTAATAATTGTTGAGGATGCGCGAATGTGATATAATGTTTAGGCGGCACAACAAATTCCAAATAGGCTTCTTGGAAAATATAACAATGATTCTTATGAAAATAGTGAAAAACTTTCAGATTATCAGAATGAGGAACTGTCACTGGAAAAACAGTTAGAATTAGAAATTGCAGATGGCCTTCTAGAATTCAGCGTCCGAAGAAAATTAATTCCGGAATCTAACAAAGGAATGCCAGATTTTTCAGTCCACTGGAAAAAGGACACCCAATCTGCAGCAATTTTTGTATGTTCTACAGGGTGGGGCGCAAATTAGTCCCCACGATTTTTCAGCCCCTTCGGATGGTCGGACAGAAAAATGTTTCTTACCAAAGTTAATCAGTATTTAACCGACAAGAAATTGCAATTTTTTAAATTAAACAAAAATCTTTTCTCAACAGAAAAATCAAGGTCGCTGTCATATCTTTTAATGGAACTGGGTATTTTTAACTTCATAATATTGTAGGCGACGTCAAAACGAATTCAACGACCTACTACACGATGACTTTCAGATGACCTTGAAAGAAAATATCGCCATGAATCAATCAATACCTTGATTTGTGTATCTCTAAATGCGAGGCGTTGCTATTACGTACCGCCGTAATATTTCAAATATTCTGGGAATTGATTCGTGGCAATATTTTCTTTCAAGGTCATCTGAAAGTCATCGTGTAATAGGTCGTTGAATTCGTTTTGACGTCGCCTACAATATTATGAAGTTAAAAATACCCAGTTCCATTCAAAGATATGACAGCGACCTTGATTTTTTTGTTGAAAAAAGATTATTTTTTAATTTAAAAAATTGCAATTTCATGTCGGTTAAATATTGATTAACTTTGGTAAGAAACATTTTTCGTGGGGACTAATTTGCGCCCCACCCTGTATATACAATAAAGCCGAAGTCCACACAAAATGAAAGAAACTTTCCTACGGTTGCAGATTTTGTCACAAAAAAATAGAAGTAGATTGTCTGATACCATATTCGATGCATTATGCTTCTTAAGAAGTCATTCCAAAACAAAAGCGTAATGTTTCATTTTATAAAAGTTCGGTTTTAAATAAATTAATCTATCGGTTATATTTAACGTCTATTTTTTCCTTGTTTTTAAAGTTATGTACATGTTCGACACGAATAAACATTGACTTAAAGTTTTTTGAGCTTTCGATAAATATTATCAACGATATTCCAAATATCATAATTTCCCTAATATTTTTTTATTTTGTTAAGAATTCTAGAGAATTCTCGAGAATTCTCGAAAAATATAGTCTTATTTCTCATTTCTCGAGAAATGAAAAACGTTGAGAAATCAGGAACACTATACATTTTTAAAAGCTATGAAAATACCTGTAAGATTTAAAACGAAAAACGTAGGGCGCATACGATAGATACATGAATAGTTCACTTAAATCAGTAACAATTTTATTGCACTGCAAATGATATGGATTGTTGTGCGAGTTTTCTTAACGATGGCTACTCTCTAAACTCTTTACTATTATAAACTCTTTATTCTCTAAAGTCTTTACTTTTAAAAATGCACAATCACACATTTTCAGGACTATCTGTATGGGGTTAGACATCTGTATGAGGCTAGGGAAAATTATATTTCATATTTTTTAGTGGATTTAAAATTATACTTTTTAATCCGTCTTAATTGTACTTTTTAGTCCGTATATTAAAATTTGTTTCATTATTCTTTTTTTTATTTAAATAATTATTTTTAGTTCGTTTTAATTTTTATTTAAATAATTATTTTTAGTCCGTCTTAAAAACGTGGTTTAAAAATTTTTATTTTATTTAAATAATTATTTTATATTTTTTAGTGCATTTTAAATTATACTTTTTAATCCGTCTTAATTGTACTTTTTAGTCCGTATATTAAAATTTGTTTCATTATTAATTTTTTTTATTTAAATAATTATTTTTAGTTCGTTTTAATTTTTATTTAACTAATTATGTTTAGTCCGTCTCAAAAACGTGGTTAAAAAAAATTTTTGTTCGTTTAAATAATTATTTTGTTTTTTAGTGCATTTTAAATTATACTTTTTAATCCGTCATAATTGTACTTTTTAGTCCATATATTAAAATTTGTTTCATTATTTATTTTTTTTATGTAAATAATTTAAATAATTATTTTTAGTCCGTTTTGATTTTTATTTAAATATTTATTTTTAGTTCGTCTTAAAAACGTGGTTAAAAAAAATTTTCTTTTATTTAAATAATTATTCGTTAATAACTCGTTATTAAACAAACAGACGGACATGAAACCGATTTAATATTGCATTGTCATCTAGTTTTGAGCTATGTTTCAAATTTCGAGTCTCCAGATCATCGGGAAGTGGTTTAAAATACGATTACAAGATTTTGCGGAAGGAAAGCGGAAGGAAAGCGGACAGACGGACAGACAGACAAGAAAGCGACCTAATAAAAACGTGGTAAAAAAAACGTGGTAAAATGGTACTATGTAGAAATATAAAATTACCTGGCATTTTTTGATCAATTTGTCAAAATCAGACTGAAATAACTGGAAATTCTTGAGACGAAGGAATACATGAAGTAAAGATTATAGCAAATGTTCTTGCTCTTTATTAAATCAGAAGACATTTTCGGTTGCTGTCATTTATTACAGGCTGTTGCTATGTCCACAGGAAATATTCGGTTACTTAACCCACTTAGATACTGTAGAATTTAAATACATGTATGTACATATCTGAAGAGAAGATCGTCAACAGTATATCCAATGTAATGGAAGAATAAGTATCAATCATATTCTTTTCTCTTTCTCACTATAATCAGTACGATAACTTTTGCCTGCAGAAGAATACTTAAACAGCGTTCAATTACGTGAATACACTTGCGTAACTTAATATGAATGTAGAACGCTTACTCTCTTGAATGATAAATGATATACGCGCTTGCATAAAAGTGCTTGCTATGGCCTCTGTAATGGATGTGGCTTGAAATTAAAAAAATTAACAAAAGCAATATTTTTCTTCCTTTTCAAAAGAGTTGTATGCTAAAATGACATACAAACTGTTGTCTTCGTGTCTTGGGAGTGCTGCGACTTTAAGTAAATTAATATATTTACCAACAAAGATAATTCAAATCGTTAATTATCAATATTATGGGTTGTTATATGTATATGAATTTCCTTATTATAGTGTCTTTAACCAAACGTGATTTCTTTCAAATAAAATTCATTACTTCAAATAACTCCTAATCAACACACTTTGGCAAATTATTATAAATTTTTCAATTTCATTGTGGTAGGGAATGGATGTTTTTGTCATCCAACTAACTTTGCGTTTATAATCTTTATTAACCCTTTGCATTCCGAATTATTTTTCAATTTTCTTGCCAAGAACTACCTACTATTTTTTTATACTTTTTTTTTATTAAACCCTACTATTTTAAGTGTTTTATTTCTTTACTTCAAAGGACAGTTCCCTGATCGCAGCTTATTTGAAACACTTTATGTTTACTAATCGTAATAAATATTACACAAACTTTGTTGTGATTTATGTTTGAGCAACGTATATTTGTTTTCGATTAGAAAGTAAGATAATTAAATAGATAAAGGAAGTACCAATAAATACACATAAAAAACCATGGTAATTGGTATTTTAAACAATTTTTTTCTATTTAAATTGAATTCAACCATGGACTCTTGTACGAATTAGAACTTGTGAAAACAAAGTTTGAAATAATGAACTTTGAAATTTTACACCTTAAAAAAAGCGTAACCTAACCTTCCTATTAACCTTCCTATAGTTCTTCCTACCGCGAAAATAACGAAATTTTCAAAAGGCTTAACGCAAAGCATATAGGGTATGCTTAAACACATGACGTATTTAGTCTTTTGAATTTTTCAAGAAAAAAAATTGTTTTCAAAATTTTTTATTTATTTACTTAATGTCCGCCTTAAATATAAAAAACTAACAGCCCCCGACACGGCTTCGCCCGTGCTAAATGTGAGAAGAATTTAGATTTTGATTTTTTTTTACAGGTTTGCACCTGGGTTTTTAATCATAAGGTTGGTTATAAAAGTTTCCTAGAGCTGCTGCTCCCTACACCTTTACCTTCTTAATATTGATTTGTCAACATGATGATTGTTGTCATTAGTGCAGCTTATTGGATAGCAAGAAAAATTTCAAAAAACTTGCTGAAAGGTTTAGCATATTAGCTAACATGGCTCAACGGTATAGAAGTTGATATATTGCAGCGCCATCTACAGTGGCGAGTTTCAAAAAAATGTGTAAAAACCTTCTCCATGAAAAAATACATATATGTACCAAGTTTCATGTTGATCGGTCAAACAGATTCGAAGTCTATTAATCATATTAATCTAATTAAACAAATATCTATTAATCTATTAATCTTTTTTCTTTAATCTTAAATAATTAATTAAAGAACTTGGCTCCTGTTTACAGGATGCTTTTGTTGGGATTTCATCAACTTTTGTTTAAATTTCATCAATTATCAAGTAGATATTACTCTTATCCCTGATTCATTAAATCTTGAACATCTATATATGTATATATAAAAATGGATGTTTATGTGCGCGCACACACACACACACACACACACACACACACACACACACACACACACACACACACACACACGCACGCACGCACGCACGCACGCACGCACACACACACACACACACACACACACACACACACACATCCATTTTTATATATATTGATGTTCAGGATTTAATGAATCAGGGATAAGAGTAATATCTACTTGAAACATCCATTTTTATATATATTGATGTTCAGGATTTAATGAATCAGGGATAAGAGTAATATCTACTTGATAATTGATGAAATTTAAACAAAAATTGATGAAATCCCGACAAAAGCATCCTGCAAACAGTACCCAAGTTCTCTATGGCCGTAAAAAGTTGTGAGATCAAACAAAATACGGCCAAGTTCGTTAGCTTGAAAATATCTATTTTTTTTATTATGCTATGAAACCCCACATGGGATTATTAGCAGCATGTACATTAGGGTGGACCTTAGTTGATCTTGTGCAAAATTTTTTTTAAATTCATTTGATGCGACCCTTGCAATCTGTTATACTCGGTAAAAAACCAATTCCCTCCAAATTTCAAGTCGATCGGACAAAGGGAAGACGTGCCGCAACGAGTTTGTTTATGCAGAAAATTTTAATTTTGCGAAAAATGAAAAAGTACACATTTTTTCAATCCCACTGGTCATTAAACACTATTTTAATGTAATATTCTTATTATATCAAAGCAAAAATTAAATTGTTTAATGAATTTGTTTAAGCAAAATTTTTAATATTTATTTTTTAAACATAAAATTTGATCTCACATTAATATAAGGAAAAGTAGAAAAAGACAGTTAAATACTTATAATTAAATATTTTATTTATAGGCCTAATTATAATAAGAGTATAAATAATTTTTAAAAATCTGTACTTAATGTTGTTTTATCAATTTTTGGGTATTTTTCCCTTTAATCGGTTACAATTTGTAATATGAATTGTTTTTCTTCTTCGTTTTTGCATAACTTTAAATTATAATCTTTCATTAATTTTATTGCCCTTTCTGCAACGTCATTCACAACTTCTAATTTTGTTATAATAACTATCGCTTCGGTATAATTATTATTAGTTTCCCATAGTGCTGGATCAATTAAAAGAAAATCTGAACTTATATTGAACCGTTTGAAAAAATTATTTGATTCAGATGATACGAAATGTTGTATTTCCAAATTCGGAAGATTTTTAATTTCTATAGTCGTTGTCATGTATCTCTTATAATTATTATTATCGTTTACATTTTGTAGTGCTTGCACCATCGATCTTTTTGTTTCTACTGAAACTTTTTTTATCAAAAAACGATAGCGCCGCATTCTCCGGTGACAACTACCATAAATGGTTCACAATTTTTTTTAATGCCACATCGCTTATTTCTTCGTTAACATTTTTGTAATGAATTATATTTTTGATGAATTCTATATCTACACGTGGCGCCATAGCAGCCATTGGGGTCAAAATCCACGGCTCAATATAAACGTTAATTAGAAATACACATGTATCTCTAAGTAGACTACTTAGTAGACACTAGAGCTCATAGCTCTACTCCGTAATGTAATAAACCAAAATATTGACAATATTGTTGAAACTTTCAAGTAAAATTTCTTATTATACAACCAAAAGATGATATTTTTATGTTATAACAGTAACTCTTATCATTAAAACATAAAATTTGAGTTGCATGTAAAATTAAAGGGAAATTACTGAAATTTTCAAACTTCAAACCGATTGCGACACCCTTTCCTGTTGTCCAATTGAGTTCTTCTTTTGCAGAACTTATTTTTTTTGGATCTGGAACAGATCTAGGGGGTCGCATAAAAAAAATCAGATGGTCGAAAAATAAGGTCCACCCTAATGTACATACCTGTACATGCTAACATTACAGTGACAACTTATAAACTAGGATAAGTAACATAATTAACAATTCTAGTACGACATTATAGATACAAACAGTGAGATTTGAGAAAACTGTGAATAAGAAATAGAGGACAAAGAGAAGGTCCACACAAAAAAGCATCTATTGTTGCAATACTGAAAAAAGCGTTTGTAAAAATTAGTTTAGAAGAACGCTAATAAAATGCATTAATTTATTTATTTACTTAATGATATAACGATAATAACGAGAGGAAGAACTATAATAAAAGATAGATAGAAGAACGATAATAAAATGCATTTATTTATTTATTTACTTAATGTTCGCCTTAAAAATAAAGAATGTTTAGCATTTAATCTTTGTGATTTAAAATATATTAGTTACAATTTGCTTCAGAATGAAAGGATAACGTAGAAATGTAAATATTAAAACTGCTAGCTTGAAATTGGATTTAGGCCACTTTCAAAATGGCTGAAATATATCGTCCAAACTTGGCCGCTACCAAACACCTTTCATCGCCATTGGTTTAAAAATTAAGGACTAAGATGAATAATTTAGCTCTCCATGTAACTCTTTCAAAATTAAATAGCGTCATCCAACTAACTTTGCATTTATAATCTTTATTAACCCTTTGCATTCCGAATTATTTTTCAATTTTCTTGCCAAGAATCCCTACTATTTTTTTTTTATTAAACCCTATTATTTTAAGTGTTTTATTTCTTTACTTCAAAGGACAGTTCCCTGATCGCAGCTTATTTGAAACACTTTATGTTTACTAATCGTAATAAATATTACACAAACTTTGTTGTGATTTATGTTTGAGCAACATATATTTGTTTTCGATTAGAAAGTAAGATAATTAAATAGATAAAGAAAGTACCAATAAATACATATAAAAAAACCCGTTTTATTTACATTTCTCTTTCAAAGTATAGTTTCAATGTTCCATATTCATATGTCTACTTTTATCAGAGAAGTACCAGAAAATCATGGTATTCGGTATTTTAAACAATTTTTTTCTATTTTTCTAAGCTAACGAACTTGGTCATAGAGAACTCGGCTCCTGTCTACAGGATGTTTTTGTTGGGATGAAGTATTACACGATGATAATACTGAATTGTTCTACGAAAGTAACGCACGCGGTACGAATTCAATATTAATATTCCGAGCTGTAATTACTCTATCAATCGGGTCCGATACACAGGAATTAGTCATGCTTCCTAAACCATTAAAGGCGACGAGAAAAAGAAAAGGAGGACGAAAAGAGTGGTAGAACGTAGGGAATCCAATCGGTTGCATTACGAAGGGCAATTTATGCCCGAACAGAGTTAATAAGCAGCCGCATAGAAGTAGCCAGAGCCTAATACCAGCCTAAATATACACGTCGACGGACATGGAAGATCGAGAGAGGCCTTAAAAAGGCCACGTGGATTAAAAAAACACGAAAGCCCACCAATCTGCCTACGAGAATTAAGAAGATCCCCGTATCGTAACAAAAGCTATCCTTTATCGTTTTTCCCTCTTGTTATTCCTTTTCTGCTAACCGCCAGACACGCGCAAAATCATCAGAGGGGATCTTTGCATAATCAAGTTTCATTAAACTTTTAGTAGCAGCAGGTTTCGGTTATACCCGACGGAGAAATTTCATCGCGAGTAATGAAAAATACCGTGGAAAATATTTGTTTAACCCTTTGCACTCTGAGCTATTTCAGCTTTCAACTCAAAAATTAATTCTTCTTAATTATAATTCTATTCTGCATATACAATCAGTCACATAAGTACTCGAAGGCTTTTATAAACGGAATAACTTTTTTATAATTGTATGTAATTACCTGATGTTTTGCAAGCAATTAGAAACATTGGTTTACTAAATGACGTGCAAAACACGATTTACAAAAATTATAATTTACATAAACTTAATTATATCGATCGTATTATTGTTAACAAACATAATGTTTTTTTGCCACGATCGCAACATACAGCTTTGACTAGACATTCATTAGAACTTGATCGTAGATTCAATTATGACAATGTCAAAATAGTTGGCAGAGATGAAAATTTACATCCAAGGTTATTATTGGAAACTTTTCGCATGATTAAACACCGTTGCGTAAATCTTAGTACGAAACACCTATGATACATGAATATTACGCAACATTACTGTGTCAGTACTGTTATATGATGAATCCGTTCCAATACAAAAATATATTTTTTAAATTCCCGATTCATAGGGAAGTTACTGTAATTACCTCGAAAATCGAAAATCGATTTTTTAGCCGATCTTCACGTTTCATGGTCATTGGAGTCATTTTAGACTATTTTTATCAAAATGTGTGTGTGTGTGTGTGTGTGTTCGTGTGTGTGTGCGTGCATATATTCGTTTGTATGGAATCAAATTTTTCGTTAACGTTTTCTGAAAAAGTAACAATGCGATCAGAATAATGAATGATGCAATCGATGTGTCAGCTGTAACTTAGAGCTGATTAGATTTTGGTCCATATTGGTCAAGTAGTTTTTTAGTTTTTTTCGAAAGAAGTTCATTCAACAATGCAAATTATACGAGAGGACGAAAATTTTCCACCGAAGAAACAAACGTAACAATTATAAGTATATAATTTTTATTTTTTTTTATTAAAAAAAATTTTTTTTTAAATTGTGCAACTAATGCTAATGTTACCGCTTACAATAATCGAAAAATATCCCGATTCAAGAGTGAGTTAATCATCTCTACTGCCGAGAATACATTTTCGAAGAATATCGATGAAAGTACAAAAAAATTTATATTACAATCTTTAAAAAAAACAATCAGTCCAAAACGAATTATTAAATGAGATTAAATTGGAAATTAATATAAAATATATGATAATTAATAACATCGATGTTGAAGACGGGCTGGGTAATGGAGCGTGCGGAATATTAAAATTTATTATTTTTCAAGAAAATACTAAATTTCCGTCTATATTGTGGCTAGATTTTCAATTGCCCAGAGTGGTAGTGAAAGTAAGAACTCGTTATCGTGATTATATGAATAATGCAAATATTGATCAAAAAATTTAACACCTATAATTAACTTCCCGATTCATAGGGAAGTTATTGTAATTACCCCGAAAATCGAAAATCGATTTTTTAGCAGATCTTCACGTTTCATGGTCATTGGAGTCATTTTAGACTATTTTTATCAAAATGTTTGTATGTGTGTGTGTGTGTGTGTGTGTGTGTGCGTATGTCCGTTTGTATGGTATCAAATTTTTCGTTAACGTTTTCTGAAAAAATAACAATGAATGATGCAATCGATGCGCCCCGCTGGATCTTAGAGCTGATTAGATTTTGGTCCATATTGGTCAAGTAGTTTTTTAGTTTTTTTAGTTTTTTTTGAAAGAAGTTCATTCAACAATGCAAATTATACGAGAGGACGGAAATTTTCCACCGAAGAAACAAACATAATAATTACATATATTTTATTTTTATTTTTTTATAATTTAAACAAATTTTTTTTTATTTAAAAAAAAAATTTTCCTTTTTTAATTATGCAACTAATGCTAATGTTACCGCTTAGAATAATCGAAAATTATCCCAATGCAAGAGTGAGTTATTCATCGCTACTGCCGAGAATACATTTTCAAAGAATATCGATGAAAGTACAAAAACATTTATATTTCAATCCATTAAAAAAACAAGCAGTTCAATACGAATTATTAACTGAGATGAAATTGAAAGTTAATATAAAAAAATGGTTAATGGAGCATGCGAGCAACGTGCATACGATGTTGGTTTAATGCGACACCATACAGCAAACATTTCGATAAGTAGAAAACTATTGAACTTCCCTGAAAACGTATAATCTTCTTAAAACGTACACTAAATAATGATAATAATATACTGCAACTAACGAATCGGGAAGTTCTTTGTGTGGCTCGTGGAGAGTCACACACCAAATAACATCCGTACTACTAACCCTCTCGCGAACTCACAAAGCGAGCTACAACACCCCCACCCGCGAAGCTCGCGAAGCGAGCGAGCAACAATAACCAGCTAGTTTTTTTTTTAATTCAAAAGACTACATACATCATGTGATTAGGCATACTCTATATGCTTTGGGTTGCGCCTTTAGAAAATTTCGTTATTTCTACAGTAGAATGCACCGTTCCTAGATATTATCATTTATTTACTAGTTTCACGAAATTATGAACAGAAATCTAAATGAGCGTGGAATATGCAACTATGCTGAAGATACTGGTTACGTTCGAGCTTTTTCGAGTAATTTACAAGAGATCCCAGAACATGAGACGAATATTCAGATAATATACACTGGTGAAATTGGAAAAAAGGTAGTAGGACATTGGATTTGCACAAGATCTGATGGTAACGGAAATGTACACATTTATGATAGTTTTAATGCTAATCATTTGAACCATGATGTAATAGATTATTTGAATGCCCTTTATAAATATAATAAGAAATATATATTTCACAGAGTACAATGTCAAAACAATGAGTTTGACTGTGGAGCATTTGCAATTTATTTTGCAACATTATTCTGCCATAACAAGGAACCAAGCGAGCAGCGAGCATACGAATTTGGTTTAATGCGACGACATACAGCAAACATTTTGATCAGTAGAAAACTATTGAAATTCCCTGAAAGCATATAATCATCTTAAAACGTGCACTAAATAAATAATGATACTCATATATTGCAACTAAGGAATCGGGAAGTTCTTTGTGTGGCTCTTGGAGAGTCACACATCAAATAAGATCCGTACCACTAACCCTCTCGCGAGCTCGCAAAGCGAGCAAGCTGCAACAACCCCATTCGCGAAGCTCGCGAAGCTCGCGAAGCGAGCGAGCAACAATAACCAGCTAGTTTCTTTTACTAATTAATCAAAGTAAATATATAACGCATACAATGTTATGTATGAAATTTGATTTGAGTTATAATTGAATGTCAATAAAAATTTTGATTTATATGATTATATGCTGTTTGGATAATTGTTTTTACTTAAATGTTAATTAGATGTTAAAAACGTTTTTTAACTGTAACTTCTTTATTTACACCTTTTTTGAAGTAATACTTTAGCACAATCTTAGCACAACTTAACACAACTTAGCACAATTGAGAAAATTAATAAAAGTGAAAAGTGGGGGGCACTCAAAAAATCGTTTTCCTCAATTTTTCACCTTATTTTCATATTATAGTTATAATATCCGAGCACAATGTAGCAAAAACATAGCACAATTCAGCACATCTGTTGAAATTGTTTAATTCAACAAGTGGGGGGCTAACTTCTATCAAGCGCATTCTCTCGAAGAACAAACCGATATGCTTCTGGTGTAAGAAGGATGTCAGCGAAATTCACTGAGATTTAGAGATGTATGTATATGCTGAATGGTATCCTCAACGTTCTGCCTAGTCGTCGAACAATTGATCACATTTGTGCAATAGATTGTGCAAAAGTTTGTACAAAAAACAACATCTGCGCAATTTGATTATTGCGTTCCAAATGTAAAAAATACACAGGGTGGTCTTATATTTACTTCTACTGCGTTGATATAAAATATATATCGTACATAATTTATTACAAATGAATTTCATATTTATTTCCGGTGTTAGAATACAAAATTAACGAAGCCACTGTCGAAAAACATGTAGTTATTATTTACGTGTCGTTTAACATAGCCTGTAATGTGTGCTAAACACGCATTTGCAATTTTCAAACGTCAATACTTCCTGAAGATAATAAAAATTCGATCAAGTTAAATTTTCATTTAATGTCAATTTCAATATGACCAGAAGGCCATGCCTGTTCTAGAGAGTGCGCAAACGTAATCGATTTGATGGGAATCCTATGTTCGATAAAGCGGTGCACTGTTTTTCTTGAAATTAGCAACGGCGGCTTCTTCAAATATTGATTTTTTCCGAATTAGCACGGTACTGCGAACAGCCATAGCGATGAGAGGGGTTTAATCCGGTTGGGGAAGAATCGAGAAATCCCGGGGATACGTGAAAAACGAGATCGCAAAGCGAATCGAGCGGCTCGAGGCGGGCATATCGAGTTTTCGTAGGCTCCTAGGAAAATATTATCGCAGCTCGAAGAACGAAGGGGAGCGCGACTTCCCTGGGACAGGAACGTTTTTACGAGGTCCCGGAGTCGGGACTCGGGACTCCCGACTTCATCCCGGCGAATATGTCCCCGTTCCCTCCTACAGGTATCCCTAAGGTCGACTAACTTTGCCTCGTTTGGTGCCCATTCTTCCCCCATTCAGTTCTCCGTCGTTTTCTCTCGAGGACAATATCCTCGATGTCCTGGGGTCTCACGCCTCGGCATTGACCGCTACCATTCACTGCTTCATTCTCTTCCTTCGACAGCGACGCTTTGTCACCCCCCAGTCAGAAATGCAGAGGGGGGAGGAGGAGGTGGAGGCACGAGGAAACCGTGAAAAATAAAAGCGAGGCGAGTTTTGCGGTGGAAAAATCAGGAGAAAGATGGCTCGACCCGCGGAATTATGGACCAAGACTGCCATTGTGTCCGCGCAGAATACGATTCCGGCCGTCTACCATCATTTTGCTCGGATCACGCCCTCCCGTTGACCTAGACACCAAGGATCATTGAGTAACGGACCGTTCGAACTATAGGCGAATTCTCTCCAAGTTGATGCATCGAGTTTATCAGTAGGAGTTCGCACCATCGGGCCACCCCTAACATGCTCCGTGCAGAGTCATTATCGCCCGACTTCTCATTCAAGGTTATTTGACTTCCAGTTTCTCGGACTCCAAGTTTCTTATTATTCAAATAGATTCAAATCATTTTTATCTCATTTCCAAACGATTTCTTCGTGGTTATAATGGTAATATTTTTATACTTCTTCGTCCATAGTAATTTAACAGAAGAACATTTTTATTTAATAGAATAAAAATTTGTATTTATTAGGTGCCTACATTGGCCTCATAGAAGTTAGCCCCCCACTTATTGAATAAAACAAATGACATTAAATGAAAATTTAACTTGATCGAATTTTTATTATCTTCAGGAAGTATTGACGTTTGAAAATTGCAAATGCGTGTTTAGCACACATTACAAGCTATGTTAAACGTCACGTAAATAATAACTATATGTTTTTCGTACAGTGGCTTCGTTAATTTTGTATTCTAACACTAGAAATAAATATGAAATTCATTTGTAATGACTTATGTACGATATATATTTTATATCAACGCAGTAGCAGTAAATATAAGACCACCCTGTGTATTTTTTACATTTGGAATGTAATAATCAAATTGCACAGATGTTGTTTGTTGTACAAACTTTTGCACAATCTATTGCGCAAATGTGATCAATTGTTCGACGACTAGGGAGAAACTAGATCGAATTTTTATTATCTTCGGGAAGTATTGACGTTTGAAAATTGCAAATGCGTGTTTAGCACACATTACAGGCTATGTTAAACGTCACATAAATAATAACTATATGTTTTTCGTACAGTGGCTTCTATAATTTTGTATTCTAACACCGGAAATAAATATGAAATTCATTTGTAATAAATTATGTACGATATATATTTTATATCAACGCAGTAGAAGTAAATATAAGACCACCCTGTGTATTTTTTACATTTGGAACGCAATAATCAAATTGCGCAGATGTTGTTTTTTGTACAAACTTTTGCACAATCTATTGCGCAAATGTGATCAATTGTTCGACGTATAGGGAGAACGTTGAGGATACCTTTCAGCATATACATAAATCTCTAAATCTAAGTGAATTTCGCTGACATCCTTCTTACACCAGAAGCATATCGATTTGTTCTTCGAGAGAATGCGCCTGATAGAAGTTAGCCCCCCACTTGTCGAATTAAACAATTTCAACAGTTGTGCTGAGTTGTGCTATGTTTGTTCTCGAGTATTATAACAATAATAAGGAATATGAGATGAAAAATTGAGAAAAACGATTTTTTGATTAGCCCCCTACTTTTCATTTTTTTCAATTTTCTCTATTGTGCTAAGTTGTGCTAAGATTATGTTAAAATATTACTTTTAAAAAGTTATAAATAAAGAAGTTACAGTAAAAAAACGATTTTGACATCTAATCAACATTTAAGTAAGATACAGTTATCCAAACAGCATATAATCATATATCTGAGTTGTGCTAGCCTAGCACATGTCAGCACAAGCTTCAAAATCCCCAGATCAAATCGCATATCTGAGTTGTGCTAGCAAGAGTAAAGTATTAGATACCTACTCAATGGAAATATCTAAAAAGAACAAACAAAAAAAAGGTTAGGAAATATTTATTATGTTTTAAATTACAAGTCTTAAGAAATAGGTTCAGTTTTCGTTTTCACTAGGAATAAACTTTGTTTACAGGGAAACAATTTCTAGTTTATCTTGAAAATCCTGTGTGATACGTAACTGTCTTATGTAAATAATAAATATTTCCTAGTGAAAATGAAAGCTGAACCTATTTCTTAAGACTTGTAATTTAAAACGTAATAAATATTTCCTAACATTTTTTTTTGTTTGTTCTTTTTAGATATTTCCATTGAGTAGGTATCTAATATTTTTTTAGTGCCATTTTGGCGTTAATTAATTGCAACTACCAATTACAATTACTTGTAATTACATTAAATTTACTTGCAATTGCAAAAATAAAAGTATAATTACATGTAATTGTACTTGTAATTGCAGAAATAAAAGTACGATTACATATAATTGTAATTGTAATTGCAATTACTTTGGCTCAACCAGTAATTGTAATTGCGGACCACAATTACAATTACAGTGATTCGAAAAGTAATTGCCATTACCAATTACAATTACATGAAATTGTAATTTTATTTCTGCAATTACAAATTACATTAATTCGTAAGTAATTGTAATTGCAATTACTTTGGCTCAACCAGTAATTGTAATTGCGGACCACAATTACAATTACAGTGATTCGAAAAGTAATTGCAATTACCAATTACAATTACATGTAATTGTAATTTTATTTCTGCAATTACAAATTACATTAATTCGTAAGTAATTGTAATTGTAATTACAATTACTTTGGCTCAACCAGTAATTGTAATTGCGGACCAGAATTACGATTACAGTGATTCGAAAAGTAATTGCAATTACCAATTACAATTACATGTAATTGTAATTGTGGTCCGCAATTACAAATTACTGAAATTGTTCTCTTAAATCACTAATTTTTATGTTTCGGACCATTTAGCTGTTTTCGTATTGAAATTGTAGTCCACTTTGCTCATGTAATTGCAGACGTAATTAATTACTCGTGTAATTAATTACTGCCCAACTCTGACGCTAACAACCGCTGATGCATCAACTTCGCATCAAACGCTTCACTTCGGAGCTGTGGTAGCTGATGCGCGAGAAGTGGTGGGGATCTAGGGAATTCTGAGCGTTCTGATGCAGTTCTGATGCGCGCATTGAATGCAACGAAACGCTTCTCTATGCGATACATGCGCTTGAAGCGTGAAACGGAATGAACCCTTTTTTAGGCTTCGTACATACCTTTTAATGAGTATAAATATCTCTTTATTGATTCCCCTTAGGGTTACAATTCTTGCCAATACACAATACGCAGCTTTTCTCCTTAGCTATGCTTAATATACATAATTAATTACTTAATTCTATCTTATCTCTAACTTACAACTATCTTACATTACTATAGATATAGATAGAGAGAGAAACGATATTTACAAAAGCCTTAATTTCTATCTTATTTACAATATTTACATTATATATATACACACACTCACATACATACATATACACACCCATAAATACATATATATGCATTCATATACATATACATACAACCTTTTAATGAGTAGACAGCCTGATTTTATACTTTTACGATAAACCTGAGTGGGTCTAATTTAAAATAGTACACACATTCGAAGAATTTAAAACTACTGTTGTGCTTTCTTCAACCCACTAAACATATTAAGAAAGAAATCAATTTCCATTTCACTGCAGTTTGTTGGAATTCATGAAACGCAACATTGTCAAAGAAAGCGAGTATCATGATTGATAGGAAGTACCGATAATGAAAGACAAGTCGGAGAAGAAGCTGTTCATGTGGACACATTTGTTAGACATACGTCTAGGTAGCGACAGAGGACTATAACGTTGCGAACACGACGTTTATTGTCACTCGGGACATATGTATTCATGATAATCATCATCTTGCTTACCTAAATCACCAGCATCCTGATCTAAACATGAGCCGGCCGCTTCGCTCATAGGGTGGCTGAGGACATTATTCCAGAGATGTTATCCGAGTTCTGTCATGATTCCTGAGAATCCTCTCGGCGCGGGGCATAGCTGATGGCGAACCGGGTGGGTGATCGGTCATCTCCTGAAATTCGATCGGCCGCAGTGGGACGTTGTTTACAAAGTTTCAGCTTTGTCTTCCGTTTCGAGAGAAAATGGTCGAGAGAGGCCAGTTGGCTGCCTCGATCTCATCTCCGAAAGGAGTTACCCTCGTAGCCAGGTCACTGCGGGAGATTTTCTCTGTCCATGCAGTCGAAACTAGAGTATATCGATCTTGTTATCTTCCACTCTGCATCGTAATCTCACTTTACGACAACTTCACCGGGAGGTGTCCGGCACATGACGGTGTGACGTCTCACTCGGGCCAGTTTCTAACTTTCCGTACTTGGAATGCAATTATACAAGCAGCAGAACTTTATTTTTGATGAAATAAAATCAAGGACGGGATCGCCCTTACACACGTTTGGGGCCAACCCTTTCAATCAATTAAAGGGTCTAGCAGACTAAGAATAGTGAATCGACCCTACCTGAATTGTTATTGAAATTGTGTGGAAAACATTGGTTTTAGGTTGAAAGATAAACCCCCAAAATTTCAAGTCGCTAACCCTTCATATAAGCATTATATAAGGGAAAATACCCTTAACTATATCATTTTTTTTGCGGTTGTTAATTAAAATATTCAGATTTAAAAAAATACGAAAATATTCGTACTTACGTCCTTCATATCATATATTTTTTTCACAATTATGATCATATTATTAAGGGTAGAAAAAAATTATTAAATTTTTTAGGAATTTAGTGAATTGGCCCCTCCCCCCTGGATTTTGATTAAAATTGTGTGAAAAACATTGGGTTTAGGTTGAAAGATAATCCCCCAAAATTTCAAGTCGCTAACCCTTCGTATAAGGATTATATGAGGGTAAATACCCTTAACTATATCATTTTTTTCGCGGTTGTTAATTAAGATATTCAGATAAAAAAATACGAAAATACTCGTACTTACGTCCTTCATATCATATATTTTTTTCACAATTGTGATCATATTATTAAGGGTAGAAAAAAATTATTAAATTTTTTAGGGGTGGAAATTGCAGACAACCCTTCAAGTGATCACTTTCAAAAAATTCAACAACAATGTTCTATTATCTATCTAATATATACAAAAGTTTCAAGATAGTTGGAGGGGTGGAACATAATTAAATATTGGAAAACAAATTAAATTAAGTCATTTACCAATTTTTGCATTCTTTCATTCCTAACGACTTTTATTGCAAAAGAACGTAATGTATAATCTGCAAGAATGTGCAAGAATTTCCAAGAATATGAAAATACAAGAATATGCAAGAATATACAAGAATATACAAGAATATACAAGAATATACAAGAATATGAAACAATATGAAAGAATATACAAGAATATTTAAGAATCTGCAAGAATGTACAAGAATATACAAGAATATACTAGAATATACAAGAATATACAAGAATATACAAGAATATAAAAGAATATACAAGAATATACAAGAATCTGCAAGAATATAAAAAAATATACAAGAATATTCAAGAATGTGCAAGAATGTGCAAGAATTTCCAAGAATATGAAAATACAAGAATTTCCAAGAATATGAAAATACAAGAATTTCCAAGAATATGAAAATACAAGAATATACAAGAATATACAAGAATATACAAGAATATGAAAGAATATACAAGAATATTTAAGAATCTGCAAGAATGTACAAGAATATACAAGAATATACTAGAATATACAAGAATATACAAGAATATATAAGAATACAGAAGAATACAGAAGAATGTAAAAGAATATACAACAATATACAAGAATATACAAGAGGCTGCAAGAATATACAAGAATATACTAGAATATACAAGAATATACAAGAATATACAAGAATATAAAAGAATATACAAGAATATACAAGAATCTGCAAGAATATAAAAAAATATACAAGAATATTCAAGAATCTGCAAGAATGTACAAGAATTTCCAAGAATATGAAAATACAAGAATATGCAAGAATATACAAGAATATAAATATAGAAATTGTGAAACAAAAATAATAATTTTTAAAAAACACAAAAAAATATCAATTTTTAAAAACTAATCATACTATTGTGTGTAGAATTTGAAAAACAAACAGAGATTCGTGATCCACGACGTTTCGATCTAGATTGAAATTATTTTCAAGAGATTAACATAAATAACATTGAGTTTGTAACGAAACAAGAATTTCCTTTTATAATTTTAACTTATATTAAGAAAAAGAAAATATATTTTGCGAAGAACGAAAAATGAGAAATTACGTATTAGGTAGAATCTGAAAAAAATTTTTTTTATTGGAAATATCATCATAAATAAACATTACTGGTTCAGTAATGTCGCGTCATAGTTAGATTCTCTGTCAATAATCTTCGCATTGTCAAAATCAAAAATATGATCAAATTCCACTGAATGTTTAGTTAAAGCCGTGTGTTGAGTCGAAGGAAGGAATATGTTACGTTTATCCAAATGTCTAGACGTCTGTCATTAGAAGTTTTAGCTAGAGATAATTTATCTTTAATAGGTGGGAACCATTTTTTCAAATATGATGGTACGTTGATTCAAATACGATTGGTTCTCTTTATATTTTTCAGACCCAAAAATGTCTCTTTGGAAAAGATCCACACAGGGATCGAAACGTTAGAAACATGTTTAAATAATTGCAAATTTGTTGTTTTCTATAAATGATCGAACCTAGCGCCGATATCATTCAATTTATTATATTACTAAAAAGTATTATCGTGGAAAAATACTTTATAGTTTGTACAATAAAAGGTGCATGTGAACAAATTATTTTAGAGCGTTTATCAAAAATGGAATCGTAAGAGACACTCGAAGAATGTTTTAATTATAATAAAATTGTTAGTTTTTAATTAAAATTGTCAGTCGCTGTTATAATAAAATTTTTACTTTTATATGCTATACGTTCTATTCGAAGCATCTACTTCCAAGTACTTTTATTTAGCAGTCTTCATCTGAACTTTTACCATAAGAACGGTTCGTCAAAAAAGTTCTATGGTGAAGGTCTCAAGTAGATCTCATTATAGTAGTTCCATAACTTTTTCGATTTCTGTTTCAACCAATTTTGCATAGCCAAGAGGCACAGAAAGCGTTCTACCATTTAGTCCGGAAATTTTGTTTAATTTCCAGTTTAATGACTCGGAGGACTATGAAACTTTTCACTTCGAGACGAGCCTTCTCGTTTGAATGGTTCATATATTCAGTTTTTGCGACCTCCCAGGAGGGAACCAGGTGGTCCGAGTGTCGAGGCTGACTTTCTTCAATCCCGTACAGTGATATGCCGGTTTTACATCGGCAAAAATGATAACCGAGATCGAACGTCCGATAAAACGAGGAAAGGCATGATAATAAGAGCAGTTTCGGCGGAGTTAGGCTGCTTCCCCCTTTGTTCCTTCTCTTTTTTCTCGTGCGGACGTCGACAAACGATTAGAAAGTATTTAACGCCTCGATACCTCTTGATCCTCAAATTGGACCCCCTACGGAGGCTACTCATCTTCCACCGGATACTCTATTGTTTTCTCTCAGCTTTCTCATGACCGTGGCTGTAAACGGATCCTATCTTTACACAAAAGAAGATGAGCCTATGATTAGAAAAACCTTTTCGATAATATACTGCACCACGAAACACGTGGAAGCATATGTTCCACTTCGTAACTTCCTTTTTTTTATTTAATTTTACTTTTAATTGATATATGGACCGTTTATTTTGAAAGTGGTGCAAGTCCATTTTTCGTTGTTTCGGGACAATTAATGGTTGCATTATTAGGCAATTCAGAAGTATAGATTAATTACATCAAGTCTAACAATGTTTGACTAATTTATCAATATGTAATGTAAATTGAAATCTCAAAAATTGACTTAAACAAAATGTTTTCCTCTTGCATTATATTTAATTTAATAAACAGTACAACTTTTGTCTAAGAAATTATTTTATATTTTTGTAAGTAGCAAATATACATATATATACACATACATCTACATATGCTTATACATAATACATTATTAATACATATAGAATATACATTATACATTATACATTATACATATAATACAGTACATTATACAAAAAGGTAAAATTATTTTAGAAAATTTCGTTGAAATAATTTATTTGTCTTGTAATGATTTTTTCGATACATCAGGAAATTGTTTTCTATTTTCGGAATTAATTTGGAAAATAAATAATAATTGAAAATCTTTTAAAAAATCGTAGTGTTTCGTGAAAAATAAAATGTTCAATTCCTTTATTCGCATAGTTATTTAATTTTTCACGAATTATTTCATATTTTTTGCTGACAGCAAGAAGCTGAACACCACCAGGCGTCACAGGCTGATTCTTTAGGAGCTGCTTGGCTTTATTATTTAAGTGGTGTTGACTTAACAGACTCTGGAGTGATGGAGGCCGGGACAACTATCGGAGTCTCAAACCCGGAAAAGAATTGGATATTTACAGTATTAACTCATTTTTCTTTAAACGTTCTAAAACCAACTGATGGTGTATGAAAACAGAGATTCATTAAAGCTGTCCTATTTAGAATTGCACGAATATTAACACGAAAATTAAAGGATATATAAGTATATACAAGAATATATATATATACACACATGAATAAACAAGAATTTTCAAGAACATACAAGTATATACAAGAATTATACAAGAATGTACATGAATATACAATAATATAAACGAATATTCAAGAATATAGAACAATACACAAGAATATACAAGAATATTCACGATTATAAAAGAATATACAAGTATGTTCAAGAAAATACAAGAATATGCAAGAATACACAAGAACACACAAGAATACACAAGAATATTCAAGAATACACAAGAATATTCAAGAATATACAAGAATTTACAAGAATATGCAAGAATATACAAGAATATACAAGAACGTACATGAATATACAATAATATACAAGAATATACAAGAATATAGAAGAATATTCAAGAATTTACAAGCATATACAATAATATTCACCATTATAGAAAAATATACAAGAATATTCAAAAATATAGAAGAATATACAAGAATATTCACGATTATAGAAGAATATACAAGAATGTTCAAGAAAATACAAGAATATACAAGAATACACAAGAATACACAAGAATATTCAAGAATATACAAGAATACACAAGAATATTCAAGAATATACAAGAATTTACAAGAATATAGGAGATTATACAAGAATAGTCAAGAATATACAAGAATTTACAAGAATATACAAGAATATACAGGAATATTCACCATTATAGAAAAATATACAAGAATATTCAAGAATATAGTAGAATACACAAGAATATACAAGAATATTCACGATTATAGAAGAATATACAAGAATGTTCAAGAAAATACAAGAATGTACAAGAATACACAAGAATACACAAGAATATTCAAGAATACACAAGAATATACAAGATTATTCACCATTATAGAAAAAAATACAAGAATATTTAAGAAAATACAAAAACTTACAAGAATCGACAAGAATACACACGAATACACATGAACATACAAGAATATATAAGAATATACAAAATACACAAGAATATTCAAGAATATACAATAATATACAAGAACGTACAAGAATATACAAGAATATACCAGAGTATACAAGAATATACAAGAATAGACAAGATTAGCCAAGAATATTCACTATTATAGAAAAATATACAAGAATATTCAAGAGAGAACAAAAATTTACAAGAATCGACAAGAATACACATGAATACACAAGAATATACAAGGACGAATAAACAAGAATATACAAGGATGAATATACAAGAATATTCAAGAATATACATGTATGTACATGAATATACAAGAATATACAAGAATTGTAACAGTGTCGCCAGATCCAGACTTGTGTTCCCACTCTATCTTCAGCTTCTACGGCGCTATTACCCACACTAACGCCGCGGACTGGTCCCATGACGCGTTTTCTCCTCAATGTGTGCTCCCTTCCCTTATCTGGCGACACTGATTCGCAGTAAGTTATTGTATTGCACAATTTTTTTATAAAATGGTGAATTTATAAACTGACAATATTTCTATATTTTATAATATGATTTAAAATGTATGTTGCTATAGAATAGATGTAGAAACGAACGAATTTCTATAATTTCTGAATGTTTGAAAACCTACTTATAAAAATTGAAAGATTTTAGTTTTAGCAAAAGTTATTCAAAAATAGATTTAAACAATGATACGAAAAAAAAATTATTGATACCATGCAGTAGATGTAACATTATTCATATGCATTTACTTATGACTTGTTACATGCCGCAGCGTGTGTAACACGCAGAGAGACATCTTGTAATAGCATTCTGTCGAGCATCAAAATTAAACCGTTGCATGGTAATAACATAATTTCAAAACCTGTTTATGTTAGAGCTGGTTTCCGCAATTAAGTTTGCGAAATCAAAGTCCAGAGAATGAGTAAGTCGAGTTTCTGAAAAACAGAGAATAATGATACGTACATATAGGGTGGTCCGGTACGATTTTCGGCAACAAACCATGAAAATCTGCAATTTTTACCATCTTCAAACGTTTGTAGCTCATTGCAACGTCGACCGATTTTGACCTCAGGATATGTTTAATTAACACAGATCTACAAAACGTATTTTTTAAATTTTCAATATAGGCCCACATAAAATAGTTGAAAAATCAACTTTTAGTATTTTTTCAACAATTTCGATCAATTGCAATTTTTGAAAAAATTTCTTTCCACATCCTTTAGTAAACTAATTGCTCTAGCTTCCCAAAAAAGTTCAAATCGTATAGTACTATATTAAAAAAGTTATCATCTTCTTTAGAGCGGTCTTAAACTTTTGTCCTCTACTGTAGTTGGTTAAGCAATAAGAGCAAGAAGCCCTTCAATACATTAAATATCGCCAACCTCGCAATATGTAAGTATCGCCCTTATTTTAGTGTTATTATAAAAGTGACGATTCATGTACAAACTAGCACAGTAATAAATTCTTATTCAAGGTGCTGCCAAAAAGGGAAACGGCATTGCCACTGGGAGGAACACAGAGATCGCCATCAAATGTGGCTCAAAAGGGCAGCGGACAGGATCGCGGCCGGAATCAATAATTTATTTTAATTTTTATTATATTTTGACTTTGTATGTTGCTAATTATGAAGGCATTTTTTAATTTTAATAAACCATATATATATATATATATATATATATATACACACATGCTTATACATAATATATTATTAATACATATAGAATATACATTATACATTATACATATAATACAGTACATTGTACAAAAAGGTAAAATTATTTTAGAAAATTTCGTTGAAATAATTTATTTGTCTCGTATATATATTTAATAAACGATGTATATATATTTCCTATAATTAAATTTCATGCACCTGAATCTACATTAAAGTGAACCAATAATAAAAAAGAGAAACTGCAGAAGAACATCAACTTTTTAATATATTGTTAAACAAAAAACTTTTGTGAAATTTTTCTGGCACGACTACGTTTCTCATTAAAAATCACACAAATCTTGAAAAAATTCAATTTTTTTCGACGTCTGGTTTCCCAGATATCTCAGAAAATATGGTTTCCATACCCAATTTTGAGGACTATTTTCATCCCTTCAAAGGGGATGGTTGCCGATAAAAAAAACACGGGTCAAATATTTTTCAAAGAACTATATCTCACATAAGTTTCATCAAAATCGGTTTGTATCACCTGAATATGTTCCCTTGTAAGTCGTTAGAGTTTACTTACTAGTGTAACGTCTTAGTACGACAGTAATGGTATTTCTGTAATATTATTTATGTAAGTATGTATGTATACGTGTGTTTACAACGAGCGGCGAGAATTCAAATCTTACCCGGCAGTGTGTAAGCGAACGCCGAATAGCAAACTGCGAATATCGAGTGACGAAAAACAGGACATTTTCGGAAAGCTGTGCCGAACACGTGTCAAGTGCGGTTTGCGGATAGCTGTGCCGCTACAGTGTAATTCGTTACACTCATCCATTTTCACCTTTATTAATTCTATTTCATGCTTAAAGCGTACCGTGAGGTCTTAGGATCCCACATATGTATATATCTCTCTTCCTAACACCTAATACATATATGTATATGTATATACAGGGTGAGTCCGCAGAAACATTTCTATTATTTTGAAGCAGTGACGAGTTCTTTCGATTTGGGTTATTTAATAAAGTGGACAAATGACTATTGCCGTTTGCAATTAAACTTGAAGTGCTCGTGCCGTTATTCTACCCCTTCTTCCACGAAACCACTATTTCTTTAACAACACAGATTAAATATCGAATTGATTCGAAAGTATGTGGTGATTGATTTGTTCGAAAACTTGCAAGATATAGTATCGTATGCCCATCGCTACATGTGGGAGAACGATTGTCCGTGGCACGCATGGAGATCGGCGGCAAGTGATGAAACGGCAGCAGGGCGTAGTGGTCCGCACGGCTACGTATAGAGCCAGCCCGTCGCTGAGGGGTTAATCCGTAGGCCTACACAACAGCGTCTAACTATAAGACCGTAAACGTCTTCGTGGCAGTGAAACGTCCGGTCAAGTTCGCCGACGGCGGACCCGGTGATCGTCAGCGTCGCGATCGTATCTGGTACCTGCATGGTTGTTGGTCGCGCGTCCGATTCCACCCGAAAGAAGAATTATCTCGGCGTGTTCTCTAGAAGCGAGGAAGCTGCGACCACCCACGATACTCGTGGCGAATTTGTAAAGCGTACGAGCACGAGCTGAATCCCTTCCCCTACGTTCTATCTGTCCTCCCCTCTAATCCCCTCCTCCATCGCTTCACGCCCCTTTCATCGTCTCGCTGGAAAACTCCGTTAAATAGAATCGAACTGCAAAGGAACGACGACCGCCCGCGATGGTCGCTTATAAAACGTCCTCTGTCGCGATCCTTCTCCTTCTTTTTCCAAGGGATGCTTTACACGACCACTTCCGGCCGTCCAGTCGACGATTTTATTAACTCGGGTGACAGTATCCGACGCGTCAGGTGTCCGTCGCTGATCTTGCGAGAACAGTAAGCAACGAAATGCAACCAATGAAACTGTTTTTCCAAATTAATGGGGTAGGGTAATCACGTGACTATGGTATTTTTCAAAACAAATGAACATACATTTGTATCAAAGGGTTTATTGAGGTATAAGATCTGGGTGAAATATGGGAAGTGTTATGTTTCTATTATTTTTGAGAATTTCAAATTACCGCCTTATTTTGATTTTGGCGAATAGATCGATACGTGAGCCATTGTTTTTCCTAATGTCTATACGTTCCTCACTGCGATGACTGTCCAGGCAGCAACATGTGGGTCCTACAGAGACTATTAATTTTTCTAATTTTTCTATTTTTAAATTTTTTTGTGACACTACGCAAGTGAGTAACATGTTTGTTTATTTTTTCTTCCTATAATATGGGTCACTTTTGTTTTTGATTCTTAATATAAGTTAAAATAATTTTTCGTTTCGTTACAGACACAATGTTATTTATGTCAATCTCTTGAAAATGATCTGAATCTAGATTAAACCGTCGAGATAAAATGTTGTAATAATTTGCGAATACAGTATTTTATCCGTAAGTGTCCCAAAAGTGTCCCCACTACTGCGGGGTATACCCTATTAAGGGGCCAAGAAACTCGAAATGCTTCGATTGCCGAGAAGTATGACATCATGAGGCTCGGGTGTCTCGGTGGGACCACCTAATTCAAATTTCCAACTTCATTATTTTTCATTTTTTTATGAGACTGCGGTTATCATATTTGTGGCATTTTTCTAAGAACAATGATACCACATATGATATAATTCCTATGATATTTACTTGTGTAATAGACAGTTAAAAAATATTCAAGAAAATACAAAAATTTACAAGAATCGACAAAACTACACATGAATACACAAGAATATACAAGCATATACAAAAATATACAAGAATATACAAAATTACACAAGAATATACAAGAATATTCACCATTATAGAAAAATATACAAGAATATTCAAGAAAATACAAAAATTTACAAGAATCGACAAGAATACACACGAACACACATGAATATACAAGAATGTACGCATATACAAAAATACACAAGAATATTCAAGAATATACAAGAACGTACATGAATATACAATAACATACAAGAATATTCAAGAATATAGGAGAAAACACAAGAATATACAAGAATATTCACGATTATAGAAGAATATACAAGAATGTTCAAGAAAATACAAGGATATACAAAAATACACAAGAATATTCAAGAATATACAAGAACGTACACGAATATACAATAATATACAAGAATATTGAAGAATGTAGAAGAATACACAAGAATATACAAGAATATTCACGATTATAGAAGAATATACAAGAATGTTCAAGAAAACGGTGACCACCTAATCAAAATTTCTAACTTCCTTATTTTTAATGATTTTTTATGAGACTGCGATTACCATATTTGTGGCATTTTTCTAAGAACAATGATACCACATATGATATAATTCCGATGATATTTACTTGTGTAATAGACATTTAAAGTTTCGGGCGCGTAGGATAGCGTATGGGAAGAAAGAGACACCGAGTATCATAGTCGCAAGCACATTTCAAAGGTTCGCCGGTAACTGTCCTTCCTTGCGCCCGAAACTTTGACTGTCTATTACACAACTAAATATCATCGGAATTATATCACGTTTGGTATCATTTTGCATTAGAAAAATGCCACAAATATGGAAATCGCAGTCTCATAAAAGAATAATGAAAAATCAACTTCCTTATTTTTGTATTAGCTATGTTTACGTTTCTCGACGACTGAGGCCTCTCCAGCTCGTCTGTCCTTCTCTACGTTCGGCAAAACTCAAAGAATAGTGTCTCTGGCTCATAAATGTCCTCGGCAGACCCGTGCTAGGGACTTGTATCGATAAAATACTGTAGTGTTTAAAGTATTTATTAGATCGAACCAACGCGCCGATAACATTTGAATTTTGCTTAATCATTCGCCACTTGGTACCGTTATGATATGGGGTGTAATTTCGTACTATGGAGTTATTTGGATTAATCGAGGTTATTCAAGTGAACTGCATTATCGAAATAGAACTGCATTAGTGACATATCTGTTTGAGTCAGAAATGACTCCGGCACAGGCCTAGAACTCTCAGAAGTCCGATTGTCATTGTTAAATAGTTGACAAGGAGTGCGGTGCACCAAGTTCGTTCTCGGTGAGAGGATTGAGGGGGAGGCAGAAGGGCAAGGAAGTCGGAACAATTGACCTTTGTGGAACAAGGGGATGAATCAGAGAAAGGCGACGGATTTCTTGAACGAACGGAAGCGTAGTTCGCGCAGACTCTCTGCACGCTACTCGTAGAAAACTAGCAGGATGACCAGCATGTTACGGCATAACTCCTCGACACGGTATAAACTCCAGCAGAGCCATTGTCTGTCGCCCGAGGCGACCGTTCAACGAAGAGCAAGTTTCATTGTCACGATCCCCGTAACCATGAATGGCTGGCTATCTCGTTTAACTTCAATTACTATGGTTTCCCTTTCATTTCGTTGCTAGTAAGGTCTGGGTAGTGGGGACACGGTATGAATATTCTGTCTGTCTGTCTTTCTTCTCTTTTCCCTCGTTTTTTCTTTCGCTCCTCTCTGTGCAGCCTAGACCTTTTTGTTGCGGGAAAACCATATTACGCGACGGATTACCCGGTCTCGTTAAATTCTCCTTTAGCAGAATCTTGTTTTGGTCCTGTCTGTAACCGAGGTGAAGAGGTTTCGTCACAATGCGATTGCACATTTCGATGAATTTGATACAGAGGTTTTGCACTACAAATTCACCCTTCTGCAAATCGATTTCACCTTTTTGCAAATCGATTACAAGCTTTTACGACAGAACCACTTTTAAGTATGTTTTTGTAAGAAAATCAATTCAAATGTAAATTAATTGTTAAGAGATTCAAAATATTATTCGTGCACGTTAGTGCTGTGCGTGTGCGTCGCCACGATGCGACACATTTCTTCCGATCAAGAAACGTGCCAGGCGAAATGTTTATGGAACACTTGATTGAGTATCAATGGCGACGCAAATGCAGAATATTAAACATCCATCCATTCGAAAGGCTAATTAAATCCATCCAATTGGCTTTTCCGCTTGACTAAGGAATTTCTTGTAAGATATGAAGCTTTACATAATTATCTTTTATTATATTATGGCATTTGATTGTTAAACAAATTGGCAGTGGCTTCAGTTGACTTTATATTGTTGAATCTGAGAACCTTCTTCTCAGAGACACTGGGTGGGTGTGTGTGGTGTTGTTGTGATATGTACTCACTCTTCATCATCATATGTTTTAAAAAGTTCACGCGGTATAGTATTTTATCCGTAAGTGTCTCAAAAGTTTGGCCGATAAATGTCCCAGATCTATCCCCACTACTGCGGGGTATACCCTCTTGAGGGGCCCCGAAACTCGAGACGCCTCGGTCGCAGAGAAGTATGATATCATGTGGCTCGGGTAACTCGGTGAGGCTGCCTAATCGGAATTTCCAACTTCCTTATTTTTAATGATTTTTTTATGAGACTTCGATTACCTTATTTTTGGCATTTTTTAAATAAAAATGGTACCACATATGATATAATTCCGATGATATTTACTTGGGCAATAAACAGTTATATATACATACGTAATGTATATATATATATATATATATATATATATATATATATGTATATATATTAAATAATTTAAATATTAAATTAAAGTTTTATATATATTAAATAATTTAAATATTAAATCAAAGTCTTATAAATATTAAATAATTTAAATATTAAATTAAAGTTTTATATATATGAAATAATTTAAATATTAAATTAAAGTTTTATATATATTAAATAATTTAAATATTAAATTAAAGTCTTATAAATATTAAATAATTTAAATATTAAATTAAACTTTTATATATATGAAATAATTTAAATATTAAATTAAAGTTTTATATATATTAAATAATTTAAATATTAAATTAAAGTTTTATATATATTAAATAATTTAAATATTAAATTAAAGTTTTATATATATTAATTAATTTAAATATTAAATTAAAGTTTTATATATATATGCATATATATATAATATTTGGGGGAGGTGCTGGAAGATATGGGGGGAGGGGAAGGATGGATGAGGAGGATAGAGGAATGGAGGGAAGGTGTGGTTGGAGGTTGTTTTGGGTGAAAGTGGAGAGGAGGAGGAAGAAGGATAGGTGTGCATGAATGAAAAGAAGCCGGAAGAGGGAGGCCAAGGGTGCGGGGTAGGAATAAGTTAGTCGTTAAGATATCTTTTGTATATAGTAATTACTATCTCTCTCTCTATACTTAGATATAAGACAATATAAGCTTAGGTTAAGTTAGGTATGTAAAATATTGTAAGTAGGATAAGTAGAATGTAAGATATAATATTAAGAAAATGAAAATGAAAAGAAAGGAAAGGTAAAGGAGGAGTAGATGTCAAGCATTGTAACCCTTAGGGGATCAATAAAGTTTATATATATAATATTTTTAATATATATCTATATATATTATTTATTATATATATAAAACTTTAATTTAATATTTAAATTATTTAATATATACATATATAAATAAATAAATATATTTTTAAAATGAATATATAAATTAAGTAAAATTAAAGAAAATTTAAATAATTTAATTTTAAATATATATATATTTTTTTTTAATTAATATAGAACTGATGTAAAATTAAAGAAAATTTAAATAAAATGAATATAAATTTAAATAGTATTTATATAAAATGAAGATTTTAGAACTTTCGGGCCCGTAGGATAGCGTATGGGAAAGAAAGAGACACGCGAGGAGAAATTGTTTTAACCGAAAAATAGAAGATTATGACAAGCGAGTTATCCTTGGTTACTCGAGAACAGTATTCAAAGAAATTCCTCTGTTTGCAATGATCTTTCCTTGAATCCAATTTTTCAAAAGTGCCGCTAACAACTGCTGATGCATCAACTTCGCATCAAACGCCTCAAGTCAGAGTTGTGGTAGCTGATGCACGGCTGATGCGCGAGAAGTGGTGGTAAAGATGTCTCTCACAGGTCTTTCTGACATCTTAAAGATGTCTTGTAAAGAGGTCTTACAAATCGCCTGAAAGACGTATCTTTAAGACGTCTTTTTGGGTGAATGTAAAAATTTTCCAAATAAAGTTGCAAAAATGATAAAAAATGCAACATCATTTTTTAAGAGAACGGTTGAGATACGACCCATGGTTTCTTTCACAAAGTTGGTCCTTATGACCCTTAGAACAGGATTAAACAAAAAAACTTTTTGACCTTGATTTTCAAGGTCAAGGTCAATTTTGCGGTGAGTTTTTTATGTCAATTTCCACTAAATCGTAGGTGTAGAATCACGCTATGGTGGCCGTGACATATAATTTTTAGACACACTGTACTACAAAAATCTCTAATTTTCGATGAAATACAGCACTAAATGGCTGCCTGAATGATGAAAACAATATCAGTACATTGTCACCCATATGTTAAACTATAGCAAGCAACAACAGTTTCACACTTTAGGTAAAATTTTGTAATCGACCTTTGTCCAGCTAAATCGCTGAAAATGACCACTGTGCTGCGCGCGTATATGCGCGTGCGCGCACATGGTACATACACTCTCCAGCAAGCGGGCCCACTGGCCCCGTGGCATACGAACCTACAAACCGAATCCAGCGTTCTCGGTGCTTTTGGGCCTGACCAGATCGATCCGAACCGTGATCAACTCGAATATACCCGTACCCAGTTCTCTTTTTACCTCGTGATTGCGATCGTGCGGCCGAGCTCCGAGCACGCGTGATAATAAACAATACCTTCGGTGATCCTGTAACAAGAACCCTAACCGCAGAGCGCGTCGTCACACTGTACCCCAAAACGCCGAATCCAGGTCAATAATCAGAATCATTGTTGGCCAAATTGTTTGCATTTATTTCTCATATTTTATTCCGTATCCTCATAAAAACAAATAAATACCGATAACAATTATCTGACTCATTTATAAATAGAAAGCCGATTTGATTAATGTATGACAAAAAATAATAGATGACACTTAAATCAGAAAAAACATTCGCGAAATGTGAAATTAATAAGACATTATTTTTAATCGAAGTAAACTTATTTACACATCGAACAAATCTTTATTTAGCTTCATTTCCATGCGAATGATGTATAAATATTATATTTTGTATAAAGTTTCGCTATCTAGTTATAAGAGACAGAAGCAAAATTGAATTGTCTTTCTTCTTTTAATAATTTCAATGTCCCTGAATTTTTAAATATAATTATGCACTTTTCTCATAGATGCATAAAATCCGAAGGCCATTCATTGTCTATGCACGATGTATTAATATATTTTCCAGATTTACGTTACTATTGTTTCAAGGGGTAACACAGCTCCAAATAAAGGAAAAATTCTTATCGATCGAAAATTGAAATATAAAGTATAATTATGATCGATAATTGGGATCGAAATATTGAGAAATTTAAATATTTAACTTGCACATTTGTTGTTTCTAAAAAAGATCTGGCGCCGATATCATAATTATACTTTACAGCTCAAAATGTTTGGAAAACAGCAATGTTAAACAATTTTGTGTGTGTAAAATGATATTTTAACATGTAATCATATATAATATTTTAATATTGAGTTGGGACGAAAGTTTGTAGTGTTTTAAAAATAAACCTCAAACATAAAATTAGGATAATAATTTTTGGTTCACGATCGTAAATTTTGTATATGCAAATATGATATCGGCGCTACAAGTTCGATCAACAAAAAAGAATTTAGCAATTTTGCAGAATTATAATTTCGACGTTTCGGTTCAGTTTTGAACCATCTTCAAGAAAAGTCCGCGTCTATGAAAATAATGTAATAAAATTTGTATTAATTGAACAGAAAATTTTTGATAGTAGTAACAAAAAGAATATATACATACTTGCTAAATGTGAAAAACAAACAGAAAACAAAGTAAAACAAAATTGTGCTTCACAGCACGAAGGTTTAAACTGTACTAAACTGTAACTGTTATGGCAAAGTCAAGAACGGAAAAACATACGAATATCGTGGATCAAACTGACCAACCAGATGTCAAGGATCAAGAACCTATAAATCGATGTATGGCGCGAAATTTAAATTTTAAAGAAATAATCATCACAATTTAACCGCTATATTACCAAAAATTGGTAAAAAATTAGCAAACATTTTGCAGAATTAACATAAATAATGTTAATATGTGTGTGGTTGAACCATTAAAATACGCAACTGGAAATAATAACTTAGATTATTAGAACCTCATCATCAGATCATTAACGATTAAGTAATGTAGCGTAAATTTCATTGATCTCAGGTTTTTCATACCTTAGATTGACGCTTTGATGCTTAATCATGTGTACGGTTTCTAATAATAATCTTTGGTGTAAGTTATTTTCTTTATCTAATATTTTGACATGTTCAAAATCAAATGCATGGTCTTGTTCCAATGAATGCTTCGTCAAGGCGGTATGTTGTGATGTTGATAAGAAAATATTTCTTTTATGTTCATTGATCCTTGTAATCAAATGTCTAGAAGTTTGTCCAATGTAAGTCAAATTACAGCCCTTGCAAGGTATTTGATATACCACATTACAACACTTTAATAATTTTCTTGAAGATGGTTCAAAACTGAACCGAAACGTCGAAATTATAATTCTGCAAAATTGCTAAATTCTTTTTTGTTGATCGAACTTGTAGCGCCGATATCATATTTGCATATATAAAGTTAGGATGTTTACACAATAACATATTTTCCATTCTCTTCTATTACTCTCTGCCATGTTTTAGGTGACTTATGATTCAGATTCGGAATGTGTTCTTTGAATGTTGCTAAATAAATAGAAACAATGCGAACATCTTTATGTTAATGTTTCAGTACTTCCTAAAACGAATTTGCATTATGTGCATGATTCAAAAACCAACTGTTGGGTCAATCTAATATTTATTTAGCTATATTAAAAAACATTTCTATGAAACTTTTGGAACAACCTAACCGACCTATTGCATATATGGTTCCATTATGGTTACATTATGGCTTCCATTATGGTTCGCTTAGTTCTACTTTCTGCTACAATTTTCTAGTTCATCACAGTTGGCTACAATTTGTAAAATCTATCATTTTATTTCATTTTTAAAATAAGAAACAGCAAAATACTACATTGTTTGCAGTATAAGGAGTGACTCACATCCATGAGGTTATAAATTTTTTAATCTTTAATTAGTTCCATCTATCTCACTGGATTCCACAGAGAATTCATTCGTTTAAAGACACCCTGTTGTGGTAACAATGATTTTTTTCTCCTTTCTACCAAAAAAGAGGATATCATTATAACCGTTTCAGAGTAATTTCCGTACTTGGGCTGGATCTCGTGAAAGTGGGTAATCTTCGCGATCTTCTCTTAAAATGGTTTCCATTCGTCGATCATCTGTTTGGAAATTAATTTTTTGTAGATTCTTATATATGAATCATAAAACATGTTCTCCTTTTAATAAAATTTCCAGTAATTATTTATATATTCGAAGAATCGTAAGGTGTCAATATTCATTTAAGTAGTTTTTAGATCGAAAAATTAGTAATAGATGTATGATGATTTCGGCGCACAGGTTCGATCAATAATAAAAACGTTTTTTAGCAATTTTGCAAATTAAGGATGTTCTGGAAGTACAATGGGAGACAAAAGTACAAGAAATTCGAAATCCATCAATATATTGGCAATGAAAGCCATTCACGAGTATATTTTGCTTTGAAAAAATTTATTAGTTAAAAAAGCTTTCGTTTAATTAGTGAATTTCATGTTATCTTTAATTTTTAATCAAATAATTTAATTTTAATTTATAAATTATTTATTTATTTTTTAATCAAATAATTTAATTTTAATTTTTAAATAATTAATTTATTTTTTAATCAAATAATTTAATTTTAATTTTTAACTAATTTATTTATTTTTTAATCAAATAATTTAATTTTAATTTTTAACTAATTAATTTATTTTTTAATCAAATAATTTAATTTTAATTTTTAAGTAATTAATTTATTTTTTAATCAATAATTTAATTTTGTGAATAATTATACTCTCCGAATAGTAGCTATATTCAGTGGTCTACACTGGTCAACACGATAAATTTGAAGTTTTGTAACAGTTTATAATTTTTTGCTCTGTAACTGTCCAGCGAATCCTAATAAATTTTGAACATAATTAATTACATAATTTTTACCATATATAGATATATATAATTAATTACATAATTTTTACCATATATATATATTTATATATAATTATATATAATTATATATAAATATATAATTATATATATATTATATTATATATAATTATATATAATTATATATAAATATATAATTACATATAATTATATATAAATATATAATTATATATATATTATATTATATATAATTATATATATATATTATATTATATATAATTATATATAATTATGTATAAAAATTATGTAATTAATTATGTTCAAAATTTATTAGGATTCATTAAACAGTTCTAGAGCAAAAAATTATAAACTGTTACAGAACGTCAAATTTATCGTGTTGTCATCTCACTAGCAATAATTTTACGTAAATTTCACATGTTAATTTTCAATAATAATCTTGAATTTTGCTTTCTGAGGTATTTTTAATTTATTTAACTATTTATTTTTAACTTTTTATTGCGTAATTATATGTATTGAATATTACAAATTTATTTTCTTGAAGTTCAAATCAGAGGGTACAATTATTCGCAAAAGTCACTTATAACTTTTTATAATATGAAGACAGTTTGATTAAAAAATAAAGAATTTGTCTATATATATAAACTGGAGTTTCTAGTTCCGTTTTTCCAAGGATTAAATAGAGTTTGAAGTAGAATTTTATGAATTCTCCATAAGAAGACGAAACTATTAATAAATATTAACGGTGTAGTGAATCTAACTCAAACTTTGGTAATTGCATTAATTTAGTGAGAATTATATCTTGTCAAATTTTCAAAAATTTTGTTGCGTTTTTATATAGCTTCAGAACATCCTTAAGATCTCATCGTTTCTTTAGACATTTCTTTAGACATTCGTAGAATATTCAGGAAGGTTGGAATCCACACCATTTTTAATATACCGTCATAATTAAGAAAATGGTTTCCACCCATAAAGGATAAATTACCACTTTCAAAAAATTGTAACGTTATACATATAGTTAATCTACATATGTAATGTATACATGTTATACAAAGTGCAATAAATATGTTACAAAAAAAAGGTAATTAGTAGGTCGCTCGTTCGAGTCTTGCTGTCGACATTTTTTTAAAATCATTTTTTTCAATTGTAATCCTAAAATTTATTAAATCTGCCATTAAACAAACATTTTTTAAACAGAAAATGCATGTTTTTTATTTGTGGGTGTTGAACATAAGATCGAACATAAAAATAATACAGTATACTTTATTATTACTTATTATATATTATATAATATTATATATTATACATTATATATTAATAGTATATTATATAATACTATATTAAATAATATATTAAATATAATAATATATTAAATAATATTATATATTATATAATACTTTATTATTGCACATTTTTTATTAATGAAAAAAAATTATGTGTTTAAATATGTTAAAGTATGCGTGGAATGCGTCGGATTTCTGTGACACCAGGGAAATTTTTATGAACGTTAATGAACTGTGTTTTCCGATAGAACTCCTGAAAATGGTGTGCTTTCGTACAAATTCTTCGTTTATAGTGTGTTCTGGATGCATAAACATTTATTGTTTCCCATGTTTTTATGACGTGTATCACTCTGGATCGTGTCATGCTAACACGCAATTTTTTTCATTAATAAAAAATGTGCAATAATAAAGTAAATATAACACTGTATTATTTTTGTTCGATCTTTTTTTCAATACCACAAATAGAAAACATGCATTTTCTATTTAAAAAATGTTTGTTTAATGGCAGATATCATAAATTTTAGGATTAACACTGAAAAAGAAGATTTTAAAAAATGTCGACAGCAGGACTCGAACCAGAGACCTAATGATTCTTTCTCGCAGCGCCCTCGGCCATTACGGTTCTGGTTCAAAAGTTAGCACGAACTCCATATGACCGGGTACAGATTTTCAAATGCAATTTTCTCGAAAAATCTAGAGAAGCGCGCGCTACTGCTTTGCTAAATTACATTTGGATACGTCATCTTCATATACTGGTAGTTTCAGAAAAATCCGGTTCCCGACGACCGTGACCTCTCCTTGTAAGTCGGCTGCAGATTGCAGCAGCAAGCAATAAGACGTACAACTAAATTGGCAGTCTTTAATTTTGATGATACCTGCACGAAGTTATAAAAAATATTAACCCTTTGCACTCGGCGCTATTTTAACTTCAACATTAAACATTTCATTCGACCTAGAATAATTCCATTCGAAAACTATTGTGATTTGAATCACACGCAAGAGAAAACGTTTTACTGTCTTTTGAAAGCAATGTAATGGTATCTGTAATTTTTTTAACCGCATTATTATTTCAGAAATGAAGGTAACCCTCACTTTTTTCAATGAAGTGCTATGCATTTTTTATACTATGTGATAACGTGTGCCAAAACGAATTCATTCGTATACGACACAGTGAACTTCAAGGTTACAAGGTCAGCACTATTAAATTATTTCAAACTATTTGATATTGTTAACATTGTGTGCACACAATTATTTGATACTTTCATCTTGTAAAATAGGATATTGATGGAGTTATGGATCATTCTACAGATTATAACTTTTGAAATTTTTTTATCAATAATAGGGATTGATAAGTAGGTGAATGCATTATGAAATTAGACCAATAACAAATTATATAAAATATTTGCAATAAGGTGACCCTCACTTTTTTCAATGAAGTGCTATGCATTTTTTATACTATGTGATAACGTGTGCTAAAACGAATTCATTCGTATACGACACAGTAGACTTCAAGGTTACAAGGTCAGCACTATTAAATTATTTCAAACTAATTGATATTGTTAATATTATGTGCACACAATTATTTGATACTTTCATCTTGTAAAATATTGATGGATATTGATGGAGTTATGGATCATTCTACAGATTATAATTTTTGAAATTATTTTATCAGTAATCGGGATTGATAAGTAGGTGAATGCATTATGAAATTAGACCAATAACAAATGATATAAAATATTTGCAATAATTGTAGCAGATCAACATTCCTACAAAATGATAAAAGCAATAAAGATTATATTCATGATATTCGTATAACAGCCACTCATAATTTTCACTGAAAAAATTAAAAACAAAACCATATCTGACAATATTGTATTTCCTAAATAAACTATCTGATTTAAAGCATGTCCAGGACTGTCCAATAAATTAGTAATTTCTCTTCGAGATTTCTTCTCCAATATTTTGTAATAACTTGTAATAAATGTGCAATCTATTTATAATTTATTAATTCTTTTGTTCTTTAACTTGTAATGAATGTGCAATCTCATATATAGACAAGTCAATGTTACACAGCGAATAAATAATATAAATAAATCTGGAAAAAAATTTTTCACCAGACGAGAATCGAACCTATATATATTCGTAAATGGGAGATCGAGATCTATAAGTATACAAAGTCTCAACTAAATCGGTGTGACGTGGTCCTTGCACTCTCCTTGTTAGGTATGGAAGAAATATAGGAGAATATTACAGTCTTTTTTTAAATCATAAAAAATTCTATTAGTATTGTTATTTCTCTTTTTCTATAGGTTATACTAATTTAAAAAAACATGGCATTAAGTATCTCAATGATACTGTTCTATGAAAATGATGAAAAACATCGATTTACAAAATTTTTAAATCGGGCCACGAAATAGCGCCCTCTAGATCGTCATAATAATCCTGCCGTAAAAAATTTTTAATTTTTAATGTCAGATTCGTTATCAACGACTCCAAAAACTCCTAATTACCAACTTTCAGAAAATTATGACATTTTGAATTTTGGACACAAAAACCGGGCTTCTGGACCACTGTGGAGCGTCTCAATCTGCATGTGCCACGTGTCGTAATTATCTTTCGATAATAATTAAATTATTGTCGGGTTAACTAGAACCGCCATTGTTGTCCTTGTACGCGCCACGTGGCGATCTAACCTCAAAATCACTCGCACAGCTCCCAAAACGATTTTAATTATTTAATCTATCCGACACGTTATCTGGGCCCATAACCTGTTAGTTTGCTTTATAAGATAGACTTTATTCTTAAATAGAAAGATACATGCTCTCGCGTGTAGAGTAGAACATCAACTGAGGCGAGAAAAAGGAACGCGAGTCAGAGGAGACTGGTAGAAAACAGAAGAAGATCGGTTCGTTACATTGTGCATTCTCACAGAAAGAAGGTTCATAATTAGACTGCGGATCTTTATGCAAAATAAAAACTTTCTACCTGAATTGCAACAAACTGGATTGAAATAAACATTTAATTCCTTGTTGAATATGTTTAATAGATCGAAAATAATATAATAGTATATTTAAATTCTTTAAATTTGTTTACTGTCAGAAATTAAACCTACCCATTTTTATTATAAATGCATAAAATCCGCAGTCTATTCATAATTGATCAATCGTTTATCACAAGTAATGTAAAATAAAATATTGAATGCCTTCAAATTAATAGAAAACTTCCAAGTCGTCACAAAATATCCAGCACAGTTGGGCACAAATTTAATCAACGATTAATGAGTAAATGTCAACTTCAATCGTTAATTGCAATTAACAATTAAACTACTACTTTAGTCGTTAATTGCGGTTAACGATTACTTTCTTTTCAATTGTAACCGCCAATCGAATAATTGATTAATGATTAACTGCAGAAATTTCGAAATAAATTACGGAATCAAAACTGTATGCATACTGAAAAAAATGATAACTGAGTTTTTATCCAGATATACATATTTCTGTCAATTCTCCATCTCTCTCTCTCATTCCTTATTACAATTTATGAATAGACCGCGTGGCGATTAACTTCAACTATCAACTACATCAGTCTCCGTTCTTTCGATAATTTAAATTAGATCTAAATTAAATCTATTTGTAATCAACGATTCACGATTAACTTCATCAATCGATTGAATCAATCGTCCATTTTTCAATGATTACCTTTTTCAATCGTACACATTAATAAATCACGGGTAAAATTTTAATTAATTAATGCCAACTCTGATATCTGGTAACTGGTACCTCCCTATAATATTTGTTCAATGCAATCCCACGTTTACAGTAATAATCTGTTAGAAACGTATCAAGACTTCTGCAGTGGCCCAATATGACACGATTAATTTCCCATGAAATTACATGAATTTTTGTCCATTTTCCAATCTACACGAAAATCATTAATTGATTAATACCAACTCTGATATCTGGTAACTGGTACCTCCCTATAATATTTGTTCAATGCAATCCCACGTTTACAGTAATAATCTGTTAGAAACGTATCAAGACTTCTGCAGTGGCCCAATATGACACGATTAATTTCCCATGAAATTACATGAATTTTTGTCCATTTTCCAATCTACACGAAAATCATTAATTGATTAATACCAACTCTGATATCTGGTAACTGGTACCTCCCTATAATATTTTTTCAATGCAATCCCACGTTTACAGTAATAATCTGTTAGAAACGTATCAAGACTTCTGCGGTGGCCCAATATGACACAATTAATTTCCCATGAAATTACATGAATTTTTGTCCATTTTCCAATCTATACGAAAATCAATTTTCGATCACCGTCAAGTCGATTGATGGCACTGTGTGACGTAGGTGACGATTTGCCGATAAATCGTGCCACGCGAAGGTAACAGTTACCGAACACGGTATACACCGGTTCTTCTTCGTTTTCACCACGTTCCAATGGTTTCGATGTAGCCACGAGCCCGGTGTACAGGAGTCGTAGTACTCTTGGTACCGTTGTAATCGTTGTAAGTACGAGTAAGCGACTCGTTTCGAGTCCGCCGCCAAGTACGGTAGCCTTTCCTCGATACTTTTTTGCGATCCCGACAGAGAATGCTGTAACGCGCGTGCCGCCGTCCCTCTTTTCGGCATCTTCTACGGTTTCGGGTCGACCGGCCCCTTTCATTTCACTCCACTTTCTGGAGAAACGCGACGACACGACGCACAGTGGGGTATTTTCGCGATTTCAGCGGTCATAATTCAATTTTTAAAATTTTACATAAGTTGTAAAATTTTTGTGGCTAGAGTTAGTTGAATGACTGAAAGACAATCTCTCGTCATTCGTTTTTCCATTCATGTATCCATTAAGCACTGAAAGGGTATAGCCGGATAAGATAGTCAAAAGTGCCTGATAGACTTACAGAATGAATAGAACGCAACAATTTTAAGGTTAGCTTAGTTCTTCGCGGAAAAATCGTCGAAAAAATCGGTTTTTATTTTTTTTAACAACGGCGCACCAAACCAAAAAATCTGAAAAAATTCATGAACGATACCTACAACAATATACTGCTACTGTAAAAATATAAATGTGGACACTCTAGAACTTCCATGTGGAATCTGCATTTTTTCGATTTTTTTCAGGTTTTTGATTTTTTACAAGCAGGATTTTAACTTTAAAAATCTGAAACCAATTGCAATGTATGTATTTGGATTCTTGACATGTATCACATTTTTTCAGAATTTCTAAACATCATTAAATGGGGAAAATAGGCCAAAAACTGATTTTTCGATTTTACCCCATAACTACCCTCCGGATCGAGATACAGGGTTGAAACTTTGCACAGTATGTTTTTTCTTCGTGCTCTATCGAATGGCACATCGTCGATAAAATTCGGTTCAAGGGCATTTTTGACTATCTTATCCGGCTATACCCTTTATCGTGATGTCATCTCACTAGCATGAAAACGCGACAATGCTGTAGACCACTGAATATAGCTACTATTTGGAGGGTACACTTATTCACAAAATTCATTTACAATTTTTTATAATATGAAGACAATTTGATTAAAAAATATAAAAAACATGAAATTCACTAATTAAACGAAAGCTTCTTAAATTAATCTATTCTTTCATGCAAAATATACTCATGAATGGCTTTCATTGCCAATATATTGATGGATTTCAAATGGTATAGCCGGATAAGATAGTCAAAAATGCCCTTGAACCGAATTTTATCGACGATGTGCCATTCGATAGAGCACCAAGAAAAAACATAATGTGCAAAGTTTCAACCCTGTATCTCGATCCGGAGGGTAGTTATGGGGTAAAATCGAAAAATCAGTGTTTGGCCTATTTTCCCCAGTTAATGATGTTTAGAAATTCTGAAAAAATGTGATACATGTCAAGAACCCAAATACATACTTTGCAATTGGTTTCAGATTTTTAAAGTGAAAAGCCTGCTTGTAAAAAATCAAAAACCTGAAAAAAATCGAAAAAATGCAGATTTCACATGGAAGTTCTAGAGTGTCCACATTTATATTTTTACAGTAGCAGTATATTGTTGTAGGTATCGTTCATGAATTTTTTCAGATTTTTTGGTTTGGTGCGCCGTTGTTAAAAAAAATAAAAACTGATTTTTTCGACGTTTTTTCCGCGAAGAACTAAGCTAACCTTAAAATTGTTACGTTCTATTAATTCTGTAAGTCTATCAGACACTGGTAGAGACTGGTATTCAAACTTGGCCGCTACCAAACACCTTTTATGCAAAATATACTCATGGATGGTTTTCATTGCCAATATATTGATGGATTTCAAATTTCTTGTACTTTTGTCTCCCATTGTACCTCCAGAACATCCTTAACGTCACCATGGTTTGAGAATGTAGATTCATCTGAAAATAGTACATCAGGTGTTCCGTTTCTGCGGACTCACCCTGTATATTAATAATATATATTATTTATAATATGAATATTAATATTAATTATTCTCTTAATTCTTTTATGATCATTGGAAAAATGGCCAAACATTTAGATAGACTTTCTCGTTATGTTTATAAAATAAATTTCAATGTCAAAGCCTGCCTCCATATAAAATATACAGTGACTCCCACTAATATTCAGACCCCTAAAAAAGACAACATTTTAAATATTACACCATATGATTTGAAACTTTTTGGGAAGCTAGAGCAATTAGTTTGCCACAGGATGCGAACAAAATTTTATCAAAAATAGCAATTCATCGGTATTTGGATTGAGGTAGAAATCAATGTGCCAGTGTTCGGGCTCGTCCGGAGGACGGATTAATTAATGAAAATACAATTTAATTTATTATTTGTTGATACAAATAATAATTGACATACTTTTCGACATACATAGGTTAGTACTTTTTTATAACGAATATAAAATTAAATACCTCAATTAAATTAAAATTAAAAAGTACCTCATTCTATTTAGAAAAATGAAGTTGACCTTCATATGTCCTTTACGCGTCCACCTACACAAAAGCTACCAACATCAGACTAACGCCCCCTCGAAACCATGCAAGTTCCATCCTATGAATGGATGTCTCCATATTAAGGGGGTACCAGTCCCATAGATATGACTAGCATATTACTAGAATATTACTAGAAAAACAAGTGAAAACTGTGTTTACGGGAAACCATTTTTTGTTTTTATACAAGCATGTTACGAGCTGTGTGAGGGCTTGTTCTAAAGAGGAAAGTTGATCCCAGGTCGCTCAGCTCATGATTTTATTAGATTATGTTTATATCTAATAATATGAGCGTCCAAAGTAGGGGGAAAAATGAAGAAAAATTCCGCAGAGTCTAATGTATTTTTCTAATACAAAACGATTTTTTCGACTTGAATCATGAGCTGAGCGACCTGCGATCGACCTTCCTCTGTCAAAAGAAACTTTATGCAGTTCAAAATATGCTCATGTGAGGACAAAAAACGGTTTCCCGCAAACACTGTTTTGTTGATAAAATCAGTGTTTGCGGGAAACCATTTTTTGTTCTCATATGAGCATATTTTGAGCTGCATAAAGGTTCTTTTGACAGAGGAAGGTCGATCGCAGGTCGCTCAGCTCATGATTTAGTTAGACTATGTTTATATCTAATAATATGAGTGCCCAAAGTAGGGAAAACAAATGAAGAAAAATTCCGTAGATTCTAATGTATTTTTCTAATACAAAATGATTTTTTCTACTTGAATCATGAGCTGAGGGACCTGCGACGAACCTTCCTCTTTACAATGAGCCCTCACACAACTCGTAATATGCTAATATGAGGACAAAAAATGTTTTCCCGTGATCGCATTCAATTGTTCCCCAGATTCCGTTCATGAAGGGCAATGAAGGGCAAGTAGAACTAATTTTAGTTCAGCTACTCAAACGAGATGGCGCTTAGACAGGAGAATTATCAGCGTATATTCGTAACAACAAAAATATAAAGGGCTTGAATCCACTCGGATCCATTAATAGCAATAAAGATATTGATAAAAAGAAAAAAACCTGTATTGATAGCGAAATTGAAGCGTTAGATTGATACGAATGTATGTTCGTCACTGTTGCCAAACTGTTTTTCAGCGTGGAGGTTGCTTACACTGATAAATACCCAGATCAGGGTTTACGGTACCCCCTTAATAGCTAAACCTAATATCAAGGCCTGCCGTTATATACTTTCATTTTTTAAGAGCTGCGGACTTAAAGTACAAGTGTTTGTTTATACCGTTACTATCATTCTCGTGTCTTTGTTATATTATTTATGTTTCTTCTGTGTCCTGTTCTGTTTTGTGGTTTTTGTATTTTGTGCTGTATGTATTGTTTTCTATATATACTGTATTCTATATATTGCATTACAATTATGTTGAAATAAATCTCATATGAGATTTTCTAATAAAAAAAAAGTTCCATTCGATGCATCTCTTCCTAACACCAACAGCAGCCGCGTTATTCAGGTGTTCTGCGGACTCACCCTGTATAAAAATATTCTATTATCTTAATCTTATTCTTTTAAAGACCACTTTGACTGGTCTTGGTAGAAACAGCTTCGTTTTTACTGTTGCTAGTTCTAGTGTTAATTGTTGGTTGTTGTTCATTGTTGTTAGTTGTTGTAGTTCAAGTGTAATGCGGAGAGGGTTGATACGCTGAATCCAATACACTGAATGCTGTTAAATTCTCGATTTGTCTACTGATAATTAACATATTTGAACCTGTAGTACTCCCCAAAAAAGTTGTCTTTAAAACGTTTTATTTCAAACGTCAAACCAGCGCAGCGTCCCAATAAAGACGTTTTCAAAATGTCTTATTTTGAACGTAAAACGAACGTTCCGAAAAAGACGTTTTCAAGACGTTTTAAACACGTCCTTCCAGGACGTAGGAAGTTCAAACCTGAAGTGGACGTAACATGGAAATCTTGAGGACGACATCTTTTTGAACCAGATCAAATTAATACTTTGTTAGACACTTTCAACAATTTTCACCCTAGACTACAGTTCACACATGAGATTGAATCCAATTCTTGCCTTAACTTTCTTGACATCAGTATTATTAGAACAAACAACAAACTAAAGACGAATTGGTATCACAAGGATACTTGGTCTGGTAGATACATCAATTTTCACTCTTTCCATCCAGTACAACATAAAGTTGGACTAATCAAAGGCTTAATTGACCGTGCAATTTTATTATCCAATCCTGAATTCAGACCTAACAATTTGTTACTCATAAAAAATGTTCTTAAGAATAATGGCTTTCCTGTCACGTTTGTTTCAAACATTATTAAGAAACGGGTTTTTGAAATTTACCATCCTGATTTAGTCACACAACTAAAAGAGGAAAGGTTTCAAAAAACAGGTCCGATCAATTATAAAAACACAGCAGTCATTCCATTCGTAAAAAGCATTTCTTTTGACATACATAGAATATTCAAGAAGGTTGGAATTCACACCATATTTAATATACCTTCTTATGTAAAAAAATTGGTTTCCACCAATTAAGGATAAAGTTCCACTCTCTAAAAATTGTAACATCATATATGAAATTCCTTGTAAAGGTTGTAATCAGTCATACATTGGACAAACATCTAGACATTTAGATACACGTATATCAAAACATAAATGTAATATTTTTCGTTCTCCTTCACAACACACAGAATTGACGAGACATTCAATAGAATTTGATCATGCATTTGATTTTGATAATGCTAAAATATTAGACAAGGAATCAAATTTACATTGTAGATTACTAGTAGAAACTTTTGATATTATTAAACAAAAAAGCGTTAATCTTAGGCATGAATCACCTAAGATTCTGACCATTACGCTGCATTACTGAATCAGTAATGTTTTATGATGAAGTTTCTAATCTTTAATAGTTTTCTATATATATCGTATATTATAATGTTTGATTCTGATTTATTTACATTTAAATTTCAAATGTAGTTGAATGTTAATTTCCTTCAGCTACCACAACAATGTTGAGGTATTATACTGTGTAGTCATGTGATTGAGACGAACTATATTGAGGTTTGAATTTACCGCCTAATATGGATTGAGCAAACATAGATCACTTGCTTCTAATTGGTCAAATTTCAATTCTCTATCCGTTAGTATGCATTGTTTACTGTGTAACCTTTAACAAGGATTTAGTACATTATCTACCAGCATGGAAGTAACACATTATTCATAAAAGATAAATTTCTTTCCTATATAACATGTAAGAAAAATAAGTTCATTTTCGAGTTCAAAACTTTGTTTTTTCCTTTTCTTTTAAAATACAGTTATTTTTGCAATGTTACACTTTGTTTCAGACGCAAAAATCTCTTGAAAATGATCCTCATCAGGATCGAAACGTCGAGATTTCAACTTGCAAATTTGTTATAAAACATGGAAATTTAGTTTATATTTGATCGAACCTGTGCGCCGAAACCATCTATCTATTATCTTGAGGACGTAGCGTGCTATCTGGGGATTCACACGTATTCTCTGTAAAATTGAATTTTTCAAGTTGAGAAAGGTGCTCTATTCGAAGAGAAATACATTGAAGTCTATTGCTATGAAATTTCTTGAAAATCTGATGCTGCAAATTTTCTTCGTCTTCCTCTTCGTGGGAATAAAAAAATGCCGATTGGTATCTCGGTTCTTCTCCACCCTTCCCCGAAGAACTTCTTTTTCTTTCTTCCTTCCTTCCTTCCTTTTAGATCGCCCGGACTTGGCCTCTTCTCGCTTCTCTTCCTATAGATTATCCTCTTCTTCCTCTTCCTCTTCTTCTGTTCTCTCGGGCGCCGTCAGATTTACTCGCCTTCGCAACTTGCTTCTTTCATTCTCCGGATCAGTGTAGTACTCACTCGAGGCAACGTATTCACGACTGCATTCTACACGCGTTCCTTTCCGTTGTTCCCCATCCACGATGAGATATCTGCGTCTTCACTAGAAGGTTTCATACAGCTTCAAACTGTTCTCCAAACATGCATTGAGACTCCCACTGGAAATTTTCCTCGCTCATTTGTCTCGAGCAAATGTACGAAGTACAAATAGAGCGGGTTTGCAATCACTTCGTACACGTTCCAAGTTTGTAAATTATTATTTGTTTACGATCAAGAACTAGGGTTATAATGTACTTTTCCGAAGCTCCGATTCTTCGAAGAACCGAAGGAAACTTCGAAGGGTACAACTATCTATCAGCTTGTCTTAATCATTCAGAGTCCATGGTTGAATTTAATTTAAAAAGAAAAAAATTTGTTTTTAAATAAAGAAAAGTGAAATTTCAAACTTTGATAATTATTCCTTTGGATGTTTGTTATGGTGGACCTATGTACCAAATTTCAAGCTTGTAGGTAAATTGGAAGTATCCAAAAGGTTTTGATGATCTGTCAGTGAGGCAGTGACAAATTTAGCGATTTTTGTAGTCCTATATCTCGGAACCTACTAATGTTGGAAGATTAATGGTTTGCCAATATGGAGACATAAGAGCACTTAACAAATGTACGAAATTATATCCCCCCATCTGCCTCCATTTGCGAGTTATCAGCCTCTAAAGAACGGCCAAGTTGTTTCGTGTAAAAGAAAGTAGTGCGAGAACTTGGCTGGTGCACTACCGTGCACCTAGATGGGACAGAACTTGTCCCAAATAGCACCCGGACGTCCATTGGATGTCTGGGGTATTATATCGATTGATTTCGCGCCAACTTATAAAAGCCGGAAGATTTCAAGTAAGTTTGATGTAAATTTTAACTAATTATTTTGAGACAAATTTCAAATAAATACTAGGGTAACTGCACCAGTGAATGAATATTTAAGAAATTGTTCAAGAAGATATTTTATTTTTTAAAAAATGTGTGAATTAAAGGAATCTCATATATGCCAAATGGCTCCCTATACTTCATTTGTCAAAAATTAATGAACACAAATAAAATGAAATTATTATTATTTTTCTTCATTAAACGGTAAATAAAAAATATAAAAAATACCAGTCAATGAACACTACATTCTAGTAATTGAACAATGATAGTCCAATGAATGAACAAAATTACTAAACAATATTCTCCTATTTATTTAACTCTAATCACAATTTTATCGCTAGTATGCCGTGCGCCTTAAAATTTGTTGAGATATACAAAAGCATTAAAAAAAGGAAGAAATCTATCGACATCTGGAAATGTATAGATATTGTGGCGAATCTAATAAATTCTTTTGAAAAATTGCAACAAATCTCAACAAACATCGTCTTGTGTTTATTCCAACGAATTTGTTTGTTGGTTCGGCATTTGTAGTGTTAAAGAAAGAAAGAGATCTATGGCGATCTGGAAATATAGAGATATTGTGGCGAATCTAATAAGTTCATTATAAAAATTGCAAGAAACCTCAACAAACATCGTCTTGTGTTTATTCTAAAGAATTGAAGACGAATTCGTTTGATAGTTCGACATTTGTAGTGTTAAAGAAAGGAAGAGATCCATCGATATTTGGAAATGTATAGATATGGTGGCGAATCTAATAAATTCTTTTGAAAAATTGCGACAAATCTCAAAAAACATCGTCTTGTGTTTATTTTAAAGAATTGAAGACTAATTCGATTGATAGTTCGACATTTATAGTGTTAAAAAAGGAAGAGATCCATCGAGATCTGCAAATGTATAAATATTGTGGCCAATATATTAAGATCTTTTCAAAAATTGCAACAAATCTCAACAAACATCATCTTGTGTTTATTCTGAAGAATTGAAGACGAATTTGTTTGATAGTTCGGTTTTTGTAGTGTTAAAAAAAGAAGAGATCTATCGAGATCTGGAAATGTATAGATATTGTAACCAATCTAATAAGATCTTCACAAAAATCGCAACAAATCTCAACAAACATCGTCTTGTGTTTATTCCAACGAATTTGTTTGTTGGTTCGGCATTTGTAGTGTTAAAGAAAGGAAGAGATCTATGGCGATCTCGAAATATAGAGATATCGTGGCGAATCTAATAAGTTCATTATAAAAATTGCAAGAAACCTCAACAAACATCGTCTTGTGTTTATTCTAAAGAATTGAAGACGAATTCGTTTGATAGTTCGACATTTGTAGTGTTAAAGAAAGGAAGAGATCCATCGATATTTGGAAATGTATAGATATTGTGACGAATCTAATAAGTTCTTTTCAAAAATTGCAACAAATCTCAACAAACATCGTCTTGTATTTATTCTGAAGAATTGAAGGCGAATTTGTTTGATAGTTCGACATTTGTAGTGTTGAAGAAAGGAAGAGATCTATCGAGATCTCGAAATGTATAGATATTGTGGCCAATCTAATAAGTTCATTATAAAAATTGCAACACATCTCAACAAACATCATCTTGTGTTTATTCCGAAGAATTGAAGACGAATTTGTTTGATAGTTCGGCATTTGTTGTGTTAAAAAAAAGAAGAGATCTATCGATATTTGGAAATGTATAGATATGGTGGCGAATCTAATAAATTCTTTTGAAAAATTGCGACAAATCTCAAAAAACATCGTCTTGTGTTTATTTTAAAGAATTGAAGACTAATTCGTTTGATAGTTCGACATTTATAGTGTTAAAAAAGGAAGAGATCCATCGAGATCTGCAAATGTATAAATATTGTGGCCAATATATTAAGATCTTTTCAAAAATTGCAACAAATCTCAACAAACATCATCTTGTGTTTATTCTGAAGAATTGAAGACGAATTTGTTTGATAGTTCGGCATTTGTAGTGTTAAAAAAAGAAGAGATCTATCGAGATCTGGAAATGTATAGATATTGTAACCAATCTAATAAGATCTTTTCAAAAATTGCAACAAATCACAACAAACATCGTCTTGTGTTTATTCTAACGAATTTGTTTGTTGGTTCGGTATTTGTAGTGTTAAAAACAGAAGAGATCTATCGATATTTGGAAATGTATAGATATTGTGGCGAATCTAATACATTATTTTGAAAAGTTGTAACAGATTTCAACAAACATCATCTTGTGTTTATTCTAATGAATTGAAAATGAATTTGTTTGGTAGTTCGGTTTTTGTAGTGTTAAAAAAAGGTAGAGATCTATGGAGATCTGGAAATGTATAGATATTGTGGCCAATCTAATAAGTTCATTATAAAAATTGCAACGAATCTCAACAAACATCGTCTTGTGTTTATTCTAAAGAATTGATAATGAATTTGTTTGGTAGTTCGGTTTTTGTAGTGTTAAAAAAAGGAAGAGATCTATGGAGATCTGGAAATGTATAGATATTGTGGCCAATCTAATAAGTTCATTATAAAAATTGCAACAAATCTCAACAAACATCGTGTTGTGTTTATGCTAACGAATTCAAGACGAATTTATTTGATAGTTCGGCATTTGTAGTGTTAAAAAAAGGAAGAGATCTATGGAGATCTGGTGCGGCGGATTTGAAAAATTTCGAGGGCGATCAGTGGGCACCGGCAGGACGAGAACGGGAGCGAGAGCGGGAGCGGGTGCGGGAGCGGGAGCAACTTCTCGGGTTCCCACCGAACCCTGGTTCTTCGTCTTTGTCTGACCCGCCGCCGCGTGGCGGATCCTTTTCTTCGGCGATGAGCCGGTGTATCGTGAAACACGCTCCCGAGGCGGCTGCCTTTTATTTCTTCGGCGTGCGTGCACCCTCCGTTCAGCGACTGAAACACTGTTGCCTCGTGAAAATAAACGAGCTAAAGGTGGAATCGCCAGGAAGAGAAGCCACGGTGTATAGCTCCAACACTGAAAGAAAATAGACGAAGACAGCCGCGTAACTCATTCCGCGCTTCTCTCCCGACAACACACACCCCTACTTTCCATAAACTCACTGCACCGCAAACAGAAATGATTTAGCGACAATTTAATCGGTACCGCAATGATCGATCACTTTCGCTTGCCTACTTGTTCTCTCGAAGTCATTCTGACGAAATTCCTGTCACTTTTCATTAAATAACAAGAAACGTTGGTTAATTGTGCGTTTGCCTGCCGCTTCCATCCCACCATTCAAGGGGTTAGGACACGGTAATGTTTTTAAATAATCGAAAATTTCATTTTGGTAAAAAAATTACATTCGTAAACTTCAAACGCGTATTTCTCAGAGTCTCGTTTTTCAAAACGATGTACGAGATATTTCGAGTTCTACCTCAGCAATTACATTCGAATTTTACAGTTATCTTCATTGTATTTTTCTAACGAAATTCAGTTATTAAATTTAAAATATCTGCCATTTTGTTAATTTTTACGAAAATTGGGATCGTCAATGCGTAGAGAGTATATCACTTTTTATGATATTTTTGGGATTTTCACGAGTATATTTTGCTTTAAAAAAATTGATTAGTTAAAAAAGCTTTCGTTTAATTAGTGAATTTCATGTTATATTTATTTTTTAATCAAATTGTCTGCATATTATAAAAAGTTGTAAGAGACTTTTGCGTATAATTGTACCCTCTGATATGAATTTCAAGACAATAAATTTGTGATATTCAATATATATATATATATATATATATATATATATATATATATATATATATATATATATAATTACGCAATAAAAAGTTGAAAATAAATGTTTAAATAAATTAAAGATACTTCAGAAAGTAATATTCGTGATTATTATTGAAAATTAACATGCGAAATTTCCGTAAAATTATAGCTAGTGAGATGACAACACGATAAATTTGACGTTTTGTAACAGTTTATAATTTTTTGCTCTGGAACTGTTTAGTGAATCCTAATAAATTTTGAACATAATTAATTACATAATTTTTACCATAATTACCGTAAAAATTATGTAATTAACTATATATATATATATAATTAATTACATAATTTTTATCATATATATGTATAATTAATTATATACAGGGTGTTCGACTACAGGTGGGAGAAAATTTAAGGGTTGGTTCTTAACGATGATATAAGACGAAAATAAAGAATAAAAAAATTGCAATTTCGGCTTCGTTATATTAGCTATTAACAACGCGACAGTCACGTATCAAGTGACAGATGCATGCATAACTTGGTTCTTATTTGGGGCCCCAGCGAGGTGAAAATGTTTAACAAATCGTTGGACAACATTGAACTCTTTGACGTACACAACGTACACTTTTGTTAGACGCGTTGTTGATTTTTAATTGTTAATAGCTAAATAACGAAGCCGAAATCGCAATTTTTTTATTCTTCATTTTCGTCTTATATCATCGTTAAGAATCACCCCTTAAATTTTCTCCCACCTGTAGTCGAACACCCTGTATATATTAATATATATAATATATACATATATATAATTATATATATAATATATATAAATAATATATTAATATATATAGTAATATATTAATATATATATACATATATAATAAATATAATAATATATATAATAACATTTGTTTTTAAAACAAATTAATTCATACAACAACTTCACAATAGTGAGAAAGTTCATATTGATGATAGTTGACTGAAGGTAGCTACAGTTGCTACAGACTTAGGCCACTTTCAAAATAAAAATTTGTATTATTCTATTAACCAGCTAATTTTCTTTTTACAAAATCTTTTTGATTTTAAATATATTAGTTACAATTTGCCTCAGAATGAAAAGATAACTATTAAAATTGCTAGCTGTCAGGCTAAAAAGAAAGAAAGCTAAAAAAATTATTTCTCGAATATGGACTTTGGCCATTTTCAAAATAAAAATTTGTAATATTAAATATATTAGTTACAATTTGCCTCAGAATGAAAAGATAACGTAGAAATGTAAATATTAAAACTGCTAGCTTGATTTTTCTCGAAATTGGACTTAGGCCACTTTCAAAATGGCTGAAATATATCCTCCGGATTAATTGGGGGATATTTTGTTATTAGTACGAAATTAATGGTAAGTAGGGAAATCCGTTGTTATTACAGTATTGAATATTACGAAACACCCACAGGACTTTCTTTAAATACAGTCCTCTTATTGGTCCAGAAGTGAAAAAAACGAGAGGCGAAAAGATAAAAAAAAACGGGTCCTGCCAGCGGGCGATTTCGCCGGTACTTTTTAAAGGAGCTTTCGCGCACAGCGAATCGATATTTATCAATCGATCGGCAATTTCGATCGATGATCACGGAATCACGTGTTCACCACGGGTGCAATATGCGAGCGAACTTCCATCGTATATCAAAAGTCACTTTCCAAATTGTCCACGTTGATTTAACGAGAATTTTTTCAGTTCTTTATTTGAAACATTTTGCGTCGTCACGATAACATTTTTCCCGTAACCTCCATAAATTTTTCTGAACGACTAATTATGTAAATAATATTATGTAAATGAAATATAATTTTATTCAAACCAAATACAACCTTATCAAAATTTATACCTCCAATAAATATAGTTAATAAGACAATTTGCATGATGATCGAAATGCACGCTTTACGCAAAACTGCATTTCATATAGATTAGAAATATCTATAAAAATAAGTTATTTATCCACGTTAAACTTTATAAAATTACATTTATTAAACAGTCGACCAACTCAAAATAAAGCTAGAAACGTTTAAAATCTTATTTGATCAAGACTTTACTTAATCATTTTGGATAAATCAATTCCATAAATTTTGAAACACGGTAATGAAGAGAAAAATTAAATGTGAGTTTGTAATACTTTATCAGAATACAATAAGACATCTACATATATGTATATATAGTATTAAGTAGACTGCGGATGTTTATGCAATTTTCAGTTTTTATAGACTTTTAAGAAAGTGAAATAAAATGGAATGTTATTTTCCAGGGTAATAGCTTTTTAGAACTGAAATACATTGAAATTCTACTAAATTCTGTAATATTTTGTCCTAACAGTATATAAAAATTTTGGAAAACCATAATTGCATAAAGAGCCGCAGTCTAGTACTAACTAAGTAGATGATTAAGAGGGTACCGTACCCCTGGATATGACTACCATATTACTAGAATATTACTAGAAAAACAAGTGAAAACCGCGTTTACGGGAAACCATTTTTTGTTTTTATACAAGCATGTTACGAGCTGTGCGAGGGCTCATTGTAAAGAGGAAGGTTCATCATAGCCCGCTCTGCTCATGATTTAGATACATTATGTTTATATCTAATAATATGAGTGTCCAAAGTAGGGAAAACAAACGAAGAAACATTCCGCAGATTCTAATGTATTTTTCTAATACAAAACAGTTTTTCTGACTTAAATCATGAGCAGAGCAGGCTATGAGGAACCTTCCTCTTTACAATAAGCCCTCACACAGCTCATAACATGCTAATATGAGGACAAAAAATGTTTTCCCGTAAACACTGTTTTGTTGGCAAAATTAGTGTTTGCGGGAAAACATTTTTTGTCCTCATATTAACATATTTTGAGCTGTGTGTGGGCTTATTCTAAAGAGGAAGGTTCATCATAGCCCGCTCTGCTCATAATTTAGTTCGATCATGTTTATATCTAATAATATGAGTGTCCAAAATAGGGAAAACAAATGAAGAAAAATTCCGCAGATTCTAATGTATTTTTCTAATACAAAATTATTTTTTTGACTTAAATCATGAGCAGAGCGGGCTATGATGAACCTTCCTCTTCACAATGAGCCCTCACACAGCTCATAACATGCTAATATCAGGACAAAAAATGTTTTCCCGTGATTGCATTCAATTGTTCCCCAGATTCCGTTCATGAAGGGCAATGAAGGGCAAGTAGAACTAATTTTAGTTCAGCTACTCAAACGAGATGGCGCTTAGACAGGAGAATTATCGGCGTATATTCGTAACAACAAAAATATAAAGGGCTTGAAGCCACTCGGATCCATTAATAGCATAAGATATTGATAAAAATATTGATAAAGATATTGATAAAAAGAAAAAAACCTGCAATGATAGCGAAACTGAAGTTACCCTAGTAGCACAAAAATATTGGGTAAATGTTTTTTTCAAATATTGAAAAAATATTTTTTAAGCCACACTTTTTCATATTAGATAAATATTAAATCTAATATTGTATACATGTATATCCAATATTTTGTGCTACTAGGGTTAGTTTACAAAGAATTGTATATATTTATAGCTTTTAAGAATAATAAGGTTTGGATAATGTTCTTATGAATGTTTAAACATTCACTTAAATTATTACCAATATCCAATCTACGTCTATGGAAGGAAAAAAGTGGGCAGTGAAGGATAATGTGTTTTTTATACTTTTGTCGCTCCGAACCTACACTCAGAGATGCCAAATGGAGGAACCTGGAGGAACTTTCCCCTCCGGTTGGGCCCCCCACTCTTACTTCTACTAGTTCTACTGCGCACGCGCCACACACGAACGTACCTTTAAACGTGACTCACTCGGGCAGAGCAGAGGTACGTCATGTGTGGCGCGTGCGCAGTAGAACTAGTAGAAGTAAGAGTGGGGGGCCCAGCCGGAGGGGAAAGTTCCTGCAGGTTCCTCCATTTGGCATCTCTGCCTAAAATTGCTTTTATTCACCCTTCATGAACGGAATCTGGGGAACAATTGAATGAAATCACGAGAACACGCCTTACGTCCTCATACGATTATACAGGGTGTCCCAAAACTAGTGTAGGAGCGGAAAGTTCCTTGGGTCATTCGAGCTCCTAAACAAAGCCCTGGACGTCATTTTTGTAAAGGAAAATGTCGCTTCAAATGACCCAAGGAACCTCCCACTTTCCGCTCCTATACTAGTTTTGGGACACCCTGTATACTAAGTCGTTACACTTGTAATAAGTAAACGCTAACGACTTAGCACGACAGTAATGGTATTTTTGAGTTATTTAAATTGTAATATCTCCTGAACTACTAACTTTTCGACATACATAGGTTAGTACTTTTTTATAACGAATATAAAATTAAATAATCTTGAAATAATGTTATCGGCGTAACGATTTCGATCTATTTTTACAAAAATATAGCTATTTTACAATATATCCGACGTTTCGGTTCTGATTTGAACCTTTTTCAAAGGAAATTGCGTCTAAAAAGAAAAAGGGAAGAATTTTTAATTCAAAAAACAAAGTAAGAAAAAATTGTAAACAATAAATCGTATGTAATTAATGTAAATTGAAATACCTCAATTAAATTAAAATTAAAAAGTACCTCATTCTATTTAGAAAAATGAAGTTGACCTTCATATGTCCTTTACGCATCCACCTACGAAAAAGCTACTAACATCAGATTAATGCCCCCTCAAAACCATGCAATTATTCAGGTGTTCTGTTTCTGCGGACTCACCCTGTATACGAAATCGTCGGTGAAAAAAACCGACACGCGCCTACTCCTGGGTTAATATTAATAATTAACGATTAACAATTACATTTTTATAAATTGTAATTATTGCTTAATAATAGAATACTGCCATACATTATTTAGTAGCTTCAAATTTCAAAAATTGTTAACGCATAATTTGAAAATAATTAACAGTACCCATCACTGTCGGGCTTATAAACAAATCATAAAATAAGTTTTATATAACATTATCGCAATAGATTAAGAGTACAATACCAAAATTTTGGGAATATGTAGCTTCCGGTTGACATCAATCTTCCAAAACTTGTTTATAAAAATTGGAAATGTTATAAATAATCACAGCCTACTAAAAAAATTGCATATCTACCGTGCTTGCTAAAATCTCTACACTTTAACACGAGTTATTTTAAATACCAAATTTTTTTCATAAATATTCTGTAATGGAATTATACCAAAAATTTGTTTGTTACTTTTTCACAATGAAAAGTCTCTCTGAATTATATCGGCAAACAGACTCTTGTCTGTCATACATATTAAATTGCGATCTTGTGCTCCCTGTAACATTTTTATAAAAAGTACACACAGATAGTTGCATAATATTAAACCTGTTTACTCGTTAAAATTCTTAGGGGCATAATGTATAATAACTGCTTTCCTGGATGTTTGAATAAAGAGGGTGAATTTTTAATATATATACTTTCTTGGAAAAATTACATACGCCCTTATATGTTGACTTAGCCTTTTTATTTTAAATTAAATACAAACTGGACTATTCTTTTGTTTTACAGTTAAACTGTATTAAAAGTAACCAGTGTGAATTAAGATATGGCAACATGAGTGTAGTAATCAATTATAAAATGAAGATTAGAATTAACCTATTTTTCTGTAAAATAATTCAAATTCTAAATTTCAAGCACTGTTAGAATAGTAATATGTATTTAATAATATGTGTATTTAGTCAGTGATATCATTTTGATTGCTCATTTCTTATTAATAGACAGCGGATTTAATGCAGTTATGACAAAAATGAATGGGCTCAATTTAAAACAGTAATTACCATAACTTCCCTATGAATCGGGAAGTTAAAAAAGTTAGAAGAATGTAAAAGTACTGTTATATTGCTTTCAACCTATTGAACATATTAAGAAAGGCAATAATATTCTATGTCGCTGCAGTTTGTAGCAGTTAAGTTAGAAAATTTTTATTTTGCATAAACTTACGCTGTCTACTTATTAATTTTCACTCATGATTTAAGGGGACATTATTGGACTAATAAAGTAATGAAAAAACATTTTTTGAGTCCGTAATTTTTTGACTAATTTTTTATTTGTAAATGATTTTTAAAAGGGTTTTTTATAGCCTCGTGGAAGTCATTAATCTGCTGGTGCGCACGATTGCGGCTCACTGGAACTTCCGACACAACCAGTATTATCCTTAGGAAAAGTATGATTATAGTCCTAGTATAAACTACAATACATAAGATTGGTTAATTTTTCCTCCATTTTTAGTTTTTTCCACGAAGAAAATGCTATTTCTGAAACCATCAACTTTAGAGGACCTCCATTTTGTGAATTTTTGCTGGAACAAAATAATCGCAGTCTATACTGAGGCCATGATCATACTTTTTCTATGTATAATTCGTTTTTAAAACGACTTCCATGAGGCTGCAAAAAACGCCTACAAAAAATCATTTACAAAAATATAAAAATTTTTTTGTATTTGAAGAACATAAGGTATATGTAAAAAAATTACAGGCTCGAAAAATATTTCATTACTTTATCAGTCCCATAAAACTGAGTCTGTTTGACCGAGAAAGTGTAATGTCCCCTTAACCCAGGCCCGAACAACTTCTTTCCCGCTGACGCTTCATCTCTACGACTCAGAGTCGCCAAAAGAGGGGAAGGAGTAGGAATTGAGGGGAGAAAGTTACCCTCTCTCTGCCAGTCACGCAGTTTTCGGATATTGCACACCGATTCGCACGCAACGGCCACCAGATGGCGGCGTCTTCAGCCTCAGTAACAGAAAAATGGGGTACCTTGAGTACCCCGCAGAATTTTAAAAAGTTATTAGTATATACATATGAAAAGGCAAGGGGTTAAGCTACCCTTAAAACGTTAGCAATTAAGTTTCCAGAAGAAACAATCGTCCCCCCAATAATACCAGTACACTCTCGCCAATATAACTGCCTCAGGGATGTAGTCGCTCTGCTACCTTATTCTAGACACGGCACTGTTTTCACCCCATCTGGTGGTCGTTGCGTGTGAATCGGTGCGCAATATCTTTACACCATATATACCCATAGACGCAGTGCAGATAAAACTGCCTTGTTCCGAAATTAAACCGGCTAGCAAACGACGCTTGTAGGAAAAGTGATATATGTAGTATGTTGAGAAATCGCAGTACCGCGAAGGTAAAGTGGCAGGAGGGAAAGGGGAATCGTCGTCACGTGTCATTCTATATAAATATTTATGGAAACTGTAACTGTGTAATATACATACATGTATTTTACTTTATAACTCGTCCATTTTTACTTTACTTTTATTATTTTAAATATGCTTAACTCATTTTGTCGATTATAATTGGGAAGAAGTTACATTTTAATATAGGGGTTGATAATATGAAATCTGTACTTATTTCCTCACAACTTACTTTATTTAAAAAAAATCAGTAAGAACAATATACATGTATATGTCGAATACAATACACACATTATACACAATATGCGCAAGGTAATATAAAACAATATTTATTGACAGGTATACAATACAATTACTATCGCGGACAGCCCTTCGACAACTATCAAGACGGTAGTGTACAAAGAATTTCGTCGGAGATACACATTGCATTGTACTTGTTATAGGTTAGGTTAGGTTAGGAGGGTTAGATATTAGTAAAAAATAATTACTTGTGAAAAGATATATTTGTATCACGGTTTTGCTGTTCTCTACAATTCTTTATGCAACAAGTTTGCACCATTTTTTCAAATTTGTACCAAATGATGAACTTCTGAAGTAGTGAACATGTGTAACATATTTGTGCACTCGCTTCGTCTCATACACTCTTAGACCATACAAAAAAAGCATACATTATCCCCCATTTTTAATTATCTCGAATCGATTCTTGGGAGAACCAGATAATTTTGGATCTCGTCACACAGCATCGTATGCACATACGATATAGGTATAGTATGTGCATACGATGCTGTGTGACGAGATCCAAAAGTATCTGGTGCCCACAAGCCTCGATTCGAGATAATTCAAAATGGTGGATAGTGTACGAGACGAAGCGAGTGCACAGTACAGAAGTATATTTTACAAGTCCATCATTATATAAATTTGAAAAAATGGATATATATATATATATATATATATATATATATATATATATATATATGTATTGTATTCGATATATACATGTATATTGTTTTTACTGTTCTTTTTTTAAATAAAGTAAGTTGTGAGGAAATAAATACAGATTTCATATTATCAACTCCTACATTAAAATTTAACTTCTTCTAATTATCGACAAAATAATAATCGACAAAATGAGTTAACCATATTTGAAGTAATAAGATTAAAATAAAAATGAACGAGTAATAAAATAAAATACATGTACGTATATTACACAGTTACAGTTTCCATAAATATTTATAGAGACGACGGTTCCCCTTTCCCCTCTGCCACTTTACCATAGCGGTACTGCGATTTCTCAACATACTATAGCACTGTGCCCACAAGAGTCGTCTGCTAGCCACTTTTATCTCGTCACGAAGCGGTTTTATCTAGCTGGGTCTATCTGTATATATGGTCTAAGGTATATATGGTCTAAGGCAATATCCGAACACTGTAGGCACGTGGTGTTATGTCACGTGCGCCGCAAAAACGATTCGCGTCACGTGACCGGGCCGCGGCGAAAGTGTGGGCAGTAGCATCGAGAAAAGGTTAAGTACGGTGGAGATAGAAGTCGTAAGGGGTAAAGCCACACTAGAATTTTGAAAACGTCCATTTTTTGGCTGAAATGATGCTTTACTATTTGAAAAAAATGATAAAAAGTTTTAAGTGGGGGAAGAATAGAGAACACGAATTATTTCGAGGTAGAGTGCAACCACTCGCTGCGCGTTGTAGGTTTATTTTATTGTAACAACCAAAACTTTAAATACGTGTGACTCGAAACCACATTTTTGTATCTTCAATTAACAATCAATCTTATGCAGAAATTTTGTGCAGAGGTTCAAAATAACATAACTCAAAACATTTTGATGAACACTTTAATGTCAAATTCTTGTCACTTTCCTTTAAATGTTCACTAAATTAACAATTATCAATATTTTTTAATTTCGTCCGCAGTAATACGTACAAAATGTTATCGATTTTGTCTTTCAATATTTTGTCATGTTGCATTAGATTTTGAGGACCACCAATTTTTTTTGTACTTACAATTAGATCACATATAATTCTTCCATAAAATGCGTACACACGTTATTATTTCATGATAAATTAGGAATTAATATTAAAGTAAAGTACGATCGAAGCATGATTCCGCAGTAATCGGCACAATTACTCTATTTTGTAAACTGAGCAAAATTCGCTGGAAATTAATTTATTTTATAGGCTGAAGCATCGCAAAAGATTATCATTATGAATATGAAGCGGAAACATTCAGACACGTCTGATAGAGGAAACCAAGAGATATCGAAGGGTACACATATGCGTGTGTGTTACCGACTGGCAATTTTTGCCGAGAGAAATTTATTACGGTCTGCAAACCGCACAAACATATTGGAAACCTAATAATGGTATATTACTGCCATAGCGGATATAATTCAGAGATCTCGATACTCAGAGAGGAGAAGGGGTATAACCGGATAAGAGTGTGCCAGCGGCCCCCGCTCCGATTTTCCTGATTCATATCTTAAAACATCGTTTTATATCTAAAAAAGCATTGTGTAAAATTTCGAATGTCTACCCCCATCGATACCCCAGTGATATTGAGGTAAATACCCCCGCATTTAAATGTACATCTGAAACGAGAAAAGATATCGACATGGGATAAACGGCAAACAAAAGATATAGATACACTCTATATTTCAGATTTTTTAAAGAATTTTTTTGCTAATTATTTATACTTGAAAATTTAAGTTAACATCATAGCAGGATTTTATAATTTTTTGGTAGGTGTCAACCCAGGGAAAGATAGATAAAAAGATTCCTAAAAAATATTAATTTTATTTCTAATTATTTACAGTTGAAAATAATTAATTATTTTCTTGGGAATTTTAATTAATTCGCACTAGAACTGACTTTTAGACGTTGCTCGAGACGCATGACGACCACTTACAAGGGAACATATTCAGTTGATACAAGCCGATTTTGATGAAACTTATGCGAGATATCGTTCTTCGAAAAATATTTGACAAGTGCTTTTTTTATCAGCAATCATCCACTTTAAAAGGGTGAAAACAGAAGAATTACTAAATACTGTCGTAAGAAACACGACACAATATATTGTACTATTATAATGGCGTAATTTCATTTGTTTTTCAATATTTAACTATGTTCCACCCCTCCGACCACCTTGAAACTTTTGTATATATTAGATAGATAACAGAACATTGTTGTTGAATTTTTTGAAAGTGGTCACTCGAAGGGTTGTTTGCAATTTCCACCCCTAAACAATTTAATAATTTTTTCTACCCTTAATAATATGATCACAAGTGTGGAAAAAATATATGGTATGAAATTAATTATTTAATTATTTAGTTTATTAATTATAAAATTAATTAATTATAAATTAATTAATTAATTAGGGGGGGCCGATCCACTATTCTTAGTCTGCTAGACCCTTTGGGGGGCATTTGTGGTTCTTAACACCAGAATATGCAGCATTATCTTTTTTGACGCTGGTATTTCATGCGACAAAAGGAAGCTTATGATAGAAAGTTTAGAGAACGATGAAGTACTTATTTCTTCGAAAAAAGTTTTTCTAAAAGATATACATAATCTTGACAATATCGGCATAGAAAATTTCATTTCTGCAGAAAGCCGAAATTTGTTTAGTAGATTCAATATACCTACCGAATTTTTGCTGAAAGACCCATCAGTCTGGGAAAACGAGGCAACTTATAAAACAGGACTAAAAATAGTAGAAACTTTGAAAATAGTTAACGATACTGCAGAGTAAGGTGTGAAGTTAAAATTTAAAATTTAAGAGTAAGGAGCTGAAATTTTAAAAATTATTTTTCGCGATCCCACATTGTTTTTAGACAAATAGAAATTGATATTATCGGCGCCCTGATTACAAACATAATTTAAATAACTACTACAAACATAATTTGAATAAATACTACAAACGTTGATTCGGGTTGAATCTATTTGTTGGTCTTAAAAATTTTTGACCACAAGTTTGAGATATTCCGAATGTTTGGAATTCCAAATTCCTTTTTCCTTTTTCATATATTCCAAACATTCGGAATATCTCAAACGTGTGGTCAAAAATTTTTAAGACCAACAAATAAATTCAACCCGAATCAACGTTCGTAGTATTTATTCAAATTATGTTTGTAGTAGTTATTCAAATTATGTTAGTAGAATCATGATCGAGCTAAAATTTTGCACATACTATTTTTTCACCAAGTTACATACTTTAGGGGGCTAAGACCAAAACATTTCGAAAGTCGAAAAATAAGGACCACCCTATGCTCAGTCGATCAGCTATTCGACTGGAGTATTTCTTATCCATTAACTATTGTTTTAATATGTTGTTATTTCGTCATTATTATTGAAGAGTTTCATCCGTAGAATGGTGTTCTTGGAATGCATCAATAAAGTAAGTAGCTTGTCATGTATTTTGCTGATCGGCCGCATGAAGTTTTACTCTCACTCATCAATTATTTGCATAAATTTTCATATAATCATCCGTATTTTGAATCGGTCGAATAATTATACGATTGCACGCTTCTGGCTCCCCGAGAATTTCACCAATATGTCCGCGAGTGCATAAATGGTGAGAAATAATTATAGTATACCTTCCTTTCGTTAAATGAATATATGAATCGTTAAAACTTGTGCACTTAAATATTCTTACGTAAATGGCGCAGCGAAATATCTTGCAAAGATGGATAACAGTAAATCTGATTTCAGAATTATTCCTTCTGCAGTAATATTTTTATCTTGCAAGGTGAGAAAGTTTTAAGGATCGAAACTATAAAGTGAAATTAATACTAACGATCACAAGATTGCTGTATCGATTGCGGCTTCAAGTAATTATTAACAATTGATCACCTTTCTGTTGAGTTCGATTGGTACTGAAAGAATAACACTTATCTAACAATATATAAATATTTATTTATATATATATATTTATATATTTATATATTTATATATTTTTATATATTTTTTTATATATATTTTACATATTTTAAATATTTTTTTATATATTTTATATATTTTTTTATATATTTTTTATATATTTTATATATTTTTTTACGTATTTTATATATTTTTTATATATATTTTTTTATATATTTTATATATTTTTAGATAAGTGTTATTCTTTCGGTACCAATCGAACTCAACAGAAAGTTAATCAATTGTAAATATATATATATATATATTCTATAAAATATCTATAAATATATATTCATGTTTTTTGTTGCCCTTGAAGGTCTATTAAAAAATCCTCCGCCATTGAATCTCCAAATATTGTGAAATAATCGCTGGTTATCTGTTAAAATAGTATTTTATTCGGAGGATTTTCCAAATTTATTCTTATATTACTTTAATTCATTTTCTCTCATACTCCCAACGACCAAACATTATTTCTGAAAATATTAATGTGTAGGCTGTGTAAGGAATAAGTTTAAAGTGACTTGGTAGAGTAAGTTGACAGTGAAAATCAAGGTCAAAATTCACTTTGAAAATGTTCTCCGCAGTTTTGTTAATGAGTCATTAACGAGAAAAATGGACCAATCAGAGTGCCGCCACAGTAGACGGATTCCACGGATTAAACTGCATTTCACGTTAAAAGGCAAAAGTTAGAAGAAAACTGTTTTAAGTAAAAACACGTGAAAAGTTTTATCACAGACTCATACATTCAGATTATTCAGATTCATAATAGATTCAGATTATAAGGTGAAGTGTTCTAAGTGACAGTCCAAAAGTGATACCTAAATCTGGACAATTGAATTTTCATAGTAAAATTAATAATTAAGAAATTAAATAATTATATTATATATTCTGAAGCCTTAGCTACAAGTAGATCTGAATATTATTTCATTACGACATCAATTGAAATTTTAAAATAAATTCAATGGTTATCTGAAAACAAACTGTTTTAAAATATGAGTACTCTAATTAGTCTTCTATTAGCTTGTATAACGTATGTAGAAAATGTATACCGCCTGTGAAGTGAATAATACTTTATTCTTACGTCATAAATCTATCAGTGTTGTGACTTAAAATTACTTTACAAACTTCGAACTGTATGTTAAAACTTTTAAAAGATTATTTTTGTTTATCTAAAGTGATAAAATTTAAAATACAAAAACATGCTGTCCAGGCATAGGGCACTTCAGCGTACGAACGAAACTAAGAAAGTGCTGAATGAACTTCGAATTGCAGGAAAGTTGATTGTGTAATCTAATTTTAAAGAAGCTCATTAAGTAACTCCAATATTAGCTGGAACTGTTCATGCCATATAATTTTGTACAATATGTTTTAATGAGATGTGGTTGCATTTTTGGAAGAAAATGTCCCGAGTTTTTGTCCTCATACGAACATATTTTGAGCTGCATAAAAGTTCTTCTGATAGAGGAAGGTTCATCATAGCCCACTCTGCTCATGATTTATGTCAGAAAAATACATGGGAACCTGAGGGTGGTTGTCTCGACTTGTTTGCTCTACTTTGGACGCTCATATTATTAGATATAAACATAATACATTTAAATCATGAGCAGAGCGGGTTATGATCAACCTTCCTCTTTAGAATAAGCCCAAACACAGCTCAGAATATGCTAATATGAGCTGTGTGAGGGCTCATTCTAAAGAGGAAAGTTCATCATAGCCCGCTCTGCTCAAAATTCAAGTCGAAAAAATCGTTTTGTATTAGAAACATACATTAGAATCTGCCGAATTTTTTCCCCCTAGTTTGGACACTCATATTATTAGATATAATCATAATCTATCTAAATCATGAGCAGAGCGGGCTATGATGAATCTTCCTCTTTATAATAAGCCCACACACAGTTCAGAATATGCTAATATGAGCTGTGTGAGAGCTCATTCTAAAGAGGAAAATTCATCATAGCCCGCTCTGCTCATAATTCAAGTCGAAAAAATCGTTTTGTATTAGAAAAATTCATTAGAATCTGCGGAATTTTTCTTCATTTGTTTTCCCTACTTTGGACACTCATATTATTAGATATAAACATAATCTATCCAAATCATGAGCAGAGCGGGCTATGATGAACTTTCCTCTTTACAATGAGCCCTCACACAGCTCGTAACATGCTTGTATAAAAACAAAAAATGGTTTCCCGTAAACACTGTTTTCACTTGTTTTTCTAGTAATATTCTAGTAATATGCTAGTCATATCCATGGGTACGGTACCCCATTAAGTGGTTGGCAAGAGTAACAGTCCCAAGTCTATACGTAGCATAAGTCAGCGTGTCGGTGTAACTTCGTGCGAGAGTGACCACTTGCTTTTACTAGTGGGACCAGGATACCGGGGACCAGGGACCAAGGACCAGCGACCAGGGACCAGGTCCTCGATATCTGGCCCTGTTCGCTTGGTGTATCATTACGGATTCGCGTGCGCTGCCCCCGGTCATTCTCGTCTCATCTCGAGCAGGTCTTCCCCTCTTCTTCTACACACCGCGGTCCTCTTTCTACGCAGGAGTGTGCGTGTGAGCACGAGTACATGCTCAAGCGAATCTCGTCTTTTTAGGCACTCGCGGAGAATTGACCCGACGTCGACCGAGAATCCACTCAGGTATCAAAGGATCGCAGAGTCGGTCGGAACTCGCGTAAACGCGACAAATGTTCACCGGAAGGGCTTGCGTTACGTTGCATCAAAATATAGAAACAATTTATTAAGGATGTTCCGGAGCTTATGTCTTAAGGCGCATAAGTCTCTTTCCCATTTAAAGATGAATAACTTTTTTATAAATTAATAATGTATGTATACTTTTATTGTGGTTTAAAGTACATTAATTTTCTATTTCGCAATCGTCTTTCCACTCTTCGTTTGTTCGGAGGATTTCTAACCTTAAAATATCGAATGTATGCTCTCCTCCCTCTGTGTTAGAACAATGGAGCACTGAAAATACAATTCAATTATTTTAAGGATGTTCTGGAGCTATATAAAAACGCAACGAAATTTTTGAAAATTTGACAAGATATAATTCTTGCTAAATTAATGCAATTACCAAAGTTTGAGTTAGATTGACTGCATCGTTTAATATTTATAGCAACTTAAAGTTTGCACATTTTAACACGTCTTCCTATGAACTCATAAAATTCCACTTCAAACCCTATTTACACCTTGAACAAATGCAACTAGAAACTCCAGTTTTTTTATATATAGTAAAAATTGTGTATTTAATAATGTTCAAAATTTATTAACATTCACTAGACAGTTACAGAGCATAAAATTATAAACTGTTACAAAACTTCAAATTTATCGTGTTGACCAGTGTAGACCACTGAATATAGCTACTATTCGGAGGGTACAATTATTCACAAAATTAAATTATTGATTAAAAAATAAATAAATAATTTAAAAATTAAAATTAAATTATTTGATTAAAAAATAAATATATAAATATTTTTTAATGCAAAATATACTTTTGAGTGGCTTTCATTGCCAATATATTGATGGATTTCCTATTATTGATGATTGTACCTCCAGAACATCCTTAAGTAATGAAGCAGCGAAAGAATCGACAACTATAACATTCGTACCTACCCTAATTTTGGTAAATTAAATACAATAATGAGAGAGGCTACAAACAATTTATTAAGTAATGAAGCAGCGGAAGAATCGACAACTATAACATTCGTACCTTCCCTGAATTTTGGGGAATTAAATACAGGAATTAGAGGGACTAGTTTAGTAACTGCAAAATTGGACAGGATATCATTGTTTTCGATACAGAAATGGATAACTCAATCACGCAACTAAATTAATTAATTTACATCGGTTCAGAAGACACACGTTTATTGGAGCACCGATTTACAATAGTGAAAATGATCTCTTGGACAACACACAGTGGTCCAAATCGAGAAATTCAGTCAGTCAGTGACAAATTTAGCGATTTTTGTGGTCCTATATCTCGGAACCTACTAATGTTGGAAGATTAATGTTTTGCCAATATGGAGACATGATAGCACTTAACAAATTTACTAAATTACATCTCTCCATCTGCCTCCAGTTCCGAATCACAAGCCTCTGAAAGACGGCCAAGTTGTTTCGTGTAAAAGGAGGTAGTACGAGAACTTGACTGGTGCACTACCGTGCACCTAGATAAGTACATTGGGGTATAAACAGTAATTTATTTTTCTTTAATAACATTTCTATATAAAATATAAAATATTATTTTATATCTTGTATCTTGTATCTTGTATCTTGTATCTTGTATCTTGTATCTTGTATCTTGTATCTTGTATCTTGTATCTTGTATCTTGTATCTTGTACCTTGTACCTTGTACCTTGTACCTTGTATCTTGTATCTTGTATCTTGTATCTTGTATCTTGTATCTTGTATCTTGTATCTTGTATCTTGTATCTTGTATCTTGTATCTTGTATCTTGTATCTTGTATCTTGTATCTTGTATCTTGTATCTTGTATCTTGTATCTTGTATCTTGTATCTTGTATCTTGTATCTTGTATCTTGTATCTTGTATCTTGTATCTTGTATTTTATATTTTATATTTTATATTTTATATTTTATATTTTATATTTTATATTTTACATTTTATATTTTGATAGATTCTAATAGATTATGCAGACAGATAAAACGAAACTAAATTCTAAAGGCAACGGGACTCTTTGTAACCCCTAATGGGAACAAATAAGCTATTACATACATACATACATAATAACATTTCTACGATGCCAAAATCTCTGTCATTCAGTAAAAACAAATGTGCTGACATTAAGAATTTATAGTGTGTGATTTCCACATTATGTTCAACAGTTTGGACAATTTTTAGCCACCTTAAAATTATTTTATTATTCCTACTAGAGGCTAGAGGTTTAGACGTCTGCTGGAGGCTACTACCTTAACATCAAACAACTGACGAATCGACTTAGGCCACTTTCAAAATATTTTGTACCATTCTATTAACTACCTAATTTCCTATTTATTACAAAATTTTCGTGACTTCAAATATATATATTAATATATTTATTATTATATTAATTAATATATTATATTAATATGTATATATATATTATATTAATATATATATATAATATTATTATATTATATTATATTATATATATTAATATTATATAATTTTAATATATTAATATAATTAATATAATTTTAATATTTACATTTCTACGTGATATTTTCATTCTGAAGTAAATTACAACTAATATATTTAATATATATTAATATATATAATAATATATATATTAGTTATAATTATATTATATTAAGTTATAAATTAAGTTATAGATATATTAGATATAATTTACTTCAGAATGAAAATATCACGTAGAAATGTAAATATTAAAATTACTCAGCTCAATTTTTCTCGAAAATGGACTCAAGCCACTTAAAAAATAAATGGCTCGTTTATTTATAAGGATCTAATGTTTTAATGCGCTCGCGTGGAGTTAACTCTACCAACCGAGAAGTTGAGTGACCTGGAACGCGAAGACGAATTCGTTGTCAAATTGTCTAACAGCGGGATATTATTATCAAGATGGTGTTGTTGGAAGCCTATTGGCCAAGTCTACGCTCATCTTTCCTCGTACACAGTGAAAGTGTGTTTCGATTTATCGCTGGTAGGAATCTTCTCTGCGCTTCCTTCCCGAGGATAACACCATTCGAGGGTTGCTAGTGAATGAAAAGGAAAATTTGTCTTCCACGTTGTCCCTCCATTGTTTCCGAAGATTAATTTTAACACATAGCTTAGACGAGCCACTCATACGAACGCTCCGTACTTGTTTTTCTTTATGTATCAATTAATTTAGGAGGGATCATCTTTTCTAGCGCGATAAATCTCGAACGCAGGTTACAGTGCAATCGATGGAGCAACAAGAAGCGAAACAACGTAACATAATTATAAAATTTCGTCAGCCTACCAGTACGCTTTCCAAACGCAGTTACAAATAATTATCTCTACATACTTAACACGCGTTCTGTTTATAAAATGTAGCTTTAAGCTAATGAATAATTTCAAATTCATTAGTCATCGATAACCTGCAGATCTTTATGCAGTTATAGCAAAATTGAGTAAGTGAAATTGAAAATTGTTTGAAAATTGAACAAATTCAAGATGTCAATATATGATTCATCCTCTGGAAAGGGAAGAAATGACATTCGATGTAGTTTATATTATTTGCAATTTATGCAGACCAATTTTACTTTGTATAAACATCTACAGTCTATTCATAAAATAGTTTCCATTTCTTTAAAAGTATGGTTTCTATTAAATTAAATGATATTTTAGATAAAAATGTTCGTAATAATGAGCAATTAGAGTAAATCGTAATTAATATCTTATGAGAATTACAAAAATGTGATTATTGAGATTTGGAGCAGGTTTTATTATCCTATGTGTACAAACATACTTTATTTAATAATTTCCTACAGACGTAATTTCATGAGTAGACGCCGGATTTTTATGGAAACTTGAAATTTTTCACCTGAATTCTAACAAACCGGATTGACATAGAAATATATTTTCTCTCTTAAATTGTCTAAATTCGACTAATGTTGTGAATGTTTTAAATTACACTTACTCATTTTTGTCATAGATGCAGCAAATCCGCTGTACCGGAAATCATAAAATTATTGATGTAGTAATTTTAATCTATAAAATAATGGAAGAGTAATAATAATTACTAATTAATTAATAATTCAACCGCAAATTCTATACGTTTATAAAATATATTTGCAAAAACATTGATTCAACTGTAGTATTGCTCCATAATTGTTAAAATTGTTAAGAAAAGAAATAAATATTTACGTAACTCCTACACCTTCAAACTAATACAGACAATTTCTACTTAAAAATCCGCAGTCTACTTATAATAATTAGAATATGCAAAAATCTTTTATATGCATTTATGACAAACACGTGTTGATACAATTTAAATCAGTGAAGACCTTAGAAGTATGTAAAAATACTGTTATGTTAAACATATGAAAAGAAAAATAAATACAGTGGGTAAAAAAGTATTGGCGTATTACACGATTTGAATTGTTTTGGGAAGCTACAGCAATTAGTTTGCCACAGGATGCGAAAAAAAATTTGGTCAAAAATTGCAATTCATCGGAATTGTAGCAAAAATACTAAAAGTTGCATTTTACGCAGGTCTACAAAACGCATTTTTAAAATTTTCAATATTGGCCCACATAAAAAAGTTGTAAAATGCAACTTTTAGTATTTTTGCGATCTGTAATTAAAGTTTAATTACAATAGGTTTCATTGGCTCAATAAAAAAAAAGTGTTGGCAACAATTTCGTCAGAAAACAGAGAAAGACAAATCGTTTTGTAACTGAATCACAAATAAAGTGGACACCTGTTTCACACTATCGAGGCATTACCGTATACCTGTAATTCAAGTTTAATTACAATAGGTTTCAGTGGCTCAATAAAAAAAAGTGTTGGCAAAAATTTCGTAAGAAAACAGAGAAAGAGAAATCGTTTTGTCACTGAATCACAAATAACGTGGACACCTGTTTCACATGTATCGAGGCATTACCGTATACCAGTAATTCAAGTTTAATTACAATAGGTTTCAGTGGCTCAATAAAAAAAAATGTTGTCAAAAATTTCGTAAGAAAACAGAGAAAGACAAATCGTTTTGTCACTGAATCACAAATAAAGTTCAATATTGGCCCACATAAAAAAGTTGAAAAATGCAACTTTTAGTATTTTTGCTACAATTCCGATGAATTGCAATTTTTGACAAAATTTTTTTTCGTATCCTGTGGCAAACTAATTGCTCTAGCTTCCCAAAACAATTCAAATCGTATAATACGATATTTAAAAAGTTATCGCCTTTTTAACCCTTTGCAGTCGGAACTATTTTAGGGTATCTGCACCAGTGAATAAACGGGCACCAGTAAATGAACGCTTTTGTATATCTCAACAAATTTTAACCCGCACGGCATACTAGCGATAAAATTGTGATTAAAGAGTTAAATAAATAGGAGAATATTGTTTAGTAATTTTGTTCATTCATTGGACTATCATTGTTCAATTACTAGAATGTAGTGTTCATTGACTGGTATTTTTTATATTTTTTATTTACCGTTTAATGAAGAAAAATAATAATAATTTCATTTTATTTGTGTTCATTTATTTTTGACAAATGAAGTATAGGGAGCCATTTGGCATATATGAGATTCCTTTAATTCACACATTTTTTAAAAAATAAAATATCTTCTTGAACAATTTCTTAAATGTTCATTCACTGGTGCAGTTACCCTAACTCGAAAATTAAACATTCCTTCAACTTAGAGTATTTCTATTCTCCATGATTTTTTAAATTTCATGGGTATGAAATTGATGTAATAACTCATACAGTACTTAAATATTTAGTAACTGATGAGATACCAACATATTTAATAATGTAAACAATATTTTGATAATGGTACAGCAATTTTTAGTGGTGCCTCAGAGTCACCACTCGAGTGCTAAGGGTTAAGAGTGTGCCAATACTTTTTTTGCCCACTGTATCTATTTCGCTCCACAGTTTGCAATCAGGGTTAACAATTTTTATTTTGAAAAATAGTTAGATTGTGGATCTTTACGGCTTACAAAAACGTTCACGAATTGCTAGAGCATTAAATTGAACAGAATTTGGCAGGATTTACCTTTATTACGACTGTACAAATGCTATTAACAATGAAAATAGAATTTTATTTCGTACCACATTCTTCAAATTTGTCTACAGAAATTGAAAATTACATAAACATCCGCAATAATAATAATGGAACAGATTGAACGCACTATTTACAATTGACACGCAGCCAACTGTGTAAATTCGCTAATGATACCGCGTCGATAAATCAATATGTCGGTATTAGCATAAATGAAAAGCACATCGCTTCAACGCGTACAATTAAGTTGTCGATTATAAAATCAGCAAAACGATCGAGTAACGGATCAACGACAGAAGCAGAAATCTGTAAGGAAGATCGACGATGTTCGTCGGAGATTTATCGAGCCCAAGGATCTCTGATTGCGAGTAGAAAAAGATCAAGCTATCGTCGTGGTCCTCGACTAACCGGAGAAGAATGGAACGGTGAATTTAACAAATAATGTGTACAAAAGAATGGAACAGGCCCCATTATTTTCTATTCAACCGGCCCTTTTGAATCGGCTATCCCGTGTACGCCGTCTCTCCGTTTCGATATACTCCTGTCGGAAGGAACCTATTATTCGCGAATTCAGATAGAATCTTTTCGTTCATGATAAATCAGATTTCACATTCTGTCTCTTTTAGTTGCAATTCTTTTGGCAAAGATCAACTTTCCACATTGGTTACAGCAGCGAGTACAACTGCTTCCATACACTTTAAATCTAAATAACTATTTTATCAATGTCAATTTTATCAAAAAAATGTATTTGGTAAGAATTGTAAAAAACAGTAAACATTGATTTTTATAACTATTTTAGCTGGGCCAATAAAGAAAATTTAATAGACGTGTTTTGTAAATTCGTATAAATTATTATACTTTCTGAAAATTTCGTAGAAATTTATTAATTGGTTTACGAATTATGAATTACCAGTTTATAATTGGTAAACATTGCAATTTTTCATGATTTTCGGCCTTCTTACCACTTTTGGTAAATAACTCTTATTAACTTGTTAACAAACACAAGGAGAACATTTTTTTTAGTAATAATTGGTAAACATAAAATAAATTGGTAAACATTGCAATTTTTCATGATTTTCGGTCTTTTTACCACTTTTGGTAAATAACTCTTATTAACTTGTTAACAAAGACGCGGAGAACATTTTTGCAAAGGAAAAATTGACTTCTAATGGATTGAGGAATCACTCCTTTCAAGAAAATACAATATTTTCGGTTACCTTGTAAATGCTTAATACTTTTTCTTATAAAAATTAGAAATCAACTTTTTTTATAATACATTAAGAAAACTAAACTTTGTCAGGACCTATAAGGTTGCATAATAGGATTACAGACATAATTGCTATAATAAATTTTGTCTTTTCTTGTCATACAATATTGAATAAAATTTTGTGTGACTTTGACGAGAATGTTCCAGTGCTGACTAACAGAAGTTGTCAAATGTATTGAAGAATCATCCCTTTCAAGAAAATCAACATTTTTGACGATACAGTAACATAAAATTATTTTAAATAGTATATTTAGTATAATATAATAGTATAGTATAATTTATATATCATATATAGTATAATATAATTTAGTATAATATTTAGTATAATAATAGTTTATTAAATAGTATATTTAATAGTATTTAATAAATTTCTGTTTTTTTCAATCAAATAACAAATATTTTTAGTCTTGCGTTCCTAAGTATTTATCTTAACTTCAATTATTCTCCAATATGTATATGCTCCAATATTATTTAACTTTGATACACTTAATATTACTCTTCATTACAATTTTTGATAGAGACAGTTTTTTTAACATTGTTTTAATTTCTTTAACTGTTTAGCTCCGAACTTTCAGCTTTAAATCTGCAAAAATAAAAAATCTGTATTGTTCACAACTAAATAATAGTCTTAGGAACATACTGCAAAATCTTGTACAAATGAAAACTTCATTTCGAGAAAAACGTTTATAAATTATCTGTTGTCACGATGTGATACGACAGCACGTTCGTAGCTATAAATACATCAGTTATGTGAATGTCCAAATAAAACTTGACTATCAAATTTTATTATCAAAATGTACCATTTTTTGGATAATCAATTCATTTATTTTACGAAAGGTATACAGCCCCTCGAGATAAGATAATACAAGGTATCTTTCCGAATATGCTACCGTTAGATCCACGTTGTGCATCATTTATCTCTATCAATTGAGCATTGTTGATTACCAGATAACAAACGTTCCCGAGAAACGCCGAACTTGCCGTCGAAATTCCAACAGCACGACTGTCGAAAAGTGAATTGAACTAGTGTTTAATAGAATAGCGTATATTAAAAATAATACAGGGTGTAAATAAATGTTTAGTGTTGGCTGCCATAGACGTATTCTACATCTTCGGATCTTGAATTTGACCTGGAAGTTCCTGGTTAAATTGTTTTGTATTGCATTGTATTCTACGCATCATGAGGATAAAATGGCCTAGTAGAAGTTAGCCCCCCACTTGTGGAATTAAACAATTTCAACAGTTGTGCTGAATTGTGCTATGTTTGTGCTATATTGTGCTCGAATATTAAAACTGTAATATAAAAAATAAGATGAAAAATTGAAAAAATCGATTTTTTGAGTAGCCCGCCACTTTTCATTTTTTTCAATTTTCTCAATTGTGCTAAGTTGTGCTAAGTTGTGCTAAAGTATTATTTAAAAAAAATTATAAATAAAGAAGTTATAGTGAAAAATCGATTTCGACATGTAATTAACGTTAAAGTAAGAAACAGTTATCCAAACAGCATATAATCGTATATCTGAGTTGTGCTATCCTAGCACAACTCAGATATGCAATATTACTATGTTCGGATGATCAGAATATTCGAGCACAATATAGCACAAACATAGCACAATTCAGCACAACTGTTGAAATTGTTTAATTCCACAAGTGGGGGGCTAACTTCTAGCAGGCGATAAAATGTGGCAACAGCACTATGATGGATCAAAACTCGGTTTTTCTGCGAACACACTGCGAGTTTAGACATAGACAGAGATAGATCATATCCACTTTTAGCATAGATCCGAACCTACACAGTCTGTCCCATTTCCGATGAGACTGCTCAAAAATAAAAAAGAAGACGCTCTACAGTGCATTTCTTCCATCATATTTATGCGAAATAATCCCCCTCCAAGTCAATACAGCGTTGAAACTGATCATAAAACGTGTCGAAGCATGTCTGGTACTCGGGCGCCGGAATAGCTTTCAGGATGTCGGTCGAAGCCTTCTGGATGGTAGGAATCGTACTGTAAGTGTTCCCCTTCAACGCTAATTTGATTTTAGGAAATTATGATGCTTTTTTTGGCCAAAAACTCGTGTACAATTAGGGCTTTGTGCGACGGCGCATTATCATGCAACAAAAACCAACTGCCAACTTCCGTGTACTCCGGTCGAACACGTTGAATTCTGTTCCACAATCTCTGCAGGACACCCAAATAATACACAACGGTCAGAGTGCAGAGTTTGGCTGACTTTCTCAATGTTTTCTTCATTCCTCGAGGTTCTCGGCTTCGGTGCGCGTTCGTCGTCTTCAAGGTCTTCACGACCATCACGAAATCTAGCAAACCAGCGGAATACTTGTGCACGGGATAGACACTGGTCACCGTAAACGTTTTTCATCGAGTCGAATGTTTCTTGAGCAGTTTTGCCCAACTTAAGGGGGTAGAGGCCCCACGTGACCATGGTATTTTTCATTCTGACCAACCCCCGCGCGAAAAACCAATTTGGCAACAGTGATGAACATACATTTGCATTGATTTGCATCAATCTAACGCTTCAATTTCGCTATAATTACAGGTTTTTTTCTTTTAATCATTATCTTCATTGCTATTAATGGATCCGAGTGGCTTCGTGCCCTTTACACTTTTGTTGTTACGAATCTACGCTGATAGTTCACCTGAGTTCATCTGACTAAGCGCCATCTCGTCTAAGTAGCTGAACTAAAATGGCTTCTACTCACCCTTCATGAAGGGAATCTGGGGAACAATTGAATGCGATCACGCGGGAACGTTTCACGTCCTCATACAATTATATTTTGAGCTGAGTGAGGGCTCATTCGAAAGAGGAAGGTTGCACGCAGTGCGGTCTTCTCGATTTTTTCGCGAGAAAAATCTTTTTGTGCACGAAAAATACATTAGAATCTCCGGAATTTTTCTTCATTTGTTTCGCCTACTTTGGACACTCATATCACTTCATATAAACATCATCTAAAGAAAACATGAGAAGAGCGCACTGCGTGCAACCTTCCTCTTTCGAATGAGCCCTCACTCAGCTCAAAATATAATTGTATGAGGATGTGAAACATTCCCGCGTAAACCCCTGTTTTCAGTTGTTTTCTAGTAATATTCTGGTTAGATTCTAGTAATGTCACGTGGGTACTCTACCCCCTTAAGACAAAACTTGATACAGTATTTTATCGATATAAGTCCCTAGCACGGGTCTGCCGACGGACATTTATGAGCCAGAGACACTATTCTTTGAGTTTTGCCGAACGTAGAGAAGGACAGCCGAGCTTGAGAGGCCTCGGTCGTCGAGAAATGTAAACGCAGCTAATCCAAATTTCCAACTTCCTTATTTTTCATTATTTTTTTAGGAGACTGCGATTACCATATTTGTGGCATTTTTCTAATAAAAATGATACCAAACATGATATAATTCCGATGATATTTAGTTGTGTAATAGACAGTCAAAGTTTCGGGCGCAAGGAACGACACACAGACTGGTACAGTAATGTCGTGATAGTTGTCGCAGGAGCTGTACACAATAGTTGCCGCAGTGCCTACCCATTCCACCAGCTGTCAACGCTGTGCCGGGCTGCAGGGCGGCGATGTTTGATGTCGGCTCGGGTATATCAGTGTGAACGCCACTACATTGACACCATGAATCGAATTTTCCAACTGCTTAATTTTCATTATTTTTTAATGAGATTTTACTGGCTTATTCCTAGCAAAATTCTGATTAAAACTGTTAGAGAACTGGATTAATCGCGACATCTGTCAATACATTAGATAAGTAACAGGTGATCACGTGACTGTAATTGTAACACGTGATTACCTTCTTCGTGAGCATCCATGCTCCTTCTCGTTCCGACAGTCAACCGGTCGCACGTGTTATTATAATAAAGAAAGTGTTCTAAAACGAATCTAACCATCGCAATATATATAGTTGGTTTACTCTCAAATTCCTTTACTTCCATCAAAAACAAGACCAAACACGGTATAATTTGGCCCATCAGTAATGTCTTGAAAGTTGTCGGAGGGCTCTACGCGAAAGTTGCCGTAGTGCCTATTAGTGAATTTACTACTCAATATTCATTATTTTTTAATGCGATTTTACTGGCTTATTCCTGGCAAAATTCACTAGTAGGCACTACGGCAACTTTCGCGTACAGCCCTCCGACAACTTTCAAGACATTACTGATGGGCCAAATTATACCGTGTTTGGTCTTGTTTTAATCAGAATATTGCCAGGAATAAGCCAGTAAAATCTCATTAAAAAATAATGGAGAATAAAGCATTTTTAATTGGCATTACATTGTGCGAACACGCGGGCCTTTAAACTGTGCCGGCAATGGCGACACGCTCGGCCACGCGATCATTCTGTCCTTCTCTATGTTCGGCTTTCGATTGATGTCTCGGCGCGGTAGACTGTAGAGGCCAGTTATAAATCAAACGACGAGCAGTTTTATTGGAAGTTGTCGCTCCAGAGAACAGCTCCTGCGGCAACTATCGCGACATTACTGTATTTAGCCGATCTAGCTGGCCAAAATGTTTTATTGCTTAAAACTGATTAAATTTATTATTTGTTATTACATTACGCTGACGTTAAAACAATTTATACGTTATGAACAATGGGGTTGGTTCGAGGGACTGTCTGGCTCTCCCAATAACATCCCTAGTAGCACAAAAATATTGGGTAAATGTTTGTTTCAAATATTGAAAAAATATTTTTTAAGCCACACTTTTTCATATGAGAAAAATATTAGATCTGAATATTCTATACATATACAAGAAATGTAAATTCAATGTTCAGAAAATATAAGCTAAATATTCAGAGAATATAAATTACATATTTAAAAAACATAAAGTAAATATTTAAAAAACGTGAAACTCATATTTAGATAACGTTCAATTAAATCTTCAAATTTAAGAAAAAGTTATAACAAAAATTAGAAACTATAATATAATAACACTACTTTCTGTGCACTGCTCGAGGGAATATTTATCTTCGTCTTCGAAAGGGGTTTATTGAAAATAAAGAATTTTTTTATGCAGTTAGAAAGATTAATGGTTCGGGGAATGCTACATTCGTAGGCCCATAGATTTCTTTTTATGCAACTGTGCATGTGCAATTAACAATTGCATCATTTCTTTAAGTAGAAATGCATATTTTTTGTTGTACTAATCGATTTCACTGTTTATTCTGTGTAAAAAATGATTACCATAGCAAAAAGGTATTAAATTATCTTGTTTTCAAGATACTTAAAAATTTCTATTTCTAATATTACATAAAGATTTATTTTATGAGAAAAAATATTTTTTTCATGGTATGAAATAGAAATATTATTTGTATATTAGGAAAGAATATTCTATTTCTAACATGAAATATAGATTCATTTAATATTTAGAAAAAGATATTTTTCTCGTAACATGAAATAGATATTTCCTCCATATTTATAAAATAATATTCGTTACTTAATTTAAAATAAATATTGTACGAATATTTGAATATTAAAAAAAGATTGAATCTCTTTTTAATATTATATGAATGTGTATACAATGTTTTGTGCTACTAGGGATATTCTTTTTTCTTTTTATCTGGGGGTAGTTGTAGGAAATTGACTTTTGGCTAGCTAGATCGGTCAAATACCAGTCTGTGCGACAGTTACCGGCGAGCCTTTGAAATGTGCTGGCGACTAGGACTCTCTGCGTCTCTTTCTTTCCCATGCGCTATCCTACGCGCCCGAAACTTTGACTGTCTATTACACAAGTAAATATCATCGGAATTATATCATATGTGGTATCATTGTTCTCAGAAAAATGCCACAAATATGATAATCGCAGTCTCATAAAAAAATAATGCATAATAAGGAAGTTGGAAATTTGGATTATGCGGTCTGACCGAGACACCCGAGCCGCATGATGTCATACTTCTTGTATGATCGATAATAAAATGATCTAATGATCGAACCGTAACGCCGAAATCAATTATTAATTTTTTTTTCTTTTTCTTTTAAAACACGGTTATTTTTGTAATGTTACATTTCGTTTCAGACGCAAAAATCTCTTGAAAATGATCCTCATCAAGATCGAAACGTCGGGATTTCAATTTGCAAATTTGTTATAAAACAAGGAATTTTTAGTTTATATTTGATCGAACCTGTGCGCCGAAACCATCTATCTATTATCAATTCTTTTCGATCGCAAAACTATCTCAATATACATTATGGAATTTTTAGTTTATATTCGATCGAACCTGTGCGCCGAAACCATCTATCTAATGTGATTGAATGTTTGTTTATGTGATATGAACCGTATAATCAATTACAAGTGCGATATGTCAAGAACCAAGAAATACAAATATTTGCAAATACTATTTCTCACATCTGTTACATATGTTTTATCTGAAACTAATACTAAGTTACTGTTTCAAATGTATAATTTAATATTAATAGTTCAAACATATGTAACGCAGTTATGAGAAACAGTATTTACAAATATTTATATCTCTTAGTCGAAATTTTACCCAGGTCTGCAGAGAAGACACTGAACTGCTTCAATAGTAGTTCAGTGTCTTATCTTGTTGCTCTTTTGTGACAATTTATCTTCTATAACATTTGACCTTGAGCGACCTTGAATGACCTCCAGAATAGGTCATCGTATTCGGCTTGGAACATTATACGAGAATGTGCATGAAAATCATAACGTTCCATTTGAGGAAACAGAGTTGACCTTCGTTCATCACCTTGACGACACCACCTATGAAAAAATTAGTAACATTAGATTATGAGCGTCTCGATAGCACAAGTAAGTTTGTTCGGATGCATTTTTTTCTGCCTTGGGAAGCAAGCGAGTTATTCAGCTGGCCTGTTTATAACCCCCCACCCTGCTGTAGAACAGGTGTATGTATATCGACCTTCTTGTATGTAATGTCTCTATTTCATTAGGTTAATAACGATTAAATTACTAACATGTTATGAGATACAACTCGGTAAAAGTTGATTGCAAATTTTAATCCGATTTACCGCATTGTTTGGAGTGTAATAAACACGAATCAAGTACACCTGAATGATGGATTAAGACAAGCTGATAGATAGTTGTTGCTTAAGGTAGCTACCTCGGACCGATCAACTTATAAAAGCGGTTCTCATGTAACGAGATTGAAAATCAACTTTTTGCATGTACCAAAACTGCAATATTTCAATGTAGTACTCGGTTAGCGATTAATGATAAATGCATACTGTAGGTGTACAAAATATTCGTACGCCTTCTAAAGTAGAATCACCATTTTGTAATTGTACCAAACGATCTGATTCTTTAATAATCAATTAGAAGTTGTAAGGAATAACAAAAATTGAAAACTTTAAAGGCCTGCCATTTCTAAAAAAATTCGAAACCGGCAAAATGATGACTTAAACCCCTCATAATTTCACATGGACTACAGCATATTTTAATTAGAACAAAATCAACGATGGTGCCTGCAAAAAGTGATCGAGTTGGCAAAAAATTTTAAACTGTTAGAAAACGTGAAATTTTGAACATAATTTTTACTATAAATAAAAAAACTGGAGTTTCCAGTTGCGTTTTTTCAAGGTTTAAATAGGGTTTGAAAAAAGTAAAAAAAAATTATAAACTGTTACATAACTTCAAATTTATCGTGTTGTCTGTTCGGAGGGTACAATTACATATTCACAAAATTCATTTACAATTTTTTATAATATGAAGACAATTTGATTCAAAAATAAATATAACGTGAAATTCACTAATTAAACGAAGGCTTTTTAAATTAATCCATTTTTTTAATGCAAAATATACTCGAAAAATATATCGATGGATTTCGAATTTCTTGTACTTTTTTGATAATTACAGTTCTAAATGTTCGCTTAAAATATTTTTCAGACGCAGTCATGATTGTTTGAAAAAGATCCACACCGGGATCGAAACGTTAGAAACATATATTAATTGCACATTTGTTGTTTTTGTTTTAAAAATGGTCGAACCTGGCGTCGATAACATTTAAAACTTTAATAACCAATTAGAAGCATTGATTTACTAAATGATCTGCAAAAAAGAGTCTCCAAAAATTACCATTTACAAGGTTGCATGCAAAAATAAACAAAATATTTACAAACATTTTTTTATTTGGGCCCTTAATTAAAATTTAAAATAAGTTGGAGTTGGGTAAGTTCGTAAACGGAGCAAGTGTACAAACTGGTTATATTTATATATATATATGTATATACATATAAACTGGTATATGGTTATATTGTATCTTTTAAAATTCATTGAAAAAAACACTAGTCTGCTGTTGCCCCGTAAATATTATTAAATGAGGCATGTGCAAGATTTTAACGGTGGGGTAAATGCGAACAAGGCAGTTCATGTTCATTATTTCAGTTTATTTTTTGTACTATACTTCTTAATGAAGGTTAAGTAGGGTATTACCCTATATATGTAGCCACTAAATGTTTCTAATAATTAATATCATATTTATATTTTACTCTTTGTTTTACATCGCCGTATCCCCTTTCATATTTCAGCAAAAAGTACTTGTTTGTTTAAAAGTGAATAATTAAATAATTAAAAATCATTTTACAGCAGGGTTGTTAACAATTCTGCTCATGCCCCGTTGAACATGAAACATGAAATCATTTTTAGTGCAGAGTAGCTGCACTTTGTACAATATCCTATCAAAATGATAATTTTGAAACAAAATTAAAATCTTACGTAATATTAATTCACCAGTAATAACTGTACAAAGCGTTTGATACTGACAGCGATAAATAATTACTAGACTGCGGATCTTTGTGCAAAATAAAAACTTTCTACGTGAATTGCAACAAACTGGATTGAAATAAACATTTAATTCCTTGTTGAATATGTTTAATAGATTGAAGATAATATAATAGTATATTTAAATTCTTCAAATTTGTTTACTGTCAAAAATTAGACCTACCCATTTTTATTATAAATGCATTTTATAATTTTTATTATAAATAATAAAATAATTTTTATTATAAATAATAAAATAATAATTACATATCAGACTGAAAATACATAAGTTTGAAATCCAACTTTACAAAAAGAAGTGTACACTTACTCCACTTCATCTTATATGTTTTGTACATGTATGTTTGTGTTACGTCCTAATTAGGACGTTTCAAGAGAAATCAAAAGTTTAAAGATTTTAATCAGAGATGTAACGCAGTTTTGAACCTACCTGCATTCACCGGCTTCGATTCGGGTGATTCAGGATTCCTTTAAATATTTAAATGGCTTTATTTGAGGATGATGGGATGAAGAAATCGATGTTTGGGTATTTTAAAATGATTTTGAAAATTTATTTTAAGTAAAACAATTGAACAAAGTGTATTTTAAAAGGAACAAATTCAGAATAAATCAAATTGTTATTAATTATTATTATAAATGTTAGTATTTAACAATGTGTTAGTTTCGTTTCGGTTTGATTATAATATTCCGTCGCTTCCTGGTTTGAAAAAGTTTGATCAAATGGTGATGGATGACGATGATTATGTTGATGCTGACGTTGTCGATGATGATGATGATGTAAAAATTCCAACGGGTTTAACACGCTATTTAATATTAATAATCCAGCAGGTGTAACACGCTATATAAAACTCGCTACGTAACAATTGAATTTAAACTGAACTTAAACATTTATTGACCGAATAACTGTGTCTATGATTGAGATTTCGAATGTCAACTGTTCGATCCTGATGAGGAGGTATCCCTTTATAGATTTGTTAATCCATTGTTCTACGCTTAATCTTCTTATGATGGATGCATGCTCATCAATTCGTTGCAATCATTTCACCACGTTTTTATTAGGTCGCTTTCTTGTCTGTCTGTCCGTCTGCTTTCCTTCCGCAAAATCTTGTAATCGTGTTTTAAACCACTTCCCGATGATCTGGAGACTTGTTTGAAATATCCCTAGTAGCACAAAATATTGTATACATATTCATATAATATTAAAAAGAGATTCAATCTTTTTTAATATTCAAATATACATACAATATTTATTTCATATTACGAAAAAAATATATTTTTTTAATATTCAGGAAGTATTTATTTCATATTATGAAAAAAATATTTTTTCTAAATATTTAGGAAATATTTATTTCATATTATGAAAAAAATATTTTTTTCGTAATATTCAGAAAATATTTATTTCATATTATGAAAAAATATTTATACAATATTCTTGTGCTACTAGGGATAGCTCAGAACTAGATGACAATGCAATATTAAATCGGTTTCATGTTTGTCTGTTTGTTTAATAACGAGTTATTAACGAATAATTACTTAAATAAAAAGTAGAACGAACTAAAAATAATTATTTAAATAAAAAAAATAAATAATGAAACAAACTTTAATATACGGCCTAAAAAGTACAATTAAGACGGATTAAAAAGTATAATTTAGAATGCACTGAAAAATATAAAATAATTACTTAAATAAACAAAATTTTTTAAACCACGTTTTTAAGACGGACTAAAAATAATTATTTAAATAAAAATTAAAACGAACTAAAAATAATTATTTAAATTAATTAAGTAGAAAAATAAATAATGAAACAAATTTTAATATACGGCCTAAAAAGTACAATTAAGACGGATTAAAAAGTATAATTTAGAATGCACTGAAAAATATAAAATAATTACTTAAATAAACAAAATTTTTTAAACCACGTTTTTAAGACGGACTAAAAATAATTATTTAAATAAAAATTAAAACGAACTAAAAATAATTATTTAAATTAATTAAGTAGAAAAATAAATAATGAAACAAATTTTAATATACGGCCTAAAAAGTACAATTAAGACGAATTGAAAAGTGTAATTTATAATGCACTAAAATATATAAAATAAATTTCATTTTTTAAGAGAACAGTTGAGACACGACCCATGGTTCCTTTCACAAAGTTGGTCCTTATGACCAGTAGAACACGATTAAACAAAAAAATGTTTTGACCTTGATTTTCAAGGTCAAGGTCAATTTTGCGGGCAGTTTTTTATGTCAATTTCCACTAAATCGGAGGTGTAGAATCACGCTATGATGGCCGTGACATATAATTTTTAGACACCCTGTACATCGACACAACACGTTGTTATCTGTCGCTTGCTCGCAGAGAACTGTTTTATTTAACAAAAACTGAACGAAACATACATTTGTTAACAAAAGCCTTAACGTGACATATAAATCAATGAAACTATATATAACACATAAATCAATAAAATTATATATAACAAATAAACATATGATAGAAACAGTCATCCACACGGTGATATATTGCAAACATTCAGTCATCCACACGGTGATATATTACATTTGTGAAAGAAACCATGGGTCGTGTCTCAACCGTTTTTTTTAAAAATGATGTTGCGTTTCTTATCATTTTTGCAACTTCTTTGTTCATAATGTTTGTTCTTTCATTTTATAATTACTGAAATAGGAGTATCATGATTCTGATAATTTTATGCCCAACGAGATTGCTTACTGATGATACTCACAGATTGTTGTCGTGTAAAATATTTTGATTGAGACGACTACGACCATATAGCTGACAGTTTTTCATGCGATTCTATTTATTTATATATCATTGCTGAATTTATATATCGTTTCTTTCACAAAGTTGGTCCTTATGACCAGTAGAACACGATTAAACAAAAAATGCTTTGACCTTGATTTTCAAGGTCAAGGTCAATTTTGCGGGCAGTTTTTTATGTCAATTTCCACTAAATCGTAGGTGTAGAATCACGCTATTGTGGCCGTGACATATAATTTTTAGACACCCTGTACAAGCTTTGATATTTGGCTTTGCTATAATTCTGTCTACAGGGTGTCCCAAAACTAGTGTAGGAGCGGGAAATGCGAGGTTCCTTGGGTCATTTGAAGCGACATTTTCCTTCCTTTAGGAGTTATTAACAAGAAACACGGACCAATCAGAGCGCGATCTAGACATGCGACAGCACGATCGGCCAATTGACAGTTGGCGCGTTGGATAGACTGTGCTGACTCGCGTCTAGGTCGCGCTCTGATTGGTCCGTGTTTTTCGTTAATAACTCCTAAACAAAGTCTCGGACGCCATTTTTGTAAAGGAAAATGTCGCTTCAAATGACCCAAGCAACCTCCCATTTCTCGCTCCTACACTAGTTTTGGGACACCCTGTATATTGAGGTGCAGCTGAAGGCCCAACTGAGCAAAGAACTGATTAAGTTTCGTCTTTGTGCATTGTACAATTCGCATTGCCATATTACATGATCCAGAGTTTCCCTTATCACATCTCGAGAATTCTCGAGAAATATAGTCCTATTTCTCATTTCTCGAGAAATGAAAATCATTGACAAATCAGAAACACCAATTCCAACGTCATTCTACGATTCCTCAAAATCTGTACTTAGCCCCGGTCTCAGCTACTAAAAATATCTTCCCGCAGTAATCCCCGAATCTCATTAATCTTCTTTCCAAAACGTTCCTTCTTCACGCTTTTATTTCGAACTGAAAACCAGGATATACCGACCACCCGGTGACTCGAAGAGAAACACCACAGTCGAACCGTTTGGAGTAGATATAAGCGGAGAGGAAGACATATTACAGCGACGAAAAAAGCGGTTCAATAATACAGAATACATACTTGACACTGTTAACTTCGTGTGTCGTTGTTGAGTCGAGAGAAAGAGTAGCAGGAAAGAGAGTGAGAGAGCGAGGCTCCCCTTCACTCTTACTCTTCTCACAGTAATAAGGCGAAAAAGATAAAACCGGGGGATTACTTTCGCGGTTTCCGTCTTTATCTCGATGGCGCGCCAATCAATCGCGGTGAGTGAAGTGCGCCGCGCATGTAAAGCCGGGTCTTCACTAGTCATTAACAAAACTGGTTGCTACAGAGTATCGAAAAAGTTATGCCGAGTGGGCGCGCGAGTTGCAGCAGGAGCAAAGCGAATGACACATACCGGGCGAGTATTCGATCGGGTGGAATTTCTGGATAGCGGTGCGACGGTGGTTAGCAACAAAGTGCGCTAACGGGCATTAAGGACCCGGCTTAAGACGGTGCGCTGGCCAGAAAACGTATAGCGGTTTCGCCGTGGCTCATTAGCTCGGTATCGCGGTTGGCGCGAGCGAGTGTTGCCTTCAGCCTGGCACCTTGCCTTCGCGACAGACAGGTGCATCTCATATTTTTCTCCTTGTTCCGCTTGTCACAGAACCGCTTCAGCCATCCTTGTCCACCGGACACGATAACGAGAACCCGGGGTACGAGGAGAAGGAACGATCGGAAAGAAAAGAGAGGACCGAGGCACGTGGCACAGAAATAATCGTTCGAATTACTCTTACGACTTGTACGATATGCAGATGCCCGGGGGAATGCCGGCGTTCCCTCCGCGAATCATTGAAATTACTTCACTTACTCGGTTTCCCTATCGCCGAACACCTATTCTACCTCTAAAAGCTATTATCGGTACCGCCGCCGCCGCTCTTTATGCCCATATTATTCCCGTCACTGTGGAATATGCTCAGCGGAAAGCGAATTTTAATAAAGCTAATGAAATTTCCAGTTCATTAACGATCCAATAAAACCGTCACACCCTGCTGCATCGACGCACAGTCTAGCGAAGTCGGTTCTAGCGCGAATTAATTGTTGTGCGAGGAAAAGATTAACATTTTGTGTAAAAATTACTTTCAAATATTTGAGTAAAGTAAGTAAAACATAATTTACGCTACTGACTACTTGTTTGTTAATATAATGATTAAGTGTTACAAATCTATATATATAAAAATGGATGTTTGTATATATATAAAATTTATATATGTCATATATATATTTATATATATTTTATATATATATTATTTATACATATATACATATATATAAATATGTACAAGAATATATACAAGAACTCGAAAATTCAAATTCGATATATTCTCCTATAAATAGTATTGCTGTTTTGTTTTACAAAAAAATATTTAAGTCTCAAAACTCAGTCATTACTAGACTGCAGATCGTTATGAAAAATAAAACTTATCTGCATTCATTGCAAGAGATAGAAACTAAATTGAATGTTATTTATTATTATTTATTAATACTTTTATAAGCATGTAAGTTTTTACATACTTTGTCTTTGAATTTGGTTTTCTTCACGCCTTTGCTAATATAAATCACGTTTCAAAAATTATTTTTGATAATACTTACAGATGCAATAATGAGATATGTTATTCTTGAAGATGTTGAGTTAAAGAAACGTTGAATTAAATTTCATTCAATTTTGCAAACTTGCTTATTGTTCCAATTGATCGAACCAGGGCGCCGATAACATTAATATATTGTTATGAACAAGTGACGATCGTGATACAGAGAACTGTCATTTTGTTGTAACTCGCCGCTGTAGATGGCGCTGCAATACATTAACTTCCATACCGTTGAACCTATCGCTAATTTGAGCACGAGGTATTTTATACTGCGAAACACGTTCAGACACGTTCAAGGTCACGTCTTCCTGGGAAAAACACGCACGTGTCACATTACATACCGCGGAAAACCCCCCTCCCCCAAGCCTACGAACGAGCTTTGCATCTTTCAAGTCTATATTCATTATTCGAACTATTATTTCAACAATAAATTGTTATTAATGAATTAATAATGTTCCCCAGCGTTATCATCTGTATATATACAGTAGCGTGCAATAATATTCGGCCGCTCTAAAAAAGACGATAACTTTTTAAATATTGTACGATACTATTTGAATTTTTTGGGAAGCTAGAGTAATTAGTTTGCCACAGGATGCGAAAAAAAATTTTGTCAAAAATTGCAATTGTTCGGAATTGTTGAAAAAATACTAAAAAGTTGCATTTAAATACGCACCGTAAGGTAAAGGTACCAGTAGTTGACCATGTACGAGTAGTTGACCATTTTATAGGAAAACATAAAAAATAAGATTTTTATAAGCTGTACACTTTTGATGAAACTGAATCTCGGATGCCATACCATCTGTTGGTTAAATTTCTCTATATCTGTTCCTCAATTAAACTTTTTATGCAATTGGTTTGTTTCATTTCTTATTTCATTCTTTAATTGTAATTTGTGCTGGTGATTGTTGAAACGAAATGATAGTAAAATGATTCCCAACATTATTGCTTGAATCCTCTTTCTAGTATAAGTAATCAACTACTAACGAATAAAGGAGGTCAATTACTAGATTTTGCATTTTCAAAAGTGGTCAACTTCTGAAGCAATTACTGAATTTTTAAATACATTTCTTAAATTTGTATAAGTAAACTTTTTTTAAATAGTGACCTTGGTACATAATTTGGAAGACTTAAAGAGTGTCTTCAGGCATCGACTCTCGCTATTTGATGACAGAGTAAGTGGTTACTATTTTTCGCGCGGAGAGCTTCTCTTAACTGGTCAACTACTAGTACCTTTACCTTAGTTCAAAAAATATATATGTCTACTAGCAGCAGGAAAAGTGTAGTAAAAAGTTAAATCTCGATCTCAAAGATTTGCAGATGCTAAAATCACCAAAAATTCGATCAAATACAAACTACGTCAGTGAATAATAATCTTTTATATTATACTAGCAGCCCCCGACACGGCTTCGCCCGTGCTAAATGTGAGAAGAATTTAGATTTTGATCGTAAGTATGTTAAATACACACACGCACACACACACACACACACACACACACACACACACACACACACATCCATTTATATATATATGTATATATATATGTATATATGTGTGTGTGTGTGTATAGATAATTATATTACTTTAATTCATGTAAATAAAAATAAAAAACGTGGTTGCACGTGCTGTTCTAACAATTCGCTATCATTCTGAGATCGTTGGTTGTTGGAGCCCAGGACATCTAGCGGCAAGACAATTCAACCAATGAAACCTAAAAATTGAAATTGAAAATAAAATATAATAAAATACAATGACTACCAAGAGTAGGATCAAATTAAGTTGACCAAAGCTATGAACTTAGCAAGTTTTTTGGAAATTTTCTTGCTGATTAATATTCAAACCGACCAAAATCACTAAAAATTTTTACACAACTAAAGAAATGATTTCATGATTAAAGTGTAGGGGGCAGTAGTCCCAGAGAATTTTTATTCACCCTATGTTAATAGTCGCAGGTTCAATAAACCTGATTAAAAACCGATTTTGATGAAACTTATGTCAGATATATAGTTCTTCGATAAATATTTGACAGGTGTTTTTTTATCGGCAACCATCCACTTTGAAGTGGTGAAAACAGCCCTCAAAATTCGTGGTCGGAGTCATACTTTTTCAGATATCTCGGAAACCGATTGTCGGAAAAAATTGATTTTCTTTTTAAATTGTGTGTTTTTAATGGGAAACGTAGTTGTGCAAAAAAATTTAACAAAAGACATTTGTTTAAATAATATGTTAAAAATAAACGCGTATATTTCTGTAAAACAAGCCAGAATTCCTTCCTCCGTACACCAGGTGCAAGACTATATTTCATCATGCATAAATATTGTTAAACGGAAAAAAGAAGAAAATCCTAAAACATGATCCTCTATTTTGGATCAAAGATCACACATAGTTTCCATTAAAATTAACTAACGATACATAAGAGAAACCGAAAGAAAACATAAAATTTTTAATGTATTGTTTAAACAAACATATTTTGTTAAAATTTGTTGCACTACTACGTTCCCCATTAAAAGAAAAACACAATTTTTAAAAAAATTAATTTTTTCGATATCTGGTTTCCAAGACATCTAAAAAAATATGGATCTGACAGTGAACTTTAAGGGCTGTTTTCACCCTTTCAAAGTGGATGGTTGCCAATAAAAGAATATACGTGTCAAATATGTTTCGAAGAACTACATCTCGCATAAGTTCCATCAAGATTGGTTTGTTTCACCAGAATATGTTCCCTTGTCAGTTTAAATTTTCGCGCCACTCGACTTTCGACTTCCGTAACACCGACTTCCGTTACACCAGAAAATTGTTACTCTCGGCAAAGAAGTTTCGCTTCGAAAAGGCTTCGCGTTACGATATTACAGCCCTCGGTAGTGACGGAATTAAGTGATCGGTATTAAGAGATTTTGTTGAAATCCCAGATAGCCGTGCACGCCACGAAAGTACAAATTTACCAGTGCGGTAATAACAATCATCGACCTCGGGGAGCGCTTGGTGCGGCAACGGAGTATAATATTCCTGTAATTGACAGGCAGAGTCCGGGGCCCGTACCGAACGCGAACGACGCGACGCGACGCGGCGCGACGCAGCGTCGTTCGGTGGTTATTGCATTTCGTCGAGTCGACATCAGTCAGAATAGGAAGGGCGACGTCGAACGACAATAATCGGCACGCATTAAGCCCTTCTCTGAACGGTCGCTAATTACGAAGAGGATCGGAAGTGTATAGTTGGCGCGAGGACGACGGTGGACCGAAGAGGACGTTGCACACCGCCGAGAGAAGGAACGAGATGGCCAGACGAAGAGGACAAGCTCTGGAGGAGCGGCGGTTTTCATGAAGAGGTCGTGCACCTGCTGTTCGCACGCCACCGAGTCGTTCTTCCTTTCTTTCTGTCTCCCTTCGACCTAGCGTCCTCCGTCCTTGTCGCACGAGGATGGCTCGAACTCGCGCGCGTGCTACCGCGGCGGCGGCGGCCACTTTCTTCCTTTCCTTTACTTCCGATCAGAACAGAAAAACTAGGGTACGAGATACCCGGATTAATCTACGATGTCGCGTGCTTTCGGACACAACGAGCGAGTGGAACTCGTTCGATGGGAGCGTCCGACAACCTTCGAGGGATGCTTAATGGACCTTAATTGACTCCTGGAAGATGGTTCGTCAACGTTTTGTCCGGTCCTCTCTTTCTTTCTTCCTCCGTTAATACGGCGAGATGTGGCCCGGATTCGCTTATAGACAAAAACGGAGTATTTACAGGGACCTTCGCCGTTAAAGGGAGGTAAATCAACAGACATGGTGGTTGTGGGGATCGGCGAAATTGATATTCTACGAGTCAGTGGAGACTCCTGTGGATGAGAAGATTAGACGCATCCAAAAGTACCTTCATATCGTACTCCAGTGGCTGTATCTATATAATAAAAATTACATGCCGTTCGCTGGTCACGACATCCCGTGAGAACGGCTGAACCGATTTGGCTAAGTGTTGTTCTTAAATGTTTGTTGTAGTCCGAGTCAGGTTTTTAGTAGAGCTGTGACTTATGAGATACCTAGTACCCGGGTTACCCGTGAGATACCTGGGTAAACAAAAATTACTCGGGTACCCGTGAGATACCCGGGTAAACACAAATTACTCGGGTACCCGTGAGATACCCGGGTAAACAAAAATTACTCGGGTACCCGTGATATACCCGGATAAACACAAATTACTCGGGTACCCGTGAGATACCCGGGTAAACAAAAATTACTCGGGTACCCGTGATATACCCGGATAAACACAAATTACTCGGGTACCCGTGAGATACCCGGGTAAACAAAAATTACTCGGGTACCCGTGATATACCCGGATAAACACAAATTACTTGGGTACCCGTGAGATACCCGGGTAAACACAAATTACTCGGGTACCCGTGAGATACCCGGGTAAACAAAAATTACTCGGGTACCCGGGTACTCGGGTAAACAAAAATTACCCGAGTACCCGGGTATCTCATGAATAGACTGCGGATCTTTATGCAAAATAAAAATCGTTTGCATTGTTTACAAAGCAATTCGTGTATTGTTAGAGGGAATAATTAAAAAGTCAATTATTTAATTATGAAATTAGGCATTTTTATTTTTATGTAAAAATACCAACAAGTCTACATTTTTCGGCAATAGACACGTACGTTTCGAAGTAACGATATTGTCAGCTGTGGAAAATACTCTCTCAGAGTAGTTCTCGTAACCAGTTGTGAGACCTCATGAGATACTCGGGTATATACCCGGGGACACGGCTGTCTTATGAGATACCCGTGTACCCGGATACTAGGCTATCTCATGGGTACTCGGATACCCGGGTAAAAGTTCGAGCTCTAGTTTTTAGGGTAAAAAGAATTGGAAAAGTTACCTGGAAACATGAAAATTCGGGAAAAACTAAAAGTGCTTTTTGAATCATATTTCAATACAATAAAAAACGAACAGCGCAGTTTTTAATCAATATTTCAATAGGAATTTACATTATCCACGTCTATTTTCTATGATCACTGCGAAATACGTATTTTTCTCATTTTTACTTTGTTTACGCATCTCCTATAATTTTTCACAAATTCACATAATGATCACAACCAAATTTATTGAAATTTGGACAGGACAACGTCTGTCAGGTCAGCTAGTATATTTATTTATTTATTTATTTATATATATATGACAGAGAAGAAAATTTACACCACAGGTTATTATTGGAAACTTTTCCCATGATTAAACACCATAGCGTAAATCTTAGGTATGAAACACCTGTAATACATGAATATTACGCAACATCACTGCGTCAGTAATGTCATATGATGAATCCTTTCTAATACAAAGAGATACCTTCACTTATTTTCTCTTATTTAATTGTTAACCAAGGTAAATATAAAACACATACAACTTTATGTATGAAATTTGAGTTCAGTTATAAATGAATGTCAATAAAGTGTGATTTTACCATTGGTAATTTCACTAGGTGAGTTCAAAGACGTATTCTTTGAATTTACCGTCGTGAAGACAGACATAGGTAACACAAGTGTTTCACGAGTCCCACGACTCTCACATTATCATACTTAATCACACCTAAGCAAGTGATTTGAAAATTATTTGTGAAAAATTTGTTTCCCTTACACTTAAACTTGTAATAGTTACCACTTTGAAAATTGTATGTTATTATTTAAATACTTTCTTATTTTTCTTACAGACGCAATCTCAATTTAATCTTGAAAATGATCAAAATCAGTGACCGAAACGTCGATTTTTTGATACTTAGCAAAATTGCTTAGTTAATTTTTTATTTTTAATTTGTTTTTAATGATCGAACCGTAGCGCCGATATCATTGTTTTTAACAATAATACGATAGATATAACTAAGTTTTATTTATGTGTAATGTTCAGTAGAACGTATTATTTAGAATTGTGATACTTTGAGAAATAAGAAATATGCAGGTGAGTTGTACAGGAATTGTATCGTCAAAGTACTTGATGAACACTATCAAATATTATACAGCCTTTGTAATAACGATCTTGCCAATTTAACTAATACTATGTTCGTAAGTGTATGCCACTATAAGTCCTGGAGGAAAAGTCGTATAACTACGTTGTACGAAATTGCTCGTAAAATTCTGATTCGAAACAAAATATTACAAATAAAAGTCGCTTCATGTATCTACGTACCCTAAGGTATACGCGGTTGACTGGGAATTTTATACGTTTATAAAAATGAGTACGCAATGAAGAATTTATTGAGATAAACCGCGTAAGTTCACGACAAGGATGAGCATAACGTATACCTACGCCGATAAAATATAGATGCTAATAAAATAATAATGTTTGGACTGTCAAAAATACGATCTTTGTTAGTTGTTACTTTTACACAGTATACTGTTAAAATGTCAAGGAAGAGTAACTAAATTAAGTGTTCGCCTGTTTCATCTTCTTATGGAAGAGCGAGTATCATAAATTTTCATAAATAATAATAAAAGTAAACTAATCCCTAAAAAGGGAGCAGACTTCGTGACTTATTTCCATATAGCAGAAGACCTACATAATTATATTCTAATTTAATAGAACCTGCAATATTTTCACCTTAGTGTGTTTAAGCAATCATAACTAGACTGCGGATGTTTATACAATGTTTTAATTTTGCAGAAAAATTTCAAGAAAGTGAGGACAAATCTCATTTTCATTGGTAGTAGCCTTTACAGATCTGAAATAAATAAAAATCGTATTGAGTTCTATGGAACCTGATATTCTAGCATGTTTTGAAAATCTTTTGATGCCATAAATCCATAATTATTATTTACTATTATTTCATTTTTTTTTTATTATTCATTCATTTATTATTCAGTATTATTTTTATTATTATTTTTAGCAGTACTTAGCTGTTCTTCCGTTTATAGCAAAAATCAGAATTGGATGAAATTTTGAAAATAGGTTCTTTTTTTACTAAAATGACGATTGCCAGAAGGATTTTTGGCGCGTCGAAAAAAAATTTTTTATCATTTCAATATTGCGCTCTACCTTAGCGACTACTGACTTACCGATTTTGTACTTTATGTTCGTGCTGTGCGCATGCGTCATATATATATTCTGGAAATTAATGTAAAATGTATAGAAAATTTCAATTGTTAAATCAAGTGAATCAATATCTACAATGGGAAGATTATGCGATCAGAATTAATTTGGATTAGGTTAACCTGAAAAGTTTATTTATTGGTTAGTTATATTATTATTTATGTGATTAAAATGAGTTGTGAAGATCGGGGTGAAGGCGGAGACCACGCACGCGACAATCCAGGAGTACTCTTTAAAAATTTCAAGTTTACCTTATATATGTATTACTTTAAACTAAATAGGATTCGTTTATAGATGATATGTGTGAATTTTTATGGCGCTGTGAGGTGAACTAGGCTGATGATGATCCCTTTTTACAACAAATTGAAGATATTCTATATAAAATGGAAAGTCGGTAAGTCGGTAAGGTAGAGCGCGACATTGAAATGACAAAAAAATTTTTTTCGATGCGCCAAAAATCCTTCTGGCAATCGTCATTTTAGTAAAAAAAGAACCTATTTTCAAAATTTCATCCAATTCTGATTTTTGCTATAAACGGAAGTTTCGCCCAATACTTATTGAAATGAGTTCAATGCTTACATAAAATACAGTTATAAATAAATTACGTGACATTAAAATTACATATTTCTACTGTACGAACTTTCTTGCTTTAATTGCGCAGAGATCGATATAAATGTTGCAACCCACGCAACCCCTAGTAGCACAAAATATTGTATACACATTCATGTAATATTAAAAAGAGATTCAATCTTTTTTTAATATTCAAATATTCATACAATATTAATTTTATATTAAGAAACAAATCTTTTTTTTAAATATGCAAAGAATATCTATTTCATGTTATGAGAAAAATATTTTTGTTAAATATTAAATGAATCTTTATTTCATATTAAAAGTAGAATATTTTTTCCTAACATACAGATAATATTTCTATTTCATACCATGAAAAAAATATATTCTTTTTATAAAATGAATCTTTATGTAATATTAGAAGTAGAATATTTTTTTTAATACGAAGGAAATATTTTATGTTTATCATGGAAAAATATTTGTTCTAGAATATGATACGAAGTAAAATGTTTACTTTTAATTTACTTTGAATTCGTGTTTAATCGACATACATTTATGTTACAAAAACATTAATTAAGTAATGTTCTTATTATGTGCGACAAAATTATTAGTACTCCAGATATTTTCAAAACCTGTCTTTATTGAAACAAATGCTTATTATATAGTTTTCGTTCTTAACTTACACAAATCAGTTTTTGTTATAACAATAATATCGAAACGGTGTATAAATGCAACATCTTCTTCAATAAAGACAGGTTTTGAAAATATCTTGAGAACAAGATAATTTAATAATTTTTTGCTATGATACCCTAATAATTTTTTACGCAAAATAAATAATATCAGAATGAGAATATATGTATAATAAATCGATTATAACAACAAAGAATATGCATTTCTACTTAAAGAAATAATGCAATTGTTAATTGCACATGCACAGTTGCACCTAAAAAAATATCTGTGAGCCTACGAATGTAGGATTCTTCGAACCATTAATCTTTCTAACTGCATAAAAAATTTCTGAATTTTTAATAAGCTCCTTCCGAAGACGAAGATGAATATTCCCTCAAGCAGTGCACAGAAAGTAGTGTTATCTATATATATAAAAATGGATGACTTCGAAACTGTTTGACCAATCAACATGAAACTCGGCACATATATGTGTTTTTTCACGGAGAAGGTTTTTACGCTACTCATTTTGTTGTAACTCGCCGCTGTAGATGGCGCTGCAATATATCAACTTCCATATCGTTGAACCTATCGCTATGAAAATTGGTATACATAGGTATTTGAATACGAGGTATTTTATACTGCAAAACACGTTCGGACACGTTCGGACACGTTCAAGGTCAAGTATTCCTGGGAAAGCATCCACGTATCATATTACATATCGCGAAACACGTTCAAACACGTTCGCACATGTTCGGACGCGTTAGTTTATATTCATTATGTGAACTATTATTTCAACAATAAATTGTTATTAATCAATTAATGCTGTTCCCCAGGGTTATCATCTATATCTATATATATAAAAATGGATGTTTGTATGTATATATATATATTAACATACTTACGATCAAAATCTAAATTCTTCTCACATTTAGCACAGGCGAAGCTGTGTCGGGGGCTGCTAGTTATATTATAATTTCTAATTTTTGTTATAACTTTTTCTTAAATTTGAAGATTTAATTGAACGTTATCTAAATACGAGTTTCACGTGTTTTAAATATTTACTTTATGATTTTTAAATATGTAATTTATATTCTCTGAATATTTAGCTTACATTTTCTGAACATTGAATTTACATTTCTTGTATATGTATACAATATTCAGATCTAATATTTTTCTCATATGAAAAAGTGTGGCTCAGAAAATCTTTTTACAATATTTAAAAAAAACATTTACCCAATATTTTTGTGCTACTAGGGCATTGTTGAAGCTAGCATTCGAATGCTGTAGCAGGACAAACTACCCGGAGAAATCAAAATCTTACGCGATTCAACTGGATGGCCGTCTCTTTCCTCGATCGAACGTAGTTTTTCTCGTTTATGCACGCGTGATTGGAAAGTCCATATTTTAACCGGCGAAATGATTGAATCGCGCCTCGCGCTTAGTAAACGACGACGCGCCGCCGCGTGTCCCTAAAAAAGGAAACGGAGCGGCCGAAGAAAATGCGGGGATCACGAGAGTGTAAATTATTATTCTATGTACCGGCGCGATCTTTAAGCCGATGCTTTTACGTTCACGGACTGGGACGATTTAATTTTTACGGTAGCGGGCAGCTGGTCGTTCAAAATGTGGACAGCTCAAATAAGGAAAGTAAAATTGATACCTGTAATCTCCGTGTTCCAACGATTGCGTTCAACGAGTAAGCCCGTTGCCGAGTTGACATCTCACAATCAAAGAATATCGCAGCGGCAACGGAAGTTGATTCAGCTACGTAAGCATCGTTCTTTCATGTTACAGATCGAATAAAAGGGCGGAATCGAACATCTCCGATCCCTTCGCTCGGTCCAGGTAAATCTCCACCTCAAACACGCGTCTCGAACGTTTGCTCGACAAATAATGGAATTCGTGACATGCTCCCTTGCCATGATTCATAACCGTCAGGCATCATTACAGTTATGTATAAATAGACGTGCAGATCTTTATGGAAAATTACAATTGTCTGCGTTGATTGCAAGAAATTAGGTTGTTGCATATGAAATGTCCAATTTTAGAATGCGACTCTTATAAAAAGTTTCGAGCAAGAAATGGTGGCACAGTCTATACGACTATGTATTCTGTACGACAATCGACGACGTTCTGCACAATGGCTGGACGCACATGAAAGTACGAAACAACTATGTCTGCATATCTCGATCGTATGATTGTTAATAATAAATGTTCAATGTTCTCGGCGCTACGTTTCGATCAATTTACTACTGAGAAATCTTAAAACAATTTCGCAGATTATCAAATAATCATCAACGTTTCGATTCTAGTTTGAATCATTTGTATTGCGTCTGTAAAGATATACATATACCTTATACAGTTTTTAAAATATACTATTAAAATACTTGAATGTAATAACGAAAATTGTTTGTAAATGTAGTTCATAGAACTAACTTACTTGGTTTTGATGTGATTTAGTATTTTAATTTTTAATTTTTAAAATTACTATCTTATAATTTTTTAATTATTATAAAATTATAAAATAGTAATTTTAGAAATTAAAAATTAAAAATTAAAATTAATATCACATCAAAATCAAGTAAGTTGGTTTTATGAACTTGGTTCGTTTTATATATATATATATATATATATATATATATATATATATATATATATATATATAACATGTATTTTAATATATACATTAATAAGTTAATAAACTTATCTAACAAATATTATTAATAAAATAATTTTATATGAAAATTTAATTCATATACCTCAATTAAAATTAAATTTTACATAAATCTAACAAATACTATTAATAAAATAATTTTATATGAAAATTGAATTCATATTCCTCAATTAAAATTAAATTTTACATAAATCTAACAACTACTATTAATAAGATAATTTTATATGAAAATTTAATTCATATTCCTCAATTAAAATTAAATTTTACATAAATCTAACAAATACTATTAATAAAATAATTTTATATGAAAATTTAATTCATATTCCTCAATTAAAATTAAATTTTACAGAAATCTAACAACTACTATTAATAAGATAATTTTATATGAAAATTTAATTTATATTCCTCAATTAAAATTAAATTTTTCATAAAAATCAGTTTCACAATTTTTAAATAAAAAAGCTTCCTCGATTTTTTATTATTTATGAATTTAATACACCAAATAAGTCGTATTAAATAAATTTTAACTGGAAAATCAAACATTTCTTCCACTCTCAATATTTCCATTCCCTACAATTTTTTCATTTTATGAACGTGAAATTGGTATAATAACAATAGTCACACAATACTAATAATGTAAACAGTATTTTGAATAAAGTAATCCAACTCATTGTAAATCAAAGAACTTGTAGTTTTTTATTAATCCTTATTAATCCTGTTATTAATCCTTTGCACTCGGTGCTATTTTAACTGGAAAATTAATCATTTCTTCCACTCTAAATATTTCCATTCCCTACAATTTTTTCATTTTATGAACGTGAAATTGGTATAATAACAATAGTCACACAATACTAATAATGTAAACAGTATTTTGGATAAAGTAATCCAACTCATTGTAACTCAAAGGACTTGTCGTTTTTTATTAATCCTATTATTAATCCTTTGCACTAGGTGCTACTTAACATTTCTTCCACTCTCAATATTTCCATTCCCTACAATTTTTTCATTTTATGAACGTGAAATTGGTATAATAACAATAGTCACACAATACTAATAATGTAAACAGTATTTTGAATAAAGTAATCCAACTCATTGTAAATCAAAGAACTTGTAGTTTTTTATTAATCCTTATTAATCCTGTTATTAATCCTTTGCACTCGGTGCTATTTTAACTGGACAATTAATCATATCTTCAACTCTAAACTTTTCCATTTCTTACAATTTTTTTTATTTTATGAACGTGAAATTGGAATAATAACAATAGTCACACAATACTAATAATATAAACAGTATTTTGAATAAAGTAATCCAACTCAGATCGGACAACCGACTGCAAAGGGCTGAAGAAATTTCCAAAGGCGTCGTTTCTCTCCATAAAAATTCCCACTGGACAATATATTTCCTCGAAAGAAGCGTACAAGTTTGACAAGAATTTTGTTCTACGCGAAAGGTAACTGCTTTCGAGTGATCCTCGTATCGAGATGATAATCTCGCCGCGCCGTCTCAACCGAAAATTGTAGTTGTATCACTCAGAAATTAAAGACAGCACACGCGTGCCATATTTTCGGCTGGGAATGCGGTTCGAGGCACTTCGGTTTAATGCGGATATTTCACTTTCTATGTATGGCACGTGTAAACGCTGGGATATTTTCGCGAGCAAACGTACCTTATGAAAATATAATAGTACAGCTGATAGTAAATGTCCAGTGTCGTCTCGTAAATTGATCGGGGAGCACAAGCTCCAGTTGAACACGACGACGGCTGTTTCGATATTCCTCTATATCGTGTTAATTTTCTGTTGACGGGTATTGTGTGCGTGCGTGCGTTAATTTGTGCGTGTGTGTGTGTGTGTCCTCGCATCGTGTAACCTTGTGAAACGTATTTCAAGTAAGCGTGGCACGCGCCGGAATACGTGGAAGTCGATATCGTGGGATAAGTCTGGGAGAAGTTGCAGTACAAGAAGTGGCCGGCAGGTAGGGGGCGAAGGGGTTCAGAGAGAGAGGGGAAGACAGGTGCATCGCACCGCCAATTATATTTCGGAAGGGAAAAACGAGCAACGCATAAAAACATGAAAAAAGTCCGCAAGCGTCCGCGCGCGTCTGAGTGGGAAAATGAGGGAAAGAAGGAGGGAGAGAGAGTGAGAGCAGTCGCTGAAAGAAATCGACTAAATGAAGAAAAGTAAGTATATGTTCAGCGAAAGGAAATAAGAACTAACTGCAACTTCGTGTAATAATGGAATAAAATTTCGGCAAAATCGTTGGCTGATAGAATCGTCACAAATTTTCTTCGAAATATTAATAGATATCGATCTACCAATCGTAACAAGTTACATAGATATATGTCATGGACTTTATACCTTTGAAGCAGCATATGTTTCAGTTACATATCTACCATCATGGGCTAAAGTACTGTACAAACGGAACTCACTGATTTTTGCTTTCCAATAATTTATAATTTTTATAATTATTAGATTCTACTAATTTCATTTTCATTATCTTAGCACATGTCATGAATTTACTTTTATTATTAATATTTCTCTTTTCTTTTCGTTTTTGAAATTTATTTTTCTCCAACAAACAGAAAAACATATAGTTTGTTGAAATAAATAAACAATTTTTTATTGTATTTTTCTTTCTTTTCAAAGAAAAGTTGAATTTCGTTTATAATTATATTTTAATTTGCTCAAATATATCTTGGTAATGTGTTGTTCGAGATGTGTGTGTAGTTTGGTAATTTGAATATGCCGCCACGTTGTCTATGCATCGCTATTGATCGATATCGATCCACCAATAGCATAGAGTCTTTCACATATACTGCTATTACTACCTTTGCCTTTGAACAGCACGTGTCCAGTTGTGTATTTGCCACCATGTAGTTAAATAGTATACATACTAGCTTAAAATTTGTGTTACAATGTTATGTCCTTTTTCTATACAACAAGTAAGTTTCCATTAAACATTAAATTTTATTTTATGGTTTTTCTATATTACAATTTGTGAAAATTAGCATTCTGACATATTTTGTGTTTTCAAATATTTTCAGACGCAATACTTGTTCTTTGAAATAGATCCACATCGGGATCGAAACGTCAGAAACATTTACTAATTGCACATTTGTTGTTTTTTCTTTCTAAAATGATCGAACCTGGCGCCGATATCATTTAAACTTAAATAATCACTGATTTTTGTTTTAAAATGTTTATGTCCATTTTGCGTACAACAAGTACGTATATGAAATTTAATTTTTGGTTTTTTCTAACGTTTCGATCCCGATGTGGATCTTTTTCAAAGAGACACTTTTGCAGTTTAATGTATAGCGATCGTAATGAGCTTTAAGCATCAATTAAATGTTATCGGCGCGTTGGTTCGATCAATTATATACTTAAACACTGTTTGCAAAATATCACAAAATTTTTTAGTGATTTTTTTATTTTTTAATAGAAATCAACACTAATTCATAAATCAAATCACCGATTTCACAGTTTCCATCTTTTAATTAAGAAGTTGTTTTATAAATTTTTATAAATTTCCATTCGAGCACGTACATATTCTTTTATAAAAACTGCGACACGAAGAAATTCAGTCTTATTGAATTATCAATCATATTTTGTACTCGGTATGATTAGTGCTGAAATTATGTAACCGTGTTTTTAGAAGTTGCAAATATACATACATTTTATATAACATCTATTACATTTCTTAAACTTCAAATATTAAGTTGTAAAAAGTTGAAAGCATTAAAGATTCAGTTGCCTTTGTAAATTTATATAATTGTTATTGAAAACGAACCACTTGCAGTTATCAACAAGTATACCGACCATATTTCTGTAATAGGCCAATAGGATAATCTACATTACTTCACTTAAAATTTAATTTCATTAAGATATTCCTTAATAAATTTAATTTACTATACAGATTAACTATATTTGATTCAAAATTCGCTAGTAACGTAGAAGACAATTTTATACATCAATCGAATATTAAATTCGAATTCGAAATGTTAGAACAGTGAATATTAATCTGTGATTCGTAACTGCGAACTTTATACAAAATAAAAATTGTTTGCATCTGTTGCTGAAAACAATAGCTATCTAAAATTACTTTTGTTTTTTAATCATTCCAGTTTCTCATTTATTACTGTTTCAAATTGCAGCTATTCTTTCTTGTCGCGAATAAAATCAGCAGTATAGTGATAAAAGAACAAATTAATTAGCATTTCCAAACATTTAACTACCCTTATACTTTTAACAAATTTTTTATCATATATTAGACTTACGGTAAAATTATATACTATTATATATAAATATATATATATATATATAATAATAGTATAATAATAATAATAATAAAGTCATAATAATAAAAAAATATAATAATTTAAGATTATATATATATGTATATAATAATAATAATAATAATAAAGTAATAATAATAAAAAAATATAATAATTTAAGATTATATATATGTATATAATAATAATAATAATAATAAAGTAATAATAATAAAAAATATAATAATTTAAGATTATGTATGTATGTGTATATATATATATATATATATATATATATATATATATATATATATATATATATATATATATGTATATATATACATACATACATAATCTTAAATTATTATATTTTTTATTATTATTACTTTATTATTATTATTATTATTATATATATATATATTATATATATTAATATATAATATATATTATATATATATATATATATATATATATATATATGTATATATATATAATATATAATATATATATATATATATATATATATATATATATATATATATATATATATACAGGGTGTCCCAAAATAAGTGTAACTCCCGGAAATGGGAGGTTCCTTGGGTCATTTGAAGCGATATTTTCCTTTACAAAAATGGCGTCCGCGGCTCTGTTTAGGAGTTATTAACGAAAAACACGGACCAATCAGAGCGCAACTACAGCGGATTGATTCTGGATCGGCCAATAGCGACACCACGTTAAGCGGGACCTGTCGCCGAGTCGGACTCCGTTCGCTATAGCCGGGCTCTGATTGGCCCGTGTTTTTCGATAATAACTCCTAAACAAAGCCCGGGACGCCATTTTTGTAAAGGAAAATGTCGCTTCAAATGGCCCAAGGAACCTCCCATTTCCGGGAGTTACACTTATTTTGGGACACCCTGTATATATGTATGTATATATAAAATCTTAAATTATTATATTTTTTTATTATTATTACTTTATTATTATTATTATTATACTATTATTATTATATATATATAATCTTAAATTATTATTAAATAGAGTCATATTTTGTGTAGATGAATTCTAATAGTAAACTTTTTTATTTTATCATATTTAATTAGTGCATTAATAATATGTACTGTTCAAGCTATCTAACAATATTACTTTTTTATTTATTTCTCTTTATCTATGGATTATTATTTGTTTTAATAGCCTTCACATTGCGAATGATTGTGAAAGTAAACGCATTTTAGAATAAGTGAAACAAACGTTGAAAGAACATATGAAGGAAGGATTTATAGCAACAAAATTCGGTAAAGTCACTCGTGAAGTCAAAAATAAATGAAGAAATTCACGAATAAACTTTCAATTGGTCTGTGATTTTTTATGCAAAATAAAAATTGTCTGCAATAAGTACAAGATACAGGAGCTACTTATTAGATATTTATTTATTTCCTTAGTAATTCTAATAAGTTGAAAGTAACACGATAGCATTACTAAATTCTTTAAATAATTTAACAGTTACATATTCAAGCTACTCCATTTATTAAAATTTTTATTTTGCTAAACTTTTCTTTATCAATATCAATGAACAAGAACTAAATACAAATATCTTCTTGCATAATTTTAGTTCACTTTTTAAAATCTTCTGTACTATTTCATGTGTCATCTAATCATTATTTAAATAAAGACATACAATTTGCTAAGAAAGGTTTCATTATTACTGCCCAAAATTCGGAATTTGTTAGGTTTATTGCAGTGTATAATATGGTTTTCACGATGCTTACCTAGGTAATTTTCGCAATGTCTTATTATTTTCTCCACCTGTATAGTCGCGGCCGACTTCTACAAAAAGGAGCGTTGCGAAAGCTGATAAAACAAGACAAACAAGTAACAAGAATCAATATATACGTCAGAAAGAAAAAAGTTAATAAGCATGGCACGCGCCTTGCTCCTCTTTCTCTCCCCTCCCTGCTCCACTCCCAACTTTGAAATATTACACTTTCTTCCTCGCTCTTCCCAGCCTTCGATCTGGATCTCTCATAATACTTTTTTGCTTAAATTTTCAATTTGCTACCATCTAATGTAAAGTTTCGCCGAGACTACGCCTATCATCAATCTGGCAGACTGAATTTTCGTTTGCATAACTATGTTTGTCTATCCTCCTTCTCTGTCGACACACACACATATATATATTAAAAAATTACAATCGTATAATACGATATTTAAATTATATTATAAAATATATTAAAAATATATATACATATATATACATATGGATAAAAAAAGTATTAGCACACTCTTAAAAAGGTTAGCACACTCTTAAAAACTTTTTAAATATTGTATTATACGATTTGAACTTTTTTGGGAAGCTAGAACAATTAATTTGCCACAGGATGCGAAAAAAAATTTTTGCCAAAAATTGCAATTCATCGGAATTGTACCAAAAATACTAAAAGTTGCATTTTACAACTTTTTTATATGGGCCAATATTGAAAATTTTAAAAATGCGTTTTGTAGACCTATGTCAATTAAATTATTATTATTATATTATTATATTATTATAAAATATATATATATATAATTATATTATTATAATATATATATATATATATATATATATATATATATATATTACATATATATTAAATATATATATATTATATATATTTAATATATATTTATAATATATATTTAAAATATATATTTATAATATATATAAATTATATTTATAATATATATATATATATTATATATATATATATAATTTATATAATATGTATAAATTATATTATATTATTATATATCGATTGCATCATTCATCATTCTGATCGCGTTGTTACTTTTTCAGAAAACGTTAACGAAAAATTTGATAACATAAAAACGGCCATACGCACACACACACGCACACACACACGCACACACGCACACACACACAAACAATTTGATAAAAATAGTCTAAAATGACTCCAATGACCATGAAACGTGAAGATTTGCTAAAAAATCGATTTTCGATTTTCGGGGTAATTACAGTAACTTCCCTATGAATCGGGAAGTTAATAATTGGTCGCAAAACTATAATTTCTCTTGCAAAAGAAAATCCCCGAATTTTCCAACGGTACCGATTGAATGGAGGTTCGATCAAGAGATACTTTCATCATTCTTTTTTACCAACAAAACAGCAGCGAAGGGAATTTCGAAACGCCTCGAGGAGGGTTCTTTTCCTTCGAATCTCTTTGAACAGGCGAATTCGAAACGGTCCTACTGCAGCGGATCGACTGCTTCTTCCAGTAGTCTCTTCTCCGTCTATCCAGTGGTTTCTTCTCTCCATCGTTCTACGTCGTTTCGTTCTGTACCGGCTCGTGCAGGATTTCTTTCACAGCGGAGCAGAAATCATCAGGTTCTTTCTTCCTCCAATCTAGATTTACCCCTCCCCCTTCTTCTTTCTCGTTCGTTGTAGTATCGCCGTCCCCTCTACTTCGGTCCTCGGGGTCTTGAAAGAGTATTCTTCTACAGCTTTTCATAGAAAAGCGTAGATCTATCCCGACGAGTGTCAGATATGGAGATTTATTTCCTCGATTCGGTCGTCCTTCTCATCCCCCTTCCCCCCGAGAAACCCCTCCTGAGCCCTGCGAAGGGACGTTTTGTTGTCCGGATTCGATCGTGTCACTGCGATATCCATTTCTTGCCGCGCTTTTCCCACCTTTCTCGTCGAATCTTCAACAGATGAAACCGACTTTCTACTAGATTGTTGCATATAAGGTGAAGTGCCCTAAGTTTGGACAGTCCAAAAGTGATACCTGAATCTGGACAACTGAATTTTCATAGTAAAATCAATAATTAAGAGATTAAATAATTATACAGGGTGTCCCACATAAATGATAACACCTAAATATCTTTCGTATTTACAGTCCTATCAGAAAACTGCAGAGGACAAAGTGACGCTATTGAAGGGGGGCAATATAATAATGAAGAAAAAAGTTTTTTATGTCGTGTTTTTAAATGAAATTGCAATGTCACCGATGTTTTTTTAAATGGAATAGTATATTTTTTGCGACAGCATGATAGACAATAAAAAACTGAATTTAGTGGATACCACCTTTTTGACCTTGAAATGACCTTGAGCAAGAATAATCATGTTGAAGCGGATGAAATGTGGAAGTTTAAAACTTACGTGTTTCAACAAAGATTGCGCGTTGTTTACGTCGGATTCAACATGATTATTCTTGCTCAAGATCATTTCAAGGTCAAAAAGGTGGTATCCACTAAATTCAGTTTTTTATTGTCTATCATGCTGTCGCAAAAAAATATACTATTCCATTTAAAAAAACATCGGTGACATTGCAATTTCATTTAAGAACACGACATAAAAAATTTTTTTCTTCAATTTTATATTGCCCCCCTGCAATAACGTCACTTTGTCCTCTGAAGTTTTCTGATAGGACTGTAAATACGAAAGATATTTAGGTGTTATCATTTATGTGGGACACCCTGTATATGTATAAGAATTAATTTTTCGCGGCGCCATGGTACGATCTTTATTTACTATACTTGGCTCTACTGTAGCGAATATGTCAGAGTGACATACATGTGCTCTTATTTCCAAATACATGTCCAAATGTATGTCACTCTGACATATTCGCTACAGTAGAGCCAAATATAGTAAATAATGATCGTACCATGGCGCCGCGAAAAATTAATTCTTATATATAAAAAATTGCGATCGATAAAATATCCACTATTTAAATAATGGAGATAAAAATCCACTATTAAATAATTATATTATGTATTCTGAGGCCTTAGCTACAAGTAGGTGTGAATATTATTTCATTAAGACATCAATTGAAAGGGTATAGCCGGATAAGATGGTCAAAAATTCCCTTGAACCGAATTGTATCGACGAAGCGTCATTCGATAGGGCACCAAAAAAAGCATACTGTGCAAAATTTCAACCCTGTATCTCGATCGGGAGGGTAGTTAAGGGGTAAAATCTAAAAATCAGTTTTTGGACTATTTTCCCTAGTTAATTTTGTTTAAAAATTCGGAGAAAAATGTGACATATGTAAAGTATCCAAATGCATACTTCGCAATTGGTTTCAGATTTTTAAATTGAAAATTCTGCTTGTAAAAAATTAAAAACCTAAAAAAAATCGAAAAAATGCAGATTTCACATGGAAGTTCTAGAGTGACAACTTTTATATTTTTACAGTAGCGATATATTGTTATTGATATGGTTCATGCATTTTTCAGATTTTTTGGTTCACTGCGCCGTTGTCAAAAAAATAAAAACCGATTTTTTCGACGTTTTTTCCGCGAAGAACTAAGTTAACCTTAAAATTATAATGTTCTATTTATTTTTTAAGTCTATCAGGCTCTGATAAACCTTGAACATTTCTAAAAAATAATTAAACAATGAAATCGACTTGATTAGTATTTTTACTATGTCCGCTTATTAGATCTGAAAGTATTAAACAGGTTACCAACAGATCGGTTGGCTCAGCGCATTGACGAGTCAGATGTTGACTTTCATCCACGTGTAACTCACTAATTTTTGTTCCAAAATGTTTTTGTCCACTTTCCACACAACAAGTATGTATATAAAATTTAATTTTTGATTTTTCTATGTTATAATTGTTTTCATACCAAAAATAATTCTTTTCTTTTTTTTTTGTTTTCTTTCATATTTTTCAGACGCAAAAGTGTCTCTTTGAAAAAGATCCACATAGGGATCGAAACGTTAGAAACATGTTTAAATAATTGCACATTTGTTGTTTTCCTAATGTGCTTTATTGTACGTTTTTTCCTAACCTAACCTATAAGCTTTACCCAAAAGTTGCTAAATAGTCGCGCGGATAACATCTGGAAGATGTCTTTTTTTAGACACATGGAAGATATTTTTAATATGTACGACTAGAACATCTGAAAGATATCAAACCGACATTCAGAAGATATCTTTCAGATGGTACGTTGAGTCACAAACGACATAAAACTAACGTAAAACCAACGTGAAACTGACATCAATCCTACATTGGAGACATCTCTCAGATATTTGAATGTCTTGCGGAAGACATCATTCCAACATCTTTAAGATGTGTCGGTGCTATCTGGGATGTGCTTTATTGTATGTTTTTCCCTAACCTAACCTATAAGCCTTAACCAAAGGTTGCTAAATAGTCGTGCGAATAACATCCGGAAGATGTCTTTCTTTAGACATCTGGAAGATATTTTTAATATGTACTACTAGAACATCCGAAAGATATCAAACCGACATTCAGAAGATATCTTTAAGATGGTACGTTGAGTCACAAACGACATAAAACTAACGTAAAACCAACGTAAAACTGACATCAATCCTACATTGGCGGAAGACATCATTCCAACACCTTTAAGATGTGTCGGTGCTATCTGGGATGTGCTTTATTGTATGTTTTTTCCTAACCTAACCTATAAGCCTTAACCAAAGGTTGCTAAATAGTCGTGCGAATAACATCCGGAAGATGTCTTTCTTTAGACATCTGGAAGATATTTTTAATATGTACTACTAGAACATCCGAAAGATATCAAACCGACATTCAGAAGATATCTTTAAGATGGTACGTTGAGTCACAAACGACATAAAACTAACGTAAAACCAACGTAAAACTGACATCAATCCTACATTGGCGGAAGACATCATTCCAACACCTTTAAGATGTGTCGGTGCTATCTGGGAATAATGATCGAACCTAGCGCCAATATCATTCAATTTATTATATTACTAATTTTCGATCGAGAAGAATTTAACAGTTATTACATTGGACAAACAAGTAGACATTTAGAAAACAGAATCAGAGAACACAAACGTAACATCTTTCCGCCACCAGCACAACATACTGCTTTGACGAGACATTCAATAGATTTTGATCATGCTTCTGACTCTGAGGACACAAAAATAATTGATAAAGAATCTAACTTACAACGTAGAATACTATTGGAAACGATTCACATGATTAAACATCAAAGCGTAAATCTAAGGTATGAAACACCTTCGATACATGAATACTACGCAACACTACTGAATCAGTAGTGTTTTATGATGAATCACTTTCCAAACAATATAGTATTCCTTTGTTTGTTCTCAACATAAATCATATTGAATGTGGATTATTATTTTGTTACCAAATTTATTTTGGTATTTAAACAATGCATTTATGGTAAAAAGAGGTTAAGATATGTTTCGCGGTTAACGTCATCTATTGATTGATCAATGCAAAGATCGATTTTCACTGATCTGTTGTCGTTTCAAATCTATAATACTTCTTCAGTCCACAGTCACCGGCATGGAACCAACACGTTGTTCAATACTCATTAAGAATGTAAATTAATACTTCCCAGATAGCACCGACACATATTCCTGAAATATATTCAATTCTTCCTCCATAGCGTGCAAATAGAAAGACAATACCAATATTAAGCATTGCAGTGGCTAATAGCACATACTAGAGGTGGTGTTCGCTAACACGTGTAAAATCTTTTGCTCTTATACATTCTTATCGGAAAATAATAATATCTGACATGACATTAATTTTCCATAATAAAAAAATGTCTCCTACTAATTAAAAAACTAGATTATATATGTACGCACATACTGCTATAAATTTGTTATAAATTTTGTCATGAAAAAAAAATATATACCAGCGTAATGTGTGTATAATACACTTCCCAGATAGCACCGACACATCTTAAAGATGTTGGAATGATGTCTTCCGCAAGACATTCAAATATCTGAGAGATGTCGCCAATGTAGGATTGATGTCAGTTTTACGTTGGTTTTACGTTAGTTTTATGTCGTTTGTGACTCAACGTACCATCTTAAAGATATCTTCTGAATGTCGGTTTGATATCTTTCAGATGTTCTAGTAGTACATATTAAAAACATCTTCCAGATGTCTAAAAAAAGACATCTTCCAGATGTTATTTGCACGACTATTTAGAAACTTTCGGAAAATAATAATATCTGTCATGACATTAATTTTCCATAATAAAAAATGTCTCCTACTAATTAAAAAACTAGATTATATATGTACACACATACTGCTATAAATTTGTTATAAATTTTGTCATAAAAAAAAAATATGTACCAGCGTAATGTGTGTATAATACACTTTTGTATATACGATTATTGTACTATACCTATGCAATAAAATATATTATGTACCTATATATATGTAATCATCCTTTGTTAATAATAAATGATATTTTGAAAAATAATTTCATCAGAATTCCGTACAATATAGCAGGAAACTTAAGAACCAGTATTTTAATCATTGCACAGCAAATACTAATCTCTGCCCTAACATCTCCCAAAAAATTAAAGTTGTTCAGTCTTGAAAAAGATATACTTTTATAATTTATAAAGACTTCGTCTTCAAAAATACATCTTTCATACACCTGAAGATGTCTTTTCTGGAGACATAGTTTTCATGTCTGAAATGAGATGTTTGAAAGATATCTTCCCTCATCCATAAAAACGATGTCTTCAAAAACACATCTTTCAGATGTGCGAATTACGTCCGTTTGGCGACGTAGACGTTCAGACATAAAAATGACATGAAACCGACATCTTTAAGACATTGTGTGCTATCTGGGTTTCATAAGCATGTAAGTTTTTACATACTTTGTCTTTGAATTTGGTTTCCTTCACACCTTTGTTAATATAAATCACGTTTTAAAAATTATTTTTGATAATCCTTACAGACACAATAATGAGATATATTATTCTTGAAGATGGTCTAAACTGTAGACCGAAACGTTGAATTAAATTTCGTTAAATTTTGCAAACTTGCTTATTGTTCCAATTGATCGAACCAGGGCGCCGATAACATTAATAATACATTGTTAAGAAGAATTTAACGTTTGAAATCGTGAATATTGGAACCGTTGCACGTTACAGCAGAAAGAATAACAATTTGAAAGGTCGTAATTTAACGTCTGAAATGGAGAAACGAGTTAGACAAGGTTTCGGCGTGCGTCTACTTGCAGTTTCTTCTCATAACCGTGCAGTACGGTGTTAAGACAACCTTGCACACGCGCGAGAGCCGCAAGAGAGTGAATTTAGGGGTGGATTCAGCCCCGTGGCATGCGACGTTATTCTTTTGTGTTTTCGACCCCGTGCGTTCGCACCAGCACACTCTTTTTCTCGTTCTCTGTCTCCCCCTCACCGTTACACTCGATATTTCTTTCTTTCCCCGTGCCTGTCCTCTTCTGTTCAGCACGCTCGTGCGCGAGGGGTGGCGAGCAACCCTCCATTTATCTGGCCGACTGCCTGCACATGCGTGTTCGTGCGAGCCCAGTGGTTTTCAAGTAATTAACCACCACGGAAATGTCTGCGATTTTTTTCGGATCCGCCCATTATTCGATCACTTCCGATCGCACTCGATTCGAAAATTGTAAACCTTCTTCAACGACACCCGATCGTTAGCGATCGACCGATTGCTCGTTTTCTCAATCTTGTCGTTTTAGGTTTCCTGTTTGTCACTTGCGGTTTATGATCCCGTAAATACGACTGAGAACCACCACTTTATGGAAATGAATAAAACAGTTTCTTTATTCCGCGATGGACTTTTGTTCTTCCTTCGATAATGCATGAAACAGGAACGTGTCTACCGGTGATAGGTTGCATTCGCTTTGTCACGTGTTTTCTGAAACGACTGGGGAAATCCAACCTGATTGGAGGAAAGTGTACCGTGGAAAAATATTAATTTTGTTTATACATCTTCTCTGCGGGCAATGTTTATCATTTTATTGTTTACGTTCGTATTTTATAACTCAATTTGATAATCGATCGTTATTTTGTTCATGGAAAGTTTCAATACAATACAAAGTCGAAACTGCTTGGTTACAAAGATACAACTTACTTGTTAATTAGTATTCATGTAGAATAATTATGATTACAGAAACTATCAAAGATGACTTCTTGATGCTCATCTTGAATTTCAACATCTCGAAAGATGTTTATAAGTTGTATCTATATTATTTAGACTTTGTAATTATATCGTAATATATTGTAGTATATATTATTATAATAATTGTGTATTATACAGTATTTATCCAGTAAATCCTTTATACAATTAACTAATGTATACATCACTCAATTAAAGAGCGTTCAAATTTGTTTGAAGTCTAAATTATTCATGAATAATACAATATATATATTTTTTAATTATATACATATATAATTAAATATATATATATTGTATTATGCATGAATAATTTAGACTTCAAACAAATTTGAACGCTTTTTAATTGAGTGATGTATATATATATATATATATATATATATATATATATATATATATATATAACAATTATTATTCAGGTATTCAGGCAGTCACTATTATTATACAGGTTATTATTATTATTATTATTATTATTATTATTATTATTATTATTATTATTATTATTATTATTATTATTATATCCACAAACAGTTATTAATGTAATTTTCATTGTGAAGTATTAAGTTTTATTCATGCAAACGACATTAACAATATTTTTGTTCGAAAATGTAACAAGTTGTTCTCAGGTTAAGGCGATTACTTACTGATTTAATTACAAGAAGAATGTACGTAGCATAAGTAACAATAAGAATATGCGATAGAGTAACTATACGTCAATATTAAATTGCATCAATCTCAAAACGATTACCAATCTCAAAATTAATTATAAACATTGAATCTTTGAATAGAAATTTGAGTGTAAGAGATGAACTGTGTTAGGACCTACTAAAGTAGGGAACAGTCGATGTACAGGGTGTCTAAAAATTATATGTCACGGCCACAATAGCGTGATTCTACACCTACGATTTAGTGGAAATTGACATAAAAAACTGCCCGCAAAATTGACCTTGACCTTGAAAATCGAGGTCAAAACATTTTTTGTTTAATCGTGTTCTACTGGTCATAAGGACCAACTTTGTGAAAGAAACGATATATAAATTCAGCAATGATATATAAATAAATAGAATCGCATGAAAAACTGTCAGCTATATGGTCGTAATCGTCTCAATCAAAATATTTCACACGACAACAATCTGTGAGTATCATCAGTAAGCAATCTCGTTGGGCATGAAATTATCAGAATCATGATACTCCTATTTCACTAATTATAAAATGAAAGAACGAACATTGTGAACAAAGAAGTTGCAAGAATCATAAGAAATGCAACATCATTTTTTAAGAAAACGGTTGAGACACGACCCATGGTTTCTTTCACAAATGTAATATATCACCGTGTGGATGACTGAATGTTTGCAATATATCACCGTGTGGATGACTGTTTCATATGTTTATTTGTCATATATAATTTTATTGATTTATGTGTTATATATAGTTTTATTGATTTATATGTCACGTTAAGGCTTTTGTTAACAAATGTATGTTTCGTTCAGTTTTTGTTAAATAAAACAGTTCTCTGCGAGCAAGCGACAGATAACAACGTGTTGTGTCGAACCTCCGAGTCTCCTTACACAAAGTTGGTCCTTATGACCAATAGAACACGATTAAACAAAAAAATTTGTTGACCTTCATTTTCAAGATCGTGGTCAATTTTGCGGGCAGTTTTTTATGTCAATTTCCACTAAATCGTAGGTGTAGAACCATGCTATGGTGGCCGTGACATAATTTTTAGACACCCTGTACACGCGACTGCGTATGGTTCATTTATAAACAGTTAAGCGAAGACAATAGTAAAGGCGGTTATTTTATAATCCAGCAGTCCTAGTTTTTACAGGACTTAAACTGACGTCCTCTTGTCGAGGGACACCCTGTATGGACTTGGCGCATACTGACTCGCCCGACACATTTTTCGGTACGTGTGCCTACATGCACACGATTATTCTATTGAAATGACCATTGAGTATGGAAGGAGATAAAAAAAGAAAGGAGAAACCCTTTGAACCGTATCAGGCATAAAATGATAAATTAGGTATGCATACGCGTCGCGACTAATGCACACGCACGTATGCAGGCATATCAGGGCAAACCGGCGCGGCGTCGAGGGCTAATCCCATTTTGCATCCCCGAACTTCGACTTGATCCAGAAACCTGACTGCTCCCCTGATTTTCGGCATTCAGGTGGCATATGTCGCCCCTACCAGAACCTACGGCCGAAATGTACCATGCGGGAACCATGATCCGACATAACTGCACTGATCTCGTACGCTGACGCAGTGATCCTCAACCAAACACGACCGTCACGTGGCACAGAGTAGTATTTCGGCTGAAAACCTGGCGAAAAATCAAAATTGTAAATCTATACATGCAGTGACTCCCATTAATATTCGGACGCTCTAAAAAAACGATAACTGGTTGAACATTGAACTACACGACTTCAATTTTTGTTGGGAAGCTAGAGCAAATAGTTTGCTACAGAATGTGGGAAAACATTTTTTCAAAAATTGCAATTGATCGGAGTTGTAGAAAAAATGCTAAAAGTTGCATTTTACAACTTTTTTATGTGGGCCTATATTGAAAGTTTAAAAAATACGTTTTGTAGATCTGTTTCTATTTAAGGATGTTCTGGAGGTACAATGGGAGACAAAAGTACAAGAAATTCGAAATCCATTAATATATTGGCAATGAAAGCCATTCACGAGTATATTTTGCTTTAAAAAATTGATTAATTAAAAAAGCTTTTGTTTAATTAGTGAATTTCATGTTATATTTATTTTTTAATCAAATTGTCTTCATATTATAAAAAGTTGTAAGTGACTTTTGCGAATAATTGTACCCTCTGATTTGAACTTGAAGAAAATAAATTTGTGAAATTCAATATATATACTTACGCAATAAAAAGTTGAAAATAAATGTTTAAATAAATTAAAGATACTTCAGAAAGCAATATTCATGGTTACTATTGAAAATTAACATGTGAAATTTCCGTAAAATTATTGCTAGTGAGATCACAACACGATAAATTCGACGTTTTGTAACAGTTCATAATTTTTTGCTCTGGAACTGTTTAGTGAATCCTAATAAATTTTGAACATAATTAATTACATAATTTTTACCATATATATAAAAAAAACAGGAGTTTCTAGTTGCGTTTTTTCAAGGATTAAATAGGGTTTGAAGTAGAATTTTATGAATTCTCCATAAGAAGACGTGTTAAAATGTGCAAACTTTAAGTTGCTATAAATATTAAACGTGGTGAATCTAACACAAACTTTGGTAATTGCATTAATTTAGTAAGAATTATATCTTGTCAAATTTTCAAAAATTTCGTTGCGTTTTTATATAGCTCCAGAACATCCTTAAATGAATTTAAAAATACTGTTATATTGTTCGTAATGTAACGAAGTCATTACGGGGTGAAATAAATGTTTATTTCATTCTTACTTCCCACAATAAGTGTAGAACATTTTTATTTTGCACAAAGATTTGCTGTCTAGTTATAATTTTTCAAATTACTATATTCGAATACACGCGGGTCTTTTCATACTTGAGCATCGTAGTTCAATATCGTTACAGTATTATACGACATCAACAATAATTGTTGATTAATGAAATTAAATATCAGCTGGGCAATTAGAAGCGCAGTGGATCGAAATAAATAGTAATCATTTCATGAAAAATTAGGAGAATATGATTATAGCTGATTATATCATTTTCGAAATTTTTTCGAAATCTCTCGTTTTCATTCTTGGTTGAATGTTACCATTTTTCAACTTACTGTATTACAAGCATTAACAATATTTGTGCATAATGAAATATGTGCTTGCACCTGGTATGCGGAGGAAGGAATTCTGGCTTGTGTTACAGAAATATAAGCGTTTATTTTTAACATATTATTTAAACAAATGTTTTTCGTTAAAATTTGTTTGCACAACTACGTTTCCTATTAAAAACACACAATTTAAAAAGAAAATCAATTTTTTTCGACCTTCGGTTTCTGAGATATCTCAGAAAATATGACTCTGACCACGAATTTTTAGGGCTGTTTTCACCCCTTCAAAGTGGATGGTTGCCGATAAAAAAAACACGTGTCAAATATTTTTCGAAGAACTATATCTGACATAAGATTCATCAAAATCGGTTTGTCTCATCTGAATAGGTTCCCTTGTTAGTTAGATAATCGAATTCTATTTCTAGGCTACCGGTCGGTAAGTGTCGGGGAAAAAGCGAATAAATTGTTCGGTAAAGTTTTAAGTACCTATCACCACGTACTCGTACCAAATCTCAACCCGTTCGGAGTCAGTTATGCCAGTATTAAAAGCAGTATTGCTTATTTGGAGGTTCCCGCCACTTCTTCAAACCAAAATGCCGGACGCAGCCGGGTCTCGCCGGGTGTTATCGCAACGAATTTCTATCACATAATACCAAAGGAAAACCCCCATGAAGCCCGTTTTTGGCAAATATCGGCACGCGTTTTAAAAATGAAAAAAAACCATTTTCCAAAAATAACAAAAAAATTGTTTTCTTTATTGGTTTTATACATAGACGACGAACAAACTTTTCGTCACCATTTTTTTTCCTTTCATTTCACGGTTATTGTAATATAAACGAAACACAAATATCGAATATTTTTTTATTCGTCTGTAAAGCCCATACAAAAATTTTTTTTCGACTTGCTATCTGTGAACGACACGTGTCGAAGTGCACTGAAGCAAGTATATATGCGATCAAAGCCTTATAACAAACTTCAAATTTTAATCAATGTCGCGGGATTTGGTACATTCGTCCCACTGTGCGTCGCACAGTGGACTGAATCGAAGATTTTAATGACATTTTGCCAGGAAATGAACTCTCACATATCGATGTATAATCAGTTGGTATTGTCTTTCAAATGTCCGCTGACCTCAAAAATGGAAGAATTAATCAAATTAAATGAAAATTGTAGTTGTACAGTAATCTCGCGATCTATGTCCGGGGATGCCTTTACGATCTATGACAAGAGCTTACCCATTCCACTGCCGGCCAACGCCGTGCCGCCTCGCAGAGCGGCAATGATTGATCTCGGCTCGGGTATATCGGTGTGAGCACCACACATTGACTCGAATGAATCGAATTTTCAAGGCCCTTACTTTTCATTATTCTGTTATAGGACTTTCACTATCTTATTTCTGGTGTTTTTCTGATTACGACAATACCAAACACGATATAATTCCAACTGTATTTAGTGGTTTAATAAACTATGAAAGTTTTACTTACAAGGAAGGACAGCGTGTTTGATCTATGCCGGCGACGGCGACTCTTCGCGTCTCTTTCTTTCCAACACGCTGTCCTACCTTGTAAGTGAAACATTAATCGTCGATTAAACCACTAAATAAAGTTGGTATTATATCGTGTTTGGTATTGTTGTAATCAGAAAAATGCCAGGAATAAGGTAGTAAGACTCCCATAGAAAAATATGTAATTAAACATGTAATGAATAAAGCAGTTTGAAATGCCGTTACATTGTGAGCACACGCGGGCATTTAAACTGCGTCGACGACGGCGGCACGCTCGGTCATCCGATCCGTGTATCATTCTGTCCTTCTCTATGTTCGGCACTCTTTTGAAGTCACGGCGCGATCGATTCCGAGAAAAAAATAGCATCCCTTTACGATCTATGACATTTAAAGCCCCCTTTTTTCTGGTCATAGATCGAGAAATTACTGTACCAAGCTTTTAAAGTAAAGTGATTTTCACTTAATTCACTCCGTGATCGTAAGTTTTTAGTCCAGATTGAAGTTGTTCACTGTCATCCCAATTCTTAATAACAAAAATAAAAAGTATTAAACTTTTTGCTTTCGAAAATTCAATTTCCTTCAAAATACAATAACATTTAAACGTGTATTTGTTTATAATCGGGATCCGGTTAATAGAGGTCCTCCTGTATTTATAATGAAAAAATCAAAACTTCCTCTCGATTTCGAAATCGTAATATTTATCTAAATGGTATAAAAGTGCAAACAATTTCTTTTGTTTATGTGTGTAATATATTACTTAACAACTATAGATAGTGCACATAATTTAATGAAAATGCGAGGTAACTCGCACTCTTGTTTTGATGTTGTAATATAAAACAAACAAGATCTCTCTGTGACTTGCGCCAAGAACATTTATGCTCTCCGCCAATTAGAAGCAATCACAAGAATCACGAATCACTTTGAAATATCACCGTGATTGCGACTGTACGTGCTCGAAAAGCAGAGTTGGGCATTAAACAATGAAAATTTTAACCAAGATTGATTGATTAATGCGTACGATTAAAAAAGGTAATAATTCCAGAATGGACGATCAATTCAGTCAATTGATGAAGTTAATCAATCGTTGATTAAAAAAACAAACCATCGATAAATCGGAGACTGATCGAATCAAATATTGAAATTAATCCAGGAACAATAACTTCAAACAGATAAGCACATAGAGATCGTATTACAGACCAAATGACAATATACCGAAACTCAGTTTATATTTCTTTCAGTATGCATACAGTTTTGATTCCGTATTTTATTTCGAAATATCAGCAGTTAATAATGAATCAATTATCCGATTGACGAATACGATTGAAAATAATGTAATTTTAGTAATCAAAGTAGAAGTTTAATTGTTAATTACCATTAACGATGGAAGTGGAAATCTATTCGTCAACGGTTGATTAAATTTTTGCCCAACTTCGTCCAAAACAGATGTCAAAAATATGTAAAAACTATTTGGATCAACTTCAATGTAATAATTAGTTAAAAATTATGAAATGGCCACCCCAATTACCACATTTGAACCCGATAGAAAAATTATGGAATGTACTGGATGGACATGTACGAAACTTTTGCCTTACTTCAAAAACACATTTATAGAATATTTTAAAATGAGAATGGGATAATATAACAACAGAAACTATGAAAATATTACAGTTTTGATTCCGTATTTTATTTCAAAATATCAGCAGTTAATCATGAATCAATTAACGGCAATTAACGATTAAAGTAGGAGTTTAATTGTTAATTGCGATTGACGATTGAAGTGGAAATCTATTCGTCAATGGCTGATTAAATTTTTGCCCAACTCTATCGAAAAGTAAGAGTTCACGCCGTCCCTATTGAAGAATAATGTTTACGATTTCACTAGAATATTTTCTAGGAGGGGTGAAGCAGCACGCTGGCAACGAATGTTACGCTAATCGGAGGAGCATCACGAACGTAGCGGAATCTATAAAAAGCGAGACTCCACAAGTGGTTGTCAGCGAAGGAGAGAACCACTGTGCACGTGGCTGATGGGTGCACAGGGTGGTTGGATGAGTCCCGGGATATTTTTGGGGTGGGCAACAGGCGAGAGCACTCTACGTAGAGAGGGTGCCTCCGGCTTTTTTGGATCGGGTACGATTGAACGAAGGGAAACAGGAGGAGGGGGAAGAGGGAGACAGAGAGACCGACCGAGGGGAGGAAGAGAAAGACGAAGACCAAAATCGTATGAGGCCAGGTCTGGTGGAAAGAAGGGGAGCTGGAAGGGGGCAGAAACCATCTGCCCGCATATGTTATGCTCCATGGATATTGGACGCGAGCAATAAGACAGAACCGCTCGGTGGAAACCTGGAATCGGCTATCTGTCCAGCCTAACGGAGGAAGTCGGAAGCCACGAGTCCCCCGCCCTCCTACCCCGTCACACTACGAAACGAGGAAACGAGTGTTTTCGTAATTAGGAAATAAGCCCCTAAGAAAAATTGGAGAACTTAACACCCGACGTGAGCCGTCCCTTCTAGCGGGACGTGGAGAGAAATACGCCAGAGGGTCCACAAACTGATGCCGGAACTTCTGTTCCAAATTTTTCAACCCTAAAGGAAACCGATAACGTGCTGCTATAATTTTAATCAAGTTTTTCCTCGTAATTACGCGACACTTCTCTTCCTTCACTTTTCACAATATCTCTAATCAGTGTCAAATGTCCATACAAAAGTTTGTCCTCATAATTATCCGACAATTTTCAAAGGTACTTCTCTTCCTTCACTTTTCACAATTCCTATAATCAGTGTCAAATGCTCATGCAAAAGTTTTTCCTCATAATTATGCGACACTTCTCAAAGCAGCTTCTCTTTCTTCACTTTTCACAATTTCTATAATCAGTGTAAAGTGCTCATGCGAATGTTTGTCCTCATATTTATCCGACACTTCTCAAAGGAACTTCTCTTCCTTCACTCTTCACAATTTCTATAATCAGTGTCAAATGTCCATGCAAAAGTTTTTCCTCATTATTACCCGACACTTCTCAAAGGAATTTCTCTTCCTTCACTTTTCACAATTTCTAAAATCAGTGTCAAATGCTCATGCGAATGTTTGTTCTTATTATTACGCGACACTTCTCAAAGGAGCTTCTTTTCCTTTACTTTTCACAATTTCCATCATCAGTGCCAAATGTTCATGCGAATGTTTGTCCTCATAATTATGCGACACTTCTCAAAGGAGCTTCTCTTTCTTCACTCTTCACAATTTCTATCATCAGTGTCAAGTGTCCATGAGAACGTTTTTCCTCATTGTTACGCCACACTTCTCAAAGGAACTTCTCTTCCTTAACTTTTCAGAATTTCTATAATCAGTGTCAAATGCTCATGCAAAAGTTTTTCCTCATAATCACACGACACTTCTCAAAGGAGCTTTTCTTCCTTCAATTTTTAACAGTTTCTATAATCAGTGTCAAATGTTCATGCAAAAGTTTTTCCTTATAATTACCCAACACTTCTTAAAGGAATTTCTCTTTTTTCACTTTTCACAGTTTTTATAATCAGTGTCAAATGCTCATGCGAATGTTTGTCCTCATAATTACCCGACACTTCTCAAAGGAGCCTCTCTTCCCTCACTCTTCATAATTTCTATAATCACTGTCAAATGTTCATGCAAAAGTTTTTCCTCATAGTTATGCGACACTTCTCAAAGGAACTTCTCTTCCTTCACTTTTCACAATTTCCATCATCAATGTCATATGCTCATTCGAATGTTTTTCCTCATAATTATGCAACACTTCTCAAAGCAGCTTCTCTTTCTTCACTTCTCACAATTTCTATCATCAGTGTCAAATGCTCATGCAAAAGTTTTTCCTCATAATTATGCGACACTTCTCAAAGCAGCTTCTCTTCCTTCACTCTTCATAATTTCTATAATCACTGTCAAATGTTCATGCAAAAGTTTTTCCTCATAATTATGCGACACTTCTCAAAGGAACTTCTCTTCCTTCGCTTTTCACAAATTCCATCATCAATGTCATATGCTCATTCGAATGTTTTTCCTCATAATTATGCAACACTTCTCAAAGCAGCTTCTCTTCCTTCACATTTCACAATTTCTATAATCAGTGTCAAATGTCCATACGAATTTTCTTTCCAATCAAAATAACTTGTGTATATTCTCGAATTAATAAAAAATCTTATATTATATACAATTGGTATACATAAATCTTTCCAATAAAAATTGAATGTGAATAATTGAATTTACTATATTTGGGTATATTCACATAAATGAGTTAAAAGACGTATTATTTTGTTCAAATTTATCGCCCATCGAAATTATCGAATATTAATTGGTACAACCTAGATCGTCGAAAATATTCATTGTCTTGACAACAAGCATTGACGACACACGTACAACACGTGTATTACCATGTCCAAATTAAAGTACTAAATCACATCAAAAACAAGTAAGTTGGTTTTATGAACTACATTTATAAACAATATTCGTTATTACATTCAAGTATTTCAATAGTATATGTTGAAAATTGTATAACTCACATATATATATTTTTTTACAGACGCAATACAAATGCATCTTGATAATGATTCAAATCAGAATCGAAATGTTGATGGTTATTTGATAATCTGCAAAATAATTGTTTGATTTATCAGTAATAAATTGATCGAAACGTAGCGCCGAGAACATTGAACATTTATTGTTAGCAATAATACGATCGAAATGTAGAGACATATTCTTCATGCAAAAGTTTTTCCTCATAATTATGCGACACTTCTCAAAGGAATTTCTCTTCCTTCACTTTTCACGATTCCTATCATCAGTGTCAAATGTTCATGCGAATTGGTACGGAAATTATGTAACAGAAAATCCACGATTATTCAATGAAAATAAACCCAGTATTTGAAGTTCTGTTTTTATTAACAGGATTATTATTATTCTAAGATTTCACAATGTAGGGTTGTAGAATTGTTATATAACTATTGTATACAACTAATAGACTAGAATTGTAAAAAGCAGGTGCCAAACTAAAGTTTCCTTCTTTCTGTAATAATTTTAGTAAGTTGACAATAATTCTCTTTTAAATTGTACCTAACCATTTTCGCTATGAATTCATAAAACCCGCTAATTACTCGTTTGAGAAAGACAGGACCACTGGATCTACATTATTGTTAACAAGGGAACAGATCTGAAATTACATTTCGCGTGAAATGATTGAATAACAAATTCAGGTTGGAAATCCAGAATCCCTGTTTAGCGAATTGATCGTTAATTAAAATCCGTAATCGCACCTCCCGGCAACTGCGATAAGAAAACGTGTTCCTGCTCGACGGCATTGCGCAACCGCAGATTTCAGGGCAGCAGTGGCAAAATTTAAATATATAACAACAACAACCGCGATTATTTAATTAGTTAATTATTCGAGTCGATTGTATTTTGAATGAAACGTCCGCGCGATCGTCGCGTCGTTTGCATGCTGGTTAATTTCGGCGAACCCAGGTGCAAGCCACTCTCACCTGCATTGGAACGAGGTACCTGCAAGTCACCATGCACGAAATTACATTTCACTATCGACGTCGTTCACGAATAAACTGGCTTCAAATCAGTGCAAATGACTCGGGCTCGTTAAAGGGCATTGCGTAAAATGCGAGCTATATTTTTAGCTCGTCCTTTTATTCTTCTCCCGCGTGACACGTTTATGCAATTTATTAACTGTTACAATCCAACCATTTCTTCTTTTCACCTCGGCCGCTCGATATGATAATTTCTCGCTTTCTCGTAGAACGATAAATCAACGAACGACATCGCGAGGAGACGACGAGGTAATAAGATTAGGTGTGAAAGCAAGCCTGAAACACATTGTTTATCTGAAGAAAATTATTTAAAACTTGTTCCGATAATTTTCACTTTTCAATCTCACGTGACGTGATATTAAAGCATGACATCCTGCGCAATTTTCATCTTAGTGTGCACATGGTATGAACGACGAAATGTACTCAGTAATTCTATATGAAAGTGACATTATGATATCAGTACACTAAACCATCATGATATCAGTACAATGATTCATATTTAAAATTTTTAAATGTTATCTGCGCCAGGTTCAATCATTTTTAGAATAAAACAACAAATGTGCAATTAATACATGTTTCTAACGTTTCGATCTCGATGATAATTTTTTGCAAATTCTTGTTTCGATATATCATTTAATATTAATATAAACTTTGTGTCAAAATCGCAAAACAATCAGTGAAGACCATAATAAATTGAATGATATCGGCGCTAGGTTCGATCATTTATAGAAAACAACAACAATAATAATTCTTTGAAAAAGATCCACATCGGGATCGAAACGTTAGAAAAATGTATTAATTTCACATTTGTTGTTTTATTCTAAAAATGATCGAACCTGACGCCGATAACATTTAAAAATTTTAATTATCAAAATTTTCGATAGAGTAGAATTTACCTTTTAATGATTCATATTACTGAGGCACAATGAATATCGGAATAAACTAGAAAGGATCCTGTTAATAAGAAAGGATCTTGTAAATAACACTATGGCAGAAGAATGAATGGCTGCAATTTTTTTCTTTTTCTCTCTTCACAATGTTATTAACGATCCTGTTATTCACTGAATGTAGTCAGTAATATGGTCTGTAATGTATAAGATGTCAAGAAATTATGTGTAAAAAGTTTTGTGCAAAATTGACCTTGAAAAAACTTTTCGAAGGTCAAATTTTTTGTGACTGTATCGTGTTCTTGCACCTTATATCTTATTCTTAAAAAATACACCGTTCGCTTGAAAATTGACTTCGAAGTTACATAACGTAATACAATAGATTAATTCTCAATAATTAAACTTTATTATATAAATGTCATTTGTCATGCGAAAGGGAACTGGAACCCTGCCAGTCTCTTATTTTCACACGACCAGTCATATATATATATAATATGCAATACGTTTTTAGATGTCTATTTTAGATGTATATATATCTAAAATAGACATCTAAAAACGTATTGCAAACGGCCTACGAAAGTTCTCTGGAAGGCCTGTGTTATAAAAACGTCCCAAGAATGTCCATTAGACATCTAAAACATATTTTCTAGTAACACAAGCCATTGAGAAGACTTTTGTAGGCCTTTCGTGGGCCTTTCGGAGAACATTCAAGACGTCCATAAGATACCTTGAATGTCCGACAGCGGACGTATTTAAAACGTTTTCAAGATATCTATGTGCTATCTGGGTTATTTCTCGAGAAATGAAGAACGTTGAGAAATCAGGAACACTTACCATGTTCTATGGCAGTGTAATCTGTATAATGAGCAGAGGATAAAATTCATCCGAAATCTTACTAAAGCTGGATTTCATTTGCCGTTGGATATAGGTTGTTTAGTGGCTGAACCTAATATCAAGACGTGTGTTTATACGATGGCGTTTATCAACTCTTGTAATCTACTAATGTTGTTTTTATTTTTTTGTTAATAATGTTTTTTTCTTTTGTCTTTTTTCTAATGTTCTTGCTTTTGATTTTATTTTCTGTTACAATGTAATATGTTTTGTCTACTAATAAATCTCATATGAGATTCTCTCAAATAAAAAAAAAATTATGAGACAGAGGGAGTACTCTCTTCCGCAGCTCCGGACCGCTGGATGTCTCCAGGTAAGATTGGGTTTGTCAAGCGTGTTGCGATGTTGCGGCGGTGTCCATTAGCGGCGGTCGTTGCGATGGTATCTGATTATTTCTTCCGCGATATCTGACCGCAAGCTTTAATCGGAGGGAAGGTAATTGAATGGTCCGAGGAGGCTATTTTCGTTGGAAAATATGAGTGCATTGTCGATCAGATGTTCGTTGAATGACCAAGACGAGCACCCTGTCCCGTTCCCTTTAAACTTTCTGTTGTCAAAAGGGAAGGACGATGATCGCATTGTCGTGAACCAAACGAGATTCCGTTTGGAGGAAACAGCACGCCAAAGGGCAGCTGTTCTCGCGTCAGACGTTTCAGGCACACGAACGAAGCGTGTCTGAAACGTACGTCCCTCTTTCTTCTTCCCTCGCCGATTCCCAAGCCGTCTGGTCGAGCGTCTTTGTCGTCCGTTCCTTATTTCACCGTCTCGTTCAAACCAGTGGTACGCGTGGAACGTTGGAGAAAGAGAGGCGGTGCAGCAGCCACGCTTCGGCCACGCGACTCCAATCGATATGGAAGTCTCTCTTTCTTGTACCGTGCGGTTGTAAGTCGTAAGTGGACCCTGCGGCACTAGGTGATTCTCGATAACAGTTGACTCGAGCCTTCTTGATGGTAAACCGTATGAAATACCGTTCATTTAATATACGTTTAAGTATGGACGCACGTGTTTCACACTTGCTCGCGCGCATTGTCGCCAGACACCAGCGCACAGCGGTTCGGAATCACTGAAACGTGGTTGAAAGTGAATTTTTCCAACTTTTTCAAAAATCAATGAAATTCGTAACAATATACGTGTTACGTATTGTAGGATTTAAATTAGAAGTCAAGTAACGCGTCCGTGAAATATTAACAATTTAAGATTTAATTTGAAAAAATCGTGTGCGTGGAAACCACGCGCGGCAGAAGTGAAACTTATTGCTTATTAAGTATAGATACAGATAAATTATTATACCTGATAAGCAATGAGTTTCACTTCTGTCGCGCGTGGTTTCCAGGCACACGATTTTTTTTATTTTATTGAAGTGTATGTCAAAAACTACCGTGTGCGGAAGAGATAAAATAAAATAAAAATATATCAGTAAAAGAATAGGTAAAAAGGATTAGAATTACATGGTTATGTTACGACAGCGCGTGCAACTACGTTTGCATTAATTAAAATAATAATATAATTAAATCTATTACAGAGATATATTAGAGATATACAGTAATGTCGCGATAGCTGTCAATGCTGCGCCGGGCCGCAGGGCGGCGGTGTTTGATGTCGGCTCGGGTATATCGGTGTGAACACCACTGAATTGACACCATGAATCGAATTTTCAAACTACTTAATTTTCATTATTTTTTAATGAGATTTTAGTGGCTCATTTCTGGCAAAATTCATTAGTAGGCACTACGGCAACTTTCGCGTACAGCCCTCCGACAACTTTCAAGATATTACTGATGGGCCAAAATATACCGTGTTTGGTCTTGTTTTAATCAGAATATTGCCAGGAATAAGCCAGTAAAGTCTCATTAAAAACTAATGGAGAATAAAGCATTTTTAATTGGCATTACACTCGACGCGGTAGACTGTAGAGGCCAGTCATAAATCAAAAGACGAGCAGTTGCTTGGAAGTTGTCGCTCCAGAGAACAGCTCCTGCGGCAACTATCGCGACATTACTGTACATCTTTCGAAACTTACTGTGTGCGGAAGAGAATAAATAAAATAAAAATGTATCAGTAGAAGAAGAGGTATGTATGTACATACCTCTTTATATGTATAAAATTACAAAATTACATTCAAAAATCTAAAATAATAATTTTAAAGCAGTTGCACGTGGTGTTGTAACATAACCATGTATTTTTAATTTTTTTATTTTACATGTAATTTTGTAATTTATATACATACCTCTTGTTTTTTAAATGTATATCTAATATATATAATAAAAACACTATGGGCGTAACATAACCATGTATTTCTAACCATTTCGTTTGATATTACTACCAAAATCATCGCTGTCATTATAAGATCGTTGGATGTCCAAGCGGTTAAGGAGTTGGACAAACAATCGGTAGACCCGGGTTCGAATCTTGTCGGGGTAAGAAATTATTTTTCTCCGTTCGTTCTCAGTTCAAATTTTCGCGCCACTCGACATTCGACTTCCGTCGCATCGACTTCCGCTACATCAGAAAATTGTTACCCTCAGCAAAGAAGTTTCACTTCAAAATATCAGATGCAATATCAAAACACGTCTTTACTTTTTCACACGAATCTGAAAGAAACAACACAAATTATAAAACATGAAGAACAAAAATAAATCAATAAGTAACAAATATCGAATCGTCGCGTCGCGTCGTTACAGTTACTATCGACGCGAGATTCGATGAAACTCTCGCCGATTATATGCAGACGACTTCTCCCTACAGTATTGAACATTACACTTGTTTATTAACGGAATAATTGGTATATTGGGTCTATAACTTAAAAACCGGAATTTTTTAAGGAAATTTGAGCGTTTATTGAAGAAAATCTTATACAATTCTCTTATTCAAAGTATTATCCATCGGAAGTGACAACATTTCCCCAGCTTTCTCGGCGTAATCGGTGAACATACATAGAAAAACGCGAAAAAAAGGCACATACAGGTCGAATTGAGTAACCTCCTCCTTTTTCGATGTCGGTTAAAAAGGATTGCAATTAACACAACGAAGTTCAAAATGGAGTACATTCAACCTCTGCCTACTGGAACCTCGTGTAACTTGAAAGACAGTAAACATTCCTAAAACCATTTGATTTCGGCGAAGTAATCGGTCGGCATAGTCACGAATCGGCAGAAGCTAAAAATCTGAGGCGCTTCCTCTCCCAGGATTTGTCCGACCGCAAAAGGAGCAGAAGAAGCGCGTCTTTTTTTGCGCGACGTAGCCCAAGCTATACGGTTTAATTCACGCGAACGGATCTAACGCGAGTTTTTTGCGGTTACGGTTAAAATACCACCGCGAAGCAGAAGCCAGACTTCGGCGAAGAAATATGACGCATATGCGACAAAACTCTGCGCGAGGGTACGTGACTAATGATAATAATCAAGCAAGCCAGACTCTAGCCGGATGCCGATCACTTGAACAACCTCCGCTGTAGATTATTTTCATTCGAACCTCCAACATCGAGAAGAAAAATCTGCTACCGCCATCGCGATGAAACAAATGCTACCTGCAAATAACCCTGCTGTCGAAAATGTGCTTCGGAGGACACGTGAATCATTTTTTCAACCAGCAACCATTTTGGATGTTGCTAATACTCATGTACTTTTACAATTTAACCATTTTCACCCCCTGCCGCACAGTGGGCCCAAATGCCAATCTGGCTGATCAAAAATCATAGTAATCAGACGCAGCTTCCTATTGCAACTTGTATGGAGTGGTTGCAACCGGGAGACTTCAATCTTTAAATTTATGGTAATTTGGACAACAAGATTATAGCGAAGTCAAGAAAACAAGATTATAAAGAAATTATAGTCATTTGCAATAATGTAATTTTAGAGAGGAGAAGCATTTCCGGGGAAATTAAAGGTACTAGTTTTTAGGGCTGTTCTTCCGTTTATAGCAAAAATTAGAATTCCATGAAATTTTGAAAATAGGTTCCTTTTTTACTAAAATTACGATTGCCAGAAGGATTTCTCCCGTTTCGAAAAAAATTTTTTTATCATTTCAATGTTGCGCTCTAGCTTACCGACTACTGACTTACCGATTTTCTTTATGTTCGTGCTATGCGCATGCGTCAATTAGAATGAGTTGTGTTAGGTCGGGGTGGGGGCGACCACGCTCACGACAATCCAGGAGTAGTTTTTAAAATTTTCAAGTTTACCTTTTATATGTATTACTTTAAACTAAAGAGGATTCGTTTATAGGTCATTGAACCTATTTTCAAAATTTCATCGAATTCTGATTTGTACCATAAACGGAAGTTTCTCTCCAAGTTTTCTCACCCATTCTAGTGTCGAGTCAAAATCTTTCATTTTTTTACAATGTAAAACAAATTTAAATGACTCATTGTTAACCTATACGACTTTTTTTTATTGAAAGCTTAATTGGAACTCCCCATAGGGGGTTATAAAGCTATACATTAGTAATATACATCTTATAACATGCCTCAATATTCGGTTCACAAAGCAACGATCTGATATTTAAAGGTGGAAACAAATTGAGCTTCCTTAATTTTTTCATGAGATCAACTCTTTGTGATTCCAATAAAGTACATTGCCAAATGATATGGTTAAGATCTTGAACCTCATTGCCGCAATTACACTTGGAATCATCTATTATATGTAGTCGTGAAAGAGATGCTGCAAAATGATAATGATCTGCTCTACAACGATTGAATGTTACAATAAATTCTCGTGATAAACCTCTACCCGAGAACCATGGTGTAACTCCATTTCTAATACAGTACTGAAAGTATTCCTTGCCCTTAAACTGACCCTGCTGCATTGTGAAATCACTAGTGTTTTGTCTACATTTGTGTTTGAAAGATTCCCTTAAATCAGTGAAGGGAATGACAATACACTTATTAGCTTGTTCTAATGTTGCCGACTTGGCTAAAGCGTCAGCCTCAACATTACCAACAATGCCTGAATGGGACGGAATCCAAACAAATTCTATACTGCTGTTGTTCAATGTGGTTTTCTTGAGCTTAAAGTATTTTTCCTTAATTTCATAAATATAGAAGTTAGTCATTATATTTATCTTTGAGTTTTGTAGACATAGCAGGGCACTGAGAGAATCGGTAAGTATTTTATAATTGTGGTTTGTGTCCAAAAGAGCAATGTCAAGCGCATCAATTATACAACTCTAAAAGCATTTGACAACCTCTCACATCACACAGACGCATGCGCACAGCAGAAACATAAAGTACAAAGTCGGTAAGTCAGTAGTCGGTAAGCTAGAGCGCAACATTGAAATGATAACAAATTTTTTTTCGAAACGGGAGAAATCCCTCTGGCAATCGTCATTTTAGTAAAAAATGAACCTATTTTCAAAATTTCATCGAATTCTGATTTTTGCTATAAACGGAAGTTTCGCCGTTTTTTTCGGCCTACTTTATCAGCTCATTGTGACGCCAATTTTTATGGCTCCATCTTTTCCAGGGGCTCATTTTAAAGGGGAAACTCCAAGGAATATAACCATATTTTTTGCAAAATTTAAATCACTCTGGCCCCTCATCGAAAGAAACGTAACAAAAGAATTTGTTTAAATTTTTCGACGTTATAAAGTTGACTTTTGAGGTTGAAAAAATTATTTCGTAATAGCCCAGTCCTTTCCGAATATAACAAAAGAAAATGTAGCTCAATCGGACAAACAGTTCCTGAGAGAAAAATTCGTAAACGAGGCCCGTTTTCGCCAAAAAGGGCAAAACTTGAAAACTTTCAAGGCCTGCCATTTCTAAAAAAATTCGAAACCGGTAAAATGATGACTTAAACCCCTCAAAATTTCACATGGTCTACAACATATTTTAATTAGAACAAAATCAACGATGGTGCCTGCAAAAAGTGATCGAGTTGGCATGGAATGACCCGGAGATGAATTTCAGGATCTAAATCATGTTACATATATGGCAATGTCCAGACTACGCAAAACGAACGTAACACATTAGAAACAAAGCTCCTCAAAGGCAAGTACTGTTTCCCTCTTTGTATTAGTTCCTTCTTATGTAAACCTGATATACAGGTCTAAAAATAATTTTTAATTTTCTTAAACAATGTTCCGTTAGAATTTAGAAATAACGTTTCATTTAGTTAATGTAAGCTAATTGTAATAATATTGAACTTGCTGTATAAACCACTTGGTTTAAAGCAATAATAATAAATAAATAAGTAACATTCTTTTCAATTTTTTTGAATGTTTTTATTCTTTTAAATTAAGGTAAATGTACCAGTAGTTGACCATGAACGAGTAATTGACCATTTTATAGAAAAACATAAGAAATAAGATTTTTATAAGCTGTACATTTTTTATGAAAGTGAACCTCAGACGCCATACCATTTGTTGGTTAAATTTCTCTAATACCATTCTCTATTAACTTGCAACATCTACTCTGTTCCTCGATTAAACTTTTTATGGAATTGATTTGTTTTATTTCTTATTTCATTCTTTAATTGTAATTTGTGCTGATAATTGTTGAATCTAAATGATAGTAAAATGATTCCCAACATTATTGCTTTAACCCTCTTTCTAGTATAACTAGTATAACTACTTACATTAATATATTAATATAATATTAATATTATATTATATATATTATATATATATATATATATATATATATATATATATATTAATATATTAATAACTTCTAGTATAACTACTACTAACGAATACGAGGTCAATTACTAGATTTTTCATTTTCATGAGTGGTCAACTTCTGAAGCAAGTACTGAATTTCTAAATAAGTTTCTTAAATTTGTATAAGTAAACTTTTTTAAAACAGTGGCCTTGGTACATAATTTAGAAGACTTAAAGAGTGTCTTCAGACATCGACTCTCGCTATTTAAGGGCAGAGTAAATGGTTACTATTGTTCGCGTGGAAAACTTCTCTTAACTGGTCAACTAGGGTAACTGCACCAGTGAATAAACGGGCACCAGTAAATGAACGCTTTTGTATATTTCAACAAATTTTAACCCGCACGGCACACTAGCGATAAAATAGTGATTAAAGAGTTAAATAAATAGGAGAATATTGTTTATTAATTTTGCTCATTCATTGGACTATCGTTGTTCAGTTACTAGAATGTAGTGTTCATTGACTGGTATTTTTTATATTTTTTATTTAACGTTTAATGAAGAAAAATAATAATAATTTCATTTTATTTGTGTTCATTCCTTTTTGACAAATGAAGTATAGAGAGCCATTTGGCATATATGAGATTCCTTTAATTCACACGTTTTTTCTTACATAAAATATCTTCTTGAACAATTTCTTAACTGTTCATTCACTGGTGCAGTTACCCTACTAGTACCTTTACCTTACGCCTACTTATTTTCGTCATAAATGCGTAAAATCCGATGTCTAGCTATTCAACGACAAGCGACTAGCGTGCTACTAATGCTCGTTTAAAGGAAAATTTATAAACATCCGGTCGGGGAAGTATTAACTGTTATTCGTATTTCGGAAGAATATATTATTTCCGTTGAAATCGGACCGCAGGCATACTTGTTGCTTTCACGGGCGATGGTAACGAAGTTTCGGCAGCGACAACGATTCGGAAAAAGAATTTATGGCTTTGAAATCCTCCCCTGCGCCATGGCATGGTGTATAACAGAAGTGCGTATGCATTAGTCGTGCACACGTGCAAGGGCACGCGTCCTAACAAAGGGCCCGCACCAGCCCACCCCCTTTCTGCCCAGCTTTAGCCATCCCTTTCTCCCTCTAACGGGCCTAGGACCCTGTTGACTATTCGCATCCGTCGTTTGACACAGCGTATATAGTCCGAACCACTCGTTATTATCGCTTTTTCACTGTCGAGGCTCCCGCGGTGCTTTCCATCGTGACCACTATCGCGAAGAAGCAACAGATTATTGAGGGTTACTCGCTGACTAACCTTTCAGAATTACTCGGTAGTTAAAATCACTAGAATTCTCACGTCCTGCAGTGTTCAAGTTTTGTTACGTTAAATCATACTTAACGATGATGGCGAAACTTCCGTTTACCGTACATCTCAGAATTCGACAAAATTTTGAAAATAGGTTCTTTTTTGACTAAAATGACTTACCGACTTTCTATTTTATGTAGAATATCTTCGCACATATAATCTTTGTCTGCTATACCTGCCGCAACTAACTAAAAGTGGGACTAGAGGGTCTGGCAGACTAACAAGGAGAGTGCAAGGACCACGTCACACCGATTTAGTTGAGACTTTGTATACTTGTAGATCTCGATCTCCCATTTAAGGGTTTTTTCTTTTTATCAATATCTTTTGATATTGCTGTTTATTGTGTTTATGTTCTCTGATCCGTGTGTCTAAATTTCTGGATGTGTGCTTAGTTAATTAATTAATTAAATATTTTTATGTATTTAATGATCGAACTTGATTGATCCGTGTTTTTTGTTAATAACTCCTAAACAAAGCCACGGACACCATTTTTGTAAAGGAAAATGTCTCTTCAAATGACCCAAGGAACCTCCCATTTTCCGCTCCTAAACTAGTTTTGGGACACCCTGTATACTTAAACACTATTTGCAAAATATCATAAAATTTTTTTCTCAACGGTTCGATCTGAATTTAAACCCTTTTCAAGAGATAAATAAAACATTGTATCTGTAACGAAACCAAGAAAACAATATTTTAATTTCAATTTATATAACCAAGTATAAACAACTAAAAATGTTATTTACTTGCGTAGTGTTACAAAACCATTTAAACTATATAAATTAGAAAAATTAGCAGTCTGTATGTGACTAACATGTTGCTGCCTCCACAGTCAACACGGTAGTGAGGAAAATGGCTGATCGCGTATCGATCTATTGGCCAATATCAAAATAAGGTATAATAAGTATAATAAGTAAATTCAAATTATCAAAAATAGAAGAACATAAAACTAACGTATTTTCGATCAATCTTATACCTCAATAAACTTATGAGGTAATTAAATGAAATGAACACATCGAATGGTTTCACATAATAATATACATGTGTATGTATGTATAAAATCAATTAAAGAGTGATCTGAATAATAAAGGATATATTAAGAAGAATTCATCATAACACATTACTGGTTCAGTAGTGTGGCGTAATATTCATGTCTCTTAGGTGTTTCGTACCTAAGATTTACGCTACGTTGTTTAATCATATGAATTGTTTCTAATAAAATCCTATGATGTAAATTATTATGGCGTAATTTCATTTGTTTTGCAATATTTAACCATGTTCCACCCCTCCGACCATCTTGAAACTTTTGTATATAATAGATAGATAACAGAACATTGTTGTTGAATTTTTTGAAAGTGGTCACTCGAAGGGTTGTTTGCAATTTCCACCCCTAAAAAATTTAATGAATTTTTTCTACCCTTAATATGATCACAATTGTGAAAAAAATATATGATATGAAGGACGTAAGTACGAGTATTTTCGTATTTTTTTAATCTGAATATCTTAATTAACAACCGAGAAAAAAATGATACAGTTAAGGGTATTTACCCTCATATAATCCTTATATGAAGGGTTAGCGGCTTGAAATTTTGGGGAGTTATCTTTCAACATAAAACCAATGTTTTCCACACAATTTCAATAAAAATCCAGGGGGGGCCGATTCACTATTCTTACAAGGAGAGTGCAAGGACCACATCACACCGATTTAGTTGAGACTTCGTATACTTATAGGTCTCAATCTCCCATTTACGAATATATACTTACTAATATATATAATATATTATTTATTCGCTGTGTAACATTGACTTTTCTATATATGAGATGCACATTCATTACAAGTTAAAGAACAAAAGAATTAATAAATTATAAATAAATTCGCTGTGTAACATTGACTTGTTTGTAACAGATTGCATATTTATTACAAGTTAAAGAACAAAAGTATTAATAAATTATATATAAAGTAACCGAAATTAATAAAATAGCTCTCTGCTGTTAATCCGGCTGCATACCATGCATATTCCAGCAGAAGTTTAAAAATTGGTGCACATGATTGTTTGTGTATTAGAGTAAGAGTTAATAAACAAATATTTTGTTCACATACGGTTGGGCATTGATTTTTTAAGTGATTGCTGCATCAGTTTCTTGCGTGAGCTTTCTATTCATCCTCTACAGAATCTTCGTGTGTGCCTTCTTCGATTTGTTCTTTAACTTGTAATAAATGTGCAATCCGTTACAAACAAGTCAATGTTACACAGCGAATAAATAATATAAATACACCGAGGTACACCAAGCCTCGTTCGTTGTATACCTCCTCTACAATAACAAATGTAAGCAGTAATGTAAGAACTTTGTTTATGAGTATCTCAAAAACTATTGAGCGTTTGCGCCTATAATGGTATATATTCTTAGGGGGGTACCAGACCCATGGATATGACTAGCATATTACTAGATTATTACTAGAAAAACAAGTGAAAACCGTGTTTACGGCAAACCATTTTTTGTTTTTATAGAAGCATGTTACGAGCTGTGTGAAGGCTCGTTCTAAAGAGGAAAGTTGATCGCAGGTCGCTCAGCTCATGATTTTGTTAGATTATGTTTATATCTAATAATATGAGCGTCCAAAGTAGGGGGAAAAAATGAAGAAAAATTCCGCAGATTCTAATGTATTTTTCTAATACAAAATGATTTTTTCGACTTGAATCATGAGCTGAGCGACCTACGATCGACCTTCCTCTGTCAAAAGAACCTTTATGCAGTTCAAAATATGCTTATATGAGGACGAAAACTGGTTTCCCGCAAACACTGTTTTGTTGATAAAATCAGATTTACGCTAATTAAGATTTACGCTACGTTGTTTAATCATATGAATTGTTTCTAATAAAATCCTACGATGTAAATTATTATATACATATATCTATTTATATTAAAAATTTACGATCGAGAAATACGTAATTATTATTGTATTCAATGATCGAACCGTAGTGCCGAAACCATTTATTAATTGTTTGATAGTCATGGATCTTAGGTATTTCATACCTAAGGTCTACACTTTGCTGTTCAATCATATGGATAGTTTCCAATAATAATCTGCGTTGGAAGTTGGACACCTTGTATAGTGACGAATCCAATAGAGAATGTTGAATCTCGAGTCGGATCGGGACGCAGAGGGAAAAACGAGAAACGGCGCCGCACTTTCTGAGGATTATGCACGCGGGCGAATTTTAAAATCCTGCGGTGGCATTGTCGCAGGAAGCCACGAGATGTTCCGGGCGCTCGGGTATGTTTTCGTGCAAGCTGAATAAACCCGATCGCGCAAACATATAAAGTTCTCAAACTCGGAACGGCCAAATAATCGTATCGATACTCCGCGTATAATACCGAAATTCCATAATATATAACGTGGTGTGAACGAGGCCTTAGCTCCGTAACTCCGATCGGATTCTCGAGTTCGTTTGTCTGGGTACGTAAATCCGGATGATAATAATTTATCGAAAGACCCTTTTTTACTCGACTGTTGCTTATTGGGAATATCTTTTTTCGCAGCGGCGCGGTGCAGAGCGCGCGGCGTTCAACGTCCACGGTGGCAAGAATTAGTCGAGCCTTTAGAAATGTTTCATTTTGTTTGTCGTTGCTGGACCAACATGTTACGTGGCTTTATCGACGCCATTGTGGATCCGCGATTTTATTGAAGTTTATCGATGTGATTGCGCGGCTGGAATCTGATCGTACGATTCGAACATAAAACAATATAAATAAAGTGTAGTATTAAGTCATATCGTAAACTTACGACTCCGATCGGTAAAATCAATGTTTTTATCGGCGGAGTATCCGTTGGTGCACGGAACACCGTCAGATAAACAATTAAATCTGAATAAACAGTGAAAACCGATCGATAAACGCACGCAGCAATCGAAATCGGTCGATTTTATTAGTTTAATATGGAAACGCTAACGATGCTTCAATTCAGACTTTACACGAATGTATCGTGCGTACTATCAATTTATGTAATCATGAAAATCGCCAAACAACTCTGTGCAGTGACTTCCGATAATGTTCGGACACTCTTAAAAAGATGATAACTTTTTAACTTCCCGATTCATAGGGAAGTTACTGTAATTACCCCGAAAATCGAAAATCGATTTTTTAGCAGATCTTCACGTTTCATGGTTATTGAAGTCATTTTAGACTATTTTCATCAAATTGTTAGTGTGTGTGTGTGTATGCGTATGGCCGTTTTTATGTTATCAAATTTTTCGTTAACGTTTTCTGAAAAAGTAACAATGCGATCAGAATGATGAATGATGCAATCGATGTGCCCCGTCGTAACTTAGAACTGATTAGATTTTGGTCCATATTGGTCAAGTAGTTTTTTAGATTTTTTAGTTTTTTTCGAAAGAAGTTCATTCAAGAATGCAATTTATACGAGAGGAAGGGAAATTTCCACCGAATAAACAAATGTAATTATATATATTTCATTTTTATTTAAAAAAAATTTATTTTTAATTACAAAAAAAATTTTTTTTTATTAAAAAAAAATTTTTTTTTAATTATGCAACTAATGCTAATGTTACCACTTACAACTAACGAATCGGGAAGTTCTTTGTGTGGCTCGTGGAGAGTCACACACAAAATAAATAAAAAACCATTAAGAGCTGTATGCCCCACTAGCAATGCGTACCCCTAACCCTTTCGCAAGAGCAGTCCCACCCGCGAGCTCGCGAAGCGAGCGAGCAATAATAACCAGCTAGTTACTTTTTGTACTTGCTCTACTTGTAGCAAATATGTAAGAATTATCATAGGGTGCATACATCAAAAGATGTATTCATGATTTTTTAATTTACCGCTCGGTATCGATCTATTTAACCTAGATCGCGTACAAGAATGATCAGTGTCGTGCAAACAGACATGGGGAACGCACGCGTTTCACGTGTCTCACGACTCTCAAATTTAAATATTTAATCACACCTAAGTGCTTTAAACATTTATTAGTTTTCTAAAAAAAAAATAGTTTCTTTTTGTTCTTTGAAAATTGTATGTCTTATTTAAAATATTTTGATTGCAGACGCAATTTCAATTAATTTTCTTGAAAATGGTTCAAATTAGAACCGAAACGTCGAATTAATTTATAATTAGCAAAATTGCTTAAAGTAGTTTAGTGATCGAACCGTAGCGCCGAGAACATTTTGCAATTGTTTATAATTACCGAACCTTCTTCTCAGAAACACTGGGTTGGTGTGTGTGGTATCGTAATATATATTCACACTTCGTCATCGTACGTTTTAAAAAGTTCTCGCGGTATATAGACCGTTCAACGAACGTAGTACAGTAATGTCGCGATAGTTGTCGCAGGAGCTGTTCTCTGGAGCAACAACTTCCAAGACAACTGATCGTCTTTTGATTTATGATTGGCCTCTACAGTCTACCGCACCGAGACATCAATCGAAAGCCGAACGTAGAGAAGGACAGAATAATCGCGTGGACGAGCGTGTCGCCGTCGTCGGCACAGTTTAAAGGCCCGCGTGTTCTCACAATGTAATGCCAATTAAAAATGCTTTATTCTCCATTATTTTTTAATGAGATTTTACTGGCTTATTTCTGGCAAAATTCTAATTACAACAAGACCAAACACGGTATAATTTGGCCTATCAGTAATGTCTTGAAAGTTGCCGTAGTGCCTACTAGTGAATTTTGCCAGGAATAAGCCAGTAAAATCTCATTAAAAAGTAATGAATATTGAGTAGGAAATTCACTAGTAGGCACTACGGCAACTTTCGCGTACAGCCCTCCGACAAATTTCAATACATTACTGATGGGCCAAATTATACCGTGTTTGGTCTTGTTTTATTAAAATAATGAAAATTAAGCAATTTGAAAATTCGATTCATGGTGTCAATGTAGTGGTGCTCACTACAAACATCGCCACCTTGCGGCGCGGCGCAGCATTGACAGCTGGTGGAATGGGTAGGCACTGCGGCAACTATCGTGTACAGCTCCTGCGGCAACTATCGCGACATTACTGTAATATATTTGTAGAAACTGTTAACGAGCGGTCGCATCATGGTGACGCACACGCACAGCACAGACGTGCACGAATACACAAAATTCAATGTGTAGTAACTGCAGTTTTTCACGAATATCTCGAGAACTATTCATTTCAGCCAAAAATGACACATACATTTTGTGTTCAGCATGTCACAACGAATAGAATGACGTATGTCACATGTCGAAAGGAAGGGGGGGGGGTTCTAAAGTTCAGCCCACTGGCGCACAAGACAGTGTAAATCAATAATGTTGGAGTCAATGTTTAGGAATCTTGAAATGCTTACATATTTACCGTAGATTTCGTATTGCAATTTTGCAATTAACGATTTTGAAGTCTGCACATATTGTAGGAGATATTCTATTCGCTGTATGGTCTAATAACACTGTCCAACAAATTTCAACTCGAATTATCTTTCCAATTTCTGTTGAATGGTTGTTACAGACTTTTTTTGGGTTGATTCCGAATCTGCCGTTAATTTTTCTTCTGTACGCACAGTTTTTGAGAAACATGACCTTGAAAAAAACATGTTTTTCAACTTTACACGAATAATGTGTAAGGAAACTCGGAGGTTCGACACAACACGTTGTTATCTGTCGCTTGCTCGCAGAGAACTGTTTTATTTAGCAAAAACTGAACGAAACATACATTTGTTAACAAAAGCCTTAACGTGACATATAAATCAATAAAACTATATATAACACATAAATCAATAAAATTATATATAACAAATAAACATATGATAGAAACAGTCATCCACACGGTGATATACTACAATTGTGATGTTATAAAATATATCGAATTGTACTTTGCAGTAAAAGATTCTGTAGACTTTCTCAAATACAGTGATGTACAATATTAATACATTAGATGTTTTTGTAGAAATTTTTGTAAAGAAAAATGTCGCTTCAAATGACCCAAGGAATCTCCCATTTCCGGGAGTTACACTTGTGTTGGGACACCCTGTAGATGCTTGAGGTTCTTAAAAATTAGGGGAAGTACCTTCCTTCATGAGAGGATGCAGTTTTATGCAACGTAGTACCGATCTAAGAGGACACCTCTTTATTTTTAAAGGATTCAGTTCACTGAAAGCGCGTATTTTAAATTGATACATTGTTTGGTAGGGAGGATCGATTTTAAAACGCACAAACGGGACCAGTCTGAATTCTAATGGTAAAATCCGGTCGCAAATTATTATTATAATGAGACCCGGTAAGGGATTGCGCGCTGTCCGTATATTTCACGCTATAAATTGAATCGTGCCCCTCCTATTATAGTATAGGGTTGGGTAGCTCTCAGGCTTAGGTATACAGAATATAAACTAGATCTAGGCCAAATCCGTTCGAACCCTGCGCTCCAGCAGCACGATCGCGATGGTAACGTACCTAAACAAATTATGAGAATGCTTGTTTGGCGATATTTTTTCTGCGAATAACGCTTGACGAATGGGAACCTTCATTATGATGGGATTTAGTGCGGGAAATAAATTTTCGAATTTATTCCGGTTGTGCAAGAAAAACTACATTGACAAGATCCATAAAATAAAATATTCAAGTATTTGATTAAACATTAAATTCGAGATGTACGAACGCGAAGCATACATTATCGCAGCTCGTGGAAATATAATATGAAACTGAAAAATTAGTACAAAGAATATAATTTATTTACACAATTTGCAAATGATTAGCCCAAATATTACATAAAATACTGAATATAATAATGAATTTTATTTGCTTTATCGCAATATTGGGTAGATGCGATTTAAAACAGTAGAGAGTTTAAAAGAAAAAGAATTTAAGGGTTTCAATATACAGGGTGTTCGAAAAGTCTGGAAACGGTCGAATATCTCAAAAATAAAGCATTTTAGAGAAAAATGGTTCAGACATATATTTTATGGTTTCGCAAGGGCTATAAGATGGCGCCATTGGTTTGACCTTGAAGAATCATTTGAAGGTCACGTGAACAAAACTATTACCATCGACCGTGCAACCTCCACGTGGTACATCTCAAATTCATGAAAAAACATTTGATAGTGAATTGGAAAGCTCTCGAGATTAGCTACAAGAATATGTAATAAAAAATAGAGGGTGTCATTTTAAAAAATTGAAGTAACCTTCACGTGACCTTCAAATGATTCTTCAAGGTTAAACCAATGGGGCCATCTTATAGCGCTTGCGAAACCATAAAATATGTCTGAACCATTTTTCTCTAAAATGCTTTATTTTTTAGATATTCGACCGTTTCCAGACTTTTCGAACACCCTGTATATTATTATCACGTACACGCACACACAACATATTAATCCTTCGCACTCCGAATTATTTATCAATTTTGTTGCCAATAACTTTCTAGTACTTGAATTGTTTCATTTGAAATTTACTTCACAAGACATGACCTTGACTCCTACTCATTTTAAACAATGTTGTTTGTTAATTATACTAAATATAGCTTTCAAATTTCGTTGTAATTAATATTCGTGAACTTGAATTTGTTTTTAACCAACAAATAAGCTTTAATAAATATAGCAGGAGCCAAGTACATACAAAAATACGTTCTATTTACATTTACCTTTCTCCGATGTCGACGCATACTCGACAAATCAGTGCGAAGGGTTAAAATCATTAAAGACAAAGAATTTCTATCTTTATACTGTCCTGTTACTCTCCTGCAATTACGATAAGTATTGATGCAGAAAGATTCTGTCAGATAATATATGTGGAGTTTGGTTGAGTATCGCGGCCTGCATAATGTGTCTGCACTACGAGAGAATCAATTGAGCCGTTCACAGGCCAAATCGATTAACTAACTTTCGAAATATTTTAAATTTAAGTGTTAAAGCACTTGGGGCGAAACTTCCGTTTACCGTCAACCTTAGAATTCGATGAAATTTTGAGAATAGGTTCTTTTTGGTCTCAAATGAGGATTGCCAGAAGGATTTTTGGCGAGTTAACAAAAAATTGTTATCATTTCAATGTCGCGTTCTACCTTACCGACTTACCGACTTTCTATTTTATGTAGAATATCTTCAATTAATTGTAAAAATGGATCATCACCAGCCTAGTTCACCTCACAGCGCCATAAAAATTCACACATATCATGTATAAACGAATCCTCTTTAATTTAAAGTAATACACATACAAGATAAACTTGAAATTTTTAAATAGTACTCCTGGATTGTCGTGTGCCCCACTCCGACCTAACCACAACTCATTCTAATTGACGCATGCGCATAGCACGAACATAAAGTAGAAAGTCGGTAAGGTAGAGCGCGACATTGAAATGATAAAAAATGTTTTTTCGACTCGCCAAAAATCCTTCTGGCAATCGTCATTTTAGTAAAAAGAGAACCCATTTTCAAAATTTCATCGAATTCTGAGGTGAACGGCAAACGGAAGAACAGACCACAATAGTTTTCGAAATAAACGTAGTTATATTCTAACATAGAATTAACTATTTTATTTCAGACTACTCTCTTTCAAGTTAAAATTTCTAAATATTGTTTATTACGAATTCTTATGAATTATGAATTCTAAGGTTGACGGTAAACGGAAGAACAGCCAAATTTTTTCTGGCCGGGGAATATTAAATAATTTATTTCAAAAGCCATTCTGATTAACTCCGTACTCTAATGTAAATCGTTGCAATGATGAAATATCCGCGTACAAAAATTTTGTCGTTCAATGGTGTTAATCTGTATTATTTGGGAAATTTATTGCAAATAACAAAAGTTATGACCGAACCAAGTCCTTTGATACTTAAATTAAAAATATTTTAAAAGTGGAGTTAATCGATTTGTCCTGGCAGGTTTTTCAATTTGAATTTACCGCCAAGTAGCGATGGAAGAACTTGTCGATCACTATCTCTGATTGGTCGATTGTCGGTGTACGTCGTTCCTTTGTTTGTACGTTGGTTTTCTCTTAACGTTCATATGGAACTCAGTTGTAAATTTATACACTTATAAACAATTTTTTACACATAGCAAATACGGTGAAAAATTATGTTCTGGTTATTATTGATCCTGTAAAACACTCAGTATATTATTCAGTATTTTTCAGACGCAAAATTTCTCTTGAAAATTATCCATACTTGGATCGAAACATTGAGAAAGATTTTTTTAATTGCAAAATTGCTTTGCCTTTATTCTTGGATCGAACCTGTGCGCCGATAGCATAAACTAAAAGGGAATAATTATTATCATATCCTAATATTATTGTATTGTTTAACCAAAATATTGTAGTATGATATTGTAGTATGATAGTATAGTATGATTCAAATTTTATTGATCCATGGCAGAAATTTTAATTCGAACCTAGAACATTATCGATCTACACAAGTACACCGCCCCGAAACTCGAAACTTCCGCGTTGAATTGAATGTCATTTTTCCTGTCCTGTTTGTCACGTACTGTGGAACTAAGGGAAGAAGTTTTCACAAAAGTTGTAGAGGAATGCAAGTTAGAAATGTCTAACGCTGTCAATAAAAGTTTCTTTTGTATATTGTAAGGCTGTTTAATGCTATTTAATACTGTGTATATTTATAGGCTTTTTGAAAAAGATACCTCTTTAGATATATACATATGATCGAAAAATACACGAGGAAAGAGTGTAAACATATTAAGTTTTATCTAAATTTTTACTTGATTATGGGTTTACAATATTTCTAAAATAGTATTAATATAAAAAATCCACAAACAAGTTAGGAACATATTTGTATTATATATTTGTTCATATAATACCTATATCTATGTATAGGTATAAATTGATATTAATAGGTAAAAATAGGTTTCACAAAATTAACTGATCATAAAAATAGCACAGGAAGTTATAGAATTTTTTGCCCAATCAGATTTTATAGGAATCAATTTTCATTAAAATGGACCAGGCGCAGTTTGACAAACCAGTGACTCACATTTATAATTAATGAATGCTAATCTTTTTATAAAAGAAAAGATTTCAGCACCAATTAGAAAAAAACAGAAACTGAAACAGATTTTTTCTTAGTAATTTTAACAAATGGAAAATACTGTTCTCCAAGTTTCACAAAATAATTGACCATAAAAATAGCACAGGAAGTTATAGAATTTGTTGTACAGTAAAATTTTATAGGAATCAATTTTCAGTAAAATGGACCAGGCTTTAAATTATTTTAAAATACTTAGTAATTTTAACAAATGGAAAATACTGTTCTTCAAGTTTCACAAAATAATTGACCTTAAAAATAGCACAGGAAGTTATAGAATTTGTTGTACAGTGAAATTTTATAGAAATCAATTTTCATTACAATGGACCAGGCTTTAAATTATTTTAAAATACTTAGTAATTTTAAGAAATGGAAAATACTGTTCTTCAAGCTTCACAAAATAATTGACCTTAAAAATGGTACAGGAAGTTATAGAATTTGTTGTACAGTGAAATTTTATAGAAATCAATTTTCATTACAATGGACCAGGCTTTAATTTATTTTAAAATACTTAGTAATTTTAACAAATGGAAAATACTGTTCTTCAAGCTTCACAAAATAATTGACCTTAAAAATGGTACAGGAAGTTATAGAATTTGTTGTACAGTGTAATTTTATTAAAATTTTCATTAAATTGGACCAGGCTTTAAATTATTTTAAAATACTTAGTAATTTTAAGAAATGGAAAATACTGTTCTTCAAGTTTCACAAAATGATTGACCTTAAAAATGGTACAGGAAGTTATAGAATTTGTTGCACAATGAGATTTTATAAGAATCAATTTTCATTAAAATGGACCAGGCGCAGTTTGACAAACCAGTGACTCACATTTATAATTAATGACTAAGTATTTTAAAATAATTTAAAGCCTGGTCCATTTTACTGAAAATTGATTCCTATAAAATTTCACTGTACAACAAATTCTATAACTTCCTGTTTTTGTACGCGGACATTTCATTATTGATTTCATTATGAAATTAATTATAACAAATCGATTAACTCCACTTTTAAAATATTTAAAAATTAAGTGTCAAAGGACTTGGTTCGGTCATAACTTTTGTTATTTGCAATAAATTTGCCAAATAATACAGATTAACACCATTGAACGACAAAATTTTTGTACGCGGACATTTCATTATTGCAACGATTTACATTAGAGTACGGAGTTAATCAGAATGGCTTTTGAAATAAATTATTTAATATTCCGCGGCCAGAAATGGCTGTTCTTCCGTTTACCGTCAACCTTAGAATTCACAATTCATAATGTCTGTAAGTTGAAACTAACTTTGTCAAAAATACATTGAATTAACATTCTTTAACATTCTGAGGCTAGTAGAAAAATATTTTTATAATCATGCTTCACTGATGTCTAATGAATTTCGATTTGAATAACTACGCAGTTTGCTGATCTATAAACGCAAGTACCTATCTCTTAATCCGATCCGAATCTCGATCACTGTGAGATCGTTGCAAACGGCAGATGCATTGTAAAATTGTTCTCCTGTAGATCAGTAAACGCAACTGATGGTGGTATGTGTACAAAGGGATAGAAAGAATCGGATCAACGAAATAATCCTTTCACTGGCTGAAAATCTTTTTTTAGAGAGGGAAACGTGAAACGCAAACTCAAGTAGGTGCATTGAAAAATACAGATCACAAACTGCGTTTCTCAGGCTTAAGTGCTTTAAGGATGATCTGCATAATCTGCGATTGACCCAAGCAACAGATTGAAGCCGTAACCAGATATTCTTGAATACGATCGATCCGATTTATGGTCGTTGATTTTTACTAATTTTCAGAGAAGGAAAACTACTGAATCCTACGAAACCCTTCGTGCGTTATACATGCAACGCAAAAAAAGATAGATCTTCTTCTACTCCTATTGTCCTATTGTGCTCATCAACTGTGCATAAAGAGCTGTTTAAAACTAACTCACTCGTAAACTGAGCTGGAAGAGATGCCACATCCATGAAGAGAGCATAATAAAAATAAGAATCATCTATACAATCTGTATATAAATAATGATTCGCTACATCAGTCATTCACCCACTTTTTATTATATCATTAATGAGTTAAAAAATGTTCTACTAACACATTTACTTGCACATCGGCGTCCATAACAGCCACAACAAATTTAAACTACTTTTTTAATAATATGTGAACAGGAAAAATGAAGTGTAGTATTAGAATTGTTTTCGTAACCATCCCAAATATCATATCTAGATCCTAATAAAACATCCCTAGTAGCACAAAATATTGTATACATATTCATATAATATTAAAAAGAGATTAAATCTTTTTTTAATATTCAAATATACATACAATATTTATTTCTTATTACGTAAAATATATTTTTTTTAAATATACATACAATATTTATTTCATATTACGAAAAAAATATTATTTTCTAAATATTCAGGAAATATTTATTTCATATTATGAAATAATATTATGTAATAAATGTATCTTTATTTCATAATATGAAATAAATATTTCCTGAATATTTAGAAAAAAATATTTTTTTCATAATATGAAATAAATATTTCCTGAATATTTAGAAAAAAATATTTTTTTCATAATATGAAATAAAGATTCATTTAATATTTAGAAAAAAATATTTTTCCTGTACCATGAAATAGAAATATTATTTGTATGCTAGGAAAAAATATTCTATTTATAATATGAAATAAAGATTCATTTAATATTTAGAAAAAAATATTTTTCCTGTAACATGAAATAGATATTTTCTCTGCATATTTAAAAAAAATATTTGTTACTTAATATAAAATAAATATTTGAATATTAAAAAAAGATTGAATCTCTTTTTATTATTACATAAATGTGTAGACAATATTTTGTGCTACTAGGGTTGTGTCTGTAATGAACAAAAAAATTTTTGTTTCCTTTAATAATTTAACTTATATTAAGAATCAAATAATATTGTACTTGAAAATGTTCTTTGTGTTGAATCCGTCCTAGTTTGTAAGTCAATTTTGTAATATTAGCATGCACAACCAAGTGCATGCTGCTAATAATCCCATGTGGGGTTTCAAAGCATAATAATAAAAAAAAAAGAATCAAATAACAAAAGTGAATCATATTATAGTAAGAAAAAACCGAAATAAATAAAGTGTCACAAAACAATTTAAATTACAGAAATGATAAAACTTGATAGTCTGTGTATGACCCACGTGTTGCTGCCTGGACAGTCATCACGGTAGTGAGGAAACGTGAAGACGCAAGGAAAACCAATGGTTGATCGTGTATCGATCAATTGGCCCAAAACAAAATACATATTATGTCTCTGAATAAACTACTAAATTATAGACAATCTGATTGAACAAGCCGTTTAAAAAGATTGCATACCGTGTTCAATGTGCAGTACATGTGCAAACAAATTATTTAAGAAGACTGTATAGTTGCAACCATAGAAGGTACATACACATTGCACATGTCTTTTCAAACAGTTTTTTGATCGCATGATAATAGGAATCGTGAAAGAAAGGGAATAGACAAGAAGACGAGACAGGATAATCGAGTCGCCGCCGGTGATCGGTGTGTTAGGGTTAGAGCGTACTTGATAAATTTCGCATAAACGCGGCAGCGAGTACAATAAAGGAATTTCAAGAATAATTGCTCGTGAAACATTGCCAGCCGACGGATTCCGTGCATAAAGTAAGCGTGCGCGCGTGCGCTGTCGCATATACGCAACTGGCACACGCTCCCCTCAGCATATGGCGCATGGTTAGGTCCCCCTTTTCAGTTCCGGGGGAGAAGAAACGAGGGGGCTGCGGCGCGTGCTCAAAATCCCCACCACCTTTTCCTCTTCGCACAACACGCGTCTCCCTTTCCGTTTCTCTCTCCCTCTCGCCCCTTTATTCTCTCTCTCCTCCTCTCTGTCTCGCTCGTTTCTGTCCCTCGTAGGTCCTAATTCCCCCTGTGCCCCCCGCCAGCCCCCGTGAACCAGCCCCTCGTCACTCTATACTGCGGCAAAATGCTGAAACGTAACCCATCTATCGGATGTCCGCGCTCATTCTGAACGCGGACGCCATGCGGTGCGTAGCACGGAGGTCTGATCACGAGCTGCAGGCATTCCTCGCGAACAGTTTTGTGAAAAAGTGATACCGGGGACACCGAGGCGTCGATCGGTTCAGGTGTCTCTGCAACGAGGAGGCCTGGATAGCGCGAAGGAATTCGGAATCGAACTGTGACGCGTTTTTCAAAGTGAATCGTACGATCCCGCGCGAGCGGACAAGTGGATCGATCAGATTGCTAGACTAGGAAAAGTGAACGGAAACTTGGAAAATCCCGCGCGATCTCAGCCTCAACGTTACTGGATCGTTTGTTGCCCCGTTGGTAGAGGCGCGTGCTCACCCCCACCATCGTCGTCGTCTCACCTTTCGTCCGTTTCCCTTTGAGAATATGTCGCTGCACGAACGTCCGAATCGGCTTTTCCTTTGAGGATCAGCACCATGCTCCTGTTCGAAGAATACTTGTCCGATCGATAGCAGATATCGGTATCTCGCATGTGAACGGACGTACTGTGACAGTGTGACGTTCCCGCAGCGAAAACTTTCGTACCACTTCCAAGCAACGATCTCGGTGAGCTTGATCACTCGGAGAGCCGTAATAGATTTGTGCCTTATACTCGACCAGCGAGTGACCTTAGACGTACGAAGAAAATTGGTTGCAAGTGCCTTAATAATAGTGCTAAGACGTGAACGACGTTTGTTTGTGTCGTTACGGATCGTTTAGGTCGTTTGAATCTTCTATTTAGAATTGTTCAAGTGCTTTCCTCTGGTGCTATACATGTATACCGCGTATCCTTCAAGAACGTTGTCGTATCGATTCGAGCCGAGCTAACGTCGTCGTGCGGCGGGAATTTGTTAAAGTTTGAACCACCGCCGTCGGTTTCAGCGTCGGCGATCGCGAACGTGAACGCCGACGGTAATTCGAAGAAATTCTGAAGAATAATTTCCAACGAAGTCGACGACCGAGTGGAGGAGAATAGACGGTGACCTCATGCTTTACTTAAGTCTTAACCGGCAACGAGACAATTGGATCTTGGTTCGGGTCATCAGCTTCGTCGTTTGGTACAGAAGCTGTGGTCCATTGAAAGTTAAAATCTATCATGCGTCCCAACGCCCGGCCAGCTAACGCTTAAACTCCGCATTATCGCGATTTGAGCGAGTAGCCGTGATTCATCGAACGGAATCTTCGGCAACACGTTGTTTCGGATTTTTAAGAGGCTCTTGGACGAACTCGATCGTCTTTATATTCCTACAAAGAAACAGCCTTCGCTGGATATATTTTTTGAACAGCGTCATTGTTATAGAGTAATAAGTCCCGCGCGATCGACAGATCCTCTGACCCAGATCTAAGCGTCAAATCGAACAGTCGTCCAACCGTCTGCGTCGACGATTGCCGAGATGACGAAGGGAAGAGCGCTTTATTTATAATTCCGTCAATTAAACTCGTCCTCGAAGAGCATTAGAGTCGATAAGCTTCCCACCGACTCGGCTGTTCTCACGTTGCGAGCCTTCTTCCATAACTTCCGCGGTGCGAAGCGCTAACTTTTAAGACGAATCGTTTATCGTTGAACATTGTCTGACGGGAGCACGAATTTTTGGATGACTTCCTGGCTCCCGGTCGCCACGGTAAACAGCCATGATGACGACTATGGGTGTCACAGTATTTTGTAACCGAGTGCAACTGAACGGCAACGATCAGGAACAAGTGATGCTTCTCAGAACGCTCCAGGACAACGAGAGCAACATCATCGGCAACCAACCACATCTAATAGTCCCCAAGAATAATAACAGCAACATGAATTCGAACTCGGTCTTGCCACCGTACGATCCCTCCAGGCTGAAGAAGCACGGCAAGAATGGCCAACCGCCACCGGTTGCAGTCGCGAGGAGGAACGCTCGCGAGAGAAACCGCGTGAAACAAGTAAACAACGGATTCGCAACGTTGAGGCAACATATTCCCAGCCACATCGCTGCAGGTTACGGCGATAGGGGGAAGAAGCTGTCGAAGGTGGAGACCTTGAGAATGGCCGTGGAGTATATCAGGGGCCTTCAGAGGCTACTAGCGGAAGCCGATGGCGTTGAATACGATAGCACTGTCGGCGTAGGCCAGTGCGTACCTTCGCCAACAAGCAGCGTTATTTCCTCGAGTCACAACGGGTCCGGAGAACGACTAATCCTCGAGGACGATGTCCTCGGCGGCGAAGAGGATAACGGGGAACAGCTGGACGAAGACGAGGACGACAGGAAACAGAAACAGTCCAGGTATATTCGCTACAACGGGTATTATTATTTTGAAGAGGTCTGGAATGTTTAGAGTAGAGCATCTAGAGTAAGTTGTGTAAAGTATGTATAGTAGAATATTTACAGTTGATTATGTAGTGTAGAGTATACACAGTAGAGTATCTACAGTAAACTATCTAGAGTAGAGTGTCTACAGTAGAGTGTATACAGTAGAGTGTCTATAATAGAAATTCTGGAATAGATATTCTAGAGTAGAGTGACTCGAGTAGAGTATCTAGAATAGAGTGTATAGAATAGAAATTCTAGAATAGATATTCTGGAGTAGAATGACTAGAGTAGAGTGACTAGAGTAGAGTGACTAGAGTAGAGTGACTAGAGTAGAGTATCTAGAGTAGAGTGTCTAGAATAGATATTCTGGAGTAGAGTGACTAGAGTATCTAGAGTAGAGTGTCTAGAGTAGAGTGTCTGTAGTAGAATGTCTGTAGTAGAGTGTCTGTAGTAGAGTGTCTGTAGTAGAGTGTCTGTAGTAGAGTGTCTGTAGTAGAGTGTCTGTAGTAGAGTGTCTGTAGTAGAGTGTCTGTAGTAGAGTGTCTGTAGTAGAGTGTCTGTAGTAGAGTGTCTGTAGTAGAGTGTCTGTAGTAGAGTGTCTGTAGTAGAGTGTCTGTAGTAGAGTGTCTGTAGTAGAGTGTCTGTAGTAGAGTGTCTGTAGTAGAGTGTCTGTAGTAGAGTGTCTGTAGTAGAGTGTCTGTAGTAGAGTGTCTGTAGTAGAGTGTCTGTAGTAGAGTGTCTGTAGTAGAGTGTCTGTAGTAGAGTGTCTGTAGTAGAGTGTCTGTAGTAGAGTGTCTGTAGTAGAGTGTCTGTAGTAGAGTGTCTGTAGTAGAGTGTCTGTAGTAGAGTGTCTGTAGTAGAGTGTCTGTAGTAGAGTGTCTGTAGTAGAGTGTCTGTAGTAGAGTGTCTGTAGTAGAGTGTCTGTAGTAGAGTGTCTAGAGTAGAGTACGTACAGTAGAGTATCTACTGACTAGAGATTCTCGAACAGAGTATAGAGAGCAGAGTATCGAGTGCAGAGTATCGAGAGCAGAGTATCGAGAGGAGAGTATCGAGAGGAGAGTATCGAGAGCAGAGTATCGAGAGCAGAGTATCGAGAGCAGAGTATCGAGAGCAGAGTATCGAGAGCAGCGTATCGAGAGCAGAGTATCTAGAGTAGAGTATTTAGAACAGAGCATCTAGAGTAGAGCGTCTAGAGTAGAGCATCTAAAGTAAAGGATCTACACTAAAGGATCTAGAGTTAGAGATTCTACACTAGAGTGTCTAGAATGTCTGAAGATTTTTGGTGGCAAAGCCTAAGAAGTTTCGTTCGAATTTGCAGGTTGTCGCCAAATAGAAGAGCAGTTCCTTCGCCGCACGATTATTATGCATCCTCAGTGGGAGACGAAGAGAATCTAGAACCGAGAACCCGCTCGAGCACGCATAATTTTTCTCGGCTCTCACCTAACTCGTTGGCATCGCCACCCTCCGAGTATTACGGCCAGAACGAGGAGAACCTGGAGCCCCAAATCCTGTCGCCGTACAGTGGAGGAGACAGTGAGGAGGGTGCAGCCACCGTTTTCGCGGCCAGCCCGGAAACCTTTTCCGGTGCGCTCTATTATAAACAGGAGATCACAGAGTCTGGTGAATTCATGGACGTAGTCAGCTGGTGGGAACAGGAGCAGACCAAGATGGTTCACCAGCAACACACGCAACGCCTCACACACGTCTAATCAAAAGGTAAGATTCGTCTTCTTTTACTGGTGCGATGTGCAACTTTAGATTTTAGTCGTTCCAGGGTGCAAATATGACCAAAAAATGACAAAAATATTTAATATTATCCTCAAGTAATATTAAACTTTTTTATAAATATACTACAGTTTTCTAAAATTTTTCGATATTACCTGCCAATAATATTGTACCTTTTTATGAAAATACTGTTCTAAAATATTTCAATATTACCTCCCAATAATATTGTACCTTTCTATGAAAATACTGTTCAAAATATTTCAATATTACCTCCCAATAATTTGTACCTTTCTATGAAAATACTGTTCTAAAATATTTCAATGAAATCTTTAATATTATTCCTCAATATGTAATATGAAACTGTTTCTATAAAATACTTCAACAATAACCCTCAGTAATATTAATCCTTTCTATGAAAATACTATTCTAAAATATTTCAATATTACCTCCCAATAATATTGTACCTTTCTATGAAAATACTGTTCTGAAATATTTCAATAAAATCTTTAATATTATGGCTCAATATGTAATATGAAATTGCCCTCAGTACTATTAATCCTTTCTGTAGAAATACTGTTCTAAAATATTTCAATACAATTTTTAATATTATCCCTAATTCAAAACAGTTAAAAGATCAAAAGACTTCAAGAGTATTAGTAGATTATTTTTAGTACATTAAAATTATTATTGAAAAATATAAATTTATATTTATCCCCCGTGAATGATTATCCTCTATGAGACATCACTAAGGACTACTATACTACAATTCAAAACAATTCCTACATTATTATATGTTTCTGTTCAATAAATTGCTAGATGTTCAGGTCTGAATTGTCTGAAATACACTCGATTTCATATGAACAAAATGAAGACTGAGATCTGCACTGAAAGTGTTCTAGATCAGTAGAAATGTTCGAATTTTGGCGACAAAATAGCTAGAATTGCTCATATACATATCTGTACGTGCTAACATTACAATTACAACTTATAAACTAGGATAAGTAACATAATTAACAATTCTAGTACAACACTATAGGTACAAACAGTGAGATTTGAGAAAACTGTGAATAAGAAATAGAGGACAAAGAGAAGGTCCACAGAAAAAAGCATCTATTGTATAAAGTGGATAGTAACCTTTGCTGCATAGTTTGTGAATCAGCGCCTCTCTATTGTTATCATAGATCGGGCACTGCCATAATATATGATTATGATCCTGTATCAAAAAACCACATGGACAAAGGAGATCAGTAAAAACATTAATTAAATCCTATTAGTTCGCAGACTAATAATTAGATAGTTATCCCTTCAAGGACGACGTTCGATTATCAATTTCTTTCTGTATGATCGACGTTTTATAATGTTACTGATGTTATCATAATCTGTGGATCATTTAGACTCGTTGATATTTTATATAATAGTTACGTATTTCTCGATCGTAAATTTTTAATATAAACCAAATATATGTTCTCGGCGCACCGTTTCGATCAATAATATTGATTATTATTGATTTTTATTATTATTGATCGAAACGGTGCGCCGAGATTATATATTTGGTTTATATTAAAAATTTAAGATCGATAAATACGTAACTATTACCATGGATGGCGAAAATTATCCACACAATGAAGATAGCCTTTTTTTGCGTTAATTTCAAGAACGTTGGGGATTGATACGATTCGGATTCTCAAGGACTGTTACAATTGCAAATGATAAGTAATAGAAAATTATTGCTTTTAAAATTTAGAACAAATAAAGTGATTTCAAATTTCATTAAAAGGAATACAATCAAAAATTGCAATCTTGTAGTCACTTCAATGGACACATACAACAAATTACTAAAATTACAAAATAAAAAAAAATGTTATTGATGGAAACGGTGCGCCGAGAACATATATTTGGTTGATATTTTATATAGTTCTAGAATGTAAATTAGGTAACTAATTAATTTTGTAAATATTCATCAAACATGGTGCAGCAGTGCATTTTGTAGAGACTGTCATTAAAAGAGCGCAGATTTTAGCTTATAACTTACCGAATTCGCCCCAATATCCGCTAAAAGATATGTGCAAAAAATTCTGGATTTATTTCCACAAAATGCATGGTGACCTTGAAAATTCCTGAAAAAAGAGTTGACAAAAATTTATTATAATCGAGGCAGTTTTCTCTGAATGGTGCTATACTTGATAAACACATTTTCGATCTCCCTGAAATCGAAATTAATTAAAATAATTATTAACTACGAGAAATGAAGTTGCAAATTATGGGAAAATATAAGATAGAACAAAAAGATGAACAGAGAGAAAGATTCAAGAAGGTGGAATTCGCTTTTAACATTACATTTACAGGACGCCTCAAAATGGCGGGTTCTAATAGTCTTAATTCAAATTTATTGATATTATAAAGATGCATCCACGAGGAATTATTCAACAAATGTATTGGTTTGGGTATTTGTGCATTATTATCAAATAAAAACGAATTAAAATTCGGACAGACATATTTTTGTATTTTTATAAGTATCAAGCAAAGCTGAATGGTGCCATACTTGATAAACAAGTTTTCGATCGCCTTCCTAACAGAGTAATCTAAACTGATCCGTGGTACACACAGTATACGTTTTATTTCACAATTATTAAAGTTATAAAGACATTGCCATGAGAATTGAATGAATCAATTATCTTTTATTCAAGCATGTATTATAATAAAGATCGTGAAAAATTAGTGACCGACAGGCTAGTGTTAAACCGAAACGAATTAAAATACAGTGATTCTTACTAATATTCGAACACTCTTAAAAAGATGATATAATATTTTTAATATTGTGCTATACGATTTGAATTTTTTTTTGGGATGCTAGAGCAATTAGTTTGCCACAGGATGCTAAAAAAATTTTGTGAAAAATTGCAACTCATCGGAATTATAGTAAAAATACTAAAAGTTACATTTTACAACTTTTTTATGTGGGCCTATACTGAAAATTTAAAAAATACGTTTTATAGATCTATGTCAATTATATGCACTGTGAAAGTTTGGAAGAAAACGATAGCGATTGAAAGATGCAAGAATCCTTGGATTCATTGCAGCTGAAGGCCGAAAATCGTGAAAATCTGCAATTTTTACCATCTTCAAACGGTTAAATTTTCAGAATATGTTTAATTGACACAGATCTACAAAATGTATTTTTTAAATTTTCAATACAGGCCCACATAAAAAAGTTGTAAAATGCAACTTCTAGTATTTTTTCTATAATTCCGATGAATTGCGATTTTTGCCAAAATTTTTTAGCATCCTGTGGCAAACTAATTGCTCTAGCTTCCCAAAAAAAAATTCAAATTGTACAGCACAATATTAAAAATATTATCGTCTTTTTAAGAGTGCCCGAAGATTAGTAAGAGCCACTGTCATTCTTACCTATGAAAAAGTCGCAATTTATTGCAAAATGTAAGATAGAACAAAAGAACGATTCAAGAAGAAGAAATTAGCTTCTAACATTAGATTTACGGTGTCCCTCAAAATGGCGGGTGCTAATAGTTCGAGTTTACGATTATTAATATGAAAAAGATGCATTATTGAACAAATTTATTTCTTTGGGTATTTGTATATTATTAAAAAATAAAAACGAATACAAATTTAGACAAACACGTTTTTTTTATTTCTATAAAGTAGTGTAAAATAGTGAGTTTGAGTGTTCCGTCAACGTAGTGATCAAGTAAACGGTGCACAAAGCATCGGTCTGATATCTCACGTTTTGTCGGAAAATCGATCGGCGTACCGGATGAACGATAACAGGAAAGAGGCCCATGTAATTGTTCGCCGTTCTCGCGTGCTTTTAATAGACGAGCCCCATAGTAATTTAAGTGGACTGAAACGGGCGGCAGGGATGCTGATCGAAACGCCATGCGTTGTCGTGGCGCACGTGACAACTGTGTACTCCAGAGGAAGCGACGCCAAGTGGAAACTCGTGTTCGTCGCGGCGCTTCCTCTCGAACACGTGCTCGACCGGCGCGGCGACGCTCCCGAAAATAAACTTTACGCGTTGTAACCACTTTGCGAAGTGTGTGCTGACGTGACACTTGGCCGCGTGTTATTATTCCATGGGCCAGACAAAAGAGTGTTAACCTCTTACCGCCTGATATTTTAAAACTTTTTTTAACTGGTGCAACTACCAATTGGAACTACTCATTTTTTCTTTCACAATTACTGAAATTATAAGAATTTCTTCATCGAATAAACTTATTTATTGTAACACATTGTATAATAACAATTGGATCAAGTTTGAATAGATGGAGTCTTGTCATTAGTACAATACGTATACTTGAATATACTTTAATCTACAAGAATGCACTTGAATATATTTATATTATCAAGAATATACAAGAATATACTGGATTATATTGGAATATACAATTCTTCATCGAATAAACTTCATTATTGCAACACATAGTATAATAAATATTGGATCAAGTTTGAATAGATGGAGTCTTATCATATTAGTACAATACATATACTTGAATATACTTTGATCTACAAGAATGTACTTGAATATACTTGAATATAGTTGAATATACTTGGATGAACTTGGATATGCTTTGATATACTTATATATAATTGGATACACTTTGATATACTTAGATATAATTGGATATATTTTAATATACTTGAATATACTTGAATATACTTGAATATACTTGAATGTACTTGAATATAGTTGAATATACTTGGATTTACAATAACATACAAGAATATACTTGGATGTACAAGAAAATGCAAGAATATACTAAAATATACCACACATACCACAATATCTATAGCAGAATGTACCAGAATATACCGAAGAATACCGTAATAGACGACAATATACCAGAATTTGCAAGATTGTACAAAACTACACAAAGAAAGTGTTAACCTCTTATCACTTGATCTTTTATAACTTCATTTATCGCTACAACTACAGATATGAAGTACTGATACATATTCCTTTCTTCTTTCACAATTACTATCTTTATGACCATGTTTTTAGCAAATACGCTTCTTTATTGCAGCACATATTTTAGTACTACTTGATTCAAGTTTGAATAGATGCAGTCTTATCATTATTACAAAGCAATAGATATACTTGAGTATACTTGAATATGTAGATGTATACATCAGTCCCTTATAGTTAGATCACTCTTTATGCAAAATAAAAATTGTATACCTGACTTGCAACAAACTAGAGTGCAATAGAAATTTGAAAATAGCATAGCAGTACTTTTAACTTCTTCTGATGATTTTACTGTTTTAGATTACACATACTTATTTTTGTCATAAATGCATAATATGCGCTGTGTACGTGTATTGTTATACAGGGTGAGTCAGAAACTGTTTGTGGTATAAAAAAATGCTTCACACGAGAGTGGTTTGATATTGAATGTAGCAAACAATGAGATAATTAGTGTTTCTGTGGCTCGTGTTTTTATCGAGATATGTAGATGACGTTGAGTTTTCGTATCATTGTGTAACATTTGACTAAACTTGAGTAAGAAACTATTCAACTATGTGGGATGAAGAACCAACAATTAATGAGATATTCTTTGATCAATCTTTAATGTATCCTAAAGTGCTTTCAATTGTATTTCATACAAATTTTTCTAATAGTTAATCCTTAACATTAAAAATTCAGTTTTGGAAAATTAGAAATAAAAATGGGACATCTCTTTAATCAACGTTTTAAATTTGAATTTCGAAAAATGAGAGATCTTATAAATTGGCTTCCAAGTGTACAAAATAATATGCAGCAAAATAATACTTCTAGTCTTGTAAGAAACTTGAACTTTATAACTTTGTAACTCTTAATTAAGTATTATGTGCACACCATAAAAGATAAATGAACACAATCTTTGCGATAAACTGGTTTCTGTTTTAACCCTTATAATTCAGGCCAAATTTGGCAAGATAGATCTTGATAGTAATTGGATTATACATTGATGGGATACTGTGTCCACCAACTCGGAAAATCTCGTTTCAAGGGAAACGAGAAATGTTGCATTTTAAAACCACAAGCTGCAACGTTTCATTGAGTTTGTCTATACAAATCCGCAGAAGTATTTTAAGAAGAGCTACTTTACTGAAACCCTCAAGGTAGAATGGTTCCTTGAAGTATGTAGCTGCGGAGTTGCTTTTATCTCGCGATAAGATTACACGTAAGTGCGTACTTGTAATGCCGCTCAAAAAGTAAGCTGTTCCAGAGAACACATGACAGAGAAATTTCTACGCTAACTCGATCCATTCCGACGTGATGCTACATCAAGGGCAAACGGGCGCCCATAAACGGAAGTGGTTCACCGTTTTGCCATATGCTAGGTATCCCTAAAATATCTCGGTTCTAGACCTTTCTTAATCTTTTGGGTTTCCAATTGCCCGCCATTGATCCGTTTCCTCCCTTTTTCCTTCCCATAAATCACGCATATGTCGCCTATACCTTGAACAAATTTTATTCTACCTAGACTGTTAGACGTCTCCATAAAAATTTGGTTTGCATCGGAGTAAAGTCTACAACGTTGTTAATTAACCCCTTGTTGTCTTATTTTGTTTTACAGTTGCAGTGATTAAAACGTCTTTATCCCGAAAAATTTAAAAGATATAAAAAAATTTACAGTTTTTGTATGGCTACAATTGTTTTAAATAAATTAAATAATTAAAAGAAAGCGATTAAAATGTTTTAGCTTATTTTTATAAAAATAAATAATATAAAAATAAGCTAAAACATTTTAATCGCTTTCTTTTAATTATTTAATTTTATTTAGAATAATTGTAGCCATACAAAAACTGTAAATTTTTTTATATCTTTTTATAGTTTTTATAAAAATAAGCTAAAACATTTTAATCGCTTTCTTTTAATTATTTAATTTTATTTAAAATAATTGTAGCCATACAAAAACTGTAAATTTTTTTATATCGTTTTATAGTTTTTATAAAAATAAGCTAAAACATTTTAATCGCTTTCTTTTAATTATTTAATTTTATTTAAAATAATTGTAGCCATACAAAAACTGTAAATTTTTTTATATCGTTTTATAGTTTTTATAAAAATAAGCTAAAACATTTTAATCGCTTTCTTTTAATTATTTAATTTTATTTAAAATAATTGTAGCCATACAAAATGACCAGGCTCCATTTATTTAAATTTTGTACAATTTTTAGTAAAATATATGCTTGGATAAAGAAATTTATTTAATCAATTTCCATGTAACCACTAAATCATTTCAGAAATTGTATTAATTATATAAAACTGTTCATTTGACCGGCAGTGGTAGGTTTAATGTTAATGCTTAAATATTGATTACAAACAAATCAAATTTTACTTCGTTTAAAGAGAAAAGCGTAACATTCATATCTGTTAGACTTTATTTAAAATCTTCATGACCAGCGTGACTCGTTAAACCCTACGTTTAATAGACTGCGAATGTTGTACATTTATTAATTATAAATGAATTATAAAAATTATCTGCTCGAATTCTTTCTTCGATGATTTCCATAGGTTGAGAATATTATGTCGACGTTTCTAAATTCTTCCCATCTTGATATTGTTGTTCCAACGTTATAAGACTAATGCATTGTAAGAATGTAATTTTTATTTTTGACCTCCATTTCAATAATTTCATCCTGTAGCCAAAAAATATGAAAATGTATTTTTCAATAGAAATAAAATGAAGTAATCTATACATAACATAAATCAATTATTTAAAAAATTATTTTTTCTATGGTAATTTCCTAGAAGCAAATGAAATTGAATATATAGGGTGTCCCACGGTAGTTTCTGTTTTATATAACTCCTGAAGGGTACGTGATTGGATCAAGATGTACCGAAACTTGTACCATCATTTTCTATGTATAATGCCACTGTGAGAAAAAGAAATTTCTATATTTAAGTCAATTCGTGTTTTTTAAGTAGAATGCTATATTTTTTGTTTTGATATTAGGTAGCAAAGAGAGAAACATGTTCAGCATATGTCTTTGATATGACATTGAGGCAATCCTTGTTGGGAAAATGAACAACTTTCAAAACAGACAAAAATTACTGTCCTACCAATCGATATGCTTTACATTTTTTGTACGGCAACATTTATTTGAATGTTTAAATATCGATTACTAGACTGCGATGTTTATGCATTTTCCAATTTTTGTAGACAAATTTTAAGAGAGTGGAATTAAATGAAATCCTATTTTTAATGAGAACATCCTTTGTAGATCTAAAATAAATAACAATTGTACAAAATTCCATTGAATTTTATATTCTAGCCTTTAAAGCCGTTCACCTCAGAATTCGCTGGAATTTTGAAAATAGGTTCTTTTTTTACTAAAATGACGATTGCCAGAAGGATTTTTGGCGAGTCGAACAAAAATTTTTTTATCATTTCAATGTCGCGCTCTACCTTACCGACTTTTTACTTTATGTTTGTGCTATGCGCATGCGTCAATTAGAATGAGTTGTGGTTAGGTCGGGGTTGGGGCGAAGAGGACATGACAATCCAGGAAGTAGTCTTTAAAATTTTCAAGTTTACCTTATATATGTATGACTTTATATTAAAGAGGATTCTGTGAGGTGAACTAGGCTGGTGATGATCCATTTTTGCAATTAGTTGAAGATATTCTGTATAAAATAGAATGTCGGTAAGTCGGTAAGGTAGAGCGTGAAGGTTATTTGAAAATTTTCTTGCTATAAAAGCCCTGTTGAACAATGACAAACGCAAACACTAATGCAAATAAGTAAAATTAATGGTAAAAGTGTAGAGAGTATCAACAGCTCTATGTAAAGAGCGTTTTTTTTAAAGAACAAAGCGTTAATCAAGGGTATGAAATACCTAAGATCCATGACTATTACGCGGCATTACTGAGCCAGTAATGTTATTTATGATGATTGCTTTCCAATAATTTATGTAACCGTTAGATTTTACTAAATTTATATCCATTATCTTCACATATTATAAATTTACTTTTGGAAATTGGATATTGCGATGTGTTTGTTGCTTGAAATTGCCGTCATGCTGTCCATGCAACGCTATTGATCGATATCGATCCACCAATCGTGATGAGTCTCTCACATATATTGTCGTTACTACCTTTGCCTTTGAACAGCACGTGCTCAGTTGCGTATCTGCCACCATGAAGTTTAAATACTACACATATTATTTTCAATTTTTGTTATAATGTATTGTCCTTTTTCTATACAACAAGTAAGTTCCATTAAAATTTCTTTCTTTCTGTGGTTTCTCTATGTTCAAAATTGTGAAAATTTGCATTTTGACATATTATTTAAAATATTTGCAGACGCAATACTTGTTTTTTGAAAAAGATCCACATCGGGATCGAAACGTTAGAAACATTTACTAATTGCACATTTGTTGTTTTCTTTCTAAAAATGATCGAACCTGGCGCCGACATCATTTAAACTTTAATTATCCAAAATTTCAATCGAGACGAATTCACCTTTATAAAGTAGAAAGTCGGTAAGGTAGAGCGCGACATTGAAATGATAAAAAAATTTTGTTCGACTCACCAAAAATCCTTCTGGCAATCGTCATTCTAGTAAAAAAAGAACCTATTTTCAAAATTCCATCGAATTCTGAGGTGCACGGTAAACGGAAGTTTCGCCGGGATCAGAGTATCGATAATGAGTACCAGTAAAATTTGTCGCTACATATCTCATATATCGGAATAGAACGGTGGGGTACCCTGAGTGTCCAACAACGGTGAACATTCTGGTTGACTAAACAAGGGTTAAAGCCGAGGAAAGCAAGTGAATTATTGAAAGAAGCATGATGGTGATGGTCGCGCGGCTAACAGGACTATATCAACGTGACCGGGAGCCAAGGAACGAATTTATTAAATTAATTTGCCGCGGCGACGCATCTCGTAAATTTCGTAGATGACCTCACTTTATAATTGTCGGGAATTGCTCGGTCGCTCGTTCGGTCTCGCGTGAGACTCGCTGCTCCCTAGGATGTTCATTTTTATTGGTACTTTCTTCGGGAATTACACCGGTCTGGTATTCCGAAATTTCTCGTGAAACGATGACCTGGTCACGAAGTTTGAAGAAAGGTGGCCTCTGGTTGTTGCCAGAAGCGGAACATTATTTTAATTTGTATGATTGACGAACAGAGAATTCCTCTTGAAGTCGCGGCAGTAATCGGAGAAAGAGATCATCGGGAGACTTATGTTTCATATGCGGAGATTGTAAGATGCTGTTCAACCGTTTTACCGAAGCTGCCTCGAGTCACACGTATTGTTGCTATTGGCTGAATCAATTACGTTCGCAAGTCTATTGCGTGACAGTGCTCGATAAAGAGAACATCGACGTCGAGTGAGATGACGAGATAGAGAACAACTTTGACGACATTGGCAACTAATAAAATTAATCAAAATAGGACAGTTCTAAAATTTTAGGATTTTAACATTTATCATACCGTGTACAAAATGAGATTCTTGTTTATTTAGATTTGTAGGGTTAACCACGAATGATGTGTGTGTATTGTATGTACAGTGACTCCCATTAATATTCGGACGCTCTAAAAAAACGATAACTGCTTAAACATTGAACTATACGATTTGAATTTTTTGGGGAAGCAAGAGCAAATAGTTTGCTACAGGATGTGGAAAAACAATTTTTCAAAAATTACAATTAGTCGGAGTTGTAGAAAAAATACTAACAGTTGCATTTTACAACATTTTTATGTGGGCCTATATCGAAAATTTAAAAAATTAACAATTTTGTAGATCTGTATCAATTAAACATATTCTGAAAATTTCGCCAATATTGCTCGACGTTACAATGAGCTACAAACGTTTAACGATGGTAAAAATTTCAGATATATATATTATATTATATTATATATATATTATATATTATACTATATTATATATTATAATATGTATATATATTTATATATTTTTGAGCATGAACTTCAAATAGTTATTTGATATAATCATTTCTGTTACTATTCGTGTAACGGATTTTCATGTTACTTTAGTATATGAGAACAGAAATAAAGCGGATTTCTAAAGTGGAAATTCTCTCTATTCTCCAGTTTCCTATGTGACATATGGTAGTCGTCCACTCGTACTTCTTAATCGCAGTGCTAGCCACATGGCAACAAAAGTCTGTCTTGAATAGTATGGTTTTTGTGAAAACCTTATACGAGGATACGAATGTACGAGTGTTATTATATATATGTATATCTATATATGTAAGAATGTACAGGGTGACTCATCTAACGTTTTCACCTCAAAAATCTTTGTTGTTTTCTAAGATACATTAAATGTGTTGAGGACAAAGTTGAACGGTAAAATAGACTCACAAAAAGTGTTTGTTTTTATGTAATTGATTTTAGAGATTCATTTTTTTAAACCATCCTTTTTTATACATCTACAATGATAGTCCCTTTAATTGCGAAATCAGTGACTATCATTAATAAACTGCGGCTTTTATGCATTTATGACAAAAAATAGTAGGTGTAATTCGAAATAGAAAAAATATTAAAACAGTTTAACAACGTCGAAATACTACTTTTAACATATACCAATCATTAATAAGGAACATTAATTTTTACTTAGCTCCTATTTTAATTTTGCATAAAGGTCAAGATTTCTCATGGTCATTCAAAATCACGGATATGCCCATATCGATTAACATATTCGACCATCATTTCGATCATTTATGAAATACAGGTATTCTGCTTCCATATTTTAGTTTTATACGTTTTTTCTGCCCGTGCCCTTGAATGACCTTGAATAATTATAGTTATTGAATGAAGAGTACAGAGGAAAGGTAACAGAGGAAAGATCAAATGAAAACGTCTCGTGTACAATTACCTAAATATTTATTTTGTTTAATATTTAAATCTTACAATTAGTATTGATTTCAGTATTGTTTTTAAATAATAAGTAGTGTAGTACTTACTGTAGTTCAGTAATATATACTATATATTACTAAAAGTTTAGAAATTTCTATTTCACTCCAGTTGGTTGCAAATCAGGTGGAAAATTGTTACTATGCCTAAAGATCCGTTGTCTAGTAATTTAGCTCTCGATTTTATATAGGATGTCCCATAAGTGTAGTATTTCCTTGAAAGAGATGATTCCTGATCTCATTTGAAATAATTTCTTTCTGTGAGAAAATGTTGTTCACGGCTCTATTAAAAAATTATCAACGAAAAACAGCAACCAATGCCAGCGCCATACCCAATGGGATCTGTCACATAGCCGCGCTCTGATTGGTCCGTGTTTGCATGCTCGTTTTCAAGCAAACATTAGTAAATAAAAGTAAGACGTGGATAGATAAATTATTCTTGATTCTAGTTCTTCTCGTCTGTCATAAATTATGACTCATAATGGGCGGCACCTCGACGTGGAAGAATTTGTTAACTAGTGATAAGATAACTATTTTTCCGTTACTATTTTTCATTTTTAATATGTGTTTGAGAAATTTGATTGAACGTTTTCTGTCAGAGTTCATATAATTACATTGTGATAATTGGACTTGTCATCTTATTAAGCCGAGTCTAATACACTGATGCTTCTAAATCTTTTCAATATGTCCACTACTTCATATGTATTATACGCATCCATCTTTGTCAGAAATGCATAAATATCCGCAGTCTAGTGACTAACAAGGAGAGTGCAAGATCTCGATCTCTCATTTACGAATATATACCATTATACGTGCAAACACTCAATAATTGTTGAGATATTTAATAAACAATATATTGCAAATATATAAGTACAATACATTATATTGAAAATATGAAAGTACAATATCATTAAATTTATCGTATTTTGGCTTCCTATATTTATTTTATTTCTTCTGTTTCCAGACACGAGAGGATAATTTACTATATTATTCATTTCGGTTAATTTATTTATAATTTATTAAGACTTTTGTACTTTAATTTATAATAATTGTATAATATCTTGTAAACAAGACGACGTTACATAGTGAATAAATAATATAAATAAATAAGAAAAAAAAAATTTTTATCCGGGCTGGGATCGAACCCTAACCTACCAAGTGTAAGTGTAGTACGTTGCCACTAGACCAGGACATTATTCATTATAATCTCTACAATAGCATATTTAAGTAGCAATAGAACTTTGTTTATTAAATATTTCAACAATTATTGAGTGTTTGCACCTATAATGGTATATATTCGTAAATGGGAGATCGAGATCTATAAGTATACAAAATCTCAACCAAATCGGAGACCCGAAGGCCTTGCACTCTCCTTGTAAGTTAAATGACAATGTTCGAAAACAATTAATTAATATAAATTATAATTATGATATCGGTGCCAGGTTCGATCCTTTTTAGATACAACAAATGTGCAAATAAATATTTAAATTTCTCTTGCACATTTGTTGTATCTAAAAAGGATCGAACCTGGCGCCGATATCATAATTATAATTTATATTTCAATTTTTCGATCGATATGAATTTTTCCTTTACAATTAATTAATGCTCTGTTCCGGGTTAACAATAAGTGTGTGTGATGTGTGAATACAATTTTGAGTACAAAAGGATGCCATAGCTGTTTTGGGGTTTCCAGTATTGAAATTAATGTGTGGAACCTTTTTTTCGACAACACTCGCTCGCCACCCATATGTTAAGAAAACCCCAGGCGCCTTATGGCAGACTTCGAACAACTTCAGCCAAGTTTCAAGTCGATACGTGCACATGCATAAAATATTATTATCTGAATGGCTGCATGGCACGTGTGCAGCGCACGATTCTAACGAAAGCATAATTTCTATTTGTGGCTCCCCGACTGCTCCACTTTTTTCGATTTCTGCATGGGAACGCCATAGTCCCTATTTCGCAAATCGCCATTTCGTCACATTAAATCTAACCTCAAATCCTCAACTTAATAACCAAATTTTTATCATAACATCATAAACGAAATTATATAATGCATTTAAAAAGGAAAATCTACGTAGAACAAATTCTGCAAGCTATTACAAAGGTGAATTCTTATCGATCGAATAATTTTGATAATTAAAATTTTTTAATGTATCGGCGCCAGGTTCGATCATTTTTAATATCAATGCGGTTCGATCAATTTAAAAATGATGATTAAAAATGATTTAAAAATGATCGACCCTGGCGCCGATAACATTTAAAAATTTTAAACATTACAAAGGTGAATTTTGTAAACGAATATGAACAATTAAGTGAACAATATGCGACACTGAAGAAACTGCTAAGTAAACTTTATTAAACAATCATTGAAGCAGTCTTTTACATAAAAAATTAGTCAGCCTTCTAAATAAAACCAAAAATTGTTACAACAATTTGATTAATGAATACCATAAGCCTTTATGCAAAATAAAAATTATTTGCATCGATTGCAATACACAGAAACCATTCAGGAATATTTTTGCTTGATCGTTTTAATGGATTCTTTTAATCTTACCACTGTTTGAAATTACAGCCACTACTTTTCTCATGAATGCACAAAGTTCGCAGTTTAGTAATTACATTATTAATGAAATGTGATTTAATATTGTTTGCGCAGAAGTCGAAAGTGGGTCGACAAAATTTCTTCTTTAACTAATGATCTCGTGACGCTTGGTGGGTCCGGTAAAATTTCTCGAGGATGGTAAAAGTGCAGCGGCGCTTTAACCCCGCCGTTAATCGGCTATATTTTTCTTCGGGGCACGTGATATACAGCACGCGATTAAATTTACTTGTAAATGATAGTTACAAATGTTACTCGGACGGGCGTAATGGATTGTTATAGCAAGAAAGTGTAACGAAATCGTGTCACCATGCAGAAATGTGCTCGATCAAGTTTCACCATTAACCAATCACCGCGTTAATTTATTTAATACGTCAAGGCTTGTGTTGCCGGTGTAAAACTTTCGAAAATTTGGCAAGACAACTAACCTTTAACGAGGAGATAAGTTTTCGATATTGTCGATTTCACGATTCAATTTATACAACAGCTGTCAACGAACGTAAATGCAACAATTGAAATGATTTATATATATTATATATATATATAATATATTATATATTATATATTGTATATTGTATATTGTATATTGTATATTGCATATTGCATATTGCATATTGCATATTGCATATTGCATATTGCATATTGCATATTGCATATTGCATATTGCATATTGCATATTGCATATTGCATATTGCATATTGCATATTGCATATTGCATATTGCATATTGCATATTGCATATTGCATATTGCATATTGCATATTGCATATTGCATATTGCATATTGCATATTGCATATTGCATATTGCATATTGCATATTGCATATTGCATATTGCATATTGCATATTGCATATTGCATATTGCATATTGCATATTGCATATTGCATATTGCATATTGCATATTGCATATTGCATATTGCATATTGCATATTGCATATTGCATATTGCATATTGCATATTGCATATTGCATATTGCATATTGCATATTGCATATTGCATATTGCATATTGCATATTGCATATTGCATATTGCATATTGTATATTGTATATTGTATATTGTATATTATAAATTGTAATATATAATATATTATAATAATATGTAATAATAATATATAATATAATAATATATAATATATTATATCTATTTTTCAAATATATATTTCTATGAACTCTAGCAATAGTACACCGGGTGATTAAATTGTTAGAGCAACATGCATAAGTTGGCAATACTATCTCATGGTTGTTATCAATCAATTTTTAATTGACATCCGTACCTACTGAATTCTTTTATGAAGTATTGAAATTTTCAAATTGCAAATGTACAGTTAGTAATATTGTAGGGTAATATATTGTTACTCCAATAATTTTATTACTCACTCTGGTTAGTATTCTTCTAGTGGAACGATAGAGAATATCTGAATATCTTAAACTACTAACGAATTATTATTGATGACGAGGATTTATAATTAAGCGTCTGAAAAAGGGATTCTAAAATTGAATTAAGATTTCAAAAGCTTCTAAAGTTCAATCAAAATCTTAAATCTCTCTAAATTTAAATTACAATTTGAAAAGATTCTGTTGTCATTATTAGACTGCGGATTTTATGCATTTATGATAAAAATGAGTACATAGAATTTAAAACAGTGAACATATTAAAAAGATTTAAGGCAACCAATGTACAAGTTTCACGTTAATAACATAATTAAAAGAAGAAACAAGTTTTTATTTGGCTCCTGTGTCTTGCAATCAATGCAGACATTTATTTTGCATAAAGATCCGCAGTCTAATCATTATATACACGCAACTGCATACTTTTCACCTTTTTACAGAGTATTTAATATTTTGAAATTGAAATGGTTATTATAAACATTCCCATCACTAAAAAACTTATTTGTTGTTTACTGTTAGATAGCGAATCTTTATGTAAGATAAAAATTTTGTAGCGAACTACAACGAACTGGAGTGAAGTAGAAATTTATTTCTCCCTTAATATGTTTGATATGGTAGAAGTAAAGTAACAGTGTATTTAAATTCAACTAACATGTGTACTGTTTCAAATTACACCTACTTATTTTTTCCATAAATTCATTAAATCCGCCGTCTATTATATTCGAACAGATTCTGGAACTCTTAAGGGGGTATAGTACCTAATGGATATGACTAGCATATTACTAGAATATTACTAGAAAAACAAATGAAAACAGTGTTTACGGGAAACCATTTTTTGTTTTTATACAAGTATGTTACGAGCTGTGCGAGAACTCATTCTAAAGAGGAAAGTTGATCGCAGGTCGCTCTGTTCATGATTTAACAAGATTATGTTTATACATTAATAATATGAGCGTCCGGAGTAAGGGAAACAAATCGATACAATTACCATCAGGTTCCCATGTATTTTTCTAATACAAAACGGTTTTTTTTACTTAAATCATTACACAAATATCAATACACGACTCGTTTCCCGTATTTGCATTCAACTTCCCCATATTTCGTTCATACAGACAGAGTCTAGAGCAAGTCTGGAACCAATTTTAGTTCAACTACTCAAACGAGATAGCGCACAGTGAGCTCGATTGGAAAAGTACGCGACATTTTTGAATAACTCTTAAACCACTGAAGATATTGCAATGAAATTTGAACTGAATATATAAAAAAATAATTCCTTTTCAATGATTTTTAACTTAATATATTTCACATTTGTTTAACCATTTTTATTAATTTAAAACAGCTTTATAAATTATTTATTCTATAATGTATTTAATATTTTCGCTATTTAATGCAAATAGATACAATGTTTAAGTTTTACATTCTTGAGAAAAATTTGTTACGGCCGAAAATATTGAAAAATTGCTATTTTTACCACGTTTGATCATTTATAATTCGTAAATCAATTAACCAATTTGAATGAAATGTTCAGAGCGTATATAATTTATAACAGTCGACAAAACACATTTTTTAAATTTTCGTTATTGGGCCAGCTAAAAAAGTTGTAAAAATCAATTTTTCGTATTATAAAAGAGAGATATGTAAAATATATATGTAGATATTAAATAATACGAACAGAAAACGTATAAAATTGAAAATAATATCGGAATCACAGTACTGCTCAGGCTGATAGTTCTGCTCTGACTGACAATAATTCTGTTTCACTCCACAATTTGCGTCGACAAAACAAAACATTTGAAAAGGAATTTCAAAACATTTGAAGATCGATGCACGCAAACAATTGCAATGTAACTTATGCACTGTCGAAAAGAAATCGTCAAACTCAACGCAGTCAAAATATCAGAGATGAAAGACTTTATTTATTTTTAACTTTAATTATTTACTGCAAAATATAATTTAATATTAAATAAAAATATAATATAAATATAAATATTCGACACAGTTCTGCGTCAGACTTTCAGAGGCTGCATACTCGACGAATTCAGCGCCTAGCGCGCGTCCAAGCGCGGACAAGATAACGCGACGCGGATGTCTTTAAACAATAATATCTCGAAAAGGGACTCGAAGGAGGAAATGATTTTTGTCACATTACATAGAGGAAGGTTCACTGAAAAGATCCTTACTTGTTAAAAACTGGGATCTCCTCGCGCATGTCAAAGATACAAATTTTCAACGATTATTTTCATTTTGCTCAGTATTTTTTAAAAATATGTTATATATCATAATTGTCAATGAAAAGTATGATTTCTTATCAATAAAGTGTGCACTTTGATGTAGAAAAAAATTCAGGGCAAGAAGTTGATCACAGTTATCAGGACACTTTAAGAATGAACAGCTAAATTATGTAGGGAAATTCGATATTCCTAAACTGTCTAACTTTATGCGTGTATCACAACTAGAACTGCTATTGTATTTCATTAATTTTATCATTTTCGTGTTCGGTGGACAGTTAGAAATCGATACCAATTGAAAATATATCAAAATTCGAAAGTTGACTTTTTCGCAAAATGTCGCGTACTTTTTCAATCGAGCCCACTGTGATGGCGCCTAGTCAGGAGAACTGACAGCGGAGATTCGTAACAACAAAAATACAATGGGCTTGAAGCCATTCGGATCTATTAATAGCAATAAAGATATTGACAAACAGAAAAAAAACCTGCAATGATAGCGAAACTTAGTTTAATTAGCGTTAGATTGATACAAATGTACATTCATCACTGTCGCCAAACAGTTTTTCAGCGCGGAGGTTGGTTACACTGAAAAATACCATGGTCACGTGGGCACCCTACCGTCTTAATATCATCGGCGACATAAAAGAATGTTTAAAATTGATTTACAGTGATGCTGTAGTATTATTAGACGATACATTAATTGGACAATAGTGTTACTATAGTAACAATTGTTAAATGATATCGGCGCTACGGTTCGATCGTTAAAAACAAAGAACAAAAATTAACTAAGCAATTAACTAAGCAATAGTGTTACTATAGTCTTGTGACGAATTTCAGACTTGGTTCTCTTGTTTTTCGCTGGAAATGTTTAATCTACAGACCGTATCATCATGCTGAACCGTCGCGTCGCGTCACTGCTGATGCGACACAGTCGCATTTCCATGCTGGTAATGTTTATTGATAAGATAGCATGCATGCGGGTTACCAGCATGACAGTCCTTTAAATTTTTCTGTTCGTTACGATGCTAGCCGAAGAAGAAGAACAACAGGCGAGCGTTGTAACACTTGTTCTTACGCGGTGTTATTCTTTCAGTCAAAGAAACATGGCGGATCTATTTTTGAGTTATAGCAGTCTTTAGTCGAGACAATAATGGAATGCACAGTGTGCAAGGCTGAAAATGAAAGCCGTACATTTCACTTAAGTGAATATTGAATAAATGAAACGTAATTAGTCTGAATGATAGTAACAGGTTCATTGTTTGTTGTTACAACTCGTAGACACAGAATATAAAATAGAAATGCAGATGACGGCATCCTACAATTCCATGTACTCGTATTATTTCGTTATCGATCTAATCTTAAAATGGAAAATATTTCATGTATGTATATGTACATATAATATATTGCCAATATACGGTCTACATTTACGAAAGTTATTAGAAAAATTAAATTCTACATTCTTCTATTACATTGTATAAAAATTCGTGGCAAAACGGTTCGTTAACGCCTGAATAATTTGCTGTCATACAATATCTGTTACAAGATTCAATAATAAATACTAAGTACAAAAATAAAAATTAGATCAATTATTGGGTTGGCGAGGAATTAATTTCGATATTTTAAGTTGGTGTAAAACCGAATGTCTTTCTTCGCAAGAAGAACATTAATGAATAAAATATTCTCTTATTTATTCGTTTTGGCAAAAGATCATCGAACAAAAGGGAAACTATCTTATTCATTAAAGTTCATTGCTTGAATAAAAAAAATGGGCTCTATTTCATCGTAAAATACTGAAATTACTTAATTGCCAAGACAATGTAATATTATACAATGTTATAACGTCTTCGAACACTGTCTTCTCAATATTAACTATATAGAATAAACAACACTAAGTAGCATTTTTGCAATTAGTGCCCTCCTTCCGAATAACGCCTCGACTATTCAGCGAATTTTATGCAATTGCGAGAGACATTGACAGGAAACCAAGTTGTGTTCGTAATGCTTTCCAATTAAAATTCACAGATTAAATTGAAATATTTGTTCGTAGGTGTTGGAAAATGATCGAAGTGACATCTTCTCACCCATCAAAGTAAACAAAAAAAAATGGCGCATATCTAGACGTGCCCAGCAACACGTGCTATGTACAATAGGGTGGACCTTATTTTTCGACCATCTGATTTTTTTTTTGCGACCCCCTGGATCTGTTCCAGATCCACAAAAAAAAAGTTCTGCAAAAGAAGAACTCAATTTGACAACAGGAAAGGGTGTCGCAATCGGTTTGAAGTTTGAAAATTCCAGTAATTTCCCTTTAATTTTACATGCAACTCAAATTTTATGTTTTAATGATAAGAGTTACTGTTATAACATAAAAATATCATCTTTTGGTTGTATAATAAGAAGTTTTATTTGAAAGTTTCAACAATATTGTCAATAGTTTGGTTTATTACATTACGGAGTAGAGCTATGAGCGCGCCAAACGGTCGCGTCGTTGTATTGTCTACGCTCGGGAACCGCTCGGCTCCCGAAATTTAAAAAAAAATTGTGAACCATTTACGGTACTTGTCACCGGAGAATGCGGCGCTATCGTTTTTTGATAAAAAAGTTTCAGTAGAAACAAAAAGATCGATGGTGCAAACACTACAAAATGTATACAATAATAATAATTATAAGAGATACATGACAACGACTATAGAAATTAAAAATCTTCCGAATTTGGAAATACAACATTTCGTATCATCTGAATCAAATAATTTTTTCAAACGGTTCAATATAAATTCAGATTTTCTTTTAATTGATCCAGCACTATGAGAAACTAATAATAATTATACCGAAGCGATAGGTATTATAACAAAATTAGAAGTTGTGAATGACGTTGCAGAAAGAGCAATAAAATTAATGAAAGATTATAATTTAACGTTATGCAAAAACGAAGAAGAAAAACAATTCATATTCCAAATTGTAACCGATTATAGGGAAAAATACCCAAAAATTGATAAAACAACATTAAGTACAGATTTTCAAAAATTATTTATACTCTTATTATAATTAGGCCTATAAATAAAATATTTAATTATAAGTATTTAACTGTCTTTTTCTACTTTTCCTTATATTAATGTGAGATCAAATTTTATATTTAAAAAATAAATATTAAAAATTTTGCTTAAACAAATTCATTAAACAATTTAATTTTTGCTTTGATATAATAAGAATATTACATTAAAATAGTGTTTAACGACCAGTGGGATTGAAAAAATGTGTACTTTTTCATTTTTCGCAAAATTAAAATTTTCTGTATAAACAAACTCGTTGCGACACGTCTTCCCTTTGTCCGATCGACTTGAAATTTGGAGGGAATTAGTTTTTTACCGAGTAGAACAGATTGCAAGGGTCGCATCAAATGAATTTTTTAAAAAATTTTGCACAAGAGCAACTAAGGTCCACCCTAATGTACAATAGACCGAACTATGAAGACATCGGCCCCCTTCTTCTTCTTACTTGTACTCCTTTTAGTTAGAACATTGTAGACAGTCTCATTGTAGACAGTCTCGCGTCGCATTTCTGCTAATTTTTATATCACAGTTATATTATTCATTCTTTCTTTAAATATATGTTCAGTGTCTTAGTTCACGAGTGTTTAAAATTCTTCTCCTTCCTCTCTAACAAGGAGAACCCCCGCTCTGTCCCTCACGGATTTAGTTCAGACTTTACAGAGTTATACTATACTTAAAATTAAGTATTATATGCTGTTACTTGCTTTATAGAAATTTTGCAAATTGTAAATTGTAAGTTTATTTGTAAAATTGCTTTGTTTGTTTATTTGATCGAACCTGTGCGCCGAAATCATTTTCACTTGATCTGTTTTATCTTAATTTTAATTCGGAAACAAACTATCGCTACTGCCGAATACAACAGAAATTATAATGTTTAATATAAACTGTGTCACTTTTGTCGTCGATTCAAAAATTTAAGAAAGAGATGATACAAAAACGTTTGATACTGGAGTCAATTCGAGTTAATTGGATAGGACCCCAAACCTGGGCCCAGTTAGCCTAGGACCCGAAAATTAACGGTCTGTGGCTGACTGGCGGGAATTTTCCTGATCTTTCTCGGGACGTAGTGGATTTTCCCACGATCTGTAAGGTCATGCCTGCGAGATTTGTGCGTTTCCGTATTTAATTCTTGCGGATCCAGGTAAATAAAGACCTTCACGTTCGGAAGAAATACAATAGTCAGATGGGTCGATGTCCCCTGTATAATGCCATGGGGTCCCTCGTGCCTATTATTTTCCTCAGGACATCCTAAAATCACGACGACACGGAAGCTGATTTCCGAAATAAATTTCGAAGGGACGGTTCCTGGGGCCTGAAATACCGTTTTCTTGCAAAATCGTTAGGTGCCAAAGAAAATTCTCACCGACCATTTCTTGTTGGACTTTATACATGAAACAAAAACAAGGTAAAGGTACCAGTAGTTGACCATGTACGAGTAGTTGACCATTGCATAGAAAAACATAAAAAATAAGATTTTTATAAGCTGTACACTTTTGATGAAAATGAACCTCGGATGCCATACCATCTGTTGTAACATCTACTCTGTTCCTCAATTAAACTTTTCATGAAATTGATTTATTTTATTTCTTATTTCATTCTTTAATTTCTTTAATATCTAGCATAAGTGGTCAACTACTAACGAATAAGATGTCAATTACTAGATTTTTTAATAAAACAACAACTGTTAAATGATTTCGGCGCTACGGTTCGATCGTTAAAGACAACAAAAATATTAAGTAATTTTGCTACTTTTCAAAGTAATCGACGTTTCGGTCATTGATTTTGACCATTTTCAAGATTGAAATTGAATTGCGTCTGTAAGAAAAACGAAAAATATGTTAAACATGATGACATACAATATTCAAAAAAAGTATCTATTAAATGTTTAAATGTAAGGGAAAAAACCAGTTTTTCACAATTTCTTACTAGATTTTTTATTTTCAAAAGTGGTCAACTTCTGAAGCAATTACTGAATTTTTAAACATGTTTCTTAAATTTGCATAAGTAAACGTTTTTTAAAAAGTGGTCTTGGTACATAATTTAGAAGACTTAAAGAGTGTCTTCAGACATCGACTCTCGCTATTTGATGACAGAGTAAGTGGTTACTATTGTTCGCGTGGAAAACTTCTCTTAACTGGTCAACTACTAGTACCTTTACCTTAATCGATTTCAAATATTTCCGAGATCGTCGTTCTTTTTCAGAACGATGTTGATTCGTGTCATTTTCGTTGTCAAGTAAAGACGTGTCTCTCTGCGTGATTACAAGTATTAAATTAAATAAAGTTTCATTTATAGTTTATTTAGTTATTCAAAGTTTATTTCAATACCCATATTCCAATATTTCTGTCTCCCATTATTTTCTTGTAGAATTACATTTAACACTAAAACTACCGAGCACTGAAAGCGATTAACATGTTTCAGCTGATGAAAGTGACGAGGTTCTTTATTTTTTATTTATTATATATTTTTTTTATATATTTGTATTTTATTTTTTATTTATTTATTTATTTATTTATTATTTATTTAGGTTTCGTGCAATTTTAACTGCAATATGTGCTTGGATAAAGAAATTTATCGAATCAAATTCCATGTAAGCAACGTCATAATTTCAATAATTAGAACATTGAAAATGTAAGATTGGTCATTTAACTGGCAGTGATAGGTTTAGTATTAAATAAATACACATATCTTTCAATAATAATTAATCCCCAAAGCAAGAGTAAGGAAATTAAATATTGATGTAATTAGTGGATGTTTAATTATGCGATGGTACTTAATTAATGAACTGAGGTATACCAAATGCTATCATACAGTAAAGTGTAGTCAACTATTGACGTATGAACTTGTTTATTGATTACAAAAAATATTTCACATTAAATTTTTATATTTTATAGTATAATATAATATTGAGTAATATTTTATAGTATAATATTGTGCATTGATTTGCTCAATTTGGATTTACACGCCCAGTGTAACGGAGCCTGAGATTTAACAACATTCAAGTTGGTTTTAAAATAAGAACGTGTCGTTCCTGTACGACACAAATATTTATTAAAAGGTGAATTCTTCTCGATCGAAAATCGAAAGCTTATCAAATCCGCGATCTGATTATTGTATTTGACGATTGTGAAACTTCATGCCCACTTTTTGTAGACCCTGACGTCTCCAGTTTTTACGAATTTTGAATAGAGTTGTACGAATCTGGAAAAAATTGTAGAAAATGGTGGTGACTGTGTGACTCCCACTAATATTCGGACACTCTTACGAACACGATAACTTTTTTAATATTGTACTAACGATTTGAATTTTTTTGGCAAGCTAGTGCAATTAGTTTGTCACAGGATGCAAAAAAAAATTTTGTGAAAAATCGCAATTCATCTGAATTATAAAAAAAACTACTAAAAGTTGCATTTTACAACTTTTTTATGTGGGCCTGTATTGAAAATTTAAAAAATACGTTTTGTAGATCTGTGATCTATGAAAATTCATGCCCACTTTTTGTAGACTCTGACGTCTCCAGTTTTTACGAAATTTGAATAGAATTGTACGAATCTGGAAAAAATTGTAGAAAATGGTGGTGACTATATGTATACACTCACAGATGGTTTATAAGAAGAACTGAATAATTACATAATTACATAATTCTTAAACGGTGCAGTGAATCGAACCCGAACTTTGGTAATTGCATTCATTCAGTAAGAATTATATCTTGTCAATTTTTCAAAAATTTTGTTGCGTTTTTATATACTTTCGTAACATCATTAACATTTACTAAATTAACACAACATTAACTTCAACAATTGATTAAGTCAGTCTCCGATATTTCGATTGATTGATTTCTTTTTTAATCAACGATTGACGAGTATTAACTTCACCAATCGATTGAATCAATCGTTCATATTTCAATGATTACTTTTTTAAATCGTGCACATTAATGAAACAATATTGGTTACAATTTTAATTGATTAACGTCCAGCTCTACAGGATCTACCCATCCAAGGATGCACATTTTTGGGATACCCTGTATAAGAACGTAAAAATCGCTGTATCGAATTGAGATTCATTTGCGGTTTCTTCTCTGTTACAGGAGGTTCTTTCAAACGCTGGAGTCTGGCAGGATCGATCTCACGGAGCACGGAGGAAGAATTGAATGCGATTTCATTTCGGGATCGGATGTTTGCTATGACAAACGACAAAAACAGACAACAAACTGTACTTACCGCACATCGTACTTCCTCAGGGTAGACAGCACTGCCTACGACGTCTTTCCGTTTCTTCATCTCGATCACGCGTCCAGGAAATCTTTAACGTCTCTCCGCACTGAAATGTTTCTCGCGTCAAATGTATCGACACGATTAACGAATTCACGAAGTAAATCACTTCGCGTATCTTCCTGTTGTGATCACTTCGAGTGAACAAGCTACGCTTCGCAAATTTACCTGGTAACAGAGATAGGCGGATTTTCATTCGAGAGAAAATGTTAACAAAAAATGTGATAGTGACGTTCAATCGGATTCACGGTCATTTTTATCTATATTTACTCATCTAAACATTCTATTTTCTAATTCAAATTTTTACTGAGAAACTCGCGACGATGTCAGACTCTATCCCTGGTCACAATTTATCCGATCAAACAAATCATTACTATAATTATTCATATTCTCAATGTGGAAAATATTTTCATCAACGACGAAGGTACCTGCAAAAACTTATAAAGGAAATATTAATATGAAAATGGGTATGTTTATTTTCTTCATCATTTATAGAGCGTGCAAATTAAACAAGGACTTAAGAAAGGGTTTCATCACCCACAAACATTCAGAACATTTATATTGTAATGCCAAATATATTTTTTACCGTTAAAAATGTAAAGAAGAGTTCTATTGCTTCGCTATGCTGTCGAAATTTCTTCCATGATTTTTTTTCATATTTTATAGAATATGCCAATTAAACATGGATTTAAAAAAGAATTCGTCACCCCCAAACATTCACTACGTTTTTATGACAATTTTAATTATCTTTTTTACATTAAAACTGCAAAGAAGCATTTTACTGCTTCTTTATGCTGTTGAAATTTCTTCCATGGCTTTTTTTCATAATTTATAGAATATGCCAATTAATCATGCATTTAAGAAAGCGTTTCGTCACCTCCAAACATTCAGTACTTTTTTATGACAATTTTAATTATCTTTTTTACCATTAAAACTGCAAAGAAGTGTTCTACATCTTCTTTATGCTGCTGAAATTTCTTCCATGATTTTTTTTCATATTTTATAGAATATGCCAATTAAACATGGATTTAATAAGGCTTTCGTCACCCCCAAACATTCAGAACTGTTTTATGACAATTTTAATGATCTTTTTTATGACAATTTTAATTATCTTTTCATGACAATCTTAATTATCTTTTTTACCATTAAAACTGCAAAGAAGCATTCCACTGCTTTTTTATGCTGTTGAAATTTTTTCCATGATTTTTTTTCATAATTTACAGAATATGACAATTAAACATGGATTTAATAAGGCTTTCGTCACCCCCAAACATTCAGAACTGTTTTATGACAATTTTAATTATCTTTTTTATCATTACAACTGTAAAGAAGCATTCTACTGCTTCTTTATGCTGTTCAAATTTCTTCCATGATTTTTTATAATAATTTATAGAATATGACAATTAAACATGGATTTAATAAGGGTTTCGTCACCCCCAAACATTCAGGACTGTTTTATGACAATTTTAATTATCTTTTTTACCATTAAAACTGCAAAGAAGTGTTCTACTGCCTCTTTATGCTGTTGAAATTTTTTCCATGATTTTTTTTCATAATTTATAGAATATGACAATTAAACATGGATTTAATAAGGGTGTCGTCACCCCCAAACAATCAGAACTTTTTTATGATAATTTTAATTATCCTTTTTAACATTAAAACTGCGAAGAAGCATTCTACTGCTTCTTTATGCTGTTGAAATTTCTTCCATGATTTTTTATCATAATTTATAGAATATGACAATTCAACATGGATTTAATAAGGCTTTCGTCACCCCCAAAAAATTCAGAACTGTTTTATGACAATTTTAATTATCTTTTTTATCATTAAAACTGCAAAGAAGCATTCTACTGCTTCTTTATGCTGTTGGAATTTCTTCCATGATTTTTTATCATAATTTATAGTATATGACAATTAATCATGGATTTAATAAGGGTGTCGTCACCCCCAAACAATCAGAACTTTTTTATGACAATTTTAATTATCTTTTTTAACATTAAAACTGCAAAGAAGCATTCTACTGCTTCTTTATGCTGTTGAAATTTCTTCCATGATTTTTTATCATAATTTATAGAATATGACAATTCAACATGGATTTAATAAGGCTTTCGTCACCCCCAAAAAATACAGAACTGTTTTATGACAATTTTAATTATCTTTTTTATCATTAAAACTGCGAAGAAGCATTCTACTGCTTCTTTATGCTGTTGGAATTTCTTCCATGATTTTTTATCATAATTTATAGTATATGACAATTAATCATGGATTTAATAAGGGTGTCGTCACCCCCAAACAATCAGAACTTTTTTATGATAATTTTAATTATCTTTTTTAACATTAAAACTGCAAAGAAGCATTCTACTGCTTCTTTATGCTGTTGAAATTTCTTCCATGATTTTTTATCATAATTTATAGAATATGACAATTCAACATGGATTTAATAAGGCTTTCGTCACCCCCAAAAAATTCAGAACTGTTTTATGACAATTTTAATTATCTTTTTTACCATTAAAACTGCAAAGAAGCGTTCTACAGCTTCTTTATGCTGTTGGAATTTCTTCCATGATTTTTTATCATAATTTATAGTATATGACAATTAATCATGGATTTAATAAGGGTGTCGTCACCCCCAAACAATCAGAACTTTTTTATGACAATTTTAATTATCTTTTTTACCATTAAAACTGCAAAGAAGTGTTCTACTGCCTCTTTATGCTGTTGAAATTTTTTCCATGATTTTTTTTCATAATTTATAGAATATGACAATTAAACATGGATTTAATAAGGGTGTCGTCACCCCCAAACAATCAGAACTTTTTTATGATAATTTTAATTATCCTTTTTAACATTAAAACTGCGAAGAAGCATTCTACTGCTTCTTTATGCTGTTGAAATTTCTTCCATGATTTTTTATCATAATTTATAGAATATGACAATTCAACATGGATTTAATAAGGCTTTCGTCACCCCCAAAAAATTCAGAACTGTTTTATGACAATTTTAATTATCTTTTTTATCATTAAAACTGCGAAGAAGCATTCTACTGCTTCTTTATGCTGTTGGAATTTCTTCCATGATTTTTTATCATAATTTATAGTATATGACAATTAATCATGGATTTAATAAGGGTGTCGTCACCCCCAAACAATCAGAACTTTTTTATGATAATTTTAATTATCTTTTTTAACATTAAAACTGCAAAGAAGCATTCTACTGCTTCTTTATGCTGTTGAAATTTCTTCCATGATTTTTTATCATAATTTATAGAATATGACAATTCAACATGGATTTAATAAGGCTTTCGTCACCCCCAAAAAATTCAGAACTGTTTTATGACAATTTTAATTATCTTTTTTATCATTAAAACTGCGAAGAAGCATTCTACTGCTTCTTTATGCTGTTGGAATTTCTTCCATGATTTTTTATCATAATTTATAGTATATGACAATTAATCATGGATTTAATAAGGGTGTCGTCACCCCCAAACAATCAGAACTTTTTTATGATAATTTTAATTATCTTTTTTAACATTAAAACTGCAAAGAAGCATTCTACTGCTTCTTTATGCTGTTGAAATTTCTTCCATGATTTTTTATCATAATTTATAGAATATGACAATTCAACATGGATTTAATAAGGCTTTCGTCACCCCCAAAAAATTCAGAACTGTTTTATGACAATTTTAATTATCTTTTTTATCATTAAAACTGCAAAGAAGCATTCTACTGGTTCTTTATGCTGTTGGAATTTCTTCCATGATTTTTTATCATAATTTATAGTATATGACAATTAATCATGGATTTAATAAGGGTGTCGTCACCCCCAAACAATCAGAACTTTTTTATGATAATTTTAATTATCCTTTTTAACATTAAAACTGCGAAGAAGCATTCTACTGCTTCTTTATGCTGTTGAAATTTCTTCCATGATTTTTTATCATAATTTATAGAATATGACAATTCAACATGGATTTAATAAGGCTTTCGTCACCCCCAAAAAATTCAGAACTGTTTTATGACAATTTTAATTATCTTTTTTATCATTAAAACTGCAAAGAAGCATTCTACCGCTTCTTTATGCTGTTGAAATTTCTTCCATGATTTTTTATCATAATTTATAGTATATGACAATTAATCATGGATTTAATAAGGGTGTCGTCACCCCCAAACAATCAGAACTTTTTTATGACAATTTTAATTATCTTTTTTACCATTAAAACTGCAAAGAAGCGTTCTACAGCTTCTTTATGCTGTTGGAATTTCTTCCATGATTTTTTATCATAATTTATAGTATATGACAATTAATCATGGATTTAATAAGGGTGTCGTCACCCCCAAACAATCAGAACTTTTTTATGACAATTTTAATTATCTTTTTTAACATTAAAACTGCAAAGAAGCATTCTACTGCTTCTTTATGCTGTTGAAATTTCTTCCATGATTTTTTATCATAATTTATAGAATATGACAATTCAACATGGATTTAATAAGGCTTTCGTCACCCCCAAAAAATTCAGAACTGTTTTATGACAATTTTAATTATCTTTTTTATCATTAAAACTGCGAAGAAGCATTCTACTGCTTCTTTATGCTGTTGGAATTTCTTCCATGATTTTTTATCATAATTTATAGTATATGACAATTAATCATGGATTTAATAAGGGTGTCGTCACCCCCAAACAATCAGAACTTTTTTATGATAATTTTAATTATCTTTTTTAACATTAAAACTGCAAAGAAGCATTCTACTGCTTCTTTATGCTGTTGAAATTTCTTCCATGATTTTTTATCATAATTTATAGAATATGACAATTCAACATGGATTTAATAAGGCTTTCGTCACCCCCAAAAAATTCAGAACTGTTTTATGACAATTTTAATTATCTTTTTTATCATTAAAACTGCAAAGAAGCATTCTACTGCTTCTTTATGCTGTTGAAATTTCTTCCATGATTTTTTATCATAATTTATAGTATATGACAATTAATCATGGATTTAATAAGGGTGTCGTCACCCCCAAACAATCAGAACTTTTTTATGACAATTTTAATTATCTTTTTTACCATTAAAACTGCAAAGAAGCGTTCTACAGCTTCTTTATGCTGTTGGAATTTCTTCCATGATTTTTTATCATAATTTATAGTATATGACAATTAATCATGGATTTAATAAGGGTGTCGTCACCCCCAAACAATCAGAACTTTTTTATGACAATTTTAATTATCTTTTTTAACATTAAAACTGCAAAGAAGCATTCTACTGCTTCTTTATGCTGTTGAAATTTCTTCCATGATTTTTTATCATAATTTATAGAATATGACAATTCAACATGGATTTAATAAGGCTTTCGTCACCCCCAAAAAATTCAGAACTGTTTTATGACAATTTTAATTATCTTTTTTATCATTAAAACTGCGAAGAAGCATTCTACTGCTTCTTTATGCTGTTGGAATTTCTTCCATGATTTTTTATCATAATTTATAGTATATGACAATTAATCATGGATTTAATAAGGGTGTCGTCACCCCCAAACAATCAGAACTTTTTTATGATAATTTTAATTATCTTTTTTAACATTAAAACTGCAAAGAAGCATTCTACTGCTTCTTTATGCTGTTGAAATTTCTTCCATGATTTTTTATCATAATTTATAGAATATGACAATTCAACATGGATTTAATAAGGCTTTCGTCACCCCCAAAAAATTCAGAACTGTTTTATGACAATTTTAATTATCTTTTTTATCATTAAAACTGCAAAGAAGCATTCTACTGGTTCTTTATGCTGTTGGAATTTCTTCCATGATTTTTTATCATAATTTATAGTATATGACAATTAATCATGGATTTAATAAGGGTGTCGTCACCCCCAAACAATCAGAACTTTTTTATGATAATTTTAATTATCCTTTTTAACATTAAAACTGCGAAGAAGCATTCTACTGCTTCTTTATGCTGTTGAAATTTCTTCCATGATTTTTTATCATAATTTATAGAATATGACAATTCAACATGGATTTAATAAGGCTTTCGTCACCCCCAAAAAATTCAGAACTGTTTTATGACAATTTTAATTATCTTTTTTATCATTAAAACTGCAAAGAAGCATTCTACTGCTTCTTTATGCTGTTGAAATTTCTTCCATGATTTTTTATCATAATTTATAGTATATGACAATTAATCATGGATTTAATAAGGGTGTCGTCACCCCCAAACAATCAGAACTTTTTTATGACAATTTTAATTATCTTTTTTACCATTAAAACTGCAAAGAAGCGTTCTACAGCTTCTTTATGCTGCTGAAATTTCTTCCATGATTTTTTTCATATTTTATAGAATATGACAATTGAACATGGATTTAAAAAAGGATTTCGTCACCCCCAAACATTCAGTACTTTTTTATGACAATTTTAATTATCTTTTTTATGACAATTTTAATTATCTATTTTATGACAATTTTAATTATCTTTTTACCATTAAAACTGTAAAAAAGCGTTCTATTGCTTCTTTATGCTGTTGAAATTTCTACCATGATTTTCTTCATATTTTATAGAATATGCCAATTAAACATGGATTTAAAAAAGGGTTTCGTCACCTCCAAGCATTCAGAACTTTCTTATGACAATTTTAATTATATTTTTTACCATTAAAAATGTAAAGAAGCGTTCTATTGCTTCTTTACGCTGTTTTTCTTCCGTGGTTGTATTAGTATTTCTCGAAAATATGTTACATGATTTTATTAATATTTCTCTAAAATATCTTTCATGATTTTATTAATATTTCTCTGAAATATCTTCCATGATTTTATCAATATTTTTCTGAAATATATTCCATGACTTATTAATATTTTCCTAACATTTTTTACATTAGCTCTTATATCATACTTGTCTAACATACATGTGCAAACAGTATTATTTTTCATATTTAGTACAGTAAAGTATTTTTCATGTTGAATACACTGTGGATGAAGTAATTCTTTTTTACGTTCGGCGCTGTCGCCAAGGTAACGGAGAAATAGAACCACAGTATCTGAGAAATAGCACGAACCCGAGGATTTTTCTTAGATCAAGGCTTTGCTGTATACACGTAAATAATCCATTCCGCGATTTTGTACGAACATGTTTTTGTGCCAGGGGTAGTAATCGACAGCAAACTTTATTTGCATATGATATTAGCTCACCTTGGGCCGCCAGGAATCATATGTGAATAGATGTAAGCTGTATCTGACAATGAAGTTGCAATTCAATTTTAAGACATCTACGAAAATTATTGTATCTTGAAACTTTTATGACCAATGGTATTCATGGGCTCTGTAACCTGTACGTGAAACCTGGTTGACTATACTGTTCGTTTTGAATGAGGTTGGACCTGACGTGATCATTAACAGCAATTTATTTTAATTAATCTTTACAATTCTCTTTGCTTTAATAAATTGCTCAACGTTCGAATAAAATATGTTATAAAATTGCTCCAAGTAAAAAGTTAATGGAAAATCATTTCAATGTAACTATGTCTACGTTGAAGTCACGTGCCCTTATTCAAAGCGGGTGGTTGTTTTATGAAAATATACAAATTCGAAAATGATATTTGATAAAATTCAAGACGTATGTAAATAATAGGAACGCAAGGCGGTAATATTTAGTGTCATATTTATCGTTAATAGGTGCCTTTTATAATGATAATAATAGTAATAATAACATTAATAATAATAATAATAACGATGTCAACGAAGCAAGCAATAAACACAACGCGGATTCATAGAATAATGTTTAATCGTTCTCGAGGGTACTCGAGCTGCATCGATATTTTCCCGAAATGGTTACTATGTTGTTTAAGAGTACAATAAATAAATAATTGAAAAACTTCTCATCGAACAACGGGACAATGTCGTTGCGCAATGAAATCGAAGGATATTAACGTATAAATGTGCCTTAACCGAATTTATCTCGATTTTTATAAAGCGGCGAAACTATTTTTTCTACTCGAAGTGGTTTTTGAACAAGTATTTAATTAAAGTCTTCTAATTTGTAACTACTAATCTGACGTCGTCCATTAATAAAGAATGGAACAACGTCGGACATCAATTTTCAATTTTGTATTTGTACATATACGTAGGCAGCATTTTGTACCTGCATATACACGGTGTCCCAAAATATTGTATCTCCATAAAAGATTACCGAGGTCGTTTGAAATAACTTTTTGCTTCACGATAATGTTCTCCGCGGCTTCTTTGAAGAGGTATTAAGGAAACATGTATTGACCAATCAGAACGCGACTACTGCGGACGAATTTCGACTCGGACGTTGCCGACGCAACTCGCAGTGAAACTGTGTTCTGATTGGTACGTGTTCTTCGTTGATAACTCCTTAACGAGGAGAAAATATCGCAGCGAATAAAGTTTCTTCAAATTATCATAGGAATCTCCTCCGTCAAAGAAGTATAACATTGTTGGAACACCCTGTATACACAGCCATCCAAGTTACACAATTTTTTTCATGAAAAATGAATGACGCGTTAAAACATATAAGCTGCCGCAAAAAAAGTTAGATGCTAGTCAAGTGGTACGATTGTACAGAGTTCATTAATCTTCTCTCTTAACCGTATACAGGGGGTTAATCGAACCCCATACATTTGCCACTCGAAAAATTGATCTGCGCAAGTATTTGTAAAATTTCGTTGTTTTTTTAAATATAAATATACAATACTTGAAAAATTGAAACGTATCACTGGCAGTATTTGTAGACAATTTTTGGTAATCTTTCATTCGTCAAGTTCTTGGGGTGTATTTGCACCCCATGAACAGAGGGAAGGTTAAATAACCTAGTGTGCATATTATATTTTCAAGCACTTCTCTTAAACATTCAGAACGTTCAAAGATTTGTTAGTTTTCAATATTTTCCTACTACAAATAATAGTTATTGACGGAATTTTGACAGTGAACATATATACTTGTTGCATAGCCAACAATAAGTTATAGTTTATAATTAATTTTAAATAATGTATTTTTTATGAAATATACGTGCATGGTCCAGCTTATATATTTCAAACAAGAGTAAACTTCTTCATGAAAATAATTTGTTTAGCTTAATGACGTATTTATAAACATAGATAGGAAGTTCCGAATTTTGATATAATTTTTTCCAGTTGTACATGTAAAACCCTGCAAATTTCATCTATGTATGTGTATAAAAGCGACACACTTAATAACTTGAATTTGCGTGCCAAGAAAAAAAGTTTATACTTTCGATTACTTAATTTAACATCGCGACTGTCGGTATTCATAAACAATTGTTTTTTAACGAAATCATTACTGCGTCGTAACGTGTGTATATTTTTACAAATGCTCTTCGGAAATCACAGCGAATATTGAGAGTTAGAAGTAACTTACATTTTCAATTGTTACTCTGAAATTTGACTAAAGGCGATCAATGTGTTATTTACAATGTTATGGGTATCATGGAAACGAACTACTGTACAAATGTTTACTTCTCTTCGTTCAGTATTAACAATACATACATGCAACAAAATGAACTACTTACTTAGTCTGTATAATATTGTTATAAATTCTACGTCAGTTTGTCAATTATTACACTTATTGCGGTACAGAATATGTGGATGTCGTACCATTTTTATTGCCATTTGATTGCGACGGAGTGAATTAGATATTGCGTTAGCATAAAGTACTTGAACACTTTCATTTAATTAAATGAGAAGTAATGTTAACAACGTTGTAATGACGTTCCTCCAACTTAATTGTAAGTTGACGCGATAACGGAAACGAAACGGTCGCATACTATACGTCGTAAATTATTCGACATGCAAAACAGTACAATGAGAAAAACTCTGTAAATACAAGTGCCTTGATTAAGACTACGATAAGCATTTTTTACTTATAAACATCTGTAATACTTTTTATGAAATATTTAAAATACATTTTATTATTTATACCACCCTGTTGTTATTTATTTATAATATCCTGGAAATACGTAATATTCACAGTTAATCATGCAGCACGATACAATCAATTTAAAAAATTTATATTTGTTCATTATGAACATTATTGTGTATTTTGTAGTAAATTTAATATCCAATTATTTTATATGTGTATATAAATATATAAATATATATATATATATTTATATGTATATATTTATATATTTATATATTTATATATTCATATATTTATATATTTATATATTTATATATTTATATATTTATATATTTATATATTTATATATTTATATATTTATATATTTATATATTTATATATTTATATATTTATGTATTTATATATTTATGTATTTATATATTTATATATTTATATATTTATATATTTATATATTTATATATTTATATTTATATTTATATATATTATATATATTTGAATGCTAATAATATAATTTGTTTTAATTGCAGAAGTTGCGTTACAGTCATAATAAAATAACAGCGTACCAGAAAATTAAGTTCAATCGAATCTTGCTTTATTATGTATCTTTTCAACACGCAAAAGTAACATAAGTTGATATTCGTATTTTTAAGGTTGAAACGCTACATACATACATAAGTACAAGTGAAATGTAAAAATGACTTATTATTTCGTTTCTATGTCAATGAAAATGTAAAGTAAATTTTCGTTTCAGACTAATTGGCACCGCGAATAAACATTTTTATGCAAATTCAAAAGACAAAATAAATAGTGGATTTTAATGTTCAAAGTTTGTGCTCGACTCTTTGTTGAAAATTAAATAATCCCTGTACAAATTATATTAGTATGATGTTACCAGTACTGTAAATACACCAGGAATGTACATGTAAATTCACAATTTAATGCACTTGTCTTTAAAATGTAAAATAGCTGGAATTTTATCTTATACAAGGTGTCCAACGTCATGACCTTGATACGACCTTAACAATAAGGTCTTGATAGACCTTAATGTGATTCTTCCTGATTTCTGTTCAATTTTTTGTATTTATTCAATCTTCTATTTTCTTTCAATCTGTCATTGTTAATAATATCCTTAGATGTTATGTACACTTTTGGCTTGCTCTTACTTTTAATTTGTTTTTTATGATACTTATTAATTACTTTTTTCGACTAGAATCAAAAGTTTTATATCTAGTGTTGATCATTATCAAATTTAATTTTTAAAGCAAGTTTACAATCTGAAAAACATTTTTTAAAAGAATTATATGGACATGAATAATTAATTTTTGAGGTTAAGTATTAATACTGATAAATTTGTGACATAGAAATTAAGTATTATTAACGTCACAGCCGAAACACATTTTCTACATATGTTATACAAGCTGATAGAAGGGTAATTATACATACATTTAGTTAAATAATCTGTTTCAGTTACAAAATATTTTTATTTACTCATGCAATACTCAAATGTTTAGTAATTTTATTGATTTGAAATAATTTAATAACGTAACAATTATTTTATATTTCTGACATAACAATATTTAGTGCTCTTGTTATCTTTCTTGCTTTTTAGTTATCTTGATCCAATAAATAAATATTTGCGACAAATATATGCCGATTACTATAAATAATGCAAAACCAATGAAATTAACAGGAGGTAACTTCTTGTGATTCATTTATAGTATCTGTTTTTTGGAATTCAAATTCATAAATGTTTTCTAAAAAATATAATTATGTTCCTTCCTTTTCTAATATATACGAATAGGTAATATGTTTTTCGGATTTCTGTATGCAATTTTATGCAGTTTATGTGAAGTTCCTGTGGTTTACAGTGAGTCATATTTATTAAGAACCGTTTACGACTAAAGTCTGACAATGGCCACGATTTGTAAGTAAAATAACGAGTCCAAGTATCTTATTTTGACGGAAACCGAGAGAATTGATGTGTTATGACGCATAAACGATTTGTTCGTGTTTTAATGAATTGTAATACGACAGTACTATTTCCTTTGCAATAATTATAACGTCATCATATCATTCTGAGTAGCAAATTATACTTGCCATAAGATAAAATGTGGATGTTACACTTGATGTATCTATTTGGTTTAGTTCTAATAAAGTCGAAGTTATTACAAATTAATAATAATACAATAAATTACAGAATAAATTAGGTTTTATACTTAATTGTATACACATTATTAAATAATGTATGCATATACTAATTTGACATATAAGTATATTTTCAAACTAATTGATTTTCTCCTGACAGACTATACATTGTTAATTTTTGTATTTATATATTTTCACTAAATGTATATACGTGTACGTATTTTATATTTTTATTGGAATGCATCCGGATGATTATATAAAACTTTAGTGTTGCCATAATTACATACTTCCGTTGAAGTATTATCTATTACACTTTTCTGAAAAATTTTTTATGAAGAACATTTATCGTTAAAATATATATTTATGCTTACGCTTAAAATAATGCTTTAAGCTTAATACTTATGCTTATGCTTAATGCTTAAAATATATATATTTTATGTTAAAATATATATTTATATATTATTGCAGTTTATATTAACTCTGGACTAAAATTAAATGGTTTAAATGAAAATGAGTTGAACATATTTGAAATTGAATATACAAAGATATCCAAACAACTTGATTACTCCGAATAACTATTAAACGATACATTTTATAAAACTTGTACAACATGAAATTTAAATGGCTGAGAGAGGCCCATCTCATACAATAATCTACTTTTTGTATCGTGTGTCAATAAAGTATTAAATTTTGAGTAAAAGTGTATTGACCTTCGTATATTGTAAATACACTACTGGCCAAAAGTTTGGAATCTCTTAGTGATTTTTGTAAAAATCGAATATATCGATAAATTTTGAAATGTTTCATCGATATAATATCAAATATTAACTAGTTGAATAATATTTCCAAACAGATTTCTGCATTTGTTTATGTCCATAATGCTCTTGTATAATTTCTAAACCCAGTGTAAGACAATGCTCGGAATGCACTTTTCTAAAGGCGAATCTTTGGCAACTTCTACAAGAAGCATGAAAAAATATCAAATTAGAAACATTTGAGAAACTAATTGCTAGGATGCCCTGAATATGTAAGGCTGTCATTAAAAATAAAGACGGTTTTTTAATGAAACAGCAATTTGAAAAAAATCCGCATTGCTTGATAAAAAAAATAATACGAAATGTAAAACACACTGCTCGTATGTTTTTTGACAAGTTAATCTTCCTTGGTTGTTCTAAGGGCATTCAGTTCTTATTATTATAAACCTTCTGATTCTCTGAATTTACGTCGTGAGTCCAACCATTTTGGCTGATAGTGTATAATATAATAGTCAACGACATAATATCCAAATGATTTTCCATATATACCTACTACCTGGAAAATGGTGGGTGCTTGAACTTATATCTCTCAACTGGAATGTGGTAAGTACCAGCTGCAGATCATTATGCATTTATAGCAAAATTGAATGGATGATACGAAAAATTCTTGAAAAATGTTAAGATTTAAAGATGTCAATATATGATTTTTCGGCTGTTCTTCCGTTTACCGTTCACCTCAGAATTCGATGAAATTTTGAAAATAGGTTCTTCTTTTACTAAAATGACGTTTGCCAGAAGGATTTTTGGCGAGTCGAAAAAAAATTGTTTATCATTTCAATGTCGCGCTCTACCTTACCGACTTACCGACTTTCAATTTTATATAGAATATTTTCAATTAATTAGAAGCTAACCTTGAAATCTCCGACACGCCTCCACCCATAAAAAAGCAAGTACCGTATCAAGTACAGAGATGGGCCCCTTACAGCCATTTAAATTCCATGTTTTACAATTTTTTGAGTAATTAAGATGGCTTAGACACCCAGTACGCACAATAGTAAAATACATTTTATATAGAAATTGCACACTGTACTATAGTTATTGCAAATTAGAAGTAAGTAAGTTGAACAATAAAAAAATCCAAGCCCCTCGAAGCCCGAAAGTTAAGACAACGTATCAATGAGTAATCATCATGGATATACTGCGGATGTATATGCAATTTTCAATTTTTGTAGACGAATTTGATATACTTTCTACTCTGATATACTTGCATATAATTGGATATATTTGAATATACTTGAATCTAATTGTATATACTTGAATATACTTGGATGTACTTGGATGTACTTGGATGTACTTGGATGTACTTGGATATACTTGGATGTACTTGAATGTACTTGGATATAATACTCTTTCATTAGGTGTCTGAAAGAAAGAAATGGTCTCTTAAACCAAAATATAGTAATTTACACCTACTCCTAATGATTTTATTCTTTTAACCCTCAAATAAGACCAATATATTGAATTTTATTAGGATATACTTGAATATACTTGAATGTACTTGAATGTACTTGAATGTACTTGGATGTACTTGGATATACTTGGATATACTTTGATATACTTGGATATACTTGGATATACTTGAATATACTTGGATGTACTTGAATGTATTTGAATGTACTTGGATGTACTTGGTTTTACTTGGATGTACTTGGATGTACTTGGATATACTTACATATAATTGGATATACTTTGATATACTTAGATATAATTGGATATACTTTGATATACTTGAATATACTTGAATATACTTGGATATACAAGAACATACAAGAACAAATTACCATAACTTCCCTATGAATCGGGAAGTTAACAAGAATATACTAAAATGTACCACATACTAAGAAAGCAGAAACAAATGTAATCAAACTTTCAATGGCAATGGCCTTTCTAGATTTGAAATCAATTGAAATCGTACTAAATTCTATCACATTTGAAATCCTAGCATTTTTAAAAAATTTTCAATAGCCATAATTGCATAAAGATCCGCAGTCTAGGCATTAATATACAAACGTTCAGTTGCAGTAAATAGAAAATAAGTTTCGAAATAGCTACGAGATCATTCTTATGATTGCGTGTTCGTATTCCATGAATAATCGAGTGTGCCAGGAAGTATACATATATAAATAACAAAGGGTGGTCGATTTAGCATCGATAATTTCGTAATTTCATGAAATTAGTCTCACTGGAATAGGGAAGTATGCTCTCTCCGTCTCTCTTTCTCGCTCACCCTGTCCCTCCCCGTTACTTTTTTAATATCCTCGAGGGCCGATTTCCGGATGCGTTCAATGCAGGGGGTGAAGCAGGTTGCTACGTCATTTCCGGAAGTACTCGTTTCCACCTCAGCGATCAACAAGGGATCGTTATAACCGTCTTTTGTCTATTCATCCTTCACGATATACGAAATTGTAGTTCGTTGAGACACATTTTAATTAATTTAAACTGAAAACTTGTACATGGACTGCGGATTGTAAGGTGAAATACCCCATGCCTGGACAGCATTTTTTGCTACCGTTAGTTTTATCACTTTAGATAAACAAAAATGATTTGTTAAGAGTTTTAACATACAGTTCAGAGTTTGTAAAGTAATTTTAAGTCACAAAATTATTGTTTAGATTAATATTTTATTCGTATTAACATTAATAATTCAAACCTGTAGTTGGACATGTTAAATCCAATCTAAGCTAGTACCTGGACAAAAGTAAAGCCTACATCGGGACAAATTGAAATTACATATAATCTGTATAACAGACACTACAGTGCTCCGAGCACTATCTTTATTAAATCTTTAATGATAATAATTTTTAATGATGTACATGCGGTATGAAAATATTATTGTTGTATATTAAATTCTGCCCTGTTCAATTCTCATTTTCTATTGCAAAGCAAGCATTTCAAGAGACAATACTTCTTTCTCCAAATATCCTCTAATTGAGTGCACAATTTTGCTTCCTCTTCTTTAATTTCATCTTTATTATCATTAGTTGCTTTAGACCTTATTTTTTTAGATTCATCGTTGATTTTTAACTTTATATCTTTAAATTGTTGTGTAATTATCTATCTTCTTTCATGTAAGTTATTATTGTTCTTGTTCTTTTTTAATTTTGTTTCTCTCTTTTTCCTACTTTTTAGACAATGTTCTTCTATAATTTTTTTCTTGCTCCTCTTTTCAAGATCCTTTCTTAGCATCCTCCAAACTTAAATTTTTCATTTAAGAGTGCAGTGTGCTTTTGGAATATTAAACTGGTCAGCGGCCTCCCTTAATGATAACCCACTACCCACTGTACTGAGAACTTTGTACGATGGACTCCACAGAATGTGATTCCTGACTTCTCTACAATATTTTATTTTTCTTCAATGTGTCATTTTTAATAATGTCCTTATATTTTATGTATTTTTGGCTTGCTTTTTAATATTTTTCGACTACAATCAAAAGTTTTATTTCTAGTGATGGCCATTATCAAATTTAATTTTTAAAGCAAATTTACAAACTGAAAAAAAACATTTGTTTAAAGATTATATGGACATAAATAATTAATATTTGAAATTAGGTATCAATACTGATAGATTTATGACGTAAAAATTAAGTATTATTCACTTCACAGGCGGTACACATTTTCTACATACGTTATACAAGCTAATAGAAGACTAATTACTAATTAGAGTACTTATATTTCAAAACAGTTCTAAACTTGGACATCTAGTACTTGTATTAATAGTTATTATTTACGTTAAGTTTGATTGCCAATTTATTTTAAAATATCAATATTATTATGCGTGATAATTATTTTTTGTCTGAGGCCTTCAATTATATCTTATTTCCTAACAAAAGTTCGAACTATAAATGCACATTATTCGTATGTAAATGGACTATCTTGTATAATGTTTTCAGATGAACTTTGAATTTAAATTTCAATTGATGTCTTAATGAAATAATATTCACACCTACTTGTAGCTAAGGTCTCAGAATATATAATATAATTATTTAATCTCTTAATTATTGATTTTACTATGAAAATTCAATTGTCCAGATTTAGGTATCATTTTCGGACTGTCCAGAGTTAGTGCACTTCACCTTATGCATTTATGACAAAAATGAGTAGCTCAAACACAACTCGCATTTGAAGAATTTAAATGTACTACTCGATTAATTCCAACCTGTTAAACATATTCAGCAAGAAATTAAATATTTATTCCAACCCTGCTTGTTGCGATTTAGGTAGACAGTTTTTATTTTGCATAAAGATTATTATTTGCAGTCTACTTATGTATGTATACAAACAAAAATGTAAATGTTCGTGTGTTCAAGATCTTAAATCTCCAAAAGTTCTTCACCGATTGCTTTGAAATTTTGACACAACATTGCATTCGAATGCTCGCGTGATTTTATTGTATACACCGAACTGAATCACTGCAACGCACGGCTGTGTACACCTAGTTAATAATAAAAGATATGAATATAAGACTGATACATGAAACACACTGTTATATCATAAAAATTATATAAACCTAACATTATTTCGGGCACTGCATATTAAACGAACTTTTAAATTTCTTGAATATCGATAGTTAAATACCTTCTGTGCTGACTTGTTTACAAAGAAACACGAGAAACAAATGACTATACGATAAGAAAAGAGTAATTGTTTTAAGGACCAGTATATGTATACTATATGTTACAAATAAATTGTTATATTAAATGTTGTATACACATTCAGTACAACTGGAAGATTGGAAATGTTAAGATTTATTAAAACATTTTGTAACACACACTTTATTTTGTAAAAGGAATTCTGTAAACAGAATTAACGATTACGCATCGCCGTGTTCAAAAAGCTGTTTAACTCAACAATCTGTGGAGCACATCGCAAATAAGTTGTAGATAACGTCCGCCATAAATCAATGAATCTATAAATGAAATATTTTCGCATGGACTCCCAATTACGCCCTGCATTTTTTTGAAGTGATCATTTGGCGGATGTTGTATTTGTTTATGGGTATTGCGTGGGTGTTATTTCTCTTGAAACGATGTCTTCACGTTTCATGGGACATGATCATTCTTATTATGGTCTTACAAGGTCTCGTTGCTCTTGATCTTGAGACGTTTGGAGAAATGGCCTCGTGTACCATTTCTTCTGATTGGTACAGCCAATTTCGGTGGACTAACGTAGACCTCATAAAATTTCATATAAAAGACATCTACGGTAGATCCGGTTCCTAAGTACTGGAAAGAAATATGGCCATGTTTCATAGAGGGCGGTTCAATATTGGTTGACTGATTACAGCTGATCGACAACTGTGCCCGTGCGAAATTACTATTTTTATTATTTTATTAAATAACTATTTTTTATAAGATCGATTAAATTTTTTTTGGTGAAACTTCCGTTTATAGCAAAAATCAGAATTCGATGAAATTTTGAAAATAGGTTCTTTTTTGACTAAAATGACGATTGCCAGATGAATTTTTATTGCATCGGAAAAAAATTTTTTTATCACTTCAATGTCGCACTCTACCTTACCGACTTTCTATTTTATATAGAATATCTTCAATTAATTGTGAAAATGGATCATCTCCAGCCTAGATCATCTCACAGCGCCATAAAAATTCACACATATCATCTATAAACAAATCCTTTTTAATTTAAAGTAATACATATATGAGGTAAACTTGAAATTTTTAAAGACTACTCCTGGATAGTCGCGTGTGTGCTCTCCGCCCCCACCCCGACCTAACTGTTTGGCGTGGATTCCGAATAATTATACACTCTCATTTAACTTACCCTAATGTTTATTCAAACTATATATGTACACTTATAAGAACTACATACTTATTATAACTTCTGAAGATTATCGTACCGACTCGTGGCATTCATACGCTCAACCATGCTCAACCATTCTCAACCATTGTACCACTACCACTAACCACAACTCATTCTAATCACATAAATAATAATATAACTAAATAATAAATGAACTTTTCGGGTTAACCTAATCCAAATTAATTCTCATCGGATAATCTTCCCATTGTACATATTGATTCACTTGGTTTAACAATTGAAATTTTCTATACATTTTACATTAATTTCCAGAATATATATATATGATGCATGCGCACAGCATGAACATAAAGTACAAAGTCGGTAAGTCAGTAGTCGCTAAGGTAGAGCGCAACATTGAAATGATAAAAAATTTTTTTTCGACGCGCCAAAAATCCTTCTGGCAATCGTCATTTTAGTAAAAAAAGAACCTATTTTCAAAATTTCATCGAATTCTGATTTTTGCCATAAACGGAAGAACAGCCTTTTTTATAGCCATTAACTTGTAGGATGTAGAAGTAGCGGATAAAAGTTTAAGACGACCATTTTTTCAGTAGATTATCGCATTTTATTAGAGATACTACACGTCGAACAATTCTCAATTGTTCTTAACATTTACACATATATACGCACTCTATTTACGAACAGCCTGGACTCTTTCAAAACATGAACAGTGTTTGGCAGAATGCGCATGAAACTTTCAATGCTGTATATATTTGCTGCGGACATTACTTTAAGAATTACAAAGGAAAGTCACTAATGATTGAATTTCGTTAGAAAATTTGTTAATTTTTTATTTATATTTAATAAATATAATGAAGACAACTGTCAAATTTTAATGCAATTGCTAAGGTAGAACTCGATATATCTTGTACACCGGTTTGAAAACGCAACTCTGAGAAAAACGCGTTTAATGTTTACGACTGGAATTTTTCTGGCAGATATAACAACTCACTCTCGAAACGATACTTCAAAGAATATAATAATTTTTATTGAAGCCTGAAGTCCATGTAAAACCTATTGCATTCTTTTTCAAGACTTGGAACTAATATGTATGACAAGAACAAATTTTCAATTTGTTTGAGAATATCCAAAGTGTCCAAAATCAGAGAAACAATTGTGGACTTATTTAGAAAGTACTTGGAACAAAATCCAAGACGAAACATTAGGAAATCTCGCTGTTAGATTGCCTCGAATTGTAAACGCCATGATTACCCAGCGAGGTGGACATATTGATGAACGAAGTATTTAATAACTTTCATCTACAGTGACTCCCATTAATATTCGGACGCTCTAAAAAAACGATAACTGGTTAAACATTGAACTATACGACTTGCATTTTTTGGGGAAGCTAGAGCAAAAAGTTTGATATGCAAAAACATTCTTTCAAAAATTGCAATTGATCGGAGTTGCAGAAAACATACTAAAAGTTGCATTTTACAACTTTTTCATATAAATTGAAAAATATCCTCAAAAATTGCTGCAAAATTTAATGATTGTTTAAACGCATCTAATGTATTAATATTGTACATCACTGTATTCGAGAAAGTCTACAGAATCTTTTGCTGCAAAGTACAATCTGATATATTTTATAACATCACATTATTCGTTTAAAGTTGAAAAACATGTTTTTTTCAAGGTCATGTTTCTCAAAAACTGTGGCTGCAGAAGAAAAATTAACGACAGATTCGGAATCGACCCAAAAAAATCATAACAACCATTCGACAGAAATTGGAAAGATAATTGGAGTTGAAATTTGTTGGACAGTGTTGTTAGACCATACAGCGAATAGAATATCTCCTTCAATGTGTGCAGACTCCAAAATCGTTAATTACAAAATTGCAATATGAAATCTACGTTAAATACGTAAGCGCAACACCTATTAAGTCAGTACATTTCAAGATTCCTAAACATTGACTCCAACATTATTGATTTACACTGTCTTGAGCGCCAGTGTAAATTTGTAAAGCAAATTTGAAAGAGGAACCGCGGGGTCACCGTATAATTAATTTCAAAGTATGGAAATTTTTATTTTTCGCGCATATCATGTCCAGATGACGCGTGATGCTTATGAACAATCGAGTATATAAAAGAACCGACCTACCAATTATTCTCATTTTGTGAGCACGCGGCCCGTCCACGCACAGGTATCTAATTACTTGCTCACATTTTTTAATTATTGTCAACGAACATTGTAACATATTCTGCAAATTCACGTTATCAAAAAAGGTTTTTCATTCATTTTAAATGCTTCTCAATATTTCGAAATATCGTGCATAAATAAAATTTATTTCTACACTGGTGATGTTTGTGCATTTACGAAGAAATTAACTGGATGAAATCTGAAACAGTGAAAAATATAATAAAAAAATTATTGTGAAAATACTATTAAGGTAAAGGTACTAGTAGTTGACCAGTTAAGAGAAGTTTTCCACGCGAACAACAGTAACAATTTACTCTGTCATCAAACAGCGAGAGTCGATATCTGAAGACACTCTGTAAGTCTTCTAAATTATGTACCAAGGCCACTTTTGTAAAAAAGTTTACTTATACAAATTTAAGAAACATATTTAGAAATTCAGTAATTGCTTCAGAAGTTGACCACTCATGAAAATGAAAAATCTAGTAATTGACCTCCTATTCGTTAGTAGTTGACCACTTATACTATGTAGAAAGAAGGTTAAAGCAATAATGTTAGGAATCATTTTACTATCATTTAGTTTCAACAATTTCCAGCACAAATTACAATTAAAGAATGAAATAAGAAATAAAACAAATCAATTCCATAAAAAGTTTAATTGAGGAACATAGTAGTAAGTTCATAGACAATAATATTAGAGAAATTTAACCAACAGATGGTATGGCATCCGAGGTTCACTTTCATCAAAAGTGTACAGCTTATAAAAATCTTATTATTATGTTTTTCTATAAAATGGTCAATTACTTGTTCAGGGACAACTATTGGTACCTTTACCTTAAGTGGTGAAATGAATTTTTATTTATTGAGTCCCATAATCGATGCGCAATATTTTAATTTTACATAAAGATCCACAATTTGTTTAGAAGCAGTTATACTTTAATTTAATTATTAGTATCGAGTTTTTATTAACCCTTTTCACTCGAAGCTATTTTAACTCGAAAATTAAACATTTCTTTTGACCTAGAATCATTCAATTCTACAGGGTGTACCACTGTATCGAGAACGGCAGGATATCTCGGAAGACGGTGTCGTTATCAAAAAAGTGATCCTACAAAAGTTGTTTGGTATGACGGGCTAAGTTACGTGGTGTTAATTGTTTTTTTGTGGGTGGAGAACATTTCAAGGCCAGCTTGATTTTTTTTAATGGAATAGTATATTTTTTTCTTTAGAAACTAATATTCTGATTAAAATATTATTCTGATTTCGATGAAGGTAAATTGTTAGTATAAATCAATTATATGTTCTCGGCGCACAGTTTCGATCAAAAAATATTTTTGAAAATAATATCCTGATTAAAATACTATTCTGATTTCGATGAAGGTAAATTGTTAGTATAAATCAATTATATGTTCTCGGCGCACAGTTTCGATCAAAAAATACTTTTGAAAATAATATCCTGATTAAAATACTATTCTGATTTTGATGAAGGTAAATTGTTAGTATAAATCAATTATATGTTCTCGGCGCACAGTTTCGATCAAATAATATTTTTGAAAATAATATCCTGATTAAAATACTATTCTGATTTTGATGAAGGTAAATTGTTAGTATAAATCAATTATATGTTCTCGGCGCACAGTTTCGATCAAATAATATTTTGAAAATAATATCCTGTTTAAAATACTATTCTGATTTTGATGAAGGTAAATTGTTAGTATAAATCAATTATATGTTCTCGGCGCACAGTTTCGATCAAAAAATATTTTTGATCATATAATTGATTTATATTAAAATTTACGATCGAGAAACACGTAACTAGTAAATTGTTAGCTTGTGTTTACATACTGCATCGGTCGACGCCACTTAGCAGCGGCTGCTGGCTGTTGGCCGTCGACCGATGCAGTATGTAAACACAAGCTAACAATTTACCTTCATCAAAATCAGAATAATATCATGTAGTACATCTTTGGATTCGTCTCACTACCCGCTATTATTTTTTAAAGAAAAAAATATACTATTCCATTTTAAAAAATCAAGTTGACCTTGAAATGTCCTCCACCACTCCACCCCAAAAAAAACAATTAATACCACGTAACTTAGCCCGTCATACAAAACAACTTTTGTAGGAACACTTTTTTGATAACGACACCGTCATCCGAGATATCCTGCCGTTCTCGATACAGTGGGACACCCTGTATATTACTGTTTTCTTTGTATGAATATGAAATTGATTTAATACCTTTTAATTTAAATTTAATACCTCATACTATACTTAAATGTATTGATTAGAAACTAGCATATTTAATAATTGAAACTTTTTATTAATTAAAAATTAATAGTTTGAACAATGGTACAACAATTTTTAGGGGCGACTCTGATCCACCAGTTGAGTGTTAAGGGTTAATGATTTAAGCTGTTTTGTGCGCCAGTGAAAATTTGTAGAGCAAATTTGAACCGCAGGGTCAATTCAGAATTCCTACTATATCAAAAATCTCAAAAATGACAAACTGTGATATATTCTCTATGCATTGACGATCCCATTTTCAATTTTTGTCAAAATTAACAAAATGGCCGACGTTTTAAATTTAATGACTGAATTTCATTAGAAAATTTGTTAATTTTTTATTTATATTTAATAAATATAATGAAGATAACTGTCAAATTTTAATGCAATTGCTAAGGTAGAACTGGATATATCTTGAATGGAATTTTTCTCGCAGAGATAAGAACTTACTCTGGAAACGGTACACTCAATTTTGCTATACAGGGTGTCCCAAAACTAGTGTAGGAGCGGGAAATTTGAAGCGACATTTTTCGTTACAAAAATGGCTTCTGCGGCTTTTTTTAGGAGTTATTAACGAAAAACACGGACTAATCAGAGTGCAATCTAGACATGCGACGACACATTCGGCCAATTGACAGTTGGCGCGTTGGGTAGACTGTGCTGACTCGTGTCTAGGTCGCACTCTGATTGGTCCGTGTTTTTCGTTAATAACTCCTAAACAAAGCCGCGGACGCCATTTTTGTAAAGGAAAATGTCGCTTCAAATGACCCAAGGAATCTCCCATTTCCCGCTCCTACACTAGTTTTGGGACACCCTGTAGAATACCCAGTATAATTATCAGGCGTAGGAGCTACATGGATATTTCTTTCTTTTCTCAATAATGTTATTAGGTAAAAAATAATACGACGGAGTTAAATTGTTTCGATGTTTTTACTGTCTCGTATTTGATCTAGCGAACCTTATCATAAACGCATAAAATCAGCATTGTATTATCAACAATTTTGAATCTGGGAAGTTTTAAACATAATTTCTAGACAGCGGATTTTATGCATTTATGGCAACAGTGGATAGGTGCGATTTAAGACAGTAAAAATATTCGAACAACTTAAAAATACTATTATATTATTTTCAGCCTATTAAACATATTAAGAAAGAAAATGAACTTTCACTCCAGTTTATTGCAATACAGATAGAAAATTTTTATAATTTATAATTTTATAATTATTATATTTTTCTCGATCGTAATATTGGTTAATAAGAATTTAAATAATTGTTTTATAAATAATTATTTACTTATTATTATGTTTTTATTTTATCATATTATAATATTTATAATTATAAATATAATAATTTATAATTTATAATTATTAATAAATATAATATTTATTATTATATTTTTCTCGATCGTAATATTGGTTAATTAGAATTTTTTTCGCGGCGCTTAGGTTCGATCATTATTACTTTTTGTACTTTTTCCTTTTTCCTCTACTATTTGAATAGCACACGTATGATAATTCTTACATATTTGCTACAAGTAGAGCAAGTACAAAAAGTAATAATGATCGAACCGCCGCGAAAAAAATTCTAATTAGAAAATTTATATATTGCACAAAGGTCCGCTGTCTAATAATTTCGAACAAATTTTTCAAGACATTTTTGTTAATTTCTTCTTTGCTAGGACACTATTCAAAATGGAAACCGCAGTGATAACAACGTCCTACGTCCAATCTGCAGTTTTCTATTCGCTGGTTGCCATCACTACAGTGTTACTCTCTATTTACTTCTACATCGAAAGTTTACGATCAGTTCGATTATCGTATAAATTACCAGGTACGTGTAATTGCATGAATTTAAGGCGGTAGACTCGTTTCCAGAATTGCGAGGGTGCGGGATGCGCGTTCTGATTACTCGATAATATCATACAAAGATGGGATTTTTCAGTAGTCAAAATCGATTTTTTACATTTAAAAGGCGTAATTTGCATTACTCGGCAGTATGTAGTTATCACAGCCTGATGAAAATACAGTAAATGAAATGTTTTTCACATACAGCTGAAACTTCATATAATATGGGAAAAATATGGAGATTATGCTACGAATGTGTTTTAATCTCGAAAAAGTTCGTCAAAGTTGCGCAATTTCGAGAAAATTGTGGTTTTTCCAATACCACGCGTGGAAAAAATTTTTTTGAATCATGCTCTACATCATTTAACGTAGATTTTTTCACGCTGATTTCAAATTTGGTCTCAAAATTTTTCTGTGAACTGAGAATTTTCCAAAATGTCGAACTATTGTTAAACAGTTAAACTTTTATTTTTGCAAGGTTAGGAAACATTCGTACCATAATCTCCCTATTTTTAACATATTCTGTGAAGTTTCAGCTTTAATTAAACAAAATTTCATCGTTCCATCTCATTTCTATCGAAAGTTCTTTAATTTTGATGAATTGTGAGAAACCACAATTTTCTCGAAATTGCGCAACTTTGACGAATTTTTTCGAGGTTCAAAATATTTGTACCATAATCTCCATATTTTTCCCATATTCTGTGAAGTTTCAGCTTTAATTTAAAAAAATTTCATCGTTCCATCTCATTTCTATCGAAAGTTCTTTAATTTTGATGAATTGTGAGAAACCACAATTTTCTCGAAATTGCGCAACTTTGACGAATTTTTTCGAGGTTAAAAAACATTCGTACCATAATCTCCATATTTTTCCCATATTCTGTGAAGTTTCAGCTTTAATTTTAAAAAAATTGATCGTTCCATCTCATTTCTATCGAAAGTTCTTTAATTTTGATGAATTGTGAGAAACCACAATTTTCTCGAAATTGCGCAAATTTGACGAATTTTTTCGAGGTTCAAAAACATTCGTACCATAATCTCCCTATTTTTCCCATATTCCACAATGTTTCAGCTTTAATTTAAAAAAATTTCATCGTTCTATCTCATTTCTATCGAAAGTTATTTCTTTTTGAATCGAGTTAGGTCAAATTTCCACACTGTGCGCAGCAGGGCAGTGGTGATTGATCTCGGCTCGGGTATAACGGTGTGAACCACCACTAATCCAATTACAAAACTTCTTTATTTGTCATTATTATCTTATGGGACTTTCGCCAACATGTTTCTGATATTCTTCTGATTAAAATGAGATCAAACACGTTATAATTTCAACTGTATTTAGTGGTTTAATCGACGACGAAACTTTTGGGCGCAAAGAAGGACAGCGTATGGGAAAGAAAAAGACGAGGACAGTCGCCGTTGCTGCCAGAGTTCAAAGAATTTCGAATACGCTGTTCTTCGTTGTATAAATCAAATATATGTTCTCTGCGCACAGTTTCGATCAATAATAAAAGTAATAACTAAGCAAATTAGCAATAATTAAGTTTAACTCAACGTTTCGATCCAGTTGTGGATCATTTTCAAGAGCAATTGCGTCTGAAAATATATATAAACAAAATATATTGGGTATTTCACAAAGTTAATAAAACTGTAAATAATATTTTAAAGAAACATACTTGCTAAATGTAAAGAAAGGTTTTAAAAATACAAATAATGACTGAGTTCCATGCTGGTCTACATTGAACTGAAGCAACTAACCGTTGAGGGAAAGAGCAAGCACAAAAATATTGGAAAAAGATTGTGGTATTGACGCTCTACCAATCAGATTCTTTGATTGACAAGTCTTCAATCGATGTTAGGCGGTAAATTCAGTCAGTTCTTCGTTGTGTTCGTCAAACTTTCATGGTTCATTATACCGCTAAATACTGTTGAGATTGTATCGTGTTTGGTGTCATTTTAATCAGAAACATGACACAAATAAGTTGGAAAGAGTCCCATGAAGAAATAATGAAAGATGAAGAAGTTTTGTAATTGGATTAGTAGTGGTTCACACCGATACGCTTCCTTTTCTACGTTCGGCTTCGTTTGCACTCTCGGCGCGGTAGACGCAGCCTACTATAAAAAATAGTGTCCCTACACGATACTTCCCCGTGCAGAACACAGCCGTTTGCAAAACAACGCGACTTTACTGTAACACAAAGATGGGATTATTCGACAGCATGTAGCTGTCATATCTTTATGAAAATAGCTACGTGCGCAGTTGTTTGCTTCCAAATAATGGAAATTACGCCTCGTAAACGAAAAAATAGGACTTCTGAGGGCGATAACGACCCAGATCGATCTTTTATCTAGCGGTTTTGACTACTGATAACCCCCATTTTTGTATCATTGAGAAATGAGAACGCACATCCAGCATTCTTGTAATCCTGGAGATACGAGTCTGCTCTGTTAGTGAATGAATAAGGCGTGGATTATTTCTAAACATGGTTTTATTTTCTAGGTCCGAAACCAATTCCGATCATAGGAAATGCATTGATAACATTTGGTGTGCATCCGAATGACATGTTGGAGAAGCTGTTAACATATGAAGTTTACGGACCGGTCATTCGTGCTTTTCTAGGTCGAAAAGTAGTGATAGCCATATATGATCCTCGAGATGTTGAGATAATTCTTAGCAGCACGGTTCATATAGACAAGGCTACAGAATACAGGTAACTGTATAGTCTGTAATGTACAGTAATGTCTTGAAAGTTGTCGGAGGGCTGTACGCGAAAGTTGTCGGAGTGCCTACCCCCATTCCATCGCTTGTCAACGCTGCGTCGGGCCGCAGGGCGGCGATGTTTGATGTCGGCTCGGGTATATCGGTGTGAACACCACTACATTGACACCATGAATCGAATTTTCAAACTGCTTAAATTTAATAATTTTTTTATGAGATTTTACTGGCTTATTCCTGGCATTTTTCTGATTAAAACAAGACCAAACACGATATAATTCAAATTTTATTTAGTGGTGTAATCGACGATGAAAGTTTCATTTGCACGGAATAACAGTGTGTGGGAAAGAGTGAGACGTGCATAGTCGTCGTCGTCGGCACAGTTCAAAGGCCCGCGCGTTCTCACAATGAAATGACAATTAAAAATGCCTTCTTTTTCATTATTTGTTGGTTTTATACAAAAAGAAAAACTGTATTGTTTACTCTATTGTTTAAAATACCAATGCGACGGTAACACTTTTATTAATAACTTATTGGTGATAATTTTTCTGATTATCTAATATAAGTCGTTTAAATATTCGCGCATATGTTAAATGTATGATAAATTATAAATTATGCTTCACAAGTAGAGTATGCCCTTCGACAACTTTCAAGACATTACTGATGAGCCAAATTGTATCGTGTTTGGTCTCGTTTTAATCAAAATATTGCCAGAAAAATGCCAGACATAAGCCAGTGAATGTCCCATAAAAAATAATGGAAAATTCGATCAATTCTTGTATCATTCTGTCCTTCTTTAGATTGTAGACTATACAGGCAGTCATAAATCAGAAGTCGAGCCAGTCGTCTCGAAAGTTGTCGGTCCAAAGAACAGTATTTTGACAACTTTCAAGACATTACTGTAGTGCGTATCGGAAGCTTAGACGCGCTCTATTATTTTAACAAAAACGTACCCTCTGATGAATCTTCGATTGATCTTTTTATCGTACGTTTAGAACACTTTTTGATCAATTATGATTACCACTAAAACTGTTCATATACAGGGTGAGTCAGCAGAAACAGACCACCTGATGTTAGTAGATTTCTTGTAGGTGGACGCGTAAAGGACATATGAAGGTCAACTTCATTTTTTTAAATGGAATTAGGTATTTTTTAATACATCAATCGATGCAGCTGGACATTCGTTATAAAAAAGTGCATTTTACAACTAAAATACTATTAACAAAATTATTTTATATGAAATTAATTCCTCAATTTAAATTTTATATATTAAATACTATTAATAAAATCATTTTATATAAAATTTATACCCCAATTTAAATTTCATAAGTCAAATACTATTAATAAAATCATTTTATATGAAAATTTAATTCATTCCTGAATTAAAATTAAATTTTTATAAAATATTTATTTTTCATAATTTTTAAACGGAAAAGCTTCTTCGATTTTTTATTATTTATTGTTTTTAATACAACAAATAAGTTATTATTATCTCTATGTATGTCGAAAAGTTAGTAGTGCAGGAGATATTTCAATTTAAATAACTCAAAACGTACCATTACTGTCGTACTAACACGTTACAATAGTAAGTAAACGCTAATGACTTAGTTAGTATGACTGTAATGATATTTCAGAGTTATTTAAATTGAAATACCTCCTGAACTACTAACTTTTTGACATACATAGGTTATTGTTTATAACGAATGCCCAGCTGCATCGATTGATGTATTAACACATACCTCATTCCATTTTAAAAAATGAAGTTGACCTTCATATGTCCTTTACGCGTCACTTCAAATGAACAATTACTGAGATATTTTTTAAACAAATTTTATTTGAAGCGGTGTTCGGAGTACAATGATTGCAATGAACAGCACTTCGAACACCGCTTGAAATAAAATTTGTTTAAAAAATTATTCATTTGAATTCCAAATTTGTGTAATACATTTTTACGCAAAATTTAATGATTTATCCGAATTCGAAAAAAAATATTAGACATTCCATTTAAAAAATCGAAGGTGACCCTAATATCTCAATAAAAAGATAAGGTAATAAAAACAGATTAGAGCACTGTATGTCCCCCTAGATACCATGCAACTTTTGTTTGAAACATTTTTTCGTGCACGAAATCCTGTATTTTAAATTACAATTAATTATTCGCAACCACCTGATTTTTTATAATCAATTAGAAGTATTATGTTACGAAATGATATGTCACAAATATTTTTCAAAATTTATAATTTACAAGGTTATATGCAAAAAGGAAAAAGGTATTTTTTAAAACATTTTCATTAAAACTCTTGATGAAAATTTAAAGTATGTGTTTTGTAGATCTTTGTTACATAGTTATACATAAACTGAACATTTCATCAAAATTGATTGACGCATAAAGAAACGAACAATATACGATTCTGTATATTTTAAGCAGAAACTGTCCAAGAGTCGTGTAAAATTGCGATTCTTTTGTTTGTGTAACTACTATAGATCAACAAAACATATTTTTTCACTAAGGGCCCAAATAAAAAAATTTTGAAAAATGAATTTTTCATTTCTGCATGTGTCCTTGTAAATTATAATTTTTGGATAATCGCTTCAACAATGCTTTTAATTGATTATAAAAAATCAGGTCGTTTGGTACAATTATACACAAATTATTCTATTTTAAGTGACGTATGAATACTTTTTACACCCACTGTATAATGTCATGACTATCGTAGCGTGATTCTACGCACTCGGTTTGGTGGAAATTAATACAAGGAAGCTGTAGAATCTTACTGTGGTAATCGCGACATATCATTTCTATACACCCTGTACAAGACTCAAGCATAGACGAGGAACCTTCATATGAATGGCTCCCTGCAGGATACTTACCTCAGAAACAGAAGGATTCGTCATGGCAATATGGTATAATGTCATAGTTACAAGAAACTGCAGGAAACACTTAATTACAGAAACTGTGAGCACTGATGCACGCAGAAATTGTCGCGAATACAATAAAATAATTCTACATATACACAGAGTTGGGTGAAAATGTTATTTACATAAAAATTTCGAATAATGTGGGTTTAAAACCGATTTGGAAAAAACCATTTTATTCGAAAATTTTATTTAAATAAGATTTATGCCCAACTCTGTATATACAGTGTGTGTACAAAGTATTGATACACATTTTAAAAACGAATAACTTTTTCAAAATTGAACCCAACAGTATAAGTTTTTTCACGTTAGAAAGATCAATTTACTAACTAATGTGTAAATACTTTTTTTTCAATTGTTATTGGTCGCAATTGCGAAGCAAAACGTGAAGGTTACATTGTTTTTACATTGTTTACACGATTTTTACATGGTTCATCTGTGCCTGTAATGAAAATTGGAAACATGTATTTTGCAAATCTAAGTAAGTTATATACATGTACAAACTTTCGTTGAAATCGGTTGACATCATAGAAAAGCTATGGGTATGGTGAGATATAAACAATCATTGAATTTAGAGTTAGCGATACATTAAAAACGCAGATTCTTACATTTTTGGTTGTTTTCAATCAATTATATTTCATAAGAACCTTGATCGATTTCGATGAAACTTTGTACATGTATAGGATAACAGTTACCGGATTTTTAGTGACGTGGCGGGGCACTTACCTGTCAAAAACACTGCAAATTGCTCAACTTTAAGGAACCATAACTTTCGAACCCTTGATCCTACAGGAACGAAACTTCGATTCCTAGGCTCTCCTCGTTCAAATCTACTGGAGTACATACCAAATAGATAATAAATTATAGCAGAAACGCACAAATTTTTGGTCCCGTAAAGTAAAGAGCAACCGAATAAAATCTTTATGCATCCATCTAACAGAATTGAGTAGATGAAATTCGAAATTGTTGGAAAACTTTTAAAATTTAATATGTCAATACATGATTTCTCCTGTATTAACACTACGGAAGAAATAACGTTCAATTTAGTTTCTATTCCTTGCAATCGATACTGACAATTTTTATTTTGCATGAAGATCTGCAGTCTATTAATAAAACTAGAAATTGCTATTCATTTGAATTTAGATATAACACACTGACTGATTGAAAATTAAGATGTATCAGTGTATCAGTGATTGAAAATTCCAATGATCATATTACAGGTTCTTCAAACCATGGTTGGGAGACGGTTTGCTGATCAGCACAGGTGATAAGTGGAAATCGCACAGGAAAATGATAGCACCAGCCTTCCATCTGAACGTGTTAAAATCATTTGTTCCATTGTTCTACGAAAACAGTAGAGACTTAGCGATACGGTTGCGCGAGGTAGTGGGAAAAGAATTCGATTGCCACGACTACTTGGTAGCAGTGACTGTTGATATCCTAATTGAGACAGCGATGGGTATAAAGTCCGGCAAGAACCACAAACCAAGTTATGACTACGGCATCGCTGTAATGAAGTAAGATGTTCAAAATAATTATATTTCCTAATATTTCTTCATTATTCAAATGTGAATCGTTGTTCGAATTACATTTTTTTTTACAAACTATAATACTCATATTTTATATACAGTGGAATGTTCAATATTTAAACTATGGTAACTTCGTTTCAAAAAAGTAATCAATTTACACTGGTATTTAAGCTCGAAGTCTCTAGTTTGCCAGACCATTAATCATTTTTACTAGGATATTGGTGCAGGATATCATTGTTGTACTATTTTTTAACAAAATCATTAAAATTCGAATATCAAGAATTTCTCGAGAATGGACAACTTTGTAAATAAGTTGTTCCGTTCGACCGAATGTCACTTTTTATTAAAAACAGTTTTTCAAATTAAAAAATAGTTCAAAATAGTTGTGTAACCCTTTCAGTTCGAAGCAATTTTAATTCGAAAATCAAGACATTTCTTTCAACCTAGATGATTTTTATTCCATGTAATCTTTTTTACATTGTGCAGATAGAATGAATCTGTTTTCTCATAAATGAGTTGAGTTTTTTCGAATTTATAGAATAAACGAATTTAAAAATATTCAAATCGTTTTCAATAATAGTATGACAAAAGGGTTAAGGTAGAATCGTCAGATTGACACTTGTGTCCTCACTCTATCTTCGCTTTCCACCGCGCTATTCCTCTACGCTTCAGCTACGGCTCTGTCACGTGACGCGTTTCATCTTTGTCACGCATGTTTCCCAATGTCACGTGATTAATCTGGTACTGGCGGAGAGTTATTAACGAATAATTGTTTTAAATGAAAAAATATTTTTTTAACTACGTTTTTGAGACGGACTAAAAATAATTATTTAAATAAAAATTAAAACGAACTAAAAATAATTATTTAAATAAAAAAGATAAATAATGAAACAAATTTAAATATACGGACTAAAAAGTACAATTAAGATGGATTAAAATGTACTAAAAAATGTGAAATAAAATTTTCCCTAGCCTCATACAGATGTCTAACCCCATACAGATAGTGCTAAAAATTTGTGATTGTGCATTTTTAAAAGCTATGAAAGTACTTGTAACTTAAATCAGTAACAATTTTATTGCACTGCAAATGATATGTCTTTACTATTATGTTTCGCCCCACGTTTTTCGTTTTAAATCTTACAAGTATTTTCATATCTTTTAAAAATGCACAATCACAAATTTTCAGGACTATCTGTATGGGGTTAGACATCTGTATGAGGCTAGGGAAAATTTTATTTGATATTTTTTAGTGCATTTTAAATTATACTTTTTAATCCGTCTTAATTGTACCTTTTAGTCCGTATCTTAAAATTTGTTTCATTATTTACTTTTTTTATTTAAATGATTTAAATAATTATTTTTAGTTCGTTTTAATTTTTATTTAAATAATTATTTTTAGTCCGTCTTAAATTATAGTATATTAAAATTTGTTGCATTATTTATTTTTTTACTTAAATAATTTAAATAATTATTTTTAGTTCGTTTTAATTTTTATTTAAATAATTATTTTTAGTTCGTTTTAAATTTTATTTAAATAATTATTTTTAGTCCGTTTTAAAAACATGGTTTAAAAAAATTTTTTTTTTATTTAAATAAGTATTTTCACCTCAATTCGAATCTCTGCTTTAAGTCCCTTTCTCTTCATAAAAAGAATCCTCCACTATTTTCTATTAATAGTTTTCCATATATTTTTCTTCGAAATAGAATGTGCGACATAATTCACCGACGACAGTACAACGCACTATTGCGATTCGATCTTCTCTTCAACATGACGAAGTTTTCAAAGAGACAAGAGAATCTGCTGAATACTATCCATAGTTTAACGCGGAACGTTATTCGAAAGAAAAAGGAAGAAATTCGCAAGAGAGAAGTTGAAGATGTCTTAAAACCAGTCCAAAATACACCTTCAGATGAAACCAGCAAGGAAGATAAATTCAATATCAATAAAAAGAATGAAACCACAAAACTACACTACGTGAGGGACGATCTCGACGAAATGGATGACAATGACGTTGGTGAAAAAAAGAGACTCGCTTTCTTGGATCTTCTCGTGGAGATGGCGAAATCTGGTGCTCAGTTGACTGATGAAGAAATCAAGGAGGAAGTCGACACTATAATGTTTGAGGTAACTTGATTAAAAAATTGATATTGATTAAATAGACTCTAGTCTATTGAACACATAATTATTAATTATAATATTAATTATAATTATAACATAATTAATGTTATGTGTTCTCTAGAACACATAATTATTAATTATAATATTAATTATAATTATAACATAATTAATGTTATGTGTTCTCTAGAACACATAATTATTAATTATAATATTAATTATAATTATAACATAATTAATGTTATGTGTTCTCTAGAACACATAAACAATATTTATAGATTTTAACTTGAAAGAGAGTAGTCTGAAATAAATTAGTTAATTCTATGTTAGAATATAACTGCGTTTATTTCGAAAACTATTGTGGGCTGTTCTTCCGTTTACCGTACACCTCAGAATTCGATGAAATTTTGAAAATAGGTTCTTTTTTTACTAAAATGATGATTGATTGTGAGGTGAACTAGGCTGGTCATGATCCATTTTTACAATTAATTGAAGATATTCTATATAAAATGGAAAGTCGATAAGTCGGTAAGGTAGAGCGCGACATTGAAATGATAAGAAATTTGTTTTCGACTCGCCAAAAATCCTTCTGGCAATCGTCATTTTAGTAAAAAAAGAACCTGTTTTCAAAATTTCATCGAATTCTGAGGTGAACGCTAAACGGGAGAACAGCCATAGCATACCCAAATTTATAGCTAATTTTGATTATAAATTTCGCATTATTTGAATATTTGATGCTCGATTTTAAATTGTTAGAATACATAATTCTTCTCCTAATTGACGTAAAAATATTCGGCGATAATTCAATTTTTCACGCAACATGCTATTGTTTGAGACGTATATGAAATAGACAACGCCAGATTTCGTTTGATTTGTAGGAAAGTTTATTTTAAACAATTTTTTAGAAACTTTGAAGAATAAATTAAAGTAAATGATTCGCTAGATGATTAATTTAATGCAATCATGCGCGTAGTTCTATAAATATAAATACATGTTGACACGTCGCGAGATCAAATCAAAAGGATGAAGAACAGTTGCCGCTTGGCACAAGGAGGAATTCTCTAGTTTTTTTGCCATGACAACTGTTGATAATTAACAACGACAGTTGCGGATAACATTACAAAGAATATTTAGATTTCGCGCCGCTACGGATATTTCGTACCGCTATGGATATTCCCTACATACTTTTAAAAATTTCAAGTTTACCTTGTATACGTATTACTTTAAATTAAAGAGGATTCGTTTATAGATGATATATGTGAATTTTTATTGCTCTGTGAGGTAAACTAGGCTGGTGATGATCCATTTTTAAAATTAATTAGAGATATATATAAAATAGAAAGTTGGTAAGTCGGTAAGGTAGAACGCGACATTGAAATGACAAAATTTTTTTTTGACTCTTTTATCAGATTTTAGTCAAAAACGAACCTATTTTCAAAATTTCATCGAAATTTAATCACTTTTTTTATGACTGCGTCTACCACGCCGAGAGTACAAACGTAGCCGAACGTAGGAAAGGAAAGCATGTAAATATGGAGCACGAGACCGAAGCGTATCGGTGTGAACCACTACTAATCCAATTGCAAAACTTCTTTATGTTTCATTATTTTTTCATGGGACTTTCGCCAACTTATTTCTGACATTTTTCTGATTAAAATGACACCAAACACAATATAATTTCAATTGTATTTAGTAGTCTAATGAACGATGAAAGTTTCGAACCCAGTTTCTTTCCCATACGCTGTCCTTGGCATCGTCGATTAAACCATTAAATACAGGTGAAATTATATTTTGTTTGGTGTCATTTTGATCAGAAAAGTGCCAGAAATAAGTTGGTAGAAATCCCATGAAAAATTAATGAAAAATAAATAAGTTTTGTAATTGAATTAGCAGCGTTCACACCGATACTGAGCACCTGATAAATAACAAGAGTTTCTGTATCTCGATGACAATATCAAATAGTCTCAATCTTAATTAAAATCTCAATCGAGTTTGACATTAATTTTATAAAAGGATTCTAATCAGTTGGAAAACTACTATTTTCTCAAGTAATTCGTATTTTTGAATTCACGTTTCCCTTGTTTATCGAAGACTATAGGTATATTCATGATTAAAATTTTAATCATTATTGATAATTGTAAAATCAAATTGGAAAGTCATTGTTAGGTTGATTTTACAACTATTCACTGACATATTATCCTCGCAATTATCATATGTAAGCGAACAACTTTTGTATTAAAAACTAATTTAATAATTTTCAGGGACACGATACCACTGCTTCTGGTTCCAGTTTTGTTCTTTGCGTTCTTGGTATTCATCAAGATGTCCAAGTAAGTACACCGATCTATTCTTCATTATAATTTTTAATATAATTTATGATGAGGAAGGCAACATTTAAATTCAAAGCCAGAAGATATTCTATATAAAATAGAAAGTCGGTAAGTCGGTAAGGTAGAGCGCGACATTGAAATGATAAAAAAAATTTTCTTCGATGCGCCAATAAACCTTCTGGCAATCGTCATTTTAGTAAAAAAAGAACCTATTTTCAAAATTTCACTGAATTCTGATTTTTGCTATAAACGGAAGTTTCGCCCAGTTTTCTTTGCGAAAAAGTAACGCAGGAAAACTTCCCGCAAATGCTGTTTTTTCGTCAATTTTCAAAATTTTCCATGATTGAAAAAATATGATCCGCACGAGCAAGCCAAACACTGTTGACTGATTTTGACTGGTTATGAATAGAGCTTCAAACTGACGTGTATGTCAATGATTTGCTACAGCGTATACACAAATGTTAACATCTAGTGTCAAATTCCGTTTTTTAGGTTATAGACCAAATACAATTTGGTACTCTAGTTCAAACTGCACCTACCCATTTACGTCACGAATGCATAAAATCCGCAGTCCACTGATGACTTAAAAATATTTACGTTTATTTACAAAACTTTGAACATCGTTTGCGAGATACATTAACAGAACTTATTGCGAACAGACGTGTCGACCGAAATTCATTTTGAAAAAAAGAACACGAAATTTTCGCCTTGAAACGAAATCCTTAAAGTAAGATACAGACTTGTGACAGAAAATTGACATTTACCTTTTACCTTCCTAATGCTATGATATTACATATTACTTGTCGCGTATATGTTCGACACTGTACAACATGTTTTACGGTATGAACGAATTTATTTCAATGTGTATAAATAAGCTATTATATCTCTCCGATCTTCTGCCTTTTTAATACCATTGAAAATCATTCGTGTGCCAGGAACGAATTGCCTGGGGAACTCCAAATACTCGTTTAATGTTGCCTCGTTCCATGTGATGCCTTTACTCTTCATAGCGTCCGTAAAGTTGAAACCGGGAGTGGCTAAATTTATTATTAACATATTACATACCGACGATTATTTCACAATATTTGAAAAGTCTCCGATTTACAGGTAAGGATTTCATACTGAATTGTACAATATAATAAATTGAATGATATCGGTGCTAGGTTCGATCTTTTTTAGTGTATAATTTTTAGTATATAATACTAAAAATGATCGAACCTAGAGCCGATATCATTCAATTTATTATATTACTAATTTTCGATCGAGAAGAATTTAACCTTTATTATGAATTTTACAACAACAGTAGCAATTTCACTCGTGAAGTAATTAATAGCATAAAGATCTGCAGTCTATTCGATGAAATTTTTGCCGGAATCTACTAAACGCATTTTTTAAATATTATCGCTATAGGCTCGGAAAAAAATTTGACAAACATAATTTTTTAAATTTTGTATGATGTCTACCAATTACAACAAATTTTTGTTTACTCATTCTTTAGCAAACTAGACGGTTTACCATCTTTAAAAAATTCGAATCCTTTAGAGCAATTTTAAACAAGTTGTGCGATTTTTAACTGTATCCAGTTAATATTGTACCAGACTGTAGCAAGGTCATTTTGAAGTCTATTAATTACTTTTCTGGCCGGTGAGGGTGACAAATTTACATTACATTAGAAAAAGTAAAAAGGAGGTATTTATATAGATTGTTAGCAATTTTTACGATAACATAAATTTATTGATTAAATTCCTCATAAATACGACATTACAATCTCAATGAGTAGAAATTGGAAAAATTGGAGCTTGACATTTTCACGGTTTCGGTAGTTTTAGTGTTATTTATTCTTTAATCATATAGTAATTTGTTTGCGGTCACAACAGTTGTTTGAAATATTGCTTTTTATGTAATTGATTCGGAGAATTGCTAAAATCTGTCAATTCAGATATTGAAATGCACAATGAATTCGTGGAGCCAACAACGAGTTAGAATGTTACATTCCTAGTTTTCTATTTGATTTGTTTAAAATATTTATATTTGCCCTGGAAAATTGTGATTTTTTAAAAATTAAGATAGATATACGTACCACCACTAGTTCTGCCAACGACACCAAATAAATTCGGACCCATTTTATTACTACCACCTTGATTAACCGTGTGACACATTGAGCACATCCTGGTAAATAATTTCTTCCCGTTCGCAACGTCTCCCATTTTCAACAAATTATTGGCTATCTCTAATGTCGAAGGTTATGTCAACTACATATTTTTAATAACATTTCTGTCATACGACACCTATAGATTTTCACGGCGTTTATGGCGATTTACTTCATCATATTGTTTTATTCATAGCGTTTCATAAACTCCTAATTTCAGCATGGTTACAGCTGCAACTCTCGAATGAAACGTAGTTAGCTTTGATAATTGGTGGAGACCCCGAACACAAACCAAGATCCAAGATACAAATTCTACGTTCTTCTCATAGAAACATTTCAAACTCAAACTCTAATTTGGGAAAATTTATAATACAGTAAAGTCGCGATTCTTGTCAAACAGCCTGTGTTATACACGGACAGTGATCTCATACCGACATTATGTTTTCATAACTGCGTCTACCGCACTATCGCTTTATACAGGGTGAGTCCGTAGAAACGGAACACCTGAATAACGCGGCTGCTATTGGTGCTAGGAAGAGATGCATCAGATGGAACTTGCATGGTTTCGAGGGGGAATTAATCCGATGTTAGTAGCTTTTTTGTAGGTGGACGCGTAAAAATATATGAAGGTCAACTTCATTTTTTGATGCAGCTGGACATTCGTTATAAAAAAGTACTAACCTATGTATGTTGAAAAGTTAGTAGTTCAGGAGATATTTTAATTTAAATAACTTTGAAATAACATTACTGTCGTACTAACACGTTACATTAGTAAGTTAAATCTAACGACCATATATATATATATATATATATATATATATATATATATATATATATATATGTAATCTTAGTTGACCAGGACTAGGGTTTAATCAGAATAATCAAGGATGGTTTCTCTGAAATAAATAAAGTTTATCCTTTATTTACATTCGCTGAGTTAAACAAGCTTAGTCACTGTTATTTACAAACCTGAAATAAACAAAGAATCTACATTCAAAGTTTATTCTGTACTCTATTTTAATTTTAATTCCTTTATACTAATCTTATAATACTTTTATTGTGGAGACTGATTTTCTAACCTCTGATAACGGCTCTCTCACTATCGCATTACTCTCCTGCTCTGCCGACTAGATAATAATTACTTTAATGGCCCGCGTGTTAGCGCGGGAGTATTCAAAATTAATCTGAAGGAAGTAAACTTCCTTACATCTCCCCTCCCCGGGGAGAAGATTTGTTGTAAATTTTCATATTCTTTTATCATCATTATGCATTGGTTTTGCTCTCGGAATCAGTTTTGTAACGTGAAATAGGTTAGATTCTTTTTTCTTACGTTCTGTATTGATTTTATATATTGAGTTTGATATCTTTTCTTGAATTTTGTGTGGACCAATTCTGATTTCGTCCAATTTTTTCCTATTTAAATGATTTCCGTTTTCAATGTATACTAGGTCACCAACTGTAAAATCGTAGTCTTTTCTGTGTTCATCAAATAATTTTTTGTTGTAATTATGGTACTTTATACTATTTTCTAGTGCAGTTTTTCTATCTTTTTGTATGTTATTATATGTTTTGTTTGATTTTAATTCTTGAGGTAATATTGCATTGTCTGTGCCTTTTAACAAGTGTTCTGGGCTGAATTTAGTTACTGTATGTGTTGTTTTGTTATATTCATCTATACATTTATGTGCAATTGTTGTCCATGCAACCTTTTTCTTTTGTTCGTTCAGTTTACATCTTATTTTGTTTACTAATGTCTGATTTAACCTTTCGTTTAACCCGTTTGAGAAAGATGCATTTACCGCGGTAAATATTAACGGAATATTTTTTTCCTTTAAAAAGGTTTTGTATTCCTGAGAGTTTATACCTGGATATTGATCTGATAAAATCTTTTTTATGTTCCCGTGTTTTAATACTTCATTTGTTAGTTTTATGAAGTCTTTGCCCATTTGTGTTTTAGAATTTAATATAAATTATTAATATATATACAAACATTCATTTTTACATTTATAAATAAATATATAGAGCACACAAAATATATAAATATAATATATAAATATATAAAGCACACAATGGCGGCGCGGGTTTACAAAGAGTGAGAGAGAGAGAGCATTAGCCGGGGTGTACAGTAACCACTTGATTCTTGTCCCAGATTCGACGACTCGATTCTTGTCCAGGCCTACTCATTCCACTGGCTGTCAACGCTGTCCCTCGCCGCAGGGCGGCGGCTATTGTTCTCGGCCCGGGTATATCGGTGTAAACACCACTACATTAACACAACGAATCGAATGTTCAAACATCTTAATTTTCATTATTTTTTTATGCGACTTTCAAAACATATTTCTGGTATTTTTCTGATTAAAACAAGACCAAACACGATATAATTTCAATTGTATTTGTTGGTTTAATCCACTGTGACAGTTTCGTATGGGAAAGAAAGAGACGCGAACAGTCGCCGTCGCCGGCAATTCAAAGGCCCGCGTATTTTCACAATGTGTATTGCCAATTAAAAATGATCTATTTTTCATTAGTTCTTGGTTTCATTGACTTTATGGTATAACTGTTGGATATGGAAGAGGATAACGAGTGAGCAGGAAAGAAAAACTGTATTGTATGCTCTATTCTTTAAAATACCAATGCGATTAGCACATTTATTAATAACTTATTAAATGAAAATTTATCTGTTTAGGTATTCGTTTATGTAATCATTTAAATTTTTTTATTCTTTAATTCTTTAAGAACATATTTTCGAGATGTTTATTTGCCTATTTAAACATATTCTATAGCGTATGCTGAATGTATGATAAATTATAAATTATGCTTCCCACATATAGAGTAAATATGGACTAAATTATATGGTGTTTGGTCTTGTTTTAGTCAGAATATTGCCAGAAACAAGCAAATGAAAGTTTCATAAAAAAATAATGAAAAATAAAGCATTTTGAATTGGCATTACATTGTGAGAACACGTGGGCCTTTGATCTGTGCCGGCGACGGCGACACGCTGCGCGTAGACCCAGCTGTAAATCAGAAAATCAAGTCCTCATCACGATTCTTGTCCGCTCCACGAACAGCCCCTGGGACAAGAATCAAGTGATTACTGTATAACGTTCTCTTTCTAATTCATGACAATTAGAAAGAGAGCGCTATACACCCCGGCGCCATTATGTGTTTCAATTCGCCCGTAAGCCGGCGCAGTTTATCTCTATAGTCTGTGATATATATATTTTACTTAACAAAAAGATAACGTTTCGTCGACCATGGGAGCAGCCATTTTTTATTTACATCAAATGCACGGAAAAGCGTTCCGTTTAAAAGCGCCGCATCATCACGCATCATGCGCATTAACGAAACGGAACGATACCAATGCGCGCATCACATTGAATGCGATCCATGCACTCAATGCATGAAACGGAACGCACCCAATGTCGGTATGCGCTAGTTGTCCGTGCAGAACACAGGCTGTTGAACAAGAAACGCGACTTTACTGTATACATTAACGAAACCTTAATATAATTACATCTCGATTTAAAGGAAATTAATAACATACGTATTTATTCAATATCTGTTCAAAATCTTCATCACCAGTCTGACACGATATTATAGAGAGGGGTTAATGTTGCGACTACATATTAAAACGTTTGAAGATATGAAATTTGTACATTTTGTAGATACAGTGATTCACGAGTAAAAAGTATTTAAACGCACTTTAAAACAGAATGATTTTTTTATAATGGTACCAAACGACATCATGTTTTGTAACCAGTTAGAAGCATTGGTTTACTAAAAAATCTGCAAAAAAGATTTTGCAAAAATTACAATTTACAAGGTTACATGCAAAAATAGAAAACGCATTTTTTGAAACTTCTGTTTTGACACTTAATAAAAATTTAAAATATATGTTTTGTGGATCTATGTTAGTTATACACACGCTGAAAATTTACATGTGGTTAAAGGTGGTGAAAATCAATTTCTGCTCAAAATCTACAGTGATTCTTACATCTTTCGATGCGAGTCGTTGTTTTCTGCGTATAACTAACATAAATTTAATGTTGTCGGCGCACTGGTTCGATCAATTAGACAATAAGCAAGTTTGCAAAAATATTACATGAAATTAAATTGGAAAATTGAATTATAAATATTTAATTTAATTTAATTTCATGTAATATTTTTGCAAACTTGCTTATTGTCTAATTGATCGAACCAGTGCGCCGATAACATAAAATTTAGTTATAAACAATTGACGATCAAGACACAGAGAACTGTTATAACTAACATACATGTACAAAACGCGTATTTTAAATTTTCATTACGGGCTCTAATAAAAAAGTTTTAAATGGTGCCTCTTTTACTTTGTCATGTAATTCTTAGCAATTGCAATTTTTTCAAAATCTTTTTTGCGTGACATTTGGTAAATCAATTGTTCTAATGACTAATGGACAGTCAGGTCGTTTGATCTGATCACAAAAAGTGATATCGTTTTAAAGTGCGTTCATGCAGAATACTTTGATGCATAGTTTTATTATGTGAAAAAAGAAGACAAACTCATCTCACAATATTTACACTCTAGCAACGAGTATACGAGGAACTACAACAAATTTTCCAAGGATCCAATAGGCCTTGCACTTTCCAAGACACTTTAGAAATGAAATATCTTGAGAGAGTAATTCTGGAAACTTTGCGACTTTTCCCACCAGTACCTGCCATTGCTAGACTGCTGAAAGAGGACGTTAAAATTGGTAAATTTTACAGATATTTAATAATAAACATTGAACCCTCAGCTCTCGAATGGTGTCTCCGAGTCACCACTAAAAATTGCTGTACCATTACTTAAAATATTATTTAGATTATTTAATATGTTGGTATCTAATCTCAATTGTTAAACATTTAAGTATTGTACGAGGTATTATATCAATTTCATACGAGTATTCATACAAAGAAAACAATTATAATAATATAGAAATGAATTATTCTAGATCGGAAGAAATGTTTAATTTTCGAGTTAAAATAGCTCGGTTGTATAAAGAGTTAAATAATATATATATAAAATATATATAATATATAATATAATATATAATATAATATAATATAATATAATATATAATATAATATAATATAATGTATAATATAATATAATATAATATATAATATAATATATAATATAATATAATATAATATAATATAATATATAATATAATATAATATAATATATAATATAATATATAATATAATACAATATATAATATAATATAATATATAATATAATATAATATATAATATAATATATAATATAATATATAATATAATATATAATATAATATATAATATAATATATAATATAATATATAATATAATATATAATATAATATATAATATAATATATAATATAATATATAATATAATATATAATATAATATAATATATATTATATAATATATATAATATATAATAATCTTACCGAACACTAAAAATTGTCTTATAAAAACATGATTGATTTTGCTTTGGTGTTGTGTTAGTTTTATTATAATATAACACTGTAACACAACTATATGTACAACGTACTGTACAAGGTGTCCCATATATGTAGTTTGTACTTCCTTTAAAGGGACAATTCGTGTGGTAATTTGAAGTAACTTTTTGCTGTGAAAAAGTTTTATCCGTGGATCTATTAAGTAGATACAGTAAAGCCTCTGTAGTTGCAAAAAGATGGTACAAGATAAATACAAAAAAAAAATCGTGTGCGTGGAAACCACGCGCGATAGAAGTGAAACTTATTGCTTATTAGGTATAGATACAGATAAATTATTATACCTAATAAGCAATCATAATAATAAGCAAAAAAAAATTTATATATATGTCTAATATGTCTATAATATATTTAATTATATTACATTAATTCATGTAAATAAAAATAAAAAACGTGGTTGCACGTGCTGTTGTAACCATTCGCTGTGATTCTGAAATCGTTGGTAGTCCAAGCGGTTAAGAGTTGGACTACCAATCGGTAGACCGGGGTTCGAATCCCGTCGGGGTAAGAAATTCTTTTCTACGTTCATTCTCAGTTTAAATTTTTGCGCCACTCGACTTTCGACTTCCGTAACATCGACTTCCGTTACATCAGAAAATTGTTACCCTCGGCAAAGAAGTTTCACTTGAAAATAGTAATCTGATTTCGGCTAGGATACATCGGTCTGAACCACCACTAATGCGACGCGGAGAGTCGCGGACGTCGGCACAGTTCAAAGGCCCGCGAGTCCTTGCAAAGTAATACCAATATAAACATTTTTTTATGAAACTTTTACCATTATATTTGTGACACTTTTCTGATAAAAATAATACCAAACGCGATATATATAATTTCAACTGTATTTGGAGATGCCTTCTTTGGCACACAAATCTTTTGCGCACAACGAGATGGCGCACGGACGATTGCACACATAAACTACATCTTGTACATCAAGAGCATTATGGACATAAGAAAATACTGAAAGCTATTTAAAAATATTATTAAACTAGTTAATATTTAATATTATAACGATAAACCATTTCAAAATTTATCGACGTATTCGATGTTTACAAAAATCAGCAAGCAATTCGGAACTTTTGGCAGGTGGTGTACATTTTTGGGACACTCTGTATTTGTTTTAATATTATGTAAACTTTAGAAGTCCTTATATTATAAATATTTCTTCCGACCTAGAACATTTCCATTTCCAATGATTTTTATAATTTTATGCATATGAAATTGGTTTTATACCTCATGCAATACCTAAATGTTTAGTAATTGATTAGATACCGACATATTTAACAATGTAAACAATATTTTACTAATGCTACAGCAATTTTTAGAATATTTCCATTTCCAATGATTTTTATGATTTTATGCATATGAAATTGGTTTTATACCTCATGCAATACCTAAATGTTTACTAATTGATTAGATACCGACATATATAACAATGTAAACAATATTTTACTAATGCTACAGCAATTTTTAGTGGCGCCTCTCAGAGCCACCATTCGAGTGTTGATTGTAAGAAACTTGAATATCAGTGGAATAAATCGTACTGCTTATGTCGTTGTGCCTTTTTCTTTTTCAGTTACCAACAACTACGTGTTACCAAAAGGTTGTACAGTATTAATCCCACAGTACAAGATACATCGACTAGAAGAATTCTATCCAAATCCGGAAGAATTCAATCCTGACAACTTTTTGCCGGAGCGAATGCAAAGTAGGCACTATTATTCATACATCCCGTTCAGTGCTGGGCCGAGGTGAGTGATTGATAATTCTTATTGTCTTATTATCTCTAACGAGGACGAATCAATTTAAAATAATAACTTAGCAAAAGTGCTCGAAGGAAGCAGATAATAAACAATATTAAAAATTTTTGTAGAAAGTTTATAATTGAGATTGTTATTATTATTATTATAATTGAGGCTATTTTAAGATCTAAAATGTTGCATGTGTAAATGCAAACACCAGAACAACATTCCATTCTTTTATTTATTAACACCGTGATGAAAATATATTTTTATTTGTTGTATATCAATAAAATATACAAGGTGTCTCAAAACTCCTGCAAATCCTGGAAATGGGGGGTTCATGGGGTCATTTGGGGCGACATTTTCCTTTGCAACAATGGCGTCCACGACTTTATAAAGGAGTTATTAACGAGTTATTATCGAGTCCGGCTCGGCGACAGGTCCTGCTTAGCGTGTCGTCGCTATTGGTTGAACCAGAATTAATCCGCTGTAGCCGTGCTCTGATTGGTCTGTGTTTCTCTGTCTTTTTCCTACAAAAAGCCGCGGATGACATTTTTTCAAAGGGAAATGTTGCTTTAAATGATCTCAGGAACCTCCCATTTCCAGATGTTGAATGAATTTTGAGACACCCAGTAGACTGTGGATCTTTATGCGTTTATAGCAAAATTGAGTAGATGCAATTTGAAATTCTTGGAAAATTTTTTAAGTAGAAGATGTCAATATATGATTTCTGCTCTATTAATGCATTACCGACCGGTGATTATTGCATAATTTTTAAAAATCTATGGTACATGACTAAATATTCTCTTGCTGACTTGTAGTTCAAAATTATATCAAAAATTGGTTATAGTGATGTTTGTGTGTTTGAATTTGCCGCCTTACCGTCCATGCAACACCACGTGCTCAGTAACATATCTGTCACCATGAGGTTTAAGTAGTTTCCATACAACCTTCAATATTTGTTATAATGTATTGTTCATTTTTTACACAACATGTAAGTTCTATTAGAATGTTACTTCTTTTTCGTGGTTTTATTTATGTCAATTTTTGCAAATTCTTATTTTGATATATCACTTGAAATATTTTTCAGACGCAATAATGATTCTTTGAAAAAGATCCATATCGGGATCGAAACGTTAGAAGCACGTACTAATTGCACATTTGTTGTTTTTGTTCTAAAAATGATCGAACCTGGCGCCGATATCATTTAAAACTTTAATTATATATTCTCTAATGGAATCTTCAATAGCAACATCAATGTTCACTGTGAACTAACAAGTCACCCTCAATAGCGTAATCTGATAGTTTCAATTAAGATAGCAATGTAAAAGAAAATTTCTATGCTTTCTTTGGATGTAGCACAGTTATTGAAAATCTTTTTAATAAATATTTAATTCTCGTAAAGATTCGCAGTTTACTTATCAATATATGTACTACTATTGCTATTATATGTTATTACAGTATTCCATGTAGAAAATGGAAGGTCACCTTCATTTTTGAAAGAAATAATACAGTTAAAAAAAATTACAGATTGTAATTTTGTAATTTGTAGACCATTACATTGCTTGTACAAAACAGTATAACTTTTTCCTCTTCCTTTAATGAAAAATTCATTACTATGACGCGAACACGCTGTATACAAATCAAATCCACTTATTAATTTAATCAAGGAAAGCTTTATTAGTTAAACTCAAATTACATTTTACTTTTGTTTATTTCCAAGTTTCCTGTAAATGTTATATTTTTGGACTGTATACCCTATTGAATTGTTGAGAAAAAGATTGTTTAGAAAGACTGCATATTTATATATTTTCTATGTGACAGCAAATTTTCATATACAAAAACTGTTTAATAATACTGTAAATAAAGTAACACATGAGATAGATCTATATACTTTTAAACAATTTACTGATCGCGTTGTACGGTAGTCTGCTGTACATATTTGATTAGAATCATTTTAATATTTTATAATCTGCAATTTATTTTATATATCGAAGACTGGAATTGTTTTATATATTTGTGTATTTCAGACTTTATGAATTGTTCAATATGCAAACGACATACAGTAAACTCCCGAATAATGCGATCAAAATACTATTTAAAAAGATTATATATTCACATATTTGTTACGCGACAGCAAATTTATATACACAAAAACTGGTTTAAAAAGACTGTACCGGTACTGACACAATGTATTATGTACACACTACTGTACATATTTGATTAACCTCTTGCCATATAATTTTCCTTATAATTACAGTAATTAAAACGTCATATCCCGAAAAATGTCGTAGAAGAGAAAAGACAATTTATATTTTTTGTATGGCTACATTTATTTGAACGAATCAAATATTGATTAGAAATGAATCAAATATTAATGGCTACATTTATTTGAATGAATCAAATATTAATGACTACACTTATTTAAATGAATCAAATATTGATGGCTACATTTATTTGAATGAATCAAATATTGATTAGAAATGAATCAAATATTAATGACTACATTTATTTGAATGAATCAAATACTGATTAGAAATGAATAAAATATTAATGTCTACATTTATTTAAATGAATCAAATATTAATGGCTACATTTATTTGAATGAATCAAATATTGATTAGAAATTAATCAAATATTAATGGCTATATATATTTGAATGAATCCAATATTGATTAGAAATGAATCAAATATTAATGGCTACATTTGTTTGAATGAATCAAATATTGATTAGAAATGAATCAAATATTAATGGCTACATTTATTTGAATGAATCAAATATTGATTAGAAATGAATCAAATATTAATGGCTATATTTATTTGAATGAGTCCAATGTTGATTAGGAATGAATCAAATATTGATTAGAAATGAATCAAATATTAATGGCTACATTTATTTGAATGAATCAAATATTAATTAGAAATGAATCAAATATTAATGGCTACATTTATTTGAATGAATCAAATATTAATTAGAAATGAATCAAATATTAATGGCTACATTTGTTTGAATGAATCAAATATTGATTAGAAATGAATCAAATATTAATGGCTACATTTATTTGAATGAATCAAATATTGATTAGAAATGAATCAAATATTAATGGCTATATTTATTTGAATGAGTCCAATGTTGATTAGGAATGAATCAAATATTGATTAGAAATGAATCAAATATTAATGGCTACATTTATTTGAATGAATCAAATATTAATTAGAAATGAATCAAATATTAATGGCTACATTTATTTGAATGAATCAAATATTAATTAGAAATGAATCAAATATTAATGGCTACATTTATTTGAATGAATCAAATATTGATGGCTACATTTATTTGAATGAACCAAATATTGATTAGAACTGAATAAAATATTTCAGTTAAAATGAAAGGCGTAACATTCATATTTGTTAGACCTTGCTCGAAATGGTTCGTGACGAGTGTGACTCGTTAAAATACGGCAAGGGGTTCAAATCATTTGAATATTTTTTTAGATACTTGCGTAAACTGATACTCGTTCAGAAATGTCTTCTTCTTTAGGAGGGTGGGCCTCGCGAAGGCATGAGGCGATTAAATTGCATGTGTTTTTTATAGGTCGTGCGTGGGAAGGAAATATGCGATGTTAAAGTTGAAGGTTTTATTGTCGACACTCCTGCGGAACTACAGGATCCTGTCGGATCTCACAGAAAAGGACTTCCGGCTGAAGGTTGATGTTATTCTCAAGAGGGTGGACGGCTACCGAATAAAAATTGAGCCGCGAAACAAAAGCAATTCAGAGGTTCTTATTTGAGTTGGAGCTCTTTAAAATTTCGAATGATATAGTCGTTAGTGGATTGGTTGATCTACAAATGACCAAAAAACGTAGTGTTCAGCGATGCGAGTACCGTGTGAAGCAAAACTTCTCATGGCTTTCCATTTTTTTTCTTAACTCTATCGAATTTTGCAAGCTTTACGTAGACGTGTTTTTCGAACTAACATTTAAAAATTATATCGGCAATGGCGTTGAAATATCTTATATTGTTTTCAAGCTGTTGAAATATTTTAGTGTGTGATATCTTTATAATAACAGATTAATTGTTAGATTATGTAATCTATGGCATGAAATATATTATATTGCTTTATAATTATTAATACATGTTAGTGTGCGGTATTTGTATATTATCCCATCATTTGATATTGCAATATTTTCAAAAATGAAAAGAATACAATTGTACTCAGAAAATATTAGTTAGTGTTTCCATTTTTTGAAGGTTTTGTGAAAGATAATGAACTATAAAAAGTAAAGTAATGTGTAAATTAAAATAAGGGTAAAATATTATTTATTAAACCTTCTACAATATTTTATTTAATTTCAATGTTGAATCCTGAATGTCATAACTTCATGACATTAAATAAACTTCTGATCAAATTTTATGTAATAACAACTAGAAGAAATTAATTTTCGAATAAGACTCTTTCAAAGAGAACATAAACGTTTATTTAATTCTTGCGATGTACAGAAGGATAAATTTGTACAAACATTTCCAATAATTAACGCTACACTATAACAGAATATAAATAAGAGTAACTTACAACTAATGGCAAATAAATTATTATGTTACATGAAATTACTATTATAAACTAAATGTGACACAAGAAAATAAAACATTTCGTATTAAATATTTATTTACAATTTCTTTTATTTTTACCTTTGATAATAGCACTGTCAATATAAAATCTTGGACTATTTACTTATCTACAATTGATTATAATATTTCGTTGACATCGTATAAATTGATAAAGCGTCAACTTTAAAATATCTAATCCCAGCAGGACTTTCTTAGAACATTATTTACTGCGAGGTTATTATTAAATTAATCCGAATTAATAATGAAGAACTCGATCACACATTTGCATAGCTCTGTGTTATTAAAATTTAAAGGAATGTTTTCGTATGAACAAAAAAGTCTGCTTTTCAAATAGATATTCTGTCTTACGCAATTTTACAAATTGCTTTATCCTTCGCTATTTCTCTTGGTTTGCATCAATTCGGAGAGTAACCGGAAGATTGGGCAGCCATTTTTTCCGCCCGCTCCTTCCTCCCTTTTGGTAAGTCCACTGAAAGGAACTGTATTGCCCATGGAATAACGAACAGGACGTTCATTGCTATAAGTGCAAGCTGACAGACCACGAAACTGTTGGTCCAATCCTTCATCAACCCTAAAACCATTCATTAATGTCGAAAAATCCGAGCAGCCTTTTCGAACGCAAAGTCAATTGTCATATGATATTCCCACAATTATTTGCTTCAGTATTATACCGGATTACTAGACAGCGGATTTTATGCATTTATGACAGAAACGGGTAGGTATAATTTAAAAGATTAAAGACATTGGACGAATTTAAAAATACTTTTACATTAGCTTCCCTTTTACCCTGCTATACAATATACGTTTTGCAATTCAAATTCTTCTCCCTCTTGCCAGTCAAATTCAATCTTACACAAATCAATATCTCATCATTTTATAAATCAATTGCACCCTTTTGCAAATCAAATTCACCCATTAAGAATATTTTTAATTAATTAATATAATATAATTAATATAATATTTTTAATTAATTAAATTTAAATTATTTTTTTAATTATTTGGATTAAATTATATATTTTTTAGACTCGCGTGAATGATGTCATTGCTGAGAGAAGCATAAGACTCTAAAATTTATTATCAGAAAATGACTGCAATATTAATGAATACACAATGGGTGCACAAAGTGTTCGTACACATTTAAAATTGAATAACTTTTTTGCAATTGTACCAAACAACCTGATTCTTTAATAATAAATTAGAAGCATTGGTTTACTAAATGATCTGCGAAAAGGATTTTCCAAAAATTACAATTTACAAGGTTACATGCAAAAATAAAAAAAAAATTTCTTTTAATTTTTTTATTAGGGCCCTTAATGAAAATTTAAAATATATGTTTTGGAGATCTATGTTTGTTATACACATGCTGAAAATTTCATCCAAATCGATTAACATACACGCGAACTGCAAGCGATTTAAAATTGTGAAAATCGTAGTTTTACACAATTTTTATCAGTTTCTTGAAATTAATGGAATCCTACATCTTTCGATGCATTTCGATGGAATTTTCAGTATGTGCATGACTATCATAGATCTACCAAACATAAATTTTAAATTTTCATTAAGGGCCTAAATAAAAAAGTTTTGAAAAATATATTTTTTATTTTTGCATGTAACCTTGTAAATAATAATGTTTTGGAAAATCCTTTTTGCATATCATTTCATAAACCAATGCTTCTAATTAATTATAAAAATCAGCTCGTTTGGTGCAATTATGAAAAAGTTATTCCATTTTAAAAAGTGTTCGAACACTTTGTACACCCACCATACATTAAAAGATTAATGAAATGGTAAATACTTTTAACTAACTATTTCATGTACATCTCCGCAATAAATAAAATGTTGAATATCTTAAAAATTAATTTAAATTTGGTTTGATTTTTTAATAATATTTTATTTGTGAAAGGTTGAATTTGCTTTGGAAAACGGTGAAATTGATTTAGGAAAACGAGAAATTGATTTGCATAAGATTTATTTTAATTTTCAAACAAATTGGATAGTTTCCAATATTAACCTGTTATGCAAATTAGATTCCCTGTCAATAATCTTCACATTGTTGAAATCAAATTCGTGGTCACACTCCAATGAATGCTTCGTTAATGCAGTATGCTGTGTTACATGAAAACAGTATATTTAATTTCGAAAATTTATATTATTAATTTCTTTTTCAGACGCAAAAATTTTGTCTCTTGATAATGATCCACATTGAGATCGAAACGTTGAGAAACTTAAATACTTAAATTGCATATTTGTTGTTTTTTCTTGAAATGATCGAACTTGGCGCCGATATCATAAACATATTTTATATTTCAATTTTCGATCGATAAGTATTATTTCCTTTACCCTGTATATGGTCTAAGGCTGTAAGCATGTATTTTTTCTTTGATACGTGACTGTCGCACGCCTCTGAGACGTACACGGCGTACACCTTTGTTGGTAGGGCTGCCGCATTTTAGGGGGATTTGTAATTGTTAATAACCAAATAACGAAGCCGAAATCGCAATTATTTTGTTCTTCATTTTCCACTTAAATTTCCACGGAGAACCACCCTACATGTTTACTAACTTAAAAAAATAAATATATAATTTATTATAAAATAATTATAGAACAGGAAATTAATTTTTATTTAAACTCTTGTATTATCCCATGATCTACAAAAATGCATATTTGTATAAACAACTAGTTATTTGTTATTTAGATATTGAAAAAAAGCAAAAATAATTATTTATTATTTGAGCAAGTCTGAATAAATTATTTAAAATTGTAGTTAATTTTTATTTACAAATACAATTTCAGTTTTTATTTGTACTGACAAATAATAACCGAAATTGTATTTTTATCTATTAATAATACTAAATTATTGCTTATTATTCATAGTCATTAAACAAATTTTCTTTTCAACTGTCCTCAGCAACGATACTTATTGTATCTCGTGCTGTGCATTATTTGTCGAACAAACTTTCAGATAGTATGTTTAATAGAACAGTAGTTTTTTATGATTTTTCAAATATGATTTACGAACAACCTACCAGAAATGAAACTTTTGTAAGCAAAAAATATAGTTATATTTATGTAAATTACAGGTAATAATATTTTCAATGTATGTACAAAACACAAGAAATAAGAGAAAACCAAAAACTATTTATTTGATTTCTGCCTCAATCCAGATAAGAAACAATCATTTATTTTCAAATAAGATATAATAAATAGATCACTTTTGGCATTACTGAAGCGACTGTTATTTAAATAAAAAGTTTAGTTATTATTTACAATTAGGATCACACGTTTATGTATTAATTATTAACTTCCCGATTCATAGGGAAGTTATTGTAATTACCCCGAAAATCGAAAATCGATTTTTTAGCAGATCTTCACGTTTCATGGTCATTGGAGTCATTTTAGACTATTTTTATCAAAATGTGTGTGTGTGTGTGTGTGTGTGTGTGTGTGTGTGCGCGCGCGCGTATGTCCGTTTGTATGGTATCAAATTTTTCGTTAACGTCTCCTGAAAAAATAACAATGCGATCAGAATGATGAATGATGCAATCGATGTGCCCCGCTCGAACTTAGAGCTGATTAGATTTTGGTCCATATGGGTCAAGTAGTTTTTTAGTTTTATTTTTTTCGAAAGAAGTTCATTCAACAATGCAAATTATACGAGAGGACGGAAATTTTCCACCGAAGAAACAAACATACTAATTACATATATTTTTTTTTCATAATTTAAACAAATTTATTTTTAAAAAATTTTTTTTTTATTTTCCTTTTTTAATTATGCAACTAATGCTAATGTTACCGCTTAGAATAATCGAAAATTATCCCAATGCAAGAGTGAGTTATTCATCGCTACTGCCGAGAATACATTTTCAAAGAATATCGATGAAAGTACAAAAACATTTATATTACAATCTTTAAAAAAACAAGCAGTTCAATACGAATTATTAACTGAGATGAAATGGAAAGTTAATAATAAAAAAAACATGGCTAATGGAGCATGCGAGCAACGAGCATACGATGTTGGTTTAATGCGACGCCATACAGCAAACATTTTGATAAGTAGAAAACTATTGAACTTCCCTGAGAACGTATAATCTTCTTAAAACGTACACTAAATAATGATAATAATATACTGCAACTAACGAATCGGGAAGTTCTTTGTGTGGCTCGTGGAGAGTCACACTCCAAATAACATCCGTTCTACTAACCCTCTCGCGAACTCACAAAGCGAGCTACAACACCTCCACCCGCGAAGCTCGCGAAGCGAGCGAGCAACAATAACCAGCTAGTTTAAATAAAAATGTGGCCAACTCTGCACTGTGTTCAAACGGTTTAAAATAACCTCCTTTTGCTCACAAAGTACGATTACAAACATTCATCAAAATTTGCTCGAAGCATAATTGGTTGACTGGGAATATTTATAACATTTAAATTTGTCATGGACTCACCAACAATTGGACCAAACAGAATAGAAATGATGCCACTAATGGCACCGTAAATTCCATATGCAGACGCGAATTTTTCAATACTGATGTCTTCTATGATAACCAATGCCTGAGGAACTAACATCCATGATCTAACTACTCCAATCACTACGATCATCGCATATGTGCCGGTTAAAGTGTCGCTGTAAAACAAGTAACCTGAAAAAAAATCAATCGACAGATTTCATATTTGTTTAATTCGAAATAATTAGTCATTTGTAAATTCTGAATATAAATCTTTCTGAATATTTATAAAGATTGAAGTCAGTGTTATTTATTTACACTAATTTATATCAATAAATTTAATTATTACGAGAATAGAATTATCATAAATTGCAAAATAAAGAAAATATAATATAGCATACTGAACATAGAAAATGCGGATTCTAAAATGATTTTATGAATTTATCATTAAAAGAAAAGTAATTGTATTCAGAATTTGGTGTTGTCGTGTTTATTTTGTAAAATGTATTTTTTTACTAACCAACTTTTGCGAACGCCATTGCTATCATAGCAATAAAAAATATATACTTCGACTTCACATTCACCATCAAAGTGAAAATTGCGAGCAGGATTTTCGACGCTAATTCTGCAGTCGCGTTAATAGTAATTGCGAGGGCTGCCTGAGACTTATCGTAACCGGAGTTCGCCATCATCAGCGGCACCAGGGAAGAAAACGTGAAGTCGCTCGAGAGCACAAAACTAATTCCCAGACACATGTTTAAAAAACGACAGTTTTTCAACAGTGACATTTCCAGAAGGTCGCCCAAAATTTCTCTGTTGAAATTGATTGAAACAATTATTTTAATGGAACGTCACATGCACATACATACATATACATATAGGGTGTTCGACTACTGATAGGAGAAAACGTAAGAGGTGGTTCTCCATAACGATAGAACTCAAAATTGAAGAATAAAAATTTGCGATTTCGTTATTTAACTATGAACAATTAAAAAACCGCCTAAAATGCGGCAACCCTACCAACGGAGGCGTACGTTGCGTATGTCACAGAGGCGCGTGACAGTCACGTATCAAGTAACAGATCCATGTTCACCATGATTCTCATTTGAGGCCCCAGCGCACAGTGTGACGTTTCGAACATTTAGGAGCATTTAATTCTTAATAGTGTTGTTTCTTTTTTTTATCATGTATTTTGTTAAAATTACTCGAAATATTATTATTTCTAATAACTTTAACATGACTTTTGTTGTATTGGCCGAAAATACGTATTTTAACTCTTGCAAATTACTGCGTGAATGGGTATTTAATTTAAACGATATAAGGAAGTTGCAAACACAGTCTTACATAAACATATTCAAAGTTTTAATAAACTAAATAGATGTAGAGAAATACACTCTGAACAAGAGCTTTCCATTTACAACACCAGATACATATGTATGTATCTATTCTTTTCAACTGTCAGAACAGGAGTCGACTTCATCGTATTCAGACGAACAATCACTATCGTCTTCTGTACTAATTAATTTAGGCACTGCAAGTAATTGTAGTATTCCTCGGGTAAGAATTCCTTTTTTTCTTGTGGGAATGTTCCTTAAACTGGTAATCAGAGGGTCTGACGATATGAGCAGCCTATTCATAAGGTCTGTATTCGTGGCAATCCTTGAAAATTTTCTCGTGAAAAGTTCACGAAATCTTCTATTATCTTTATTTCTCGCCTCTTGTGCGTCTTCCAAATGTTGATCAATCGGAATAATACAAGAGGCAATTACAATTTTTCCATGATATAGCTCTTCGTGTACGGTACTTGGCATGTAATACCAAGAATACATTTTTAAATATAAACTTGAAGTATCATTGCCATATTGTCCAAATTTGTTGGCATTTATAGCAAATCCACAGTTTAACACTTCTAAAATAATATAGTGTGCAGGCTTATAAACACGTTCTTGCTCGGATAAACTGTGTTAGACGACTAGCAACTGCACGAGGTTATACTGCGTGTGGCTGTGGAAAACAAATGAAAACTCCCAAAGACGCAGACCAACGCAGAATTTTTTTTCATAGCCGACTAGAAAAGACTTCAATGTATACACATTGTATAGTCTAAAGTTCATACTCGCCCATATAAGAAAATTTTACTCTGTAGAACATTGGTACATACTGAAAAGATCTTTGAGTTTCTATGATTATTTACCATAATAAATTATATGTATAATATTTAAAAGCGAAAAATATTGAAAACACACTACGAAGGATTGAATAACCACTAAAATAAATATAATAAAAATTGAAGTTCAAATACACAAACTTTTATTTAGGTATCACTGCCGATTGATGTATTTTCACCATTTGTATAGGCAGTGGAGTTCACTCGAGGCTTATTTTTCATATCTGAGTGCGATGAAAAAGTAAAAACAATGTCGATTGTGGATTACTGAGGTATTGCGTTCAAGGTAAGAGTAAATACGCAATTTTTCAAAAATGTTCAATTTTGGAATTAAGTGCTCCTAAATGTTCGAAACGTCACACTGTGCAGCGAGGTGAAAATGTTTGACAAGTTGATGATCAGGATTAACGACCCGCGACTGAAGTGAAACTTCTTGCAGTCTAGTAATATTTAGAATGATAGAATCATAGAATCGTAAAAAAAATAATGAACGATCTTTGCGACGCAAAGAAGGAGAGCGTATGGAAAAGAGACACAGTTCATAGCATTTTCCATACGTTCCTTCCTTCCTTGCGTCGCAAATTGATCGTTCATTATTTTTTTTATGATTCTATGATTGAAATAATTGGCTTATGATAGCTAAAATATGGTGTAAATATGCTTTTTCAATTCTGTCTAAATGTCTTGTAAATACTCCATCGAGAGTTGTTCCTGATCTTGTTATCGCATCATTAGGATTATTTACCATTTCTAATCTTAATTTACTTATAATTATTACTAGATTGCAAGAAGTTTCACTTCTTTCGCGGGTGGTTTTCGACGCGTATGATTTTTATTCAACATTTGTGGACACAATGGATACCACTTTATAGCGATCTCGAGTAATTTACTTATGTGAGATTAATTAATAAGTGAAAAGATATTGATCCCGTCTGCTCGATAATTCCATCGAGCTGATATTAGAAATGCCTTTGTGGGTTTTAACGAGCAGGCATGTTCAATGCACTGCGACAATTAAATTGTTAAACACTTTCACCTCGCTAGGGCCTCAAATGAGAACCAAGGTAAGCATGCATCTGTCACTTGATACGTGACTGTCACGCGCCAGTAGGTAAATATCATTTTCTGTAAAGAAAATTACCTATACATACATTTATTATTATTAATATTAAATGTGGTTCATTTATTATTAATTTCGTTTTAAATTTGTTAGTTTTTAAAAATATATTTTTGTTTAAATAAAAATTGTTAAATTTTTAATAAATTTATTAATGATATTGGTAAATATCATTTTCTGTAAAAAAATTACCTGTATATACATTAATAACCAGAGAAGTGCCGAATACATATTAGAGTATTTGTCCGCAATGTATGACGTACCCAATGTACACCTCTGTTGGTTGGGTTGCCACATTTTAGGCGAATTTTTCATTCTTAATAACCGACTAACAAACGCGAAATCGCAATTATTTAGTCTTCATTTTCAACTTATATTGTCATGAAGAACCAACCCTTATGTTTTCGCTTACTTGTAGTTGAACATGTGTATGTGAGAAAAAGAAAAGTGGACTGTAGAAGAAGTGTTAAAATACAAAATGCAATTGCAAGAAACAGTAACCAGATGTTTCCTTAATCGTCTATTCTAATAAATTTGAAAGGTGACTGTCGATATGCTTAAATTCTTTTAATCTTTCTTTTGGTTTAAATTTTTCATCTACATGTTTGTGTTATAAATGTTTAACATTCATAGTCTAATAATGGTATATTCAAAAACCGTGTTTCCACTTTTCACTTTTAAAGAGAGAAAAGACACTTTATAATGGATTGATTTATTAAATTAAAAGAATTTGATATTATGTATTACTTCTTTTTATAATTTTTATTGTTTCGTTTCCGAATACTTTTAATATGTTGTTCCTCGTTACTTCATAAATTTCGAATAACAAGTTATTGCATTATGTTTCAGGAAGATTGCTGTATTATTATTAGACAGCTGATTTTATGCATTTATAACAAAAATCAGTAGATGCAATTTAAACAGTAAAAGCATTAGAAGAATTAGAAAATTCTGTTATATTATTATTAACCTATTAACCATATTAAAAAAAAATTTTATTTCACTCCTGTTTGTTATAATTCAGATAAAACATTTTTATTTTGCATAAAGACGCACAGTCTAATTTTTCACAGTCTAACAACATTTACAAGTCTAATTATTATTAAGGATTCCACTTTTCTTACGTTTTAAAACTTTATCGACCGGAAGCGTAGTATTGACTTAACGTCAATTTTCAAGAAGACGTTTCATTTTTTACCCATGCTTCCTGTGAGAAATTTCTTCCTCTCAATGAGTAGAACACTATACAATCATTCAAATAATTTGACTTTGGAAGAGTCAGTCAAGGTCACTACTGCACCAAACTTTTTAAACAAATCTTTTGCGATCCAAAAGTGTAGAATCATACTGAGGTTGAGTTGTTGGTTTATGATTTTTCTGTTGAAGGATTGATTAAATGATCCTGCGCCATCCTCCATAGACTTCCAGAAATCAGAATATTCGCCGGTCGATAAAGTGTCAATTACTTATGAATTAATGTCAGAACTCGTCCGATTAAATGTTGCACAAAAGTTTGAGAGCATACCTTGTTCTTTCATACAATACAGCAATTTTGTTGCAGAGAATTTATTTCGTAAATACATGAAATTTTTGAAAAAATTCATTGAAATCTAATATGCAGAATGGTTGTAAATGTTCTTCTCGCAGAGATGCTTTTTAATGAAAGGGAGACTGCTCTCGAAACTTTCGAACGACATACACTCAACGTACTTTAAAGGTCCTTTCTCGTTATTCTCGTCATTCATGGATACTTGGACGCCTTTCTCTTTTCTTTTCTCCTTATTTTTCTCAAAATGATTCCTGTCACTGAAAGCGCTAATACTCGTCACTAAATTCGTCACGCTGGTGGACGAGAGCGCCGACATACGTCTCGTCAACAGCTCTCGCATTGAACCTGACTTCATTCGATTGTGAATCTTGCTCTCGTCCTCCAACTCTGAAATTGAGGCTACCCTTTTTGCAGGCTCCTGTGTTAACAATGAGAGAAACGTATTTAAACGATCATCAGACATGTCACAAAGACTCTCGATTGTTTTGTATTGTAGTTGTATAATTTTAACGAATCAGACAATAACACTGTCCAACAAATTTTAACTTTTTTTATGTTTTCATATACCTAAAGGGTGGATCTAATAGAGTTTTTTGCGCCGATTCCGAATCTGTCCTTAGTTTTTCTCCTACACGCACAGTTTTTGAAAAACATGACTTTGAAAAAAAACCTATTTTTCAACTTTAAACAAATGTTGTGACGGTATTATAAAAGATATTGAATTGTTCTTTGCAGCGAAAGATTCTGTAGACTTTTATGAATACGGCGATATCCATTATTAACACGTTATGATTGTTTAAACATTAATAAATAATCATTAAAGACGGAGAGACACCACTTTTGCATCAAATTTTGATGATATTTTTTAAATTATCTCAAAAAATAAGGGTCCAGCGGAGAATCGAAATATACCACGCGATAGAGCAGATTTTTATCTAGAAGGTCCACCCTTTCAAGTTAGCAACAAATGACATTTTTACCTTTCCAGAAAGCAAAATATCATCGTCTGACACGAGTTGCTGCCAGTGACGCTCTTCCACCAGTGCGGTCTTACACCGCGTGGCGCGCCGACGAACGACCGCGCTAGTGGAAGAGCGCCACTGGCAGCAACTCGTGTCAGACGATGATATTTTGCTTTCTGGAAAGGTAAAAATGTCATTTGTTGCTAACTTGAAAGGGTGGACCTTCTAGATAAAAATCTGCTCTATCGCGTGGTATATTTCGATTCTCCGCTGGACCCTTATTTTTTGAGATAATTTAAAAAATATCATCAAAATTTGATGCAAAAGTGGTGTCTCTCCGTCTTTAATGATTATTTATTAATGTTTAAACAATCATAACGTGTTAATAATGGATATCGCCGTATTCATAAAAGTCTACAGAATCTTTTGCTGCTCAGAACAATTCAATATCTTTTATAATACCGTCACAACATTTGTTTAAAGTTGAAAAATAGGTTTTTTTTTTCAAAGTCATGTTTTTCAAAAACTGTGCGTGTAGGAGAAAAACTAAGGACAGATTCGGAATCAGCGCAAAAAACTCTATAAGATACACCCATCAGTTATATGAAAACATTTTTGGTGTTGGACAGTGTAATAGGTACCAATAATAGGTACCTGTCGATAAACATATGTAGATCCACTTCTGGACCATGCGAAATATTTACGTTATTTTGCAGTTTTATCTTAATTAAAATATGGCCTCACCACTTTTGAAGCACTTATAATGGTCTGACCAGAAACCAATTTTCAATGGTCTACAAACGGATCTTTAGGAATTTAAGAAACATTTTAATCAGCGAAAAATAGGAGTCTCGACTTTTTAAGAGCACCGTCTGGTTAGCAAACGACACTCGCGCGTTGACGTGTGTGAGTGCACACGTCGCTATATCACATATACGTACACGAAAATTGTAGGGGTCCGGGAGTAAACGTCTGAGATCTTTATAATGCAATGACTGGATTTCTTAGTAGTCAAAATCGCTAGATGAAAGATCAATCTAGGGTGCTATTTGGCTGAAAAGTCGTACTTCTACGTTCACGAGCTATGATTTGCAATATTCGACAGCACGCCCATCAGTGAGGACGTCATAAATGAAACAGAAATCAACGCTCGTAGCGGAAAATGTCAGAACTATATTTGAATGTCAACCTCACTGTGGCTTGGATTTTTGTAGAATTAAACGTACAGAATTTTTAATAGAAGTACGACTTTTCAGCCAAATAGCACCCTAGATTGATCTTTCATCTAGCGATTTTGACTACTAAGAAATCCAGTCATTGCATTATAAAGATCTCAGACGTTTACTCCCGGACCCTTACAATTTTCGTGTACGTATATGTGATATAGCGACGTGTGCACTCACACACATCAACGCGCGAGTGTCGTTTGCTAACCAGAAGGTGCTCGAATATTCTTGTGGTTCACTGTTTAAGGGCGTCGTCTGGTCAGCAGACGACACTCGCGCGTTGACGTGTGTGAGTGCACACATCGCTATATCACATATACGTACACGAAAATTGTAAGGATCCGGGAGTAGACTTCTGAGATCTTAATAATGCAATGACTGGATTTCTTAGTAGTCAAAATCGCTAGATGAAAGATCAGTCTAGGGTGCTAATTGGTTGAAAAGTCGTACTTCAATTAAAAATTCTGTACGTTTAATTCTACAAAAATCCAAGCCACAGTGAGGTTGACATTCAAATATAGTTCTGACATTTTCCGCTACGAGCGTTGATTTCTGTTTCATCTATGACGTCCTCATTGACGGGCGTGCTGTCGAATATTGCAAATCATAGCTCGTGAACGTAGAAGTACGACTTTTCAGCCAATTAGCACCCTAGACTGATCTTTCATCTAGCGATTTTGACTACTAAGAAATCCAGTCATTGCATTATTAAGATCTCAGAAGTCTACTCCCGGATCCTTACAATTTTCGTGTACGTATATGTGATATAGCGATGTGTGCACTCACACACGTCAACGCGCGAGTGTCGTCTGCTGACCAGACGACGCCCTTAAGAACAATTATTTGATTTCATTTATTCTTCGACCGATCGGAAGTATGTCTTAGGAGACCATACGTATTGTAGATTTCAGAACTGACCTTTAATGTTTCAATTAAAAGCGGAATTTGTTTCCCGCCATCGCCTTTGAGGCTCGTCAAGCTACTCCATCTTGTTTTCGCAGAAGTGGAGAAGTGACCTATGTCTATGGAACGGCGATTCACCGATGTCACTCCACATAATTTTCGTTCTTCTCTCTCGCGCGCTCTCTCCGCTCGAACCTCTTCCGGTTTCCTTGTGTGCCATTCAACTGGGTGCATCATAATCATTCCAACGATGCAATTTGAACTCATGGCACCCGTTATTAATGCAGTGCCTGTTAACACGCAAGAGTAACATATATTTCAGTATAGTATTGTTACGGATGACGAACAGATGTTCAAGATTATCTCTGACAAGAACCGTCCTAGATAACTGCACAGAACCACCCTAGATAAATCCACATGTCTGTTTGGTTTAAAACCAGAACATACGCACGACCAACTGGACGTTGACAAGATACGAATGTGACTCAAGGGTACTGACAAGCATCACCGTCATTGCAGAGATATATAAGCCCTTGAATTTCTGTTCTCGTGGGCTAGTACTTCTGTAGTCACGAATCGTGTTGCGTCGTGCTGTATCTCGTAGATTCAACTTCCTATAAGATCGGGTTAAAGTTCCCCTTCGAATCAATCTTAACTGAATAGATTCCGCGAGTCCGGTGTAACATCTATGGGTTCATTCCGTTTCAAGCTTCAAGCGCATGTATCGCATGGAGAAGCGATCCGTTGCATTCAATGCGCGCATCAGAACTGCATCAGAACGCTTAGAATTCCCTAGATCCCCACCACTTCTCGCGCATTAAGGGGGTATGGTACCCACGTGACCATGGTATTTTCATTCTGACCAACCCCGCGCAAAAAACCAATTTGGCAACAGTGATGAACATATATCTGTATCAATCTAACGCTTTAGTATCGCTATTATTACAGGTTTTTTTCTTTTCATCATTATCTTTATTGCTATTAATGGATCCGAGTGGCTTCATGCCCTTTACATTTTTGTTGTTAAGAAACTACGCTGATAATTCTCCTGACTAAACGCCATCTGGTCGAAGTAGCTGAACTAAAATTGCTTCTACTTGCCCTTCATTGCCCTTCATGAACGGAATCTAGGGAACAATTGAATGCGATCATGGGAACACACCTCAAGTCTTCATACGATTATATATTGAGCTGAGTGAGGGCTCATTTGAAAGAGGAAGGTTAAATGAAGCGCGCGTGGGTCCCTAAATTAGCAAGAAAAATCTTTTTGTCATCGAAAAATACATTAGAATATCCGGAATTTTTCTTCATTTTTTTCCGTACTTTGGACAGTCACATTACTGGATATAAACATAATGTAACTAAAGTTGGACCCACGCGCGCTTCATTTAACCTTCCCCTTTAGAATGAGCCCTCATTCAGCTCAAAATATAATCGTATGAGGACGTGAGGTGTGTTCCCGTAAATACGGTTTTCACTTGTTTTTCTAGTAATATTCTAGTTAGATTCTAGTAATGTCACGTGGGTACTCTACCCCCTTAAGGGGGTACCGTACCCATGGATATGACTAGCATATTACTAGAATATTACTAGAGAAACAAGTGAAAACCGTGTTTACGGGAAACCATTTTTTGTTTTTATACAAGCATGTTACGAGCTGTGTGAAGGCTCCTTCTAAAGAGGAAAGTTGATCGCAGGTCGCTCAGCTCATAATTTTGTTAGATTATGTTTATATCTAATAATATGAGCGTCCAAAGTAGGGGGAAAAAATGAAGAAAAATTCCGCAGATTCTAATGTATTTTTCTAATACAAAACGATTTTTTCGACTTGAATCATGAGCTGAGCGACCTACGATCGACCTTCCTCTGTCAAAAGAACGTGGAGGTACCCTTAAGGGGGTACCGTAACCCCTGATCTGGGTATTTATCAGTGTAACCAACTTCCACGCTAAAAAACAGTTTGGCAATAGTGATGAACATACATTTGTATCAATCTAACGCTTCAATTTCGCTATCAATACAGGTTTTTTTCTTTTTATCAATATCTTTATTGCTATTAATGGATCCGAGTGGCTTCAAGCCCATTATATTTCTATTGTTACGAATCTACGCTGATAGTTCTCCTGTCTAAGCGCCATCTAGTTTGAGTAGCTGAACTAGAATTGGTTCTACTTGCCCTTCATTGCCCTTCATGAACAGAATCTGGGGAACAATTGAATGCGATCATGGGAAAACATTTTTGGTGCTCATATTAGCATGTTATAAGCTGTGTGAGGGCTAATTGTAAAGAGGAAAGTACATAATAGCCCGCTCTGCTCATGATTTAAGTCAAAAAACCGTTTTGTATGAGAAAAATACATAGGATCCTGAGGGTGGTCGTCTCGACTTGTTTGTCCTACTTTGGACGTTCATATTATTAAATATAAACATAATCTTGTTAAATCATGAGCAGATCGGACTATGATGAACCTTCCTCTTTACAATGAGCCCTCACACAGCTCGTAACATGCTTGTATAAAAACAAAAAATGGTTTCCCGTAAACACAGTTTTCACTTCTTTTTCTAGTAATAATCTAGTAATATGCTAGTCATAACCATGGGTCTGGTACCCCCTTAACATCGCATCAGCTACCACAGCTCAGAAGTGAAGCGTTTGATACGAAGTCGATGCATCAGCGGTGTTAGCGGCAATTTCAAAAAATTTGAAATTTGATGTGAAGCCACCGACTGCTGTGCACATTAACGAAACGGAACGATGTCAAAAAGCGATCTATGCGCTTGACGCGTGAAACGGAATGAATCCTATATTATGCATTTCTAAAGTCGCTTCGAGACCCCCGCATTGTCAATACGTCAAAACCGAGCGCCTTAGTTAAAAAATAATAACTTCTTTTAATTCTAATTCAATCATTGACGACATTTATACAGGGTGAGTCACCAAACGTTAGCACCTCAAATATCTTTGTTGTTTCTAAAGATACGTAAAATATGGTAAGGACAAAGGTGCATGGTACAATGGGGCTGACACGATGCAAAAAAAAATTTTGTTTTTATGTCATTTTTTTTAGAGATATCAAGGTCACCTTGACTTCTTTAAATGGAATAAGGTATTTTTTAATATATCAATCGATGCAGCTGGACATTCGTTATAAAAAAGTACTAACCTATGTATGTCAAAAAGTTAGTAGTTCAGGAGATATTTCAAATTAAATAACTCTAAAATACCATTACAGTCGTATTAAGACGTTAGTGTTTACTTACTTGTGTAAAATCTTAGCATGGTATGTTAGAGTTATTTAAATTGATATATCTCCTGAATTACTAACTTTTCGACATATATAGGTTAATACTTTTTGATAACGAATGTCCAGCTGCATCGTTTGATGTATTAAAAAATACCTTATTCCATTTTAAAAAATGAAGTTGACTATAATAATATATCCTTTACGCATCCACCTACGAAAAGGCTACTAACATCAGATTATAGATAGATGGTTTCGGCGCACAGGTTCGATCAAATATAAACTAAATTTCCATGTTTTATAACAAATTTGCAAGTTGAAATCTCGACGTTTCGATCCTGATGAGGATCATTTTCAAGAGATTTTTGCGTCTGAAATAAAGTGTAACATTGCAAAAATAACTGTATTTTAAAAGAAAAGGAAAAAAAAAGTTTTGAACTCGAAAATGAACTTATTTTTCTTACATGTTATATAGGAAAGAAATTTATCTTTTATGAATAATGTGTTACTTCCATGCTGGTAGATAATGTACTAAATCCTTGTTAAAGGTTACACAGTAAACAATGCATACTAACGGATAGAGAATTGAAATTTGACCAATTAGAAGCAAGTGATCTATGTTTGCTCAATCCATATTAGGCGGTAAATTCAAACCTCAATATAGTTCGTCTCAATCACATGACTACACAGTATAATACCTCAACCTTGTTGTGGTAGCTGAAGGAAATTAACATTCAACTACATTTGAAATTTAAATGTAAATAAATCAGAATCAAACATTATAATATACGACATATATACAAAACTATTAAAGATTAGAAACTTCATCATAAAACATTACTGATTCAGTAATGCAGCGTAATGGTCATGAATCTTAGGTGATTCATACCTAAGATTAACGCTTTTTTGTTTAATCATATGAAAAGTTTCTACTAGTAATCTACGATGTAAATTTGATTCCTTGTCTAATATTTTAGCATTATCAAAATCAAATGCATGATCAAATTCTATTGAATGTCTCGTCAATGCTGTGTGTTGTGAAGGAGAACGAAAAATATTACGTTTATGTTCTGATATACGTGTATCTAAATGTCTAGATGTTTGTCCAATGTATGACTGATTACAACCTTTACAAGGAATTTCATATATGATGTTACAATTTTTAGAGAGTGAAACTTTATCCTTAATTGATGGAAACCATTTTTTTAAATATGAAGGTATATTAAATATGGTGTGAATTCCAACCTTCCTGAATATTCTACGTATGTCAAAAGAAATGCTTTTACGAATGGAATGACTGCTGTGTTTTTATAATTGATCGGACCTGTTTTTTGAAACCTTTCCTCTTTTAGTTGTGTGACTAAATCAGGATGGTAAATTTCAAAAACCCGTTTCTTAATGATGTTTGAAACAAACGTGACAGGAAAGCCATTATTCTTAAGAACATTTTTTATGAGTAACAGATTGTTAGGTCTGAATTCAGGATTGGATAATAAAATTGCACGGTCAATTAAGCCTTTGATTAGTCCAACTTTATGTTGTACTGGATGGAAAGAGTGAAAATTGATGTATCTACCAGACCAAGTATCCTTGTGATACCAATTCGTCTTTAGTTTGTTGTTTGTTCTAATAATACTGATGTCAAGAAAGTTAAGGCAAGAATTGGATTCAATCTCATGTGTGAACTGTAGTCTAGGGTGAAAATTGTTGAAAGTGTCTAACAAAGTATTAATTTGATCTGGTTCAACACAAGTGAATATGTCATCAACATATCTCTTGTATAAAACAAGTTCAAAAGGTAACCTAGAAATGGCTACTTTTTCAAGTTCTTCCATTACCAAATTGGCTATTATAGGAGAGATTGGTGACCCCATGGCAGTACCAAAAATTTGTTTGTAATATGTATCATTGAAAGAAAAAACATTAGATTTTAAGACAAATTCAACAGCTTCCAGAAATTCATCCTCATGTATTGAAGTGTGTACTTTGATTTCATTCCAACGTTTATCCAATCAGATTAATCAGATTAATGCTCCCTCGAAACCATGCAAGTTCCATCTGATGCATCTCTTCCTAACACCAACAGCAGCCGCGTTATTCAGGTGTTCTGTTTCTGCGGACTCACCCTGTATATGGTCTAAGCTGTCAAGTGATACAAAGATGCTGTCAAGTGATACACAGATGCTGTCAAGTTATGCACAGATGCTGTCAAATGCTATCAAATGCTGTGTGACTCTGCCCCACAAAGAAATAGTAGAACCACAGGATTTAAGATGCAATATGGACACGAGGGAATTTCTTAGATGTAGACTTTACTGAATGTTCCCATTATAAATGTTTGAAACAAATGTATCTTCTGATTCAGTATTATGCGTTTCTTTCGAACTTTTTGTTTATCAAACTCACCACGAAATCCGTAAACAGTCATTAATTTCTCGATCACTATGGGATACACAATCCCACCTAATCCAATGATGACCTGGGCTGCGCTCATTACCTGGAACACAAGAATTTTTCTGAAAAATTATGAATATAAGTATGTCGAAGATCGCCGGTCATCAGCCTCGCATTTACGTACTGGTGCTCGTTTCTTCACGAAGTAAGCGTTGAAATTCGTGTTGCAGATCGTCACGATCAAACCGAGGCCAAGCCCTTGAAATAAATTCAGAAAAGCCATTTCGTAGAAGTTGGTGACGAAAGCCATAGCGATGTTCGACACTGAGAAAATCACAGCGCCGAAAATACCTACCGGCCTCATTGCGAATTTTTTGAGCAACGTGTTCGTCACTAAACCTGTCGTAAAAGCATATCCAATTACTATTTCATTCAAAACAAAAATTTGCTGCAATTGGTAGGAATGGTACAAAATTTTTAAAATGGTGTTTTTTCAACTTTTTTATCTGGGCCCGTAACGATAATTAAAAAACAATTAGTTTTGTAGATTCCAGTCACTTTTATGCATACTGAAAGTTTTATCGAAATGAATGAATGAATGAATGAATGAATATATATATATATATATATATATATATATATATATATATATATATATATATATATATATAACTTCAAATTATTATTATTCATGTAGGAATCTTTTAGAAATTTAATTATATATATATATATATATATATATATATATATATATATATTATTTAGGAATAATTAAATTTAATTAGATATATATAGATATATATAACTTCAAATTATTATTATTCATGTAGGAATCTTTTAGAAAAATTATATATATATATAAATTATTTAGGAATAATTAAATTTAATTAGATATATATATATATATATACAATACTGTATTTTATAAACTGTAATACGTAAATAATACGTAAATAAGATGTAACTACATCTTAGTTAAGTAATAATATATTCCTTCAATTCTACTTCAACCATTCACGACATTTTAGATATACTTACAGATTTTAAATATACTCAATGGGTGAAAATGATTTGCAAGCGGTTGAATTTGATTTGCAACAGTGTGGATTTGACTTGCAAAACCTATATTGTTCATTTTGTATGGAATGCACAGGGATAATCGTAATCGATGTAGAAGATCTAATATACAAAATTTCAATCAAAAATATACAAAAAAATCTCGTTCAACAATAGAATGTGTAGTTCGCAAAAGAAATACCGACGAAAGGAAACCAGATATTTCTGTAAAAATTGTTCCGTCATATTATGCATTTCACCATGCTTTCGAGCATTCCATGCAAAATAAACAATCAAAACTTTATTTATTTATTGTGTCAAATATGGAGCATTTAATATTTATCATCTTTAGATACTTTCCACCAACGATGACGTGTCTTAAAAATTGATTACCGTGTCAAACTTACAATTAAAAAAATACTTCATATCAGTAATAAAGATACACGAGATGTCTCGTCCATAGTATTATACTTATACATGTACGCTCATAGCATCGTTTATTGTTAAACAAATTACACCGATTAAGAGGAGTCTCTATTTTTGAAAACATGTTAGATAGAATTGTTGCTCAGTCGTATACTCTTCCTCGACGTCACAATAAAATTCATAATATTCTCGTTCAGTGAATGAATCGGCATTCACGTGTGCACGTATTCCAAATTAACGTCTTCCCACTTCGTGGTATCTAGTGTAAACATTATGAAAATGTCATGTGCGGTAAGCAATTACACCAGATAATTTTTTGCTATGTCACAGTGTGATCATCGAATCAAATATTTTATAAATGGAATTCTCGAACCAAGACAAAAATCTCGCGCCACTCTTATCTGGCGCCCACAGAGCTGTGAGACATTTACATTAATAACTATTTCTGAATTAGTGTCGTCTCTTATCGTGTCGATCTTTCCAACATCTGACAGCTGAAAATATATGTGTCAGACTATGTGTCATATTTAAATGCGTCTTGATCGTGTCAGAAGACATAGAATTTCTTGAAATGTTCGATAACGACAAAACAACTTGATAACTTAGCGTACGTTTACTTGTAAATTTCGTCTATGTTTACGATATGGTGATAAACTAAAAGTGACAATTCACGTTAGTAAACTGTACAGGGTGATCCACGTAACTTGTTCATCCTCAATAACTTCCAAAGTATGTATTCTATGAAAAAACTGATGGTGGTTGTCTCGATTTGTTTCCCTTACATTGGGCGCTCATATTATTAAATATACAAAATAATCTAACAAAATCATGAGTAGAGCGACCTGCGATCAACTTTCCTCTTTAGAATGAGCCCTCAGGCAGCTCGTAACATGCTTGTATAAAAACAAAAAATGGTTTCCCGTAAACACGGTTTTCACTTGTTTTTCTAGTAATATTCTAGTAATATGCTAGTCATATCCATGGGTACCGTACCCCCTTAAGGGGGTAGGGTAATCACGTGACTAGTATTTTGCATTGTGACCAACCTCCGCGCGGAAAACCAATTTGGCAACAATGATGAACATATATTTGTATCAATCTAACGCTTCAATTTCGCTATCAATACAGGTTTTTTTCTTTTTATCAATATCTTTATTGCTATTAATTGATCTGAATGACTTCACGTCCTTCACACTTTTGTTGTTACGAATCTACGCTGATAGTTCACCTGAGTTCACATGACTAAGCGCCATCTGGTCGAAGTAGCTGAACTAAAATTGCTTGTATTCACCCTTCATGAACGGAATCTGAGGAACAATTGAATGCGATCACGTGGGAACGTTTCACGTCCTCATACGATTATATTTTGAGCTGAGTGAGGGCTCATTCGAAAGAGGAAGGTTGTACGCAGTGCGGTCTTCTCGATTTTTTCGCGAGAAAAATCTTTTTGTGCACGAAAAATACATTAGAATCTCCGGAATTGTTCTTCATTCGTTTCGTCTACTTTGGGCACTCATATTACTTCATATAAACATCATCTAAAAAAAACATGAGAAGAGCGCACTGCGTGCAACCTTCCTCTTTCGAATGAGCCCTCATTCAGCTCAAAATATAATCGTATGAGGACGTGAATTGGCCCTGCGTAAACCCCTGTTTTGGCCCAAAATCTTGTTAGATTCTGGTTAGATTCTAGTAATGTCACGTGGGTACCCTGCCCACTTATGGGGGTATGGGCCCCACGTGACTATTGTTTTTTCATTCTGACCAACCCCGCGCGGAAAACCAATTTGGCAACAGTGATGAACACACATCTGTATCAACCTAACGCTTTAGTTTCGCTACCATTACAGGTTTCTTTCTTTTCATCAATAACTTCAGTGCTATTAATGCATCCGTGTGGCTTCAAGCCCTTTATATTTCTGTTGTTACGAATCTACACTGATAGTTCTCCTGTCTAAGCGCCATCTCGTTTGAGTAGCTGAACTAAAAGTAGTTCTATTTGTTCTTCATTGCCCTTCATGAACGGAATCTGGGGAAAAGTGAATGCGATCACGGGAAAACATTTTTTGTCCTCATAATAGCATGATATGAGCTGTGTGAGGGCTCATTGTAAAGAGGAAGGTTCATCATAGCCCGCTCTGCTCATGATTTAAGTCAGAAAAACCGTTTTGTATTAGAAACATACATGGGAACCTGAGGGTGGTTGTCTCGACTTGTTTGCCCTACTTTGGACACTCATATTATTAGATATAAACATAATCTATCTAAATCATGAGCAGAGCGGGCTATGATGAACCTTCCTCTTTAGGAAAAGCCCACACACAGCTCAGAATATGCTAATATGAGGACAAAAAATGTTTTCCCGCAAACACTAATTTCACCAACAAAACAGTGTTTGCGGGGAAACATTTTTTGTCCTCATATTAGCCTATTATGAGCTGTGTGAGGCCTCATTGTAAAGAGGAAGGTTCATCATAGACCGCTCTGCTCATAATTTAAGTCGAAAAAATCATTTTGTATTAGAAAAATACATTAGAATCTGAGGAATTTTTCTTCTTTTGTTTTCCCTACTTTGGACACTCATACTATTAGATATAAACATAATCTATCTAAATCATGAGCAGAACGGGCTATGATGAACCTTCCTCTTTAGAATAAGCCCACACACAGCTCAAAATATGTTAACATGAGGACAAAAAATATTTTCCCGCAAACACTGATTTCATCAACAAAACAGTGTTTGTGGGAAAACATTTTTTGTCCTCATATTAACATGTTATGAGCTGTGCGAGGGCTCATTGTAAAGAGGAAGGTTCATCATAGCCCGCTCTGCTCATGATTTAATTAATAAAAACCGTTTTGAATTAGAAAAATACATTAGAATCTGCCGAAATTTTCTTCATTTGTTTTTCCTACTTTGGACACTCATATTATTAGATATAAACGTAATCTATCTAAATCATGAGCAGAGCGGGCTATGATTAACCTTCCTCTTTACAATGAACCCTCACACAGCTCGTAACATGCTTGTATAAAAACAAAAAATGGTTTCCCGTAAACACGGTTTTCACTTGTTTTTCTAGTAATATTCTAGTAATATGCTAGTCATATCCATGGGTCTGGTACCCCCTCAATGGAAAACTCGGATCATTCCGAGCGCGGTTTCGCTAAGTGGATTCCGGTTCGGCCAATGCCAACGCCACGCCCCGCTGTAGTTACGCTTTGATTGGTCTGAGTTTTTCAGTAATAATTGAATGTAGCCGCGGAGAACATTTTCACAAAGGAAACAGTTATTTTAAATTATGTCAAGAACGTCCCTTTCCAAGTCAGTACATTTTTAGGACACTCTGTATAAACATAATTGCTTGATGGTGCTGTATGGTAAAAAATTTAAAAAAATTAACAGTATGGATGGCATAGTTTGTATTAGGCTTGATTTCAGAATAATTATTATATAAAAGTTCTACAAAAACTACGAATGTCCAAATATAAGAAAAAATCCGTAATGTCGTTACAGAATAATATAAATTTTAAAGCAATATGAGAAAACGTACAACTTTGTAACAATGAAAAATCCAACACAATATTCGGTGATATTTGATTCATACTTTCTTTGATGTCGCCGAATTATTATTGAAAGTATGAACTCTTTGCACTCGGAGATATTTCAACTCGAATATTAAACAGTTCTTCCGACCTAGAATATTTCCATTCCCCATTGTTTTTTAAATTTTATGAATACGAAATTGGTATGATACCTAATACAATACCGAAATATTTAGTAATTGATGAGATAACAACATATTTAATAATGTATGGTAAACAATATGTTGGATAAATATTAAATTTTTAGTGGCGCCTCGGAGTCATTATTTGAGTGCTAAGGGTTAGTTATTGCGAAAATAGTTTCGTCTTGAAGCCAATATCGTCAGAAATATCCTTACATGAAATAAGTGCAAAGTGTTTCCGTCTACGATTATTATCATTAAACACGTGATATCAGCTCTTAAATGGCATGCGCGTGAGATTGCATACTCACAAACTTTTCGTAAAACGATATTACTCAATGACGCGTTATCTTTATCATAGTTGTCCTCTAGGACAAGCACAAAGAAATTTATATACATTTATGGTTGTTGACCAAAGTCGAACTATGTATGTACCTTTTCATGCATACACCACAAGTCACCGTTATTTGAACAGAGGCAATGTTCTAGAGGGAGAATGTTATAGATCTGGAAAATGGTGACATTTTGTGTAGCAAGATCACGGACTAGATTATGGTATTGTATCTCACATGGTTAAATCATTATTTATTAATTCTCATTTCAATTCACTAATTTAGACTAATTTTCTAACAAGTAATTCTCATTAGTGTTTATTAATTCTGATTTAAATCCACTAATTTTGAGTAATTTTTAAAGAATTAATTCTCATTATATTTACAAATTCTCATTTGCATTTAGTAATTGAGACAAATTTTTTTTAATCTAGTTCACATTATTATTTATTAATTCTCATTTAAATTCGCTAATTTAGATTAATTTTGTTTACACTAGTTCTCTCCTTATGACTTACTTAATTCTCATTTCTATTCCCTAATTTAGACTAATTTTCGAACAACTAATTCTCATTAGTGTTTATTAATTCTGATTTAAATCCACTAATTTTGAGTAATTTTTAAAGAATTAATTCTCATTATATTTACAAATTCTCATTTGCATTTAGTAATTTAGACTAATTTTTTAAAATCTAGTTCACATTATTATTTACTAATTCTCATTTAAATTCGCTAATTTATACTGATTTTATTCAGATTTATTTTCATTATTACATACAAATTCTCATGTACATGGAATTCATAACTATGTGCATGCATTAATTGTTTTGCAAAACACTTGTGCTTGTCGAGATAATGATACTAATACCTCTTTTAGCATTTTATTTTTAATTTCTTTGAGATGTTCTCCTTTATTGTATAAAATTTAAATTTATATTGAAATTGTCTCACAGAAGATTTGATAAATTTAAAAAGCAGTAACTGTGATTCTACTTAAACAAGAAGAGTTATCAATGCCAACAGTAATATGAGATCAAGTGTAGAATCTTGATTTGTTTACGATTTGCAACATTTAATTTTATTGTTATTATTATTATTACTACAAGCAATAGCATTGTTATTATCAATACTAATATTCACAGTCATTTGTATCTTCTGTGCTAACAAGTATATGTATACGTACTAAATAAACAAAATACTTTTGCGTTTCACATCTATGTAGATATGTAAATGAAAAGAAGGACGAACTTAACTTCGAAATTCATAGCAAGAACTCCGAAGCAACGATTTCTCTGAAATCAATTTTCGAAGTGCAATTGTTGCAACTAAAAATACGATTGATCTATAAATGAAAAGTAAACGTTACTCGACACGTATCTGAAATGTTTACAATTCTTGTCACTATTCTTGTAACTTAATTGCAGACTAATAAGTTCTGCTTATTAAACTTAGCTTATTAGTAACTTATTAATAAACTTAAATTTATTAGTAGATTAATCATTACATATCTTGGGTATTAAAATTTGCAACGTAGAAAATCGGGGATTCACTAATTGTTTTTAAGAAAGAAAATAAGAAAAATATACCAGCAATGGAGAACGTGATCATAAAAACTGAATTGAATACAGTCAAGGCAGTTCCAGGTTGACCTGTCGCGTCAAGAAGGTCAGCATATATAATTGCAAACGATGAAGATGGTCCAAATATTGTAACCTATGACACAGAAAACAAAATAGCTTAACACTATGCCTGGAAATTGATTAGTTACTCATTTTTCAAAATTTATAACACCATGACTCATGAATTGAATGTACAAAATACTATTTATACGGTCAAGATTAAAGTTGATCTTCAACCAGTCATGAATCATCTTCAAACCCGGTTGGAGCTTATTTTGCATATACAGTAAAGCCTTGATCTAAGCCTGATGGAGCTGTACGATCTTAGTAAGTCTGCCGACCTTTCTTCTTTAATTTTCATTATTTTTTTATGGGACATTCGCCAACTTATTTGTGGCACTTTTCTGATTAAAATGACACTAAACACGATATACTTTGAATTGTATTTAGCGGTTTAATTGACATTCGACACTCGTTTTTGTTTTTTAGGTTATTTTAGGGTATCAGAAAAATAGCAGTGCCACAGAATCCAAGAAACAGCACGGACCCGAGGATTTTTCTTAGATCAAACCTTCACTGTAATTTCTAAAATTATAAACAATTTCGCGTTCATTTAGGTATCAATAAATAGACAGCGAATTTTATGCAATTTATAATTTTCAATTTATGTACGATTTTATACAGAAATGAGTAGGTGCAATATAAAACAGTAAGAACATTAGAAGAATTTTAAAATACTGTTACATTATTTTCAACTTATTGAACATATCATAACAGAAAATAAATTTCTGTTTCAGTCTAGTTTGTTGCAATGCAGGTAAACAAATTTTATTTTGCATAAAGGTCCGCTGTCTATCAATAAGTGAAAAATTAATGTTTAAATTTACTTTTTTCTTCTTCTATTTGCTTTTCAGACAAAAACTGCGTACAGTGTACTTGGTCGTGATATTTTATTGTTAGACTGTGGACATTTATGCAATTTTCAATTTTTGTAGACGAATTTTAAGAAACTCGAATCAAATAAACTCTAATTTTTCGTGGTGTGAAAAATGGATCTCTTCCTTAAAATTATATAAATAAATTATATACATTTATTTAATTAATAAATTATTTAACTATTTATAATTATTAAACTAATATATTTAATTAATAAATTAATAAATTATATTAATTTATTTATTAGATAAATTTCTTTAGATCTGAAGGAAATTAAAATCGAACTAAATTCTGCTGTAATTTATATCCCAGTGTTTTTTGAAAATTTTCAAATCCATAATTGCATAAAGAGCTGCAGTCTCTTTATCATTTAAGGTTATATGGTTATCGATTTAATTAGTTTTTGTTCGGTACTCACGAATACTAATATCATGGCGAACATCACCATCCAGCCCCAACCACCATCAGGAGCCAAGTCTTCCAGCGTGAGTTCCTCCTCTTTCTCTTGATCTTCATAGAGCAATGTACTATTTCCATATTTCTTTCCGTCGTCGATGACCGAGCCCTTCGTTGTTGTCATCGTAGTTGTTCCGTTAGTCTTAGTTACCATATTAGCTTTGTAGAGTCTACACACATTGCACGGGAGCTATTTGATACAGAAATACTAAGTCTCCTCTCATTCTTTCTTCGTTTCTTTATGATTATTATATTCAATTCTCTTTTGTTTTATTCGTTTTCCATGTAAAGCCATACATTCTTCACTCTGTAAGCACAGCGTCACTAAACGTCACATTTCTCGCGATTTTACGCACTAAAACAATAAAAACTCTAATTTCAAATTGCAAAATCGGAACATTTATACTGTTATATGCATTTACAACGAAAATTAATACGTATAATTTAAAACAGTGGAATCATTAGAAGAATTTTAATATACTACTATTTTATTTTTCACCTATTGAACATATTACGAAAAAAAAAATTTCTATTCTGAAAATCTATCTAGGTAATTTTTATTTTGCATTAAGATCTGCAGTTTAGATATAGTTTATACTTCAACCTTTTTCACTCCAAGCTATTATATAATACCTCGAAAATTGAACTATGATTGTGCATAATTTTTTTTCAGTTTATGGATATGAAATTAATATAACACCTCATACAATACTTCAGTGATTAATAAGCATAATCTAAAACAGTGGAAACATTAGAAGAATTTTAAAATACTACTATTTTATTTTTCACCTATTGAACATATTACGAAAGAAAATAATTTCTATTCTGAAAATCTATCTAGTTAATTTCTATTTTGCATTAAGATCTGCAGTTTAGATATAGTTTGTACTTTAACCGTTCTCACTCCAAGCTATTATATAATAACTCGAAAATTGAACTATGATTATGCATAATTTTTTTTCAGTTTATGGATCTGAAATTGATATAACACCTCATACAATACTTCAGTGATTAATAAGTATAATTTGAAACAGTGGAATCATTAGAAGAATTTTAAAATACTACTATTTTATTTTTAACCTCTTGAACATATTACCAAAGAAAATAATTTCTATTCTGACAATCTATCTAGGTAATTTTTATTTTGCATTAAGATCTGCAGTTTAGATATAGTTTGTACTTTAACCCTTTTCACTCCAAGCTAGTATATAATAACTCGAAAATTGAACTATGATTATGCATAATTTTTTTCGATTTATGGATGTGATATTAATATAACACCTCATACAATACTTCAGTGATTAATAATTAATTAGATATGTACACATATTTAATAATTTAAACAATATTTCTGATAATTACTCAGAGTCGAGTGCTAAAGGTTAAATGTGATTGTTTCAAAAAATGTCTACTATTATAAACGCGCATCTCAGCTTTATATGGTATCCTCGTTTGTACCAGGACATATATTTAAACATTCAATCTGCAATAAATTTTCTAATTTCTCTTGCAGTTTTCACTAAAATTACTTCTGGCGAACAGTGCAAATTTTCAGCTTTCTAGATGTCTTGTGTTTTAACAGCAACACTGTTTGCGTAATGTATTTTAATGGAATATTTTGCAACTGAACTTCAAATAAAAATTGATTACTTACTTTTCAACAGGTCACAGTTGCACAAATAAAAGGGAAGTATCCACACAAATTAACTGTTTTTGTCATTTATAGAGTAGTATTACACGACATGACTCGAGTGCACATCACTGCTAAAGCACAAGACATCTTCGAAATTGAACAGTGCTTTCGAAATTCACTTTTCCAATTGTTGGTGGAAAACGAACGAGATTTACACGTTAGTATCGAGCGTACGAAACTTCACAAAATCTTTTTCAAGTTACAAGGCCAGGAAGAAGCTGTTCGGGTCACAAATCTCAATGTCACTTTTCATACGAATCGGAGATAGACAATGTCAACAGAAAATATGCACAACGTAGATGCTTTTAGAACGAGTTAAATTGTTGAATTTACATGAAGAATATAGTTGACGAACGAATACTATACGAATACTATACAATACAATATTTGTACACGTTTTAGTTGTTCGATTTTAAAATTTCACATTCGAGCATGTAACTCACTAAGTCTTGATAAGACTTCAAGTCTTTTAATTTCCAATAATTGTTATTAAATAGCTTACCGGCAAAAATCGAATTTTTCGCGTCTTCGACACAGAACAGGAAAATAGCACCTTTAATTATCTAATTCTGTACTCTGTATGACAGACACCTGGGTGGTTTTTGACTGAACGAAACAAGACACAAACCAATACGAAGACTCTCTTATCTATGTACACAGTGCCATCGCACTAAGTACTGGTCCTTAACAGGAATGAAATATGGTTACTGTAGCATCTGCAATTAGAAAACAAACGGTGAGGAAGGTTGGTTCAAATGTAGAATTTTTGTTGTGCTTTTTTAAATCTTTTTGCGAAATTCGACTGATACAGTAGATTCATTATATTAATATACGTCAGGTCTGGGCAATTGATTGCTTACGGTAGCGCTCGGATTTACTTACTCGCGACGGCCGAGTTTCAAAAGCTATACAGTAATTTCTTGATAGTTGTCCGAGGGCTGTACGCGATAGTTGTCGCAGTGTCTAACCATTCCCCTGCCTGTCAACGCTGCGCCGGACCGGAGGGCGGCGATGTTTGATGTCGGCTCGGGTATATCGGTGTGAACACCACTATATTGACACCATGAATTGAATTTTCAAACTACTTCATTTTCATTATTTTTTTACGAGATTTTACTGGCTTATTCTTGGCATTTTTCTGATTAAAACAAGACCAAACACGATATCATTTCAATTTTATTTAGTGGTGTAATCGACGATGAAAGTTTCATTTGCAAGAAATAACAAATCGGGAAGTTTAGTGACTTTTTGTTATAACTTTTGAACCGTAAGAGATATTGGATGAAATTTGCACTAAAATTCATTTAAAAAATAGTCAATTTGAACTATAGACAAATTAATATTTTGTTCATTTGTTAAACAATAATTTTTAATTAATTTTCATGGATAATTTTCACTTTAAAAAAATTGTTTAAATACAATCTTCCAAATCATTTTTTCTGTGTAAGAGTGTATTTTATATTTATGTTTCACACATGCAATGTTTTAGTGAATGGGTAAAATGTAAACTTGAGGAATCTTTTTGTAATCAACGCATACAAAAAGTACCAAGAAGGTGAAAAGGCGTCATAACTGTGTCAAAAGATATTTTGTATAATAATTTATAATATTTATAATATTCTATATAATATATAATAATTTAGTAATATTTTTGTAGAACTTTTGTGATAAAAATGTGATAATAATAATGTTTTTATAATATAACAATAACAGCATACAACGAATAACATGGAATATAAAAAACTAATATTTGTTTATAATTTTTCAGTCTTTGTTCTCAATTGGTTTTGAAAAAAATAAATTTCTTTGGATTTGGACACCTGTGCGTCGGCACAGTTCAAAGGTCCGCGTGTTCTCACAATGAAATACCAATTAAAAATGGCTTCTTTTTCATTATTTTTTGGTCTTATCGACATTATAGAGTAACTGAAGAACATGGAAGAGGACAGCGAGTGAAAAAGAAAGAAGAACTGTATTGTTTACTCTATTGTTTAAAATACCAATGCGATGGTAACACTTTTATTAATAACTTACTGGTGATTATTTTTCTGATTATGTAAAATAAGTCGTTTAAATACATATGTGTAAGAAGTTTTCTAACGTGACATTATATCGTGTTTGGTCTTGTTTTACTCAGAAAAATGTCAGAAATACGTTTTGAAAGATCCGTAAAAAAAATAAAAATTAAGAAGTTTGAGCATTCGATTCATTGAATCGATGTAGTAGTGTTCACACCGACAGTGGGAATTTTCGACGAAATCTGTGTCAGAATCAAAGAACTTTCGATAGAAATGAGATAGAGCAATGAAATTTTGTTTAATTAAAGCTGAAACTTTGCAGAATACGAAATAATTATAGCGGCTGTGGTACGAAAGCTTTTTAACCTTGAAATAATTTGTTGAAATTGCACAATTTCAAGAAAATTGTGGTTTTGCCAATACCACGGCGGAAAAAGTTTTTTTGAACATGCTATATATCATTTCTCGTAGATTTTTTCATGCTGATTTCAAATCTGGTCAAAAATTTGTCTACGACCTCAGGATTTTCCAAAAAATCGATCTTCAAATCAGTGGGTTATCGAATCATTTCAACAAAGAAATGATGATTTTATTTGTTTTTTTTCACAAATATCGATTTTTTTGAAAATCCTGAGGTCGTAGACAAATTTTGTGACTCTATTTTTGTTTGCGAAAATTGAGAAAAACGATTTTTTGAGTAGCCCTCCACTTTTCACTTTTTTCAATTTTCTCAATTGTGCTAGGTGGTGCCAAGATTGTGCTAAAGTATTACTTTAAAAAAGTTATAAATAAAGAAGTTACGGTCGAAAAACGTTTTTGACATCCAATTAACATTTAAGTAAGAAACAGTTATCCAAACAGCATATAATCATATGTCATAGCTAGGCTAGCACAACTCAGATATATGATTATATGCTGTTTGGATAATTGTTTCTTACTTAAATATTAATTAGATGTGAAAATCGTTTTTTGACTGTAACTTCTTTATTTATAAGTTTTTTAAAGTAATACTTCAGCACAATCTTAGCACAACTTAGCACAACTTAGCACAATTCAGAAGATTGAAAAAAGTTTTCTCGATTTTTCATCTTATTTTTCATATTATATTTATAATATTCGAGCAGAATATAGCACAAACATAGCACAATACAGCACAACTGTTGAAATTGTTTATTTCAAGTGGGGGGCTAACTTCTATCAGGCGTTGACAGGCAGTGGAGTGAGTAGGCCGGGACAACTTACGGAGTCTGAATCGGGGACAATTTACCAGGATTTTCTGTATTATAATCAATATTTGGACACAAGAAGTAAGTTTAGTCACAATCAAAAGTCTTTCCATAAAATATTCCCATTCCTACGAAATTTCATGTTTTTCTCAACTTCAACGTCAGTGCATGAAGGGGCACGTTTTCCCCTTATCTGATCAATTTTATCTTTTGCAGAAATTATTTTCTTACCAAATGGCACAATTTTAGGGGGGGGGGGCATGAAAAAATCTCGCAAAAAATTTTTTACCAAGTATGACTAAGGTCCACCCTTTTTTTGAGAGAGGATGAGAAAATTCTCAAAAACTCACCCTCGAGGGACTTAAACCCGTTCTCCAGCTAAAAATACCTGGTATTATGCGACTATAGGGGCCCGCTTTTCGCATTTCACACTATACTCGCTCGACGCATCTTACTAGGCCTCGCCGGCGCAGTGGCCATATTCAATTCCGAAAACTAAGGACCACCCTAATGCACAGTCGCACAGCGTTCCTTTTACATACCCCGCGAAGGATTTAATTGAAAGAATAGGGTTAATCACAACAACATTTCTCGAGGCCCAGCACTGCATTGATCGCATGATTCCCCTCTCGGCTAAGTACATATTCCTGAACTATGAAACGTGTGAATGACGAGAGCAAGTGATAAGGACGTATGCTTGACTATATACAGGGTGTCCCAAAATAAGTGTAACTCCCGGAAATGGGAGGTTCCTTGGGTCATTTGAAGCGACATTTTCCTTTACAAAAATGGCGTCCGCGGCTTCGTTTAGGAGTTATTAACTAAAAACGCGGACCAATCATATCCCGGCTACAGTGGATTAATTCTGGTTCGGCCAATAGCGACACCACGTTAAGCGGGACCTGTCGCCGAGTCGGACTCCGTTCGCTATAGCCCGGCTCTGATTGGTCCGTGTTTTTCGTTAATAACTCCTAAATAAAGCCGCGGACACCATTTTTGTAAAGGAAAATGTCACTCCAAACGACCCAAAGAACCTCCCATTTCCGGGAGTTACACTTATTTTGGGACACCCTGTATATACTTATAGAGCCAGCACAAATAATTTTCCCCTCGGCAAAGATGAAGTACAGTGTGATGTCACATTTTCAAAAAATGCACAGGGTGTAAAGAAAGTAATGGTCATCCGTACTAGGGGTGAATCTACACCTCTGGATCGATGGACATTTGTAAGAGAAACTTGCTCCAAAATTGTTTATAACTAGGGTTTGCAATACCGGACCAAGAATATGATACCGGTATTCGGTATTTTTTTAAACGTTGTACCGGAATACCGGTATTAATACTGATATTACGAATTTTCAGGAAGGTACAAAAACACGATTGTTTCTTTGCGATATTTATTAGTTTTATACAAAACATAATAAACTATAAGAATATAAACAATTTTGTTATGTACAAATACGAAATGAAGGAACAAATGTTATAATCAAATATTATTAATAAGAGCAGTAAAGTAATAATTTTTAACATTAGAAAAAAATATTCTATAGAAAACAAACCACTACAGTGCTATAACACAATAAAGGAACAAAACATATAGAATAATTATTAAGAAGTTACTAATAACTAAGAGTAAAGAAATAGTATAGATACTAAGTGCAAACATTATTAATATATATTAATAGAAAAAAAAACATGAACCAAATTAACTGCATATTTTTTAAATGTGATTGTAAAAAACATAATGCATCTATTGGACTGTCATTAAACCAGAACGTATTTTTCTGCACAAATTAATTGCACTTGAAAATGCTCTTTTTTTTATTTTGATAATTGTATTCATTTTTTTGTTCAAACAAATGGGATTTCTGAATTGCAAAATTCAAAATTGTATTTACTATCGGTAAATACTAACATTTATAATATAAATAGAATTAATATAATTAATATAAATATGATCTTAAAAATAAATGTAAATGTACTTTTAAATTGTATTCTATTTTCTTTCATATTCTTCCTTCCTAACTACACAACAACTATTTCTTCTGTTACTTTTGTATTATTGTTTGTGGCAATTTTTGATTTAGAGCTAATTGTAATTCAGCAAATGACAAGACAGCAAATAATTGATTTTGTTACTACTATAAATACGTATTTCAAATAAGAGTAGATGCCCAAAATAAATAATTATTTATAGCTAATACCGATATTTACCTTAGCAAATACCGGTTTCACGAAATCGCAAAATAGCACGAAGTACCGGTATTGCAATCCCTATTTATAACAAAGAAAATTGTTGTTAATGTTTTTTTTACATCAATGCCTTACACATGATCATGTTCTGTCTCATCGATACGGACGTGTGTTCTGTGATAGTAGGGTTTTGTCTATACGTATAATTCCACACAATCAAATTTTGCGAAAACTTTAACAACTTATAGCTCAATAACTATTTGTCTGTCTCTGTCTCCCTCTCGCTCTCTATGTCGCAATCTTTAAGGCGTACTCACCGAGTAGTGAAAGTGTAGATCCCTACCTCTTTACAAGTCATTGTTTCTTACAACTGATAACATAGTGTTCCATATTATCGGTTATTGAAATGAGTCAAGTTTCGAAGTGAAACTTCTTTGCTGAGAGGAGCTACAATTTTCTAGCGTTACGGAAGTAGCGTTACGTAAGACGAATATAACGAAAAACTTTTTAACGGAGAAAGAATCTTTCTTACCCAACGGGGGTGATTCGAACCCCTGTCTAGGGCTTGGTAGTCCAACTCCTTAACCGTTTGGACAATCGACGATCTTTGGATCATAGCGAACATTTTGGTAGATATCGCAAAGAATAAAATGCTGTAGCGACAGAATTGTTATTTATCTCTTGTTTTCAACACGAAAATACTAATAATTGATCTGTATCTATACCTAATAAGCAATAAGTTTCACTTGTGTCCTGTATTTAGATTCCTCTTATTTGTGGGGCATTATAGTTTCCTCACAAATTTAATTAAAATGATAATAAAGTATGTTTTCTAGTCTATTGTTTCTAATTTTATTTTTTATACGTTTTCTTTTAGCGCGCATTGTAAGCGCAGACAATAAAAAAAGTTTAAGTAAATGATGTTGTGTTTCCATTTATAAAAATGATGGAGGCCTCCTCTTCTCCCCAAAAAAACTATCCCAAAAAATTGAATATACAGGGTGAGTCCGCAGAAACAGAACACCTGAATAACGCGGCTGCTATTGGTGTTAGGAAGAGATGCATCAGATGGAACTTACATGGTTTCGAGGGGGCATTGATCTGATGTTAGTAGCTTTTTTGTAGGTGGACGCGAAAAGGACATATGAAGGTCAACTTCATTTTTAACTTCCCGATTCATAGGGAAATACTGTTTACCCCGAAAATCGAAAATCGAAATTTTAGCAGATCTTCACGTTTCATGGTCATTAGAGTCATTTTAGACTATTTTTATCAAATTGTTAGTATGGTGTGTGTGTGTGCGCGCGTATGGCCGTTTGTATGTTATCAAATTTTTCGTTAACGTTTTCTGAAAAAGTAACAACGCGATCAGAATAATCAATGATGCAATCGATGTGCCCCGTCGTAACTTAGAGCTGATTAGATTTTGGTCCATATTGGTCAAGTAGTTTTTTAGATTTTTTAGTTTTTTTCGAAAGAAATTCATTCAACAATGCAATTTATACGAGAGGATGGAAATTTTCCACCGAATAAACAAACGCAATTATATATATTTCATTTTTTTTAATTTCAAAAAAATTTTTTTTTAAATTATGCAACTAATGCTAATGTTACCGCTTACAATAATCAAAAAATATTCCAATGCAAGAGTGAGTTATTAGTTATTATTAGTTATTATAATGATAATAATGTACTGCAACTAACGAATCGGGAAGTTCTTTGTGTGGCTCGTGGAGAGTCGCACACAAAATAAAAAAAACCATTAATAGCTGTATGCCCCACTAGTTTTAAATGGAATGAGGTATTTTAGAATACATCAATCGATGCAGCTGGACATTCGTTATAAAAGAGTACTAACCTATGTATGTCGAAAAGTTAGTAGTTCAGGAGATATTTCAATTTAAATAACTCTAAAATACCATTACTGTCGTACTAAGACGTTACACTAGCAAGTAAACGCTAACAACAGGACTTGGGACAATATAATATTATATATGATATATTCTTAGTTTTTTGTGAGCAATAACTTAATGGTATCTGTAACTTTTTTTTATTTACAATACTTTGTTAGAAATAAAGGTGACCTTCAAATTCTGAAATTGATGTTACACTAGTAAGTAAACGCTAACGACTTAGTATAACTGTAATGGTATTTTTGAGTTATTTAAATTGAAATATCTTCTGAACTACTAACTTTCCGACATACATAGGTAAGTATTTTTTTATAACGAATGTCCAGCTACATCGATTGATGTATTAAAAAATACCTTCAAAATGGATGGATGCCGATAAAAACGCACCTGTCAAATATTTTTCGAAGAACTGTATATCTGACATAAGTTTCATCAAAATCGGTTTGTATCAACTGAATATGTTCCCTTGTAAGTCATTAGCGTTTACTTACTAGTGTAACGTCTTGGTACGACAGTAATGGTATTTTTGAGTTATTTAAATTGAAATATCTCCTGAACTACTAACTTTTCGACATACATAGGTAAGTATTTTTTTATAACGAATGTCCAGCTACATCGATTGATGTATTAAAAAATACCTTCAAAATGGATGGATGCCGATAAAAACGCACCTGTCAAATATTTTTCGAAGAACTGTATATCTGACATAAGTTTCATCAAAATCGGTTTGTATCAACTGAATATGTTCCCTTGTAAGTCATTAGTGTTTACTTACTAGTGTAACGTCTTGGTACGACAGTAATGGTATTTTTGAGTTATTTAAATTGAAACATCTCCTAATCTACTAACTTTTCGACATACATAGGTTAGCACTTTTCTATAACGAATGTCCAGCTGCATCGATTGATGTAATAAAAAATACCTCATTCCATTAAAAAAAATGAAGTTGACCTTCATATGTCCTTTACGCGTCTACCTACAAAAAAGCTACTAACATCAGATCAATGCCCCCTCGAAACCATGCAAGTTCCATCTGATGCATCTCTTCCTAACACTGTTATTTATGAATTTTAATTAAATATATAATACATCAAATATGAAACGTAATAACCAAAAAGTAATTATATATTATGACAGAACCATACATCAAAGCGATTTGAACAACGATAGAACAAACTGAAGAATATATGAAGAACATAATACAAGTATTCATGGCCTACGCTGTGTTAACATAATTTATATCTAAACACGCATTGATTATACTCAACAAACACCAATAGCAGCCGCGTTATTCACGAGTTTTGTTTCTGCGGACTCACCCTGTATACTAAAATATTAATCTTCCTTAACCATTTAATTAAAAAAAAAATTAAGTCGATGTTTTCATTAGATTCGGAGAAAACAGCTTGTAACATTTCTCATTACAGCAGTGGTACCTTTGTGTTTAACAAGTAATTTTTAAACTATTCGATTTTCCGAATCATGCCGGTCCCAATCAGTTCGGATAACCGAGATTTTACTGTATAAGGGGGCCTCAAAATCTCTGAAGTGCTTATGGCCTCTAAATGTCTTAATCCAGCACTGGATGCGCATATAAATTTCAACTCGACAATAATCTGCTGTGTTACGCCAGCAATAAAACTGCATTTCGCGATGCTTTCAGGAGTACCATTTACGCGTTCCGAATCCGTTTATCACGTTTGGATGTGATAAAAGGCAACACATATGACTCAAATGTGCGATAAATCTCATTTACGTTCTCCTATAAATTGATTACTGAAATTATTAACCAACTTGTGCGTTTATAAACATTCGACTTTTTGAAAATATTTAAATTACCTGGAATTAAGTGGTACTAACAATTTCGTAACAACACAAACCGGAATTATCAATGTGTTTCCACTTTTCCAAGGGAAGACTTCGTTTCATCGGCATAACTTTTTATTGTGAATATACTAAACATTAATTTTCGCTATTAAAGTAATACACATTAATTTTTTCTATTAAAATAACAAATTAATTAACATTTATTTTTACCATTGAAATGATATATGGTACATTAATTTTTATATTAAAATAATGAACATTAATTTTTACCATTAATATAATAATTAGTAATATTTACTATTAAAATGATAAACATTAATTCTTTTTCAATAATGAACAGTAATTTTTACTATTAATAATTCAAGATACATATATCGTTCTCAAGGAATCGTAATTACTTTGTTTTTCTGTTACACTGACTTACACCGGACAATAAGTCTAGCTCATTAAAAGATGTGTAGAAACGAGTTTCAAATTACTGATTGTCACCAGAGGAGATTCAAAATAAATATTCAAACCGCAGCTATTGTACACCACAGGTAATTTAACCCATTAGTAACAAGTATTCCTGATGCTTGTGTTAATTTTCATGTAGCACTTGAAACAAAATTGTTTTAGATTGATGTTCTACTAATTATTTGCCTCAGAATCTGTTTTTAACTATAAAATTAAATTAAGCCCATCAAAATTCATATGCAGAACAAAAAGTCTAATTGTATGTATAATTCATTTTTATTTTATTTTATGATTTTATTAATTAAGTTATTCATGTAGCATATATTATGTATATTATATTCGTATAATAACAATTATTTAATGTAAATAATACATGCAATAGTTTGTATCCAAATGTGGCATCAGTTCATTCTAATTAATTTCAAGTTCAATTACATTGATTAAATTAATAAGAACAGGTTAGTTGAAGATTGCGTTTGGTTCTATGGGAATATTTAAATACATGTTCTAAGTTCTAATTCATTACTCACAATAGTGAAACAAGAAATAATACTCTAATTCAATATTCGCAATACTAAGAAAATGATATAGAGAATTGTATAATAATTAGATATTGTATATACAGAACATTAATTTATGCTCCAATTCATTATTCACAATACTGAAATAAAAAATTATACGGACACTAGTATCATTAGTTACTCTGTGTATAGAATTATTGTAAAGTGGGCAAAAAAGTATTGGCACACTCTTAAAAAGGCGATAACTTTTTAAATATCGTATTATACGATTTGAATTTTTTTGGGAAGCTGGAGCAATTAGTTTGCCACAGGATGCGAATAAAAATTTTGTCAAAAATTGCAATTCATCGGAATTGTAGCAAAAATTCTAAAAGTTGCATTTTACAACTTTTTTATGTGGGCCAATATTGAAAATTTGTAAAATTCGTTTTGTAGACCTATGTCAATTAAACATATTCTGAAAATTTCATCAAAATCGGTCGACGTTGCAATGAGCTATAAACGCTTAAATTTTCGACCTATAACTGCAAATTCTTACATCTTTCAATGCCTGTCGTTTTTTTCGCATCAATCGATTTCGATGAAACTTTACCAGTGCATATAACTGACAGATCTACAAAATGCATTTTAAAAATTTTCAATATTGGCCCACATAAAAAAGTTTTAAAATGCAACTTTTAGTATTTTTGCTATAATTCCGATGAATTGCAATTTTTGACAAAATTTTTGTTCGCATCCTGTGGCAAACTAATTGCTCTAGCTTCCCAATAAAATAAAAATCGTATAGACAATATTTAAAAAGTTATCGCCTTTTTAACAGTGTGCCAATACTTTTTTTACCCACTGTATGTATTCTATTTCCATAGCTTTTACTATGATCCGATTTATTATAAAAATACTAGTCTTAGGACACGTTGGACATTTTTACTCACTTCGATATGAATAATATGTATATTCGAAAGTACAGTAGAACTCCATTTACCTGAACACTTATTGGGATCACTGACATAGACGATTTACCGAACGCATTACTGAACTCCTATTATGTGAACTCGAGGTCTCGCGTCGGGTCGCCATGCCGCCTGCGCCTATGCGAACTCGTGATGGGCGTCGCACGTCGTCCAACGACAACAAATATTACTCGTAATTTTTTAATTACTTCAAAAAATATTAGCTGCTCTTTTCTTTTTCCTATAAATTTTTGCCTCTTTTGCACGTTATCGAGTAGATTTTTACGAGAAGATGTGAACAATTCAAGTTTCGGTCCTGGAGGATCAATGGGTTAAAAGTAATAGTCCAGTCGCCAGGTACTTTTACCTGGAAAGTATTCCGAACTCAATGAAATTTTGACACGTCATTTAGGGGTACTCTGGGGTGTCGTATCTGAGTTTTCGACCTCGAGGACCCTGTGCTAACTTGGGGAGGGGGTAAAAACCACGATTTTTATTACCTTGTTCTGGTTTTTCGCTTATTACTAAAAAACTATGGGCCCTAAGAACTTTTTGTTTTCATTTTTGGAAAGAGCATTAAATTTCCTTCAAATTTCACTGTTCAAACGTATTTTTCGGCCCAATAGGCACCGAGAGGCAGCAAAATTAGGAAATTGTGTGGCAACTGACGAATATAGGGAAGGACAGAGCAAATTATACTGTCCAACAACAATAATGTTTCCATGTAACTATTGGGTGTATCTTATACAGTTTTTAGTACTGATTCCGAATCTGGCCTAAATTTTTTTCCTACACACACAGTTTTCTAGAAATTTGAGTTTGAAAAGAAAACATGTTTTTCGACTTTGAACAAATATTGTAATGTTATTATATAAGATATTGTATTGTTCTTTACAGCAAAAGATTCTCTAGACTTTCCCGAATCCAGCGATGTGTAATAGTAATATGTTGTGATTGTTTAAACATGTTTAATATATTTTATAGTAGCTTTAGTTACATTATCTTTATACAGTAAATTATCCATATGAGTCCCTAGCACGGGTCTGCCGAGGAACATTTATGCACCGCAGTCACCATTCTTTGAGTGTTGCCGAACGTAGAAAAGGACAGCCGAGCTCGAGAGGCGTCCGTCGCCGAGAAATGTAAACATGGCTAATCCAAATTGCCAACTTCCTTATTTTTCATTATTTTTTTATGAGACTTCGATTACCATATTTGTGGCATTTTTCTAATGCAAAATGATACCACACATGATATAATTCCGACGATATTTAGGTGTGTAATAGACAGTTAAAGTTTCGGGTGCAAGGAAGGACTCTTTATTTCCCATACGCTATCCTACGCGCCCGAGACTTTAACTGTCTATTACACAAATAAATACCATCAGAATTATATCATATGTGGTATCATTGTTCTTTGAAAAATGCCACAAATATGATAATCGCAGTCGCATAAACAAATAATGAAAAATAAGGAAGTTGGAAATTTGGATTAGGCGGTCTCACCGAGACACCCGAGCCGCATGATGTCATACTTCTCGGCGACCGAGGCCTCTCGAGTTTCATGGCCCCTGAAGAGGGTATACCCCGCAGTAGTGGGGATAGCTCCGGGACTTTTAAAGACCACACTTTTAAGACATTTATGGATATTTTACTGTATCTAGTAACGCAAGTGTCCAAAGTAGAGAAAACAAATGAAGAAACATTCCGGAGATTCTAATGTATTTTTCGATCACACAAAGATTTTTCGTGCTAATTGAGGGACCCACGCGTGCTTCATTTGACCTTCCTCTTTAGAATGAGCCCTCACTCAGCTCAATATTTAATCGTATGAGGACGTGAGGTGTGTTCCCGTGACTTCATTCAATTGTTCCCCAGATTCCGTTCATGAAGGGTGAGTAGAAACAATTTTACCCCATAAGGGGTACGGTACCCATGAATCTTACTAGTATATTACTAGAATATTACTAGAAAAACAAGTGAAAACCGTGTTTACGGGAAACCATTTTTTGTTTTTAATTCATTCAATTCAACTCATTCTAAAGAGGAAAGTTGATTGCAGGTCGCTCAGTTCATGATTTTGTTAGATTATGTTTATATCTAATAATATGAGCGTCCAAATTAGGGGAAACAACTGAAGAAAAATTCCGCAGATTCTAATGTATTTTTCTAATACAAAACGATTTTTCCGACTTGAATCATGAGCAGAGCGACCTGCGATGAACCTTCCTCTTTACAATGAGCACCCACACAGTTCGTAATATGCTCATATGAGGACAAAAACTGGTTTCCCGTGATTGCATTCAACTTCCCCATATTTCGTTCAGACAGACAGAGTCTAAAGAAAGTCTAGAGCCAATTTTAGTTCAGCTACTTAGACCAGATGGCGCCTAGTCAGGAGAACTGTCAGCGGAGATTCGTAACAACAAAAATATAAAGGGCTTGACGCTACTCGGATCCATTAATAGCAATAAAGATATTGACAAAAAGAAAAAAAACTGTAATGATAGCGAAACTTAATTTAATTAGCGTTAGATTGATACAAATGTATGTTCATCACTGTTGCGAAACAATTTTCAGCGTGGGGGTTGGTTACACTGATAAATATCCTAGAAGCCATAGGTACCGTACCCCCATAAGCGTAAGAAGTAATATTTTGGGTAATTTTTTCCTTGCGTAGTCCGAAATGTTTGCTTGTCTCCTATAAAAATTGACTTTTTTCTACGTTATCCAGTGGATTTGGATGAGAAGATGTGAGAAATCCAAGTTTCGATCCTGGAGGATCAATGGTTCAAAAGTTATAAATGTGTAAAGTTGAACGATCTCCACTATTTTTAACAAGTTCTTACCGAGCGGAGCTGTAAGGTAGCACCACAAGCATGTGATGATGTCAGGTAGGTAGCACCACACGAGCCCTCCCCCTTATCTTTTCTTTTTTTTAGCGTGAGGGAAATGCTTGTACGCATACCCCGTAGCCCCTGGGAGGGATACGAGGTTATGTGGGGCTACGTGGCCAGAAGGGCTCACAATACCCACTAAAAACCTCACGACAACCTTCCCTAAGCTATCCGGGGGCGGCTGGGATCTCCAATGGACCACAACCAGCCACCCCCTCGCCCTTGGCCCCGTATGGGGCTACGTCCCGGGGGGAGAGAAGCTCCCCCCAGCAATACCTAAGCTATCAGGGTGTAAGCAGGTTGCCCACTTACATCCCCCTTCCTTGGGCAGCCCTCCCCCTTACCTGACCTTACGCCAACCAACTAATTAAGGGGGTTGGGTACCCACGTGACTATGATTTTTTCATTGTGACCAACCCCCGCGCGGAAAACCAATTTGGCAACAGTAATGAACATACATCTGTATCAATCTAACGCTTCAGTTTCGCTATCATTACAGGTTTATTCCTTTTCATCAATATCTTTATTACTATTCATGGATCCGAGTGGCTTCATGCCCTTTACACTTTTGTTGTTAAGAAACTACGCTGATAATTCTCCTGACTAAGCGCCATCTCGTCCAAGTAGCTGAACTAAAATTGTTTCTACTCACACTTCATGAACGGAATCTGGGAAACAATTGAATGAAGTCACGGGAACATATCTCACGTCCTCATACGATTAAAAATTGAGCTTAGTGAGTGCTCATTCTAAAGAGGAAAGTTACACGCAGTGCGGTCTTCTCGATATTTTAGCAAGAAAAATCTTTTTGTGAACGAAAAATACATTAGAATATAAATCAATTATATGTTCTCGGCGCACAGTTTCAATCAAAAATAAAGCAAAACTAGCTGGTTATTGTTGCTCGCTCGCTTCGCGAGCTCGCGGGTAGGACTGCTCTTGTGAAAGGGTTAGTGGTACGCATTGCTAGTGAGGCATACAGCTATTAATGGTTTTTTTTAACTTCCCGATTCATAGGGAAGTTACTGTAATTACCTGTAGTTACTCTAATCAGCTCTAAGTTACGACGGGGCACATCGATTGCATCATTCATCATTTTGATCGCATTGTTACTTTTTCAGAAAACGTTAACGAAAAATTTGATAACATAAAAACGGCCATACGCACACACACACACGCACACACACACACACACACACATACTAACAATTTGATAAAAATAGTCTAAAATGACTTCAATAACCATGAAACGTGAAGATCTGCTAAAAAATCGATTTTCGATTTTCGGGGTAATTACAATAACTTCCCTATGAATCGGGAAGTTAATTAGCAATATTTAAATGTAACTCAACGTTTCGATCCAGGTGTGGATCATTTTCAAGAGCTTTGCTTTATTTTTTATCGAAACTGTGCGCCGAGAACATATAATTGATCTATATTAAAATTTACGATCGAGAAACACGTAACTAATACATTAGAATCTCCGGAATGTTTCTTCATTTGTTTTCCCTACTTTGGACACTCATATTACTAGATATGAACATAATGTAACTAAAGTTGGACCCACGCGCGCTTCATATTACCTTCCTCTTTAGAACGAGCCCTCACACTGCTCAAAATATAATCGTGTGAGGACGTGAGTTGTGTTCCCGTAAACCCCTGTTTTTAACCCAAGATCTAGTTAGATTCTAGTAATGTCACGTGGGTACCCTACCCTCTTCTGTATACAGGGTGTCCCAAAGTTAGTGTAACTCCCGGAAATGGAACGTTCCTTGGGTCATTTGAAGCGACATTTTCCTTTACAAAAATGGCGTCCGCGGCTTTGTTTAGGAGTTATTAACGAAGAACGCGGATCAATCAGACCGCGGCTACAATGGATTGATTCTGGTTCGACCAATAGCGACACCACGTTAAGCGGGACCTGTCGCCGAGTCGGACTTCGGTCGTTATAGCCGGGCTCTGATTGGTCCGTTTTTTTTCGTTAATAACTCCTAAACAAAGCCGCGAACACCATTTTTGTAAAGGAAAATGTCGCTACAAATAACCCAAGGAACCTCCCATTTCCGGGAGTTACACTTATTTTGGGACACCCTGTATAACGACTCTCTCTTTTTTTTGTTCTCCTGCTGTTTCTTCTTCGCTCTCTCAACTTCATAAACTTGTTCATACAATATAACCTTAAAAATTGTGGAACCACTTCAAATGTTCGAAGTTATTGCTGCATCTTGTAAGAAATAGTTACCAAGACTAGACATTTAGTTATGCTTACGTTAGTTCCTACTATGCGATCGAATAAACCGTAGAGGAACGGACTATCTCTAAGCTCCTACTAACCGATCTACTATACCTGGTTATCGGAAAGTTCTCTTCTGATTCGGAGTAATGGAGTCCTAGTGTAAACGTATAGGTATGTTGTACTCAGTTATGATGTGAACGGAAGAAATGTACACAGTTGATTGTGCGAGATATACTACGATAAGAGTAATAAATAAAAAAACCGAGATACTGAAGAATTTTTCAAAGTAGGTTAACACTTTCCTTATTTGATATGATACGACAACGTAAATTCTTCTAATATGTTTTATGTCGAACGATCTAAACATTAGTATTTATTTAGGAATACTACATAATAATATTCAGCATTTATACTTTCATTTATTAGAAAACTTTACTTTGCGTGGGTAGTGATTTAATACATTAATAATCATTATACGAGTCCATAAATAAATAAAATCCATACGGATCCATAAATAAAATGAATAAATAAAACCCACTGTTTTATTATTGCATACAGTTATTTCATATTCAGAACAAAATTATTTTAACAAATCAAGAAATAAGTTTTATTATATGTATTTTCATTTATTTAATGGATTGTGTTTGAATTAAAATAATGTAATGCCAGTAGTTATTTATCAGTCAATACATTAATAATCATTAATAACCGGATTTTATGCATTTATCACGAAAACGACTGGATACAATTTAAAACAGTTGAAAGATTCAAAGACTGTAAAAGTATTTACAAATTATTTTTGATACATTAGAATAATTAGTGAGAATTATAAATTTATATTTAGCTCCTGTGTCTTCCAGAGATTAATAATCATTATTCATTCCACATACTTTTTTATTATCGCATAAAGTCACTTCATAATCAGAAAGAAGGTATGGTTACATTTATTGCGATATTGCTTCAGAATTTTAATAATGATATTTTATAATGGAACATATCATTTACGTTGTACTGTTGACAATTAAATTATAAAATATTATCAAATCATTTTAACGAATCAAGAACTAATATATATATATCTGAAAACATATACAATTACATTATATTTATTTATAATTACATTATCAAATGATTTGATAATATTTTATAATGTAATTATAAATAAATATAATGTAATTGTATATGTTTTCAGAACAAAACCAATCATTCGATATACATTGCAATTGTCACAAATATCACAATAAAATGTTTGTTATGTTTCTACCTTAACAAAACAGCAATTATGATATCTAACTAAAGGCATTATGTTCAAACTTACTTCACAGAATGCCAGAAGACTTCTACTTGCAGTCTCTAATTGAAGTAGTTCTAATAAAGAAGAGAAATTGGAGTAACTCTGATAATGGTAATAATGTCAACGTCGACGACGATAACGAATCTCTTTCACGATAATTCAATTCAAAGCTCTTAGGCTAATTAACAAATTTATTTTCTTCGATTGTTCAAAAGTCTGGCTAATTATAGAATTATTATTTCTGCAGTATTGCAAACTGCACACATCACCCCAAATTGAAAGAGTTGCATAAAAATTGAACAATTTGCAGCTGACAGAAAAATAATTATGTAAAGTTAACCCTTAGCACTCTAATATCGATTCTGGGGCACCATTAGGGTTGTAAAAATAAAATAAAAATGTTCAAACATATATTGCATGATTCGATTTATTATCAAGATATGAAGGTCACCTTCAGTCCTTTAAATATTAGGTTGGCAACTATGTTTGCGACCTTCACATTTTCTCAAACAAAATCATTCATATATATTACTAGCAGACCCCGACATGGCTTTGCCCGTGCTAAATGTGAGAAGAATTTAGATTTGTATCGTAAGTATGTTAATATATATATATATATATATATATATATATATATATATATATATATATATATATATATATATATATATATATATATATATATATATAAACTCTATATATTGTTGCCGGTCGACAAAGATGACGAATTTACGCTACTCTATAAATACAACACGGATGAATTTGTCCTGTCCAAATTTCAATAAATTTGGTTGTGATCATTTTTTGAATTTGTGAAAAGCTATAGGATATACGTAAACAAAGTAAAAATGAGAAAAAAACGTATTTCGCAGTGATCTTTATAGTAAACAGAAGTGGATAATGTAAATTTCTATAGAAATATTGATTAAAAGCTGCGACGTTCGTTTTTTTGTTGTTTTGAAATATGATTCAAAAGGCACTTTTAGTTTTTCCCGAATTTTCATGTTTACGGGCAACTTTTCCAATTTTTTGTAATCTAAAAACCTGATTCAGGCTACAACGAACATTAAAAAAAAAATTAGTCAAATCGGTCCAGCCGTTCTCACGTGATGTCGTGACCAATGAACAGCATTTCATTTTTATTATATAGATTAATTAATTAATATATTTATATAATTATTATTTATAATATATTTATAAATATAATTAATATTTATATTTATAATTATGATTAATATTTATATTTATAATTATAATTTATTATATTAACATATTAAAAATTACAAAAAATCTCAATAAATTCATCCTTGTTGTTTTTATAAAGTAACGTAAATTCGTCACCTTTGCCGACCGAAAATTATTTAATAGGCTTCTAAATGGCAATGCTATATCGTAAAGTAACTTCGGAATCATTTTTTAAATAATCATCCCAAGAGAAGCAACTTAATATTACACTGCTTGACACGATTCATTACTTCACGATTGAAATTGCAACTATCATAAAATTCGTTATGAAATCCTTACCTATAAATCGAAGCTGATTTAAACATTGTAAAATAATAATCATAGTGAAGTAACGTGCTATTAGCCCTTTACACTCGGAGAAATTTTGTCTCGAAAATTAAACATTCCTTCCAACCTAGAATACTGTACAGGATCTAAGAAACAGCGCGGACCCGAGGACTTTTCTTAGATCAAGGCTTTACTGTACAAAGTAGGTGGTGCAAGACTTTCGAGTAGTGCATTAATAAGATAAGTTCAAAGAATTCTTGAAAGGTTACTAACACAAATTTCGGCATCGTTATCTCGATAGAAGTGGTGCAAGCATCTCCATATTGCTTCCTTAATCAATCCAGCTCTCGATCGAGACTCGCGAGTGTGTTAACGATCGCGACCGTTGCCGATCGTCTTCCCATTAAACGAGATCCGCGGAAACGCACATTGTCAACGTTGACACCAGTATTACGATCAGCCGTTATCATTGGCATTAACATATTATGATCCTAGTAAGAATGTGTGCGACACTTCCGGGAAAAAATCGCGTTCACTGTCACACGGACGCGCGCGGCAAAACTTGACCAGCGGCGAGTGTATATTCAAATTCGATGTATCGTGTTACATTATACTGTGTTAATTCGAGTCAGTCACATTTCGCACGAGAAAATAGTCGGCGAATGAAACTCGGCTTAAATCGGCCTCGTCCACTCTCTTCGTGAAGTGCGCGGCGGCAGTGGCGATCGCGGCCGAACCAGTGACCAGAGATATCGGTAATCTGTTGTCTCTCGTTCTCAAGATTGTCCATTCTTCGTTACAATCGAACGATTTACCCCGGAACGACAACAAACAGTTCAGTCCTCATTTCCACGAGGGACATTTGCACATTGTGTTCGGAATGTCTTGTCCCTTTCGCTCTTATGGAAAGACTGTTTGTGTGATATCAATATTTTTGCATGAATCGTAAGTGTAACTTTTCACAACTCTTCCAGACAAACTCGCAGAATTAACGACGTCGATTGTGGGATGTGTCAGAGACTGGATTTGCAAGCAATCGGCGATAAATGAGCCGTTTAATCAAAAAGTGGTGGATGGCACTATTTTTGTCAATAAAACAATTACCTGACATACAGTGAACCACGAAAGGGCACGATTACGATAACCGTGGCCCCTACTTTGAAGGTTATAATGGGCTCCGTTTAGCCGGTAAAGTAGATTTCTTGTTTTTCATAAAACTGCAAATATCTCGGAAACTATACGAGATATGGCAAAATATCAAGAGACCTTATTTGTAGGAAATCGAATTTTCTATAAGAAACGTTAAAATGATGTTAAAAGTCCATTTTTCACGAAAAATATTCGCTTGAAATTACTATGTACTAGACTACCCCTGGATTTTCACGACCTAACCCTAACTCACTCTGTTTACATAATCTTCCCATTGTAGATGTCTTCCAGAATTTGATCTTTTCAGAACGAAGCCTTTGCGTTCCACCGATTATTATTTCGGGGGAGAGGCAGTTGTTCTGCAGATTCACCGAAATATAAGTATACTCGGAAACTGCGCAGCTGATAGAAAAATGTCATACGACATAAACTATTGGAAATTTAATTTTCTACAAAAAAGGTCTCTTGATATTTTGCCATATCTCGTATAGTTTCCGAGATATTTGCAGTTTTATGAAAACAAGGAATCTACTTTACCGGCTAAACCTTCAAACTAGGGGCCACGGTTATCGTAATCTCCCCCACGAAAGTATTCGAACGCACTTTAAAACAGTGTAACCAAACGATCTAATTTTGTCGTAAACCAGAGTTCTGTACAATTACAATTGAATTCCTTCAAGAATATTAATTAATTCTTATTCAATTAATTATTTTTAATTAATTCAATTCAATTAATTATCTTTAATTAATTCATTTCACTTAATTATCGTTAATCAATTCATTTCAATTAATTATCTTTAATTAATTCATTTCAATTAATTATCTTTAATTAATTCATTTCAATAATTTTCAAACGTTCCAGTGAGCAATTGTCCACGCCAGCAGATCAAAATTGTTAAAATGACTTCCATGAGGCTGCAACGAAACGTATATAAAAAATCATTCACAACATTATATAAAAATTTTTTCTTGTATTTGAAGACCTATATATATGACCTAGAAGAAGATATATGTCAAAAATATTACAGACTCAAAAAATGTTTTTTATTACTTTATCAGTCCCATAAAAATTATTAAAATTTTGAACGCCTAGAATACCCATTCAGTCCATCACCGTACGGTCTTACAACAACTTCAAATATGGTGGCAGTCAGGATAGCACATAGTAGCAGCTGATATTTTCAGAATCTCTTAGTGAAAATAAAAATATATATATAACAACTTTTTAAAGACCACGCTTATATTAAAATGCACTAAAAAGGAGAAAATAATTTTTTTAGACTTTAGTGACTATAAATAAAAGCGTGGAGCGCTAAACTATATTGACGCAATCTTCGTGGGCACTCCACGCTTTTATTTATAGTCACTAAAGTTTAACAAATTATTTTCTCTTTTTTAGTGCATTTTAATATAAGCGTGATCTTTAAAAGGTTGTTATTTTCTACTTATTAGTCTTTTTTTAAATAGAACGTAAGATATGGTAATACTGGTATAAAATAGTAAGATATAGAAACGCAAGAAATTGGAAATACGCGAGATACAATGAGGGGATGACTCCAAGAGACGACGTATCTTGATAGAATTCCAAATTGTCAAAAACTGATCTGTATGAACGGAACACCGCACTGAGCTCCTTCGGTGCGAAGTGGGTCAGTGGAATGGGGATGAGTCGGAGTGGGAACGCGTTGTGGAGTAGGGATCACTATCGCGCGCAGTGGGGATCGCTTCGCACGGCGCATAGTGGTCGGAAATCGCCAAAACGTGGTCAAAATAGGAAGGAGTACTCCAATTTAGTTCAAAATTGATACTCATAGGTTTTTCGGGTCGCTGATTATAAATCTGAAATCAAAATTACAAAAAACAAAATGGCGGATACAAAAGTTATTTAATCTGAAATGGGCTTAATTGTCGACAGACCAAAACCTGGATATGGTACGACAAATCACGGCAATACTGCTCGTCGCTTTATCGACGATCCTAATAGGTCAGCACAAATTACTGGAGTAGATAAGGAGATAATACACCGATTTCGTACCATTTTACTAACTATATCAAGCACATTCCCCGCAAAAATAGAACTTTTCCAGAATTATTGCTATGAAACAGCACAAGAATATGTTCGATTGTACCCATAGTACAACATGCCTCCTACAGTGCACAAAGTACTGTTTCATTGTGGAGATATAATGCGACACGCAACTTTGCCAATAGGACAGTTGGGAGAAGAAGCCCATGAAGCTCGAAATAAAGAGATCAAAAATTTTCGAGAATTAATAGTATAATAGTAGAAAGATGTGATGAATCTCCAAGAATCTCCATGAATCTCCATGAATCTCCATGAATCTCCAAGAATCTTCATGAATCTCCATGAATCAATCTCCGTGAATCTCCATGAATCTCCGTGAATCTCCGTGAATCTCCGTGAATCTCCGTGAATCTCCGTGAATCTCCGTGAATCTCCGTGAATCTCCATAAGAGATTCATGGAGATTCATGGAGATTCATGGAGCTTGATTCATGGAGAAGCTTGGAGATTCATGGAGATTCATGGAGATTCCTGGAGATTCATGGAGATTCATGGAGATTCATGGAGATTCACGGAGATTGATTCATGGAGATTCATGAAGATTCTTGGAGATTCATGGAGATTCATGGAGATTCATGGAGATTGATTCATGGAGAATCTTGGAGATTCATGGAGATTCATGGAGATTCATGGAGATTCATGGAGATTCACGGAGATTCATGGAGATTCATGGAGATTCATGGAGATTCATGGAGATTCACGGAGATTCATGGAGATTCATGGCTAATTCATGGAGATTCATGGAGATTCATGGAGATTCATGGAGATTCATGTAGGTTCATGGAGATTCATGGAGATTGATTCATGGAGAATCTTGGAGATTCATGGAGATTCATGGAGATTCATGGAGATTCATGGAGATTCATGGAGATTCATGGAGATTCACGGAGATTCACGGAGATTCACGGAGATTCACGGAGATTCACGGAGATTCACGGAGATTGATTCATGGAGATTCATGAAGATTCTTGGAGATTCATGGAGATTCATGGAGATTCATGGAGATTGATTCATGGAGAATCTTGGAGATTCATGGAGATTCATGGAGATTCATGGAGATTCATGGAGATTCGCGGAGATTCATGGAGATTCATGGCTAATTCATGGAGATTCATGGAGATTCATGGAGATTAATGGAGATTCATGGAGATTCATGTAGGTTCATGGAGATTCCTGGAGATTCATGGAGATTCATGGAGATTCATGGAGATTCTCGGAGATTCATGGAGATTGATTCATGGAGAATCTTGGAGATTCATGGAGATTCATGGAGATTCATGGAGATTCATGGAGATTCACGGAGATTCATGGAGATTCATGGAGATTCATGGAGATTCATGGAGATTCACGGAGATTCATGGAGATTCATGGCTAATTCATGGAGATTCATGGAGATTCATGGAGATTCATGGAGATTCATGTAGGTTCATGGAGATTCATGGAGATTGATTCATGGAGAATCTTGGAGATTCATGGAGATTCATGGAGATTCATGGAGATTCATGGAGATTCATGGAGATTCATGGAGATTCACGGAGATTTACGGAGATTCACGGAGATTCACGGAGATTCACGGAGATTCACGGAGATTGATTCATGGAGATTCATGAAGATTCTTGGAGATTCATGGAGATTCATGGAGATTCATGGAGATTGATTCATGGAGAATCTTGGAGATTCATGGAGATTCATGGAGATTCATGGAGATTCATGGAGATTCGCGGAGATTCATGGAGATTCATGGCTAATTCATGGAGATTCATGGAGATTCATGGAGATTAATGGAGATTCATGGAGATTCATGTAGGTTCATGGAGATTCCTGGAGATTCATGGAGATTCATGGAGATTCATGGAGATTCTCGGAGATTCATGGAGAATCTTGGAGATTCATGGAGATTCATGGAGATTCATGGAGATTCATGGAGATTGATTCATGGAGATTCATGAAGATTCATGGAGATTCATGGAGATTCATGGAGAATCTTGGAGATTCATGGAGATTCATGGAGATTCATGGAGATTCATGGAGATTCACGGAGATTCACGGAGATTCACGGAGATTCACGGAGATTCACGGAGATTCACGGAGATTCACGGAGATTCACGGAGATTGATTCATGGAGATTCATGAAGATTCTTGGAGATTCATGGAGATTCATGGAGATTCATGGAGATTGATTCATGGAGAATCTTGGAGATTCATGGAGATTCATGGAGATTCATGGAGATTGATGGAGATTCACGGAGATTCATGGAGATTCATGGGTAATTCATGGAGATTCATGGAGATTCATGGAGATTCATGGAGATTCATGGAGATTCATGGAGATTCATGAAGATTCTTGGAGATTCATGGAGATTCATGGAGATTCATGGAGATTGATTCATGGAGAATCTTGGAGATTCATGGAGATTCATGGAGATTCATGGAGATTCATGGAGATTCATGGAGATTCATGTAGGTTCATGGAGATTCATGGAGATTGATTCATGGAGATTCATGAAGATTCTTGGAGATTCATGGAGATTCATGGAGATTGATTCATGGAGAATCTTGGAGATTCATCGAGATTCATGGAGATTCATGGAGATTCATGGAGATTCACGGAGATTCACGGAGATTCACGGAGATTCACGGAGATTCACGGAGATTCACGGAGATTGATTCATGGAGATTCATGAAGATTCTTGGAGATTCATGGAGATTCATGGAGATTCATGGAGATTGATTCATGGAGAATCTTGGAGATTCATGGAGATTCATGGAGATTCATGGAGATTCATGGAGATTCATGGAGATTCATGTAGGTTCATGGAGATTCATGGAGATTGATTCATGGAGAATCTTGGAGATTCATGGAGATTCATGGAGATTCATGGAGATTCATGGAGATTCATGGAGATTCATGGAGATTCACGGAGATTCACGGAGATTCACGGAGATTCACGGAGATTCACGGAGATTCACGGAGATTGATTCATGGAGATTCATGAAGATTCTTGGAGATTCATGGAGATTCATGGAGATTGATTCATGGAGAATCTTGGAGATTCATGGAGATTCATGGAGATTCATGGAGATTCATGGAGATTCACGGAGATTCATGGAGATTCATGGCTAATTCATGGAGATTCATGGAGATTCATGGAGATTCACGGAGATTCATGGAGATTCATGGAGATTCATGTAGGTTCATGGAGATTCCTGGAGATTCATGGAGATTCATGGAGATTCATGGAGATTCTCGGAGATTCATGGAGATTCTCGGAGATTCATGGAGATTGATTCATGGAGAATCTTGGAGATTCATGGAGATTCATGGAGATTCATGGAGATTCATGGAGATTCATGGAGATTCATGGAGATTCATGGAGATTGATTCATGGAGAATCTTGGAGATTCACGGAGATTCATGGAGATTCATGGAGATTCACGGAGATTCACGGAGATTGATTCATGGAGATTCATGAAGATTCTTGGAGATTCATGTAGGTTCATGGACATTCCTGGAGATTCATGGAGATTCATGGTGATTCATGGAGATTCATGGAGATTCATGGAGATTCATGGAGATTCATGGAGATTCATGGCGATTCCTGGAGATACCTGGAGATTCCTGGAGATTCATGGAGATTCTTGGAGATTCATGAAGATTCCTGGAGATTCATGGAGATTCATGGAGATTCATGGAGATTCATGGAGATTCATGTAGGTTCATGGAGATTCATGGAGATTGATTCATGGAGAATCTTGGAGATTCATGGAGATTCATGGAGATTCATGGAGATTCATGGAGATTCATGGAGATTCATGGAGATTCATGGAGATTCATGGAGATTCATGGAGATTGATTCATGGAGATTCTTGGAGATTCATGAAAGTTCCTGGAGATTCATGCATATTCATGGAGATTCATGGAGATTCATGGAGATTCATGGAGATTCATGGAGACTCATGGAGATTCATGGAGATTCATGCAGATTCATGGAGATTCATGGAGATGCATGGAGATTCATGGAGATTCATGGAGATTCATGTAGGTTCATGGAGATTCATGGAGATTGATTCATGGAGAATCTTGGAGATTCATGGAGATTCATGGAGATTCATGGAGATTCATGGAGATTCATGGAGATTCATGGAGATTCATGTAGGTTCATGGAGATTCATGGAGATTGATTCATGGAGAATCTTGGAGATTCATGGAGATTCATGGAGATTCATGGAGATTCATGGAGATTCATGGAGATTCATGGAGATTCACGGAGATTCACGGAGATTCACGGAGATTCACGGAGATTCACGGAGATTCACGGAGATTGATTCATGGAGATTCATGAAGATTCTTGGAGATTCATGGAGATTCATGGAGATTGATTCATGGAGAATCTTGGAGATTCATGGAGATTCATGGAGATTCATGGAGATTCATGGAGATTCACGGAGATTCATGGAGATTCATGGCTAATTCATGGAGATTCATGGAGATTCATGGAGATTCACGGAGATTCATGGAGATTCATGGAGATTCATGTAGGTTCATGGAGATTCCTGGAGATTCATGGAGATTCATGGAGATTCATGGAGATTCTCGGAGATTCATGGAGATTCTCGGAGATTCATGGAGATTGATTCATGGAGAATCTTGGAGATTCATGGAGATTCATGGAGATTCATGGAGATTCATGGAGATTCATGGAGATTCATGGAGATTCACGGAGATTCACGGAGATTCACGGAGATTCACGGAGATTCACGGAGATTCACGGAGATTCACGGAGATTCACGGAGATTGATTCATGGAGATTCATGAAGATTCTTGGAGATTCATGTAGGTTCATGGACATTCCTGGAGATTCATGGAGATTCATGGTGATTCATGGAGATTCATGGAGATTCATGGAGATTCATGGAGATTCATGGAGATTCATGGCGATTCCTGGAGATACCTGGAGATTCCTGGAGATTCATGGAGATTCTTGGAGATTCATGAAGATTCCTGGAGATTCATGGAGATTCATGGAGATTCATGGAGATTCATGGAGATTCATGTAGGTTCATGGAGATTCATGGAGATTGATTCATGGAGAATCTTGGAGATTCATGGAGATTCATGGAGATTCATGGAGATTCATGGAGATTCATGGAGATTCATGGAGATTCATGGAGATTCATGGAGATTCATGGAGATTGATTCATGGAGATTCTTGGAGATTCATGAAAGTTCCTGGAGATTCATGCATATTCATGGAGATTCATGGAGATTCATGGAGATTCATGGAGATTCATGGAGACTCATGGAGATTCATGGAGATTCATGCAGATTCATGGAGATTCATGGAGATGCATGGAGATTCATGGAGATTCACGGAGATTCACGGAGATTCATGGAGATTCATGGCTAATTCATGGAGATTCATGGAGATTCATGGAGATTCACGGAGATTCATGGAGATTCCTGGAGATTCATGGAGATTCATGGAGATTCTCGGAGATTCATGGAGATTGATTCATGGAGAATCTTGGAGATTCATGGAGATTCATGGAGATTCATGGAGATTCATGGAGATTCATGGAGATTGATTCATGGAGATTCATGAAGATTCTTGGAGATTCATGGAGATTCATGGAGATTCATGGAGATTCATGGAGATTCATGGAGATTCATGGAGATTCATGGAGATACACGGAGATTCATGGAGATTCATGGCTAATTCATGGAGATTCATGGAGATTCATGGAGATTCATGGAGATTCATGTAGGTTCATGGAGATTCCTGGAGATTCATGGAGATTCATGGAGATTCATGGAGATTCATGTAGGTTCATGGAGATTCATGGAGATTGATTCATGGAGAATCTTTGAGATTCATGGAGATTCATGGAGATTCACGGAGATTCACGGAGATTCACGGAGATTGATTCATGGAGATTCATGAAGATTCTTGGAGATTCATGTAGGTTCATGGACATTCCTGGAGATTCATGGAGATTCATGGTGATTCATGGAGATTCATGGAGATTCATGGAGATTCATGGAGATTCATGGAGATTCATGGCGATTCCTGGAGATACCTGGAGATTCCTGGAGATTCATGGAGATTCTTGGAGATTCATGAAGATTCCTGGAGATTCATGGAGATTCATGGAGATTCATGGAGATTCATGGAGATTCATGGAGATTGATTCATGGAGAATCTTGGAGATTCATGGAGATTCATGGAGATTCATGGAGATTCATGGAGATTCATGGAGATTCACGGAGATTCACGGAGATTCACGGAGATTCACGGAGATTCACGGAGATTCACGGAGATTCACGGAGATTGATTCATGGAGATTCATGAAGATTCTTGGAGATTCATGGAGATTCATGGAGATTCATGGAGATTGATTCATGGAGAATCTTGGAGATTCATGGAGATTCATAGAGATTCATGGAGATTCATAGAGATTCATGGAGATTCATGGAGATTCATGGAGATTGATTCATGGAGATTCTTGGAGATTCATGAAGATTCCTGGAGATTCATGGATATTCATGGATATTCATGGAGATTCATGGAGATTCATGGAGATTCATGGAGATTCATGGAGATTCATGGAGATTCATGGAGATTCATGGAGATTCATGGAGATTCATGGAGATTCATGGAGATTCATGGAGATTGATTCATGGAGAATCTTGGAGATTCATGGAGATTCATGGAGATTCATGGAGATTCATGGAGATTCACGGAGATTCACGGAGATTCACGGAGATTCACGGAGATTCACGGAGATTGATTCATGGAGATTCATGAAGATTCTTGGAGATTGATTCATCGAGAATCTTGGAGATTCATGGAGACTCATGGAGATTCATGGAGATTCATGGAGATTCACGGAGATTCATGGAGATTCATGGAGATTCATGGAGATTCATGGAGATTCATGGAGATTCATGGAGATTCATGGAGATTCATGGAGATTCATGGAGATTCATGGAGATTCATGGAGATTGATTCATGGAGAATCTTGGAGATTCATGGAGATTCATGGAGATTCATGGAGATTCTCGGAGATTCATGGAGATTGATTCATGGAGAATCTTGGAGATTCATGGAGATTCATGGAGATTCATGGAGATTCATGGAGATTCATGGAGATTGATTCATGGAGATTCATGAAGATTCTTGGAGATTCATGGAGATTCATGGAGATTCATGGAGATTCATGGAGATTCATGGAGATTCATGTAGGTTCATGGATATTCCTGGAGATTCATGGAGATTCATGGAGATTCATGGAGATTCATGGAGATTGATTCATGGAGAATCTTGGAGATTCATGGAGATTCATGGAGATTCATGGAGATTCATGGAGATTCACGGAGATTCACGGAGATTCACGGAGATTCACGGAGATTCACGGAAATTCACGGAGATTCACGGAGATTCACGGAGATTGATTCATGGAGATTCATGAAGATTCTTGGAGATTCATGGAGATTCATGGAGATTGATTCATGGAGAATCTTGGAGATTCATGGAGATTCATGGAGATTCATGGAGATTCATGGAGATACACGGAGATTCATGGAGATTCATGGCTAATTCATGGAGATTCATGGAGATTCATGGAGATTCATGGAGATTCATGTAGGTTCATGGAGATTCCTGGAGATTCATGGAGATTCATGGAGATTCATGGAGATTCATGTAGGTTCATGGAGATTCATGGAGATTGATTCATGGAGAATCTTGGAGATTCATGGAGATTCATGGAGATTCATGGAGATTCATGGAGATTCATGGAGATTCATGGAGATTCACGGAGATTCACGGAGATTCACGGAGATTCACGGAGATTCACGGAGATTCACGGAGATTGATTCATGGAGATTCATGAAGATTCTTGGAGATTCATGGAGATTCATGGAGATTCATGGAGATTCATGGAGATTCATGGAGATTGATTCATGGAGAATCTTGGAGATTCATGGAGATTCATGGAGATTCATGGAGATTCATGGAGATTCATGGAGATTCACGGAGATTCACGGAGATTCACGGAGATTCACGGAGATTCACGGAGATTCACGGAGATTCACGGAGATTGATTCATGGAGATTCATGAAGATTCTTGGAGATTCATGGAGATTCATGGAGATTCATGGAGAATCTTGGAGATTCATGGAGATTCATAGAGATTCATGGAGATTCATAGAGATTCATGGAGATTCATGGAGATTCATGGAGATTGATTCATCGAGATTCTTGGAGATTCATGAAGATTCCTGGAGATTCATGGATATTCATGGATATTCATGGAGATTCATGGAGATTCATGGAGATTCATGGAGATTCATGGAGATTCATGTAGGTTCATGGAGATTCCTGGAGATTCATGGAGATTCATGGTGATTCTTGGAGATTCATGAAGATTCCTGGAGATTCATGGAGATTCATGGAGATTCATGGAGATTGATTCATGGAGAATCTTGGAGATTCATGGAGATTCATGGAGATTCATTGAGATTCATGGAGATTCATGGAGATTCATGGAGATTCATGGAGATTCATGGAGATTCATGGAGATTCATGGAGATTCATGGAGATTGATTCATGGAGATTCTTGGAGATTCATGAAAGTTCCTGGAGATTCATGCATATTCATGGAGATTCATGGAGATTCATGGAGATTCATGGAGATTCATGGAGACTCATGGAGATTCATGGAGATTCATGGAGATTCATGGAGATTCATGGAGATTCATGGAGATTCATGGAGATTCACGGAGATTCACGGAGATTCATGGAGATTCATGGCTAATTCATGGAGATTCATGGAGATTCATGGAGATTCACGGAGATTCATGGAGATTCCTGGAGATTCATGGAGATTCATGGAGATTCATGGAGATTCTCGGAGATTCATGGAGATTGATTCATGGAGAATCTTGGAGATTCATGGAGATTCATGGAGATTCATGGAGATTCATGGAGATTCATGGAGATTGATTCATGGAGATTCATGAAGATTCTTGGAGATTCATGGAGATTCATGGAGATTCATGGAGATTCATGGAGATTCATGGAGATTCATGGAGATTCATGTAGGTTCATGGAGATTCCTGGAGATTCATGGAGATTCATGGAGATTCATGGAGATTCATGGAGATTGATTCATGGAGAATCTTGGAGATTCATGGAGATTCATGGAGATTCATGGAGATTCATGGAGATTCGTGGAGATTCATGGAGATTCACGGAGATTCACGGAGATTCACGGAGATTCACGGAGATTCACGGAAATTCACGGAGATTCACGGAGATTCACGGAGATTGATTCATGGAGATTCATGAAGATTCTTGGAGATTCATGGAGATTCATGGAGATTGATTCATGGAGAATCTTGGAGATTCATGGAGATTCATGGAGATTCATGGAGATTCATGGAGATACACGGAGATTCATGGCTAATTCATGGAGATTCATGGAGATACATGGAGATTCATGGAGATTCATGTAGGTTCATGGAGATTCCTGGAGATTCATGGAGATTCATGGAGATTCATGGAGATTCATGTAGGTTCATGGAGATTCATGGAGATTGATTCATGGAGAATCTTTGAGATTCATGGAGATTCATGGAGATTCATGGAGATTCATGGAGATTCATGGAGATTCATGGAGATTCATGGAGATTCATGGAGATTCATGGAGATTCATGGAGATTCATGGAGATTGATTCATGGAGAATCTTGGAGATTCATGGAGATTCATGGAGATTCATGGAGATTCATGGAGATTCACGGAGATTCACGGAGATTCATGGAGATTCACGGAGATTCACGGAGATTGATTCATGGAGATTCATGAAGATTCTTGGAGATTGATTCATCGAGAATCTTGGAGATTCATGGAGACTCATGGAGATTCATGGAGATTCATGGAGATTCACGGAGATTCATGGAGATTCATGGAGATTCATGGAGATTCATGGAGATTCATGGAGATTCATGGAGATTCATGGAGATTCATGGAGATTCATGGAGATTCATGGAGATTGATTCATGGAGAATCTTGGAGATTCATGGAGATTCATGGAGATTCATGGAGATTCTCGGAGATTCATGGAGATTGATTCATGGAGAATCTTGGAGATTCATGGAGATTCATGGAGATTCATGGAGATTCATGGAGATTCATGGAGATTCACGGAGATTCACGGAGATTCATGGAGATTCATGGCTAATTCATGGAGATTCATGGAGATTCATGGAGATTCACGGAGATTCATGGAGATTCCTGGAGATTCATGGAGATTCATGGAGATTCATGGAGATTCTCGGAGATTCATGGAGATTGATTCATGGAGAATCTTGGAGATTCATGGAGATTCATGGAGATTCATGGAGATTCATGGAGATTCATGGAGATTGATTCATGGAGATTCATGAAGATTCTTGGAGATTCATGGAGATTCATGGAGATTCATGGAGATTCATGGAGATTCATGGAGATTCATGGAGATTCATGTAGGTTCATGGAGATTCCTGGAGATTCATGGAGATTCATGGAGATTCATGGAGATTCATGGAGATTGATTCATGGAGAATCTTGGAGATTCATGGAGATTCATGGAGATTCATGGAGATTCATGGAGATTCATGGAGATTCATGGAGATTCACGGAGATTCACGGAGATTCACGGAGATTCACGGAGATTCACGGAAATTCACGGAGATTCACGGAGATTCACGGAGATTGATTCATGGAGATTCATGAAGATTCTTGGAGATTCATGGAGATTCATGGAGATTGATTCATGGAGAATCTTGGAGATTCATGGAGATTCATGGAGATTCATGGAGATTCATGGAGATACACGGAGATTCATGGAGATTCATGGCTAATTCATGGAGATTCATGGAGATTCATGGAGATTCATGGAGATTCATGTAGGTTCATGGAGATTCCTGGAGATTCATGGAGATTCATGGAGATTCATGGAGATTCATGTAGGTTCATGGAGATTCATGGAGATTGATTCATGGAGAATCTTTGAGATTCATGGAGATTCATGGAGATTCACGGAGATTCACGGAGATTCACGGAGATTGATTCGTGGAGATTCATGAAGATTCTTGGAGATTCATGTAGGTTCATGGACATTCCTGGAGATTCATGGAGATTCATGGTGATTCATGGAGATTCATGGAGATTCATGGAGATTCATGGAGATTCATGGCGATTCCTGGAGATACCTGGAGATTCCTGGAGATTCATGGAGATTCTTGGAGATTCATGAAGATTCCTGGAGATTCATGGAGATTCATGGAGATTCATGGAGATTCATGGAGATTCATGGAGATTGATTCATGGAGAATCTTGGAGATTCATGGAGATTCATGGAGATTCATGGAGATTCATGGAGATTCATGGAGATTCACGGAGATTCACGGAGATTCACGGAGATTCACGGAGATTCACGGAGATTGATTCATGGAGATTCATGAAGACTCTTGGAGATTCATGGAGATTCATGGAGATTCATGGAGATTGATTCATGGAGAATCTTGGAGATTCATGGAGATTCATAGAGATTCATGGAGATTCATAGAGATTCATGGAGATTCATGGAGATTCATGGAGATTGATTCATGGAGATTCTTGGAGATTCATGAAGATTCCTGGAGATTCATGGATATTCATGGATATTCATGGAGATTCATGGAGATTCATGGAGATTCATGGAGATTCATGGAGATTCATGGAGATTCATGGAGATTCATGGAGATTCATGGAGATTCATGGAGATTCATGGAGATTCATGGAGATTGATTCATGGAGAATCTTGGAGATTCATGGAGATTCATGGAGATTCATGGAGATTCATGGAGATTCACGGAGATTCACGGAGATTCACGGAGATTCACGGAGATTCACGGAGATTGATTCATGGAGATTCATGAAGATTCTTGGAGATTGATTCATCGAGAATCTTGGAGATTCATGGAGACTCATGGAGATTCATGGAGATTCATGGAGATTCACGGAGATTCATGGAGATTCATGGAGATTCATGGAGATTCATGGAGATTCATGGAGATTCATGGAGATTCATGGAGATTCATGGAGATTCATGGAGATTCATGGAGATTGATTCATGGAGAATCTTGGAGATTCATGGAGATTCATGGAGATTCATGGAGATTCTCGGAGATTCATGGAGATTGATTCATGGAGAATCTTGGAGATTCATGGAGATTAATGGAGATTCATGGAGATTCATGGAGATTCATGGAGATTGATTCATGGAGATTCATGAAGATTCTTGGAGATTCATGGAGATTCATGGAGATTCATGGAGATTCATGGAGATTCATGGAGATTCATGTAGGTTCATGGAGATTCCTGGAGATTCATGGAGATTCATGGAGATTCATGGAGATTCATGGAGATTGATTCATGGAGAATCTTGGAGATTCATGGAGATTCATGGAGATTCATGGAGATTCATGGAGATTCACGGAGATTCACGGAGATTCACGGAGATTCACGGAGATTCACGGAAATTCACGGAGATTCACGGAGATTCACGGAGATTGATTCATGGAGATTCATGAAGATTCTTGGAGATTCATGGAGATTCATGGAGATTGATTCATGGAGAATCTTGGAGATTCATGGAGATTCATGGAGATTCATGGAGATTCATGGAGATACACGGAGATTCATGGAGATTCATGGCTAATTCATGGAGATTCATGGAGATTCATGGAGATTCATGGAGATTCATGTAGGTTCATGGAGATTCCTGGAGATTCATGGAGATTCATGGAGATTCATGGAGATTCATGTAGGTTCATGGAGATTCATGGAGATTGATTCATGGAGAATCTTGGAGATTCATGGAGATTCATGGAGATTCATGGAGATTCATGGAGATTCATGGAGATTCATGGAGATTCACGGAGATTCACGGAGATTCACGGAGATTCACGGAGATTCACGGAGATTCACGGAGATTGATTCATGGAGATTCATGAAGATTCTTGGAGATTCATGGAGATTCATGGAGATTCATGGAGATTGATTCATGGAGAATCTTGGAGATTCATGGAGATTCATGGAGATTCATGGAGATTCATGGAGATTCACAGAGATTCATGGAGATTCATGGCTAATTCATGGAGATTCATGGAGATTCATGGAGATTCATGGAGATTCATGTAGGTTCATGGAGATTCCTGGAGATTCATGGAGATTCATGGAGATTCATGGAGATTCTCGGAGATTCATGGAGATTGATTCATGGAGAATCTTGGAAATTCATGGAGATTCACTGAGATTCATGGAGATTCATGGAGATTCATGGAGATTCATGGAGATTCACGGAGATTCACGGAGATTCACGGAGATTCACGGAGATTCACGGAGATTCACGGAGATTCACGGAGATTGATTCATGGAGATTCATGAAGATTCATGGAGATTCATGGAGATTCATGGAGATTCATGGAGATTCATGGAGATTGATTCATGGAGATTCATGAAGATTCTTGGAGATTCATGGAGATTCATGGAGATTCATGGAGATTCATGGAGATTCATGGAGATTCATGTAGGTTCATGGAGATTCCTGGAGATTCATGGAGATTCATGGAGATTCATGGAGATTCATGGAGATTGATTCATGGAGAATCTTGGAGATTCATGGAGATTCATGGAGATTCATGGAGATTCATGGAGATTCATGGAGATTCATGGAGATTCACGGAGATTCACGGAGATTCACGGAGATTCACGGAAATTCACGGAGATTCACGGAGATTCACGGAGATTGATTCATGGAGATTCATGAAGATTCTTGGAGATTCATGGAGATTCATGGAGATTCATGGAGATTGATTCATGGAGAATCTTGGAGATTCATGGAGATTCATGGAGATTCATGGAGATTCATGGAGATACACGGAGATTCATGGAGATTCATGGCTAATTCATGGAGATTCATGGAGATTCATGGAGATTCATGGAGATTCATGTAGGTTCATGGAGATTCCTGGAGATTCATGGAGATTCATGGAGATTCATGGAGATTGATGTAGGTTCATGGAGATTCATGGAGAATCTTGGAGATTCTTGGAGATTCATGGAGATTCATGGAGATTCATGGAGATTGATTCATGGAGAATCTTGGAGATTCATGGAGATTCATGGAGATTCATGGAGATTCATGGAGATTCACAGAGATTCATGGAGATTCATGGCTAATTCATGGAGATTCATGGAGATTCATGGAGATTCATGGAGATTCATGGAGATTCATGTAGGTTCATGGAGATTCCTGGAGATTCATGGAGATTCATGGAGATTCATGGAGATTCTCGGAGATTCATGGAGATTGATTCATGGAGAATCTTGGAAATTCATGGAGATTCACTGAGATTCATGGAGATTCATGGAGATTCATGGAGATTCATGGAGATTCACGGAGATTCACGGAGATTCACGGAGATTCACGGAGATTCACGGAGATTCACGGAGATTCACGGAGATTGATTCATGGAGATTCATGAAGATTCTTGGAGATTCATGTAGGTTCATGGACATTCCTGGAGATTCATGGAGATTCATGGTGATTCATGGAGATTCATGGAGATTCATGGAGATTCATGGAGATTCATGGAGATTCATGGCGATTCCTGGAGATTCATGGAGATTCTTGGAGATTCATGGAGATTCATGGAGATTCATGGAGATTCACGGAGATTCACGGAGATTCACGGAGATTCACGGAGATTCACGGAGATTGATTCATGGAGATTCATGAAGATTCTTGGAGATTCATGGAGATTCATGGAGATTCATGGAGATTGATTCATGGAGAATCTTGGAGATTCATGGAGATTCATGGAGATTCATGGAGATTCATGGAGATTCACGGAGATTCATGGAGATTCATGGCTAATTCATGGAGATTCATGGAGATTCATGGAGATTCATGGAGATTCATGGAGATTCATGGAGATTCATGGAGATTCATGGAGATTCATGGCGATTCCTGGAGATTCATGGAGATTCATGGAGATTGATTCATGGAGAATCTTGGAGATTCATGGAGATTCACGGAGATTCACGGAGATTCACGGAGATTGATTCATGGAGATTCATGAAGATTCATGGAGATTCATGGAGATTCTTGGAGATTCATGGAGATTGATTCATGGAGAATCTTGGAGATTCATGGAGATTCATGGAGATTCATGTAGGTTCATGGAGATTCCTGGAGATACATGGAGATTCATGGAGATTCATGGAGATTCATGGAGATTCATGGAGATTCATGGAGATTCATGGAGATTGATTCATGGAGAATCTTGGAGATTCATGGAGATTCATGGAGATTCATGGAGATTTATGGAGATTCATGGAGATTCATGGAGATTCATGGAGATTCATGGAGATTCACGGAGATTCAGGGAGATTCACGGAGATTCATGTAGGTTCATGGAGATTCATGGAGATTCATGGAGATTCATGGAGATTCATGGAGATTCATGGAGATTCATGGAGATTCATGGAGATTCATGGAGATTTATGGAGATTCATGGAGATTCATGGAGATTCATGGAGATTCATGGAGATTCATGGAGATTCATGGAGATTCATGGAGATTCATGGAGATTCATGGAGATTCATGGAGATTCATGGAGATTCATGGAGATTCATGGAGATTGATTCATGGAGAATCTTGGAGATTCATGGAGATTCATGGAGATTCATGGAGATTTATGGAGATTCATGGAGATTCATGTAGGTTCATGGAGATTCCTGGAGATTCATGGAGATTCATGGTGATTCATGTAGATTCATGGAGATTCATGGAGATTCATGGAGATTCATGGAGATTCATGGCGATTCCTGGAGATACCTGGAGATTCCTGGAGATTCATGGAGATTCATGGAGATTCTTGGAGATTCATGAAGATTCCTGGAGATTCATGGAGATTCATGGAGATTCATGGAGATTCATGGAGATTCATGGAGATTCATGGAGATTCATGGAGATTCATGGAGATTCATGGAGATTCATGGAGATTCATGGAGATTCATGTAGGTTCATGGAGATTCCTGGAGATTCATGGAGATTCATGGTGATTCATGGAGATTCATGGAGATTCATGGAGATTCATGGAGATTCATGGAGATTCATGGCGATTCCTGGAGATACCTGGAGATTCCTGGAGATTCATGGAGATTCTTGGAGATTCATGAAGATTCCTGGAGATTCATGGAGATTCATGGCGATTCCTGGAGATACCTGGAGATTCCTGGAGATTCATGGAGATTCTTGGAGATTCATGAAGATTCCTGGAGATCCATGGAGATTCATGGAGATTCATGGAGGTTCATGGAGATTGATTCATGGAGAATCTTGGAGATTCATGGAGATTCATGGTGATTCATGGAGATTCATGGAGATTCATGGAGATTCATGGAGATTCATGGAGATTCATGGCGATTCCTGGAGATACCTGGAGATTCCTGGAGATTCATGGAGATTCTTGGAGATTCATGAAGATTCCTGGAGATTCATGGAGATTCATGGAGATTCATGGAGATTCATGGAGATTCATGGAGATTCATGGAGATTCATGGAGATTCATGGAGATTCATGGAGATTCATGGAGATTCATGGAGATTCATGGAGATTCATGGAGATTCATGGAGATTCATGGAGATTCATGAAAGTTCCTGGAGATTCATGGATATTCATGGAGATTCATGGAGATTCATGGAGATTCACGGAGATTCATGGAGATTCATGGAGATTCATGGAGATTCATGGAGATTCATGGAGATTCATGGAGATTCATGGAGATTCATGGAGATTCATGGAGATTCATGGAGATTCATGTAGGTTCATGGAGATTCCTGGAGATTCATGGAGATTCATGGAGACTCATGGAGATTCATGGAGATTCATGGAGATTCATGGAGATTCATGGAGATTCATGGAGATTCATGGAGATTCACGGAGATTCACGGAGATTCATGGAGATTCATGGCTAATTCATGGAGATTCATGGAGATTCATGGAGATTCATGGAGATTCATGGAGATTCATGTAGGTTCATGGAGATTCCTGGAGATTCATGGAGATTCATGGAGATTCATGGAGATTCATGTAGGTTCATGGAGATTCCTGGAGATTCATGGAGATTCATGGTGATTCATGGAGATTCATGGAGATTCATGGAGATTCTTGGAGATTCATGAAAGTTCCTGGAGATTCATGGATATTCATGGAGATTCATGGAGATTCATGGAGATTCACGAAGATTCATGGAGATTCATGGAGATTCATGGAGATTCATGGAGATTCATGGAGATTCATGGAGATTCATGGAGATTCATGGAGATTCATGGAGATTCATGGAGATTCATGTAGGTTCATGGAGATTCCTGGAGATTCATGGAGATTCATGGCGATTCCTGGAGATTCATGGAGAATCATGGAGATTGATTCATGGAGAATCTTGGAGATTCATGGAGATTCACGGAGATTCACGGAGATTCACGGAGATTGATTCATGGAGATTCATGAAGATTCATGGAGATTCATGGAGATTCTTGGAGATTCATGGAGATTGATTCATGGAGAATCTTGGAGATTCATGGAGATTCATGGAGATTCATGTAGGTTCATGGAGATTCCTGGAGATTCATGGAGATTCATGGTGATTCTTGGAGATTCATGAAGATTCCTGGAGATTCATGGAGATTCATGGAGATTCATGGAGATTGATTCATGGAGAATCTTGGAGATTCATGGAGATTCATGGAGATTCATTGAGATTCATGGAGATTCATCGAGATTCATGGAGATTCATGGAGATTCATGGAGATTCATGGAGATTCATGGAGATTCATGGAGATTGATTCATGGAGATTCTTGGAGATTCATGAAAGTTCCTGGAGATTCATGCATATTCATGGAGATTCATGGAGATTCATGGAGATTCATGGAGATTCATGGAGACTCATGGAGATTCATGGAGATTCATGGAGATTCATGGAGATTCATGGAGATTCATGGAGATTCATGGAGATTCACGGAGATTCACGGAGATTCATGGAGATTCATGGCTAATTCATGGAGATTCATGGAGATTCATGGAGATTCATGGAGATTCATGGAGATTCATGTAGGTTCATGGAGATTCCTGGAGATTCATGGAGATTCATGGAGATTCATGGAGATTCATGTAGGTTCATGGAGATTCCTGGAGATTCATGGAGATTCATGGTGATTCATGGAGATTCATGGAGATTCATGGAGATTTATGGAGATTCATGGAGATTCATGGCGATTCCTGGAGATTCATGGAGATTCATGGAGATTGATTCATGGAGAATCTTGGAGATTCATGGAGATTCACGGAGATTCACGGAGATTCACGGAGATTGATTCATGGAGATTCATGAAGATTATTGGAGATTCATGGAGATTCATGGAGATTCATGTAGGTTCATGGAGATTCCTGGAGATTCATGGAGATTCATGGTGATTCTTGGAGATTCATGAAGATTCCTGGAGATTCATGGAGATTCATGGAGATTCATGGAGATTGATTCATGGAGAATCTTGGAGATTCATGGAGATTCATGGAGATTCATTGAGATTCATGGAGATTCATGGAGATTCATGGAGATTCATGGAGATTCATTGAGATTCATGGAGATTCATGGAGATTCATGGAGATTCATGGAGATTCATGGAGATTGAATCATGGAGATTCTTGGAGATTCATGAAAGTTCCTGGAGATTCATGGATATTCATGGAGATTCATGGAGATTCATGGAGATTCATGGAGATTCATGGAGACTCATGGAGATTCATGGAGATTCATGGAGATTCATGGAGATTCATGGAGATTCATGGAGATTCACGGAGATTCACGGAGATTCACGGAGATTCACGGAGATTCACGGAGATTCACGGAGATTGATTCATGGAGATTCATGAAGATTCTTGGAGATTCATGGAGATTCATGGAGATTCATGGAGATTGATTCATGGAGAATCTTGGAGATTCATGGAGATTCATGGAGATTCATGGAGATTCATGGAGATTCACGGAGATTCATGGAGATTCATGGCTAATTCATGGAGATTCATGGAGATTCATGGAGATTCATGGAGATTCATGGAGATTCCTGGAGATTCATGGAGATTCATGGAGATTCATGTAGGTTCATGGAGATTCCAGGAGATTCATGGAGATTCATGGTGATTCTTGGAGATTCATGAAGATTCCTGGAGATTCGTGGAGATTCATGGAGATTCATGGAGATTCATGGAGATTCATGGAGATTCATGGAGATTGATTCATGGAGAATCTTGGAGATTCATGGAGATTCATGGAGATTCATGGAGATTCATGGAGATTCATGGAGATTCATGGAGATTCATGGAGATTCATGGAGATTCATGGAGATTCATGGAGATTCATGGAGATTCATGGAGATTCATGGAGATTCATGGAGATTCATGGAGATTCATGGAGATTCATGGAGATTCATGAAGATTCATGGAGATTCATGGAGATTGATTCATGGAGATTCTTGGAGATTCATGAAAGTTCCTGGAGATTCATGGAGATTCATGGAGATTCATGGAGATTCATGGAGATTCATGGAGATTCATGGAGATTCATGGAGATTCATGGAGATTCATGGAGATTCATGGAGATTCATGGAGATTCATGGAGATTCATGGAGATTCATGGAGACTCATGGAGATTCATGGAGATTCATGGAGATTCATGGAGATTCATGGAGATTCATGGAGATTCACGGAGATTCACGGAGATTCACGGAGATTCACGGAGATTCACGGAGATTGATTCATGGAGATTCATGAAGATTCTTGGAGATACATGGAGATTCATGGAGATTCATGGAGATTGATTCATGGAGAATCTTGGAGATTCATGGAGATTCATGGAGATTCATGGAGATTCATGGAGATTCACGGAGATTCATGGAGATTCATGGCTAATTCATGGAGATTCATGGAGATTCATGGAGATTCATGGAGATTCATGGAGATTCCTGGAGATTCTTGGAGATTCATGAAAGTTCCTGGAGATTCATGGATATTCATGGAGATTCATGGAGATTCATGGAGATTCATGGAGATTCATGGAGACTCATGGAGATTCATGGAGATTCATGGAGATTCATGGAGATTCATGGAGATTCATGGAGATTCATGGCGATTCCTGGAGATTCATGGAGATTCATGGAGATTGATTCATGGAGAATCTTGGAGATTCATGGAGATTCACGGAGATTCACGGAGATTCACGGAGATTGATTCATGGAGATTCATGAAGATTCATGGAGATTCATGGAGATTCTTGGAGATTCATGGAGATTGATTCATGGAGAATCTTGGAGATTCATGGAGATTCATGGAGATTCATGTAGGTTCATGGAGATTCCTGGAGATACATGGATATTCATGGAGATTCATGGAGATTCATGGAGATTCATGGAGATTCATGGAGATTCATGGAGATTGATTCATGGAGAATCTTGGAGATTCATGGAGATTCATGGAGATTCATGGAGATTTATGGAGATTCATGGAGATTCATGGAGATTCATGGAGATTCATGGAGATTCACGGAGATTCACGGAGATTCACGGAGATTCATGTAGGTTCATGGAGATTCATGGAGATTCATGGAGATTCATGGAGATTCATGGAGATTCATGGAGATTCATGGAGATTCATGGAGATTCATGGAGATTTATGGAGATTCATGGAGATTCATGGAGATTCATGGAGATTCATGGAGATTCATGGAGATTCATGGAGATTCATGGAGATTCATGGAGATTCATGGAGATTCATGGAGATTCATGGAGATTCATGGAGATTCATGGAGATTGATTCATGGAGAATCTTGGAGATTCATGGAGATTCATGGAGATTCATGGAGATTTATGGAGATTCATGGAGATTCATGTAGGTTCATGGAGATTCCTGGAGATTCATGGAGATTCATGGTGATTCATGTAGATTCATGGAGATTCATGGAGATTCATGGAGATTCATGGAGATTCATGGCGATTCCTGGAGATACCTGGAGATTCCTGGAGATTCATGGAGATTCATGGAGATTCTTGGAGATTCATGAAGATTCCTGGAGATTCATGGAGATTCATGGAGATTCATGGAGATTCATGGAGATTCATGGAGATTCATGGAGATTCATGGAGATTCATGGAGATTCATGGAGATTCATGGAGATTCATGGAGATTCATGCAGGTTCATGGAGATTCCTGGAGATTCATGGAGATTCATGGTGATTCATGGAGATTCATGGAGATTCATGGAGATTCATGGAGATTCATGGAGATTCATGGCGATTCCTGGAGATACCTGGAGATTCCTGGAGATTCATGGAGATTCTTGGAGATTCATGAAGATTCCTGGAGATTCATGGAGATTCATGGCGATTCCTGGAGATACCTGGAGATTCCTGGAGATTCATGGAGATTCTTGGAGATTCATGAAGATTCCTGGAGATCCATGGAGATTCATGGAGATTCATGGAGGTTCATGGAGATTGATTCATGGAGAATCTTGGAGATTCATGGAGATTCATGGTGATTCATGGAGATTCATGGAGATTCATGGAGATTCATGGAGATTCATGGAGATTCATGGCGATTCCTGGAGATACCTGGAGATTCCTGGAGATTCATGGAGATTCTTGGAGATTCATGAAGATTCCTGGAGATTCATGGAGATTCATGGAGATTCATGGAGATTCATGGAGATTCATGGAGATTCATGGAGATTCATGGAGATTCATGGAGATTCATGGAGATTCATGGAGATTCATGGAGATTCATGGAGATTCATGGAGATTCATGGAGATTCATGGAGATTCATGAAAGTTCCTGGAGATTCATGGATATTCATGGAGATTCATGGAGATTCATGGAGATTCACGGAGATTCATGGAGATTCATGGAGATTCATGGAGATTCATGGAGATTCATGGAGATTCATGGAGATTCATGGAGATTCATGGAGATTCATGGAGATTCATGGAGATTCATGTAGGTTCATGGAGATTCCTGGAGATTCATGGAGATTCATGGAGATTCATGGAGATTCATGGAGATTCATGGAGATTCATGGAGATTCACGGAGATTCACGGAGATTCATGGAGATTCATGGCTAATTCATGGAGATTCATGGAGATTCATGGAGATTCATGGAGATTCATGGAGATTCATGTAGGTTCATGGAGATTCCTGGAGATTCATGGAGATTCATGGAGATTCATGGAGATTCATGTAGGTTCATGGAGATTCCTGGAGATTCATGGAGATTCATGGTGATTCATGGAGATTCATGGAGATTCATGGAGATTCTTGGAGATTCATGAAAGTTCCTGGAGATTCATGGATATTCATGGAGATTCATGGAGATTCATGGAGATTCACGAAGATTCATGGAGATTCATGGAGATTCATGGAGATTCATGGAGATTCATGGAGATTCATGGAGATTCATGGAGATTCATGGAGATTCATGGAGATTCATGGAGATTCATGTAGGTTCATGGAGATTCCTGGAGATTCATGGAGATTCATGGCGATTCCTGGAGATTCATGGAGAATCATGGAGATTGATTCATGGAGAATCTTGGAGATTCATGGAGATTCACGGAGATTCACGGAGATTCACGGAGATTGATTCATGGAGATTCATGAAGATTCATGGAGATTCATGGAGATTCTTGGAGATTCATGGAGATTGATTCATGGAGAATCTTGGAGATTCATGGAGATTCATGGAGATTCATGTAGGTTCATGGAGATTCCTGGAGATTCATGGAGATTCATGGTGATTCTTGGAGATTCATGAAGATTCCTGGAGATTCATGGAGATTCATGGAGATTCATGGAGATTGATTCATGGAGAATCTTGGAGATTCATGGAGATTCATGGAGATTCATTGAGATTCATGGAGATTCATGGAGATTCATGGAGATTCATGGAGATTCATGGAGATTCATGGAGATTCATGGAGATTCATGGAGATTGATTCATGGAGATTCTTGGAGATTCATGAAAGTTCCTGGAGATTCATGCATATTCATGGAGATTCATGGAGATTCATGGAGATTCATGGAGATTCATGGAGACTCATGGAGATTCATGGAGATTCATGGAGATTCATGGAGATTCATGGAGATTCATGGAGATTCATGGAGATTCACGGAGATTCACGGAGATTCATGGAGATTCATGGCTAATTCATGGAGATTCATGGAGATTCATGGAGATTCATGGAGATTCATGGAGATTCATGTAGGTTCATGGAGATTCCTGGAGATTCATGGAGATTCATGGAGATTCATGGAGATTCATGTAGGTTCATGGAGATTCCTGGAGATTCATGGAGATTCATGGTGATTCATGGAGATTCATGGAGATTCATGGAGATTTATGGAGATTCATGGAGATTCATGGCGATTCCTGGAGATTCATGGAGATTCATGGAGATTGATTCATGGAGAATCTTGGAGATTCATGGAGATTCACGGAGATTCACGGAGATTCACGGAGATTGATTCATGGAGATTCATGAAGATTATTGGAGATTCATGGAGATTCATGGAGATTCATGTAGGTTCATGGAGATTCCTGGAGATTCATGGAGATTCATGGTGATTCTTGGAGATTCATGAAGATTCCTGGAGATTCATGGAGATTCATGGAGATTCATGGAGATTGATTCATGGAGAATCTTGGAGATTCATGGAGATTCATGGAGATTCATTGAGATTCATGGAGATTCATGGAGATTCATGGAGATTCATGGAGATTCATTGAGATTCATGGAGATTCATGGAGATTCATGGAGATTCATGGAGATTCATGGAGATTGAATCATGGAGATTCTTGGAGATTCATGAAAGTTCCTGGAGATTCATGGATATTCATGGAGATTCATGGAGATTCATGGAGATTCATGGAGATTCATGGAGACTCATGGAGATTCATGGAGATTCATGGAGATTCATGGAGATTCATGGAGATTCATGGAGATTCACGGAGATTCACGGAGATTCACGGAGATTCACGGAGATTCACGGAGATTCACGGAGATTGATTCATGGAGATTCATGAAGATTCTTGGAGATTCATGGAGATTCATGGAGATTCATGGAGATTGATTCATGGAGAATCTTGGAGATTCATGGAGATTCATGGAGATTCATGGAGATTCATGGAGATTCACGGAGATTCATGGAGATTCATGGCTAATTCATGGAGATTCATGGAGATTCATGGAGACTCATGGAGATTCATGGAGATTCATGGAGATTCATGGAGATTCATGGAGATTCATGGAGATTCACGGAGATTCACGGAGATTCACGGAGATTCACGGAGATTCACGGAGATTGATTCATGGAGATTCATGAAGATTCTTGGAGATACATGGAGATTCATGGAGATTCATGGAGATTGATTCATGGAGAATCTTGGAGATTCATGGAGATTCATGGAGATTCATGGAGATTCATGGAGATTCACGGAGATTCATGGAGATTCATGGCTAATTCATGGAGATTCATGGAGATTCATGGAGATTCATGGAGATTCATGGAGATTCCTGGAGATTCTTGGAGATTCATGAAAGTTCCTGGAGATTCATGGATATTCATGGAGATTCATGGAGATTCATGGAGATTCATGGAGATTCATGGAGACTCATGGAGATTCATGGAGATTCATGGAGATTCATGGAGATTCATGGAGATTCATGGAGATTCATGGCGATTCCTGGAGATTCATGGAGATTCATGGAGATTGATTCATGGAGAATCTTGGAGATTCATGGAGATTCACGGAGATTCACGGAGATTCACGGAGATTGATTCATGGAGATTCATGAAGATTCATGGAGATTCATGGAGATTCTTGGAGATTCATGGAGATTGATTCATGGAGAATCTTGGAGATTCATGGAGATTCATGGAGATTCATGTAGGTTCATGGAGATTCCTGGAGATACATGGAGATTCATGGAGATTCATGGAGATTCATGGAGATTCATGGAGATTCATGGAGATTCATGGAGATTGATTCATGGAGAATCTTGGAGATTCATGGAGATTCATGGAGATTCATGGAGATTTATGGAGATTCATGGAGATTCATGGAGATTCATGGAGATTCATGGAGATTCACGGAGATTCACGGAGATTCACGGAGATTCATGTAGGTTCATGGAGATTCATGGAGATTCATGGAGATTCATGGAGATTCATGGAGATTCATGGAGATTCATGGAGATTCATGGAGATTCATGGAGATTTATGGAGATTCATGGAGATTCATGGAGATTCATGGAGATTCATGGAGATTCATGGAGATTCATGGAGATTCATGGAGATTCATGGAGATTCATGGAGATTCATGGAGATTCATGGAGATTCATGGAGATTCATGGAGATTGATTCATGGAGAATCTTGGAGATTCATGGAGATTCATGGAGATTCATGGAGATTTATGGAGATTCATGGAGATTCATGTAGGTTCATGGAGATTCCTGGAGATTCATGGAGATTCATGGTGATTCATGTAGATTCATGGAGATTCATGGAGATTCATGGAGATTCATGGAGATTCATGGCGATTCCTGGAGATACCTGGAGATTCCTGGAGATTCATGGAGATTCATGGAGATTCTTGGAGATTCATGAAGATTCCTGGAGATTCATGGAGATTCATGGAGATTCATGGAGATTCATGGAGATTCATGGAGATTCATGGAGATTCATGGAGATTCATGGAGATTCATGGAGATTCATGGAGATTCATGGAGATTCATGTAGGTTCATGGAGATTCCTGGAGATTCATGGAGATTCATGGTGATTCATGGAGATTCATGGAGATTCATGGAGATTCATGGAGATTCATGGAGATTCATGGCGATTCCTGGAGATACCTGGAGATTCCTGGAGATTCATGGAGATTCTTGGAGATTCATGAAGATTCCTGGAGATTCATGGAGATTCATGGCGATTCCTGGAGATACCTGGAGATTCCTGGAGATTCATGGAGATTCTTGGAGATTCATGAAGATTCCTGGAGATCCATGGAGATTCATGGAGATTCATGGAGGTTCATGGAGATTGATTCATGGAGAATCTTGGAGATTCATGGAGATTCATGGTGATTCATGGAGATTCATGGAGATTCATGGAGATTCATGGAGATTCATGGAGATTCATGGCGATTCCTGGAGATACCTGGAGATTCCTGGAGATTCATGGAGATTCTTGGAGATTCATGAAGATTCCTGGAGATTCATGGAGATTCATGGAGATTCATGGAGATTCATGGAGATTCATGGAGATTCATGGAGATTCATGGAGATTCATGGAGATTCATGGAGATTCATGGAGATTCATGGAGATTCATGGAGATTCATGGAGATTCATGGAGATTCATGGAGATTCATGAAAGTTCCTGGAGATTCATGGATATTCATGGAGATTCATGGAGATTCATGGAGATTCACGGAGATTCATGGAGATTCATGGAGATTCATGGAGATTCATGGAGATTCATGGAGATTCATGGAGATTCATGGAGATTCATGGAGATTCATGGAGATTCATGGAGATTCATGTAGGTTCATGGAGATTCCTGGAGATTCATGGAGATTCATGGAGACTCATGGAGATTCATGGAGATTCATGGAGATTCATGGAGATTCATGGAGAATCATGGAGATTGATTCATGGAGAATCTTGGAGATTCATGGAGATTCACGGAGATTCACGGAGATTCACGGAGATTGATTCATGGAGATTCATGAAGATTCATGGAGATTCATGGAGATACTTGGAGATTCATGGAGATTGATTCATGGAGAATCTTGGAGATTCATGGAGATTCATGGAGATTCATGTAGGTTCATGGAGATTCCTGGAGATTCATGGAGATTCATGGTGATTCTTGGAGATTCATGAAGATTCCTGGAGATTCATGGAGATTCATGGAGATTCATGGAGATTGATTCATGGAGAATCTTGGAGATTCATGGAGATTCATGGAGATTCATTGAGATTCATGGAGATTCATGGAGATTCATGGAGATTCATGGAGATTCATGGAGATTCATGGAGATTCATGGAGATTCATGGAGATTGATTCATGGAGATTCTTGGAGATTCATGAAAGTTCCTGGAGATTCATGCATATTCATGGAGATTCATGGAGATTCATGGAGATTCATGGAGATTCATGGAGACTCATGGAGATTCATGGAGATTCATGGAGATTCATGGAGATTCATGGAGATTCATGGAGATTCATGGAGATTCACGGAGATTCACGGAGATTCATGGAGATTCATGGCTAATTCATGGAGATTCATGGAGATTCATGGAGATTCATGGAGATTCATGGAGATTCATGTAGGTTCATGGAGATTCCTGGAGATTCATGGAGATTCATGGAGATTCATGGAGATTCATGTAGGTTCATGGAGATTCCTGGAGATTCATGGAGATTCATGGTGATTCATGGAGATTCATGGAGATTCATGGAGATTTATGGAGATTCATGGAGATTCATGGCGATTCCTGGAGATTCATGGAGATTCATGGAGATTGATTCATGGAGAATCTTGGAGATTCATGGAGATTCACGGAGATTCACGGAGATTCACGGAGATTGATTCATGGAGATTCATGAAGATTATTGGAGATTCATGGAGATTCATGGAGATTCATGTAGGTTCATGGAGATTCCTGGAGATTCATGGAGATTCATGGTGATTCTTGGAGATTCATGAAGATTCCTGGAGATTCATGGAGATTCATGGAGATTCATGGAGATTGATTCATGGAGAATCTTGGAGATTCATGGAGATTCATGGAGATTCATTGAGATTCATGGAGATTCATGGAGATTCATGGAGATTCATGGAGATTCATTGAGATTCATGGAGATTCATGGAGATTCATGGAGATTCATGGAGATTCATGGAGATTGAATCATGGAGATTCTTGGAGATTCATGAAAGTTCCTGGAGATTCATGGATATTCATGGAGATTCATGGAGATTCATGGAGATTCATGGAGATTCATGGAGACTCATGGAGATTCATGGAGATTCATGGAGATTCATGGAGATTCATGGAGATTCATGGAGATTCACGGAGATTCACGGAGATTCACGGAGATTCACGGAGATTCACGGAGATTCACGGAGATTGATTCATGGAGATTCATGAAGATTCTTGGAGATTCATGGAGATTCATGGAGATTCATGGAGATTGATTCATGGAGAATCTTGGAGATTCATGGAGATTCATGGAGATTCATGGAGATTCATGGAGATTCACGGAGATTCATGGAGATTCATGGCTAATTCATGGAGATTCATGGAGATTCATGGAGATTCATGGAGATTCATGGAGATTCCTGGAGATTCATGGAGATTCATGGAGATTCATGTAGGTTCATGGAGATTCCAGGAGATTCATGGAGATTCATGGTGATTCTTGGAGATTCATGAAGATTCCTGGAGATTCGTGGAGATTCATGGAGATTCATGGAGATTCATGGAGATTCATGGAGATTCATGGAGATTGATTCATGGAGAATCTTGGAGATTCATGGAGATTCATGGAGATTCATGGAGATTCATGGAGATTCATGGAGATTCATGGAGATTCATGGAGATTCATGGAGATTCATGGAGATTCATGGAGATTCATGGAGATTCATGGAGATTCATGGAGATTCATGGAGATTCATGGAGATTCATGGAGATTCATGGAGATTCATGAAGATTCATGGAGATTCATGGAGATTGATTCATGGAGATTCTTGGAGATTCATGAAAGTTCCTGGAGATTCATGGAGATTCATGGAGATTCATGGAGATTCATGGAGATTCATGGAGATTCATGGAGATTCATGGAGATTCATGGAGATTCATGGAGATTCATGGAGATTCATGGAGATTCATGGAGATTCATGGAGATTCATGGAGACTCATGGAGATTCATGGAGATTCATGGAGATTCATGGAGATTCATGGAGATTCATGGAGATTGATTCATGGAGAATCTTGGAGATTCATGGAGATTCATGGAGATTCATGGAGATTCATGGAGATTCACGGAGATTCATGGAGATTCATGGAGATTCATGGAGATTCATGGAGATTCATGGAGATTCATGGAGACTCATGGAGATTCATGGAGATTCATGGAGATTCATGGAGATTCATGGAGATTCATGGAGATTCACGGAGATTCACGGAGATTCACGGAGATTCACGGAGATTCACGGAGATTCACGGAGATTGATTCATGGAGATTCATGAAGATTCTTGGAGATACATGGAGATTCATGGAGATTCATGGAGATTGATTCATGGAGAATCTTGGAGATTCATGGAGATTCATGGAGATTCATGGAGATTCATGGAGATTCACGGAGATTCATGGAGATTCATGGCTAATTCATGGAGATTCATGGAGATTCATGGAGATTCATGGAGATTCATGGAGATTCCTGGAGATTCTTGGAGATTCATGAAAGTTCCTGGAGATTCATGGATATTCATGGAGATTCATGGAGATTCATGGAGATTCATGGAGATTCATGGAGACTCATGGAGATTCATGGAGATTCATGGAGATTCATGGAGATTCATGGAGATTCATGGAGATTCACGGAGATTCACGGAGATTCACGGAGATTCACGGAGATTCACGGAGATTCACGGAGATTGATTCATGGAGATTCATGAAGATTCTTGGAGATTCATGGAGATTCATGGAGATTCATGGAGATTGATTCATGGAGAATCTTGGAGATTCATGGAGATTCATGGAGATTCATGGAGATTCATGGAGATTCACGGAGATTCATGGAGATTCATGGCTAATTCATGGAGATTCATGGAGATTCATGGAGATTCATGGAGATTCATGGAGATTCCTGGAGATTCATGGTGATTCTTGGAGATTCATGAAGATTCCTGGAGATTCGTGGAGATTCATGGAGATTCATGGAGATTCATGGAGATTCATGGAGATTGATTCATGGAGAATCTTGGAGATTCATGGAGATTCATGGAGATTCATGGAGATTCATGAAGATTCATGGAGATTCATGGAGATTCATGGAGATTCATGGAGATTCATGGAGATTCATGGAGATTCATGGAGATTCATGGAGATTCATGGAGATTCATGGAGATTCATGGAGATTCATGAAGATTCATGGAGATTCATGGAGATTGATTCATGGAGATTCTTGGAGATTCATGAAAGTTCCTGGAGATTCATGGAGATTGATTCATGGAGATTCATGGAGATTCATGGAGATTCATGGAGATTCATGGAGATTCATGGAGATTCATGGAGATTCATGGAGATTCATGGAGATTCATGGAGATTCATGGAGATTCATGGAGATTCATGGAGACTCATGGAGATTCATGGAGATTCATGGAGATTCATGGAGATTCATGGAGATTCATGGAGATTCACGGAGATTCACGGAGATTCACGGAGATTCACGGAGATTCACGGAGATTCACGGAGATTGATTCATGGAGATTCATGAAGATTCTTGGAGATTCATGGAGATTCATGGAGATTCATGGAGATTGATTCATGGAGAATCTTGGAGATTCATGGAGATTCATGGAGATTCATGGAGATTCATGGAGATTCACGGAGATTCATGGAGATTCATGGCTAATTCATGGAGATTCATGGAGATTCATGGAGATTCATGGAGATTCATGGAGATTCCTGGAGATTCATGGAGATTCATGGAGATTCATGTAGGTTCATGGAGATTCCTGGAGATTCATGGAGATTCATGGTGATTCTTGGAGATTCATGAAGATTCCTGGAGATTCATGGAGATTCATGGAGATTCATGGAGATTCATGGAGATTCATGGAGATTCATGGAGATTGATTCATGGAGAATCTTGGAGATTCATGGAGATTCATGGAGATTCATGGAGATTCATGGAGATTCATGGAGATTCATGGAGATTCATGGAGATTCATGGAGATTCATGGAGATTCATGGAGATTCATGGAGATTCATGGAGATTCATGGAGATTCATGGAGATTGATTCATGGAGATTCTTGGAGATTCATGAAAGTTCCTGGAGATTCATGGATATTCATGGAGATTCATGGAGATTCATGGAGATTCATGGAGATTCATGGAGATTCATGGAGATTCATGGAGACTCATGGAGATTCATGGAGATTCATGGAGATTCATGGAGATTCATGGAGATTCATGGAGATTCACGGAGATTCACGGAGATTCATGGAGATTCACGGAGATTCACGGAGATTCACGGAGATTGATTCATGGAGATTCATGAAGATTCTTGGAGATTCATGGAGATTCATGGAGATTCATGGAGAATCTTGGAGATTCATGGAGATTCATGGAGATTCATGGAAATTCATGGAGATTCATGGAGATTCATGGAGATTCATGGCTAATTCATGGAGATTCATGGAGATTCATGGAGATTCATGGAGATTCCTGGAGATTCATGGAGATTCATGGAGATTCATGGAGACTCATGTAGGTTCATGGAGATTCCTGGAGATTCATGGAGATTCATGGTGATTCATGGAGATTCATGGAGATTCATGGAGATTCATGGAGATTCATGGAGATTCATGGCGATTCCTGGAGATACCTGGAGATTCCTGGAGATTCATGGAGATTCTTGGAGATTCATGGATATTCATGGAGATTCATGGAGATTCATGGAGATTCATGGAGATTCATGGAGAATCATAGAGATTCATGGAGATTCATGGAGATTCATGGAGATTCATGGAGATTCATGGAGATTCATGGAGATTCATGGAGATTCATGGATATTCATGGAGATTCATGGAGATTCATGGAGATTCATGGAGATTCATGGAGATTCATGGAGATTCACGGAGATTCACGGAGATTCACGGATATTCACGGAGATTCACGGAGATTCACGGAGATTGATTCATGGAGATTCATGAAGATTCTTGGAGATTCATGGAGATTCATGGAGATTGATTCATGGAGAATCTTGGAGATTCATGGAGATTCATGGAGATTCATGGAGATTCATGGAGATTCACGGAGATTCATGGAGATTCATGGCTAATTCATGGAGATTCATGGAGATTCATGGAGATTCATGGAGATTCATGGAGATTCATGGAGATTCATGGAGATTCCTGGAGATTCATGGAGATTCATGGAGATTCATGTAGGTTAATGGAGATTCCTGGAGATTCATGGAGATTCATGGTGATTCTTGGAGATTCATGAAGATTCCTGGAGATTCATGGAGATTCATGGAGATTCGTGGAGATTCATGGAGATTCATGGAGATTCATGGAGATTGATTCATGGAGAATCTTGGAGATTCATGGAGATTCATGGAGATTCATGGAGATTCATGGAGATTCATGGAGATTCATGGAGATTCATGGAGATTCATGGAGATTCATGGAGATTCATGGAGATTGATTCATGGAGATTCTTGGAGATTCATGAAAGTTCCTGGAGATTCATGGATATTCATGGAGATTCATGGAGATTCATGGAGATTCATGGAGATTCATGGAGATTCATGGAGACTCATGGAGATTCATGGAGATTCATGGAGATTCATGGCGATTCCTGGAGATACCTGGAGATTCCTGGAGATTCATGGAGATTCTTGGAGATTCATGGATATTCATGGAGATTCATGGAGATTCATGGAGATTCATAGAGATTCATGGAGATTCATGGAGATTCATGGAGATTCATGGAGATTCATGGAGATTCATGGAGATTCATGGAGATTGATTCATGGAGATTCTTGGAGATTCATGAAAGTTCCTGGAGATTCATGGATATTCATGGAGATTCATGGAGATTCATGGAGATTCATGGAGATTCATAGAGATTCATGGAGATTCTTGGAGATTCATGGAGATTCATGGAGATTCATGGAGATTCATGGAGATTCATGGAGATTCATGGAGATTCATGGAAATTCATGGAGATTCATGGAGATTCATGGAGATTCATGGAGATTCATGGAGATTCATGGAGATTCATGGAGATTCATGGAGATTCATGGCGATTCATGGAGATTGATTCATGGAGATTCTTGGAGATTCATGAAAGTTACTGGAGATTCATGGATATTCATGGAGATTCATGGAGATTCATGGAGATTCATGGAGATTCATGGAGATTCATGGAGATTCATGGAGATTCATGGAGATTCATGGAGATTCATGGAGATTCATGGAGATTCATGGAGATTCATGGAGATTCATGGAGATTCATGGAGATTCATGGAGATTCATGGAGATTCATGGCGATTCATGGAGATTGATTCATGGAGATTCATGAAGATTCATGAAGATTCTTGGAGATTCATGGAGATTCATGGAGATTCATGGAGATTGATTCATGGAGAATCTTGGAGATTCATGGAGATTCATGGAGATTCATGGAGATTCATGGAGATTCACGGAGATTCATGGAGATTCATGGAGATTCATGGAGATTCATGGAGATTCATGGAGATTCATGTAGGTTCATTGAGATTCCTGGAGATTCATGGAGATTCATGGAGATTCATGGAGATTCATGTAGGTTCATGGAGATTCCTGGAGATTCATGGAGATTCATGGTGATTCATGGAGATTCATGGAGATTCATGGAGATTCATGGAGATTCATGGAGATTCATGGCGATTCCTGGAGATACCTGGAGATTCCTGGAGATTCCTGGAGATTCTTGGAGATTCATGAAGATTCCTGGAGATTCATGGAGATTCATGGAGATTCATGGAGATTCATGGAGATTCATGGAGATTCATGGAGATTGATTCATGGAGAATCTTGGAGATTCATGGAGATTCATGGAGATTCATGGAGATTTATGGAGATTCATGGAGATTCATGGAGATTCATGGAGATTCATGGAGATTCACGGAGATTCACGGAGATTCACGGAGATTCACGGAGATTCACGGAGATTGATTCATGGAGATTCATGAAGATTCTTGGAGATTCATGGAGATTCGTGGAGATTCATGGAGATTGATTCATGGAGAATCTTGGAGATTCATGGAGATTCATGGAGATTCATGGAGATTCATGGAGATTCACGGAGATTCATGGAGATTCATGGCTAATTCATGGAGATTCATGGAGATTCATGGAGATTCATGGAGATTCATGGAGATTCATGGAGGTTCATGGAGATTCCTGGAGATTCATGGAGATTCATGGAGATTCATGGAGATTCATGTAGGTTCATGGAGATTCCTGGAGATTCATGGAGATTCATGGTGATTCATGGAGATTCATGGAGACTCATGGAGATTCATGGAGATTCATGGAGATTCATGGCGATTCCTGGAGATACCTGGAGATTCCTGGAGATTCATGGAGATTCTTGGAGATTCATGAAGATTCCTGGAGATTCATGGAGATTCATGGAGATTCATGGAGATTCATGGAGATTCATGGAGATTCATGGAGATTCATGGAGATTCATGGAGATTCATGGAGATTCATGGAGATTCATGGAGATTCATGGAGATTCATGGAGATTCATGGAGATTCATGGAGATTCATGGAGATTCATGGAGATTCATGGAGATTCATGGAGATTCATGGAGATTCATGGAGATTGATTCATGGAGATTCTTGGAGATTCATGAAGATTCCTGGAGATTCATGGATATTCATGGAGATTCATGGAGATTCATGGAGATTCATGGAGATTCATGGCGATTCCTGGAGATACCTGGAGATTCCTGGAGATTCATGGAGATTCTTGGAGATTCATGAAGATTCCTGGAGATCCATGGAGATTCATGGAGATTCATGGAGGTTCATGGAGATTGATTCATGGAGAATCTTGGAGATTCATGGAGATTCATGGTGATTCATGGAGATTCATGGAGATTCATGGAGATTCATGGAGATTCATGGCGATTCCTGGAGAGACCTGGAGATTCCTGGAGATTCATGGAGATTCTTGGAGATTCATGAAGATTCCTGGAGATTCATGGAGATTCATGGAGATTCATGGAGATTCATGGAGATTCATGGAGATTCATGGAGATTCATGGAGATTCATGAAGATTCATGGAGATTCATGGAGATTCATGGAGATTCATGGAGATTCATGGAGATTCATGGAGATTCATGGAGATTCATGGAGATTGATTCATGGAGATTCTTGGAGATTCATGAAAGTTCCTGGAGATTCATGGAGATTCATGGAGATTCATGGAGATTCATGGAGATTCATGGAGATTCATGACGATTCCTGGAGATTCATGGAGATTCATGGAGATTGATTCATGGAGAATCTTGGAGATTCATGGAGATTCACGGAGATTCACGGAGATTCACGGAGATTGATTCATGGAGATTCATGAAGATTCTTGGAGATTCATGGAGATTCATGGAGAATCTTGGAGATTCATGGAGATTCATGGAGATTCATGTAGGTTCATGGAGATTCCTGGAGATTCATGGAGATTCATGGTGATTCTTGGAGATTCATGAAGATTCGTGGAGATTCATGGAGATTCATGGAGATTCATGGAGATTCATGGAGGTTCGTGGAGATTCATGGAGATTGATTCATGGAGAATCTTGGAGATTCATGGAGATTCATGGAGATTCATGGAGATTCATGGCGATTCCTGGAGATACCTGGAGATTCCTGGAGATTCCTGGAGATTCTTGGAGATTCATGAAGATTCCTGGAGATTCATGTAGATTCATGGAGATTCATGGAGATTCATGGAGATTCATGGAGATTCATGGAGATTGATTCATGGAGATTCATGAAGATTCTTGGAGATTCATGGAGATTCATGGAGATTCATGGAGATTGATTCATGGAGAATCTTGGAGATTCATGGAGATTCATGGAGATTCATGTAGGTTCATGGAGATTCCTGGAGATTCATGGAGATTCATGGTGATTCTTGGAGATTCATGAAGATTCCTGGAGATTCATGGAGATTCAAGGAGATTCATGGAGATTCATGGAGATTCATGGAGATTCATGGAGATTCATGGAGATTCATGGAGATTCATGGAGACTCATGGAGATTCATGGAGATTCATGGAGATTCATGGAGATTCACGGAGATTCACGGAGATTCACGGAGATTCACGGAGATTCACGGAGATTCACGGAGATTGATTCATGGAGATTCATGAATATTCTTGGAGATTCATGGAGATTCATGGATATTCATGGAGATTCATGGAGATTCATGGAGATTCATGGAGATTCATGGAGATTCATGGAGACTCATGGAGATTCATGGAGATTCATGGAGATTCATGGAGATTCATGGAGATTCATGGAGATTCATGGAGATTCATGGAGATTCATGGAGATTCATGGAGATTCATGGAGATTCATGGAGATTCATGGAGATTCATGGAGATTCATGGAGATTCATGGAGATTCATGGAGACTCATGGAGATTCATGGAGATTCATGGAGATTCATGGAGATTCATGGAGATTCATGGAGATTCATGTAGGTTCATGGAGATTCCTGGAGATTCATGGAGATTCATGGTGATTCTTGGAGATTCATGAAGATTCCTGGAGATTCATGGAGATTCATGGAGATTCATGGAGATTCATGGAGATTCATGGAGATTCATGGAGATTGATTCATGGAGAATCTTGGAGATTCATGGAGATTCATGGAGATTCATGGAGATTCATGGAGATTCATGGAGATTCATGGAGATTCATGGAGATTCATGGAGATTCATGGAGATTCATGGAGATTCATGGAGATTCATGGAGATTCATGGAGATTGATTCATGGAGATTCTTGGAGATTCATGAAAGTTCCTGGAGATTCATGGATATTCATGGAGATTCATGGAGATTCATGGAGATTCATGGAGATTCATGGAGATTCATGGAGATTCATGGAGACTCATGGAGATTCATGGAGATTCATGGAGATTCATGGAGATTCATGGAGATTCATGGAGATTCACGGAGATTCACGGAGATTCATGGAGATTCACGGAGATTCACGGAGATTCACGGAGATTGATTCATGGAGATTCATGAAGATTCTTGGAGATTCATGGAGATTCATGGAGATTCATGGAGATTGATTCATGGAGAATCTTGGAGATTCATGGAGATTCATGGAGATTCATGGAAATTCATTGAGATTCACGGAGATTCATGGAGATTCATGGCTAATTCATGGAGATTCATGGAGATTCATGGAGATTCATGGAGATTCCTGGAGATTCATGGAGATTCATGGAGATTCATGGAGATTCATGTAGGTTCATGGAGATTCCTGGAGATTCATGGAGATTCATGGTGATTCATGGAGATTCATGGAGATTCATGGAGATTCATGGAGATTCATGGAGATTCATGGCGATTCCTGGAGATACCTGGAGATTCCTGGAGATTCATGGAGATTCTTGGAGATTCATGGATATTCATGGAGATTCATGGAGATTCATGGAGATTCATGGAGATTCATGGAGATTCATAGAGATTCATGGAGATTCATGGAGATTCATGGAGATTCATGGAGATTCATGGAGATTCATGGAGATTCATGGAGATTCATGGAGATTCATGGAGATTCATGGAGATTCATGGAGATTCATGGATATTCATGGAGATTCATGGAGATTCATGGAGATTCATGGAGATTCATAGAGATTCATGGAGATTCACGGAGATTCACGGAGATTCACGGAGATTCACGGAGATTCACGGAGATTCACGGAGATTCACGGAGATTGATTCATGGAGATTCATGAAGATTCTTGGAGATTCATGGAGATTCATGGAGATTGATTCATGGAGAATCTTGGAGATTCATGGAGATTCATGGAGATTCATGGAGATTCATGGAGATTCACGGAGATTCATGGAGATTCATGTAGGTTCATGGAGATTCCTGGAGATTCATGGAGATTCATGGTGATTCTTGGAGATTCATGAAGATTCCTGGAGATTCCTGGAGATTCATGGAGATTCTTGGAGATTCATGGATATTCATGGAGATTCATGGAGATTCATGGAGATTCATGGAGATTCATGGAGATTCTTAGAGATTCATGGAGATTCATGGAGATTCATGGAGATTCATGGAGATTCATGGAGATTCATGGAGATTCATGGAGATTCATGGAGATTCTTGGAGATTCATGGATATTCATGGAGATTCATGGAGATTCATGGAGATTCATGGAGATTCATGGAGATTCTTAGAGATTCATGGAGATTCATGGAGATTCGTGGAGATTCATGGAGATTCATGGAGATTCATGGAGATTGATTCATGGAGAATCTTGGAGATTCATGGAGATTCATGGAGATACCTGGAGATTCCTGGAGATTCATGGAGATTCTTGGAGATTCATGGATATTCATGGAGATTCATGGAGATTCATGGAGATTCATGGAGATTCATGGAGATTCATGGAGACTCATGGAGATTCATGGAGATTCATGGAGATTCATGGCGATTCCTGGAGATACCTGGAGATTCCTGGAGATTCATGGAGATTCTTGGAGATTCATGGATATTCATGGAGATTCATGGAGATTCATGGAGATTCATGGAGATTCATGGAGATTCTTAGAGATTCATGGAGATTCATGGAGATTCATGGAGATTCATGGAGATTCATGGAGATTCATGGAGATTCATGGAGATTCATGGAGATTCTTGGAGATTCATGGATATTCATGGAGATTCATGGAGATTCATGGAGATTCATGGAGATTCATGGAGATTCTTAGAGATTCATGGAGATTCATGGAGATTCATGGAGATTCATGGAGATTCATGGAGATTCATGGAGATTCATGGAGATTCATGGAAATTCATGGAGATTCATGGAGATTCATGGAGATTCATGGAGATTCATGGAGATTCATGGAGATTCATGGAGATTCATGGAGATTCATGGCGATTCATGGAGATTGATTCATGGAGATTCTTGGAGATTCATGAAAGTTACTGGAGATTCATGGATATTCATGGAGATTCATGGAGATTCATGGAGATTCATGGAGATTCATGGAGATTCATGGAGATTCATGGAGATTCATGGAGATTCATGGAGATTCATGGAGATTCATGGATATTCATGGAGATTCATGGAGATTCATGGAGATTCATGGAGATTCATGGAGATTCATGGAGATTCACGGAGATTCACGGAGATTCACGGAGATTCACGGAGATTCACGGAGATTCACGGAGATTGATTCATGGAGATTCATGAAGATTCTTGGAGATTCATGGAGATTCATGGAGATTGATTCATGGAGAATCTTGGAGATTCATGGAGATTCATGGAGATTCATGGAGATTCACGGAGATTCATGGAGATTCATGGCTAATTCATGGAGATTCATGGAGATTCATGGAGATTCATGGAGATTCATGGAGATTCCTGGAGATTCATGGAGATTCATGGAGATTCATGTAGGTTCATGGAGATTCATGGAGATTCATGTAGGTTCATTGAGATTCCTGCAGATTCATGGAGATTCATGGAGATTCATGGAGATTCATGTAGGTTCATGGAGATTCCTGGAGATTCATGGAGATTCATGGAGATGCATGGAGATTCATGGAGATTCATGGAGATTCATGGAGATTCATGGAGATTCATGGAGATTCATGGAGATTCATGGAGATTCATGGAGATTCATGGATATTCATGGAGACTCATGGAGATTCATGGAGATTCATGGAGATTCATGGAGATTCATGGAGATTCATGGAGATTCACGGAGATTCACGGAGATTCACGGAGATTCACGGAGATTCACGGAGATTGATTCATGGAGATTCATGAAGATTCATGAAGATTCTTGGAGATTCATGGAGATTCATGGAGATTCATGGAGATTCATGTAGGTTCATGGAGATTCCTGGAGATTCATGGAGATTCATGGTGATTCATGGAGATTCATGGAGATTCATGGAGATTCATGGAGATTCATGGAGATTCATGGCGATTCCTGGAGATACCTGGAGATTCCTGGAGATTCATGGAGATTCTTGGAGATTCATGAAGATTCCTGGAGATTCATGGAGATTCATGGAGATTCATGGAGATTCATGGAGATTCATGGAGATTCATGGAGATTCATGGAGATTCATGGAGATTCATGGAGATTCATGGAGATTCATGGAGATTCATGGAGATTCATGGAGATTCATGGAGATTCATGGAGATTCATGGAGATTCATGGAGATTCATGGAGATTCATGGAGATTGATTCATGGAGATTCTTGGAGATTCATGAAGATTCCTGGAGATTCATGGATATTCATGGAGATTCATGGAGATTCATGGAGATTCATGGAGATTCATGGCGATTCCTGGAGATACCTGGAGATTCCTGGAGATTCATGGAGATTCTTGGAGATTCATGAAGATTCCTGGAGATCCATGGAGATTCATGGAGATTCATGGAGGTTCATGGAGATTGATTCATGGAGAATCTTGGAGATTCATGGAGATTCATGGTGATTCATGGAGATTCATGGAGATTCATGGAGATTCATGGAGATTCATGGAGATTCATGGCGATTCCTGGAGAGACCTGGAGATTCCTGGAGATTCATGGAGATTCTTGGAGATTCATGAAGATTCCTGGAGATTCATGGAGATTGATTCATGGAGAATCTTGGAGATTCATGGAGATTCACGGAGATTCACGGAGATTCACGGAGATTGATTCATGGAGATTCATGAAGATTCTTGGAGATTCATGGAGATTCATGGAGAATCTTGGAGATTCATGGAGATTCATGGAGATTCATGTAGGTTCATGGAGATTCCTGGAGATTCATGGAGATTCATGGTGATTCTTGGAGATTCATGAAGATTCCTGGAGATTCATGGAGATTCATGGAGATTCATGGAGATTCATGGAGGTTCGTGGAGATTCATGGAGATTGATTCATGGAGAATCTTGGAGATTCATGGAGATTCATGGAGATTCATGGCGATTCCTGGAGATACCTGGAGATTCCTGGAGATTCCTGGTGATTCTTGGAGATTCATGAAGATTCCTGGAGATTCATGTAGATTCATGGAGATTCATGGAGATTCATGGAGATTCATGGAGATTCATGGAGATTGATTCATGGAGATTCATGAAGATTCTTGGAGATTCATGGAGATTCATGGAGATTCATGGAGATTGATTCATGGAGAATCTTGGAGATTCATGGAGATTCATGGAGATTCATGTAGGTTCATGGAGATTCCTGGAGATTCATGGAGATTCATGGTGATTCTTGGAGATTCATGAAGATTCCTGGAGATTCATGGAGATTCAAGGAGATTCATGGAGATTCATGGAGATTCATGGAGATTCATGGAGATTCATGGAGATTCATGGAGATTCATGGAGACTCATGGAGATTCATGGAGATTCATGGAGATTCATGGAGATTCATGGAGATTCACGGAGATTCACGGAGATTCACGGAGATTCACGGAGATTCACGGAGATTCACGGAGATTGATTCATGGAGATTCATGAAGATTCTTGGAGATTCATGAAGATTCATGGAGATTCATGGAGATTGATTCATGGAGAATCTTGGAGATTCACGGAGATTCATGGAGATTCATGGAGATTCATGGAGATTCACGGAGATTCATGGAGATTCATGGCTAATTCATGGAGATTCATGGAGATTCATGGAGATTCATGGAGATTCATGTAGGTTCATGGAGATTCCTGGAGATTCATGGAGATTCATGGAGATTCATGTAGGTTCATGGAGATTCCTGGAGATTCATGGAGATTCATGGTGATTCATGGAGAATCATGCAGATTCATGGAGATTCATGGAGATTCATGGAGATTCATGACGATTCCTGGAGATTCATGGAGATTCATGGAGATTGATTCATGGAGAATCTTGGAGATTCACGGAGATTCATGGAGATTCATGGAGATTCATGGAGATTCACGGAGATTCATGGAGATTCATGGCTAATTCATGGAGATTCATGGAGATTCATGGAGATTCATGGAGATTCATGGCGATTCCTGGAGATACCTGGAGATTCCTGGAGATTCCTGGAGATTCTTGGAGATTCATGAAGATTCCTGGAGATTCATGTAGATTCATGGAGATTCATGGAGATTCATGGAGATTCATGGAGATTCATGGAGATTGATTCATGGAGATTCATGAAGATTCTTGGAGATTCATGGAGATTCATGGAGATTCATGGAGATTGATTCATGGAGATTGATTCATGGAGAATCTTGGAGATTCATGGAGATTCATGGAGATTCATGTAGGTTCATGGAGATTCCTGGAGATTCATGGAGATTCATGGTGATTCATGGAGATTCATGGAGATTCATGGAGATTCATGGAGATTCATGGCGATTCCTGGAGATACCTGGAGATTCCTGGAGATTCCTGGAGATTCTTGGAGATTCATGAAGATTCCTGGAGATTCATGTAGATTCATGGAGATTCATGGAGATTCATGGAGATTCATGGAGATTCATGGAGATTGATTCATGGAGAATCTTGGAGATTCATGGAGATTCATGGAGATTCATGGAGATTTATGGAGATTCATGGAGATTCATGGAGATTCATGGAGATTCATGGAGATTCACGGAGATTCACGGAGATTCACGGAGATTTACGGAGATTCACGGAGATTGATTCATGGAGATTCATGAAGATACTTGGAGATTCATGGAGATTCATGGAGATTCATGGAGATTGATTCATGGAGAATCTTGGAGATTCATGGAGATTCATGGAGATTCATGGAGATTCATGGCGATTCCTGGAGATACCTGGAGATTCCTGGAGATTCCTGGAGATTCTTGGAGATTCATGAAGATTCCTGGAGATTCATGTAGATTCATGGAGATTCATGGAGATTCATGGAGATTCATGGAGATTCATGGAGATTGATTCATGGAGATTCATGAAGATTCTTGGAGATTCATGGAGATTCATGGAGATTCATGGAGATTGATTCATGGAGAATCTTGGAGATTCATGGAGATTCATGGAGATTCATGGAGATTCATGGAGATTGATTCATGGAGAATCTTGGAGATTCATGGAGATTCATGGAGATTCATGTAGGTTCATGGAGATTCCTGGAGATTCATGGAGATTCATGGTGATTCTTGGAGATTCATGAAGATTCCTGGAGATTCATGGAGATTCATGGAGATTCATGGAGATTCATGGAGGTTCGTGGAGATTCATGGAGATTGATTCATGGAGAATCTTGGAGATTCATGGAGATTCATGGAGATTCATGGTGATTCATGGAGATTCATGGAGATTCATGGAGATTCATGGAGATTCATGGCGATTCCTGGAGATACCTGGAGATTCCTGGAGATTCCTGGAGATTCTTGGAGATTCATGAAGATTCCTGGAGATTCATGTAGATTCATGGAGATTCATGGAGATTCATGGAGATTCATGGAGATTCATGCAGATTGATTCATGGAGAATCTTGGAGATTCATGGAGATTCATGGAGATTCATGGAGATTTATGGAGATTCATGGAGATTCATGGAGATTCATGGAGATTCATGGAGATTCACGGAGATTCACGGAGATTCACGGAGATTCACGGAGATTGATTCATGGAGATTCATGAAGATTCTTGGAGATTCATGGAGATTCATGGAGATTCATGGAGATTGATTCATGGAGAATCTTGGAGATTCATGGAGATTCATGGAGATTCATGGAGATTCATGGAGATTCACGGAGATTCATGGAGATTCATGGCTAATTCATGGAGATTCATGGAGATTCATGGAGATTCATGGAGATTCATGGAGATTCATGTAGGTTCATGGAGATTCCTGGAGATTCATGGAGATTCATGGAGATTCATGGAGATTCATGTAGGTTCATGGAGATTCCTGGAGATTCATGGAGATTCATGGTGATTCATGGAGATTCATGGAGATTCATGGAGATTCATGGCGATTCCTGGAGATACCTGGAGATTCCTGGAGATTCATGGAGATTCATGGAGATTCATGGAGATTCATGGAGATTCATGGAGATTCATGGAGATTCATGGAGATTCATGGAGATTCATGGAGATTCATGGAGATTCATGGAGATTCATGGAGATTCATGGAGATTCATGGAGATTCATGGAGATTCATGGAGATTCATGGAGATTCATGGAGATTCCTGGAGATTCATGGAGATTCATGGAAATTGATTCATGGAGATTCTTGGAGATTCATGAAGATTCCTGGAGATTCATGGAGATTCATGGAGATTCATGGAGATTCATGGAGGTTCGTGGAGATTCATGGAGATTGATTCATGGAGAATCTTGGAGATTCATGGAGATTCATGGAGATTCATGGAGATTCATGGCGATTCCTGGAGATACCTGGAGATTCCTGGAGATTCCTGGAGATTCTTGGAGATTCATGAAGATTCCTGGAGATTCATGTAGATTCATGGAGATTCATGGAGATTCATGGAGATTCATGGAGATTCATGGAGATTGATTCATGGAGATTCATGAAGATTCTTGGAGATTCATGGAGATTCATGGAGATTCATGGAGATTGATTCATGGAGAATCTTGGAGATTCATGGAGATTCATGTAGGTTCATGGAGATTCCTGGAGATTCATGGAGATTCATGGTGATTCTTGGAGATTCATGAAGATTCCTGGAGATTCATGGAGATTCATGGAGATTCATGGAGATTCATGGAGGTTCGTGGAGATTCATGGAGATTGATTCATGGAGAATCTTGGAGATTCATGGAGATTCATGGAGATTCATGGAGATTCATGGAGATTCATGGCGATTCCTGGAGATACCTGGAGATTCCTGGAGATTCCTGGAGATTCTTGGAGATTCATGAAGATTCCTGGAGATTCATGTAGATTCATGGAGATTCATGGAGATTCATGGAGATTCATGGAGATTGATTCATGGAGAATCTTGGAGATTCATGGAGATTCATGGAGATTCATGGAGATTTATGGAGATTCATGGAGATTCATGGAGATTCATGGAGATTCATGGAGATTCACGGAGATTCACGGAGATTCACGGAGATTCACGGAGATTCACGGAGATTGATTCATGGAGATTCATGAAGATTCTTGGAGATTCATGGAGATTCATGGAGATTCATGGAGATTGATTCATGGAGAATCTTGGAGATTCATGGAGATTCATGGAGATTCATGGAGATTCATGGAGATTCATGGAGATTCACGGAGATTCATGGAGATTCATGGCTAATTCATGGAGATTCATGGAGATTCATGGAGATTCATGTAGGTTCATGGAGATTCCTGGAGATTCATGGAGATTCATGGAGATTCATGGAGATTCATGTAGGTTCATGGAGATTCCTGGAGATTCATGGAGATTCATGGTGATTCATGGAGATTCATGGAGATTCATGGAGATTCATGGCGATTCCTGGAGATACCTGGAGATTCCTGGAGATTCATGGAGATTCATGGAGATTCATGGAGATTCATGGAGATTCATGGAGATTCATGGAGATTCATGGAGATTCATGGAGATTCATGGAGATTCATGGAGATTCATGGAGATTCATGGAGATTCATGGAGATTCATGGAGATTCATGGAGATTCATGGAGATTCATGGAGATTCATGGAGATTCATGGAGATTCATGGAGATTCCTGGAGATTCATGGAGATTCATGGAAATTGATTCATGGAGAATCTTGGAGATTCATGGAGATTCATGGAGATTCATGGAGATTCATGGAGATTCATGGAGATTCACGGAGATTCATGGAGATTCATGGCTAATTCATGGAGATTCATCGAGATTCATGGAGATTCATGGAGATTCATGGAGATTCATGTAGGTTCATGGAGATTCCTGGAGATTCATGGAGATTCATGGAGATTCATGGAGATTCATGGAGATTCATGGAGATTCATGGCGATTCCTGGAGATACCTGGAGATTCCTGGAGATTCATGGAGATTCATGGAGATTCATGGAGATTCATGGAGATTCATGGAGATTCATGGAGATTCATGGAGATTCATGGAGATTCATGGAGATTCATGGAGATTCATGGAGATTCATGGAGATTCATGGAGATTCATGGAGATTCATGGAGATTCATGGAGATTCATGGAGATTCATGGAGATTCATGGAGATTCCTGGAGATTCATGGAGATTCATGGAAATTGATTCATGGAGATTCATGGAGATTCATGAAGATTCCTGGAGATTCATGGATATTCATGGAGATTCATGGAGATTCATGGAGATTCATGGAGATTCATGGCGATTCCTGGAGATACCTGGAGATTCATGGAGATTGATTCATGGAGATTCTTGGAGATTCATGAAAGTTCCTGGAGATTCATGGATATTCATGGAGATTCATGGAGATTCATGGAGATTCATGGAGATTCATGGAGATTCATGGAGATTCATGGAGATTCATGGAGATTCATGGAGATTCATGGAGATTCATGGAGATTCATGGAGATTCATGGAGACTCATGGAGATTCATGGAGATTCATGGAGATTCATGGAGATTCATGGAGATTCATGGAGATTCACGGAGATTCACGGAGATTCACGGAGATTCACGGAGATTCACGGAGATTCACGGAGATTGATTCATGGAGATTCATGAAGATTCTTGGAGATTCATGGAGATTCATGGAGATTCATGCAGATTGATTCATGGAGAATCTTGGAGATTAATGGAGATTCATGGAGATTCATGGAGATTCATGGAGATTCACGGAGATTCATGGAGATTCATCGCTAATTCATGGAGATTCATGGAGATTCCTGGAGATTCATGGAGATTCATGGAGATTCATGGAGATTCATGTAGGTTCATGGAGATTCCTGGAGATTCATGGAGATTCATGGTGATTCATGGAGATTCATGGAGATTCATGGAGATTCATGGAGATTCATGGAGATTCATGGCGATTCCTGGAGATTCATGGAGATTCATGGAGATTGATTCATGGAGAATCTTGGAGATTCATGGAGATTCACGGAGATTCACGGAGATTCACGGAGATTGATTCATGGAGATTCATGAAGATTCTTGGAGATTCATGGAGATTCATGGAGATTCATGGAGATTGATTCATGGAGAATCTTGGAGATTCATGGAGATTCATGGAGATTCATGTAGGTTCATGGAGATTCCTGGAGATTCATGGAGATTCATGGTGATTCTTGGAGATTCATGAAGATTCCTGGAGATTCATGGAGATTCATGGAGATTCTTGGAGATTCATGGAGATTCATGGAGATTCATGGAGATTGATTCATGGAGATTCATGGAGATTCATGGAGATTCATGTAGGTTCATGGAGATTCCTGGAGATTCATGGAGATTCATGGAGATTCATGGAGATTCATGGAGATTCATGGAGATTGATTCATGGAGATTCATGAAGATTCTTGGAGATTCATGGAGATTCATGGAGATTCATGGAGATTGATTCATGGAGAATCTTGGAGATTCATGGAGATTCATGTAGGTTCATGGAGATTCCTGGAGATTCATGGAGATTCATGGTGATTCTTGGAGATTCATGAAGATTCCTGGAGATTCATGGAGATTCATGGAGATTCATGGAGATTCATGGAGGTTCGTGGAGATTCATGGAGATTGATTCATGGAGAATCTTGGAGATTCATGGAGATTCATGGAGATTCATGGTGATTCATGGAGATTCATGGAGATTCATGGAGATTCATGGAGATTCATGGCGATTCCTGGAGATACCTGGAGATTCCTGGAGATTCCTGGAGATTCTTGGAGATTCATGAAGATTCCTGGAGATTCATGTAGATTCATGGAGATTCATGGAGATTCATGGAGATTCATGGAGATTGATTCATGGAGAATCTTGGAGATTCATGGAGATTCATGGAGATTCATGGAGATTTATGGAGATTCATGGAGATTCATGGAGATTCATGGAGATTCATGGAGATTCACGGAGATTCACGGAGATTCACGGAGATTCACGGAGATTCACGGAGATTGATTCATGGAGATTCATGAAGATTCTTGGAGATTCATGGAGATTCATGGAGATTCATGGAGATTGATTCATGGAGAATCTTGGAGATTCATGGAGATTCATGGAGATTCATGGAGATTCATGGAGATTCACGGAGATTCATGGAGATTCATGGCTAATTCATGGAGATTCATGGAGATTCATGGAGATTCATGGAGATTCATGGAGATTCATGTAGGTTCATGGAGATTCCTGGAGATTCATGGAGATTCATGGAGATTCATGGAGATTCATGTAGGTTCATGGAGATTCCTGGAGATTCATGGAGATTCATGGAGATTCATGGAGATTCATGGCGATTCCTGGAGATACCTGGAGATTCCTGGAGATTCCTGGAGATTCTTGGAGATTCATGAAGATTCCTGGAGATTCATGTAGATTCATGGAGATTCATGGAGATTCATGGAGATTCATGGAGATTCATGGAGATTGATTCATGGAGATTCATGAAGATTCTTGGAGATTCATGGAGATTCATGGAGATTCATGGAGATTGATTCATGGAGAATCTTGGAGATTCATGGAGATTCATGTAGGTTCATGGAGATTCCTGGAGATTCATGGAGATTCATGGTGATTCTTGGAGATTCATGAAGATTCCTGGAGATTCATGGAGATTCATGGAGATTCATGGAGATTCATGGAGGTTCGTGGAGATTCATGGAGATTGATTCATGGAGAATCTTGGAGATTCATGGAGATTCATGGAGATTCATGGTGATTCATGGAGATTCATGGAGATTCATGGAGATTCATGGAGATTCATGGCGATTCCTGGAGATACCTGGAGATTCCTGGAGATTCCTGGAGATTCTTGGAGATTCATGAAGATTCCTGGAGATTCATGTAGATTCATGGAGATTCATGGAGATTCATGGAGATTCATGGAGATTGATTCATGGAGAATCTTGGAGATTCATGGAGATTCATGGAGATTCATGGAGATTTATGGAGATTCATGGAGATTCATGGAGATTCATGGAGATTCATGGAGATTCACGGAGATTCACGGAGATTCACGGAGATTCACGGAGATTCACGGAGATTGATTCATGGAGATTCATGAAGATTCTTGGAGATTCATGGAGATTCATGGAGATTCATGGAGATTGATTCATGGAGAATCTTGGAGATTCATGGAGATTCATGGAGATTCATGGAGATTCATGGAGATTCACGGAGATTCATGGAGATTCATGGCTAATTCATGGAGATTCATGGAGATTCATGGAGATTCATGGAGATTCATGGAGATTCATGTAGGTTCATGGAGATTCCTGGAGATTCATGGAGATTCATGGAGATTCATGGAGATTCATGTAGGTTCATGGAGATTCCTGGAGATTCATGGAGATTCATGGTGATTCATGGAGATTCATGGAGATTCATGGAGATTCATGGCGATTCCTGGAGATACCTGGAGATTCCTGGAGATTCATGGAGATTCATGGAGATTCATGGAGATTCATGGAGATTCATGGAGATTCATGGAGATTGATGGAGATTCATGGAGATTCATGGAGATTCATGGAGATTCATGGAGATTCATGGAGATTCATGGAGATTCATGGAGATTCATGGAGATTCATGGAGATTCATGGAGATTCATGGAGATTCATGGAGATTCCTGGAGATTCATGGAGATTCATGGAAATTGATTCATGGAGAATCTTGGAGATTCATGGAGATTCATGGAGATTCATGGAGATTCATGGAGATTCACGGAGATTCATGGAGATTCATGGCTAATTCATGGAGATTCATGGAGATTCATGGAGATTCATGGAGATTCATGGAGATTCATGTAGGTTCATGGAGATTCCTGGAGATTCATGGAGATTCATGGAGATTCATGGAGATTCATGTAGGTTCATGGAGATTCCTGGAGATTCATGGAGATTCATGGTGATTCATGGAGATTCATGGAGATTCATGGAGATTCATGGCGATTCCTGGAGATACCTGGAGATTCCTGGAGATTCATGGAGATTCATGGAGATTCATGGAGATTCATGGAGATTCATGGAGATTCATGGAGATTCATGGAGATTCATGGAGATTCATGGAGATTCATGGAGATTCATGGAGATTCATGGAGATTCATGGAGATTCATGGAGATTCATGGAGATTCATGGAGATTCCTGGAGATTCATGGAGATTCATGGAAATTGATTCATGGAGATTCTTGGAGATTCATGAAGATTCCTGGAGATTCATGGATATTCATGGAGATTCATGGAGATTCATGGAGATTCATGGAGATTCATGGCGATTCCTGGAGATACCTGGAGATTCCTGGAGATTCATGGAGATTCTTGGAGATTCATGAAGATTCCTGGAGATCCATGGAGATTCATGGAGATTCATGGAGGTTCATGGAGATTGATTCATGGAGAATCTTGGAGATTCATGGAGATTCATGGTGATTCATGGAGATTAATTGAGATTCATGGAGATTCATGGAGATTCATGGAGATTCATGGCGATTCCTGGAGATACCTGGAGATTCCTGGAGATTCATGGAGATTCTTGGAGATTCATGAAGATTCCTGGAGATTCATGGAGATTCATGGAGATTCATGGTGATTCATGGAGATTCATGGAGATTCATGGAGATTCATGGAGATTCATGGAGATTCATGGAGATTCATGGAGATTCATGGAGATTCATGGAGATTCATGGAGATTCATGGAGATTCATGGAGATTCATGGAGATTGATTCATGGAGATTCTTGGAGATTCATGAAAGTTCCTGGAGATTCATGGATATTCATGGAGATTCATGGAGATTCATGGAGATTCATGGAGATTCATGGAGATTCATGGAGATTCATGGAGATTCATGGAGATTCATGGAGATTCATGGAGATTCATGGAGATTCATGGAGATTCATGGAGACTCATGGAGATTCATGGAGATTCATGGAGATTCATGGAGATTCATGGAGATTCATGGAGATTCACGGAGATTCACGGAGATTCACGGAGATTGACGGAGATTCACGGAGATTCACGGAGATTGATTCATGGAGATTCATGAAGATTCTTGGAGATTCATGGAGATTCATGGAGATTCATGCAGATTGATTCATGGAGAATCTTGGAGATTAATGGAGATTCATGGAGATTCATGGAGATTCATGGAGATTCACGGAGATTCATGGAGATTCATCGCTAATTCATGGAGATTCATGGAGATTCCTGGAGATTCATGGAGATTCCTGGAGATTCATGGAGATTCATGGAGATTCATGGAGATTCATGTAGGTTCATGGAGATTCCTGGAGATTCATGGAGATTCATGGTGATTCATGGAGATTCCTGGAGATTCTTGGAGATTCATGAAGATTCCTGGAGATTCATGTAGATTCATGGAGATTCATGGAGATTCATGGAGATTCATGGAGATTCATGGAGATTGATTCATGGAGATTCATGAAGATTCTTGGAGATTCATGGAGATTCATGGAGATTCATGGAGATTGATTCATGGAGAATCTTGGAGATTCATGGAGATTCATGTAGGTTCATGGAGATTCCTGGAGATTCATGGAGATTCATGGTGATTCTTGGAGATTCATGAAGATTCCTGGAGATTCATGGAGATTCATGGAGATTCATGGAGATTCATGGAGGTTCGTGGAGATTCATGGAGATTGATTCATGGAGAATCTTGGAGATTCATGGAGATTCATGGAGATTCATGGTGATTCATGGAGATTCATGGAGATTCATGGAGATTCATGGAGATTCATGGCGATTCCTGGAGATACCTGGAGATTCCTGGAGATTCCTGGAGATTCTTGGAGATTCATGAAGATTCCTGGAGATTCATGTAGATTCATGGAGATTCATGGAGATTCATGGAGATTCATGGAGATTGATTCATGGAGAATCTTGGAGATTCATGGAGATTCATGGAGATTCATGGAGATTTATGGAGATTCATGGAGATTCATGGAGATTCATGGAGATTCATGGAGATTCACGGAGATTCACGGAGATTCACGGAGATTCACGGAGATTCACGGAGATTGATTCATGGAGATTCATGAAGATTCTTGGAGATTCATGGAGATTCATGGAGATTCATGGAGATTGATTCATGGAGAATCTTGGAGATTCATGGAGATTCATGGAGATTCATGGAGATTCATGGAGATTCACGGAGATTCATGGAGATTCATGGCTAATTCATGGAGATTCATGGAGATTCATGGAGATTCATGGAGATTCATGGAGATTCATGTAGGTTCATGGAGATTCCTGGAGATTCATGGAGATTCATGGAGATTCATGGAGATTCATGTAGGTTCATGGAGATTCCTGGAGATTCATGGAGATTCATGGTGATTCATGGAGATTCATGGAGATTCATGGAGATTCATGGCGATTCCTGGAGATACCTGGAGATTCCTGGAGATTCATGGAGATTCATGGAGATTCATGGAGATTCATGGAGATTCATGGAGATTCATGGAGATTCATGGAGATTCATGGAGATTCATGGAGATTCATGGAGATTCATGGAGATTCATGGAGATTCATGGAGATTCATGGAGATTCATGGAGATTCATGGAGATTCATGGAGATTCATGGAGATTCATGGAGATTCATGGAGATTCCTGGAGATTCATGGAGATTCATGGAAATTGATTCATGGAGAATCTTGGAGATTCATGGAGATTCATGGAGATTCATGGAGATTCATGGAGATTCACGGAGATTCATGGAGATTCATGGCTAATTCATGGAGATTCATGGAGATTCATGGAGATTCATGGAGATTCATGGAGATTCATGTAGGTTCATGGAGATTCCTGGAGATTCATGGAGATTCATGGAGATTCATGGAGATTCATGTAGGTTCATGGAGATTCCTGGAGATTCATGGAGATTCATGGTGATTCATGGAGATTCATGGAGATTCATGGAGATTCATGGCGATTCCTGGAGATACCTGGAGATTCCTGGAGATTCATGGAGATTCATGGAGATTCATGGAGATTCATGGAGATTCATGGAGATTCATGGAGATTCATGGAGATTTATGGAGATTCATGGAGATTCATGGAGATTCATGGAGATTCATGGAGATTCATGGAGATTCATGGAGATTCATGGAGATTCATGGAGATTCCTGGAGATTCATGGAGATTCATGGAAATTGATTCATGGAGATTCTTGGAGATTCATGAAGATTCCTGGAGATTCATGGATATTCATGGAGATTCATGGAGATTCATGGAGATTCATGGAGATTCATGGCGATTCCTGGAGATACCTGGAGATTCCTGGAGATTCATGGAGATTCTTGGAGATTCATGAAGATTCCTGGAGATCCATGGAGATTCATGGAGATTCATGGAGGTTCATGGAGAATCTTGGAGATTCATGGAGATTCATGGTGATTCATGGAGATTAATGGAGATTCATGGAGATTCATGGAGATTCATGGAGATTCATGGCGATTCCTGGAGATACCTGGAGATTCCTGGAGATTCATGGAGATTCTTGGAGATTCATGAAGATTCCTGGAGATTCATGGAGATTCATGGAGATTCATGGTGATTCATGGAGATTCATGGAGATTCATGGAGATTCATGGAGATTCATGGAGATTCATGGAGATTCATGGAGATTCATGGAGATTCATGGAGATTCATGGAGATTCATGGAGATTCATGGAGATTCATGGAGATTGATTCATGGAGATTCTTGGAGATTCATGAAAGTTCCTGGAGATTCATGGATATTCATGGAGATTCATGGAGATTCATGGAGATTCATGGAGATTCATGGAGATTCATGGAGATTCATGGAGATTCATGGAGATTCATGGAGATTCATGGAGATTCATGGAGACTCATGGAGATTCATGGAGATTCATGGAGATTCATGGAGATTCATGGAGATTCATGGAGATTCACGGAGATTCACGGAGATTCACGGAGATTCACGGAGATTCACGGAGATTCACGGAGATTCACGGAGATTCACGGAGATTGATTCATGGAGATTCATGAAGATTCTTGGAGATTCATGGAGATTGATTCATGGAGAATCTTGGAGATTAATGGAGATTCATGGAGATTCATGGAGATTCATGGAGATTCACGGAGATTCATGGAGATTCATCGCTAATTCATGGAGATTCATGGAGATTCCTGGAGATTCATGGAGATTCATGGAGATTCATGGAGATTCATGTAGGTTCATGGAGATTCCTGGAGATTCATGGAGATTCATGGTGATTCATGGAGATTCATGGAGATTCATGGAGATTCATGGAGATTCATGGAGATTCATGGCGATTCCTGGAGATTCATGGAGATTCATGGAGATTGATTCATGGAGAATCTTGGAGATTCATGGAGATTCACGGAGATTCACGGAGATTCACGGAGATTGATTCATGGAGATTCATGAAGATTCTTGGAGATTCATGGAGATTCATGGAGATTCATGGAGATTGATTCATGGAGAATCTTGGAGATTCATGGAGATTCATGGAGATTCATGTAGGTTCATGGAGATTCCTGGAGATTCATGGAGATTCATGGTGATTCTTGGAGATTCATGAAGATTCCTGGAGATTCATGGAGATTCATGGAGATTCTTGGAGATTCATGGAGATTCATGGAGATTCATGGAGATTGATTCATGGAGATTCATGGAGATTCATGGAGATTCATGTAGGTTCATGGAGATTCCTGGAGATTCATGGAGATTCATGGAGATTCATGGAGATTCATGGAGATTCATGGAGATTGATTCATGGAGATTCATGAAGATTCTTGGAGATTCATGGAGATTCATGGAGATTCATGGAGATTGATTCATGGAGAATCTTGGAGATTCATGGAGATTCATGTAGGTTCATGGAGATTCCTGGAGATTCATGGAGATTCATGGTGATTCTTGGAGATTCATGAAGATTCCTGGAGATTCATGGAGATTCATGGAGATTCATGGAGATTCATGGAGGTTCGTGGAGATTCATGGAGATTGATTCATGGAGAATCTTGGAGATTCATGGAGATTCATGGAGATTCATGGTGATTCATGGAGATTCATGGAGATTCATGGAGATTCATGGAGATTCATGGCGATTCCTGGAGATACCTGGAGATTCCTGGAGATTCCTGGAGATTCTTGGAGATTCATGAAGATTCCTGGAGATTCATGTAGATTCATGGAGATTCATGGAGATTCATGGAGATTCATGGAGATTGATTCATGGAGAATCTTGGAGATTCATGGAGATTCATGGAGATTCATGGAGATTTATGGAGATTCATGGAGATTCATGGAGATTCATGGAGATTCATGGAGATTCACGGAGATTCACGGAGATTCACGGAGATTCACGGAGATTCACGGAGATTGATTCATGGAGATTCTTGGAGATTCATGGAGATTCATGGAGATTCATGGAGATTGATTCATGGAGAATCTTGGAGAATCTTGGAGATTCATGGAGATTCATGGAGATTCATGGAGATTCATGGAGATTCACGGAGATTCATGGAGATTCATGGCTAATTCATGGAGATTCATGGAGATTCATGGAGATTCATGGAGATTCATGGAGATTCATGTAGGTTCATGGAGATTCCTGGAGATTCATGGAGATTCATGGAGATTCATGGAGATTCATGTAGGTTCATGGAGATTCCTGGAGATTCATGGAGATTCATGGTGATTCATGGAGATTCATGGAGATTCATGGAGATTCATGGCGATTCCTGGAGATACCTGGAGATTCCTGGAGATTCATGGAGATTCATGGAGATTCATGGAGATTCATGGAGATTCATGGAGATTCATGGAGATTCATGGAGATTCATGGAGATTCATGGAGATTCATGGAGATTCATGGAGATTCATGGAGATTCATGGAGATTCATGGAGATTCATGGAGATTCATGGAGATTCATGGAGATTCATGGAGATTCCTGGAGATTCATGGAGATTCATGGAAATTGATTCATGGAGAATCTTGGAGATTCATGGAGATTCATGGAGATTCATGGAGATTCATGGAGATTCACGGAGATTCATGGAGATTCATGGCTAATTCATGGAGATTCATGGAGATTCATGGAGATTCATGGAGATTCATGGAGATTCATGTAGGTTCATGGAGATTCCTGGAGATTCATGGAGATTCATGGAGATTCATGGAGATTCATGTAGGTTCATGGAGATTCCTGGAGATTCATGGAGATTCATGGTGATTCATGGAGATTCATGGAGATTCATGGAGATTCATGGCGATTCCTGGAGATACCTGGAGATTCCTGGAGATTCATGGAGATTCATGGAGATTCATGGATATTCATGGAGATTCATGGAGATTCATGGAGATTCATGGAGATTCATGGAGATTCATGGAGATTCATGGAGATTCATGGAGATTCATGGAGATTCATGGAGATTCATGGAGATTCATGGAGATTCATGGAGATTCATGGAGATTCATGGAGATTCATGGAGATTCATGGAGATTCATGGAGATTCCTGGAGATTCATGGAGATTCATGGAAATTGATTCATGGAGATTCTTGGAGATTCATGAAGATTCCTGGAGATTCATGGATATTCATGGAGATTCATGGAGATTCATGGAGATTCATGGAGATTCATGGCGATTCCTGGAGATACCTGGAGATTCCTGGAGATTCATGGAGATTCTTGGAGATTCATGAAGATTCCTGGAGATCCATGGAGATTCATGGAGATTCATGGAGGTTCATGGAGATTGATTCATGGAGAATCTTGGAGATTCATGGAGATTCATGGTGATTCATGGAGATTAATGGAGATTCATGGAGATTCATGGAGATTCATGGAGATTCATGGCGATTCCTGGAGATACCTGGAGATTCCTGGAGATTCATGGAGATTCTTGGAGATTCATGAAGATTCCTGGAGATTCATGGAGATTCATGGAGATTCATGGTGATTCATGGAGATTCATGGAGATTCATGGAGATTCATGGAGATTCATGGAGATTCATGGAGATTCATGGAGATTCATGGAGATTCATGGAGATTCATGGAGATTCATGGAGATTCATGGAGATTCATGGAGATTGATTCATGGAGATTCTTGGAGATTCATGAAAGTTCCTGGAGATTCATGGATATTCATGGAGATTCATGGAGATTCATGGAGATTCATGGAGATTCATGGAGATTCATGGAGATTCATGGAGATTCATGGAGATTCATGGAGATTCATGGAGATTCATGGAGATTCATGGAGATTCATGGAGACTCATGGAGATTCATGGAGATTCATGGAGATTCATGGAGATTCATGGAGATTCATGGAGATTCACGGAGATTCACGGAGATTCACGGAGATTCACGGAGATTCACGGAGATTCACGGAGATTGATTCATGGAGATTCATGAAGATTCTTGGAGATTCATGGAGATTCATGGAGATTCATGCAGATTGATTCATGGAGAATCTTGGAGATTAATGGAGATTCATGGAGATTCATGGAGATTCATGGAGATTCACGGAGATTCATGGAGATTCATCGCTAATTCATGGAGATTCATGGAGATTCCTGGAGATTCATGGAGATTCATGGAGATTCATGGAGATTCATGTAGGTTCATGGAGATTCCTGGAGATTCATGGAGATTCATGGTGATTCATGGAGATTCATGGAGATTCATGGAGATTCATGGAGATTCATGGAGATTCATGGCGATTCCTGGAGATTCATGGAGATTCATGGAGATTGATTCATGGAGAATCTTGGAGATTCATGGAGATTCACGGAGATTCACGGAGATTCACGGAGATTGATTCATGGAGATTCATGAAGATTCTTGGAGATTCATGGAGATTCATGGAGATTCATGGAGATTGATTCATGGAGAATCTTGGAGATTCATGGAGATTCATGGAGATTCATGTAGGTTCATGGAGATTCCTGGAGATTCATGGAGATTCATGGTGATTCTTGGAGATTCATGAAGATTCCTGGAGATTCATGGAGATTCATGGAGATTCTTGGAGATTCATGGAGATTCATGGAGATTGATTCATGGAGATTCATGGAGATTCATGGAGATTCATGTAGGTTCATGGAGATTCCTGGAGATTCATGGAGATTCATTGTGATTCTTGGAGATTCATGAAGATTCCTGGAGATTCATGGAGATTCATGGAGATTCATGGAGATTCATGGAGATTCATGGAGATTCATGGAGATTCATGGAGATTCATGGAGACTCATGGAGATTCATGGAGATTCATGGAGATTCATGGAGATTCATGGAGATTCATGGAGATTCACGGAGATTCACGGAGATTCACGGAGATTCACGGAGATTCACGGAGATTCACGGAGATTGATTCATGGAGATTCATGAAGATTCTTGGAGATTCATGGAGATTCATGGAGATTGATTCATGGAGAATCTTGGAGATTCATGGAGATTCATGGAGATTCATGGAGATTCATGGAGATTCACGGAGATTCATGGAGATTCATGGCTAATTCATGGAGATTCATGGAGATTCATGGAGATTCATGGAGATTCATGGAGATTCATGTAGGTTCATGGAGATTCCTGGAGATTCATGGAGATTCATGGAGATTCATGGAGATTCATGTAGGTTCATGGAGATTCCTGGAGATTCATGGAGATTCATGGTGATTCATGGAGATTCATGCAGATTCATGGAGATTCATGGAGATTCATGGAGATTCATGACGATTCCTGGAGATTCATGGAGATTCATGGAGATTGATTCATGGAGAATCTTGGAGATTCATGGAGATTCACGGAGATTCACGGAGATTCACGGAGATTGATTCATGGAGATTCATGAAGATTCTTGGAGATTCATGAAGATTCATGGAGATTCATGGAGATTGATTCATGGAGAATCTTGGAGATTCATGGAGATTCATGGAGATTCATGGAGATTCATGGAGATTCATGGAGGTTCGTGGAGATTCATGGAGATTGATTCATGGAGAATCTTGGATATTCATGGAGATTCATGGAGATTCATGGTGATTCATGGAGATTCATGGAGATTCATGGAGATTCATGGAGATTCATGGAGATTCATGGCGATTCCTGGAGATACCTGGAGATTCCTGGAGATTCCTGGAGATTCTTGGAGATTCATGAAGATTCCTGGAGATTCATGTAGATTCATGGAGATTCATGGAGATTCATGGAGATTCATGGAGATTCATGGAGATTGATTCATGGAGAATCTTGGAGATTCATGGAGATTCATGGAGATTCATGGAGATTTATGGAGATTCATGGAGATTCATGGAGATTCATGGAGATTCATGGAGATTCACGGAGATTCACGGAGATTCACGGAGATTCACGGAGATTCACGGAGATTCACGGAGATTGATTCATGGAGATTCATGAAGATTCTTGGAGATTCATGGAGATTCATGGAGATTCATGGAGATTGATTCATGGAGAATCTTGGAGATTCATGGAGATTCATGGAGATTCATGGAGATTCATGGAGATTCACGGAGATTCATGGAGATTCATGGAGATTCATGGTGATTCATGGAGATTCATGGAGATTCATGGAGATTCATGGAGATTCATGGAGATTCATGGAGATTCATGGAGATTCATGGAGATTCATGGAGATTCATGGAGATTCATGGAGATCCATGGAGATTCATGGAGATTCATGGAGGTTCATGGAGATTGATTCATGGAGAATCTTGGAGATTCATGGAGGTTCATGGTGATTCATGGATATTAATGGAGATTCATGGAGATTCATGGAGATTCATGGAGATTCATGGAGATTCATGGAGATTCATGGAGATTCATGGAGATTCATGGAGATTCATGGAGATTCATGGAGATTCATGGAGATTGATTCATGGAGATTCTTGGAGATTCATGAAAGTTCCTGGAGATTCATGGATATTCATGGAGATTCATGGAGATTCATGGAGATTCATGGAGATTCATGGAGATTCATGGAGACTCATGGAGACTCATGGAGATTCATGGAGATTCATGGAGATTCATGGAGATTCATGGAGATTCATGGAGATTCACGGAGATTCACGGAGATTCACGGAGATTCACGGAGATTCACGGAGATTCACGGAGATTGATTCATGGAGATTCATGAAGATTCTTGGAGATTCATGGAGATTCATGGAGATTCATGGAGATTGATTCATGGAGAATCTTGGAGATTCATGGAGATTCATGGAGATTCATGGAGATTCACGGAGATTCATGGAGATTCATGGCTAATTCATGGAGATTCATGGAGATTCATGGAGATTCATGGAGATTCATGGAGATTCCTGGAGATTCATGGAGATTCATGGAGATTCATGGAGATTCATGTAGGTTCATGGAGATTCCTGGAGATTCATGGAGATTCATGGTGATTCATGGAGATTCATCGAGATTCATGGAGATTCATGGAGATTCATGGACATTCATGGCGATTCCTGGAGATACCTGGAGATTCCTGGAGATTCATGGAGATTCTTGGAGATTCATGGATATTCATGGAGATTCATGGAGATTCATGGAGATTCATGGAGATTCATGGAGATTCATAGAGATTCATGGAGATTCATGGAGATTCATGGAGATTCATGGAGATTCATGGTGATTCATGGAGATTCATGGAGATTCATGGAGATTCATGGAGATTCATGGAGATTCATGGCGATTCCTGGAGATACCTGGAGATTCCTGGAGATTCCTGGAGATTCTTGGAGATTCATGAAGATTCCTGGAGATTCATGTAGATTCATGGAGATTCATGGAGATTCATGGAGATTCATGGAGATTCATGGAGATTGATTCATGGAGAATCTTGGAGATTCATGGAGATTCATGGAGATTCATGGAGATTTCTGGAGATTCATGGAGATTCATGGAGATTCATGGAGATTCATGGAGATTCACGGAGATTCACGGAGATTCACGGAGATTCCTGGAGATTCATGGAGATTCATGGTGATTCTTGGAGATTCATGAAGATTCCTGGAGATTCATGGAGATTCATGGAGATTCATGGAGATTCATGGAGGTTCGTGGAGATTCATGGAGATTGATTCATGGAGAATCTTGGAGATTCATGGAGATTCATGGAGATTCATGGTGATTCATGGAGATTCATGGAGATTCATGGAGATTCATGGAGATTCATGGCGATTCCTGGAGATACCTGGAGATTCCTGGAGATTCCTGGAGATTCTTGGAGATTCATGAAGATTCCTGGAGATTCATGTAGATTCATGGAGATTCATGGAGATTCATGGAGATTCATGGAGATTGATTCATGGAGAATCTTGGAGATTCATGGAGATTCATGGAGATTCATGGAGATTTATGGAGATTCATGGAGATTCATGGAGATTCATGGAGATTCATGGAGATTCACGGAGATTCACGGAGATTCACGGAGATTCACGGAGATTCACGGAGATTGATTCATGGAGATTCATGAAGATTCTTGGAGATTCATGGAGATTCATGGAGATTCATGGAGATTGATTCATGGAGAATCTTGGAGATTCATGGAGATTCATGGAGATTCATGGAGATTCATGGAGATTCACGGAGATTCATGGAGATTCATGGCTAATTCATGGAGATTCATGGAGATTCATGGAGATTCATGGAGATTCATGGAGATTCATGTAGGTTCATGGAGATTCCTGGAGATTCATGGAGATTCATGGAGATTCATGGAGATTCATGTAGGTTCATGGAGATTCCTGGAGATTCATGGAGATTCATGGTGATTCATGGAGATTCATGGAGATTCATGGAGATTCATGGCGATTCCTGGAGATACCTGGAGATTCCTGGAGATTCATGGAGATTCATGGAGATTCATGGAGATTCATGGAGATTCATGGAGATTCATGGAGATTCATGGAGATTCATGGAGATTCATGGAGATTCATGGAGATTCATGGAGATTCATGGAGATTCATGGAGATTCATGGAGATTCATGGAGATTCATGGAGATTCATGGAGATTCATGGAGATTCCTGGAGATTCATGGAGATTCATGGAAATTGATTCATGGAGAATCTTGGAGATTCATGGAGATTCATGGAGATTCATGGAGATTCATGGAGATTCACGGAGATTCATGGAGATTCATGGCTAATTCATGGAGATTCATGGAGATTCATGGAGATTCATGGAGATTCATGGAGATTCATGTAGGTTCATGGAGATTCCTGGAGATTCATGGAGATTCATGGAGATTCATGGAGATTCATGTAGGTTCATGGAGATTCCTGGAGATTCATGGAGATTCATGGTGATTCATGGAGATTCATGGAGATTCATGGAGATTCATGGCGATTCCTGGAGATACCTGGAGATTCCTGGAGATTCATGGAGATTCATGGAGATTCATGGAGATTCATGGAGATTCATGGAGATTCATGGAGATTCATGGAGATTCATGGAGATTCATGGAGATTCATGGAGATTCATGGAGATTCATGGAGATTCATGGAGATTCATGGAGATTCATGGAGATTCATGGAGATTCATGGAGATTCATGGAGATTCATGGAGATTCATGGAGATTCATGGAGATTCATGGAGATTCCTGGAGATTCATGGAGATTCATGGAAATTGATTCATGGAGATTCTTGGAGATTCATGAAGATTCCTGGAGATTCATGGATATTCATGGAGATTCATGGAGATTCATGGAGATTCATGGAGATTCATGGCGATTCCTGGAGATACCTGGAGATTCCTGGAGATTCATGGAGATTCTTGGAGATTCATGAAGATTCCTGGAGATCCATGGAGATTCATGGAGATTCATGGAGGTTCATGGAGATTGATTCATGGAGAATCTTGGAGATTCATGGAGATTCATGGTGATTCATGGAGATTAATGGAGATTAATGGAGATTCATGGAGATTCATGGAGATTCATGGCGATTCCTGGAGATACCTGGAGATTCCTGGAGATTCATGGAGATTCTTGGAGATTCATGAAGATTCCTGGAGATTCATGGAGATTCATGGAGATTCATGGTGATTCATGGAGATTCATGGAGATTCATGGAGATTCATGGAGATTCATGGAGATTCATGGAGATTCATGGAGACTCATGGAGATTCATGGAGATTCATGGAGATTCATGGAGATTCATGGAGATTCATGGAGATTCACGGAGATTCACGGAGATTCACGGAGATTCACGGAGATTCACGGAGATTCACGGAGATTGATTCATGGAGATTCATGAAGATTCTTGGAGATTCATGGAGATTCATGGAGATTCATGCAGATTGATTCATGGAGAATCTTGGAGATTAATGGAGATTCATGGAGATTCATGGAGATTCATGGAGATTCACGGAGATTCATGGAGATTCATCGCTAATTCATGGAGATTCATGGAGATTCCTGGAGATTCATGGAGATTCATGGAGATTCATGGAGATTCATGGAGATTCATGGAGATTCCTGGAGATTCATGGAGATTCATGGTGATTCATGGAGATTCATGGAGATTCATGGAGATTCATGGAGATTCATGGAGATTCATGGCGATTCCTGGAGATTCATGGAGATTCATGGAGATTGATTCATGGAGAATCTTGGAGATTCATGGAGATTCACGGAGATTCACGGAGATTCACGGAGATTGATTCATGGAGATTCATGAAGATTCTTGGAGATTCATGGAGATTCATGGAGATTCATGGAGATTGATTCATGGAGAATCTTGGAGATTCATGGAGATTCATGGAGATTCATGTAGGTTCATGGAGATTCCTGGAGATTCATGGAGATTCATGGTGATTCTTGGAGATTCATGAAGATTCCTGGAGATTCATGGAGATTCATGGAGATTCTTGGAGATTCATGGAGATTCATGGAGATTGATTCATGGAGATTCATGGAGATTCATGGAGATTCATGTAGGTTCATGGAGATTCCTGGAGATTCATGGAGATTCATTGTGATTCTTGGAGATTCATGAAGATTCCTGGAGATTCATGGAGATTCATGGAGATTCATGGAGATTCATGGAGATTCATGGAGATTCATGGAGATTCATGGAGATTCATGGAGACTCATGGAGATTCATGGAGATTCATGGAGATTCATGGAGATTCATGGAGATTCATGGAGATTCACGGAGATTCACGGAGATTCACGGAGATTCACGGAGATTCACGGAGATTCACGGAGATTGATTCATGGAGATTCATGAAGATTCTTGGAGATTCATGGAGATTCATGGAGATTCATGGAGATTGATTCATGGAGAATCTTGGAGATTCATGGAGATTCATGGAGATTCATGGAGATTGATTCATGGAGATTCTTGGAGATTCATGAAAGTTCCTGGAGATTCATGGATATTCATGGAGATTCATGGAGATTCATGGAGATTCATGGAGATTCATGGAGATTCATGGAGATTCATGGAGATTCATGGAGATTCATGGAGATTCATGGAGATTCATGGAGATTCATGGAGACTCATGGAGATTCATGGAGATTCATGGAGATTCATGGAGATTCATGGAGATTCATGGAGATTCACGGAGATTCACGGAGATTCACGGAGATTCACGGAGATTCACGGAGATTCACGGAGATTGATTCATGGAGATTCATGAAGATTCTTGGAGATTCATGGAGATTCATGGAGATTCATGCAGATTGATTCATGGAGAATCTTGGAGATTAATGGAGATTCATGGAGATTCATGGAGATTCATGGAGATTCACGGAGATTCATGGAGATTCATCGCTAATTCATGGAGATTCATGGAGATTCCTGGAGATTCATGGAGATTCATGGAGATTCATGGAGATTCATGGAGATTCATGGAGATTCCTGGAGATTCATGGAGATTCATGGTGATTCATGGAGATTCATGGAGATTCATGGAGATTCATGGAGATTCATGGAGATTCATGGCGATTCCTGGAGATTCATGGAGATTCATGGAGATTGATTCATGGAGAATCTTGGAGATTCATGGAGATTCACGGAGATTCACGGAGATTCACGGAGATTGATTCATGGAGATTCATGAAGATTCTTGGAGATTCATGGAGATTCATGGAGATTCATGGAGATTGATTCATGGAGAATCTTGGAGATTCATGGAGATTCATGGAGATTCATGTAGGTTCATGGAGATTCCTGGAGATTCATGGAGATTCATGGTGATTCTTGGAGATTCATGAAGATTCCTGGAGATTCATGGAGATTCATGGAGATTCTTGGAGATTCATGGAGATTCATGGAGATTGATTCATGGAGATTCATGGAGATTCATGGAGATTCATGTAGGTTCATGGAGATTCCTGGAGATTCATGGAGATTCATTGTGATTCTTGGAGATTCATGAAGATTCCTGGAGATTCATGGAGATTCATGGAGATTCATGGAGATTCATGGAGATTCATGGAGATTCATGGAGATTCATGGAGATTCATGGAGACTCATGGAGATTCATGGAGATTCATGGAGATTCATGGAGATTCATGGAGATTCATGGAGATTCACGGAGATTCACGGAGATTCACGGAGATTCACGGAGATTCACGGAGATTCACGGAGATTGATTCATGGAGATTCATGAAGATTCTTGGAGATTCATGGAGATTCATGGAGATTCATGGAGATTGATTCATGGAGAATCTTGGAGATTCATGGAGATTCATGGAGATTCATGGAGATTCATGGAGATTCACGGAGATTCATGGAGATTCATGGCTAATTCATGGAGATTCATGGAGATTCATGGAGATTCATGGAGATTCATGGAGATTCATGTAGGTTCATGGAGATTCCTGGAGATTCATGGAGATTCATGGAGATTCATGGAGATTCATGTAGGTTCATGGAGATTCCTGGAGATTCATGGAGATTCATGGTGATTCATGGAGATTCATGCAGATTCATGGAGATTCATGGAGATTCATGGAGATTCATGACGATTCCTGGAGATTCATGGAGATTCATGGAGATTGATTCATGGAGAATCTTGGAGATTCATGGAGATTCACGGAGATTCACGGAGATTCACGGAGATTGATTCATGGAGATTCATGAAGATTCTTGGAGATTCATGGAGATTCATGGAGATTCATGGAGATTGATTCATGGAGAATCTTGGAGATTCATGGAGATTCATGGAGATTCATGGAGATTCATGGAGATTCATGGAGATTCATGGAGGTTCGTGGAGATTCATGGAGATTGATTCATGGAGAATCTTGGATATTCATGGAGATTCATGGAGATTCATGGTGATTCATGGAGATTCATGGAGATTCATGGAGATTCATGGAGATTCATGGAGATTCATGGCGATTCCTGGAGATACCTGGAGATTCCTGGAGATTCCTGGAGATTCTTGGAGATTCATGAAGATTCCTGGAGATTCATGTAGATTCATGGAGATTCATGGAGATTCATGGAGATTCATGGAGATTCATGGAGATTGATTCATGGAGAATCTTGGAGATTCATGGAGATTCATGGAGATTCATGGAGATTTATGGAGATTCATGGAGATTCATGGAGATTCATGGAGATTCATGGAGATTCACGGAGATTCACGGAGATTCACGGAGATTCACGGAGATTCACGGAGATTGATTCATGGAGATTCATGAAGATTCTTGGAGATTCATGGAGATTCATGGAGATTCATGGAGATTGATTCATGGAGAATCTTGGAGATTCATGGAGATTCATGGAGATTCATGGAGATTCACGGAGATTCATGGAGATTCATGGAGATTCATGGTGATTCATGGAGATTCATGGAGATTCATGGAGATTCATGGAGATTCATGGAGATTCATGGAGATTCATGGAGATTCATGGAGATTCATGGAGATTCATGGAGATTCATGGAGATCCATGGAGATTCATGGAGATTCATGGAGGTTCATGGAGATTGATTCATGGAGAATCTTGGAGATTCATGGAGGTTCATGGTGATTCATGGATATTAATGGAGATTCATGGAGATTCATGGAGATTCATGGAGATTCATGGAGATTCATGGAGATTCATGGAGATTCATGGAGATTCATGGAGATTCATGGAGATTCATGGAGATTCATGGAGATTGATTCATGGAGATTCTTGGAGATTCATGAAAGTTCCTGGAGATTCATGGATATTCATGGAGATTCATGGAGATTCATGGAGATTCATGGAGATTCATGGAGATTCATGGAGACTCATGGAGACTCATGGAGATTCATGGAGATTCATGGAGATTCATGGAGATTCATGGAGATTCATGGAGATTCACGGAGATTCACGGAGATTCACGGAGATTCACGGAGATTCACGGAGATTCACGGAGATTGATTCATGGAGATTCATGAAGATTCTTGGAGATTCATGGAGATTCATGGAGATTCATGGAGATTGATTCATGGAGAATCTTGGAGATTCATGGAGATTCATGGAGATTCATGGAGATTCACGGAGATTCATGGAGATTCATGGCTAATTCATGGAGATTCATGGAGATTCATGGAGATTCATGGAGATTCATGGAGATTCCTGGAGATTCATGGAGATTCATGGAGATTCATGGAGATTCATGTAGGTTCATGGAGATTCCTGGAGATTCATGGAGATTCATGGTGATTCATGGAGATTCATCGAGATTCATGGAGATTCATGGAGATTCATGGACATTCATGGCGATTCCTGGAGATACCTGGAGATTCCTGGAGATTCATGGAGATTCTTGGAGATTCATGGATATTCATGGAGATTCATGGAGATTCATGGAGATTCATGGAGATTCATGGAGATTCATAGAGATTCATGGAGATTCATGGAGATTCATGGAGATTCATGGAGATTCATGGTGATTCATGGAGATTCATGGAGATTCATGGAGATTCATGGAGATTCATGGAGATTCATGGCGATTCCTGGAGATACCTGGAGATTCCTGGAGATTCCTGGAGATTCTTGGAGATTCATGAAGATTCCTGGAGATTCATGTAGATTCATGGAGATTCATGGAGATTCATGGAGATTCATGGAGATTCATGGAGATTGATTCATGGAGAATCTTGGAGATTCATGGAGATTCATGGAGATTCATGGAGATTTCTGGAGATTCATGGAGATTCATGGAGATTCATGGAGATTCATGGAGATTCACGGAGATTCACGGAGATTCACGGAGATTCACGGAGATTCACGGAGATTGATTCATGGAGATTCATGAAGATTCTTGGAGATTCATGGAGATTCATGGAGATTCATGGAGATTGATTCATGGAGAATCTTGGAGATTCATGGAGATTCATGGAGATTCATGGAGATTCATGGAGATTCACGGAGATTCATGGAGATTCATGGAGATTCATGGTGATTCATGCAGATTCATGGAGATTCATGGAGATTCATGGAGATTCATGGAGATTCATGGAGATTCATGGAGATTCATGGAGATTCATGGAGATTCATGGAGATTCATGGAGATCCATGGAGATTCATGGAGATTCATGGAGGTTCATGGAGATTGATTCATGGAGAATCTTGGAGATTCATGGAGGTTCATGGTGATTCATGGATATTAATGGAGATTCATGGAGATTCATGGAGATTCATGGAGATTCATGGAGATTCATGGAGATTCATGGAGATTCATGGAGATTCATGGAGATTCATGGAGATTCATGGAGACTCATGGAGATTCATGGAGATTCATGGAGATTCATGGAGATTCATGGAGATTCATGGAGATTCACGGAGATTCACGGAGATTCACGGAGATTCACGGAGATTCACGGAGATTCACGGAGATTGATTCATGGAGATTCATGAAGATTCTTGGAGATTCATGGAGATTCATGGAGATTCATGGAGATTGATTCATGGAGAATCTTGGAGATTCATGGAGATTCATGGAGATTCATGGAGATTCATGGAGATTCACGGAGATTCATGGAGATTCATGGCTAATTCATGGAGATTCATGGAGATTTATGGAGATTCATGGAGATTCATGGAGATTCATGTAGGTTCATGGAGATTCCTGGAGATTCATGGAGATTCATGGAGATTCATGGATATTCATGTAGGTTCATGGAGATTTCTGGAGATTCATGGAGATTCATGGTGATTCATGGAGATTCATGGAGATTCCTGGAGATTCACGGAGATTCACGGAGATTCATGGAGATTGATTCATGGAGATTCATGAAGATTCTTGGAGATTCATGGAGATTTATGGAGATTCATGGAGATTGATTCATGGAGAATCTTGGAGATTCATGGAGATTCATGGAGATTCATGGAGATTCACGGAGATTCATGGAGATTCATGGCTAATTCATGGAGATTCATGGAGATTCATGGAGATTCATGGAGATTGATTCATGGAGAATCTTGGAGATTCATGGAGATTCATGGAGATTCATGGAGATTTCTGGAGATTCATGGAGATTCATGGAGATTCATGGAGATTCATGGAGATTCACGGAGATTCACGGAGATTCACGGAGATTCACGGAGATTCACGGAGATTGATTCATGGAGATTCATGAAGATTCTTGGAGATTCATGGAGATTCATGGAGATTCATGGAGATTGATTCATGGAGAATCTTGGAGATTCATGGAGATTCATGGAGATTCATGGAGATTCATGGAGATTCACGGAGATTCATGGAGATTCATGGAGATTCATGGTGATTCATGCAGATTCATGGAGATTCATGGAGATTCATGGAGATTCATGGAGATTCATGGAGATTCATGGAGATTCATGGAGATTCATGGAGATTCATGGAGATTCATGGAGATCCATGGAGATTCATGGAGATTCATGGAGGTTCATGGAGATTGATTCATGGAGAATCTTGGAGATTCATGGAGGTTCATGGTGATTCATGGATATTAATGGAGATTCATGGAGATTCATGGAGATTCATGGAGATTCATGGAGATTCATGGAGATTCATGGAGATTCATGGAGATTCATGGAGATTCATGGAGATTCATGGAGACTCATGGAGATTCATGGAGATTCATGGAGATTCATGGAGATTCATGGAGATTCATGGAGATTCACGGAGATTCACGGAGATTCACGGAGATTCACGGAGATTCACGGAGATTCACGGAGATTGATTCATGGAGATTCATGAAGATTCTTGGAGATTCATGGAGATTCATGGAGATTCATGGAGATTGATTCATGGAGAATCTTGGAGATTCATGGAGATTCATGGAGATTCATGGAGATTCATGGAGATTCACGGAGATTCATGGAGATTCATGGCTAATTCATGGAGATTCATGGAGATTTATGGAGATTCATGGAGATTCATGGAGATTCATGTAGGTTCATGGAGATTCCTGGAGATTCATGGAGATTCATGGAGATTCATGGATATTCATGTAGGTTCATGGAGATTTCTGGAGATTCATGGAGATTCATGGTGATTCATGGAGATTCATGGAGATTCCTGGAGATTCACGGAGATTCACGGAGATTCATGGAGATTGATTCATGGAGATTCATGAAGATTCTTGGAGATTCATGGAGATTTATGGAGATTCATGGAGATTGATTCATGGAGAATCTTGGAGATTCATGGAGATTCATGGAGATTCATGGAGATTCACGGAGATTCATGGAGATTCATGGCTAATTCATGGAGATTCATGGAGATTCATGGAGATTCATGGAGATTCATGGAGATTCATGTAGGTTCATGGAGATTCCTGGAGATTCATGGAGATTCATGGAGATTCATGGAGATTCATGTAGGTTCATGGAGATTCCTGGAGATTCATGGAGATTCATGGTGATTCATGGAGATTCATGGAGATTCATGGAGATTCATGGAGATTCATGGAGATTCATGGCGATTCCTGGAGATACCTGGAGATTCCTGGAGATTCATGGAGATTCTTGGAGATTCATGAAGATTCCTGGAGATTCATGGAGATTCATGGAGATTCATGGAGATTCCTGGAGATTCATGGAGATTCATGGAGATTCATGGAGATTCATGCAGATTCATGGAGATTCATGGAGATTCATGAAGATTCATGGAGATTCATGGAGATTCATGGAGATTCATGGAGATTCATGGAGATTCCTGGAGATTCATGGAGATTCATGGAGATTCATGGAGATTCATGGAGATTGATTCATGGAGATTCATGAAGATTCCTGGAGATTCATGGATATTCATGGAGATTCATGGAGATTCATGGAGATTCATGGAGATTCATGGAGATTCATGGAGATTCATGGAGATTCATGGAGATTCATGGAGATTCATGGAGATTCATGGAGATTCATGGAGATTCATGGAGATTCATGGAGATTCATGGAGATTCATGGAGATTCATGGAGATTCATGGTGATTCATGGAGATTCATGGAGATTCATGGAGATTCATGGAGATTCATGGAGATTCATGGAGATTCATGGAGATTCATGGAGATTCATGGAGATTCATGGAGATTCACGGAGATTCATGGAGATTCATGGCTAATTCATGGAGATTCATGGAGATTTATGGAGATTCATGGAGATTCATGGAGATTCATGTAGGTTCATGGAGATTCCTGGAGATTCATGGAGATTCATGGAGATTCATGGATATTCATGTAGTTTCATGGAGATTTCTGGAGATTCATGGAGATTCATGTTGATTCATGGAGATTCATGGAGATTCCTGGAGATTCACGGAGATTCACGGAGATTCATGGAGATTGATTCATGGAGATTCATGAAGATTCTTGGAGATTCATGGAGATTCATGGAGATTCATGGAGATTGATTCATGGAGAATCTTGGAGATTCATGGAGATTCATGGAGATTCATGGAGATTCATGGAGATTCACGGAGATTCATGGAGATTCATGGCTAATTCATGGAGATTCATGGAGATTCATGGAGATTCATGGAGATTCATGGAGATTCATGTAGGTTCATGGAGATTCCTGGAGATTCATGGAGATTCATGGAGATTCATGGAGATTCATGTAGGTTCATGGAGATTCCTGGAGATTCATGGAGATTCATGGTGATTCATGGAGATTCATGGAGATTCATGGAGATTCATGGAGATTCATGGAGATTCATGGCGATTCCTGGAGATACCTGGAGATTCCTGGAGATTCATGGAGATTCTTGGAGATTCATGAAGATTCCTGGAGATTCATGGAGATTCATGGAGATTCATGGAGATTCCTGGAGATTCATGGAGATTCATGGAGATTCATGGAGATTCATGCAGATTCATGGAGATTCATGGAGATTCATGAAGATTCATGGAGATTCATGGAGATTCATGGAGATTCATGGAGATTCATGGAGATTCCTGGAGATTCATGGAGATTCATGGAGATTCATGGAGATTCATGGAGATTGATTCATGGAGATTCATGAAGATTCCTGGAGATTCATGGATATTCATGGAGATTCATGGAGATTCATGGAGATTCATGGAGATTCATGGAGATTCATGGAGATTCATGGAGATTCATGGAGATTCATGGAGATTCATGGAGATTCATGGAGATTCATGGAGATTCATGGAGATTCATGGAGATTCATGGAGATTCATGGAGATTCATGGAGATTCATGGAGATTCATGGAGATTCATGGTGATTCATGGAGATTCATGGAGATTCATGGAGATTCATGGAGATTCATGGAGATTCATGGAGATTCATGGAGATTCATGGTGATTCATGGAGATTCCTGGAGATTCATGGAGAATCCTGGAGATTCATGGAGATTCATGGAGATTGATTCATGCAGATTCATGGAGATTCATGGAGATTCATGGAAATTCCTGGAGATTCATGGAGATTCATGGAGATTCATGGAGATTCATGGAGATTCATGGAGATTCATGGAGATTCAATCTCTATGAATATCTATGAATATCCATGAGTAATAGAATTTAATAGTAGAAAGATGTGCAGAATGAAAACTATGGAAGATATGTTTAATCGATTACTAGTTTCATCTGATCAATACATAAGTAGTATGAAGATGACATGTACAAAAAAGAGGAAACAATATCCCTCCCAAGTCACACAATTTTTTGAAGAACCTGACATAAATGAAGATGTACCATGTGACGAAGTATTTTATTATAAAATTATTTTTATACAAATTATAGTGTATTTTTCATAATTGTAATATGTACCATTAAAATCTTACAATGTTGACTATCTGAAGCATTTTATTATAATATTTTATTATAGTAAGAATCACCCAACAGTAATTGTTGAACAAATTTGGTGTTGGACAGTGTAAATCGGATCGGAAACTTTCTTCCAGCAGTTCTATCAATCGGAAACATTTTTCCGTATAACATATTTTTTATTTTCTCTGTTCTTTGTAATAATAAATGAATGCTTATGTTATTTTGTTGTTTTCAATTCTTCAACGAGCCCCATTTCCCATCAGTTTGAACCCAATAAAGTAATATTTTATACTTCTAAATTGTGGTAGTTTAAATAATTGGAGGTAATTGGAGGTAATACAATTAAAGGCAGAGATGCCAAATGGAGGAACCTAGAGGAACTTTCCCCTCCGACTGGGCCCCCCACTCTTACTTCTACTAGTTCTACTGCGCACGCGCCGCACACGATGTACCTCTGCTCTGCCCGAGTGAGTCACGTTTAGAGGTACGTCGTGTGTGGCGCGTGCGCAGTAGAACTAGTAGAAGTAAGAGTGGGGGGCCCAGTCGGAGGGGAGAGTTCCTCCAGGTTCCTCCATTTGGCATCTCTGATTAAAGGTTCATAATCTACACATACGAAATATCAGAGTTTTACTAAAAACTAGAGACGTCATAAGACTTATGACCGGGAGTTACATCTGTAGAGTAAGCTGTTCCGAGTTTACGAGTCGTTTGCGCTTAAGACCGAATCCCCATTGTTTATATTGACGGGTTACGAAAAATGTGAATGATATAGATTTTCAGGAGGACGTCGATCTGTGATTCATTACAATTCGTTCGAATTACGTTAATATTTTTAGTGAAATCAGTGGAGACTGATAACCACGATGCTGATAATGGAACATCAACCAGCTGTGGTGGAGCGCAAGCATTTTCGAAGTCGAGTGTACAGTTTTCAACCTGGAACTGGTCTGTGGTGCTCGTTGTCATTGCCACTCACGGTGAGTCAACATCTACGAACTTGACCGATACTTTAAGAAGACATTTATAAAAGGTTTTTACATATTTCGAACCTTAAACACAGAAAAATTGAAAAGTGTGACCATATATTTTTTATAAAAGTTTTTGTTTAATAAATAGCCCAAATCATTACATTTGAGGAATACCAGTATTTAACAGACGTTCATTCCATTCTTGAATTGTTTGTTGCTGTACTGTGGATGTTGGTGCAAATATAAAATTTTCTGTACCCATAGAAATACTCGTTTATTTTAAAACTCTGTTATTCCTAATACATAAAACAATACCATTATTCTACGTAATCTATAGATTTTCAATTATGCATCTCACACAAAATGGTTTCTGCTGTATCATCAATGTATCAAGCACATTTTCCTATGACATGATTATCTTGTTAAAAATCTAAAACAAATTTACTAAAAAAGTGTTATCGTTAGATAAGCCGTACGCGCAGGTGCTCGTATAGAAAGTGTATTGTAGGCACAATTGTATAAAACCAAGATTATACATATTTCCTTTAATTTTAAATTCTAAGTACGTCGATTAAGATTTAATTAACACTAAACCTACCGAATATCAAAAGTGACTGATGTGTATAGTATTATAAAAATAACAAGATTAATTTTATACATAGTTTGTGCGATTTTTACTATTGTAATCGTATGAAATATACTGGATATAATATATTGGATTACTATACTAGACTCAAAAAATATATTCAAAAATTTCCCATGAATCCACCTTTACAATTTCAATAATTGTCAAAGAGAAAATCTAAAATGAGTCATCATTAACTCCTTGTGACAGATTTAGTGTTCAAAATGTTCACGTAAGTACGTGATAGGCACACGTGCATAAAATCATAAACATTTTCTACAATTTTACATAACTCTAGATACGTGAATTAAAGGTTAAGTCATCGTAATGTTTTCTGTTCACAATATATACTATTCAAAACTGATAATAATTATTTGACAATAATATACATTTCATAAAGTTTGTAACGTTTAGTCGTGCGTTAAAGAAATTTCTAATAATTTTTCATGACCAAGATAAAGAAACTCATGAAAACATCGAATTCTATCTGACTTACATTCTTTATAAGGATCTAATAAATACTTTCTTAATGATTTGATCCAAGTATAAATGTTTTATTAAACAGATCGTTTCTTCTGTACACTTTGAGTGCTGTAACTGTTTACATATTTTTAAATGTTAATGTATTTTGAAATATACATATATTTCTTTTAATATGAATAATAAATATATGAATAATATAATTATATATATATATATATATATATATATATATATATATATATATATATATATATATTGTATATGTGTTAGAAAGACTATACATTCAGCATACAGTCACTATACAGGGTGTCCCAAAATAAGTGTAACTCCCGGAAATGGGAGGTTCCTTGGGTCATTTGAAGCGACATTTTCCTTTACAAAAATGCCGTCCGCGGCTTTGTTTAGGAATTATTAACGCAAAACACGGACCAATCAGAGCGCGGCTACAGCGGATTAATTCTGGTTCGACCAATAGCGGCACCACGTTAGGCGAGACCTGTCGCCGAGTCGGACTCCGTTTGCTGTAACCGGGCCCTGATTGGTCCGCGTTTTTCGATAATAACTCCTAAACAAAGCCGCGGACACCATTTTTGTAAAGGAAAATGTCGCTTCAAATGACCCAAGGAACCTCCCATTTCCGGGAGTTACACTTATTTTGGGACACCCTGTATATCATATATATATTGATATTAAAAAATCATTCATATTTATACATGTTAGAAAGACTATACATGCAGAAGCTGATTGAATCATTATTGTACAACATGGTATTCCACTTAATCTGAGCAGTTTGAATATCTCGCTTATTTTTTTTAAATAGTCAGAATATGAATATGAACAGAAATCTGAACGAGCGTGGAATATACAACTTTGCTGAAGATACTGGTTACGTTCAAGCTTTTTCGAATAATTTACAAGAGATCCCAGAACATGAGACGGATATTCAGATAATATACACTGGTGAAATTGGAGAAAAGGTAGTAGGACATTGGATTTACACAAGATGGTAACGGAAATGTACACATCTACGTTAGTTTTAATGCTACTCATTTGAAACGTGATGTAATAGATATTTGAATGGCCTTTATAAATATAATAAGAAATATATATTTCGCAGAATACAATATCAAAACAATGCGTTTGATTGTGGAACATTTCCAATTTATTTTGCAACATTACTATGCTATAATAAGGAACCAAGCGAGCAACGAGCATACGATGTTGGTTTAATGCGACGCCATATAACAAACATTTTGATAAGTAGGAAACTATTGAACTTCCCTGAAAATGTAGTATCTTCTTAAAACGTACATTAAATAATGATAACAATATATTGCAATTAACGAATCGGGAAGTTCTTTGTGTGGCTCTTGGAGTCACACTCTAGTTTTTCTAGAAATTGATACCCCTCCTTCAATTGTAAGCCTAAATCTCTTATCTGTAATTTATTTTTATTCTTTAAGTAGAAACTGCATTTTTTTTTATTAGTTATATTTGTAAATATGAATAATGCATGTTTTCGGGTGAACGTCCTGAAAAAAGTGTGCTCTTGTACCATTGCTGCGTTCATAGTGTGTGAAGATTCCATTCTCTGTTTTGAATGGAAAAATATTCAAAGAAGAACGTGCTGTAAAAACTGCATTTGATAACATTATTACCTCACGTTTATTAGATTTCTACTAGAATATCATTCAGGCACTTGTATCACGATGGAAGAAGTGTATCGATGTCGATAGAAATTATTTTGATTAAAGGAATAATAATGAAGCTTGTAAAATTAAAGTTTATGTTAAAAATTCAAAACGAACATTTCAATTGCAACAACTTAATGGTAGTTTAAATTGATTAGAAGAGAGAGGAAGAGAGAGAGAGAGAACAATGTACAAGTGTATTATCTTTTCCCACAACATTTATCTAACTTTTTCAGGTGTTTTCGATCTACAAGCGCATATACGTTTGCAATTTATTGATACGCCGATTTGGGTAGGATTTTTCTCGATCTTTAGTAATTGTATCAATAAGCTGTAAGTGGGTCTTCGTGTCTCTTATCTTGCAATTGAAAGCTGTGAGTACAGATTCGCCTATGGATTACGTAGATGACGCAAGCGATGGCTACTGTTTGGTTGAAGATAAAAACAAAGTCAAATAATATATCAAAAACTCACATCGACGTAAAAGATGTCGTTACAAAAAAATGTTGCCAAACTCGAACGAGAAAAATATAATTACACTTAAAAGGGTTTATATGTATATGAATTTATTAGACATACTTATAAAAAATTTAAGTCATATCGGATACTATGTTTTTAATCATTTTTATCTTGGTCATATATGACATTCAAGAATTGTTTTCTTGGTCATTCTGAGTTACAACTTGGTCGAAAAAGACTTCGAGGGTTGAAGTCAAAATAACGATACGCACTGTTTGGTGGTTAACAAAATTCTGCAACTGCCAAAAATTCTCTACCCAGCGACTCAAATTCGGAATCAACCAGAACACGGCTCTGACATCCAAAAAGCATGTAACAAACACCATTGAATTTCTTAAAGACATTAACCACCTCAACAAAATATAAAGAGAAACACAATAGTTCGTCGCTAATGACCTAGACGTTGATGCGACGTTAAACCTTAATATAAAAAAAAGAATTCTGGAAGTTTAATATTTTTTAACTTCCCGATTCATAGGGAACATATAATTACAGTATTTAAACAAAACGCTTTCAATGTATGACGAGCTATTAAATACGTAAAATAAAAACTTCTTCACAGAATTGTGTGCATATTTGATTAATTAAGATTTGTATAACAGGCCTTTGTGTTCATTGGGCCATAATTTAATTTGATACTTGAAAATTATTATACAGGTGTAATTATTATACGAATCGTGATCAGTAGAGTTTACTCTGTTATTAGCAGTCCGATCGAAAATGTTTTTATCAGCTTTTGCATGGTTTCAAGAGAGGTTTAACGTAATTATAAAAAATTGTTCGTCCACTCTTGTTTTTAATGTTTCTTCATAGTTACCTTGAATTTTTTGCAGATAAACATATAATCTTTTTAGGCACGAATTTATAAACATATCATAACATATGAAAATTGCAAAAACTTGCTGTTTTTACTTTCTTCATGCAATATTTACTATACACGTGAAATTTCTTTTAAAACCATGTACAGTGACTCCCATTAATATTCGGACACTCTTAAAAAGACGATAACTGTTTTAATATTGTACTATACGATTTGAACATTTTTTTAGAAGCTAGAGCAATTAGTTTGCCACATGATGCGAAAAAAATTTTTGTGAAAAATCGCAACTCCTCTGAATTATAAAAAAAATACTAAAAGTTGCATTTTACAACTTTTTTATGTGGACCTATATTGAAAATTTAAAAAATACGTTTTGTAGATCTGTGTCAATTATATGCCCTGTGAAAGTTTCATCGCAATCGGCTGATGTGGAAAACAACGACAACGATTGAAAGATGCAAGAATCATTACATTTACTGCAGTTGAAGGCCGAAAATCGTGAAAATCTGCAATTTTTACCATATTTAAACGTTTATAGCTCATTGCAACGTCGACCGATTTTGACGAAATTTTCAGAATATGTTTAATTGACACAGGTCTATAAAACGTATTTTTTAAATTTTCAACGTGGGTCCACATAAAAAAGTTGTAAAATGCAACTTTTGGTATTTTTTTTATAATTCCGATTAATTGCAATTTTTGACAAAATTCTTTTTTCGCATCATGTGGCAAACTAATTGCTCTAGCTTCTAAAAAAATGTTCAAATCGTATAGTACAATATTAAAACAGTTATCGTCTTTTTAAGAGTGTCCGAATATTAATGGGAGTCACTGTATATGTGACGGAAACATTTTCGATCGGACAGCTAATAACAGAGTAATCTTTATTTACTAATCACGATTCGTAATTCACCCGGTATAAAGGCAAGTCTTACTTTGTTGTATTTCTTTACATTTACAAAAATAACAATGTTAAAAAATGAATAATAATAATTACCATTTTTATACCAGTTCTTACGTGACTCGGAAAACATTAAAAGAATGATCAATACTAGCCTGTATTTGACTTCTGCTGAACAGCTGCTACAAGACAGGAGTTTGCAATGTGATCGTTAGACAGCGGATCTTTATGCGTTTATGAAGAAATTGGTTAGGCGAAATATAAAACAGTAAACGATTTAAAAAATTTAAGAATGTAATGTTACTTTATGTAATGTAATGTAACTTTCAATGTAACAACGATTTAAGGAATGAAATCAATTTTTATGTTATTCCTTTCCACAATCAATGCAAAACATTTTTACTTCCATGTAGATCCGCAGTATTGTGATCGTAAATGTAATAATGAAAAACTCTATAATCGGATGTCGTTAATATAATTACAGTATTTAAACAAAATGCTTTCAATGTATGACGAGCTATTAAATACGTAAAATAAAAACTTTTTCACAGAATTGTGTGCATATTTGATTAATTAAAATTTGTATAACAGTTCAATAAAACACCAAGAAGAACAAAATTTTAAGACAACATTCGTATTCCTTTCAAATAGTGAGAACAAAAGTTAAAATATATAAACAGGTCAAAAATTGGAATAGATTTTTATTATGAATTTATTAAACACTGCGTAATAATTAATAATATAAATACTTTAGTAATCAGTGAAACATTTTATATTTTTACATCTTGATAAGAAAAATTGACATAATAAAAATACTTAGTATAACGTGATTATTAATTTACAACTATAATATAATAAAGCTTATATTACACGTAATTTATTTTGCATAACAATAAATTTAAAAATAAAATGACGTATTTTATAGTCACAACACTCCTTGTTTTCTGAAATACGTAATCTATTAAATACTGCAAGTGAATTTCAGAAGGAAATTCCATCCGTGGAATTTTTACTAAGTAATTATTCCTAAGTATTGATACAGTGGAATGTCAGCATCTCTTAGCATTCAAAGGATGTCACGGTGTTGAGTAATTCACGATAAATCCACCTTTAAATGTTCAAATCCCTCAGTCCCGACATTTAGCACTAGCCAGTTAAGAGAGCTAATTTTCGTCGAGCATGTTGAATCAGCATCCATTGATAATATATACCGCATTGATTAGAGTGAACGTTTTTACACAACTGATTGTAATAAGTGTTGCAACATGACAGAGAAAAAACATTCGCTGATATAATTAGACAGCGGATTTTATATGCATTATGAAAAATAAGTAAGATTAATTTAAAATATTAAGAATGTTAGAAACATTTGAAAACACTCGTATATTATTTTCAACATATTAACAAAGAAAATAAATTTCGATTACACTTCAGATTATTGAAATTTATGCAGGAAAGTTTTATTGTACATAGATATTCCTGGTAGTCAAATTGGTTGACTTTTACTTTTCTATACAAATTGAAACAATACATTTATCGATGTTTCGATTGATTATTTAGGAGACCATTTTTCAAATCCTTATAAATAACAAAAACTGATTTATATCTTATTAATTTCTACTGATCTTACTATAAATTGTTTTGTTCGTATTATTGAATTATCTTGTTATGCTCATTTGGGGATTTTGTTGTTAATACATGAATAGATGGTAAATATATAATTGTTTGTAAAGTGGTAACAATATTTTTTACGATTATATTTGGATATATTAATGAGTATGAAAAATGGTTTTATATAATTCAATTTCAATAGTTTAATATATCAATATTATTAAATTTCAATATTTTCAATATGTCAATATTGTAATATTACTCGATTTCAATATTTTTGATATTCCAATACTATTCAATTTCAATATTTTTGATATTATTCAATTTCAATATTTTATTACTACACAATTTAAAAATGTTAATATTATACAATTTCAATGTTTCCAATATTTAAATTTCTTAATATAATTTGTTCTCAATATTTCAAAATCTTATTATTATTCAATTTCAATAGTTTAACTTATCAATATTATTAAATTTCAATATTTTCAATATGTCAATATTGTAATATTACTCAATTTCAATATTTTCGATATTTCAATATTATTCAATTTCAATATCTTTGATATTATTCAATTTCAATATTTTATTATTGCACAATTTCAAAATGTTAATATTATGCAATTTCAATGTTTCCAATATTTAAATTTTTTAATATTACTTGGTCTGAATATTTCAAAAACTTATTCTTATTCAATTTCAATAGTTTAATATATCAATATTATTAAATTTCAATATTTTCGATATGTCAATATTGTAATATTACTCAACTTCAATATTTTCGACATTTCAATATTTTATTATTACACAATTTGAAAATGTTAATATTATGCAATTTCAATGTTTCCAATATTTAAATTTTTTAATATTATTTGTTCTCAATATTTCAAAATCTTATTATTATTCAATTTCAATATTTGAGTATTATTCAATTCCAATATTTCAATAGTTTAAATATGAATAATAATTTATAGTTCAATCCCTTCCTTGTTAGAATTCCTAATTAGATTTAAAAATTAATTCTATTTGATAAAAGTGTACAATTTTTCTATTTAGGTCAAAGCAGACTCAACTTTGTTCAACTGGTTTGCTAATTGGAAAACAACGAAAATTTTGGGCATCTTATGAATTTATGGGTGATAAAACCAATATTGACAGTAGCGTAGGTTTCCATAGACTGGAAGAACAAAGAGGGGCAGCAAAGAACGAATCAGTTTGCCGTCAAGTGACAGTGTTTCATCGGCCATAACCGAGGCAAGAAGCAAGGAAAACCGAACCTGTCTACCGGAATTATGTATCGGTTCGATAAGCAGTGAACGCTAGTAATTAAACTATACATCGCGATACATGATAGCGATAGAGAAGTACGGTTACGAACAGACCGACTTCCCTCCTGAAGTCTCGCTAAATCGTTGATCAATCACGATCTTATGTGGGACAATAGTGTCAACAAAGATGACGAACGTTAATGATATAAATAAAAAAGCACCTGACGGTGGCTGGGGATGGTTCGTGTGCCTTGGTACCAGCTTAATTACGGTAATTATTCCTTTTTAACAAACATGAAAGATCATTCGAAATAATTATCCGTTTCACGTTTTTCATTTATATTTATATCAAATTTTAACGTTAACATTTTGAAAAATGCACGTGCGTTATTTCCTATATTCTAGAAACATAGTAAATTTATTTTATAAAAAAATATATTGTATATTACATTTCTATTTTGTACAGGAGATTGCATCTATTTTAAACATTTAAGGTGAACTGTGTTTTCATGACTAACCTGAAAAAAAATCGACATGTATTCAATGTGTATTTAATGTACTAATATTTGCGTAAATGTTTAACTGTTTATTAATCGTGCATATTAAAATACATATTTAATATTTCATGGAAAATGTATGGAAAACTATAAATGTTTACTTGGAGTCAAGATAGTTCAGTACAATTGATTATTTCAAAAATAATTATGAACAAATGTAAATATGAAAAAGTTTGTTTAAGATATAACGTCTCTTTTCTTATTCAAATTGTGAACAAGTTAAACTCCTGTGTCTGCAGAATATGAATCGTAACGTTCTTAAACAAATGATTAAACTGCATATGGCAGGTAGCTTGTCGATAATAAATTCGAAGATAGAAATAGATTCTTCAAAGTCACGGTCATTCACGATTCGTGCATTTATTTACACATACTTTTCAGACATACGATTCGCCTATCTGAAAAAACGTAGTCTTATATAATTCCACTCCACTTCTTTCCGCTTCTATTTATCGTCACCGTCAATCTCGAACGAAATACCTCTTCTTAATAGCATTCTTTGATCTAATTATCCATTGACTTACATCACTGTGTATCTTTTGTAATTCCTTATTTTTTTGACGTTTTTCATATCTTGGATTAACTTTGATTGTTCTGTAACCCAATAAATTATTACAGTTTTAATTGTTATTATTATTCTCCATGAGATACACGAATGTTTCAGTGAACTTTCTCGTGATCAATATAATAGATTTGAAAATATTTAGTATGAATATTATCTATCGAACTATTATATCACCTATCATTATTATTATCATTATTACTGTATTATTATATTATTATATCACACTAAAAAATGAATTTACGTTAACTAGATTCAGTTTACATAATCATAAAATACTGAAAAAATAATTTATATATAATAGTAATAATGAATAATTATACAAACATAAAATAAATAATAGAAATATAATTATAAATATAATATTAATACAGTACGTGTGGACTGATTCACATAATCTAATTAATTCAATTCTTACATATTATCTGAACCAGTTGATTCAATATCTACATATTTCCACAATGTAAATTGTTCAACTCCATTTTAAAGAAGATTATAAAAGTTCCACTGCCTTTTCATCAAGAATTTCATTCATTTTACAATAATCTATAAAATAAATTGTAATCATTCTGTATTTTTATTTATATTTTTATTTTAAATTGTAATAATTCTGTATTTTTATTTATATTTTTATTTTAAATTGTAATAATTCTGTATTTTTATTTATATTTTTATTTTAAGCTCTCTTTGAGATCGTTGGATCCTTCGTTTGGTCTTCTTTTTCACGAGCCTTTGGAGAAATTGAATATTGATTCCACTGGTGCATCATTAATAATGAGCATCTTGGACGCCATTGTCAACTTTTCAGGTATGGAACCATTTCTTTTCATAAGATAAATAGTTGTTTCCAAGATAGAGATTCAATTTTAATAAAATGGATAGAAAGACATCAAGTTTTGTTCTCACACGAGAACATATTGTGAGAAAGAATCGATTGTACCTATGGAAAAATAGAAAATTGGTCCCAGATCTAGAAAAAATCAGCAGTCCGCCCACAGTGGGACCTTTTGCCAAAATCGTGGACGAAATCAAAGAACTTTCGATAGAAATGAGATAGAGGGCTGAAATTTCTTTTGCATACAGCTGAAACTTCACAGAATATGAGAAAAATAGGGAGATTATGGTACGAATGTTTTTTAACCTCGAATAAATTCGTCAAAGTTGCGCAATTTCGAGAAAATTGTGGTTTTTCCAATACCACGCGCGGAAAAAATTTTTTTGGAACATGCTGTATATCATTTCGCGTAGATTTTTTCACGCTGATTTCAAATCTTGTCTCAAAATTTTTCTACGACCTCAGAATTTTCCAAAACGTCGAATTATTGCATTTGGGGGGTAGTGTCGGGCTCGGCTTCCCCTTAAGATGGAAATTAGGAGAATTATGTGACGGGAGCCAGAGGGCGGAATCTCTGGAATTATTTATATGAGTATTGATGTGAGAATCTTATCATTTTTATGTGCCTGAACATTTTATTTCATAAAGAAATATTATACAGAGTGTCCCAAAGTAAGTGTAACTCCCAGAAATGGGAGGTTCCTTGGGTCAGTTGAAGCGATATTTTCCTTTACAAAAATGGTGTACACGGCTTTGTTTAGGAGTTATTACCGAAAAACACGGACCAATCGAAGCCCGGCTACGGCGAATTGATTCTGGTTTGGCCAATGGCGACACACAGTGGTCCGGATGGAGAAATTCAGTGACATTTTGTTATAACTTTCGAACCATTAGAGACATAGCAATGAAATTTTCACTAAAAATATATTTAAAAAATAGTAATTTTTAACCACAGGTGATTAAATATTTTTTGCATTTGATAAACAATATTTTTTAATTAAGTTTCATAGATATTTTTTTATTAAAAATAAGATTGTTCAAATATAAGTTTACGAACTACTTTCTCTAATAATTGATAATAATAAAAATTTTTTTAGCGGTCCGAATCAATAAATTTAGTGACATTTTTGCATAACTTTTATAAAAGTTATAGGAAATAAATGTTTACTGAAAAATATGAAAGAATAATCACTTGTTAATGATAAATAATTTAATATGTTTAGTGTTTGTTTAATTATTTTTATTAACATTTTACTTACTTTATTGGGTGATTTAATTAAACCTATGGTACGCTTTAAACACTAATAAGTTGCGTGGAGGGACGTTGTGGGAAGTAAATCGTGCATAACTATATGTATAGAGGAAAGTGTACTAAAATAGTACAATTTGTAATAATGCGGTACTATTTGGAACTCAAAAGATATTCCTTATCAAAGATGAGGAATTTTGACAACTTCTGTGCCTACACTGTGCATTATTTTTCAAATACATTATTTAAATTAATTTTTAATTGTCAGTGTAAATTCTTATCGTAAAGGAATGCCCTTCATTTTAAAAGAAGAACAGAGAAAAAATATTAAACAGCTTAGCCAGGGCACCCTGATGAAGTTAACCATCTTTCTTCTGCGAAACACACTATTTTCAAAATGTCCAAATTTAATTGTTCGTTACAATTACAATTTTTATTTTATTGTATTAATTTCTTTATTTTCGAGCTAAGTGGATATTTAAAAAGCAATGCATACTTTGTACATGTCGATACGAGAAAGTTCATTTTTTGACAAAATGTCACACGATTTTCTAATCCGGACCACTATGCGACACCACGTAAAGCGGGCTCTGATTGGTCCGTGTTTTTCGATAATAATTCTTAAACAAAGCTGCGTACACTATTTTTACAAAAGAAAATATCGCTTCAAATGTTCTCAGGAACCTCCCATTTCCGGGAGTCACACTTATTTTGGGACAGCCTGTATACAGGGTGTCCCAAACTTCCTTGAGCATCCGGAAATGGGAGGTTCGTTGGATCATTTGCAGAAACATTTTTCTTCGCAAAAATGTCGTCCGCAACTTTGTTTAAAAGTTATTAACGAAAAATACGGACCAATCAGAGCGCGGCTACAGCGAACAGAGTCCGACATAAGGAGAGGTCCTACTTAGCGCGGTGTTGCCGTTGTTTGAGCCAGAATCAATCCGCTGTAGACGCACTGTGATTGGTCCTGGGTTTTCGTTACTAACTGCTGAACAAAGCTGCGTACACTATTTTTACAAAGGAAAATATCGCTTCAAATGATCTCAGGAACGTCCCATTTCCGGGAGTTACACTTATTTTAGGACAGCCTGTATATAGTAAATTATTATTTTACAAAAAATGTCACTAATTCACGAACACAGAAATTAACTAATAATATGAATTACATAGAACAGGATTCTTTTCGTTGTTACTTTTTGACAATCAACGTATACGTTTTTTTTGTAACAAGATATCTGAAATACATTCATAGTAGTTGTACACCTCGCTTCTATTACTTCAGACTTACAAAAGATGAATGAATATGCGATTATGTTCGCATCATATTAGACACCTCTTTTTAAAAAATGTAGTGGTAGATAAAATTGTATACTATTAATATGCGATGTTACGTATAAAATGCGTAAAATGTATAAAATAAATCTTATAAACTTCATAAGCGAATGTTATGCGTTTAACTAATAATGTTTCATTATTGTTACAGGTCTTTTCGTGGGACCCTTGCTGAAAAATTTTTCTTACAGAAAAGTTGCCTTTTTTGGATCCGTCTTAAGTTGTATTGGACTGATACTTACATCATGCGCTAACAACATGATCCAGATTATTTGTACATACAGTATTTTAGGAGGTACGAAACGATAAGTATATCTCACTATACAGGGTGTACCAAATAAACTGTTACAATCAGTTTACTCGAAATCTAATGAAAATATCGAATTAATTTTTTTTTAATTAAGTGGATAAGGAGGGCTAATATTTTAGCTAATGGGTTAATATTACTCTGTAACTACGCACAATAAAAAACAGGTTCAAGTAAATGCTATTGAAGTTAATGAAAGGTACTACAATAACAACAAATCAATAATACTTTCCATTAAAAAATATGTTGGCCCCCCTTAATCCCTCAAAAAATTACCCCAACAAAATTCAATACATACTACAATATTAGCCCTCTTCAACCATTTAATTAAAAAGAAAATTAAGTCGATATCTTCATTAGATTCCGAGAAAACAGTTTGAGCACTTTATCTTGCACACGCTGTACAACTATTGCAATAACTTATTGGTCACCAGTAAATATTTTTGAACATTCAGCTACTTACCAATCTGTGTATTTTAATTTTAAATATTGGTAAAAGTTCACTTTGAAATAGAGATTCAACAATATTGTAATTCATGCCAATTGCTGAAATATTATACATTAACATGTACCAGTACAATTATTTAAATTTTAAATCTATTCTTTTAATTTGTAAAAAAATGTTTAAATTCTGCTTAACTTACAAGAGAATAGATTTTACAAGTAAATTTTTTTAGTAGGTTTAAAGGAACGTTTTTCTTTGCAAACACGTTCGCTACAGCTTCGTTCACCTTTTTTCGCTAATAATTCCTCAACGAAACTGCGGAGAACATTGTTGCAAAAGGAAAAGTTATTTCAAGTATGAGTAAGGAAGTTTACTTTTTGGGACACCTTGTATAATTGATTATAAAATGTATTTTTCTCCATATTAAGAAATATAAGGATGATAAAATCGTTCAATCGATCGAATAGTGATTTTACATACAAAAATAAATCGAGGAAAGAATAACATTTGAGGGTTAATATTTGAATTGTTACAACAGTAAAATAATTGTTAAAAAGCCGGATCTTACCTCTAAAAATATTATTATAATTATTGTATAATTAAAATATTATATAATTAAAATAAAATAATTAAAAAGTAACAACAACAGTGACGAACTAACGGACTAACGGGTTTACAAACTCGTTTTTTTCGGAAACGCAGCCTTAGAGGAAAAGATGATTTTTCGATTTATTTTTCTAGTATTAGTCCCATGCTTTTTGGGACACTCTGTATAGAAACATTTCATTAAGAAACGTCAAAGTAGACACATTTTTATTTTATCAACCAAACAATACAGTAAAAGATTAAACAATGATGCATATTTATTGGCAACGAATTTTCTCACTTAATATACATTTAATATACACTTAATATAGGTGACTGAAATTTGTTATTTGCTTATACGTATGAAACTCTTATCTTCCATTGATTCAATAATTTTTGTACTTTCCTACAGGTTTAGGAACCGGTCTCGCGCTAGCTTCATCTTTCGTTGCATTAAACACATTTTTCGATAAAAAACGGGGACAAGCCGTCGGGTTTTCCATGGCTGGAACAACATTAGCTATGATGCTGGTGCCACAGGTATGAAGTGCACAATTGTCATCTCTCCAAGATATTTGTCTTTAATTGATAAGCATTCATTATCTTGAAATTCTTTGTTGCTGTTACGTTGTGAACGTTGCGTACTTCAGAGAAGATATACCTATACGTATGAAGTTGTGTCATAATATGCACATTTCTAAGACTATTTCTATAGTCCAGTCAATTAATGCTTAAAAGGGGGGTATAGAGGGAAATGGAAAGAACACAATTTTTGACTTTGGGACTTTGTTTAGACTAGTTAGGAGGTAAACATACTAAAAGTCCCCACTCCTAGGAGGTGAGCCGGGTGCAGGGGGGCACATGGAAGGTCCCTTTTTTTGGTTTTTCGCTTATATCTCGGAAACTATGCGTCCTAGCGATAAGACCATTCTATACAAAATTAATGCTAACACAATATCCTACAAAATTGTTTGTATTCAGTTTTTCGGTATCTCGCACAGTATTCGAGATATCCGCGCCCATAGTTCACTAATTTTGAGAAAGAAAATGCTTACCTCTTGTTTTTTGTCTTATTTGACTAAATCTTCTTTTTCAAAATTAGTGAACTATGGGCGCGGATATCTCGAATACTGTGCGAGATACCGAAAAACTGAATACAAACAATTTTGTAGGATATTGTGTTAGCATTAATTTTGTATAGAATGGTCTTATCGCTAGGACGCATAGTTTCCGAGATATAAGCGAAAAACCAAAAAAAGGGACCTTCCATGTGCCCCCCTGCACCCGGCTCACCTCCTAGGAGTGGGGACTTTTAGTATGTTTACCTCCTAACTAGTCTAAACAAAGTCCCAAAGTCAAAAATTGTGTTCTTTCCATTTCCTTCTACAAGTTTTCGTTGACTGGACTACTAGACGGGTCACGACTATGGTAAAATGCCGTAGTGTGGACAAGCCAAAAGTGATGCCTAAATCTGGACAATTGAATTTTTTTAGTAAAACCAATAATTAAACGATTAAATAATTATTTTATATATTCTGAGGGCTCAGCTCTAAGCTAGTGTGATTATTATTTGATCAAGACATCAAATGAAATTCAAAGTTTATTCGAAAACAGTATACAAAGTAGTCAATTTACACACGATTAGAGAAAAAAATATAATTTAAGCTCTTAAATAAAAAATAATTATCACGCACAATAATATTGATATTTTAAATTAAATTGGGGTAATTATATAGAAAAGGTCTGCCTACTCCGATTTTGATGAAATTTCAATATGTTATAGATTTTTACATTTTAAACAACTTTTTTCTTTTCCAATATAGGGGGGTAGTTTTTAGTTTTCGAGATATTCGCAAAAATCTATTGCTAACACTGTATTGAATTTTCGATATTCTTGCACGCCGCGTCATCTGATTACTTTTGTTTTGTAAACACGTTGTGAGGATGAGAGAGAAAACTGGGTCTCACTCTATATAGGGTGACACATATATAGGGTAAGCTTTCAATTTGGAAAGACTACTCCTGCATTTTTTCCATTACTAGTTCAAATTCTAGATAACAGCTACAATGCAAAGATTATGCAAATAGAATGAGTTGTGGTAGTATTAATCTTGTAGATTTTCATTTTCATTGTCAATTCATTGTTTTACGTAAATTCAAAATATTTTCTAATTCACTTTCCGAGGTCTCCTGAACATTTTCTTTGTGCATAATATCATTATTATTACTATCAGCACTGTAAAGTTCAATTTCATTTTCTTCTGATTCACTTTCTTCATGTTCATACAATTCGCCACCCTCAACATCACATATCACAGCATTCCACATTCCGGATACATTCTGCAACAATTCAGAGATTTTTAATCGTATTGGCATGTTTGCAACCATAATTAAAATTAAATTATTTATTTAATTATAGCATTACACACACTTACTCAATTTATGTTTATTGATAGTTAATACATGTTCTTCTGGATGCTTACGGATTCCAAGGAGCCATATTGATTATCGGAGCATGTGCGCTGCATTCTGCAGTTGGCGCGTGTCTACTACGACCAATCGAAAGCGAAAACAGAGCAGTTATTAAGCGGGTAATTATTAATAGTGCGGCAGTGTCTCAATATACATTGAGTCTTACTAATATTCGGACACTCTGCAAAAGACGATCGTATTTTTAATATTGTACTATACGATTTGAAATTTTTGAGGAAACTAGAGCAATTAGTTTGCCACAGGATGTGAAAAAAAATTTTATGTGGACCAATATTGAAAATTTAAAATCTACGTTTTGTAGATCTGTGTCAATTAAACATATTCTGAAAATTTCGTCAAAATCAGTCGACGTTGTAATGAGCTATAGACGTTTAAAGATGGTAAAAATTGCAGATTTTCACGATTTTCAGCCTTCAACTGCAGTAAATCATTTCGATGAAACTTTACCAGTGCATTTAACTGACACAGATCTACAAAACGTATTTTAAAAATTATCAATATAGGCCCACAGAAAAAAGTTGTAAAATGCAACTTTTAGTATTTTGTCTACAATTCCGATCAATTTCAATTTTTGACAACATTTTTTTCGCATCCTGTGGCAAACTAATTGCTCTAGCTTCCCAAAAAAATTCAGATCGTATGGTACAATATTAAAAATATTATCGTCTTTTTAAGAGTGTCCGAATATTAGTAAGAGTCCCTGTACATATCTCAAGTTTCAGGACCAAGAGATTACTTACGTCGTGTGGAAACAACATTTGCATGTCTCTTTTCTAATTGAAATGACTCCAAACACGACACAGTCTGAATCATATTTATTGGTTTTATTTATAATGTAGTAACCATAGATTTTTACCTTTCTTCTACTAATTTTTCCCTTTTTCTATGCTGTCCAGTAGATTTGGACAAGAAAATGTGAGAAATTCAAGTTTCGATCCTGGTGAATTAATGGTTCACCAGTTATAAGTGTTTAAAGTTGAGCGATTTCTAGTGTTTCAGACAGGTTAAGGGGGTACCAGACCCATGGATATGACTAGCATATTACTAGAATATTACTAGAAAAACAAGTGAAAACTGTGTTTACGGGAAACCATTTTTTGTTTTTATACAAGCATGTTACGAGCTGTGTGAGGGCTTGTTCTAAAGAGGAAAGTTGATCCCAGGTCGCTCAGCTCATGATTTAGTTAGACTATGTTTATATCTAATAATATGAGTGCCCAAAGTAGGGAAAAAAATGAAGAAAAATTCCGCAGATTCTAATGTATTTTTCTAATACAAAACGATTTTTTCGACTTGAATCATGAGCTGAGCGACCTGCGATCGACCTTCCTCTGTCAAAAGAACCTTTATGCAGTTCAAAATATGCTCATATGAGGACAAAAAATGGTTTCCCGCAAACACTGTTTTGTTGATAAAATCAGTGTTTGCGGGAAACCATTTTTTGTCCTCATATGAGCATATTTTGAGTTGCATAAAGGTTCTTTTGACAGAGGAAGGTCGATCGCAGGTCGCTCAGCTCATGATTTAGTTAGACTATGTTTATATCTAATAATATGAGTGCCCAAAGTAGGGAAAACAAATGAAGAAAAATTCCGCAGATTCTAATGTATTTTTTAATACAAAATGATTTTTTCGACTTGAATCATGAGCTGAGCGACCTGCGACGAACCTTCCTCTTTACAATGAGCCCTCACACAGCTCGTAATATGCTAATATGAGGACAAAAAATGGTTTCCCGTGATCGCAGATTCCGTTCATGAAGGGCAATGAAGGGCAAGTAGAACTAATTTTAGTTCAGCTACTCAAACGAGATGGCGCTTAGACAGGAGAATTATCGGCGTATATTCGTAACAACAAAAATATAAAGAGCTTGAAGCCACTCGGATCCATTAATAGCAATAAAGATATTGATAACAAGAAAAAAACCTGTATTGATAACGAAATAGAAGCGTTAGATTGATAGAAATGTATGTTCGTCACTGTTGCCAAACTGTTTTTCAGCGTGGAGGTTGCTTACACTGATAAATACCCAGATCAGGGGTTACGGTACCCCCTTAAGCAGGTTGGGTACACACGTGACATTACTAGAATATTACTAGATTTTGGGCCAAAACAGGGACTTACGCGGGAACAAATCACAAATTGATATTATACGCAATTGGATGATTAAATATGTATCTATGTACGTTAGCTTATAAGCCAGAACTGGTGTTAAAGCTTTTTGTTTAATAAAAAAAATGATTGATACAAATATATCACTGTTGCCAAATTGGTTTTCCGCGCGGAGGTTGGTCACAATGAAAAATACTAGTCACGTGGGTACCCTATCCTCTTAATTAGTTACAATCAGGGGGTGTCGACTCCCATATAAAAAAGTGGACACTAATTTAGTTGTAGTTCAGTCCCCTTGGGCATGGTGGCAGCACAGGAGAGACCAAAGAGTAGGGATACAAGCAGTGTGTGATCACACGCACACCTAACTCAACCAAGATCAATTTTGCATATACGTGTAATCGTATTCTTCGCTAGCTAATGATGGTTATGAATTTATTTTCAGGGAAAATGAATTGGTAATGTAACATATCATAATTACATTGAACAATTACATTGAATTACATTAATAAATAAGCAGCAAATATGAAAACTCAGCAACAATCTGACTCCGCAATAGTTTGCAACAGTTATAAATGGCGTCTGATGGCGTCAAATAGCTGAATGATGCGCAAAGCAAAGATAGGATTTCCCCACCACCGAGGCACTACTGTGCTGCCACCACACCCTAAGGGTATGAATTAGAATTATATTCGTCGCTATGGGAGTCGACACCCCCTGGTTACAATATGCCGCCGCTAATCCGTCAAAACACTGGAAATTGCTCAGTTTTAGACACTTATAACTTTTAAACCATTGATGCTCCTGGATCTAAACTTGGATTTCTCGCATCTCCTCGTCCAAATCTACTGGATAAATCAGGAAAAAGGCAAAAATGTATAGGAAAAAAGCGAAAAATTCTGGTTACGCAAGGAAAAGTTTACCCTAGTAGAGCTTCAATTATACAAATTAATCAGTGGAGCATAGATGTTGGGCTAATCGAACAGTTACCTAACTACAATATTAAATTAGATCTTCATTGCTTTGTAGAATGAAATTGTGCTGTACATGAACAGCTTCAAATTTAATTTTACATATAAATGTGCAACAGGTATTCGAATAATGGAGAATTTAGATATCATCGATTCGGATACCATAATCGAGGTTCTACAGAAATCGATGATTTAACAAGCGAATGTGCTCCGAAACTAGTCGTGTTTGGCCTCATTTTAACCAGAAAAATCTTCTAAATATGTTCGTATAACTTTCATTAAAAAATAACTAAGAACAAAGCAGTTGTATCATTTCGACAATCAAAATTCAATTTCTTTCAGATATGTCGGGATATTAATGCACTAATTCTAGGACATAATAAACAAAACTTATACGAGCATATACTTGCCTAAACTAATTGACGGTTGAAATAATTTTTGCAGTTTGAAAACAAAATAATATAAATAATTGAAATCAGGAATCCTGTAACGATCTCTTTTGTTGACTTATTAAGGAAAGCAATTCCAAAGAAATTATTAGTGATCACAGCTTCACCCTTGACAGAGTCCTAAGCAACCCACCGAATGCGACACGTTACTCAATAAAAATGGCAATGGAGTGGTCAAAGAAACAGAAAATGGCAAGAATCCTCCAAGCGATGACAGTCTGACAAAGCACGAAACAAAAGACAAGAAACAGGACGAGTCATATTTTAGCAAAATAAAGGAAACGTTGGATTTAGATCTTCTTAAAGATGGGATCTACTTGAATGTCATTGTTGGTTTGAGTTTGTATTATGTTGCCGAATCGAACTTCAAACTGATGACTCCATTCTTTCTAACTAGTATAGGTATGTAACGCTTCTTGATTAACGTATTAGTACCGTAACGACGGATGTTAGTAAAACATCGTGAGATTCTGATGAATACCTTCCAGGAATCATTGTTTTTGAAAGAAAGTGTTAACAAATAAAGTTATTCTAGTAACTCATATTATTACCCTAGAATACTTTGAAAGTGAACAGCATACAAAATTGATGTCTTATATTCAATATCATATAGATAATAGACTCAAATTCTATGGACAACGCAATCTATACATTTTTGAAATTATTAAAAAAGATGAATCATTTTGTATACCATAATCCAGAACCTCGTCATGTTCAACTAATTTCCTCGCTACGGCACATAGTGGAACGAAACCTGAAAAAACGCGATAAATGGTCAAAAATCGATCGTAAAATTCTCTCATATATTCATTACATAGTCGGTTTAGACTTCCTCAAGATGTATTTATAAATAGGGTGGGGCAATAACTATGTACACTTCAAATATTGCCGTTATTTATAATAATATAAAAAATTTTATATACAAAACTTACACAGTATAGAGGGGGCATATTGTGACATAAACATTTTCTGCGTGGGTGGAGGCATAGAGGAGATTTCAAGGTCACCTTGATTTTTTTAAATGGAAGGGCCATTTCTTATACCTTATTAATAATTAGAATGTACTTGCTGCTGCACTCCTCTGCACCCCACTACATCCTACTATCCTACAAAAACGAACTTTAAAAAATGTTATAATTTATGCACAAAATAAAGTTCGAAAAATAAGCTCTAAAATAAGTTCACTGGGCGTCGCGCAAATTTGAAAATGATTTCTACAATTGTTTTGACACCGAGCAAACTTCTTTTTTTCAAGCTTTTAACTTTTTTTCGCTATAAGACGAAAATGAAGAGTAAAAAAATTGCAATTTCGGCTTCGTTATTTAGCTATTAACAAAGCGACAGTCACGTATCGAGTGACAGATGCATGCAAAACTTGGTTCTCATTTGGGGCCCCAGCGATGTGAAAATGTTTAACAAATCGTTGGACACCATTGAACTCTTTGACGTACACAAAGTACACTTTTGTTAGACGCGTTGTTGATTTTTAATTGTTAATAACTAAATAACGAAGCCGAAATCGCAATTTTTTTATTCTTCATTTTCGTCTTATATCATCGTTAGAAGATTGTAAACTTTGTAAAAGCTTGACTGATTTTCATCTCGAAGAACTTTTTTATCAATTATCAATGTTGAAATGGGTATGTAAATTCTGTGCAGAATTGAGAAGATGAACAATATTAGTTATACTTGTACAAGGTTGTATGAAAACGCAGAAAGATATGTTTAAATAATACCTTGTGCAATTTTATTATTCGTGGAAGAGTACTGATAGTGCAAACGATAGTACATATACGTATATACATGTATGTATGAACTATTTACCATTTATGTACTATTTGTATGTTTATTTAGATAGTACGTCACGAGTTAGTGCAGTATTTAGGTAAATGAAGGAAATTTTTTTTGAGGAAGTTTAAATAATTACAGTAATTGCAAATATTATATAAGAAGTCCGTGTTATCACTTTATATAAGAAAATCATTGATAATCGAAGTCGACATTTTTAGGACTGTTTGCACACTGTCTATTCGAAGTTTTCATAAATCAATCATCACAGATTGCTAGCAAATGTAGAAAGATGAACGAAAATAGAAACACATTCGATTTTTTTCGGTTTATTGCGTTTTTTCGGGTTTCGTTCCACCGTGAGATGTTGTTTAGGACTTCGGTAGACACCTCGAAGGCACTTAACCATCAATAGGAATGTCAAACGTGGAAGTTGCCACTTGCTTGTCAATAACTGCATTCACCGACATTATCGCCCGAATTCTCCTGCCAACCATCTTCGACAAATTAGGATTCAAGAAGAGATCTGTGTTTTGGGTATTCTGTCTTTTGGTCGGCATTGGACGATCCGGTAAGTGGTAAAACAAATTTATTTGTTTCGCGATTCTGCGTTATTACTTATTACGTTATCTAAATATTATGCAAGATCTATGATTTAATCAACAATAATTGAAATAATCGTATAATATTGTTCTTATTGTACTTATTAAATAGTATTCGTAATCTTATTAATACTTATTAAATGATATTAGACGGCGGATTATGACAAAAATAAGTAGGCGTAATTTAAAATGATGAAAACATTGGAAGTGTTTAAAACCAATGTTATATTATTTTCGATCTATTAAGCAAATTCAAAAAAAAATAAATTCCTACTTTAATACAGTCTGTCGCAATTCAGGTAGAGCATTTTTATTTTGCATGAAGATCCGTTGTCTGGTTATACTGTGCTATATATTGCTAACCAATAATGTGAGAACTTCTTTTGAAAAGTTTCCATGTTATAAATATGCCTTTGCACTCGAATCTATTTTAACTGGAAAATTAAATATTGCTTCCGATCAAGAATAATTTCTTTGTATAATATACAAAAAAATTGTAAGGAATGTAACCCTAAGGGGAACCATTAAATGCATACATACATACATACATATATTAATTTTTTCTTTGTATGAATATGAAATTGATATAGTACCTCATTCAATACTTATGTAATTGTTTATTAATTGATTAAATACCAACACATTTAATAATTTAAACAATATTATGAATAATGGTATAGTAATTTTTAGTGGTGACTCTGAGTCAACACTCGAGTGCTAAGGGTTATCTATTATAATCCCAGTCAGCCAGGCCTGCCTCGAGCAGACATCGAGCACAGCCTGCAATCTGCGAGCATAAAGCGATACTTCTGCGTCCAAATCAGTGATGCCAGAAGGAGGAACCTGGAGGAACTTGCCCCTCCATCTGGGCCCCACACTCTTACTTCTACTAATTCTACTGCGCACGCGCCATACATGAACGTACCTCTGAACGTGACTCACTCGAGCAGAGTAGAGGTACGTTCGTGTGTAGCGCGTGCGCAGTACAACTAGTAGAAGTAAGAGTGGGGGCCAGCCGGAGGAGCAAGTTCAGACAAGTTCCTCCTTCTGGCATCACTGGTCCGAATAAGGCCGGACTCATACGAGCGCAGATTCCAGGCAACGTTGTCAAGAATCGTAATTTTCGAGCGCTTGTTGACAGGTCGGAGCGGTGCGTAACGTTCCAGGGGGTCCCCCAGGGTCCTCAAGAGGGTAGAGTACCCACGTGACATTACTAGAATCTAACCAGAATCTAACTAGATTTTGGGCAAAAACAGGGGTTTACGGGAACACACCTAACGTCGTCATATGATTATATTTTGAGCTGAGTGAGGACTCATTCGAAAGAGGAAAGTTAAATGAAGCGCGCGTGGGTCCAACTTTAGTTATATTGTGTTTAATGTAGTAATGTGAGTGTCCAAAGTAGGGAAAAAAAATGAAGAAAAATTCCGCAGATTCTAATGTATTTTTCGATCACAAAAAGAGTTTTCCTGCTAAGTTAGGGACCCACGCGCGCTTCGTTTAACCTTCCTCTTTCGAATGAGCCCTCACTCAGCTCAATACATAATCGTATGAGGACGTGAGGTGTGTTCCCGTGATCGCATTCAATTGTTCCCCAGATTCCGTTCATGAAGGGTGAATAGAAGCAATTTTAGTTCAGCTACTTCGACCAGATGGCGCTTAGTCAGGAGAACAATCAGCGTAGATTCGTAACAACAAAAGTGTAAAGGGCATGAAGCCACGCGGATGCATTAATAGCAATAAAGATATTGATGAAAAGAAAAAACCTGTAATGATAGCGAAACTAAAACGTTAGATTGATACAGATGTATGTTCATCACTGTTGCCAAATTGCTTTTCCGCGCGGAGGTTGGTCACAATGAAAAATATTATAGTCACGTGGGGCCCCTACCCTCTTAAGGGAAACTACCGATAGCTCTCCCTTAAGACATCATGAACCTAGGAAACGTTGGCGTACCCACTCTCTACGAACAACCCACACCAACGTTATCTAGGTCCATGATGTCGAAGGAAAGCTATCGGTAGTTTTCCTAGAGGACCCTGGGGGACCCCCTTTTTTTTACATGCTTTTACGCATACCCCAAGCCTCCTGGGAGAGACAAGGGGTTATGTGGGGCTTACGTGGCCAGAAGGGCTCACAGTACCCACTAAAAACCTCATGATAACCTTCCCTAAGCTAATCGGGGGCGGCTGGGATCTCCGAAGAACACAACCAGCCGTCCCCCTTCGCCCTTGGACCCTATGGGGCCCCATCCCGGGAGGGAGAGAAGCTCCCCCCAACAATGCCTAATCTATCAGGGCGCAAGCAGGTTACCCACTTGCACCCACCCTGGGGGACCCCCTGGAACGTTACGCACCGCTCCGACTTGTCAACCAGCGCTCAAAATTCTCGGCGACGTCGCCTGGAATCTGCGCCCGTATGAGTCCGGCATTAGTATCGCTTTATGCTGGCTTGGTGTATAGCGCAAGCGAAGGGCAGAACGAAAGCAGCTAAGTCCTTCGTTTAAGAGGGCAGCACAGTCGCACTAATATGGCGGATGTCAATCAGGAATATCACTTGTGAATTCAGTCTGGTACCAAGATACACTTTTACTGCATTCCTTTCAACAATTTGTTAATGTTCTTCTAACATATATTACAAAATTTCTCTGAATGTTAATTTTTTACGTCGCTAACATATTAATTTATGGCCTCAAATGAGAATGTGTGCAAACATGTTAAATATAGACAGGTTTTAAATAATCTATACATTTAGGTTAACTACACAAGCCCTCTTAAACGAGGGACCGAGCTGGTTTCGTTTTGCCCTCAGCATGTGCCGACACACCGTGCCAGCATAAAGCGATACTTATTCGGACGCAGAAGTATGTTGTTCTGCTGGTAGCGAGTGCTGTCCCAAATTTAAGCATGTTTGTTTCAAGTTAAGTAAGTAATAAGTATTCATTTAAATTTATTTCTGCTATTTGTTTAGTTATGGCAGTTCAGTCCAAAGGAACATGGTTGATAGTAACCTTCGTAATAATTGGATTCCTACGTGGTGCCACTTTGGTCAATTTAAATCTAAGCGTATCTGAATGCTGTTCGTTACAGAAACTGCCAAATGCGTTTGGAATGTTTATGGTGGCCAAAGGCATATTTGTCATAATGATGAGTCCCCTAATTGGTACGCGTAACATATCACTAATATTGCTTCGTATTTCCATCACTTCAATATAAAGTCTGATATGCAAAACGCTTCATTTATTCATTGTTTATGCAAAATACAAAGTTCATGCATCAATTTCAAGATGCAGGAGCTAAATATAAATTCATACTTTTCACTAGTAATTTTATTGTTTTGAAAATAGTATATTAATACTCTTCTAACTGCTAACATGGCAGATGAGAGAAACGTTTTGCCTGTTAACCTTTTGCACTCGGAGCTATTTTAACTCGAAAATTAAACATTTCTTCCGATCTAAAATATTTCCATTTCCTATTATTTTTGAAATTTTATGTATATGAAATTGGTATAATAGCTCGTACAATATCTAAATGTTTAATCATTGATTAGACACTGATACACCCAGTCAGCAGGCCGGCCTCGAGTAGATATCGAGCACAGCCTGCAAGCGTACAATGCTAGCAGATGAAGAGCATTACGCTGTCGAAGCTGAGGATGCTCCGGAATCTGTTCGATTTTGGATAGTGCACCCTGCCAGCATAAAGTGTCCAACTGTCCAACAAATTTCAACTTTTTTTATGTTTTCATATAACCGATGGGTTGATCTTATAGAGTTTTTGCGCGAATTTCCAATCTGTCCTTAATTTATCTCCTACACGCACAGTTTTTGAAAAACATGACTTAAAAAAAACTATTTTTCAACTTTAAACAAATGTTGTGATGTTGTTATAATAGAGATTGAATTGTTCTTTGCAGCAAAACATTCTGTAGACTTTCCTGAATACACTGATATCCATTATTAATACGTTATTATTGTTTAAAGATGTTTAAATAATCATTAAAGCCGGAGACACCACTTTTGCACCAAAATTTTATGATATTTTTAAATTTATTTCAAAAAATAAGGGTCTAGCATAAAATTCAACTACACCACGCGATAGAGCAGACTTTGATCTTGAGAAACCACCCTGTCACGTTTCGAACATCAACGTTTTTACCGAGTCAAAAAGCATGTTATCAGCGCGGAACACGAGTTGTCGTCAATAGTTTGCTTTCTGGCTCGGTAAAATCATTTTTGGTAAAAACTTTTTTGGTGTTGGACAGTGTACTTAGTCGGACACAGAATTTCGCTTTATACTGGCAGGGTGTGCCAGCAGCACGCTGGCAGCTCGGTCCAGTGATGCCAGATTCGTGGGCCTTGGGATTTTTCCCCTCCGCTCGCTCAGCCGGCTCGACCCCCCACTCTGACGCACCGTCGTCGCCATGTTGGTTCTACTCTTAGACCATATATACTTATAGACACGACATAGGTACAGTATGTGTATAGGAAAACTGAGAGTTGGCCGTGGCAAAGATCGTGGTAAAAAAGATAGTTCCTAAGATAATTTCAAAATGGCTGACGCGGCAGACCGACACCGACACTATCCATTACACGTTATACTATAACCCGAACACGTTTTTTTACTCCGTGTGAATTTTGTGTAGCGATTCAAAATGGTGCTAATGTGCTGTATTCAAAATTTCAGAGAAATTTTTTAAACTCATACTTCATTGTAATACCTGAATAAAACATATAGAATAAACATTTGTATCTCAAATATACTTTACATAATGATTATTTCATGATAAAATGCCAAATTCTTTGAAATTATCCTGTCCATTCTTTCCGGGTATACCCCCCTCACCTTCATGAGCCAAGCCTTGGCGCTATCAATGAGCATAGCTTGTACATCTTTCGGAACGATGAGTCACACATTACTGTCATCTTTGCCATAGGCCAAATTATCTATGCCGTGTCTATAAGTATATATGGTCTAAGGTTCTACTGCACATGAGCTGCACACGAACGTACCCCTACTCTTCCCGGGTTAGTGTCTTTTCGATTGCACGCGCGCTACACGCACCAGCGTAGCTCTACTACAGGGATGCGCACAGGTGGAGCCCCTCAAACGCTTGCTTCTCCCACCAACCTCTCTTTCCGCGATGAGCGAAAACCTCATGAGACATGTGCACTGCTCGCTACGGGTAAAGCGCGTTCTTTCTCCATGGTAACGGTGGATGCTGGTGGGAGGCAGTGGGCGCTGTGGTATGGGCAGCCTTGCCTCGATTGAGGCACAAAAGGCCCATCCCTGCTCTACTATATCGCGACGGTGCGTCAGAGTGGGGGGTCGAGCCGGCTGAGCGAGCGGAGGGGAAAATCGCAAGACCCACGAATTTGGCATGAACCCTGGTATCACTGGCTCGGTCCTGGATTCTGACTAGGTGGCACTAATATTAGTGGCTCAGATGAGGTACCTCGTCTGGGTTAGTGCGAGTTTAACGCTGCGTTTAAGGGGGCAGCGTTAAACTCGCACTAATGTGGCGAATAGCGTTATACTCGCACTAACACAAACGAGGTACCTCGTATATGGCACTAAGCTAGTGCGACCCCGTCAGAAACCAAGACTGTGCTGCCTGCGTGCTGCCTACAGCTTGTACCGGGCAGATGCCGGGTCTTTCTTCCATTAGAAGGCGCTACATCTGCGGACGCAGATGCCTGACCAAAATCGAGCATTTTGTTTACTGGGTATTTGATAATGTAAACAATATATTGAGTAATGGCACAGTAAATTTTAGTGACGCCTTGGAGTCACCATTCGAGTGCTAAAGGTTAAATAATATATTTAATCAAGCATCGAGATAACAAACATCATGCAGTTTACTTTAACAAATATTATTTCTTCGCAGGATACATACGAGATGTCAGCGGAAGTTATACAATCTGTATACATGTTATGACGCTGATGATAAGCATTACATTTGTTATGTGGAGTGTGGAATACATTTATGACGTGTGTAGGAGGAGAAGATTCTATTTGACCCGCGTGAGCAATGCGAAAACCGAAGCGATATAGGCGAACCATCTAAACAATAATGTAACTATGTAAATTACAATAATGTAACATAAAATATATCCATTGTAAAATCATCCTTATGGTCGCACATTCTTGATATTTCACATACATTTACGAGGTGTTTCATACTTAATCGATTCAATGTTTATAGTTTACAATTATTATAGTCGGTTAATTAACGTGAAATCTACAACGATAATACTAGTAACCCAGAGAACCAGAATTGGAGCGGGCAGCTATATACCCTGTACCCCCTGGGAGAGATAGAGGGTTATGTGGGGCTTACGTGGCCAGAAGGGCTCACAGTACCCACTAACGACCTCATGATAACCTTCCCTAAGCTAATCGGGGGAGGCTGGGATCTCCGAAGAACACAACTAGCCATCCCTCTTCGCCCTTGGCCTCTATGGGGCCCTGTCCCAGGGGGAGGGGGGCGTTTAGGAGGCCTGCTGCCGCGTATTGCACGGAAAACGATACTGGATTCTGGGTCGCCGTAAGAGGGCAACACGGTCGCACTAATGTCAGGGGGGTGAGGGTAAACTCCCATGTATAATATGCGGTTCTTTATTATTGCTAATATATTAGGCCATTATTGGCCCATACAATCATATATCTGAGTTGTGCTAGCCTTTTTTCGGGAGATAGACAACTCCCGAAACTAGGGAACTTAGATGAAAGTAAGTATTCCCTTTTTTTCTTTCTTTTCAGGTATACTTTAGCGGACCTAGGGCCTGTTTCGCACATTCACCTGGCCGCCCGTATACTCCTTGGACCACGCCTGTTCTTTCCAGTAATGAGTTGTGCTAGCCTAGCACAAGTCAGCACAACTTTCGATTTTCCCAGCACAACGATATAAAGGGCACTTTACTCTTGTACGCAGCCCTTCGCGCTAAGATACTATATCATTTTTCGACTTTTTAGTCATCCGCCAAGGATAAAATCGCATATCTGAGTTGTGCTAGGCTAGGGCCGCTAGACAATAGACAAATTATTTTTTCATTATTCCACAAGTTTTCAGAAAACTGGTCCAGCATGTTGACTACACAATTTAAGCATTGCCTGACTTAAAACAAAAATATATGTGTATATATCTGCAGCCAATGAAACTATTCAAGTGGAACGTGTAAGATACGCTACAATTGATGAAGTTTGAAAGAAATTAAAGTAACGACGAGAGACACACAGAAAAATCATGTAAATATGAAAACGAAATAAATACTTTCGTACCAAAACAGGCAATTCCTTCAGTAAATTACAGTAACTTCTCTATGAATCGGGAAGTTAATTATGTTAACTTATATCGAATACTTATATAAATTATGTTGTCAAATTAGACTCCGGATCTTTATGCAACTACGGTTTTCGAAAATCTGCAAAAAAATCCATCGATATAAAACACGACAGAAATAATACGATTTTGTATGATTGCATACGATTGTATTTTGACTAGCTGCTAATTACAAAAAGAGGTTCACTTTTGTAGAATCGTAAGTATCATAATTATCGTATAATATATATTATCGTCGTGGGACCATATCGATCTGTCGCCTAGTCCGTACACGTGCATACATGAGTTTGTAATTGATCGAAGGTTTCGCCAGGGTTTGTAATTAATAATGATCCACAAGAGCAAGTTTTTGATATTTTTTACGATAATCTTATAGAGCATGAAAAACCGAGTCAAACGAGTACCATAACCACACACTTACGATTATCCGATCTCGAGATGTGTCTGAAATATTAATTCTGAATTAGGCTTGTTCCTTCCAAACACGAATATCTGGAGATCGAATGAACGTAATGCTGTGTTCATGGTACTCGTTGAACTTGTCTTTTCATGGTCTGCGAGAATATCGAAGAAACTATATAGGGTGTCCTACAAAAAAAATGTCATTTACCATTCAGGGAATATAAAATATTTGTTTCACATAAATATCACCAACACGCTTTTAGTAATAATTCTCTAGGCAATGTGTGTCCCAAGGATTTTAGTTTTCGAATTAGACTGCGGATCTTTATGCAACTACGGTTTCTGAAAATCTTCAACAAAATCCATCGATATAAAAGACGACAGAATTAAATACGATTTTGTATAAACATTTTACATAAACATCAGCAGTCTACTGATAATATTAAACTTACGAATCCCATAGTGCATGCGAACATAGCTTCCCTCGAGATAATTGTGCCAAGAAATTATTCGATGTGCGTTTGTCCACGAGAAGTCAACTCTACATGTGTCACGTTTGACGTGCTGCGGAAGACTGAAGATTTTCGAGAAATATCGAGTCGGTGGAACGCGAGGAAAAAATACGGTACACCAGCGGCTGTCTAATTACAAAAAATAAAAACGTGGTAAAGAGGTTCACTTTCGTAGAATCGTGTATCATAATTGTTATATAATGTATATTATCGCCGAGGGACAATATCGATTCTTCGCCTAGCCCGTACACGTGCATACGTGAGTTTATAATTGCAGATTACGTCAGTCATAGTGATCTCACATCCGTGGCTTGTTTTATATTCTAGGAGAAAGTATCACCGAAGGGAAAAAATAAGGGACACGCAGAACCTGAAACCGCACAGGAAGTCAGTTAGTCGCGTTTCAACCATAGTTTGCGATGGCTGGGGTGGACACGCATTACAAGTTGACCATACGTCTGATGAAGATCCTAGGGCTCTGGCCGTACGTCAATACGACTTTTCGTCGAGTCCAAAGTATCGTCGTGAATTTAATTTGTACAGTTTTAGTAACCGCGCAGGTACAGCCACCTAAACTGTCTATCTATTTTTGAACAATTCGGAAAACAACACCAATTCGTGGCGACGTTGTCGACACACGTTCGAGCGTCATCCCTCTTCCGAGGGGTGAGACATTTTTCGAAATTTTGAAGTGAAACTTCTTTGCTGAGGAGGCTACAATTTTCTAGAAATTTTTTAACGGACAAAAAATCATAATTCTTACTCGACGAGGACTCGAACCTCTGTCTACCGCTTGGTAGTCCAACTCCTTAAGGGGGTACGGTACCCATGGATATGACTAGCATATTACTAGAATATTACTAGAAAAACAAGTGAAAACAGTGTTTACGGGAAACCATTTTTTGTTTTTATACAAGCATGTTGCGAGCTGTGTGAGGGCTCATTCTAAAGAGGAAAGTTGATCGCAGGTCGTTCTGCTCATGATTTAACAAGATTATGTTAAGGGAAACAAATCGAGACAACTACCATCAGGTTCCCATGTATTTTTCTAATACAAAACGGTTTTTTTTACTTAAATCATGAGCAGAGCGACCTGCGATCAACCTTCCTCTGTCAAAAGATCCTTTATGCAGCTCATACGAACATGTTACGAGCTGTGTGCGTGCTCATTCTAAAGAGGAAGGTTGGTCAGTTAGATTATGGGTTCATTCCGTTTCACGCTTCAAGCGCATGTATCGCATACAGAAGCGTTCCGTTGCATTCAATGCGCGCATCAGAACTGCATCAGAACGCTCAGAATTCCCTAGATCCCCACCACTTCTCGCGCATTAACATCGCATCAGCTACCACAGCTCAGAAGTGAAGCGTTTGATGCGAAGTCGATGCATCAGCGGTTGTTAGCGGCAATTTCAAAAAATTTGAAATTTGATGGGAAGCTGTGCAACATTAACGAAACGGAACCATGTCAATGCGCGCATCGCATTGAAAACGATCTATGCGCTTGACGCGTGAAGCGGAATGAACCCTATGTTTATGTCTAGTAATGTGAGTGTCCAAAGTAGGGGAAACAAATGAAGAAAAATTCTGCCGATTCTAATGTATTTTTCTAATACAAAATGGTTTGTTTAACTTATATCATGAGCAGAGCGATCTGCGATCAACCTGCCTCTTTGCAATGAGCCCTCAAACAGCTAATAACATGCTCGTATGAGGACGAAAAATGGTTTCCCGTGATTGCATTCAACTTCCCCATATTTCGTTCATACAGACAGAGTCTAGAGCAAGTCTGGAACCAATTTTAGTTCAGCTACTCAAACGAGATGGCGCCTAGTCAGGAGAACTGTCAATGGAGATTCATAACTACAAAAATATAAAGGGCTTGAAAACACTCGGATCCGTTAATAGCAATAAAGATGTTGACAAAAAGAAAAAAACCTGTAATTATAGCGAAACTTAGTTTAATTAGCGTTAGATTGATACAAATGTATGTTCATCACTGTCGCCAAACTGTTTTTCAGCGTGGAGGTTGGTTACACTGATAAAAACCCTAGAATCAGAGGTTATGGTACCCCCTTAACGTCTTGGACAAGCGACGATCTTTGAGTCAAAGCAAACATTTTGATATATATCGCAAGGAATAACATGCTGCAGTGACAGAATTGTTATTTATCTCTTGTTTTTAATAAAAAAAACTACTAATAACACTGTCCAACACCAAAAATGTTTTCATATAACTGATGGGTGGATCTTATAGAGTTTCTTGCGCTGATTCCGAATCTGCCCTTAGTTTTTCTTCTACACGCACAGTTTTTGAAAAACATGACTTTGAAAAAAAACCTATTTTTCAACTTTAAACAAATGTGGTGACGGTATTATAAAAGATATTGAATTGTTCTTTGCAGCAAAAGATTCTGTAGACTTTTCTGAATACGGTGATATCCCTTATTAATACGTTATGATTGTTTAAACATTAATAAATAATCATTAAAGACGGGGAGACACCACTTTTGCATCAAATTTTGATGATATTTTTTAAATTATCTCAAAAAGTAAGGGTCCAGCGGAGAATCGAAATATACCACGCGATAGAGCAGATTTTTATCTAGAAGATCCACCCTTTCAAGTTAGCAACAAATGACGTTTTTACCTTTCCAGAAAGCAAAATATCATCGTCTGACACGAGTTGCTTTCAGTGGTGCTCTTCCACTAACGCGGTCGTTCGTCGGCGCGCCACACGATGTAAGACCGCGCTGGTGGAAGAGCACCACTGAAAGCAACTCGTGTCAAACGATGATATTTTGCTTTCTGGAAAGGTAAAAACGTCATTTGTTGCTAACTTGAAAGGGTGGATCTTCTAGATAAAAATCTGCTCTATCGCGTGGTATATTTCGATTCTCCGCTGGACCCTTACTTTTTGAGATAATTTAAAAAATATCATCAAAATTTGATGCAAAAGTGGTGTCTCTCCGTCTTTAATGATTATTTATTAATGTTTAAACAATCATAACGTATTAATAAGGGATATCACCGTATTCAGAAAAGTCTACAGAATCTTTTGCTGCAAAGAACAATTCAATATCTTTTATAATACCGTCACCACATTTGTTTAAAGTTGAAAAATAGGTTTTTTTTCAAAGTCATGTTTTTCAAAAACTGTGCGTGTAGGAGAAAAACTAAGGACAGATTCGGAATCAGCGCAAAAAACTCTATAAGATCCACCCTTTAGTTATATGAAAACATAAAAAAAGTTGAAATTTGTTGGACAGTGATAATTTATCTGTATCTATACCTAATAAGCAATAAGTTTCACTTCTGTCGCGCGTGGATTCCACGCACACGACTTTTATTTCTGCATTCGCTCATCTCTCTATTTTAATCTCTCCTGGAAATTACCGCCGATCGAAAAAGAATTTACGATTCTCTTTAGATCGTGCCTCTCGCGACGGGCGAGCTCCATTTGATCATGCTGCTGCAGTGCCTGTGTTTTATAATAATATCGTTAGGAGCTGTAGTGAAGTTCAACACTTACATGCTTCGGATCGGCACAGTGAGTGTCAAACGATTTCTAGTTGTTAGGTTCGAGGGAGAATTCTGTCGCGTCTCAAAGAAAACAATTGTATCAATTTATAAAAATACAGTAACGTCCACATAAACGCAACAGCCTTGGGGGATTTGTTTGCATTTATCTCAAACTGGTAGCTATTTTTCCAGCTTCAATATATGGAGATTACTGTATATACAATTTCCATTATTTGTAACAACTTATTATTTATTTATTTACATTTGCAACAATTCCTGTTTCCCAATCATTTACTAGCAACGTTTGTTTTTGATTCCTAAGCAAAATTACCTGTTTATTCAAAATGTGCCAGAATCTCTATTCGAACTGAATAAACTAAAGGATTTAATCACATCGGGCAATAAAGATGATTGTAAATACAGACTAGGATCATAATGGACGACATAAAGAAGACTTGGAACACGACGCACGAACACGCTCTCAAAATTTTGGAGAAGCGGGCCATTTTGGGGAAACGACAAGGAACCATTTATGCAAGTAGGAAAATATTATTGCATATAATCAGACGCTCGAGCGATTTATCTATGCATTACTTCCCACATGATCACGCGTGTGTTGCAGTATTTATTTATCCATCAGCATTGCTCCTGGTGTTGTTCCGCGTTTCATCGTACGTCTTGGTCGTGACAGCACCCTCGGAATCGAACGTGACAGATCCGTTTCCGATGATTACGGACTATCTCATCGATGAAGAGAAATATTTCTTCCTCATAATGATCCATCAAAATTTAACCATTTTCTTCGCTGCAACTACATACGTCGCTACGGAAACCTTGTACATTATGTGGCTTCAGCACAGTACAAGCTTGTTCGAACTCGCGAGGTAAAAGAAATCTACCCTGCTCGATGCAGTCGGTACTTTTCTACAGGGTATCCCAAAATTCCTTCGACATCCGGAAATGTGAGGTTCCTCATATCAATTAAAGAGACATTTTCCTTTGCAAAAATAGCGGCATCGGCGTCTTTTAAAAGTAGGGTAACTGCACCACTGAATAAACGGGCACCAGTAAATGAACGCTTTTGTATATTTCAACAAATTTTAACCCGCACGGCATACTAGCGATAAAATTGTGATTAAAGAGTTAAATAAATAGGAGAATATTATTTAGTAATTTTGTTCATTCATTGGACCATCGTTGTTCAATTACTAGAATGTAGTGTTCATTGACTGGTATTTTTTATATTTTTTATTTAACGTTTAATAAGGAAGAATAATAATAATTTCATTTTATTTGTGTTCATTCATTTTTGACAAACGAAGTGTAGGGAGCCATTTGGCATATATAAGATTCCTTTAATTCACACATTTTCTTTTACATAATATTATTATTATTATTATTTATTTTATACGGACCGAAGTCCTTTAATACAAATGTTTGCAGTTTTTTTTTATTTGTGCAATAGGACAGTTAATGTAGAATAACAGAAAATAATCTTAAACATAAGTCTTAATCTAAAATATAAATTAATGAATTATGGACAGTGCGAAACTAAACAAATGCAGGTACTATTATCGAACAGTGCGGCGCAATTTTGTTTTGAAAGCCTGTAACGTGCCATTGAAAAAATTAATATTGCTATAAAATGTGTTGGAGTTAGCAATAATGCGATTTAAAGGATTTATTGCTCCATATGAGGATTTGGATTTGATTGTTTGAAATCCTGCTCTCGTTCTCAAAACACGTTCAGGTACATACAAATTAATTTGCTTAAGGAGTCCAGGACAGTCTATATTATTATTTAACAAATTGAAGATAAAGCTCTGGTCTGAAACTGTTCTACGATTAGACAATGTTTCAAGGATGACTGTGTTTGATATTGTGGAGTAATTATGATCGTAGATTGACATTGGGTTGTTTGTCTTATATGCACAAAACCTGAGGAATTTATGCTGCACCCTCTCTATCATCATTTCGTATTTAAAGCTTTTCGGAGACCAAATGGTTGAAGTATATTCTAACTGGGGACGGACAAGGGTAATATATAGCAATCTAAGTGTATAGATAGAATGAAAATCAGTGGAAAAACGAAGTATGAAACCGAGAATTCTTGAAGCGGAGTTGACTATACGGTGAAAATGGGTGGAAAAATCTAAAGTAGAGGAGAAGTGGATTCCTAAGTCATTAACTTCTGTTATTGAGGTTAGAGTACAGTCATCAAGACGGTAAGGATATATAAGAGGTACAGAACGACGGGAAGATCGCATAATATGGCACTTTTTAATGTTGAGATCCATACCGTTCCTGTGACACCAGACACAGAAACGATCTAGGTCTGTCTGTAATTTGGTTGCATCATCACGAGACGAGATTATACTAAAGATTTTTAAATCATCTGCAAATAGGAGAAAATTACAGTGTTGAAAGATGGTGGATAAATCATTAATGAACATTATAAACAGAAGAGGCCCCAAGTGGGAGCCTTGAGGTACTCCGGATACAACATTTACTGGGGATGATAGGCAACCACGTATACGTATAATTTGTAGCCGGTTTTTAAGATAACTTTCTAGCCATGCTAATAGATTACCCTTGCAGCCCAAAGCAGAGAGCTTATCAATTAGAAGGGAATGATTTACTGTATCAAAAGCTTTATAGAATATATATAGAATATATATCTGCTTGAACAATTTCTTAAATGTTCATTCGCTGGTGCAGTCACCCTAGTTGTTAACGAAACACACGGACCAATCAAAACGCGGCTACAGGGGATTGATTCTGGTTCGGCCAACGCCGAACCCGAAGTCTGTCCAACGTACGTCTGGTTGCAACCTTTACAAGGTATTTCATATACAGAGTGTTCGACTACAGGTGGGAGAAAATTTAAGGGTTGGTTCTCAACGACGATATAAGACGAAAATGAAGAATAAAAAATTGCGATTTCGGCTTCGTTATTTAGCTATTAACAACGCGACAGTCACGTATCAAGTGACAGATGCATGCATAACTTGGTTCTCATTTGGGACCCCAGCGAGGTGAAAATGTTTAACAAATCGTTGGACAACATTGAACTCTTTGACGTACACAAAATACACTTTTGTTAGACGCGTTGTTGATTTTTAATTGTTAATAGCTAAATAACGAAGCCGAAATCGCAATTTTTTATTCTTCATTTTGGTCTTATATCATCGTTAAGAACCACCCCTTAAATTTTGTCCCACCTGTAGTCGAACACCCTGTATATTAACCCTTAGCACTCGAATGGTGACTCTGAGGCACCATTAAAAATTGCTGTACCATTATTCAAAATATTGTATACATTATTAAATACATGTGTATCTAATCAATTACTAAACAGTTAGGTATTGCATGAGGTATTATACCAATATCATATCCATACAATTTTTAACATCATAGGGAATGGAAATATTCTAGGTAGGAAAAAATGATTAATTTTTTAGTTAAAGTAGCTCAGAGTGCAAAGGGTTAATATTTCTTTATAATAATATACAGGGTGGTCCACGCAACTTGCACACCTATAATAACTTCCAAAGTATGCGTTGCACAAAACAGTTTTGCATACAGAAGTTGCATGGTCCGAAGGGATACATTATGTAGTGTATGTATTTTTTTTACAGGTGGAAGCGTGTCGGAGATTTGAAGGTCGACTTTGTTTTTTTAAATGGAATGCTGTATTTTTTATACCAAAATATGGAAGAATGTTAAATGCTGAGTAAGACAGTATTGACCTTCATTAGTCCTAAACCTAATAATTAACGAGTAATTGCACTTTATTTCCCGAACATTTTCTTCGCATAATGTTCTGTGTAAGTATCTGTTATGACGTTATAAGTGTGCGACGTCACCCCGTTTTGCGAAAACGGTTAAATAATCGCAAATATTGGACCGGACCGACCGCGAACGGTCATGAAACTACTCGTGGACATGAGAGCGCTCCTGAAGGAAAGACTTCCCAAACGATACAATCAATTAACGCCATCTATTGTGCGTGCCGAGTATGGCGACGTTTCAGGAACGCGCCTAGAGCACAATTGGCCGAATGGAATACCGAAAAGGCGCCCGCTCAAGGATCCTCCCGGAGAAATAATGGCCACAATCTGGCGAAAATCCGGTACCGGTACATTTGGGGGAAGTCTCCACCCACGGAGACGACGTACCGGGACTAAGACATTCAGTTTGATCATCGTATATGGGTGGTCCGGCCATCGTCTCACCCCGTTCGCACTGAATCCCGGCGGGGGTGGCAGGAAGAATTCCAGGGGAAAGAATGGTTCTTCCCCGTTCGCCGAAAGGGCGATTATTTGGCGTTGGAAACAGATCTGGGGCCCAAGGACCTGTCCGAGGATGCGATCCTGCGATCATCTAGTCGCGTAACGGAATTCCCGTCGACACGGATCGCGGAATCACTGTCGCGCTGGTATTCGAGCTACGAACACGTGGCCGAACGAAATCTCGTTCGGTCCCGAATTGCGCGAACAAAAGTCCAAGTCGCGAGTGGGTTTCATGTCCGGAGTAAAGTCCGTTGTTACCGTGCCCTGACCGAACCGAATCCCGGATCGGATCCGAATTACCGAAGGGCAGAGAGCTCAGTTCGAACGACCACGGTAAGTCGACCAGTGATTCCACGACTCTATATATTAGCGTTGGTTCGCCCATTTTGGTGAGAGGACGACGTGGATTCGCCTCGCCCTCGTAATTTGGCTCGCGTCCGTCTTGAGGACGCTGTGAGATAGAGAGTATCGTTTCCCTCCTCGCATCGGAAGTCTTCCTCAGGAGTCGCGTCGGAAATCGGATAGTTCCGCGAAATAATATCGAATCGCGGGCAGCGGCCGGGCGTCCGAATTCGCACGCGAACGCGCGGAGGCTACGAGTCCTTCAGACTCGTATGACCGCGGATTATTCAACGCGCGTGGCGAATCGAGTCCCGTATCGGCGATCGGACGCGAGAATCCCGCGACAGTCAAAAATCCGTCGCGCCGTCCAACTGCGCTTCGCGAATTTCCGTCTCAGCGGAGGCTAACACAGTACCGACGATCTGTAAGTTCGCGAACGGTATCGAACGAAGAACGCGCTCCGCGAACGAACACCCGTCGCAAAAGTGTACAAGGAGCGCGGGCTCCCGGTTCGCGGCCACGTGGCCGCCCAATTGTAATTCGGACGAATTGAACTGAGTTCAATAAATGACATAGTGCCCATTTCTGCTTGGTAATTTCGACCTGCGTGATCCGCCCTGCCGCGAGGGTAGTCCCCGTTATTCCCTGTGTCCGAATTCCTGGTCGTTCGCGTTAATCCTTCCGTTCGCGTTCCGCGGAGGCTACTTCGGACTCGGATTCCTCGAATCCCGATTGTTCTTCGTGTTTCGCGTGGTACTTTCAAGTACCTGGCGCCCGAACAAGAGTTTGGCGTGTCGATTGAGCCTCTTCGGAAAAGCGCTTTGTCCCGAGGGGACCGTGCTCACGCGACCACGCAAGGCCCGGTCTCAGTGCCTGTAAAACCTCGGGGTTGACCCTGTCCGACGGCCCTAAAAAGTCGCTCGAACGGGGACAACGTTGCACTGTATTAATGTTCAATTTCCAACTTGAAATTACACGAAGAGAATGTTCAGGAAATAAAGTGCAATTACTAGTTAATTATTAGGTTTAGGACTAATGAAGGTCAACACTTTCTTACTCAGCATTTAACATTCTTCCATATTTTGGTATAAAAAATATAGCATTCCATTTAAAAGAACAAAGTCGACCTTCAAATCTACGACACGCTTCCACCTGTAAAAAAAATACATACACTACATAATGTATCCCTTCAGACCATGCAACTTCTGTATACAAAACTGTTTTGTGCAACGCATACTTTGGAAGTTATTATAGGTGTGCAAGTTGCGTGGACCACCCTGTATTTCATATATTTTCCATGTATTTTTGAAAGTGGTAATTTATCTTCTATGGGTGTCAATTTCACACAGTTTTCCCGCAATAAATTATACTATTCTGTTATTTGTAAGTACATTTGTCCAAAACTTGATGACTTTTATTTTTTTAATGCGAAACACATAACCTCAAAAAGTTAAGATGCAAATATTAACTCGTCAATTTGAATGAAAAATACGTCGAAAAATAACTATTTGTCTTGTTATTTTATCGATTTGTTTATCACTGTGTCAATTTGACAGCGAGGGACAGATTCAATTGGTGAAATGAGGGACGGATGAGGGTTAAATATGAAGGTATTTTAAAAATGGTACGAATCCTAATTTTCCTGAAAGTTCTACATATGTCAATAGAAATGATTTTAATAAAGGAAATGGCAACTGTGTTTTCGTAATTGATCGGACATGGTTTTAAGACCCTTTCCTCGTTGTGTGGCCAAGAAACGTTGAGTTTTTTAATTAATTTGCAAAATTGCTAGTGTTTGTATCACTGATCGAACCTGTGCGCTGATAGCATCACACAATTATTCTCAAAACTGCGTACGAAAAAAATTGAATTTAAATCTCAGGAACGTCCGATTTCCGGATGTCGAAGGAATTTTGAGATACCCTGTATAATTAACGTTAGGGCTTGAGAATTTACAGATTCCTTGTACATTGTTTTACGATAATCGAAATCCTGAACGCTGCGTGCTATGATTTCCAGTTACCACATCGAGAAAGCGGTTTCCGAGAAACCACCCCATATCTCGCACGAAGTTATGGAGGTTTACAGAAAGAAGTGCCTGGCAACCGCGGTTACTTACCACATCGAGTCGAAAGTGTTAGTATTCCCCAAATCGTATTGCACTCGTTGAGAAACGCTAATTAAAATGTCTGCCAGAAACATTTGAGTCTGTGCAGAGCGAGTCGAAAATTAGAACTTTCGTTGTGGTAATGCTTGAGAAATTTCATTGGAATTTCTGTTTCATCCAGAGAAATGAATCTCCATTATCGAATGAGGTAATTATTTACAGTAGGGGCTTCTTCACCAATTTTGATGACCTTGAAATATGTTGTCGAGGTCATCGTTCTGAACAACTTTTTCCGCAAAAGATATTTGCAGAAATATTCGCAAAAAAGTTTCAACAGCTCAGAAAGTGAACGGAGTAGTTCCGAGTCAGATTTGAAATTGTGGCCGTCGATAAGATGGGCACGGTCACAACTTAATCATTTGCACTTGGAGTTATTTGAACTAGAAAATTAAACATTTCTTGTGATCTAGAATACTTACATTCTCTATGATTGCCGTTAAAGTATAGCGATCCTATGAAGCTTTAAGCAAAACTAAAACGTTTTCGGCGCATTTGTTCGATCAAATGTTACTATTTACACAATTTGCAAAATAGGCACAATAATTTGTCTCGACGTTTCGATCTCAATTTAGATCTCTTGATAATGATCTTCGAAACGTCGAGACAAATTATTGTGCCTATTTTGCAAATTGTGTAAATAGTTACATTTGATCGAACCAATGCGCCGAAAACGTTTTAATTTTGCATTCTTTATGATTTTTGAAATTTTGTGGATACGAAATTGGTATAATACCTAAATGTGTATATGTGTATATATATAAATATATTTATATAATTATATAATTATTATATAATTATAATATATTATAATTTATATAATTATATAATTATAATATATATAATTATAATATATTATAATTTATATAATTATATAATTATAATATATTATAATTTATATAATTATATAATTATAATATATTATAATTTATATAATTATAGAATTATAATTTATTATAATATAATTATAATTTATTATAATATAATTATAATATATTATAATATAATTATAATATATATAATTATAATATATTATAATTAATCATAATATATATAATATAATATATTATAATTTATATAATTATAATATATATATTTTGATTAACGTTACAGCAATTTTTAGTTGTGCCTCAGAGGGGACAACCGAATGCAAAGGGTTAAATCTACTTCGATCAGTTGAAACCCACTGTCTTGTCTGTTTACGTTTAAACTGAAATATTTTCTGCTATATAAGATTAATAATAAAATACACACCACTTCAAATAGAAACGTCTATTGTAAACCCCCAGTAACATGTGGTTACGTTACAGTTATAATTAACAATTTTGTTTTTTCTTTTACACTAAACAAGTAGGTAACAATTGTTCTTCTTGTTTAAATTCACATAGCACAAACATAATATTGATTGTTAATTTACAGACGCAATTTTTCTAATTTTCTTGAGAATGATCTAAAGTAAGATCGAAACGTTGAAAAAAGATATTGTGATCATTTGCAAATAGTGTTCAAAATCATTAAAGGTTTATTAGCAATAATCCACGATCGACATAAGGAAATACATACTTTTCGAGACGTTGAAATTTTTTTGCGAATGTCTCTGAAACTAAAGCTGAGCGGCGGTAATGTGTACAGGAAAAAGTTTTTCAGAATGATGACCTTGACGACATATTTCGAGGTCATCAAAATCGATGAAGAAGCCCCTAATGTAAATAATTATCTCGAATGACACTCCTTTAGCACAGGTTCAACGGAATAGTTCGATTTTCGGTGTTATTAATGTTCACTGATGGTCTTGTTTGTTCTTAAAGCTTCCTGACGTACATCAAAAATAAATTCAGATTTTCGTACGCCGTCCTTGTCGTCTTCGCTGTCGTCTCGTTGGCAATCAATTTCTTCCGTGTACGTCGATTTGTCCCTTCAACGATTACGATAGAAACGATATTGTGACGAATCTCTTGAAATATGCGCACGTTTCAGCTGTCCAACGCTCTAAGTGTCACTCATAATGTGGAGGAGATGTTGGTAGCCTCATTCCTGTCTATTTCCCAGCTGACTTACATGTTCTACATGAATTATGTGATACAAACAGTCCTCGACTATGCGGACGATTTTCCCACAATCATGTAAGTTCGAACAGATTCATGATATTACCCAAAATTAATTGCGTTGGGAGCTAATCGTTATAACGTAAATATCGATTTCAATCATGTTACAGTTACTCTACTCCGTGGTATAATAGATCAGTACCTATCCAGAAGACTCTACTAATTATCATCATAAGGTGCAGCGACCCGCTTGTATTCGACTTTTACGGGTTTTATAACGCGTCGGTGGAAGGCTTCTCAGGGGTTTGTAATTAATAATGATCCACAAGAGCGGTTTTTTCGATTATAATCTTGTAGAGCTTGAAAAGGCGAGTCCAACGAGTACCATGACCATACACTTACGATTATCCAATCACGAGATGTGTGTGAAATATTCATTCTGGATTAGGCTTGTTACTTCCAAACAGGAATATCTGGAGATCGAATGAACGTAATGGTGTGTTCATGGTACTCGTTGGACTTGTCTTTTCAGGGTCTACGAGAATATCGAAGATACTATATAGGGTGTGCTACAAAAAACTGTCAGGTAGCATTCAGAAAATATAAAATGCTTTCCAGCTGGTGAGGCTCACTGTATCTTATTTTATGATGATGACATCGTTTCAGTTAGAATCCAATGTTCCCTAATTCATCGTTACTGGGCCGGGTAGTAGACTTGTTAGTAAGTATTCTCTTCGCGATTCTGAATATATTATTTAATTGTTTCACTGTTCAAATTGCGAAATACCTCGATTACAGGATTTTCCGTAGTTTATGCGACAGGTATAACCACGCTACGTTACATTCGTGCAGCAGCTACCGCTGCCTGTTTCTCTGCCGGCAGATTTGAATGACTTAAAGATAATTTCAAGCCGACGTTATGCTAATCAGTCTAGATATAATAGCTGTAATTATTTTAAAGAAATGTAAGTAACAACGTGAGAGGGAGAGAGAGAGAGAAAAAATTTTTAAAATACAGTAATTTCTGAATCGTAGTCCCAACACCCGTGTTATGAACGGACTACGATGAAGTAGGGTGGCTATTTTTTGATTTATGACTGCGTCTACCCTACCGCGCTGAGACTTCAAACGACAAGCCGAACGTAGAGAAGGACAGAATGAAATAGGATCGTGTGGCCGAAGCGTGTCCCCGTCGCCGGCACAGTTTAAAGGCCCGTGCGTCATCACAATAAAACACCAAGACCTTAGCTTCTTTATTTTCGATGATATCATTATGGAACTTTCACCAACATATTCGTGGCATTTTTCTGATTAAAATCATACCAAACACGATATAATTTGGCCAATATTTAGTGGTTTAATCGACGATGAAAGTTTGGAACGCAACGAAGACGAGCGTATTGGAAAGAAAGAGACGCGAAGAGTCGCCGTCGCCGGCATAGATCAAACACGCTGTCCTTCTTGTAAGTAAAACTTTCATCGTCGATTAAACCACTAAATATTGGCCAAATTATATCGTGTTTGGTATGATTTTAATCAGAAAAATGCCAGGAATAAGTCAGTAAAATCTCATAAAAAAATAATGAAAATTAAGTAGTTTGAAAATTCGATTCACTCGAGTCAATGTAGTGGTATTCACACCGATATACCCGAGCCAACATCAAACATCGCCGTCCTGCTGCCCGGCGCAGCGTTGACAGGCGGTGGAATGGGTAGGCACTGGACTACGATTACAGAGGCGACCGAGGACTACGATTCAGAAATTACTGTATTCAATAAATTTTGTTAATAAGTGTCATCGTTTCAATTTATTTTTATGATAATAATCTTGCCGTTCTCAGGAATGTATGTGCAAAAGATTTTAATTTCCAACCATTGCAACTTACTCCAGGAGTAACCTAATGATGTTAAACTTACGAATCTCACCGTGGATACGAGTTATTCCTCCGGGATAATTTTTCAAAGAAATTATTCTACAATTTATTTTCAATTTATTTTTATGATAATAATCTCCCCGATCTCAGGGACGTGCGTGCAAGAGCGATTTTTTCGATATAATTTACGATAATCTTGTAGAGCTTGAAAAGGCGAGTCCAACGAGTACCATGACTATATACTTACGATTATCCAATCTCAAGATGTGTCGGAAATATTAATTCTGGATTAGGCTTGTTCCTTCCAAACACGAATATCTGGAGATTGAATGAACGTAATGGTATGTTCATGGTACTCGTTGAACTTGTCTTTTCATGGTCTGCGAGAATATCGAAGAAACTATATAGGGTGTCCTACAAAAAAAAATGTCATTTACCATTCAGGGAATATAAAATATTTTTTTCACATAAATATCACCAACACGCTTTTAGTAATAATTCTCTAGGCAATGTGTGTCCGAAGGATTTTAGTTTTCAAATTAGACTGCGGATCTTTATGCAACTACGGTTTCTGAAAATCTTCAACAAAATCCATCGATATAAAAGACGACAGAATTAAATACGATTTTGTATAAACATTTTACATAAACATCAGCAGTCTACTGATAATATCATTGGAAATGGTGTTTTGAATAAACTAAAACTTATTTATGAATATAAATGCGTTTATTAAAAATGACTCGGAAGGACGTCTTAACCAGTCGAAGGCTAGAGAAGAAGTGAAGAAGAAAGGCTGTAGCAGGAAAACTGTTTTCCACTCAGGACAAAGGACCACTGTACCCTGTCTAGAGCGTACGAAATGAAACGCAAAACCCAAAGACCGTTGGGTCCTATCACATCTGGTTTATTGCCTTAAGCTCTCGTAGCGAAATTCATTTTTGCCTGTTGCTGACACATTGGTTCCAGACATCCAACACGCCCCCTCAAAAATGAATCGGTTACATTTAAATTCTATGTAATATTTATTATAACAAAAATTAATCGACTGTCCTTCCTTGTCTATTCCTGGGAAATACACATGATCCAACATTTGTTGCGTGGATTAGGGAAACCCAGTAAAACCTAATCAGATCAATAAATATTCTTAATTTACTTGAATTAAACATAATAATTTCAGAATTATTGTAGACCCATCCTTGTTCTGATCTCCAAGAATTTTGCTGCAGGCAATGGTTTGGTAAGAGTATTTGCAACCTGGTCCTCTGTACAAACAAATTCAAGCTTAATATCATTTTTCTCTATTTGTTCTCTAGAGTAATGATATTTTATATTTATATGCTTGGATCTCTTGTGATTGCTTGGATTTTTAGCTATACTTATACAGCCAGTATTGTCCTCATAAATAACAATTGGATCTGAAATATTTACATTTATGCTAATTGCTAACGATTTTAACCACAACGCTTCTCTTATGGCTTCGAAAAGTGCCATATATTCAACTTCGGTAGATGAAGTCGCTACCGATGTTTGTCGCCGAGTCGACCAACATATTGTGCATCGCTCAAATAAATTAAACAAGTACCCTGACGTACTTCTTGGATCTTTTTCATCTTGGCCTCCCCAATCCGAGTCAACAAAACCACTTATTATTTTATTGTAGCTACCTTTTACATAGGTAAGCTTAAGATCACTAAAACCTTTCAGGTATCTCAGCACCCGTTTCAAATTTTGCCAAAGCTCTCTATTTTCCTTATTGGTATACCTGCTTAAGATGTTTACTGCAACACTCAAGTCTGGTCGTGTACATACCATTACATACATTAGACTACCAATTAAATTTCTACACGGGGCTTCGTATTTTTCATCTGAATTTAATTCTAAACTAGCTGGTTATTGTTGCTCGCTCGCTTCGCGAGCTCGCGGATGGTGTTATTGTTGCTCGCTCGCTTCGCGAGCTCGCGGGTAGGACTGCTCTTGCGAGAGGGTTAGTGGTACGCATTGCTAGTGAGGCATACAGCTATTAATGGTTTTTTTTTATTTTGTGTGTGACTCTCCACGAGCCACACAAAGAACTTCCCGATTCGTTAGTTGTAAGCGGTAACATTAGCATTAACTGCATAATTAAAAAAAAATGAAATATATATAATTACGTTTGTTTATTTGGTGGAAAATTTCCATCCTCTCTTATAAATTGCATTGTTGAATGAACTTCTTTCGAAAAAAACTAAAAAATCTAAAAAGCTGCTTGACCAATATGGACCAAAATCTAATCAGCTCTAAGTTACGACGAGGCACATCCATTGCATCATTCATCATTCTGATCGCATTGTTACTTTTTCAGAAAATGTTAACGAAAAATTTGACACACGCACATGCACACGTACACGCACACGCACACGCGCGCGCACACACACACACACACCGACATTTTGATAAAAATAGTCTAAAATGAATCCAATGACCATGAAACGTGAAGATCTGTTAAAAATTCGATTTTCGATTTTCGGGGTAAAAAAACATTAATAGCTGTATGTCCCACTAGCAATGCGTACCACTAACCCTCTCGAAAGAGCAGTATGTACTACCCGCGAGCTCGCGAAGCGGGCGAGCAACAATAACCAGCTAGTTCGATTATTGTAAGCGGTAACATTAGCATTAGTTGCATAATTGAAAAAAAAAATTTTTTTTTAAATAAAAAAAATTTTTTTTTAACCCTTTGAACTCGAGGCCGTTTTCGCTTGCGCGAACCAGCAACTCGAGACGATTTCGGCCTTAGGTGAACATTTTACAGATACTTCAAAAATATTTAATTTTACAAAAATTAAAAAAAAAAAAATTTCACCAGTTTATTCATTTATATGTCGAAAACAACAAATTTTGATAAATATTACACTCTGTAATTAGTTTTGGTGTGATACTTAGTAAAACAATAGCCAAGATGCATCCTTGCCACTTCACACCGGCCGGGCGCCGTATCGGCACCGCTCGAGTTGCTACTTAACATCGGCCGGACGCCGTATCAGCGCCGCTCGTGTTCAAAGGGTTAAATTTAAAAAAATTTTTTTTACATAAAAATGAAATATATATAATTACGTTTGTTTATTCGGTGGAAAATTTCCATCCTCTCGTATAAATTGCATTCTTGAATGAACTTCTATCGAAAAAAACTAAAAAAACTAAAAAATCTAAAAAACTACTTGACCGATATGGACCAAAATCTAATCAGCTCTAAGTTACGACGGGGCGCATCGATTGCATCATTCATCATTCTGATCGCATTGTTACTTTTTCAGAAAACGTTAACGAAAAATTTGATAACATAAAAACGGCCATACGCACACACACACACACACACACACACACACACACACACACACACACACATACTAACAATTTGATAAAAATAGTCTAAAATGACTTCAATAACCATGAAACGTGAAGATCTGCTAAAAAATCGATTTTCGATTTTCGGGGTAATTACAGTAACTTCCCTATGAATCGGGAAGTTAATGATTTAATTTACTCGGAAGAGGTGTGGTAACAGGTTTACAGTCAATCATATTGAATTTCTCTAACACTGTTTTTATGTATGCACTCTGATCTAGCGTGATTTTACCATGACTCCTTTCGACTTTTATTCCCAAGAAAAGTCTAATATCACCTAGATCCGTCATGCTAAACTGATCCATCAAATAACCTTTGAAAACTATTCATTGTTTCCTTATTCGCGGTAGCAATCACAAGGTCGTCTACATATAATACAACATATATATTTTTAGATATATTTCCTCTATCTAATAAATATATACAGCGATCAACAGAAGAGCTTCGAAAACCCTTATCTATTAGACATTTTTCAAATACTTCGAACCAGCATCTCGCTGCTTGTTTTAAACCGTATATAGCTTTATTTAATTTGCAAACTTGATTACTTTTACTGACGACTCCTTCAGGAACTTTCATGTAAATTTGTCTTCACATCCATATGATGTATCATTAAATCAAACTGGTTTGCAAAAGCTATTATAAATCTGAAACTTGTTATTCTTGCCACAGGTGCAAACGTTTCATTGTAATCAATTAAATACTGTTGACTAAAACCGCGAGCAACTAGTCGCGCCTTATATTTCGATGGGTTTCCGAATTCATCGTTCTTAATATTAAATACCCACTTGCAATCCACAATATTTGAATTTACAGGTATTTCTACCAATGACCATGTTTTATTAATTGAAAGAGAATTTATCTCTTCATTGATTGCTTGTTCCCATTTAGTTTTATCTATTCTTGTTTTAACTTCATCAAATGAACTGGGAATCTTACATATCAACGATTGCGCACACATAAGAAGATCATATCGTAAATCGCATTCTTCATACGATACTAAAGGTCCTTGTTTTATCCTCTCACTCCTTCTAAGCTCAGGTTTCTCTTGTACTTCATTTTTATCATCTCGAGAAATGAAAGAGTCATCATGCATATCTGTTTCTATTACAGATTTATTAGGTTTATGACCTAATTTTACATCGGAACTTACTTTTACCCTCGACACCGATACATCTGATTTACCAATATCAGATTTATTAGACTCTCCATCTATTTCTACTGATTTTGACCTAACGTCAAATGCATCAGTTTTATTATAGATGTTCTTATCATCTTCAAGTCTCTGTATCGGTCGAGTTTCTAAGTAATTTGTTTCGTCGACAATTACATCCCTTACAATAGCGAAACTCTCTTTTTCAACATCCCAAACTTTATAACCGTTTGGTTCGTATCCAACTAGTATACCTTTCGACGACCTTTCGTCGAATTGACCTTTTCTAGTTTTATTATGTATATAAACCGTAGAACCGAAAACTTTTAAATATCTCAACTTGGGCTTCTTACTATGCCACAATTCATATGGTGTTTTTGCCTGTTTTAAAGCCTTGGTCGGGGTTAAATTAATAAGATATGTGGCAGTGAGTACTGCCTCCCCCCAGAACACTTTATCAAGGCTAGCACAACTTACTAATGTGCGTCCCTTTTCGGTAATCGTTCTCACCATGCGTTCTGAAACGCCGTTTAGTTGAGGAGTTCGCGGGACCGTTAAATGGCCCCTCTTGCCCATTATGGAAGAATGGTGCGAGAGGCGAGTTCGGCTCACCTACAGATCCGCCCAGGTGCTGTCCGGCCATGGTTGTTTTGGCCGGTACCTGCGGTGGATCGGAAGAGAACCCACCGAGCAGTGTCACCACTGCGGGGAGGCTTTGGACACGGCGCGGCACACGCTGGAGGAATGTCCGGCGTGGTCGGCGCCGCGCCGTGTCCTGAGAAGCGTTGTGGGAGGGGACCTTTCGCTGCCGGCTGTGGTCGACCACATGGTCGGCGGCGGAAGGTCGCACAAGGCCGTGGTCTCCTTCTGTGAGGAGATCATGGAGCAGAAGGAGTCCGCGGAGAGGGAGAGGGAAGCCGACCCCCTCTCCGCCAGGAGTTTGGCTCTCGCGAGGCGACCTCGCGGGAGCGGCCGGCCCCCTGCACGGGGCAGGCGACGGACCGGGGGAGGCGGGGCAAATTAAGTCCTTCCCGCCTCCCCCGAAGAGGCACCCCAAATCGGGGAGGTCTTTTGTGGGGGGGACCGCTCCGGCCCCCCACCCAATCCCGGATTCCTGGCCATATGTGCCATATGGCCCCAGGGGGAGGGGGGTGGGAGTGGGGGAGGAGGCGAACGCGGGCGGGGTGCCTGCCTCCGTCTCCTCCTTGTCGCGCGCGGCGACCTCGTCCCTCGGCCGAGAGTCCTTTTAAGGGCTCCTCGAGCGAGGAACGGGGTCTCCGGGGGTCGTTGGGCGGAGCGAGCTGGAGACTCGCGAAGCCCACCGAACGGCCCAGGGAAGGGGGGTGTAAGTGGGCAACCTGCTTACACCCTGATAGCTTAGGTATTGCTGAGGGGAGCTTCTCTCCCCCCCGGGACGTGGCCCCACACGGGGCCATGGGCGAGGGGGTGGCTGGTTGTGTTCCATTGGAGATCCCAGCCGCCCCCGAATAGCTTAGGGAAGGTTGTCGTGAGGTTTTTAGTGGGTATTGTGTGCCCTTCTGGACACGTAGCCCTACATAACCCATTGTCTCTCCCAGGGGACTTGGGGTATGCGTAAAAGCATTTCCCTCACGCTAAAAAAAAAAAAAAAAAAAAAAGGGACCGTTAAATGGTAACTGATACCTTTCTGCACACAATAATCTTTCATTTCCTTTGATAAATACTCTCCTCCATTATCACAGTACAAGTTAACTATCTTTAAATTAAAATGAGCCTTACTTTTAGCAACATAATCTTTAAATACGCTAAATACGTCAGATTTACATGTAATCAAATATGTAGCACAATAGTGAGTGAATTCATCTACAAACAAAACAAAATAATTCTTATTGTTTATAGTAGGCGGAGTGATAGGACCACAAACATCCGAATGAATAATAAACAATAGTCTTCTTATATGACTTTTATCTTTGCTTTTTTCAAATGGTAATCGGGCTTGCTTACCTTTTATGCAAGCTTCACATAATCTATTATTGGGTATTACCTTTTCAATATAATGAATATCTTCGACCATTTGTTTATTTTTTAATTCTAAAAATTTAGATCTTCCCATGTGACCCAACCGTCTATGCCATAAATCGTAATTACAACTTACTGCACTATTGACCTGCGAGTTGTTACCTGCCCTTTTAAAACTTATTTTAAAATCAACGGCTATTAAGTTATTCGAGGGATTACCTTGTATTATAATTTTACCGTCTTTAAAAATGCGGACTCCCTCGCTGTCGAACACAATACCCAAACCGGCCTCTTGCATTTTCCGAACCGACAGCAAATTGTATGGGACCTCGGGGCAGTAAAGAACATCCTCTAGCACATCATCGACACCTTTATTATTGGTCACGTGGATTGTCCCCTTCTTCGTCGCCTGGATGTATTCACCGTTCTTCGCCACTGAAATATTCAGCGGTGGTTCCCGTATCTTGGATGTTGAAAATAAATCTTCCTTGTTGACCAGATGATCGGAAGCTCCAGAGTCCAATAAAAACTTTATTGTTTTTCCACCTTCCAGCTGATAATCACCAGCCATGAATACAAATCCAGATGCGTTTTCTTGCATTTGCTCTGTCGTCTGAACTGTTTGAACCGTTCTCTTTCTCTCATCGTTGTATTGCCGATTTCTTTTATAATGGTAACAGTCGTTCATCTTGTGGCCTTTTCTACCACAATGATGACATTTTAAATTTTGTTGGTTGTACTGCTGGCTATTGTGTCTCGTGTGTTTCTTCGGTTTCCATTTACCATTATTGCTCCTAGTTGACTTAAATCTTTCAGTGCCTCTGTTAAAGGTTTGCGAAGAGTTAGCGTGCAATACCTTCAAGCTCGTGTCTCTGTTTTCTTCGCGCAATTTCACCTCATGGTCCAACAGTCTTATTTTTACAAAAGATAAGGTTAAATTATCTTCTGATAATGTCTCTATCGCAGTTTTTACGCCCTCATAAGTATTCGGAAGTGTCATCAATAAATGGGCTACTTTGTGTGCCTCGTTTAATTCCAATCCCACTGCTGCCAATTCCGTAATCAGATCGTCAAAGATTAAGAAATGCTGTGCGAGTGGCGTGTCACCCTGCAATTTCAATGTCAGCAATTTCTTTAATATGGCCAGCTGACTAGCTATACTCTTTCGCTCATAGGTTGCGTCCAATTTTTGAAAAATTTCCTTTGCAGTGCTGCTTGCACTTGCAAATCCCAGTAAGGAATCGGATAAATATTCCATGATAGTATTCTTTGCTATTCCTTCCGCTTTTGTCCACTCCTCGGTTAGCATTTCCGGAACCTCTGTATCGATCACTTTTATAACCCCCAGTTCAGTCATTAAACCGCGCACTCGAATTTTCCACAATCTGTATCGATCACCGTCAAAAGACTTAATGTTTCTACTTGTCACCTTTGTGCTTTCCATTGTATTATCCTTTTAATAAACTAGCACAAAAAAATAGTCGCTGTACTTAAAATAGTTTCTTAAAACACTATAACTATATTTAGAATAGTTTCTTAAAACACTATCACTATATTTTAGAATTGTTTCTTAAAAACACTGTCACTATATTCTATACTAACTTTATTAATTGTCTATCAATAGTTTTCATAATACACAGTTGAAAAAAATGTACACTGAGGCCCATAACCTATTGGAAATGGTGTTTTGAATAAACTAAAACTTATTTATGAATATAAATGCGTTTATTAAAAATGACTCGGAAGGACGTCTTAACCAGTCGAAGGCTAGAGAAGAAGTGAAGAAGAAAGGCTGTAGCAGGAAAACTGTTTTCCACTCAGGACAAAGGACCACTGTACCCTGTCTAGAGCGTACGAAATGAAACGCAAAACCCAACGACCGTTGGGTCCTATCGCATCTGGTTTATTGCCTTAAGCTCTCGTAACGAAATTCATTTTTGCCTGTTGCTGACACATTGGTTCCAGACATCCAACAAATATTAAACTTACGAATCCCATAGTGCATGTGAACATAGCTTCCCTCGAGATAATTGTGCCAAGAAATTATTCGATGTGCGTTTGTCCACGAGAAGTCAACTCTACATGTGTCACGTTTGACGTGCTGCGGAAGACTGAAGATTTTCGAGAAATATCGAGTCGGTGGAACGCGAGGAAAAAATACGGTACACCAGCGGCTGTCTAATTACAAAAAATAAAAACGTAGTAAAGAGGTTCACTTTTGTAGAATCGTGTATCATAATTGTTATATAATGTATATTATCGCCGTGGGACAATATCGATTCTTCGCCTAGTCCGTACACGTGCATACGTGAGTTTATAATTGCAGTTTACGTCAGTCATAGTGATCTCACATCCGTGGCTTTTTTGTATTCCAGGAGAAAGTATCACCGACGGGAAAAAATAAGGGACACGCAGAACCTGAAACCGCACAGGAAGTCAGTTAGTCGCGTTTCAACCATTGTTTGCGATGGCTGGGGTGGACACGCATTACAAGTTGAGCATACGTCTGATGAAGATCCTAGGGCTCTGGCCGTACGTCAATACGACTTTTCGTCGAGTCCAAAGTATCGTCGTGAATTTAATTTGTACATTTTTAGTAACCGCGCAGGTACAGCCACCTAAACTGTCTATCTATTTTTGAACAATTCGGAAAACAACACCAATTCGTGGCGACGTTGTCGAAACACGTTCGAGCGTCATCCCTCTTCCGAGGGTTGAGACATTTTTCGAAATTTTGAAGTGAAACTTCTTTGCTGAGGGGGCTACAATTTTCTAGAAATTTTTTAACGGAGAAAAAATCATAATTCTTACCCGACGAGGACTCGAACCTCTGTCTACCGCTTGGTAGTCCAACTCCTTAAGGGGGTACGGTACCCATGGATATGACTAGCATATTACTAGAATATTACTAGAAAAACAAGTGAAAACAGTGTTTACGGGAAACCATTTTTTGTTTTTATACAAGCATGTTGCGAGCTGTGTGAGGACTCATTCTAAAGAGGAAAGTTCATCGCAGGTCGTTCTGCTCATGATTTAACAAGATTATGTTAAGGGAAACAAATCGAGACAACTACCATCAGGTTCCCATGTATTTTTCTAATACAAAACGGTTTTTTTTACTTAAATCATGAGCAGAGCGACCTGCGATCAACCTTCCTCTGTCAAAAGATCCTTTATGCAGCTCATACGAACATGTTACGAGCTGTGTGCGTGCTCATTCTAAAGAGGAAGGTTGGTCAGTTAGATTATGGGTTCATTCCGTTTCACGCTTCAAGCGCATGTATCGCATACAGAAGCGTTCCGTTGCATTCAATGCGCGCATCAGAACTGCATCAGAACGCTCAGAATTCCCTAGATCCCCACCACTTCTCGCGCATTAACATCGCATCAGCTACCACAGCTCAGAAGTGAAGCGTTTGATGCGAAGTCGATGCATCAGCGGCTGTTAGCGGCAATTTCAAAAAATTTGAAATTTGATGGGAAGCTGTGCAACATTAACGAAACGGAACGATGTCAATGCGCGCATCGCATTGAAAACGATTTATGCACTTGACGCGTGAAGCGGAATGAACCCTATGTTTATGTCTAGTAATGTGAGTGTCCAAAGTAGGGAAAACAAATGAAGAAAAATTCCGCAGATTCTAATGTATTTTTCTAATACAAAATGGTTTTTTTAACTTATATCATGAGCAGAGCGATCTGCGATCAACCTGCCTCTTTGCAATGAGCCCTCAAACAGCTAATAACATGCTCGTATGAGAACGAAAAATGGTTTCCCGTGATTGCATTCAACTTCCCCATATTTCGTTCATACAGACAGAGTCTAGAGCAAGTCTGGAACCAATTTTAGTTCAGCTACTCAAACGAGATGGTGCCTAGTCAGGAGAACTGTCAACGGAAATTCATAACTACAAAAATATAAAGGGCTTGAAAACACTCGGATCCGTTAATAGCAATAAAGATGTTGACAAAAAGAAAAAAACCTGTAATTATAGCGAAACTTAGTTTAATTAGCGTTAGATTGATACAAATGTATGTTCATCACTGTCGCCAAACTGTTTTTCAGCGTGGAGGTTGGTTACACTGATAAAAACCCTAGAATCAGAGGTTATGGTACCCCTTAACGTCTTGGACAAGCGACGATCTTTGAGTCAAAGCAAACATTTTGATATATATCGCAAGGAATAACATGCTGCAGTGACAGAATTGTTATTTATCTCTTGTTTTTAATAAAAAAAACTACTAATAATTTATCTGTATCTATACCTAATAAGCAATAACCCAGATAGCCAAGCGGGCCTAGCGCTGAAATCGAGCAGAGCGTGCCGAGGTCAGGTATCAGGATTTTTACGTGTCGAACATCGCTTGGACCTGCTGAGGGCAGCTCGTACCGCGTTTCGGTCGAGGGCAAGTTATGACCGTAAGGGCTCGAGGACGTGCCCTCGTCCGAAACGCGGTTCGATCTGGCCTCGGCAGGTCCGTCCTCGTTTCAGCCAACGCTCTAGTGTGCGTGACGCACACAGCGCTAGACACGTATACATACACGAGGATTGCAGAGGTTCCGTATATTTCGAATCCTGACGCTATAATGCACATTTCAGGGTTCTAGGTAGTCGCAATCGCTAGATAAAAGATTAATCTAGGAGGGACGGACCCTAAGAATGGATGAATTTTACGTATTCGAGGCGTAATTTACATTATTCGGCGGTTGTAGGTTTATGAAAATGTCTCTCGGCAGCCACGATAGGCGACAACACTGTCGCTTATCCCGTTACTTCTCACGGCTCCGCTACTTGTTGTCGAACAATGTAAATTATGCCTTGAATACGTAAAATTCATCCATTCTTAGGGTCCGTCCCACCTAGATTAATCTTTTATCTAGCAATTGCGACTACCTAGAACCCTGAAATGTGCATTATAGCGTCAGGATTCGAAATATACGGAACCTCTGCAATCCTCGTGTATGTATACGTGTCTAGCGCTGTGTGCGTCACGCACACTAGAGCGTTGGCCGAAACGAGGACGGACCTGCCGAGGCCAGATCGAACCGCGTTTCGGACGAGGGCACGTCCTCGAGCCCTTACGGTCATAACTTGCCCTCGGCAGATTCGAGGAATTTGGCTATCTGGGAAGTTTCACTTCTGTCGCGCGTGGATTCCACGCACACGACTTTTATTTCTGCATTCGCTCATCTCTCTATTTTAATCTCTCCTGGAAATTACCGCTGATCGAAAAAGAATTTACGATTCTCTTTAGATCGTGCCTCTCGCGAAGGGCGAGCTCCATTTGATCATGCTGCTGCAGTGCCTGTGTTTTATAATAATATCGTTGGGAGCTGTAGTGAAGTTCAACACTTACATGCTTCGGATCGGCACAGTGAGTGTCAAACGATTTCTAGTTGTTAGGTTCGAGGGAGAATTCTGTCGCGTCTCAAAGAAAACAAATGTATCAATTTATAAAAATACAGTAACGTCCACATAAACGCAACTGCCTTGGGGGATTTGTTTGCATTTATCTCAAACTGGTAGCTATTTTTCCAGCTTCAATATATGGACATTACTATACATACAATTTCCATTATTTGTAACAATTTAGTGTTATTTATTTATTTATATTTGTAACAACAGCCTCGAGAGGATTTGTTTGCATTTATTTCAGACAGGTAGCTATTTTTCCAGCTTCAATATATGGAGATTACTGTATATACAATTTTCATTATTTGTAACAATTTAGTGGTATTTATTTATTTATATTTGTAACAACAGCCTCGAGGGAATTTGTTTGCATTTATCTCAGACAGGTAGCTACTTTTCCAGCTTCAATATATGGACATTACTATATATACAATTTCCATTATTTGTAACAACTTGGTGTTATTTATTTATTTACATTTGTAACAACAGCTTCGAGGGGATTTGTTTGCATTTATTTCAGACAGGTAGCTATTTTCCCAACTTCAATATATGGACATTACTTTATATACAATTTCCATTATTTGTAACAATTTAGTGTTATTTATTTATTTATTTTGTAACAACAGCCTCGAGGGGATTTGTTTGCATTTATCTCAAACTGGTAGCTATTTTTCCAGCTTCAATATATGAACATTACTATACATACAATTTCCATTATTTGTAACAATTTAGTGTTATTTATTTATTTACATTTGTAACAACAGCCTCGAGGGAATTTGTTTGCATTTATTTCAGACAGGTAGCTATTTTTCCAGTTTCAATATATGGACATTACTGTATATACAATTTCCATTATTTGTAACAACTTATTATTTATTTATTTACATTTGCAACAGTTCCTGTTTCCCAATCATTTACTAGCAACGTTTGTTTTTGATTCCTAAGCAAAATTACCTGTTTATTCAAAATGTGCCAGAATCTCTATTCGAACTGAATAAACTAAAGGATTTAATCACATCGGGCAATAAAGATGATTGTAAATACAGACTAGGATCATAATGGACGACATAAAGAGGACTTGGAACACGACGCACGAACACGCTCTCAAAATTTTGGAGAAGCGGGCCATTTTGGGGAAACGACAAGGAACCATTTATGCAAGTAGGAAAATATTATTGCATATAATCAGACGCTCGAGCGATTTATCTATGCATTACTTCCCACATGATCACGCGTGTGTTGCAGTATTTATTTATCCATCAGCATTGCTCCTGGTGTTGTTCCGCGTTTCATCGTACGTCTTGGTCGTGACAGCACCCTCGGAATCGAACGTAACAGATCCGTTTCCGATAATTACGGACTATCTCATCGATGAAGAGAAATATTTCTTCCTCATAATGATCCATCAAAATTTAACCATTTTCTTCGCTGCAACTGCATACGTCGCTACGGAAACCTTGTACATTATGTGGCTTCAGCACAGTACAAGCTTGTTCGAACTCGCGAGGTAAAAGAAATCTACCCTGCTCGATGCAGTCGGTACTTTTCTACAGGGTATCCCAAAATTCCTTCAACATCCGGAAATGTGAGGTTCCTCATATCAATTAAAGGGACATTTTCCTTTGCAAAAATAGCGGCATCGGCGTCTTTTAAAAGTAGGGTAACTGCACCAGTGAATAAACGGGCACCAGTAAATGAACGCTTTTGTATATTTCAACAAATTTTAACCCGCACGGCATACTAGCGATAAAATTGTGATTAAAGAGTTAAATAAATAGGAGAATATTGTTTAGTAATTTTGTTCATTCATTGGACCATCGTTGTTCAATTACTAGAATGTAGTGTTCATTGACTGGTATTTTTTATATTTTTTATTTAACGTTTAATAAAGAAGAATAATAATAATTTCATTTTATTTGTGTTCATTCATTTTTGACAAACGAAGTGTAGGGAGCCATTTGGCATATATAAGATTCCTTTAATTCACACATTTTCTTTTACATAATATTATTATTATTATTATTTATTTTATACGGACCGAAGTCCTTTAATACAAATGTTTGCAGTTTTTTTTATTTGTGCAATAGGACAGTTAATGTAGAATAACAGAAAATAATCTTAAACATAAGTCTTAATCTAAAATATAAATTAATGAATTATGGACAGTGCGAAACTAAACTAATGCAGGTACTATTATCGAATAGTGCGGCGCAATTTTGTTTTGAAAGCCTGTAACGTGCCATTGAAAAAATCTATATTGCTATAAAATGTGTTGGAGTTAGCAATAATGCTATTTAAAGGATTTATTGCTCCATATGAGGATTTGGATTTGATTGTTTGAAATCCTGCTCTCGTTCTCAAAACACGTTCAGGTACATACAAATTAATTTGCTTAAGGAGTCCAGGACAGTCTATATTATTATTTAACAAATTGAAGATAAAGCTCTGGTCTGAAACTGTTCTACGATTAGACAATGTTTCAAGGATGACTGTGTTTGATATTGTGGAGTAATTATGATCGTAGATTGACATTGGGTTGTTTGTCTTATATGCACAAAACCTGAGGAATTTATGCTGCACCCTCTCTATCATCATTTCGTATTTAAAGCTTTTCGGAGACCAAATGGTTGAAGTATATTCTAACTGGGGACGGACAAGGGTAATATATAGCAATCTAAGTGTATAGATAGAATGAAAATCAGTGGAAAAACGAAGTATGAAACCGAGAATTCTTGAAGCGGAGTTGACTATATGGTGAAAATGGGTGGAAAAAGCTAAAGTAGAGGGGAAGTGGATTCCTAAGTCATTAACTTCTGTTATTGAGGTTAGAATACAGTCATCAAGACGGTAAGGATATATAAGAGGTACAGAACGACGGGAAGATCGCATAATATGGCACTTTTTAATGTTGAGATCCATACCGTTCCTGTGACACCAGACACAGAAACGATCCAGGTCTGTCTGTAATTTGGTTGCATCATCACGAGACGAGATTATACTAAAGATTTTTAAATCATCTGCAAATAGGAGAAAATTACAGTGTTGAAAGATGGTGGATAAATCATTAATGAACATTATAAATAGAAGAGGCCCCAAGTGGGAGCCTTGAGGTACTCCGGATACAACATTTACTGGGGATGATAGGCAACCACGTATACGTATAATTTGTAGCCGGTTTTTAAGATAACTTTCTAGCCATGCTAATAGATTACCCTTGCAGCCCAAAGCAGAGAGCTTATCAATTAGAAGGGAATGATTTACTGTATCAAAAGCTTTATAGAATATATATAGAATATATATCTGCTTGAACAATTTCTTAAATGTTCATTCGCTGGTGCAGTCACCCTAGTTCTTAACGAAACACACGGACCAATCAGAGCGCGGCTACAGCGGATTAATTCTGCTTCGACTACAGGTGGGAGAAAATTTTGGGTTGGTTCTTAACGACGATATAAGACGAAAATGAAGAATAAAAAATTGTATTTCGGCTTCGTTATTTAGCTATTAACAACGCGACAGTCACGTATCAAGTGACAGATGCATGCATAACTTGGTTCTCATTTGGGACCCCAGCGAGGTGAAAATGTTTAACAAATCGTTGGACAACATTGAACTCTTTGACGTACACAACGTACACTTTTGTTAGACGTGTTGTTGATTTTTAATTGTTAATAGCTAAATAACGAAGCCGAAATCGCAATTTTTTATTCTTCATTTTCGTCTTATATCATCGTTAAGAACCACGCCTTAAATTTTGTCCCACCTGTAGTCGAACACCCTGTATATTAACCCTTAGCACTCGAATGGTGACTCTGAGGCACCATTAAAAATTGCTGTACCATTATTCAAAATATTGTATACATTATTAAATACATGTGTATCTAATCAATTACTAAACAGTTAGGTATTGCATGAGGTATTATGCCAATATCATATCCATACAATTTTTAACATCATAGGGAATGGAAATATTCTAGGTAGGAAAAAATGTTTAATTTTTTAGTTAAAGTAGCTCAGAGTGCAAAGGGTTAATATTTCTTTATAATAATATACAGGGTGGCCCACGCAACTTGCACACCTTTAATAACTTCCAAAGTATGCGTTGCACAAAACAGTTTTGCATACAGAAGTTGCATGGTCCGAAGGGATACATTATGTAGTGTATGTATTTTTTTTACAGGTGGAAGCGTGTCGGAGATTTGAAGGTCGACTTTGTTTTTTTAAATGGAATGCTGTATTTTTTATACCAAAATATGGAAGAATGTTAAATGCTGAGTAAGACAGTATTGACCTTCATTAGTCCTAAACCTAATAATTAACGAGTAATTGCACTTTATTTCCCGAACATTTTCTTCGCATAATGTTCTGTGTAAGTATCTATTGTGACGTTGCAAGTGTGCGACGTCACCCCGTTTTGCGAAAACGGTTAAATAATCGCAAATATTGGATCGGATCGACCGCGAACGGTCATGAAACCACTCGTGGACATGAGAGCGCTCCTGAAGGAAAGACTTCCCAAACGATACAATCAATTAACGCCATCTATTGTGCGTGCCGAGTATGGCGACGTTTCAGGAACGCGCCTAGGGCACAATTGGCCGAAAGGAATACCGAAAAGGCGCCCGCTCAAGGATCCTCCCGGAGAAATAATGGCCACAATTTGGCGAAAATCCGGTACCGGTATATTTGGGGGAAATCTCCACCCACGGAGACGACGTACCGGGACTAAGACATTCAGTTTGATCATCGTATATGGGTGGTCCGGCCGTCGACTCACCCCGTTCGCACTGAATCCCGGCGAGGGTGGCAGGAAGAATTCCAGGGGAAAGAATGGTTCTTCCCCGTTCGCCGAAGGGCGATTATTTGGCGTTGGAAACAGGTCTGGGGCCCAAGGACCTGTCCGAGGATGCGATCCTGCGATCATCTAGTCGCGTAGCGGAAAGCGCCAATCGAGAATTCGGCAGGGCCAATAGAGTGGGAGCGAACAAGAAGCGATGCTTCCCGTCGACACGGATCGCGGAATCACTGTCGCGCTGGTATTCGAGCTACGAACACGTGGCCGAACGAAATCTCGTTCGGTCCCGAATTGCGCGAACAAAAGTCCAAGTCGCGAGTGGGTTTCATGTCCGGAGTAAAGTCCGTTGTTACCGTGCCCTGACCGAACCGAATCCCGGATCGGATCCGAATTACCGAAGGGCAGAGAGCTCAGTTCGAACGACCACGGTAAGTCGACCAGTGATTCCACGACTCTATATTAGCGTTGGTTCGTCCATTTTGGTGAGAGGACGACGCGGATTCGCCTCGCCCTCGTAATTTGGCTCGCGTCCGTCTTGAGGACGCTGTGAGATAGAGAGTATCGTTTCCCTCCTCGCATCGGAAGTCTTCCTCAGGAGTCGCGTCGGAAATCGGATAGTTCCGCGAAATAATATCGAATCGCGGGCAGCGGCCGGGCGTCCGAATTCGCACGCGAACGCGCGGAGGCTACGAGTCCTTCAGACTCGTATGACCGCGGATTATTCAACGCGCGTGGCGAATCGAGTCCCGTATCGGCGATCGGACGCGAGAATCTCGCGACAGTCAAAAATCGGTCGAGCCGTCCAACTGCGCTTCGCGAATTTCCGTCTCAGCGGAGGCTAACACAGTACCGACGATCTGTAAGTTCGCGAACGGTATCGAACGAAGAACGCGCTCCGCGAACGAACACCCGTCGCAAAAGTGTACAAGGAGCGCGGGCTCCCGGTTCGCGGCCACGTGGCCGCCCAATTGTAATTCGGACGAATTGAACTGAGTTCAATAAATGACATAGAGCCCATTTCTGCTTGGTAATTTCGACCTGCGTGATCCGCCCTGTCGCGAGGGTAGTCCCCATTATTCCCTGTGTCCGAATTCCTGGCCGTTCGCGTTAATCCTTCCGTTCGCGTTCCGCGGAGGCTACTTCGGACTCGGAATCCTCGAATCCCGATTGTTCTTCGTGTTTCGCGTGGTACTTTCAAGTACCTGGCGCCCGAACAAGAATTTGGCGTGTCGATTGAGCCTCTTCGGAAAAGCGCTTTGTCCCGAGGGGACCGTGCTCGCGCGACCGCGCAAGGCCCGGTCTCAGTGCCTGTAAAACCTCGGGGTTGACCCTGTCCGACGGCCCTAAAAAGTCGCTCGAACGGGGACAACGTTGCACTGTATTAATGTTCAATTTCTAACTTGAAATTACACGAAGAGAATGTTCAGGAAATAAAGTGCAATTACTAGTTAATTATTAGGTTTAGGACTAATGAAGGTCAACACTTTCTTACTCAGCATTTAACATTCTTCCATATTTTGGTATAAAAAATATAGCATTCCATTTAAAAGAACAAAGTCGACCTTCAAATCTCCGACACGCTTCCACCTGTAAAAAAAATACATACACTACATAATGTATCCCTTCGGACCATGCAACTTCTGTATGCAAAACTGTTTTGTGCAACGCATACTTTGGAAGTTATTATAGGTGTGCAAGTTGCGTGGACCACCCTGTATTTCATACAATTTGAAAGTGGTAATTTATCTTTTATGGGTGTCAATTTCACACAGTTTTCCCGCAATAAGTTATACTGTTCTGTTATTTGTAAATACATCTGTCCAAAACTTGATGACTTTTATTTTTTTAATGCGAAACACATAACCTCAAAAAGTTAAGATGCAAATATTAACTCGTCAATTTGAATAAAAAATACGTCGAAAAGTAACTATTTGTCTTGTTATTTTATCGATTTGTTTATCACTGTGTCAATTTGACAGCGAGGGACAGATTCAATTGGTGAAATGAGGGACGGATGAGGGTTAAATATGAAGGTATTTTAAAAATGTTACGAATCCCAATTTTCCTGAAAGTTCTACATATGTCAATAGAAATGTTTTTAATAAAGGAAATGGCAACTGTGTTTTCGTAATTGATCGGACATGGTTTTAAGAACCTTTCCTCGTTGTGTGGCCAAGAAACGTTGAGTTTTTTAATTAATTTGCAAAATTGCTAGTGTTTGTATCACTGATCGAACCTGTGCGCTGATACCGTCACACAATTATTCTCAAAATTACGTTCGAAAAAAATTGAATTTAAATCTCAGGAACCTCCGATTTCCGGATGTTGAAGGAATTTTGAGATACCCTGTATAATTAACGTTAGGGCTTGAGAATTTACAGATTTCTTGTACATTGTTTTACGATAATCGAAATCCTGAACGCTGCGTGCTATGATTTCCAGTTACCACATCGAGAAAGCGGTTTCCGAGAAACCACCCCATATCTCGCACGAAGTTATGGAGGTTTACAGAAAGAAGTGCCTGGCAACCGCGGTTACTTACCACATCGAGTCGAAAGTGTTAGTATTCACCAAATCGTATTACACTCGCTGAGAAACGCTAATTAAAACGTCTGCCAGAAACATTTGAGTCTGTGCAGAGCGAGTCGAAAATTAGAACTTTCGTTGTGGTAATGCTTGAGAAATTTCATTGGAATTTCTGTTTCATCCAGAGAAATGAATCTCCATTATCGAATGAGGTAATTATTTACAGTAGAGGCTTCTTCACCAATTTTGATGACCTTGAAATATGTTGTCAAGGTCATCGTTCTGAACAACTTTTTCCGCAAAAGATATTTGCAGAAATATTCGCAAAAAAGTTTCAACATCTCAGAAAGTGATCGGAGTAGTTTCGAGTCAGATTTGAAATTGTGGCCGTCGATAAGATGGCCACGGTCACAACTTAATCATTTGCACTTGGAGTTATTTGAACTAGAAAATTAAACATTCCTTCTGATCTAGAATACTTACATTCTCTATGATTTTTGAAATTTTATGGATACGAAATTGGTATAAAACCTAAATGTGTATATGTGTATATACATATATATATATAATTATTATATAATTATAATATATTATAATATAATTATAATATATATAATTATAATATATTATAATATAATTATAATATATATAATTATAATATATTATAATATATATAATTATAATATATTATAATATAATTATAATATATATAATTATAATATATTATAATATAATTATAATTTATATAATTATAATATATTATAATATAATTATAATATATATAATGATAATATATTATAATTTATATAATTATATAACTATAATATATTATAATATAATTATAATACATATAATTATAATATATTATAATATAATTATAATACATATAATTATAATATATTATAATATAATTATAATACATATAATTATAATATATTATAATATAATTATAATACATATAATTATAATATATTATAATATAATTATAATACATATAATTATAATATATTATAATTTATATAATTATAATATATATAATTATAATATATTATAATATAATATAATTATAATATATATAATTATAATATATTATAATATAATATAATTATAATATATATAATATAATATAATTATAATATATATAATTATAATATATTATAATATAATATAATTATAACATATATATTTTGAATAACGTTACAGCAATTTTTAGTGGTGCCTCAGAGGGGACAACCGAGTGCAAAGGGTTAAAACTACTTCGATCGGTTGAAACCACTGTCTTGTCTGTTTACGTTTAAACTGAAATATTTTCTGCTATATATCATTAATAATAAAATACACACCACTTGAAATAGAAACTTCTATTGTAAACCCCCAGTGACATGTGGTTACATTACAGTTATAATTAAAAATTTGGTTTTCTTTTACACTAAACAAGTAGGTAACAATTGTTCTTCTTGTTTAAATTCACATAGCACAAACATAATATTGATTGTTAATTTACAGACGCAATTTTTCTAATTTTCTTGAGAATGATCTAAAGTAAGATCGAAACGTTGAGAAAAGATATTGTGATCATTTGCAAATAGTGTTTAAAATCATTAAAGGTTTGTTAGCAACAATCCACGATCGGAATAAAGAAATACATACTTTTCGAGACGTTGAAATTTTTTTGCGAATGTCTCTGAAACTAAAGCTGAGCGGCGGTAATGTGTACAGGAAAAAGTTTTTCAGAATGATGACCTTGACGACATATTTCAAGGTCATCAAAATCGATGAAGAAGCACCTAATGTAAATAATTACCTCGAATGACACTCCTTTAGCACAGGTTCAACGGAATCGTTCGATTTTCGGTGTTATTAATGTTCACTGATGGTCTTGTTTGTTCTTAAAGCTTCCTGACTTACATGAAAAATAAATTCAGATTTTCGTACGCCGTCCTTGTCGTCTTCGCTGTCGTCTCGTTGGCAATCAATTTCTTCCGTGTACGTCGATCTGTCCCTTCAACGATTACGATAGAAACGATATTGTGACGAATCTCTTGAAATATGCGCACGTTTCAGCTGTCCAACGCTCTAAGTGTCACTCATAATGTGGAGGAGATGTTGGTAGCCTCATTCCTGTCTATTTCCGAGCTGACTTACATGTTCTACCTGAATTATGTGATGCAAACAGTCGTCGACTATGCGGACGATTTACCCACAATCATGTAAGTTCGAACAGATTCATGATATTACCCAAAATTAATTGCGTTGGGAGCTAATCGTTATAACGTAAATAGCGATTTCAATCATGTTACAGTTACTCTACTCCGTGGTATAATAGATCAGTACCTATCCAGAAGACTCTACTAGTTATCTTGATAAGGTGCAGCGACCCGCTTGTATTCGACTTTTACGGGTTTTATAACGCGTCGGTGGAAGGCTTCTCAGGGGTTTGTAATTAATAATGATCCACAAGAGCGGTTTTTTCGATTATAATCTTGTAGAGCTTGAAAAGGCGAGTCCAACGAGTACCATGACCATACACTTACGATTATCCAATCACGAGATGTGTCTGAAATATTAATTCTGGATTAGGCTTGTTCCTTCCAAACAGGAATATCTGGAGATCGAATGGACGTAATGGTGTGTTCATGATACTCGTTGGACTTGTCTTTTCAGGGTCTACGAGAATATCGAAGATACTATATAGGGTGTGCTACAAAAAACTGTCAGGTAGCATTCAGAAAATATAAAATGCTTTCCAGCTGGTGAGGCTCACTGTATCTTATTTTATGATGATGACATCGTTTCAGTGAGAATCCAATGTTCCCTAATTCATCGTTACTGGGCCGGGTAGTAGACTTGTTAGTAAGTGTTCTCTTCGCGATTCTGAATATATTATTTCATTGTTTCACTGTTAAAATTGCGAAATACCTTGATTACAGGATTTTCCGTAGTTTATGCGACAGGTATAACCACGCTACGTTGCATTCGTGCAGCAGCTACCGCTGCCTGTTTCTCTGCCGGCAGATTTGAATGACTTAAAGATAATATCAAGCCGACGTTATGCTAACCAGTCTAGATATAATAGCTGTAATTATTTTAAAGAAATGTAAGTAACAACGTGAGAGGGAGAGAGAGAGTGAAAAATTTTTAAAATATGTCGATTCTTCTGTATGAAACGTGACAATTTATTCAATAAATTTTGTTAATAAGTGTCATCGTTTCAATTTATTTTTATGATAATAATCTTGCCGTTCTCAGGAATGTATGTGCAAAAGATTTTAATTTCCAACCATTGCAACTTACTCCAGGAGTAACCTAATGATGTTAAACTTACGAATCTCACCGTGGATACGAATTATTCCTCCGGAATAATTTTCCAAAGAAATTATTCTACAATTTTTTTTCAATTTATTTTTATGATAATAATCTCCCCGTTCTCAGGGACGTGCGTGGAAGAGCGATTTTTTCGATATATTTTACAATAATCTTGTAGAGCATGAAAAACCAAGTCAAACAAATACCATGAACGTACACTTACGATTATCCGATCTCGAGATGTGTCTGAAATATTAATTCTGGATTAGGCTTGTTCCTTCGAAACACGAATATCTGGAGATTGAATGAACGTAATGGTATGTTCATGGTACTCGTTGGACTTGTCTTTCCATGGTCTACGAGAATATCGAAGAAACTATATAGGGTGTCCTACAAAAAAAATGTCATTTACCATTCAGGGAATATGAAATATTTGTTTCACATGAATATCACCAACAAGCTTTTAGTAATAATTCTCTAGGCAATGCGTGTCCGAAAGATTTTAGTTTTCAAATTAGACTGCGGATCTTTATGCAACTACGGTTTCCGAAAATCTTCAAAAATTCCATCGATATAAAACACGATAGAATTTAATACGATTTTGTGTAAGTATTTTACACAAACATCGACAGTCTACTGATGATATTAAACTTACAAATCTCACCGTGGATACGAATATAGCTTCAATCGGGATAATTGTATCTAAAAAAATTATTCGACGCGCGTTTATCCACAAGAAATCGCTTCTACGTACGTGTGTCACGCTTGACGTGCTTCGGAAGACTGAAGATTTTCGAGAAATATCGAGTCGGTGGAACGTGAGAAAAATACGGTACACCAGCAGATAATTACAAAAAGGTGTCCATTTTCGTAGAATCGTGTAAGTATCATAATTGTCATATAATATATATATTATCGTCGTGGGACCATATCGATCTGTCGCCTAGTCCGTACACGTGCATACGTGAGTTTGTAATTGCAGATTACGTCAGTCATAATAATATCGCATCCGTAGCATTTTTTATATTCTGCAAGAAAGTATTGCCGAAGGGAAAAATAAGGGAAAAGTAGAACCTGAAACCGCACAGGAAGTTAGTGAGTCGCGTTTCAACCATTGTTCGCGATGGCTGGGGTGGATACGCATTACAAGTTGAGCATACGTCTGATGCAGATCCTAGGACTCTGGCCGTACGTCAATACGACTTTTCGTCGAATCCAAAGTGCCGTCGTGAATTGCATCTGCACTGGTTTCGTAACAGCCCAGGTAGAGAAACCTAACACTAGTGTAAAATAATAATAATATAGTATACAAAAATTAAACCTACTCGAAACGCACTAAAAAATTTCACTAAAAAGTATGAAATAATTTCCTTTTGATTTCTATGAATACACACCAACTGTTAATACAATTGCATAAAATAAAATATTAAATGCAATACAATCTTTATCGAGGCGGCGCAAAATTGAAAATTTTCGACACTAGAAATTACGAAAATCCTTAAATTCTTTCACATGCTTTCACATATTAGTATATCTTCTCTTCCAACCTACTGATTTCCAAGTCCACCAAATTCCAATGAAATCATAATCAGCAACATCTGTAATTTGGAAAATTTTCAATTTCGCGCCGCCTCCGAAAAGGTTGTATTATTACACAAGATTGTAAATTATTTCATACTTTTTAATGAATTTTTTTAGTGCGTTTGGAAGTCGGTTTAATTTTTTTATTTCACACTTGTTAGTGCAACGAGTTTTGGTCTTATTGTTGGTATAACAATAGTTATTAACAAATTCTATAAATTTTTGCAAGTGGCATCATAGCGGCAGTATCTCCTACTAAACGTGAAAAGTTTCATCGCGATCGATAAATTTCTTGCTGAGCAAACGACGAAGAAGTCGGTTAAATATAAATGAAGCATCACGTTTTTTTTGCAATAAAAGTCAAGAAGAAATAAATTGAGTAACCTCCTCCTTTTTCGAAGTCGGTTAAAAACAAAAACCGCATCGATGAAATTGTTGCAGATTCAAAATTGGAAATACGATTCTTTCAGATCACACCTCTCACGACCGGCGAGCTTGATTTGACTATGCTGCTGCAGTGTGTGTGCTTTGTCCTAATTTTCCTGGGATCGGTAGTGAAGTTCAACACGTACATGGCTCAGATCGGTACAGTGAGTGTGAAACGATTTCCACTTAACCCTTTGCAGTCGGAGCTATTTCAACTCGAAAAATGAAACGTTTCTTCTGACCCAGAATGTTACGGACATGAAATTGATGTAACACCTTCTCCGAGCGATACCAACGTATTTAATAACCTAAACTATATTTCGAACAATGGGGTAGCGATTTTTAGTGGCGACTCTGAGTCCCCACTCGGGTGCTAAGGGTTAAGTTAACGGATTAAATCGCACCGGACAATAAAGACGATCGCAAATGCAGGTTAGGACCATAATGGACGGAATAAAGAGCACGTGGGATACAGCAGAAGGGGACACGCTCGATATTTTAAGAAGTCGAGCCAATTTGGGGAAGCAGCAAGGAGTCACTTACGCGTGTAAGGAAATCAAGTGGTAACTGTTTCATTTATCTCGATCGACAATTTGTTAACACCGTATATTGATGTTTTCAGCGCAATGGTTCGATCTGATGTTAGTAATTAAGCAATTTCGCAAATTAAATTAAAAGTTTTATATAAAAGTCAAGAAGAAATAAATTGAGTAACCTCCTCCTTTTTCGAAGTCGGGGCTGAACTTTAGAAACCCCCCCCCTTCCTTTCGACATGTGTCATTTTTGGCTGAAATGAATAGTTTTCGAGATATTCGTGAAAAACTGCAGTTACTACACATTGAATTTTGTGTATACGTGCATGTCCGTGCTGTGCATGTGCGTCACCACGATGCGACCGCTGGTCAAATGTTTCTACAGATATATCACTACGATCGCCGAACGATCTATATACCGCGTGAACTTTTTAAAACATGTCATGATGAAAAGTGAGTACACATTACAACAATACCACACACACCCACCCAGTGTTTCTGAGAAGTAGATTCGGTAATTATGTATTGCGAAAGGGTCGCTGTACTCCGATTTTGATGAAATTTAAACATGTTATAGATTTCGACATTTTGAACAACTTTTTCCTTTTCTAATGAAGGGGTGTCGCTTTTAATTTTGAAAGACCAATCCTAGATTTTCGAATGCGTGGTCGTGCCGGCCTGACAGCAGGCCCTCGCGACCCCCTCCGTGACCAAATCACAACCTTTACATTGTAACTGTCTTTCAGAATTTGAACTAGTAATGGAAAAATCGTGTGAATAGAATGAGTTGTGGTTAGGTCGTGGAGGGGGCGGAGAGGGCCGGCCGTCAGGCCGGCCCGACCACGCATACGAAATCTAGGATTGGTCTTTCAAAATTAAAAGCGACCCCCCTACGTTGGAAAAGGAAAAAGTTGTTCACAATGACGAAATCTATAACATGTTTAAATTTCATCAAAATCGGAGTACAGCGTCCTTTTCGCAATACATAGTTACCGAATCTACTTCTCAGAAACACTGGGTGGGTGTGTGTGGTATTGTTGTAATGTGTACTCACTTTTCATCATGACATGTTTTAAAAAGTTCACGCGGTATATAGATCGTTCGGCGATCGTAGTGATATATCTGTAGAAACATTTGACCAGCGGTCGCATCGTGGTGACGCACATGCACAGCACGGACATGCACGTATACACAAAATTCAATGTGTAGTAACTGCAGTTTTTCACGAATATCTCGAAAACTATTCATTTCAGCCAAAAATGACACATAAATTTTGCGTTCAGCATGTCAAAACGAATAGAATGACGTATGTCACATGTCGAAAGGAAGGGGGGGGGGTTTCTAAAGTTCAGCCCGTCAAAACGCGCACGAAGAACTAAAATCGCATCGATGAAATTGTTGCCGATTCAAAATTGAAAATACGATTCTTTCAGATCACACCTCTCACGACCGGCGAGCTTGATTTGACTGTGAAACTTTAATTTAATAAAATTTAAATAAATAATTCTTTATATTAATATTATTATAATATTATTTATATTAATTTTAATTATTTTATTTAAATTTAAACTTTAATTTAATTAAATTAAATTTTCAACGTTTCCGTCTAGAACTCTTTTAGAACTTTTGGTTTCTTGTTACACGATTTAACTTGAATTACATCATTTACATCATTACATTGATTTAATTTTTACAGATGCAGTTGTATAAAAAAAATTTTTCTTCAAAATGGTTTAAAACTAAACGTTGAAAATTTTATAGTAATTTGCAGAATTGCTTAGTTAGTAACATTTGATCGCACCAGTGCGCTGAAAATATCAATATACGTTGAAATCAAAGTGGTGCTACGAAAATTACTCGGTCGAGTATTCCGGAAATTGGAAAGATCGCCTAGCTATCCCAGATAGCGCAGACGTCCACTGTACGTCCGATGTACGTCCCATTTACTATCCATACGTCCATTGGACGTATATCGGACGTCAGGGTGCTATCTGGGATTGCATAAGCAGATGCTCGACGAAAATCATTGTTTTATGTGACGATCGTGTGTATGTTGCAGTATTTATTTTTCCGTCAGCACTACTCCTGGTGGTGTTCCGCACCTCATCTTATATTCTACTCGTAACAGCATCCCCGGACTCGAATCTAACTGATCTTTTCCCGGTTATGACGAAGTACTTCTTCGACAAGGAGAAATATTTCTTCTTCATCACGATGCATACAAATTTAACGGTGTTCTTCGGTGCAACTGCATACGTGGCTACGGAGACCTTGTACATTATGTGGCTTCAGCACGGTACCAGCTTGTTGGAACTCGCGAGGTAAAAGAAGAATACCTTACACGATGCAGTCGGTACTTTTCTGAAAGGTGTCTCAAAATTCCTTCAACATCCGGAAATGGGAGGTTTTTTTTCTCATATGAGATTTATTTCAACATAATTGTAATGCAATACATAGAATACAGTATATATAGAAAACAATACATACAGCACAAAATACAAAAACCACAAAACAGAACAGGACACAGAAAAAACATAAATAATATAACAAAGACACGAGAATGATAGTAACGGTATAAACAAACACTTATACTTTAAGTCCGCAGCTCTTAACAAATGAAAGTATATAACGACAGGCCTTGATATTAGGTTTAGCTATTAATATGGAGACATCCATTGGAAGCTGGAAGTTAATTAATTTGAGCCTTTTCTCATTATACAAGTTGCATTGCCACAAAACATGGTTCAGTGATTCGACCTCCTCCATGCAACTACACTTAGGATCGTCAATAAAGCCAATGCGAGCCAGAGAAGAAGCAAGATGGTAGTGGTCAGGTCTACACCTGTTGATAATGACAATAAATGTTCGGGATAGGTTTAACTGTGAAAACCAAAGAAGTCGATTTTCACTAAAAAATTAAAATTAAAATTGAATGGGAGGTTCCTGAGATCATTTGAAGCGACATTTCCCTTTGCAGAAATCTCGTCCGCGGTTTTGCTTAGGTGTTACAGTATTTTATCGATATAAGTCCTCAACACGGGTCTGACTCCTCAACGCAGGGTCATTTATACGCCAGGGATACTACTCTTCAATTAAAAAACTTTTTTATTTGTCTCCCTTTTTTTATGAAATTTTCATCAACAGATTCGTGGAAAATTTTAATTTACTTGCGTAATGGACGATGAAGGTTTCAGGCGCAAAAGAGGGCAGCGTATGGGAACGAAAGAGACGCGGTTCATTACACAAGTAAATATCATCGGAATTATATGATGTTTGCTATCATTTTCATTAAAAACAATGCCACGAATATATTGGTAAATGTTCCATCAAAAAATAATGAAAAATAAAGAAGTTTTATTATTCGATTAGTGTGGTTTCACCGATGGGTCCCATCAAGATCATCAACACAAATTTCCACGACACGGTTTTCACCGACAATAACTTTGGTCGACAACAGCTTTCATGGATAACGACTTGGACCGACATCAGATTTGACCGACGACAAATTTGACCGACAACGACTTGAGACGACCACCTCAGTTAGCGAAATTTGTTGTCGGTGAAATCTGGTGTCGGTTAAATTCGTTGTCAGTCAAAGTCGTTATCGGTTAAAGGTGTTGTCGGTCAAATCTGCAGTCGGTGAAAACCGTGTCGGGGAAATTTCTGTCGGTGATTTCTATGGGACCCTTCACCGATATATCCGAACCGTATAATGTCATACTTCCTGGCGACCAAGGCCTCTCTAGCTTCACGTCCCTCAAGGGGGTACACCCCGCTGTAGTGGGGATAGTTCTGGGACACTTATCCGCCAGACGTTTGGGACATTTATGGATAAAATACTGTATACCAATCAAATTAACGAAAAACATGGACCAATCAGAGCGCGACCTAGGGTGCGTTCCGTTTCACGCATTAAGCCCGTTGTCCATTATCACGCCGCATCCCCTGGCCTGACCCGCACCGCCTACGCCGTTTGCAGATGCTCTTATGGGTTGGCTGGTTGTATTCTTCGGAGATCCCAGCCTCCCCCGATTAGCTTAGGGAAAGTTATCACGAGGTCGTTAGTGGGTACTATGAGCCCTTCTGGCCACGTAAGCCCCACATAACCCTGTATCACTCCCAGGGGGTACAGGGTATGCGTAAAAGCATTTTCCTCATGTAAAAAAAAAAGATGCTCTTATGGTCTTATGGTGTGATCAGTATTCAATTTCCTACAAATCTCGATATGAAAAATTAAAATTGCATTGTTTTCTATTAAAAAACTGAAGGTCACCTCAATTTTTTAAGCATTAACGTATACCTTTTATTTCATAATATTCGAATAGATATCGATACGAATTCAACGACCTATGACTATATAACATTGAACCTTGAAATAACGGTGCAATAGAATATTTTTGGACAAGTGCTGGTGCTGGGGCGTTCTAGTGGGCGGCAAACACCACCAGCTCACCGTCAACTCGGCGTAGGCGGTGCGGGTCAGGCCAGGGGATGCAGAGCACGAACCAAATGGTGAACAACCAATAATAATAGAACAACAAATAAACCCCACAGAGAAAAAACAAAGAAACAGGAGACACACCTGAATGGGTAACGCCTGGACGCAAACAAGAGATGCAATCCAGCCGGAACCTGGGGACGCTGGTCACGTTCAAAAAACCATCAGCCCTAGAACCTAGTTCGGCTTGAGCCCTCCACCACCCCAATACGCGGCAGGCTCGGCAAGGAAAGACCGTATGAAAACGATATTCCGTTCTCTACGGAAACTTCGTTGAAGTCGGATCGGACACCAAGTTGATGTATACACAGTAGGGTGGAAGGTTTCCGAGGGTGAAGACCGCATGGAGACGATATCCTGGTCTTAACCAGAATTTTGTCGGATCGGATCCTAAGGTCTCTGAACACATAAGTATACAACTTCCTCCCAACGAACACCAAGGCGCGGTCCCTTGTAATTGCTATCCGATAAACTCACAGAGTAGGACCTATCCTAACCGGGGGCAGGGGAGTGGGTAAGCCCTGGACAGCCGGGGCAGAGTAGAGAATGGGATGTCGTACTCAAAAGCGCACATCATGGTTCTATGGTAAAGAGGGGGGGCCAAAAGGGCAGGTGTGGCAAGCCTGCATGATCTGAAGGTGAGCAAGGCCCGACGTATGCTCCGAACCGTAAAACGCTCAAAAACTCAACAAGATAGGTAGAATGGCCTTCCCATCGATGATGATCGCTTCCCTGATTAGTAGACCCATCACTCTGTAAGTTGCCCGGGCTATAAAAAACAGAGTGACGATTGAACGCAGTGGTATTCGCAACCCTTCAGGGCCGAGGGCCGGTCGCCACATGATACTGACTATGCTGTCAGTGTGCGTACCTAAATGGGAGTGGAGGAGTGCCGATCACTCTTCCCCCGGCCAGACTTTACTACTACTACTACTACTACTACTACTACAGGCCAGGGGATGCTGCGTGATAATGGGCAACGGCGTTTAAGGTCCTTGCCCACTAGACCGCCGCACCGCCGTCGTTGTTTTAGGTTTCTTCAGTGTATTTCAATGGGAGTGCGCCCCCACTGTACCTGACGCTGCGCCGTTGCAGGTATAGTGGGCGCACTCCCATTGAAATACACAGAAGAAACTCAAAACGGCGACCGCGGTGCGGCACAGGTCAGGCGATGCGGAGGTCTAGTGGCAAGGACCTTCATGCGCATAGACTACATAGAGAACCGTTCCGTTTCATTCAATGCACTAATCAGAGCGCATAGAAATCCCCAGGTTCCCACCACTTCTCGCGCATTAGCCGTGCATCAGCTACCACAGCTCATCAGAAGTTAAGCGTTTGATGCGTAGTCGATGAATTAGCGGTACATTTGAAAAAATAGATGCAAGTATTTTATTTTATATTTTTTTTTATTTTTAAAACATGTATGTATGTTACTTACCGAAAATGTTCTTTGGATACTGTTCTGGAGTAACCAGGGATAACTCGCTCGACATGATCTTCTGTATATAATATTGAATACATTAATTCCAAATCAAATTACAGTAACTTCCCTATGAATCGGGAAGTTAATTTACAAAAATATCTTCGAATTCATCTTCGCTGTCACTAATATCGGTATTATCACTGAAATCACTACAATTGTCCAATTCCTCTTTTTCATTGTTTTTATTTAACAAAAATTTGTCACCCATGTAAACAGCTATTTTTGATTCGCATCAAACTTTTGGAAAAGTGTTCTGTTTCCAAGCGCGCATAATCATTGGCACGGTTCGCCCGGCACTCCAACTGTCAATTGGCTGACTGAGGCAACAAGCGCCTAAGTCACGCTATGATTGGTCCGTGTTTTTCGTTAATAATTCCTTAACAAAACCGCGGACGCTATTTTTGCAAAGGAAAATGTCGCATCAAATGATCTTAAGAAGCTTCCATTTCCGGATGTTGAAGGAATTTTGAACAACCCTGTATACCCAATATTAGGACCTAAGTAACAAATTTAGTTTAGTTAGTTTAGTTAGTTGATGTTATCGGCGCACAGGTTCGATCAATTGTTAAACCAAGCAATTTTGCAATTCAGAAATCTCTCGAAGTTTCGATCCAGATATGGATCACTTTCAAGAGAAAAGTTGCATCGGTAAAATAATATAAACTGTAAAGTCTTAGGACCTAAGTACATATCTGCAGATTTCTTGTACTCCGATTTGATCTATTATTTTATGATAATTGAAATCCTGAAGGCAGCCTGCTATGATTTCCAGCTACCACATCAAGAAAGCGGTATCCGAGAGACCGCCCGATGTCTCGCAGGAGGTTATGGAGGTTTACAGAAAGAAGTGTCTGGCAACCGCGGTTACGTACCACATCGAAGCAAAAGTGTCAGTATTCGCTAAATCGTATAGCTCGCAGACAAATGCTGATTGAAACGACACCTGCCAGAAACATTTGGGGCTGTGCAGAGCGAGTTAAATATTAGAACCTCTGTTGCGTTTACGGTTTGAAACAGTTGATTGAAATTTTGATTCCAACCTGAGAAATGAGTCTCCATTATCGAATGACACTCCTTTAGCACAGGTTCAACGGAATCGTTCGATTTTCGGTGTCATTAATGTTCTTACTCGTGGTCTTGTTTGTTCTTGAAGCTTCCTGACGTACCTGCATGGTAAATTCACATTCTCGTACGCCGTGCTTATCGTGATCGCTGTGTTCTCATTGGCAATCAATTTCTTCCGTGTACGTCGATCTGTCCCTTCATCGATTACGATACGAACGATATTGTGACGAATCTCTCGAAATATGCGCACGTTTCAGCTATCCACCGCTATATGTGTCACCCACAATGTGGAGGAGATGTTGCTGGCCTCATTCTTGTCTATCTCCGAGCTGACTTACATGTTCTATCTTAATTATGTGATGCAAGGAGTCGCTAACTATGCGGATGACATGCCCACAATCATGTAAGTTCAAACCATCTCGTGACATTATCGAAAATTAATAACGCTCGGACTGGTTCATTCGGATCGATTTCATTCATCTTACAGTTACTCGACTCCGTGGTATAACAGGTCAGTCTCCGTTCAGAAGAATCTACTAATTATTTTGACAAGCTGCAACGATCCGATAGTATTCGACTTTTACGGGTTTTACACTGCATCGGTCGAAGGTTTCGCAGGGGTTTGTAATTAATAATGATCCGCAGGATCGATTTTTTCGATATTTTTTACGATAATTTTGTAGAGCATGAAAAGACGAGTCAAACAAGTACCATGAACGTACACTTACGATTATCCGATCTCGAGATGTGTGTGAAATATTCATTCTGGATTAGGCTTGTTACTTCCAAACAGGAATATCTGGAGATCGAATGAACGTAATGGTGTGTTCATGGTACTCGTTGGATTTGTCTTTTCAAGGTCTACGAGAATATCGAAGATACTATATAGGGTGTGCTACAAAAAAATGTCATTTACCATTCAGGGAATATAAAATATTTGTTTCACATGAATATCATCACCACACGCTTATGTGCGACTGTATTTCGTCTTATTGAACCCTGATTTCCAGCTGGTGAAGACCACGGTGTCTTATTTTATGATGATAACATCTGTTCAGTGAGAATCGAATATTTTCGTAAATCGTCGATAATGAGCCGAGTAGTAATCCCCTTAGTAAGTGTCCACATCGAGATTCGAAATATTATTTCATTGTTTTCACTGGTCCAAATTGCGAAATAACTTGTTGCAGGATTTTCCGTAGTTCACGATGAATCTTATCGACATCGAACCGTGCTTACATCTACCATGGTGTTGAACGAACGTAGAAAAGCTAATTGACGTATACAAATTATTTTTTCATAACTCTACAAGTTTTCAGAGACTGGTGCGGTATGCTAACTAAACAGTTTCAGTATGTATGACTAAAGTTTAAACAAAAATGAATGTATATATCCGTAGCAAATTAAACTATTGCAATGTTTAAGATACGCTACAATTAATAAAGTTTTAAAGAAATGAAAGTAACGACGAGGAAACACAGAGAAATGTTGCTCGTGTGTGACATTGTGTGCGTACGTTTACATGTAAATATGAAAATTAAAGAAATCCTTTCCATTGTTGAGAAAACCGTGTTATACGTAATATTACACCGGTGATGATATTCGCTTGATTAAATCCATGCCGGAGCGAACGTTTAATTTAACGAATATTTAATTCAATTGATAATTGCTGAAAATCGTGCGCTTCTGTGATTACGATAGATTTAAGCTACTCACCTGAAAACACAAAAACGACCATACGTTTATAAAATATCACGAGGTGCAGGGAAATACAATTTTAGTCATAATATAAAAAAAATATAAAAAATACAGGTTCAACGCTTTGGGAAACGGAAATCACGTCAGAAATTATTGCTCGAGTGGATATACAATTGACAAGTATTTTAACACTAAACCCATTCGGTTGGCAGGAAATTAATTTCGGTATTTTAAGGTGCAATAAAACCGAATTTTTAATCGTTCATCGATCTTGTGCCATTTTTCTGGTGGCTTCAAACGCGATTTCAGGTCATCATCATTAGTGAAAGTTTACTACTTACCTACAAATGACATTCGGCTGTTCTTCCGTTTACCGTTCACCTCAGAATTAGATAAAATTTTGAAAACAGGTTCTTTTTTTACTAAAATGATAATTGCCAGAAGGATTTTTGGCGAGTCGAAAGAAAATGTTTTATCATTTCAATGTCGCACTCTACCTTACCGACTTTCTACTTTATGTTCGTGCTATGCGCATGCGTCAATTAGAATGAGTTGTGGTTAGGTCGGGATGGGGGCAGAGAGGACACGACAATTCAGGAGTAGTCTTTAAAAATTTCAAGTTTACCTTATACAGGGTGCGGCACCTAAAACAGGTCACCTGAATAACTCGCTTGCTTTTGAAGATAGAAAAAAAGGATCGGACCAAACTTACTGTCGTACTAAGACGTTACACTAGTAAGTAAACGCTGACGTCTTAGTATGACTGTAATGGTATTTCAGAGTTATTTAAATTGAAATGTCTCCTGACCTACTAACTTTTTGATACATTGGTTAGTACTTTTTTATAACGAATGTCCAGCTGCATTGATTGATGTATTAAACTAGCTGGTTATTGTTGCTCGCTCGCTTCGCGAGCTCGCGGGTAGAGTTGTTGTTGCTCGCTCGCTTCGCGAGCTCGCGGGTAGGACTGCTCTTGCGAAAGGGTTAGTGGTACGCATTGCTAGTGGAGCATACAGCTCTTAATGGTTTTTTATTTATTTTGTGTGTGACTCTCCACGAGCCACACATAGAACTTCCCGATTCGTTAGTTGTAAGCGGTAACATTAGCATTAGTTGCATAATTAAAAAAAAAATTTTTTTTTAATTAAATTAAAAAAAAATTTTTTTTAAATAAAAGTGAAATATATATAATTACGTTTATTTATTCGGTGGAAAATTTCCATCCTCTCGTATAAATTGCATTCTTGAATGAACTCCTTTCGAAAAAAACTAAAAAATCTAAAAAAGTACTTGATCAATATGGACCAAAATCTAATCAGCTCTAAGTTACGACGGGGCACATCGATTGCATCATTCATCATTCTGATTGCATTGTTACTTTTTCAGAAAACGTTAACGAAAAATTTGATAACATAAAAACGGCCATACGCACACACACACACACACACACACACACACACACACATACTAACAATTTGATAAAAATAGTCTAAAATGACTTCAATAACCATGAAACGTGAAGATCTGCTAAAAAATCGATTTTCGATTTTCGGGGTAATTACAGTAACTTCCCTATGAATCGGGAAGTTAAAAATACCTCATTCTATTTAAAAAAACAGAGTTGACCTTCATATCTCCTTGACGTCTCCACCTATAAAAAAATTAATGACATCAGATTACGAGCCCCTCGATATCAAGTAAGTTTGGTCTGATCCTTTTTTTTCTATCTTCAAAAGCAAGCGAGTTATTCAGGTGACCTGTTTTAGGTGTCGCACCCTGTATATGTATTATTTTAGATTAAAAAGGATTCGTTTATAGATGATATGTGTGTATTTTTATGGCGCTGTCAGATGAACTAGGCTGGTGATGATCCATTTTTACAATTAATTGAAGATATTCTATATAAAATAGAAAGTCGGTAAGTCGGTAAGGTAGAACGCGACATTGAAATGATAAAAATTTTTTTCAACTAGCCAAAAATCCTTCTGGCAATCGTCATTTTAGTAAAAAAAGAACCTGTTTTCAAAATTTCATCGAATTCCGAGGTGTACGGTAAACGGAAGTTTCGCCTGACATTCAACCCAGAAGAATGGAATAAATAAAATTCATCGTGTAAGATTCATTTGCTCTATTTCTCTACGCAAAATGTTCAAAAATATTCCCTTAAGCTGCTATACATTCAAATGTATCGCAATATTTGCAGGATCCCGAAACCATGATGGCCGCATATAATCGCCGTGTCCCGCAGAAAGCCATCAATCCGATGATAACGACAATGTACGTGTGCATCAGTGAAACCAAATAATATTTCTCGTCGTTCTTCGTGTACACTAATTTCAGACGCGAGTACACCATGTAGTCCTCTTCAGAGGAAGTCAAGGATTTTTACTTTGAAAGAAAGGCCGTACTTTTCTTCCCATTGCCCCATATACCTTTTTTCGCGGCGCGGGAAGCCTCTTACGGATACCCCTCCACTGATGTTGGTCGGAGGGGTATTTGGGGCTCGGCTCTCTCTGCGGCTGTTGGGCGAGAGATTATTTAATTAACTTAATTAATTACTTGCCGCCATACCCATAAACCCCCGCCACTTTTATTGTCCTTCCTCCTTCCCACATTCCTACTTCACCAAAGGCCCGCTATCCGCATTTCACAAGGTGCTAGTATGCGTCTCCCACACTCCTGTTCTTGCCTGTCATTGCTTCATATACCTGCCTCGCTGATTATCTGACTTGCCTCTCTAGGCTTCCCTTCTGGCGTTAAGGTCACCTGCTATAAAAATTCTTTTCACAGTTGAGCTTTAGTGAGTTAGAAAGGTTGAATAGTTCCTGGTAAAAGAGCTTCCTATTGTCAAATTTTGCATATACGCTGGCTATGTATAGATTTTTATTATTAGTTATTGCTATTTTAATAAGTGTATATTCTAATATTTCATTTACAAGTGATGAAGGGTAGGTGACCACCTCGTGTGGTAAGCTTCTTCTGATGATGATTGCCGTTCATCCGCCTTGGCTTGCATTGGGTCGGTCTGTTCTATAAATGTGGTGATTTTGTGCTTCTTGTTCAGCTTGGTCTCTGAGAGCAGCAGTGCGTCGTGGTCGTGGTCGTCTAAAAATTGGATGAGATCCAGTCGTCTTGCGTTTGAAATGATGGAATTGACATTGATGGAGCCAACACTAATCTTGTTTTTGATGGTTGTTGAGGGAGCCATTTATGCGGTGAAGAGTGAGCTGAATATAAATTCTATTTTACTTGTATTGACTGCTATCTGGTTAGGCATGGTTTGCAGCTGTGTGTTTAACATGGTGGTGAGTTCTTTTTTCAATTCTTGGATCCACGTAGGTGGGTGTATTTGTTCTTGTTCAGTATGGTGTGGTCTTGGTTATTGTAGCGTTGGGTGTTGTGCTGCCTGTTTGGTGCTGTGTTTACTGTGGGTATGGCATGGTGTTAAATAGTTGTCGGTAGAGTACGGTGTTGGGCAGATGCAGTTGCTTGAGCATAGGTGAGGTTTCTTCGTACCGTTGATGAGATTCTTAATAATTTGGTCATGGTGTTGTGGTTGGTGGCGGCGGTGATGGCCTTCTTTTTTCTAGGGCGAACTTCATGAAGGGGCATTCCTTGTACGAAGCAGGGTGTCCAGTTTGGTCACAATTGGCACATCGTAGGGCTACTCTGTCGTTCTGTTGGGTGATTGAGCATTTGTCCGGCTCATGGGACTGTGCGCACTTAATACATCTGTAGCCGAGGCTACAGTTGCTGCTCGAATGCCCTAGTCTTTGGCATTTCTTGCACTGAAAAATTGCTGGGCGTCTAAGGTATTCCCATCTAATTCTCTGGTGCATGAGGGTTTTAATTTTAAAAAGTTCCGCTGGTTTGCTGTCGGGAGATATTTGGATGAGGTGATGATATTTGTCCAGCAGGTCTTTGTTGAATGTAAATTTAGAGAGCTTGATAATGTTTATGTTTTGTAGGTTGAGTTCGTTGACTTCGGCTGTGATTTCCTCTGGTGTAAAGTTGCCTTTTATCCCTTTGATTAGAAGGGATTTTGGCTTGAGATTTTTTAGCGTGAAGGTGTAATGCTGGATATTGCATTCTTTGAGCTTGTTGATTGTTGTCTGGTGTTGTTCGATAAGGTCTAAGTAGATGGTATGGCTGTCGCTATATATTTCTTGGACTGTGAAGTCAGTTTTTGGGATGTTTAGGCCCTTGATTATGTTAGTTATTGTTATTAGATCTGAGTTGGTGACAAATATAGGTGGGGGCTTGGGCGCTTTTTTTTAGACTTGCCCCTTGGTTTGATGCCCCTGGGGGATGTTAGCCCTTGTAGCGTTGCTTTGGGAAACTGTTATTTGTGGGTCTACTAGGATTTGGAATCTGTTGTTCTGGTTTGTTTGCGGTCCTTTGGTCAGGAATGTCACTGGTATTCCTAATTGTCTTTTTGGTGAAATCCATGTATTGGTCAGTGAGGAGGGACCGATGTGGTTTGAGGTGTTGGGGGCGTCCGCCAGGGGTGTGAGTGGGGTTTGTCTGTTCCACGTGCTGCTTTGAGGTTAGGACAGATTTTTTTGTTGCTGAAGGCACCTTTGCTTTCTTGGAGTAGCGTTTATATTCTCTGGCCAGTTTCATGGAGTTGAGCTTGGCTATTTTTAGTTCTCTCCGTTTAATGGTCTAGTTTGGGTTATTGTTTTAGAGCCATGCGGTTGGGGGAATCCATCGATGTCGAGATCTGATGGCAAAAGTCGGATTGGGCCCCTTTAATGTGGAGGGGGAGCTGATTTGGCACAACACCATGCACACACGCACTGTATCTAGAGCACTGTACGTAGCAATAATTATGCCCCGCACGCGGGAGATAAACTGGTTAATTCTTTGATGCAGGTCTGCGCGCAACTCCGGGTTCATAACGTTCCCTCGGCCCAAACCAGGCACAAGCTGCCCTCGGCATGTTGGTCCTAGTTTCTGCCATGGCAGCTTGTGCCTGGTTTGGGCCGGGTTTGGGCCGAGGGACAGTGTTCGGATCTGGCACAACGATTCGCACGTGATGACCATCAGATGGCGTGAAAACAGCAGAGCGGTCAGAGCCCTGTTGCAGTTATGTTGGCGGGAGTGTACCGGTTGTTATTAGTGGGACGTGTGTTCCCTCTTGAAACTTAATGGCTAACGTTTTAAGGGTAGGTTAACCCTTTATCTTTTCATATGTATATACTAATAAATTTGTAACATTCTGCGGGGTACTCGAGGTACCCCATTTTTCCGTTACAGAGGCTGAAGACGCCGCCATCTGCAGGCCATTGTGTGCGAATCGGTGCGTCAGATCCGAACACTGCTGAGGGAACGTTACGAGCCCACACGATCATAAGTGCCCTAGTCAAAATCGAGCATTTTGGCTATCTGGGGATTTTCGTCTAATATTACCAGAGAGTAAATGAGAGTGCTCACGCCCGGGTTTTGGCCGTACCCATTATAGTGCTGTCCCCTAGTATAGTGCTTAGCCTGGATCAGCTCCTACATCGACTTTTCTAGTCCGGACAAGAACCTACATCGACTTTTTGATTCTCGCAAGAGCCTACAGCGAGTCGCTGTAAGCGACTCTCACATCGGACAAGATCCTACATCATTTTTGACCATCATCAGAACGTTTAGTTTATAATGTTTGATTCGTAGCACCCGCATTATATTTCCTTTCTATCGGAGAGTAAATGAGAGTGCTCACGCCCGGGTTTTGGTCGTGCCACTTTTGGCTGCACATCGAGTTTAGTCCGGATCAGCTCCTACATTGACTTTTCTAGTCCGGATAAGAACCTACATCGACTTTTTGTTTCTGGCAAGAGCCTACAGCGAGTCGCTGTCAGCGACTCTCACATCAGACAAGATCCTACATCATCTTTGACCATCATCAGAACGTTTAGTTTATATTGTTTGCTTCGCAGCACCCGCACCCGTATTATATTCCCTTTCTATAAAACAATTTTTACCTAAATGTTTTTTTCCAATTTTCGTCTCTCCCTCTCTCTCTCTTTCATGAAATGAAGGAAATCTTCTGTATTAAATTATTTATGCAGTTATCTGCAAAAAATAATTATTTAATAGGGTCAAATAAAGGAACAATTACAGAAGTAGACACGTTATACGGAATAAATAATTTTATTTAAACAAGAAAGATCAAACAACATTTTAGATCGACTTCCAACAAATTAGAAAATATACAAGGTACTATTTACAATTCCTTAAAATATTCCTTATAAGTACCTTAAAAAATGATGTTCAGTTTGGAAGTCGGAATAAAAGAAAGGCGACACAAAACAATATAATTAATCTAAAATCATCACACACATAAAAACAAATATAACACATAGACAAATTACAATTCAAATATTATAAAACAAATAAATAATTATTATAATAGATAGTAATTATTGATAGGAATGCAATAACAATTAACTAGGCGAATGCCGATGAAGTATTAACCTTCTGGCAGGCAGCGATGACAGCGATGACTCTGCAAATAGGAAAATGCATTTTATTATTCACTTTGGAGGTATTTTTTACTTTATTTAAATATAATCTGTTTATAAAATAACACAGATTATTTATATGTGTGATGTAGTTTCCTTTGTTTGAGTTTCTTCGTTGGTTGTTCTTTTGTTTGCTGTGCCTTGTATTGATTATCATCTCCCACGACCTAACCACTACTCACTATGTTCACATAATCTTCCCATTATAGAAGTCATCCAGAATTTGGTCTTTTCAGAACGGAGCCTTTACGTTCCCCCGACCATTATTTCGGGGGAGAGGCAGTTGTTTTGCAACTTCACCGAAATATTAATATACTCGAAAACTGTGCAGTTGATAAAAAAATGTCGTACGACATAAATTTTTGGAAATTTCATTTTCTACAAAAAAGGATTCTTGATACTTCGCCATATTTCGCATAGTTACCGAGATATTTGCAAATTTATAAAAATCAGGAAATCTACTTTACCGGCTAAACCAGGCCGATTCGACACGATGTTATATATACATTTTTTTCTTGAAATAATGATGATAACACTGATTTTACACATCAATTATTCCGAAGAGTGTAGGAAGGGCAACAAATGAGACACGAAGGGGACCGGTATAAATATTTCGGTTTTTCCCGGTATAAATATTTCGGTTCTTCCCTGTTACCGAGTAGAGTTCGAAAACAAGGTCTGTCCTTTACGGATCAACAACAATGTTCCGCCTTACAGTGGTCCCTCTCGTGCTCTGTTTTTGTCTGCTGACCCCCCTCCATTCGACATTCATAATGCCCTCCCTAAACTCTTGAGAAAAGTTTCGCGTAAAGTCAGTGTCGGTGGAACTGCGGTAGAGGGAACATCTGTAAAGATGTATCAATTCAAAGCTCGCGGTTGTTATCCATCACCCGCTGTGATGCGCGTTGAATTGATCGTACGTCCTTCAGCTTTCGGCACTGGTGTATACACGAAGTGAACTGCGCAGTTCGTCTCCGAATTGCCCAGTAACACACACTTCGCAGGAGAAACAGCATCTATGGTTGAATAAGTTAGTTCTAATTACATCTATTCAAATCCACCTATTCAAATTTCTATTTCATTTATTGAATTTGGTCGTAAAAGAGTAAAAACATAATGAATAAAATGAACAGTATTTTACTATTGCATTGTTTCAATATTTTAAGTTATATATTTCAATATTTCGATATTACAATATTACAATAATTCAGTAATTCAGTAATTTAGTAACTCTACTAATCAGTAATACAGTGTTACGAGCCGAGGTTTGGCAGCGTGCGGAAACCGAGGATTGTTTGGGATTTTAAGAGTTTTGGTATAAGTAGGAATAGTGCACTCCGAACCCACCGATGTTTCTTTCACCACCGGGTCGTCCGTGTGTGCGGAACAGAGGAGAACCCACCGATGTTTCTTTCACCACCGGGTCGTCCGTATAAAGGTGTACACTCCGGACCCACCGATGTTTCTTTCATCACCGGGTCGTCCGTGTGTGTGGAAGATTTGGATGCAGTGAAACTACCGTTTTACTGGTACACTCCGGAACCCATCGATGTATCTTTCACCACCGGGTCGTCCGTATGTGTCACTGTCGGTTAGGATAGGGTCGTGGTTCCGCCGGTTCGTAACTTATTTGAATTTGTTAGAATACACCTTGAGCGGCAAAGGTGTATTGTCGTAGGATGCTAACGACTGGGGATCGAATAGGAAAGGTTATGATTAAACTGAACTCTAGGTTTAAGTTTAACACACGATAATATAATCTTGAATCGAAAGGAATACAAATGTTTATAGTGTAACTTGTCGCGGTGTCGCGGACTAACCTCTCTGTTTACGCAACGAGGGATGCGGGGGCTATCTACTATAGAATCCCGGTTTTGGGATTCGTACCGGAAGAGATGTAACAGTTTTGCTCGAAAGAGAACTAATACCCGATCTTGCTCGACAGTAATCGCGACGTGACTCGACGCGTACAGTATAAAACTCTTGAGATGAAAGCCCGAATATGAAGGGATTCAATGCCCTTATATAGTCCCCAATATCGGCCTAGACAAGAGTGGGGACTATTGATAAAACAGGGTTCCCAGAAACGATGCAGATTGATGTATCGTCTCTAAGTGCCCCAAAATCCTAATGAGTGCCCTAATCTGAATGATTGCCCTGTTCTGAATAGACTCTTTATTTCGATGTGCAGCTCCAGAAGGGCCAAAGGTTAGCAACGGTCGCTGCCGCATACGTAACAACAGTAATTCAGATATTCTGATATTCTGATATTCAGATAGTTTGTAGTTCAGTAATTCAGTAATTCAGTTATTCTGTAATTCAGTAATTCGGTAATTCAGTAATTCAGTAATTCAGTAATTCAGTAATTCAGTAATTCAGTAATTCAGTAATTCAGTAATTCAGTAATTCAGTAATTCAGTACTTAGTGCCTCAGTAATTCTGCAACTCAGCTAATCAGTAATACAGTAATTCAGATATTCTGATATTCTGATAGTCTGATAGACTGTAGTTCAGTAATTCAGTAACTCACTAACTCAGCGATTCAGCAATTCAGTAATTCTGTAATTCTGTAATTCAGTAATTCAGTAATTCTGTAATTCAGTAATTCAGTAATTCAATATTTCGATATTCAATATTATTAGATTCTTTTAATGGCGTTACAAATTTCAATTTCATTTAACAATTTGGTCGTAAAGGAATAAAAATATTAAAATGAATAAAATATTTCAGTAATTCAATATGTTTAGACTCTTCTAAAATTCTTCTACAAATTTCTGTTTTAGTTATTCATTTTTTTGATGCTTGGACATAGAAAAATCCAAGAACCAGGGATCTTGGATGACAATAAATATCCCTTTTTCTAATTTTATCTCTTTTATATATTTTAGCGAACCGAGGACCTGTTCTTCACATTCACAGGGTCGCCCATATATACCGCTACCACACCGGTTCTTTCCCATTAGTTATACATTTGTCCATAATTCTAATCCATCTGTACAAATTATTCAATAAATTATTTCGCCCCGCTGCTAGGAGAGGAGGATCCTTTCCGCAATCTTCAGCCAAGTTAAATCTATTCCCTTTGTATCGTTGTACTTCGGATGCCTCAAACCCCACAGCATTTTAAATTCTCAATCCTCGGTACCCCTTCGGAAGGCAACCCGTTCCTCAATCTTCCCAACCCCTTCGGAAGGCAACCCGTTCCTCAATCTTCCCTACCCCTTCGGAAGGCAACCCGTTCCTCAATTTTCGGTACCCCTTCGGAAGGCAACCCGTTCCTCAATCTTCCCTACCCCTTCGGAAGGCAACCCGTTCCACAATCTTCGGTACCGAAAATTAAGGAACGGGTTGCCTTCCGAAGGGGTACCGAAAATTTAGGAACGGGTTGCCTTCCGAAGGGGTACCGAAAATTGAGGAACGGGTTGCCTTCCGAAGGGGTAGGGAAGATTGAGGAACGGGTTGCCTTCCGAAGGGGTAGGGAAGATTTAATTTGGCTGAAGATTGCGGAAAAGATCCTCCTCTCCTAGCAGCGCGGCGAAATAATTTATTGAATAATTTGTACAGATGGATTAGAATTATGGACAAATGTATAACTAATGGGAAAGAACCGGTGTGGTAGCGGTATATATGGGCGACCCTGTGAATGTGAAGAACAGGTCCTCGGTTCGCTAAAATATATAAAAGAGATAAAATTAGAAAAAGGGATATTTATTGTCATCCAAGATCCCTGGTTCTTGGATTTTTCTATGTCCAAGCATCAAAAAAATGAATAACTAAAACAGAAATTTGTAGAAGAATTTTAGAAGAGTCTAAACATATTGAATTACTGAAATATTTTATTCATTTTAATATTTTTATTCCTTTACGACCAAATTGTTAAATGAAATTGAAATTTGTAACGCCATTAAAAGAATCTAATAATATTGAATATCGAAATATTGAATTACCGAATTACTGAATTACAGAATTACTGAATTACTGAATTACAGAATTACAGAATTACTGAATTGCTGAATTGCTGAGTTAGTGAGTTACTGAATTACTGAACTACAGTCTATCAGACAATCAGAATATCAGAATATCTGAATTACTGTATTACAGATTAGCTGAGTTACAGAATTACTGAGGCACTAAGTACTGAATTACTGAATTACTGAATTACTAAATTACAGAATTATTGAATTACAGAATTACTGAATTGCTGAATTGCTGAGTTAGTGAGTTACTGAATTACTGAACTACAGTCTATCAGACTATCAAAATATCAGAATATCTGAATTACTGATTAGCTGAGTTACAGAATTACTGAGGCACTAAGTACTGAATTACTGAATTACTGAATTACAGAATTATTGAATTACAGAATTACTGAATTGCTGAATTGCTGAGTTAGTGAGTTACTGAATTACTGAACTACAGTCTATCAGACTATCAAAATATCAGAATATCTGAATTACTGATTAGCTGAGTTACAGAATTACTGAGGCACTAAGTACTGAATTACTGAATTACAGAATTACTGAATTACTGAATTACTGAATTACTGAATTACAGAATTACTGAATTGCTGAATCGCTGAGTTAGTGAGTTACTGAATTACTGAACTACAGTCTATCAGACTATCAGAATATCAGAATATCTGAATTACTGTATTACTGATTAGCTGAGTTGCAGAATTACTGAGGCACTAAGTACTGAATTACTGAATTACTGAATTACAGAATTACAGAATTACTGAATTGCTGTATTGCTGAGTTAGTGAGTTACTGAATTACTGAACTACAGTCTATCAGACTATCAGAATATCAGAATATCTGAATTACTGTATTACTGATTAGCTGAGTTACAGAATTACTGAGGCACTAAGTACTGAATTACTGAATTACTGAATTACTGAATTACAGAATTATTGAATTACAGAATTACTGAATTACTGAATTACTGAATTACAGAATTATTGAATTACAGAATTACAGAATTACTGAATTACTGAACTACAGACTATCTGAATATCAGAATATCAGAATATCTGAATTACTGTATTACTGATTAGCTGAGTTACTGAATTACTGAATTACTGAATTACTGAATTACTGAATTACTGAATTACTGAATTACTGAATTACTGAATTATTGTAATATTGTAATATTGTAATATTGAAATATTGGAATATATAACTTAAAATATTGAAACAATGCAATATTAAAATACTGATCATTTTATTCATTATGTTTTTACTCTTTTACGACCAAATTCAATAAATGAAATAGAAATTTGAATAGGTGGATTTGAATAGATTTAATTAGAACTCACTTATTCAACCATAGATGCTGTTTCTCCTGCGAAGTGTGTGTTACTGGGCAATTCGGAGACGAACTGCGCAGTTCACTTCGTGTATACAGCAGTGCCGAAAGCTGAAGGACGTACGGTCAAGTCAACGCGCATCACAGCGGGTGATGGATAACAACCGCGAGCTTTGAATTGATACATCTTTACAGATGTTCCCCCTACCGCAGTTCCACCGACACTGACTTTACGCGAAACTTTTCTCAAGAGTTTAGTGAGGGCATTATGAATGTCGAATGGAGGGGGGTCATCAGACAAAAACAGAGCACGAGAGGGACCACTGTAAGGCGGAACATTGTTGTTGATCCGTAAAGGACAGACCTTGTTTTCGAACTCTACTCGGTAACAGGAAAGAACCGAAATATTTATACCGGGAAAAACCGAAACATTTATACCGGTCCCCTTCGTGTCTCATTTGTTGCCCTTCCTACACTCTTCCGAATAATTGATGTGTAAAATCAGTGTTATCATCATTATTTCAAGAAAAAAAAAAAATATAACATGGTGTCGAATCGGCCTGGTTTAGCCGGTAAAGTAGATTTCCTGATTTTTATAAATTTGCAAATATCTCGGTAACTATGCGAAATATGGCGAAGTATCAAGAATCCTTTTTTGTAGAAAATGAAATTTCCAAAAATTTATGTCGTATGACATTTTTTTATCAACTGCACAGTTTTCGAGTATATTAATATTTCGGTGAAGTTGCAAAACAACTGCCTCTCCCCCGAAATAATGGTCGGGGGAACGTAAAGGCTCCGTTCTGAAAAGACCAAATTCTGGATGACTTCTATAATGGGAAGATTATGTGAACATAGTGAGTATTGGTTAGGTCGTGGGAGATGATAATCAATACAAGGCACAGCAAACAAAAGAACAACCAACGAAGAAACTCAAACAAAGGAAACTACATCACACATATAAATAATCTGTGTTATTTTATAAACAGATTATATTTAAATAAAGTAAAAAATACCTCCAAAGTGAATAATAAAATGCATTTTCCTATTTGCAGAGTCATCGCTGTCATCGCTGCCTGCCAGAAGGTTAATACTTCATCGGCATTCGCCTAGTTAATTGTTATTGCATTCCTATCAATAATTACTATCTATTATAATAATTATTTATTTGTTTTATAATATTTGAATTGTAATTTGTCTATGTATTATATTTGTTTTTATGTGTGTGAAATAAATGATTTTCTGATTTTAGATTAATTATATTGTTTTGTGTCGCCTTTCTTTTATTCCGACTTCCAAACTGAACATCATTTTTTAAGGTACTTATAAGGAATATTTTAAGGAATTGTAAATAGTACCTTGTATATTTTCTAATTTGTTGGAAGTCGATCTAAAATGTTGTTTGATCTTTCTTGTTTAAATAAAATTATTTATTCCGTATAACGTGTCTACTTCTGTAATTGTTCCTTTATTTGACCCTATTAAATAATTATTTTTTGCAGATAACTGCATAAATAATTTAATACAGAAGATTTCCTTTATTTTATGAAAGAGAGAGAGAGAGACGAAAATTGGAAAAAAACATTTAGGTAAAAATTGTTTTATAGAAAGGGAATGTAATACGGGTGCGGGTGCTGCGAAGCAAACAATATAAACTAAACGTTCTGATGATGGTCAATGATGATGTAGGACCTTTTCCGATGTGAGAGTCGCTGACAGCGACTCGCTGTAGGCTCTTGCCAGAAACAAAAAGTCGATGTAGGTTCTTATCCGGACTAGAAAAGTCGATGTAGGAGCTGATCCAGGCTAAGCACTATACTAGGGGACAGCACTGTAATGGGCACGGCCAAAACCCGGGCGTGAGCACTCTCATTTACTCTCTACTCTCTGGTGTAAGACAGTAAGGTGCAAGGTGCAACAGCAGTTTTAGTTGACGCTTATTACCAGTTATTCCTGTGTATTGTAAATGTTATATGTTCGTATTGACGTCTGATTTTGAAAGTATTAATTAGTGTGACAAGAAAAAATCAATCACCTAACATGACTTCGCCTGCAGCACCAAAGGTATTTGAAATTAGAAAGCTCATATTTTTATTATACGAAAATATGTTAGGTGTTCCATTAACTTTTCTATTATGGTCATGTGAACCGTGATAAGTACATTTTGAGATATATTTTATGTAGAGTATTATTCGTTGTATTAACATTTAACTGTTAAGATTTTATATATTTTAATGTTGTTGAATTGAATTGAATGGAATAATTGTATTACATATTTTATTTTCAGGCTGCAGTTGCGCAATCTATACAAGAATATAGTATACGAGTACCAAAGTATGTAATGCTGTTTATTGAAAATCTTAATAAGATTGATTGAAACTATAAATTTTTAATAAACTATAACTTATTTATAAATGTTATTTTGATAAATTAAACTTTCACATAAACTCTTTTCTGTTTTAAGTTAACTTTGTACATTACCGCTTTAATTCTGTCATAAAAGTTCAATTTTAATAGTTATTTTATACTGGATTAATAAAAGTTTCGAAGGAACATTTATTTCTTAACAGATATAATGAAGTAAAGTATATAAGTTTAAGCTATTTTTCACTTCCTTAGCACTTTTTAAGGATTTGCAAACAAGTTAAATATAGATGAGTATACAAGTTGTGATTTGCATGTAATTATTTTATTCTACAATTATGTTCCTTGTGAACACGGAATCCTAAACATATTTCATCTTACAAATGTTTGTATACAACTAGAACTCTATAGAATGATTTAAGTTTCAACCTCAAACCTATGTAATACTAAACGATAAATTTGTTTGGAAGTACTTTCACTTTTCTCATTTCCAAAAAAGTAAAAATTTTATATTTTTACATACATATATGAAGTAAAAGTTTCAGTGGATTTGTAACCATTTTCTTAGAACAGAAAAGTTAAAAGTCAGAAAATATATGTTATATCATAACTTATTGAAAATCCTAATAGTTTCCTTCAAGCCCTAATTAAAATATCTTCTTAAGATCATTGCATAACATCATATTTTTGTAGAAATAACAAAAAAAAGCACAATGTCATGCGTTTTAATGCAACGTTGAATGTTGACTTTTCGAAATGGTCACAAGTAAAGATGGAACGTGAGAATAACATGAAAGAATATAAAGGTGTAGAAGAGGAAATGCCAAAATTTGGAGCAGGATCAGAATTTGGACGAGATGCGAGAGAAGAAGCAAGAAGAAAAAAGTTTGGTATTACTAGTAGGAAATACAAGCCAGAAGATCAACCATGGATCCTTAAATCTGGTGGAAAAACTGGAAAAAAATTTAAAGGCATAAGAGAGGGAGGTGTAAGCGAAAATGCTGCTTACTATGTTTTTACACATGCAGCTGATGGAGCCATTGAAGCTTTTCCATTACACGAGTGGTAAGATAACTTTTATTATGCAATGGCAGTTGTTTGGTACTGCAATATGTAGAACAGAGACTCCTATTGCCAGTGTATCTAAATAAACGAGTACACGTGTAGAAAACGAATCCGGATATTAATCCGTGTAATATTAAATACAGAGTTGCCCATGTTTTTTATTGCAATCTTGCTTGCTTCTTACTTCTTGTAAACATAAAAATGGGACTTATGAGGGCAATTGCAGCTTAGATTAATCTTTTATCTAGCGCTTTTGACTAGTGAAAAAACGTGTCTACCCCTTAATTCCTTACTACTTGGTTCACGTGCCATGTGTACACGTGTATTTTAGTACCTGTTCAAAACCGCGATCTCTAATGTAGAATGAAATATTCTTTTGTTTAGGTATAACTTCCAACCTATTCAGAGGTATAAGGCATTAAGTGCAGAAGAAGCAGAACAAGAATTTAGTCGTAGAAATAAAGTAATGAATTATTTTCAATTAATGTTGCGAAAGAGACTTAGAAATGACGAAGAAGGTGCAGATGATGATGAAATAATGGAAGGTGGTAAGGGTAAGAAACCAGGTAAAAAGGAGAAAGATTTGAAAATATCTGAGATGGATGAATGGATGGACACTGATGACGATGACTCTCTTAGTGATGATGAAGAAACTAAGAAAAAGTCTGATGACGAAGAAGATAACAAGAAGAAGAAAAAAGGCAAGGGTAAGGGTAAGTATCAAATGCATACTTCTTAAATATCCATGCAAAAATCATGTACAGGATGCTTACGCTATTGCTAGCCAAAGTTTTTCTTGGAAATAGTAAATATTAGACAAAGAAAATAAAAGAGGTAAAAGAAACCAAAATATTTGAAACGTTTCTTCCATTTCCGACCTTGTATGATCATGAAGGTCATTGTGTCGTACACGAATAAATGTAACTGGACACATGCTTTACCTCCTGTCATAGTTTCTTGAGTTACATTCGTCACAAAGATTTTAACACAGTCTAACAAATATGAATGTTATGTGTTTCTTTTTAGATGAAACCAAATTTGATTCAAGCACATGTTGTCTTATGAAAATGACAAGATTTAATTTATTTATACTTTACATGGTTCTTATTGTAATGCGTGCTATAGTAAAGATATTAATTAAATCATTTCTTATGAAATCACCTTTATAATTTCACTAATTGCAAAATAAAAAATCTAGAACCAGTCTAAAAAGTTGAAGGTCATCTTCATTTCGAAAACAATAGTGTAAACACGAAAAAATTACATATGCCATTGCGTTTGAACATCCTGTATAATTCTGTTCAGAAGACATGTAATTTAAGGCAAATGATTTGTAATGCTGGTATTCAATACTATAAGCAAATTATAAACATTATACGTTTCAGTTGACCAAGTTACTGTAATATTATATAAGTGTGTCTATCAGTTGTGTCTCAGAAAAAGAAACGAAAACAAAAAGCATCAGATTCAGAAGCGTTCGAAGAAAGTGATGACGGCGACGAAGAAGGCAGAGAGTGTGATTACATTTCTGATTCCTCGGATTCTGGATCAGAATTGGAACAGCAAAAAGAAATTAAGTCCGTTGCAGAAGAAGATGCATTAAGGAAATTACTTGCATCTGATGAAGAAGAAGATGATGAAGAGCAGACAGACAAAAAAGAGGGCGATGAAGATAAAGATGAGGAGGATGAACACAAAGAAAAAGAGGATAAGGTAGAGGATAATATATATAATCATAATAATATTATTTGAATGATTAATTACAACATGAAAGTATTGTTTCTTTCTTTTTAATATTTTAGGATAAGGATAAGAATAGTAAAGATTCCGAGAAGAAAAAGGATAAGAAAAAGAAGAAAAAGCTTTCTAAGAAGAAAGACCTGAAGAAGGCATCAGGAAAGGATTCGTCCAGTGACTTTTCTAGTGATTCAGGTTCGGAATCTGATACAGCTAAAGAAAAAGACAATAAGAAATCAAATAGTGCACACAGTTCGAGGTCCGCAACACCCACTCCTGTAGTGGCAGGAATGTCTGACCCATTAAAGAGAAAGCAATCTGGTTCTCCAGATTTGTCGCAATCGAAAAAATTGAAATTGGATAATTTCAATCTGGTACCAGTGAGTTCTTACATACCAGGAGCTAGGTATGTGTTCTATTTACTTCGCTACTTACGTTAAATTATGAGTAGACTAAGGATCTTTATGCAAAATAAAGATTTTATTCGTCAATTACAAGACAAAGGAACCATATAGAAATTTCATTCTGTCTTTAGCAATTTTAGTAAATTGAAAATAATATGTGGACGTTCTTAAATCGTTCTAATGTTTTTACTATTTTAAGTTACATCCTCCTATTTTTGTCATAAATGCATACAATCCGCAGTCTACTTATGAACAAGAAACTATGATCATGAGGCATAAGACAAATCTAGTTAAAGATGAATCTATTCAGTCGAAATGCTGTGGTTTTTGAAAGATCTATTTTTATTAAAGAAACTAATTTGAATCAATTTTACTTTTGTTCATTAAAATGTTAGTACGTGAAAAATATGATAAACATTAAACTCGACCATACAGTATTAAATTTATGTATATTTGACGGTAATCTAATATTTTATATAACATATAATATTTAGATATAAGTACAAATTTCATTTGTTTGTTTACAGCGAATCTGGCATAACAGAGGATGCTGTCAGACGTTATCTTATGCGTAAACCAATGACAACAACAGAACTTTTGCAGAAATTCAAATCGAAAAAGACTGGTCTTACATCTGAACAATTAGTTAATGTGATGACTCAAATACTGAAGAAAATTAATCCTACCAAACAGACAATAAAGAATAAAATGTATTTATCTATCAAAACACAGTCGAATTGATATTAGTGAAATAATTTAGTATTTTACTTCAATACTTATTTTATCAGAGACAAAATAAATATTGAAGTATACGATAAAACTTTGTAACTTGTAAAATAATAAAATAATTTGTTTAACAACGCAACTGTAATTGTTTTATGTACTTTATTTTATGTACAATACTTTCGTGTATTATGTCTTGTTCAGTTCCGGTAAATCTATGAATACAAAAACCATAAACAGATAGCGGATCTTTTCGTTAAATAAACATTTTTTATCCGAATTACAATAACCTCGAGTGCAATAGAAATTTATTTTGTCTCTTAATACGTTTAATAGGTTGAAAATAATATAACAGTATATTTAAATTCTGATTTGTTTATAGTTCTAAATTACACAAACTCATTTTTGTTATTAATGCATAAAATCCGCTGTCTGACCATTAAATACACTAATAAAAATTGTACAAAAAATGTGACGTATCTTGTATGTGCAATAAAAAATAATATGAAATGCCACAAATGAAATATATGCAATATGTTCCAGCTTACAAATTAAAGATACAAAATGTTTTAAAATTACAAGTAAATTGTGTACAAGGAATTAAATTTTCTAAAGAAAATTGTCTACATTTCAGCTTCAATCATTGTCAATTGTTTTTATCGATTTGTAATGGAATAGTTTTGAATGTCTACGTTTTATAAATTAGAAGAATTGTCTTTGAACGGGACTCTCAAAATGGATTTTTCGTTGAATTATACTTAAAATTTATTTTACGATCTTAATCATTTTATTAAGAACGAAGATTTTTATTATAAACGACATTTAAAATAAGTTGTAATTACACTACAAAGAATTTGTGAAAGTATAGCACATACACTAATATGTTGGAAATATAAATGTAAATAGAAAAGTTGTTACTTAGATTTATATATATTTAGAAAGAATTCTTTGAATTTCTATTAAATACACATTTCTTTTTTTCATCTGTAATACAACGTATTTGAATGATAACTGAATATATAAATAATTTAAAACGATTCAGAATAAAACAGAATAGATAAAAGAATTAATAAAATAAATAAAACATCTGTAGCAGAATGAATTACCGAAATATCGTTATCCATTGCATAAGATTAATTAAATATATGATATTGTGCAAGTTATTTGTAATGTTTGAACTCTTTATAACTTATCTATTGAAACTTCAAAAAATATATGGGAATTAATAGTTATGATATAGATAAATTGTTCAGTGGCACTTTGAATTCTTGGAAAGTTTGCTATGAATGATAGTTAGCATTCTATCTTGTTCATCTTGTACGTATATTTTCTTATCCTTGTCGGACATATTTACATATGTATATGTATATATATAACACGTGTGTGATGGGGCAAGAAATAAAAAATAATAATCATCCAATTAAAACCGTTTTTAAGCCTTAAAGTTCTCTATTAATACAAATAAATTTTGCGAGTTTCAAAGCAATTCTACATGTATTTAATAATAAATTCGATTTTATTGTAAAGGGATCGATATTCAATCGATTGCTTGTTGTGTAGATTCATAATGTGAGATTTGAATATGAATCAGAGCGATTGTGTCTGTTAAGTCACGTGTCTTAGGAAAGTTGGAGCCTGTAGATAATTAAATGGCTACGAGTTTATCAGTGATGTAGTAATACTTTTGCATTGACCCCTTTGACCTGTGTAACATCAAAACAGCAATATAGGAGCGTCACATTCAAAGTAAAAGTCAACGCGCTGCATCATCGAAAGCCAGCTTGCTACGTTACTGTGTATTTTCTATAAAATCGTGAATACAACAAATTCTAAACCGTCATTATACCCTTTAAAACATTGTTTATTCTACTTAATGAAGATACTATGAGGATTTTGCGATTATGCAAGTGTGAATTTAGTACACGCGCTTTGTCAACAGTATGTATAACTACGTTCGTTAACATATGTACTAGTATAAACAAACACTAAAACATTCGAGAATTTACTAAAATAAAATTAGAAACACTGAAATTTCGAGTTGTGTCAAAACTTCAACAACCAGATTGACATTTTAATACTCACATTTTACCAATCAGGTGTAACACTAAATATGAATTTCAATGTCCACGTCAGAAATCAAATTTCACGTGTGCAAATCGAATATATTGTAAAGTCTAAACTTAACAAAGAAGTTAACATTTCGTCAATCATATTTAACCGTTTGCACTGGAGATATTTTAACTCAGAAATTAAACATTTCTTCCGACTTGCAATTAGAATATTTTCATTCCCCATGATCTTTGAAATTCTATAGATACGAAATTGGTACAATACCTGATACAATTCTTAAATGTTTAGTAATTGTAAAGTGTAAACAATACTTTGAATGGTACAGCAATTCTAATGGTTAAATTTTGATAACATCATCCACTTCAATATCGTCCAATTATTGCCTTTCTAATATCGATTGTTCCGTTCGTTTCTTTAACGATAAAAATATGTACATTATTTTTTGAACGATAACGAAAGAGAAATTTGAATTTGAACGACCAATTAAAATTCGAAGCAGTTCTATAGAAATAATTTCAGTAAATAGCTCGCGAAGTGTTACAGAATTACGATTAATTTGAAGTTCCTCTTGCAGGACCTTAAGGGTAAAATAATCGCGATTAGAAGGGAGGATCAGTCAGTATGGGAACGAAGAGCACCCCTAGCCCCTGCGAATGTTCGTCGATTAATTAGAGCAGGAGTGAAAGTGATCGTGCAGCCGAGCAACAGAAGGGCTTACCCTGCGCAATCGTATCAAGCAGCAGGTGCTATATTGCAAGAAGACATTAGCTCTGCCTCTGTGATATTCGGAGTGAAACAAGTCCCTGTGGATCAGCTTATATCCAACAGAACTTATTGCTTCTTTTCCCACACGATCAAAGCGCAAGAGAGTAACATGCCTCTCCTGGACGCGATCTTGGAGAAGAATATACGTTTGTTGGATTATGAAAAATTAACGGATGTCAATGGGCAAAGGGTGGTCGCTTTTGGGAAGTATGCTGGCGTGGCTGGCATGGTGAACATATTGCATGGACTTGGATTGAGACTACTGGCACTTGGACACCATACACCCTTTATGGTACGTACGGTAATGTCTCGATACACGGGGTGTCCTGCTAGCTCTGTTACGAATATCAAAAGATCAGTTATTTCATTCGTGGCGAATACATATTATCAGTCGGAAATCATTTTTTCCTCAAAACTTCTCTTCGAAATTTCATTGATGCTGTTTTTGTATGGGACCACATATTTCTATTACTGCGATGTGATACCCGACGTCTAGACGAAGCAAACGACCTACAATACCATGACCTTCGGGCGACCTTGAGTATGGAAGATTTACAGAAATCACCAGAAATGCTCACTGATATGCGACGCTCTTTTCATAATCGAACCCAGATAGCACAAAGCTGGTTGAATGACGTCTTTTATACGCCTGCCGTAAGCTGTAAGTCTGTCTTAAAGACGTACGCAAAGACGTTTTCTTGTCTTTCTCTCGTCTTTAATTGGTTTTTGTTACAAATGTTACGTCTCACGTACCGCTTTTATACGACTTTCTCGCGACCTACGGACGCCTTTTTGTGTGTTACAAAAGTCGTCTAGAAGACGTAGGTCTAAGACCTTTTTTTTGGCATCTTTTAGGCGTCTTTTAGGAGTCTTTTAAACAGCTCTTAAGCATCGTTTTCAGGCGCATTAAATCTTCAAATTTAATAAAAAATTTTTAAAATCAATAGAAATCTATATAAAATATATATATATTAAATTTGATAAAAAATTTTTAAAATCAATAGGAAATATATATATAATAATAATAACATAATAACATATATAATAACATATATATATAAAATCAATAGAAATCAATATAAAAGATATATTTATTAAATTTGATAAAAAATTTACAAAAAATTTATATATATTCTATATATATATTCTATATATATATAATAATAACATAACAACATATATATAAAATCAATAGAAATCAATATAAAATATATATATTAAATTTAATAAAAAATTTTTAAAATCAATAGAAAATCTATATATATATATATATATATAGCTATAGCGAACGGAGTCCGACTCTGCGACAGGTCCCGCGAGGCGTGGTGTCGCCATTGGTCGACTCAGAATCAATCCGCTGTAGCCGCGCTCTAATTGGTCCGTGTTTTTCGTTAATAACTCCTAAACAAAGTCACGGACACCATTTTTGTAAAGGAAAATGTCGCTTCAAATGACCCAAGGAACCTCCCATTTTCGGCTCCTAGGGTAGTTTTGGGACACCCTGTATATTAATATTGATAGACATTGATATAGATTTTCTATTGATTTAAAAATTTTTTTGTTAAATTTTTTATCAAATTTAATATATATATATTTTATATTGATTTCTATTGATTTTAAAAAATTTTTATTAAATTTGAAGATTTAATGCGCCTGAAAACGATGCTTAAAAGCTGTTTAAAAGACTCTTAAAAAGACGCCTAAAAGATGAAAAAGAGAGGTCTTAGACCTACGTCTTGTAGATGTATATTACTACTAATATATATTACTACTTTCATGCACTGCTTCAGGGAATATTTCAGTTTGTCTTCGAAAAGACCTTATTACAATTCAGAAATTTTTATGCAATTGTCAGGATTCGAACTCGGGACTACCGTTTAACTTCATTATATGTTTCCTCGTCGATCCATGTGAACCTACAATGGTACATTAATTACTTTTTATTTCCATGGGCTCAAATCATATCAAATCATACAGTGATTAGAAGAGATCTTTTGTAATAATTATAAACGTCTGTTAAAATATTTTTTAGGTAAAAATCAAACTACTTGTTTTTAATGAAGCATATATACATTATTTATTTATTTATTATTGCCTCAATAAAAATTAAGCTTTAAAATTAGCTTGAATAAATGCTATATTGTCAATAAGATCTTAATTTTGTATGATTTCCCTTGGGATGATTTAATACATGCTAAATATTTGTTCTTTGAAAGATTTAACAATCTGTAAATAAAGGAGAACTTGACTATTTTGCACAAAATCAATAAACTGTAAACTCTAGCTAATGGAAATGTGTAAGGTTGTTTGAAGAGAAGGTGTGACTAATGTATGCGGTAACAAAATAAGGTATAAGCAGAAATGAGAGGCAAAAACGCCACCTTTCTTCAGCTGTAAAGACGACGCGCCCAAAAAGACGACTTTTAAGATATGTAAAGACGTCTCTTTGGCGACCGTCGTTTTTACTGCAGAAATGAGACGCATAAAAGACGTCTTCCTTCGGCTGCAAAAAGACATCTTTTTAGACGTGTAAAAGACGTCTTTATGGGACGTAAGTCGTAAAGCTGTAAAAAAGACGAGAGCACGACGACTTAAAGACGTACTGTGCTATCTGGGAATTTATAAAGTTTAGAAGTTAACTGAAATAATATTGAACAATTATTATTAGACTGCGGATCTTTATGCATTTATGTAAAAATTAAATAGAAGAAATTTAAAATTGTTGGAAAATTTAAAAACTAGATGTCAATATATGATTTTTCCTCTGTTAGATTCAATTAATTTCTACATGCAATCGATAAAGACAATTTTTATTTTGCATAAAGATCCGCAGTCTTTTTATTATAATAAATTGTTATATTACTTCATAATATAAAATATATGTCACATGCAAAACCAACACCAATGATCTTAAATTTCTAAAAGAGGGGATTGGGAAAAAATTATTCTCGCCATAATGTGTGTCCCCTAGAACCAAATAATTTGTCCTTTTGTCATTTTCGTAACACAGAAAATAGCGATAGTCACCTTGGCAACAGAGTTAGAGGGACATCCTGTATGTACGTCGTATTTGTGAAAAATTTTATAATGTATTTGTGTTAAACGCGAGAAACTCATTCGAATGCTACTTTGCCACGATTGTTCGAAGACCAGGAAACGTGGCACAAGAAAAGAAAGTTGAGTTGAGCAGAACCTCTAACATCGTGAACATACAACATACTTCTGCGAAGCTTCTTGGTTCTGTTACTTCACAGCAACAAACTAGCTTTACACGCATTTTTCTTCTTCAATGTAAACTACTTCCTAAAATATAATTGTCTAGATTTCCAACGGTAATCATATATTGGAAGATTAAGTTGCATTTTTACATGTATCAGCTTGTCTGTACACACGCCGACTTTCCGTTCGTTCCCATCACTAGCTGCCGCAAAGGTGGTCGCTGCGCCGCACAGTGGGGAAACTTGACCTAACTCGATTCAAAAAGGAATAACTTTCGATAGAAATGAGATAGTGCAATGAAATTTTTTTTCCATACAGCTGAAACTTCACAGAATATGGGAAAAATAGGGCGATTATGGTACGAATGTTTTTTAACCTCGAAAAAATTCGTCAAATTTGCGCAATTTCGAGGAAATTGTAATTTTTCCAATACCACGCGCGGAAAAAATTTTTTTGGAACATGCTCTACATCATTTCACGTAGATTTTTTCACGCTGATTTCAAATCTGGTCTCAAAATTTTTCTACGATCTCAGAATTTTCCAAAATGTCGAATTATTGTTAAATAGTTAAACTTTTATTTTTTCAAGGTTAGGAAACATTCGTATCATAATCTCCCTATTTTTCCCATATTCTGTGAAGTTTCGGCTGTATGTAAAAAAAATATCATTGCTCTATCTCATTTCTATCGAAAGTTATTCCTTTTTGAATCGAGTTAGATCAAGTTTCCCCACTGTGCGCCGTTCCTGGTCAAACCGAGCGATCGCCGGCATACTTTATTTTTTTTAGACTGTTCCACCAAACGGACACTTCTGAGATTTTTATACAAAATAGATTAGCATCACAGCAATTTTTTAGAATTTTTTGATAGGTGTCAACCCAGGGGAAGATAGTTAAAAAAATCCACAAAAATTAATCAAGTATTTTCAACTATACATAATTAGCAAAATACTCTGAAAAAATCTGAAATATAGAGTGCATCTATATCTTTCGTTTGTCGGTTATCCCATGTCGATATCTTTTCTCGTTTTGGAGCACATTACGTTTAAGTGCAGGGGAATTTATCACAATATCACCCCTATCGGTGGGGGTAGACATTTGAAATTTTACACAATGTTTATTTTAGATATAAAACGATGTTCTAAGACAGGAATCAGGAAATTTAATTATGCTATTTAAATTAATATATGAAACATACCTTTAAAATTTATAATAAAATGGAATCAACCTCTCGAACTATATATAATATATTTTAAATTTTCATCAAGTACCTACAGACATCGTTTCATTTAAATTGTGTTACTTAACAACTATTGTAAATTATGTAAATAAAACGTATACTATTGTTTACTAGATACATACCTTAATGTAATACCTTATTGTGGATATCATTTTTTGATTAGGAATGAAGTTATAATAAAAAAAAGTAAAAATCTCATAGTGTCCGAATATTAAAGTTACTCACTGTAACTAAAAACTTTTAGAAAATGTCTTTATTATTTTTGCATGTAACCTAGTAAATTACAATTTTTGAAAAATCTTGATTTTATATAATTTCATAAAACAATGCATTTAATGATTATATAAAATGAGGTCGTTTGGTAGAATCATAAAAAAGTTATTCTGTTTTAAAGGGTGACTGCTTAGTTTCGTGACTCACTGTAAGGGACATTTCGGTCCCACAGTTTTCACTTATATCGAAACATTCCTTCACAATTCAAGTGTCAACATTAAATTGCAACGGGTTGATTAGAAAACTAATTTAGATTTAAATGATTAAGTTTAAAATAAAGACTTCTAATTCGACCTTTCTTATCAATAAATATTTAAATTGGAGATATTTGTTAAAATTGACGTGAGGAAACCAAAAATTTGGAACTCCTTTTTTATATTAGGTTGTCCCAAATGTTTCTTTCGGAAAGTGTTCCTTTAATATTGCTAAATAAATATTAGATTGTCTTAAAGGTTGGTTTTCGATTCGTGCACATAATGCAAATTCATGTTAGGAAGTACTATAACAGTTCCTTTAATATTGTTAAATAAATATTAGATTATCACAAAAGTTGGTTTTCGATTCGTGCACATAATGCAAATTCATGTTAGGAAGTACTATAACAGTTCCTTTAATATTGTTAAATAAATATTAGATTATCACAAAAGTTGGTTTTCGATTCGTGCACATAATGCAAATTCATGTTAGGAAGTACTATAACAGTTCCTTTAATATTGCTAAATAAATATTAGATTGTCTCAAAAGTTTGATTTTCGATTCGTGCACATAATGCAAATTCATGTTAAAAAGTACTATAACAGTTCCTTTAATATTGCTAAATAAATATTAGATTATCTCAAAGGTTGGTTTTCGATTCGTGCACATAATGCAAATTCATGTTAGGAAGTACTATAACATTGACATAAAGATTATCGCATTTTTTTTATTTGTTTAGCAACATTAATTAAATAATTCTGTAGATTTGACGAGAAAATGCCGAAAAATCCAAGTTTTAGTCTTAGGATCCACTAGTTCAAAAGTTATGCGTGTTTAACTCTTGGCCGGATCAATTCCTGTACAGTTACAGTGGTTAGAACGCCTTTATCCCCTAAAAAGTCGTCGAAAAGAAAAGAAAATTTATATTTTTTAAATATATTTTACATATTGATTACAAGCGAATCAAATTCCATTTTATTTAAGAAGAAACGCGTGGCATTGAAGAGCAACTCCCTTAGCTGTTTTTAAACTTAAACACACATAACTTTTGAACCATTCGATTCCTATGACTAAAACTTAGATTTTCCGCATTTCTATCGTAAAAATCTACAAGATTCTATTAAAAAAGTTGAAAATTTCTGGTTACTTCGGGTAAAGTTTAGCCCAACGGCAGTGTTATGATAATTCTGGTATATACTTTTCATTTACAAGTTACATAACCGACCCTAGCTTTTACTAAACCCCTTTAAATGTTTTATGTGTTGAGAGTAACAAATCATTCTACTAAATTGAGAAATAAAGAATAGTATGAAACTTTTACAATTAAAATCGAACAGAAATGATATTCTGATTTCAAAGATTTGAATGTAGAGTTCGATTTATAATTCGAGTTGATCTTAAATTAAATTACAAATGTTAATACTTATTTAGCACATTGGACCAGCGCATAACTACAGGGATTCGGCAATGGCACGACAGTCAATACGAGATGCAGGATATGAAATTGCATTGGGTGCCATGCCCAAATCAATTGGACCCCTGACTTTCATTTTTACTGGTAGCGGTAATGTTAGTCAAGGTGGTCAGGAGGTTTTCCAGGAACTTCCACACGAATACGTACCACCAGAAATGTTGAAGAAAGTCGCTGAACATGGCGGTAAGTAAATTTAAAATTAAAACAAATCTTTAAGGAACTACATACCTTTGGATAGTTGAAATTACGGTGAGAGAAATTCAACCATTCTTTCTGTATATAAAATGATGTTTCGTAGGGGTTTTGGCTAATGCACATTTTTTAAATTTTATATCAAAGTACACAAAACAGCTACTCTTTAAAATAAGTGCAGCTATTTAAACTTTACATTAAAATACACAAAACAGGTACTCCTTGAAATAAATGCAGTTATTTGAGCTTAAATAAATAATTCTTGACTTCAATCTTCAGCTTCTTTTGTGCATAAAAAAAAGAAAATATAGAAATAAAAACTCTGTGTCGTCAAAGAGCAGATAACAGTTTTAAGAATGTTATAGCAACATTTTATCGTAATTGGTCCACTCTTTCAGATATTTCTGACACTGAGTTTGAAAACATTCAAATCTTACAAGCTGATACTATTTTTGTATAATTAATGTTTCTTATTTTATCGAAGGTATGTAGCCCCATAAGAAAAGGTTCGTTAATATTATAAATACATATGACAGTTTTATCAGTATACATAGAATCTAGTAAACATAACCTAACATGTTCTACAATAAAAATTTGTCGAAATTGTACCTGTTGAATATTTTAAACATAACTATTTTGTATTGCAAAATGTGTATATTGTCATTCTGCCATTTTTGATTCCTCGTACAGAGATAAACAATGCGACTGAAAAGATTTCAGACTACGTGTACGCAACACAATATCACATGCAAGATTATTTTAAATGATCTGCATTTATAAATACAAGTGTTTTATCTCTTCTAAATGATAAACATATTCTACATATGTTTACATTTTAATCATTTTGCACGGGTGTTAAAATGATTTGTTTTAAATTTGTTTAGATATGACATGGACAGTTATATTTGTACATATCAATGATTAAAAAGACATTGTTAAAAATACAGTAATGTCCCATTCCAAGTTCATCTACCATGAAGCTTGAGCTGCCTCGGTCGCCCAGTAGTGTAATCATGGCACTTAAACCGATACCGGGTCGGGAGTATCGGTGTGAACCACTATTAATCCAATTACAAAACTTCTTTATTTTTCATTATTTTTTATTGCACTTTCACCAACTTATTTGTGACATTTTTCTGATTAAAATGACGCTAAACACGATATAATTTCAACAATATTTAGTTAACTTACAAGGGAACATTATTCAGTTGATACAAACCGATTTTGATGAAACTTATGTGAGATATAGAGTGTGTTCGACTACAGGTGGGAGAAAATTTAACGCTTGGTTCTTAACGATGATATAAGACGAAAATGAAAAAATTCGATTTTTTTTAAATTGAAGACAATTCAAGAAAATTTTAACAAAGGTTTTTTGTTTATACAATATATTAAAAGTTTGATATGTTTTTGTAGTTTCTTGTATTTATTGTTAGTTAATTTTAATGTAAATTTTGGTATGTGATCTTTGATCCAAAATAGGGGATACGTGTTTCAGGATTTTCTTTTATTTGCCATTTAATAATAATTATGTATAATGAAAGATAATCTTGCACCAGGCGGAGGAAGGAATTCTGGCGGTAATTATTTAGATGTTGGGCTTCCTCTCAGATTTTGATGAAATTTAAATGTTATAGATTTCTACGTTTTGTTATAGATGTCTATATGATAAAATAAAATGAAAGAAAATCCTGAAACACGTATCCTCTATTTTGGATCAAAGATCACACACCCAAATTTACATTGAAATTAACTAACAATAAATACAGGAAACTGCAAAAAATATCTAAATTTTAATATATTGTTTAAACAAAAAACGTTTGTTAAAATTTTCTTGGACGACTACATTGTCCATTGAGAAACACATAATTTAAAAAAATCGTATTTTTTCGACCACTGGTTTCCGAGGTATCTCAAAAAATATTATTATTATTATTATTATTATTTATTTTATACGGACCGAAGTCCTTTAATACAAATGTTTGCAGTTAATGTAGAATAACAGAAAATAATCTTAAACATAAGTCTTAATCTAAAATATAAATTAATTAATTATGGACAGTGCGAAACTAAACTAATGCAGGTACTATTATCGAATAGTACGGCGCAATTTTGTTTTGAAAGCCTGTAACGTGCCATTGAAAAAATCAATATTGCTATAAAATGTGTTGGAGTTAGCAATAACTCTTAGCAATAATATTGTTTTGATCCCCAACTTTGAGGGCTGTTTTCACCCCTTCAGAGTGGATGGTTGCCGATAAAAAACACGTGTCAAATATTTTTCGAAGAACTATACAGGGTGTCTCAAAATAAGTGTAACTCCCGGAAATAGGAGGTACCTTGGGTCATTTGAAGCGACATTTTCCTTTACACAAATGGCGTCCGCGGCTTTGTTTAGGAGTTATTAACGAAAAACACGGACCAATCAGAGCGCGGCTACAGCGGATTGATTCTGGTTCGACCAATAGCGACACCACGTTAAGCGGGACCTGTCGCCGAGTCGAACTCCGTTCGCTATAGCCGAGTTCTGATTGGTCCGCGTTTTTCGATAATAATTCCTAAACAAAGCCGCGGACGCAATTTTTGTAAAGGAAAATGTCGCTTCAAATGACCCAAGGAACCTCCCATTTCCGGGAGTTACACTTATTTTGGGACACCCTGTACATAGTAAATTATTATTTTACAAAAAATGTCACTAATTCACGAGCACAGAAATTAGCTAGCATAATATGAATTACATAGAACAGGATTGTTTTCGTTGTTACTTTTTGACAATTAACGTATACATTTTTTTTGTAACAAGATATCTGAAATACGTCCGTATTAGGCTTACATCCTGCCAGAAGAAGTTACACCTCAAAAACCTGAAACTGGTCATTTTAATCGATGATGGCAGGTTCAGTGTTAAAAATAAGTAAAAAGTAAAGAAATTTCAATATTGCACTAGTATTGTCTTACTGATAGGCTATTTTTTTACGTCTACGTTCGACGCGGTCGATGAAGCCACAAAAAATAGTGCCCTGTTCCGCTCTATGTCACAACACAGAACCAAGAATTTCATTCTACGAAATAATTCGTAAAAAATAATTATAAATTAATTCGTAAATTAAAATAAAAAAAAAATTCGTAAAATCTGCTTATTTTCTCCCTGGAATCACCAAAAAAAGTTTCATTAAAATCGGCGACTCCACAGACGTGATCTCCCCTTGTAAGAATAAGTAGAAACGGTAAATAATGAACAGACACGATCGAAGAATACATATTTACTATGCACAGCACACAGTGGTGAGTGGTGAGATGTCATTAAGTAATAGTTCAAACTATAACTATAAAAATTAGCTAAAAAAATTAATTTTAACGTTGTTGAATTATATATTTAGTTCAGTTTTCTTTCATTCAATCACTGTGAAATGTCATGCCTATTTCTTCCTATTGTATTAAATCTGTACACTTTGGAGTCTAATTTTGTGACTGAAAATTGTTCCTTAAGTAGGTAGGGTATCCACGTGACATTACTAGAATCTAACTAGAATATTACTAGAAAAACAAGTGAAAACCGTATTTACGGGAACACACCTCACGTCCTCATACGATTACATTTTGAGATGAGCAGGGACTGAAACAGTTATGGAAATAACTGTTTCAAACTATTATATATCGGTTCTGGCCGAAACAGTTATGAAGAACCGAAATGATTTTATAACTGTTACGAGAATATCGGGTCTGGCTTATATCGGTTACGGTTACGGTTCTGGAGAACCGATATTATTTCGGTTCTGTAACTGTTATATTTCGGTTCTGGATTTCAGTTCCGGATTTCGGTTCTGTCATACTTTATGCACTGGAACCGATATCATAACAGTTCTGTATTCTCTATTGTGTTTGGCAGTTCAGCCTTATATATATATATATATATATATATATATATATATATTATATATATAGTAGTTATTTTTTGTTATCTATAATTTAAACAATTTTTAAAGAAATCTTTTTTTATAAATTGTTTCTATATTCATTATTTAAATTATTTCTGTAATTTATTGTTAATAAAATAAATAAATTTTTACAATGTATAGAAAGTTATTTCTATAGTTATTATTTTAATTCTTATTTCAGTAATTTATTGTTCAAGTAATTGTTTAAACAAATACATTTTTACAATGTATAGAAATTTATTTCTATAGTTATTATTTTAATTCTTATTTCAGTATTTTATTGTTCAAGTAATTGTTTAAACAAATAAATTTTCTAATGTATAGAAATTTGTTTCTATATTCCTTTTTTAAATATGTATACAGTGTTTAAACAATTACTTGAACAATAAATTACAGAAATAATTGAAATAATGAATATAGAAACAATTTATAAAAAAAGATTTCTTTAAAAATTGTTTAAATTATAGATAACAAAAAATAACTACGTAAATAATATATATATAAGGCTGAACTGCCAAACACAATAGAGAATACAGAACTGTTATGATATCGGTTCCAGTGCATACAGTATGACAGAACCGAAATCCGGAACCGAAATCTAGAACCGAAATCCAGAACCGAAATATAACAGTTACAGAACCGAAATAATATCGGTTCTCCAAAACTGTAACCGTAACCGATATTCTCGTAACAGTTATAAAATCATTTCGGTTCCTCATAACTGTTTCGGAACCGGAACCGATATCATAACGGTTTTCAGTCCCTGGAGCTGAGTGAGGGCTCGTTGTAAAGGGGATGGTTAAATGAAGCGCGCGTGGGTCCAACTTCAGTTACATTATGTTTATATGTAGTAATGTGAGTGTCCAAAGTAGGGAAAACAAATGAAGAAAAATTCCGGAAATTCTAATGTATTTTTCGATCACAAAAAGGTTTTTCCTGCTAATTTAGGGACCCACGCGCGCTTCGTTTAACCCTCCTCTTTAGAATGAGCCCTCATTGAGCTCAATATATAATCATATGAGGACTTGAGGTGTGTTCCCGTAATCGCATTCAATTGTTCCCCAGATTCCGTTCATGAAGGTCAATGAAGGGCAAGTAGAAGGAATTTTAGTTCAGCTACTTGAACGAGATGGCGCTTTGTCAGGAGAATTATCAGCGTAGTTTCTTAACGACAAAAGTGTAAAGGGCATGCAGCCACTCGGATCCATTAATAGCACTAAAGATAATGCTTAAAAGAAAAAAACCTGTAATTATAGCGAAATTGAAGCGTTAGATTGATACAAATGTATGTTCATCACTGTTGCCAAATTGGTTTTCCGCGCGGGGGTTGGTCACAATGAAAAATACCATGGTCACGTGGGTACCCTATCCCCTTAACGATTAAATAATGAAATTGTAATGGTAGAATCACATTCATGATCATGGCTGAGCATATATACAATTGAAAATATACGGTTTCATAAAGAAACATCATGTGCTCCACTATTCCTTCTTTAATAAAAACGAAAAACAACACCGAACAAAATGCTTGTTTTTGAAGAGTGGTCTCGCAGATCCTCCTGCGCCCTAGTGTCGAAATCATTGCCATTTCCTGATGGACGATCAGTACTCGATAGGAAGTTTACCGAACGAATAATATCAGTTTGATTTATCTTTGAAGTGGAGCTTTGTGGGAAAAGTTCCATTGCGAATTCGAACTTGTTTCTGCACGAGGAATCACCACTTTTTGGCTGTACCACGAGCTTTAATACACTTGTATCTTAATAAAAATTCTGTTTACAAAATGCTTGAATGTATCCAAAATTTTAGATACAACAAAGATATATGGGTGCGAGGTAAGACGAAGACATCATCTAGAAAGGAAAGATGGAGGTGGTTTTGATTCCGATGAATATGATAAGCACCCTGAGAGATATATTTCCACTTTCAGCAAAAAGATTGCACCATATGCGTCAGTTATTATTAACGGTATATATTGGGCAATTGATTCACCAAAGTTACTGACTTTACCAGACGCTAAATATTTACTTAGGCCAGCTGTTACTCCTTGGTTACCCACGAGTGTTGGCGCACCTGCCTTACCTCATAGAATGTTGGCCATTTGTGATATATCTGCCGACCCTGGAGGCAGTATTGAGTAAGATTAATACTTATTATTAGACTCCGGATCTTTATGCATTTATAGCTCCTAAAAACTTTCTAAAAATGCCGGAATGTAAAGTTTCACGGAATTTAGTACGGTTTTGATTGATTCCAGAACTACAAAGTACTACTACCACTGAAAATAAGATTCTACATGACTCCACTTTCTTAAAATTCGCCTACAAAAATTGGAAATTGTATAGATATCCGTGGTCTATTTATTATGTCTACACTATACCTTGGGTAACCAGAAATCTTTGCCTTGTTCTCATGTAATCCTGTAAATTTTGGCGAGAAAATGCCGAAAATCCTGGCTGTTTTTTCAAAGATTGTAATATAAATTTCTGGTTTGTACTTTCATCAATATTCTTTGAAAATGTATTCTCGACATTAGAGATCATTAATTATAATTATGATATCGGCGCCAGGTTCGATCCTTATTAGAAACAACAAATATTCAAGTTAAATATTTAAATTTCTCAGCGTTTCGATCCCAATGCGGATCATTATCAAGAGACCCAAATTTTTGCGTCTGAAAAAGAAATTAATATTAAAATTTTGAAATTAAATATTTAATATAAAGTTTTTACTATTTTGAATGTGACGATATCATAATTATAATTTATATTTCAAATTTTCGATCGATAAGAATTCTTCCTTTATTAGAGATCATTAACTCACGCTTACATTGGGATAATTTTCGATTATTGTAACCTGTAACATTAGTTACATAATTTAAAAAATTATATATATATATAATTATTACAACAGATAAAGAGAAAATGATTTCGGCGCAACGGTTCGATGAAATATTTATATATTATTAATATTTATTTATTTATTAATATTTATATATTTGATCGAACCGTTGCGCCGAAATCATTTTCTCTTTATCTGTTTTAACAATCTTACGATCGATAACTCTAACAACATATATAATTATTACGTTTGTTTCTTCGGTGGAAAATTTCCGTCCTCTCGTATAAATTGCATTGTTGAATCAATTTCTTTCGAAAAAAAATAAAAAACTACTGAACCAAAATGGACCACAATCTAATCAGCTTTAAGTTACAGCGGGGCACATCGATTGCATCATTCATCATTCTGATCGCGTTGTTACTTTTTCAGAAAACGTTAACGAAAAATTTGATAACATACAATCATACACATTAACACACACACATACAAACATTTTGCTAAAAATAGTCTAAAATGACTCCAATGACCATGAAACGTGAAGATCTGCTAAAAAATCGATTTCTGGTGTAACTACAATAACTTCCCTATGAATCGGGAAGTTAAAAAAAATTTCAACAAATTTTTTTTTATGTATTTACGTTTGTTCCTTCGGTGAAAAATTTCCGTCCTCTCGTATAATTTGCATTGTTGAATAAACTTATTTCGAAATTACAGTAACTACTCTATGAATCGGAAAGTTAAAAAACTAAAAAATCTAAAAAACTGCTTGCCCAATAAGGACCAAAATCTAATCAGCTCTAAATTACAGTGGGGCACATCGATTGCATCATTCATCATTGAGATCGCATTGTTACTTTTTCAGAAAACGTTAACGAAAAATTTGATACCATACAAACGAACATACGCGCACACGCGCACAAACATTTTGATAAAAATAGTCTAAAATGACTCCACTGTCAAAAAAATCGTATAATTGTGAGAAAACATGTATGTGTGTACAAACGACAAACGAATAACGAACAAGCGACCGTCGGTTTTGCGAAATCGTTTCTTTGCGAAGGCAACGGCGAGAGTCAGGAATGGTTTGCCGTGCGCAATAGTTGATTTATGTCGCCCTATATAAAATCAAATATCTCATGTTAAATTCCATATTAAATTAACCAAATCCTCTCCAAATGTGATTTATTTATAACAATAATCATAGCAAAACTGAAGTTAGACTTATATATATATATATATATGTTTATCAGTGTCACCACGCAAAAAAAATTTTTACTGCGCAGAGATTGGTAACACTGATCAATAGCCTAGATTTGGTTACCCCTTAGACCATATATGGTCTAAGGGTTACCCCAGGTTACTCTGAGGGTGGCTCGATTAGACACAGTACGATTGGAAACTTAGCTATTGGACACATATCTTTTAGAAACAACATCATTGGACACATGAAGCATTAGACACAAATAGAATTGCGCACAGTACATTTGGACACAAATGTACCGAGACCAAATGAAATGAATGGTTTTTGGAGTGTAACAAATTTTTGGTTATGTTTTTACTCGAACTTTTTACTTGAACTTTTACTCGACTATTAAAATCTAAAGACGATAGAAGTGTACATTAATTAAATGTAAATATAATACGTGCAACGGAATGCGTAGATTATTTAAGGTTAGGATAGGGTTAGGATAATCTTAATCGATTCAGTAGTTGGCTATCGTGAATCTCTCATTTCTGAAGACGAAATTTCGGTTGTGTTTCCGTTTACGTCTATTCTCAGAATTCGATGAAATTTCAGAAATAGATTTTTGTTTTACTAAAATGATGATTGCCAGAAGGATTTTTAGCGACTCACAAAAAATTTTTATCATTTCAATGTCGCTCTCTACCTTGCCGACTTACCGACTTTCTACTTTATGTCCGTGCTGTGCTCGATAATTTTGCATGACAGCAGATACAATGCAAAGATTATGTGATCTGAATGAGGTATGGTTAAAAATGTATTAATGTACTAAATTAACCATTAATTTAATTTGGTCTCGGTACATTTGTGTCCAAAAGTACTGTGCGCAATTCTATGTGTGTCCAATAGAGATATGTCCAATCCTACTTGTGTCCAATGATGTTGTTTCTAAAAGAGATGCGTCCAATAGCTAAGTTTCCAATCGTACTGCGTCTAATCGAAGCCCTCTCGTTACCCCAGGTTACTCTACCCCCTTGCCCTCTTCTTGTGAAACACCCTGTATATTATAATTATAAAGAGTGTTACATTTGTTTAAATGTCGCGAATGATTGAACAGAGAGCGTAAAGAATTAAACTAATTACCTAAGATGCACGATGTACGGGTATACGTAGTATGAAGATTATATATAGATATATTGAAAAACTAAAGTTATGAGCCAAAAATTTGCAATTTCCTGTTAAATGTCACAATGTGTGGCTCAAAATGTCATTTCGAGAAACATTTCCTAATTTTGAACGCCTGTTTCTTGGTGCCTATTGGGTCAAAAAATGCATTTGAACAGTGAAATTTGAAGGAAATGTAATGCTCTTTCCAAAAATGAAAACAAAAAGTTCTTGAGACTCATAGTTTTTGAGTAATAATTAGAAAATCAAAACAGGGTAATGAAAATCGTGGTTTTCACCCCCTCCCCAAGTTAGCACAGGGTCCTAGAGGTCGAAAACTCAGATTCGACACCCCAGAGTACCCCTAAATGACGTGTCAAAATTTGGTCTAGTTAGTGTTTAGACGTGAAAAAGTAAAATTTTATCTAGACGTGTCTAGTTGGTCGTGTGCATGTTTTTTTTAAAAACTAAACAGACATGTGGATTTATCTATTGTGGTTGTGTGCCTTTATCTAGGACGGTTCCTGTCAGAGATGATCTTGAATATATGTTCGTCATTCGTACCAAGAGTTTAAAGTTGAGCGATTTTCTGCGTTTTTGCTTTTAAGCCCCTCGAACTTGACACAGAAAAATACATTTGGTGATTACTCTTATACCTCGTGTGTTTAAACACGCATAACTTTTGAACTACTTAATTCCTAATTTCGAAACTTGGATTTTTGGTATTTCGTCGTCAAAATGTACGGAATTGCATAAGGAGAGTCCAAAATTTGTGGTCCCCTAAACCAAACAGCAGTCCATTGTTGTTTTAGAAAAATGAGTACATTAGTAATATTCTCAGTTCATTCAAATTCTTGAAAAAAGAAATAAACGTCCATGGAGCCGTTTGGTCTCGCAATTAATGCAGACGATTTTCATTTTGCATAAAATCTGCAGTCCAATTATTGTTATTAACTTCGAGGATTTTCTACGCGTGGCCACTACTGTCACAAGTCAATTATGATTGCGAATCGACATCGTTTAACGAATATTTTCTTGTACAATTTGGAATGTTAATAGATTTATGAACGAGTGTACAACAATCGACACGCCATTTTGTTTATATGACGCCGATCGCAACAAGGACACGAAATCATTCAAAGGTCCAGGAGTTCTGGTGTGTTCGATAGACAATATGCCAACTCAGCTTCCAAAAGAATCCACAGATTTCTTTGGCAATCTTTTGTATCCATACGTATTGGACATTCTCCAATCGGATGCAAAACTGCCATTGGAAGAGCACAACTTTAGTCCAGCAGTGCACGACGCAATAATTGCATCTAATGGACGTCTGACACCTAATTTTGAATATATTCAAGACCTGAGGTTACTGAATCAACGTAGCAAACACAAAGCAGACAACAAAGAAGCACAGAACAAAACGGTATGAATATATTTTCCATGTAGTTTTGCACTATTAATTGCATATGAAAAGCTCTACATTGGTAAAATTAGATTTCCCATTATATCGCATTATACCAATATTTTTTACTTATTACAAATAAGTTTACAACTGTTTTCAAATTAAAAAGCTATCTTATAAAAACAATTTAAAAATTATTGTTTATCACTTCTAGATAACATGTATCTTTGCATAATTTATCATAAATTAAGAATAACATGTGATAGACAACAGTATTGACATTGGCTAACCACAACGAGTTCTTTTTTATTCTTTTTCAGGATTGCAAGGGTGCGGGATTCGCACTACAATACAAAAATGGGGGTTTCCAGTAGTCAAAAACGCTAGATACAGCATCGATCTAGAGCTATTTTTTCGTTTACTAGGCGTAAATTGTATTGTTCGGAAGCATACAACTGCGCATGTAACTATTTTTATAGCAACATCCTGTCGAATAATGCAAGTACGCTTCGTAAACGAAACAATAGGACTTTTGAGGATGATGACACTCTAGGTCGATCTTTTATCTAGCGTTTTTGATTACAGAAAACCCTCATTTTTGAATTATCGAGAAATGAGAACGCGAATCCCGTACTCTTGCAATCCTGGAAACGACCCCAGCAGCACAAAATATTGTATACCCATTCATATAATATTAAAAAGAGATTCCATCTTTTCTTAATATTCAAATAATCATACAATATTTATTTTATATTAAGTAACAAATTTTTTTTAAATATGAAGAGAATATCTATTTTATGTTAAAATATTTTTTCTAAATATTACATGAACATTGACTTCATATTAGAATTAGAATATTTTTTCCTGACATACAGATAATACAAAATATTGTATACCCATTCTTATAATATAAAAAAGAGATTCAATCTTTTCTTAATATTCAAATATTCATAAAATATTTATTTTATATTAAGGAACAAATTTTTTTTTTAAATATGAAGGGACTATCTATTTCATGTTAAAATATTTTTTTCTAAATATTAAATGAACATTGATTTCATATTAGCATTGGAATATTCTTTCTTGACATACAGATAATACAAAATATTGTATACCCATTCATATAATATTAAAAAAGATTCAATCTTTTCTTAATATTCAAATATTCATACAATATTGATTTTATACTAAGTAACAAATTTTTTTTTAAATATGAAGGGAATATCTATTTCATGTTAGGAGAAAAATATTCTTTTCTGAATATTAAATGAATCATTATTGCATATTAGAAATAGAATATTTTTTCTTAATATACAGGTAATATTTATTTCATATTATGAAAAGTATATTTTTTTCTTATTATAAAATGAATCTTTATGTGATATTAGAAATAGAATAGTTTTTTAAATATGCAGATATTTATTTCACATTATGAAAAAAATATTTTTTCTCATTATAAAACGAATTTAATATTAAAAATAGAATATTTTTTTCTAATATACAGGTAATACTTATTTCACAGTATGAAAAAGATATTTTTTTCTCATTATAAAACGAATCTTTATTAAATATTATAATAAAAATAGAATATTTTTTTCCTAATATAGAGATAATATTTCTATTTCATACCATGAAAAATATTTTTTCTCATAAAATGAATCTTTATGTAATATTAGAAATAGATTTTTTTTTAATATGGAGGAAATTTAGCGTTTACTTACTTGTGTAACGTCTTAGTACGACAGTAATAGTATTTTTGAGTTAAATTGAAATATCTCCTGAACTACTAACAGTTTCTAATTTTTGTTACAACTTTTTCTTTTTGAACATTTAATTGAACGTTATTGAAATATGGGTTTTTTAAATCTTCACTTTATGTTTTTTAAATTTGTAATTTATATTCTCTGAATATTTACCTTATATTTTCTAAACATTCAAGTTACATTTCGTTTATATGTACACAATATTCAAATCTAATATTTTTCTCATATGAAAAAGTGTGACTTAAAAAACATTTTTCCAATATTTGAAAAACACATTTACCCAATATTTTTGTGCTACTAGGGGAGTCTACCGCCCGCCATTGTCATACAGAACACCTAAATAGCTCGTTAGGCTTGCAGAGAAGAAAGTGTTACAGAATAAAGTTGCACTGTTAAAGAAGGCAAATATGGTGATATAAGAAAATGTCCTGATTGTTGTCGTTTTCAAGGTTTTTTGAAGGTGATCGATGATTTTTAAATGGCACAATATATTTTTAACTTCATTGTGTAGTAGCTGATATCAAAACGAGTTCAATGATGTGGTACATTATGACCTTTAAATGATCTCGAACTAGCAAATTTATGATAAAGCAATGATAATTTCCAAATGTGCAATCATTTTGTTTGAATTAAATGAAATTTTGAAATTAATGCCTTGAGGAATAACACAAACATTCGAATTTAATCACACCTAAGCAAGTGAGTGTTGTGATAAATTTGTTGCCTGTACATTCAAACATTTAATAGTTTATAATTATAATTATTGTTCTTGAGAATGGTTCAAATTGGAACCGAAACGTCGAATTAATTATCAATTAGCAAAATTGCTTATCTTTTTTCATTGATCGAACCGTAGCGCCGAGATCATTTAATATTTGTTTGAAACAAACATTCGAATGTTTTGTAAGGCAATCAAATGCGTTTTCAATTGTTTCTGTTGAAATTCGTCTAGAAGATCTAATTATTGTTTCTTGTATTTTGTACAAACAGGTGGTTGTACTTGGTGCAGGATTTGTTTCCGGACCATTAGTCGAATATTTACATAGACTCAGCAACGTACGCTTAATTGTTGCATCTCAGTTGAAGGAAGAGGCCGATATACTAGCGAATAAATTCCCGGGGGTGGAATCAGTGTTTCTTAATGTGTTGGAACGACCGGACACTTTGAGAGACATTGTAGAGTCCGCGGATGTAGTGGTTTCGTTATTGCCTTACTCTTTGCACCACGTTATTGCAAAAGCGTGTATAAGTGCTAAAACCCATTTGGTAACAGCGAGTTATATCAACGACGAAGTAAAAGCTTTACACGATGAGTAAGTACATATTTTTCTAATTATATACAGGCTGAGTCCGCAGAAACAGAACACCTCGCCTGGCCACGTCAAGTATTTGACTTCCGGTCCGCGGACATCTAGGCAAATGTCTAAATGTTACATTTTATCTTCACCGAATCTTACATTGTGCTACACAGTGTCGCCTTTGCACATTACTGGAAAGCACCTTTATGTCCTTGCAGCTCATTTCGATTTCACACATTTTTTTATATTGTTTTTGTTTATTATCTTCTATCTTTTTTCCTTTTACTACTTTTATGAATTTGGCGTAATAGTTCTTCACCTGAAGGAATTAGACCAAGAAAACAGTTTGCCGAATCGAAATGACGAGAATATTGAATTATAATCAGATAAAAACTGTACGAGGCAACGACAATTACTCAAAGTTATGAATTTTCTGAACATCAAATATATCGTCATATCTCTAGAACTATTAATCGTGTCGAATTCATTTTGGTCTCATTCGATTCAGAATGAAACAATGGATGGAAAGTGGTATGGTACTCATTAGGAAAATAATTTTACAATTGGCGAAACTTCCGTTTATAGCAAAAATCAGAATTCGATGAAATTTTGAAAATAGCTTCCTTTTTTACTAAAATGACGATTGTCAGAAGGATTTTTGGCGCATTGAAAAGAATTTTTTTTATCATTTCAATGTCCCGCTCTACCTTACCGACTTACCGACTTTCTATTTTATAAGAATATTTTCAATTGTAAAAAGGGATCATCACCAGCCTAGTTCACCTCATAGCGCCATAAAAATTCACACGTATCATCTATAAACGAATCCTCTTTAGTTTAAAGTAATACATTATAAGGTAAACTTGAAATTTTTAAAGACTAGTCCTGGATTGTTGTGTGCCCCTACCTCGACCTAACCACAACTCATTCTAATCACATAAATAATAATATAACTAAGTAATAAATAAACTTTTCGGGTTAACCTAATCCAAATTAATTCTCATCGCATAATATTCCCATTGTGGATATTGGTTCACTTGGTTTAACAATTAAAATTTTCTATACATTTTACATTAATTTCCAGAATATATATATGACGCATGCACATGTGCACGAACATAAACTACAAAGTCGATAATTCAGTACCCGCTAAGGTAGAGCACAACATTGAAATGATAAAAAATTTTTTTCGACGCGCCAAAAATCCTTCTGGCAATCGTCATTTTAGCAAAAAAAGAACATATTTTCAAAATTTCATCGAATTCTGATTTTTGCCATAAACGGAAGAACAGCCTTATAATTTTTTCCTGCTACTTATACGATCTGACTCACTGTGGGCCGATGTGTATCGGTGCGAACTGTGAACCAATAGTAATCAACTTCACCAACTAATAGTAATCAAGTTCACCAACTTATTTCTGGAATTTTTCTGATTAAAGTGACGCCAAACACGTTACAAGGACAGCGAATACGTGGGCTTTTTTTGTAATAATAAATAATATGTATATATATATATATATATATATATATATATATATATATAATAATGTAATAATAAGTTATAATAATCATTAAATGAAAAAAGAAACGAAATTATATGTATTTCTAACAATCATGATATTACAATCGATAATATCCGATAAGAAGAATAATATTGCGATTGATAACGAATTAATTATCTTGTATATTAATAATTTTAGGGCTGTGGAAGCAGACGTAACAATACTTAATGAGGTGGGGTTAGATCCTGGAATCGACCACCTGTTGGCTTTAGAGTGTTTTGACAATGTAAAACAAGCTGGTGGAAAAATCGAGTCTTTCGTTTCTTGGTGCGGTGGTCTACCTGCTCCAGAGTGTTCTGACAATCCATTACGTTACAAATTTAGTTGGTCACCGCGAGGAGTATTATTAAACACTTTGGGATCAGCGAAATATTATTATGATAAAAAGGTAAGTGAACATTAAGTGAACAATTAGGACTGTATTTAGTAGTTTAATTGAAGTGGAAATAGTATAATAGAATCACAGGATCTGAGAAATAGCTCTGATCCGAAGGTTTTTCTAAAATCAAGACTTTACTAAAATTGATTCAAACTCTTGATTATTTTCAAAATGGCGTTTTCAACTGAAATTTCTGTTTTCTTTTTAAATATTTTCCACCTTTATCACGTGAAAAACATGAGAAAAATCGATGAATTAAAAAAATGGCTGTTCTTCCGTTTATGGTGCAACTCAGAATTCGGTTAAATATTTGAAAACAGATTCTTTTTTTGGCGCGTCGAAAAAAATTTTTTTATCATTTCAATGTCGCGCTCTACCTTAGCGACTATTGACTTACCGACTTTGTACTTTATGTTCGTGCTGTGCGCATGCGTCATATATAATCTACAATAGAAAGATTATGCGATGAGAATTAATTTGGATTAGGTTAACCCGAAAAGTTTATTTATTACTTAGTTATATTATTATTTATGTGATTAGAATGAGTTGTGGTAATTCGAGGTGGGGGCACACAACAATCCAGGAGTAGTCTTTAAAAATTTCAAGTTTACCTTATAATTTACCTTATAAATAATTAAAAATAATATTACTTTAAACTGAAGAGGATTCGTTTATAGATGATATGTGTGAATTTGTATGACGCTGTGAGGTGAACTAGGCTCGTGATGATCCCTTTTTACAATTGAAGATATTCTTACAAAATATAAAGTCGGTAAGTCGGTAAGGTAGAGCGCGACATTGAAATGATACAAAAAATTTTTTTTCGATGCGCCAAAGAACCTTCTGGCAATCGTCATTTTAGTAAAAAAAGAACCTATTTTCAAAATTTCATCGAATTCTGAGGTGTACCATAAACGGAAGTATTGCCAAAAAAATTTTGATTGGTTCGATAACAGGTATATCTATGTGCTGAAGATCCTGTAAAAGACTCGAGGTCATAAAGATTCAGTGGAACCAAGTGATCTAAGAAACAGCACGGAGTTTCAACAGGGTGTCTCTTATTTTAGATCAAAGCATTACTGTATTGTTCATGTGACGCCATGTTACTTACACTATGGTTAAATACATATAGTAATATTGATAATATTATTTATTTCGAAGGTGATTGAAATACCTGCTGGTGGAGATTTAATGTCTGCTGCTGAAGAATTAGACTTTCTGCCAGGATTCGCTTTGGAGGGCTATCCAAATCGGGACAGTACTATGTATAAAGGACTGTATGGAATAAATACTGCTACCAAAGTGTTACGGGGCACAATAAGGTTCAAAGGTTTTTGCGACACAGTACGAGCATTACAATACCTTGGACTCATCGATCCCAATCCTCATCCATGCTTACATCCAAATGGACCAGATATAACATGGGTATGCAAACATGACTTGCTTCATTTATTTTTTGCTTCGTTTCATACTTAAAATATTATAATATATGTGAGGGTATTATAAATAGACTGCGGATGTTTATGCAATTTGCAATTTTTGTAAACGAATTTTAAGAATATTGAATTTGAAAAATAATTGTTTTTAATTATAGCAGCCTTTGGAGACCTGAGATAAATGAAAATTGCACTAAGTTCTGTCAAATTTAATAACCAGCATTTTTTGAACATTTTCCTAAGCTATCAATGCATAAAGATCCGCAATTTAATTATAGTACTTAATAAACTAATGGTTTATAATGTGCTATTTATATTATGCTCGAATTAATATACAATGAATCATCCAATTATAAAATAATAGTTTACAATTATCATTATTATATTGTTCTCAAGTTAATATGAAACTTTTTTATATTTTTACATTTATAAATCTTTTATTGAACATACATACATATAGACGTATTGAGTTAGCCAGAAAATGCACTTGCATATTTGAATGTTTGCAGGCAAGTTATATTCCATTAAAGTGAGGTTCATCAAATACAAATGTTGGCTATTCCATTCTGAACTGTCTGCCATCTCGCAGGGCTTTTATTTTGTTTCAAAAGACAATGGGATAATGACAATGTTATAAAAGACAAATGCAAAGTTTATGGCTAATCTGATAAAACAGTCGAATATTCCAATTCAATATTAAACGTGTTTAAAATCTTTAAATATAATATTAAAAGTGTTAAAATCTTTAAATATCAAATAGAAGTGTCACATATATTTCCGTTACTGATAAGATGAAATTATTAACGACAGCATTCACTCTTAGGGAACAATGTCACTTTTATTCTATAAATTACTATCCAATTTTTTCATAGAGTAATTCTGAAATAGGTTTCAACGAAACTAATGTAAATATATTTCCTTGTTTTCAGAGAGTACTAATTTGTAATTTATTAGGTTTGGCGAATGATAACATTTTTTACGAGAATCTCAAAAGAAAATTAGGAGACGTATTAAATTCAGATGCTGCTGTGCACGCTGTTGAGGATTTGGGGCTTCTTAAGGAGGATTTGGTTTTGAAATTAAATACTCCACTCGATACACTAACACATTATTTATCGAAAAAATTGTGCTTCGAGAAGAATGAAAGAGACCTTGTCATTTTGAGGCACGACATTGGGATCCTCTGGCCAGATAACAGACGAGAAACTAAAGGAATTAATTTAGTGTTGTATGGAGACGTGAACGGACATTCTGCAATGGCGCGCACGGTTGGATATCCGGCCGCCATTGCTGCCAAAATGGTTCTTGATGGTAGATACAATCTTTCTTTTTTTTATACACGACATACCCTAGTAGCACAAAAATATTGGGTAAATGTTTTTTTCAAATATTGAAAAAATATTTTTTAAGCCACACTTTTTCATATGAGAAAAATTTTAGAATATTAGAATATTATCTGAATATTCTATACATATACAAGAAATGTAAATTCAATGTTCAGAAAATATAAGCTAAATACTCAGAGAATATAAATTACATATTTAAAAAACATAAAGTAAATATTTAAAAAACGTGAAACTCATATTTAGATGACGTTCAATTAAATCTTCAAATTTAAGAAAAAGTTATAACAAAAATTAGAAACTATAATATAATAACACTACTTTCTGTGCACTGCTCGAGGGAATATTTATCTTCGTCTTCGAAAGGGGTTTATTGAAAATACAGAAATTTTTTATGCAGTTAGAAAGATTAATAATTCGGGGAATGCTACATTCGTAGGCCCATAGATTTTTTTTTGTGCAACTGTGCATGTGCAATTAACAATTGCATCATTGCTTTAAGTAGAAATACATATTTTTTGTTGTACTAATCGATTTCACTGTTTATTCTGTGTAAAAAATGATTACCATAGCAAAAAATTATTAAATTATTTTGTTTTCAAGATACTTAAAAATTTCTATTTCTAATATTACATAAAAATTTATTTTATGAGAAAAAATATTTTTTTCATGGTATGAAATAGAAATATTATTTGTATATTAGGAAAAACTATTCTATTTTTAATACTAAATAGAGATTCGTTTTATAATGAGAAGAAATATTTTTTTCATAATATGAAATAAATATTATATGTATATTAGGAAAGAATATTCTTTTTCTAACATGAAATATAGATTCATTTAATATTTAGAAAAAGATATTTTTCTCGTAACATGAAGTAGATATTTCCTCCATATTCATAAAATAATATTCGTTACTTAATATAAAATAAATATTGTATGAATATTTGAATATTGAATATGAATGTGTATACAATGTTTCGTGCTACTAGGGTACATACTATGTTACTAGTCTATAATAAGACAAATACAATCTAGTCAAACGATTGCACAAAAAGGTGGAAGATTATAACTAGACTGCGGATTTTTATGTATTTATGAAGACATTAGCTTGGTGAAATATAAAACAGTGAAGAATATAAAAACTCTAAGAATATTGTCATGTTGTTTTCAACGTAAAAAGACTATGAAGGGAAGATTAAATTTTTATTTAAATAATGCTTCCTCCAATCGATGCAGAATATTCTTATTTTGCATTGAAATCCGCAGTCTAATTATAACAATTACAATTGTAAATCATTATGTATGAACGATTCAAAGAGACCAAAACTCTTGCTTACATCTAATCTATTGTAATCACTAGACTGCGGATCTTTATGCAATTATGGCGTTTAAAAATGTTCAAAAATTGCTAGGATATAAAATACCACAGAATTTAGTAAGATTTTGTTTAAAACGAGTTTCTTGAAATTCGTCTACAGAAATTGCAAATTATATAAACATCGGCAGTCTAGTAGTGATATTATACAGTAGCGGACAAAATAGTTACCACGTGATTCACACTAGTCAAAACAGTTACTACAATACTAATATCAAGTTAAAAATTTAGTATGTATTGATTATATTATTTTAATAAAGAATTTAATGCTCCATCGAACTTAGTTTAGAAAAAATTTATTTGATTAACAAAACAAAATTTTATATAACATTAAACAAATGAAGCACATTTTTAGAGGCGACAAAATAGTTACCACTTTTGAAAGGTAACAGTGTTTAATATTTTGTGGCTGCACCTTTGGCTTTTAGGACGGCCTTACATCTTTGAGGCATTGAATATATTAATTTTCTAATGTAGTCCTGAGAAATTTTGTTCCAACATTTCTCGACAGCCGCAAATAGATCGTCTTTTTTTTGTATTTTTGTCCATTAAGTCCACGCTCAATCATGGCCCATAAATTCTCAATGGGGTTCAAGTCGGGCGATTGAGATGGCCAGTTCAACACTCGGATATTATTATCCGAAAACCATTGCTTTACGCACTTTGCTGTATGTTTCGGGTCATTATCCTGCTGGAATATCCATCCAGCAGGCATGACCCGATTGGCATAGGGCTTCATGACACTTTCCAAAATGTCGCGATATTGCTCTTTGTCCATTATGCCGTTTATTCTGTGAATAGGGCCTAATCCCGAAAGACTAAATGCCCCCCACACCATTATAGACCCTCCTCCATGTTTGACAGTGCCAATCGTATAACGAGGGTTAAATCTCTCGTTGATCGGACGCCGTACAAATCTAATACCATCGCTGTGTATTAAATTAAATTTTGATTCGTCACTGAACAGAACCTTTGCCCAGTCTGTCACGGACCACGTAAGGTGTTCACGTGCAAATTCCATCCTCTTTTTTATATTTCTTTCTGATAAATATGGTTTTTTTGCAGCTATTCGCCCATGTAGTCCACGCTCCGCTAGTCGCCGTTGAACCGTTCGGACACTAACATTAACTGATACTTCGCCACGGATTTCTGGGGCTGTTAGTTTCGGGTTCTGTACAGATTTTCGTACTATGAGTCGATCCGTTCTAAAAATAAATATTTGCTCATTTGCCAATGAACCAAGAAATAAGCTATAGCCTAACCAATAAATGTTTATTCGTTATTCTTTGCCACGAATAAAAGTTCAAGTAACCTTTCATTTGTTTTCCTTGGCCGACCTCGGTTCTCCGAAACCAATGGGTTTTTTCACGACAATAGATGTGCCGTACTGCCCCTTTATCCATTTCTAAATGGTCGGCAATTTTTTGATACGTGTAATTTTCCTTATCGCGTAATCGAACTATTAAAGTACGCATTTGGGCATCAGTTTTCTTTCCACGAGGCATTATTGTCACACTAAGCTATGTATACGCGTTTACTCAAAACAAAAGAACAAAGATCAGTGCTGTACACCACAAAAATGTAACCCAAATATATGGGAAGAGAAAAGTGGTAACTATTTTGTCGTCTCTAAAAATGTGCTTCATTTGTTTAATGTTATATAAAATTTTGTTTTGTTAATCAAACAAATTTTTTCTAAACTAGGTTCGATGAAGCATTAAATTCTTTATTAAAATAATATAATCAATACATATTAAATCTTTAACTTGATATTAGTAGTAACTGTTTTGACTAGTGTGAATCACGTGGTAACTATTTTGTCCGCTACTGTATATACAGTAATCTCGCGATCTATGACCGGGGATGCCTTTCGATCTATGACAAGAGCTTACCCATTCCACTGCCGGTATAACGGTGTGAGCACCACACATTGACTCGAATGAATCGAATTTTCGAGGCCCTTAATTTTCATTATTTTATTATAGGACTTTCACTATCTTATTTCTGGTGTTTTTCTGATTACGACAATACCAAACACGATATAATTTCAACTGTATTTATTGATTTAATCGACGATGAAAGTTTTACTTACAAGGAAGGACAATTCTGTCCTTCTCTATGTTCGGCACTATTTTGAAGTCACGGCGCGATCGATTCCGAGAAAAAAAAATAGCATACCCTTTACGATCTATGACATTTACCCAAGTAGCACAGAGATATCCTATGTACGTCCATAGAATGTCCGTTTCGGACATTCCGTACATTGAGAGAACGTCCATCCAATGTCCACGTGTCCCAGTTATGTCCTAGTTAGGTTCCCTGAATGTACTAGGAAGGTACCAGTTACGAAGTTGGACGTCCTGCGGATGTCCTGTGCGGACATTTTCTGAACGTTTTTAGGATGTTCGGAAGTAACGTTCTCTGGACATTTTTTGAACGTTTTTAGAATGTTCCAAAGTAACGTTCTCTGGACATTTTTTGAACGTTTTTAGAATGTTTTCTTCTTCGGCAATAACCACGTTTTCACTTTATAGGTTAGGATTTCGCGTGAATTATCCACTGTACTATTTAGTTTTTCCGTTTTTACGTAATTTGGGCACATAACCTGACACGAATTATTCATATATTAATCAGCTTAGTGAAAGACGCTTGTGTACACATATAAATATATATAATAAACAGTGTTCCGAATTACAGCATTACAGTCTTCCTATATTGTGCATTTTTTCTCGCGCATGCGCGACGATTTCAGGTTCGATTCCTAGAACGTCCAGAATTTAGGTCCTAAGAACATCCATCGAATGTTCAGAATGGATGTAGGACATTCGGACATAAACTGGACGTAAAACGTACATTCTATGGACGTCCGGTGCTACTTGGGTAAAACCCCTGTTTTCTGGACATAGATCGAGAAATTACTGTACATATGTGTGTGTGTGTGTGTGTGTGTGTGTGTGTGTGTGTGTGTGTGTGTGTGTGTGTGTCTGTGTCTGTGTAATATATTAATAAGTGTTGCTCGAACGTGTATTTCAGGTGAAATTCAGCAAAGAGGCGTAGTACTTCCATTCACAGCCGATATTTATCGACCTATTTTGAATCGCCTAAAAGCAGAAGGAATGGAGTTTTTGGAAACATCAAGATGGCACTAATTCTTTTCGATTAATGGTTTACGATATGTTGTACAAATACAATTGAACAAATTATAGAATTTTGTATATAAGTTGTAGCGATTGTACTTGTCGCGAGACAACTCCCCCCTGACTACCGAGTACGAGACTTGCGACACTGCGTGCCCTATGGACAGCATGTTTTTCTATTTTAAATTTTGTCACTTCAGGCTAAACAGAAATAATTTTTTAAGAGTTTCAACATACAGTTCAGAGTTTGTAAAGTAATTTAATGTATCGTTTAGATTAACATTTTATTCGTATTAACGAGAATAATCCAAACCTGTAGTTGGACATATTAAGAGACGATACTTCTTTCTCCATATTCTCTAATTGAGTACACAATTTTGCTTTCTCTTCTTTAATTTCATCTGTATTATCGTTATTTTTACTTTATATCTTGAATTTTTATCTTATATCTGTAAATTGTTGTGTAATTATCTTTTTTCTTACACATAAATTATTATTGTTCTTGTTCTTTTTTCATTTCGTTTCTCTGCGAGCAAACAGTTGCTGAGTTGACAGTAACATTTATACTTACAAGAGAACATCTTCAGTTGATACAAACCGATTTTGATGAAACTTATGTCAGATATACAGTTCTTCGAAAAATATTTGACAGGTGTTTTTTTATCGGCAACCATCCACTTTGAAGGGGTGAAAACAGCCCTCGAAGCTTGTGGTCAGAGTCATATTTTTTGAGATATCTCGGAAACCAAAGGTCGAAAAAAATTGATTTTCTTTCCAAATTGTGTGCTTTTAATGGGAAACGTAGTTGTTTAAAAAATTTTAACAGAAGACATTTGTTTAAATAATATGTTAAAAATAAACGCTTATATTTCTGTAACACAAGCCAGAATTCCTTCCTCTGCACACCAGGTGCAAGACTATCTTTCATTATGCATAGATATTGTTAAATGGAAAAAAGAAGAAAATCCTAAAACATGTATCCCCTATTTTGGATCAAAGATCACACATAGTGTATATTAAAATTAACTAACAATATTGTATAAGAGAAACCGAAAGATAATATAAAATTTTTTTTAAAAGAAAAACAATTTAAAAAGAAATCTTTTTTTTTGATTTCTGGTTTCCAAGATATCTCAAAAAATATGGATATGGTTTTCTATTTTATTTTTGGTTAATAAATATCATTCTCGTTTTGGAAGCAAACTCTGTTAATTATTCAACACTTTGAGACACCAATTACAATAAATAATTACACACTGAATTTTCTGATAAATATATTTGTATTTCAAGCAAGATATATACAGGGCAATATTATATAATAATAAAATATCGAAGTGTAAGATATTGAAGCGACTAAACGTTTGTGTGCATTGCTGGTATTAGTATGATGTGTGTATGATCTTTTAATGGTAATAGTGATTGAAATATATAAAATTATTTCCTCTGAGAATGTTCTGTTGATATAGTAACATCACACGATGCGGAGAGACTTACGTGTCAAATTGTTGGAACAACTTACATTATTCACTGAGTATTTTTTTTAAAACGAGACACTTTTTTTCCTTTTTAAGAATCTCCTTTTTATCGGTAGTAAAGCTAGCTTCTTCAGTGGATCTTCGATGGATACTGGTTCTGGTAACGCGTTGTTTTGCCTCTCTTGCTTTGACTTTCTCGTATACGGAACGCAAGTTTCTATGTCTACATTTGGAACCTTGATAAATTTTATGGTTTTCGGTGCTCTTTTTTCTGGCGCGTCTTCGCAGTTCTCAGTATTATCGAATTTATTTGCGTGTTTCTGGAAAGCAATATCAGCTGCTTCCAAAGTGGTCTTAGCTTTTTCAATCTCAGCATTCAAGTCGATTACATCGAAGATGCGGTCCTGCAAGAAAGTGTTTTTATTTCTTATTTTCACATATTACATTTTTATTAAAATAACATCAGGCATGCAAATGCAAAACAATGCACTTTTAATATTTCATATCGAGATTTGTAGTAAAGTGAATACTGATCAACTTTTGTTGGAAACATGTTTTTGTCAGATCATTTTTTATGAAAAATTGAAGGTCACCTCAATTTTTTAAATATTAACATATATCTTTTAACATAAAGCTTTATATAGAATGTAATGATACAAGGAGTGCTCATTTCAGTTCAATACTATACCAAAATCGTCAATAAAGTTCTAAACTAAAAAACACTTACAGAATGATTGGTAATGTTGAAATATTAATAACAATACTAATTTAGATGATAACAGAATTAAATCAATAAATAATCAAAGCATTCCATTATCACTACTTTTCATGAGTTTGGATAATCTGACGACAAAATGTTTGAAATACAGTGGGTAAAAAAAGTATTGGCACACTCTTAAAAAAGCGATAACTTTTTAAATATCGTATTATACGATTTTAATTTTTTTGGGAAGCCAGAACAATTAGTTTGCCATAGGATGCGAAAAAAAATTTTGTCAAAAATTGCAATTCATCGGTATTGTAGCAAAAATACTAAAAGTTGCATTGTACAACTTTTTTATGTGGGCCAATATTGAAAATTTTAAAAATGTGTTTTGTGGACTGTGTCAATTAAACATAATCTGAAAATTTCGTCGAAATCGTTTAAATATGTTACAAAATTGCAGATTATCACGATTTTCGACCTATAACTGCAGATTCTTTCAATTCCTGTCGTTTTTTTTCGCATCAACCGATTTCGATGAAACTTTAATCTACAAAACGCATTTTTAAAATTTCTAATATTGGCCCACATAAAAATGTTGTAAAATGCAACTTTTAGTATTTTTGCTACAATTCCGATGAATTGCAATTTTCGACAAAATTTATTTTCGCATTCTGTGGCAAACTAATTGCTCTGGCTTCCCCAAAAAAATTCAAATCGTATAATACGATATTTAAAAAGTTATCGCCTTCTTAAAAGTGTGCCAGTACTTTTTTTACCCACTGTAGTAGTTGAACAGAGTTTTGACATGTACAAAATTGTATATTTAAAATTTCGTAAAAAAATTCGTTTCAACAAAAAATAAACATTATTTTGATTTCTTGAATGTTATAGTAGAATTTTTATTTCATAATTTTATAGCTGGCGTCAAGATCAATCCAAGGACCTGCTTATTTATCACTCTGAACCCGTAAATAACGATACAATATTTTATTCGCGTTTTTCAGCGAAATATAGTAATGTCGCGATAGTTATCGCAGGAGCTGTACACGATAGTTGTCGCAGTGCCTACCCATTCCACCAGCTGTCAACGCTGCGCTGGGCCGCAGGTCGGCTCGGGTATATCGGTGTGAACACCACTACATTGACACCATGAATCGAATTTTCAAACTGCTTAATTTTCATTATTTTTTATGAGATTTTACTGGCTTATTCCTGACAATATTCTGATTAAAACAAGACCAAACACGATATAATTTCAATTGTACATATTTAGTGTTTTGATCGACTCACAGTGCTGCGATTCGAGGTGCTAGCTGGACAAAACCTTCTTTATAATTGCTAATACAAAGTGTGCAGATTTTGGAAAAATTAATCCATATAGATTTTTTCTGCTTCTTCACATAACGTATCTATACACGATTCCTCCAAAACATTTTTCGACGATGAAAGTTTTATTTGCAAGGAATAACAGCGTATGGGAAAGAGAGAGACGTGCATAGTCGTCGTCGCCGGCACAGATCAAAGGCTCGCGTGTTCGCACAATGTAATGCCAATTAAAAATGCTTTATTCTCCATTATTTTTTAATGAGATTTTACTGGCTTATTCGTAGCAAAATTCTGATTAAAACAAGACCAAACACGGTATAAATTGGCCCATCAGTAATGTCTTGAAAGTTGTCGGAGGGCTCTACGCGAAAGTTGTCGTAGTGCCTACTAGTGAATTTCCTACTCAATACTCATTATTTTTTAATGAGATTTTATTGGCTTCTTCCTGGCAATATTCTGATTAAGTCAAGACCAAACACGGTATAATTTGGCCCATCAGTAATGTCTTGAAAGTTGTCGGAGGGCTCTACGCGAAAGTTGTCGTAATGCCTACTAGTGAATTTCCTACTCAATACTCATTATTTTTTAACGAGATTTTACTGGCTTATTCCTGGCAATATTCTGATTAAAACAAGACCAAACACGGTATAATTTGGCCCATCAGTAATGTCTTGAAAGTTGTCGGAGGGCTCTACGCGAAAGTTGTCGTAGTGCCTACTAGTGAATTTTGCCAGGAATGAGCCAGTAAAATCTCATTAAAAAATAATGGAGAATAAAGCATTTTTAATTGGCATTACATTGTGCGAACACACGGGCCTTTAAACTGTGACGGCGACGGCGACACGCTCGGCCACGTGATCATTCTGTCCTTCTCTACGTTCGGCTTTCGATTGATGTCTCGGCGCGGTAGACTGTAGAGGCCAGTCATAAATCAAAAAACGAGTAGTTGTCTTGGAAGTTCTCGCTCCAGAGAACAGCTCCTGCGACAACTATCGCGACATTACTGTACTGTGCGTCCACTCGGCGTATGCCCGAGCCGTGATCAGATTACTAGCCGGAGGGGATATTTTTTTGTGTTTATCGCCTACAGCCTTTTTGCGTCGATAGAGACATTACTGTAATTTGATCGTAACCTGCATGTCTCTTCGCTTGCGTCTTATGTCAGCCAAGTCATCCAGGAAAGCAGCGGCCGCACGTTCTTTGTAACGCCTTTGAGAAACGACAAAATCATTCTCGAAGTCATCATCATATCCTCGATCATACGTGTAGTCCACACCGTCGTAGAAACCATTACGATTTCCTCCTATATCGCGGGAACCTAAAATATAAATGCATTAACTAATAAATCGAAGAATTAGTGATTTAACGTGACGTATGTTAGAATTGAGTTAATTGTAGTCGTAAAATTCACTTAAACATTTGATACCCTGTACAGGTTGTACCAAAATATGTGTAAAGACACATCATAGACGTAATACAACTCGATACTGTGCTTTTGGATCGGTAAGATCTGTTTGAACAATTAGGTGCAAAATTGTCATTGGTTTTCCCAAGGTCCAAAATTTTAAGTGATTCAAACAAGACGTAATCCAGTTATGGTAATCTTTACACATCATTTTAGTATAACCTGTACAAAAATGAACTGTGTTACGTGATAATTAACACGATCCGTGATTCACATATTCCAAATTCTGCACTTTCCGTTCAAGCTAATAATTGACCCTAGTAGCACAAAAATATTGGGTAAATGTTTTTTTCAAATATTGGAAAAATATTTTTTAAGCCTTTAAGATTAAATATATCGGTATCTAATCAGTTGCAATTTCAAATTCATAAAATTGAAAAAATCAAAGGGAATGGAAATATTCTAGATCGGAAGAAATGTTTAATTTGCGAGATAAAATAGCTCAGTGCACAAAGGATTAAAAATATGGTTTACATTATTAAATATATCGGTATCTAATCAGTTGCAATTTCAAATCCATAATATTGAAAAAATCAAAGGGAATGGAAATCTTCTAGATCGGAAGAAATGTTTAATTTTCGAGATAAAATAGCTCAGTGCGCAAAGGTTTAAAAATATTATTTACATTATTAAATATATCGGTATTTAATCAATTGATAAATATTTAGTAGTATGAGGTATTATACCAATTTCATATCCATACAATTAAAAGGGAATGGAAATATTCTAGATAGGAAGAAATGTTTAATTTTCGAGACAAAATAGCTCAGTGGGCAAAGATTTAAAAATATTATTTCCATTATTAAATATGTTGGTATTTAATCAATTGCTAAACATTTAGTTGTATGAGATATTATACCAATTTCATATCCATACAATTAGAAGGGATTGGAAATATTCTAGATCGGAAGAAATGTTTAATTTTCGACTTAATATAGTTTCGAGTGCAAAGGGTTATAGAAGAAGAACTTCGTATTTCTACAAAATACAATAAATTTTTGTTTTGCATAAAAATCTGCAGTCGAGTCATAAGCAACACTGTTCACTCTAATAACGTGAAGCTGAAACGTGGCTTGAACGGAAAGTATCTGAAAATTGGACTGGCACGGAGCGGGTAAAAATAATTATGTATTATTGATAAGAGATTCCTTCTAGCAGCACGTATATAGTGGTACCTCGGTATACGTCTGCTTTGGTAGTACGTCCATTTCGGAATACGTCCTGTTTAGAAGTGACATATCTTGCTCGGTATACGACTTTTGTTCGGTACACGTCATAAATTTTGTTGTACAAAAGTGGAAGAATTAGTGAAGAGACATAATGAAGAACTGACCACTGAGGAGTTACAAGAACTGGAGAAGGATGAGCATCAGTCTAGAATGGATACGCTCTCTTCAGACTCAGAGGGGGAAGATATAGAAAAAGTTCCTTCTTCATTAAATCAAGAAATTCTTGCAAAATGGATGAACGTGAAAAATTTTTCAGAAATATACTACCCCAACAAATTTCAAACAAATAGCAATGACAACATTTGGGAAGACCAGATGATGTCACAGTTTAGGAACATTCTGGGAAGAAGACAGAACAAAGTTCTTTGGACAGATTTTCAATAAAAGTCAAACCAAACGTTGTTATTGCTATTTATTTGAACTTTGTTGGGGTAGTATTTTTCTGAAAAATTTGTCAAGCCTCTCCATTAGGGTGGACCTTATTTTCCAACCATAAAATTTTGGGTAGGACGACCCCTAATATTGTTCCATTTCATGAAAAAATGATATATCCAACGTTTTAGATCAATCAAACGTCGGGAAGGGGTGGCGCATTAGGGCGAACCTTAGGTACATATACCACGTGACATTCTTTTTACGACACCCCCTAAAAATCTGCCATTGGGTAAGAAAATAATTCCTGCAGAGGATGAAGTTGATCGGATAAGAGAAAGACGTGCCACATTGAGGTTGAATGTGCTAGAAACATGAAATTCTATGGGAAAGGGAAATATTTGTTGTTTTTCGCAACTGCACCGTCAGTGTGGCACGTCTTCCCCCTGTCCGATCAACTTCATCTTCTGCAGAAATTATTTTCTTACCCAATGGCAGAATTATAGGAGGTGTCGTAAAAAGAATCGACGTCCGATTGATCTCAAACTTTGGGTATATAATTTTTTCATGAAATGGAACAATATTGGGGGGCGTCGTGAGAAAGATCTCGCAAAAAAATTTCATCAGGTACAGCTAAGGTCCACCCTACTCTCCATTTCGCAAGAATTTCTTGAATTAGTGAAGAAGGAGCTGAGACTAGTTAAAAGTGACAGAAGACGGAAAAAGAAAAAATACCAAAGGATTATCAGTTAAGCTGGCCAACAAGCCATATTTTAGCAAGTTTTTTGAAAATTTTCTTGCTCCTCAACATTGGATTGATTCGATACAAAACTCATGGAGATAATTCAATCACAATCATTATGATTAAAGTGTAGGGAGCATCAGCTCTAGGTAACTTTAATTATATTTCGATGATCATTAGTTCAGGTATAAACCTGTATAAAAAAAAGAAAAAGAAAAAATACCAAAAGATTATCAGTTAAGCTGGCCAACAAGCCATATTTTAGCAAGTTTTTTGAAAATTTTCTTGCTCCTCAACGTTGGATTGATTCAATACAAAACTCATGGAGATAATTCAATCACAATCATTATGATTAAAGTGTAGGGAGCATCAGCTCTAGGTAACTTTAATTATATTTCGATGATCATTAGTTCAGGTATAAACCTGTATAAAAAAATAAAAAAATACCAAAGGCCCTTCTTCCAGAGATTAAAATATCATTTGTTTCTTTCTGTATTTTAGCATTAAGCAGAGTTTATATCTAGAAATCTATAATAGAATCTCATTTTTTATTCATGCGTTTAAACAATGTTTAAATTACTTTCATCTTCATTAACGTAGGTACAATATCAATAGGAGTTTTTTTTACATGAAAACGGATTAATCATTATTACATTACTAATTATGAGAAAGATTGGTATACATACTATTCGGTGTAAGTTCAAACATCAGGTCGCATACCGAGGTACCGCTGTACGTAATCGAGTGTACAAATTCCAAAGTTTTGGATCATTTATCAGTTTCTTTTGCGGAGAAAGTTATGATCATATAATATTGATCATTTGGTGTTTTTCATTTTATGGACTGGTTCCAGTTTCGGATTTTATAAACACGTATCTCTAGTTTTACCATTTCAAGAAGTAGTATTAAATTGATATTGACATGAGCGTCGTAGTTTATTTAGATCAGAGTGTCGTGAAGCGACAACGGGGAAGAAATTGCCCGGACCTGCTCTAATGTATCATTTGACAGTTCGCGTAGAAGGTAATTAAAGACTGAAGCAGCACATGTTTCAATTACATATCTACCATCATGAGCTAAATTACTGTTCAAACGTAACTCACTAATTTTTGTTTTAAAATGTTTATGTCCATTTTGCATACAACAAGTACGTATATGAAATTTAATTTTTGGTTTTTCTATGTGAAAGAAAATTTTCTTTTTGTTTTCTTTTCTAATTATTCTAATATTTTTCAGGCGCAAAAGTGTCTCTTTGAAAAAGATCCACATCGGGATCGAAACGTTAGAAACATGCTTAAATAATTGCACATTTGTTGTTTTTCTAAAAATGATCGAACCTAGCGCCGATATCATTCAATTTATTATATATGTAATTAAAGACTGCCAAAGGGCCTAGCCCAGTGGTCGGCAAAGTGCGGCTCTAGAGCCGCGTGTGGATCTTTGGCTCCTGAAGTGCGGTTCTGGTACAAATATCCACATAAGGCGAAATAATATTTTCATTTAAAAAAAAACTTGGTAAGAAAAAAATTATTCTATATACTCTTATATCTTATTTTGATAAATTAAAATTCTTCTATAAATCGAGAACATGTATGAAATTTAGTTTTATATAGTGTAATAAAAGTTTACCAAACAAGCAGACTTGGCTCCCAATTTTTTTAAAATTGTTGTAATGTTCATATTTAATTATTTGACTAATAAGTTTGCCGACCACTGAACTAGCCAATTAAGATGGTAAAAACTGCCCTTAGAGCTTTTTCAGTGGTTCTTGGGCCATTCGAAAGCTGACCAAGAAAACCCCCTCCGAGTAAAATTTCAGTCCTCTAGCTTGCCCGTAAGGGTAGTTACAGAGTAAAATAGATTTTACGCTTTCCGGTCTCAAATGCGTTCTAAAATTCTGAAAAAAATGTGACATACTCCTGATACTAATGCGCATTTTTGAAATTTTTTTCAGAATTTTAGAACGCATTTGAGATAGGAAAATGCGCCGGGAAGCGTAACATCTATTTTACTCTGTAACTACCCTTAACGGGCAAGCTAGAGGGCTGAAATTTTACTCAGAAGGGTTTTTTTTGGTCAACTTTCGGATGGTCCAAGAGCCATTGAAACGGCTCCAAGGGCAGTTTTTGCCATCTTAATCGGCTAGGCCCTTTGTTTTTATATTACAGAAAACTGTCGAACTGCCAATGCGCTAATTTTGTCACCAAGCATTGCATACCTTTAAGTATGCTTAATTATTACGTACGGCACGCTTATAAATAGTTGCAATAACTTTACTGTCTTATTCCTCCGTGGTAAAAGGTGATTCTTCGTTAAATAATCGGCAGTTTAAATACATTACCGAATTATGTGAAATAGTTTTTGACGACGTGTAACTTTTACATGCATAAGCCTATTTGTTACTTTGCATGCAAATATTTTGCCGTCAAATATGGAAGCAATTCTTACACAATTTTGTCATTACTTTCTTCCCATGAAAGAGTCCACTTCCTGTTAAATAAATGATCCAGAATTTTCGATTATTATTATATCGGTAATTACATAAATCTACTGTTTCAACCACACAAGCAAGGAAAGAAAATAGAAAAGATCTGCATGCATGCACTAAATTTGCAAATGTGAAATGCGGATGTCTGGCAACAGGGTGAAGTGTTTTAAGTAATTAGTTTGTGAATGTATGATTTATACTTAAACTACATTTAACCCCTTGTCCTACGAGTGAAGTCACGATGGTTCGAGCCACAATCAATACCAAGTACAATTGGATCACAAGCCTGATTCGCGTTGTTTACATTTGTTCTGCACGAAGTATGTACAGTAAAGTCCCAATCTAAGACGTTTCTCGGTACAGTAAACCCTGGTAAGTGATCGCGGATCAAAGTGGCCAGACGAGTCCGACCTCGGAACTCGCGAGGGGAATACAGTACCCCTTCTCTGATCACCAGCAATATGCGCAAGCGTGACGGAGATCGAGTGAGGCGCATGTATTGGCCTCAATACATGTCTCCCTTGTAAGTTGTCCTGCCAGAGATCGACGTTTAGACAACTTAAAAGGGCTTACTGTACTGTGCTGTGACATAGATCGGGATGAGATACTATATTTTTTAGAAAAGGACAGTAAACATAACGAATCCAATAACAAAACTTCTACACTTTTTTCCATTACTTTTTTATGGGACTTTGACCAACTTTAGAATGCGGATCTTTATGCGTTTATGGCTTTCGAAAATTAACCTTCGCAGGATAGGATCTAGTAATACTTAAATAGTAAGATGGGGTTCCTTAGATCCCGACAAATGAATTTCATAAATTGCCTCGTTTTTAATAAATATGGGGTAAAGAATAACACAGGATAAAAAGTAAACACACAGATTTAGTTCTATCCACATAAAAATTCTTTGAGATCTTTGAGACTCCACATTACCTTACGAAGGTTAAAAAACTGCTAGAATATAAAATTCCTCCGAATTTAATAAGAATAATATTGTATTTGTTTCCGATTTCTAAAAATTCGTTTGGAAAAATTAAAAATTCCATAAACATCCGTAGACTAACCAACATATTCGTGGGATTTTGTTAATGAAAATGATACCAAAGGTTGGGTGCAAAGGACAGCGTGTGGGAAATAATGAGAAGCGGGGCTCTTCCTTGGGTTCGAAACTTTTATCGTTCATTATTCAAGTGGATAGCGTCGGAATTATATCGTATTTGGTATCATTTTCATTAGAAAAATGCCTTGGATATGTTAGTCGAAGTTCCATAAAAAAATAATGCAAAATAAAAAAGTTTTGAAGTTTGATTAGTAGTGGTTCACATCGATATACACGTTCTGACTTAGAACGGTCACCTCCATCGCGCTTAGATTGGGACATTACTGTCAGTGGCCGAAATAATGATAGGTTCACACCATTTTTATGATATAACAGTATGTTTCATATATCATTTCCATCTTTTATTATTAGTAAGTGTTTTGTCACAATGTAGTTAGTAGAACACATAACACATAAAAGTAATGTGTTTATTAATCTATATTATAAAAATTTAAAATTTTTGTACGAAATAAATATAAGTTAATTTAATAATTTTCTAGTTGAACTAAAAAAATATTACAAATGTAATTACAAATTAATTAATTATCCACAAAACTCAGTAATTAGTTGGTCCTCCATTTTGTTATGACCTCAAATATCCTTAGTGGCATTGAGTCTATTAATTTCTCTAAAGTCTGAGACCATGCTACTTTGATGCCATTTTTTAATGCATTCACCGTTGCGAAGTATTTGCTATTGCTGTAAACTTTTCTTGATAAAATACCGCATAGATGTTCAATGGGGTTGACCATCGCTGTCACCATATTCTTTTAACGCATATTCTGAACAGTTCTTGGTACTTTTCCGCAATGGCCTTTGGTGAATACCACATGATCGAAGTTTTGCCGTTGTGCATATTTTCCAACAGAATAATGCACCCACCGACTCGTACAAAAACAATTAATGCATATTTACAGATAGCAAAATTTGAGGTTCTACCTTGGTCATCAGGAACTCCACAACGCCATTAAAAATGTATGGGGCATTTTATCTTATAATGCCACAAAGAATATTTGAGGTCATAAAAACAATGGAGGACCAATTAAATACTGAGATTTTTGGTTCATTAATTATTTTGTATTTACATTTGTGATATTTTTTTAAGTTCATCTAGAAAATGATTAAATTAACCTATATTTATTGCGTACAAAAATTCCAAATTTTTGTAATATTGATCAATAAACACATTAATAAAACTGATATTATTCAAATACATTATGTGTTGTATTAAATACATTGTGACGAAACACTTACTAATAATAAAAGATAGAAATGTTACATGAAACACACTGTTAGATCATAAAAATGATATGAACCTATCATTATTTCGGTCACTGTACTCTGTTTACGTTTGGTTCCACCAAAGAAGAGTCACCAGGTAAAGGGAGGAAGCCCTACTGCAGGTGAATGCAGTTACCCCCTCTCTGTCAGTACCGGTTTAATCACGTGACATTGTTGCACATGAGCGACAGAGACAAAACGCGTCACGTGACCAGGCCGCAGCAAAAGCGTGGGGAATAGTAGAAGGGGGAAAAAGTAGAGTGAGGACACCAGTCTTACTCTGGTGACTCTAGATCGAATTACCACAAGTCAGGCTCGTGATTTCATTTTTGACCTGAATTTCTTACCACGAATCTCACTCGATATTGTAGGTTAAGGGGCTAAAACAAAATTGTTTAGTCGTAGAGAAGAGAGAAATAGAGATACATACAATGTCGGGAAAACCATTGCTGACCATGAGTCCAGTCGATAAAAGGGATAGTGGGTATATAGAGTAATTGTCTATGTAATTGTAATGTAATTAGTATATATATATTATGTGGCGAAGTTTCCTTTTGCGTCCATTCTCAGAATTCGATGAAATTTTGAAAATAGGTTCTCTTTTAACCAACATGACGATAGCCAGGATTTTTGGCGACTAAAAAAAATTTTTTTATCATTTCAATGTCGCTCTCTACCTTACCAACTTACCGACATTCTATTTTATATAGAATATCTTCAATTAATTGCAAAAATGGATCATCACCACCTTATAGCGCCATAAAAACTCAAACGTATTTATGATCTATAAGAGACTCCTTTTTAATTTAGAGTGATACATACATAAGGTAAACTTTCAATTTCTAAAGACTACTCTCCGCCTCCACCATCACCTAACCACAACTCATTCTGATCGCATAATCTTTGCATTGTAACTGCCATCCAAAATTATCAGAGCACAGCAAGGACATAAAGTAGAGTGTCGGTAAGTTGGTAAGTCGATAATGTAGAGAACGACATTTAATTGATAACTAAATTTGTTTTCGAGTCGCCAAAAATCGTTACGGCAATCGTTATTTTAGTCAAAAAAAGAACCTACTTTCAAAATTTCATCGAATTCTGAGAATGGACGTAAACGGAAACACAGCCATATATGTGTACATATTTATTTGATATGTAATCAATGAAAACAGTATGCATATACTTAACGATGTAGTAAATGGAACTTACATTTTGTATCTTTTGTAAATTAGGAACTGTTTGCAAAACTACGGTAATAACAATCGTCTAGTCTTACACGCTTATCTGTAAAACTGCCTAATTTTGTGTCATTCTGATTTGATAGCCTCGTCTCGTATGTGTACAAAATAGGTTGTGCGATGGTTGTGAATATCGTGGGGGACTATAGTCCAATACAGCAAAATAAAATATGTCCAACTCTGTGTAAAATATAGTGTGTTACAGGTAATAAATTCCTAATTTTAAATATGTCTACGGCCATAAAACGCAATGACCACGCTCTGGATAGGAATTATGCAGTTAATATTTGTTTCAATAATACTTTTATTCATCTGTGAACAGCGCTCACGAGTGTGCTGGAGTGGAATTTATATACGACTAGAAATCATTTGCAAACACTTGTTGGGTATAAAATGAGCAACAATCGTGTGAAATCATATTTTTTTTATCATATTACTGATGTATTTCTGTCACATGAAACAATCTTATACAAATGTTTGTGTCACGCACATAATCGAGCTATTTGCTTCTGACAACATATCGATTGTCAATGATAAAAAATTAGTGATCGGATATTGAAATGATATAACGTACAAATATGGGATCACGAACTTCTCGAAACATTAAGATAAGTTAAATGAAATCTCAGCTTCGTCGGTACCATAAACATTATTCAAGCTAAGAACAGTACCAGAAAATACGGATTTGTTCATGTAGTTTAATATTATTGTTACTTTCAACGGACCGAATGCTATTCAGATCGTTTCATTACTTTCGCAATAATAGAAGTTGAAAGAATTTGATTTGATTGGCTCCGCTGTTAACACCGATTTCTCTGCATACTTAATTAACTTCCCGATTCATAGGGAAGTTACTGTAATTTTCTTTAGCATTTACTCTCCATTGAAGAAACCTACTATTTCTACTAACCAAAAAGTGGAGTCACAAATTTTTCTCACATTGCATCGAGTCCTGTAAATTCTCCTCACCGTTTCATTTGAATCGGTGAGCATCATTAAACTGTGGACTTTGCACAGTTATGATTAGACTGCGGATTTTATGAATTTATGACAAAAGTGGGTGGATTTAATTAAAAACATTACAAACATTAAGACGATTTCAGAACATCCATTTGTTATTTTCAAAATTTTTATTTTGCATATGCAAAATAGAAAAAATGTTTGAAATAGTAGAAGTCACTGATGTAATATTTTCATCTGGTTGCTATATTATAAGAAAATAAATAAATTTTATTTTGTATGAAAATTCACAGTCAACTCGTTGTATTGGTATAATATAATATGAACTTTGATAGTACGCGCGTGTTTGACCAACGGGGGCTTTTTACTCTCCGTATGCTGTGTCGGGTCATTCGTGACCCGTACCAGTAGGGATAAGCTCGAGCGACCGACAATATGTACAAATTTATTCCGATACAAGATGACGTTTTTATCTCGAAATAATTCCTCTTTTGGTTTGATCGACCGCTTAGTGTCAGAGACACTTTATAGTTTGCTGCTATCAATTAGTTATATATTAATTCGGATCTTTATGCAAAATAAAAATGGTCTGCGTCGATTGCAACAAATAGAAACCAAACGGAATGTAATAACATTCAGGGAGGAACTATCCTCCTTTAATAATTTTAATAGATGGGAAATCAAATATTGACATCTATATTTGTTCTTATATTTGTTCAAAATCTTAAAATTCCAAAAGATTTTTATTGATTAAAGAAAGGTGAATTCTTCTCGACCGAAAATTAGTAATATAATCAATTGAATGATATCGGCGCTGGGTTCGATCATTTATAGAAAACGACAAATGTACAATTAATTAAACATGTATGTAATGTTTCTATCCCTGTGTGGATCTTCTTCAAAGAGACATTTTTGCGTCTGAAAAATATAAAGAGTTGTTGTTTTCTGTAAATGATCGAACCTAGCGCCGATATCATTCAATTTATTATGTTCTCCACTGATTGTTTTGCAATTTTTACACAAAGTTGCATTCGAATACGCGCGTGTTTTATATACCTATTATATAGATGTCACACATGTGACAGTTAAAAACATGCTTTTTTTTTAAAAACAATTTTTTTGGACAAAAATTTTCCTACAATTTTGAATTTGATCTACTCAATTGTCCTACAAATGCATAAAGATCCGCAGTCTAGTTGCTACATTCGAGCTAGTGTTCCTGATTTCTCAAAATTGTTCATTTCTTGAGAAATGAGAAATAAGACTATATTTCTTGAGAATTCTCGAGATTTATCTACGATTTTTAATGAAATAAAAAAGTATTGCAAACCTTATGAAATTTGGAATATCGTTGATAATATTTATTGGAACAGCAAAAAACTTGAACTCAATGTCAAAATATAGGCGCTAAATATAACCGATAAATTTATTTATTTAAAACTAAACTTTTATAAAATGAAACATTACGCTTTTGTTTTGAAATAAGATAATCAATTTCTTTTTTTGTAACAAGATCCGTAGCCGTAGACAAATTTCTTTCATTTCGTGTGGATGTTGGCTTTATTGTACACATGCAATTTGAGTTAACTAAAAATTAATTTTAGAAAATATATTATAAAATAAGTCATTCTTGATAAGAAGTAAATGAGAATTTCCGAAAATATCTTATAAAATAAATTAAATTCATAAGAATTTTCCTAGATTTAAATTTCTTGAGAAATTCTATAATTTCCCGAGAAATGAGAAATAACCAATTATAAAATTTTTCGAGAAATTCTCAATAAAGAATTCTTGAGAAGGAACACTAATTCGAGCCTCTCTCAACAACGTCGAGCCGCATGCGTATCCTCATCCGAAGTACGACGAAAGATGGTCCGCAGCCATCGTCTTGTATCGAAATGAATTTGTATTGGCGAAATATCAGTGTGAGAGTCAGAAATAACTCCGGCACAGGCTAGAACTCGCTAGAGTCCGTGGATTAAAAACGTATAATTGTTGGCATACGTCTTTGCATACGGAACATTTTTCATACAACCAGGTGACTTGTCCATATTAGTACACAGTGTTGGGCAAATTTTATTTGAAATAATAAATAATTAAATAATAAATAAACGTGTGATTTTATTTGCAAATAAGAACTAAACTTGTTATTTAAATAATTCCATAAATAATCTATTTATTATTTCTTATTTGCAAATAAAAGTTTATTTATTATTTGGATTGAGGTGGAAATCAATGTGCCAGAGGGCGGATTAATGAATGAAAATACAATTTAATTAATTATTTGTTAATACAAATAATAATTGAAAATTGTATTTGTAAATAACAATTAACTTTATTATTTTAAATAAATTCATTTAGACTTGCTCAAATAAAAAATAATTATTTCTGCGTTTTATTTGAATATCCAAATAACAAATAACTTGTTATTTAAATAACTATTTATTTAAATAAATTTATATTAACAAAATGAGAATTCTTAACAAAATAAATTTATATTAACAAAATAAGAATTCTTAACAAAATAAATTTATATTAACAAAATAAGAATTCTTAACAAAATAAAAAAATATTGGGAAACTTATGATATTTGAAACATCGTTGATAATATTTATCGGAAGCTCAAAAAACTTTAAGTCAATGTTCATTCCTGTCCAACATGTACATAACTTTAAAAGCAAGGAAAAAATAGACACTAAATATAACCGATAGATTAATTTATTTAAAACCAAACTTTTATAAAATGAAACATTACGCTTTTGTTTTGGAATGACTCCTCAACAAGCATAATGCGTCGAATGTAGTATCAGACAATCTACTTCTATTGTTTTGTAACAAAATCTTAATACAAATAATAATTGAAAATTGTATTTGTAAATAACAATTAACTTTATTATTTGAAATAAATTCATTTAGACTTGCTCAAATAAAAATAATTATTTCTGCGTTTCATTTGAATATCCAAATAACAAATAACTTGTTATTTAAATAATTATTTATTGCCCAACACTGTTAGTACATTTACCGATTGCAGTGCAACTTCCACCATTAAACTGAATAGGATCCGGTCCTCGTGAAGTATCAATAATATTAAAAGAGTATTTGTCCGGTATTGCGGGGACGCTTAAAAGGCGACGTGTTTTTCCGAGCGCTCGCGAATCGAGACCTTCTTACTAAGGATAGAAGAAGACTGTTGCTGTTGAAGACTTTCGTTTTCAGCGGCGGTATCGTTGATCATTGCTCTGAGCGCTGCTGCCCTGCGCTCTCTTTTCGCTTGTCTTTCGGACAGCTCCTCCATTTCGGATTCCAAGTCGTTCAAACGGGCTTTGGTCTGTTTGGCTCTGGTTGCGGCAGCGCTGGCCAATGAGTCCTCCTCGTTGTTCAGCTTGGACCATTTCAAGAGCACCGGTTTGGCATCGGCCGCGAGATCGATGTCGTCGAGAATCTTTGAGCGCCTTTTAAAGTTCGCTTCCGCGTCCTCGATCGCCGATCGCATCTCCGATTTCAAGTCTCTCTTGGCAAACAGACCGTTCTCCAGAAGATCCTGGTCCTGACGTAGACGTCGCGACGGTTTGCCCAACGCAGCGTCGACTTCTTCGTCTATCCCGATCGTGGCTAATTTCGCTTTGAGGTGTTGCGTAGTCGCGGTTACGTCGTTGACGAAATTTTCAGCGAGTCGACGCCGACTCCGTTGTCCACGGCTGTCGTAGACGATCTCCTCATTTTCAGGGAACAGGGAGTCGCTGGAGGAGAGCGGTAACTGTGGATTACGGATCAGAGGGTCTAGCTCAAAGTCAAGGTCACGGCTGAGGGGATTGGACCGAGGACCAAGGTCACGCGAGCCTGTAAAAACCGACACCTCAAGATGTTTACAATATCAAAGGATTGCGTTTGGGCTCTAAATGATACGTAAAAACTCTTATCTGCGGGATTAGCAGTGGTGTAAGCACTTTCGCACCAATGTTGCATTTCGAGCGATGAATCAAATATTAGGATATTATATATTGCTATATAATACATGGTCTATATTTAAGGGCACTTGTACGTAAACAGTTTAACTTCCTCTTATCAAATTTAAAGATGAATTTATTAATCTATATTCGGAATTGGCTTCATTCTATAACACTTATTTCGTATTGTTGTATCGGATGATTGCGTAAGTTCGTGCCCGATTTGAAAATAAAAACCAATGGTTAAATTTTGACAATTCTTAATCGCTGGAATATTTCATATAACACCTTCAGGTATAACACCTAATACGATACCTAAACGTTTACTAATTGATTGGTAGACTGCAGATTTTATGCATTTATGACAAAAATGGGTACGTACAATTTAAAACAGTGGTCATATTGAAAATATTGAAGGTCATATCAAAAATATTAATTAATGCATTAATATAATAACACCTTCAGGTATAACACCTAATACGATACCTAAACGTTTACTAATTGATTAGTAGACTGCAGATTTTATGCATTTATGACAAAAATGGGTACGTACAATTTAAAACAGTGGTCATATTGAAAATATTGAAGGTCATATCAAAAATATTAATTAATGCATTAATATAATAACACCTTCAGGCATAACACCTAATACGATACCTAAACGTTTACTAATTGATTGGTAGACTGCAGATTTTATGCATTTATGACAAAAATGGGTACGTACAATTTAAAACAGTGGTCATATTAAAAATATTGAAGATCATATCAAAAATATTAATTAATGCATTAATTTCAGCTTAATAGGATAATTAAAAGAAAAATACAATTTTGATTTCGCTCCTGTGTCCCGTAATCAATGCAAACATTTTTTATTTTGCGTATAATCCGCAGTCTATTGATTAGATACCGACACATTTAATAATGTAAACAATATTTTAAATAATATGCAACAGCAATTTTAGTGGAGCCTCAGAGTCACCATTCGAGTGCAAAAGGTTAAAGAATACAGCTACATTAATAAATTTTATAGTCGTACCGTTCTTTTCTACAATTACAAAAGAATGGCGACTGTATAGTTTTGTTTTTTAATAGACCGACGTGCAGTTCAGTGCGACATCTATGAAAATCGGGCACGAACTTACGGAATCATTTAATACATATCTCGCTTATGATATTTATGATACGTTCACTTTTATATGCACACGGCCGTCTCTAGTACAGGCCGAAACATCGTAGATTTGGCAACGCGGCTTCAGTCCGAATTTAAGTGACGCTCTATATGCTGTTGCGCATACGCAGACTGATGTTCTGTATGTATCCGGTGTTGCCACGTTACATGTTCCGGCTTGCACTAGAGACGGCCGTGGTTTGTGCCAAATTCTAATCTGCGATGTATATTCTGTCAATCGAGTGCCTCGTCATACAAGAGTGATCGTTTTAATAAATGAATTTGAAGGCTTGCTTTTTTCTTCAATTATGCTTTGTGATTGTTTAACTTTAAGCTTTTCAATTTTTGCAACATTTGAATTATTTTGTCTTCTCCTTTTCTTGTCTAATCATAAAGCATCTTTTATCTTCTCTATCACCTTCGTTCTTATATTCTCTGTACTTTGTCGTCTGTACTCTGCATAGGTGAAATGCAAGTGAACTTTTATCTACCCCGTATCAGCTTTTCGTAAAATGATTTCTGGATACGTAACCTCACTTATGTATAGACACCTGATTTTATGCATTTAATACTTTTTTTTATTTTCAGCCTATTAAACATATTAAGAGAGAAAATCAATTTCTATCTCACTACGATTTGTTGCAATTTAGGTAGAAAATTTTTATTTTGCATATATATCTGCTGCCTACTTATGTATGTATATGACGTCTCTATGAACAGCGTTTTGGAATAATCTTCGTTACAGTGACCACTCCACTATGGTTTTTACTGTAAAAGTATAATAGTGACTCCATTATAGATTTTTTTCGAGGAACCTGAACGATAGTAGTACGCTGTAAATACGATCCTAAATATGATAATGGCCATATTTGGATAAATTCGTCTGTTTCAATTTCTAACGTGATTTTGATGGTAAAAAATTTCATCTAATTTTTGCGCATCTAAACTTTGTGTACGTAATAAATGATGTTTATGTTTTTATGACGTCAAGTATGCACATTTATTTCAAAACGTTAGCTAATAAATGTATGAAGATACAGTAATGTCTATTATGTTATTTATGATATTTTATAAGAAACAATAACATGATAGTAAGATATATTCCATTTGTTCAAGTAGTAATTAATGCTTCTCGAATAATACTAATCTTCATTACAATCAATTTTGATTATTTAACATTTGTTACTCATTCAAAAATTTGTATAACATGTTATTAACAGCTTTCTGAATGTTATCACGTTTGATTTCGTTTCCCCAAAGAGATTGTGTGTATAGGTAACACAAACATTCAAACATTCATCATGTATATCATGACTTAAATATTTATCTTATCTTGTAAAAATTTTTATCTTTTATTTTTATCTTTATAAAAATCTATATGTACTACTGTAACCTCATATAAGGGTACTTCCTTGCTAATATTCATTTTAATTCATCAGTTTGACTATTTTATTTGTCACCTTCTATATATTGAAGTGACGAATATTATAAATTTTATCCTATTACGACACTTATATATAAACAGCAGATTTTATGCATTTATGGCAGAAAGGAATAAGTGCAATTTTAGACAGTAAAAATATTGGAAGAATTGAAAAATACTGTTATATTATATTTAACCTTTTAATCATATTAAAGAAGATAATAAATTGAATTTAAAAATACTGTTATCTTATGTTGAACCTATTAAACATATAAAAAGAATTTCTATTTCACTCCAGTTAGTTGCAATTTAGGTAGAAAATTTTTATTTTTCATAATGATCCGTTGTCCTCTTATGTGTAAGTCTGTCTGCTTAATCTAATAAGTTTTGATGCGCAAATATGTTTCATAATTAGATAGCGGATTTTATGCATTTATGGCAGAAATGAGTAGGTGAAATTGAAAACGGTATGACCGTTAGAAAAATTTAAAAATACTGTTGTATTATTTTCAATCTATTAAACATACTAGGGAAGAAAATAAATTTCGATGTGGTTTCAGATTGTTGCAATTCTGGCAGAAAATTTTTATTTTGCATAATGATCCGCTGTCTATTAATAATTATCCAAATACTATCAGAAATGAGGCCTGTCATATTAAAACAAAAATCACGTACGATAACGTTGCTAAGAATTCATTGTACTCATCATTAACCAATTACTTTTTAACGCTGTTCTCAGCTGCATCGCAGTTCTTCAAATAAAACTCCTCGAATATGATAAACAAATGAAATTTGTTTGAGTAAATTTATAATTTAATCAACACAGTCTAACTACTGCAATATATATGTTATTCATTTTAAATGTATTCTTTTTAACTGTCTTATATAATATCAAACTGTGTAATAAAATAAATTCACACTTCACCGGTAAGTACGATCAGTTAGCAGCGTATGTACGATTTTCAACAATGAGTGAAAGACAATAAATCAACAAACATATTCTGATACCTTGACGGAGAATACGAAATACAAATAAATCAAACAAAAAAACACATGAAATGGTGAAAATCTTTTTATATACGAGTGCCCTTAACATATGTATGATAAGACAGTGTCTAAAGTTGGATGGACTGGAAGTAGAACGTGGCTACATACGTCTGTGCACGTATGCGTTATCTACTGAATGAATTGTCGCAAGAAAATTTGGCCGACGAAAGGTGATATAATGTAATGAAATCAGATGACGTGAGAATAAATGAAATGACGGGTCTACACCACACAAACGTTATCATATTCATGTCACGGGATACAATAAATTATTAGACGGTTCTGTTTCATGTTGCGGTTTTATTTTGTCTCGTTACGTATTTGAAGTTCTTTGTATATGACGGTTGTTTTGCGGTAATCAAGTTTTCTGCTGGCTGTACGTGACAGTAGATTCAAAGAAACAATACATTCAATTCCTTTCACATCACGATCTGGATCGAACATGCCACTCACGAGATGTCAAAGAATTCGAAAATACTTCAGTGTCCTCGGATTTTCGAGAAAGTTAACTCAACTACGTTTAGTTTTTCAAGGAATAAATAGATTGGGATAAAGACGTTCACCGCTTAAAACCATTTTGGAAAACGACTGAAGATGTTACCGATGTCGTTTCGGCTGGCCGCGATCTCGTCGGCTAACGAATTCCTGGGTTCAGAGAAGAGAGGGCGTCCGCTGTACTTCCGGTCTAGGTGATCAACCATCGGTTTATAATACGATTCTCCTTTATCGTAGTTGCAACCGTAGACACGCGTACGCGGCCTGCTCAGAATTGGTCTTGACATCTTGATCAAAGTGATTGGCTGCCACCTGGAACGTCAACAACCCGTTGGAAATATTATGGAGTTGCCGAATCCGAAGCGAGCTCGAAAACATCAGAGATATTTCAAGCTTTGAGGCGTGTAACCTGTTCGTTTTTCCAATTATTCTCCTTAAGCTACCCAGCTAGCAAAATCTTCTCGAGCAGATTACGACCAAATGTATAATCGTACAGGGTGTTTCAAAATTATATGTTGTGACCACTATAGACCAAAAATGGACCGTAAAATTGACCTTGACATACAATCCCAAGTCAACATCAAAATTGTTTTTATTTCATCGTACAGTACTGATCGCAACGAACAAAAGTCTCACAGGAACCACGAGTTTCGTGTGAACCGTTCTCCTCGAAAACGATTTTAAAGCTTCGTAAACTATTTTATTTCGTATGTCTACAGGGTGTACCAAAATGGAATAGGCGTGGAAGGATGCTTCTACATGAGAAAATATAGAACACATTTTTTGAAGTGAAACTTCCTTTGGCGCGGTAGGCGTAAAACTGATTTGGCGATGTAACGGAAATGTGTAATGGAAGTGGCTAGCGCTGACTCGTGCGGTTCGTAGTTCTAAAATGGTATAGACGTGGAAGGATGCTTCTACATGAGAAAATATAGAACACATTTTTTGAAGTAGAACTTCCTTTGGCGCGGTAGGCGTAAAACCGATTTGGCGATGTAACGGAAGTGCGTAACGGAAGTGGCTAGCACGCTGACTCGTGCGGTTCGTAGTCCCAAAATGGTATAGACGTGGAAGGATGCTTCTACATGAGAAAATATACAGGGTCATCCGTTTTTAAACGGACAAACGTAAACCAGCTATAAAGAACCCCAAATGGAACAAGTTTTACCCCTGCCACTTTTTTTGTTTCGGCCTTGATTTCTAGAAAATTGCAAAAAACCATAATTTTTTTAGTTCACATAAACTTGAATATCTCGGGACTCCAGTGATGAATCTTGACGATTTTTCCTTTGTTTGGTTTAAAATAAATAGGGGCATCTTTTTTTTTAACGAAATATTTTTGTATGACCTTCGGATCTTTGTTTTTTTTGGCATAGGGCACGTCGTGGAGTCTGAATGAAAAAACTTCGAAAAACTTGGATTTATGCGTAATCAACCGTTTAATTCAAGACAAAAAATAGCACAAAACTATTAAAAAAATTCAAAATTTTAAGATTTTTCAAAAATTAACATAAACTATTTTTTCGAAAACTGAACGTTTTTACTAACCAAAGTTAGTAAACAAAGAAAAAATCATCAAGATTCATCACTGGAATCCCGAGATATTCAAGTTTATGTGAACTAAAAAAATTATGGTTTTTTGCAATTTTCTAGAAATCAAGGCCGAAACAAAAAAAGTGGCAGGGGTAAAACTTGTTCCATTTGGGGTTCTTTATAGCTGGTTTACGTTTGTCCGTTTAAAAACGGATGACCCTATAGAACACATTTTTTAAAGTGAAACTTCTTTTGGCGCGGTAGGCGTAAAACCGATATGGCGATGTAACGGAAGTGCGTAACGGAAGTGGCTAGCGCGCTGACTCGTGCGGTTCGTAGTCTAACTAAGAGAAAGAAAGAGAGGGAAAGAGAGAGAAAGAAATAGCACAAAAAGCTGTATGTTACTTTATGGTGCGCCACAGTTTGTACCTAACCAACGCGTGTTACTTCATTCGCATTTAATTCAATAATATATATATATATATATATATATATATATATATATATATATATAAATATATATAAATAATAATGCCAAACACAAATGCAGAACGTCAAAAAGAATTACGTGAAAAACAGGGCGCGGGAAAGAATGTGACAAAAAATCCAGCAAAAATTCAAACGTGTGCGAAAATTTTGTGGAAACATAAAGTTATTAATTGCAAATACTTTAAATTTTGATAAACAAAATGCCGAGCAATCGCAACATTTTGCTGCACCATCAACAAGTACATTACCGAGACCTATTTCTGTTTCTCAAAATGATATTGAGAAACATAACCTCACATCTCGTAAAAGTTCAATATTAAATGATTTGAATGTGTGTAATCTTAATTTTAGTGTTGTTCAACCTTATAGTGACTTTCAACGCCATAAATCAGTTCAAAATCAATTAAAAAATAATTTATAAATAACAAATTTGATCGGGCGTGCTATGTTTGCAATAGATGGTTCACTAGTGATTTTAAAATACATACGCGTCGAAAACCACGTGCGACAGAAGTGAAACACTTTGCAGTCTAGTAATGTTTAGAAATAATTAAGATTGGAAATGGTAAATAATCTTAATGAAGCGACAACTAGATCCGGAACAACTCTCGATGCAGTATTTGCAAGACATTTAGACAAAATTGAATTAAGAATATTTATATCATATTTCAGTTATCACAAGCCAATTGTTTCAATGATAGAATCATAGAAAATCGTAGAAGAAAATTAAGGGAATTCTGGAGCTATATAAAAACACAACAAAATTTTTGAAAATTTTACAAGGAATTAATTCTTACTTTTTTTATTTTGTTAAGGAAGGTGGTTAAATTTAAAACAATTCACCTCCCGTTACAACCGAGATATAATCCTTACTAAATTAATGCAATTACCAATGTTTGAGTTAGATTCACTAGATTAACACGTCTTCTTATGGAGAATTAGTAAAATTCCACTTCAAACCCTATTTAAACCTTGAAAAAACGCAACTAGAAACTCTAGTTTTTTTATGTATAGTAAAAATTATGTATTTAATTATGTTCAAAATTTATTAGGATACACTAAACAGTTACAGATCAAAAAATTATAAACTGTTGCAAAACGTCAAATTTATCGTGTTATCATCTCTCTAGCATGAAAACGCGAGAATACTGTAGACCACTGAATATAGCTACTATTCGGAGGGTACAATTATTCACAAAATTCATTTATAATTTTTTATAATATAAAAACAATTTGATTAAAAAATAAATATAATTAAACGAAAGCTTTTTAAATTAATCTATTTTTTTAATGCAAAATATACTCGTGAATGGCTTTCATTGCCAATGTATTGATGGATTTCGAATTTGTTGTACTTTTGTCTCCCATTGTACCTCCAGAACATCCTTAATGAACGATCAAAATTTGCAACGCAAAAAAGGAGAGCGTATGGAAAATGCTATCACAAATTTTGATGGTTCATTAATTTTCTTCTATGATTTTCTACGATTCTATCATTTAAACAATTATCTTGTGATAGCTGAAATGTGATATAAATATTCTTAATTCAATTTTGTCTAAATGTCTTGCAAATACTGCATCGAGATTTGTTCCTGATTTAGTTGTCGCTTCATTAGGATTATTTATTTATTTACCATTATGAAAAATTTGTGTTCGAAAATTCGCGAACACGCGTGCTGTTGAGTAGAAATCGTCTGACGCGTCTGTTCGTGACCTACTCATTCTACTTCTTAACACAAGACCTAATTTATTATATTATATTTATTTTTTTTTTATAAATTCATAATTTTATAATTATTGAAATTATGACGTTGCTTTCATGGAAAATGACTAGATAAATTACTTTATCCAAGCTCATATTGCAAGAAAAGTGTGTACGAAATCTAAATACACAGAGCCTTGTTATTTTTATCAGCTAAGACATTTTAATCGCTCACAGCTAGGCACACTTGACGGATTGTTAGTGAATTTTCTCGAAAACGACGCGTCAAATGAAAAAAATTTATTGTATATTTTCCACTTCTTTTCCCGTGTAGAATCATTCCCTCCATATTTATCCGACTTTAAGACACCCTGTAGACATATGGAATAAAATAGTTGGCGGATCTTCAAAGTCGTTTTTTAATAAAAAACAATTTTGACATTGACTTGAAATCTCCACCTATCCAGAGGCGCAGAATCACGCTATAGTGGTCGCGACGTACACTAAAGAAGCACCCTGTACTGCGCAACCGAAAGACGATGATTTTGTTGCCGAACCACGCTTGGAGCAATATTTGTTCCTTATTTGCTCTGAATCTGACGACTAAAACTTGTCGGCAGATACCGAGCCTAATGCGGAAACAGATGGTTCGGTATTTGCTTGCAAAGTTTGATGCCGAAATTCCATGCTAAATCAAGAGCAGATTGCTTACTGGGCATGTCCACACTGCACCGACAACGAACAACTTTTAGTTGTTGCGAATAGAAGAAGAAGAAAGCAACGACAGACGATATAAAGTTGCCCGATGTTGCATCAGTGTGGACGTAGCTTAACGTTTCGCAAACGATACTATAGCTTGTCCAAGGATACGAGGCAGTTGATGTTATCCTTCTTCGATAGCCAACAAACGTCGCACGATGGTATTTTACTGCCTCGTCTGGTTGGACAAGGTATAGTAATTGCTAGTACAGTAAATTCGCGTTACAGTAAAGATCCAATTCTTCTCCGGGATCGAGACTCCAATAGTTGTCTCGGCCTACCCACTCCACTGCGATCCGTGTTTCATTCTGTCTTTCTCTATGCTCGACTCTCTATTGAAAACACACTCGGCACAGTAGACGCAACCATCATCGAGACTTTACTGTACTTTTCAAATGGCTGTGTTCTGCACGGAAAAATATCGTGTAGGTACACTATTTTTTATGACTGCGTCTACCGCGAAGCCGAACGTAGAAAATGACATCGTGTAAATACGGATGGAGCAGCTGTAACATGTCGGTGTGAACCACTATTAATCCAATTACAAAACTTCTTTATTTTACATTATTTTTTTATGGGACTTTCGCCAACGTATTTCTGGTACTTTTCTGATTAAAATGACACTAAACACGATATAATTTCAATTGTATTTAGTGGTTTAATAGACAGCATGAAGTAACTATGTTATGCTTCAGATGTACAGTAAATATGGGCCAAATTGTATCTTATTTGGTGTCATATTAATCAAAATATGCCAAAAATAAGATGGTGAAGGTACCATAAAAAAATAATGAAAACAAATAGAAGTTTTGTAATTGGATTAGTAGTGATCAATCATCGATGGAGTGAGTAGGCACTTGTCAAATTCTGGGTAGGCGGTTGCTGAGAAGAAACGCGACATTACTGTACAGTGAAATCTTGATCTAAGAAAAACCCTCGGGTCGGTGTTGTTTCATAGATCCTGTAGTTCTACTATTTCTTAGATCCTGTAGCTCTAATATTTCATTGTGACTTCGCCGACCGCGTCCAACATAGAATAGGTCAAATCAATTAAACTACTAAATACAGTGGAAATTATATCATGATTAGCATTATTTAAACCCCTTGTCGTATCATTTTATTCGCAGTTACACTGATTAAAACGTTTTTATCCCCAGAAATGTCGTAGAAGAGAAAAGAAAATTTATATTTTTTTACGGCTACATTTATTTCAATTCTTAAATATTCATTTCAAACGAATCGAATTTTATTTCATGTATCGAGAAAGGCGTAACATTAATATTTATTAAATATGATTTAAAATCTGCGTCACGACTGTGACTCATTAAAATACGACAAGGAATTAATCAGGAAAATACCACAAAAAAATGGCGAAAGTACCATAAACAATTCTTAGATATTACGGTTTCCGTTTTCTTAGATCAAGACTTTACTGTATGTTATTTCACCTCCGATGAAGCTACCTGGAATGCGAAACGCATGGAATAACAATTCTAACACTATTTCTACCGCGTTTTTATGTGTATCTATTTATTATTGGTGGTACTACTAGTTACCAATCATCCTGCATATGCAGAGAAATAGATTTATTGAAAAATTTATTCCTTCAACGCATCTTTGCAGTTTATTTAAAATTTTAAAACGTATCTTTCGACGCCTTTGGTAGAAATATTGTTAAAACAACAGGGATTACATCCTAAAAGCTTTAACAGTAAAAACTGTTGAAAAACTCAAAAATATCAATCTCAAAAATGTCATTCCGAAAAATGCCTTTCGAACTAAAAGTTGTTATATATAGTCAGAGCTGGGAGACATGGACATTTGAAATAAACAATATTTTTGTTGTAATACATATATCGATTTTGAATATCGCATATAAAATGTTCATAAAAACAGTATGTATATGCTTGAATTAAAAATGTTTGTTTTGCTAGCAACTTATGTATCCAAATCATTCCAACATTACCTGTACCTAGGTACAATATTTAATTAAAGCAATTGTGATAGTTATAAACATATCTCTGATTAAACGTACATCCATATTAATTTCTAAATACTCATATTTGTAATCACAATCAATTACAGAACTAATGAACACATGCTGGTACAATAACACATACATATATGAACTATTATAATTTAAAAGTTATTTGTTTCGAACCTATTTCAAATTTTGTCCATCTCTGCTCTTAGTTACAGTTCAGACAAGTCTACGTAATGCTAGAGTAACCTAATGTCTAAATTAAAATCATTCCCAAAAATTACTATGCGTAGCCATCATCTAGTAAGCATGCATACTAACACTAGTATATATACAATTAATATGTTGACTGCGATACCAGTGCTCCTAAAAATCACACAAAATCTGAGCAACCGGTCTACTAATATGAGAATAGAAAAAACAATATTTATTATAATTCTGAACATAGGTTGTATAGAAATTTATTTTCAAGTTTAATGAAAAACATGTATCAAAATATTACTATTAAAGGTAATATTACTACGTCATAGTTCAACTAGCCAGGTTGCTTTATAAATTGTTGTTGTTTTTCTGCAGTAGAAATAAAAAAAATTTTTTAAAAAGTAGAAATAAAAAATTCTATTTCGGAATAAAAACTTACATATCAGAATGAAAAATTCTTTAACTCGTTGCATTGCATGCCCTTTAGTATTTGACAATTTTTTTCAGAAAAAAGGAAAATATTCGTTTCCTCAATGACCGCATTTATTCTCAAAATTAAACATTGATAACAGTACTTAAAATCACTTTGAAAAGTAAACACTTATTTATATGTGTTGGAGTGTGCGTGAAATCTTCCCTACAAATCTGACTCGGCATTACAGATTTTGCCCTCCAATTTTACCCTTCTGCAATTTCACCCATTTACAAATCAATCTCACCCTTTTAATTGCAAATCAGTTTTACTTTTTCGAAATTCAATTTTGCCCTTTTGCAAATTGATTTCAACCTTTTGCAAATAAAGTATTTTTAAGTAAGTTTTCCTTTAAAAAGTCAATTCAAATGTAAATTGAATTGTTAAGAAATTAAAAATTTTATTTATTGCAAAAATGTATATCAAACACTTATTTAAAGTTAATTATCAATTAATTAACTTTGCAATGTATTAAGATTCTGTGTAGACATGTATATGAATTGTAGCCATTTACTGATTAATAAATTTTAGATATGATAGTACATATGTATTTATTGAAGCGTATTGAGTATTGAAAAAATCTAAATAATGAAATAATTACTTCTAAATTTTCTTAATGTGTGAAATTGATTAACAAAGAGGTGAATTTGTTTTGCAAAAAGGCGAAATTAATTTGTAAATAGTTTGTAAATATTATCTCTATCACATTACAATTAATAATGTATACCACATATTCCTATCATTCCTAAATTACAATGTGATGTAATTACGTGCAAGAAGTTCTCAAGTTGATAACAACATGGTCTAAATATTTGGATAAACTTTTTCATAAAAAATACCATCGTTACTACAATACTGTACGATAGACAAATTAATTTCTAGTTTGTAGGCAGATTCGTAATTAAAAAAAAGAAGAAAAACTCTGCTCCACAACATAAAACAGCGTTAAATTATACTTGAAAAATTGTCAATCACTGAATTGATGTAACTAGACTGCGGATGTTCATGCAATTTTCAAATTTCAAAAAAGTGGGACCCAATCAAATCCTATTTTCATTGGTAACAGCGTTCGTGGATTGAAAACAAATAAAAATCCTGCTAAATGCTGTCGAATTTAATACTCCAGCATTTTTCGTAAATGTTTATAACCCATGAATGCATAAAAATCCGCAGTCTAATTATCATTTCGTGTACAAAAATCTGAAAAAATTTTGGCTGTGGTCAATGAAGTCACGTTGAACTTTGTAGAGCAGAGTATTGATTCGATTATGCTTTCATTCAAGCATCTTTGGTAACTTCAGTATTCTGATTTTATTCGAACAATCTGTTCGTTGTGAAATACCCAATATCCTCTGCGGTTACTATGTATAGTGATAATATTAGCTTGCCGGCAACTGTATATAGTGTGTAAAAATCTATTTCTAGGTGTTCCGCATAACACGTGCCGTTCACAGAAACTCGGCATTTGAGGTGATATTACATCTTTGACTGAATGATCTTGGCCGAAGTTCCAACACATTTTCTGTGATTTTATTGATGAGTATAAGTAGATTTGCATCGTCATTTTACACACAATAAATTCATTTAAATAACTACTCGAATTTGGCACTGCTTCTCTACAGCGGTCTTTTTTATTTCGTTTGTCACGTCACTTTCTTTTAAGGATTCTTTTACTAAATCGAATTGCAATAGTGTGCTTAAATTTACGCTATGTACTAGATTTTGATCCATATAGATTGTAAAAAATTTTATTGAACAGGGACAATATTGTGCTAGATAGTGAAATGTTTTTATGCTAGATAGAAGAAACGCAATTAATATTTGTTATAGCAGACGTGTACTTTGATATTATTTATTAATATAAGACTATGTTTATATTAATATGGGCATTTCTAATTTTGTATATTGTGAACTTGTTTATGTTTTATATTGAAATCGTGAGGTACTCTGATTGTGAATGAAATTTAATTTAGCCATACATTATTTCCTTATTAAGTAGTTTATTATTTTATTAAGAAATAGTGAATTAATATTTTAGAGAAAGAAAATGTCTATCTAAAAGTTATTATTTTATTTTCTTATTTTGAAAAATGCGTGTTAACGTTCTAGCATTTACAGCCATACTTGGTTTTAGTTCCTAATCGATTTTAGGGGTTGATGGGGTTCTAAAGTATAATAACAAATAATAACGTTTCATTATTGCAATAGAAGTAGAATTAGAAGAAGTGGAAGTAGATTAATTCTACATACAAAGTAACGCGATTAAATAAAGAATATTTAACATTAGTATTATCGATCGTTAAAAGCAACTGGTTGATATTGTCTTATAAAAATAATGCCTGCAGTTATTTAAGTTTTGCGCGAGTTTGATTACAATATGTGCCTAAGTGAATCGGTCATTTCAATGGTTCGGTAGCTCTATGGTTAATCGAGATACTGTACATTGTAAATTAATACCTATTGCAAGCGGTTATTTCATAAAGCAACTCTTGTAAATAATCAAAAACATTAAATTTTATACATATCTTGAATATTACTAAATATTAAAATAACATCGAAAATTATATATTATATGTATGGTGTAAATGATAAATATTTTTGTATTTACATAATGATTAAGTTTAATATCAATATCTCATTAAAATAAAATTTAATCCTAGTCCTTTCGATATTGGTGAAAATTTACTGTATAAAAAATTTACAAATAAAATAAAATGCTGTATAAACATAAAATAAAATATAAACATAAATATTTTTGTATTTACATAATGATTAAGTTTAATATCAATATCTCAGTAAAATAAAATTTGATCCTAGTCCTTTCGATATTGGTGAGAATTTACTGCATAAAAAATTTACAAATAAAATAAAATATTGTACAAACATGAAATAAAATATAAACATAAATATTTTTGTATTTACATAATGATTAAGTTTAATATCAATATCTCATTAAAATAAAATTTGATCCTAGTCCTTTCGATATTGGTGAGAATTTACTGCATAAAAAATTTACAAATAAAATAAAATATTGTACAAACATGAAATAAAATATAAACATAAATATTTTTGTATTTACATAATGATTGAGTTTAATATCAATATCTCATTAAAATAAAATTTGATTCTAGTCCTTTCGATATTGGTGAGAATTTACTGTACAAAAAATTTACAAATAAAATAAAATATTGTATAAACATGAAATAAAATATAAACATTAACTGAAAAGAAAGTTGTTAACTGTTAGCTAGAAATTAACTGAAGAGATGTTATAGCTTCGAAGAAGCATGCAAGTTAAAATAACTATAATTTTATGTATACTAGAATGAAAATGAATTGAAATCATTAAGCTGTCAACTTGATTAAACAACAAAATATTTAACAAAAGTTAATTGATTCAAACTAATGACTAAACTGTGCATATTTATGCATGAATGGCTTTCGAAGATTTAAAAATTAATGCTAGAGAGTAAAATTTGACAAAATTTAATACAATTTATATTTATTTCAGACCTGCAGAAGACAACCATTCAAAATAATATTTTATTTGATTCCAACTTCTGAAAATTCGTTTACAAAAATTGCAAATTCCATGAATATCCGCACTCTGCTAATTACCGACGAAATTGGTTGATTTAATTATGAAACAGTAAAAAATTTGATATATATTGATATATCAAAATTTTAAAAATTCGGGAATGCTGTAATATTTTGTTTTTAATGTAACAAAGTCGTTAAGGACTGAAATCTATGTTTATTGTTATACCTGCTTCCCACAATCAATGCAAAACATTTTTATTTCCCATAAAAATTCGCTGTCCACTTATAACAGTTTTGATTGAATTTTATGTGAAATAAAACTGAAAAAATCTCTTGATACTACGAGCGATTAGAACCAATGGACATAAGAAACAATTGCATACATGTTCTAACTAATTGCTACGTTACAAACGTTATGTGCAACCTCTGGCAGACTATAGTGAGTGTATAATGCTCTTATGTTGGGTAAAAATAAAATACGGTAATGCGATAGCGTCGATAGCTTAAGATAGCTGCAATTTTCGAACGGCGACTGGTATAGATATATAATGCCGATGATTCACTTAACTTGACGACACTAAAATTGCTTATAAACGGTTTGTTCTATTCTTGGTGAAGCAGATATATGCAGCGACTTTCTTGGGGACCTTTCAACTGGCCTCGTAAACGATACACATGTTAATTAGAAGCTGTCAAGTGTACATTTCGCGGAAAATTGTCTATCGTTTACAGAATTGCAATCAGTGTCATAGTGATCGCCAAATGTTGTTTTGTAATATCACCTGCTTCAACTCTTCGTGATCTAACGCAGAGGTCTGCGAGAAACGCTCGTTTCGGCCGATTTTACGAGGTAATAGTTACGTATTTCTCGATCGTAAATTTTTAATATAAATAAAATATACAGTGACTCTCAGTAATATTCGGACGCTCTAAAAAAATGATAACTGGTTTAACATTGAATTATACGACTTGAATTTTTGTTCGGAAGCTAGAGCAAATAGTTTGCTACAGAATGTGGAAAAACATTTTTTCAAAAATTGCAATTGATCGGAGTTGTAGAAAAAATACTAAAAGTTGCATTTTACAACTTTTTAAAAATTTAGAAAATACGTTTTATAGATCTGTTTCAATTAACCATATTCTGAAAATTTCTTCAAAATCGGTCGACGTTGCAACGAGTTGCAATGATTTGTTGCCGAAAATCGTGAAAATCTGCAATTTTTACCATCGTTAAACGTTTGTAACTCGTTGCAACGTCGAACAATATTGACGAAATTTTCAGAATATGTTTAATCGACACAGATCTACAAAACGTATTTTAAAAATTTTCAATATACTATAAAAAAGTTGTAAAATGCAATTTTTAGTATTTTTTCTACAACTCCGACCAATTGCAATTTTTGAAAAAATGTTTTTCCACATTCTGTAGCAAAATATTTTCTCTAGCTTCCGCACAAAAATTCAAGTCATATAGTTCAATGTTAAACCAGTTATCATTTTTTTAGAGCGTTCGAATATTAATGGGCGTCACTGTATGTTCTCGGCGCACCGTTTCGATCAATAATACAGGGTGTCCCAAAATTCCTCCGACACCTGAAAATGGGAGGTTCCTTGGGTCATTTGAAGCGACATTTTCCTTTACAAAAATTTTCAAATTTACAAAAAAAAACACGGACCAATCAGAGCGCGACCTAGACGCGAGTTAGTACAGTCGGCCCGACGCGCCAACTGTCAATTGGCCGAACGTGTCATCGCATGTCTAGATCGCGCTCTGATTGGTTCGTGTTTTTCGTTAATAACTCCTAAACAAAGCCGCGGACGCCATTTTTGTAAAGGTAAATGTCGCTTCAAATGACCCAAGGAACCTCCCATTTTCGGGTGCCGGAGGAATTTTGGGACGCCCTGTATATTATTATATTATTGATAATATTGATAATATTATGATATTATTGATCGAAAAGATGCGCCGAGAACATATTTTTGGTTTATATTGATTTTACGAGGGGTCCGTGCAAAATCGCTAATCGTCATTTATTACCAGAGTTGGGAAAAAATTTAATCCACGATTGACGATTAAATTTCTACTTCAATCGTTAATCGTAATTCACAATTTAATTGTTAATTGTGGTTACAGTCCAGTCGCCAGGTACTTCTACCTGGAAAGTATCCCGACCTCAAAGAAATTTTGTCACGTCATTTAGGGGTACTCTGGGGTGTCGAATCTGAGTTTTCGACTTCGAGGACCCTGTGCTGATTTGTGGAAGGGGGAAAAACCACGATTTTCATTACCTTGTTTTGGTTTTTCGATTATTACTCAAAAACTATGGGTCTTAAGAACGTTTTGTTTTCATTTTTGGAAAGAGCATTAAATCTCCTTCAAATTTCACTGTTCAAATGTATTTTTCGGCCTAATAGACACCGAGAAACAGGTGTTCAAAAATTAGGAAATGTTTCTCAAAATGACATTGCAAATTTTTGGCTGATTACTTTAGTTTTTATATAATCTTCATACTACGTATACCCGTTACATTTTCACTTTTAACTGGGAAGGGCAGCACGATTTATTGAGTTCAACTGACAAGGAGAGTGCAAGGCCTTCGGGTCACTGATTTGGTTGAGATTTTGTATACTTATAGATCTCGATCTCCCATTTACGAATATATACCATTATAGGTGCAAACACTCAATAATTGTTGAGTTATTGCTACTTAAATATGCTATTGTAGAGATACTATATAATTAATAATATGCAAATATGATATCGGCGCTACATATTTACACCCGTAGCACCGATATCATATTTGCATATACAAAATTTACGATCGTGAACCAAAAATTATTATAATTAATAATGTCCAGGCTCTTTCTTATTTATTTATATTATTTATTCACTATGTAATGTCGTCTTATTTACAAGATATTATACAATTATTATAAATTAAAGTACAAACACTCAATAATTGTTGAGATATTTAATAAACAAAGTTCTATTGCTACTTAAATATGCTATTGTAGAGATACTATATAATTAATAATGTCCAGGTCTAGAAGATTGAAAATATGTAAGTACAATTTCATTAAATTTATCGTATACCATATTTTCGCTTCCTATATTTATTTTATTTCTTCTGTTTCCAGACACGAGAGGATAATTTCCTATATTATTCATTTCGGTTAATTTATTTATAATTTATTAAGACTTTTGTACTTTAATTTATAATAATTGTATAATATCTTGTAAATAAGACGACATTACATAGTGAATAAATAATATAAATAAATAAGAAAAAAAATATTTTACCCGAGCTGGGATCGAACCCTAACCCATCGGGTGTAAATGTAGTTACATTGCCACTAGACCTGGACATTGGACCTAGACCTGGATATTTGAGTAGCAATAGAACTTTGTTTATTAAATCTCTCAACAATTATTGAGTGTTTGCACCTATAATGGTATATATTCGTAAATGGGAGATCGAGATCTATAAGTATACAAAATCTCAACCAAATCGGTGACCCGAAGACCTTGCACTCTCCTTGTGAGTGGATTCAAGCTTTTTTATATTTTTGTTGGTGTTTTGTTTAATAGCAATAAAGATATTATAATAAAAACAGAAGACGAATTTGAGAAATACGCAAAAAAATTCTGCCTCTAAAAACCCTTCACATGTTTGGGAGGGGGTGTCCGCTGACAAGTGCCTAATGTTATAAGTGCAGTTTATTCCCTATTTAGGTACCTGGTCATCACATGAAATCATGTTTTCCCATTAACCCCTAAGCTCAAAGAGTAATAAATGTAGATTGGATAGGTGAAGAGTAAGAATCCATGTCTTATGCTTACAAAATTAATTTATATAAATAAAAAAATATAATAATGTAATAATAATATAATATTATAATATTATTTATATAATTTATTTATATAAAATGAAAAATAGCCTCGAAAATGTGTACAAAAGTGGTCTCTTCGTTTTTAATGATATTTTAAACATGTTTAAGAAATCACAACGTATTACTATTGCACATCGTTGGATTCGGGAAAGTCTAAATTTTTTGCTGTAAAGGACAATACAATATCTAATATAAAAACAAATATTAAATGATCTCGGCGCTACGGTTCGATCAATGAAAAAAGCTAAGTAATTTTGCTAATTGATAATTAATTCGACGTTTCGGTTCCAATTTGAACCATTTTCAAGAATAATAATTATAATTGCTAATATCTTATATAACAACATCCCAATATTTGTTCAAAGTCGAAAAACATGTCTTTTTCAAACTCAAGTTTCTCAAAAAGTGTGCATGTAGGAGAAAAATTAAGGCCAGATTCGGAATCAGCGCCAAAAACTGTATAAGTTACATCCAATAATTTTATGACAACATTTTTGTTGGACAGTATAATTTGCTCTGTCTTTTCCTATATGCGTCAGTTACCACTTAATTTCCTAATTTACAACGCCCGTCTCTCGGCGCCTATTGGGCCGAAAAATACGTTTGAACAGTGAAATTTGAAGGAAATTTATGCTTCTCCCAAAAACGATTACAAAAAGTTTTTAGAATCCATAGTTTTTGAGTAATAATCGAAAAACCAAAACGAGGTAATGAAAATCGTGGTTTTCACCCCCTCCCCAAGTTAGCACAGGGTTCTCGAGGTCGAAAACTGAGATTCGACACCCCTGAGTACTCCTAAATGACGTGACAAAATTTCATTGAGTTCGGAATTATTTTTCAGGTAGATGCCTCTTTTCAATTGTAATCGTCAAATGGATAATTGATTAATGATTAACTGCTAAAATCTCGAAATGAAATACGCAATTAAAGCTGTATGGATACTGAAGAAAATTTCAACTGAATTTTTGTTGAGATATACAGGGTGGTATACGCAACTTGCACACCTATAATAACTTCCAAACTATGCGTTGCACGAAAAAGTTTTGTATACAGAAGTTGCATGATCTGAAGGGATGCATTACGTAATGTATTTATTTTTTTTATAGGTGGAAGCGTTTCAGGGATTTCACGGTTGACTTTGTTTTTTCAAGTGAAATACTATATGTTTGATACCAAAATATGGAAGAATGTTGAATTCTGAGTAAAAATGTGACCTTCATTAGTCCTAAACCTAATAATTAACGAGCAATTGCACTTGATTTCCTGAAATTTTTAACTTCCCGATTCATAGGGAAGTTACTGTAATTACCCCGTAAATCGAAAATCGATTTTTTAGCAGATCTTCACGTTTCATGGTCATTGGAGTCATTTTAGACTATTTTTATCAAATTGTTAGTATGTGTGTGTGTGTGTGTGCGCGTGCGCGTGCGTATGGCCGTTTTTATGTTATCAAATTTTTCGTTAACGTTTTCTGAAGATTTTGGTCCATATTGGTCAAGTAGTTTTTTAGATTTTTTAGTTTTTTTCGAAAGAAGTTCATTCAAGAATGCAATTTATACGAGAGGATGGAAATTTTCCACCGAATAAACAAACGTAATTATATATATTTCATTTTTATTTTAAAAAGAAATTTTTTTAATTTAAAAAAAATTTTTTTTTTAAATTATGCAACTAATGCTAATGTTACCGCTTACAACTAACGAATCGGGAAGTTCTTTGTGTGGCTCGTGGAGAGTCACACACAAAATTAAAAAGAAACATTAATAGCTGTATGCCCCACTAGCAATGCGTACCACTAACCCTCTCGCAAGAGCAGTCCTATCCGCGAAATCGCGAAGCGAGCGAGCAACAACAACCAGCTAGTTTATTTTTTAAGTTTCGTCAAAATCGGCTTGTATCAACTGAATATGTTCCCTTGTGAGCCGAAACGAGCATTTTTAAAGTAATCCATATTTTAGCATTTTTAATTCCATCAATTACTTCTTAAATAATAATCTGGTCGTAATTATTGTAACAGAAATGTTAAAATAATAAAACTTATCACAATACGTTTCTAAACTTCACTTTTTGTCAAATAAAATTAGAATGTATTAATTCATACTCGCTGTAAGACAATTTTATGATTGTTAACTGTTTTCAGAAATGGACAAATATTAATTGACTGACAACACACATCCGTCATCGAACAAAATCAACGTCTATAAAAAACTTGTTTCTTGTTAATCTTGGACCGATAAACATTTACCTTCTTGTAAAATTGAGACAAATACCAAGCACTAAATTACAAGGCAGTGAGCTGCAAAAATTTATTAACAACGAATATGCAGATTGCTGTTAATTCTACTTCTATTTCTAATGTTGTTGCTTTTAGTCGCTTCGTCCCCAGAGTTTATCACAATTAATAATCTAAATGTAGAAATGAGTATCAGTTCCAATTTAATTTTCTTTTTATTGAACGATTTATTGTCTTTGGGCTATTGAAAACGACTTGAAGTGACATATGTAAAACATGTACTCGTGTAATGTATATTATACATACTGGGTGTCCCAAAAGTAGGAGGTCATTTATTAGCATCTTTTTCTTTTACGTGATTGGTTTGCATTTTTCATTAATAACTCCTTAACAGAAAAAAGTTACTTCAAATGACCTCAGGAATTATCTGTTCATGTCACGCGTGTGTAACATTTTTGGGACAACCTGTATATGTGTAGTCACAAGATCGCGGATGCATTTATGATTTATAAAAATGTTTGAACAATGCTGGGATATCAATTTCGACAAAAATCAGTACGATTTTTATTTATTCTGGACTTACAGAAGTTATTATCAATGAAAATAGGGTATTATTATTTGGTACCACTTTCTTAAAATTTGTTTACAAAAATTGAAAATTTCATAAAAATGATCAGTCCAATAATCACTGTAACGTGTGCTTTTGTAATAATGTTTAGCGAGCACAAAAAGAAATTTTTTTACTAAAAAGTTATCATTAGATTATTAACGTTCAAATAAAACAAATAATAATAATTTCATTTATAACAGCGCGAAGGCAATAAAAGTTTACTTTCTTCATTAAGATTATTATTACAATATATATATTTAATAAATTTTATTTATAAATTTATTTTTGAGAATTTACGTATACTATACATGCGTAAAAGCATATAGGCTTATTTTAACAAAAATAGATGCCACACGAACATAACAGCAAGCTTGCTACATTGCGTCACACAAGAAGATCGATGATTCGTTTATTTTAGCTATATTTACTCTCTGAAATTGTGAAAGGTGCTCTGTCTAGCTCACATGAGTCTGACCATGTTACTGAACATTGAACTGTATAATAACAGAATTGTACAATAATCTCGTTATAAATTTCTAATAAAGTATTTTCAAATCTATAACTCTTTAACTATAGAAATACTATATTTGATTATGCATATAATGTACTTCTCCAAGCAACATGAAAATGTCTTAATCATTCTTAATCAATTTTCGGAAATATTGAATTTTCCGTTTCAAGATATTTTCGAATTTATTGAATAATCTTTATTAATCATTATTTATTTAATGCTTGAAACCAGATGGTTTATTGTACTGCAAATATAATATTGTAGTTCATACAGTAGAATATCTCGAAATTCTTAATATAGTTACTACCTTGAACAAAAAATCAAACTTCACAATTAAATTTCCAATATTTTAATGATACGTCAACATCCCTTGTTTATTATCCTCAAATAAATCACGTACTTGTACTAAATTTTTACGAATCTATTCTGCATGTATATGAACTGAATTTCTAATTTCAAATTTGATTTAAATTCAATTTCCAATTTTAATCAATCAGACCATATTAATTGGTTCGTTTAATATATCTACGTTCCTAATTCGAAAGCTTTCAAAGTATATAAATTAAATTAATGAGAAGTCACAGATACCTCTATCGTGTTCGAGTTAGGACAGTTAAACCCATCACTTTCAAATAAACTGAAGTTTCAATTATAGTCGATATTATTTGATAAGAACAAGTTGATGCTACGACACTGGTTCCTTTATAATAAACATATTCTTATCCCGAAAGCTTTCAAAGTACATAAATGAAATTAATGCAGAGCCCTGATACCTCTATCTTGTTCGAGTTAGAACAGTTAAACCCATCACTTTCAAATAAACTGAAGCTCCAATTTCAGTCGATATTATTTGATAAGAACAAGTTGATGCTACGACACTGGTTCCTTTATAATAAACACATTCTTATCCCGAAAGCTTTCAAAGTACATAAATGAAATTAATGCAAAGCCCAGATACCTCTATCTTGTTCAAGTTAGGACAATTAAACCCATCACTTTCAAATAAACTGAAGCTTCAATTATAGTCGATATTATTTGATAAGAACAAGTTGATGCTACGACACTGGTTCCTTTATAATAAACACATTCTTATCCCGAAAGCTTTCAAAGTACATAAATGAAATTATTGCAGAGTCCTAGATATCTCTATCTTGTTCGAGTTAGGACAGTTAAACCCATCACTTTTATATAAACTGAAGCTTCAATTTCAGTTGATATTATTCGAAAGGATGTAAATTAAATTTAATAGAGGCGTCCTTATCGCGATACCTTTAGAAGGATATTAATGAATTTAATGCAGAGTCCAAATATGTACCTCTTCTTGTTCGAATTAGGACAGTTGAACCCATCACTTTCAAATAAACTGAAGCTTCAATTTCAGTTGATATTATTCAAAAGGATGTAAATTAAAGTTAATACAGACGTCCTTATCCCGATATATTCAAAAGAACATTAATTAATTTAATGCAGAGTCCAAATATGTACCTCTTCTTGTCCAAATTAGGACAGTTAAACCCATCACTTTCAAATAAACTGAAGCTTCAATTTCAGTTGATATTATTCAAATATGTACCTCTATCTTGTCCGAATTAGAACAGTTAAACCCATCACTTTCAAATAAACTGAAGCTTCAATTTCAGTTGATATTATTCAAATATGTACCTCTATCTTGTCCGAGTTAGGACAGTTAAACCCATCACTTTCAAATAAACTGAAGCTTCAATTTCAGTTGATATTATTCAAAAGGATGTAAATTAAAGTTAATAGAGACCTTTGTTCGAGTTAGGACAGTTAAACCCATCAATTTCAAATAAATTGAGTTTTCAATTTCAGTTGATATTGTTTAATAAGAACAAGTTAATGCTTCAGCATGGGTTCGTATAAAATAACCGGACCCTTATCCCGATACCCTTGAAGGGACGTAAATGAAATTAATGCAAAGCCCTAGATACCACTATCTTGTCTAAGTTAGGACACTTATTTCGTAAATTTCAAATAAATTCAGTGTTTAATTTCACTAAATATTATTCGATAAGAACAAGTTAATGCTTCTACACTATTTCGTTTAAAACGACCCGGTCCTTATCTCGAAAGCTTTCAGAGTACATAAATGAAATTAATGCAGAGGCCCAGATACCTCCATCTGGTCTCGCTTTGGGGACTCTACTATGAGTAACCAGCAAACTGGAACGAGCAACTACATGTTACTCAAAAATAGACTATGTCTAATTTGGTGTCCGTGAACTGAACTGGCACACACCACACTCGAGTCCCGGACAACCGCCTCCGATTACGAGCTACATCTATGTACGTCGTAGCCTATTGTGATCTTCTCAGAATCGCGTCTTATCAATTTCCTCTTTCCTAATTACCCGGAACTTGAAATCGTTCCTCATCGATCTAATAATACAGCAGCGTTTGTGTCGCGTGCAATTCTTGGCTTCGTAATTTTCAATTTGTCTCGCAAAAGTGCGTCTAAACGATCGTGATAGCTTCGAAACGAATTTAATAGTTGGTTGCACCTTTTGATTTATGTAAAACGAAGTGTGATATTTATTTAACCGTATCTTTATGAAGTATCTATTCTTCTTCTGGCAACAATAACACGAAATATATAATGACGAGGACTAGAGATGCTCAATATATCAAAAGTAAGTACTCAGAGAGCAAGAATGATTGATAGACTGCACATTTTATTCCCTTATAACACTGTCGGCTGGCTTTCGAAAATGCAACGATATTGTCAGCAAGAAATATTGAAATGTTCACACTTCGAATTTAAATAGTACATCGAATGATTTAATTGAAATAGATTTTCAAAGTTGCTCAATATTTTTGTAAATATAGTATAAATATTATAAATATAGTACACAATTGAAAACAATATTCTGTTCACACATTAATGAATAGAGTGGAACGAACGTTTGTTATTCAGCGAGTGAAATTAATTAATTAATAAGCAAATGGTCGATCGATTGTAGTAAATAGATTATTGTGCAGTAATTTTTTAGTAGCTCATACCGGCCATATTTAAACTTATTTCTAAATACATAATTAAAGCTTTTTATATGTTACAAATACGTGGAATCTGCAGCCTAATCGTGAATATCTAAAAGACCTTGGACCTTCGAGTGAACTGTTATAAATCTTCTTTTAACTGATCTCTCTCAAATTTTTATAAATATCCTTCGAAAGTATTAAAACAAGTTTAATATGAATACGAATAAAATGTTACTAGTATCAAATGGTAATAAGCAGTAGATAGAGACAACAATTTATTCGCATGCGAGGAGTTATATAAAAATTAACTATTTGCTATATCTACGGATTATGCGGTGTTTTAAAATTCTGCTTGACCATTTAAGGGCGCAGCATGCATAGTTCGTGCATTGATAGCTAGCTCACCATTTGCTTTCGTGAAAGTTGAAATCATCAGGTTAAATTTAAAACGTTTCATCAACGTTTCGTTTAGCAAATACAATTTTCATTATGGAAGACTGCAAAATTGCTCTTACTTCGACTGAACAAAAAAACAGCGAGCTACTTATTAGTGCAATGGAATCCATTAAGATCAAGTAAATATTGTGAATACCGCCATTTTCAGTTTCATCGCGTACGTGCGAGTGTTTTCAATCTTCGAAATAACATCTTTTGCATGTCAAATTCAATTTCAACCTTTTGCAAATTTCACCCAATCAGAATATTTAAAATTGATTATTTATTCGTTTGGATTAAATTATATATTTATTTGGTCACACGTGAATGGTGTCATTACTGCGAGGGAAATATATGAGACTTAACACTCCACTAATAAATACGTATGTACTCTCATTTCAAAAATTGATTAATCAGAAAATGGCTACAATCAATATATGTACATACCTACATACATAATCTTTCAAGTTCTATAATTTTTGTAATTTCAATTGTTTTCCTTCTTATAATATGATTCACTTTTGGTTTTTTTTTAAATTTTCAATTATTAAAGAGAAACATTTTTTGTTCATTACAGACACAATGTTTTTCAAGTTAATCTCTTGAAAATGATGTAAATTGAGATCGAAACGTCGGGATAAAAAATTGTGATAATTTGCAAATAGTGTATTAAAAAAATTTAAATTTTGCCTACATACAGTTTTCATACATTACAAAGTTAATGAACTAGTAATTACTTAAAATAAAAATTCGAATTTCTTAATAATTCACGTTTGATTTTATTCTTTTCAAGAACTTAATATAAAAATACCGTATTTGAAAAGGTTGGAATGAAAAGGGTTGAAATTGATTTGCATAAGGTTGAATTTGATTTGCAAAAGGTGAATATGGAGTGCAAAACCTGTAGAAAATACAGCTAGCATAGGATTTATTATTAACCATAGATGATTATTTGAAGCCGAATTTCAAAGCAACAATAAATATGAGCACACTGTCAGAGGACGTCGTTCACTCGTTGCGTAAGACACACCAAATTTAACTGGCAGACGACATAGCTTCGAACTGTTGATATCGGTTATAGAGTTACTTAGGCCAAAGTACTTCCTATTTTTACGACGATGCGAAAGAATCTCGAATTTCAATTAAACGTTAGCGTTACTCTATACTTGACAGGTTCCAAAAATTTTCGGCGGAAAAGTTTGTCGATCGTCGCGTGCTGAAAATACTTTTTTTTAATTCACAGTTCGATGTTACAAGATTTTATCAGAACTTATTCGATTAAACGTACTCTGAACGAGACACAATTGCCGAGAACTTTCTTCGGTTGTCAAAACGTGCTCAGCTCGATTAAAGTGCTCGTTAGAACGATGGCTTTCTGTACATTCAAAGGCTCGAAGATGAAAAACGATACCGTGAACACATTGGTGATTTTCACTGATATTAATATCATTATCATGGTTAATGAAGTATGTGCACTGAAGTGACTTTGTATTATTATTCATTCTCATTGACGTAGAAAATTGATGATTTTAGCGCGATGAAAATATGCATAATTTCAAATCAGATTGTTACAGAAAATATAGTAAATTAGATAATAGGGGCGAGGAAGAGTTAGTGCAAGATAGAAAAATTGAAATGTATGTACCTGAACTTACAAGATTTTCTTTTAGATGCTATTTCCTCGGAAGTAGCGGCACGACTCCCACAGGCGTTGCAACGCAGGTTATTTCCCACTCCTTCCGTGGTCTACCCCTTCCTCTTTGTGGTGGTTCGCACGTAAGGTATAATTCCTACTGATTTGTTAATACGCGATGTCCGGTTCTTATGGAATCAACTGTAGCGTACACAAAACACACAGCGCTCCTACACCCCGTGGCAGAATGTTACCGATCGGAGGCATTGAAACGGATTTTAGAGAAAACATTCACAATTTAGAAGTATAAAATATTACTTTACGGGATTCAAACTGATGGGAAATGAAAAGGGGCTTGTTGAAGAATTGAAAACAACAAAATAATATAAGCATCCATTTATTATTACAAAGAACAAAGAAAATAAAGAAAATGTTATACGGAAAAATGTTTCCGATTAATAGAACTGCTGGAAGAAAGTTTCCGATCCGATTTACACTGTTCAACACCAAATTTGTTTAACAATTAGTGTTGGGTGATTCTTACAGAGTTTTTCGCGCTGTTTCCGAATCTGCCCTTAATTTTTCCCTTAGACTTATAGGTTTTAAGAAACTTAATTTGAAAGAGAAAATATATTTCTCAATTTTGAACAAATAGTGTCATGTTATTATAAAACATATTGCATTGTTCTTCGCAGCAATAGATTCTGTAGGCTTTCCCGAATACATTGATATCCAATATTAATACATTATGAATCTTTGAACACGTTTAAACAATCGTTAAAGATGGAGAGACAACCATTTTACACCAATTTGTGAGGATATTTTTCAGTTTGCCTTAAAAAAAAGGGTGCACCGGAAAATTGAATTACATCACGCGATAGAGCAGACTTTTATCTTGAGACAACCCCAACCCCAACCCTTTCAAGTTAGCAAGTCGACGTTTTTTTCGAACCCGAAAGCGAAATATCTCCGCTCGACATGAGTTGCCACCAGTGACGCGCCGTATCTCGTCGTATAAAGTTAATACTTTATATTATTAACATTTTAAATTAATTTAAGAAATATAATAATATAATGTTAATACTTTATATTATTAACGTTTTAAATTAATTTAAGAAATATAATTTATAAAGTTAATACTTTATATTATTAACGTTTTAAATTAATTTAAGAAATATAATAATATAATGTTAATACTTTATATTATTAACGTTTCAAATTAATTTAAGAAATATAATAACATAAAGTTAATACTTTATAATATAACGTTAATACTTTATATTATTAACGTTTTAAATTAATTTAAGAAATATAATAATATAATGTTAATACTTTATATTATTAACGTTTTAAATTAATTTAAGAAATATAATTTATAAAGTTAATACTTTATATTATTAACGTTTTAAATTAATTTAAGAAATATAATTTATAAAGTTAATACTTTATATTATTAACGATTTAAATTAATTTAAGAAATATAATTTATAAAGTTAATACTTTATATTATTAACGTTTTAAATTAATTTAAGAAATATAATAATATAAACTTAATACTTTATATTATTATATTTCTTAAATTAATTTAAAAAGTTGGGAATTTATCGTTCGACGTGAACATGGTATATTTAATCGTAGCAGAACATTTTTAACTAGATGTGGTGAATATGACACATACATTTTAATACATACAAGCAACAATTCTAAAGACTTTTACAAATTTTTCATTAATGTAGTCTTTCTTGCGGATAGTGCTTTCTGTAGTCTCACACAGTTTGCATTAGAAATTGTTTATCTTCTTCATTTTGTGATGGTACATCGTTCTTTTGTAAATTCTTCTATAAGGTTTTGCATAAGCAAATTGTTGTACAGATTTGACTCTTTGTCCTGTCGAATTATGTACTGTAATATACTGAGATCACTTTGCCAGTCTGAGGGTTCCTCATTCATAAACTCTAAAGAAATTGAAAATCCTATAAAAAATGTACAGTCTTTTTTAATAATGAAGTCTACAATGTTGTTAAAAACGTACTCATTTACATTATTTGATTTAACTACTAATCTTTTTATACAGGGTGTTCGACTACAGCTGGGAGAAAATTTAAGGGTTGGTTCCTAACAATGACATAAGACGAAAATGAAGAATAAAAAAATTGCGATTTCGGCTTCGTTATTTAGCATTAACAATTAAAAATCAACAACGCGTCTGATAAAAGTGTACGTTGTGTACGTCAAAGAGTTCAATGTTGTCCAACGATTTGTTAAACATTTTCACCTCGCTGGGGCCCCAAATGAGAACCAAGTTATGCATGCATCTGTCACTTGATACGTGACTGTCACGTTGTTAATAGCTAAATAACGAAATCGCAATTTTTTTATTCTTCATTTTCGTCTTATATCATCGTTAAGAACCAACCCTTAAATTTTCTCCCACCTGTAGTCGAACCAGAATCAATCCGCTGTAGCCGCGCTCTGATTGGTCCGTGTGTTTCGTCTCCCACCTGTAGTCAAACACCCTGTATAATTATCATTAAAGGTATTTAAAGCTAGATCCATTTGTATTTTTATATGATGCAGAATATTTTGGTTAAAAAAGACTAGCGTACAGTTTCGGGTGTTAGATACCATAAATTATACACGATTATAAAATTTTCGTAAGGCTACTCGACTTACATGGACATTGATGGCACTATACAGGGAGCTTTATTATTAACTTCCCGATTCATAGGGAAGTTACTGTAATTACCCCGAAAATCGAAAATCGATTTTTTAGCAGATCTTCACGTTTCATGGTTATTGAAGTCATTTTAGACTATTTTTATCAAATTGTTAGTATGTGTGTGTGTGTGTGTGTGTGTGTGTGTGTGTGTGTGTGTGTGTGCGCGCGCGCGTATGGCCGTTTTTATGTTATCAAATTTTTCGTTAACGTTTTCTGAAAAAGTAACAATGCGATCAGAATGATTAATGATGCAATCGATGTGCCCCGTCGTAACTTAGAGCTGATTAGATTTTGGTCCATATTGGTCAAGTAGTTTTTTAGATTTTTTAGTTTTTTTAGTTTTTGTCGAAAGAAGTTCATTCAAGAATGCAATTGATACAAGAGGATGGAAAATTTCCACCGAATAAGCAAATGTAATTATATATATTTCAGTTTTATTTAAAAAAAATTTTTTTTTATTACAAAAAAATTTTTTTTTGTAATTATGCAACTAATGCTAATGTTACCGCTTACAACTAACGAATCGGGAAGTTCTTTTTTATTATGTATTACTACGATTTTGGATTAAGCAATCATTGCACAGTTTACACTACATGTTTATGTCACTTCAAATAATTTTCAATAGTCCGACGACGATAAATCGTTCAATAAAAAGAAAATTAAATAGGATTTGATATTCATTGAGACATTTAGAATATTAACCCTTTGCACTTGGAGTTATTTTAACTAGAAAATTAAACATTTCTTCTGATCTAGAATACTTCCATTCTCTACGATTTTTGAAAGTTTATCGATAAGAAATTGGTATAATACCTAAATGTTTAGTAATAGATTATATATCGATTTATTGAATAATGCAAACAATATATATATTTTGAATAACGTTACAGCAATTTTTAGTGGTGCCTCAGAGGGGACAACCGAGTGCAAAGGGTTAATTCTAATAAACACCGAAGGCGAAGCGAATAAAAGCAACAATATTAAAAATGAAAGTAGAATTAATATCAATTTGCATATTCACTTTTCATACATTTTTGCGGCTGACTGCATTGTTATTAAGTCACTGTGTAGACTTACATACTGAATGAATATGATTCGAATTCACTTCATTCAATTTAAGTAACAAATTTACCTTTTTCACCAACATTTTAGCGACATTAAATCTGCCACCCTTTCTCACACCGTCAGATAGTAATTTATTGAATAAAACATACTGTTTTACTAATAGTTTTATTAATTATAGTATATTTGTTCTACATAATTCTCTGATATATTGGATGAAATGTTTTTACTAAACTCCATTGTGAAATACAGGTGGAGTCCATTCAAGTATCGCACAGACCTTTCATTGCTAATAATAAGAACATTTCCGCGAAGATGTAAACCATCCGAATTGTTCATGACAGTGAGAATAATGGCTGCAGTCAAGATGAGTGATTCACCATCCATAATATCTTTCGATTGCGACGCAAACATTTTCGCAACCAGTTATTAGTATCTTTAGAAATATCAGACACGCATGAAACAGATCATGTATGTAAAGAGAATTACATTTTCTTTAATTAATCCAAGTCATATTATCTGTGTTAACTAATCCAAGTCATATTATCTTTGTTAACTAATCCAAGACATATTACACGGTCCAACGTGTTTAAACTGTTTTTTGACGTTTCGATTCTCACTATGTCTTATCCTTAATTGTTCTCCTAAGCGCACAGTTTTTGAGAAATTTGACTTTGAAAATTGATAAAATATGTTGTATTGTTCTTTACAGCAAAAGATTTTCTAGACTTTCCCGAATCGAACGAACTTCCTCGTATCGATATCTAGTTAATGAACAATTAGTACAATAGTACAATTTAATAAATATTATAGTTGCAATAAATTTTGCAAGTTAGAGATTTTAAGAAGAGTATTTTTTACGAAAAAAATTGCTTCTCTTCGATGCGATGCCCTGACGTTCCTATTTAATATTTTCAGTGCTTTTTTTTAAATTGAAGAGCAGATTTTTTATGATAAGAAATCGTATCTTACATAATTAATTAGTCTGCATAATGTATTAGAAATTAATGTTGGACTAAATGGAGATAATTTAAAAAATTGTTTATATTCGGTAAGGAATATCTTTAAAGTCCCAGGATGACCCAGGCTCTAACAAATTGGACTATTTTCAGTACACCTTCCTCTATACGATGGCGTAAAAACAATTTCCGCATACGTCTGCCTTTTTAAATCATAACAGTTTAAAACTGTCAATGTTACTCGCGCCTCTTTACGCTTTACGGGCTACTTTTGCATTAAAAAACAATAACAAATAAATTTAGAACCGGAAGCTGAAACATTAATAAGTAAATACCAGACAAGACAGAATTCGAAATGGACTATAAAAAATAATGCTAGACAAAACCAATTGAGAATGAAGACTGACCAATTATAAACAAATATTATTTTTTTTATATTTCATGTTATAAAACCGTTATTGTTATCACATTTTTATCACAAAATTTCTACAGAAATATTACTAAATTATTGTATATTATATAGAATATTATAAATATTATAAATTACTAGCAGCCCCCGACACGGCTTCGCCCTTGCTAAATGTGAGAAGAATTTAGATTTTGATCGTAAGTATGTTAATATATATATATATACAAACATCCATTTATATATATAGATACAGATGATAACCCTGGGGAACCGTGATCGAACGTGTCTGAACGAGTTTCGCGGTATAAAATATGATAACCCTGGGGACCAGTATTAATTCATTAATAACAATTTATTGTTGAAATAATAGTTAAAATAATGAATATAGACTTGAAAGATGCAAAGCTCGTTCGTAGGTGTGGGGAAGGGGGGTTTTTCGTGGTATGTAATATGACACGTGCATGCTTTTCCCAGGAAGACTTGACCTTGAACATGTCCGAACGTGTCCGAACGTGTTTTGCAGTATAAAATACCTCGTGTTCAAATACCTATGTATACCAATTTTCATAGCGATAGGTTCAACGGTATGGAAGTTAATATATTGCAGCGCCATCTATAGCGGCGAGTTACAACAAAATGAGTAGTGTAAAAACCTTCTCCATGAAAAAACACATATATGTGCCAAGTTTCATGTTGATCGGTCAAACAGTTTCGAAGTCTATTAATCATATATATATATATATATATATATATATATATATATATATATATATATATATATATATAATATAGATACATATATATACATATATATATATATATTATACAAAATATCTTTTGCCACAGTTATGAGGCCTTCTTACCTTCTTGGTACTTTTTGTATGCGTTGATTACAAAAAGGTTCCTCAAGTTTACGTTTTACCCATTCCCTAAAACATTGCATGTGTGAAACATAAATATAAAATACACTCTTAGACAGAAAATATGGTTTGGAAGATTGTATTTAAACAATTTTGTTTAAGTGAAAATTATTGATGAAAATTAATTAAAAATTATTGTTTAACAAATGAAAAAAATATTAATTTGTCTATAGTTCAAATTGACTAGTTTTTAAATGAATTTTAGTGCAAATTTCATCCTGATATCTCTTATGGTTCAAAAGTTATAACAAAAAGTCACTAAATTTCCCGATTTGGACCACTGTGCGGCGTAGTGCGACTAATGTGCGCATCGACTACCAGCTCGGCGTCACCTCGCAAAGTGGGCTGAATGGAAGATTTTAGTGACATTTTGCTAGGAAATGAACTATCGCATATCGATGTATAATCAGTTGGCATTGTCTTTCGAATGTCCACTGACCTCAAAAATGGAAGAATTAATAAAATTAAATGAAAATTGTAGTTGTACCAAGCTTTTAAAGTCGAACGTTTTAGAATCTACGTTTGACACCCGAAGAATGTCCTTTCTTTTTGGCGATATTTTCACGATCCTGTTCAAGATTTCAGCCTCGTTTTTTTCTATAGTAAAGCGCGTTATTTTCTGTTAAGAAACTATAATTGCAGTTACAATTATTATATGCAATGTATTAAAAATTTAATGTTCAATGTAGGACAAAAAAATGTCAAAAATTTTACAATTAACAAGCAATATCTTTTTATGCCCGTTATAGCCCGCGATCGGACAAATCACAATGTGTTCAGGACAGTTTCCTTTACATAATGTGTAAAAATCTCGTCCACCTTCGTCCATCTCTCTGATTTATTAACGTTTAATAAATCACCATCGGTACTCCGCGGTCTGCGGGATATTAAGACATGTTTCTAAGAAACTCTTTAGATTACAAATACACGTACACTTACAAATTGTTAAGGTTAATTTTAAAAATGATACGTTTAAATAAAAAATTAACTTGATTTCGACAATTGACTTCGTTAAGTACGGATGTGATTCAGTGGCATGATGGCAATACCGCAAGGCGATTCTTTTCCAATCCAGAAAATGCACAAATCACAAGAATTGAAATAGAACTAATTAAAAAATTTTATACAATAGTACAAGTAATTTCTTCTCCATATGCAATAGATGCTGAAAATGATATTGTGGTATGACAATAAATGGCATTATACGCCAGCCTCCGTTCACAAACTATTAAATCATGGCACGGAAATAGTAAAGCATGCATTGCTTCCGATCGGCCAGTTGTCGGAAGAAGCTCAAGAAACAAAACATAAAGACTTTAAGAAGTTTCGAAATTACAAGATCCGGAAATTTTCAAGAATAGCAACAAACGAAGACATACTTTATAGACTACTATTGACATTTGACCTACGCATATCAACAATAAGATTAAAATCACGTGAGAAGAAGAGGAAACCATTAGATCTTGAGGCTATGCAGTTACTTAAAAATAAGGACAGGAAAACTTAATTTACAAATTTAAAAATCGAATGGTAAGATTTTATCATCACTATACATATGATAGAGATTTTGTTACAGTGTTTAATATATATTATATGATATTTTTATGTAATCTATAAACTAATTATTCTTGAAATTTAAATTACCTAAGAGGTTTCAATAATTACAATAATTCAGTGGCTCAATAATTAAAAAAAATAAAGGGTATAGCAGAATAAGCATGGGCCAGCGGCCCCCGCTCCGATTTTCCTGATTTCTGTCTTAAAACATAGTTTTATGTCTAAAAAAACATTGCGTAAAATTTCAAATATCTACCCACATCGATAAGGGTGATATTGGGGTAAATTCCCCCGCACTTAAATGCAATTTGCTACAAAACGAGAAAAGATATCGACATGGGATAAACGGCAAACAAAAGATATAGATAAACTCTACATTCCAGATTTTTTCCAAAATTTTTTGCCAATTATTTATAGTTGAAAATAATGAATTAATTTTTTGGGTATTTTATTAACTATCTTCCCCTGGGTTGACACATACCAAAAAATTATAAAATATTGCTATGATACTAACCTACTTTGTAAAAAAAGCTCAGAAGTGTCCATTTGGTGGAACAGTGTCAAGAAAAATAAAGTATGCCGGCGAACGCTTGGTCTGATCAGTATCGGCGCAGCGACCGAATCCCCTTGCGGCGGCTAGTTATGGGAGCGAACGTGAAGTCGGCGCGTGTACGGAAAAGCTGATACATGTAAAAATGCGACTAAATCGTCTAATATATGATTACAGTAGGAAATCTAAACAATTATATTTTAGGAAATAGCTTACATTGAAGAAAAAAAATGCGTGTAAAGCTAGTTCGTTGCTGTTAAGTAAAAGAAAGAAGAAGCTTCTCACGAATATGTTGTATGGTCACAGTGTTAGAGGTTCCTCGATTCTACAAAGGGCTCAAGTTCGAATATTTCTCAACTCAACTTTCTTTTCTTGTTTTTTTCTTTTTCTTATATGCATTTATAAACTAAACGAATTTTATTGTTTGCACTTCAATTTTATTATAAAATATTGAAAATATTATTAAAATATTATTATATATTAGACGATTTAGTCGCATTTTTGCATGTATCAGCTTTTCCGTACACACCGTCGACTTCCCGTTCGCTCCCATTACTAGTCACCGCAAGGGGATTCCGGTCGCTGCGCCCATACTGATCAGACCAAGCGTTCGCTGTCATACTTTATTTTTCTTGACACTGTTCCACCAAATGGACACTTCTGAGATTTTTTTACAAAGTAGGTTAGTATCATAGCAATATTTTATAATTTTTTGGTAGGTGTCAATCCAGGGGAAAATACTTTAAAAAATACCCAAAAAATTAATTCATTATTTTCAACTATAAATAACACGGTCCAACAGCCAAAAATGGTTTCGATTCTCACTATCCAATTCATATATAGTTTTCCGCGCTGATTCCGAATCTGGTCTTAGTTTTTCTCCTAGACGCACAGTTTTTGAGAATTTTTGAGTTTGAAAAAAAAACATATTTTTTGACTTTGAACAAAGATTGTGGTGTTATTATAAAAGATATTGTATTGTTCTTTACAGCAAAAGATTCTTTAGACTTTCCCGAATCCAGAGATGCGCAGTAGTAATACATTATGATTGTTTAAACATGTTTAAACAAACATTAAAGACGGAGATGCACCGCTTTTGTACCATTTTTTGATGATATTTTTTAATTTATCTAAAAAAATAAGGGAAAATTTGGAAAAAAATTTTGGAAAAAATCTGAAATGTAGAGTTTATCTATATCTTTTGTTTGCCGTTTATCCCATGTCGATATCTTTTCTCGTTTTGTAGCAAATTGCATTTAAGCGCGGGGGAATTTACCCCAATATCACCCTTATCGGTGGGGGTAGACATTTGAAATTTTACGCAATGTTTTTTTAGACATAACACTATGTTTTAAGACAGAAATCAGGAAAATCGGAGCGGGGGCCGCTGGCCCATGCTTATTCTGTTATACCCTTTCTTTTACGTTATTAAAAAGATAGAATTTTAAAATATTTTTCTATACAAACCGCACTCTGATATCTTTAATGGTTCAAAAGTGATAATAAAATGTCACTAAAATCTTCGATTCAGCCCAGTGTGCCTCGGCGCGGCGGTGCTGTGTTGTGTTGGCGGAGAGGCGTGCTAATTGCAAAGGCCTTAAGGCGTTGGTTTGAAAAATCTCGTTCCGGAGATACGACTCTGGAAAATAAACCTCGTGGTCATAAGCCAACAGCTACTAAAGATTCAGATTTGAAAGATATAGTTGAAAGGGATTCACGTCTAAGTTTTAGGTAAATCACGGAGAGAACCAATATACAGTATTTTACTTCTTGTTAACAATATACATTGTTTTACGACATGTGAAGGCTTTGGGAAAGTAAAAAAGTTAGATTAGTCGATCTCATATGAGCTCACGGAAAGAAACAAGATGCGCCGTCTGGAGATCAGTTCTTCATTACTTTTCCGACAGAATAATGAAGGCATATTAAACAGGATAATTACTTGTGATGCAAAATCTACGACAATCGACGACGTTCTGCAAAGTGGCTAGACGCAGATGAAACTCCAAAACATATGCCGAAACCGAACGTTCATTCGCGTAAAATATTGGTGTCTGTATGGTGGTCAGCAAAGGGCATTGTACATAATTCATTTTTAAAAAATTGTGAAACCATAAATGCTGATAAATACTGTCAGGAAATTGATATAATGTATGCAAAACTGCGTGTTCAACAGCCGGCATTAGTCAATAGACATGGTGTAATTTTGCTCCACGATAATGCTCGACCATATTTTGCGAAAAAAAAAAACAGTAAAAAATTAGCAGAGTTGAAATGTGAGGTTCTTCCTCACCCTCCTTCTTCGCCTGACCTGTCACCTACTGATTGCCATTTTTTCAAGCACCTAGATGGCTTTTTAAATGGAAAAATGTTCAAAGAAGAACGTGCAGTAAAAACTGCATTTGATAAATTTTTTTGCCTCACGTTTATTAGATTTCTACCAGAAAGGTATTCAGGCAATTGTATCACGATGGAAGAAGAGTATTGACGTCGATGAAAATTATTTCGAATAATTAAATATGAATAAAGCTTGGAAAATTAAAGTTCACGTTAAAGATTCAAAACGGCCATTTCATTTGCAACGTCGTAATAGAACTGGCTCAACGTCCGCTTTGCATGCGGTTATTTCACTGATTGTCTCCCGAGAGTGTATAGCCTCAGTAGAACATGACAGACATTGATATCAACTTGATTTCCCTGGGTAAACAGATTGAGTGGTGGACAACAATTTATGCATCGTTTAAAGGAAACTATTACGTGCATTCCCAGATCAAGACCTCGAGATACATAAGCGTCTGTCTTCCGTATAGTACGTCACTGACCACACTCCTACTGACCTGACTCACATGCACCGCTGTTGGCGGGTTGCCATGCTAAAGGAAGATTTCGAATTGTTTATATCTTGAAATCAGAGTCAACATGAAATTCCGTTGTTCTTACTCTACGTCTCATTTTGGCAGTCATTGCCGCATTAGAGAAGGGCTGTTTAAAATTTCACCCCGTTATTTTTCTTGTGAATACGTAAAATTCGCAAATCTACAGGGTGTCCCAAAATTCCTCCGACATCCGAAAATGGGAGGTTCCTTGGGTCATTTGAAGCGACATTTTCCTTTACAAAAATGGCGTCCGCGGCTTTGTTTAGGAGTTATTAACGAAAAACACGGACTAATCAGAGCGCGATCTAGACATGCGACGACACGTTCGGCCAATTGACAGTTGGCGCGTCGGGCCGACTGTACTAACTCGCGTCTAGGTCGCGCTCTGATTGGTCCGTGTTTTTTGTTATTAACTCCTAAACAAAGCCGCGGACGCCATTTTTGTAAAGGAAAATGTCGCTTCGAATGACCCACGGAACCTCCCATTTTCGGGTATCGGAGGAATTTTGGGACACCCTGTATATCGTTGTGCTGGAGAAATTGGAATTGTGCTGACTTGTGCTAGGCTACCACATTCAGATAACTGGTTATACGCTGTTTGGGCAATTGTTACTTAAACAATAATTAGATATCTAAAACGATTATTTACCATAACTTCTTTATTTATTACTTTTTAAAAGTAATACTTTAGCGCAATCGTAGCACAACTTAGCACAATTGAGAAAATTGGAAAAAATGAGAAGTGAGGGGCTACTGAAAAAATCGTTCTTCTCAAGTTTTAGTGTTATTTTTTATTAGTTATAATATTCGAGCAGAATATAGCACAAACTTAGCACAACTGTTGAATTGATTTAATTGAACAAGTGGAGGAGCTAACTTCCAGGAGGCGAGATACAGACAATTGTATTAGATGATCAGTCCACTGCTATACTGTTATACTGCTATAATGGTATACTGCTATACTGCTAAACTGTTATACTGTTATACTGCTAAACTGTTATACTGTTATTCTGTTGTACTGCTGTACTCCTATACAACTATACTGCTGTACTGCTATAGTGCTATACTGCTACAGTGCTATACAGTAATCACTTGATTCTTGTCCCAGGGGCTGTTCGTGGAGCGGACAAGAATCGCGATGTAGACTTGTTTTTCTGATTTACGGCTGGGTCTACCGCTCCGATCGCGCCGAGCGAGACTACAATAGAGTAACGGTTTAAAGGCCCACGTGTTCTCACAATTTAATGCCAATTCAAAATGCTTTATTTTTCATTATTTTTTTATCAGACTTTTATTGGCTTGTTTCTGGCAATATTCTGATTAAAACAAGACCAAACACCGTATAATTTGGCCCATATTTACTCTACATGTGAGGAGCATAATTTATAATTTATCATACATTCAACATACGCTATAGCATATGTTTAAATAAACAACTAAACATCTCGAAAATATGTTCTCAAAGAATTAAAGAAAGAAAATATTTAAACGATTACATAAACGAATACCTAACCAGACAAATTTTTATTTAATAAGTTATTAATAAATGTGTTAATCGCATTGGTATTTTAAAGAATACAGCTTACAATACAGTTTCTTTTTCCTGTTCACACGCTATCCTCTTCTATATCCTACAGTTACACCATAAAGTCAATGAAACCAAGAAGTAATGAAAAATAAATAATTTTTAATTGGCGATACACATTGTGAGAATACGCGGGCGTTTGAATTGCCAGAGATAAATACAATTTAAATTATATCGTGTTTGGTCTTGTTTTAATCAGAAAAATGCCAGAAATACGTTTTGAAAGTCCCCTAAAAAAATAATGAAAATTAAGATGTTTCAATATTCGATTCGTTGTGTTAATGTAGTGGCGTTCATACCGATATACCCGGGCCGAGAACAATAGTCGCCGCCCTGCGGCGCGGGACAGCGTTGACAGGCAGTGGAGTGAGTAGGCCTGGACAAGAATCGAGTCGTCGAACCTGGGACAAGAATCAAGTGATTACTGTACTGCTACAGTGCTATACCTCGCTTACGCTGCGGTAGCCGACCGATAAACCGGCTGTCATCATTTGTTGCAAATGCTCGAGACACTATCTATACCATTGATAACACAGCCTAACAAAATTAAACTTTTTTTCTTGTTCAGCAGTTACTGTTGGAGTTGAGTTTATCATTCTAAAATCAAAGCACCCAAAGCTTTCAAGAAACATTTATTTTTGTAAAAATGCATGATTTTGACAAAAAGTAAAATGATACCGCGAAAACTAACCCTTTGCACTCGGAGCTACTTAAACTGGAAAATTATACATTTCTTTTGATCTAACATATTTCCATTTCCTATGATTTTAGAAATTATATGGATATCAAATTGGTATAATACCTCATACAATGCCTATATATTTAGTAACTGATTAGATACCCATACATTTAATAATGTAAAAAATATTTTGAATCATGGTACAGCAATTTTTAGTGGTGCCTCAGAAGGGAAAACCGAGTACAAAAGACTAAACACGCAGTAAGGTAAAGGTACCAGTAATTGACCATGAACGAGTAGTTGACATTTTATAGAAAAACATAAAAATAAGATTTTTATAAGCTGTACACTTTTGATGAAAGTGAACCTCGGATGCCATACCATCTGTTGGTTAAATTTCTCTAATACTATTCTCTATTAACCTTTTCTCTATTAATACTCTTAATACTATTCTCAATTAAACTTTTTATGAAATTGATTTGTTTTATTTCTTATTTCACTCTTTAATTGTAATTTCTGCTGGAAATTGTTGAAACTAAATGATAGTAAAATGATTCCCAACATTATTGCTTTAATCCTCTTTCTAGTATAAGTGGTCAACTACTAACGAATAGGAGGTCAATTACTAGATTTTTCATTTTCATGAGTGGTTAACTTCTGAAGCAATTACTGAATTTCTAAATATGTTTCTTAGATTTGTATAAGTAAACTTTTTTAAAAAAGTGGCCTTAGTACATAATTTAGAAGACTTAAAGAGTGTCTTCAGACATCGACTCTCACTATTTGATGACAGAGTAAATGGTTACTATTATTCGCGTGGAAAACTTCTCTTAACTGGTCAACTACTAGTACCTTTACCAGGTCATGTTTGATGCGAATTATATATGAGGTCAATTATATTTTTTTGTACTTTCTAATAGTTATAAGTGATTTTTCAATTCAAGAACTTACTCATATGTAACACAATGACCTCTAAGGACGTACTAGGTCAGAAATAAGAGAAATATGTATTATATATGATTGAACGTTTCGTAACGTTGTATGCATTTGTATGTGTGTTGCAACCATTAATGAGACATCTTCTGAGACTCTGTTCTGATTCCTGGTACGTTGTGCGAATGCTGTACTGAACATGGATGCACATTCATTTTCTTTATTGGTTTGTGAGTCGGAAAAGGAAAAGAAGATGCAGGAAAACGAGAGATGGGAAAGGATAAAGAGAGCAAAATATAATAGTTGGTATGCGATGGTAAAAGGGAAGGGGTTACCGGGATATATGAAGAAAGGTTGGGGGGAGAAAAGATGGCAAAGAATGGCTAGCTATAGATTAGGGAATGAAATGAGGGGGGAGAGATTTTGGTTGAATGAAGGATCAAGAGTGCGTGGGTGGGAAAATGAGACGTGGGAACATGTGTGGGAGGTATGTTGGAGGATGAATGAGGAAAAAGGGGAAAAAGGTTGGCATGAATGGATGATGGAAGTGCTGGATGAAGAGGGAAGAGGGGAGGAAAGTTTAAGGATGTTGGATGAATGGAGAGAGGGATCAAAAAAGATGATTGGAGTGGAAGAGGAGTAACCGAAAGAGGAAGTCCGAAGGGTAGGGATGGAGATAGGTTAAGGTGTATGGGAAGGGAGGTTGGAAAGGAAAAATGTAAATTTGTAAATAAAAAATAAAATATTTCTATAAATAGTTGGTAAGTTAGAAGTAAGCTTTTGTAAATATGTTTCACTCTCTCTCTCTCTATAGTAGGCTAAGGTTAGTTGTAAGTATAAGTTAGATATAAGGTTGGAGTGTAAGAGCGGTTAGAGGCGAATTGAGGAGAAGAAGGAAGATTTGGTTTTGTATTTGTAACCCCGAGGGGATCAAATAAAGAGTTATATATTATATATATATATACTTAACAAAATGAATATGCGATGGTCCTGTTCCTTTTAAATATCGTTTCAGAATTTTTTAATGTTTATGAAGTTGTAAAAATCTGCAAGTATCGCTGCCTGAATTTTAGAACGTTTATTGGCTAGTGACATCTTAAAAGCTCAAGTCTTAGGACACCTCTGGTTTTTAATAAAACTCTGGTATTTCGTATAGATTATGATCCTTTAACTGCCTCCAGTTCCGAGTTACAAGCCTCTAAAAAACGGCCAAGTTGTTTCGTGTAAAAGAAGGTAGTGTGAGAACTACTGGTGCACTACCGTGCACCTAGATCTCTTGAATATGACCTCATAAAAGGAATCTTTCACACAAAAAATATTATTATTCCTGCAATAAAGAGTAAGCAACCAAGGGAGTGGAATAAACAAAAACAGCCTTACTGAATGGTCAAAAATGGAAGTATATTTTTACAGCGGCGGTACACAATACCCACACACATTCAATGCGTTTTGAAATACATTTCGGATCATCGTCGAAAGAAAAACAATTACAAAATTCGTGTTCATTACATTATAAAAGAAAACGCTTTGTCGTGACAAGAAATTAATAAATGAAAATTATATGTAATTACAGTTTCATCGCTTTGTGTTTATTTTCGAATTTATAAGAAGAGCGAGATACGAAGTAATGATGGTTAATGATTAAAAGTTAAAGTGTACTACAACGACCTCTAGATCTATGCCGCGGATGACGTTTTCACATCGGTTTGTGTATTTCCCTTATCAAAAATATATTTACAGAATCTTTTGGTATTTCAAGCTATAGTACGCTCTCGTGTGGTAACTATAATATCTGGGCTCGTGTCGCATGTTAATGATCTCCTTCATGTCTGCCGATCGTTTGAAGCTCTTATCGAGATTCCTTTCGTCGTAGGTTCTCATTGCACGTTCGGCCCATTCTTGGGCCCGCGGAGGTTCACGGAATAGCCCCTTTTGCCTTCGGTTTAGATAGTCGATTACGTCGTTATAGTAATTTTGTCTGAAACCAAACGTTTGACAATTGATAACAATGATCACGAAATTACATTGCATCCTCTCTCATAATACAGGGTGTTCCAAAACTAGTGTAGGAGCGGAAAATGGGAGCTTGCTTGGGTCATTTGAAGCAACATTTTTCTTTACAAAAATGGCGGCCGCGGCTTTGTTTAGGAATTATTAACGAAAAACACGGATCAATCAGAGCGCGATTTAGACGCGAGGTAGCACAGTGGGCCCGACGCGCCGACTGTCAATTGGCCGAACGTGCCATCGCATGTCTAGATCGCGCTCTGATTGGTCCGTGTTTTTCGTTAATAACTCCTAAACAAAGCCGCAGACGCCATTTTTGTAAAGGAAAATGTTGCTGCAAATGACCCAAGAAACCATTTTCCGCTCCTACAGTAGTTTTGGGACACCCTGTATACAACCAAGAAGAAGCTGATAGCAATGCACCGACAATAAGTTACAAATCACAATTTACAAATATATTAACTTTTTATGTAGATTGTTGTAGAGTTCAGATAAGGGTGAATTTTATTAATTGACTACGGATTTGTGTGCATTTATGAAGAAATTAGTTGGTTGAAATGTAAAACAGTAAAAGATTTAAAAATTCAAGAATGTTGTAACGTTGCTTTTAATGTAACAAAATTGTTAAGGGATGAAATCAATTTTTATGATATTCCTGTTATCCACTATAAAACATTTTTTATTTTGCACAAAGATCCACAGTCTAATTATTAATGTAACGTTTATAGAAAATTAATGACATCTCATAGAGAATCATATAATCGAATAAAAAATGTACATAATTTCAAATCGGGTTTCATCTACACAATGAACCCTTTGATAATTAAACGATTAATTACGATTAATTAAACTTATCATTTATGTCAATAACCGAGTACAAATTAACTTTTTAAATATTTATGTTGACATAGAGCAACGTTATTGTAGATCTTGATGTTCCTATCTGATTACAGATTAATTTATATTTGAACTATAAAATATGCGTTTAGAATTTATAAAGTGCAATTACATTGACTATCGTAGAAAAGTCTGATTACCAACATAATCCTTAAATGGATGCGATCAATTAAACTATTAATCCTTTGCACTCCGATCTAGAATATTTCCATTCCCTATTAACATAATAATAATATAATAATATAATAATAAATAATATTATTATATTATTAACATAATAATAATATAATAATATAATAATAAATAATATTATTATATTATTAACATAATAATAATATAATAATATAATAATAAATAATATTATTATATTATTAACATAATAATAATATAATATAATAACAATAAATAATATTATAATATTATTAACATAATAATAATATAATATTATTATATTATTAACATAATAATAATATAATATAATAACAATAAATAATATTATAATATTATTATATTATTAATAAATAAATTAATATAAATAATAGTATATTAATATTTTGAATAATGGTACAGTACTTTTTAGGTACACCATTCGAGTGCTAAGGATTAATCTTCCAACTTTTAAAAATATTTTTAATTATAGTTCTGCATAAAAGTTTAACAAACGGAATGGTGAGAGAATAATATTTATTAGACTGAGAAACCAATGAGAGTAAGTCCAATTTTCTCATATCAATCAGTCTGAAAAATCGCAATTAGTTATACTTCTCCTCTGATTGGCTGCTAAGCTATATACTGGATCCAAAAAGTATTCGAATACTACATTACCGATTGTAATGGAGAAATCGTCAAGATTTGGACAATGATAATTTTGTGAAAAAAATAATGTAATAAATTTGGACTCTTTTTAACAATCATAGCCTCTACGACAAAGCCAAAGTCGTCAGATTAGGGGAGGGAGCACGAATTAAACTGGCGGCTTCGGTAAAGTCTTAACATGGTGTACCTTCTATGTATTATTGCAAAATGCAGTACACCTTTCATTCAATAAATCAATAAATCAACTTGAAAATATCGTAGATCAAGTTTTAAATATTCATTACAATGATGAGGCTTCAATCTTTAAATCTATGGTGGTTCAAGTGACAGGAAAAATTTTTTAATGTTTTTAGAGACGTTTAAATTTGCGACATTTTTGACCAAAATAGTTTTTTCCGTCAAAAAATATCTTAGATCAAAATGATTGCTGTTGCAAGATCAAAATGGTTGCTGTACTATTTTTTTAGTATCTAAATATCTTTCAGGATCCACTGTAAGTGGTTTCATCAAACTTTCTGGGCTGTTCTTCCGTTTACCGTTCACCTCAGAATTCGATGAAATTTTGAAAATAGGTTTTTTTCTACTAAAATGACGATTGCCAGAAGGATTTTTGGCGAGTCGAATCAAAATTTGTTATCATTTCGATGTCGCGCTCTACCTTACCGACTTACCGACTTACCGACTTTCTACTTTATGTTCGTGCTATGCGCATGCACCGACGAGATACTGTTAAAGACTGCCAGCGCCCGTGCTATTCCGCGGTCCGGTAAGTGGGCGCAATGGGCGGGGTGGTAACGGTGGAAATTACAGTGACCTGAAAGACCACATCGCTAAAAGTTCCACCACCGACGAAATACTGTTGGTGGTCAGCGCTCTCTACCTAAATAAATCATTTGTTCGTGAACCACATGAAACTGCGTCAGTGGCGTAGGTAAATAGATTCAGTACCGCAGATAATAATTAAATGTAGAATGCTGACATTACCCACATTCTGTAATTCTTAGAAAAAAAATTACTTTTTATTGTATAATTTCATTACGCACTCTTATTGCTTTCTTATGTCCCTTATTGTTCACCATTGTAGTTATCGTTTTATAATCGACAGTGTATAGATGTAGGAAAAACAAAAGTAATTACCACGTAATATCCTAAAAAAGTATTGGAATTTAAAATTAATTTGAAAATTATACATAAAACAATGATTCGTAAACGAAAAATATTCTGTAATCATCGTTATTTATTGTTATTTATAATTTAAACAATTTTTAAATAAGTACATTTGAGTAATTTGTTTCTATATTCATTATTGAAATTATTATTTCAATACTAATGTACTCTTAAAATTATTTTTTAAATAAACAAATTTTATAAATTGTTTCTATATTTATTATTTGAACTAATATTTGTAAGCTGTTGTTCATGTTGCTGTTATTCATGTTACGCCACCCGGTGTATTGTAAATGTTATTTACAAGCGGTTCGTAGCCAACGACAAGCGAACGTCAAAAACGAAGCGGAACGTCGAAAACGAAATGAACAAGAAACAGTCTCCGGAAAAAGGCGTTTAAATAAAGTTGATTCGCATTTGCTGTTTTAATCCAGGCTATCTCTTACATATTTCAATATAGTTTCTTGTTAAAGTAATTGTTTGTTTAATTATTTCTATATTTATTATTTGAAGTATTATCTCCATAATAATTTATTTAAACAATTATTTTAACAAGAAATTATTGAAATAATAATCCAAATATGGAGTGTAGAAACAAATTATAAAAAATGTATGTAACAATTGTTTACATTATAAATAACAATGAATAACTACTCAAATAATAAATAGTGTTTATATAATAAAAATTACGTTATAAGTTATGATAGAATGCCATTATTGCAATTATCTATTTCATAAGAACGCAGAGATGTTCTCGGGTATCGCAATAACTCGCTCGTCCGAACTTGTCCGATTCTTTCCGAACGTGTCCGGCGAAGTCGAGTTACTCTCTTCGGCAGCTCGACAATCGGGCGGCCCGTACACCCCAAATAAATACATAATGCCGAACACAATACGGAATTTAAAATGACAGAATCGAAACTGGAACCGGAACCGGAACCGTAACCGATATAAAACAATATCGATATTCTTATAACAGTTATAACATCATCTTGGGTTTCATAATAGTTTTCAATCCCTGCTTCCTATGCGTGTTGTTTTCTTCTACGCCAACCGATTTTGATGAAATTTGCAGTACGTGTATTACACTGTCCAACAAATTTCAACTTTTTTTATGTTTTCATATAACTGATGGGTGGATCTTATAGAGTTTTTTGCGCTGATTCCGAATTTGCCCTTAGTTTTTCTCGTACACGCACAGTTTTTGAAAAACATGACTTTGAAAAAAAACCTATTTTTCAACTTTAAACAAATGTGGTGACGGTATTATAAAAGATATTGAATTGTTCTTTGCAGCAAAAGATTCTGTAGACTTTTCTGAATACGGTGATATCCATTATTAATACGTTATGATTGTTTAAACATTAATAAACAATCATTAAAGACGGAGAGACACCACCGCGCGCCGCGCGCCGTATCCCCTCAAACGACCACGCTAGGGCAGAGCACCACTGGCGGCGACTCGTGTTCCGCGATGATATTTTGCTTTCTGGTTCTGTAAAAACGTCGATGTTCGAAATCTGACAGCAGGGCCGCCGCGTGGGTACGAGTCGCCCGTGTGCAAAAGAAATTTAGTGCGCCCTCTTTAGACATGCAAATAATTTGAATTACCTTTTTTTGAACTTAGCAAATCTGTTTACTGTTAATGTTGTGGCGCCCCTTTGATGAAGCGCCCGTGTGCGGTGCACAACCTGCACAACCGCACGCGGCGGCCCTGTCTGACAGGGTGGTTTCGCAAGATAAAAGTCTGCTCTATCGCGTGGTGTAGTTTGATTTTCCACTGGACCCTTATTTTTTCAGATAAATTAAAAAGTATCATCAAAAAAAGGTGCAAAAGCGGTGCATCTCCGTCTTTAATGTTTTGTTTAAACATGTTTAAACAATCATAATGTATTACTATTGTACATCACTGAATTCGGGAAAATCTAGAGAATCTTTTGCTGTAAAGAACAATACAACATCTTTTATAATAATATCACAACCTTTGTTCAAAGTTGAAAAATGTGTTTTTTTTCAAACTTAAATTTCTCAAAAACTGTGAGTCTGGGAGAAAAATTAAGGCCAGATTCGAAATCAGCGCGAAAACACTATAAGAATTGCATAGTGAGAATCGAGACATCATAAAAAAGTTTGTTGGACAGTGTAATTGGGCGATACGCGATATGTACTACATTGTAACGCGTGCGTTCCATTCTTTGACTGGTCGGGTGCTCGGTCCTTCCTACAGCATTCGAACGCGGCTCAGAAGATTATTCGAAGTCAAATAAACCGTTCAATAAAGATACACATGAAAATGAAAAGTTTATTCAACGCAAAAACATAAATTTTCGTAGAATAAAACATCATTTTTCATGCGTGCAATAGAGATAACCAGGATTATTTTTATTTGACGCGTGACGAATAATTTTTTTATCTCTTATATTGGCTATTTGAAATTCTTAATTCAATAAAAACTTGTCTATCTCTGCTCCTACAATTATATTATATTTGTCAGCGATTTGAATTTCTAGACGTTCCTACACTTTCCCTCTTCGCGAGGGGACGGTTGTATATGTTTTCTTTGCGAAGACGCTAAGCGGAACGAAATGCGAGAACAAGCTTTGGGCACGTCCACTTAGAATTATCGCTATTTTTCCACATATGTTTTCCACGTAGCACAGTGTGCCGTCTAATGGAGAAAAGTCAGATAATCATAGTGTGTAAGATCTGCAAATTTATGTATCTTAAATTTTCATAACAAAACGTAGTTTCTAAACCTACATTCAACTTTAACTGAATATATCAATTTGTTATTAAAGTTGAAACTGAAACTTCACTGTCAAATTCCGTGCATTTTTTTATACATATTAATTCATCCACATAATTCTTTATCGGAATCAGTCGAAACTTTATTCGGAACAACATGTCAAATAAAATTTATTCCATGTTTCTAGATATTTCTGTTTTCAGAGATCGATTCTTGGAACAATTATGTATTTAAAAAAGTGTAAGGAAGTATGTTCATTTATGAAATATTTTTAAATTAAACATTCAGGTATTTGATATGAAATTTGTATTAGGAATTCTAGATTTTTCTAAAATAATGCTTCAATACTTTCTTACGTACAATATTTCTAGGAATCTTTTGTTCTTGAGTGTTACTTTTAATATTTGAAACCTCAAAAATCAGCACTAAAACCTCGTCTGAAATATGGCGGAGAATATAACATTTGATGATAACCCATATGGTTTCGTGATGATTCGTCTTCTCACCGACGCGTCGCGACGAGAATCTCTCCTCAGTGGTCTTCTGCACCGACGAAATGTCGTCGATGCTTCTGTTTCTCACTCCAGTCAAAATAAATCCCAGAGGGCGTAAGAGAACACCGAAATTTTCGTGGGACACGTAGTCCCGTAAGGCTGGCAGTCTTTAACAGTATCTCGTCGGTGGCGCATGCATCAATTAGAATGAGTTGTGGTTATGTCGGCGTGGGGGCGCAGAGGACACGACAATCTTTAAAAATTTCAAGTTTACCTTACGTACGTATTACTTTAAATTAAAGAGGATTCGTTTATAAATGATATGTTTGAATTTTTTGGCGCTGTGAGGTGAACTAGGCTGGTGATGATCCATTTTTACAATTAATTGAAGATGTTCTATACAAAATAGAAAGTCGGTAAGTCGGTAAGGTAGAGCGCGACATTGAAATGATAAACAATTTTTTTCGACCCGCCAAAAATCCTTCTGGCAATCGTCATTTCAGTAAAAAAAGAACTAATTTTCAAAATTTCATCGAATTCTGAGGTGTACGGTAAACGGAAGTTTCGCCACTTTCTGACTTATAGATTAATATTTCGATTAATGTTTCGAAAACTTACCGGTACAGATAAAGGTAATTGTAATTCAGAAAGAGAGGACGAACCCAATGATGATTGTAATGTGGAGGTTCAAGTTTTAGTAATTTAATTTTCGGCTTTTCTGCAGGTGCAGCGGCGTCGCCACCTTCTGCACCACCCTCAGCAGCTGCACCTTCAGCCGCCCCATCTGCTGGGGTTTCGTCCATATCCCATGGCGCTGCTTCATCTTCGTCTGCCCACATCTTGCTTCACGAATCCAAAGGTAAAAGGGCCTGAAATGCACATATATCGTGTGTCAAATTACCATTAGACTGCGAATCTTTATGCAAAGTGATGTTTTTCAGACAAATATCAGAGACAGAAATTAAATAGAAATGTATTTGCTTTTTGAATTACAATATTTGCTAATTCTTACAAATCTTTCTATTCTTGTAATCAATATTCACTCCGCTGCAGAAAAATACTGTCAAATAGATTTGGTTCTTATTTTTCGCTAGAATTTAAAATAATATACAGGGTGTCCCAAAATAAGTGTCACCCCCGGAAATGGGAGGTTTCTTTAGTCATTTGAAGCGACATATTCCTTTACCAAGGAGTTACACTTATTTTGAGACACCCTTTATAGTAGAAACTCGATTATCAAAATTAAACAGGAAAACATTAACTGTTTGAATTGAACATTAGAACAGCTGGTCAGTTGTAATGCTAGATTCAATTTTTCTTAATTTGTACATTGAGTAGCGTTATACACGGTGTCCAGAAAATTTCTTCTTTGAAAAGGGTGATTGCTGAGGTCGTTTGAAGTAATTTTTCCCGTTTTGATGAAAACGTTCTCGGCGGCTTTGTTACTCCTTGTCGTATTTTAACAAGTTACACTCGTGATGAAGATTTTAAGCAAATTCTAACAAATACGAATGTTACGCCTTTCTTTTTAAATGAAATAAAATTTGATTCGCTTTTAATCAATTTGTAACAATTAAGATAAATGTAGCCATACAAAAGAATTTTTTTTTCTCTTTTACGACATTTTTGGGAATAAAGAAGCTTTAATCACTGTAACTGTAAAAAAATGGCAAGTGGCAAAGAAATAATTAACGAAAAACACGGGGTAGAAACTCGGAGTCCGTCAGCTGTAGCCGTGCACCAATTGGTCCGTGGTTTTCGTTAATAACTCCTTAATATAGTGACAATACCTGGGGTCGCAGCTGGTATGGGCGTATGAGGGGTAAAGGGGGTAATACGAAACCGAAACAAATGTTTTTAGGAAATTAACGGATACCGAGATATTCGCAAACAACTAGCGTTATTATTTAGAAATCCTCTACAATTTTGATGAAATTTAAATATGATATGCAGCTACACATTTTGAACAACTCTTTCCCGTTCACATATGAGCGGGTCTCTTTCAGTTTTCGAGATATTTGAAACTACTCCTGGACTTTCATCACACAGCTCATTACATGCTTGTATAATAACAAAAAATGGTTTCCCGCAAACACTGTGTTTACTTGTTTTTCTAGTAATATTCTAGTCCCGTGGATATTACTAGAATATTACTAGAAAAACAAGTGAAAACAGTGTGCGGGAAACCATTGTTTGTTCTTATACGAGCATGTTATGAGCTATGTGAGGGCTCATTCTGAAGAGGAAAGTTGATCGCAGGTTGCTGAGTTCATGATTTTGTTAGATTATGTTTATATCTAATGATATGAGCATCCAAAGTACGGGGAAAAATGAGGAAAAATTCCGCAGATTCTAATGTATTTTTCTAATACAAAACGGTTTTTTCGATTAAAATCATGAGTCTCAACTCAAAATATGCTCATATGAGTATAAAAAATGGTTTCCCGTGATTGCATTCAACTTCCCCATATTTCGTTCATACAGACAGAGTCTAGAGCAAGTCTGGAACCAATTTTAGTTCAGCTACTCAAACGAGATGGCGCCTAGTCAGGAAAACCATCAGCGTAGATTCGTAACAACAAAAATATGAAGGGCTTGAAGCCACTCGGATCCATTAATAGCAATAAAGATATTGATAAAAAGAAAAAACCTGTATTGATAGCGAAATTGAAGCCTTAGATTGATACAAATGTATGTTCATCACTGTTGCCAAACTGTTTTTCAGCGTGGAGGTTGGTTACACTGATAAATACCCTAGAATCCATGGGTACCCCCCTAAACAAAGCCACGCACAGTATTTTCGCACAGATAAAAGTTATGTCAAATGAACTCGGGACTCGACCCTTTCAAGGCAGTAATTATACTACGTCTACTAGTACAATAATTAATTACGGATCGAAAAACAAATCAGTCCTATGATAATATCATGACGTCGCGTCACATAATTGTTAATGTTTATTTCTGAAAAGATAATTCAGGTTTGTGGGTTGTGGTGACTAAAAATTAACTTTGGCGTACTTGATGTTGACCAGACTGCGGATTATGCAAAATAAAAATTTCTTACCTGAATTGCAACAGACTGGAGTGAAACAGAAATTTATTTTCTTTCATAGTATGTTGAGTAGGTTGAGAATGATATAATATGGTTTGTTTAAATATTTATAATATTTTGGCTATTTTAAATTACATCTCATTTTTGTTATTAATGCTTGAAATCCACAATCCAGTGATGACTTATTAATTTAATAATTCTATTTGTATTTGACACTATGTTCCCTAATGAATTTATAATTAGTTAGATAACAAATAGTGGTTTTTATTTTTGTTCCGAACTTTTCTGTGAGTAAACGGATTAGAAACACATTTTATTAATATTCACGATGTGTTTGTTAAATTTAAGCATGTTAAGTCTACGGAATAAAAGACGTCTGGTATTTTGATCACTGCATGCTTTCTTTAAAGAATTGAGGTCACGCTTTTAGTCGTCTAAGAATTAACCGATTACGTGTTTCAATTCCAATGTCGGTCCTAAAATCCTGATTGAAAGACACACTAATACAGGTGTGTGTGTTGCCTAAAAGTTCATAATTATAATATTGTATATTATGCTCGTACTTGTGAAGTCAAATGAAAACTTAAATATATTAAACTATGAAAGTTTTAAATAATTTTTTTATTTTACTTTATCTTCATAATTCGTATTCGGAGAATTTCAATTATTCCACTTATCAATTCTCTTTAATAGTTTAATATATTTAAGAAATTGAAATTCTTCGAATACGAATTATGAAGAATTATGAAGTAATACAAATTTCTAATTCGTATTCTGAGAATTTCAATTATTCCACTTATCAATTCTCTTTAATATATTAAACTATTAAAGAGAATTGATAAGTGGAATAATTGAAATTCTTCGAATACGAATTATGAAGAATTATGAAGTAATACAGATTTCTAATTCGTATTCGGAGGATTTCAATTATTCCACTTATCAATTCTCTTTAATAGTTTAATATATTAAAGAGAATTGATAAGTGGAATAATTGAAATTCTTCGAATACGAATTATGAAGATAAAGTAAAATAAAAAATAAATTAAAACTTTCATAGTTTAATATATTTAAGTTTTCATTTGACTTCACAAGTTTCTCCAGTTAAAGAAATACAGCTGGACTAAACAACTGATCTAAAATTTAAAATTCATTGAAAATCATTTGCAACACATAATCTGAATTTTGGAATTGTTATAAATGTTTTACAAGTCTAAATTTAAACTTGAACGTGTAAGCTCGATTATTGCATATATACTTTATGTTTATAATTTGTTGCTGTAATTTAAAGTCAAGCTAATATTTAGGGTAACATGCAACTTAATCTAAAATCACAACAATATATCGATTTATATTTAGTCATATTGTTAAGTAGTTAAAAAAACAGAATTGAGACTCGTGGTAGAAAATTTATTATTAATGGTACTGAAATGTGTCCAATCTATTTATCCAATGTCCTTAATTGCAAGGAACAGCGATGTTAAAAAACGCGTTTGTTTCACGCGGAACTCATAGCCATTACTCTCAGTCGATATATTTAGCTAATGAGATATATTTAACAAAGAGAAACGGGTCACCTTAAGACACAACAAACTGTTTGATTGTGACATCAATTAGTATTTGTAGCTTGATCGAATTCGTTCTACACGCGTAGAACCATTTCAGAAAAGAATCCGTAATGGCGTCCAAAGTGATCGCGGCATATCCAATCCTTCCCGCGTTCATACAACTTCCAAATCATAGTTGCACCTCCCTTCAGATTTTTGTCAAACATGTTCGACATTATGCAGTCTTTGAAGCCCAATAGTTTACCGTAAATTTGGATTTTGTGAGACAATCATGTTCGTGAAAATATCAAATTTTAAAATTTGTAAAAAAAGTTTTTTAAAAAATGGTGAATATTGATACGAATCTGAATAAACGTTTACACAATTATTTTATAAAAGCATTGCTCTTCTCTAATTTTATTTAAAACTATTATGTAGTTAACTATGGAGGATGTCGAATAAAAAAATATAGTTTATAAAAATATATTTGACATTGACCCACGTGGAAAATATTATGTTTCCTGCCTCAAGCACTATCGTATTAGCCTACACACAAATTTTAAGATTTCTACCTCGATCTTAAATATTTTTGATCCGGCTAATAAGTCGATCAAATAAAAAGTTATAGAACCGTCTTCATGCAGTATTCCTAATAACTAGACTGTGGAGTTGTATGCATTTATAGTTTATAAAAATTTTCAACAAATACTGGATTATCAAATTCCACAGAATTTAGTACGATCTTTATTTATTTTGAACGTACAAATGTTATCACTAGACTGCATATCGTTATGCATTAATGGCCTCTCAAAATTTGATATATCCTTCGACAGAATTTTTATCTATTTCAGAAAATAATATTTTCCAGTTACTACCACTGAAAACAGGATTTTATTTAATACCACTTTCTTAATATTTTCTCAAAAAATTTACAGAATTGCAAAACATCCGCAGTCCACTAATTACGATTAAAACCAACACATCCTGACCCTTGCCTTTTTTTACGTAACTTGCGATAGATTAATCGTAAAATTAGTTGAAGTGTTACTTATGATTGAAATGACAAACAGGAAGCAGTATGAACTGTATGTGACGTTTAATAACGAAAATGTCCAATTTCACTTTGAAACAATCACCAAGAACGTGTTCTCACTGTCACTGTTAATACACACTAATTGTTATTCATACACTCGACGACGTCTTTCGGATTAAATCGCCCGTTAACCGTCTGGACGTAGCAACATGGTACCTGTAATACGATGGCCACACGTCAAGCCACTACCTCAGACTGCAAAAAAAATACTCAGCCGAACCTTGCCTTGTTTCGCTTTTATTTTAGCTTATAAGATTTTCCTTGGCTACCCTCCGGTCCTCCCCTCAAGTAAAAGGGTGCCCCCTCTCTCCGCGAGCGACGGTGGAGGGGGGATTTTTGGCAAGCAACTATTGTAATCAATTGTAACCACAGAGGGCAATAAGGTACTTAGCTCACATGTCAATTCATTAGCCAATGTTACGGGTCACGTACACCACCATGCCAAAGTTTAGGGTCACCACCTTCTTGTCTTGTATTCCATCAGTGCATTCCTAATACTCAAAAGTATCTATTCTTATCGTTTCTTGTATAAATGCTACCCTCTTGCAGTTTTGTTCTTCCTTGAATCCATAACTACATTTACATATTTTCACAGTGGAAATATGTTTTTCACATTTGGTACGTCTCGCGAGACGTTTAGTCGATCATTTATTCGAATAATTAATAATTGCCCATTTTCAACATTTTTAATGTTAATTTATCGAGTGGAGTCAGAAAAAAATGATTAAGTAGGACGTGCATGGATTTAAAGCTTGTAAATGATGGTTATAAAAAAATCCTGTGAAGGTCATTTCAACGGTATTTTCAAGGTCAAACATTTTTTTCGTACTAACGTGTAGCTTTTGTAACGCGATGCTGTAGTCGACGTAAAGATGAGTTCAACGGTCTATGCACCATAACCTTGAAGTGACCTTGAAGACGAAATGATTCATCAACACCTTAAAACCATGTATATAATATTTAGTGACGTTTTCTTACTTACGATAATAGCACAAATAAGTCAATTAATTTATAATTATAATTATAATTAATTTAATTTATAATTAAATTAACACCCTGCATATTTCATAAATTAGAAAGTATCTGTTTCGTTTAGCTTCAAATTTTCACCAATTGATTAAATGGGCAATCAAATGCGAATTTAAATTAATTTTCTAACAGGTAAATTCCAAATTAATTAATTATATTAATTAATTAAATAATTAATTATTATATAATTAATTAAATAATTAATTATTATATAATTAATTAAATTAATTTTCTAACAGGTAAATTCCAAATTGGATTTGGTAGAAGTATAAAATTATTTTGAAACAGTTGATCATGTTTTTGTATAACAATTTAATTTATAATTAAATTAACACCCTGTATATTTCATAAATTAGAAAGTATCTGTTTCATTTAGCTTCAAATTTTCACCAATTAATTACATGGGCAATCAAATGCGAATTTAAATTAATTTTCTAACAGGTAGATTCCAAATTAATTAATTAAATAATTAATTAAATAATTAATTAAATAATTAATTATTATATAATTAATTAAATTAATTGTCTAACAGGTAAATTCCAAATTGGATTTGGTAGAAGTATAAAATTATTTTGAAACAGTTTATCATGTTTTTGTATAACATGAGGCAGCTTCCTGATCTATGGAAACAAATCAGTGTTCAACATGTGACGTTTTTGTTACGATGAACAGCATGCGAATTTGTGATTAAAGTTTGAAATGATTCATATTTGTTGATAAACTAATGAAAGCTTTCAGACTAGTTCACTCCCTTACAGTAATCCTGTTCGTTTTTATAATTAAAAATATTCGATTGCTCAAAATCGTCACTTTTGCAATGAAAACAAATATCACATACGTTATGCCTTTTGTTTATTTATAGCCTACATGCTACAAAAACTTGAAGTACGTATCACTCTCGATGCAACTATATTTCGAAACAGAATCATTGACACCGTACCCTGGTTTAGTTACTAAAAGGTTATTGCATAAATTGTGTCCGTCAATTTTTCATTAGACAGAAAGAAAAAATTTTATTTATTCCAGAAGGTCCCTCGTTAAATTTATTTAAAAAGAGCCATGATCAACTGATAACTGTACTATGCAACAGTACACCTGTTTTCGTGAAAATATCAATTTCTACGTTTAATTTGACGTATATTTAACACTGCCACCTTTCTCAAAGAAAAATGTAAATAAAACAGGTTTTTATTATGCATTCAGTTCTCCCTTAATTTATTTAACTGTTTCATTTTTCAGTTAAAAGCAAATACACTGGGTAAAAAAAGTATTGGCACAATCTTAAAAAGGCGATAACTTTTTAAATATCGTATTTTACGATTTGAATTTTTTTGGGAAGCTAGAGCAATTAGTTTGCTACAGGACGTGAAAAGAAATTTTGTCAAAAATTGCAATTCATCGGAATTGTAGCAAAAATACTAAATGTGCATTTTACAATTTTTTTATGTGAGCCAATATTGAAAATTTTAAAAATGCGTTTTGTAGATCTGTGTCAATTATCTGCATTGTAAAAGTTTCATTGAAATCGGTTGATGCGGCAAAAAACGACAGCCATTGAAAGATGTAAGAATTCTTAGATTTACTGTGGTTATAGCCCAAAAATTTGCAATATTTACCAACTTTAAACGTTTGTAACTCATTGCAACGTCGACCGATTGTGATAAAATGTTCAGAATATGTTTAATTGACACAGCTCTATAAAACGTATTTTTAAAATTTTTAATATAGGCCCACATAAACAAGTTGTAGAATGCAACTTTTAGTATTTTTTCTACAATTCCGACCAATTGCAATGTTTGAAAAAATTTCTTTTCACATCCTGTAGCAAATTAGTTATTCTAGCTTCTCAAAAAAATTCAATTCGTATAGTTACAATATTTAAAAAGTTATCGCTTTTTTAAGAGTGTGCCAATACTTTTTTATCCACTGTATAAGTTCCACAATATAAATTACAATAAACTTTCAGAGCTATCTCTATCTCTCTATCTCTATATAATAAAATCGTGTCTGTCTGTTTGTGTGTATGTTTGTAACGGCATCAATTGAGAATCACTGAACGTAAAAAGCTGATGTTTGAACCATTAGACGCGGCGTTTCTTCGGAAACAAAGACAACTTTCTCGACCTTTTTTGGGCACGTTTCTGCTTATAACTTTTCAACGAATGGACTTTTTCGAATGCGGTTTCCTCTACAACGTTCCCAAAGAAATCCCGCGTCTGACGGCTCAAACTACAGCTTTCTACGTTGAGCGGTTCTCAATTGATGCCGTCACAGACTAAATACTACTTTTTCGACCTTTTTTGGGCACGTTTCTGTTTATAACTTTTGACTGGTGGAATTTATATTCAATTGTAGATACTCATTGGATTCAGCTCGTCGAGTTCTTTCAGAATGACTATTACGCCGATTGTGTAGGTTGCATAGTTTAGGAGCTATAACTAGACTGCGGATCTTTACGCAAAATAAAAATTTCTTACCTAATTTGCAACAAACTGGAGTGAAATAGAAAGGGTATAGCAGGATAAGCATGGGCCCGATTTTCCTATTTCTGTCTTAAAACATAGTTTTATGTCTAAAAAAACATTGTGTAAAATTTCAAATGTCTACCCACATCGATAAGGGTGATATTGGGGTAAATTCCCCCGCACTTAAATGCAATTTGCTACAAAACGAGAGAAGATATCGACATGGGATAAACGGCAAACAAAAGATATAGATATACTCTACATTCCAGATTTTTTCCAAAATTTTTTGCTAATTATTTATAGTTGAAAATAATGAATTAATTTTTTGGGAATTTTTTAAAGTATCTTCCCCTCAGTTGACACCTACCAAAAAATTATAAAATATTGCTATGATACTTACCTACTTTGTAAAAAAATCTCAGAAGTGTCCATTTGGTGGAACAGTGTCAAGAAAAATAAAGTATGCCGGCGAACGCTTGGTCTGATTAGTAGTTATGGCTAGTTATGGGAGCGAACGAGAAGTCGGCGCGTGTACGGAAAAGCTGATACATGTAAAAATACGACTAAATGTTCTAATATATGATTACAGTTGGAAGTCTAAACAATTATATTTTAGGAAATAGCTTACATTGAAGAAGAAAAATGCGTGTAAAGCTAGTTCGTTGCTGTTAAGTAACAGAAAGAAGAAGCTTCTCACAAATATGTTGTATGGTAACGGTGTTAGAGGTTCCTCGATGCTACGAAGGGCTCGAGTTCGAATCTTTCTCAACTCAACTTTATTTTCTTGTTTTTTTCTTTTTTTTATATGCATTTATAAACTAAACGAATTTTATTGTTTGCACTTCAATATTATTATAAAATATTGAAAATATTATTAAAATATTATTATATATTAAACGATTTAGTGGCATTTTTACATGTATCAGCTTTTACGTACACACCGCCGACTTTCCGTTCGTTCCCATTACTAGTCACCGCAAGGGGATTCGGTCGCTGCGCCGATACTGATCAGACCAAGCGTCCGCCGGCATACTTTATTTTTCTTGACACTGTTCCACCAAATGGACACTTCTGAGATTTTTTTACAAAGTAGGTTAGTATCATAGCAATATTTTATAATTTTTTGGTAGGTGTCAACTGAGGGGAAGATACTTTAAAAAATTCCCAAAAAATTAATTCATTACTTTCAACTATAAATAATTAGCAAAAAATTTTGGGAAAAATCTGGAATGTAGAGTATATCTATATCTTTTGTTTGTCGTTTATCCCATGTCGATATCTTTTCTCGTTTTGTAGCAAATTGCATTTAAGTGCGGGGGAATTTACCCCAATATCATCCTTATCGATGGGGTAGACATTTGAAATTTTACACAATGTCTTTTTAGACATAAAACTATGTTTTAAGACAGAAATCAGGAAAATCGGGCCGATGATTATCCTGCTGTACCCTTTATGAGTTCCCTATTATGTTTAGTAGGTTGAGAATAATATAATAGTATGTTTAAATGTTTCCAATATTTTTGTTATTGTAAATTACACCTGCTCATTTTTTTCATAAATGCACAAAATCCGCAGTCTAGTTATAACACAAAAAGTGTGCAGTTTTCTTGAACTTATGGTTTACCGACGTTTTAAACAGCTGTAGCTTTGCAACAGTAAGTTTTAGGACAAATCTGAGAGAGAGAGACAGACAGGGAGAGCAAGAGGGAGACAGAAATAGACAGAGAGAGAGCAAGAGAGAGAGAGAGCGAGAATTGACAAAATTTAATTGCATTGCAATACCGCCAATAAGACGGACCAATTTGTGACGTACAACTTGAAATGCTATAAACCATACAAATTTTAGATCTAATTTTATTTGTTAATCTATTGTTGCACGTGAAGTCGCAGGTACAGCTAGCATACAGGGTGTCCCACATAAATGATAACACCTAAATATCTTTCGTATTTACAGTCCTATCAGAAAACTTCAGAGGACAAAGTGACGATATTGCAGGGGGGCAATATAATAATGAAGAAAAAAATTTTTTATGTCGTGTTTTTAAATGAAATTGCAATGTCACGGATGTTTTTTTAAATGGAATAGTATATTTTTGCGATAGCATGATAGACAATAAAAAACTGAATTTAGTGGATACCACCTTTTTGACCTTGAAATGACCTTGAGCAAGAATAATCATGTTGAAGCGGATGAAATGTGGAAGTTTAAAACTTACGTGTTTCAGCAAAGATTGCGCGTTGTTTACGTCGGGTTGACCTTTACATATCATATCAAGGTCATTTCAAGGTCAAAAAGGTGGTATCCACTAAGTTCAGTTTTTTATTAAAAAAATATACTATTCCATTAAAAAAAAACATCGGTGACATTGCAATTTCATTTAAAAACACGACATAAAAAATTTTTTTCTTCATTATTATATTACCCCCCTGCAATAGCGTCACTTTGTCCTCTGTAGTTTTTGACACCCTGTATAATAAAATTAGTAAACAAAATTGTTTCAAAGAGGTAGCAGTCAAGAAACTGTCGTTTTAAGTAAATTTTAAATGAAACTCTTAAAATAGTAGGGAACTCTCTAGAACTGTCGGCAGCAAAATTGAAAAATAATTCGGAGTGCAAAGAGTTAATCATTGTTTTAAAAACTGTTTATGATAAAGTAGTTGTTTAATTTACTAAGATTGCAAATTTAGCTTGATTTAATCCTTATACCTTCACCCTGTATGTTAAATTGTTTAACATATTTGTACAATTTCGAAAAAATATAAAAAACTTGGCCCTCCGCATTGTCTCAACACTAAACATGACCGGGTACAAAATGTATTTATTGTTTTATAAAAGTTACAAGACCGAATTTATTTAGATGTAATAGTTTAACCATTTTTTTAGTGATTCGTGCTCGAATAAAGAAATTTATTGAATAATTTTAATAATTTGCAGATAATTGTTATTTTTCGATTCCTGTACGATTATTTTTAATATGAAACTTAAAATTCAAATAATATAGGATAGCAATTGGAACGCAAAACGAATTGCAAGAAATGTTTTTAGGAACGCTAGTTCTGCTTGAGCATAATAGAACAATAGTACTCGTCCAAAAAATTGTTATATTGGTTTCTAATTTAATTGCTTGCGTCACTGCATTAAATATTATAACCAGTTGCATGTACAGTGTTGCATAACTGCACGCGGGAAGCCGAAAGTATTTTAATTGCTAGTATGGTAAAGTTCGCACCGTACCTGTTTGTTCTTTGGAATTCACAGAGAAATGCAGCTCCCATTAATCGCCTGGCCTGCCTCGTTGAATTTAAGGAGTTGGGACACAATAACAAGTGGGGAAAATATAAGATTTTTAAACAACATTAGAAGAAAATGAATGGTCGATTAATATTAGATTTTGTATTTCAGTTTATTATATTATATGAATTATGAACATATAAAAAAATGCTTGTAATATTTAAAAAATAATTTGTCCTTGTAGCTTTTGTCGTCTTTGTTCGGAATATTTTTTTTTCAAATGGCCAACTGGCGCAGCGTACAGGATTCCTACAAATCTAATTAACTATATCAAAAATGTCCCAATATCATAAATATCCCAAAAATGTCAGAAACTGTGATATATTTTCTAGACATTGACGATCTCACAAATCAATTTTTGTGAAAATTAACAAAATGGCAGATATTTTAAATTTAATGACTGAATTTCGATAGAAAATTTGTTAAGTTTTCAGTTATGTTCAGTTTTGTTGAATACAACAAAACAGTGGGAAAATTTAACGTAATTAACTGTAAAAATTTAATGTAATTGCCAAGGTAGAACTCGAGATATATCTCGTACACCGTTTTGAAAAATGAAACTCTGAAAAACACGTTTAATGTTTACGAATGTAATATTTCTATGAAAAAAATTATTCACTGTTTTCAAAATATTACTGTGTCCTAATTCTTTAATTGCCAAGTTTATCACATAAACCTGCATTCGTGTACAGAGTATACAGAAAATGCATTTATTGCAGAATTGACACGATGAAATTCAAAATTGTAAGAAAATTCAAAATTGAAGATGTATATTCATGATATCTCAGCTATTAAAATTATTAAGGGAGAAATAACATTCTGTTTGGTTTTTATACCTTGCAATCGATGCAGACAATTTGGGAATGCGGATATAAATTTTTCTCATGCACGTCAAAATACTAGTGCCAGCGACGACGCCAAGTTCCCTAGGTTGTAAAGTTTGAATTAGGTAAGTGCAACAATCAGACTTGGTCCATCCATCATATCACAACTTTGACAGGCGACAGGAACTTGGTCCATCCTTCATATCACTGAAGTGGATGGGCCGGGGAACTTGGTCAACCTTCACACGAAGTGTTTTGGTTTGGATAGATGAAGTCTAAGAATGGGGGAAGTACCAAAGTGGGGAAGGAGCCGTGTGTAGCTCGGGAGCTACATGTTGGAACTCCCTGATCTAAACAATATTTTGAATAATGCTACAGCAATTTTTAGTTACGACTCTCAGTTACCATTCGAGTGCTAAGGGTTAAACATTCCTTCCGACCTATAATACTGCCATTACCTATAATTTTTCCAATTTTATGGATATACGAAATTGGTGTAATACCTCATACAATACCTAAATGTTTGGTAATTCATTAGATACTTACATATTCGACAATGTAAATATTATCTTGAATAATGGCACAACAATTATTCCCCCTATTATAATAGTATGCCCCCCCCCCTAGGAACCATGCAACATTTTTTTTCGTACAAAAAATAGCTTTCAAGATATTTGAGATCGTCATGTTGCCAGGCTCACCGTGCAAACTCCAAACAGTTGTTAGGTTTCAATTGTTTGTGATTTTGGGTCTATGAAATTGCTGAATAGGGTAACTGCACCAGTGAATGAACATTTAAGAAATTGTTCAGGAAAATATTTTATTTAAAAAAAAACTATGTGAATTAAAGGAATCTCATATATGCCAAATAGCTCCCTATACTTCATTCGTCAAAAATAAATGAACACAAATACAATGAAATTATTATTATTCTTCTTTATTAAACGTTAAATCAAAAATATGAAAAATACCAGTGAATGAACACTACATTCTAGTAATTGAATAATGCTAGTCCAATCAATGAACAAAATTACTAAACAATATTCTCCTATTTATTTAACTCTTTAATCACAATTTTATCGCTAGTATGCCGTCCGGGTTAAAATTTGTTGAAATATACAAAAGCGTTCATTTACTGGTGCCCGTTCATTCACTGGTGCAGTTACCCTATTCCTTAGACATTCTGAAATAAAGGTCGACAGCGTTTATCCTAAAATTACACCTTTCATGTAGTGAAAAAACATTTTCAAATTGTTCATAATTTTTTTTATAAAAAACTAAAGGTCACCTCAAATTTTTAAACATTAACATATATGTTTTATTTCATAATATTCTAACTGGTATCGGGACGAATTCAACGACCTATAACAATATAACGTTAAATGTTGCAATTACGGTGCAATAGAAAGGTTTTTTGGCCACAGAAAGTGCTGGTGCGGTGCTGGCGGCGTGCTGCGTCCAATATGCGCAAGGATCACCAGCTCGGCGTCATCTCGGCGAAGCGGCACTGTGCTACGTTGGCGGAGCGGCGACCTAGTGTGCAATGGCCTTTAACGGGGTACGGTACTCATGGATATTACTAGAATATTACTAGAAAAATAAGTAGAAACAGTGTTTGTTGGAAACGACTTTTTGTCCTTATACAAGCATGTCGCGCTTCGCTTTGGTCATGATTTAACGAGATTATGTTTATATTTAATAAAAAATTAATTAACGTTTATATTTAATAATATAAGTGTCCAAAGTGGGCGAAAAAATCGAGACGACCGCCCTGAGATTCCCGTGTATTTTTCTAATACAAAACGTTTTTTTTTACTTAAATCATGACCAGAGCGACCTGCGATCAACCATCCTCTTTGCAATGAGCCCCCACTCAGCTAAAAATATGCTCGTATGAGGGCTCATTCTAAAGAGCAGTGTTGGGAAAAATTTATTTTAAATAATAAATAAACGTGTGATTTTATTTGCAAATAATAACTAAACTTGTTGTTTAAATAAAAGTTATTTAAATAATTCCATAAATAATCTATTTATTATTTCTTATTTGCAAATAAAATTTTATTTATTATTTGGATTGAGGTGGAAATCAATGTGCCAGTGTTCGGGATCGTCCGGAGGGCGGATTAATGAATGAAAATACAATTTAATTTGTTATTTGTTAATACAAATTATAATTGAAAATTGTATTTGTAAATAACAATTAACTTTATTATTTTAAATAAATTCATTTAGACTTGCTCAAATAAAAAATAATTATTTCTGCGGTTTATTTGACTATCCAAATAACAAATAACTTGTTATTTAAATAATTATTTAAATAATGATTTCTTTAAATAACTTTATTTATTGCCCAACACTGCTAAAAAGGAAGGTTGATCACGCTTCGCTCTGGTCATGATATAACGAGATTATGTTTATATTTTATAATATTAGCGTTCAAGTGGGCGAAAAATCGAGACAATCACCTTCAGGTTCCCATGTATTTTTCTAATACAAAATGGTTTCTTTGACTTAAATCATGACCAGAGCGAAGCGTGATCAACTTTCCTCTGTGCAATGAGCCCTCACACAACTAATAACAGGCTTGTATACCTAACGACAAAAAGCTGTTTCCCGTGATTGCATTTAACTTCCTCATATTCGTTGATATAGACAGAGTCTAGAGCAAGGCCAGAGCCAATTTTAGTTCAGCTAGTTAGACCAGATGGCGCCTAGTCAGGAGAACTGTCAGCAATGTTCTTAACAAAAATATAAAGGGCTTGAAGCCACTCGGATTCATTAATATCAATAAAAATATAAAAGGAAGAAACCTGTAATGATAGCGAAACTTAGTTTAATTAGCGTTAGATTGATACAAATGTATGTTCATCAGTGTTGCCAAACTGTTTTTCAGCGTGGAGGTTGGTTACACTGATAAATACCCTAGAATCCATGGGTACCGTATCCCCTTAAATCGTGGTAGCTATTAGAAATGACACTTACTGTGGATATATAATTATAACAATTTATATAATAGTAAGGATAATTGTACAAAAATTACATTGTATTCTTTAGAAACATGGACAAACGTATGCGTATATACAAAATTTACGAAAAACTGTTCCATAACAACTGAAAAATTAGTTGTCAAACTCGTTTAAAACCGAGGCTCTGAACAAAAATTTTGCAGATAGTGAATTTCGATTTTGATACGAAATCATTACGTGTACGTTGCTAAAATTTATGTAAGTCGCAGTCGTTACCATCGCGCATGCTCCGCGCGACAGAATGTCAATGACTTGGGCGCGCCGTTTAAAAAATATAAACGTACAAATCTTTATATTGTACGTGTCGTAATACAATATGTACAATATTGTGAGATGTCGATACAACAATATGCTTATCCTGGCATTGCTTATTTTTATTGAATTAATCGATTAAAAACAATTGGCACGAACCGTTCAGCGATGGAAATTAATCGTTCACACATACTAAGGATCTCGTAAACGTCACGTTTCATTGATTTTCGTATCACCGTCCGAGGACGGTGGTCTATCACAGAGTAACGTATTATAATACTAACAAAACCACAACGCTTGTGTCCAGAGTCGCCAGATCAGGGGCGCAGAGTGGCCAGACGAGTCCGACCTTGGAACTCGCGAGGGGAATACAGTACCCCTTCTCTGATGACCAACAATATGCGCAAGCGCGACGAGGTTTGAGTAAGGCCTTAGACCCTCTTTTTGCATGAGGAAAATGCTTTTACGCATACCCTGTACCCCCTGGGAGAGATACAGGGTTATGTGGGGTATAATTGAGAAGAACATGTGCACGGCATCAGACGTTGTTAACACTGGCTGGGCGTTAATGCGCACAGCGGGTCCCCGGTCAGTGTCTGACGGCGTGTAGGCATTGGAGAAGGGATGGTGCCCTTGGGCGGTGGGGGTTTAGTCGGTATGGCGTTTGCGTTAGGCAATATAATTCCCCAACTCCATCTGAGGGGAAGCCGAGCCCGACACTACCCCCCCCCCGACTGTCATCGTTAGGGGAGGTGTGCATAAGCTGCATTCCCCCACCGCCCTTAAACAAAAAAAAGGGTTATATGGGGCTTATGTGGCCAGAAGGGCTCACAATAGCCACTAACGATCTCATGATAACCTTCCCTAAGCTAATCAGGGGAGGCTGGGTTCTCCGAAGAACACAACCAGCTATCAAGGCCTTAGACCCAGAGATGCCAAATGGAGGACACTGGAGGAACTTTCCCCTCCGGCTGGGCCCCCCACTCTTACTTCTACTAGTTCTACTGCGCACGCGCCACACACGACGTACCTCTGCTCTGCCCGAGTGAGTCACGTTTAGAGGCGCGTGCACAGTAGAACTAGTAGAAGTAAGAGTGGGGGCCCATCCGGAGGGGAAAGTACGTCCAGGTTCCTCCGTTTGGCATCACTGCTCCAGCATGTTTTGCAGGGGATGTCGACTCCCATATAAAAAAGTGGACACTAATTTAGTTGTAGTTCAGTCCCCTTGGGCATGATGGCAGCACAGTAGAGACCAAAGAGTAGGGATACAAGCAGTGTGTGATCACACGCACACCTAATTCACACAAGATCAACCTTGCATATACGTGTAATCGTATTCTTCGCTAGCTATTGATGGTTATGAATTTATTTTCAGGGAAAATGAATTGGTAATGTAACATATAATAATTACATTGAACAATTACATTGAATTACATCAATAAATAAGCAGCAAATATGAAAACTCAGCAACAGTTTGCAACAATTATAAATGGCGTCTGATGGCGTCAACTAGCTGAATGACGCGCAAGGCAAAGATAGGATTTCCCCACCACCGAGGCCCCACTGTGCTGTCACCATACCCTAAGGGTATGAATTAGAATTATATTTGTCGCTATGGGAGTCGACAGCCCCTGATGTCTTGGCACCAAAATCGTCGCCTTGTGCTCGCAAAGTTTTCATTCCAGACATTTCACTGGAGAATAGCGTCGTGGAAGGGGAAGGTAGAGTGGAAGGGGAAGGTAGAGTAGGGACACAAGTTTTAATCTGGCGACTCTGCTTGCATCTCGTGTTGTCGTGCCCCGTTTTCTTAGTAATACACAAACGCATTGTGTCTTTAACAGAAAGATGACCATATTTGATCAATTGTTACAAATCGAGCGTATTATAAATGAAAATGCTTAGCATGTTCGCGTTACAAAACTTGTACGGTGTCTTTCCATGTATAAATGTTCTCGTTAGTTTATGGTTTTCACTATTTCTCATGCCGTTTCGTATGCTTACGTAGTATCTATTGAAGTACACTTACATTGACGATACAGCTTTCATTGTAAACGCGTTCGCGGATACTCTGGAAAAATTCACCTAACCTTTCGCTCACGATTAAGGTACACAGTGGCACTGTTAAGTGTACCCTGCTTGTGCTCCGGATTCATTAACTGTTCTCAGCAAAACGTTAAGGAAACTTTTCCGAAAAGACATGGATCACTTTGGAAAGCTTCAACGGCGAAAAGCTTGCTATGACGTTCCGCGAAAGCTTCACATCTCTTGTTATATTGATGAAATAATTTCCAGATTTCAATGGCTTGTGTGCAACGTTATGAACGTCCTGACAGTTTCAGCGAAATCGTTTCGAATGCCTTCAGGATGCTGACGTATTTACAACTAATGCAATTCGGTAACGTTCATTAACGTGACCCGCTCAAGGCCACGCGTATTTGTACAGAGTGTCAAGAAAATTATGTGTAAAAACGGTCGCAATTACCTTGACCCTGACCGACTTTTTCCAGGTCAAATTTTTGTATAATATAATCAGATGATTGCGTAAGATCGTGCCCGATTTGAAAATAAAAATTTCAATTAAAAATTTTTTAAAGTTAAATTTTAAAGAGTTACTAATTAATGAACTTGATTAGGTTTACTAATTAATGAACTTGGTTAGGTTTACTAATTAATGAACTTGATTAGGTTTACTAGTTAATGAACTTGGTTAGGTTTACTAATTAATGAACTTGGTTAGGTTTACTAATTAATGAACTCAATTATGTTTAGTAATTAATGAACTTAGTTATGTTTACTAATTAATGGACTTGATTAAGTGTACTAATTAATGAACTTGATTAGGTTTACTAATTAATGAACTTAATTACGTTTAGTAATTAATGAACTTAATTACGTTTAGTAATTAATGAACTTAATTCGCTTAGTAATTACTGAACTTGATTAGGTTTACTAATTAAGGAACTTAATTTTGTTTAGTAATTAATTAACTTAATTAGGTTTACTAATTCTTGAACTTAATTAGGTTTACTAATTCTTGAACTTAATTAGGTTTACTAATTAATGAACTTGATTAGGTTTACTAATTAATGAACTTAATTATGTTTAGTAATTAACGAACTTGATTAGGTTTACTAATTAACGAACTTGATTAGGTTTACTAATTAATGAACTTAGTTTAGGTTTACTAATTAATGAACTTAGTTATGTTTACTAATTAATGGACTTGATTAGGTTTACTAATTAATGAACTTGATTAGGTTTACTAATTAATGAACTTGATTAGGTTTACTAATTAATGAACTTGATTAGGTTTACTAATTAATGAACTTGATTAGGTTTACTAATTAATGAACTTGATTAGGTTTACTAATTAATGAACTTGATTAGGTTTACTAATTAATAGACAGCGGATCTTTATGCAAAATAAAAATTGTATACTCGTATGAAAACAAACTGGAGTGAAATGGAAATTCACTTTCAGTTTTAATTTGTTTAATAAATCGAAAATAACATGACAGTGTTTTAAAACTTTTCTAATGTTTTCACTATTTCAAATTACGTCAACTCGTAATTTACACTCCCATCTTACGACTACTAATCAATTATATAGTCATCATTCTTTTCTACAATTAAAAAAGAATGGTGACTATACAAGTTTCTTTTACACTCCACCTTGCAGTACAGTTTGCGACATCTATAAAAACGAACTTATGCAATCATCCTATTGATCAAGATGAATCAAGTAAGATTATGTGTTATTTGAACTTTAACGTGAATTTTCAAGATGGCTGTTCATTTCAGATCCATGGTTCCTTTGATAAGTTTGTTCCTCTCGACGAGTAGATCACGATAAAATCATAAAAATGTGACCTTGAATGGTGGGTCACGGTCAAATGTGCACCAAACTCTTTTTAACAGATTTTCGCCGATTCTAAGGTGTAGACCGACTCCACAACATATTTACACATAATTTCGTGACACCCTGTACACGAACCATTCTGTTTCTAAAAGGCCTTGTGAATAATGCGTCCTAGCATAATGACTAGACAGCGGATTTTATGCACTTATGGCAAAAAAGGATAGGTGCAATTAAAGACAGTAAAAATATGGCAAGAATTTAAAAATTATATTATTTTCAGCCTATTAAACATATTAAGAAAGAAAATGAACTTTCGCTTCACTCCAGTTTGTTGCAACACAGATAGCAAATTTTTATAATGCACAAAGTTCCGCTGTCTAATAATGACAAAACAAAAGAATACGACCTAACTGATCGATGGAACTTTCTGTTACATCCTGCTCGAAAGAGACTAAAAGGATTAATGAGGTTCGTTAGATAAATGATAAGAGGTCTCTTCGTAATTTATTCACAGCCGTTCGAGTAAATTGTTCGTTTTCACAAAGTCGTGATCTGAAATTAGTCAGTGAAAAAAATCAGGGTTTTTATATCTACGTCTTTCACACCGGACGTTCAAGTTGCAAAACGTTTGTACGCCTTTCTCGCCATGATAGAATGAATACATTACTTGATACAACCTGTTTGCGAATAATCCGAAAAGTATTTCGGTAATTGCTACTATTGGACAAAGTTAATTGTGCTTCTCCGGCGAATAATTCTTCGAAATTAGTCCCAAATAGCAGACGATTTTTGATCCCGAATTATTTAATACTGTTCGCGCTTTCTCCGCTTTCTGCACTTTCTGAGGAAGGAGAGAAAGAAAATGTTTATTTCTCTTGGGTGAGTTTGACTTGTTTCGTAATTGTGCGATCATTTGCAGCAGTGGCACTAATTGAATGACATACTCGTAAACGCTGATATTCCGATACATATCAATTCGAAAATTACGTCAACAGTAATTTAATGACGAATTTAAACAGTAATTTAATGAATTCCACGTGATCGAGTGGTCAGATTGATGGATTGAAAAACGTTGCATAAGAATTTTTAATGTAATCGGTTTTTACTTATTTTATGAAAAAAATGTATAAAATAAAGGACATTGTATAAGCAAAATAAAAAAACAAACAGAAGTTAATCCACAACATAAAAGATTAATCTATGAGGGACGTATGCTAAGAATGGCTTAATTTTGGTAAACAGAAGTTAATCCACAACTGCAACTCATAGGTATAATGCATTTCTTGCATTATTATAATTTTCATTTAATAATCGAAAGAATAAAATTTTTTCTTGCTTTAATTTCTTACAACTTGTTGAATAAATGTTACACCAGCAATGATGAACAAACTCTGTATGTATAAAATACTCTATATGTATAAAGACTATATTGCAATAAAAATGCAGTAAACACAAAGACAAATAGTGACATAAGTAATAGTGATGAATATCTTAATTATTGCAAAAGTTGTTCATTTATCTTGTTCATTTAATGAAACAGAAAGAGAACGAGAGGATGTCAATAGCCATGGGAAAGAAGTATGATAGAAATAATAGATACATAGTTATTAGTAGATTGCGAATCTTTATGCATTTATGGCTTCTGAAAATTTTCAAAAAATGCCAGAATATATCCTTCGACAGACTTTAATCAAATTTTGATATATTTCAGATCCACAACGGTTACTACCATAGAAAATAATGTTTTATTTGGTTCCCAATTCTTAAAATTGGCAATCTAGTTATTAGAGATTGACTGAGAAGTTTGAGAACACGTGTGAATATTGTTTCATATTATGTTTATAAAATATTCAGTTTCTGCACAAATCCAGTATCCTGCTTTGATAATAACGATTATATGTTGTATGTATCTGATATGTCACTCATTGTTAGTAGAATAATTGAAAAATGAATCACTCCTGATCTATAACAATTTAGAACTTCACATGTCTACAAAAATTCCGTTTAGAATGTTATTCTGTTTCCAATTTCAAAGTAATTCTAGCTGCTCTGAAATTAATCAGAAGATTTATCTAAAACTCGGATCAATTTAACTAAAAAATGAAACTATGTATCTAATATGTCACTCATTGTTAGTAGAATAATTGAAAAATGAATCGCTCCTGATCTATAACAATTTAGAACTTCACATGTCTACAAAAATTCCGTTTAAAATGTTATTCTGTTTCCAATTTCAAAATAATTCTAGCTGCTCTGAAATTAATCAGAAGATTTATCTAAAACTCGGATCAATTTAACTAAAAAATGAAACATTGCTTTCAAACTAGAATCATTCAATTCTATATTAATTTGTTTCTTCTTGTAGGAATATGAAATTGTTCAAATGTTTAGTGATTGATTGGATACCAACATATTTAATAATGTAAACAATATTTAGAATAATGGTACAGCAATTTTTAGACAATTTATAATTTTTGGTTAATTTACAAGTGCTGTACTGCATTGCATAACTGCATTGCATACAGTCTGGCTGCATCCAGCCAATTATGCAATTACTGTATAATTACATAGTGTACAATAAAACACGATTGTTCACTGTGAATGCAAACCCATCGATTGTAAAATAAAACTCGTGTTCGTTTGCGGTTTATGAATTGCATTACTTTTAAATAACTGTTGGAATTATTAGAATTGATATGTATCAATTGAGCTTGGAATATGTATCGATAAGTTCACTACTGTCTTGAAAATAGCCAAACAATATCTTCGTTCATTGTTAATTATTTGTTACGCGAAACACATCAATAATACATTGAAGATTACATGCGTATAGTATATGTATAGCATAGTATATAGCAAAGGAATTCGATGGATTGGAAACTGCAGTTGTCTAGTCAATTTGTTTATCGATCGTTGACGTTCGATACCACTTCTCGTTTCCTAAAATTATCAACTACATCTACAGACTTCGATAATATTTGTCGATAGCGTGAAAATGGTTACAAGAAGAAATTTTTCGAATATCGTTACACGAAGCTTATCCCTCTATAATACTCCATTGCGTTTGGCAGTCGATTGGCAATTCCCGTAGCGAGCAGATGTCATCCATACGAATTACCGCGAAGCGTTATAAAAATATTTATTGTTAACAATATCAGACACATACATATAGACTTCTTATATCTCTTTTCATCTTCGATACATAACGGTCCGCCACTATTTTGCACGACATCGTTTCCAGTACCGTGTAGAATCAAACGCCGGATAATTCTGTCGTTGTAAATATATGTTCATACAAGGTAACTGAGAATTTGTTCGTTTTCGTCTCATCGATACATTTATTAATGGAAAGTATAAAAAGTACAACTAATCATATCAAAAATATTTTTATTAACATTCTTAAACCAATAAAAAATCATAGACATTAGTTTCAGATTCTTATAGAAGAATTTTCAACTCTAATTATACGAGACAGAAATCAAATGATATGTGTATGTATATGTATACCTGAGTAAATCAGCGCAATCGACGGGTTACATACCTTTGATAAAGTCAAGAAGCTCGATAATTCGAAACTTATCTATTCTATTTCTTAGCACGAATTTTTAGCATACTTTCCTAAAAGTTCTCTTCGCAAATTCGCAAACGCACAAGTAAATAGACCTCTCGACAACACCATAATATACAGGGTGTCCCACATAAATGATAACACCTAAATATCTTTCGTATTTACAGTCCTGTCAGAAAACTTCAGAGGACAAAGTGACTCTATTGCAATATACAGTAAAATATCCATAAATGTCTTAAAAGTGTGGCCTTTAAAAGTCCCGGAGCTATCCCCACTACTGCGGGGTATACCCTCTTGAGGGGCCAACAAACTCGAGAGGCCTCGGTCGCCGAGAAGTATGACATCATGCGGCTCGGGTGTCTCGGTGAAACCGCCTAATCCAAATTTCCAACTCCCTTATTTTTCATTATTTTTTTATGAGACTGCGATTACCATATTTGTGGCATTTTTCTAAGAACAATGATACCACATATGATATAATTCCGATGATATTTACTTGTGTAATAGACAGTTAAAGTTTCGGGCGCGTAGGATAGCGTATGAGAAGGAAAGAGACGCAGAGAGTCGTAGTCGCCAGCACATTTCAAAGGCTCGCCGTTACACACCTAAATATCAGCGGAATTATATCATGTTTGGTACCATTTTGCATTAGAAAAATGCCACAAATATGGTAATCGAAGTCTCATACAAAAATGATGAAAAATAAGGAAGTTGGCAATTTGGATTAGCTACGTTCGGCAACACTCAAAGAATAGTGACTGTAGTGGATAAATGTCCCTCGGCAGACCCGTGCTAGGAACTTATATGGATAATTTACTGTAATAATGAAGAAAAAAAATTTTTTATGTCGTGTTTTTAAATGAAATTGCAATGCCACCGATGTTTTTTTTAATGGAATGGTATATTTTTTTCGCGATAACATGATAGACAATAAAAAACTAAATTTAGTGGATACCACCTCTTTGACCTTGAAATGACCTTGATATGATATGTAAAGGTCAACTCGACGCAAACAACGCGCAATCTTTGCTGACGATCTTTAAAACACGTAAGTTTTAAACTTCCACATTTCATCCGCTTCAGCATGATTATTCTTGCTCAAGGTCATTTCAAGGTCATTTCCTCTGAAGTTTTCTGATAGGACTGTAAATACGAAAGATATTTAGGTGTTATCATTTATGTGGGACACCCTGTATAACTGCACTGCGAATCTTTATGCATTTATAGCAAAATTGAGTAGATGAAATTCAAAGTTGTTGGAAAATATTAAAAATTCAAGATCTCAATATATGATTTCTCTTCTATTAAAGTCAAATGACATTCAATTTATTTTCTATTTCTTGCAATTTTTATTTCGCATGAAGATCCGCTGTCTACATATAACAATCAATATTATTTGTGTTTGGGATTGAAAATAAGTATTAAAAATCATTTAAATCGTATTACCCTCTCGAGATGAAGGTTTCAAAATCCACAGGACCAATGTGGATATTGCGAAGTAAAATTTTCGTAAGACTATCGAGTACTTGACAAACCAAATTGAACATTTATATCGATAATTGCATATTCAGTTCAAATAGCTGCTTTCTCGTAAAAATTAATTTGTTTAAAAATCAGTTTAGTACTAGTTTATCTTGTCAAGTTGAATGTAAGATTAGTAAGATCAAGTAAAATTGCTTTGAGACAGTATGGTTGCCATGTCCTTCAATTTCCAAATATTTGTCAAAATGGTTTTCAATGAATAGTACCTAAATACCATAAAATAAGGTGAACATAAATTCGTATACGATTCAAAGATATGTAACCACGTAATATAAAAAAAGTACGTCTTCGTCTGAATATATCGCCAGAAGGAACGAATGTCACTTTCTTAATTTAAACAATAGAACTTTCCATTATCGTTACAGTATAATCAGACAATGATTCATACAGAAAATTCTAGGGAGAATTGTTACACGTATGGCGATGATCTTATGCGAATTGAATGATTTAGGCGGACCAACTATGGAGTAGCATCGAACACAAGCCGATCGATAAAGACATTGAATCAGCTAGACGTGTTTGTGTCTAACACGAATACGATAGAGTTGTCGCGATACATGCGGAACATTGAAAATCTGCAGACTTGTTACATGTATTTAAGCGATATACAAACATTCTTCGAAAAATACAGTGTATGGTTGAATTTTCAATGCCTCGTACAGGGGCCTTTCCGTTGTTTCCTTCCAGGAAAACCCGATGGAGAGAATTCGTTTGACCCTGCTGAGATTGATCGGTTTCCCTGGTCGTTCCTAAACACTTGAAATTTTACTGCTCTTCGCAATTACAAAATTAAGTACGCGTCCTTGTATCGAGAGAACCTGACACTAAGTACCGGAAGTGACGATCGGATTTCTCTGGCACGTTCGATTGCATCGCTTGTCGGTGGTTTTCATAAATCCATCGGTTAATTATTATTACTTGTGATAGGCAAACTCTCTGCACTACATTTCCCATAAAATTCTTATCAACGAGCACGCTGGATGATTTTTACGAAAACGAGATCGATTATGGTGTTTTCACAACTGTCAATTGCATTCTGAAAAATTGCCATAACAATTGGACAGCGAATCTTTGTGATGAATAAAAAGTGTCTACCTGAATTGCAACAAATTCGAGTAAACCAAAAAAACATTGAAAATATTAATAATATTATAATAATATTATTATTATATTTGATATATTATATATATTATATAATTATAATAATATTAATAATAATAATATTATAATAATATTACTATTATAATTTATATATTATATATATTATATAATTATAATAATATTAATAAGGATAATATTATAATAATATTATTATTATAATTTATATATTATATATATTTTATAGTTATAATAATATTAATAATAATAATATTATTATAATATTATTATTATAATTTATATATTATATATATTATATAATTATAATATTATTATTATTATAATTTATATATTATATATATTATATAATTATAATAATATTAATAATAATAATATTAATAAGAATAATATTATAATAATATTAATAATAATAATATTATAATAATATGAGATTATGCTTGAATTCTTCTAGTGCTTTTACTGTTTCAAGTTACACTTATTCATTTTTATCATAGATCCATAAAATCCGCTGTCTAATAATAACGTCGGTGTTCGTCTCCTTTTCTGAAAAATATTCTGACGGATTCGTTGATTGAAATGTTATAAAGACATATCAGTAGACAATCAGCTTCGTTTAGAAATAAGAACATTTTTTAATGCAGAACCATTAACAACAATTAAATCGAAAGAATTTAATTGTTCTCAGGTTTCCAGAAGTTTTTCAGCATTTAAAGTTACACGGAATTCAATTTAATCATCTACTCAACGACTACTGTTCTTAAATTTGTATGCTTGTTCACGTAAACAAATTTTTTAGAAATATTATATTTAAGAAAAACGATAAATGCTACATAAATTTACAATTCGACGTAAAAAAGCGATTTAATCTTGTTGGCATAGAAATTTCAAAAATAGTAACAATTAAATATACTGTATAATTTTTGCTTAAAATACCTTAACACTTGTTGCAGAATCTTATGTTTCCTCTTGCAAAGAAAAGAACAAAAATGTACTTCCTTGAAAAGGACGATTTCTGAGATCATTTCAAGTAACTTTTTCCTTTGCGAAAATGTTCTCCGAGGCTTTCTTAAGGAGTTATTAACGAAAAGCACGGGCCAATCAGAACGCGGCAGTGGGGGACGTATTCCGGCTTGGCCAATGGCAACGCCACGTTCCGTAGGGCCCCAAACTTGACCTAACTCGATTCAAAAAGGAGTAACTTTCGTTAGAAATGAGATAGAAAGATGAAATTTTTTTTACATACAGCTGAAACTTCACAGAATATGGGAAAAATAAGGAGATTATGGTACGAATGTTTTTTAACCTCGGAAAAATTCGTCAAAGTTGCGCAACTTCGAGAAAATTGTGGTTTTTCCAATACCGCGCTCGGAAAACATTTTTTTGGAACATGCTCTATATCTTTTCACGTAGATTTTCTCACGCTGATTTCAAATCTGGTCTCAAAACTTTTCTACGACCTCAGAATTTTCCAAAATGTCGAATTATTGTTAAAAAGTTAAACTTTTATTTTTTCAAGATTAGAAAACATTCGTACCATAATCTCCCTATCTTTACCATATTCTGTGAAGTTTCAGCTTTAATTTTAAAAAAATTTCATCATTCTATGTCATTTCTATCGAAAGTTATTCCTTTCTGAATCCGTCCGCTGTATCCGCGCTCTGATTGGTCCGTGTTTTTCGTTAATAACTCTTTAACAAGGCTGCGGACAACATTCTCGCAAAGGAAAAAGTTATTTCAAATTACCTCGGGAATCTCCACATTGAAGGAAGTACAACACTTTTGGCACACTCTGTAGAAAATAGTATTGAGCGAGAAGAAACATTTTGCATTTACATCATAAATTACTACGGTTTGTTTCTATGGAAATATCGTGATAAAAAATAGTGTTAAACTGACTTGAATTATACAAAAAAAACAGTTGAAAACGTACAATAAATGCGTTCATAAAAATTTCTTATTTAACAAGTGTTCGAAGGAAAAGTTTAATGCGTTGACGAAAATGAGAAAAAGAATATTGTTCTTTTACATGAACGATTTATTTATCGTCACTCTGTGTATTGTATTGTAACGAATTAATTTTTTCATTACGGGGACAAAAAACTGCATGAATGTAAACGAGTTAAAAAATATTGTCCAAAACAATTTCGTTCAAAATAATGTGTTGTATAATAAATAGACCGCGGATTTTTATGCAAAATAAAAAATGTTGGCATTGTTCGTAAGATATGATGCCAAGTAAAAAATTTTTCGTAACTACTGATGTCCTCAAATCTTCCTAATATGTTGACCGCTTCAAATTATGCGCGGCCATTTTTACCATAGATGTATAAAATTCGCAGTATAATAATAAAATTTGGTTCAGTAAAAAAGTCAGACCTCAAACCCAACTAAAATGATCGAACCTGGCGCCGATATCATTTAAACTTTAATTATCCAAATTTCCGATCGAGAGTAATTCACCTTTATCAATCCCAACTGTTGATTAGCTGCTGGACAAAATCAGTTTTTCAAGCGTGAGGCATTTATAGTCGCTGAAGTAGAAGATTAATTAGAATGAATCGTGAGATTTTTAACTCAGTCAGTCTGCAAGTGTACGATGCCAGCAGATAGCGAGCATTATGCTGGTAGAACGCTGGACAAAGCAGAGAATGCTCGTAATCTGCTCGATTTTGGACAGCGCGACCGGCAGAAGCTGCGGGCAGGCTGCTCGGTACTTATTAGAAAAGAACAGGCGTGGAAAGGGCCTGAAAAGCGACAAATCAAAACAAATCAATTTCGATAACTCGTTTCTACATTCATTTGAATTATTAGTTCAGTAATTATGTATTGTTATAATAATTGTTGAAGCAAATCAATTTTTATAACTCGTTTTTACATTCATTTGAATTATTAGTTCAGTAATTATGTATTGTTATAATAATTGTTGAAGCAAATAAATTTGTATAACTCGTTTCTACATTCATTTGAATTATTAGTTCAGTAATTATATATTGTTATAATAATTGTGGAAGCAAATAAATTTTTATAATTTGTTTCTACATGTATTCAGTCATTAAAAATTTATTTATTTGAACAATGATATATTATTGGAACAATATTTCAAATAATAAATATAGAATCAAATTATAAAAATTTATTTATTTGAGAATTGTCTAAATTATAAATAACAATAAATAACTACTTAAATAATAAATATATATGGTCAAACAGAATACAGAATCACAAAACCGAATTCCAAAATCGAAAAATAACAGTTATAGAATCAAAATAAGCTAGATATAAGCCAGAATCGATATCCTATTTAGTAACAGTTATAACATCATTTCGGTTCCCAATAACTGTTTCGAGAACCGGAACTGATCCATAACGGTTGTCATTTCCTCAATTTCAATTTCATTTCCTGTCGACTATACCCGGGTGTCTCATAAGTCACAGCTCTAATCTTATGTGCGCCAGATGTCCATCCAAAATCGAGCAGTTTGCTTACTGTGTGATTTACTAGCTATGGTATAAACACAAACATAATTGTTGGATGCTGAGTGCCGTCTACGACCATGACAAGTGAACGGTCCATACGAATCAATGCCCCAAACAGCTTAGCAATCGTCATTTCGTTCAGAATGTAGATAAGTAAATACGTATAATATGGATCGTCGAATGATTTTCGTGAAAAGTGATATGGCTTCTACGAAGATGCGAGTTTCTTGTTCCCACTGTCATGATTCTCCTATCGTGAAAAGAGAGGGTTTGACGAAAGCCTTATTCGTCCTTTCTTCCTTCTCTTTTATCCACATTCTAGGTTACGTTTTAGTAAATGAAGTGTCTACTACAGCCCTTGGACGGATGGTTGCCACACGCGAGGACGATTTGATTCGCAACGATAACTAGTAACGATTAGACTGCGGATCTTTATGCAAAATAAAAAAGTTCCACATTGATCGCGGTAAGCAAGAGTAACATAGAAATTGATTTCATCCCTTAACGACTTTGTTGTATTAAAAGCAACTTTACAACATTCTTGAATTTTTAAAATCCTTTACTGTTTCATATTTCGCCGAATAAATGTCTACATAAACGCATAAAATCCGCAGTCTAGTAACGATACACTCTTTAATATGCATTAACTGCTCTTTGAGAGGAAAGTAAACTGTACGCATGGCAAAAACTGCAAAATTAAACTTCCAAGGCAAGTGTATTCGTGAATGAAAATAAAAAATAATATGTAAACACTTGACGAGGACATTTATGATTAGACTGCAGATTTTTATGCAAAATAAAAATGATTTGCATCGTTTGCAATGACCAAGATTCAAACAGACATTAGTTTCTTCCTTTAATGATCTTGGTAAGCTAGGACCTATACATTGACGCTTTTAATCTAACATCCATATTTAATCTAATACATTCCATTCCATTAATCTATTTCCTGCTTTAGATTGCATCTACCCATTCTTACCACAAATGCATAAGATCTGCAGTCTGTTTATGATACACATGCATGGGGAACGATGTGACGAATAATATTTATTTTAGGCTTTTTGTACTTGTTTCGTAAATGCTTTTCATTGAACAAATCACATTTGAATGGGGTGAAGTAATCGTTTAACTATCATGTTACATAAATACATTATTATCTGTCCTAACGTATTCATTTACGTTTTGTTGCAATAACCAGGAAACTGTAAGATTCCCAGATTGCAGATTCAGATCAGCTTACAAATAATGTGAACCCAAATAACCTATGTGATGAAAGTTCAATAAATCCAAATGCTTGGAAATGCAAAAGTGACGTGATACAAAGGAGATAAAGTATCATTCTGAATAATTAACATATGGAACTAGGAGGACGTTTTTACATTTTACTTGCACTGTGCTTATCCTGCATTTCTGATAAGCACTATTTCATTTGTACAATGAAGAATATAATTTTTGTCTCGACATTAAGACACTTCCATGAAAATACAATACATTTATAGCAAAGTTCATGAGCAAACAGAGTGATTAAAAAGAAGTCTCAAATCTTGCAGAAAATTGGATCATGATCCGAAATATTTTAACAATGCAACTTCAGTCACAGCAAGCTAAACCCTACTGCGATATTTTGGTCAACGCAAATTAAGAAATCTACCACATCGAAACTCATTTAAAACAATTTGCAATATTAATAGGATTTTAAGCTTATTATTTGCTTGAATAATTAAGGTAAAGGTACTAGTAGTTGACCAGTTAAGAGAAGTTTTCCACGCGAACAATAGTAACCATTTACTCTGCCATTAAATAGCGAGAGTCGATGTCTGAAGACACTCTTTGAGTCTTCTAAATTATGTACCAAGGCCACTTTTTTAAAAAAGTTTACTTATACAAATTTAAGAAACTTATTTAGAAATTCATTAATTGCTTCAAAAGTTGACCACTCATGAAAATGAAAAATCTAGTAATTGACCTCCTATTCGTTAGTAGTTGACCACTTGTATTAGAAAGAGGGTTAAAGCAATACTGTTGGGAATCATTTTACTATCATTTAATTTCAACAATTTCCAGCACAAATTACAATTAAACAATGAAATAAGAAATATAACAAATCAATTCCATAAAATGTTTAATTGAGGAACAGAGTAGGAACAGAGATGTTGCAAGTTAATAGAGAATGGTATTAGAGAAATTTAACCAACAAATGGTATGGCATCAAAAGTGTACAGCTTATAAAAATCTTATTTTTTATGTTTTTCTATAAAATGGTCAATTACTCGTTCATAGTCAACTACTGGTACCTTTACCTTAACGAAACAATTTCGTACCGAGTTTACGCAATGATTTCGTGATCCTGCTAGTTCCATTAACAGCTCTTTCATGAGAATGATTAATTTGATAGTTATCGTTGCGTCATTTCGTCGCATACCGAATTCTCTCGATCGAAACGTGGCAACCCACTGTTACATTCCTTAAGATATGCAACTTTGAGTTATCTATATCACGACGGACGCCTAAACGCAAGCTTCAGAGGTGGAAACATTGAAGTGGAAGTGTTCCGGACTTGTTCCACGCATTCAGACCCGTCTAGTTCGCTCAAAATGGTCGACAGTGGTCGATTCGTATTTACAAAATGGCGATGAACCAGTCCAGACACGCATCCTCCTGTTCATACTTGTCGACTCCGTTCGGAAACGTCGTCTGCGTCTTTTCGATATGTTAACAACCGTAAAAAAAATACGAAAAATCATCGTTGGTGTCCGTCAAGGTAAACAGTTCTTTGTTTTGATCGTGATCTCCTCTCCTTACGAAAACTTGATCATTGTTCTTTGCGTTTGTTCGATTTTTCTCAACAATCGTACCTCGCGTTCTCGGAAAATTTGTCCTGAACACATCTCGAGTCTGATCCGATTAGTGAATTGAATCTATCTATCGTAGAAAAGGTAGGAATAGCCTTTTTACTACTCTCTCTCTCTCGCTGACTGACTTTTCCCCAGAAATTGGAAACTAAAAGGCTTGTTCGAATAAACGGTGTTGGTTTCCTCGGATTCGCGTGACATATTTTCATGGCGAAGCTTCGGGAGAAATAAATAATTATTGTCAAGAACTGTATCATCCGTTGAACACTGTTCCCGATGATTGATACGAGACATTACACGAGTATTAAGTCACTTCTCGTCTTCGTTTGTCGCTTAGGCTACTCGTCACTCTAGCTTAGAGCTTCGCAAAACTAAAACTGTATCACTTGAATGCATGGTTGGTTTTAACAACATTTTGTCTTTTCAAAATCGAACACTTTCACGGATGATTCTACATCGTCCAAGGTATCACTCATAATATCACTGTAATACTATTCTCGCTGTCTTTCGCCACCTTGGTCGGGGCAAGTCTTAAGGGTCCTTGTCTTCGTTGATCCCCGAATACAACAAGAGACTCGAACATCACATGCCCGACTCTGCTATTCCTTCATCATCTGCAAAAATATGGAAGAAAGCGTTAAAGCTTCAGGCAGAAATGCGAAACGGTCTTCTCCAGTTGCGTGCATTGCTCTGACCATGTTTTAAATTGTAAACCAAGTCTTTTTACGGTTTGTCTTATTATGGAAAACAACGTACAAATTCTATAATTAATTAGCCCCTCGCACTCGAAAATTAAACATTTCTTTGGACCTGGAATATTCCACAATTATTTTTTCAAATTTTATGGTTACATGAAAATGTTGTAATACCTCGTACAATACTGAAATGTTTAGTAATTGATTAGATAATAACATATTTAATAATGTAAACGTTATTTAGAATAATGGTACAGCAAGTTTCAGTGGTGCCTGAGAGTGCTAATTCGAATTCTAAGGGTTAGTTAATTAATTAAAGTGTTATTCGTAAGCGTATTCTTTCATTTCCTTTTTGCTATGATTACCGTAAATAGTACAGGGTGTCCAAAATTACTCCGACACCCGAAAATGGGAGGTTGCTTGGGTCATTTGAAAATGGCGTCCGAGGCTTTGTTTAGGAGTTATTAACGAAAAACGCGGACCTATCAGAGCCCGGCTATAGCAAACGGAGTCCAACTCGGCGACACACAGTGGTCGGAAATCGCCAAATCGTGGTCAAAAGTCCAAAATTTTTTTCCGTTGATTAAAAATCTATGTAATACTACTCTATTTATAAGGTTCCAGAGCACGTTTTTTTGTTACAGCCAATATTTAATACGTACTTATGTCGGAGATACGTAAGTTCAAAGTTAGTAGTTCTAGAACTACAGAATCTATTGCTGCAAAGAACAATGCAATATGTTTTATAATAACATGACACTATATGTTCAAAATTGAGAAATATATTTTCTCTTTCAAATTAAGTTTCTTAAAAACTATAAGTCTAAGGGAAAAATTAAGGACAGATTCGGAAACGGCGCAAAAACCTCTGTAAGAATCACCCAACAGTAATTGTTAAACAAATTTGGTGTTGGACAGTGTAAATCGGATCGGAAACTTTCTTCCAGCAGTTCTATTAATCGGAAACATTTTTCCGTACAACATTGTTTTTATTTTCTCTGTTCTTTGTAATAATAAATGGATGCTTATGTTATTTTGTTGTTTTCAATTCTTCAACAAGCCTCTTTTCATTTCCCATCAGTTTGAACCACGTTAAGTAATATTTTATACTTCTAAATTTTGAATGTTTTCTCTAAAACCCGTTTCAATGCCTCTGATCGGAAACATTCTGCCACGAGGTGTAACTCCTAAACAAAGCCGCGGATGCCATTTTTGTAAAGGAAAATGTCGCTTCAAATGACCCAAGGAACCTCCCATTTCCGGGAGTTAAACTTATTTTGGGACACCCTGTATATATTAAGCAGAATATGTTTGTTGTAAAATAGACATCTCACCTGATTTTGAAATTAAAATTTGGTCATACGTGTCGCAAACTGAACCGGAGAAGGATAAAAATAAAATGAAAAATTCATGCTCTTTTAATTTAATTGTACGGATTGATTGAAATTTGAAAGAAATATAACGCAAATAGGTAAATTATGTGATTATGAGATTAATAGCAAGAAGCTGTACATGAAATGACAATTAGTAGTCGATGTTAGTATTGTAATCACGTAATATTAGTAAACGTGGAGTTGTTTCGATTGTTACTAGACAAGTAATCGCAATTAGCATAGTTTCAGACGTTTCTATTACTAAACTTTGCAGATTTTATTGATAACAATGTTCATTAGACAACTACTTTTAATTCTCGAAACATCAGTATCATGGTGTGTAAGTAAGTATAATAGTATCATTATTTCCGACAGTGCAAGACATTTGAGTGACGCAGATTAGCCATTAAATATAATTTTTAACTATAAACGTATAAAATTAATTTGAAATAGAAAGCTAATTATTGTGATGTTTAATAAATGCCAATTATATATGGTCTTATGAGTTCAAATATCCCAACTTTACATTTATACTTATCTGCAAAGAACTCAGTCACAAAAAATTTTAAAGTTTATTAATATTTTAAAGTTACTATTTATTTAAATGAAATCTATAAAAGTAACTATGTGATACGATTAGTATTTTATATTTAAAAATGAGACGAATCAATTTATATTTCAATATACCTAGGTCAGTGGTCGGCAAATTGCAGCTCTTTAGCTACTCGAATGCAACTCTTCCACAAATGGCGTGTTTAAAATTAATTTATCTTATTTTAATGTAATAGTATTTTAATAGAATTTTCAATCGGCCCGTGTGTTATATCTAAATGCAAATAAAGACCAGTTTAACATGCAAGATATGATATGTAGTTTTATTCAGAGCAGGGATTAGTTAATAAAATAACTGTTTCAAACTGTTATATATCGGTTCTGGTCGAAACAGTTATGAAGAACCGAAATGATTTTATAACTGTTACGAGAATATCGATTACGGTTACGGTTCTGGAGAACCGATATTATTTCGGTTCTGTCATACTGTATGCACTGGAACCGATATCATAACAGTTCTGTATTCTATGTATATTGTGTTCGATCATTCAGCCTTATATATTTATTATTTAAGTAGTTATTTTTATCATCCATAATTTAAACAATTTTTAAAGAAAATTTGTTTCTATATTCATTATTTTAATTATTATTTCAGTAATTTATTGTTAAAATAATTGTTTAAATAAATAAATTTTGAACAAACATTCTCTATAGTTATCGAGATATTTTAAAAAATTGCGGCGATGGCCTGGCAACGCTTGTGTGGAATATAAGAAACACAAAAATGTATTCATTTAAACAATTATCTTAACAATAAATTACTGAGATAATAATTCAAATAATAACTATAGAAACAAATTTGTATACATTGTAAAAATTTATTTATTTAAACAATTATTTTAACAATAAATTACTGAAATAATAATTCAAACAATAACTATAGAAACAAATTTTTATACATACTAAAAATTTATTTATTTTAACAATAAATTACTGAAATAATAATTCAAATAATAACTATAGAATTAAATGTTTATACATTGTAAAAATTTATTTATTTTAACAATAAATTACTGAAATAATAATTCAAATAATAACTATAGAAACAAATTTGTATACTTTGTAAAAATTTATTTATTTTAACAATAAATTACTGAAATAATAATTCAAATAATGAATATAGAAACAAATTTGTATACATTGTAAAATGTATTCATTTAAACAATTATTTTAACAATAAATTACTGAAATAATAATTCAAATAATAACTATTGAAACAAATTTGTATACTTTGTAAAAATTTATTTATTTTAACAATAAATTACTGAAATAATAATTTAAATAATGAATATAGAAACAAATTATAAAAAAATGTTCTTTAAAAATTGTTTAAATTATAGATAATAAAAAATAATTACTTAAATAATAAATATATAAGGCTGAATGGCCGAACACAATATAGAATACAGAACTGTTATAATATCGGTTCCAGTGTATACAGTAATGACAGAACCGAAATAATATCGATTCTCCAGAACCGTAACCGTAACCGATATGAGCCAGAACCGATATTCTAGTAACAGTTATAAAATCATTTCGATTCTTCATAACTGTTTCGGAACACAATCCTATATATTAAAGGTTTTCAATCCCTGATTCAGAGTGCCTACTTTTAATCGACTTCTAAAAACTGAGTTCTCGTAAAAAAATTTTATAATTGATAAATATATTTGGCTCGTTTGACTAATAAGTTTGCCGATCACTGATCTAGGTTATTACTTTCAATTTTCAAGTTGATTCGATAGTAATGCATATACGAGTGTGTCATGATAGATACGGTAAAAAAATGAGTATCTTCTTGAAAGAATATTCTTTCTAAAAAAAAAAGGAACAATTTTAAGTAAATAAATCCATTGGACATAACGGAATGAATATTTTTGACTAATACAAGATTTTAGTTCAAAGATAAGTATATTCGCGGTTGCGATTCAAATAAATATCTCACAGTCACAGATTCCATGCTACTCTGCTTCGATGATCGTCGCGGATTACATGCTTCATGCGTTACAGAAAAAAAGCGAGGATCGAAATTACCATCGCCACAGGATTCACAGTTTGAAGGTCACCTTTCCTTCTCATCCTCAGCAGGACTCTTTGTGTTTTCGACCGAGCTTCGATTCTTGCCTGGATTCAAAGGGAGTACAAGGTTGCAAAAAGGGAAGTGATTTCTACAATATGTATGGATGTGAGACAATTTAGCAGAAACACCTTTGCAATGGGATACAAAACCCAGCGTAATCATTGTTCGGTTTTGTGGATCATTTTGGATCAAATTACTGTATCCATTTCCCTTAAAGTCTATCTCCATTCGACTACAGAGGTTCGCAAAACTGTCAATATGTAACTAACCAGGTCTAAATTACAAGGTCCTACTTTCTCCGATAAGATCAACTACTTTTCGGTATGTCATTCCGGCATACATTACAATACACGTATCAAAAATTTGGATTGTGCACAGTATTCTCTCCCTATAATCCTATAATATCATATAATAATGTGTAGGGTCATCACATGCCAAACCGATCACATTTTGGCCAAATAGAAGTTAGCCCCCCACTTGTTGAATTAAACAATTTCAACAATTGTGCTGAATTGTGCTATGTTTGTGCTATATTGTGCTCGAATATTATAATTATAATATGAAAAATAAGATGAAAATTTGAGAAAAACGATTTTTTCACTAGCCCCCCACTTTGCACTTTTTTCAATTTTCTCAATTGTGCTAAGTTGTGCTAAGTTGTGCTAAGATTGTGCTAAAGTATTACTTTAAAAAAGTTATAAATAAAGAAGTTACAGCCAAAAAACGTTTTTGACAACTAATTAACATTTAAGTAAGAAACAGTTATCCAAACAGCATATAATCATATATCTGAGTTGTGCTAGCCTAGCACAATTCAGCACAACTTTCAAAATCCCCAGTACAACGATATAAAGGGCACCTTACTCTTGCGCGCGGCCCTTCGCGCTAAGATACTATACGAATTTTCGACTTTCTACTCATCCGGCAACGATAAAATTGCATATCTGAGTTGTGCTAGCCTAGCACATGTTAATTAGTTGTCAAAAACGTTTTTTGGCTGTAACTTCTTTATTTATAACTTTTTTAAAGTAATACTTTAGCACAATCTTAGCACAACTTAGCACAACTTAGCACAATTGAGAAAAATGAAAAAAGTGCAAAGTGGGGGGCTAGTCAAAAAATCGTTTTTCTCAAATTTTCATCTTATTTTTCATATTATAATTATAATATTCGAGCACAATATAGCACAAACATAGCACAATTCAGCACAATTGTTGAAATTGTTTAATTCAACAAGTGGGGGGCTAACTTCTATTAGGCCACATTTTGACGTCACTCGCGTCGATTCTGTTCTAAATAAAATATGTTGTCGTTTTTAGCAATGACGGGTCTTTAAAATTTGCAATTTTTGACCTGTCACGTCCGGTGGTCCAGCCATTAGCGATTAATGATCAGATCAATCAAGAAGACAATATAAAAGTATTAAATATTGTAATCATCGTATACTATACCATATTGCGAGCGATAGAATTAGGCAGCACTCACAAGAGACTTAAATTACAATTATGATATCGGCGCCAGGTTCGATCCTTTTTAGATACAACAAATGTGCAAGTTAAATATTTAAAGTGCGTATTTAATTTTTTCCTTTTCTATTTTACCAATTTTTGCTAATTTACGTGGCTGTGTTACATTCAAAACAGTATATTTAATTTCAAAATCTTTAATATTAATTTCCTTTTCAGACGCAAAAATTTGGGTCTCTTGACAATGATCCGCACTGGGATCGAAACGTTGAGAAATTTAAATATTTAACTTGCACATTTGTTGTGTCTAAAAAGGATCGAACCTGGCGCCCATATCATAATTATAATTTATATTTCAATTTTTCGATCGATAAGAGTTTTTCCTTCACAAGAGACTATCCCAAATATAGTAACCGTGCGATTGAAGAAACAAAGGATCTGCAGACTATATTCAACATAAAGATTGTAAAGGATAGTTCAGCTGAAACTAAACCGCGACAGAACTAACAAGGGAACATATTCAGGTGATACAAACCGATTTTGATGAAACTTATGCGAGATGTAGTTCGTTGAAAAATATTTGATATTTGTTTTTTTTATCGGCAACTAACCACTTCGAAGGAGTGAAAACGACCCTCCAATTTGGGGAATGGGAACCATATTTTCTGAGATATCTCGGGAACCAAACGTTAAAAAAATTAAATCTTTTTTTAAATTGTGTGATTTTTAATAGGAACTGTAGTCGTATCAGAAAATTTTCACAACAGTTTTTCGTTTAAACAATATATTAAAAATTTCAAGTTTCTTTGCAGTTTCTGTTATTTATTGTTACTTCATTTTAATGCAAACTCGGGTGTGAGGTCTTTGATCCAAAATAGGCGATACGTGTTATAGAATTTTTCTTTTTTTTGCTATTTAACAATAATAAACGCGTATAGAAAAATGTATAATAACAAAGTCTTGTTTTAAGTTTTTTTGATGATGGACGATTTGAAAATTGACGTCACAATGAACGATTGAAAATATTATTTTACAATAGCCCAATTCTTTCCGAATAAAACAAAAAAGATGTTGCTCATTCGGACAAATAGTTCCTGAGATAAAAATTCCTAAGTGAGGACCGCTGTTTTAAAAAACAGTAAAAATTGCATTCAAAGGTCTTTCTAAGCCCCCCTCCCTGCTCCTTCCTAAGTTCAAATGGACTACTACATATTTCATTTAGAACAAACGAGGGTGACGTTAAAAAATGATCGATTTGGCATGAAATGGCTCTATAGGGAACTTTTAAATTGCCCTTGTGAGCCCAAGACCATTAAAAAATTAAGGTCTAAGAACCGTTACTCAATTTTTTCAAAAAGGGAAATTAGGGAGATCCTAATTGACCTTTAAACACTTTTAATGGTGACAGATAAGCTTTTAAAATTGAACTAAGAAGGTTTTAGAAGCCTGTTACCCTAATATTTATTTAGGTATACGTGGTGTATAGTCCCATCACCGTCCTGATAATAAAATAATAATTAAAATAACTGATAATATAATATTGACGGTAATTATACCATACTTCCATATCACCAATGACGAAGAAACCAGATAGAAGAGAATTAAGTGCAATTATTGAGAAGGAATACTGCAGTCGTTTGTTACAAGAGAGGCTAAAATCAGTGAACCAGCAACCATTGCCCAAGTGTTAACCACCACCATCACCACATACGTTGTATTTATTAATTAGAATAACCACTACTTATATTTTAATTCAATAATAACTTAACACGTAAAATTTATAAAATTTCAGACGAACACCGCACCGATTTATTCAAATGATAACACTTCCAAGTTGTGTATATTCGTGAAAATTATCTATCTCAATACTGTACCGCCTAATTCATGCACTACAGTTTGAATTTTTGGACAACTTAATTAACACAGGTGAAACACACTTCTTGAAATAATGGAATAAAAATGAGATTATATTATTCGTATATTTGTTTAAAAAGAAAGAGTCGAAAAGTTCACCTTTTGTTATATAAAGTGGGATTATAGCGAACACTATTATAAATACAAAGAAGAAAATGAAAAAGGAAAAGATACAAAGTGTAATGATAAAAATAATAAAAAGCATAGTCGTCCTTAAAACTACAGAAAAAAGTGACTAGTACTTTCTCTTATAATGTACCACGTATAAGAGTTCAGTGTAGGTAACCCGAATTATACATTGCAGAATGACACTTTATTTGATGAATTATCAGGAACATTTAATTCAATTGAACAGCATTTTAAATTACAACCTGATTTTAAGTTTAAAATTGTTAAGTCTTAAATAATATCTAACTATTTTGTCGCCTCTAAAAATGTGCTTCATTTGTTTAATGTTATATAAAATTTTGTTTTGTTAATCAAATAAATTTTTTCTTAACTAGGTTCGATGAAGCATTAAATTCTTTATTAAAATAATATAATCAATACATATTAAATCTTTAACTTGATATTAGTAGTAACTGTTTTGACTAGTGTGAATCACGTGGTAACTATTTTGTCCGCTACTGTATATATATATATATATATATATATATATATATATATATATATATATATATATATATATCTTACACTTTAACATGTCAGCCCATTTCCATCACTTAACCCATCAAAATGTTCATATCTGCAATGGCTTCGAAAGGAACAGTTTGTAACCAGGGATCGAAACAGTTATGTTACTCTTTGGAATATTCTATTGTAGATAATGACAGTAGAACTTTCTTAAAAAATGTCCTTAAAGTAAGAATTTCAGTGTGAATAGAATATAAAATGATAATTAGATTCAATATAATATTAAATAATGATTAGCAGTCAAGCTTGTTGACGTTTTTCTTATGGACCTCTGTTTAATAAACGTTTTAAAATAACTCGTTCACATAGAACTTCTATTATAGATTCTAAAATATTTGTGTCATGGAAACAATTTTTCTTGAGGAAGAAGTTCTTAATCATTTCACTGATCTAGAAAATCTAAATAAAGTTCGCCTTATATTGGAACAAAACTGTATTTCAATCCCTGCTTGTAACACCTCATCTGCCCCACCTAACCCTGACCTAACCTATTTCGTATACAGTAAAATCTAAATCTAAGCGTGATGGAAGTAACCGTTCTGAGTAGGTTCGACTATCTCTTCCAATGGTCGCTGGGGATTGTAAACATGCCGTGGAATCCGACAACGGGTCACGTGTATTGGTTAAACCACTACTAACCCAGTTACAAAATTTCTTTATTCTTCATTATTCTTTAATGGGACTTATACGAAAATTGGAAAATTATACCAAATGTGATATAATTCCGATGATATTTACCCAGATAGCCAAAATGCTCGATTCTAACTAGGGCACTTATGATCGTGTGGGCTCGTAACGTTCCCTCGGCCCAAATCCGGCCCAAATCCGGCCCAAACCCGGCCCAAATCCGGTCCAAACCCGGCCCAAATCCGGCCCAAATCCGGCCCAAATCCGGCCCAAACTCGGCAACAAGCAGTTGTGCCGCGTTTCTACCGAAGGAACGTTACAGGGGGTGTCGACTCCCATATAAAAAAAGTGGACACTAATTTAGTTGTAGTTCAGTCCCCTTGGGCATGGTGGCAGCACAGTAAAGACCAAAGAGTAGGGATACAAGCAGTGTGTGATCACACGCACACCTAACTCACACATGATCAACCTTGCATATATGTACGTGTAATCGTATTCCGTACACACCGTCGACTTCCCGTTCGTTCCCATTACTAGTCACCGCAAGGGGATTCGGTCGCTGCGCCGATACTGATCAGACCAAGCGTTCGCCGGCATACTTTATTTTTCTTTTACACTATTCCACCAAATGTACACTTCTGAATTTTTTCACAAAGTAGGTAAGTATCATAGCAATATTTTATAATTTTTTTGGTAGGTGTCAACCCAGGGGAAGATAGTTAATAAAATTCCCAAAAAATTAATTCATTATTTTCAACTATAAATAATTAGCAAAAAATTTTGGAAAAAATCTGGAATGTAGAGTATATATATATCTTTTGTTTGCCGTTTATTCCATGTCGATATCTTTTCTCGTTTTGTAGCAAATTGCATTTAAGTGCGGGATTTGGGAATTTACCCCAATATCACCCTTATCGATGGGGGTAGACATTTGAAATTTTACACAATGTTTTTTTAGACATAAAACTATGTTTTAAGACAGAAATCAGGAAAATCGGAGCGGGGGCCCCTGGCCCATGCTTATCTTGCTATACCCATTGAAAACTCAGCAACAGTCTGACTCCGCAACAGTTTGCAACAGTTATAAATGGCGTCTGATGGCGTCAAATAGCTGAATGACGCGCAAGGCAAAGATTTTCCCACCACCAAGGCACTACTGTGCTGGCACAATACTCTAAGGGTATGAATTAGAATCGTATTCGTTGCTATGGCAGTCGACACCTCCTGGGAACGTTACGAGCCCTCACGGTCATAAGTGTCTGGGTCAGATTCGAGGCATCGTGTGCCTTGGGCACGTCCAAGCGACGTTCGGCCCGTAAAAATCGCAATACCTGACCTCGACACGCTGCACAGTGGGGAAAGTTGACCTATCACGATTCGAAAAGGAATAACTTTTGATAAAAATGAGATAGAGTAATGAATTTTTTTTAATGAAAGCTGAATCTTTGCAGAATATGGGAAAAGTAAGGAGATTACGGTACGAACGGTTTTTAACCTTAAGAAAATTCGTTAAACTTTCACAATTTCAAGAAAATGTGGTTTCTGCGTTACCACAGGCTATGTATCATTTCCCGTAGATTTTTTCACGCTGATTTCGAATCTGATCTCAAAATTTGTCTACTACATGTGTAGTAACTGCAGTTTTTCACGAATATTTCGAAAACTATTCATTTCAGCCAAAAATGACACATACATTTTGTGTTCAGCATGTCAAACCGAATAGAATGACGTATGTCACATGTCGAAAGGAAGGGGGGTTTTCTAAAGTTCAGCCCACAATAAAAATAGTAATAATTAAGTATTTGAACGTTTTTAGTTACGAAACACATGAAGCACCTCACATCTCGTCATCACTATAATGTATAATATTATAAATTAGATATGTATTGTTCATAATTATATTTTTATTCATAGAAGAGGGTGACTACTTAATCTTTTTAACTTACATATTTTCATCGACGAAATTACTAACTTCTTGTACAACTTGTTTTCTACGAAACAATTTTAATCGATCTTTTATTAAGATCAGTGATATTTTAGGATCGGTTAAGTGTACTAATATAGTGTAAAAATATAATTATAAACAATACATATCTAATTTATAATATTATACATTACAGCTACACAGAGCCTGCAGAAAGTACCAGTAGTGATGTCAGCGATACGTCCAGTGATGACGGATGTGAGGTGCTTCATGTGTTTCGTAACTAAAAACGTTCAAATACTTAATTATTATTATTTTTATTGTGTTTTATAGATGAGAATACGATGTTCGTTCAAATTAGTGTGTCCTAAAATCAGTTCAACGAAAACATGGTGTCATTAGTTTGTTGTCACAAAAATCGATTTCTTGAAAAAACCAGAGGTCGTAGACACATTTTGAGATCAGATTCGAAATCAGCGTGAAAAAATCTACGGGAAATGATACATAGCCTGTGGTAACGCAGAAACCACATTTTCTTGAAATTGTGAAAGTTTAACGAATTTTCTCAAGGTTAAAAACCGTTCGTACCGTAATCTCCTTACTTTTCCCATATTCTGCAAAGATTCAGCTTTCATTAAAAAAAATTCATCATTCTATCTCATTTCTATCGAAAGTTATTCCTTTTTGAATCGTGTCAGGTCAACTTTCCCCACTGTGCGCCGTGCTTGGTTTCTGTCCGAGGTTCGCTTGTTTATCTGGGAAGTTTCATCGTTCATTACACAAGTAAATATAATTTGAATTATATCGCATTTGGTATAATTTCCATTAGAAAAAATGAAATACGAATATGTTAGCGAAAGTCCCACCAGAAAATGATTTTTCACTTCTCGACGACGCGGCTACAAAAAAATAGTACAGTAATGTCGCGATAGTTGCCGCAGGAGCTGTTCTCTGGAGCGACAACTTCCAAGACAACTGCTCGTCTTTTGATTTATGACTGGCCTGTACAGTCTACCGTGCCGAGACATCAATCGAAAGCCGAACATTGAGAAGGACAGAATGATCGCGTGGCCGAGCATGTCGCCGTCGCCGGCACAGTTTAAAGGCCAGCGTGTTCGCACAATGTAATGCCAATTAAAAATTTTTTATTCTCCATTATTTTTTAATGAGACTTTACTGGTTTATTCCTGTCAAAATTCTGATTAAAACAAGACCAAACGCGGTATAATTTGTCCCATCATTTGTGCCTACTAGTGAATTTCCTACTCCATATTCATTATGTTTTAATGAGATTTTATTGGCTTATTCCTGACAAAATTCACTAGTAGGCACTACGACAGCTTTCGTGTACAGCCCTCCGACAACTTTGAAGACATTACTGATGGGCCAAATTATACCGTGTTTGGTCTTGTTTTAATCAGAATATTACCAGGAATAAGCCAGCAAAATCTCATTAAAAAATAATGGAGAATAAAGAATTTTTAATTGGCATTACATTGTGCGAACACGCGGGCCTTTGATCTGTACCGGCGACGACGACTATGCACGTCTCTCTCTTTCCCATACGCTGTTATTCCTTGCAAATGAAACTTTCATCGTCGATTACACCACTAAATAAAATTGAAATTATATCGTGTTTGGTCTTGTTTTAATCAGAAAAATGCCAGGAATAAGCCAGTAAAATCTCATTAAAGAATGATGAAAATTAAGCAGTTTGAAAATTCGATTCATGGTGTCAATGTAGTGGTGTTCACACCGATATACCCAAGTCGACATCAAACATCGCCGCCTTGCGGCCCGGCGCAGCGTTGACAGCTGGTGGAATGGGTAGGCACTGCGACAACTATCGTGTACAGCTCCTGCGGCAACTATTGCGACATTACTGTATCCGGTCCGGATCTATGTCACAGCGCAGAACCGAGAATCGGCTTAGATTGAGACTTTACTGTATGTAACCTCTTGGACCGAACAACGAGATTAAAGAATAACAGTGAATAGTTGGGATAGTATTCGCAATAGTTAAGACTGACCTTCGAATCCCTGATTGTCGTGAATCTCCCGAGGAGGCCCAGTCATGTCTTGCCCCTCCAAAACCGCTAGAAGACATTGGTGTATACAAATGTACTGTTGTTCGGTTTGGACCATCCAAACACGTTCTTTCCTCATTACCCAAACAATCCCAAAGATGTCGACGTGTTTGGACACCAGGATCTGCTGGAGGATTCTGTCTAACGTGATAAAAGTACCGCTGCGACCGACACCGGCGCTACAGTGCACAACTATTGGTCTCTGGTCGGACCGAACTTTTTCTCTAAACGCTCGCACAAATCTGGCCAGCGTCTGAGGTGGGCTCGGAACACCGAAGTCGGGCCACGTTGTGAAATGAAAGTGTTGTATTACCCTATTCACCTCTCCCTGCACAGAAACATTAGGATTCGTTAATATATTCCTCGATAATAATTCCGTTTCAGATGATTGTATAAGTTCGTGCTCGATTTTCATAGATGTCGCAAAAAAATTATCTAGATTGAAAATATAGATTTCAAAATAAAATTAGATCATTACATTTTAAAAGAAGAGCTTCATTAATCGGTTCTATGGTCACCATTCCTTTCTAATTAAAAATATTTTAATATATTATTCCTCAATAATATTAAATTTTTTTTATAAAAATAGCATTCTAAATATTTGATTAAAACTAAATTATTGTAAGTATAATACTATCAATTTTTTGTAGAAAAGAATGGTAACTATGTAACTGACTAATGAAGCTCTCTGTATTTTTTACAATTTATCCATTGAATTTATTTTCAAATCGGGCACGAACTTAGGCAATCATCTAATAGCTCTTATAAATTACAGTAATGTCATTTTCACAATATTGAGATTATACCATACTTTGGAACATTGAGTCCAAAATATTCTTTTAGACATACAGTGCGTTCAGAAAGTATTAAAACAGTGTGTCACTGATTTGCAAACAATATTCAATATACAGGGTGTCCCAAAATTCCTTCAATATCCCGAAATGTAAGGTTCCTGAAATCATTTGCAGCAACTTTTCCCTTTGCAAAAATGTTGCCCGCGGTTTTGTTTAGGAGTTATTAACGAAAAACACGGACCAATCAGAGCGCGGCTACAGCGAACAGAGTCTGACTCGACGACAGGTCCCACTTAGCGCGGTGTCGCCGTTGGTCGAGTCAGAATCAATCTGTTGTAGATGCGCTCTGATTGGTCCTTGTTTTTCGTTAATAACTTCTAAACGAAGCCGCGTACGCTACTTTTGTAATGGAAAATATCGCTTCAAATGATCTCAGGAACCTCCCATTTCCGGATGTTGAAAGAATTTTGGGACACCCTGTATAAACGGTTATAATCGCAGTTAAAAATTGTACAATAATGAACCTGGACAAATTTTAGAGCTTTTCAAACTTTGTTACCAAATGTTTCTAATTATTTTAGGCAGAAGTTTAGTATGTATAGTCACACGTCTTGAATGGCGGATAGTAGAATCGCATAGTAAGGGGGGGGGAGTAATACGAAACTACTGTGTAACGTAAGCCGTATTCACTCGAATTATTGCAAATATATAGATTTGTGTTAGGTCTAAACAATCTGCAAATTGTAGATACTACCTACAATGGGAAGATTATGTAAACAGAGTGAAGTGTGGTTAGGTCGCGGAAGAGAGGACTAGTTTCGAATATCTCGAAAACTGAAAGAGACTCGCTCATATGTGAACGGGAAAAAGTTGTTCAAAATATGTAGCTGCATAACATATTTAAATTTCAACAAAATTGGAGAGGGTTTCTAAATGATTACGCTAATTTTTTGCGAATATCTCGCTATCCGTTAATTTGCTCAAAACATTTGTTTTGATTATGTATTACCCCCTTTACCCCTCAGCATACGCCCCTACCAGCTGCCACCCCAGACATTGTCACTATATTAAGGGGGTAGGGTAATCACGTGACTGGTACTTTTCATTGTGACCAACCTCCGCACTGTGGTCCAGAAGCTCGGTTTTTGTGGCCAAAATTCCATTTTTCAAGGTTAATTTAAAAAAATTTTTTTTGCTATAAACTGATAACTCTTCAAAGCTCCTAAATACAAAAAATTATTGATTTTAGGTAATTGTATAATAAGATACAGCGTTCTAAAAACAAAATCATAAACTTGAACATTCTATTAAATGTTTTAAATATCACTTATAGGATAGTAGAAAACAAGTTATAATTATGATTATTTATATGTTAGTAGATGTACTTTAAGTTCTAAATGCCATCATAAACATTTTTTAATCCATAAACAAATATTCCAAGTTTGTGACAATTTAAGCTTTAAGAAGGGTTTTAAAAAAAATGCTTAAAAGTGCTAAACTTTGGACTTATTTTGTACGAAAGTTTAAACATTTGTTAAAAAGAATATGGAAAGTTTACCTGCTCCCTCTTGCAACTTTTAACTCTGTCTTAATTTTAATAAAGGCGTCCGAGGTATTTTTTCTTTTCTTTTTCTATAGGTTATACTAATTTAAAAAACATGACATTAAGTATCTCAATGATATTGTTCTATGAACATGATGAAAAACATCGATTTACAAAATTTTTTAATTGGGCCACGAAATACCGCCCTCTAGATCGCCAATAATCCTGCCGTAAAAATTTTTAATTTTTAATAACAGATTCGTTATCAGCGACTCCCAAAACTCCTTATTACCAACTTTCAGAAAATTATGACAACATTTTGAATTTTGGCAATAAAAACCGGGCTTCTGGACCACTGTGCTCCGCACGGAAAACCAATTTGGCAACAATAATGAACATACATTTGTATCAACCTAACGCCTCAGTTTCATTTCATCAATATTTTTATTGCTATTAATAGATCCGAGTGGCTTCAAGCCCTTTACATTTTTATTGTTACGAATCTACGCTGACAGTTTTCCTAACTAGGCGCCATCTCGTCTCACTAGCTGAACTAAAATTGGCTCTAGGCTTGCTCTAGACTGTGGCTTCGTGAACGGACTATGAATGCAATCACGGGCTTCGGTTATTTGACCTTATACGAGCATATTTTGAGCTGCGCAAAGGATCATTCGATAGAGGAAGGTTCAACCCAGTGCGCTGTGCCCCATCATATTAGTAAAAAAAATCGTTTTTTGACAGAAAAATACATTGGAATCTGCGGTTTTTTTCTCGATTTTTGCTCTACATCAAATATAATTTTCTGCGTCTAACCTAACTCTATCGAATGAACCTTTGTGCAGCTCAAAATATGTTAGCATATCACAAAATCTAGTAAAATTCTAGTAATGTGACGTGGGTACCCTATCCCTTAAGGGGGTATGGTACCCACGGATATCACTAGAACGTTACTAGAAAAACAAGTGAAAACAGTGTGCGGGAAACCATTGTTTGTTCTTATAGGAGCATGTTATGAGCTGTATGAGGGCTCATTCTGAAGAGGAAGGTTGAAACAAATCGAGACAACCACCCTCAGGTTCCCATGTATTTTTCTAATACAAAACGATTTTTGTGCTTAAACCATGAGCTGAGCGAAGCGCGATCAACCTTCCTCTTTAGAATGAGCCCTCACACAGCTCATAACATGCTCGTACAAGGACAAAAAATGGTTTGCCGTGATTGCATTCAACTTCCCCATATTCGTTCATAGAGGTAGAGTCTAGAGCAAGTCTAGAACCAATTTTAGTTCAGCTACTTAAACGAGATGGCGCCTAGTCAGGAGAATTGTCAGCGGAGATTCGTAACAACAAAAATATAAAGGGCTTGAGCCACTCGGATCCATCAATAGTAATAAAGATGTTGATAAAAAGAAAAAACCTGTAATGATAGGGAAACTTAGTTCAACTAGCGTTGGATTGTTACAAATGTATGTTCATCACCGTTGCCAAACTGTTTTTCAGCATGGAGGTTGGTTACACTGATAAATACCCAGAATCAGAGGGTACCGTACCCCCTTAAACCGTGTCTTATTTGATCATTTAAGGGTGTGGATCCGTTCTCTAATATGCGTGACGCACACGAGGGGTGTAAGGGTTCCGTAGTTTTCGATTCCTGACTCTATAATGCATATTTTAGTGTTCTAGTTACCCAGATAGCCAAATACCTCAAATCTACCCAGGGCAGTTATGACCGTGAGGGCTCGTAAAATGCCCTCGGTAGAAACGCGGTAGGACCTGCCCTCGGTAGAAACGCGGTAGGACCTGCCCTCGGTAGAAACGCGGTAGGACCTGCCCTCGGCACGTCGTTCCTCGTTTCTGCCAAATTTTATAACGACGTTATAACAACGTTTGCCACATTAGTGCGACCATGCTGCCCTCTTAAAATCTCGGACCTACTTAAAATTTGGCAGAAACGTGGTAAGACCTGCCCTCGGCACGTCGTTCCTCGTTTCTACCGAGGGTATTTTACGAGCCCATACGGCCATAACTGCCCTGGGTAGATTTAAGGCACGAGCTACCCGCGGCACGTCCAAGCGACGTTCGGCCCGTAAAATTCCCGATACCTGACCTCGGCACGCTGTGCTCGATTTCTACCCGAGGCACGCTTGGCTATCTGGGTAGTCACAATCGCTAGATAAAAGATTAATCTATGGGGAATGTATCCTAAGAATGGCTTCATTTTACGTTATCAAGGCGCAATTGACATTATTCGGCGGTCGTAGGTTTGTGAAAATGTCTCTCGCAGCCATGATAGGTGGCAGCACTGTCGCTTGTCCCGTTGCTTCTCATGGCTCCGCTACTTATTGTCGAGTAATGTAAATTGCGCCTCGAATACATAAAATTAAGTCTTTCTTAGCATACGTCCCTCATAGATTAATCTTTTATCTAGCGATTATGACTACCTAGAACACTGAAATGTGCATTATAGAGTCAGGAATCGAGAAATACGGAACCTTTATAATCCTCGTGTACGTATACGGGTCTAGCGCTGTGTGTCTCTCACACTCGAGAGTTTCTGGTGATGGTAAAATTCGTATCTACACCCTTAATACAGTACTTACTCTGCATAGCATAAACTCCGTGATACTCCAGTCAGGATAACGCGTCTCGTTCAATATCGTGACGCAAATATCTCCGTAATAAACCGGCAGAGTGTCCACAGGCCAATAGCGATCACATTTTTCCCTACCCTTTTCGATGCACCTTGTCAACATAACAATCGCTCTGCTATTACTTTCCCAGACCATTCTCCAGAAATCATCGCGAGTTGAGTGTAATGGACCTTGTGTGACGATGAATTCCCTTGGAGAATTATGGCCCTGTCACGGAAGGTAATAATGATTATCATAAAAACGATTCTAGGACAGACATGTTGGTAATTATACAGAAAAGTGTATACCTCATCGATTTTGACTTCGAAATATGTTGTCAAGGTAATATAATCATTCTGAACAACTTTTACCTGCACATGTCACCGCTACTTGGTCTTAGTTTTTTAGATATTCGCAAAAAGAGAACATGCGTTTTAGAGCAAAGCTACATCATCTGCATCCCTACCCCAAGAAACCTAACCCAGACCTAATCAAAATTCGTTTAAAATGGCAGCATTGGCTATAATGGATCTAACAATATTTTTACAATACGTATACAGTAACATGTATACAAAACAGTTGTTTAACCCTGAGCTACTTTAACTAAAAACTTAAACATTTTTTCCTACCTGGAATATTTCCATTCCCTATGATTTTAAAAATTGTATGGATATGATATTGATATAATACCTCATACAATACCTAACTGTTTAGTAATTGATTAGATACCCATGTATTTAATATATACAATGTGATACATACATATAATGTATACAATATTTTGAATAATGCTACAGCAATTTTTAATGGTGCCTCAGAGTCACCATTAGAGTGCTAAGGGTTAAAATAACACCCCGGACAGTAGTATACTCGGAGCTAATCAAACTCGGTAGGGAACTCTGTTTCTAGATTATGTTATCCCACGGAGAATTAGGTTTATACAGCTTTTGAGTTTGAAATAAATTTTGGTTAGGTCTGGGTGTGATTTGTTCTGAGGAAGATGGAGAGGTGGAGCCCCGCCCCAAAAGACGAATTCGGTCATTACAAAAAAGCGGAATTTGGTATAGTTATCTCATCAGTTTTTTGCGAATATCTAAAAAATCTGAGGCCAAGCAGCAGTAACATGTATAAAGAAAAGTTGTTCAGAATGATGACCGCGACAACATAATTTAACACTTCTTAATAGACAGCAGATCTTTATACAAAATAAAAATTGTCTGCATCAATTGCAAGAAGTAGAAACTACATTAAATGTTAAGTGGAGAAATCACAGATACATATATCAACATCTTCACTTTTGTTATGAATGCATAAAGATCCGGAGCCTAGTTAGCAACATCGATGAGGTGTACAGTTTTTCCTGTATAATTACCGACATTTTACTATTTCTTTATGAGCGAAACTTTCGTTTACCGTACACCTTAGAATTCGATGAAATTTTGAAAATAGGTTCTTTTTTGACTAAAATGATGCTTGCCAGAAGGATTTTTGGCGAGTCGAAAACAAATTTTTTATCATTTCAATGTCGCACTCTACCTTACCGACTTACCGACTTTCTATTTTATATAGAATATCTTTAATTAATTGTAAAAATGGATCATCACCAGCCTAGTTCACCTCACAGCGCCTTAAAAATTCACACATATCATCTATAAACGAATCCTCTTTAATTTAAAGTAATACATATACACGGTCATCCGTTTTTAAACGGACAAACGTAAACCAGCTATAAAGAACCCCAAATGGAACAAGTTTTACCCCTGCCACTTTTTTTGTTTCTGCCTTGATTTCTAGAAAATTGCAAGAAACCATAATTTTTTTAGTTCACATAAACTTGAATATCTCGGGACTCCAGTGATGAATCTTGATGATCATCAACATTTATAACTAAATGGTTAGTAAAAACGTTGAGTTTTCGAAAAAATAGTTTATGTTAATTTTTGAAAAATCTTAAAATTTTGAATTTTGTTAATAGTTTTTTGTTATTTTTTGTGTTGAATTAAACGGTTGATTACGCATAAATCCAAGTTTTTCGAAGTTTTTTCATTCAGACTCCACGACGTGCCCTATGGCAAAAAAAACAAAGATCCGAAGGTCATACAAAAATATTTTGTTAACAAAAAAGATGCCCCTATTTATTTTAAATCAAACAAAGGAAATATAGATATATATGTATACAAAAATCAATATTGAACATGACGAGCACGTCGTTCATTTTGTTTCTATGTTAAATGAATATAGATATTTTTGTTAAAGAGAAACATCTCGACGTGTGCGATACGTTTGTTTTACATAACGACCGGCACACAGTCCGAATCCGGAAACCGGTATACCGGCTTCCCAAAACCAACAGGTTATGGGCCCAGTATTAAAACAATATTAAATAAATGAAGTGTTCTCTCTTGTGTTAATTGTTAACAAATTAATTTTTGAGTGGGAGTATAGATATATATGTATACAAAAATCAATATTGAACGACAAACGATTCTAGTAAAAAGATTGAAGCTCGTAATGATTCTCATGAAGGTGAGTTGCGACGAAGTACAAGAATAAAGAATAAACCTCAAATAAATTATAATGAGGAATATGATTATCATATTTGTGCACTGTCGACAACTTCTGACATTCCTAGCTCGTATAATGAGATAAAAAATCGCAGTGATAAATGCGAGTGGGAGAAAGCTGTAAATAATGAACTTAGATCGTTGTCACAAAATAACACATGGACTTTGATTCCACGTCCTAATAATAAAAATATAGTTGACTGCAAATGGGTGTTCAATATAAAAATGGATAAAAATGGAAATTCATGTATATATAAAGCTAGACTTGTTGCAAAAGGTTTTAGTCAACAATATTTACAAGACTATAATGAAACCTTTGCACCAGTTGCACGAATAACTACCTTTAGAATGATTATCGCGTTTGCAAATCAACATAATTTATTGGTCCATCAGATGGACGTAAAAACCGCATTTTTAAACGGTTTATTGAAGGAGGAAATTTACATGCGTGTGCCGGAAGGGATTTCAGCACCTGAAGGACATGTATGTAAATTAAATAAAGCATTATACGGTCTGAAACAGTCTGCAAGATGCTGGTTTGAACTTTTCGAAGTTACACTGAAAACGCATGGTTTTCAAAACTCCTTATCAGATCGTTGTCTATATCTTTTAAATAACAATCATATTTGTAAGAATATCTATGTACTCTTATATGTAGATGATATTCTGATAGTAACGTATGACAGAAATACGATGCAAAATTTCAAAGAATACTTAAAGAAACAATTTTCTATGACAGATATGAACGAGATAAAATTATTCTTAGGAATAAATGTCATACGAACAGAAAATACAATCTCATTAGATCAAAATGTCTATTTAAAAAATATTTTGTGTAAATACAATATGATTGATTGTAACAGTTTAGATACTCCTTTGCCTCCTAAAGTAGATTTAAATGCTCTGAATGCTGACGAGTATTATGATGCACCATGCAGAAATGTTATAGGCTGCTTAATGTATGCTATGCTATGCACACGGCCTGATTTATGTTTTGCAATAAATCTGCTCAGCAGATATCAAAATAAAAATAACAAAGAGCTATGGCAAAACTTAAAGAAAATTTTAAAATATATAAAAGGATCGTTAAAAATTCGTTTGGTTTACAAACGAAATGATAATTATGAAAATTTATTAAATGGTTATGTAGATTCTGATTGGGCAGGTAACGAAATAGACCGGAAAAGTACAACTGGCTATATTTTTAAAATGTTTGATTGTAATACGATCTGTTGGAATACAAAAAGGCAAAATTCAGTTGCAACTTCCTCGACAGAAGCCGAATACATGGCATTATATGAAGCAACTAAAGAAGCTTGTTGGCTTAAATCTCTTTTAAAAAGCATGGAGATAAATATTAAAGACCCGATAATTATCTTCGAGGATAATAATGGTTGCATTGCTATCGCAAATAATCCAACAGATCATAAACGATCAAAGCATATAGATGTAAAATATCATTTTACACGTGAAAAAGTGGAACAAAAGGAAATAATACTTAAATATATTCCCACAGATAAACAGTTAGCTGACTCATTCACAAAACCATTACCAAAAGTTAGGTTCTTGTACATCCGCAAGCAGATGGAACTACTGGAACATGAATAAAAAAGGGAAAACAAAACTATTAAAATTAAATGCATGTAAAACTATAATTTCCAATATGTTTTAAAATTTCGTTTATTTTTTATTATTTCGATCTGTAATCGCTAGTATAGTGGTCTGATTGGGTTTTTCTGGGTTTTCCCCAATCCAACGCAACAAATGTTGGACCATTTATGTATTACCCAGTATTAAAACAATATTAAATAAATGAAGTGTTCTCTCTTGTGTTAATTGTTAACAAATTAATTTTTGAGTGGGAGTATAGATATATATGTATACAAAAATCAATATTGAACATGACGAGCACGTCGTTCATTTTGTTTCTATGTTAAATGAATATAGATATTTTTGTTAAAGAGAAACATCTCGACGTGTGCGATACGTTTGTTTTACATAACGACCGGCACACAGTCCGAATCCGGAAACATAAGAGAGAATACGGTTAAATAAAATCTCTTGACTTTTTATTACGCGAGTATACCGGCTTCCCAAAACCAACAGGAAAAATCATCAAGATTCATCACTGGAGTCCCGAGATATTCAAGTTTATGTGAACTAAAAAAATTATGGTTTTTTGCAATTTTCTAGAAATCAAGGCCGAAACAAAAAAAGTGGCAGGGGTAAAACTTGTTCCATTTGGGGTTCTTTATAGCTGGTTTACGTTTGTCCTTTTAAAAACGGATGACCCTGTATAAGGTAAACTTGAAATTTTTAATGATTGTCGTGTCCTCTGCGCCCCCACACCGACCTAACCACAACTCATTCTAATTGACGCTTGCGCATAGCACGAACATAAAGTAGAAAGTCGGTAAGTCAGTAAGTCGGTAAGGTAGAGGGCGACATTAAAATGATAAAAAAATTCGGTTCCAACTCGCCAAAAATCCTTCTGGCAATCGCCATTTCAGTAAAAATAGAACCTATTTTCAAAATTTCATCGAATTCTGAGGTGAATTGTAAACGGAAGAACAGCCTCTCTACGTACAATGTTTATACGAACTTACGGGAACGTAATTGGCGTTGATATAATCTGAACCCTCCTCGTCATCCACAGGCTGTAGTTTAAATCTGCTGTGATCGTAGGGCAAAATGTTTGTAAAACGATTCTTTGGTCTGTTGCACGGTAGATCCGCCGCTGTGCAAAGCTGGTCCCGTCCAACGTGTTTCAACTCTTCAAATTCCTCCGAGAAACGGAAATCGGAATCCGCTGACATCGTGCGATAATGCTCGGCGAAGTCCTCGATTTTTATTGGGCGACTGTTTCGAAGAGAATAACGAAATGATTATTCTTGTTCATTTTTAACGCATTTCAATTATGTTCATAGCATAGTAACGTCCCAATCCAAGCGCGACGGAGTTGATCATTCCAAGTCAGTTTGCCTTGTTACAGATATAATTTCATAGCTTGGTTCTGCTTTGTCATGTTGAACATACGTTCCTTCAAAAATGACCAGTAATCGAGAATCTTCTATTTCAAAAAGTTTCCTTAGCAAGTACGCTGTTTCATTTAAAAAATAGTGTACCGACCTATGTCACAGCACAGAACCGTGAATCGGCTTAGATTGGGACTTTATTGTATTGACAGAGAGGATATAAGAGCGCTCACGCCCGGGGATTTTCTGTCTCCACTTTTGCCAGTGCAGACGCAGTAAGGATATATAGATCATACCCACTCTTAGCACGGAACAGAACCAATAGTGAACTACGAAAGTATTTGAACGTACTTTAAAACAGTATAACATTTCTACGATCGGACCAGACAATCATTTTCAGTTTCACATAATTAGATGAATTGATTTACCAAATGACATGCAAGAAAATTTTGAAGAAATTGCAGTTGCTGAGAGTTACATGAAAAAGTAAAAGAGACACCAGTTATAACTTTTTTACTAGAGCTCGTAATGAAAATTAAAAAGCTGCGTTTTGTAGATGTATGTTACTTAAACGCATGCTGAAAACTTCATCGAAATCTGAGAAATGTAAGAATCTGTGGATTTTAAGCAGAAACTGACTAAAAGTGGCGAAAAACAAAGGGTATAGCAGGATAAACATGGGCCAGCGGCCCCCGCTCCGATTTTCCTGATTTCTGTCTGAAAACATAGTTTTATGTCTAAAATAACATTGTGTAAAATTTCAAATGTCTACCCCCACCAATAAGGGTGTCATTGGGGTAAATTCCCCCGCACTTAAATGCAATTTACTACAAAACGCGAAAAGATATCGACATGGGATAAACGGCAAACAAAAGATGTAGATATAGTCTACATTCCAGATTTTTTCCAAAATTTTTTGATAATTATTTATAGTTGAAAATATGGAATTATTTTTTTGGGAATTTTTTAAAGTATCTTCCCCTGGGTTGACACCTACCAAAAAATTATAAAATATTGCTGCGATACTTACCTACTTTGTAAAAAAATCTCAGAAGTGTCCATTTGGTGGAACAGTGTCAAGAAAAATAAAGTACGCCGTCGAACGCTTGGTCTGATCAGTATCGGCGCAGCGACCGAATCTAAACAATTATATTTTAGGAAATAGCTTACATTGAAGAAAAAAAATGCGTGTAAAGCTAGTTCGTTGCTGTTAAGTAACAGAAAGAAGAAGCTACTCACAAATGTGTCGTATGGTAACGGTGTTAGAGGTTCCTCGATGCTACGAAGGGCTCGAGTTCGAATATTCTTCAACTCAACTTTCTTTTCTTGTTTTTTCTTTTTTTTGTATGCATTTATAAACTAAACGAATTTTATTGTTTGCACTTCAATATTATTAGAAAATATTGAAAATATTATTAAATTATTATTATATATTAGACGATTTAGTCGCATTTTTACATGTATCAGCTTTTCCGTACACACCGTCGACTTCCCGTTCGTTCCCATTACTAGCCACCGCAAGGGGATTCGGTCGCTGCGCCGATACTGATCAGACCAAGCGTTCGCCGGCATACATTATTTTTCTTGACACTGTTCCACCAAATGGACACTTCTGAGATTTTTTTACAAAGTAGGTAAGTATCACAGCAATATTTTATAATTTTTTGGTAGGTGTCAACCCAGGGGAAGATACGTTAAGAAATTCCCAAAAAATTAATTTATTATTTTCAACTATAAATAATTGGCAAAAAATTTTGGAAAAAATCTGGAATGTAGAGTATGTCTATATCTTTTGTTTGCCGTTTATCCCATGTCGATATCTTTTCTCGTTTTGTAGCAAATTGCATTTAAGTGCGGGGGAATTTACCCCAATGACACCCTTATCGATGGGGGTAGACATTTGAAATTTTACACAATGTTATTTTAGACATAAAACTATGTTTTCAGACAGAAATCAGGAAAATCGGGCCCATGCTTATCCTGCTATACCCTTTATAGCTCTTGGGTATGTTAATCGATTTTAATGAAATCTTCACCATGTGTATGACTAACATAGATGTGCAAAAATATATTTGAAATTTTCTTTAAGAACCCAAATACAAAAATTCTTTTTCTATTTTTGCATGCATTCTTGTAAATTGTAATTTTTGTAAAATCTGCTTTGCGTATCATTGTCAAATTCCAATGTGTCCAATTGCTTGCAAAACATCAGGTCGTTTGGTGCAATTATAAAGAAGTTATAGTTTTTTAAAGAGTGTTCAAATACTTTCGTGGTTCACTGTATATCTACTTTTAGCATGGAATAACATCTATATCCATTTTCAACATGCTAAATATTGGTATAGGTCCTGTTCGATGCTAAAATAGGGATGATCTAGCTCTATACCGACTAAAGTGGAGGAAGAAATAACCTGAGCATGAGCACTCTAATATCCTGTCTGGTATTGAATACGTACCTAGTCTCGATAACACTGTCTGGCAAAGAGAGGTTGTCGGTTGTTCTAGTCTCGGTCGTTTTGCGACCTTGACTTCTTCGTCTTCTCACCAGCAACCCAATACCCAATAGAGTCAGCAGGAGTACTATTGGAACTATGACTCCAACTATGATGGCTGTGTTATCCTTATCTGTGCAAACAAATGCGGTGAAGTTTAAATGTAATGTTTTCAATATTTTCATTTGAAATTAATGGAACTAACTGATTTGAAAATATTCTTTGTCAAAATGATACAACGTTACTATACAACCTACAAGTGAGTAGGAAAATTTTGTGTTAAAATTTGTTTCCCTTACATTTAAACATACAATAGTTGTTACTTTGAAAATTGTATTTTATTTTATTTTCTAAAGGTTCTTTTTATTCTCATTTTTCTTACAGACGCAATTTCAAAAATTATCTTGAAAATGGTGCAAATCAGCACCGAAACGTCGATTTTTTTGTTTATTAGCAAAATTGCTTACTGATTAATACTTTGTTTTTCTAATGATCGAACCGTAGCGCCGAAATCATTTATTAATTGTTATAAGCAATAATACGATCGATATAAACTATTTTATTTATATACAACGTTGCTATTTAGATTGTCTTACCTGCCAGCAACAATCCTTGAACAGACATGTACACGAAATAATACGAATTTAACAAAGTTCTTGTATCATTACTGGACCGTGAATCTTTATGCATTTCTAGCAAAATTGAGAAGACGAAATTCGAAATTGTTGAAAAATTAGAAATATTGAAGATGTTAATATATGATTTCTCTATTAAAATCATTGAGGGAAGGGTGGTTTCTATTTCCGTGAAATCGATGCAGACAAGTTTTATTTCCCATAAAGATCCGCAGTATTTTATAGCGTAATTACAAGTGAAAGTAGGATTAGCGTTCGTTTCATTCAACGCGTTATATAAAATAAATAAAATATCCTAGCCGTTTAGTTTTGCTCACGAAGGGACACTGTTACGTTGAAAACTCTTTTCCTTTTACCAATGACAGCAGAAGTCTGCCAAATTCTTAAAATTTTTTATTGATAATTTCTTGAAACGACATATTGTATTCATATTATGGACAGCCATTTTAGGAACAAACATTGGGAACAGTGTTTAAACAATATCTGATTGCTGAATTGAAATAAAAAGGTGTCCCTTTACAATTTAAATATGAAATCTATATTGTCTCCTGTTTTCCATTTTTCACAGTCAGAGTTTGTGACGGAAAAATCGGAAAACATTCCCTAATATTTTAGATTTTTAAAAACTACTAATTAAATTGGGTAGCAGCTGAATTTTCGTTTTTTCTCCTGCGAGCAAGGTATAAGGGTGAAACGTGGTAGAAAGTATATTTTCTTTTCTATTTAAAAAACAGATTTGAATAATTTATCGAGAAAACTTGAAGTAAACTCTCTCTCTTCAACAATCGACGTTACATGACAGTCCTCACCTGTTTGAATCGGAAAGCTGTAACTAGTATCCGTGAATTTATCAGGTGCGGTAAATGCACGAACTTTCACTCGATAAGTCGAACCAGACTTGAGTGGTCCATTGCAATAACCAATTTTGTTATCGCAATTCTCGCTGCCGATCGTGAAGTCCTCCACGGAGCCATTTTTAAACGGATAGTAAGGTTCCATCACCTGCACAAACAACACAATAAAAGGTATCATTATTCCGACCATGTTACTATTTTCTTGTGTGCCTCGATTACGTGAATGCAAATAACAGACATATAATAAAATAAATCCAATACCCTGCTGTTCCAGATTCGAATAACACTAAGCGTAAACCTGTTCTAACGCAAAAACTCTCCCTACCTGTGTGAAGAACTTGCCAGCTTTTTCGACCATGTTCTGTAGGATGTTCATGGTCCAATTTAATGATCATATTCAGTAAAATGGAAACAGAAAATTTGACGACGAAATACTCGGTATAATGAACACTTTCACCGACATTCTAACCACGTGATAATCATTTTTCCAGATATCATCAGACTGTAAGTTGCAACACTTCTTGTTTATATTTAGATAGTTTTGCGATCGAAGAGAATTGATAATAGATGTATGATGATTTCGATGCACAGGTTCGATTTTTATTAATCGATAATAAATTATTTTATGAAAATTTTGCAAATTGAAACCTCAACGTTTCTCAAGAGAGATTTTTGCGTTTGTTGTATAAGGGAAAACGTAAACTTTATGAAAAATGTAGTGTTTCCATGCTGATAGATACTGGACTGTCCAATCCCCATCAGGATCGAAACGTTGAGGTTTTAATTTGCAAAATTGTTACAAAACAACGTTTTTATTATTGATCGAACCTGTGTGCCGAAATTATCATACATCTATTACCACTTCTTGTTTAATTCGTTACTCGTTTTTAATTTAATTTTTACTCGTTTAATTTGTATTAACACTACAGTTTAGAACCCTTTGGTTTGAGTAGAACAGTATCGATGATTCAGTTTCTACGCGCCTCGTGAACTCGTTCAACCGACTTGTATCACGCGTGGTCTACAACCGACTACTGCGACCTAGAGCACACGTAACGTAATCATTCCTTATGCGTGGTCTCGAATGCACATGTTCCTTCGCTGTTTGCGTTCCACGCCCGTGATCTTGCAAGTTAACGAGTCACTCGGCGTAATCGTTGCATTAATTATTTCACATTTCTATTGCGATATCCGTTGATGACGCACAGCGCGTGATCGCTTCATTTCGATCCGCGAAGATGATACGCACTCAATGAATCTACCGTGCAACTTCGCTTATACGAATTCAGTTGCAGCAGTGGCTGGTTAACAGAGCTTTGGCAGAGCGAAATACTCTTATACAAACGTGGACTACTGTTAAACGAACCAACAATCATAGACAGTGGAGGAATCCTACTATATGAACTAATTGTGCGAGCCAACTTGTCTCCCAACAAGCTCATAGACAGGGTCAAGCACTAACTATTGGCACCTACAATAACTTGGAAAGTATGAGAGTAGCAGAAAAGTTTTCGAAATAAAAGTTGCATTGGACAACAGGAGCCATAGTATGACGCTGATCTTTTGTTGCTAGGTGGAATCACTTGAGAGATATGAAGGCCAGCTTTGTTTTTTAAATAGAATGCTATGTTTTGGTACCTGTTTTCTGTATATAACCTGTTTTCAGTGTTCATTTATATAAACTTGCATTTACAGAAGGTGTACACAGTGATTGCTATTAGTAGACGACGGATTTTATGCATTTATGACAAAAATGAGCAGGTGTAATTTGAAACGATGAAAACATTACAAGAATTAAAAAATTCTGTTACAGTAATTTCTCAATCGTAGTCCTCGGTCGCCTCTGCAATCGTAGTCCAGTGCCTACCCATTCCACCGCCTGTCAACGCTGCGCCGGGTAGCAGGACGGCGATGTTTGATGTCGGCTCGGGTATATCGGTGTGAACACCACTACATTGACTCGAGTGAATCGAATTTTCAAACTACTTAATTTTCATTATTTTTTTATGAGATTTTACTGGCTTATTTCTGACATTTTTCTGATTAAAATCATACCAAACACGATATAATTTGGCCGATATTTAGTGGTTTAATCGACGATGAAAGTTTCGAACGCAACGAAAAAGAGCGTATTGGAAAGAAAGAGACGCGAACAGTAGCCGCCGCCGGCACAGTTCAAAGGCCCGCGTGTTCTCGCAATGAATTGGCAATGACAGAATTGTTTAATTTCCATGATTGTTTTATGGGACTTATACTACCTTATTTCTGGCATTTTTCTGATTAAAACAAGACCAAACACGATATAATTTGGCCAATATTTAGTGGTTTCATTGACGGTATGGAGTAACTGTAGGGAATGGAACAAGACAGCGAGTGAAAAAAAATAAAAACTTTATTGTTTAAAAATTTGTTACGGGAATTCAAGTCTAATTTTTTCAGAACATATTTTCGAGATGTTAAGATGTTTATTTAAACATATGGTACATATAGCATATGTTAAATGTATGATAAATTATAAATTATGCTTCACATATAGAGTAAATATGGTCAAATTATATCGTGTTTGGTCTTGTTTTAATCAGAAAAATGCCAGAAATAAGGTAGTGAAAGTCCCATAAAACAATCATGGAAATTAAGCAATTCTGTCATTGCCAATTCATTGCGAGAACACGCGGGCCTTTGAACTGTGTCGGCGGCGGCTACTGTTCGCGTCTCTTTCTTTCCAATACGCTCTTCTTCGTTGCGTTCGAAACTTTCATCGTCGATTCAACCACTAAATATTGGCCAAATTATATCGTGTTTGGTATGATTTTAATCAGAGAAATGCCACGAATATGTTGGTGAAAGTTTCATAATGATATCATCGAAAATAAAGAAGCTAAGGTCTTGGTGTTTTATTGCGATGACGCACGGGCCTTTAAACTGTGCCGGCGACGGGGACACGCTTCGGCCACGCGATCCTATTTCATTCTGTCCTTCTCTACGTTCGGCTTGTCGTTTGAAGTCTCAGCGCGGTAGGGTGGACGCAGTCATAAATCAAAAAATAGCCACCCTACTTGATCGTAGTCCGTTCATAACACGGGTGTTGGGACTACGATTGAGAAATTACTGTAAGAAGGTAAATTAATTTCTATTTCGCTCCAGTTTGTTGCAAATCAGGCAGAAAGTTTTTATTTTGCATAAAGATCCGCCGTCTAGCTATTAGCATCAATGCAATGCTGCAATCTTCTTATCACGGATTGAGTAGTATTTCTTATCATTTCGGCACTTATCGAATCACATGCTGTAACAATTCATTGCTGTAGGATGAGAACGTTGAGAATATCTTTCAGGGTATAAATCTGTTGCTCGCACTGAATTTTGCTGGGATTCTTCGTAAATGAGAAGCATATCTGTTTGTTCCTCGAAGGAATACTTCGTTTACAATCACTTGATTCGATGATACTAATCTTGCGATTCTTATTATCGATGTCCTGCGATATCGTCCAGTCTTCATTTGTCGTTTCCAGGTTTAGTGAATACGCTGAAAGATATCCTCAACGTTCCCACCTTACACGCCTTACAATTGAATACCTTTGTACAATAAATTGTTACAGCAAGTGAAATACTACTCAATCCGTGGTAAGAAGATTGGAGCATTGCATTAAATTAATGCCAATAAAAATCACTTTGTCGTTTTTCTCATAAATGACCTCTGCTGACCTTCTAAGATCTTGTTGCACCACGTTGGATCAATAGCCGCTATGCGAAAACAGGTACCAAAACATTCTATTTAAAAAAGCAAAGGTGACCGTCATATGTCTGAAGCGACCTGTAACCCGATGCAACTTTTAGTTTGAAAACTTTTCTACTACTATTATACATTCACAGTTATTGTGGGTGGAAATTGTTAGTGCCTCACCCTGTAGATGCACCTGATATCCAGAAATTCTAGCGGATAGATCACCTGATACGGAGGCCAAATACTGTAGGCCTGGACGTCCCTCCAGCTTGGCATTTCTAAGCCGGACGCGTTTTTGCTGTCATCTTCAGCCACGATGATCGTGTAAGAAGTGACTGCGCCATTCTGCTCGCTGAAGTAGTTCTTCCTGAAGCGTATTTGGATCGTCATGCTGCTCCTGCAGACCTCCGTTGGCACCACTTGGGTCGGTGGCTTCGGTGGTGCCAGGATCGGCATCTTCTGCTTCCAAATCGCTTCAGGTCCGAAACCGATCTTCGTCTGAGCCTGGATCCGGAAGATGTACGTTTTCCCCGGTATAAGAGACTTGATGATGCCGCGGTACTCGCTTGGCCTGAAGTCCTGCATCTGAGTGTGCGCCGAACCCTGACAACCACGCATCGATCAAATTATTATTCAATAACATAATTATTAATCGTTCAATGAATGCAAAATACCAGCCTCGTTCGTAACGTTAAATTATAACATAAATACGATTGGTTATGCTCGGTTGTAAAGTACAGAACTGTACAGGGTGTAAAGAAATGTTTGGTCCTGGCTGCCATAGGCGTATGCTACGTCTTCGGATCGGTGAAGATCTGTGAAAAAGAGTTGCCGCAAAATTGTCCTTGACCTTGAAGTTCAAGGGCAAATTTTTTTGTGTTATTGAATTGTATTCTACGCATCATTGGGACGAAAAGTGACAAGGGAATTATGGGTGAGTTGAGTTTTGACCCATGGTTCCCTTGACACTTTTTGTCCCCATGATGCGTGGAGTACAATGCAATAACACAAAAATTTGCTCTTGAAATTCGAGGTCAAGGACAAATGCACAGGACCAAACATTTCTTTACAATCGTCTTTCTTTACTCAATCGTGCAATTCCTGACTGCAACTGGCTTCTTGTCAGCCACAATTATGTACATTTACAATGAGTCATGATTATACCGGGGATCTTTATGTGAAATAAAGACAGTTCAAGATAATTATTATTAGACTGCGGATGTTGAAACACATATATTCTCTCTTTTATGAATTACTTGATAAAAATCTGAAGGAAGTGGACGTGTATTGCATCGACTAGGGGCTTCCTTGTGGTAAACATAAAATAATTGTGCAATTAAGTTCTATTTATATGCTCGATCCTCGCACTTCACAGATTTGCACGTATTACAAGCGCATCTATGATCCGCAGTCTAATTATTCTATAACAAAAGTTAAGTGAAGATGTATTCATTTCTTTAAATTTGAAAATAATTAAATTAAAGTAGGGGGCACTTGTTTGTCTATAGAAAACGAATTTCAGCAAGAATCTTCAATTTAAACGCAACTTCCAGACGCCACGTCTTATCAGTCATAAGACATGATTGATAATTGAACAACGTATCTTTATGCAAAATCAAGACTTTGTGCCCGAATTACAATAAACTGAAGTGAACTGGAAGTTTATTTTCTTTCTCAATCTGTGCAATAGATTGAAAATAAAGTAACAGTTTTACTCTCTCAAATTACAACTACACATTTCACTCATAAATGTATATAATATGCTGCATATTGATAACGAATGGAAAGCGACTGCAAAGTCGAAGCAATTGATACACATCATTGATTGATATACACCCTGGTTACTCTACAAACTGGAAAGTTGATCTGGTTCATTCAACCTGTAGAGGTAGCAGCAGTATTGAGCATTATTGCCATCAGGTCACATCGAGATATATTTCATATCCAAAATGTTCCAAGCAGGGGAAGATAACTCTTTGACTGATCCTCGTAATTTAGAAAGTTACTAGGCAACAATCTGCTCTTGATTTGGTACCTTTGGAGCTAAATACCCACCCATCTGTTACCGCATTAGGCTCGATATTTGGCGATAAAGTTAGGTAGCAATATAGGGGGCAGGTCGGTCGCAATAAGAGGTAACTAGTGTTCCTTCTCGAGAAATTTTATGATGGACTAGCTGACCTGATAGACGTTGTCCTGTCCACATTTTAATAAATTTGGTTGTGAGCATTTTGTGAATTTTTGAAAAGCTATATGATATATGTGAACACAGTAAAAATGCATAATGTAAATTCCTATTGAAATATTGATTAAAAGTTGCGACGTTCGTTTTTTGTTGTATTGAAATATGATTCAAAAAGCACTTTTAGTTTTTCCCGAATTTTCATGTTGCCGAGCAACTTTTCCAATTTTTTGTACTGTAAAAACATGGTTCGGTCTACAACGAACATTTAGAAAAGAAATTAGCCAAATTGGTCCAACTGTTCTCACGTGATATAAAGTACAATTATGATATCGGCGCCAGGTTCGATCACTTTCAGAAGTGATGTATATACATATACATATACATATACATATACGTATACAGATACTAATGTGGATTATTATCAAGAGACAAAATTTTTGCGTCTGAAAAAAGAAATAATAGTAATAATTTTTCTCACGTGATGTCGTGACCAACGAACAGCATTTCATTTTTATTATATAGATAAATGTATGTTATTCGATAAATGTTATCAACGATATTCCAAATATCATAAGTTTCCCAATATTTTTGTATTTTGTTAAGAATTGTAGAGAATTCTCGAGAAATATAGTATATATAATATATATTTTATAAATACTAAATTTACTATATTTATATAATATAAATATAATATATATTTTATTTCTCATTTCTCGAGAAATGAAAAACGTTGAGAAATCAGGAACACTAGAGCTAAGGAACACTAACCTTGCTTTCAGAGTGAATAACGGGCAAATTAGTTATCGTCATTATTTTAAGACTTGTAGATATTTAAATTATTGAAAATGTATGCAACTTACAATTATATAATTTAGAAATTTAAAGAAAATTTGATTTTACGTTCTACAGCAAGGTTTACTCAAATTTTGCTGGATATTTACTCTTAGAGCAAGGTTAGGTCCGCCTTAGTGCGACCGACCTGCCCTCTACGACGAGGCCAAGGTTTGGTCTCGATTTGACTTCCATTTGGCATGGAATTTTGGCAACAAACTTCCAAACTGTTTCCACATAAGACTCTCTGTTTGGCGACAGCTTTTGGTCTGTAGATTCAGAGTAAATAAGGAGCAAATCCTGTTCCAAACTAGGGCTGTAACTTTCCTTCGAAGGTCGAACATTTCGAAGCTTCGAAGCTTCGATTTCAGAACCTTCGAAAGTCGAAGATTTCGAAGCTTCGAAACTTCGATTGCAGAACCTTCGAAACTTCGAAACTTCGAAACTTCGAAATTTCAAAGGTTCGCTTTCTGGAAATTCGAAGGCGATGGAGAATCAAAGTTTCTAATTTCGAACTTCTCTCCGTAGTAAATTATTATGACGGCCACGGTAGATACGTCATCAATTATTTTTGAAGTATATTCGTGATATGATCCCGAACATTAATAGAATACAATTTTTTAAATATAATTTAATTACGAAAAGTTCAAACGGAAAGATCAATGTCAGTCACCGGTGACTGACAGTTAATATTTTTATTTATCAGAAATCGTGACACGGTATAAGATTGCGAAATTTCGAAGCTTCGAAACTTCGAAACTTCGAAGACTTTGTAGACTTTGAAGACTTCGAAGACTATGAAGATTTCGAAATTTCGAAACTTCGAAGCTTCGGAAAAGTTACAGCCCTATTCCAAACATGTTTTGGCAATGACCGCCTTAGCTCGTAAAGTATGATTGCAGACATTCGGTCTTAAGCTGCTCGAACAGACTTTGCTGACTGAGTAGCTGCACTACCAACAGCGACAGTGACGTAAAGACTTACTTCCAGTCCGTAGGTGATAGTGTACTTCCTGATGATGCCATTTTGCTCCTGACTAGGGAGAGACCACTCGAAGCTGATGTCGCTTGGCTGGATGTCCGTGGGATGGAACTTCTCCACCTTGCCAGGATAAGATTCGCTAGTGGTGAAGCTAGCACTCAGTGGATTCGAAACTCTGAGGTTAGAGGACGCCGTGCCTGAACGAACGATCAGCGTGAAAGTATAGTTTCTATGGGGTTTTAGGTCGGAGATGGTGATTAGGTTCACCGAAGTGATGTTCTGAATATAGTTTCCTTCCGTGTTGATGTACTGGACCTCGAATCCGTCGTATTGACCACGAGGAATGTCCCAGGTTAGTGTGATCCTGGTGTCGTTGATGTTTATTGCTTGGATTGATGTGATTGGTTCGGGATCTGAAACCGTGTTCCAGGTTTAGCATCAACCAGGCGTTTCATGGAAGTTAGCTTAGTTCTGAATCGAATCGATCAAATTTTCAGTTCCTCGTAACAGTATTTTCTGGAACTTATTCGTTTATTTGTTAATTACATCACCATACGTAATATTGGACACTACAAGCTGCAGCCATCAATTTAAGAAATACCACGTACTTAAGTGGGATTTCATGAGCACACGTACTGTCTCAATGTACGCTTAAGGTTCGACAGAAGCCGCAATAGTATGGAATTGCGTGGTGAGTGTTTAAGAACATATATGTTTGGTTTGTTCGTTTTTTTTTCTTTTGACATAACACACTGAATTTTATGTAGAAGAGAATGTTTAGTGAGTCACGCAATTCGTGCTGGTTCCATGCAGTATTCTCTCTCAAGAGCTAGTTTATAATCAGATACAACTCTTATTTTCTGGGAGAGCACTGCATAAACCGTAAATCCCAAAACATTTCAATCACGTGAAATTAATGGAATACTTCTTCGTGGTGGTGCCTTGTGTATTATATATATTTACAAAATAATAGAATATCTACAACTCATACATCGAAGTTCGAAAATTCGGTGCATTTTCCACTTGATAATCAATATTTTTATGTACGTCTAACATGGAATTATTTTACATAAAACTTGGAATTTTAAATTCAAGTTATTTGTGCTTTATGGTACTTATACCGTTTTTATAGATACTGATATAGTAATAGTAATGTAATATTAATTTTTATAGTATACATTTTGCTCCAATCTGTTCTCCCAGGTTCATTGTCAAAATTTAAATTCTTTGAGAAGAAAGGTATTGACAGAACGACATGATTTTTAACTCTACATAACATGAACTGATAATTTCACTTTATAGTTTATTAATTAATCACTGAACAGCGAATATATTGTACCACACTTTTAAGATTTTTGTTATGTCAGCGATAATAAGTATACTTGAATTATTATCTATTTTTAACGATATAATATATGTATTACCATTTGTGTTATTTGCTACTTTCGTTAATCAGGTACTATGAAAGAAATGTATTCAAAAAATAGAAGATACCTTGAACAGAAAATATCTCAAATTATGTTTTGCAATTTAGAGTGAATATATACAAGAAATAAAATCAAATATTTGCTTCAAATGATTATGAATAAAATTATAGTCGAGTATAGTAATTCACATTTCTTATAAAACATTTCATAAGATATGCATATGAATACATATACATATAACAGAACTGTCATAATTTGATACCAATAATTCTTTGGGAATCAATTGTTTTTATATTGTCTATATGAGAATAAATAAAAAATATAGAATTTCTTAAAAGTTATCTCTTTTCCAATTATAATAAGTATAATAAAAAATTTATTGAGAAAAAATATGTTAAGTAATTGAAAAATTTGTCAAGTATATTATATTATAATTTTTAGTTTGCAATAGATAATATAGTACTAAATAAAGGTATGCAATGTCTATTAAACAGATTACGAGCATCAATAATGTGATTCAATTATACATAGTATGTAGCTGAATTAAAATTTTCATTCGTTTTCAAATACTGTTATAGAATCCACAATCTTCGTTGATCACCATGGAAAATTCTAAACAAATGGTTCAACAAGGAATTATTATGAGCAATATGTATATTATAATTTATCCGACACTGTATAGGATTAGTTACTTAATCGTGCTACTTAAAGGGTATAGCCGGATAAGATGGTCAAAAATTCCCTTGAACCGAATTGTATCGACGAAGTGTCATTCGATGGGGCACCAAAAAATAGCATACTGTGCAAAATTTCAACCCTGTATCTCGATCGGGAGGGTAGTTATGGGGTAAAATCGAAAAATCAGTTTTTGGCCTATTTTCCCTAGTTAATTATGTTTAAAAATTCTGAGAAAAACGTAGCATATGTAAAGTATCCAAATGCATACTTCGCAATTGGTTTCAGATTCTTAAATTGAAGATTCTGCTTGTAAAAAATCAAAAACCTCAAAAAAATCGAAAAAATGCAGATTTCACATGGAAGTTCTAGAGTGACAACTTTTATATTTTTACAGTAGCGATATATTGTTATTGGTACGGTTCGTGAATTTTTTAAGATTTTTTGGTATACTGCGCCGTTGTAAAAAAAAATAAAAACCGATTTTTTCGACGTTTTTTATTTTTTTTACAACAGCACAGTAAACCAAAAAATCTGAAAAAATTCATGAACCATACCGATAACAATATATCGCTACTGTAAAAATATAAAAGTTGTCACTCTAGAACTTCCATGTGAAATCTGCATTTTTTCGATTTTTTTGAGGTTTTTGATTTTTTACAAGCAGAATTTTCAATTTAAAAATCTGAAACCAATTGCGAAGTATGCATTTGGATACTTTACATGTGTCACATTTTTCTCAGAATTTTTAAACACAATTAACTAGGGAAAATAGTCCAAAAACTGATTTTTCGATTTTACCCCATAACTACCCTCCCGATCGAGATACAGGGTTGAAATTTTGCACAGTATGCTTTTTTTGGGTGCCCTATCGAATGACACTTCGTCGATACAATTCGGTTCAAGGGCATTTTTAACCATCTTATCCGGCTATACCCTTTAGGTGGAACAGTTAGGTATCGCTTCTTTTGTACCATTGTATATCAAATTAGGTTGATCACCGTCAGTTGTTCTTCGTTGACGCGAAATACTCACAAAGTCTGTCCTGCCTAAGCAGAGGTCTGCTCTCCACGTTATCGCTGACAGTCCAAACCGTCACGTTGTAGAGTTTACCAGGTGTTAGGCCGCTGAAGGTCACCTTAGTGTCGGTGTCGTCAACCAGTCGCTCTTTCGTCGTGTTGTTCTCGTCGCTAATCCGGAACCGATACAGATCGAAAATCGAGGACTGGATAGGTGTCGGTGTGTACCTCAAGGTCAAGGAGTCCGGTTGATCTCGATCGACCACCACAACGACTTCCGATTGGATTAGCGGCACTGGATTTCAGAGACCTTGTTTTGTTGCGTTCTCATCTTTTGCTTAAGTAAACCTTTACCGCGTTTCTCTCAAACTATGTCAACGCTACAGAGCCTCCCCGAAAGACACCAACAAAGTTCTCCAACGTAGTAAGTGCATCTCGAACCAAACAATTCATATGGACCTACCATAACTTATGAAAGATTACAATTCCGCAGTTTGTCGCGACGTCTTCCTTTTTATGCACAAATGATATCGGCGCTACAAGTTCGGTCAAAGATACAAAAATTAGCAATTTTGCAGAATTATAATTTCAACGTTTCGGTTCGGTTTTGAACCGTCATCAAGAAAAGTCCGTAAGAACTTGTCAGTAAGAAGGGTCAAACTGTACTACAAAACCGACCCGACACGCTGAAATTATAATTTATTTTTTACTGAATTATAGTAACGGTAACTTTAACTAGGTCCTGGTATAATAAAAATCGAGAGGATTTCAATTAGAAGATTGTACTGGTCGCAAATGGTTGATTTTCTCGAAAAACAAACGCTCATTAAAAAATATTTTTTTAATAACCGCTTGTAAAATCCTTGTAAAATCGGTCAGGTCCACCAGTTATGAACCACTCTGTATATTAAATTGCGCAAAACGTGCAATCCTTGTTTCTTTTATCGTGCACTCTATAAATCTTCGTTATTTGTACCGATACAAAAATATGATTATTTTCTGTGTCGGTAAAAATAGCGAAGTATTTAAGAGGTGCAAGAGATAAGAATCATCCTGTATTTGACTTTAAAAAATATTATAGTGTCAAAAGACAAAATTGCTCCAATGATGCTAATTGTGAAAAAACACAGAATTAGGAGCGTAAAAGAAATTGTACTTGTCAGTAAGAAGCTTCAAACTGTACTACAAAACCGAACCGAAACGTTGAAATTACAATTCTGCAAAATTGCTAATTTTTGTATCTTCAATCGAACCTGTAGCGCCGATGTCATTTGTGCATAAATCTTCCTTTTTAGCTTTGCTTCTTCTCTACTTTTAATTCAACGCTAGCAACGCCGCATATCCACAATGACGACAGTCGTGTAGTATTTAAAAAATCGCAATGCACGTTAATTTTGTTAGAATAAATTATTCTTCGGTTCTCTTTTTATATTTCGTGAAGAGTTGTTGTTCTCAAATGAAATTAAGATAATGAATGCCACGAACGATCTACTTCAATGCCATTCTTCTTATTTCTCTAGACTGATTATATTTTATAAACAGGTTCTATTCAACGACACAATGTAGTCATGAATTATGTTCTCGCAGCAAATTATTTTTTTTTATATAATTAATTAAATTTTTTTAATATAATTGTTTACATAATTAAACTTTTATTTCTCGAAAATATAAGTATCGTATAATAGACAGATTCGAAGCATCGGCAACGCCGCGGACCTTGAAATAGAGCGCTTCTCTTACGTGTTCTACCTTAGTCGATAATGAATGAAATTAAAAATAGAACCAGAGCACATATGCATCACAATCGTCGTTCAGTACGAGCCGCCGAGACTATGAAATCTTGTTGACCTTTACAAATTGAGATTCTCCACGGATAATTGCTGTTAACAAGAACGTAGTCTAACAGTTTCAATTAATTATGATAGACCATATAATCCTTTTGATTCGGTACAACTGACCAAACAAGTTAAAGAAGTTTGTCGATGCTGTTTTAATCGACCGGTATCTTGGATATATTAATACTCTGAACGAACTGGTTCACGAGCCAAGATTGAATTAGTCTGTGTGTAAGATTGAATAATGGCACACTGAACACTCTATTAGTAACGAAAAACAATGATGACTCAAACTCTTAGCGTGTGTTAGCACTCATGGTCAGGCGTACGGTTAAACGTAGCGGTTATACATACATAGTATAGGCACGAACTTTTTCAGAAGATTTATGATCGAACGTACTTGTCCTGGTGGTTAAATTGGTGACGTCACTGACCAGGCTGTAGGACACCGTGTAGATCGTGAAAGAATATTGAACGCCTGGCATCAGGTCGCCTACGAGGACCCTTTGCACTGCGTTCTCGTCGAAAAGTGCGCTGGATACGTCATTGCTCTCCGTCACATTTTTCGACTTTACGTCCTCGAGATTGTCGAAAGGCCACCATCTTATTACGTACGTCTCGATTCTGCCTTCCGGTCTGGGCCATTCGAGAGTCACGTTGGTCGAGTCGATGATCGGCGTGATGTTCACCACAGGATTCGGACCTTGAATAAATCGCAAACATTTAGAACTCTCGCAGTACTTGCTGGGAAATTGAACGTACGAATGTGCAAGGTGTTCGGAATAGTTCTAAATTATTAAATCTGAAAACTCTACGTATACAGGTGGTTCGTAACCGATTATTCAATCGAGGATATGTACAGTATGGTGGTCCTTATTTTTCGACCATGAAATTTTCGGCGCCCCCCCCCCCCAAATATTGTTCTTTTTCATGAAAAAATTATATATCCATAGTTTTAGAGCAACTGCTAAATGTGAAGCGTAAACTGAAAATTGAAGTTAAATATTTTATACAAGTTTTATACAATATTTTATATTTGGTTATTTCACATTACTTAGCCTGCCGAAATTCTATCCGCTATTGGCAACTAATTGATAAAGTAGAAGCACTTTGTTGTGATACTACAGCGACTAATATGGGACGATTCAAAGGCGAGTGTGTAATTTTAGAACAAAAAATCGGAAGGTACCTTTTATATTTACCTCGTCGACATCACAGTTATGAAATAGTTTTGCGGGGTGTTTTCGAAGAGACAATATCTAAATCTACTGGACGTAACATTCGTTTATTTAAGCGGTTTCAAGGATTCTGGCCTCATATAAATAAACTTGATTTTAGATCGGGAGTTGAAGATAAAGTGGTGAAAGGGTCACTCCACAACGCACCCGAAATAATACAGTTTGCAACCAACAATTTGAAAGTGAAACAACTTTTATACCCAACCTGCAAAATTTGCTCGAGAAGATGATGATCAGATGTCTGCAACTGTACTTTGGTAGAAAAACGCGATCGTTTTGGCGACAAGAAATGTTTAGAACAGGATTTGGTTCATATTGTGCCAAATAGAGAGCAAAACGAGAACAGACCCTGCCCACGTTACAGAGGGCAGGTCGGTGCCACTAAGAACGGACTTAATCTTGTTGTAAGTGTAAATATCGAGAAAAGTTGGACTTAACATTTCTAAATTATATAATTTTAAGTTTCATACTGATGGTGATCTCGCGTAGGAGAATTGTAGTGCCGAGGTTGGTACCAGGTGCCATATAATGCAATTTAGCGTAAGAGGTTATGCGCGCGCAGAACAGTAACGCGGTAGCATCGTATTTTGCGTGTAGCTGTACCAATAATCTTTGTAAGGGGCATTCTCATTCAGTCGTCGTCCATGCGCACATAAGAGCTTATAACTTTCTATATATATTTATATTTGTCTCATTGTGTGTAATAAATATTCTGCAATAGCCCTAACAGACTATTCCTTTATTATACGTGCAATAAAGCATAGAGTTAACTCGCTATAACACATACATTTCCAATAATTTGAATATTTATAAATGTTGAAGCAACCGCCTTTTGCTCGATATTTACTCTGAAAGCAAGGTTAGGTTCGCTCTTAGTGCAGTCGACCTGCCCTCTACAACGAGAACAGATTCTGAAAGCAAGGTTAGGTTCGCTCTTAGTGCAGTCGACCTGCCCTCTACAACGAGAACAGATTCTGAAAGCAAGGTTAGGTACGCTCTTAGTGCAATCGACCTGCCCTCTACAACGAGAACAGATTCTGAAAGCAAGGTTAGGTTCGCTCTTAGTGCAGTCGACCTGCCCTCTACAACGAGAACAGATTCTACTCTCGTTTTGCCTACCATTTCGCATGGAATATTGGCACCAAACTTTCCAAGCAGATACCGAGCCTAATGCGAACACGGCTGGATTGGTGCAGCTATGGACAAAATTATAAGACACCCCGAAAATTGTTGGTTTATGTACTTAATAATATAGTTACATTAAAATACATTTCATCAAAAGAAAATGGTTTACTTTTTAATATCTTCATAAATTTTGCACGAAGTAGTAACACATTTCTAATTTATTCGAAAATAATACAACTTCGGTTTGGCATAATTATAAAACACTACTTGAAACAAAAAGAGAATGTACAAAAGTTCTGAAAATTTATAGACATTTTTAATTGCTGATAACACTGCCCAGTAAATTTCAACTTTTTTGTTTTCATATAAAAAATGTAATAAAAATCGTGGTTTTTCCACTTCCCCAAGTTAGCACAGGGTCCTTGAGGTGGAAAACTCAGATTCAACACCCCAAAGTACCCCTAAATGACGTGTCAAAATTTTATTAAGTTTGGAATACTTTTGCAATCTTCTAGGTGTTACTGCTTTACACTTGTTATTATTTATTACTGTATTATATTTTTATTACGTTATATTATTATGTTATGTTATATTATTTATTTTTTACTGTATTATAGTAATAGTAACTTTAACTAGGTCCTGGTGTTTTATTATATCAAATGCAAAAACAATATTTTCTTTTAATTAGTCAATGCTTGTGATTTGATCTTCGTGCACAATTGATTTGACATGACTCTGTGAATAAAAATCGAGAGGATTTCAATTAGAAGATTGTACTGCTCGTAAATGGTTGATTTTCTCGAAAAACAAGCGCTCATTAAAAAAATATTATTCTTTTCTTTGTAAAATCGGTCAGGTCCACCAGTTATGAACCACTCTGTATATTAAATTGCGCAATACGTGCCAGCCATGTCAGTTGTGAGTCAAAATTTATTATATCAATACCTAGAATCACATACAGGGTGTTTCTTCTATCGTGCACTCTATAAATCTTCGTCATTTTCTGTGTCGGTAAAAATAGCGAAGTATTTAAGAGGTGCAAGAGATAAGAATCATCCTGTATTTGACTTTAAAAAATATTATAGTGTCAAAAGACAAAATTGCTCCAATGATGCTAAGAATAAACACGTCTGGTCTTTTGTATACTTTTTCAAACTTCCATGTTCATATTTACAGGTTGCAAGTGCCAGTTATTGGTATCATTCAACTAGGGTATCAGTGCAATTTGTTCGAAGCAAGAATAAACAAGATGAAATAGGGCTCTTAGCTTTTAATTATAACCGAAGTGTCCTTAAGATGTGCAAATGTGTAAGAAGGTGGTGTTCTTTCGATATTAAATATTTATAAATGTCGATATGATAAATCTTGTAAATAGACTGCGGATCTTTATCGAAAATAAAAATTTTGTACATTACTTGCAAGATGCAGGAAGTAAATGGAAATTTATTTCTCTCACTAATCACTTTCGTATGTTGAAAATACATCAATATTATTAGTAGACGATGGATCTTCGTGCATTTATGACAAAAATGAGTAAGTGTAATTTAAAGCGGTAAAAACATTAGGTGAATTTAAAAATACTGTTACATTACTTTGCACCTATTGAACATGTTAGGACAGAAAATTAATTTCTATTTCATTTCAGTATGTTGCAATTCAGACAGAAAATTTTTGTTTTGCGTAAAGATCCACTATCTAATTATGAGATTCTTCCATCTGACTAGTTATTAGTGAGTCCACTAATAAAATCAAATTATCAATTAAAAAGGAGTATGTTTTGCTATCTTATTATTTTATAAATGGATCTGGCTATTTCATTTCAGTATGTTGCAATTTAGACAGAAAATTTTTGTTTTGCGTAAAGATCCACTATCTAATTATGAGATTCTTTCCATCTGACTAGAAATTAGTGAGTCCACTAATAAAATCAAATTATCAATTAAAAAGGAGTATGTTTAGCTATCTTATTATTTTATAAATGGATCTGGCTAATGAGATTACTCTCTGTAATCACTACATACTCGTTAGTTTTTAATACGAAATGGTAAATATTTCTAAACGAGCACGTGTACAGTGACGTACTAAAGAGTCTAAATCCAGTGAACGTGCTATGTTGTAAAATAAAGAATGCTGAGCGTACGAATACTTTTTGAACCACAGTAGCTCTCCGTTTTATAAATTGAAATATATGAACGACGAAATGGCGTGAATAATCATGAATTTGTTATAGGAATCACTGCGATGTAAATCTACGTGAAGAAGATACATGATTCGTTTTCTTAACGATCGGACACGTATCCAGCCACACTTTTCTGTAATAATAGAGTCTCTGGTGTAAATATTTGATTTAACGATTGCTTCGTTTACTTACGAACTGTGTGGTTCAATTGAAGCGGATAAAGGCTCTCGACTCCGTAACTGACGGTGTTCACTTGGATCGTGTATTTTTCGCCGGGCGTCATGTCCGCCACTTCCGCTTCCTTTTCCGTTTCTTTCACACTGGGCAGCTTCACCCATCTCGGATCGTCTTCTGTTCGATATCTAATTGAAAATTCGGTGTACAATGAATTTGTCGGCGCTTCCCATCGCACGACGACCGTGTTGCTCGTTATCCTTTCGAAACTCAAGTTTCTTGGCGGTTTCGGCACTAAAATCAAATAGTTAGTTCAATTATTATTAGTCAGAGATACGTAATTCTCGATCGTAAATCTTTAATATAAACCAAATATACAGGGTGTTCGACTACAGGTGGGAGAAAATTTAAGGGTTGGTTCTTAACGATGATATAAGACGAAAATGAAGAATAAAAAAATTGCAATTTCGGCTTCGTTATTTACCTATTAACAACGCGACAGTCACGTATCGAGTGACAGAAGCATGCATAACTTGGTTCTCATTTGGGGCCCCAGCGACGTGAAAATGTTTAACAAATCGTTGGACAACATTGAACTCTTTGACGTACACAAAGTACACTTTTGTTAGACGCGTTGTTGATTTTTAATTATTAATAGCTAAATAACGAAGCCGAAATCGCAATTTTTTTATTCTTCATTTTCGTCTTATATCATCGTTAAGAATCACCCCTTAAATTTTCTCCCACCTGTAGTCGAACACCCTGTATGTTCTCGTTTGATACATACAGTGACTCCCACTAATATTCGGACACTCTTACGAAGACGATAACTTTTTTAATATTGTATTATACGATTTGAATTTTTTGGCAAGCTAGTGCAATTAGTTTGCCACAGGATGCGAAAAAAAATTTTGTGAAAAATCGCAATTCATCTGAATTATAAAATAAAATACTAAAAGTTGCATTTTACAACTTTTTTATGTGGACCTATCTTGAAAATTTAAAAAATACGTTTTGTTGATCTGTGTCAATTATATACTCTGTGAAAGTTTCATCGCAATCGGCTGATGTGGAAAACAATGACAACGATTGAAAGATGCAAGAATCGTTATATTTACTGCAGTTGAAGGCCGAAAATCGTGAAAATCTGCAATTTTTACCGTATTTAAACGTTTGTAGTTTATTGCAACGTCGACCGATTTTGACGAAATTTTCAGAATATGTTTAATTGACACAGGTCTATAAAAAGTATTTTTTAAATTTTCAACGTGGATCCACATAAAAAAGTTGTAAAATGCAACTTTTGGTATTTTTTTTATAATTCCGATCAATTGCAATTTTTGACAAAATTCTTTTTTCGCATCCTGTGGCAAACTAATTGCTCTAGCTTCTAAAAAAATGTTTAAATCGTATAGTACAATATTAAAACAGTTATCGTCTTTTTAAGAGTGTCCGAATATTAGTGGGAGTCACTGTATATCAAATATATGTGCGCCGAGAACATATATTTGGTTTATATTATTAGTAACAATTAGTCTTTCCGGATTCATTTATTACAATAAAGACAACTATTCGGACGGCAATAAGACTGGTCCTCTCTTTTCCTGAAGGATGTTCTGGAGGTACAATGGGAGACAAAAGTACAAGAAATTCGAAATCCATCAATATATTGGCAATGAAAGCCATTCTCGAGTATATTTTGCATTGAAAAAATTAATTAATTTAAAAAGCTTTCGTTTAATTAGTGAATTTAATGTTATATTCATTTTTTAATCAAATTGTCTTCATGTTATAAAAAAATTGTAAATGAATTTTGTGAATAATTGTACCCTCTGATTTGAAGTTCAAGAAAATAAATTTGTGATATTCAATAAATATAATTATACAATAAAAAGTGGAAAATAAATGTTTAAATAAATTAAAGATACTTCAGAAAGCAATATTCATGGTTATTATTGAAAATTAACATGTGAAATTTCCGTAAAATTATTGCTAGTGAGATGACAACACGATAAATTTCATACAATTTTTAAATAATTATTTTTTTTTTTAATAAAATAATTTAATTTTGTGAATAATTGTACCCTCCGAATTTTCATGCTAGTGAGATGACAACACGATGAAGTTTTGTAACAGTTTATAATTTTTTGCTCTGTAACTGTTTAGTGAACCCTAAGAAATTCTGAACATAATTAAATACATAATTTTTACTATATATAAAAAAACTGGAGTTTCTAGTTGCGTTTTTTCAAGGTTTAAATAAGGTTTGAAGTGGAATTTTACGAATTCATAGGAAGACGTGTTAAAATGTGCAAACTCGAAGTTGCTATAAATATTGAACGTTGTAGTGAATCTAACTCCAACTTTGGTAATTGCATTAATTTAGTAAGAATTCTATCTTGTAAAATTTTCAAAAATTTTGTTGCGTTTTTATATAGCTCCAGAACATCCGTATTAACTCCTAAACAATTTCCGGAATTTACAGAAATTTTGGGACACCCTATAGAAGGGAAGGATAGTGACACTAAGAACGGACTTAATCTTGTCCTAATTGTACATGTCCAGCAAAATCGGAGTGAACCTTGCTGTAGGAGGAAAACTCGAATTTTATTTAAGCTTTTGAATTACATAATTTAAACTTTTCATGTATTACCAATATAATTTGAATATTTACAATCACTATAACAAATTTTCAATCACCAAATCGAGGCCAAACCTTGCCCTCGTGAAGAGGGCAGATCGGTCGCACTAAGAGCGGACCTAACCTTGCTCTACCAAGGAGAGGTCACTTGCTCTCCGAAACTTCCAGTATATGAAGATGTCGTATCCAAATGTAATTTAGCAAAGCAGTAGCGCGCAATTCTCAAGATTTTTTGAGAAAATCTGCACCCGGTCATATGGAGTTCGTGTTAACTTTTGAACAAGAACCGTAGTGGCCGAGGGCGCTGCGAGGAGAAATCATTAGGTCTCTGGTTCGAGTCCTGCTGTCGACATTTTATTCAATCTTTTTTTTTCAGTGTTAATCCTAAAATTTATGAAGTCTGCCATTAAACAAACATTTTTTAAACAGAAAATGCATGTTTCTTATTTGTGGGTATTGAAAAAAAGATCGAACATAAAAGTAATACAGTGTTATATTTACTTTATTATTGCACATTTTTTATTAATGAAAAAAAATTACGTGTAGTATGACATGACCCACGTAATTTTTTTCATTAATAAAAAATGTGCAATAATAAAGTAAATATAACACTGTAGTATTTTTATGTTCGATGTTTTTTTTCAATACCCACAAATAAAAAACATGTATTTTTTGTTTAAAAAATGTTTGTTTAATGGCAGAGTTCATAAATTTTAGGATTAACACTGAAAAAAAAAGATTGAAGAAAATGTCGACAGCAGGACTCGAACCAGAGACCTAATGATTCTTTCTCGCAGCGCCCTCGGCCACTACGGTTTATGACCGGGTACAGATTTTCAAATGCAATTTTCTCGAAAAATCTTGAGAATTGCGCGCTACTGCTTTGCTAAATTACATTTGGATACGTCATCTTCATATACTGGAAGTTTCAGGAAAATCCAGTTCCCGACGACCGTGACCTCTCCTTTAAGAATAAATATCAGACAAATCGTTATTGTTATTACTTTAAGGATGTTCTGGAGCTATGTAAAAACGCAACAAAATTTTTGAAAATTTGACAAGATATAATTCTTACTAAATTAATGCAATTACCAAAGTTTGAGTTATATTCACTACACCGTTCAATATTTATAGCAACTTAAAGTTTGCACATTTTAACACGTCTTTTTATGGAGAATTCATAAAATTCCACTTCAAACCCTATTTAAACCTTGAAAAAACGCAACTAAACTCCAGTTTTTTATTATATACAGTAAAAATTATGTATTTAATTATGTCAATCAATTAATTATATCAAAATTTATTAGGATTCACTAAACAGTTACAGAGCAAAAAATTATAAACAGTTACAAAATTTCTTTATCGTGTTGTCATCTCACTAGCATGAAAACTTGACAATACTGTAGACCACTGAATATAGCTTCTATTCGAAGGCTACAATTATTCACAAAATTAAATTATTTGATTAAAAAATAAATAAATAATTTAAAAATTGTGTGAAATTTATCGTGTTGTCATCTCACCAGCAATAATTTTACGGAAATTTCACATGTTAATTTTCAATAATAACCATGAATATTGCTTTCTGAAGTATCTTTAATTTATTTAAACATTTACTTTCAACTTTTTATTGCGTAATTATATTTATTGAATATCACAAATTTACTTTCTTGAAGTTCAAATCGGAGGGTACAATTATTCACAAAATTCATTTACAATATTTTATATTATAAAGACGTTTTGATTAAAAAATGAATATAACATTCTGGGTACCCGCCAGTACTTACAGAGAAAAAAAGGAACTAACTAGGGTAACTGCACCAGTGAATGAACATTTAAGAAATTGTTCAGGAAAATATTTTATTTAAAAAAAAACTATGTGAATTAAAGGAATCTCATATATGCCAAATAGCTCCCTATACTTCATTTGTCAAAAATAAATGAACACAAATACAATGAAATTATTATTATTCTTCTTTATTAAACGTCAAATCAAAAATATGAAAAATACCAGTGAATGAACACTACATTCTAGTAATTGAATAATGCTAGTCCAATCAATGAACAAAATTACTAAACAATATTCTCCTATTTATTTAACTCTTTAATCACAATTTTATCGCTAGTATGCCGTCCGGGTTAAAATTTGTTGAAGTATACAAAAGCATTCATTTACTGGTGCCCGTTCATTCACTGGTGCAGTTACCCTATAATATGAAGTCAATTTGATTAAAAAATAAATATAACATGAAATTCACTAATTAAACGAAAGCTTTTTAAATTAATCTATTTTTTTAATGCAAAATATACTTGTCAATGGCTTTCATTGCCAATATATTGATGGATTTCGAATTTCTTGTACTTTTGTCTCCCATTGTACCTCCAGAACATCCTTAAGATTTGTAAATACTTCAATTATTGAAAATACACGAAATTTATACAATCTAGACATTCAAATAAAATTCAGTTCTCGCTCCTACAGCAAGGTTTCCTTCAAAATCATACTTCAACGACCTTTATATTGCGAGGGACTTACAAACTGCTTGGAAATAGTCGTGCGGTTCACTCCTCAGGGAATGACTAATGGCGAATACTTTAACTTCGTAAGCTGCACCGGGATAAAGATCTTCCAAGACAATGTGGGATTCGGTGGTCAACGTCGTTGCACTTTCCCCAGTGTCGTTCCTGTTGTGCGTCACCTCGAATTTCTCTTGTCTCGAGTTGACGTCGCTTTTCCACGAAATGTTCAGTCCCTTTTCGATCGGTTTGAGGTCCTCGATAATCGGACTCGACGGACGAGTTACTTGATACAAAACGGTCTCGTTTGACTCGACCTTGTTGCTGATTGCTTGTACGATTATCGAGTAATTCCGGCCAGGTAACAAAGCTTCCAACGTAACCTGAAAAAGTATCATGAGAATTAGATATCTTTACATGCTTTATAGTAATAAATAAACTGTGAATCTTTATGCAAAGTAAAAATTGTCTGCATCGATTGCAAGACTGGAAGAGAAATCATATATCCACATCTTTAATTTCTAAAATCATCCAATGATTTTGAATTTCACCTACTCAATTTTGTTATAAATGCACAAAGATCAGCAGTCTAGGAATTCACAGGCTAAAGCAGTTAACTCCACTTTTTAAACTTCAATTCTATTATCAAAGCATTCGAGAAATGTTTTTTATATTTTACATTCTCCTTACAATTTACCTATTCGCAATAAACTGTGAATCTTTATGCAAAGTAAAAATTGTCTGCATCGATTGCAAGACTGGAAGAGAAATCATATATCGACATCTTCAATTTCTAAAATCATCCAATGATTTTGAATTTCACCTACTCAATTTTGTTATAAATGCACAAAGATCAGCAGTCTAGGAATTCACAGGCTAATGCAGTTAACTGCACTTTTTAAACTTCAATTCTATTATCAAAGCATTCGAGAAATATTTTTTATATTTTACATTTTTCTTACAATTTATCTACTCGCACTAAACGATTAATGCTTTTATAATTTGAGATATGTATTATTTCATCGACTATTCTATACTGTTACTTTTGTGGAGTTAGTCGATTTAGCAAATGAACGGTTGAGATTATTTTCCACTTCATTTACTAACTTTCAGCACTACCTAACGAATAAATGGTTTTTTCATTTTACCAATATGTAAGCTACTTTACGTATAAAAGTTTATCACGCATTCCATATTTTAAAAAAATTAGTTACTTAATATGAAATAAATATTGTATGAATATTTGAATATTAAAAAAAGGTTGAATCCATTTTTAATATTATATGAATGTGTATACAATATTTTGTGCTACCAGGGTATATTAGGAAAAATATTCTATTTTTAATATTAAATAAAGATTCGTTTTATAATGAGAAACAATATTTTTTTCATAATAAATATTTGCATATTTTAAAAAAATATTCTATTTCTAATATCACATAAAGATTCATTTAATAGTCAGAAAAAAATATTTTTCTCGTAACATGAAATAGATATTCTCTGCATATTTAAAAAAAAAATTTGTTACTTAATATAAAATAAATATTGTATGAATATTTGAACATTAAAAAAAGGTTGAATCTCTTTTTAATATTATACGAATGTGTATACAATATTTTGTGCTACTAGGGTATTTTGAAAAATACAGAGACAACAAATTTCCAAAATTTCCAACAGTTTAAGATTTCAGAAAATTGTTCGTTACGACAAAAAACTAAGGTGATCATGGTATTTTAAAAACTAAGAGTTCGATGTGGATGGCGCAAACAAAAATATCTAATTTTATTATCATATTAAAATTGTTTATTTCGTAAAAAGCTTGAACTTGTCATGTTACTGCGGAATAACTAAAACCGTTCCAGTGCCGGATTAAGCCCCGTAGCAGGAATAGCAAATGCTACGGACCCCGCGCATCTGGAGGTCCCGTGATCTTGTAAAATTTGGTGAATACCATTCACAGATATTTTTGCTAAAAAAAGGCAATTCATTTCACAGATATCTTCGCTAAAAAACAAAGCTCATTCATTGTGTTTAATTGTATTATCGTGGAAAACCTATGATTTCCTGGTAACATTTGCTACAGGCCCGGCGTTGGCTTAATCCGGCACTGAAGCTTTCTGAATATAAAAATCAGACGAATCATCAAGAGATCAAATCAAACCTGCATTATTTAAAGTCCAAATTATGCACTATCTTTAGATGGTAAGGAAATATTCAAGTGACAATAATTTTTCTATTAAATAATTGCGAAAATTAATCTTTTTTACCGTATGAACAACCACTTAAAATATAAAGAATATTATGGAACGAAGTTAATTATAAAATCGATAATTCCTCGGCAACTTGATAAGCTTTCACCTTATTAAAAGTATCGTCTTTTATTCATTGTCATGGTATCTTCTTTCCACGATCCTTTTTTCGAATTTCATATAATCGCATTGACAACCTGATAATATAATCGGATTAATTAATATCAAGGCAGTTTCGTTTGAGTTTGGTAGAAGATAACCGAAAGAGAAAGTAAAGAACGAGTAAAATGAAAAAAAGAACGTAAGCGCGCTACAAGCCAATGAAACGATTGCAGAATTGTGTTCGCAACTCTCTCTAATCGGATTTCTGGTCCAAAGCGAAGCAATTACAGCTGACTTGCGATGCGATGATTGCGGCTGTGACGACACATGTTAAATTACCAACAGAAAGCTACTGTTCAGCGAGAGCTCGGTTCGAGTATTTTCGTGAGATTTCGATCTGAACAGTTGAAGAGTGTGTGGTTCTACTGTTACATAGTAAATTAAATGTTCGGCTAGTTACTTTTGTTTTATCTGTAGTTAGGGTATTACTGTCGCCGCCTATCGCTGTCTCCACCTCGTGATACTGCAACTTGTAATTATCCTGAGTACTGGAATTGTCCGGAAGCCAGGAGACCTCTACCATTCCAGTTTTTTCGTCGATGACGGCGCGTAAGTCCCGTACTGGCAATGGTTCTGATAACGTCAACAAACAAGGTAATAATTTGAATTAATTTAAAACAAGATCAAATTAGATCATTATTCAATTTCTGTATTTAATCAAAACAAGATAGAACGAGATCATAATTAAATTTCGGTATTAATTCAAAACAAGATCAAACAAGATAATAACTAATTATCGGTATTAATTCGAAACAAGATCATAATTAAGTTTATATATAATTTTCTGCATTAATTCAAAACAGGATAAAACGAGATCATAATTAAATTTCGGTATTATTTCAAAACAAGATCAAACAAAATCATAACTAATTATTGGTATTAATTCAAAAAACAAGATCAAACAAGATCATCATTATCTGTATTAATTCGAAACAAGATCATAATTAAATTTATATATAATTTTAAATATATATATATAATTTTCTGAATTAATTCAAAACAAGTCAAAACGAGATCATAATTAAATTTCGGTATTAATTCAAAACAAAAGCAAACAAGATAATAACTAATTATCGGTATTAATTCAAAAAACAAGATCAAACAAGATCATCATTATCTGTATTAATTCGAAAGAAGATCATAATTAAATTTATATATAATTTTCTGAATTAATTCAAAACAAGTCAAAACGAGATCATAATTAAATTTCGGTATTAATTCAAAACAAAATCAAACAAGATAATAACTAATTATCGGTATTAATTCAAAAAACAAGATCAAACAAGATCATCATTATCTGTATTAATTCGAAACAAGATCATAATTAAATTTATATATAATTTTCTGAATTAATTCAAAACAAGATCAAACAAGATCATAATTAAATTTCGGTATTAATTCAAAACAAAATCAAACAAGATAATAACTAATTATCGGTATTAATTCAAAAAACAAGATCAAACAAGATCATCATTATCTGTATTAATTCGAAAGAAGATCATAATCAAATTTATATATAATTTTCTGAATTAATTCAAAACAAGATCAAACAAGATCATAACTAAATTTTGGTATTAATTCAAAGCAAGATCAAACAAGATCATCATTATCTGTATTAATTCGAAACAAGATTATAATTAAATTTCTGCATTAATCGAAAACAAGATCAAACAAGATCATTATTAAATTTCTATATTAATTTACTAGCATACAACGTCGGCCTGGCCCGATTCTACAACGAGAACAGATTCTGAAAACAAGGTTAGGTCCGCTTTTAGTGCGACCGACCTGCCCTCTACAAAAGGGCATGGAGCTGGCTACAAAATGGAGCCAAATCTGAAACGGATGGGTCGCAATTCGTAGACAAGTTTTGGTGACAAGTTGCTAGCAAATCAAGAACAATGTTACCGATGTTACCATAAGTTGCTAGAAAATTAGAATTCGTTATAAGTTTCAAAGCTGTGTTCAGACTCTAGAAATTAGACAGTAATGCTTGAAATATGAACGTTCTGGTAAAATTGTGAAAAATTGTCTACATGAATTGTGAAGAACAGGAGCTAAATAGAAAAGGTTTCCTTTCTTTAATCATTTTAATAAATTGAAAGCAATATTGATATTGCTTAATGCGTTGAATTTCTTCACTATTTTAAATAGTATCGATTTATTTTTGTCATTGATGTATGAAACCTGCAATCTAGTGATACTGAAATATTTTTTAGAGTGAGTTTAGATTGCATACTTTGAAAATTGGACTTTTGAGCATTGCCTCTAATACTGTGCGTCGTCCCTAAGGGGACAAATTCTATAAAATAGGAAAATATGTAGACTCACTTAAAGTTACGTCTCCGCTAGCTGGCCAGCTAGTAACCTTGCCCGACACCGTTTTCACAACAACCTGGTACGTTTTCCCCGGTTCCAGATCCTTGAATTCCCATTTACTCTCGTCGTCTCGATTTCTAGTGACCGGTGTAAGTCTCCGGTTGCCCCCTAACGATATTTGATACTTATCGAATTCGGAGATTCCGTCAGAAGGATTCCAAAAGACGCGGAAAGACGTGGACGTTATTGAAGATTTATCGAAGGTAACGTTCAATGGACGCAATGGCACCGTTCGATACTGGGCTGTCGTAGGCGCTGAAGTCTCATCTTCCGATACAGTCTGCACGGAAATATTGTAAGCTCTACCTGCAATAGTCAACATAAAACTTATTAGATCAGTGTAGTGTTTAATACCTAGACTGCGTGTGTTTATGCATTTTCTAATTTTTTTTGGAATTAAATGAAATCTTATTTTTTATGGGAACAACCTTTGTGGATCCGAAACAAACGAAAATTGTACAGAATTCTGTCGAATTTTATATTCGAGCCCTTTTCGAACATTTTCGGAAACCATGAAATGCATAAAAACCAGTCCATTAATGACAATCTATAGGTGCGAAAAAAATTCGGAAAGTTCGAAATATTCGGTTGGAACAAACGTTTGTAACGTTTTTCAATTAAAATGCAAAGATAACATATTAAGATACGTATTCATAGGTTTATTAAAAATACATATTGTACGTCAATTGGAACAAAGTGTAGTGAAATAAAAATTTATTTTCTTCCTTAATATATTTAATAAAATATATTTAATTGAAAAATTTATTTTCTTCCTTAATATATTTAATAAAATATATGTAATTAAAAAATTTATTTTCTTCCTTAATACATTTAATAAAATTTATTTTCTTCCTTAATATATTTAATAAAATATATGTAATTAAAAAATTTATTTTCTTCCTTAATATATTTAATAAAATATATGTAATTAAAAAATTTATTTTCTTCCTTAATATATATAATAAAATATATTTAATTAAAAAATTTATTTTCTTCCTTAATATATTTAATTAAAAAATTTATTTTCTTCCTTAATATATTTAATTAAAAAATTTATTTTCTTCCTTAATATATTTAATTAAAAAATTAATTTTCTTCCTTAATATATTTAATAAAATTTATTTTCTTTCTTAATATATTTAATAAAATATATTTAATTAAAAAATTTATTTTCTTCCTTAATATATTTAATTAAAAAATTTATTTTCTTCCTTAATATATTTAATTAAAAAATTTATTTTCTTCCTTAATATATTTAATTAAAAAATTTATTTTCTTCCTTAATATATTTAATAGGTGGAAAATAATGAAATAGAATTTTTAAGTTCTTCTAATGTTCTCAGTGTTTGAAATTACACCTGATGATAAGTTACTTCAAAAGTAAAGTATGTTACTTAATGAATATCTATATTCCATTTTTATCCGCATGATGCGTAGACTACAGTGGAATATTACAAAAAATTTTTTTTTGTTTATTTTTTGAAAAAGTAATTGACACCATAAATCCTAACTTCCAAGCTTTTGTTATATTGGTTATACTACTTTGATTTTATCGAATTTTTGTAGTCGTAGCGTCAGAGGTGAACGTTACTGTTAATTAATGTAAACGTTATTGTTAATTTGTTTCGGTTAAAATTTGAAGAAGGTACATTTAAGTGTCTTACCAGGTACGAGTCCTTTGAAGGCGGCCTGCGCTGGGCCAGGGGGTTCTCCTTCCTTTTCCACATAAAGGACAGATTCTATGGCATCAGCAGGATCTATGCTAACTTTGTAGTGAGTGTAAATCCCAGCAGGATAGGGCGGTTGCCAAAGGACCAATAAGGTCGTTTCATTTCTGAACCACACTATAAATTTCCCTGGCGTGTTGGGTTCTGGTAAAATCAAGATAAAAAGCATTTGTCAGGCGTGAATGCACTATTTAACAATTGCTTAATCAATTCTTATAGTGTCCTATTATTTTCGTACCATCACACATGTACGGGTACACACAATTGAAAAAACAAATCTGTTATTTAAATTATTGTCTGTAATCAATAAAAACAATGCAATTTCTTTAACCCCTTAAGGACGTTCTGGAGCTATATAAAAACGCAACAAAATTTTTGAAAACTTGACAACATATAATTCTTACTAAATTAATTAATTACCAAAGTCTGAGTTAGATTCACTACACCGTTTAATATTTATAGCAACTTCAAGTTTGCACATTTTAACACGTCTTCTTATGGAGAATTCATAAAATTCCACTTCAAACACTATTTAAACCTTGAAAAAACGCAACTACAAACTCCAGTTTTTTATTATATTTTATATTTTATTTTTTATATATTAAAATTATGTATTTAATTGTGTTCAAAATTTATTAGGATTCACTAAACAGTTACAGAGCAAAACATTATAAACTGTTACAAAACTTCAAATTTATTATATGAAGACAATTCATTAAAACATAAATATAACATGACATTCACTAATTAAACGAAAGCTTTTTAAATTAATCTATTTTTTTCACGCAAAATGTACTCGTGAATGGCTTTCATTGCCAATATATTGATAGATTTCGAATTTCTTGTACTTTTGTCTCCCATTGTACCTCCAGAACATCTTTAATGTATTAGGCTGTTGCAATTGAAATGACAGTTTTTCACATTTGAAATTTCCCGCCTTTGTAATTTAGTTTTGCCACGACAGATGGCGTTGAAGTTGTACAATTTGAAAAGAATATATCTTGTACAAGAATCGGGAAGTAAAAGATTATTGATATTGTACAGTGTAGACGATTCAAAATTGATTTTCGTTCACCATGCAAATTTGGAAACACAATAATACTCGACCACATATTGCGAAAAAAATGAGCAGAGTTAAAATGTGAGGTCCTTCTTCACCCTCCTTATTCACCTAACCTGTCACTGATTGATTACCATTTTTTCAAGCTCCGAGATGGCTTTTTGAATGGAAAAATATTCAAAGAAGAACGTGCTGTAAAAACTGCATTTGACAACTTTATTGCCTCACGTTCATTGAAGTGAAACTTTTTTGGCGCGGTAGGCGTAAAACCGATCTGGCGATGAAACGGAAATGCGTAACGGAAGTGGCTAGCGCGCTGACTCTCGTGCGTTTCGTAGTCTATGTAAGAGAAAGAGAGAGAGAGAGAGACAACACGAAAGCAAAAGTCTTGCCGTCATTTTATGGTGCGTCACAGTTTGCATCTAACCAACGCGTGTTATTTCATCTAAATAATATAAAGAAAATATATACAGGGTATTTCACCTAACTTGACCACCTTAAATATATCGCTTATTTTGTATGATAGAAAAAATCTCAGGGGGAGAAAAGAATTTTTTTCTCAAGGTTATTTTTTTCGAGATTTCAAGGTCACCGATGTTTTTTAAATGGAACAGTATATTTTTTACGGTAGCATGCTAGACAATAAAAAACTGAATCAGTGACCTTCACCATCGTGTAACTGATGGAAAAATACATTGGGATATGCATAAATAACATGACCTTGAAATTACTTTTCTCGTTGCACCTATCAACTGAATATCAAACTCATTTCAAGGTCATGTTATTTATGCATATCCCAATGTATTTTTCCATCAATTACACAATGCAATTTAAAAAAAACAACTTCGAAAGAAATGACCTTGGGAAAAAAATATTCTTGTCAGATATTGGTATATGGACAACATGCACATTACGTAACAAATATTTGTTGCATCACAATGACCTGAAGAAATATTTATGTTCTAGAGATACTTATTACTAAATTCAGTTTTTTTTATTTCTATCATGCTATCGTAAGAAAATATACTGTTCCATTTGAACGAACATCGGTGACCTTGAAATCTCGAAAAAAATAACCTTGAGAAAGAAGTTCGTCGAATATTTGCTTCCTTTGACATGATTTCTATCGTACAAAATAAGCGATATATTTAAGGTGGTCAAGTTAGGTGAAATACCCTGTATACAAATAATAATGCAAAAACAAATGCAGAACGTAAAAAAGAATTACGTGAAAGAAAACAGTCTGCGGGAAAGGAGGTGACGAAAAATCCAGCAAAAAATTCAACAGAACGTGTGCGAAAATTAATAAATAATTATTTTTTTATATTTATAATAAGAACTTTTTTGTTAAAATTCCTATTATTACGTGAATACAAAAGTTATTAATTGCCACTGCTTTAAATTTTGATGAACAAAATGCACAACGTGTTAATTTACTTCTAAACATCACTAGACTGCAAGAAGTTTCACTTCTGTCGTTCGATTTCTACCAGTAAGGCATTCAGGCATTTGTATCACGATGGAAGAAGTGTACCGATGTCGATGGAAATTATTTCGATTAATGGAATATGAATGAAGCTTGTAAAATTAAAGTTCATGTTAAAGATTCAAAATGGCTATTTCATTTGCAACAACCTAATATTTTAACTACTCTCGCTCGTAATTAAGATTTTGGACAAAGTTCAACAAATATGAATGCTACGCGTTTCTTATCAGCTGAAATAAAATTTGATTTATTTGTGATCAATCTTTAAGCACTAACATCAATTTTATTTTCTCTTCTACAACATTCTTCAGGATAAAGACGTGTTCAGGATTAAGTCCATCTTAACGAGATAAGGTAACAGTTTCTGAGTCATTGGAAAGTCTAGTAACAAGTCGTAATATGATAAAATTAATTCTGTACTCACTTGTGGTGAAATTTCTACTAGTGTAAGCCACGCTTTCTTTAGTGTCTAACACGGTGAACAGCTGAAGAGAGTACGTTGCCCCAGGAATGAGATCTCGAAGCACATAGGGAACTGCATCCGCAGGGATCACACTTGTTTTTGGATTTCCGGTGTCGCTGAAACTTTGCACCCTCAACCGGAAGCCGGAATAATTGCCCTGGGCCGGTGGCGACCAATAAACCACCGCGTGCTTGCCATTTCGAACAGAAACAGTCAAATTCGACGGAGGATCTGGTGCTGGAAAATCAATGAATAGTTAACGAAAACATTAATACGTCGAATGATCGATTTTAAAGCTACTCCTCTCTAAAGTAATATACATAAATTGAAATTGAGAAACGTGAGGGGTACGTTTCACTAATTGATTCAAACTCTTGTAGCAGTAACAGCATGTACTGGTTCATTCAAAATTGCAACTGAGAATTGGACTTGCTAAACGACACGCCCAGGCAACTTCCCCGTTATTAACTTCCCGATTTATAGGGAAGTTATTGTAATTACCCCGAAAATTGAAAATCGAATTTTTAGCAGATCTTCACGTTTCATGGTCATTGGAGTCATTTTAGACTATTTTTATCAAAATGTCGGTGTGTGTGTGTGTGTGTGCGCGCGTGCGTATGTCCGTTTCTATGGTATCAAATTTTTCGTTAACGATTTCTGAAAAAGTAACAACGCGATCAGAATAATGAATGATGCAATGGATGTGCCCCGCTGTAACTTAGAGCTGATTAGATTTTGGTCCACTTTGGTCAAGTAGTTTTTTAGTTTTTTTAGTTTTTTTCGAAAGAAGTTCATTCAACAATGCAATTTATACGAGAGGATGGAAATTTTCCACCGAATAAACAAACGTAATTATATATATTTCATTTTTATTTTATTTTTTTTTTTAATTTAAAAAAATTTTTTTTATTTAAAAAAAAATTTTTTTCTTTTTAATTATGCAACTAATGCTAATGTTACCGCTTACTATAATCGAAAATATCCCAATGCAAGATTGAGTTATTCATCTCTACAGGTGTGAATGCACATTACGATAATACCACACACACCCACCCAGTGTTTCTGAGAAGAAGGTTCGGTAATTATGTATTGCGAAAGGGAAGCTGTACTCCGATTTTGATGAAATTCAAACATGTTATAGATTTCGACATTGTGAATAACTTTTTCCTTTTCTAATGTAGGCGGGTCGCTTTCAGTTTTCGAGATATTCGCAAAAAACTATTGCTAATACTAGTAGTTTAATGTATAGCGATCGTAATGAGCTTTAAGCAAAAATTAAATGTTATGGGCGCGTTGCACAGTGCGGCATGTAAATGGACATTCGAGACAAAAATCATAACTTCTAAACTAATCAATTTTTGACATAAGTACCTTAATAATTTTTTAAAGAGAATACAAAGATGCATCGATTAATGCACCAACAATATAAGGTTCCATTAGTAAAAAAGTTTATTTTAATTTCTTTTTTAATGAAGAGCTTTTTATGATTAGTTGTTATTGCAATTTGTTGTCAACTATATACTGTACAACTTTTGTTCGAAATATTTTTTTATTATACGGTTAAATTTAATTATATCTACTATAATGTATAATTATTTGACAATACACAACACCGTATTTTTTACTAGTATTAAGTAATGGTTAATACAAACTGCTAGATAAATCCAGAATTAAACTAAACGGTATATTACTCAGGAACCATAATACTTTTAATATAAATATAATATGTACATGTAAATAAAAAGTTTAATTATATAAAGATAAACTATTAAAAAATTTAATTATTTGCTATTCTTAATATAAATATAAATAATATATAGATATTAATAAAAAGTTTAAGTACATAAATGAAAACTATTCAAAAATTAAATTATTCCTTACAGTTTTTGTCTAACTTTTGATAATTTCTGGGAATAAGTGTGTTCGGATATTCAAGCTTCAACCAAATCGCGATTATAAATGCATTTCTCTAACCAAAATTAAATAACATCTAGTCTTGCAATTTATCGCAGAAAAAAATTATTTAGCAATATACTACAACATCTTGTTGATACAGAACAGTCAAAATTATAGGATGTTTTGAACCGTTTTTTTTTGTAAATTACATTTTAAGGAAAAAATGCAATTCCTAAATTGCCAGTTAAAATTATGCATACCTCTGGTCAAATTCTCCATATCTAAGTTGTAACAAACAGTATAAAACAAAAACGAACCTAGAAGAGCAATTAGGGCACGAATAATCTAACTCTTTAGTATTTATACTACAATAAACTCTTGGCTGTTGCTGATCCCTTATTGATTTTCTTGGATATTGCTTTTTACGTACACATTCCTCACTTACCGACTAATGATTTTGTTGGATAATTAGATTACAATTGAACCATGATTATTTTGATTTTTGTCCATTGCATGCCGCACTGTGCGTTGGTTCGATCAATTATATACTTAAACACTACATATTTGCAAAATATCACATGATCTTTCTCAATTGTTAATTGCTAATACTGCTAATTGCTAATATTGCTAATACTGTATTGAATTCAGCTGTTAATTCTGACAGACCAATCCTGGATTTTCGTATGCGTGTTCAGGCAGGCCTGACAACAGGCTTTCCCACCCCTCCGTGACCTAAACACAACTCATTTTATTCGCATAATCTTTGTAACAGTCACCCATCATTTGAACTAGTAATGGAAAAATCGTGCGAATAGAATGAGTTGGGGTTAGGTCGTAGAGGGGGCGACCGCGCATACAAAAATCCAGGAGTAGTCTTTCAAAATTAAATGCTGATCCTATATATGTATAATACTATATAGAGTGAAACCCTGTTTTCTGTCATTTTCTACTCTTCAAAACAAAGTCCGAACGTTGCCTTTGCGTTTTCATTGATATTTACACAAAATTCAATGTGTAGTAACTGCAGTTTTTCACGAATATCTCGAAAACTATTCATTTCAGCCAAAAATCACACATACACTTTTTGTTCAGCATGTCAAAACGAATAGAACGACGTATGTCACATGTCAAAAGGAAGGGGGGGGGTTCTAAAGTCTTACCTCTGTAAAATATAAAATATATTTATGATATCGGCGCCAGGTTCGATCATTTCAAGAAAAAACAACAAATATGCAATTTAAGTATTTAAGTTTCTCAACGTTTCGATCTCAATGTGGATCATTATCAAGAGACAATATTTTTGCGTCTGAAAAAGAAATTAATAATATAAATTTTCGAAATTAAATATACTGTTTTCATGTAACACAGCCATGTAATTTACCAAAATTGGTAAACCACGCGGTAAATTACATGGCTGTGTTACATGAAAACAGTATAATTAATTTCGAAAATTTATATTATTAATTTCTTTTTCAGACGCAAAAATTTTGTCTCTTGATAATGATCCACATTGAGATCGAAACGTTGAGAAACTTAAATACTTAAATTGCATATTTGTTGTTTTTTCTTGAAATGATCGAACCTGGCGCCGATATCATAAACATATTTTATATTTCAATTTTCGATCGATAAGAATTATTTCCTTCCTCTTACCTCTGTGTTTGTTTCAATTCTGCAAGATTTTTAAGTGTTTCACGTTCTAATTTGTAAGCTATTATGGCCACCCGGTATATTTTTGATATCGAATATATCCGAATATATCGAATACCAACTGTTTGTTACTAACGATAAACAAATGTAATGAATAAAACGAACGTCTGAAATAAAGTTAATTGATTCCCTTTGTCTTAATCCCGGCCATCTCTTACAAATTTGATTGAAATCTTGGTGACGTACTTCAAGAGCCTCTTCAGAAAATTTGTCGAATTGGTACTAATGCATGCTGAGTTATATTCAATCGCAATTAACAATGAAACTCCTACTATAATCGTTAATTGCGGTTAACGATTACATTATTTTCAATTGTATTCGTCAATCGGATAATTGATTAATGATTAACTGCTGAAATTTCGAAATAATTTCTCCCTCCTTATCACAACTTATGGATATACCGAGTGGTCACTAATTTCAACAATTGATTAAGTCAGTCAGATTTTGACGATTAATTTCATCAATCAATTGAATCAATCGTCCATTTTTCAATGATTACCTTTTTAAATCGTGATCATGAATCAATCAATCTTCGTTAAAATTTTAATTGATTAATGCCCAACTCTAATCTCTGTCTCTTATCAGAACAGGCAATGGGAGCTAGATTGCTAGATAGGTAGATTTTATACTATACATACTCTAAGGTTCCCCATCTCTCCTTTCCTAACTTCTATAACTACTTTCAATACTTTCAACCTTTCCTTCCTCTGACATGCTCAATCCTACTCCATTCTTATTCTTCTCTCCTCTTAAAAACTTGTCGACTTTATTATGCTTATTGTTAGTGGCAGCAGCTTTCCTTATCGACATATCTCTTCCGCTCGCGTTATCTCCTATCCTAATCCCTATCCTCACTCTGGTTTCTTATCGGTCAGTTCTCATTTATCACACTACTTTCTCTAACATCTATAATTGTGCACTTATTCATGTACCTATGTATAGATCATTTTCTATGGCATTATCGAAGTAACTTATTTGAATTAGATGATTGCATAAGTTCGTGTCCGACGAACTAAAGTCCGATAATATAAAAATATAAAAATAAAATTCAATGGTTTAATTTTAAAGATTGGTTAAAAATTGGTTAAATTAAAATTAAAAAATAGTTAAATTTTCTAGAATCAGAAAAGAATGGTGTCAATATGTATAATTGAATAATGAAGTTGTATTCTCTAAAATGTAACCATTAAATTTTTTTTTAATTTTCAAATCGGTCACGAACTTATGCAATAATCTAACATTATCCTACTCACTATATGTCATTTGAAATAATCTATCTGAAAGATCGTTCATTTCGATAGACAAATAATTTTTTCATACTCCAATAATAAACTCTACTCGTTGAACTACAAGAATTAGCAAATCTAAATTTAATAATTAATTTGGTTACTTCTTCTCGAAGGGAAATTATTGAAAAATGTCATTGAAATGAAATATTATTATATATAATATTATAAATATTATTATTATTATATTATTATATTATATTATTATTATAATATTATATTATTATAATATTATTATATTATATTATTATTATATATTATTATTATAATATTATTATATTATTATATTATATATTATAATATTATTATATTTATATCATTATAAAAATATTTGAAAATTAATCAGTTATGTTAAGATTTGTGAATTAGAAATGATAAAGTATAATCTAACATTATCCTACTCACTATATGTCATTTGAAATAATCTATCTGAAAGATCGTTTATTTCGATAGACAAATAATTTTTTCATACTCCAATAATAAACTCTACTCATTGAACTACAAGAATTGGCAAATCTAAATTTAATAATTAATTTGGTTACTTCTTCTCGAAGGGAAATTATTGAAAAATGTCATTGAAATGAAATATTATTATATATTATTATATTATTATTATAATATTATTATATTATATTATTATATTTTATTATTATAATATTATATTATTATTATAATATTATTATATTATTATATTATATTATATATTATAATATTATGATATTTATATTATTATAAAAATATTTGAAAATTGATCAGTTATGTTAAGATTTGTGAATTAGAAATGATAAAGTGTTCAAATAATACATGATTTCAAATGATTATTTGAAATCTTATTTTAAATGAAATGTGCCCTACCCAGCTATAGATTTTAACTAATTTAATAACTACCTATTTATTAGGTATTTTTGATTAACTGTTTTATTAACGTCGACTATTGCAAATTATTCCAGACAACTGATTTATTATTTATTAAAACTATAATTTCAAGAATCATGAAGATTTCTTTTCGATAAATAAAACCTACCTCATTCTACAAGAAGAAAGTAGGTAGGTTCATATGTAATTTGTGTTTCTAACTATGTACTTTCTGTATGGTGTCTAAATGTTTAAGTTTCTTTACTGAACATTCCAATGCCAGAAAAACGAGTGCTGATGATAATGTATGTTTCAATCATCTATCAAAAGAACGAGTTAATTATCAACACACTGCTTTAGAAACAAACTAGGCAAAATATAACAAAGGCACAGTACTTTGGATAATACTAATTTAATACATTTCGCAGTTGTGCTGTCCTTTGTAGCTTCCCTGCAACTTAGAATGCAAGTTTTGCACGTAACTATGTAATATTTGTGACTAGACAGCGGATTTCCTGCATTCATAACGAAAATGAGTAGATGTACTTTAGAATTGGAAACAAATTAGAAGAATTTAAATTCTTAAAATTTAAATAACAGAACATTGTTGTTGAATTTTTTGAAAGTTGTCACTCGAAGGGTTGTTTGCAATTTGCACCCCTAAAAAATTTAATGATTTTTTTCTACCCCCAATAATATGATCACAATTGTGAAAAAAATATCTTATATGAAGGACGTAAGTACGAGTATTTTCGTATTTTTTAAAATCTGAATATCTTAATTAAGAACCGAGAAAAAAATGATATAGTTAAGGTTAAGGATAATATAATATAAGGTTAATATAGTTAAGGTTAATATAATCCTTACATGAAGGGTTAGCGACTTGAAATTTTGGGGGGTTATCTTTCAATCTAAAACCAATGTTTTCCACACAATTTCAATAAAAATCCAGGGGGGGGGGTCGATTCACTATTCTCAGTCTGCTGGACCCTTTACTTAGTACATTTAAATATTTCAGTGCAGGATGCTGCAATTCGGGTAGAAAATTTGCATTTTGCATACGGATCCGCTGTCTATTTATGACATTTAAGAAATATTTTCTATGCAAGGAATTAATTTTGTATTTTAACATTTACAATGGATAATAAAGTTATGAGAGCCACGATATAAAAAATCTATTTATTATTGATGCTTTGCTAAATGTCAAGTTGCGATATTGCAATCATAGAACATTAACATTTTATAGAGAAACAAAAGAAATATGCAGTGCAACTAGGCTTTTGTATAAAAATTGATTGCTTTACTGTGAACCCGTCTTGAAATTTATGTAAGTGGCTATAACAATTTGATCATCCACTGTATGTCCACAGTTTACACAATATGTACCTGTCGTGATGGAGGCCGTCCATGTTCGCCAGTCGTGAAGGGTACTATTACTATAATACAACCAAAATTCGTATCGTGTCCCCGGAAGACCATCCTTGAACTTGATATCATCGCCTATGTCGGTGGCGGCTATGGTAGTGTTTGGCGGTGGATAACCGACAGCAGGGCTGTAATCTAAACGATACCAAGAGCCTCCTTGGCTCAAGTTCCCTGGTATCTCAATTGCCAGATCGGCCGAATACGTTACCTAAAACAAAAATAGAAATAACTCCGTTTAAACACTTACTTACAATTGTCAATATATTCTTGGATATCAGAAGTTTGAAATGATTCAGAGTCACCGCTAAAAATTGCTGAACCATCATCCAAAATATCGTTTACATTATTAACTCTTTGCACTAGGAACTGTTTTAAATCCAAAATTGAAAATTTTTTCAATATTTTTATCAATAAATTATCAATATTTTTATATTGGTGTAATATCTCATGCAATACCTACATGTTTCGTAATTGATTAGATACTGATATATTTGATAATGTAAACAATATTTGTAGTCACCAGTCGAGTGCTAAGTTTTAAATACAGTGACTCCCATTAATGTTCGTACGGTCTAAACAAAACGATAACGTTTTTAATATTGCACTATACAATTTGGATTTTCTTGAGGAGTTAGAGCAATTAGTTCACTGCATGTCGTGAAATGAATTTTTTCAAAAATTGCAATTTGAGTGCTAAGTTTTAACTATTCAAGTCACCAGAGAAGTCACCATTCGAGTGCTAAGTTTTAAATACAGTGACTCCCATTAATATTTGTACGGTCTAAACAAAACGATAACGTTTTTAATATTGCACTATACAATTTGAATTTTCTTGAGGAGTTAGAGCAATTAGTTAACTGCATGTTGTGAAATGAATTTTTTCAAAAATTGGAACTGTACAGAAAATTCTAGAAATTACATTTTACAACATTTCTATGTATAAGCCTATATTGAAGATATAGGAAGATGTAATTGACATAGGAAGATGTAGGGATCCTTAAATTTATTGCAGTTAGAGACCGAAAATCGTGAAAAATTGGAATTTCTACCATCTTTAAACGTTTGTAATTCATTGCAACGTCGATTTATTATGATGAAATTTTCAGAATACGTGAAATTTTTATTTCTATGATTAATTAAATTGATACACAACTTTCTCTGCAATTTCGACAACATACAATTTTTTTCAGAAATTTTTGTCACATTGTGTTGCAAACCAATTGTTCTAACTTCTAAAAAAGTTCAAATCGTATGACCCCATATGTCAAAAAAGTTATCATCTTTTTAAAAATGTCAAAATATTAGTGAAAGTCACTGTTGGTTGTTATCTAACCAATTACTAAACATTTGAGTAATTTATAAGGTATTGTATCAATTTCGAATCCATAAAATGAAAAAATCATACAGATTTGAATTATTCTAGGTCGGAAGAAATGTTTAATTTTCAAGTAAAAATAGCTCATAGGCGTATTCTACATCTTACAATTAGTATCGATGAAGATCTTTGTCCTTGACCTTGAATTTCAAGGTCAAATTGTTTTCACGAGAATTTATGATTATCCTATTATAAAATATACATTTCATAAAGGAGATATGTAGTGTCCCATAATATATGTGTAGGAAGTGTGGAATTTGTGTGTTTCTCGTTGCATGAATGTGAGGATCGCGTGTGTGTGCGTGAGTGCTGCGATACTGCGATTGCGACACATCTTGTTAAATCAATATTTGTTCTAGAAAATTCATAAACATTTGAGAAAGAAGGATATAAAAGGACGTGTTCACGTAGTGATTCGACTTTTTCTCGAATTAACACTCAGCAAGTTACTTGAAAATTTTCTTGCTAGCACATTAAAGTTCCACTAAAGAAACTCCATCCCTAATGGAAATAAAATCAAACCACAGCAATGTTAAAAGTGTGGAGGGCGTATCTGTCATAGGTAACTTTTCAAATCCTAATGCTTGACTCACAGGTACACCATCTGACAAAAAGAAAAAGTGATTCGACTTTTTCTCGAGATACGAAACACGTCACGTTTGATTAAAATACGATACGATTACGTTAATTTTTATTCATGTATGAGTTGTGTACTTTCTTTTCGGATTAAAAAATAGTTATTCAACATCTTTTCTCTTAGATATGTAAATTATCAGGATTGTGAATGAACTACGTCCTGGTAGCGATACTATTTTTAATACTGAATTTACTGAACGACTATCAAACTACAGAACGTCTAATTATTTAGATTTTTAGCGATTTTTATCGTAACATATGTCAACAGAAATAAGTATCATCAATTCCGAAATATTCAAAAATTAGTTTTGACAAGATCAACAACCGTAAATGAGAAATTAGTTATAGAAGTTATAAATGATTTTAGAACAAACAACAAATGTGCAATTAGTACATGTTTCTAACGTTTCGATCCCGATGTGGATCTTTTTCAAAGAATCGTTATTGCATATAAATCAATTATATGTTCTCGGCGCACAATTTCGATCAAAAATAAAGCAAAAACAAAGCAAATTAGCAATATTTAAATGTAACTCAGCTTTTGCTTTATTTTTTATCGAAACTGTGCGCTGAGAACAGATAACTGATTTATATTAAAATTTACGATCGAAAAACACGTAACTATAATCATTATTGCGTCTGAAAAATATTTTAAGTGATATATCAAAATGAGAATTTGCAAAAATTAACATAAAAAGAACCAACGAAGAAGAGATAACATTTTTTTAATAGAACTTACATGTTAATAGTAAATGAGAAACTTGATATCTATCATTTTGATGGATCTCGTAGATATAGTGATAAGTAGAGAGCGGATTTTATGCATTTATGAGAACAATGACTGTGTAATTTAAAACAGTAAAAAGGTTAGAAGAATTTAAAAGTACATGCTATTCTATTATATTGTTATATTATTATATTGTTTTATTATATACATTACATTACTTTCTACCTATTAAACATATTAACAAAGAAAATCAATTTCCACTTCACTCCAATTTGTCGCAAATCAGGTAAAAACGTTTATTTTGCATAAAGACTCGCTGTGCAGTGACAAGTTCCAATTTGAAAAAACTCGTTGCAATTGAAGATCAAATGATTTTGTGGTGGCATCGTGCTGTAAATTTACCCTTTTCACAGATCGTTCCTCTCAATAAAGGTCAAACGGAGGAATGCAATTTTTCTATCGCATTTGAATATCGTCTCACGACAATATCATGGCCGATGATATTTATAGCGATAAATACTGATGAAGTACCATTGCTGGTATGTGCACGGTATGCCGGAAGCGGTGAGACGGACGTGGGAAAGAGGCGCGCCACAAATCGACGTATAATGCCGTTATCCAGCAGTAACACAACAGCCTGATTGGAACATATTAAAAAACGATCACAATTTTACCGTTTGTCACTCACGTATCGATCATAGTGTCAGTCGGGGAGTGACAGCACAGTTTCTCGAAAACTGTCAGGACAACATGAAGTTGGACATTTTTCAATTAACAGTTCGGATTTTTATATTCAGTATTCGAACAATTAGAGTTATTTTTACAAAAATAATTAATTCGAGATGAGCAGGTGTGATTTGAAACAGTAAAAACATTAGAAAAATGAAAATAAATTTCTATTTTCAATTTGTTGCAATTCAATTATGACAACAATGAGTACAGCGTAATTTAACATCGTATGAACATTAGAAAATTTTTAAAATACTGTTATATTATTTTCAATCTATTGAAGATATTGAGAAAGATAATAAATTTCTACTTCCAGTTTCTTGCAATTCAAGTATAAAATTCTAATTTTGCATAAAGATCTGCTGTCTAATTATTACTGGAGTTCGGATTTAATATATTTATGACAACAATGAGTATAGTGTAATTTAACACCGTATGAAGATTAGAAAATTTTTAAAATACTGTTATATTATTTTCAATATCTTGAAGATATTGAGAAAGAAAATAAATTTCTACTTCGCTCCAGTTTGTTGCAATTCAGGTATGAAAATCTAATTTTGCTTAAAGATCTGCTGTCTAATTATTACTGGAGTTCGGATTTAATATATTTATGACAACAATGAGTATAGTGTAATTTAACACCGTATGAAGATTAGAAAATTTTTAAAATACTGTTATATTATTTTCAATATCTTGAAGATATTGAGAAAGAAAATAAATTTCTACTTCGCTCCAGTTTGTTGCAATTCAGGTATAAAATTCTAATTTTGCATAGAGATTCAATGTTTAATTATTACTGGAGTTCGGATTTAATATATTTATGAGAAAAGTGAGTAGGAGAAATTTTAAACGGTATAAAGATTAAATGAATTCGAGAATATTTATTGAAAATTTTCAATTATTCACAATTTTTGAAGTCAGAAGGAAACTCTTAAGCGGCTTTATATTATTTTCCAAAATAATAATAATAAAATAATAAAATTATATAACAGTATTTTAAAAATTTTCTAATGTTCATACGGTGTTAAATTACACTGTACTCATTGTTAACATAAATGTATTGAATCCGCACTCCAGTAATAATTAGACATCGGTTCTCAATGCAAAATTAGAATTTTATACCTGAATTCTTTCTCAATATTTTCGATAGATTGAAAATAATATATCTATGTATGTATTTATTAAATACATACATATGTATATTATTTTCAATCTATCGAAGATGTTGAGAAAGAAAATAAATTTCTACTTCCATTGGTTGCAATTCAGGTATAAAATTCTAATTTTGCATAGAGATCCGATGTCTAATTATTACTGGAGTTCGGATTTAATATATTTATGAAAAAAGTGAGTAGGAGAAATTTCAAACGGTATAAAGATTAAATGAATTCGAGAATATGTATAGGAAATTTTCAATTATTCACAATTTTTGAAGTCAGAAGGAAACTCTTAAATGGCTCTATATTATTTTCACTCTATCGAAGATATTAAGAAAGAAAATAAATTTCTACTTCCAGTTTGTTGCAATTCAAGTATAAAATTCTAATTTTGCATAAAGATTTGCTGTCTAATTATTACTGGAGTGCGGATTTAATATATTTATGACAACAATGAGTATGGTGTAATTTAGCACCGTATAAAGATTAGAAAAATTTTAAAATACTGTTATATTATTTTCTATCTATCGAAGATATTGAGAAAGAAAATAAATTTCTACTTCCAGTTTGTTTCAATTGAGTAATCAAATTTTTATTTTTCATAATGATCTGCTGTCTAATTATTACTGGAGTGCGGATTTTGTGGGAGTTTTTTAAATATACTTTAAATAATCAATTAACTCAAAGATCATTTACCATAGTTATTTATTTTGAACATAATTTCGATTGAAGAAAACATAACACAAATATATACGTCTGAACGTTGAATAATAAGAGGAATAAGCTGTTTAATTGATACTGACGCAAAGGAACGATTCGGTTTTTTAATTAATATCTTGTATCAATATACTGGATGATCAAATCCAAATGGTGCAAATTAGTCCACAGATTTAATATATTTATGACAACAATGAGTATAATGTAGTTTAACACCGTAGGAAGATTAGAAAATTTTTAAAATACTGTTATATTATTTTCAAAGAAGAAGAGGAATAGATGTATTGTACAAGTTAAAAGAGTATAATAAGAAATTTTCTAATGTTCATACGGTGTTAAATTACACTATACTCATTGTTGTCATAAATATATTAAACTCGCACTCCAGTAATAATTAGACAGCAGATCTCTATGCAAAATTAGAATTTTATACTTGAATTGCAACAAATTGGAAGTAGAAATTTATTTTCTTTCTCAATATTTTCGATAGATTGAAAATAATATATGTATGTATGTATTTAATGTATGTATTTAATAAATACATACATAGATATATTATTTTCAATCTATCGAAAATATTGAGAAAGAAAATAAATTTCTACTTCCATTGGTTGTAATTCAGGTATAAAATTCTAATTTTGCATAGAGATTCGATGTCTAATTATTACTGGAGTGCGGATTTAATATATTTATGACAACAATGAGTATATTGTAATTTAACACCGTATAAAGATTAAAAAATTTTTAAAATACTGTTATATTATTTTCTATCTATCGAAGATATTGAGAAAGAAAATAAATTTCTACTTCCAGTTTGTTGCAATTCAAGTATAAAACGATGATGTATAATGATGAAACAGGAATGATGAAACTAAATAAAAACGTTTCCCTATTTCGAATTGAAGAGAGTCTGCCGCGTGGATGCGTAATCATGCTACAACCATAATGCGCCAAACGCAAATTAATTCGAATTAGTTGAACGGTGTCGGAGATAATGGACGTGATCAAGTTACGAAGTCCGCCCCGTACTTCATGGCAAGCACTTATCCCACTTTCACGGTGCCTTATCATTTAGTCTGGAGCTGTATGAATGCTCTAATTCCAATTTCGTGGCTCGTTGAATCCCTTCTGATTGCACGAGTATCAGCCACCACGCCCTCCGTCGCGTCGCGTCTTAAAGGCGACAAGTTTCCCAAGTTTTTCCATTTCGAAAGATTTCCTGTGACCCTTTCCCCTTGCTCTGCTCTTCCTACATCCGGTCGCGACGCTGAGGTGCATATCGATCCCTCTTCCCTTCGGCGTCCTTACCCTTCCCCAAAGTCGGTGCTCGCACGTTCCCTTTTCCACCGTGTATACGGGGTGTCCCAAAAATATTGTGTTCCCTTCGAACGACTGATCGCCGTCATTTGAAGCAACTTTCTTCTTTGCGAACATGTTCTTCACGACTCACTGTGGTCCCAAATCCCGAAAACGTGGACAAAACCTCTGAACGTATTGAAAATTATTTAATCTACTTGAAAATTGGTATTAAGACGTTTTTGGGATCGGTGATCACGAATCTGAACTTAAAATTAAAAAAAAAATGGCGAATCCAATATGGCGGAGATATACATTAAAAAATTATTGGATCTGCTTGAAAATAGGTATTATGATGTTTCTGTGGTCGATGATCACGAATCTAAACTTAAAATTAAAAAAAATAAAATGGCAGATTTAATATGGCGAAGATATAGATTAAAAAATTATTGGACCTGCTTGAAAATTGGTATTATGATGTTTTTGGAGTCGGTGATCACGAATCTGAACTTAAAATTAAAAAAAAATAAAATGACAGATCCAATATGGCGGAACCAACATGACGGAGGTATACATTAAAAAATTATTGGATTTGCTTGAAAATAGGTATTATGATGTTTGTGGGGTCGATGATCACGAATCTGAACTTAAAATTTAAAAAAATAAAATGGCAGATCCAATATGGTGGAGATATAACATTAAAAAATTGTTGGATCTGCTTGAAAACAGGTATTATGACGTTGTTGTGGTCGGTGATCACGAACCTGAACTTAAAATTAAGAAACAAAAACAAAATGGCGGTTCCAATATGAAGTCACAAAATTATTCGTTCTTCCAAAAAATTAAAAAAATTCCAGATATTATTTATAAAAAATTGACAGTCAGTGTCCTCCATACGTTCTAAGCATAGTCCGTCAAAAACTGTTCATATTTTAGAGAAAATCTTAGTGCACATTTGTTACAGTTTGAGAAGAAATGCATCGAAATCTCACAAAATACCTTCACTGCATTACAAGAAACAGTGTTACAACCACAGGGGCAGAGACGGGCAGCTAATTTTTTAATAAATTGCAAGGGAATAGTATAAACTGGAAGGTCTAACAAGTTTTAGCGTGGAACCTTGCGGAAATTTTTACTTTTTCTCTAGTTTCTAAAACATATCCCTTCACTTTTACTCTTTTTTGTATACATAGATATCAGTTAATAATAATACACGTTTGGCACTAAAAATATGTAACTTATCTCCACAAACAGCATCCATAATGTACAATTAAAATCGATATGGTCCAATACAATCTACACACTGTACACTTAGAAATTGCACTGGGACTTAGAGGAGTATGAAAACACTGTCTAATGAAATCGAATTCGGACTGCGACTGTTCAGGTCAGGTAAAAAAATTCGACCTTTTTGTCGTTTACCCCTAAGTAGAGGTACTCTGAGAGTAACCAACCCCATCATTCAAACTCACCTAGTTGAAAGTTCATTTTTTAGGTTTTGTCCGCGTATTCGGGCTTTGGGACCACCGTGCGGCTTCGTTCAGGAGTTATAATGAAAAACACGGACCAATCAAAGCCCGGCTATAGCGAACGGAGTCCGACTCGGCAACAGGTCCCGCTTAACGTGGTGTCACTATTGGCCGAACCAAAATCAATCCGCTGTAGCCGCGTTCTGATTGGTCCGTGTTTTTCGTTAATAACTCCTGAACAGAGCCGCGAATACCATTTTTGTAAAGGAAAATGTCGCTTCAAATGACCCAAGGAACCTCCCATTTCCGGGAGTTACACTTATTTTGGGACACCCTGTATATGCTTATACGTACGCGATTGATTAGTAATATGCAATTTGAGTTAACTAAAAATTCATTTCCTGAAAATATGTTATAAAATAAATGAGATTCATAAGAATTTTCCGAGATTTCAATAGCTCGAGAAATATTGCAATTTCTTCTCGAGAAATTCTCGAGAAAGAACTCTCGAGAAGAAACACTAGTCGCTAAAAACCTAGCAATTGATGCGACATAAAATTACAAATTTAAAAAAAAGTGGAAGTGCATTTGGTTGAATAAAATAAAGAAATGAGCGTACATGAAGGATCGTTATCATTGTCATTGGTTGAACGAGTGTTTATGACCAGTGTATAATTAATTTACTATATTGTGTTAAATACGCAGTCAGTTTTTAACTACCAGTGAGACAAATTAATAATTCCAACCTCTGCCTGAATGATCATTCTATTTGTAGGCTCTGATAAGGCAGAATTCAACGGTATAATTGATTAAATTCCACGGATTAATTGTGCATTGTACCCGCGTACTATAAATACCAGAAAGGTTTATGCCTCTCGACCATTGATTGCGACCTCGTCTGGTCGCGTGACACTGTATTGCGATCTAGATACGCAATATCGTAGTATAGAAATGCTACATTTCCATTTTATGTAACTTGTACTCCGACAGTTGTTTTAGTGTTTACAATTCCTGTAAATGACCTTCGCGAAACATTTGAAGGTCGACAATTTTCTCCATAACAATTCTACCTTCTTCTACATTTCCGTAGGGTAACTGCACCAGTGAATGAACATTTAAGAAATTGTTCAGGAAAATATTTTATTTAAAAAAAGACTATGTGAATTAAAGGAATCTCATATATGCCAAATAGCTCCCTATATTTCATTTGTCAAAAATAAATAAACACAAATACAATGAAATTATTATTATTCTTCTTTATTAAACGTTAAATCAAAAATATGAAAAATACCAGTGAATGAACACTACATTCTAGTAATTGAATAATGCTAGTCCAATCAATGAACAAAATTACTAAACAATATTCTCCTATTTATTTAACTCTTTAATCACAATTTTATCGCTAGTATGCCGTCCGGGTTATGTTGAAATATACAAAAGCGTTCATTTACTGGTGCCCGTTCATTCACTGGTGCAGTTACCCTAACTGAATTTTTATTCGGAAGTTAATGTTTCGTAATACAGTCGAATCTCGATAACGAAAATCTCGAAGGAAGAATTAAAATCTTCGAGTTATACAGGGTGTCTCAAAATCCCTCTCAACATTCAGAGATGGGAGATTCCTGGAATCATTTGAAACGACATTTTCCTTTGCAAATGTCAGGAGATTCGGGATAATAAAACCAACGTATTATTATCACACTATGTTTAACTATGAGAATATAAATATACATGCGTTTCAAATGGCTGCGAGTAGAAGACTGACTGCATTCTAGACAAAAGACGCTAGTCACAGACAACACGCATACAATTACAAACTACACATAGGTACAGGTCGATAGAAATATATACTGTGTACATCACTCATTTTCTTACAGCAAAAGTAGCATACTCGCTTTGTTTAGGAGTTATTAACGAAAAACACGGACCAATTAGAGCTCAGGGCTCCGCATTTTTGCAAAGGAATATATGTTGCTTCAGAAGATTTTAGGAACCTCCCGTTTCTGGAAGTTGAAGAAATTTTTAGACACCCTGTGTTCATCTTTAGAGGCATCTCAACAGGCAATTAAATAATAAATCAACAGTATGAACATTGAGTGCTGATAAAAGTACAATTTACATAGGATCTCATGAAGGACTTATCGATGTCTTCGAGTAAGAGAGGTTTACCCTACAAAAATTTGATTCACAAAGGATTTATACAAGAGTTACTATTTTGCTAATTGTAAGCTTTTAATAAATAAAATTATATAATAAAAATGAAATCCTGTTCGTTGGTCACGACTATGTATATATATATATATTTTTTTATTTATTAAAATCTTATATATATATTTTCGTATTAGATTATTTCACAGCAACGTCCTTCAAAGCATATGCTAATGAAAGGAGTTTTGAACTCAATGTCAGTTGTTACATTAGAAAGACTCGAAGTGATGGTTATCACTAGATTGCGGATCTGTATGGAAAGTAAAAACTTTCCAACTTGCCTTTCGAATAAAGTCTATTGTAGAGATAGAGAATTTGAAATCGTATTCCTTCCCGTAATTTTAATAAGTTGGAAATAATGTATTGGGTTGTTTCATATGGAATGTCTGATTTTAAGCAGTAACGTTAAACAACCGCGATTATTTCTTAATTATCAAAAAATCGCACGTTTCTTGATGGTATTACGGTAGACATTGAATTTTTCGGTCACTCACATTCATTTACAAGATTGTCATCTCTATTTCTTCTTACGGTAGTTCTTTTTACCAGCAAGTGCCTTGTTAGTCGCCAGTGATTGTTGCCACATAAATAGTTTATTCTTACTTTAATAATTTTACCTCTTCGCACTCCAAACTAGTGACTCATATAGGACACTAACAACTACAGCACTATATTAGTGTATTTATATACATACATATACATATATATATATTTATTTATTTATTTATTTATTTATTTATTTATTTTGGAAGATATGTATATCTCCCATAACTTCCAAAATAAATAAATAAATATATACATATATGTATATATATTTATATAAATACTTTATATATGTATAAATACATATTATATATAGATATATAAATACTTTATATATCAATACTTTTTTACTCATAATTTGACATCCTTTCAAACTTTCCTATAAAAAATACAGTATTTCATTTAAAAAAACAAAGTCGACCTTCAAATATCCGAAACACGTCTATTTATAAAAAAATATATAAACTACATAATGTACCCTTTGAGACCATGCAACTTCTGTATACAAAACTGCATATATATATATATATATATATATATATATATATATATATATATATATATATATATTAAAATATATTATTATTATATTATATAATTTTATAATGTGATATAATATAATAATAATATATTTTAGTACACACACACACACACACACACACACACACACATATGTGTATATATATGTACATTAAAATTTCCTAGCTTGATTTTTCTCAAACATAGACTTAGGCCACTTCCTAAATAAACGGCTCATATATATATACATCTGCAGTTTTGTATACAGAAGTTGCATGGTCTCAAATGGTACATTATGTAGTGTATTTATTTTTTTATAAGTAGAAGCGTGTCAGAGATTTGCAGGTCGACTTTGTTTTTTTTTTAATGGAATACTGTATTTTTTATACGAAAATATGGGAGGATGTCAAATTCTAAGTAAACAGGTATTGACCTTCATTAGCCCTAAACCTAATAATTAACAAGTAGCTTCACTTTATTTCCTGAAAATGTTCTTCGCGTAATATCAAGTTAACGCATACTTTGGAAGTTATATAGGTTTGCAAGTTGCGTGGACCACCCTGCGTATATATATATTTATTATTATTTAAATTATTAAATATACATATATAATATGTGGACTAATTCGCTCCATTTGAATTTGATCATCCAGTATATCGATACAAGATGTTAATAAAAACAATGAATCGTTTCTTTGCAACAGTATTGATTAAACAGTTTATTCCTCTTACATATTAATCAACGTTCAGACGTATATTTGTATTATGTTTTCTTTAATCGAAATTGTGTTCAAAATAAATAACTATGGTTAATGATTTTTTGGGTTAATTGATTACTTAAAGTATATTTAAAGAACTTCCTCATAATACAAAAATACGGTTGCTGCAATAATAATAAAACTAATAATAAAATAATAAACAAAATAATAAAACTAATTGTAAATTAGTTATATTATGTAAAACAAGTTTAAGTTTATGAACCATCAACAAAATTAAAATTTTATGTTTTGTAATAATTTGAAGTTCATATTTCAAGTGTCGCATTATCGGCGATAACATACTGCAAATTTTTACTTGCATTTTAATGTTTTATTTTGCACACACTTATTCTTGCCATAAATCCATAAAATAAACAGTCTATAAAACAGCACGCGACAATTGCTCTGATTGATGTTGAAATGAAATCTATTTAATAGGAAATTTACACGTATAAATTAAATTTAAAGATAGGGTCGTAAGTATTATACCTCAAAGTGACATATAGAAAGAACCTGTCAACTGTCATGATATATGTAGATCAAAACGCGTTGCAACATTTGCATTTTAAAAGTTGGACATTTCATATGCAACAACTTAATAATAACGTTCTCCTATACGTTTTAATAATAAGTGCATGAATTTACAAGTTCAATTATGACTGTACTGATAAGTCTACACTAAACAAGCAACGAGAAGCATTTCGTGGTTTCCTGGTACATACTGCGTGTTCCTAAACGTCTACAACAAACAGTAATTTACAGAAACATTTTAATCAGACTAAACTAGTATACTTTAGGAACATTTGAAATTAGCTTCGACTTCGAAGTAACAATTGCAGCTAGCAACGAACCGTTCACACGCAAGCCTTAAATGCTATAATTGATGAAAATAAGGAAAAATGTAGTCGCGGTTTCGACCAGGTTCATGGCCTCCGAGATTTAGAGGCGTGCAATTTATTCATCGATGCATGCTAGCATGACAACTAGTAGGAACAATAAATTTCATATTAAGGTTATACAGGGTGCCCATTTAAATCGAGTCCAGTCGAATATCGCTGAAACTGTTGATGGTACTAAAAACTATTCCAGACAAAGTTAAACGATGTTGGGGCACACTGTCTGATGAAGATATATATTTTTCCCATGTGGATGCGTAAATGTTATATGAAGATCAGTTTTGTTTTTTAGTTTTAATGGAATGCGTATATTTTTACCACGTTTTTATTAAGTCGCTTTCTTGTTTGCCTGTCCGTCCGCTTTCCTTCCACGAAATCTTGTAATCGTATTTTAAACCACTTCCCGATGATCTGGATACTTGAAATTTTGAAACATACCTCAGAACTGGATGACAATGCAATATTAAATCGGTTTCATGTCTGTCTGTTTGTTTAATAACGAGTTAATAAGGAATAATTATTTAAATTAAAATAATTTTTTTTTAAACCACGTTTTTAAGACGGACTAAAAATAATTATTTAAATAAAAATTAAAACGAACTAAAAATAATTATTTAAATTATTTAAATAAAACAAGTAAATAATGAAACAAATTTTAATATATGGACTGAAAAGTACAATTAAGACGGATTAAAAAGTATAATTTAAAATGCACTAAAAGATATAAAATAATTATTTAATTACAAAGAAATTTGTTTTAACCACGTTTTTAAGACGGACTAAAAATAATTATTTAAATAAAAATTGAAACGAACTAAAAATAAGTAATTATTTAAATAAAAAAAAAAAAATGAAACAAATTTTAATATACGGACTAAAAAGTACAATTAAGACGGATTATAAAGTATAATTTAAAATGCACTAAAAAATATGAAATAAAATTTTGCCTAGCCTCATACAGATGTCTAACCCCATACAGGTAGTCCTGAAAATTTGTGATTGTGCATTTTTAAAGGTATGAAAATGCTTGTAAGATTTAAAACGAAAAACGTGGGGCACATGCAATAGATGCATGAATATTTCACTAAATTAGTAACAATTTTATTGCACTGGAAATGATATGGATTGTTGGGCGAGTTTTCTTACACTCTTTACTATTATCTTTCGCCCCACGTTTTTCGTTTTGAATCTTACAAGTATTTTCATACCTTTTAAAAATGCACAATCACAAATTTTCAGGACTATCTGTATGGGTTTAGACATCTGTATGAGGCTAGGGAAAATTTTGTTTCATATTTTTTAGTGCATCCTTTTTAATTATTAATTAATTATTTAATTATACTTAATTATCTTAATTAATTATACTTAAGTATACTTAATTATCTTAATTAATTACACTTAAATATACTTAATTATCCTTTTTATCCGTCTTAATTGTACTTTTTAGTACGTATATTAAAATTTGTTTCATTATTAATTGTTTTATTTAAATAATTTAAATAATTATTTTTAGTCAGTTTTAATTTTTATTTTATATTACCAAATTTCGATCGAGAAGAATTTACCTTTTATTATCGACGGCGAAACAAGTACATACAAGGGAAAAATTTCTTTGTGATCGAACCTCGCGCCGATATCATTCAATTTATTATAATACATACATACATACAGACACGATTTTATTATAACAGAGATAAGGGTTCGCAGTCTATTGATCGTGTTCTACCAATTGGAAAAAAATACTTATAATAGAGCTTATCTTCTCGGAGCGAACATGAAACGTGGAAATTGATCGTTCCAGTTTGAAATTTCCCTGTGTATATCGGCCGTATGACTTTGCCACATTCCGCTCGTATCAGTCATGTGAAAATGCAGAACGTCGCTGCTGTTTCAAAAAGAAGGATAGACACGCGGTTACATAGCCGTGCGAATGCGATTATTGCACGTCGCGGCATGCTTATTCGAAGCGTCTCGCGAAATTCCAAAGCGCTGTAGGATATATACACGCGCTCGTGAACGCGAACGCGTCATTCTTCCGCTCGCGCGAACCGCGACGTCGCAAGGCGTATTGTTCCGAATTGAAACGCGCGACGCAAACGAAGCGGCGTTCAACGCACCGTTTAATGCGATAAGTCATTATAGAATTGAGGATACGTCCAATCCATTCGTTGTACTGTTTTCAGTCCGAGCATACTAAAAATATCGCGAGAATTTTCATAAACATGGACATAATTTACAAAAAATTCAATGGGATTCTTATTGATAATTTAATGTCCTTTCATATACATATGTACAGTAGCGGACAAAAGTTTAAGACTGCTCTAAAGAACTAGTACTGCTCTAGTACTATACGATTTGAACTTTTTTGGGAAGCTAGAGCAATTAGTTTACTAAAGGATGTGAAAAGAAATTTTTTCAAAAATTGCAATTGATCGGAATTGTTGAAAAAATACTAAAAGTTGATTTTTCAACTATTTTATGTGGGCCTATATTGAAAATTTAAAAAATACGTTTTGTAGATCTGTGTCAATTAAACATATCCTGAAAAATTTCTTCAATTCGGTCGACGTTGCAATGAGCTACAAACGTTTAAAGATGGTAAAAATTGCAGATTTCCACGATTTGCGGCAATATCATCTTTACAATTGGCAATTAGTTTACTAAAGGATGTGAAAAGAAATTTTTTCAAAAATTGCAATTGATCGGAATTGTTGAAAAAATACTACAGGTTGTATTTTACAACTTCTTTATGTGGGTCTATATTGAAATTTAAAAAATACGATGTGGAGGTCTTTGTCAATAATATGCATTGTAAAAGTTTCATCAAAATAGATTAATGAGAAAAAACGACATACATTGAAAGATGTAAAATCCTTAAACGAAAATCGTGAAAATCCGCCATTTTTATCATCTTTAAACAGCTGTAGCTCATTGCAACGTAGACTGATTTCGACGAAATTTTCAGAATTTGTTTAATTGACACAGACCTGCAAAAGCTGTTTCTTAAATTTTCAATAAAAAAGTTGCAAAAACCAACTTTTAGTATTTTTTTCAACAATTCCGATCAATTGCAATTTTTGAAAAAATTTCTTTTCACATCCCATAGTAAACTAATTGCTCTAGCTTCCCAAACAAGTTCAAATAGTATAGTACAATATTAAAAAAGTTATTGTCTTCTTTAGAGCGGTCTTAAACTTTTGTCCGCTACTGTACGTTTGCTGTTTCGACATTTTCCTGATTTATAAGTAGTCATTTTAATAAAATTATTGGATTGAAATGGAAGTTCGTAGCGTCATTAAATTAAAATCTCAAACTGCAATTAAGATATTTATTCATTGGTTTGTTTAACAACATGATAAGTTATCTCAAAAATGCTAGGCAGTAATAACGTTATACATATAAAAATATCGCGAGAATTTTCTTAAACATGGACATAATTTACAAAAAATTCAATGGGACTCTTCTTGATCATTTAAATAATGTCGTTTCATATACATATGTACAGTAGCGGACAAAAGTTTAAGACCGCTCTAAAGAAGACGATACCTTTTTTAATATTGTACTATGCGATTTGAACTTTTTTGAGAAACTAGAGCAATTAGTTTACTAAAGGATGTGAAAAGAAATTTTTTCAAAAATTGCAATTGATCGGAATTGTTGAGAAAATACTAAAAGTTGATTTTTCAACTATTTTATGTGGGCCTATATTGAAAATTTAAAAAATAGGTTTTGTGGTTCTGTGTCAATTGAACATATTCTGAAAATTTCGTCAAAATTGGTCGACGTTGCAATTAGCTACAAACGTTTAAAGATGGTAAAAATTGCAGATTTTCACGACTTTCGGCAATAAATTATCTAATTTATTAAATTATTGCCGAAAATCGTGAAAATCTGCAATTTTTACCATCTTTAAATGTTTGTAGCTCATTAGCAATAAATTATTTAATTTAATTTACTTGAAAATTAAACATTTCTTCCGAACTAGAATAATTCAAATCTGTATGATTTTTTCATTTTATGGATTCGAAATTGATATAATACCTTATAAATTACTTAGATGTTTAGTAATTGGTTAGATAGCAACCAACAATGACTTCCACTATTATTTTGACATATTTAAAAAGATGATAACTTTTTTGACATATTGGGCCATACGATTTGAACTTTTTTAGAAGTACGAACAATTGGTTTGCTACACAATGTGACAAAAATTTCTGAAAAAAATTGTATGTTGTCGAAATTGCAGAGAAAGTTGTGTATCAATTTAATTAATCATGAAAATAAAAATTTCACGTATTCTGAAAATTTCATCATAATAAATCGACGTTGCAATGAGTTACAAACGTTTAGAGATGGCAGAAATTCCAGTTTTTCACGATTTTCGATCTCTAACTGCAATAAATTTAAGGATCCTTACATCTTCCTATGTCAATTACATCTTCCTATATCTTCAATATAGGCCCATACATAGAAATGTTGTAAAATGTAATTTCAAGAATTTTCTGTACAGTTCCGACAATTGCAATTTTTGAAAAAATTTCTTTTCACATCCTTTAGTAAACTAATTGCTCTAGCTTCCCAAAAAAGTTCAAATAGTATAGTACAATATTAAAAAAGTTATCGTCTTCTTTAGAGGCTACTGTACAGTTGCTGTTTCGACATTATGATTCATTTAATTGTTACAAATTATTAGAAAAAATAGTTTGTAAACTTATATTTAAATAATCTTATTTTTAACAAAAAAGTATCAATGAAAATTAATTAAAAAATATTGTTTAACAAATGCAACAAATATTGAATTACCTATAGTTACAAAAATTACTATTTTCTTATTACTCTAATGGTTCAAAAGTTATAACACAATGTCACTGAATTTCTCCATCCGGACCAGTGTGTGGCGTTGGCATTGGCCGAGCTGGAATAAATCCGCAGTAGCCGCGCTGTGATTGATCCGTGTTTTTCCTTAATAACTCCTTGACGAAGCCACAAAGGACTTTTTTCTTGAAGAAAAAAGTTAACGTGACTTCAGGTATAACTCCTTTCAAGGAAGTAATCTTTGGGACACCCTGTATATTACCATTTGTTATTCTTACTCGAAAAAAAGATGAATATAAAACTTTTTTTAGACTCAGAACTCCGTCACCGTTATGAATATTTATTTTCTTAAATATTGAAATATTGAAATGTGTTCTGTGAAGTCATCACTTTTTGTGCACCGCAAACGCAACGACACAATCATCGTGACGAAACTAAATTGCGGAACTGTTCTCGACGTAGCGGAATTGTTCGCGACATGAATTTGCAGCGAATATTTAGAACACATCTTTTCAAACCTCAGCAATTCATTTTAGAGTACCTACATATAAGTATGTCAGTGTTTAAGGATGCTCTGGGGGTATATAAAAACGCAATAAAATTTTTGAAAATTTGACAAGATATAATTCTTACTAAATTAATGCAATTACGAAAGTTTCAGTTAGATTCGCTACACCGTTTAATATTTATTTATTTATTTATTTAATGCTTTAAACCAGATTAGCAACTTAAAGTTTGCACACTTTAACACGTCTTCTTATGGAGAATTCATAAAATTCCTCATTGTGTGTAATTTCCACCATCCATGGTAATAATTAATATTTCTCGATCGTAAATTTTTATATGTATGGCGCACAGATTCGATCAATAATATTTTAATGAAAATGTCATTTGTATATGAAATGAAAATGCCATTTATCACATTATTGTTAATATCTTCAATAATTGCGTTTCTATTGTTTCCTGTAATGAATCTGTTGAATTGATTGATGTTAGTTTTCGTAACTTCTTTAAATAATTAATTATTGATCGAATCTGTGCGCCCAGAACATATATTAATTATATATTATAAAAATTTACGATCGGGAAATATGTATTAACTATTAAAAAATTTTAATTTTTAATATAATATCGCAATTGAGTATATGCGAAGGCACCGAATTTATTTGCACATCTGATATGTGTACGTATTTATATCATTAGAGGTTTATTTAATCATTAATTAGTTAATTAAACACGTTTGTTGTTTGTAAAGTTAACTACAGTTATCCAATGCAGAGTCGCCAGATTAAGACTTGTGGCCCCACTCTACCTTCCCCTTCCACGACTCCATTCCTCGACGCTTTCGCCACGAGTCGCGTGACGCATGTGAATTATATTCAAGTCCTATATTAGTCTAAATTTTTTGGATAGGTGTCATTGAAGTTGTGTTATCAATTAAGTTACTTTCAATTTTCTACAGAATGAAAACTGATTTTGGGTTTGATTTTTGAAAAGAACTTGAATGAATGCAAAAAGTGAGACTGATACTATAGAACTTGAATATAATTTTAAACAATAAGCATAATCACCTCTGATATAGTAGTGAACAAAAAAATAAGTAGTAAGTAAAAAATGTTGTGTTATCAATTAAGAGTAGAGAATAAAGACTGATTTTGGATTTGAAAAACTGATTTTGAAAACAACTTTTTGATAAACATGCATAAAGCATACATCTACTACTTAGTTTTTAATATTTTAATTTATCTGAATATCTCGCGTAGTTTTGAAGAATTTGTGCAAATACTATTTAAAAAGACAAAGAATTTTTAAAAAATGTTTGCATTAACAAAGGTAATTGGCGTTTCTAGATAATTTATACTGCGAATGATTTTGTTATTTTTCTGTTAATGTTTTTCTCTCAAATAATCCATGTCAGTGGGAGTTTGCTATCGATGAATTTAAAATCTACACCCAACTAATTAGTCCTGAGCATCATTACTAGACAGCGGATTTTATGCATTTACGACAAAAATGAGTAGATGTAATTTAAAACAATAAAAATATTAAAAGAATTTAAGAATACTGTTATATTATCTTCAATCCAGTGAACATATTAAGACAGCAAATAAATTTCTACTTCAGTCCAGATTGTGACAATTCGAGAAGAAAAAAAAATTTTGTCTAGTTATATGGAAACATTTTTGGTGTTGCACAGTGTAATTTGCAAAAGTGCTTTATAAAAAGTAATAAATGAACCGTGCACCGATCACATTAATCATTCTTTGTTAACACAAAGTGAGTTGGATTTTTCGACATAATGGTTAAAACATTTCCAGTTTCTATTAGTAATAACAATTTATAATACAATTTATAATATTATTATAAATTGTATTATAAAGTTATAGTTACTAGAACATAATAATATAAGTTATTATATATATATATATAATATAACATAATAAATATAAGTTATTATAACAATTTATAATAACAATTTAAAATAATATGTAATAAAATTGATCCTTAAACTAACCCTTAGCACTCGAATGGCGAGACTGAGAGAGGTGCCACTAAAAATTGCTGTACCATTATTCAAAATATTGTTTACATTAATATTTTTTCGCGGCGCTACTTTGTTCGATCATTATTTGACTGTACTTGGCTCTACTGTAGCAAATATGTCAAAGTGACATTATTAAATACAGTACATTAGTTATAGTACATTATTAAATACATCGGAAATAAATTTCTACTTCAGTCCAGTTTATTACAATTCAAGAAGAAAAATTATATTTTGCAGAAAGAACCGCTGTCTAATCATTACAATATGAATTATTGTAATTTCGTTTCCACTTTTACTTCGTTAATTCCGGACTAATGAAGAAGAAAGTCTGCTCTGTGAATCGTTGATGAAGCGACTTCCGCATCTCGATGTCAAGTGAGTAACACGTGTGATTTCAAGCGCATTTTCATCTAACCATCAGAGGAAATGACGCATTCCTGACAACAATTCGTGATATAACATTCGTATAGTCGTTTCTGTACCATTAATAGATTACGTAAGTTGCATACATCCTTTGTCTGCAGAAAGGTCGTAGCTACCTCAATTTCAACAATTTTGTACAATGTTCTAGAAATTTATAGACCTGACCTGACCTGACAGACGTTGTCCTGTCCAAATTTCAATAAATTTGATCGTTTTGTGAAAAGCTATTGGAAATGTGTAAACAAAATAAAAATGAGAAAAAACGTATTTCGGAGTGATTATACTATCTATTAACGATTATAAACTAACTGGCGGTTGTTGATAATGTCGATAATGCAAGTAGACGTCGATAATGTAAATTCCTATTTTGATTAAAAGCTGCAACGTTCGTTTTTCTGTTGTATTGGAATATGATTCAAAAGGCACTTTTAGTTTTTCCCGAATTTTCTATTTTTCCGGGCAACTTTTCCAATTTTTCTTTCACTTAAACCTTATTCGGATTATTACGAATATTAGGGTGTCCCTTAACAAACGAAGGAGCGATAAAATGTTAGGACGCCCTCTAATTTGATTCCTTTTCGTGTTCTAAGTAAGTGTGTAAAATATTAGCCTAATCGGATTATTCTAACTCTGCCTCAAGAAGCTTAAAGTTAGGATATTCTGTAAAATTTAAAAATATTTAGTACTTTTGTTGTTTTGAGTGAAGAACTGCTTACAATAGATAAGTATCACAATAACAGAATATAATCACACAATTTATCATTAAGTACATACATATATAACAACAGAAAGTATGTGTGTGAAAAAATTACTTCTTGGTAAGACTTTTGATATATGAGTGCAGCATCATTTCCTTGATATGTAAAACATTAAATGAGGAAACATTTGTTCGCATCATTCCACGATTATTTAATTTTAAAAGATTATTTAAAAAGACTGTAAAGAATGTAAACCTAGGGGGAATCATTAAATACATACATAACAACAGAAAGTATGTGTGTGAAAAAATTACTTCTTGGTAAGACTTTTGATATATGAGTGCAGCATCATTTCCTTGATATGTAAAACATTAAATGAGGAAACATTTGTTCGCATCATTCCACGATTATTTAATTTTAAAAGATTATTTAAAAAGACAGTAAGGAATGTAAACCTAAGGGGAATCATTAAATACATACATACATAACAACAGAAAGTATGTGTGTGAAAAAATTACTTCTTGGTAAGACTTTTGATATATGAGTGCAGCATCATTTCCTTGATATGTAAAACATTAAATGAGGAAACATTTGTTCGCATCATTCCACGATTATTTAATTTTAAAAGATTATTTAAAAAGACTGTAAAGAATGTAAACCTAGGGGGAATCATTAAATACATACATACATAACAACAGAAAGTATGTGTGTGAAAAAATTACTTCTTGGTAAGACTTTTGATATATGAGTGCAGCATCATTTCCTTGATATGTAAAACATTAAATGAGGAAACATTTGTTCGCATCATTCCACGATTATTTAATTTTAAAAGATTATTTAAAAAGACAGTAAGGAATGTAAACCTAAGGGGAATCATTAAATACATACATACATAACAACAGAAAGTATGTGTGTGAAAAAATTACTTCTTGGTAAGACTTTTGATATATGAGTGCAGCATCCTTTCCTTGATATGTAAAACTTTAAATGAGGAAACATTTGTTCGCATCCTTCAACGATTATTTAATTTTTTTTTATCACTGTCCTGAGACATATCAGCGGGAGTGTGTGTTAATTTACAATACAAATAAAGGTAGGTAATAAAAATAATATATTGGTTACGTAAATCACTCTTAAAAATCCAATTTTGAAGTTTACGAGGCGTAATTTGCATTAAGCATAAATTAAATGTTATCGGCGCGTTGGTTCGATTAATTATACATATACTTAAACACTATTTGCAAAATATCACAAAATTTTTCTCAACGCTTCGATCTGAATTTAGATCCTTTTCAAGAGATGAACAAAACATTGTGTCTGTATCGAAACCAAACAATTTTAATTTCAATTTATACAATAAAGTATAAACAACTAAAAATGCTACCTACTTGCGTAGTGTTACAAAAATATTTAAACTAATTTGCATTATTCGGAAGCATACAGCTGCACGTGTAGCTATTTTCATAAAGCTGTGACTACATGCTTCCGAATAATGCAAAATACACCTCGTGAACGTAAAAATAGGACGTTTGAGGGCGATCGCGGCCTCGATTCATCTTTTATCTAGCGCTTTTGACTACTGAAAACCCCCAGCTTTGCATTATCGAGGAATGAGAAGGCCATCCCGCACCTTGGCAATCCTGGAAATGAGTCGATAATTCTGCTGATAAGCATCGTAATAAATAGTCTAGGTTTCACGCGGAAAAGTCTGAGATTTTCAAGCCGTTCGTCCTGAATTCGCGATTTTATACATGGGAACCCTACTTTCAACCAATGTGAACAATTTTCATTTTAGCTGCAGATTCACTGTAGAATGGAACAGACGAACAGATAAATTATACAATTTATACGTCAGAGATCACTATAACAATGTGTCGGAGTGAGATAAAAGTTTTCTATATTCCACGCATGCGTGAGAACCAAAGAGTCAATAGGTTAGAAACTAACGGGGCGATAGCAATTACAGAAATTGGACAATTCTACGGTAATAGCTAAGTGGATGGCAAAGTTGGATAATGAACGAAGCTTGTCGTCACGCGAAACTCGCGTGTCGAAGAACACACCTCGATGGCCTCGATGGCCTCGATGCTATCGATCGTCATTGGTCATAGCCACGCTAAAAATCTTCGGATAATTTTATAACTTACTAGCAGCCCTAGACACGGCTTCGTGCTAAATGTGAGAAGAATTTAGATTTTTGATCTTAAGTATATTAATATATATATACAAACATCCATTTATATAGATGATAATCCTGGGGAACATTATTAATTCATTAATAACAATTTATTGTTGAAATAATAGTTCAAATAATGAATATAGACTAACGTGTCCGAACGTGTTCGAACGTGTCTGAACGTGTTTCGCGGTATAAATATGATAATCCTGGGGAACATTATTAATTCATTAATAACAATTTATTGTTGAAATAGTATTTAAAATAATTAATATAGACTTGAAAGATGCAAAGCTCGTTCGTAGGCGTGGGGGAGGGGGGTTTTTCGCAGTATGTAATATGACAGGTGCATGCTTTTCCCAGGAAGACTTGACCTTGAACGTGTCCGAACGTGTTTCGCAGTATGAATACCTCGTGTTCAAATACCTATGTATACCAATTTTCATAGCGATAGGTTCAACGGTATAGAAGTTGATATATTGCAGCGCCATCTATAGCGGCGAGTTACAAAAAAATGTGTAGCGTAAATACCTTCTCCGTGAAAAAATACATATATGTGCCAAGTTTCATGTTGATCGGTCAAAAATAAAAATTTACTTATTTATTAATATATATATATATATATATATATATATATATATATATTATTTCAGCGCGAGAGCATTGTGAGATAATAAATGCATTAATTAATGAATTATCTACATATATAAAAATGGATGTTTGTATGTATATATATATATATATATATATATATATATATATATATATATATATATATATATACAAATTAGTGTGTACGCTTAAAATACTTCTCGTAACACACGATTCTGTTATAAAAATTCTATATGATGATTTGATATATATATATATATATATATATATATATATATATATATATATATATATATTCAAAAATTTACCAGTACAACATCAAATAGAATTTTTATAACAGGATCGTGTGTTACGAGAAGTATTTTAAGCGTACACACTAATTTGTAGCCCATTCTTAAAGTTTACACTAACAATTGAAATACATTTTCGCATATAATCTAAAAAAAAGTCTATGAATTTATTGTTTCAAATTATAGGAATTTAAAATATTGTTACAATAAATTAATTTTTAGAACTGCGACATAATTTGTACATATAATATTGTATGTGTATACATATTTCTCTACTTAAGCTAGGGTGTTCCTTAACAAACGAAGGAGCGATAAAATGTTAGGACACCCTCTAATTTTATTAATTATCATGTTCTAATAAGTGTGTAAAAGATTAGCCTAATCGAATTATTCTAAACCCTGCCTCAAGAAGCTTAAAGTTTGGATATTCTGTAAAATTTAAAAATATTTAGTACTTTTGTCGCTTTGAGTGAACAACTGCTCACAATAGATAAGTATCACAATCACAGAATATAATCACGCAATTTATTTAATTAGACATAATACGTTTTTAAACCTACTTAGTGAAAATACCAAATGGTAAGATCAACAATATTGACATTCAATTTAACTAAAATCATACTTCATACAACAAATTGTACGTGTAATGTACTTACTTTAGTTAACTAATAAAAGAAAATATAATATTATATTGGAAAAGATAGCAAAATATATAGCAAAATTGCTTATTGATTAATTTTCTTTGTTTTTCTAATAATCGAACCGTAGCGCCGAAATCACCCCAATATACAGGGTGTCCCACATAAATGATAACACCTAAATATCTTTCGTATTTACAGTCCTATCAGAAAACTTCAGAGGACAAAGTGACGCTATTGCAGGGGGGCAATACAATAATGAAGAAAAAATTTTTTATGTCGTGTTTTTAAATGAAATTGTAACATAAATCGTAATATAGAGTTGTATACAATATCCTATATCGCGTTGCAGTATTCATAAATTATGAAAATTATGTTAACTAAATGCACTTTATAATGAACCACAACTAAATGCTCCTAACTACAATCGAATACTCATGTTTCCTCAAACACATTTATTATAAATAAGAAGTCATGAATAAATTGACAAAATTGCAATCTAATGTTTATTATATTGCAAACTATTTATTATAAATCGTAATATAGAGTTGTATACAATATCCTATCACGCGTTGCAGTATTCATAAATTATGAAAATTATGTTTTTAAATGAAATTGTAATGTCACCGATGTTTTTTCTAATGGAATTTTTTTGTATTTTTTTTAATGGAATATTATTATATATTTTTTTGCGATAGCAAGTCAGACAATAAAAAACTGAATTTAGTGGATACCACCTTTTTGACCTTGAAATGACCTTGAGCAAGAATAATCATGTTGAAGCCGATGAAATGTGGAAGTTTAAAACTTACGTTTTTCAGCAAAGATTGCGCGTTGTTTACGTCGGGTTGACCTTTACATATCATATCAAGGTCATTTCTAGGTCAAAAAGGTGGTATCCACTAAATTCAGTCTTTTATTGTCTATCATGCTATCGCAAAAAAATATACTATTCCATCTAAAAAACGTCGTTGAAATTGCAATTTCATTTAAAAACACGACATAAAAAATTTTTTTCTTCATTATTATATTGCCCCCCTGCAATAGCGTCACTTTGTTCTCTGAAGTTTCCTGATAGGACTGTAAATACGAAAGATATTTAGGTGTTATCATTTATGTGGGACACCCTGTATAGTATTGAATGAATTGCTTTGATTTGGTACTCATGTGGCACTCGATCAGACGATTGTGTTTGTAGACAAGCGAAGGAATTGTGTATTTTTAATTGGCCTCGAAATGCTATTAAATAAATCGATATTCTTCGAGGATTAATATCATGTTCGACATCGAATTTTAAACATAAATAGTTCGTGTATTCTTTCGGTGTGATATGTGGCTAAATGCGATATCGTAACAATAGGGAATTAAGTAATTTAGTTTAAGCAATGTTATTAAGTGGACGGAAGGCGAAGAAGTGTTAGGTATCGTCGCGTTGATTATGGCAGGCCTTTCTAATGCAGCAATTGCACCAACAGTTATGCCTTAAACAGTGAACTATGTCAAGGCTATTAAAAAAGATAAAGAAAATTACATCAAAGGAATTATTTAACTTGTGTGGAAAGAATATCGACAAAAGCAATTATTCATAGTAAGACTACGCAATCTATACGCAGATAAAAAGAGCTCAATTATAGTTATCAGTATATACGTAAGTATAGTGAAATAAATTCCTCACTTCTTTGTTATCTGAAACTGGCCTTTTTTTCACTAAAAAGATTACAAGTGGCTTGTTGTTAATTATAATCATGCGGCTTTATAATGAACCATAATTAAATTCCCTTAATTACAATCGAATACTCATGTTTCCTCAAACACGTTTATTATAAATAATAAGTCATAAATAAATTGGCAAAATTGCAATCTAATGTTTATTATATTGCAAACTATTTATCATAAATCGTAATATAGAGTTGTACACAATATCCTATAACGCGTTGCAGTATTCATAAATTATGAAAATTATGTCAACTAAATGCACTTTATAATGAACCACAACTAAATGTCCCTAATTACAATCGAATACTCATGTTTCCTCAAATACGTTTATTATAAATAAGAAGTCATAAATAAATTGGAAAAATTGCAATCTAATGTTTATTATATTGCAAACTATTTATCATAAATTGTAATATAGTGTTGTATACAATATCCTATAACGCGTTGCAGTATTCATAAATTATGAAAATTATGTTAACTAAATGCACTTTATAATGAACCACAACTAAATGCCCCTAATTACAATCGAATACTCATGTTAGCTCAAACACGTTTATTATAAATAAGAAGTCATGAATAAATTGGCAAAATTGCAATCTAATGTTTATTATATTGCAAACTATTTATCATAAATCGTAATATAGTGTTGTATACAATATCCTATAACGCGTTGCAGTATTCATAAATTATGAAAATTATGCCAACTAAATGCAACTTCACACTTCTTGAATAAACAGTTCCGGTAATTAAAAATTCATTCTAAATCGTGTGTCATTGCGAAATCCTCGAAACTTGAATCAAGTATTTATTCTGTTCCACAATATTTGTTATAAATTGTAATAAGAATAATAATAATATAATATTTTAAAATTTTAATATAATATTTTATTTTTGAAAGCATATAATAATAATAATATAATATTTTATAACCGTTTGTAATATTCACTAATTATGAAAATTATGATAACGAAAGACACTTTCTGAATAACTAGTTACCACCATTAAAAATATCAAATTAAAAATTTTCTTAAATACCATTTAAAGTCACTTCGCATTTTTTAATCTTCAGTTAATAATACATGCTTCGAATTCACAGTCTTGTTACTCTTCCATCGTCGCTTATTTTTGTTAACAGATTTAAAATTGCATAGGCGCAGCTCAACTTTCATGAGGCCACTTGATACAGCACAGTATAATCAATACAGTAAGATTGACTGAAATTAAATTTCAAATGGCCACCAATCAAACTTATTTTCCTTTACGAGAATTTTGTTCATTGCATAAATCGTCAGATTACACAAGACCAAGGAAACGTATCGAGCATCTGGTAAACAGGAAGTCGGATCGTTTAAATAAAAAAAAAAGAGAGAAGTTGGATCGTTAAGCGCATGCAGATCTTATCCAACGATTAGTGGTTGGATTCAGCTCTTGTCAGGATATTGCACCGTCAGACTGGATTGCTTCGAGGAACAGTGATTGTTGCTACAAGTTTCGCGGACGCTTCCAGCTGATCGAAACTACTTTTTGCATTTATGTCGAAAGTGAATAGGAGAATTTAATTTTATCCCTTTGACCTGGACTATTTCTATTCCCTATTCTTTTTTAAATTTTGTGGATATGAAATTAGTATAATATCTCATAGAATACCTAAAGTATATAATAGTAATTGTCTAGATACCGATGTATTTAATAATGTAAACAATATTTTGAATAATGGTACAGCAATTTTTAGTGGCACCTCTCTCAGTCTCGCCATTCGAGTGCTAAGGGTTAGTTTAAGGATCAATTTTATTACATATTATTCTAAATTGTTATTATAAATTGTTATAATAACTTATATTTATTATGTTATATTATCTATATAATATATATGTATGCAAAAATTAAATGTCGTCGGCGCGTCGTTTCGATCAATGATATACTTGTATATCAATGATATATTAGTAATAAGACGTAGTTCGCCACACGCCCACAGTGGCGCGTCGAGCAGTCCCCTCTTCGATTTGTCGGAGAAATACAACGTTGAGAATGGGGTTTCCCATTGAAGATTTTGGAATAATTCCCTCTCCCACCCTCAGGAGGTGGGGGTGGGTGGGGGGTCCAGTTTGGTATCATTGGATGTCCCCCTTCGCGACGAACAACTTTCATTGCCCACTTGTTTTGATCCGATACATTATATATAATTTAGATTTGATATGACATTATAATTTAGATTTTTGATCTTAAGTATATTAATATATATATACAAACATCCATTTATATATATATATATATATATATATATATTTATATATTTATATATTTATTTATTTATATATTTATATATTTATATATAATATAAATAATAATATATATATAAATAAATGGATGTTTGTATATATATATATACACAACATATATATACCATATATACACGTTCGAACACGTTCGGACACGTTAGTCTATATTCATTATTTGCACTATTATTTCAACAATAAATTATTATTAATGAATTAATAATGTTCCCCAGGGTTATCATCGATATAAATGGATGTTTGTGTATATATATATATATATATTAATATACTTAAGATCAAAAATCTAAATTCTTCTTACATTTAGCACGGGCGAAGCCGTGTCGGGGGCTGCTGGTCTCATACAAAATCTTAAAATTTTCTCTCATCTTTCTTTTTTAAACGTCCAAATTAGGACGTAACACACCGTTCCAAGTGGCCCTTCAAACAGTGTAACTTTGTCCTATGAAGTTTTGTACAACGAAAAGTAATGGAGATATTTGGGTGTTCTGTTTCTGCGGACCCACCCTGTATTTTGCATAAAAACTCCGCCGTTTATGTACGAGTAATTTAATTTCCTGTTTAGATGGGATCTCTTAAGCAGAGTTCTTTTTCGACTAACCACGGTTTCACTGAACGCAAAAACCAGTAGAAATATGAATGTTCCTTGTTGCATTTACAGCAGCACGAGGAAAGTGCCGCATTCGAAAGTTGCAAAGAAGCGAAAAACGAATAGCGTGACAAAATCGCGAAACAATTAATCAAAACAGAGGTAGCGTAATGCAGAACTGGGCGGTTTTCGAGCGGGTTTAGGCAAGGAAACGCGTTCCAGACAGTCCAATGAAGGCCTGCACGCGGTCGCGCAACTTGGAACTTTGCGTAATTTAGTTTTACGTAACTGCCAGTTCGGCGATGCAACGCTAAACTGCATAAATTAAGAATATTCTAAACGGTGGTTGATTAATTGATTTCTAACGAATGGTCCCAGTCATTCCTGTTAACTGCAATCAAAAATCAGCTGATTTTTAGACGTAATATCCGGTTTCTAATCCGAATTTATTGGTTCTGCAACATCTACTGCAAATTTTACTTTCAAATTGAATTATGCAATGCTGAGTTTTGACATTTTCGGAAGTGGATTTGAAAGTGTTTATTCGATTAATATGAATAAAAGATAGAAATAATTTGATTGCCACATGTTCCTTTAACCGAGCTTTTAGAAATTGCAAAATTTCAATTTTATCAATACATATAAAAGATGGAGGTAAATCGGTTGCTAAATGTCCTTTTAATCAAATTTTTATTTATTTTATCAATACACATAAACGATGGAGGTAAATCGGTTGCTAAATGTCCTTTTAATCAAATTTTTATTTATTTTATCAATACATATAAAAGATGGGGGTAAATCGGTTGCTAAATGTCCTTCTAATCAAGCTTTTAGAAATTGGAAAATTGCAGATCTTACACAATTTATTTTATCAATACATATAAACGATGTAGGTAAATCGGTTGCTAAATGTCCTTTTAATCTTTTTGGAAATTGGAAGATTTCAATTCTTAAACCATTTATTTTATCAATACATATACACGATGAAGGTAAATCGGTTGCTAAATGTCCTTTTAATCAAAATTTTATTTATTTTATCAATGCATATAAACGATGGAGGTAAATCGGTTGCTAAATGTCCTTTTAACCAAATTTTTGGAAATTGGAAAATTGCAGTTCTTAAACAATTTATTTTAACAATGCATATAAAAGATGTAGGTAAATCGGTTGCTAAATGTCCTTTTAATCAAATTTTTATTTATTTTATCAATAGATATAAACGATGGAGGTAAATCGGTTGCTAAATGTTCTTTTAATCAAATTTGTATTTATTTTATCAATACATATAAACGATGGAGGTAAATCGGTTGCTAAATGTTCTTTTAATGAAATTTGTATTTATTTTATCAATACATATAAACGATGGAGGTAAATCGGTTGCTAAATGTCCTTCTAATCAAGCTTTTAGAAATTAGAAAATTGCAGTTCTTAAACAATTAATTTTATCAATACATATAAAAGATGGAGGTAAATCGGTTGCTAAATGTCTTTCTAATCAAGCTTTTAGAAATTGGAAAATTGCAGTTCTTAAACAATTAATTTTATCAATACATATAAAAGATGGAGGTAAATCGGTTGCTAAATGTCTTTCTAATCAAGCTTTTAGAAATTGGAAAATTGCAGATCTTAAACAATTGATTTTATCAATACATATAAAAGATGGAGGTAAATCGGTTGCTAAATGTCTTTCTAATCAAGCTTTTAGAAATTGGAAAATTGCAGATCTTAAACAATTGATTTTATCAATACATATAAAAGATGGAGATAATTCGGTTGCCAAATGTTCCTTTAACCGAGCTTTTAGAAATTGCAAAATTTCAGTTCTTAAACAATTTATTTTATCGATACATATACACGATGAAGGTAAATCGGTTGCTAAATGTCCTTTTAATCAAATTTTTAGAAATTGGAAAATTGCAGTTCTTAAACAATTGATTTTATCAATACATATAAAAGATGGAGATAATTCGGTTGCCAAATGTTCCTTTAACCGAGCTTTTAGAAATTGCAAAATTTCAGTTCTTAAACAATTTATTTTATCGATACATATACACGATGGAGGTAAATCGGTTGCTAAATGTCCTTTTAATCAAATTTTTAGAAATTGGAAAATTGCAGTTCTTAAACAATTACTTTTATCAATACATATAAAAGATAGAGATAATTCGGTTGCCAAATGTTCCTTTAACCGAGCTTTTAGAAATTGCAAAATTTCAGTTCTTTAACAATTTATTTTATCAATACATAAAAGATGGAGGTAAATCGGTTGCTAAATCTTTTTGGAAATTGGAAAATTTCGGTTCTTCAACAAGTGACCGATTCTTAAACCTGATGAAGATGTTAGGTAGTTATTCATGCTACTTTCACTGTTTCATGCTTACTTACGCGTTCCTGTATGTTCTAATACTTTGCCAGTACTGCAGTAGAACAATTATCACAAAGGAGCTTTACTCATTTTTGAAACCATCCAAAACATTATAAAGAACTGTTCAAATAACTACAATAAAGTAGACTTTCTAATTTATAGAATAAAACTTTTAACGATTTCATTCAACCATTTTACAACGTATGAAAAGTCTGTAACTATTTTTTAATGTTCGTTAAATTTCTCAAGGTACTTGGTCGTGAAGAAACACACCATTTTCATTTAGAAAAATGAAATGCAGCAAAAGGAAGACGTGTCTATTCCAGGCTTTCTAGAAACTTGCAAAGTTTCAGAGCAGGAAATTTTCTTTCTGACCTAAAAACTAAGAAGTCAAGTTAACGTGCAATTTTCTTTAGTGAGTAAGAGGTACAAAGTTCATAATCTCGCTTTCTTCTTTCCAAGTTTCTTATTATTCATGGAGATTACCCTTTGAAGACAGATATAGGAGAAAGTGTGTGTTATGTGAGAGTTTGCTAGATCCAAATGATTCTTGCCATAAGAACTAAAAACTTTGAAGTTTGTGGGGCACAGAAAATGTGTAGTACAGGGTACAGGTCCCATGGAATTCGTGGAGAAAATTGTTATTTATTTTTCTCCACTAACCTATCTAGGAAATCCTGAATATAACAACTGATGTACTAATAATAATGAATATAATAATGAAGGTTCCATGAAAAAACAATTTATTTAGAACATTCACTAAAATACCTTCCATAGGATCAACACAAACAATCCTTCAGCTCTACATTATTTACATAAGTATTTCAAATAAGTCATGAGGATCTTTATGCATTTCTGGATTGCAAAAATGTTTTGCAAATACAACAGAATTTAGTACGATTTTTATTTATTTTGGACAGAAAAATATTATTACTAGACTGCTGATCTTTATGCAAAATAAAAATTAATCTGTATTGATTGCAAGGAATAGAAACCAAACAGAATATTGTTCCTTCTTACAATAATATTGAGAAATCATGTGTATTGACATCTTCAATTTTTTAAATTTTCCAACAATTTTCGATGTCATCTGCTCAATTTTGCTATTAATGCATAAACATCAGCAGTCCATTTATTACCATTTAAAATAAGATTTTATTTAGTATAGCTTTCTTAAGTTCTGTCCACAAAAATTGAGAATTGCATAAACATACACAGTGTAGTAATAATTATTTAATATCGTTGTAGTACTCTCCATTAAATAGCATTCGGTATTTATAGAAATGATTGGGAACGCTTTTAATATTGGTGAATGTATTCCTGTTGTTAGAAAAATGTTTATATTTATATGTTCCAGTTCCAGTTCAAACTGAAACTTTTACTTCCAAGAACTTGTCTTTACCGGTCCTCGCAAACACAACTTATATTAGAACATTTCATCAGAAACATTTTATAATTCATATTTTAAATAAAATCTATTGAAAAATTTAATAAAACCTATTGAGAATTTTTACACTAACTTTTTACATGTAGTATGACTTTGATCATTGTGAAAATTTGTTAAATCGAGTAAAAGGCTGCAAGTGAACATACTTTCACTTTTATCTTAATAACTATTATTTTCTATGATATTTAATGATGTTATTACAATTTCAATACGTGTTGTTATACTTTAAATGCAAATTAATCTGTCACCATCCAAGAATATAATAATTTTCTATTTTATATAATAATTTTAATATATAATAATATTCTATTCTATAATTATCTACAATAATTTTGCTATTTGTGAACAGAATTATTAAACGAATTTTAAAAAAGAAAATTAAAAATGGATACCTGATCATTGATATAAGTGTTAATTAAATGTGGATCAATTATTACTAGACTGCGGATCATTATGCAAAATTAAAATTGTCTGCATCGATTACAAGAAATGGAGGCCAAATTGAATGTCATTTCTTCCCTTGATGATTTTAATACAGGATAAATCATATATTAACATCAAATTTTTTAAATTTGTTCATTATGTTCAATTCTATCTACTAAATTATACTATAAATGCATGAAAATCCGCAGTCTACTTATTATGAAAACATTGCAAATGTGTTGATCACCAAATCACCAGATTATTACAGTACAATTATATGTATGTATGTATATGGTATTATACATATATTACTACTATTATTATTAGAATAATTATATAGCACGATTTCAACATGTATACAAACATAAATTATTAAATTTTATTGAATCATTTTATTTCACATTAAAACTTTCCATTTATAATCCAGGTATGAAAGTGCCAATAAATATTTTTAATCCATTGTAAAATTAGTTTTAAAAAAATGCCTATGTCTCTATTACTCATTTTCTGAAAATGGTTGTCTTTATAAGTAGACTGCGGATCTTTATGCAAATTAAAAATTGTCTACATCGATTACAAGAAATGAAGGCCAAATTGAATGTCATTTCTTCCCTTGATGATTTTAATAGTTTTATTTCACATTAAAAGTTTCCATTTATAATCCAGGTATGAAAGTGCCAATAAATATTTTTAATCCATTTTAAAATTAGTTTAAAAAAAATACCTGTATCTCTATTACTCATTTTCTGAAAATGATTGTCTTTATAAGTAGACTGCGGAACTTTATGCAAAATAAAAATTTCTTACCAGAATTGCAACAAACTGGAGTGAAACAGAATTTTATTTTCTTCCCTATTATGTTTAGTAGGTTGAGAATAATATAATACCCTAGTAGCACAAAATATTGTGTACACATTCATATAATACTAAAAAGAGATTCAATCTTTTTTTAATATTCAAATATTCATACAATATTTGTTTTATATTAAATAACAAATATTTTTTTTTAATATGCAGAGAATATCTATTTCATGTTACGACAAAAACATTTTTTTCTAAATATTAAATGAATCTTTATTTCATATTAGAATATTTTTTCCTAATATACAGATAATATTTATTTTAAAAATTATACTAAAAATTTAATTTTATATAAATACAATTTTAAATTATATTCATTTTATTTCTACTTAAAGAAATTATACAATTGTCAATTGCACATGCACGATCAATGATATACTCAAACACTATTTGCAAAATATCATTATAAAACGAATCTCTATTTAATATTAAAAATAGAACAGTTTTTCCTAATATAAAAATAATATTTCTATTTCATACCACGAAAAAAATATTTTTTCTCATAAAATAAATCTTTATGTAATATTAGAAATAGAAATTTTTAAGTATCTTGAAAACAAGATAATTTAATAATTTTTTGCTATGGTAATCATTTTTTACACAGAATAAACAGTGAAATCGATTAGTACAACAAAAAATACGCATTTCTACTTAAAATAATGATGCAATTGTTAATTGCACATGCACAGTTGCACAAAAAAAAATCTATGGGCCTACGAATGTAGCATTCCCCGAACCATTAATCTTTCTAACTGCATAAAAAAATTCTGTATTTTCAATAAACCCCTTTCGAAGACGAAGATAAATATTCCCTCGGGCAGTGCACAGAAAGTAGTGTTATTATATTATAGTTTCTAATTTTTGTTATAACTTTTTCGTAAATTTGAAGATTTAATCGAACGTTATCTAAATATGAGTTTCACGTTTTTTAAATATTTACTTTATGTTTTTTAAATATGTAATTTATATTCTGTGAATATTTAGCTTATATTTTCTGAACATTGAATTTACATTTCTTGTATATGTATAGAATATTCAGATCTAATATTTTTCTCATATGAAGAAGTGTGGCTTAAAAAATATTTTTTCAATATTTGAAAAAAACATTTACCCAATATTTTTGTGCTACTAGGGATGATAAAGTGTTGCTTAAAAAATATTTTTCCAATATTTGAAAAAAACAATTACCCAATATTTTTGTGCTACTAGGTAGTGTCTTTAAATTTTCCTTACATTTTTTGCTGTTTTAAATTAGACCTACCCATTTTTCTTATAAATGCATAAAATCCACATACATTGAATCTAAGCCTTCTTAGTAACAGGTAATCTGTAAATCCGGTTTGGTTTGATCTGTATATCGAAATGAGTTACGAGAAGTCACAGTGGAGCCGTGATTTTTTGTCTGGCACTTTCACTTTCCCGGTTCTGTTCCTGTAAAAACTGCAACCCATTTAATTTCAGACTGAACGGTACATCATTATTTCCCGAAAAATTCTGAAATATTGCGAACAGTACCTTATTATAGTATACCTTATACAGTATATCACGCACGGTCACACGGGTATTCAATTAAATTACCTTATAGGATCCAAGACTGACTAGCACAGGTGAGTCACGCAACATTCTCGGCCATTCTTGAATCCTGTAACTGTGAGGTGATTTAATCGAAAATCCGTCGTGTGACTCGTCCACTCCAACTGTGATTTAGCAAATGAATTTTGAATGACTGAATCCCGGGGAGAAAGTAACGTCAGATAATGTATGTTGCACAATCTGTACCAGGAACGGTTGACGCAATCATGCCGATTCTGGGAATTAGGAAATAATTATACAACTCATTCGGTTCCGTAAATGATAAAAAACAATGTTCTTCCTTCGTATAAGCGGTAAATTCTTCTCGATCGAAAATTAGTAATATAATAAATTGAATGATATCGGCGCTAGGTTCGATCATTTTTAGAAAACAACAAATGTGCAATTATTTAAACATGTTTCTAACGTTTCGATCCCAATGTGGATCTTTTTCAAAGAGACATTTAGAGAAATTTAATCTAACCAGAATCCAACCAGATTTCGGGCCAAAAGCAGGGGTTTACGCGGGAACAATTCACGTCTTCGTACGATTATATTTTGAGCTGAATGAGGGCTCATTCGAAAGGGGAAGGTTGCATGCAGTACGGTCTTCTCGATATTTTAGCAAGAAAAATCTTTTTGTGAACGAAAAAAACATTAGAATCTGATGAAACCCTGAATCATGTTCTCTGGCAGTGCAATTTATATGATGCTCAAAGATTAGTGCTTTTAAAAAAAACTATAATGTTAATTTGTATACCATTATGTTTGATTTGTTAATGTTGCTAACTATGCATACGGTATTTTTGTTCGTGTATCACCGCGAAAAGTTGTAATTAATCTTTGCTAAGATTTTCTTCAATAAAAAAAAATCTCCGGAATTTTTCTTCATTTATTTCCCCTACTTTGGACACTCATATTACTAGATATAAACATCATCTAACAAAAACATGAAGAGACCGCACTGCATGCAACCTTCCTCTTTCGACTAAGCCATCGCTCAAAATATAATCGTATGAAGACGTGAATTGTTCCCGCGTAAACCTCTGTTTTTGGCCCAAAATCTAGTTAGATTCTAGTAATGTCACGTGATTACCCTACCCCCTTAAGAGGGGTATTTCAACAATTTCCTAGTGATTTTTTCCTAAAACCTATTTTAACGTTCGAATAGTGACTCTGCTGCGCACAGTGGGGAAACTTGACCTAACTCGATTCAAACAGGAATAACTTTCGATACAAATGAGATAGAGCAATGAAATCTTTTTACATACAGCTGAAACTTCACAGAATGTGGGAAAAATAGGGTGATTATGGTAGGAATGTTTTTTAACCTCGAAAAAATTCGACAAAGTTGCGCAATTTCGAGAAAATTGTGGTTTTTTCAATACTACGCGCGGAAAAAATTTTTTTGGAACATGCTCTACATCATTTCACGTAGATTTTTTCACGCTGATTTCAAATCTAGTCTCAAAATTTTTCTACGACCGCAGCATTTTTCAAAATGTCAAATTATTGTTAAACAGTTGAACTTTTACTTTTTCAAGGTTAGGAAACATTTGTACCATAATATCCCTATTTTTCCATTACTCTATAAAGTTTCAGCTTTAATTTCATTGTTCATTGTTCATTAAACCGATAAAATCTGTATCAAAATTAAAGAACATTCGATAAAAATGAGATAGAGCAATGGGATATTATGGTACAAATGTTTCCTAACCTTGAAAAAGTAAAAGTTTAACTGTTTAACAATAATTCGACATTTTGGAAAATTCTGAGGTCGTAGAAAAATTTTGAGCCCAGATTTGAAATCAGCATGAAAAAATCTAAGCAAAATGATGTAGAGCATGTTCCAAAAAAATTTTTTCCGCGCGTGGTATTGGAAAAACCAAAATTTTCTCGAAATTGCGCAACTTTGACGAATTTTTTCGAGGTTAAAAAACATAACTACCATAATATCCCTATTTTTCCCACATTCTGTGAAGTTTCAGCTGTGTGTAAAAAAATTTTATTGCTCTATCGAAAATTATTCCTTTTTGATTCGAGTTAGGTCAAGTTTCCCCACTGTCCGGCGTCACTAAATTTGCTATACTATTAATCAAAATATTGTTTGTATTATTAAATACATCGGTGTCTAATCAATTACTATACGTTTAGGTATTCTATGAGATATTATACCAATTTCATATTCATAAAATTTAGAAAATCATAGGTCGGACGAAATGTTTAATATACGAATTAAAATAGTCTCGAGCGCAAGCGGTTAAGTTTCTTCATTGAACAATTCAATTTTTTAACAATAAAAATTATGTATTTATTACGTAGAGCGTATAAGAATTTTAGAAAGGTGGGCATGACACAGGAAAGATTGGGGAACACTACTTTAGATGATTTCATTGTGTTTCCATAGAATTGTATATCTACAGGGTGTCCCAAAACTACCCTAGGAGCCGAAAATGGGACGTTCCTTGGGTCATTTGAAGCGATAGTTTCCTTTGCAAAAATGGCGTCCGCGGCTTTGTTTAGGAGTTATTAACGAAAAACACGGACCAATCAGAGCGCAGCTATAGCGAACGGAGTCCAACTCTGCGACAGGTGTCGCCATTGGTCGACTCAGAATCAATCCGCTGTAGCCACGCTCTGATTGGTCCGTGTTTTTTTTTTAATAACTCCTAAACGAAGTCACGGACACCATTTTTGTAAAGGAAAATGTCGCTTCAAATGACTCAAGGAACCTCCCATTTTCGGCTCCTAGGGTAGTCTTGGGACACCCTGTATATTTTCGAGAGACATTCTGCGTTATAACGATAGAACAATTATATTTCTATTCATGAAAATTACAATTTTGATGTTCAGAAACTCCTATTATACCTGAAGCCAATTAACAGGCATTGTTCCCATCACTGGATGTTACAATCGTGTTTACGATAATTCCAACCAGGATGCATAATGTATCTTTCAATAATTCTCATATTTATGTAACTCTGAGGCGGAAAATGATGAGTCGTGAAAATGATACGTAGTAACGAGCAACGCAGAGAGATACCGAAGCGAATGCGAAAAATGATTAAAATCGTTACCGCGCGAACTGAAATGTACTTCAATATGCATGACGTACTGAATTTTTAATACGGATTAAAGGGGGATTCTAATGGAAGTACATTTTAGTAGAAGTTTCATCAAAATGTGCGGAAATTGTCGAGTCTCATACTGCATTGCAATACTAACGCGATTTCAACGCGTCAAGCGATGTTCGAAAACTTTACTCGTTAAAGAACAATTAGTTTTCGGAACTCGTATACATCGATTTTATTTTCACGTGCAGTTTTATTGAATATGCGACAGAAAGTTCAGACGAGTTTCATAATATCGAAAAAGTTGGTCTGGGTTGGGACTTCAGATAACTTTCAATTAGGTGAAAATAAGTAAATGTTAGTAACAAAAAATTAATTTTAATGTTGCCAATTTTGGATTTTTGAATCACATCGCTTATAGTATTTCAAATAATTATTAGAAATAGCACTACTAATTATTTATATTACCTACAACGTTTAAATAAAGAAAATTATTTATCGTACCCTGCGTATTCAAAATTGATAAGTGAAGAATTATTTATGTACATATTTTCCAAACCGATCATCTGAAACCCTTATCTAGGCAGTTGTTATAACTTTCTATCGGTAGTCTCGGACAATGTTCGTAATATTATTATGTATATTACAGTTTATAATATCTGCAATATTAACAATTTATTCATTAATGACAGAATAATTTTAATTATCGTGTCAATCTCATAACTATTGTACATCTATACAAAAGTACTTGTTATCGATGGTTTAGCTTTCATTGTTAATACCATAAGTTTAGAGGATTACTAGGCATTATTGAATTGGATCCTCCAATAAATTTATAAGGCTGAAGTTAATTATTTAATTTGATTCATAACTTATAACGTTGAAAATAAATGATTTAAAAGTAACAATTTTATATCTTAATTCTATGACCCTTCTTCAGTGAATTCAGTTTATCGATTAAACATTTAAAAATTTGTTTTTAAAACAAATTAATTCAAACTACAACTTCACAATAGTGAGAAAGTTCATATTGATGAGTGTTGACTGAAGATACCACAGTTGCTACAGTTGCTACATTCTATCTTGTATCTTCTGTATTTCTTCTATCTTCTATCTTCTATCTCTCTAACTTCTATCTTCTATCTTCTTCTATCTCTCTAACTTCTATCTTCTTCTATCTCTCTATCTTCTATCTTCTTCTATCTCTCTAACTTCTATCTTCTATCTTCTTCTATCTCTCTAACTTCTATCTTCCATCTTCCATCTTTTATCTTTTATCTTTTATCCTTTACCTTTCATCTTTTATCTTTTATCTGTTATCTGTTATCTTCTATCTTCTATCTGATAGACTATCTTCTTTTTTCTATCTTCTATCTTCTTTTAGAGGATTACTAGGCATTATTGAATTGGATCCTCCAATAAATTTATAAGGCTGAAGTTAATTATTTAATTTTATTTATAACTTATAACATTGAAAATGAATGATTTAAAAGTAACAATTTTATATCTTAATTCTATGACCCTTCAATGAATTCAGTTTATCGATTAAACATTTAAAAATTTGTTTTTAAAACAAATTAATTCAAACGACAACTTCACAGTAGTGAGAAAGTTCACATTGATGAGTGTTGACTGAAGGTAGCTACAGTTGCTACAGTAGCTACATTCTATCTTCTATCTTCTTTTAGAGGATTACTAGGCATTATTGAATTGTATCCTCCAATAAATTTATAAGACTGAAGTTAATTATTTAATTTGATTCATAACTTATAACGTTGAAAATAAATTATTTAAAAATTAACAATTTTATATCTTAATTCTATGACCTTTCTTCAATGTATTCAGTTTATCGATTAAATATTTAAAAATTTGTTTGTAAAACAACTTAATTCAAACGACAACTTCACAATAGTGAGAAAGTTCATATTGATGAGTGTCGACTGAAGGTTGCTACAGTTGCTACATAAGCTCCTGGAACTGTCATGAAAAATATTACACATCCAGGTCCAGCATTTAACACAGTAGTTCTTGAACGAGTCAATAAGTCGATTCACTTTACAGCTGTAATACAGTAAAAACTGGTAGAATCAACTTTCACGAAATTAGCCAGTACCGCGATTTCAAGAAAAGGAAATAACTATAAAACCAGCTGAAAACAGGATGCGGGCCGTTTAAATGAGCGCAGCCATGGTAAAAACAAGGGTAAAAACATAGTGTTTGGTAAAAGAACCAGTCTGATGATTTTCTTCCCTCTCCCCCGAAGTGACGTCAGAATTCTGAGATAGTCAAGTGCACGTGCTACACTAGCCTGCATCATTTGTATTTTTATCGCGCGCGCGATTTAATCTTAATAAACCCTTGCGTAGAACATGCCGGAAGTCGGACAATTTTCGCTGCTGGGAATATTCTCAGGGAATTGGAACATCAAGGAAGTAGTCATTGATCCGAACAATGACATCAGATACGAATTATGCAATATATACATATATACGTGTACAACTCGATCGGTTGAGAGGTGATACCGTCGACATCCTGATCGGTTCAATATGCGCATACAAATAAATTCTTGAAAGTCTCGGGCAAATATTGTTTCGAGGGCATTTGTAATTCATTAGGCAGTGTGGATATGCTAATCCTTTAATCGAAGAATCGAAATTAATTCATCATTCGCATGCAACTTTTACCAACTTTCCATTTTCTTACTTACCGCAGCAGAATCATTGTGAACTTAATTTTATGCATTTTTAAAAGTGTCCATGCACTTGAGATATGAAAATGATATCGGTGCTAGGTTCGATCATTTATAGAAAACAACAAATGTGCAATTATTTAAACATGTTTCTAACGTTTCGATCCCTGTGTGGATCTTTATCAAAGAGACATTTTGCGTCTGGAAAATATAAAGAGAAAACAAATGAATTTTTAATATGTTAACAATTATTTAACAACCGTGTGGATCCAAAAAAAAACAGAGAAAATAAAATTCATATATACACTTGTTGTATGAAAAGTGGACAAAAACATTTAAACAAAAATTAGATTAGAAATACCTAAGATCCATGACTATTACGTGACACTACTGAATCAGTAATGTTCATTTATGATATTTCCAATAATTAATAATTTTCCTTTTCGTTTTAGATTCTACCTAATACGTAACATCTCATTTCTTCTTTTCTTCGCAAAATATTATTTTTCTTTTTGCAGTTTCTTAATTCCTTGTTTTCATTCTTCAAACTTTACACATAATAGTATGTTTCCAATAATAATTTCCAATAATTAATAATTTTCTTTTTCGTTTTAGATTCCACCTAATACGTAACTTCTCATTCCTCGTTTTCTTCGCAAAATATTATTTTTTCTTTTTGCAGTTTCTTAAATCCTTGTTTTTATTTTTCAAACTTTACATATAATAATATGTTTCCAATAATAATTTTCTTTTTCGTTTTAAATTCTACTTAATACGTAACTTCTCATTCCTCGTTTTCTTCGCAAAATATTATTTTTTCTTTTTGCAGTTTCTTAAATCCTTGTTTTTATTTTTCAAACTTTACATATAATAATATGTTTCCAATAATAATTTTCTTTTTCGTTTTAAATTCTACTTAATACGTAACTTCTCATTTCTCGTTTTCTTCGCAAAATATTATTTTTTCTTTTTGCAGTTTCTTAAATCCTTGTTTTTATTTTTCAAACTTTATACATAATATGTAGTATGTTTCCAATAATAATTTCCAATAATTAATTATTTTCTTTTTCGTTTTAAATTCTACCTAATACGTAACTTCTCATTTCTCGTTTTCTTCGCAAAATATTATTTTTTCTTTTTGCAGTTTCTTAAATCCTTGTTTTTATTTTTTAAACTTTACACATAACAGTATGTTTCCATTAATAATTTTCTTTTTCGTTTTAAATTCTACCTAATACGTAACTTTTCATTTCTTCTTTTCTTCGCAAAATATTATTTTTTCTTTTTGCAGTTTCTTCATTCCTTGTTTTTATTTTTCAAACTTTACACATAATAGTATGTTTCCAATAATAATTTTCAATAATTAATCATTTTCTTTTTCGTTTTAGATTCTACTTAATACATAACTTCTCATTTCTCCTTCTCTTCGCAAAATATTACTTTTTCTTTTTGCTTATTTCTTAAATCCTTGTTTTTATTTTTCAAACTTTACACATCATAGTATGTTTCCCATAATAATTTCCAATAATTAATAATTTTATTTTTCGTTTTAAATTCTACCTAATACGTAACTTTTCATTTCTCGTTTTCTTCACAAAATATTATTTTTTCTTGTTGCAGTTTCTTAAATCCTTGTTTTTATTTTTCAAACTTTGCACATAATAGTATGTTTCCAATAATAATTTCCAATATTTAATAATTTTCTTTTTCGTTTTAGATTCCACCTAATACGTAACTTTTCATTTCTCCTTTTCTTCGCAAAATATTAATTTTTCCTTTTTGCAGTTTCTTAAATCCTTGTTTTTATTTTTAAACTTTACACATAATAATATGTTTAGTTTTAAAAATGGATATATTTTTTCTGTTTTTAAAAAATATTATTTTTGTTTCACAATTCCTATACCGTGTTTTGATACTTACGTGCTAATCTGAATATGTTTCGATTAAAGCTGTTTTCAAATTTGCCGCTCTATATTTTACACACCACCATTAATCGATATCGATCTAGCAATCGTCGCACGTCACTTAGATATATACTACTCCCTAATTTTTGTTTAAATGTTTGTGTCCACTTTTCATACAGCAAGTATGTACATGAATTTTATTTTCTCTGTTTTTTGCTGGAACCACACGGTTATTAAATAATTCTTATCATATTAAAAATTCATTTGTTTTCTCTTTATATTTTTCAGACGCAAAAATGTCTCTTTGAAAAAGATCTACACAGAGATCGAAACGTTAAAAACATGTTTAAATAATTGCACATTTGTTGTTTTCTATAAATGATCGAACCCAGCGCCGATATCATTCAATTAATTATATTACTAAATTTCGATCGAGAAGAGTTTAGCGTTTAATATCTGGCAACACAGTTGTGTATTTTGTAAAACGTACGGTTTCTTATCAGATTATATTAGCATAAAAAATTCATTTTTTAGCCGTGTGATGAATAATGACGTCTACGGTGCAGCTGCATATGAACATGCAATTTGCAGACGTCGATAAATAATTCACACGAATATGATAGGATTTAAGTAAAAATTGATTGGTGATTATTAATGTAGAATCAGTAATTTATACAAATGATTACTTCGATCGTCCACTGTTAATATTTCTGACGATTATAAAGAATAGATTTCTATATGAACATACAATTCGCAGACGTCGATAAATAATTTACACAAAAATGGTAGGATTTCAATAAAAGTTAATTGGTGATTAGTAATGTTACATCACGTGTTTATACAAACATTTACTTTGGTCATCCCTGTCAATATCTGACAACTATGATGACTAAATTTTTATACAAAATCGAAATTGTCCAAGACAATTCGGAAGCAAAAGTTGAAAAAGAATGCGTTTCCTCTTTTAATAATTGTAACAAATCGGACGTAATGTAACAGCATCATTAAATACTTCTACTGTCTTTATTATTTCAAATTATTATTCACTTATAGTTTTGTTCCTGACCAATTCATTATCATCATAAATGCATAAAATCCGGCATTTTTATTGGGAATGAATTTGATCGTTATTCTTTAAGTCAAAGCAAACTTACTTTGGATAATTAAATTATTCGAGTGACAATATGAAAATGTAAATACTCCCTACAACGTCATCGAAAGTATATTGATAACTAGACTACGGATCTTTACGCAATTATGAATTTGTTGGGTAAAATATAAAATAGTAAAAGATTTCAAAAATTCAAGAATGTTGTAATGTTGCTCTTAATGTAACAAAGTCGTTAAGGGATGAAATCAGTTTTTATATTACTCCTGCTTCCCACAATCAATGCAAAACATTTCTATTTTGCATAAAGATCCGCAGTCTATATGTTGCTAAAATTCCAAGATCATAAAATACGTAATAAAAATAACAAGAGCGTAGCTTCATATGAAATGCAGGTTTCATATCGAAAGTTAATTGAATCAATTTAAACTGATTTTATCGAAATAATTTCATCGTTCCTCGAACAAAATTGATATATTAACATTTTTATGAAATCCCCGAGATTATTATTTTGGGATCGTCAGCAAAATCGAAAATGTTTCAAGAGCCGCAAAATGGCTGCAGTCGAAACGTCTGCTGATATGTTTTCTGTCATTTTGCTGACGTATCCACTGTGCTAAGTTCACAGCAGGCACCGTGGGACTTTGAAGTGTGAGAAAGTATCGCTGGGTTCATTTGTCCCCTCAATTGTAGGAGTTTTTATCAAGGTTCGCAAGAAACACGTTCCTCATTGCTACCATGTAGTCACTGTGTCTGTCCCATCACGGAACAGAATATGTACGTCAGGATAAAAATTTCCTTCTGTCGATCGTAGATTGTTGCTAACAAACTTTTCACGATTTCAGCGGTTCGATCAATTGTTATTGCGAAATTTGCAAACACTAGTTGAAAATTATCACTATATCATTTTTCAACGTTTCGATCTTACTTTAGATCATTCTCAAGAAAATTAGAAAAATTGCGTCTGTAAATGAACCATCAGTATTATGTTTGTACATGAATTTAAAACAAGAAGAACCATTGTTACTTACTTGCTCAGTGTAAAAGACAACAAAATTTTTTATTATAACTTCAACGTAACCACATGCTGATGCGAGGTCAGCATCCATGATAATGAGGCAACGTTAAGACATTTGGAACAAATGTAACCCATCAACGATCGATCTATTAGCCGATCGATATTTGGCGGTAAATTCAAACCATAATTTGACGTTATAACCTTCCTTTATCTGCTCATATACCTTAAAAAATATCTATCTTTCTAATATATATCTTCATAATAGATCTAAATATATCTTTATAATACAGGGTGTCCCAAAACTAGTGAAGGAGCGGAAAATGGGAGGTTCCTTGGGTCATTTGAAGCGACATTCTCCTTTACAAAAATGACGTCCGGGGCTTTGTTTCAGAGTTATTAACGAAAAACACGGACAAATCAGAGCGCGACCCAGACGCGAGTTAGCACAGACGGCCCGACGCACAGTGGGCCAGAATCGCTCGCTAGCTGTTCATGAGCTAAAAAATGAAAGTCGTCATATCGATTTTTAACCAATGCACAGTGATTCTTAAATGTCCATTACATTCGAAAACGATAATATTAATTAAAGTTATTAAAAACTCTTGTTATAATAAGCGTTCAAAGATCAAACTTTTTCAGATACGATTTATCACCGAAAAAATTCCGTTTCTTCATGACGATGTCCTGGAAAACCTACTGAGGATTAAGTGACCACATTTTTTTTTTATGAATAATGTATATCTATGTTGAGAACGCCCCAGGAACTAAACGTTAATGTTCATAATTTATTATTTAAAAAAATGTTTAGTCAGCTAAGGAAAATTGTCATAGTCTTTCACCTTTGACAAGGAATAAGTTAAAAGTTTGGAAGAATTTGGTGCTCTAACAAAGTGGAGCATTTTCAGCAAAGTTTCCTCTAAAAGATCCCGTAAAATTCACGTCCCCCCTCGGCCCACCCCGGAAATTATGACGGTTTGAAGCGTCGCGTGACACGCGCTCAGTGATGAGTTCGATCGAAATCGTGGCCAAAATAGGAAGGAGTACGGTGGTGTGACAAAAAAATGTTTCCTACAAAAAATAATCAGTAATCTGTACTCTACAAATCTCAGTACAAAAAATTTAAAGAATTTTTTTTTTAAATAAAAAATTGAGGTCGCGTTGATTATTTATTTATCACGATATATTTTTTATTTAATAACATTATAGCTGACGTCAAGACGAATCCAACGACCTATTTATTGTGGCCTTTAAGTTTTGAAATAATGGTGAAATAGGCCTGAACAGCCAGTTTTCAATTATTATTTATTATTCACACGATTTTTCGGACATTTCCGGTGGTGTGACAAAAAAATGTTTCGTACAAAAAGTAATCAGTAGTTAGTTTTCTACAAATTCCAATATAAAAAATTTAAAGAATTTTTTTTTTTAAATAAAAAATTGAGGTCGCGTTGATTATTTATTTATCACGATATATTTTTTATTTAATAACATTATAGCTGACGTCAAAACGAATCCAACGACCTATTTATTGTGGCCTTTAAGTTTTGAAATAATGGTGAAATAGGCGTGAACAGCTACCGAGCCATTCTGGCCCACTGTGCGACGCGCCAACTGTCAATTGGCCGAACCAGAATCAATCCGCTGTATCCGCGCTCTGATTGGTCCGTGTTTTTCGTTAACAACACCTAAACAAAGTCACGAACACCATTTTTGTAAAGAAAAATGTTGCTTCAAGTGATCCAAGGAAACTCCCATTTTCGGCTCCTAGGGTAGTTTTGGGACACCCTGTATATCTAAAATATATATCTTTCTAAATAACACACCGCTGTATGTATATGTAACATAATGTAAAATTACGAAGCTACATAAGAAATTATTTAGAATATTATTATTATTTATATTAATTGTATTAATTATATTATTATTATTTAGAAGAATTATTTCTCATTTTCTTCAGAATGATCTAAAGTAAGATCGAAAGGTTGAAAAAAGATATTGTGATAATTTGCAAATATATAATATATCTAAATATATCTTTATCATATATCTAAAATATATATCTTTCTAAATTAATATTCAAGTTAATTTAACTATTTTACATACCACTGTATGTATATGTAAAATAATGCAAAATTACAAAGCTACATAAGGAATTATTTAGCAGAATGTTATTATTATTTATATTAATCGTATTAATTATATTAATTACAGTAATTATATTAATTATATTTTTATTTAGAATAATTTTTTTGAATTTCCTTGAGAATGATCTAAAGTAAGATCGAAACGTTGAAAAAAATATTGTGATAAATTGCAAATATATGATATATTTAAATATATCTTTATAATATATTTAAAATATATATCTTTTTAAATTAATATTCAAGTTAATTTAACTACTTTTCATACCGCTGTATGTATATGTAAAATAATGCAAAATTACGAAGCTACATAAGGAATTCTTTAGAAGAATGTTATTATTATTGATATTAATTGTATTAATTATATTAATTACAGTAATTATATTAATTATATTTTTATTTAGAAGAATTTTTTTGAATTTCCTTGAGAATGATCTGAAGTAAGATCGAAACGTTGAAAAAAGATATTGTGATAATTTGCAAATATATAATATATCTAAATATATCTTTATAATATATCTAAAATATATATTTTTCTAAATTAACATTCAAGTTAATTTAACTACTTTACACACAGCTGTATGTATATGTAAAATAATGAAAAATTACGAATTCACCTTTTAGAAATAAATTAGTTGAATAATGCTTCGTACATTAAAAATATTAGAAACCGTCATTTCGACGGGCCCCGTAAACCTAGTAACGTAATCTAACTTTGCAGTTTACGAAACTTGTGGGTGTTAGAAATGCATCAAGATCTAAAATCTACGTACACGGGTGGCAACATTTAATTGAAATATTTATCTTCCCGTATTTTTATATAGCATCTTCTAAACTTTGGCAGCGACATGAATAAATGAGTGCACACCCTTGTCAGTAGGGTTCGTGTAAAACAGTAGACATATCTTGAGGAGTGTCGCCCTAGCTCGGAATACATATTTAATGAAATAATGTAAAATTCATGTATGCGTGTAGAGGTCAATACCTCGCCCATACTGAATGATATACTCGCTGTAGCGAGTTGTATTTTTTAGGTGGAATTCGGGTCCTTGTACGCCCATAGCTCATCCATAAGTAAAATGGTTTCTGAACGGAATTGATAACAACGGGAAAATTTGTTAAAAAGACAATGACCATGAAACATGAAGATCTGCTAAAAACTCGATTTTCGATTTTCGGAGTAATTACAGTAACTTCCCTATGAGACGGGAAGTTAATCATGTGCCGAGTTCACTTGATGTTTGCTCGTGATGAATTTTAACGAGGAATCCGTGATAGACATCGTCCTTGTTTTAGGTTTTTGAACGAGAAAGGAACAGTGTCATTCTTACGATTAATCTGCGGATGAACATCCGCATTAGGTCATACAATCTAGTTTGATAAGAAGAAGGCCAGAAAATATTCAAAACAGAAATGAACAAACGACTTATATTTATAATAATTGCGTGAATAGAATTTTATTTCAAAACGAGTGTAATACACAATCTCTGTGAAGTACTAGACCCTGTACTTGATATTAACATTAAAATATCTTCTAAACTAATGAGTTTTTGCTATAAGTGATTTCGTACATTTATGTAGGTAATAACAAGTAACATCAAGTAATGTATCAAAAAATATATGATTCCATTCAAAAAACAAAGGTGACCTTCATATATGACCTTCGCTCGTCCATCTAGAGAAAAGGTATCTACATAGGAAAGTGTGCCCCCTGATGTCGTTCAACTTTTGTCTGAAACATTTTGTATTATCATCAACAGTTTCAGACATATTCGATTAAGTCGATTTAAACGGGACACGCTGTGTAAAAGAATTTCGTATGTAATTAAATAATTCTATAAAACCCGTCTTATCATAAGATATCCAGGATCACCCCGACTGCAGCCTTGCGAAACATCCTGACGCACTAACAAACTTTTAACGATTTCAGCGCACTGGTTCGATCAATTGTTCTTTAAACACTATTTGCAAATTATCACAAAATCTATTATCAACGTTTCGATCTTACTTTAGATCATTCTCAAGAAAATTAGAAAAAATTCTTCTAAATAATAATATAATTAATGTAATTAATATAATTAGTACAGTTAATGTAAATAATAATAATATTCCTCTAAATAATTCCTTATGTAGCTTCGTAATTTTGCATTATTTTACATATACATACAGCGGTATGTAAAGTTGTTAAACTAACTTGACTATTAATTTAGAAAGATATATATTTTAGATGTATTATAAAGATATATTTAGATATATTATAGATTTGGAAATTATCACAATATCGTTTTTCAACGTTTCGATCTTACTTTAGATCATTCTCAAGGAAATTCAAAAAAATTCTTCTAAATAATAATATAAATAATATAATTAATGTAATTAATATAATTAGTACAATTAATGTAAATAATATTAATGTTCTTCTAAATAATTCCTTATGTAGCTTCGTAATTTTACATTATTTTACATATACATACAGCGGTATGTAAAATAGTTAAATTAACATGAATGTTAATTTAGAAAGATACATATTTTAGATATATTTAGATATATTATATATTGGCAAATCATCATAATATCTTTTTTCAACGTTTCGATCTTACTTTAGATCATTCTCAAGAAAATTCAAAAAAATTCTTCTAAATACTAATATAATTAATATAATTAACGTAATTAATACAATTCATATATAAATAACAATAACATTGTTCTAAATAATTCCTTATGTAGCTTTGTAATTTTACATTATTTTACATACACATACAGCGGTATGTAAAGTAGTTAAATTAAGTTGAAGATTAATTTAGAAAGATATATATTTCAAATATATTATAAAGATATATTTAGATATATTATATGTATATTTGCAAATTATCACAATATCTTTTTTCAATGTTTCAATCTTACTTTAGATCATTCTCAAGAAAATTAGAAAAGATTCTTCTAAATAATAATAATATAATTAATACAATTAATATAAATAATAATAATATTCTAAATAATTCCTTATGTAGTTTCATAATTTTGCATTATTTTACGTATACATACAGCGGTATGTAATGTAGTTAAATTATCTTGAATGTTAATTTAGAAAGATATATATTTTATATATATTATAAAGATATATTTAGATCTATCATGAAGATATATATTAGAAAGATAGATATTTTTATGGTGTATGAGCAGATAAAGGAAGATTATAATGTCAAATTATAATTATAAATTATTTTTCCACATTCTGTAGCAAACTATATGCTCTAGCTTCCCAACAAAAATTTAAGTCGTATAGTTCAATGTTAAACCAGTTATCGGTTTTTTTAGAGCGTCCGAATATTAATGGGAGTCACTGTAGTAATAGATCTAGTGTTTCTTCTATAAAATAGTAAGTATCATTTTCAATTAGTCCTTTAGCGAATAATGATATTTTATTTAAATTTTATTTAACATTGAAAATGCATTTTCCATGGAAAAAAAACAATAAGAAATAATTTTTACCACGAAGGGATTCGAACCCGATCCCGCGGATTAACAGTTCAGTTCGCTGATGTTACGCTACGCCACTGCATGGTAAAAATCTGAACTAACCTTTACTTTTACGAAACTTTAATTGCAAATATCTCGAAAACTATTGAGCGTCTGCGCCTATAATGGAGTATTTTCGTAATCAGGGGAACGAGGTCTATAACTCTGTAAAGTCTGTATTAAATCCGTGAGGGACAGAGCGGGGGTTCTCCTTGTCAGCAAAGAAGTTTCACTTCAAAAATTACTTTTGTTTATCTAAAGTGATAAAATTAAAAATAGAAAATCATGCTGTCCAGGCACAGGGCACTTCACCTTACTCTTAAGGCTCGGTGGGTTTAGTGTTCACGTTGAACCGAAAATCGTATAAAGGCTTTTGCAATGACCCAACAGAATGATGACTGCGCGAGAGTTTACGATTGAAAAATCCATCGGCCAGCAACAATTGCAGCGAATCTCTCGGGATCCTTAAGAAGTATTACGGCAAACGTTATTATCCTCGTCATCGATTGCATTAGCCACGCGGTTGTACTTATTGTACGTGTTAGTTCATACATAGAAACCCACACGAACATGCGTCTAGGTGTCAGAGTTGGACGCACATGATTATGTACGACCTAACGGAACTCAGCGGACACTGTTTTCGAGCACAACTCGAGAGAGAGCGGAGGCCGTGGAAAACGGTTCTTCGGCGACTGGCCATAAAACGCTTTTAATTTGCACCAACGTTCGTGTACACATCGATCCTACCTGTTCTACACGCGAAAAAATTTCACGCGCGACCGTTCGCTGATCGCGCGAGAGTCCCATTGTGCCCACTTTCACAATGAGCTTGTTATCTACGCGCTGGGCGCAGTTCACCGGAACACTGTGTTTGTTTTTACACATAAACAACCCTGCGATCGCCGAATAACTTGCATTTTCTTCCCATAAAGGAATTACTCAAGTTCGACCGTTTCCAGCGTGCGCACAGTGCCACTGTCAATCATGCTTTCACACTAACAAGGGAGGATTACCCAATCGCAACACCCCGATTTTAAGGGGGTACCAGACCCTCTGATCTGGGTATTTATCAGTGTAACCAACATCCACGCTGAAAAACAGTTTGGCAACAGTGATCAACATACATTTGTATCGATCTAACGCTTCAGTTTCGCATTCATTACAGGTTTCTTTTTTTTTGTCAATATCTTTATTGCTATTAATGGAACTGAGTGGCTTCAAGTGCTTTATATTTCTGTTGTTACGAATCTACGCTGACAGTTCTCCTGTCTAAGCGCCATCTCGTTTGAGTAGCTGAACTAAAATTGGTTCCAGATTTGCTCTGGACTCTATCTGGATGAACGAAATATGGGGAAGTTGAATGCAATCACGGGAAAACATTTTTTGTCCTCATATTAGCATGTTATAAGCTGTGTGAGGGCTCATTGTAAAGAGGAAGGTTCATCATAGCCTGCTCTGCTCATAATTTAAGTCGAAAAAATCATTTTGTATTAGAAAAATACATTAGCATCTGCGGAATTTTTCTTCATTTGTTTTCCCTACTTTGGGCACTTATATTATTAGATATAAATGATGAACCTTCCTCTTTAGAATAGGCCCACACACAGCTCAGAATATGCTAGTATGAGGACAAAAAATGTTTTCCCGCAAACACTGATTTCATCAACACGACAGGGTTTGCTGGAAAACATTTTTGTCCTCATATTAGCATGTTATGAGCTGTGTGAGGGCTCATTCTAAAGAGGAAGGTTCATCATAGCCCGCTCTGCTCATAATTTAAGTCGAAAAACTTGTTTTGTATCAGAAAAATACATTAGAATCTGCGCAATTTTTCTTCATTTGTTTTTCCTACTTTGGGCACTCATATTATTAGATATAAACATAATCTATCTAAATCATGAGCAGAGCGGGCTATGATGAACCTTCCTCTTTAGAATAAGCCCACACACAGCTCAGAATATGCTAATATGAGGACAAAAAATATTTTCCCGCAAACACTGATTTCATCAACAAGACAGTGTTTACAGGAAAACATTTTTTGTCCTCATATTAGCATGTTATGAGCTGTTTGAGGGCTCATTGTAAAGAGGAAGGTTCTTCATAGCCCGCTCTGCTCATGATTTAAGTCGAAAAAATCTTTTTGTATTAGAACAATACATTAGAATCTGCGGAATTTTTCTTCATTTGTTTTCCCTACTTTGGACGCTCATATTATTAAATATAAACATAATCTATCCAAATCATGAGCAGAGCGAGCTATGATCAACCTTTCTCTTTAGAATAAGCCCACACACAGCTCAGAATATGCTAATATGAGCTGTTTGAGGGCTCATTGTAAAGAGGAAGGTTCACCATAGCCCGTTCTGCTCATGATTTAAGTCAGAAAAGCCGTTTTGTATTAGAAAAATACATGGGAACCTGAGGGTGGTTGTCTCGACTTGTTTGCCCTACTTTGAACGCTCATATTATTAAATATAAACATAATCTTGTTAAATCATGAGCAGAGCGGGCTATGATGAACCTTCCTCTTTACAATGAGCCCTCACACAGCTCGTAACATGCTTGTATAAAAACAAAAAATGGTTTCCCGTAAACACGGTTTTCACTTGTTAACTTCCCGATTCATAGGGAAGTTACTGTAATTTTTCTAGTAATGTTGTAGTAATATGCTAGTCATATCCATGGGTCTGGTACCCCCTTAAACGACTCGTACAGTGTCTTATAGTATCGAGGTGAAGTGTGTAGCACGAACCAACCACGATACAACGCGTGTCATTGAGGGATATTGTACCGGGCTGATTTATTTTTCCCGTCTGCTCTATTTTCGTTGCAAACGACTGCATGCTCCCTGAATACGCCAGGATGTACTCCAAGCCCACATCCGGATGCGCAAACGTACCGCGGTCGAGTGACAAGCGACAGACAACCACGCGTGAGCCCCGCTCTTGCCCTTGCGACGCCTGTTTTATTAGTCTGTCCGCTCAATTTTTAATGGGATATTCTCATTCAGCGAGTTAACAATATCCATTTTTTCCGTTTGTATTTCTCACAGTGTCGCATATTAACGACGCGTGCGATCTGTCTTTTCAGCATTATTCTTTAACTATATTTTCGTTACTGTATAAAGGTCGCGTCAACCCTTAACTCATTGTAATATGATTTATTTTACAGTTACAGTGAGCAAAACGTCTTTATAGTTCATGATTACCTAAAAGAAGAAAATTTGGATTTGTACGCATATGTGGTCTAATAGCTAGACAATACAGAATTTTTTATTTAATAGAATTTAGTAAAATAATGTAAATTGTACATTTCTGCCAAAATGTATAATTTCCTTGCTAAAAAATAAGGGAGGCTCTAAGAAATATTGAATGTCAAACGAAACTGGTAAATTCTTTTTGTCCATTCCATTTCTCAAACACGTACACCATTAGCATTTTTCTAGATAAATTCATGCGAAGCGACAACGTCGTAGTGGTACCATCTGAATTTTATAAACAAATTCAGTGTAAAACGATGTACAGATGTACTGTAATTTGTATTCAATTCTACAATTAATTTACGATAATGATTTACTATATTTAATTTAAATAGTTAAATAATAAGATAGTTTAAATCTCTTACTCGAAGAAAGATATTAAGTTATAATATAAATTTTTAAAATCCATGATACGCCATACATTTTATCTATAAATAAATTTTAATAGTTAAATTGATTTATGTACATGTTACCTTCTGAATAGAAATTAACAATTTAATAGTCCAGTGATCACAAAGAAAGAAATAAAAAATTAAATTAGCGGTACGCATTGCTAGTGGGGCATACAGCTCTTAATAATTTTTTTATTTATTTTGTTTGTGACTCTCCACGAGCCGCACAAAGAACTTCCCGATTCGTTAGTTGCAAGCGGTAACATTAGCATTAGTTGCATAATTAAATTAAAAAATTTTTTTTTAAATTAAAAAAAATTTTTTTTTAAATAAAAATGAAATATATATAATTACGTTTGTTTATTTGGTGGAAAATTTCCATCCTCTCGTATAAATTGCATTCTTGAATGAACTTCTTTCGAAAAAGACTAAAAAAATCTAAAAAACTACTTGACCAATATGGACCAAAATCTAATCAGCTCTAAGTTACGACGGGGCACATCGATTGCATCATCCATCATTCTGATCGCATTATTACTTTTTCAGAAAACGTTAACGAAAAATTTGATAACATAAAAACGGCCATACGCGCTCGCGCGCGCACGCACACACACACACACACACACACACACACACACATACTAACAATTTGATAAAAATAGTCTAAAATGACTTCAATAACCATGAAACGTGAAGATCTGCTAAAAAATCGATTTTCGATTTTCGGGGTAATAATTAATAATTAACAAAGAAAGAAATAAAAATAAATAATAATTTTGTTACATCACGATTCAACATTATTGTGGAGTTATCGCGCCAAGATGAAATAACAATGCTTTTGTAAACAATTGTTACTCCGATTTTATTTGAGCAGAGATAGAAAATTTGGCCGATTCGTTCGTAAATCGAATATTTTCATTTTATACTAGGAAAACGGTAAGCAACCGTGACATTATTGGCCTAGAATTCGGGACTCATGACCGCTTGCTATATTAAGCGCTTACTACAAGAAGCCTGTTCACCGAATAGTATGTATTACAAATAACTGAGATTGTCGACTTTGAAGTGTCGCCGAAGCTGCATTTACCGATGCACTAAATCTCGCCCGTTCTGCCTTAGTTTTCCTTCGCCGTCAGCAGATTTTCAAACCGTCCCGGCTTTCCAAGCCATACAGGAAAAGGCTAAGCTGGTGAAGATGCGGCTTAACGCATAAACTCGCCGTTTCACTCGTTAATTCCCTACGACACCCCTATCGCAACGATCAAAGGTTTTCCACTAATGTGGCACCAACCCTTTCCGACAGATTGTAGGCAGTTTATCCCTTCATGGGGTAAAAATAAGCTGCAAGTTTCGTTGGAAAGATTACGTTAGCCGTATATCATCCAATTAAAATTTCCACGAGCAAGTTTGAAATTTATTATACAGGGCTGAGACGGTTAAATATAACAAGCTTCTTTTTTCTGATTTGTAGCAGCCTCTCCGAAACCATTCATTTGATATAGGATGTTCTTGAGCTATACAAAAACGCAACAAAATTTTTGAAAATTTGACAAGATATATAATTAGATAAGATATTTAATTCTTACTAAATTAATGCAATTATCAAAGTTTGAGTTAGATTCACTACACCGTTTAATATTTATAGGAACTTGAAAGTTGCACATTTTAACACTATATATATATATGTATAATTTTGAACATAATTAAATACATAATTATATATACATATATATAATTATGTAATTAATTATTGATTAATAATATTATATATAATTATGTAATTAATTATTAATTAATAATATTATATATAATTATGTAATTAATTATGTAATTAAATACATAATTTTTACTATATATATGTAATTAAATACATAATTATATATAAAATAATGAATCAATAATTAATTATATATATAATTATTATATATATGTATGTAGTAAAAATTATGGATTTAATTATGTTCAAAATTTATTAGGATTCACTAAACAGTTACAGTGCAAAAAATTATAAACTGTTACAAAACTTGAAATTTATCGTGTTGTCATCTCACTAGCATGAAAATTATGTATTTAATTGTGTTCAAAATTTATTAGAATTCACTAAACACTTACATGTTAAAATTCAATTACAATTTTTTATAATTTGAAGACAATTCGATTAAAAAATAAATACAACATGAAATTCACTAATTAAACGAAACCTTTTTAAATTAATGTATTTTTTTAATGCGAAATATACTCGTGAATGGCTTTCATTGCCAATATATTGATGGATTTCGAATTTCTTGTAATTTTGTCTCTCATTGTACCTCCAGAACATCCTTAATGAAATAATATTCATACCTACTTGTAGCTAATGCCTCAGAATATATAATATAATTATTTAATCTCTTATTTAATTTAATGTTAATTTTTGTTAATTTTATAGTTATAGTTTTATTTTTATTTTATGATAGATTTACATAAAAAGATAAATTAAATGAAAAGGAAAAATGAAAATTGTAAAGGGAACGGGATCTCTTTGTAACCCGTAAGGGAACAAATAAATCATACTACTAATTATTAAATCTCTAAATTGTTGATTTCACTATGAAAATTCAATTGTCCAGATTTAGGTATCACTTTTTGACTGTCCAGACTTAGGGCACTTCACCTTATATTGGTTCGCTTCGCGATTTCCCGAACAGTTAATTCAAAAAGTAACAAAAATTGGTACGCACAATTTAAAGCAGATATATTTAAAGAATTTAAGAACATTATTCAGCTTGTGTGTGTTGGGCTCGATGCAGACTTTTTTTACTTTGCATAAAGATCCGCAATCTAGTGATCACTAGATAGATATGATAGTGATCACTAGATTATATGTATATATGTATAGAGTGTCCCAAAAAGCTGTACATCCTTGAAGAGTCTACATCCGGAGGTCATTTGAAGTAATTTTTTCCATTGCGGAAACGTTCTCTTTGTTAAGGAGCTATTAACGCAAAACACGCACCAATCAGAGCGCGGCTGCAGCGATCATATTCCGGCTCGGCCAATTGCAACGCCAGGCTTAGCGTCAGCCATTGTAGCCTCGCTCTGATTGGTCAGTGTTTTCCTTTAATATCTCCTTGACACAATCGCGGAGAACATTTTGGCAAACAAAAAGAGTTGATTCAAGTAACATCAGATATCGTACCTTTCCAGGAAGTACAACATTATTAGCACACAATAAGTAGAATTTTTCGCGGCGCCTAGGTTCGATCATTATTCACTTTGTACTTGCTCTACTTGTAGAAAATAGCAAGTACAAAATGAATAATGATCGAACCTAGGTGCCGCGAAAAATTCTAATTATCTAATATTGCGATCGAGAAAAATTATAAACTATTATAGACAATTATTATTAGGACACCTTGTATGCTACGGAATATGGAAAAATTTGTTTGCATCGATTGCAAGGTACCAGAGTCAAAGAGACATTATTATTCGTCTAATAATTTTAATAAGTTAAATTCGTTCAACCGGTTTGTATTGTTTTATACAGTGAGTGAAAAAGTATTGGCACACTCTTAAAAAGGCGATAATTTTTTAAATATTGTATTAAACGCATTTTTACAATTTTCAATATTGGCCCACATAAAGAAGTTGTAAAATGCAACTTTTAGTATTTTTGCTACAATTCTGACGAATTGCAATTTTTGACAACATTTTTTTCGCATCCTGTGGCAAACTAATTGCTCTAGCTTCCCGAAAAAATTCAAATCGTATAATACGATATTTAAAAAATTATCGCCTTTTTAAGAGTGTGCCAATACTTTCTTTACCCACTGTAAATGTTTCACCTGCGCATTTATCCGTAGCAACAAAGAAACAGAACGTGGTAAAGACAAAGTTATCAACCATGAAAATGATATGGGGCATTTAAATATCCTACGACTTTCACTATTCATTACTAGACTGCGGATCTTTATGCAAAATAAAAAATGTTTGCATTGATTGCAAGACGCAGAAGCCAAATGAAAATTTAATTCTTCTTTAGGGGGTACCAGACCCATGGATGTTACTAGAATATTACTAGAAAAACAAGTAAAAACAGTGTTTGCGGGAAACCATTGTTTGTCGTTATTCAAGCATGTTACGGACTCTGTGAGGGTTCATTCTAAAGAGCAAGGTTGATTGCAGGTCGCTCTGCTCATGATGTAACGAGATTATGTTTATATTTAATAATATGAGCGTCCACAGTAGGGGAAAAATCGAGACGATCACACTGAGGTTCCCATGTATTTTTATAATGCAAAACGATTTTTCTGACTTAAATCATGAGCCGAGCGACCTGCGATCAACCTTCCTCTGTCAAAAGAACCTTTATGCAGCTCAAACTATGATACTTAAATTTCCCCATATTTCGTTCATACAGACAGAGTCTAGAGCAAGTCTAGAACCAATTTTAGTTCAGCTACTTAACCGAGATGGCGCCTAGTCAGGAGATCTGTCAGCGGAGATTCATAATTACAAAAATATAAAGGGCTTGAAGCCGGTCGCATCCATTAATAACAATAAAGATATTGACAAAAAAACTTGTAATGATAGCGAAACTTAGTTTAATTAGCGTTAGATTGATACAAATATATGTTCATCACTGTTGCCAAACTGTTTGTCAGCGTGGAGGTTGGTTACACTGATATATACACTAGATCCATGGATCTGGTACCCTCTTAAGGTAAAAGTAATATTGTGGTGGCATGAAATCTTTTTAATAATTCCACTATTTTAAATTGTGCGCACCCATTTTTGTCGTAAATGCATAAAATCCGCAGTCTGTTTATTATTATTTTCAAAAACATAATGTATCTACATTTATTCTGTTTTATCGAATTGCACTGAATTTTCAAGCTTGGAAGAAGATTCGCTATTGTATAATTTTTCCGTCGATCGATGCATTATTCACTTTCACCTAGCCTACTTACTGTTCGTTGGCATACGTGAACGACCTATTATATAGTTTCCCGTAATATTGTACCACAGTCAGCAATCCTCGATACACGGTTATTTCAAGGGAACGCATACCATTTCGATACCGAAGACAATCAAAATGGGCGTGGGCCATTGGTCGACCGTAAAACAATTTTATTTCTTGCAAACCTCGCTGGATACAAAGCGGCTGACTTTCGCCGAAGAAACTTTCCTCGAGTCGTTAAACTATATTCTATCTTTCATCGCGGTTCGAGTTTCATTTTCTCCAAGAAATTCTTCGGAAAGTTGCATTACTTTTTGTTATAAGTAGACTGTGCATTATGCGCTTCCGATCAAAATCAACGGACCAAATACAAAACTGAACTTGTAGCCTGATAGAAGTTAGCCCCCCACTTGTTGAATTAAACAATTTCAACAGTTGTGCTGAATTGTGCTATATTGTGCTCGAATATTATAACTGTAATGTGAAAAATAAGATGAAAAATTGAGAAAAACGATTTTTTGAGCAGCCCCTCACTTTTCACTTTTTTCAATTTTCTCAATTGTGCTAACAAGGAGAGTGCAAGGCCTTCGGGTCACCGATTTAGTTGAGATTTTATATACATATTGATCTCGATCTCCCATTTACGAATATATACCATTATAGGGACAAACACTCAATAATTGTTGAGATATTTATAAACAAAGTTCTATTGCTTCTTAAATATGATATTGTAGCGAAGGTGTATAATGAATAATTTTCTGGTGCAGTTGCAAATATAAAGTATGTAAATGTAGGACAAGAAAATATGGTATGAAAATGGGAGGTTCCTTGGGTCATTTGAAGCGACATTTTCCTTTACAAAAATGTTGTCTGTGACTTTGTTTAGAAGTTATTAACTAAAAACACGGACCAATCAGAGCGCAGCTATAGCGAACGGAATCCGACTCTGTGACAGGTTCCGCGAGGCGTGGTGTCGCCATTGGTCGACTCAGAATCAATCCGCTGTAGCCGCGCTCTAATTGGTCCGTGTTTTTCGTTAATAACACCTAAACAAAGTCACGGACACCATTTTTGTAAAAGAAAATGTTGCTTCAAATGATCCAAGGAAACTCCCATTTTCGGCTCCTAGGGTACGAAGTATAATATACAGAAACAGCTTGCACATCGAATAAGTGCAGTATTAATGAAAATTTGTCTCCCTATTGTTAATCCGGCTGCATACCATACATATTCCAGCATACGTTGAAAAATTGGTGCATATGATTGTTTGTGTATTAGAGAATGTAATTTAATGTCGTTTTACCTAGTTGCAATTTCTCTTCCTTGTTCTATTAAGTAAGTGCAGTTCTGTATCATTTTTAGAAAATTTTTTATCTGTCGGTAAAAATAAACATTGCATGGTTGAACAATTTTTCAACCTATGCTGGAATATGCATGGTATATAGCCGTATTAACGGGAAAGAGACAAACTTTCCAAAACGTGAATCAAATCTGTTTTTTCATAGAAGTACAACAAAGCAAGTGCTAACGCAATAATACTGCACTTACTCGTTATGCAAGCTGTTCCTTCGCATACTTTTACGACATATTTTCTTGTCTTATATTTACTTGATTTCTTCTGTTTCCAGACGCGAGAGGGTGATTTACTATTTTCTTAATTTCGTTTGATTTATTTATAATTTATTGAAATTTTTGTTTTTTATAATTCTATAATTAAAAACCTGAATTTAGTGGATACCACCTTTTTGACCTGGAAATGACCTTGAGCAAGAATAATTATGTTGAAGTGGATGAAATGTGGAAGTTTAAAACTTACGTGTTTCAGCAAAGATTGCGCGTTGTTTACGTTGGGTTGACCTTTACATATTATATCAAGGTCATTTCAGGGTCAAAAATACTATTCCATTAAAAAAAACATCGGTGACATTGCAATTTCATTTAAAAACACGACATAATAAATTTTTTTCTTCATTATTATATTGCCCCCCTGCAATAGCGTCATTTTGTCCTCTGAAGTTTTCTGATAGGACTGTAAATACGTAAGATATTTAGGTGTTATCATTTATGTGGGGCACCCTGTATATGTATACAAAATCTCGACTAAATCAGTGACCCGAAGGCCTTGCACTCTCCTTGTAAGTTGTGCTAAGTTGTGCTAAGATTGTGCTGAAGTATTAATTTAAACAAGTCATAAATAAAGAAGTTAGAGTCAAAAAACGTTTTTGACATCTAATTAACATTTAAGTAAGAAACAGTCATCCAAACAGAATATAATCATATATCTGTGTTGTGCTAGGTTAGCACAACTCACAAGGAGAGTGCAAGGCCTTCGGGTCACCGATTTGGTTGAAATTTTGTATACTTGTAGATCTCGATCTCCCATTTACGAATATATACCATTATAGGTGCAAACACTCAATAATTGTTGAGATATTTAATAAACAATATATAGAATGAATAATGTCCTGGTCTAGTGGCACTGTACTACGCTTACACCCGGTGGGTTAGTGTTCGATCCCAGCCCGGGTAAAAATTTTTTTTTCTTTTTTATTCATATTATTTATTCACTATGTAATGTCGTCTTATTTACAAGATATTATACAATTATTATAAATTAAAGTACAAAAGTCTTAATAAATTATAAATAAATTAACCGAAATGAATAATATAGTAAATTATCCTCTCGTGTCTGGAAACGGAAGAAATAAAATAAATATAGGAAGCCAAAATATGGTATACGATAAATTTAATGATATTGTACTTACATATTTTAAATATAATATATTGTACTTACATATTTGTAATATATTGTTTATTAAATATCTCAACAATTATTGAGTGTTTGCACCTATAATGGTATATATTCGTAAATGAGAGATCGAGATCTATAAGTATACAAAATCTCAACCAAATCGGTGACCCGAAGGTTTTGCACTCTCCTTGTCATATATGCGATTTTATCCTCGGCGGACGAGTAGAAAGTCGAAAATTCATATACAGTAACCACTCGATTCTTGTCTCAGATTCGACGACTCGATTCTTGTCCATGTCTACTCACTCCACTGCCTGTCCACGCGGTGTCCCGCGCCGCAGGGCGGCGACTATTATTCTCGGCCCGGGTATATCGGTGTGAACACCACTACATTAACACAACGACTCGAATGTTCAAACATCTTAATTTTCATTATTTTTTTATGGGTCTTTCAAAACGTATTTTTGGCATTTTTCTGATTAAAACAAGACCACACACGATATAATTTCAATTGTATTTAGTGGTTTAATCGACTGCGTCGCCGGCAATTCAAAGGCCCGCGTATTCTCACAATGTGTATTGCCAATTAAAAATTATTTATTTTTCATTACTTCTTGGTTTCATTGACTTTATGGTGTAACTGTAGGATACGGAAGAGGATAGCGAGTGAGCAGGAAAGAAAAACTGTATTGTATGATCTATTCTTTAAAATACCAATGCGATTAACACATTTATTAATAACTTATTAAATGAAAATTTATCTGGTTAGGTATTCGTTTATGTAATCATTTAAATATTTTTTATTCTTTAATTCTTTGAGAACATATTTTCGAGATGTTTATTTGTTTATTTAAACATATGCTATAGCGTATGTTGAATGTATGATAAATTATAAATTATGCTTCCCACATGTAGAGTAAATATGGACCAAATTATATGGTGTTTGGTCTTGTTTTAATCAGAATATTGCTAGAAACAAGCAAATAAAAGTCTCATAAAAAAATAATGAAAAATAAAGCATTTTGAATTGGCATTACATTGTGAGAACACGTGGGCCTTTAAACCGTTGCTCTATTGTAGTCTCGCTCGGCGCGATCGAAGCGGTAGACCCAGCCGTAAATCAGAAAAACAAGTCTACATCGCGATTCTTGTCCGCTCCGCGAACAGCCCCTGGGACAAGAATCAAGTGATTACTGTAGTATCTTAAGGGCCGTGCGCAAGAGTAAAGTGCCCTTTATATCGTTGTGCTGGGGATTTCGAAAGTTGTGCTGACTTGTGCTAGGCTAGCACAACTCAGATATATAATTATATGCTGTGTGGATAACTGTTTCTTACTTAAATGTTAATTAGACGTCAAAAACGTGTTTCTTATAATATTGCACATATTCACGTAAAATATTGTTTAATATTAACAATACGAGGATTCTCTACAACAATGAGCATCTACGAAGCAATACCACTCGATTTAAACCAAAGATGACTAGAATGCAGATCTGTATGCATTTGCGGATTCAAAAAATTTTCAAAAAATGCTAGACAATAAAATTTCGCAGAATTTAGATTTTTATTTATTTCAGATGTACTGTGACGTCGTTCTTGTATATTATTTAATATTCGTGTACATTATTGTATATTCTTTGTGACGTCGCAAATTTGCAACGGCACAGTACAAAGACTACCACCATTGAAAATAACATTTTACACGATTCCACTGTTTTCAAATTTGTCTAAAAAAATTGAAAATTGCATGAACATCCGCAGTCTATTGATTACTATGATGTTATGCGCGATATGTACTTGTCCAGTCCGAGTGTCTCCTTCACGTTTTATGGTTGCTGGAAAATGGGCGTACCGTGAATAGTAATCGGTGCTTCAGCCGTTCGAGCATATTTGAACGAACATATTTTAAGTTGCTGGAACGACTTTGTGCTCGGACTCGTAAAATTAATCGACCTGTTTGAAATAATACGCAATTTCAGATTCCTTCGGTCTGAGTTTCATAAAAATGGCCCTGGTGAGGGCTGGATTAATTCCAACTCGATCCTGATGTTCGATATTAACCCTTTGTACTCGGAACTATTTTAACTCGAATATTAATCATTTCCGCCCCAGTATAAATCCATTCTGTTATTTTTCTTGTGATGAATACGAGATTAATATGGTATCTCGTAAGGTAAAGGTACCAGTAGTTGACCATGAACGAGTAATTGACCATTTCATAGAAAAACATAAAAAATAAGATTTTTATAAGCTGTACACATTTGATGAAAGTGAACCTTGGATGACTTTCCACCTGTTGGTTAAATTTCTCTAATACTATTCTCTATGAACTTGCAACGTCTACTAAGGTAAAGGTACCAGTAGTTGACCATGTACGAGTAGTTGACCATTGTATAGAAAATCATAAAAAATAAGATTTTTATAAGCTGTACACTTTTGATGAAAATGAACCTCGGGGCCATACTATCTGTTGTAACATCTACTCTGTTCCTCAGTTAAACTTCTTATGGAATTGATTTATTTTATTTCTTATTTCATTCTTTAATTTCTGGCATAAGTGGTCAACTACTAACGAATAGGATGTCAATTACTAGATTTTTTAATAAAACAACTGTTAAATGATTTTGGTTCGATCGTTAAAGACAACATAAATATTAACTAAGCAATTTTGCTAATTTTCAAAGTAATCGACGTTTCGGTCGTTGATTTTGACCATTTACAAGATTGAAATTGAATTGCGTCTGTAAGACAAACGAAAAAATTGTTTAACATAATGACATACAATATTCAAAAAAAGTAACTATTAAATGTTTAAATGTAAGGGAAAAAACCAGTTTTTCACAATTTCTTACTAGATTTTTTATTTTCAAAAGTGGTCAACTTCTGAAGCAATTACTGAATTTTTAATCATGTTTCTTAAATTTGTATAAGTAAACGTTTTTTAAAAAGTGGTCTTGGTACTTAATTTAGAAGACTTAAAGAGTGTCTTCAGGCATCGACTCTCGCTATTTGATGACAGAGTGAGTGGTTACTATTGTTCACGTGAAAAACTTCTCTTAACTGGTAAACTACTAGTACCTTTACCTTATGTTCCTCAATCATTATGGAATTTTTTTGTGGAATTTTTTTGTGGAACTTTTTATGGAATTGATTTGTTTTATTTCTTATTTCATTCTTTAATTGTAATTTGTGCTGGAAATTGTTGAAACTAGTGTTAAGGGAACCATGGATGACTTGAATTTTGACTCATGGTTCCCTTTGTCACTTTTTGTCCCCATGATGCGTAGAATACAATGCAATAACACAAAAATTTGCCCTTGAAATTCAAGGTCAAGGACAATTTTGCGGCAACTTTTTTTCACAGATCAAATACAAATAGAAACTGAATTCAACGTTATTTATTTCTGTAATGATTTTAACAAAGGGGAAATTATATATTGAACACTTTTATTTAAAAAATTTCTCAACAATTTTTATTTTCATATACTCAAGTTTGCTATAAATGCATAAAGATCCGCAATCCAGTTATCATGCACGCCGATTACGAAAACAATGTTTCGCGAAAAACGCGTTTAAAGTTCCGACAAACGAATTTCTATTTCCATAGAATTTCGAATTTTTCTCTGTAATTTTCAGAGAATATTATTGAAACACGTTACTTTCCAATAGGATACTTTCTAAAAGGTTGATTTATCCGATCCGAGAAAGTGTAATGTCCCCTTAATAAGGTGAACAATACTTTAAATAATGGTACAGCAATTTTTCGAGTGCTAAGGGTTAAATTGCATCTTCAACTCATTAGAATTTTTAAGGAAACTTTCTCTTTAACTCAAGATTGTTGCGATTGAGGTAGAAAATGTTTATTTTGCGTGACGTGTCTCAAAAATCTTATGCTTGCATCAAAGTGATTCAAGTCAAGCAGGCAATTTTTATTTTGCATAAAGATCCGCAGTCTAATGATTACACTGCAGAACCTTTCGCGAAATAATACTTGTCTTCGTCAATTGCAAAACGTAGAAGCCAAATAGAAATTTTCTTCTTTAAATAATTTTTAAATGTTTTTAAAAATTACATGTTGATATCTTCTTCTCAACTTTCTAAGGTAAAGGTACTAGTAGTTGACCAGTTAAGAGAAGTTTTACACGCGAACAATAGTAACCATTTACTCTGTCATTAAATAGCGATAGTTGATGTCTGAAGACACTCTTTAAGTCTTCTAAATTATGTACCAAGGCCACTTTTTTGAAAAAGTTTACTTATACAATTTTGAGAAACATATTTAGAAATTCAGTAATTGCTTCAGAAGTTGACCACTCATGAAAATGAAAAATCTAGTAATTGGCCTCCTATTCGTTAGTAGTTGACCAATTATACTAGAAAGAGGATTAAAGCAATAATGTTGGGAATCATTTTACTATCATTTAGTTTCAACGATTTCCAGCACATATTACAATTAAAGAATGAAATAAAAAATAAAACAAATCAATTGCATAAAAAGTTCAATTGAGGAACAGAGTAGACGTTGCAAGTTAATAGAGAATAGTATTAGAGAAATTTAACCACAGATGGTATGGCATCCGAGGTTCACTTTCATCAAAAGTGTACAGCTTATAAAAATCTTATTTTTCATGTTTTTCTATAAAATGGTCAACTACTCGTTCATGGTCAACTACTGGTACCTTTACCTTAGTGTGTTTCAAATTTCTCCTATTAATTTTCCCCAGAAAGACAAAAAATCCAAAGTTTAATGATCACAAATTAAATAATATGATCATGTGTATTTCACACTGGTGATCAATCACAATTATTAGCAAACTACTTGGATTGTTTTAAGTATTTTAGTCACTGACGTTCATCCCGCTCTAATCACTCGGAGAATCATTCGAAGAATCACCGGTAGAAATTTGATGACGTCAATCACGTTTTACTCGCGCTTGGTAAAGCTGTGTTTATTCAAGTGTCGTAGGAAATTTTGTCTCCTTTCAAGTCAGAATAAAACACGTTTGTATTATTAATAACATATCTACGAAATTATTATGTAAAACCACTTTTCAAAACATGAGGATATAAAATCAATGTTTTTTAGCTATAAAAGTTTTTTCTTAGTAAAATAACAACTGAGTATAGAAGCATGTTTTAAAATAACGTATTTTCACCAAAAATTAACATTGTCCAGGAACTGCAAGCTTGATCTGATCAAATGTAACAGTTGTACTTTTATTTCTAAAAAGTAAAGAAACATTTTCTGTTGTCATATGATGAAGAATGTAATACAACATTTTACAATATTACGTCAGACAGATTCTAGATTGTTAAATGAATTTTTGGTAATTCAAAAATGTCACTCTTGAAATTTGATAAAACAAATCATAATATGTATAATTCAAATATCCTTTAATTGATGTTAACAGACTATTTCGCTCAAATTAATTTGTCAAATTTAACGAATTTAATTATAAATACTAATTATCTATATAGAGTTTACGATACTTGTTTATGTGTTAACTATTTTTTTTTATATTTTTTAGCTGCTACGTGAAATTAGATGAAGAAACAATGCTTATCAATCAATACTATTACTATTAGTTTATCAAAAACAAAATGTTTTAATAAAAACGAAATGTCATAATTAAATATTACACATTAGCACTAAACCTACCACGAGGGGTCAAATGACCCATTTCAGATTTTATATTTGACAATTACTAACAAAGATTGTGAAGGAGTTTTCATGGAAATTGATTGAATATATTTATTGACTCCAGTATATATTATAGTAAAAATAGCACAAAATATAAATAAATTTTATTTAAATAGTTTTTCGATCGAAAAATTGATAATAAATGTAAGATGATTTCGGCGCACTGGTTCGGACAATAATAAATTTTTTTTTAATGTTTCGATCCTGATGAGGCTCATTCTCAAGAGTGAGATCTTTTGCGTCTGTAACGTAATTTACCATTAACAATATTAACAGTAATTGATAACGTGTTATTAAATGAAAGATAAACTCATTTTTCGTGCTTGCTATAGGAAAATGATAAATAAAATTTACGAAAGCTGTGCGAATTGTGTTATTGATCGAACCTGTGCGCCGAAATCATCTTACATTTATTATAAATAAATTTTATCTTGTTATTTCTATAACACCATACGCATAACTCACTTTTGATGGTCGGTAGGTTTAGTGTTAAACGGAACAAAGATTTCAAACGATATTGAGATTCGAGTAATTAATATTATAATTAATATTATAATTGATATTATGATTAATATTATAATTGATATTATGATTAATATTATAATTGATATTATGTTTAATATTATAATTGATATTATGATTAATATTATAATTGATATTATGATTAATATTATAATTGATATTATGATTAATATTATAATTGATATTATGATTAATATTATAATTGATATTATGATTCATATTATAATTGATATTATGATTCATATTATAATTGATATTATGATTAATATTATAATTGATATTATGATTCATATTATAATTGATATTATGATTAATATTATAATTGATATTATGATTAATATTATAATTGATATTATGATTAATATTATAATTGATATTATGATTAATATTATAATTGATATTATGATTAATATTATAATTGATATTATGATTAATATTATAATTGATATTATGATTAATATTATAATTGATATTATAATTAATATTATAATTGATACTATAATTAATATTATAATTGATATTATAATTAATATTATAATTGATATTATAATTAATATTATAGTAAGTTTTCTGAATATTTTTAGTAAAGCGTCATTCTAACGCTCCCGTTTTAACGAACGCGAAGGGCGATAGTAATAAAATAAAATTGAATTTGTTAGTGTCCAGTGAAGGGGAACTCCGACAATTTCTTTATAGCTTTTTTGCTTGGCCAATCTCTGTCTCTGAATTGCGAAACTCGCCTGACTTTCCCAACTGTCGAGAACGATGCCTCGTACGCTGATGCCCATTGACCTCTGTGATTTTGTGATCCAACGAGAGACCAGTATGCTTATCCGAGCAGCGATCCGACAATGATACCTTGGATTTTCGTCTAATGAAACGAATTAATTCGACAAAATTCCGTATCGTGATATATTTCTTTCGAAACAGAACATAGTCCAAGTATTAAAATTTCTTAAATCTACAAAAATTTACCATACTCTGTAATCTTGCTTATAACTTCTTAATCTTTTTTTTTTATTTTTCCCCTTTATACCTATAAATGTTTTATTAATATAAGGACATAATATTGTTTTCATGCTTAATATGTTGTAATCTTTGTGGTCGCTAATGACCTTGTTGTTAATGCGACCTGTATGAATAAATTAAAAAGAAAAAAGAGGCTACTCTCGCTAATATTTAGCCACTCAAACAGACGATAACTTTTTTTAATATTGTACCATACGACTTGAACTGTTTTAGGAAATTAAAACAATTGGTTTGCTACACAACGAGAAAAAAATATTCTAAAAACGTTGCAAATTGTCGAAATTGCAGAGAAAACTCTAAAGTTATATTTTGAAGAAAATTTAGAAAACACATTTCGCAGGGTTGTATCAATTAGAGGAGGTGCAATGGGTGACAAAAGTACAAGAAATTCGAAATCCATCAATATATTGGCAATGAAAGCCATTCACGAGTATGTTTTGCATTAAAACAAATAGATCAATTTAAAAAGCTTTTGTTTAATTAGTAAATTTCATGTTATATTTATTTTTTAATCAAATTGTCTTCATGTTATAAAAAATTGTAAATGAATTTTAACATGTAAGTGTTTTTAACATTTTAACATGTAAGTGCTTTTAACATTTTTTTAACATGCAAGTGTTTTTAACATTTTAACATGTAAACACTGTAAGTGTTTAGTGAATTCTAATAAATTTTGAACATAATTAAATACGTAATTTTTACTCTATATGTATATAAAAAAACTGGAGTTTCTAATTGCGTTTTTTCAAGGTTTAAATAGGGTTTGAAGTGGAATTTTATGACTTCTCCATAAGAATTGTGAAATTTAGCAATTTTTACCATTTCCAAATGTATGCAGCTCGTTGCAACGTCGACCAATTTCGACGAAATATTCAGAACATGTTCAATTGACACAGTTATACAAAACGTATTTTTAAAATTTTCAATATAGGCCAAATAATAAAGTTGTATAATGCAACTTCTAGTATTGCCTCTATAGTTCTGATCAATAGCAATGTTTGAAAAATTTTCATGTCACATTGTTCAGAAAACTAATTGCTCTAGCTTCCCACAAAAGTTCAAATCGTAAAGTACAGTATTAAAAAAGTTATCGTCTTTTTTAGAGCGTCCGAATATTAATCCGGTTCACTGTTGATATATCACGAAAAAGTTATCTTTCAAGGCAACACGTACAGTGGATTTACAGTGTTTGTACACTTTTTAACATAGAATAACTTTTTTGTAATTCTACCAAACGACCTGATTTTCAATGTGAAAAATTAATGGTTTTAACTTTGTTGATTAAGGTGCTATTGATTAGTTAAGATTCTACTTACATATGGAAGGCAATATTTATAATGTATATACACGTATTTATAAATATTAGACTAGGGATTCTTATGCATTTATGAAGAGATTAACTTTGTGAAATATAAAAAAATCTAAGCATGTTTTTAATTAATGGTTTTAACTTTGTTGATTAAGGTGCTATTCAATAGTTAAGATTCTACTTACATATGGAAGGCAATATTTATAATGTATATACACGTATTTATAAATATTGGACTAGGGATTCTTATGCATTTATGAAGAGATTAACTTTGTGAAATATAAAAAAATCATGTTTTTAATTTATTTTCAACGTAAAAAGACTATTTAGGGGTGAAATCAATTTTTATTCAACTACTGCTTCCCACAATTGATGTAAATATTTTTATTTTGCATAAAGATTCGCAGTCTAATAATTACAATATCAATAATTACACAAGCAGATTCGAATGTATACGTTAGTATAATTAATTAGAGACTTTATAATTTCATTTTCGTTTCAATGTCAATTGTATCCACACAAATATTATTTATGAGGTACAATTTATTTATACTGACAACGGTTCTGAAAACTATTTTGATGTGTTGAAACGTTTAACAGAAATATATTTAGATTTATATATTCGTGAGATTTTGTAGGCTTCTGCGGTTGTTAGATAAAAAAATGTTTTGCATTGGAAGTATTTCAGAAAATACTGAAACACTTTTTACGTTGCGATAAAACACAGGTAGAATGCTTCAAAGGAGTTGTCAGTACCCGTCTCGCCAGCTTATAATATAACGGTCGATTACCTTTAGTTTTCTAACAAAATTAGTGTGATACTGCTAATACTTAGAAGCAATAGTTCTAAGAACAGTATCCATAAATCATATTCTTCTCAATTGATTTTCTAGGAATGCTGCATGTTTGTAGATTCATAAACACCAGGCGATTGATTCTGTCATTCAATTATGAAGATAAGGACAGTGTCAAAGTGCGAATTCTATTATACAATGCATAACGAACGCATAAAATTGTATATTAATCGAAAGGACTCGTGACTTCTAGTATCATTCAAACTGTTTATCACGTTTCATGGAACATATTAGAACCACTTACAATTAGTTGATTAGATAGTGGGAAAGTTAATACCAGAAATAATTAGTGGACACGATAGTGGAAAAGATATGATAAAATTTTCAAAATATATTTAATTAATACATATCTACAAAATGTACTTTTTAAATTCTCAATATAGGCCCCTATAAAGAAAATGCAATAATTACTACTAGTATTTTTCCTACAATTCTGAAAAATAGTAATTTTTTCAAAAATTTGTTTCACGTTTCCGAGTTAATTAATTGCTCTAACTGGATTTAATATTGTAAACAATAGCTTCTAGTATTTTCCCTAAAATTTCGACCAATATACATTTTTTCAAGAATTCTTTTTGTTCTCGTCTTCTAGTTAACTAATTGGTCCAACTTGGTCTAATATTGTAAACAATAGCTTCTAGTATTTTCCCTGCAATTCTGAACAATTGCAATTTTTTCAAAAATTCTTTTTTCACGCCTTCACTTAACTAATTGCTCTAACTTGGTCTAATATTGTAAATAATAGCTTCTAGTATTTTCCCTAAAATTTCGACCAATATAAATTTTTTCAAAAATTTGTTTCACGTCTTCTACTTAACTAATTGCTCTAACTTGGTCTTATATTGTAAACAATAACTTCTAGTATTTTCCCTAAAATTTCCACTAATATAACTTTTTTCAAAAATTAATTATTCACGTCTTCAACTTAACTAATTGCTCTAACTTGGCCTAATATTGTAAACAATAGCTTCTAGTAATTTCCCTACAGTTCCGAACAATTGCATTTTTTTCAAAAATTTGTTTCACGTTTCCGAGTTAATTAATTGCTCTAACTTGGTCTAATATTGTAAAAAATAATTTCTAGTATTTTCCCTAAAATTTCGACCAATTAAATTTTTTCAAAAATTCTTTTTTCGTGTCTTGTAGTTAACTAATTGCTCTAACTTCTCAAAGAAATCAAAACCGTATAGTCCAATAATAAAAAAAGTTGTCGTCCTCTTAAAATTGTCCGAATATCACAGTGCATCGCTGTATTTAAATATATCAAGAACAATGCTTTGTAAACCCTTTCTTATGATGTTTCCCAGATAATGTTCAAGTTATTAATATTAATATAATAAATTTCTATTTAACTTCTATTCGTTGCAATTGAGATAGATAATCTTTAATTTATATAAATATCCACCGTCCAATGATAAGTGTAGATATTGTATCTGGGACATTCATGTAAGTCAGGGTAAGAGATTATTTGTAGTTTTACGGAAAATAATGGATAATTGTGCCATATATAGGAATGTGATCGTGTGTAATGCTGAGTTGAAGTAACAAATAATGTAATTTCTTAAGAACAGTTATTTTAAAAACGAGGAAATAGCGAAACGCGATAATATTAACACCAACATGAATACAAATCTTCCGTATACTCAAAAACTTAAATAATTATGTATTATACATAAATACATAATTATGTATTTATCTCATTTGTGCTAATAATATTATGCTATTCCTGCGACAGAATAGTACTGTTAACACGATTTTTAAGACATTTCCTACGATTTGCCAAGAAAAATGTTGCCAACAAAAGTTGATCGGTACTTGCATATCTATAAATTTCAAAATACAAAACTTAAAAAGAAATTTTACATGCAACTGAAATTTTATGTTTTAATGATAAGAGTTACTGTTATAACATAAAAATATCAACTTTTGGTTGTATAATAAGAAATTTTACTTGAAAGTTTCAACAATATTGTCAATAGTTTGGTTTATTACATTACGGAGTAGAGCTATGAGCGCGCCAAACGGTCGCAAAATTTCACAAAAATGAGTCACCCAAAAGATGACTACAAAGAACTTTTAGAATTAGCAATAATTTTTCTTGGGGGGATTCCTTTGGGTGGCATTTCATTCAAAATGCCTGGCGCATTTCACCATGCGAGGTGGATGGCTAAAATAATATACACTTTAAAAATATTTATTTTTCGAAACGAATTTCCTCTCAACCAGGAAGAGTATAGTAGCATTAGAGATACATGTGTAGTTCTAATTAACATTTATATTGAGCCGTGGATTTTGACCCCAATGGCTGCTATGGCGTCACGTGTAGATATAGAATTCATCAAAAATATAATTTATTACAAAAATGTTAACGAAAAAATAAGCGATGTGGCATTAAAAAAAATTGTGAACCGTTTATGGTACTTGTCACCGGAGAATGCGGCGCTATCGTTTTTTGATAAAAAAGTTTCAGTAGAAACAAAAAGATCGATGGTGCAAGCACTACAAAATGTAAACGATAATAATAATTATAAGAGATACATGACAACGACTATGGAAATGAAAAATCTTCCGAATTTGGAAATACAACATTTCGTATCATCTGAATCAAATAATTTTTTCAAACGGTTCAATATAAATTCAGATTTTCTTTTAATTGATCCAGCACTATGGGAAACTAATAACAATTATACCGAAGCGATAGGTATTATAACAAAATTAGAAGTTGTGAATGACGTTGCAGAAAGAGCAATAAAATTAATGAAAGATTATAATTTAACGTTATGCAAAAACGAAGAAGAAAAACAATTCATATTACAAATTGTAACCGATTATAGGGAAAAATACCCAAAAATTGATAAAACAACATCAAGTACAGATTTTTAAAAATTATTTATACTCTTATTATAATTAGGCCTATGAATAAAATATTTAATTATAAGTATTTAACTGTCTTCTTCTACTTTTCCTTATATTAATATGAGATCAAATTTTATATTTAAAAAATAAATATTAAAAATTTTGCTTAAACAAATTCATTAAACAATTTAATTTTTGCTTTGATATAACAAGAATATTCCATTAAAATAGTGTTTAATGACCAGTGGGATTGAAAAAATGTGTACTTTTTCATTTTTCGCAAAATTAAAATTTTCTGCATAAACAAACTCGTTGCGATACGTCTTCCCTTTGCCCGATCGACTTGAAATTTACAGGGAATTAGTTTTTTACCGAGTAGAACAGATTGCAAGGGTCGCATCAAATGAATTTTTAAAAAAATTTTGCACAAGAGCAACTAAGGTCCACCCTAATATACATACAAATGTAATTTTTCAATTTTTCAGCGTAAACTGACAGATTCAACTAAATACGATAAAAAAATAAAGACAAAGATCTATCTATGGTATTTTACAGCGTACAATGAGCGTTTATGAGTTAAACAGTTCCTTCAAATAATTCCTTAGTAAGTATTTACTTTACGATAGCGAATGCAAACATGCAGGATGTGAGAAATGCCGCGATTTTCGCGAGCGCGGTGGCCATTTTTTCGTAAGTCATTTCTAAAATACGGAATCGGACGTAAGGTGAATTGCCATAAGTCTGGACAGTCCAAAAATGATACCTAAATCTGGACAATTGAATTTTTATAGTAAAAGCAATAATTGAGAGATTCAATAATTATATTATATATTCTGAGGCCTTAGCTACAAGTAGGTGTGAATATTATTTTATTAAGACATCAATTGAAATTTAAAAATAAATTCAAAGTTCATCTGAAAACAGTATACAAAATTGTCTATTTACATGCGAATCATGTGCATTTATAGTTCGAACTTTTGTTAGAAAAGAAGATATAATTTCAGCCCTCAAACAAAAACTATTTATCACGCATAATAATATTGATATTTTAAAATAAATTGGCAATCAAACTTATCGTAAATAATAATTATTAATCCAAATATTAGATGTCCAAGTTTAGGACTGTTTTGAAATATAAGTATTCCATACCGGGACGCGATGACAGTAGCTGTCCCACTCTAAGCTTATACACAATGTGCATACGCCTAAAACCGGACACGTGTTTGCGACTAAAATCAACCCGTTGTTTGCAAATTATTTAAATAAATGTACGTATAATTAGTCTTCTATTAGCTTGTATAACGTATGTATAGAAAATGTGTACCGCCTGTGACGTGAATAATACTTAATTTTTTATGTTAATAACAAGAGAGAAACAAAATTAAAAAAGAACTAGAACAATAATAATTTACATGAAAAAAGAAAGATAATTACACAACAATTTAAAGATATAAAGTTAAAAATCAATGATGAATCTAAAAAAATAAGGTCTGGAATTAAAGAAGAGAAAGCAAAATTGTGCATTCAATTAGAGAATATGGAGAACGAAGGAGTATTGTCTATTGAAATGCTTGCTTTGCAACAGAAAACGAGAATTGAATATAGAATAATAATGTTTTCATACCATATGTATATCATTAAAGATTTAATAAAAATCGGAGGCATTCTCAAGGAATACCCCCACTTCTCCCGGCCGTGCGTCTCGCTCCCGGCAGCGGTCATAGTGCTCGGAGCACTATAGTGTCTGTTATACAGATTATACATAATTTCAATTTATCCCGGTATAGGCTTTACTTCTATCAAGGTACTAGCTTAGATTGGATTTAATATGTCCAACTATAGGTTTGAATTATTCTTGTTAATACGAATAAAATATTAATCTGAACAATAATTTTGGTGCTTTAAATTACTTTACAAATTCTGAATTTTATGATACTATTCTTAAAAAATTGTTTTTGTTTATCTAAAGTGATAAAATTAACAGTAGCAAAAAATGCTGTCCAGGCATAGGGTATTTCACCTTAGTCGGACCCAATTTTTCTTGCATCTTAATCAGAAAACTTCAGAGAATGCAATGGCACAGAAATGAACGCAGGGACTCACGCCGTAGTATGTCAAAATCATTACCAAAGTTTTAAAATCGTCAAGAAAGTGACTCTTCGTTGTTTATCTTTAAATATTAACTATTACACAAATGTATATAGTACAAAAGTAAATTTCTTCTAAAAGTATACCCTATACGTAGCTAAAAAAACTTCTTGTAAAACAAAAATCTGTTAGTGTATGTAAACAAGGTAAAACTTACTAATAGGTGAATTCGTTGAGAAATGAAAGCGGTTAACGAAACTTCAAACTTTCGACAAATTTCAGTGCTTAACGGATACATGAATGGGAAAACGAACGATGAGAGATCGTTCCTCAGACATTCAACTAACTCAAACCACAAAAATTTTACAATTTGTGTAAAGTTTGAAAAATTGAATTGTGACCGCTGAAATCGCAAAAATATCCCACCGTGCGACGGTCCGTTACCTTGAGACGGAAAGGGTTAAACCCGAGCAAAGAATCGACAGGTAAACAGACCGTTCCAGATCGGAGTGAATGTGATCACCGCCACCGTGTCTCGAGTGTGACACTCTCGCGCATGCACGGAATCGTTGGCAGAAAGGCATTCGACTAACACGTCCTAGATTCATACGATTATTCGTCGCCATTCCACTCACCTCAGCGAGCAGCGTCAAGAAAAGAAGCAGAGTGCCGTAAAAGGTGAAATTCGGCTTCGGGTGAACGACAGCCGTGCTGCTCTTCATCCTTAACGAAGTCATGAAACAACGGATATGCAACGAATTTCATCCACCGCAGCCTCCTTCCCCGATATCTTCTCCCTCTTTCTCTTCAGTTCTGGTCTACTTGCTCGGGCCAAGACCTGCCGGCACTTTTCCGTGAGCAGGAACGCGGCTACGAAGTCCCTCGATCGATCGACGACACTGAAATTCCCTCGGTCTTGCCTGTTATCACGAGAAATCATGTATCCTGGCCTGGACACCTTGCGACAACACCTGTTCGCCCGACTGACAGGTAGCACGCTGTCGATAACAGCAGCAGCAGCGAGTTCGAAGTACGGCAGAAGGAACGACAACTGCCATATCCATCCGCAACCCTGACGACTGTTAATACTGGCTGGCTGGTTGGCTATGGAACGCTGGCTTCCTCTTCTTCTTCGTCCACTTGTTTCGCGTGTTCTCTGCGTCGTGTCACCGTCGTGTCACAAACCAACTGCCCGTCACCTTTGATCTCCGGCCGAGTCTTTCGCGTTACTCCTAATCGAGCGGTTCGGTAACTGAACGGTGATCACGTGGTCCTCTTTTTTCTCGTTCGTCTGGTTCCTCCTTCCGTCATGACTGCGAAAGCTGGTTCAGCACGGGTACTTTCGTCGACAACTTTTAGTTCGTCCCTCCTAGTTTTCAGTCTAGAAAGTTGCAGACACGGTCGACATACCGTCGATCGACCGTCGAATTCGATCTACCAGCAACTGTCAGCGACAGGCATGTCCGACGTTGTGGTCTTCCTGTTAATTTTGGAATCTAGAAAGGAAATACTCTCGGCCTTGGATAGAGACACTTCTCGCGGAACGTACTGCTCGGGACACTTGGAATGGGATAACGACCGGGAGGGATGCCACCCTCCAGACGCAGACGAGACAACGGCGACCTAACGAACCCGGCGACATGTAACTTGTAAATAACACCTGTGCACGCTCGTCTGTGTACCGTGTTTCCCTTAGAATCCGATAAATGCTATGAACTATTCTCTGGAATGTGAACGGCCTGCGTTAACGACGTCGTCGACGACGCGAATAGAAAATAGTATGGAACGTGAGAAGTATTAGAATCAGTTCCATCCGCGTTTCGGTCCCTGGGGGTCCCTCCGCTCCGAGCTCCGTCTCCTCACTGTCAAACTATCTGGCGAAACGCAACTGGCACACTCGACGCTCCACCGTCAAGGTGATACACCACCAACCGCGAAACCGAGCATATCAGTTCAGGCTAAAAGCAACTGGCCGATTGACAGGGACGAGTTCTCATTGTTTCGATCACTTTTTGGTTCCGACGTGGAGGCCACACCTGCGGGATCAATATGTCAAGGTACCATTCGGAGTACGATCACGGAACCGAAGAAAACCACTGAGCACAATTTCGGAGCACGAAATTTTCATCGAGTCGAGTACTCTTGTTAGCAGCACGCGCGTTGTCCTAGAAACGGCGGAGATACCATTTCGGAAACAGGGACATGTACCGTCACTGAACGGGGAAACCCATGGAAAACACACGGGGTTATCCTTTGTCCACGGATCGGTACATCCTGAGCCCCGTTCTCTTGTTGGAACGGAGTCTAACAGCGGCTGGAAGATGCACGCGCGAATAAAATGGTTTGCTACGAGAACGAAGAACGAGGGGCAAACACGTAGAATCAACAATGGAAAATCCGATGTTTCGTCCGGCGAGAGGTGCACTCGATCAACTGGCGCGCTTTCATGACGCCTCTCCCGGTGCAGGCACGGGCAACGGGACCTCGGCACTTAAACTCGTGGCTTGCCGAACCAGCAGCAGCTAAATCGCTTGCCTTGCCTCGTCCCTAGCCTCTCCCACCGTAGCTCGGCTAACCTGACTGCCTTTCCATTCCATTCTGATCTCCCTTCTCTCTCCATCCACCGAATTACTGGCTGCCCAGGCCGAATACCCGGCGCAGCCGCCACCACCACCACCATGCCTTCCCTACCATCATCTAGCTACGACTACTCCCACCACCAAGTACATTCCCTGCTACTGCCTGCTACGAACTCCTCGCTTCGCTCCTTCCTCCCTCGCTGGTCATCGAGCTAGAGTCTATGTAACCCACGGATAGATCCGGCAGACATACCGTACACGTACAGGCCTGGTGTCAGGAGCGTAACAAACTGTACCTTCCTGGGGAGACATTTCGTATATCTTGGTGGTTCTATCGCAGAATCTGATATCAAATTATTTTTTACAGCTGCTGTATTCTTAAGTTGCGGTCGTCATCATCAGACTTACACGTTATAGAAAGCAATTGTTTGGAAAATAATCAAGATTATCTTGTTTGACTATGTGTCAGTCGAAATAAGCAGCTGTTGATTTATTTGAACAGCAAAATTATCTTAGAAAATTGTTTCACTTTAAATTCAAATGATTTTTCGTACTCTATAATTTTGTATATCTTGGTGGCTGTATCGCAGAATCTCATATCAAACTATTTTTTACAGCTGCTGTATTCTTAAGTTTCGAGCGTAATCATGAGACTTACACGTTAAAGAAAGCAATTGTTTGGAAAATAATCAAGATTATCTTGTTTGACTATGTGTCAGTCGAAATAAGCAGCTGTTGATTTATTTGAACAACCAAATTATCTCAGAAAATTGTTTCACTTGAAATTCAAATGATTTTTCGTACTCTATAATTTTGTATATCTTGGTGGCTGTATCGCAGAATCTGATATCAAACTATTTTTTACAGCTGCTGTATTCTTAAGTTTCGAGCGTAATCATGAGACTTACACGTTATAGAAAGCAATTGTTTGGAAAATAATCAAGATTATCTTTTTTTTCATATTAAGGTTTAACGTCGCATCAACGTCTAGGTCATTAGCAAAGAACTATTGTGAAGATTATCTTGTTTGACTATGTGTCAGTCGAAATAAGCAGCTGTTAATTTATTTGAACAGCCAAATTATCTTAGAAAATTGTTTCACTTTAAATTCAAATGATTTTTCGTACTCTGCAAAATTGTAGTTATTTCGTTATTATTTCGTTAACTTTTGATCATTCAACTACAAACATTAGCATATCTAAATTTAGTGATTCATTTACTTCCATGAATAACCTTACCTTGAGTTGAAATTATTTTATATTTTATTTGTACAATGTAATTGATGTGAAAAATATTAAATTAAAATATTATTTGATTTAAACACCAAATGAAAATTAGTTTCTTATGTTGATGTGAAAAATATTTAAATAAAATATTATTTGATTTAAACACCAAATGAAAATTAGTTTCTTATGTTGTTTGTAAAATAGAAGAAGTATAAAGTATTTTAAGCTGTTGATTTATTTGAACAGCCAAATTATTTCAGAAAATTGTTTTCACTTGAAATTTAAATTATTTTTCATACTCTGCAAAATGTTAGTTATTTCGTTATTATAAACATTGATCATTAAACTACAAACATTAGCATATCTAAATTTAGTGATTCATTTACTTCCAACCTTACCTAGAGGTGAAATTATTTTATATTACATTTGTACAATGTAAGTAATTGATGTGAAAAATATTTAAATTAAATATTATTTGATTTAAACAAAAATGAAAATTAGTTTCCTATGTTGATGTGAAAAATATTTAAATAAAATATTATTTGATTTAAACACCAAATGAAGATTAGTTTCTTATGTTGTTTGTAAAATAGAAGAAGTATAAAGATTTATTTGAACAGCCAAATTATCTCTGAAAATTGTTTCACTTGAAATTTAAATGATTTCTCGTACTCTGCAAAATTGTAGTTATTTCGTTATTATAACTTTTGATCATTAAACTACAAACATTAGCATATCTAAATTTAGTGATTCATTTACTTCCAACCTTACCTTGAGGTGAAATTATTTTATATTTTATTTGTACAATGTAATTGATGTGAAAAATATTTAAATAAAATATTATTTGATTTAAACAACAAATGAAAATTAGTTTCTTATGTTGTTTGTAAAATAGAAGAAGTATTAAGTATTTTAAATAATTCGGTGTTTTTATCTTATTTCGAATAAAATGTGCCCAAGTCTCGTAATTATATCATGTACAACTATATATTCGTATCAATAATGAAGTCAAACATAACATAAGTCCAATTTGCATTTATACGTACAGTCCTAACGAAAAAGAACGTAGCATTTAGAATCTGGAACTTGTTGGGGGATCTATCACAGAATCTGGTGTAAAAATATTTTTCACTGTACTCAAACTTGAATAGAATTTTCATGTGTTTTATTTTTATTTGAAATTAAGTTGCTGCTGTGATTGTATTAGTTAATTCTTATGTCAAGAAAGGGGCACACAACACCAACTTGGGTTTCCATGTACGGACCTGATGCCAGGAGCGTATCACAGCGTACCTTGCTGGGGAGACATTTCGAATTTTTTAGGAAATCTACCGCACAATTGTGTGTGAAACCATTTTTTAATATAATCAGAATTGAATAAAATTTTCAATTATTGTTATTTTCTGCTATCATTATTATTTGGAGTTTATTTTCGGTGATGATAATGACAGTTATGTCAGTTAATGTCTTTGTTAATAATAAGAGCATGACAATAACTTGCGCCTAAAATTCGTAAAAAAGTTGGACACAAAAATTTAGGGAAACAATAATTCAATGCTGTTAAAATTTTATAATGAATTGTGTTATTGCGATAATACTCTTGAAATGCTTATGTTTTTCGAATAGATACCAACATCAGAATAATTTAAGAATTATAATACTTCAGAGTATATTTAAAACTGATATTTATTATACTTATTATACTATAATTTAAAACGATAAATTTTAATTAGGTCTTCTTTTAAAAAATTACATTATAAAATAATTATAAAAAAATCATAAAATTATTCCGCGAATTTATAAAAAATATTAATATTAATTATTAACAAAATTTGAACATCGATATAGAATTTTCAATTTTTTGGAATGATACAAGGAACAAATAAATTTCTATTTGTCTTGTGTTTCACAAAATAAATTGTGAAGATGGTTATTATTTGAATTTAAGTAATTTCTAAAAAATCATGTCTGGAATTCACAATCGTTAAAATATAATTATCAACATTGAGTTTGATTTGGTGTTCGAATGGTTATTTACAATGCTATACGCGAAATTGTAAGGTTAAGCGAACTATGTTCTTTTAGAAAGTTTTCGCATACGTAAACAGCTTACGAGGTGTTTCTTTGCAATACATTATCTCATCATCTTCCTTGAAGCGTGTATACATAAATTTATGTACACATATGCAAAATCTATGAAAGCGTTAAATCGAAAACCGACGCGAATGTAGCAGAGACGTAATCAATTATAAAAAAATTCAAACGTGTAGTAATATCTTAAACAATTTTACAATTTGAACGTTATCACCAGCAATACATAGTGAGTATATGTTGTTCCCATAATCATAAAAATGGAAACTGAAATACAATATTTACAAACGAATTTATTTCTAAAATAAGAATTTGCTATCAGTAAAATAATTTCCATAACCATGCATACTCTGAGAATGCAGTTTTATCATTTGCGATTGGCGCCATTGTTACCAGAGTCGATATCAGGTGTTTCGGTGACAACATGAGAGGATTAAATGTTACTATAATGTAACACGTCCCATAAAGTAATATTGAAAAAATGCTTATGAAAATGGTCAATTATTTACTCGATGCTTGTTCCGGCTGAAAACGATGCAAATTAACGATATCATCAATGCTGAAGTTGGGAACACTGAATGTCGAGACATCACTGAATCATACGTAGACGCGCCAATTTTAAATTTTACATTTGTATATGTATATTTACTTTCGTAATACTGCGTGCTATGAAAAAATTGTAAGGAGCACATTATCCATAGATAGCAAATAATTTTTTACCTTAAGGTGTTTAAAATTCATTTGTTTATCTTCGGTGGCCATTGTATGATATAAAACTGTTTTTTTTAGTATTTCTATATTCCAAATTTTTTTTGTTTTCTTACTACACGGACTCCATTAAAATATAAAAATATATAATATTAGAAATGTATAAAATATTTTTATATTTATTAACTTGCAATAATTTACATATTTACATATTATATTTTCGGTGGCCATTGTATGATATAAAACTGTTTTTTTTTAGTATTACTATATTTCAAAATTTTTTGTTTTCTTACTACACGGAATCCATTAAAATATAAAAATATATAATATTAGGAATGTATAAAATTTTTTTATATTTATTAACTTGCAATAATTTACATATTTACATATTATATCTTCGGTGGTCATTGTATCCCAAGTAGCACAGGGATATCCTATGTACGTCCATAGAATGTCCGTTTCGGACATTCCGTACATTGAGAGAACGTCCATCCAATGTCCACATGTTCCAGTTATGTCCTAGTTAGGTTCCCTGAATGTACTAGGAAGGTACCAGTTACAAAGTTGGACGTCCTGCGGATGTCCTGTGCGGACATTTTCTGAACGTTTTTAGGATGTTCGGAAGTAACGTTCTCTGGACATTTTTTGAACGGTTTTAGAATGTTCGAAAGTAACGTTCTCTGGACATTTTCTGAACGTTTTTAGAATGTTCGAAAGTAACGTTCTCTGGACATTTTCTGAACGTTTTTAGAATGTTTGAGAGTAACGTTCTCTGGACATTTTCTGAACGTTCTCTGGACATTTTGTAAAGGTTTAAAGGAGTAATAACATTTATTTAAAATGTCATTTATTTTATAATTTTTTCGCATTTGGTACATGTAACAAACAAGATTTTACAAGATTTTAAGGACATTTGCTTCTTATTTCCGACTGCTGCAACTTCTTCGCTCCTCTTCTTGCTGCCTTTCTTCAAACTCTCCGGGCCTGTTTAAAGTCAGCGATTCTACGCTGATAGCAGTAGCTGAAAGTAAAATATATTTTTAAGAAAAAAGTATACTGATTACAGTAATAGGATGAGATGTATAGCTATGAATGTAATAATTTAATGTTCTATATGTAGTGCGATTTTTTTTGTATCTACATACCAATCTTGCTGCAACTTCTTCGCTCTTCTTCCTGCTGCCTTCTTTCATGCACTCTGCATCTCTTCGGGGGTGACGGCGTATTCTTCACTGATAGCAGTAACTAGAAATAAAATGTTTTTATGAAAAAAGATATACTAATTACAGTAATAGGATGAGATATACAGCTATGAATGTAACAATTTAATGTTCTATATGTAGAGCGATTATATTTTGTATCTACATACCAATGTTGATTTTCTTCTCCAAACTTGCGGCGGTGGGTAAAATTGTTTTTTCTGTCCCGCACAATTTTTCTTCGCCGCTTGCGTATATTAGTCACAGCTCGTTACAGACCAGTACACTCGTCATCTTGAATTTCCAGTATTCATCGTTTACTTTGTCGATATTCTGCCGCCGCCGTGTAAATAGTACTGTCATTTTTTCTTCGGCAATAACCACGTTTTCACTTTATAGGTTAGGATTTCGCGTGAATTATCCACTGTACTATTTACTTTTTCCGTTTTTACGTAATCAGGGCACATAACCTGATACGAATTATTCACGTATATTAGTCAGCTTAGAGAAACACGCTGGTCAACGCTGGTATAGACATATAAATATATATAATAAACAGTGTTCCGAATTACAGCATTACAGTCTTCCTATATGGTGCATTTTTTCTCGCGCATGCGCGAAAATTTCAGGTTCGATTTGTAGAACGTCCAAAATTCACGTCCTAAGGACATTCGTAAAACCTGAGAAACGGACATTCCTAAAACGTCCAAAATTCAAGTCCTAAGGACATTCGTAAAACCTGAGAAACGGACATTCCTAGAACGTTCAGAATTCACGTCCTAAGGACATTCGTAAAATCTGAGAAACGGACATTCCTAGAATGTCCAAAATTCACGTCCTAAGGATATTTGTAAAACCTAAGAAACGGACATTCCTAGAACGTCCAGAAATCACGTCCTAAGGATATTCGTACAACCTGAGAAACGGACATTCCTAGAACGTCCAAAATTCACGTCCTAAGGATATTTGTAAAACCTAAGAAACGGACATTCCTAGAACGTCCAGAAATCACGTCCTAAAGATATTCGTACAACCTGAGAAACGGACATTCCTAGAACGTCCAAAATTCAAGTCCTAAGGACATTCGTAAAACCTAAGAAACGGACATTCCTAGAACGTCTAAAATTCAAGTCCTACGGACATTCATAAAACCTAAGAAACGGATGTTCCTAGAACGTCCAGAATTTAGGACCTAGGGGCATTCTTAAAACCTAAAAACCGAATGTTCCTAGGACGTCCAGAATTTATGTCCTAAGAACATCCATCGAATGTTCAGAATGGACGTAGGACATTCGGACATAAACTGGACGTAAAACGTACATTCTATGGACGTCCGGTGCTACTTGGGATGATATAAAACTGTTTTTTTAGTATTTCTCTATTTCAAATTTTTTTGTTTTCTTACTACACGGAATCCATTAAAATATAAAAATATATAATATAAGAAATGTATAAAATATTTTTATATTTATTAACTTGCAATAATTTACATATTTACATATTATATCTTCGGTGGCCATTGTATGATATAAAACTGTTTTTTTTAGTATTTCTATATTCCAAATTTTTTTTGTTTTCTTACTACACGGACTCCATTAAAATATAAAAATATATAATATTAGAAATGTATAAAATATTTTTATATTTATTAACTTGCAATAATTTACATATTTACATATTATATTTTCGGTGGCCATTGTATGATATAAAACTGTTTTTTTTTAGTATTTCTATATTCCAAATTTTTTTTGTTTTCTTACTACACGGAATCCATTAAAATATAAAAATATATAATATAAGAAATGTATAAAATATTTTTATATTTATTAACTTGCAATAATTTACAGATGTTTATATAATCAGACAATGGCGGCGCGTAATTAGAATTCAACTCGGCAATTACAATACCTACCGGTTATTGGCAAAATCCATACGACTGCGAACATCGATTGCAAAATGGAAATATTAATGTCCAAAACTTGACCACGTTTTTAACAATATACACTTCTGCAAAATGCGATTTTCAATTTGAAAATCCGTGTAAAAATGACTCTTCCCTGTCTAGTTATTAAGAAATTACTTTTTTTGCAGATTTTATTATTATTAATTTTGTTAATTTGTTAATTTTATTAATTCTTGCAGACGAATTTGAAGAAAGTGAATTAAAATGGAATCTTATTTTCCGTGGTAATAGCCTTTTTAGAACTGAAATAAAAAATTAAAATCGTAGGAAACTCTGTCATATTCTATATCCTAGCATCTTTTGAAAATTTTCAAAAGCCATAATTACATTAAGATCCACAGTCTACTTGTAAATTTCCAAGTTCAATTTCATTCTGCTTATATGCTTTTTTACATTTTCAAATCACGATCTTAATATTTTTAATGGATGTATGACGGTTTTGGCGCATAGGTTCGATCAAAAAATAAAAAACATTATTTTATAACAATTTTGCAAATTGAAACCCCGACGTTTCGAGTTACATTTTGTTACAGACGCAAAAATCTCTTGAAAATGATCCTTATAAGGAACAATTTGCAAAATTGTTATAACATAAGGTTTTTTATTGTTTGATCGAACCTGTGCGCTGAAACCATCATACATCTATTATCATTTCTTCTCGATCGCAAAACTATCTATATATGTAATATTTTTGTTGATACTGTCATTTCCTCTCAATACCACAATCGATAACAGCCTGTCTTCGATTCTGAAGTACCAACTGTGTAGAAAATGCTCCGGTACGATAGCGGACTCTATTGGAATGGAACGGTCGGCTAGTGAAATACATGGCACTGCAACACAAAAGGTGTGTGTCCGGGGAAGCCAGATTAAAAATTTTAAAGCGTTGTTTAAAGTGTTGACAGTGGACAATTGTATACACAAGCTTCCAGTTTGATTTTGCTTAATTAGAAAAAATTTAATTAATTAATTAAATTTATTTAATTAATTAATAATTAATTAAATTAAACCTTATTTATAATTAATTAAATTAAACCATAATTAATTAATAATTATTTAAATTAAACCTTAATTAATTGATAATTAATTCAATTAAACCTAAATTAATTAATAATTAATTAAATTAAACCATAATTAATTAATAATTAATTAAATTAAACCTTAATTAATTGATAATTAATTCAATTAAACCTAAATTAATTGATAATTAATTAAATTAAACCTTAATTAATTGATAATTAATTAAATTAAACCTTAATTAATTGATAATTAATTAAATTAAACCTTAATTAATTGATAATTAATTAAATTAAACCTTAATGAATTGATACTAAATTAAATTTATTAAAATAAAATTGTTTAAGCATAATCTTTCAAACTATTTTTGACTTAGTAAATATGTATTTTATATTTACATTTCATGTTTTATGAAATACGCAAAATATGAATTCGAGAAGTCGTTTTATAATCAACGCACACAAAATGTACCGGGGAGAAAAAACGCCTCACAAGCGTGTCAAAAGATATTCCTTATAATAAATTATAATGATTATAAACAATTTTTTTCAATTTAATTGTTCAAAAATCATGTTGATCTTCGTTATTTCGTATTATTTCATGTATGTGTAATACGTTGATAGAAGATAAAAATATGAACAAAAATATAAAAGATAAGCCAATTAATCTAATAATTACGTTTTTAAATTGAAGTTAACAGGTAAACTTTTGGTCAATTTTTTTAGTTTAATTAATTATTAAAGCTGCAGCTACTGCATATCTGCAGGCATAAAAACTGAGATTAAAATTATTACATTCAACAAATATTGTCAGATATAAAATGTTATCTAATTAACATACTACTTTAACTGAGTAGTAGATAATTAAATAGATAATTAAATTAACAATTCTAGTGCATCAGGATGTAAGGTTTTCACCTGCTTCGGCACAGCATAAACGTCTCGCGTCTCGATAATCTAAACAGCTCGCTAGAAGAGTCTCTTCATTGTTAACCATGATTCAATTACCAAAAAACAGTGATACTAACTAACAAGGGAACATATTCAGGTGAAACAAACCAATCTTGATGAATCTTATGCGAGATGTAGTTCTTCGAAAACTATTTGACACGTATTTTTTTTTATTTTTATTTATTTATTTTTATTTTTTTTTTATTTTTATTTTTTTTTTTATTTATTAAGCATTGCAACCATTCTGGGTTTATTATGCTTTACATGAATAGTATTAGTAAATAGTAATAGTATTAGTATTGAATACAGGAGTAATACAATAGAAATTCTATAATAATTAATTGAATATAACAGCAATGTCTGTTAACGCTAAATGTGTAGGTTACAGTTTAGGAAAAAGGAGTGGATGCTAGTACAAGCTTTGATATTTGGCTTAAGGGGTGAAAACAGCCCTCAAAATTCGCTGTCAGATCCATATTTTTTGAGATATCTTGGAAACCAGAGGTCGAAAAAATTGATTTTTTTAATATTGTGTTTTTCTTTTAATAAGAAACGTAGTAGTGCAAAAAAATTTAACGAAATATGTTTGTTAAATTCTCTTATACAATATCGTTAGTTAATTGTAATATACACTATGTGTCATCTTTGATGCAAAATAGGGGATATGTTTTAGGATTTTCTTCTTTTTCCATCTAACAATATTTATGCATAATGAACGATAGTATTGCACCCGGTGTGCGGAGGGAGGAATTCTGGCTTGTTTTACAGAAATATAAGCGTTTATTTTTAACATATTATTTGAACAAATGTCTTAGGTTAAAATTTTTTGTACAACTACGTTTCTCATTAAAAACACACAATTTAAATAGAAAATCAATTCTTTTCGACCTTTGGTTTCCGAGATATCTAAAAAAATATGACTCTGACCACGAATTTTGAGGGCTGTTTTCACCCCTTCAAGAAGAAGAAGAACTATACAGGGTGTCCCACATAAATGATAACACCTAAATATCTTTCGCATTTACAGTCCTATCAGAAAACTTCAGAGGACAAAGTGACGCTGTTGCAGGGGGGCACTATAATAATGAAGAAAAATATTTTTTAAGTCGTGTTTTTAAATGAAATTGCAATGTCACCGATGTTTTTTTAAATGGAATAGTATATTTTGTTTGCGATAGCATGATAGACAATAAAAAACTGAATTTAGTGGATACCACCTTTTTGACCTTGAAATGACCTTGAACAAGAATAATCATGTTGAAGCCGACGTAAACAACGCGCAATCTTTGCTGAAACACGTAAGTTTTAAACTTCTTGATTATTCTTGCTCAAGGTCATTTCAAGGTCAAAAAGATGGTATCCACTAAATTCAGTTTTTTATTGTCTATCATGCTATCGCAAACAAAATATACTATTCCATTTAAAAAAACATCGGTGACATTGCAATTTCATTAAAAACACGACATAAAAAATTTTTTTCTTCATTATTATATTGCCCCCCTGCAATAGCGTCACTTTGTCCTCTGAAGTTTTCTGATAGGACTGTAAATGCGAAAGATATTTAGGTGTTATCATTTATGTGGGACACCTTGTATGTAGCTTATATTTTGTCAATTATGTTTTATAACTAACTTAGGTAAAAGAATTCCATTTGTATATTAAACCGAAACAATTGTTTATGTAAACAGTATGCAGAATTTAAAATACCGTTGGTTTACTGTATGTTTTCTTTCATAAGAAGTGTGACGTTTACAGCTTCCATAATTCATTGAAATGCTGGGTAACCATATTAGTATATTTAATTGTCTGAGGACGTACAGGTATCGTTATTACCATAAATAACGATCCTCACAGCGGAAACGAATAGAAGGGATGTCGTGGGCGGCGGAAAATAAGTATGGCGTAGGCAGGAATGTATTCATTCAGATCAAGAATCTCAATATTCTGTCTCGAAATTATCATCAAAACTGTGTGTATATTACGCAAATAATAAGTTGTAGATAGAAATACGTCTTTATGATTTCATGTAAATGATAAAGAGTAGAAGGGTTATGTAACTGTAACGAGGTTCAGATAATTTAATCGGTGATATAGTTTTTATACATGTGATCATTGAAATGAAATCAACGTTAAAACTATACTGCATTAATATGCGATGTCGTCATTTGTAAATATGCTCGGTAATTCCTAATGGAATATCTGCTGTAGTTCAAATAATATGCGAGTCGTAGTAATCCAGAATTCATTAATATATTTAGAATGATTATTGAGAATCATAATTATAAAAATTTATATTTTTAATTCGAAACTGTAATAAATTGTAAGTTAAACTTTGATTTAATATAAGTAGTTGTTTAGTATAATTTTAGTAAATACTGGATTATTGTTTTAAAATAATAATACGCGGTTGGAGAGGGAATTGGTAATTTTCATTTCATTTTCATTTTAAACATGAATGTGTTATATGATATACAGGGTATTAGGTGGATATATTATTATAGTAGCTCATGGATTATGTTCTTCTGGATTATTTATATATATATATATATATATATATATATATATATATATATATACACAGTTTGTATTACACTATAGTGTAGTTATATTATAGTATAGTATAGTGTAGTTATGGTATCGTATTGTATGACACTATATATATATATATATATATAGTAGTTACAATATAGTATAGTATAGTATATATATACTATACTATACTATATTGTAACTACTACTATACATATACTATAAATATACTGTACTGTAGTACAAACTATACTATACTATAACATATGTAACTATGCTATACTATAGTACAAATTATACTATACTATAACATAACTATGCTATACTGTAGTACAAATTATACTATACTATAACATAACTATGCTATACTGTAGTACAAATTATACTATACTATAACATAACTATGCTATACTGTAGTTCAAATTATACTATACTATAACATAACTATGCTATACTGTAGTACAAATTATACTATACTATAACATAACTATGCTATACTGTAGTACAAATTATACTATACTATAACATAACTATGCTATACTGTAGTACAAATTATACTATACAATATTGTACTATAGTCTAATCTATATTATATATATTACTATGCTACAAACTATACTATACTATATCTACACTATACTGTAACATAGTATAATCTATGTATACTACACATATTACCATGCTATAGTATAATCTATGTACACTACATACATTACTATGCTATGTTATAAGCTATTTATTCTACATATATTACTATGCTATAGTATAATCTATGTACACTACATATATTACTATACTATAGTACTATCTATGTATACTACACATATTACTATGCTGTAATATAATCTATGTACACTACATATATTACTATGCTATATTATAAGCTATTTATTCTACATATATTACTATGCTATAGTATAATCTATTTACACTACATTTATTACTATGCTATAGTATAATCTATGTACACTACATATATGTATTACTATGCTATATTATAGCTATGTATACTACATATATTACTATGCTATAGTATAATCTATGTATACTACACATATTACTATGCTATAGTGTAATCTATGTATACTACATATATTACTATGCTATATTATAAGCTATGTATACTACATATATTACTATGCTCTAGTATAATCTATGTATACTACATATATTACTATGCTATATTATAATTATGGTATACTGGCTATAGTATAGGTTATACCATATTATTATGCTATAGTATAACCACCGTATACGAGGTATAGTATAGGCTAATAGGCTATACTATATTACTATGTGATATATGGTATAAGAATACTATATGTATATGGTATACTATAATATAATCTATAATATATTACTACGTTATGGTACAAGTATGGTATACGATAGTATAAATTATACTATATCTATGGTATACTAAAGTACAAACTACACAATAACTATACTATACTCAAGTATAAACTATACTGTAACTGTACTATACTTTATTCTAGAAATCGCTGTTTAAATGAAAGCCCATCTATACTAAATTCTTATAATTTTTTAATGAAGAATTGATGTTTGAACATATTATCGACATCATATATATAACAAATATTTTTTTGGTATTATTCCCATATACCCACTGTAACACATCATGCATGATGTCAAAACTAATTTGGTGCAGGCTGAATGCATTTGCGCAAAAGCACATTTTGCAAACTAGTGCAAAAGAAATGGAAACATAATATACATGTGTCATGTATATCTGTGATTAAGCGTACCATTCGATTAAGAATAAAGTGTAACCTTTACGAAACCGTATTAGGGTATGGTTATACTGGATGCAATTGTTTCAATGCGTTTTTAATGCGTCTGCAGTCTGAATCGTTGTAGCGACGACACGCTTGGCCAGACGCAGACGGTTCGGTCGCATAAAGGATCAAATGAAATGATCGTGCACTATGCTGTTTCTTCTGTTCTGGTCAACAAAAAACTACGAAAACGTTCACGAACATTTTACCCAATAGTACAAATGACAGTAAATCATTCATTTCATAATTTTTAGTTGCAAAATCAACTTTTTTAAAATAAGAAGTATAAAATTGACGACATTATGTTTTGTTTTTTTTTTTTTATTATGTTAGTTGTGTCTCATCGTGATTATTAATGTGTATTTTTTCAGACTTCGGGTTCAGCGAATGTTTTTAAAGGCATCGGAAATCTCAATAATGCAATATTGTTGAAACCATTGTTTCTAATTTATGTTATAGTGCATCGTAGTTAAAAAACGAAACTCAATTTTCTTGATATTTCTTTACATAAAAAAATGTTTTCCTACACCCCTCTGCTTCCTAGGTATTTTACAACATGAATGTTCAATCCCCAACTACAAGAGCTATTGCCATCCCTTCGACGTGGACAATGGCCAACAAACAAGTACACATGCAATATTTTTCTGAGAACAGTCCCCGACACAAAAATGGGTTTATATAACTCGAACAAGATCCCTCGCGAGAATAAAATTGATTCGGTGAGATCAGAAATTGATTTTAGACTGAAAACCATAAATCCCTCGGGGAGATGCAGAAATGGTTGGTTCGATTCAAATTCGGCCCACACGGTTTCTCAATTCCTTTGAAATTGACGTGATCGACGAATCGAGCACCTGACTCGAGGAAACCTGTTTGCGCATGCGCGCGCGCTAGTGCTGCGACGCGAGCGATTCGCCAAGTGGATCGAGTCAGTGTTGGACAGACACTGTACGGTGTCACGTGCGCTATCTTTCCGACTAATTAATCGAACGACTCGTTCGACGCGCGAAAATCGCCGACGAAACGAAAGCGAAAAAGGCGAACGGTGTACGGTCGTGAATATCGGATTACCCTTTCTCGCGAGGTGAGTGTCCGAGAACTTCAAAACTACATATTAGATCTTTCGATATTAATCCTGATTCGTGCAATCATCCCATTCAAGTGAACTCGATTCTTCGAGAATTCATTCTCACTGTCTGCGAAGATTGTTTAGTCGCGATTGAGAACAATGGATTCGTAATTGTTCGTTTTGTTCGCAGTTTATCGAACGAACCGTAGGTAAGGAAAAGACGAGAGCCATTTAATAACATCTTTCGATAGTTAGCCTGCAGATGCTTATGCAAAATGAAGTGAGTTTACCTGGTGGAAAATAATACAACACATGTGTTTACTGCTCCTTATTCGAGGCACTTATTGTTGTCGTAAAGTGCATCAAATCCTGGTCTGAGAATACGTATGCGCAGCTACGTGGGATTGGAATGAATTTTATGGAGCATTGAAGAAGTATGATTGCTAGCATTTCTTAACGCAGAGGCGAAATTGAACTATGAAAACGTGGGTTTGTCATGAGATATGGGAAATGGTAATTTATTTTCTAATAATTTTCCCCGGTTTTATCGTTTCCTCGGAGGGAACTGCAAATGTCACACTGTCCGCGTGGAATATACATACGAGAACCAGCAAGAGTGGTTGCACATCCGTTTGAATTATTCAACACGTCTGAAGTCAGTTTGAGCTTGTATTTATACAGTATTACACGCTTCTATTATTATCTCGTATTATTTAGCGTATTAAAGACTGCGGGTGTTTATGTAAATCAAAATTATTTACATCGATTTCAAGCAAGGAGATCCAGGTAGAAATTCTTCTCTTCTTTTAACGATTTCAAAAATACTTGTACATTGCTGTTCTTGAATATTTTTTATCTGTCTATTATCGTGAATTTCGTACTACAATTTTGCGCCATAATTGTTTGTTCAATCTCTGTTGTTCAGAATTGATTTAAACAAAATTCTTTTTTGCAGAATTTAAAAACACTGGTACATTATTTTATACAGAATCATTCAAAGAAAAAGTGCATTTTTATCTAATGTCTATTATTCGCAATTTATTTCAGAAATTGTATTTTGCATAGTTTAAGAACACTGCTACAATATTCTCGACTTGTTAGAATTATTAAAAGTCGTGCATTTTTATTCAATCTCTGTTGTTCACAATTGATTTAAACAAAATTGCATTTTGCATAATGGTACACTATTTTAGACAGAATTATTTAAAAAAAAGTGCATTTTTATTCAATGTCTGTTATTCGCAATTTATTTATGAAATTGCATTTTGCAGAATTTAAGAACACTGGTACATTATTTTCGAAACAGATATTAAAAGAAAAAGTGCAGTTTTATTCAGTCTCTGTTGTTCACAATTGACTTAAACAAAATTCTATTTTGCAGAATTTAAGAACACTGGTACACTATTTTAGACAGAATTATTCAATGAAAAAGTGCATTTTTATTTAATCTCTATTATTCGCAATTTATTTGAGAAATTTTATTTTGCAGAATTTAAGAACACTGGTACATTATTTTATACAAAATTATTCAAAGAAAAAACTGCAGTTTTATTCTATCCCTGTTGTTCACAATTGACTTAAACCAAATTGTATTTTGCATATTGGTACACTATTTTAGACAGAATTATTCAAAGAAAAAGTGCATTTTTATTTAATGTCTGTTATTCGCAATTTATTTAAAAAATTGTATTTTGCAGAATTTAAGAACACTGTTACACTATTCTCGACAGAATCATTCAAAGAAAAAGTGCATTTGTATTCAATGTCTGCTATTCGCAATTTATTTAAGTAATTGTATTCTGCAGAATTTAAGAAAGTTGGTACATTATTTTATACAGAATCATTCATAGAAAAAGTGCATTTTTATTCAATGTCTGCTATTCGCAATTTATTTAAGTAATTGTATTCTGCAGAATTTACGAAAGTTGGTACATTATTTTATACAGAATCATTCTATTTTTAAAATAGTATACCATTTTTAAAAACTAACAAATTTAAAACGAAATTAATAATAAATGAACCATATTTAATATTAAGATTAATAAATTTAGACAAATTATAATAGTATAAACAAAATTAACAAACTTAACAAAACGCTATTCGCTATGAAGATTTTGAAATAATTCCCTCTCCCACCCCCAGGAGGTGGTGGTGGGAGGTCAATTATGGTGTTATTGAAGAGCATTTTTTATAACTAATAAATTTAAAGGGAAATTAACGAATTTTCCACAATACATTATAAAGACAAGGTAGGGTCATTTATTAAAAAGTTTATTAAAATTAAGAGTGGCAGTTAGTTGCAGGCAAAACTATGAAATTCTTAAACTACAACAAGTAATATATCCGAATATGTCAAAATCTCAGGATATTTTTTGCTCTTTTCGAGATATTTTAATTTGAAGTTTTATATGCAAGTAATAAATAAAACCACCGTTGAAAATTTACACAAAAAATAAATCTACTTTATTAAATGTAAAAAGAATGCATATATATATATATATATGCATTCTTTTTACATTTAATAAAGTAGATTTATTTTATATATATATATATATATATATATATATTAAATATATAAAATAAATCTACTTTATTATATATATATATATATATATATATATATATATATATATATATATATATTTAATATATATATATATATATATATATATATATATATATATATATATATATATATAGGGTGTCCCAAAATTTGGAAGCATGCATAACAACTGCACATTTGTCATAAATTTGTCGCTGCCGATTAATAAAAATAGGAGTTTTGAGGGTGATGGCGCTCTAGATTGATCTTTTATCTAGCGTTGTTGACTTCTGAAAACCCTCATTTTTGTATTATCGAGGAACGAGAACGCGAATCCCACACCCTAGCAATTCCAGAAACGAGTCTACCGCCTTAAATGTTTCAAAGTTTCCCCTTACAATATTAACAGCGCTCTTTCAGTGACCGATCGCATCAATGAAAGGCAATATCCCGGAAGTGACAAGAATGATTCGGTCGGATGTCACGACATATCATCCGGGGAAATGAAGTACAATCGAAAAAACGAAGAACTAGACGGACACTGGCGCATTCGAAGTCTCGCAGTCCACGGGAAAACAAAGAAAACTAGATTTATTTTTTGTATAAATTTTCAACGGTGGTTTTATTTATTACTTGCATATAAAACTTCAATATATATATATATATATATATATATATATATATATATATATATATATATGTATATATATTATTGCGACACTGATTTACAATTAATGTAATATGATTTGTTTTTTGTGACTGTAAAGAGTGTGGCACAAGGTAAAATTTTTTATAATAATCTAAATTTGGTTAACAATGTAAATGCAATAGTAATTATTCACAACAACCAAAATTTAACAATAAAATTAATAAATTAAAAAAAAAATTAATAATATTTATCCATAAAAATTATTATTATATGATTAATAATATCAATTACCACCTAATAAAACGTTTTGCCAAAGGAATTGATCATACATCGTGATTTTTCCTCCACTATTTGGATAGCACACGTATGATAATTCTTACATATTTGCTACAAGTAGAGCAAAGTACAAAATGAATAATGATCGAACCTAGGCGCCGCGAAAAATTCTAATTATGTAAATTATACTGTTCTGTTATTCGCAGATAAATTTCCCCGAAACTACGTGACTTTTATTTTTTTTATTGCAAAATGCCTAACCGAGAAATCCAAGATATAAATTTTAAATGAAAAATAACGGTTCATTTTATTATTTCATCAATCTTTTCGCACTATGTTAATTTGACACCGAGGGAGAGATTCAATTCCTGAAATGAAGGGTGGAAGGGATTTAGCGAAAAACATGGACCAATCAGATTACGGCTACTACGGACGTTTCCGGCGCAACCAATGCCAGCGCTTCTCTGAGCCGTAACCGCGCTTGGATTGGTCGGTGTTTTTCGATAATAACTCTTTAACAAAGCCGAAGCAAAAATTTTCGCTAAAGACACAATTACTGCAATCATTCCTGTCAAAGTTCTCCGACAACTTTGGAACACCGTGTAGAACACTGTCGTTAGCTAAAAATTCGCTATATTACGAAATTAATTAATTATTTAAAAGTGCACACAGAAAATTGACAGGAAAAGACTCATAATGCATATCACAATGTAAATATGAAAATATGTAGGGAAGAGCATTAAACATTCGCTGATCCTAGCAGAAGACAGCTAACGTTGAATTACTGCGAATGCAGTGGTCAACATGCCAGCGTTGCAGCAATTAATTTCGCTGCATTAAAAAACTCTCATCGTCTCTAAGAGGCTGCACGAACAGTAGCAGTCGTTGTGTTACATACATATGAATGTATATGTGTCACTAGCGGAGGCGCCTCATCTCGCCGGACACACAAAAACACCAATCCCTGTTTGAGCCACTTATTTTAAGTGCAGCATGAGTCTGCTTGTATTACAAATTTTAACTCATGCTATCCTGCTCGCTGACGTATGTGGGTTACCCTATTTTTCATTTCAATCGAACCTTTAAATTGTTATTTTAATTAGAATTTTTCGGTACGTTGCAATTTGAGAAATTTTTAACAAACGATTGTAATATTATACTTCAATACTGTATAACAATGGTTTGTAAATACTTGAAATAGTAGGAGCAAACACAACAATGAAAATAGCTTTAGACATTAGGTACTACTTTGTTAATTAGACTGAGAATTTTATGCATTTATGAGGAAGACTAATATGTGAAATACGAAAAAGGCCTCGCAAAAATTTAAGAACACTGCTATACTATACACGACTTGGAATTATTCAAAGAAATAGTGCATTTTTATTAAATCTCTGGGGTTCACAATTTATTCAACCAAAATTTTATTTTGCATAACTTAAGGACACTGCTAAATAATTCTCGACTTGTTAGAATTATTAAAAGAAGTGCATTTTTATTCAATCTATGTTGTTCACAATTGACTTAAACAAAATTCTATTTTGCATACTGGTACACTATTTAGACAGAATTATTCAAAGAAAAAATGCATTTTTATTTAATGTCTACTATTCGCAATTTATTTATGAAATTGTATTTTGCAGAATTTAAGAACACCGGTACATTATTTTCGACACAATATTAAAAGAAAAAGTGCAGTTTTATTCAGTCTCTGTTGTTCACAATTGATTTAAACAAAATTCTATTTTGCATAATTTAAGAACACTGGTACACTATTTTAGACAGAATTATTCAAAGAAAAAGTGCATTTTTATTTAATGTCTATTATTCGCAATTAACTTATGAAATTGCATTTTGCAGAATTTAAGAACACTGGTACATTATTCTCGACTTGTTAGAATTATTAAAAGAAGTGCATTTTTATTCAATCTCTGTTGTTCACAATTGATTTAAACAAAATTGCATTTTGCATACTGCTACACTATTTTAGACAGAATTATTCAAAGAAAAAGTGCATTTTTATTTAATGTCTGTTATTCGTAATTTATTTAAGAAATTGTATTTTGCACAATTTAAGAACACTGGTACATTATTTTCGACACAATTATTAAAAGAAAAAGTGCAGTTTTATTCAGTCTCTGTTGTTCATAATTGATTTAAACAAAATTCTATTTTGCATAATTTAAAAACTCTGGTACACTATTTTAGACAGAAAAATTTAAAAAAAGTGCATTTTTATTTAATGCCTATTATTCGCAATTTATTTATGAAATTGCATTTTGCAGAATTTAAGAACACTGGTACATTATTTTCGACACAATTATTAAAAGACGTGTATTTTTATTCAATCTCTGTTGTTTACAATTGACTTAAACAAAATTGCATTTTGCATAATGGTACACTGTTTTAGACAGAATTATTCAAAGAAAAAGTGCAATTTTATTTAATGTCTGTTATTCGTAATTTATTTAAGAAATTGTATTTTGCAGAATTTAAGAACACTGGTACATTATTTTATACAAAATTATTCAAAGAAGAAGTGCATTTGTATTCAATCTCTGTTGTCCACAATTGATTTAAACAAAATTCTATTTTGCATAATTTAAGAACACTGGTACACAATTTTATACAGAATTATTCAAAGAAAAAGTGCATTTTTATTTAATGTCTGCTATTTGCAATTTATTTAAGCAATTTCATTTTACATAACTTAAGAACACTGGTACACTGTTGTAGACAGAATTGTTAAAAGATAAAGTGCAGTTTTATTCAATCTCTGTTGTTCACAATTGATTTAAACAAAATTCTATTTTGCATAATTTAATAACACTGCTACACTATTCTATATTGTTAGAATTATTAAAAGAAAAAGCGCATTTTTATTCAATCTCTCCACATTCCTTCACAGTCTAAAATATTTATGACATTGCACTCGTGTTCTTTATTTGTCACGCAAAGGCATTATACATTTCCGTGTAATTTAAACCGAAGGATAAAAAAAGTGCAGCCGTACCAGTTTCAAAATAAACGGCCTATTCGATTCAGGCAAGCACAAAAATGAACGCCACAAATCCCGAATGTTAAATATGCGTCGCGTTTATTTTACGAGTGTGACTCAGAGACTATTTTCTTCGCGCTCGCACTCTGTTTTCGAAGTTTCTGCTCATCATTTTTCTTCCCTCCAAAGATTTAGGGTACGCGCAATGATTAAAAAAGAATTTTCACGAAAGATTTAATTTCATGCTGTTCGGAAGTTTTTCTGTAAACAATAATTCAATTTCACGTGAAAAATAACAAAATATTTTGCCTCGTAAATTCAGTAAAATAGAACTTAATTGACTTCACTCTTCCTAACCCTATTATATTAAATAGGTTGAAAATAATATAACAGTATGTTTAAATTTTTCAAATATTGTTGCTATTTTAAATTATACCACTCATTTTCATCATAAATGCATAAAATCCCGCATTTGTGATCCTATATTCGTATTCACGCTGCTTAGATGGCATTCGCTCCAAAATATCGTGCTGTGCACACCGAAATGAAGAAAAGTTTTAATTAATTATTAAAAAATTAATTTAAAAATGGCGAAGAATGAAAGACTCTTGATTAGATTTATTTACTATACAAATTAACTATATTATTAAAATGGAATGAAAGACTCTTGATTAAATTTATTCGCTATACAAATTAACTATATTATTAAAATGGAATGAAAGACTCTTGATTAAATTTGTTCACTATACAAATTAACTATATTATTAAAATGGAATGAAAGACTCTTGATTAAATTTGTTCACTATACAAATTAACTATATTATTAAAATGGAATGAAAGACTCTTGATTAAATTTATTCACTATACAAATTAACTATATTATTAAAATGGAATGAAAGACTCTTGATTAAATTTATTCACTACACAAATTAACTATATCATTAAAATGGAATGAAAGACTCTTCATTAAATTTATTCACTATACAAATTAATTTAGTTAATAATTAATAGTTAATTAGTTAATAATTAATTATTAATATAGTTAACTATATTATTAAAATGGAATGAAAGACTCTTGATTAAATTTATTCACTATACAAATTAACTATATTATTAAAATGGAATGAAAGACTCTTGATTAAATTTATTCACTATACAAATTAACAATATTATTAAAATGGAATAAAAGACTCTTGATTAAATTTGTTCACTATACAAATTAACTACATTATTAAAATGGAATGAAAGACTCTTGATTAAATTTATTCACTATACAAATTAACTATATTATTAAAATGGAATGAAAGACTCTTCATTAAATTTATTCACTACACAAATTAACTATATCATTAAAATGGAATGAAAGACTCTTCATTAAATTTATTCACTATACAAATTAATTTAGTTAATAATTAATAGTTAATTAGTTAATAATTAATTATTAATATAGTTAACTATATTATTAAAATGGAATGAAAGACTCTTGATTAAATTTATTCACTATACAAATTAACTATATTATTAAAATGGAATGAAAGACTCTTGATTAAATTTATTCACTATACAAATTAACAATATTATTAAAATGGAATAAAAGACTCTTGATTAAATTTGTTCACTATACAAATTAACTACATTATTAAAATGGAATGAAAGACTCTTCATTAAATTTATTCACTATACAAATTAACTATATCATTAAAATGGAACATTTTTGAAAAAAAACGAAACAGCTGACGAAAGTTCTGTGATTCATGCGAATTCTATTGAATTAAGATCTCAATTTGTGGTGCTGTAGACTGAACTGTCAATTAAAGAGATGATGGAGAGACGCGATCCAATCGCGTTCTTTGCCGCATACGTAATCCAGTGAGCAGACGATCGTTCTTGGTACATGAACGGAAGGTCAAACCCCACTTTCCGTCTTCGTGAATCTTTTTACCATGTAAGGTGCACGTCGAGGAACATTTTGATCATGCTCTCGCAGCAGCATCTCAGCATCCAAGAGGATGGTCCATGAATTATTATCCCAGTTATACTTATTGCCAAGAAACCAAATGAACTTCCGTTTATGAATAAACTCATTTATATCGGTCGCATTATTGTTAATAAAACAACTGTTAAATGATTTCGGCGCTACGGTTCGATCGTTAGACAACAAAAATATTAACTAAGCAATTTTGCTAATTTTCAAAGTAATCGACGATTCGGTCATTGATTTTGACCATTTTCAAGATTGAAATTGAATTGCGTCTGTAAGAAAAACGAAACATTTTTAACATAATGACATACAATATTCGAAAAAGTAACTATATTAAGTGTTTAAATGTAAGGGAAAAATTATGCTATATGTAGATTCTTACAGAGAAAAAAAAGACAAATTCAACGACATATTACAACGTATATTTATGTCAAGATTAAAAAAAAAAATTTTTCAAATTCGTTGAGCGCCGGTTTCCCATGATCCAATCGGCCCCTAATTTTTTCCAGATCATTTTCTCAACAGTTGTCACAATTCTGGGGGGTGCTCGAGAAAAAATTCTTTGGTCGAAAAATAAGGTCCACCCTAATGTTCACACTTGTATGTTTCATTAAAGAAAATATCTGTTCCTGTGGAACTTTCGTTAGGAGGTATCATTTTGTGAGGTATTATTTTATTTGTGAAGATTAGAGTTGTCATTCTTCGACACGTGGTTAGTAAAGTTCTAAAAAATTGTGAAACTTGTAAATTAATGATATGAGATCTATTAAGAAGTACCATAACTTTCTTGGTCTTTACTTATTGTAGCAACTGTAGCTACCTTCAGTCAACTCTCTTCAATATGAGCATTCTCACTATTGTGAAGTTGTTTTTTTTAATTATTTATTTATAAAGGTCGCATCAACATCTGGGTCATTAGCGACCACAAAGATTATAACATATTAAGCATGAAAACAATATTATGTCCTTATATTAATAAAACATTTATAGGTATAAAGGGGAAAAATAAAAAAAAAGATTAAGAAGTTATAAGCAAGATTACAGAGTATGGTAAATTTTTGTAGATTTAAGAAATTTTAATACTTGGACTATGTTCTGTTTCGAAAGAAATATATCACGGTACGGAATTTTGTCGAATTAATTCGTTTCATTAGACGAAAATCCAAATATTTATTTACAGATGTTAGTAATTGGATTTAGGATCAGTAAAGATTGATAATTTGGTATAATGTTCATTATAGATACGCTGTACATATATTAGTTTACAAAGAATTGTACATATTTATAGCTTTTAAGAATAATAAGGTTTGGATAATGTTCTTATGAATGTTTAAACATTCACTTAAATTATTACCAATGTCCAATCTACGTCTATGGAAGGTCTATGCAAACAACTTGTGAAGTTGTTGTTTGAATTAATTTGTTTTAAAAACAAATGTTTAAAAAATGTTTTAAATGTTTAATCGATAAACTGAAAGTTAGATTCGAAAGTTGAAATAATTTGTAAAATCAAGTTAACTTCTTCAACTATTAGGGGGGAGTAAATATAGCAACTATAGCTACCTTCAGTCAACTCTCATCAATATGAACTTTCTCACTATTATGAAGTTGTTGTTTGAATTAATTTGTTTTAAAAACAAATGTTTAAAAAATGTTTAATCGATAAACTAAAAGTTAGATTCGAAAGTTGAAATAATTTGTAACATCAAGTTAACTTTTTCAACTATTAGGAGAGGAGTAAATGTAGCAACTGTAGCTACCTTCAGTCAACTCTCTTCAATATGAACTTTCTCACTATTGTGAAGTTGTTGTTTGAATTAATTCGTTTTAAAAACAAATGTTTAAAAAATGTTTAATCGATAAACTAAAAGTTAGATTCGAAAGTTGAAATAATTTGTGAAATCAAGTTAACTTTTTCAATTATTAGGAGGGGAGTAAATGTAGCAACTGTAGCTACCTTCAGTCAACTCTCTTCAATATGAACTTTCTCACTATTATGAAGTTGTCGTTTGAATTAATTTGTTTTAAAAACAAATGTTTAAAAAATGTTTAAAATGTTTAATAGATAAACTGTATTCATTGAAGAAGGGTCATAGAATTAAGATATAAAATTGTTACTTTTGAATAATTTTTTTCAATGTTATAAGTTATAAATAAAATTAAATAATTAACTTCAGCCTTATAAATTTATTTGAGGATCAAATTCAATAATCCCTAGTAATCTTCTAAATTTATTACAGTTCGATTGTAAATATTTATTTATACAAAGAGAATCACATTTTTGAAAAAATCTGATTGGTGTTTACGTTTCATTCTTCTGGTTAAGATAGCACAAGAGTTTATCGCCGAATGATTTATGCGATACACCACTCCAATCTTTTGCACGCTCCGAGATCGCATAAATTTTTCTGTCGTGGAGAACAAATTTTCGAGATTATGTTACAGTGATGTTAGATATTATTTATTCCCCCAAAGGTTTGGAACGCATAGGAGTTTCTAAAATCGGATATAATTGTAGTAATATTATTTTGTCTGTATGCAAGAATAACCATAAATTAAAATTCTTTTAATTCTAATTATTAGACTGCAAATTTTATGCATTAATAACAGAAGTGAGTAGATTAAATACGGAACGTTGCAAATTATCAAAATTACAGTTTTAACAGTTTTAACATTATTAACAGTCTACTTAATATTTAAGAGGGTAGGGTTTCCACGTGACATTACTATAATATAACTAGAATATTACCAGATTTTTGGTCAAAACATGGGTTTACGCGGGAACAAATCACGTCCTCATTCGATCATATTTTGAGCTTCACAAAGGTTCTCTTGACAGAAGAAGGTTCATCACAGCCCACTCTGGTCATGATTTAAGTAAAAAAAACCGTTTTGTATTAGAAAAATACATGGGAACCTGAGGGTGGTTGTCTCGATTTGTTTCCCCTACTTTGGACGCTCACATTATTAAATATAAACATAATCTAACTAAATCATGACGACAGCGAGCTGTGATGAACCTTCCTCTTTAGAATGAGCAATCACACAGCTCGTAACATACTTGTATAAAGACAAAAAATGGTTTCCCGCAAACACTGTTTTCACTTGTTATTCTAGTAATATTCAAGTGATATCCCTAGAATGTAACTAGAATATTACCAGATTCAAAGGTACATGCAGCGCGGTCTTCTCATGTTTTTGTTAGATGATGTTTATATCTAGTAATATAAGTGTCCAAAGTAGGGAAAATAAGTGAAGCAAAATTTCGGAGATTCTAATGTATTTGTCGATCACAAAAAGATTTTTCTTGGTACTTTAGGGATCCACGCGCGCTTCCTTTAACTTTCCTCTTTAGAATGAGCCCTCACACAGCTCGTAACATGCTTGTATAAAAACAAAAAATGGTTTCCCGTAAACACGGTTTTCACTTGTTTTTCTAGTAATATTCTAGTAATATGCTAGTCATATCCATGGGTACGGTACCCTCTTAAGGTGGGGGTACCCAGTTTACGTCATCGACTCTCGGAGCACTAGATTTACAGGTCCGAGCTGCACTATGTTTTGGTCATAATGAAGCTATAAAGGACGAACGTAATTGCAAGAAATTGTTGTTTACGATCATGTTTTCTTTGTTTCTACCATTTAAAACTACATTTGATTTTGTTATAATAGTAACATAATAGTAACATAATAACAGACCCTGTCAACAACATGATTGCATTCAATGTCAGTCAAACTATTAAGATTTATTTCACGTGTTACAGGTACTATAGATAATAATGTTGATGACGATCAACAAATATATCAAGTAGAATTTGCATTATACATTTGTTTTACATATGAGCAAAAGATGTTTATCGACTTACGTTTACGGACACTTTTTAGGGTGCTTTGTCGGTTATCATTATTCACAGTTGATAATGTCTGTTTCGACTTTTAGAATGACACGATGAAATTCGTAGCGAATTAGCGAATAGCCACAATAATAAAGTAGACTGTAGATATTACACATATGCGATGAAATTGGAGAACTGTAACATAAAATAACAGACACATTAAAACAAAATTGATGAACTTAGTAGAAAATTGAAAATGATTAAAGCATGTTAATATGCTATTTACAACTAGTTAAAAATGTCACAGAAAGAATAGAGTATAGTAGAATGCGTATGTCATGCATTTATAATAAAAAGTAGCTGCAATTTAAAACAGTAGAAAATTGAAAATGATTAAAGCATGTTAATATGCTATTTACAACTAGTTAAAAATGTCACAGAAAGAATAGAGTATAGTAGAATGCGTATGTCATGCATTTATAATAAAAAGTAGCTGCAATTTAAAACAGTAGAAAATTGAAAATGATTAAAGCATGTTAATATGCTATTTACAACTAGTTAAAAGTGTTACAGAAAGAATAGAATATAGTAGAATGCGTATGTCATGCATTTATAATAAAAAGTAGCTGCAATTTGAAACAGTAGAAAGTTGAAAATGATTAAAGCATGTTAATATGCTATTTACAACTAGTTAAAAATATTACAGAAAGAATAGAGTATAGTAGAATGCGTATGTCATGCATTTATAATAAAAAGTAGTTGCAATTTAAAACAGTAGAAAATTGAAAATGATTAACGCATGTTAATATGCTATTTACAACTAGTTAAAAATGTCACAGAAAGAATAGAGTATAGTAGAATGTGTATGTCATGCATTTATAATCAAAAGTAGCTGCAATTTAAAACAGTAGAAAATTGAAAATGATTAAAGCATGTTAATATGCTATTTACAACTAGTTAAAAATATTACAGAAAGAATAGAGTATACTAGAATGTGTATGTCATGCATTTATAATAAAAAGTAGTTGCAATTTAAAACAGTAGAAAATTGAAAATGATTAAAGCATGTTAATATGCTATTTACAACTAGTTAAAAATGTCACAGAAAGAATAGAGTATAGTAGAATGTGTATGTCATGCATTTACAACAGTAGAAAATTGAAAATGATCGAAGTATCTCAATACGCTATTTTCAACTCGTTGAAAATTATTAAAAAATCTCTTGATGTTCATGCATAAACTTTTGGTTTGCATATACATCCTCAATCTAGCAAGAAGAGTGTATAATTTGATTACATTGGCTAGGTACAATTAACAATTGAGAATTTCTGGAGATTAAGGAGTGCGTCACGCTTTCGTAAAAGTCGCTGGGTTATATTTGTCAAGTAAATACGCGAGTTAAACAAGGAATACTACGTCAGACGTAGCAGAGAAAGAAGAAGAAGAATAATGAAACTCTGGCTGTCAGTTGGCCGGACTATTACCACCCACGTGATGTCGAATGTCCCTGTTAAATTTACGCGAGTCAAGCTTTCCTTCCACCTCGACTTTCTTGGGTCGAAAATGTACGCGTTCAAGTCACGTTTCATAATGTATAACCCCTGCGCAGAGAAGGCAAAGCCGTTTTGATCTAGATGGACATGTCATGTTTTTTCTTCTACATGTTTCTCTTTACGCAATTCTGAATGTTTTTATCTCCGTACTATTTTTACAATTCAAATGTTCGAAGAGTGGAAGTTCTGCAATCGCTTATTGCATTTACAGTAGCGGACAAAAGTTTAAGACCGCTCTAAAGAAGACGATAACTTTTTTTATATTGTACTATATGATTTGAAATTTTTTGGGAAGTTAAAATGATTGGTTTGCCGCAAAACGTGACTAAAATTTTTGAAAAAAATTGCAAGTTTTAGGAATTGTAGAGAAAATACCAAAAATTGCATTTTACAACTTTCTTCTGAGGACCTATATTGAAAATTGAAAAAATTTTAAACGATGCAGTGAATCGAACCCAAATTTTGGTAATTGCATTAATTTAGTAAGAATTATGTCTTGTCAAATTTTCAAAAATTTGATTGCGTTTTTATATACCTCCAGAACATCCTCCACGTACAGTAGCGGATAAAAGTTTAAGACCGCTCTAAAGAAGACGATAACTTTTTCAATATTGTACTATACGATTTGAACTTTTTTGGGAAGCTAGAGCAATTAGTTTACTACAGGATGTGAAAAGAAATTTTTTCTCACGATGGAACGCTTGTAATTGTACACTGGGTAAAAAAAGTATTGGCACACTATTAAAAAGGCGATAACTTTTAAAATATCGTATTATACTATTTGAATTTTTTTTGGGAAGCAAGAGCAATTAGTTTGCCACAGGATGTGAAAAAAAATTTTGTCAAAAATTGCAATTCATCGGAATTGTAGCAAAAATACTAAAAGTTGCATTTTACAACTGTTTTATATAGGCCAACATTGAAAATTTTTAAAATGCGTTTTGTAGATCTGTGTCAATTAAACATATCCTGAAAATTTCGTCAAAATCGGTCGACGTTGCAATGAGTTACAAACGTTTAAAGATGGTATTGCCGCAAATCGTGAAAATCTACAATTTTTACCATCTTTAAACGTTTGTAGCTCATTGCAACGTCGACCGATTTTGACGAAATTTTCAGGATATGTTTAATTGACACAGATCTACAAAACGTATTTTTTAAATTTTCAATATAGGTCCTGAGAAAAAAGTCGTAAAATGCAACTTTTAGTATTTTTGCTACAATTCTGATGAATTGCAATTTTTGAAAAAATTTCTTTTCACATCCTTTAGTAAACTAATTGCTCTAGCATTCCAAAAAAGTTCAAATCGTATGGTCGAATACTAAAAAAGTTATCGCCTTCTTTAGAGCGGTCTTAAACTTTTGTCCGCTACTGTACGTGGAGGATGTTCTGGAGGTCTATAAAAACGCAATAAAATTTTGGAAAATTTGACAAGATATAATTCTTACTATATTAATTCAATTACCAAAGTTTGGGTTCAATTCACTGCATCGTTTAAAATTTTTTCAATTTTCAATATAGGTCCTCAGAAAAAAGTTGTAAAATACAATTTTCGGTATTTTCTCTACAATTCCTAAAACTAGCAATTTTTTTCAAAAATTTTAGTCACGTTTTGCGGCAAACCAATCATTTTAAATTCCCAAAAAATTTCAAATCGTATGGTCGAATATTAAAAAAGTTATCGTCTTCTTTAGAGCGGTCTTAAACTTTTGTCCGCTACTGTACGTTGAGGATGTTCTGGCGGTATATAAAAACGCAATAAAATTTTTGAAAATTTGACAAGATATAATTCTTACTAAATTAATGCAATTACCAAAATTTGGGTTCGATTCACTGTATCGTTTAAAATTTTTTCAATTTTCAATATAGGTCCTCAGAAGAAAGTTGTAAAATGCAATTTTTGGTATTTTCTCTACAATTCCTAAAACTTGCAATTTTTTTCAAAAATTTTAGTCACGTTTTGCGGCAAACCAATCATTTTAACTTCCCAAAAAATTTCAAATCATATAGTACAATATAAAAAAAGTTATCGTCTTCTTTAGAGCGGTCTTAAACTTTTGTCCGCTACTGTACGTTGAGGATGTTCTGGCGGTATATAAAAACGCATTCAAATTTTTGAAAATTTGACAAGATATAATTCTTACTAAATTAATGCAATTACCAAAATTTAGGTTCGATTCACTGCATCGTTTAAAATTTTTTCAATTTTCAATATAGGTCCTCAGAAGAAAGTTGTAAAATGCAATTTTTGGTATTTTCTCTACAATTCCTAAAACTTGCAATTTTTTTCAAAAATTTTAGTCACGTTTTGCGGCAAACCAATCATTTTAACTTCCCAAAAAATTTCAAATCATATAGTACAATATAAAAAAAGTTATCGTCTTCTTTAGAGCGGTCTTAAACTTTTGTCCGCTACTGTACGTTGAGGATGTTCTGGCGGTATATAAAAACGCATTCAAATTTTTGAAAATTTGACAAGATATAATTCTTACTAAATTAATGCAATTACCAAAATTTGGGTTCGATTCACTGCATCGTTTAAAATTTTTTCAATTTTCAATATAGGTCCTCAGAAGAAAGTTGTAAAATGCAATTTTTGGTATTTTCTCTACAATTCCTAAAACTTGCAATTTTTTTCAAAAATTTTAGTCACGTTTTGCGGCAAACCAATCATTTTAACTTCCCAAAAAATTTCAAATCATATAGTACAATATAAAAAAAGTTATCGTCTTCTTTAGAGCGGTCTTAAACTTTTGTCCGCTACTGTACGTTGAGGATGTTCTGGCGGTATATAAAAACGCAATAAAATTTTTGAAAATTTGACAAGATATAATTCTTACTAAATTAATGCAATTACCAAAATTTGGGTTCGATTCACTGCATCGTTTAAAATTTTTTCAATTTTCAATATAGGTCCTCAGAAGAAAGTTGTAAAATGCAATTTTTGGTATCTTCTCTACAATTCCTAAAACTTGCAATTTTTTTCAAAAATTTTGGTCACGTTTTGCGGCAAACCAATCGTTTTAACTTCCCAAAAAATTTCAAATCGTATGGTCGAATATTAAAAAAGTTATCGTCTTCTTTAGAGCGGTCTTAAACTTTTGTCCGCTACTGTACGTTGAGGATGTTCTGGCGGTATATAAAAACGCAATAAAATTTTTGAAAATTTGACAAGATATAATTCTTACTAAATTAATGCAATTACCAAAATTTGGGTTCGATTCACTGCATCGTTTAAAATTTTTTCAATTTTCAATATAGGTCCTCAGAAGAAAGTTGTAAAATGCAATTTTTGGTATTTTCTCTACAATTCCTAAAACTTGCAATTTTTTTCAAAAATTTTAGTCACGTTTTGCGGCAAACCAATCGTTTTAACTTCCCAAAAAATTTCAAATCGTATGGTCGAATATTAAAAATATTGTCGTATTTTTAAAAGTGTTCGAATGATAGTGGGAGTCACTGTAGGTAGATCTGCAGTGACGTGCAATGTGATGATAATAGTAAATCGCAAGCTAAGTCTTCCTTGCCAATCAGATAGTACTACTGTGCTAAATCATGTTCCACTGTCTGAGTTAGGTTGAATTTTGGCATCGTTAGAATTCTCAAAAATTAACGATTTATCAGTTCTACAATTGTTATTTCTTCACAAAAGTCTTCCAGCCAATCAGATAGTACATCATGTTCCACTGTTTGAGATAGATTGGATATCGACACGGTTGTAATTTTTCCGTGAAGAAATAGCAATGTTAGAACTAATAAATTAGAATCATCAATGCAAAGATGTAGAATTAGATTTCAACTAGCGTATTATTTATTTGTGAAGAAAAAAAATCTATGTTTTATGCAAACGACAGGTACGTCCATACTAGTAAGAATACAGTTATGAATGGCCAACGTAATCGCCTACTGCAGTGTTGCAGTATCAGGGGAGGAAGCACGAATCGAGGGGAATATGCTATTCTGTCTCTCCCTCTCTTTCTCTACGCGTAACGGACGGGTCACGTGACCAGGTCGTGGCGGAAGCGTGGGGAATAGCATCGAAGAGGGGGAAGATAGAGTCTGGACAGAAGCCTTGATCTGGCAATACAGGCCTATTTTCTGCATAATACAGGGTGGTCATTTTATCTGAAGACATTGCAATATCTCGAGAACTGTGCATCGGATCAAAACAAGTGGATAATGAAAGTTGTTCGTCCAGTGATAACAAACTAGATCCCCCACCCCCACCCCGTTTGCATTTTGGTTCACAGATGGCGTTGTATTGGACAAAAATCAAAATGGGCAAAACAATTGTTGAAAATTGGGGATACCTCGAGAATTACACATCAGACCAGAAAAATAAAAGTAGACGTATTCAATATTTTAAAAAATACGATTCAATAAAAAACGTATTTTTTAAATTTTCAGTAGAGGCCCACATAAAAAAGTAGAAAATGCAACTTTTTAGTATTTTTCAACAATTCTGAACAATTGCAATTTTTGACAAAATTTTTTTTCGCATCCTGTGGCAAACTAATTGCTCTAGCTTCCCCAAAAAATTCAAATCGTATAATACGATATTTAAAAATTTATCGCCTTTTTAAGAGTATGCCAATACTTTTTTTACCCACTGTATACAAAAGAAGTTTTACCGTGCATCAGGAAAGATCCAGTGGCCGTCATGCACGCGACTGTTTCCGCGTTTGTTGTTCAAGAACTCGTGCCAACTCTTTCGCTTCAGTTGCCAATTTTACCGTCGAAAATAAAGGGAATTAGTTAAGGTGTAGAAAATACGCGAGACGCCGAGTTAGAGATTGATTTAAGTACAAAAACATACTTTCGTATAACGTATAACTATCCAACGTAATAAGAGGTTTCTTTTTGGCTTATTCTTGAATCGCTCTTGCAAAATTTATGTAGAATGGATCTATAATTATCCATCCGTCTTGTGTCATAATGGCAAAACCTGTTTTCTCATCAGTCCCAGCAGATGTAAAAAATGAAAGGAAAAAACTTATACGATCTGCGAAGGAAGAGAGATCGGATTTCATGTCGATTTCTATAAATTCTTCTTTTACATCGAATCTCAATTGAATCTACTGATACCAGATGTATAACGCGATTAAATTATAACGTGACTAAATGTGAGAAGAATTTAGATTTTGATCGTAAGTATGTGTGTATGTATATATATATATATATATATATATATATATATGTATGTGTGTATATATATATGTATATATATTCAAAAATTTACCAGTAAAACATCAAATAGAATTTTTATAACAGAATCGTGTGTTACGAGAAGTATTTTAAGCGTACACACTAATTTATAGCCCATTCTTAAAGTTTACACTAACAATTAAAATACAATTCATTAAAAACAATTTATTGTTGAAATAATAGTTCAAATAATGAATATAGACTAACGTATCTGAACGTGTCCGAACGTGATCGAACGTGTCTGAACGTGTTTCGCTGTATAAAATATGATAATCCTGGGGAACATTATTAATTCATTAATAACAATTTATTGTTGAAATAGTATTTAAAATAATTAATATAGACTTGAAAGATGCAAAGCTCGTTCGTAGGCGTGGGGGAAGGGGGTTTTCGCGGTATGTAATATGACACGTGCATGCTTTTCCCAGGAAGACTTGACCTTGAACGTGTCCGAACGTGTTTTGCAGTATAAAATACCTCGTGTTCAAAACCTATGTATACCAATTTTCATAGCGATAGGTTCAACGGTATGGCAGTTAATATATTGCAGCGCCATCTACAGCGGCGAGTTACAACAAAATAAGTAGCGTAAAAACCTTCTCCATGAAAAAACACATATATGTGCCAAGTTTCATGTTGATCGGTCGAACAGTTTCGAAGTCTATTAATCATATATACAGGGTGTCCCAAAATTCCTTCAGCATCTGGAAATGGGAGGTTCGTTAGATCATTTGCAGAAACATTTCTCTTTGCAAAAATGTCGCGGCTTTGTTTAGAAGTTATTAACTTAAAATACGGACCAATCAGAGTCCTACGTAAGGACAGGTCCCACTTAGCGCGGTGTTGCCGTTGGTCGAGCCAGAATCAATCCGCTGTAGACGCACCGTGATTGGTCCTGGTTTTTCGTTAATAACTCCTGAACAAAGCTGCGTACACTATTTTTACAAAGGAAAATATCGCTTCAAATGATCTCAGGAACCTCCCATTTCCGGATGTAGAAGGAATTTTGGGACACCCTGTATATACAGGGTCATCCGTTTTTAAACGGACAAACGTAAACCAGCTATAAAGAACCCCAAATGGAACAAGTTTTACCCCTGCCACTTTTTTTGTTTCGGCCTTGATTTCTAGAAAATTGCAAAAAACCATAATTTTTTTAGTTCACATAAACTTGAATATCTCGGGACTCCAGTGATGAATCTTGATGATTTTTTCTTTGTTGTGTTGAAAATAAACAGGAGTATCTTTTTTTCGTTCCCAAAATTTTTTTGTATGACCTTCGAATCTTGGTTTTTTCTGGATCGGACTGTAGCTATCTGAACGGTTCCAGGATGCGTGACTTCAATGGATGATATATTCTTGGAATATATTCTATATTCTTGGAAGCAAAAAAATTTTGGGAACAAAAAAAAGATGCTCCTGTTTATTTTCAACACAACAAAGAAAAAATCATCAAGATTCATCACTGGAGTCCCGAGATATTCAAGTTTATGTGAACTAAAAAAATTATGGCTTTTTGCAATTTTCTAGAAATCAAGGCCGAAACAAAAAAAGTGGCAGGGGTAAAACTTGTTCCATTTGGGGTTCTTTATAGCTGGTTTACGTTTGTCCGTTTAAAAACGGATGACCCTGTATACAAACATACATTTTTTTATATATATATAGAAGATTTCAATTTTACTAAAAATTCGCGAAGAAGTGACATTTCGACGAGTTTGCTTGAATACGTTTTGTTCTTCAACTTTTTGCCATTTTTATGAATACAACTATTTTGTTTTTTAATCAGTATTCGTGGCTGTTTCCACATTAAATATTATAATGTTAGTATGTTCAGTGTCGAAAAATTGATAACTGAATCTATATCTCTTTTCAAACATTTCGCAGCATGTTTATCTTCCTTGTCTGGTTATAAAAATTCAATTTTCCACATACAAATTATTCGTTTTGTATCCTTGAAAATTATACATAATTAAAAAATGACAGGAAAAAACTTGCACAATCTGCGAAGGAAGAGAGATCGGATTTCATTTCGATTTCTATAAATTCTTCTTTTACATCGAATCTCAATTGAATCTGCTGATACAATAAAGTGACATTTAAGAGACACAAGATCGAATCACACGTTTCATTTGTACGTAGTTCAGTCAACATTGTCCTACTTTCTTGAAACACAGTAGTTCTTTGAAAGCTGACTCATACTAGACAACGGATCTTTATGCAAAATAAAAAGTTTCCACCTGACTTGCAACAAACTGGAATTAAATAAATCTCTTTCTTCATACATTTAGTAGGTTGAATATAGTACTATACATTATACAGGGTGTTTCGTCTAAAACAGACCACCTGGATATCTCCTCTATCTCTGAAAATACAAAAAATGTTTCTAACCTAATCTAAATGGTTTCAAAAGACGAATCGGATGGAAGAATCGTTTTTTACGAATTGTAATTTTTTAATCATTTTTTCAAGGTCACTCGTGTTTTTCTTACATATATACACACATTTTTTGTTGCTGTATGTTATGGCAAACATTATTGTGCGTTCATCCATGTTTAATAGCACGACCTTGAAATGACCGTGAACACTAAAATTTGCTGATTAAAGCAGAACTTACTTTCGGCGGCATTTCAGATCTCAACGGTAACAGAAATTCAACCATGGACTTGAACTTGTAAATAATCACATTTATTATTGCAATAAATGTTCGAAATTATGTCCTTCCTTTGTCATACATTTCGTGAGGCGAAAAACGACAGATTGTACAGCTCTTTCGATGATTTCAGGTTTCATATCAGCACATGTAGCTGAAAGTAAGTTCTGCATTAATTAGCAAATTTTAGAGTTCACGGTCATTTCAAGGTCGTGCTATTAAACATGAATGCATGCACAATAATGTTTGCCATAACATACAGCAACAAAAAATGTGTGTATATATGTAAGAAAAACACGAGTGACCTTGAAAAAACGATTGAAAAATTACAATTCATAAAAAACGATTCTTCTACCTGATTTGTCTTTTGAAACCATTTAGATTACATTAGAAACATTTTTTGTATTTTCAGAGATAGAGGAGGTATTTAGGTGGTCTGTTTTAGACGAAACACCCTGTATAATAGTACTATTTTAGCAATATTTCTGTCATACATGCATATACATTTATATATAATATATTATATAAGCGACATATGTATATAATATAATATATTATATATATTATATATCATATATTATATAAGCGATATATGTATATAATATAATATATTATATATATTATATATCATATATTATATATTATTATATATTATATATATTATCTTTTATATAATATATATATATATATATATATATATATATATATATATTATCTTTTATATATTATATATTATATATATTATATATTATATATTATTACATATTATATATATTATATATTATATATTATATATTATATATATTATAAATTATATAATATATATATATAATATATTATATATATTATATATTATGAATTATATAATATATATATAATATATTATATATATTATATAAGCGATTCATCTGCATATACATTTTATGGCAAAAATTGTCGAGTGTATTCCAAATATTAGAAACTTTTAATGTATATCACTGTGTATCTGGCATGTCAGTCGGTATCTAAATTATTTAATCCCTGTGTTGTTGAATTCAAAGATTTTGAAAAGGTGATTGTCATCTTCAATCTTTTGATAATCTTCAGGCTAATCATTGATGAGGTATGCTTGTCGTTATTTTTAGAATCTCTTAAATAATTGTACATTTCTACACATACAGGGTGTCCTAAAAATGTTTTATTTCCTTGACAAGGGTGATGAACTTTTTGTTTAACGAAAATGTTCTTCGTGGCTTTGTTGGCAAGCTACTGACGAAAAACACAGACCAATATGAGCGCGGCTACTGCAGACAGATTTCCAGCTCGACCAGAGAACATTTTCACAAAAGTAAAAGTTAATTCAAATGTCCTAAGGAATCATCCCTTCCAAAGAAATCCAACATTTTTTGAACACCCTGTATACCATCGAATATGAAAAATAATAATAGTAACTAAATTGCAGATTTATGAGGTAATCTCTTCCTCATCTAATCATTTTAATAAATAAATTTTTTCAATCCTTTTATTGTTTTATATTTCAACCGCGTATTATAAAATTTACAATCTTGCAATGATAAAAATTTGTAATATAAATTTGTAATATAAAAATTTGTCGAAGGCCTGTAAAAGATCCGTCAGGGTTGCTCGATTGTTATTAAAATATTGCTTCATTCATTCTGTGGTTCGTTGATGATCATTCTGCGGTAAATTGATAACGTGTTGTTCGTTAATAATTCTTTATCGAAGCCACAGAGAACATTTTCACACATCTAACAATTTTAATAAACAAATTTTTTCAATCCTTTTATTGTTTTATATTTCAACCGCGTATTTTTCTAATAAATCCATAAAATTGACAATCTTGTAATGATAAAAATAAAGGGTTGTCGAAGGTCCGTCAATGTTGTTCTATTGTTATTAAAATATTGCTATGCATTCTGTGGTTCGTTGATGATCATTCTGCGGTAAATTGATAATGTGTTATTCGTTAATAATTCCTTAACGAAGCCACAGAGAACATTTTCACACTTCTAACAATTTTATTAAACAAATTTTTCAAACCTTTTATTGTTTTATATTTCAACCGCGTATTTTTCTAATAAATCCATAAAATTGACAATCTTGTAATGATAAAAATAAAGGGTTGTCGAAGGCCTGTAGAAGGTCCGTCAGTGTTGCTCGATTGTTATTAAAATATTGCTATTAATTCTGTGGTTCGTTGATAACGTGTTATTCGTTAGTAATTCCTTAACGAAGCCATAGAGAACATTTTCACACTTCTAACAATTTTATTAAACAAATTTTTCAAACCTTTTATTGTTTTATATTTCAACCGCGTATTTTTCTAATAAATCCATAAAATTGACAATCTTGTAATGATAAAAATAAAGGGTTGTCGAAGGCCTGTAGAAGGTCCGTCAGTGTTGCTCGATTGTTATTAAAATATTGCTATTAATTCTGTGGTTCGTTGATAACGTGTTATTCGTTAGTAATTCCTTAACGAAGCCATAGAGAACATTTTCACACTTCTAACAATTTTATTAAACAAATTTTTTCAATCCTTTTATTGTTTTATATTTCAACCGCGTATTTTTCTAATAAATCCATAAAATTGACAATCTTGTAATGATAAAAATAAAGGGTTGTCGAAGGTCCGTCAATGTTGTTCTATTGTTATTAAAATATTGCTATTCATTCTGTGGTTCGTTGATGATCATTCTGCGGTAAATTGATAACGTGTTATTCGTTAGTAATTCCTTAACGAAGCCATAGAGAACATTTTCACACTTCTAACAATTTTATTAAACAAATTTTTTCAATCCTTTTATTGTTTTATATTTCAACCGCGTATTTTTCTAATAAATCCATAAAATTGACGATCTTGTAATGACAAAAATAAAGGGTTGTCGAAGGTCCGTCAATGTTGTTCTATTGTTATTAAAATATTGCTATTCATTCTGTGGTTCGTTGATGATCATTCTGCGGTAAATTGATAACGTGTTATTCGTTAGTAATTCCTTAACGAAGCCATAGAGAACATTTTCACACAAGAAAAAGTTTCACACAAAGTAAATAATTAGTAGTAATGATATTTGGTCCACTGAGGGTTTCAAATCCATTTACCACTCTCACTAACGCCTAATTTCAGCGGGACCTATTGTTACGATGGGTTTCGAAACATCTTCAAAGTGAATAAGTAAAGTTGCTTCAATCGAAATGGTTCTCATTGACAGTATTAATTCATTGTAAAACAATCCGAGTAATTTCAGAACAACATTCAATTTAATTACAGTTACAAATTGAATGGATTCTTTACTGTTCAGGAAACACTATTCGTTGCAATAAAAAAACTTAGATCGTTGAATAGAAATTTGTTGAATGAATTCATAGAAATTGATAACTGTATTGCAAATATGTATACTTCGATTTATTAAATATGTAATTAAGTTAATTTTCTACCAAAGATTAAATTTTCATAAAAAAACAGACCGTTGTATTTTGCATTCGCATAACGGTTATCCAGCATTTAACGTTTAATTTTTCGCTGCGAATCTGAATGTCGCTATTATTGTCAAGATACTAATCCGTAAACGTTTCATTAACGAACAATGGCAATATAAAGTGAACTAAAACCAAAAATTAGATGTAAACATTTTGTGTGAAACCGTCTTATAACATTGCAGGATAACTATTTTTAGATCACGGTGTACATTTTAACGATCATGGAATAATAGATGACTCAATCCTTCAATATACAAACGTAAAGACATCTGACATACGTAACACAGGTTACTAATGTCCTCCCATCAATGGCTGATTAATTACCTCTTACAATCGCTTCGATCGTATGTTACGATCACAATTGATCCTTCCGCCGACTTCAGCCTTTGGAATTCTCTGTAGTGTAGTATGACCGAATATTGTATAATGCGAAGTGACACTCGTAGAGAAATGTTAATTTATTATTCTGTCATCTTTTGACGTTGTACACAGTTGGGTATTATGCAGGAACATTATTTCTTAACCCTTTTATTTTCTTACAAGGATGATAAAACACTGAGATCCTTCATTCTCGAAGGAAGAGAGCGAACAAGAGGAACACTCACTGGGACTGTGAAACATGCTACATAGTATATGTAGTAACTATACATATGTATAATATACTATAATATACTAAACTATGTATACTATGCTATACTATTATTACTACATATATTACTGTACTATATCATACATACATACTATACTATACTGTACCATACTATAAACATACATATACTATACTATACTACGCCATACTATAAATATGTTTACATATACTATATACTATATACTATATACTATATACTATACATACATATACTACATATATACTATACATACATATACTATGCACCATACATAGATATATTATATACTATACATACATAGATATATTATATACTATACATACATATACCATGTATATACTATACATACATATACCATGTATATACTATACATACATATACTACATATATACTGTACACACATATGCTATATACTATACATACATATACTATATTAGTGGATATCTTTCTCGATCGCAATTTATGATATATAAGAATTAATTTTTCGCGGCGCGAAGGTACGATCATTAATTACTATACTTGGCTCTACTGTAGCGAATATGTCAAAGTGACATACATGTGCTCTTCCTAAAAGTAGAGGAAAAAGGAAAGGTGTTGGTGTTTTGTGTTTCGTCCTAGACCCGCTAGAGGACTCATCAGTAAGGCTAACTAGCGGGCCCTGCCTTATACACGGGATGTTCGAAGGCGTTTGAAGAACGTATATATACTAATGGGTGGCATATTAGTAACTTGCGAGAAAACCTTCCGGCAATGTGTCCCTTCTAAGATGAGGAGACATCTTGGGGACGGAGTCGGAACTATGGTCTTCTCAAAACTTTTTATTATTTCGCCATGGTTTTGAATATTAGTGGATATCTTTCTCGATCGCAATTTATGATATATAAGAATTAATTTTTCGCGGCGCGAAGGTACGATCATTAATTACTATACTTGGCTCTACTGTAGCGAATATGTCAAAGTGACATACATGTGCTCTTCCTAAAAGTAGAGGAAAAAGGAAAGGTGTTGGTGTTTTGTGTTTCGTCCTAGACCCGCTAGAGGACTCATCAGTAAGGCTAACTAGCGGGCCCTGCCTTATACATATACTATGCACTGTACATACATATATTATATGTATACTGTACATACATATACTATACACTATACATACATATACTACATATATACTATACATACAAATACTATTATACTATATATACATATGCTATGCACTATACATACATATATTATATGTATACTATACATACATATACTATACACTATACATACATATACTACATATATACTATACATACAAATACTATATACTATATATACATATGCTATGCACTATACATACATATATTATATGTATACCATTCATACATATACTATACACTATACATACATATACTACATATATACTATACATACAAATACTATATACTATATACATATATATATGCTATGCACTATACATACATATATTATATACTATACATTTATATACAATGCACTATACATACATATATTATATACTATAAATACATATACTATACACTATATTACACATACTATACACAATACATACATATACTGTAAACTATACATTTTATTATACATTTTATTGTAATATTCATAAATGTGTAATAATATTGTAATATTTAGCAAACCTAAAATCAATTATGTTGAACCATTCTGTGTAAATGTCCTAGCACATTTATCAGAGTAGAATTTAATTCAAGCTTAGCCCATGAAGAAATCTATTTATTTCGAATACAAGCTAGACATGTAATACGATAAAAATTGAATGAGTCATATTCTCCAATTTTAAACGCAACGCTTGCGCAATTACGCTCAGAATCAGATCAACCGCGGTCATCACCATTTTGATTTGGACGAAGGCCTCGACAGCGATCCACAATGTCACTACCACTCTTTTAACCATCTGACACGAAAGGTCACACCTCGTAATCATTCACAATCACGAAAGTACATATATGGAGCATTCAGTTCTCTGGAAATTACAAAATAAAACCAGTTATCAGACTACTTTAATCAGAGTCGCAATTACTACACATTAGAATATCGATATGTTTATCAACATTAACTTAACAATTGAATAAGTTTCTCGAAACGGTACTTCCTCTCGGATTTTGATGAAATTGAAATATGTTATCAAGGTCATAATTCTAAACAACTTTTTTCCTATACATATAATAAGCGGTCAATTTTGCTTGACCTAACTCAAACATAACTCGCGAATAGATATTTGCAAAAGTATTTTTTAAATTTCAATTAGGTCTGGGATTGGTTTAATAGAGAAAATGTATTTTATTACATATTATTCTCAATTATTATTAACTAGAATTACCACACAAGTCAAATGATATGATACTAGTAAAAGACGCCGCCACCTAAAAGATTGTATTGTATTTAATATTTTATTTCAATCAATTGTATTAACAGTTTGTGTGTATTCGTAGAAATCACAAGGAAATTATTTCATACTTTTTAGCGAATTTTTTTAGTGAGTTTCGAAGTCGGTTTAATCTATTTTATATCAATCTTTTTAGTGGAACGAATAGAATTTTTTTTGTTTTTTTCATTCCGTTTTTTCGAAGTCGGACTTAAAAAAAGAATTTTTTTTATTTCACATATTTTAGTGAAACGAGCAGAATTTGTAGAACATGGTAGGTTTGTTTTTTGGTCTTATTGGATTCGTTAATATACAAATAAACAATATACTGATCGAATTCAGTATGTTAATAATACAAAAACAACTAAATGGAACATAAAATCTTTATTATTATACATATATCTCTATCTATATCATTTAAGCAAGAAGTTTCTCTTCCGTCGCGCATGGACTCCACGCACACGATTTTTGCTATAAAAATAGTTATTAACAATAACAAATTACATAAATTTTTGTAAGTGGAATCATCACGGCAATATCTCTTACTAAATGTGAAATGTTTCATCGCGATTGGTACATTCTTCGCAGAGAAACACAAATATGTTCTTTTGCTTAACAATAGTTATTAACAATAACAAATTCTATAAATTTTGCAAGTGGGATCATCGCAACAATATCTCCTACTAAATGTAAAAGGTTTCATCGCAATCGGTACATTCTTTGCAAAGAAACACCAACTAATATGTTCTTTGCTGTAACAATAGTTATTAACAATAACAAATTCTATAAATTTTGCAAGTGGGATCATCGCAGCAATATCTCCTACTAAATGTAAAAGGTTTCATCGCAATCGGTACATTCTTTGCAAAGAAATACCAACTAATATGTTCTTTTGCTATAACAATAGTTATTAATAATAACAAATTACATAAATTTTTGCAAATGGGATCATCGCGGTAATATCTCTTACTAAATGTGAAAGGTTCCATCGCGATTGGTATATTCTTCGCAGAGAAACACCAACTAATATGTTCCTTGCTATAACAATAGTTATTAACAATAACAAATTCTATAAATTTTTGCAAGTGGGATCATCGCAGCAATATCTCCTTCTAAATGTAAAAGGTTTCATCGCGATCGGTATATTCTTCGCAAAGAAACGCCAACTAATATGTTCTTTTGCTGTAACAATAGTTATTAACAATAACAAATTACATAAATTTTTGCAAATGGGATCATCGCGGCAGTATCTCCTACTAAATGTGAAATTTTCATCGCCATAGGTACATCTTCGCTGAACAAACGCAGAAGTCGGTTAAATATAAATGAAGCATTACGTTTTTTTCTGCAATAAAAATCGTTAGGAATGAAAAAATGGAAAAATTTTAACAACGGACCACCCCGGGGACATACTCTACAAGATGCAAAAGGTTTCATACCGATTGGTCCACCCATCTCTGCGTAATCGATGAACCTACACAGAAAAAAAGGCACATACAGGTCGAATTGTGTAACCTCCTCCTTTTTCGAAGTCGGTTAAAAGAATCGAAATGTTTAAAATACACTCACGGACTCGCTCGAGAAGAACATTTTTGTTCGACTTGTTGGGAGAATACAAATTCTAGAAACCGCCCGGATACACGTTTCAAGGTTTAGTAGTGATCATACGAGTGCGTGTCTTCTCCGCAGACGGTTCTCGGAAGGCCTCCTTGGCCCCTTTGCCCCATTCGCATCGATGTCTCCGTTGCGTCGCGTCGGAACCACACGGCCGTTAACCATTTCCCGAGAAAACTCCATTACAAACATAGCACACCCTACCTTTCATTTTCTTAGTTTGTGAATTCGTTTCACTATCGATCGATGAAGTTATGAGATTAGGTACATACATCGTCAATGCTAATCCAACGACAAAACATTTTTTAACCGACTTCGAAAAAGGAGGAGGTTATCAATTGACCTGTATGTGCCTTTTTTCGTTTTTTTTTCTTTCTAATAATTTTCTTTTGAAACATTTATCATTATATTGGGGAAATTTGTCTGGTTAAATTGAGACTAAACACGACAGAATTCGAATTTGGTGGTTCTATTGAAACATTTATCATTATATTGGGGAAATTTGTCTGGTTAAATTGAGACTAAACACGACAGAATTCGAATTTGGTGGTTCTATTGAAACATTTATCATTATATTGGGGAAATTTGTCTGGTTAAATTGAGGCTAAACACGACAGAATTCGAATATGGTGGTGCTATTGAAACGTTTATCATTATATTGGGGAAATTTGTCTGGTTAAATTGAGACTAAACACGACAGAATTCGAATTTGGTGGTTCTATTGAAACATTTATCATTATATTGGGGAAATTTGTCTGGTTAAATTGAGACTAAACACGACAGAATTCGAATTTGGTAGTTCTATTGAAACGTTTATCATTATATTGGGGAAATTTGTCTGGTTAAATTGAGACTAAACACGACAGAATTCGAATTTGGTAGTTCTATTGAAACATTTATCATTATATTGGGGAATTTCCAGGAATTTCCACCTAATATTGATATTCATTCGTATTGATAACACATAGATAAAGACTCAATTTTTCTTTAAATTTCAATGATCGAACATACTGTAAATCCAGAGATTCACTATTAAATTTAAACAATCAGTCCGACGAGATAATTATTTGAATCTTCACCGACATTTCCAAAATAAAAGATTTATGATTTCCACCTAATATTGATATTCACTCGTATTGATAACACATAGATAAAGACTCAATTATTCTTTAAATTTCAATGATCGAACATACTGTAAATCCAGAGATTCATTATTAAATTTAAAGCATAAGTTCGACGAGACAATTCCCAGATAGCACAGACACATCTCAAAGATGTTCGAAAGATGTCTGCCGCAAGACATTCAAACATCTGAGAGATGTCGCCCTATGTCGGTTTGATGTCAGTTTTACGTTGGTTTTACGTTGGTTTTACGTCGTTTGTGACTCAACGAACCATCTTAAAGATGTCTTCTGAATGTCGTTTTGATATCTTTCAGATGTTCTAGTAGTACATATAGAAAACATCTTCCAGATGTCTGAAAAAAGACATCTTACAGATGTTGTTCGCGCGACTGTTTAAAAACTTTCGGGTAAGGCTTATAGGTTAGGTTAGTTTTTTCAAATAAAATACAATAAATCATTTTAAAATTTATGAATAAATATATTTTTAAATATATACATACATACAAATTAATTAAAATTACAATGTTAGAGATTAAAAACGAGAATTAGAATATATATCTGTCCGGTTCGCCTTCTTCAAACGGTGGATCTGCTGGAGAGTTTCGGTCAGCAGGATCCGCACGAGGTTGTTCTGCTTCACAAGCGTCCTCGGCACAGCATCTTGGCTTGAGTGGCAACTTCTTGGCTCCTCTTTCTGCTGCCTTTTACCACACTCTCTGAATCTGTTTGGAATCAGTGATTCCTTGTTGGTGGCTGTAATAGCAAATAAAATATGTTTTATTGAAAAAAGTATACTAATTACAGTAAATTTACTGTCTGAGGGTGCTTCCTTTTGCATTTACATACCAATTTTGCTGTGATTTGTTTGCTCGTGCATCTGCTGTCTATTTTCATATTCTCTGGGACTGTTTGGAGTCAGAGATTCCTTGCTGGTAGCAGTGACTGAAAATAAAATATGGTTAATTGAAAAAACGTACAGCTATGCATGTAACATTTAATGTTGCATATGTTGGGCGCATTGTTTTGAATTTACATACCAATGTTGGTTTTCTTTTCCAAACTTGGGGTAGTGGGTAAAATTGTATCGTCCGATAGATGACTTGTTGTTGCTTGTCGTTGCTACGGCGGCATCAGTGACAACTGCCAGACCGGGCGCTTTTTTCGCGCATGCGCGAATTTTTATTTTCATAATACATCTTTCATACACCTGAAGATGTCTATTCTGGAGACATCGTTTTCATGTCTGAAATGAGATGTTTGAAAGATATCTTTCCTCGTACATAAAAACGATGTCTTCAAAAACACATCTTTCAGATGTGCGAATTACGTCTGTTTGGCGACGTAGACGTTCAGACATAAAAACGACATGAAAGCGACATCTCTAAGATGTTGTGTGCTATCTGGGTTAGTTCAATATGTAACATGTCCAAAATGAAATATTTATGATTTCCACCTAATATTGATAACTCGTATTGATAACACATAGATAAAGACTCAATTTTTCTTTAAATTTCAATGATCGAACATACTGTAAATCCAGAGATCCATTATTAAATTTAAAGCATAAGTTCGACGAGATAATTATTTGAATCTTCACCGACATGTCCAAAATAAAAGATTTATGATTTCCACCTAATATTGATATTCACTCGTATTGATAACACATAGATAAAGACTCAATTTTTCTTTAAATTTCAATGATCGAACATACTGTAAATCCCGAGATTCATTATTAAATTTAAAGAATAAGTTCGACGAGACAATTAATTCAATATTTAACATGTCCAAAATGAGATATTAATGATTTCGAGCAAATTGTTGCTTAACGAAAATCGATCGAGAATTTGTACATATAAGGCGTGGAATTTTTTCTTGGCAAGTGCAGCGCTCTTCGAAGATCAGTTTATCAGAGAGCGATCACGACAGCAATAAATTTCAGTTTGCAAGTTAGCATCGAGTACGCCCAGCGTTACACGCGCCCACTTAATTCGAAATGCCACTGCTTTAGCCCACAAGACTTGAGCTCGGCCAATAAACCGGCTTCAGGTATTCACTGCGAAAGTTCCTGCTCCGCGCCTCTAGATCCAGTTTCTCGATCTCTTCGAATCTGCCATATTTATAAACGTGCAGCTTCTATAAATAGGACCTCTATTACGTCCTATATTCAGATGAGGTGTAACAACAAGAGCCGAGGAAATGTCGCTCCACACTGAGCTTTCTCCTAAAAACATAAATGACGACTTGTTGTATATATTCACCTACAGACAGAGTCAAAAGCATTCGTGCATCCTTTAAAAACCAAAAACTTTTTCAAAATTTCACCAAACTGCTCTTGGTTTTTTTGAGATCATAGAAAGATTAATCTACTAGGTGATGCCTCAATATGTTTTTTTTTTAAATTGGTATTGGTCGCAATTACAAGAAAAGGTGAAGGTTTTTTAAACTGAAGCTACATTCAAAGATTTTCACATCTTAATTTTCATTTCCACAAGGAACTCACATCTTCCAATAAAACTTTGTATGTAACTTAATTTTCATTTCCACAAGGGACTCACATCTTTCAATGAAACTTTGTATGTAACTTAATTTTCATTTCCACAAGGGACTCACATCTTTCAATAAAACTTTGTATGTAACTAAATTTCATTTCCACAAGGGACTCACATCTATCAATAAAACTTTGTATCTAACTTAATTTTTATTTCCACAAGGGACTCACATCTTTCAATAAAATTTTGTATGTAACTTAATTTTCATTTCCACAAGGGACTCACATCTTTCAATACAACTTTGTATGTAACTTAATTTTCATTTCCACAAGGAACTCACATCTTTCAATAAAACTTTGTATGTAACTTAATTTTCATTTCCACAAGGAACTCACATCTTTCAATAAAACTTTATATGTAACTTAATTTTAATTTCCACAAGGGACTCACATCTTTCAATGAAACTTTGTATGTAACTTAATTTTCATTTCCACAAGGGACTCACATCTTTCAATAAAACTTTGTATGTAACTTACTTTTCATTTCCACAAGGGACACATCTTTCAATAAAACTTTGTATATAACTTGCTTTAATCTGCAAAATGTATGTTTCAAATTTTCATAAAAGGCGCAAATAAAGAATTTAAAAATCCTCAAAAATGACCAAGCTAGAAAATTGCGGCCAGTAGCAATTTTTAAAAAATTATATACACACTAGTAAATCATCTAAAATGTCAAACAAATGCAAGTCGTTTGGTGCACACTGAAAAAATTATGCGTTTATAAAAGATGCATAAATAATTCTTACACTGACTGTTATAAGGTATAGCTTTGCCGCTAAAAATCGTCTAAGCTGCATTTATGTTCGTGATAGATATTTTCTTTGAAAATAGCGGATCGTTTCATGAACTTGACATTAGGAACAAATGATAGATACAACAGAAAGCGTAGATAATTATAATTATCAGTAAAAACTGATATAAGTATAAATAGAATGAAATAATGCAAGAACATAGTCCACACTGAAATTGATTTGTTATTTTAGCATGTACACGTCATAATTGTGCGGGTGTCCCAAAATTCCTCCGACACCCGAAAATGGAAGGTTCCTTGGGTCATTTGAAGCGACATTTTCCTTTACAAAAATGGCGTCCGCATCTTTGTTTAGGAATTATTAACGAAAAACACGGACAAATCAGAGCGCGACCTAGACGCGAGTTAGTACAGTCGGCCCGACGCGCCCAATTGAAAATTGGCCGAACGTGCCATCGCATGTCTAGATCGTGCTCTGATTGGTCCGTGTTTTTCGTTAATAACTCTTAAACAAAGCCGCGGACGCCATTTTTGTAAAAGAAAATGTCGCTTCAAATAACCCAAGGAACCTCCCATTTTCGGGTGTCGGAGGAATTTTGGGACACCCTGTATAAGTACATACACATATATGTATGTGCAGTGTAATGATTGCATTGTTCTCTTCACTTTTTCCTTTTGCTCACTCAATCAGCTGTTAATAGATCGATATCTGTGTTGTTTGTTTCGTCAGGTTTCGTGAGGCAGGGAATTAAGCAGAACGCAATGTCAACAGCGGTAAGGGAGAGAACGACAACACGCAGCAGCAGAAAGATCGTGAGTCATGGCAGTCCTATATCTGGCCAGAGCCAGGTTGCGACCACGGCCAACAGCCTCGAAAACAATTTAGGTAAACCTTTAAATGTGCCACTCGATCTGTAATGCTACCCTATGAGCAATTGTTTTATAAATAACGCGTTTGTTGAATCTGTTCAATGTCTTCTATTTTTCGGCATTACAATATTGCTGGACGACGCACACTGCGGAAACTTGACCTAACTCGATTCAAAAAGGAATAGGAAAAAGGAATATGTACAACGTTGGAATAGGAATAGGAAAAAAAATATAACGTTGTCTAAGCCTAACATGAATAAACACTCCTTACATTCTGTTCGTGTGCATGCTCATTTAATTACTGTAGTTAATTACAGATCTTGTTGAAAAAGTTTTATTATTATTATTATTATTATTTATTTTATACGGACCGAAGTCCTTTAATACAAATGTTTGCAGTTAATGTAGAATAACAGAAAATAATCTTAAACATAAGTCTTAATCTAAAATATAAATTAATTAATTATGGACAATGCGAAACTAAACTAATGCAGGTACTATTATCGAATAGTGCGGCGCAATTTTGTTTTGAAAGCCTGTAACGTGCCATTGAAAAAATCAATATTGCTATAAAATGTGTTGGAGTTAGCAATAATGCGATTTAAAGGATTTATTGGTCCATATGAGGATTTGGATTTGATTGTTTGAAATCCTGCTCTCGTTCTCAAAACACGTTCAGGTACATACAAATTAATTTGCTTAAGGAGTCCAGGACAGTCTATATTATTATTTAACAAATTGAAGATAAAGCTCTGGTCTGAAACTGTTCTACGATTAGACAATGTTTCAAGGATGACTGTGTTTGATGTTGTGGAGTAATTATGATCGTAGATTGACATTGGGTTGTTTGTCTTATATGCACAAAACCTGAGGAATTTATGCTGCATCCTCTCTATCATCATTTCGTATTTAAAGCTTTTCGGAGACCAAATGGTTGAAGCATATTTATTTTTATGTCAATGGTAAAATGGACTGTTGACTTTGAACGAACTTTATACATATAGACAAACCGTAAAGCCGAAACTTGGCAGAGGAATTGTTTAAAAGAATTATTTGTTTGTACCAGAAAAAGGATTCTTCAATTGAAAAATGGTTTCAAACTATTTACAGTAGCGGACAAAAGTTTAAGACCGCTCTAAAGAAGACGATAACTTTTTTAATATTGTACTATACGATTTGAACTTTTTTGGGAAGCTAGAGCAATTAGTTTACTAAAGGATGTGAAAAGAAGTTTTTTCAAAAATTGCAATGCTCTAATCATTTCTCTAACATGCTCTATATCATTTCACGTAGATTTTTTCATGCTAATTTCAAATCTGGTCTCGAAATTTTTCTACGACCTGAATTTGCCATACAATTCCGCCTGCGAGCTTTGCTCTAAAATTCCGAGCCTAAGGCGGAAATAGATGGGTCGGAATTTGTAGATAAGTTTAAGTGGAAAATTCACAGCAAATCGAGAGAGCGTTCGTAGCAAGACATTGTTTATAAATATAATAGGCATCAATGAAATAATGAACCACAGGTGGAAAAGTCGAGTTTAGCACAATATAGGACCGCAGAGGGTCAAAATGTAACCAACTTGTGTTTTATTTTTAAATTCGGCACAGACTTTTGCAATCATCTAATAGGTCCAATAGAAAGATTAACGTTGTCCTCGGAAAAGCAAATTTAAACATAGGAAAAATAAAATTGTTCAGTAAAGATTTGAATAGATATAGTTATAGCTAGCGTGAAATCATCACGATTGCTGCCTTGTTTGTGATTCAATAGCTCTTTTATCTTAATTCCTACATAAGTTCGTTTAGCACAGCTTAAATTCACATGAAGATTCGCTGCTGTGTAATAAAAATAGTGCAAAACGGCGTCTTTAACGATTGCAGACGCTCTTCTCGAAGACTTGCAGACAAGTGTGTCAAGAAGTACCACCCCAAGCCGAGGAGGCAGAGCACTCTCACCCCAAGTGGAGTACCGTGTGGCTGCAAATCCAACCAAAGTGGTCTCTGAGGGCAGGTAAGCGAATCTTAAAAACATTGCTCGTCGTAAAAGTGCCATCTTCAATATTAATTAATACGCTAAGTGTAGAATATCAACCCCCAAAATTCCCATTAGCTCAAAGTACTTTAATTAATTAAACTGAAACTGAAAAATCAATACCTTGTACTAAGTTTTATTTTTACGATTTATTTTTCGTACTTCTTTGTCGTTCATAATTATTTAGAAGATGAAATTTTTGTATTTCTTTTATTACATCTCCAAAGGCTATACAGGTTGTCCCAAAAATGTTCTACTTCCTTGAAGTCCCAAATTTTCCTTCGCGAAATGTTTTCAGCGCGCTTTGTTAAGGAGTTATTAACGAAATACGCAAACCAATCACAGCGGGGCTACAGTAGCCAAGCGACAGGTCCCGCTGACAAGGAGCTCTGTCCCTCACGGATTTAGTTCAGACTTTACAGAATAATAGACTTTGTTCCCCTGATTACGAAAATACCCCATTCTAAGCGCAGATGCTCAATAGTTTTCGAGATATTTGCAATCAAAGTTTCGTAAAAGTAAAGGTTAGTTCAGATTTTTACCATGCAGTGGCGTAGCGTAACAGCAGCGAGGTGAACTGTTACGTCGCAGACCCGAGTTCGAATCCCTTCGTGGTAAATTCTTTTTTTATTGTTTTTTTTCATGGAAAATGCGTTTTCAATGTTTGATAAATTTTAAATAAAATATCTTTATTCGCTAAAGGACTAATTGAAAATGATACATACTATTTTATAGAAGAAACACCAGATCTATTACTACTACAAAAGATAATAATTATAAAACAATAATTATATTAAAATAATAATACATAACAAACAACAAATATAAATACAAATACAAAATAGAATAAATGCAATGAATAGTAGAGCGGTTAATGTGGCTTGCCATCACGCTTCCTGTAGTTTGTATAATATCGATCATACCTGAAAATACAAAGAAAATAATATGATATAAAAATATACGTTACGTAGAATTAATATAGAAATTGTCAGATAGAAGCGAGAAGAATTTTCCATGAAAAAAAAGAATAAAAAATAATTTACCACGAAGGGATTCGAACCCGTGCCTGCGGCGTAACAGTTCAACTCGCTTATTCTACGCCACTGCTTGGTAAAAATCTGAACTAAGCTTTACTTTTACGGTTATGAAACTTTGCGTTTTCAATGTTAAATAAATTTTAAATAAAATATCTTTATTCGCTAAAGGACTAATTGCAAATGACACATACTATTTTATAGAAGAAACACTAGATCTATTACTACATATACAAAAGATAATAATTAAATCGTCTGAATTATATTATGTTGTTTTTCTGCTGACAAAATTTCTTTCACGTATGTTAAAAATTTATTTCTCTCGCGTCTTCCTTTTAGATTCGTAGAGAGTAAAAGAACGAATTTATAAGTCGTCGAGTCTCACTGTTAAAATACAGACAATGACATAACAATAAGATTCCCAAAGTTATTATTAAACTGTGGATCTTTATGCAAAATGAAAATTGTCTGCATCGATCGCAAGAAATAGAAACCAAATTGAATGTTGTTTCTTACTTTAATGATTTTAATAGAGGAGAAATCGTATACAGGGTGTCCTAAAATTCCTTCAGCATCCGGAAATGAGAGGTTCCTTAGATCATGTGCAGAAACATTTCTTTTTGCAAAAATGTCGTCCGCGGCTTTGTTTAGAAGTTATTAACGCAAAATACGGACCAATCAGAGTCCTACGTAAGGACAGGTCCCACTTAGCGCGGTGTTGCCGTTGGTCGAGCTAGAATCAATCCGCTGTAGACGCACTGTGATTGGTCCTGGTTTTTCGTTAATAACTCCTGAACAAAGCTGCAAAACTATTTTCACAAAGGAAAATATCGCTTCAAATGATCTCAGGAACCTCCCATTTCCGGATTTTGAAGGAATTTTGGGACACCCTGTATATTGACAATTTCAATTTCTCAAACGTTCCAACAATATTCACTTTCATCTACTCAATTTTGCAATTAATGCACAAAGTTCTTTCTGCTCCTTCATTTTGCATTTCAATATTTGTGATTTGCAACTTAAAAAACACGTGCTTGTTCTAACAACGTAGAATCTCTTGATTGTATTTAATTGCCAAATTTATTTTGTTGTATACGTTAATATTGTTTTTAACGAACGTCATGATAATAAAAAAACTGAACAACAATATAACATCATTACATGACGTCGATAATTACTATATTTATTAATATTATTGTTATTACATGATTTCGACAATTACTATTGTTTTTGTATATGCAGATAATTTTTGGTATTATCTAAGCTATTATTTAATATAATAATATAATCGAAAGTCTGTTGTACTTTCTTATAATTTTACTATAATTCAAATTGTAAACAATATTTTAAAATAGGAGAGAAAGTTTACATGGAGATATTAACATACTCATAAAATAGGCACATTTTTACACTTTTTCATTAAAAGTTGAAATTTAAGAGTGCATCCTCGCGATCTTGTTTCAGACCCACTTCACCTAATCGAAGTACCATGACCACTACAGAGAAATATGTGAGCACTGGACCAAGCGGAGCAGCGAGTGGTATACCTGGCTTAGAATTCATCGATTCAGAATTACAGAACGTAAGTCGTTGTTTCGAAATTGATTTTGTCGACTTATTTTAAAATATATGTATGTATACAACAGAGTGGCTTTGTTTACAGTAATTATGACCAAGCAGAATAATTCCCAACTTGAAATAAAGTGATAGTAAAAAATACTCTTTAAGAACTACTTGTATTAAAATGTGATAGAAAGGACAAAATAATTTTTTTTTGACATTAGTGACTATAAATAAAAGCTTGAAGCGCCCACAAAGATTACGTCAATACAGTTTAGCACTCCACTCATTTATAGTCACTAATGTGTAAAACAATTAATTTCTCCTTTTTAGTGCATTTTAATGTAAGCGTGGTTTTGACTTTTTTTTAAATGGAACCACCCTTTTCTAAACACCTACAATGATAATTTCTTTTATTAGGAATTCAGTGACTCTAATTATTCCAAGGTCATTCAAGGTCAAGGACAGAAAAAACGTGTCTGACAACCGTCATGTTGGTACCACATATCATAGAATATTTTGTTAGAAGGTGTCCCTTTACAAAATCACTATGATATGTGGTACCAACATGATGGTTGTCATACGGTTGTCAGACACGTTTTTTCTGTCCTTGACCTTGAATGACCTTGGAATAATTATAGTAACTGAATTCCTAATGAAAGAGACTATCATTGTAGGTGTTTAGAAAAGGGTGGTTCCATTTAAAAAAGTCAAGGTGACATTGATATCTCTGAAAAAATGACAAAAACAAAATTTTTTTGGCATCGTGTCAGCCCCATTGTACCATTCAACTTTGTCCTTACCATATTTTACGTATCTTTAGAAACGACAAAAATATTTGAGGTGCAAAGTTAGGTGACTCACCCTCTATATACAGGGTGTTCACGCTATTACTAGCCAGCATTTTTTGTGTAAATAGTAAATATTAGAAAAAAATGATAGAGGAAAAAATAGTACTGTTTTTTATGTGCAACACAATGACATATGCATTTTTGTTTTATTTACATTATTTTGATAGAAATGAAGGTGACCTTCAATTTTTTAAATGGAATGCTATACATTTTTTTATGTCGTATGAAAGCGTGTGTCAAGACGAATTCATCCATGTACTATACAATGACCTGCAAGGTCATGCAAGGTCAGAAATGGTAGAAATGGAAGAAACAATTTGAATATTGCGTACCAATGTGTTTACAAGTATTCTTTATTGATGAGGCTACAACAAATGTTCAAAATGGCTTCCTTATGCATGAATACACATTTCGGCTCTATTAATTACGTTTTTGGTAGCTTCTTCTAGTGTGGTTTGAATTATTAACCCACATGCTTGTGTTATTTTGGTTTTCAAGTCGTTTATATCGCTGGGCGGCGTCTCGTAAACTAGTTCAAATTGTTTCTTCCATTTTTTCCATTTCTGACCTTGCATGACCTTGTAGGTCATTATCTACATTATCTACATTGTAGTAGATGGATGAATTCGTCTTGACACACGCTTTCATACAACATAAAAAAATGTATAGCATTCCATTAAAAAAATTGAAGGTCGCCTTCATTTCTATCAAAATAATGTAAGTGAAACAAAAATGCATATGTCATTATGTTGCGCATAAAAAACAGTACTACTTTTTCCTCTATCATTTTTTTCTAATATTTACTATTTACAAAAAAAATGCTGGCTAGTAATAGCGTGAACACCCTGTATATAGAAAAGTAGCAGAAAAATTTTTGAAACAACAGATGCATGGGACAACAGGGACTGTAATATGGCGATAGTAATTTTTTTGCAGGTGGAGGTTATGTACTTGCAGCTCATTTCGATTTCACATATTTTTTTATATTACTTATTATCTTCTATATAAAAATATAAAATATAATCAATTGATAAATAAATATACATCAATTGTAAATCTAAAACCATTATAATCTTACCTACCTATGGATCTGATACGTGTATGAGTGCTGAACTGCAAATCTAGTGTAGCTCGTTCCATCATTTAGCTCACGTTGTAAACGTAACGCAATTGACAACTAGTTCGACCCACAGACATGCGCAAATCGAAGTGAATAGTAATTTATTCGATGTTATTCATTTATGAAAGACTCATTGACTATTTATATTGTTCTTATACAATGTACTTGAATGTGAATGAGTATGGCACGATCACATTTTATCGATGCACCATACAGGGTGTCCAAAAAGTGTTGTACAGCAAAGTCGCGTTATTTTTTAAACGGTTGAGTTCTACACGGGAAAATATTGTGTAGGGACACCATTCTTTTATGACCGTGTCTACTGCGCTGATCGCGTCGAAAGTACAAAGGAAGCCGAACTTAGAAAAGGACAGCGTGTAAACTTTCATCGTCGATTAAACCACTAAATACAGTTGAAATTATATCGTGATTAGTGTCATTTTTATCAGAAAAATACCACAAATGAGTTGGTGAAAGTTGCATCAAAAATAATGAAAAATAAAGAAGTTCTGTAATTGGATTAGTAGTGGTTCGGAGAACTACCGCTCTGTCCCTCGCGGATTTAGTTCATACTTTACAGAGTTATAGATCTCGTTCCCCTGATTACGAAAATACCCCATTGTATTCGCAGACGCTCGAGATATTTGCAATTAAAGTTTCATAATCGTAAACGTAAAGGTTAGTTCAGATTTGTACCAAGCAGTGGCTTGTTGGACCGAAGGTCCGTGTTCGAATCCCTTCATGGTAAATTATTTTTTATTGTTTTTTTCATGGAAAATGCATTGTCAATGTTAAATAAATTATAAATAAAATATCTTTATTCGCTAAAGGACTAATTGAAAATTATACTTATTATTCTATACAAGAAACACTAGATCCATTACTACATATACAAAAGATAATAATTATAAAACAATAATATATAACAAATAACAAATATAAAAAATACAAATACGAAATAGAATAAATGCAATGAATAGTAGAGCGGTTAATGTGGCTTGCCATCACGCTTCAAGGGACAGAGTGGGGGTTCTCTTTGTCAGTGGAGGGGGTAGGGACTTGACGAATTCTGGGCAGGCTGTCGCTGAGAAGCAACGTGACTTTCCTGTACTTCCTTGAAATCATTTGAAGCAACTTTTCCTTTGCGAAAATATTCTCCGTGGCTTCGTTAAGAAGCAGCAAACGAAGAACACGGTCCAATCACAGCACGGCTACAGCAGACGAGTTCCAACTCGGCCAATACAAACGCCACGCTCAACGGGACCTGTCACTTGTCGACTGTAGCAGTGCTGTGATTGGTCCGTGTCTTTCGTCGATAACTCGTTAACAAAGCCTCTAAGAACAATTTCGCAATTTTTGAAGTACATCTTTGGGACACCCTGTATATCTACGTAAACGTATTTAACGATAGTATTCTTGTTTCATTCAGGTACAACCTGGTCAAAGCAAAACAATCGCCTACAAACAAGTGTCGTATCAGTATAATAAGAGCCTCGATGGAAAACCAGTTGGTAAGTTTTTAGATTCTACTTGATTTTAAACAAACAATGATATTGGAAAATGAAATGGATCTTCGAAAGTCCTGAAAGTAATAAATAGATTGCGAATTGTATACATTTATTGTAAAAATGAGTAGAAAAAGCATTTAATATTTTTACAACATCATTATACGTACAATCTACTGTAATTATTAAAAGAAATCAATTTTTATGTAGCAATAAAAATTTGTTTCTTCCTTTAACAATTTCAATAAGTTTATGATAATAATTAAAATTTTTAAATGTTATCGGCGCCAGGTTCGATCATTTTTAGAACATAACAACAAATGTACAATTAATGTTTCTAACGTTTCGATCCCGATGTGGATCGTTTTCAAAGAATCATTATTGTTTATGATAATATATGGACACTCTCAAATGCCATTTATCTTTTTAATGTTTTATATTATATTTTATATTTTAACTATTTTTATTAGAAACTTTTTCAACTAAATGACAAAAGATTGTATTATCTGAACATCATTGTACTTTTCAGTACTTGTTAATTAGCATTACGTGTTTCTTATGATATTAATATTAACAATTCGAAGATTCTCTACAACAAGGAGCCACTACGAAGCAATACGACTCGATTTAAAACAGTGATGTTTATACTGCGTATCTTTATGCAATTATAGCTTCTGGAAATTTTCAGAAAAACTGGTTCAAAGCATTAAATAAATAAATAAATAAATAAATTTTCAGAAAAGGCTAGCATATAAAATTTGATAGAATTTCGTACAATTTTTATTTATTTTAGATCTGCAAAAGCGGTTCTGATTAAAAATAAGACTTTATTTCATTCCATTTTCTTAAACTTTGTCTACAAAAATTGGTAAATGCATAAATGACCAGTCTAGTGAGGACATTAAAGGAATTCAAAGATATCGATATACTGGGTTGGCAAAAAAATAATTTCGAAATTTTAAAGTGAAATAGAGGCTTGTTTTATTAAAGCCATAAACTTTAAGGATGTTCTGGAGCTATATACAAACGCAACAAAATTTTTGAAATCTTGACAAGATATAATTCTTACTAAATTAATGCAATCACCAAAGTTTGAGTTAGATTCACTACACCGTTTAATATTTATAGCAACTTAGAGTTTGTACATTTTAACACGTCTTCTTATGGAGAATTCGTAAAATTCCAATTCAAACCATATTTAATCCTTGAAAAAAACGCAACTGGAAACTTCAGTTTTTTTATATACAGGGTGTCCCACATAAATGATAACACCTAAATATCTTTATATAATAATAATGAAGAAAAAATTTTTATGTCGTGTTTTTAAATGAAATTGCAATGTCACCGATGTTTTTTTAAATGGAATAGTATATTTTTTTGCGATAGCATGATAAACAATAAAAAACTGAATTTAGTGGATACCACCTTTTTGACCTTGAAATGACCTTGAGCAAGAATAATCATGTCAACCAGCCGTAAATAACGCGCAATCTTTGCTGAAACACGTAAGTTTTAAACTTCCACATTTCATCCGCTTCAACATGATTGTTCTTGCTCAAGGTCATGACTTATCAACAAGGTCATGACATCATTACTTAGTTACTTAGCTACATAGTTGCTTAGTTACATAGTTACCTAGTTACTTAGTTACTTAGTTATGTAGTTGCTTAGTTAGCTGGTTATTTAGTTACTTAGTTACTTACCTACTTAGTTACTTAGTTACTCAGTTACTTAGTTATTTAGTTACTTAGTCACTTAGTTTCTTAGTTTCTTAGTTACTTAGCTACTTAGTTACTTACCTACTTAGTTACTTAGTTACTCAGTTACTTAGTTATTTAGTTACTTAGTCACTTAGTTTCTTAGTTACTTAGCTACTTAGTTACTTAGCTACTTAGTTACTTAGCTACTTAGTTACATAGTTACTTAGTTACTTAGTTAGCTGGTTACTTAGTTACTTAGTTACTTATCTAGGTCATTTCAAGGTCAAAAAAGTGGTATCCACTAAATTCAGTTTTTTATTGTCTATCATGCTATCGCAAAAAATATACTATTCCATTTAAAAAAAACATCGGTGACATTGCAATTTCATTTAAAAACACGACATAAAAAATTTTTTTCTTCATTATTATATTGCCCCCCTGCAACAGCGTCATTTTGTCCTCTGAAGTTTTCTGATGGGACTGTAAATACGAAAGATATTTAGGTGTTATCATTTATGTGGGACACCCTGTATAGTAAAAATTATGTTCGAAATTTATTAGGATTCACTAAACAGTTACAGAGCAAAAAATTATAAACTGTTACAAAACTTCAAGTTTATCGTGTTGTCATCTCACTAACAATAATTTCACATGTTATTTTTCAATAATAACCATGAATATTGCTTTCTGAAGTATTTTCAAGCTATTGAAATATTTATTTTTAACTTTTCATTGCGTAATTATATATATTGAATATCACAAATTTATTTTCTTCAAGTTCAAATCAGAGGGTACAATTATTCCCAAAAGTCACTTTCAACTTCTTATAATATGAAGACAATTTTATTAAAAAATAAATATAACATGAAATTCATTAATTACACGAAAGCTTTTTAAATTAATCTATTTTTTCATGCAAAATATACTCGTGAATAGCTTTCATTGCCAATATATCGATGGATTTCGAATTTCTTGTACTTTTGTCTCCCATTGTACCTCCAGAACAACCTTAAAGAATAAGATATTTTTGATTTTGTTCGATGATGTTTTGCCGAAAGAATAAAAAATTCATTCATGAGAATTAATTCGTATATTCGTAGCCTGATCAATAAGGAATTCTTGTGAACAAATTGGCAGACGGTATTCAAAGTATTTCTTCAATTTCTGACTCTGTATGAAGGTCATTATATCTTATACTAATAAATTCGTTTCGACACACGTTTGCATATGATATGCAAAAATAATAGCATTCCATTTAAAAGATTGAAGGTCACCTTCATTTCTATAAAAGTAATACAGATGAAAAAAGTTACAGACACCATTACATTACGAACAATAATGTAACTTTTTCCTCTTTCATATTTTCTTCCGAAAAAAACGCTGGCTTGCAACGACGCGAACAGCCTGCATACAGAAAATTTTTATCTAGCACGAAGATTGGTAGTCGAGCTATAGAAGTGTTCCGATACTGTGGACTTCTATTGCAGTCCGTGAATATTAAAACGGTTCTGTCTAGGATGCAATACTCGGCTTATACTTCTGTAAACTCTAAAGCGTGTTCACGAGAGGAATCGCGCGCAAGCGCTGCTGGTGCGTTTTGAGCGATCGTGGAAGGAAGGAGAGCTGGTCACTCGTGTCGCTCCTTTTAAGGCGCGGAGCGGTTCTACAGGTATACTGTCAATTAACAATGAGAACGACAAAACGAGGGAGGTTCGATACCTGCCACGAGATATGAAGTTTCTCGCGAAACTTCATTCCCAGCAGACCGTACACTGTTAGAGATACTATTCTTGTGTATGCGTCGTCATCTGTTGTCTGAATACATATGTAATATGTACTAATATTCTATTATGAATAGACAACATTTTTATCCAAAATAAAAATGTTTTACCTAAATTATAACTGGACATAGGATGTTTATGCAAAATACAATTCTTCATCTTGAATTGTAACAAACTGGAGTGAAATAGAAATTAATTTTCTTTGTCAATATAGATGAAAGATTGAGGATAATATTACAGAATTTTTAATTATATGTATATGAACTCAGGCTATTATGAATAGACAGCAGATCTTTATAAACAATAAAAATGTTTTACTTCGTACACAATAAAAATGTTTTACCTAAATTATTACTGGACATAGGATGTTTATGCATAATACAATTCTTCTTCTTGAATTGTAACAAACTGGAGTGAAATAGAAATTAATTGTCTGTGTCAATGTAGATTATGGGTTGAGAATAATATTACAGAATTTTAAATTATATGTATATGAACTCAGTCTATTATGAATATACAGCAGATCTATATACACAAGAAAAATGTTTTACCTAAATTATAACTAGACCTTTATGCAAAATACAATTTTTCTTCTTGGATTGTAACAAACTGGACTGAAGTAGAAATTTATTTGGTATCTTAATATGTTTACTAGGTTGAAGAGAATGTAACAGTATTCTCAAATTCTTTTAATATTTTTATTGCTTTAAATTAGATCCACTCACTTTTATCATAAATGCATAGAATCTGTGTTTTAATTATAACAAACTGGAGTGAAATAGAAATTAATTTTCTTTGTCAATACAGATGGAAGGTTGAGAATAATATTACAGAATTTTAAATTATATTTATATGAACTCAGTCTATTATGAATAGACAGCAGATCTTTATACACAATAAAAATGTTTTACCTAAATTATAACTAGACCTTTATACAAAATACAATTTTTCTTCTTGAATTGTAACAAACTGGAGTGAAATAGAAATTAATTTTCTTTGTCAATATAGATGAAAGATTAAGGATAATATTACAGAATTTTTAATTATATGTATATGAACTCAGTCTATTATGAATATACAGCAGATCTATATACACAATAAAAATTATTTACCTAAATTATAACTAGACCTTTATGCAAAATACAATTTTTCTTCTTGAATTGTAAGAAACTGGACTGAAGTAGAAATTTATTTGGTATCTTACTATGTTTACTGGGTTGAAAATAATATAACAGTATTCTTAAAGTCTTTTAATATTTTTATTGTTTCAAATTACATCTACTCATTTTTGTCATGAATGCATAGAATCTGCTGTTTAATTATAACAAACTGGAGTGAAATAGAAATTAATTGTCTTTGTCAATGCAGATTATGGGTTTAGAATAATATTAAAGAATTTTTAATTATATGTATATGAACTCAGTTTATTATGAATAGACAGCAGATCTTCATATACAATAAAAATGTTTTACCTAAATTATATCCAGACAGCAGATCTTTATGCAAAACACAATTTTTCTTCTTGAATTGTAACAAACTGGACTGAAGTAAGAATTTATTTGATATCTTAATATGTTTACTAGGTTGAAGATAATATAACAGTATTCTTAAATTCTTTTAATATTTTTATTGTTTTAAATTACATCTACTCATTTTTGCCATAAATGCATAAAATCCGCTGTTTAAATTATATGTATATGAACTCAGTCTATTATGAATAGACAGCGGATCTTTATGCAACATAAAAATGTTTTACCTGAATTATAAGAAACTGGAGTTGAAACAGAAATTTATTTTCTTTAACAATATGGATAGAAGGTTGAAAATAATATTACAAAATTTTAAATTTTTTAAATGTTTTCACTGTTTTAATTTAAATCTCCTCATTTTTGTTATAAACGCATAAAGATCCGCTGTCTAATTATAAATATGCACAAAATATAAATAAGTCTATTGGTATATTGGTTCTTTCTTTTATCGTATCTTCAGATTTCGTACTTTTCTTTGAACATGGTTTATATGTTCAGAAAACAAAAGATAAAATTTGTGGATTTTTCAAGTATATAAAAACGGTTCATATAACACAATTGAAACATTCCAAATGAATAACATTCATTTGTATTGGTATGTAAGATTAAGTCATTCGTTTATCTGAAATATGTTATTACAATCAGTCAATTATAGAATCGTTGACTATAAGTAATTTTTATTTAATCACAGCTACCTGCATTTCCAACGAATAACAACTAGATTACTTAAAATTTAAAATTCATTCGGTTATCTGAGTTATGTTCGTTTCGTTTGTTAACACGACAGAAACTTATTACAATCAGACAATTATAGTAATAATAATAATCGTTGACTATAAGTAATTTTTACTTGATCACAGCTACCTGCATTTCCAACGAGTAACAACTAGATCGTATTTATATTTGCAACCAAACAAACTTATGCTACAACCTAATATTTATTTTATATTAAATGATTACATATATGTTATTATAATTTTATTTCTCAGTTCTCGTAATTCATTTACAAATGTTTAATAATTTACTGACAAAACGGTTCTATGTAACGTAAGTTCTACACGAAACCATTAAATTACTAAACTACTTTAAGCAATTTTGCTAATTATAAATTAATTCGACGTTTCGGTTCTAATTTGAACCATTTTCAAGAAAATTAATTGAAATTGCGTCTGTAATCAAAATATTTAAATGTAATCAAGAATGATCAGTGTCGTGCAAACAGACATGGGGAACGCACGCGTTTCACGTGTCTCACGACTCTCAAATTTAAATATTTAATCACACCTAAGCAAGTGAGTACAAATTGTTTTCCTGTACTTTAAACATTTATTAGTTTTCTTTAAAAAAATAGTTTCTTTTTGTTCTTTGAAATTTGAAAATTGTATGTCTTATTTAAAATATTTTGATTACAGACGCGATTTCAATTAATTTTCTTGAAAATGGTTCAAATTAGAACCGAAACGTCGAATTAATTTATAATTAGCAAAATTGCTTAAAGTAGTTTAGTGATCGAACCGTAGCGCCGAGATCATTTTGCAATTGTTTTTAACAATAATACGATCGAGAAACACAAGTTTATTTATAAATGTATATCATTCGCTTACTATGTTTTGAGAACATATCGTGATTTTAATCCGTGCATTTCATACAAAATAAAAAACCTGAAAGTATCCACTTCTTTAAAAATATATAATATTTACTTCCACATGAACATCGATCCACAATCAATGATTTTTTCTAAGCTGGATTGATGTTATGCGGTTTGATGAATAACTGATTGTGGGTACATTCACGAGTTATGCAAACAACATAATTGTCAGAATGTGGAAAATTGTTAAAGTTACAGAGCGATGACGCACTAAGGAACGCGTAGTTGTAGTAGACGTTCATATAGTTTCAGGAGAACCAAATGTGGCGAGCATTATTACTCACCCTACTCGTTGAAATGAGTAATCTTCATACCCAAAGCTAGAGAGTGAACTTCTCAGACGAATTCGTACAAAATTCTGGAAATTACACACAAAATAATTCTTTTCGGTTTTCGTTTGCAGAAAAAAATACACGTCTACATTTATATCCACCATTCTGAAAAATGTAATTTACTTTATAACTTATGTTATGTTCACGCGTACATCTTTCGTAATCATACGAACATTTACATGAAAGTTTTTTTTAATATTCGACGAAAAATGGCACCTTCGAAATGAAGAATAAGAAATCGGTTGAGTGACGTTTCAAAATCACTTTAGTCCTTCATCAAAGGATCGCATACCTCTGCATGATTGAAAAATAAGATATTGCAACCATTTTTTTATAAATACATAAAATTATATTTTTTTAAACATAATCAATACAGATACATCTTATTGTATGATATTTAAGTAGTATTTGCTAAAAAATCGAGCTAAGTATTTTGAACTGAAAGGACGTGGAAGCCATTTTTCTAACTCCATTTCTGCCAAATACTATTTGTACTTATATACTATTTGTACAAATAATATTTGCCAGATATTTTTAAAATTTTCACATTAAACTATATTTAAAAAAACTAGCCAATGAAAGTCAATTTTCAAAAAACCAAGTTTTAATAAGTTACAGCTGTTTGAACTCGAATAAATATAATTTTGATCCATATTTTCAGCTTGTTTGGTTCGTAAAAAAACGGAAAAGATCGAATCAGAAATCCGTTTCGCCAGAGACTATGTATATTTCTATAAATCCAACAGTTTCATGAATTTCCAAATTAATCTCTAAGGAAGTTTTTGAAAACATTTTGGATAAATCGGTTTCGTTTATTTTATCGAAGGCACGCGGCCTCTTGGATAACAAATTTCAAATAAAAAGAGCGATTTGAATTCCATAATTTATATGAAAATTGCACGGCAACGTCATCGTATAGAGAAGATTTCCAAACCGGCTGACCCTCTACGTACTGGTGATGCAGCAGCCATTGCGAATGTCTGTGTTGTTTGCGGTAACACGTGACATACAACCATACCCATATTAGGGCAGCGTATAACAGAAGATTGACCCGATTTCTCCGTCCCTCTAGTGTATTCCCAATGAGAAAATAAGGAAGACGAAAAATGTGAATGACGATGTGAAGCAAAGAAAGAACACGCGACATTGAGGCCCAAGGATGGCCATTGTCGTTGGGTCAGTGGGTGATGGTCGTTCGTCAGAAACCTGAATTTCGAGAACAAAAATTCGAACTGAAACCAGTCTAGCTCTGCCGTTCTGTGCCAACACTTTCCATTGTATTCATTTTAATGAATATTCATTAATTAACCCATTACCCTACAATTTATTTTACGGTTTTAGTGATTAAAACTTTCTTTGTAGTTCGTCATTTCTTAAAAAAGGAGAAAAGGGTCTATGAGACTAAAAATTGTGAATCGGCCCCACCCTGGTTTTTTATCAAAATTGAGTGGAAAACATTGATAGGTTGACATATAGGAAAACATTTTAGGTTGGAAAATAACCCTTCAAAATTTCAAGTCGTTAACCCTTCACGTAAGGATTGTATAAGGGTAAATACCCTTAACTATATAATTTTTTTCTCGATTGTTAATTAAGATATTCAGATTAAAAAAATACGAAAATACTCGTACTTACGTCCTTCATATCACGTATTTTGTGCACAATTGTGATCAAATTATTAAGAGTGGAAAAAAATTATTGAATTTTTAGGGGTGAGAATTGCAAACACCGATCAATGTTCTGTTATCTGTCTGATACATACAATCCTTATATGAAGGGTTAGTGAATTCAAATTTTTGGGGATTATCTTTCAATCTAAAACCAATGTTTTCCACACAATTTCAATAAAAATCCAGGGGGTGTGCCGATTCACCATTCTTAGTCTGCTAGACCCTTTATATCTATTGTATGCCTACATGTTCTTGAATTACAATGCATTAACAAAACCAGAATACAATTTCATCTCGGTTTAAAAGAGATTAACAACTGACATATTTAGTAGACTCTATTCAAAATATTCATCGCGAGACTGACAATATATTTCAAGGCAAGGGGTTAACACTAGAACCATATGTAGAACCCGGCAAAGTCACAGATTCCAATCCTTTTAATGATGTGTAGACTGCGGAACTTTATGTGAGATAAAAATGTTCTGCATTACTTTTGGGAAGTAGGAATTAAATTAAAAATTTAATTAAATTTTTCTGGTCCTTTATTGTTTTATATTCCGCTCAGCCAACTTCTTCATAAATGTACAAAAATCCGCAGTATAATGATGTGTATATATTACTTTATGATATTCACAAATTTGAATTTTAACACTTTACAATCTTTGACGGTTTTCATTGTAATATTTTTTATGAACATATTTTTCTGATTTCGATAATCATGAGAGAAGAAATCAATAACAAGTCATTTTAAGCCCATTTAATGGTTCGTGTTGATTTATGATTATTGAGAGATTTATTTCTTTGGACGTGAAATAATTAGTATATTCCTTTCACTTTTGTAAAATAATGTGAAACAGTCACTTTCAAAATACACTTCTGAAATGACTATTGGAAATATTATTTCATACAACACATTATATTTTATTCTATAATTATCTGAGATAATTGAGCAATTGTTCTTCGAAATGATATCAAGTTATTTTTGTAAAATAATGCAAGACAGTCACTTTCAAAACAGACTTTTGAAATGACTCTATTGGATATATTATTTTAAACAACACATTATATTTTATTCTATAATTATTTGAGATAATTTAGAAATTGTTCTTCGAAATGATATCAAGTTATTTTTGTAAAATAATGCAAAACAGACTTTTGAAATGACTCTATTGGAAATATTATTTCAAACAACACATTATATTTTATTCTATAATTATTTGAGATAATTGAGAAATTGTTGTTCAAAATGATATTAAGTTATTTTTGTAAAATAATGCAAAACAGTTACTTTCAAAACAGACTTTTGAAATGACTCTATTGGATATATTATTTTAAACAACACATTATATTTTATTTTATAATTATTTGAGATAATTGAGAAATTGTTCTTCGAAATGACATCAAGTGATCTGATAATCAGGTTTGAGTCTGGTTTAGATCATTTATTTCGACAACCTCGAAATAAAAAAGTATCGAAATAATATACGATTTTCGTATAATCATTTCGAATCGATATTATTTCACTTTCGAATAACAGTGGCGAGATAAATGATTTGAAACAGTTACGTCTCCCTTCCATTTCGAATAAAATTTGCCCAGCTTTACTCTTAAAATTCCGTAAATCTAGCGTTAATACTACAGTTTCTAAGGTTTATTTTCGTTTTTTGTTTTACAGAAACCTGGACAACCCCTGACAATGCTATAACCAGTGGTAGCTCGGCCTTGATGTAAGTGCTCTCCAAAATATCACGCGTATTGGTTCATTGCCAAGAAAGCAATCGTGTCTTCTTCGAGTGCATCCTGTTACGCAGGATTTAACAATGAAAGACGAAATATAAATTATGCAATCTCAATTTGGGTACAGAAGTGCATAAAAGGCGAATTTCGAGTTGTCAAGAAGTTAATCTGTTAATAAGACAGTTTTAGAGTATAAGCACCATCCTCGTTTAATTAATAACTCGCGATAAGGCTAAACTTTCAAATAGCAAGGCTCTACATGCGAACGACATGATTCAGACCATTATGGCGATCATAATGCATTAAGGTAATTATAGTGATTAAAGCAATCAAAGCAGCTATATGCACAATTAAGTAAGTAAACATCTGCTGCTACAATCGTCTTCATAGTTACAATACCTTATTAACCGTATGTACTCGAAGCTATTTTAACTCGAAAATTAAACATTTGTTCGACCTAGAATATTTTAATTCTGTATGATTTTTTAATTGATTAGTATTTCACCAATAGCAGCTGCGTTATTCAGGTGGCCTGTTTCTGACGGTTCACCCTGTATATGATGGTATTAAAAAATCCTGTGAAGGTCGTTCTAAGGGTTTTCTCAAAGCCATCGGATTTTTTTGCATATTCATTTTTTTGTCGAGTGTAATTTGACATCAGAAAAGAAATATAAATGAAACAAATTTTTGAATGCATTATATTGTATGTATGAGAGCTATATTTAGTATAATTAGTAAACTAAATCGTTTAAAATAAGTGGCAGTCAAGGAACTATCCTTTATTATATTATATTTAATATATTGGCAATGAAAGCCATTCATGAGTATATTTTGCATGAAAAAATAGATTAATTAGAAAGCTTTCGTTTAATTAGTGAATTTCATGTTATATTTATTTTTTAATTAAATTGTCTTCATATTATAAAAAATTGCAAGTGACTTTTGCGAATAATTGTACCCTCTGATTTGAACTTGAAGAAAATAAATCTGTGATATTCAATATATATAATTAGGGAATGAAATAGTTAAAAATAAATATTTAAATAAATTAAAAATACTTCAGAGAGCAATATTCATGATTATTATTGAAAACAAACATGTGAACTTTGCGTAAAATTATGTTCTGATAATAACAAAAACGTTTTGCTCTGGAACTGCTTAGTGAACCCCAATAAATTTTGAACATAATTAATTACATATTTTTTACTATATATATATATAAAAATTGAAGTTTCTAGTTGCGTTTTTTCAAGGTTTAAATAGGGTTTGAAGTAGAATTCTACGAATTCTCCATAAGAAGACGTGTTAAAATGTACATACTTTAAATTGCTAGTGAATCGAACCCAAACTTTGGTAATTGCATTAATTAAGTAAGAATTATATCTTGTCAAGATTTCAAAAATTTTGTTACGTTTTTATACACCTCCAAAACATCCTTAAAATAGTAGGGAGTTGTTGACAATAATATTGAAAAACAATTTGGAGTGCAAAGGGTTAACATTTTAACATGTACTCTTTATAAAGCGATATAGTATTCGGCGTCGAGATGAGTTATATTGCATAATACATATTTTATCTGAAGACATTTAAATATCTGGAGAACTATGCATAGGATCAAAACAAGTGGGTAAAGAAAGTTGTTCGTCGCGAAGGGGCACATCTAATAATACCAAACTGGACTCCCCACTGCTACGCCCAGGTGTTGGCGGTGGGGGAAGAGAAAACTGAAATGGGAACCCCGTATTTCATTGCAGATTTGGATTGTCTAGAAAAAAATACACAAATTTGACTTAGAAATTTTTGCATTGTAGTTCACAAATGGCGCTGTAAGGGGCAAAAATCAAAATGGAGTAATAAAAGTAGATATATTTGATATTTTAAAAAATGCTATTCAATAGCACCATAATTGACCCCCCACCTCCATCTCCTAAGGGTGGAAGAAGGAATTATTTGTATATAATATGAATTAATATTTATTTGTATAATTATTTGTACTGCATCAAGAACTGCATGGCAGTGATATTCGTAATCGAGTGGTGTTTTGTGAATTGGGCACTTTGAAAAATGCAGAATCCAAATTTCATTGCTAATGTACTATTTTCAGATAAGCCTACATTCATGGAGTGTAGAAACTCCTCACGACAAATTGAACGTCATCGTTGTTTCATTTACATTTTTTTTCTGGTGTCAAATTACACTCGACAAAGGAGTTAATATGCAAAAAAATGCAATGATCTTGAGAAAACCCTTAGAACGCCTCCACAGATTTTTTAGTCTTAAAACCAGGCACATCGTATTTAGTCATTTTACTTTCAATAGTAGCGGAAATAATTTAGATGCTCGAGTTAAAATGAACACTCTTTGTATAAGGCCATGCATATACTAATTTTAAATAACGATGTGCATAAAATTAGAGTGGAAATAAATTATACCATCTACTGATTTAACAGATTAAACTTGGTACCAATTAAAATAAATTCAGTTCTCCGTTGAGATTCATTTCGATATCACGTCGTTATCTATGGAATGATTTTCAAAAAAAAATACCTGAAGGCATAAAAGCTCTTTACAATAATTTAATCGAATGTAATAGAAGCGTGGTGGACACCGGATGAAAAATTTTGAAAAACATAATTTCACTTATATCAAAAGTTTTTAATTATGAAGTTATTTATTGTGTCACTTGTACCTTTAAGATTGTTAGTAAATTGTTACAAATATACATAGAGTACGCATACACATTCACAGGACAGCTTAGATTATCCTAGCTGAATACTTTGTCAAATCATCCATACTTGATTCATTAAATATTTTTGAAATATTTCCATTAATTATAATCATATCATAATAATTCGAAATATCTACATATTCTACATTTTCAATATCTTTGTCAAACCAAAATCTATAATTCAATATAATATTAATCGTGGAGGCATGAAGCGTAACAAATTATTTTATAAAATGTTTTGGAGTAAGGGAAATCTTGTTTTTTCGTCAGAATAAAAATTAATATGTAATAAATATAAATATAAATATTTATATTGCATTTTATAGCGACGATATTCGGGAAAGAACTTACGAAGAGTCAACACTACACCGTGATGCAGAATCCATTGATAGAACAGTCAACAGAGAGCTAGTAAGTAGTTAAAATAATTAAAAAATTTTTTACAACTAAAATAATTAAAATCCGTGCAAAATAGAAATTACAAACTTGTGTATATTGTATTATTTCTTTTCAGATATATTTTCGAAAAAGATTTGCGTTAACGTTAACTTTTCTCTTCATAATAACTAACTGAATATTTTTAATTAAATAATTGCTCAATTATAATTCATTCAAAATTGGATTCAAAAATGTAAAAATAATTTTCGGAATTTCACAAATTTATCCACACATGACAGTTTTTAAAAATCGACAAACCATAATTGGGAACACTAGGTATCAAATTCTAAAAATTGTTATAACTGATATAATACTCATGATTTAGGTATACAATGATGGATATACATCTCGAATGAAACGAACGTCACCTCTACCTAGACACAGTGCTCAAAAGGAAGTAAAGTATGTCAACGAGACTTCATCAAGTGAGTATCTTGAAAAATTGAAAAAGTATAAAATATCAAATTCTGCTTTTACACGATAGAGTACAAAGATACGATAGTGTACAAACGTGCAAGTAAAAAATATCTATATTGTAAAAATACCTATATATAAATATATATATATTGTGTCTATAGAAAATAGATTGGTAGAAAAATGTTCCTTTTCATATTAAGGGTTCTACCATACTCCGAAGAACATAAAAATCTCATTACAATTCTTTAAGGGTGTAGATCCGCTCTCTAGTGTGCATGACTCACACAGCGTAGATCCATATACATGCACGAGGATTGCAAGGGTCCGGCAAATTACAAACTATGCCCTTTTACTGCATATTTGCGACCCGTACGACGTCACAATCGTTAGATGAAAGATGAGTCTAGCGCGCTATGAAGCTACAATTTTGAAATTATGCGCTATAGAGGCGTAATCGACTTTATTAGACAGCAAACAGCTGAGCATCGAGTTGAGAGGCATGCAATATGGCGGTACTACGACTCTCTACGAACGCTTATGTCTATTTCAGCTAAGTCAGTCCCCAACGAGCCGAGTTGTCGGGGTTGTATCGGTAAAACAGAGGGAGGCTCTGCGAAGAGGCCCGACTAGCCGTCCCACGATGCGCTCGCACGGGGCGAATGAGAGGTTCGGTATTTGCGAAAACACAACTTTGCTATGCACATTTCGGTGCTCTGCGTAGTCGCTATCGCTAGATGAAGGATCAATCTAGCGCGCTATGTCCCTACAATTTCGATATTATGCTTTACAGAACGGCAATCGACTATATTCGAAAGGATTTTCGGGATTTGCGCGTCTGTGTGCCTCAAGACGGTCAGTCGAGCCTGCTTGCGGAGCCTCCCGAAAATGCTGTCGAATATCGTCGATTGCCGTTCTGTAAAGCATAATATCGAAATTGTAGGGACATAGCGCGCTAGATGGATCCTTCATCTAGCGATCGCGACCACGCAGAGCATCGTAATGTGCACGGCAGATTTGTATTTTCGCAAATACCGAACCTCCCTCGCACGCTCAGGCACACGGACGCTCCGACCGAGGTTATTCGTGTGCGAGAGCGCCCCGGAACGAGAGCCTCCCGAAAGTGCTGTCGAATAAAGTCGATTACGCCTCTAACACGCATAATTTCGAAGTTGTAGGGACATAGCGCGCTAGATTGATCCTTCATCTAGCGATAGTGACTACGCAGAGCACCGAAATGTGCATAGCAAACTTGTGTTTTCTCAAATACCGAACCTCTCATTCGCCCCGTGCGAGCGCATCGTGGGACGGCTAGTCGGGCCTCTTCGCAGAGCCTCCCTCTGTTTTACCGATACAACCCCGACAACTCGGCTCGTTGGGGACTGACTTAGCTGAAATAGACATAAGCGCTCGTAGCGAGAACTGCCGGTACTGTAATTTCCCAAAACCTTTCACTTTCGGGCGAAAATTACAAACTGTGTCTTTATTTACGTAAGGTTTAACATAATAATTGTTGCATTTACATTGTATGAGTCCTCGCTAGCGCGCTATGTGCCCTTTTTCTCTATAAGAACCCTAAATCGCTCGAAATTTAAGAAAATGTATCACTGTACGGCGGCAGCCAGTCGTACCGCCGCCATATTGCATACCTCTAAACTCGATGCTCAGCTGTTTGCTGTCTAATAAAGTCGATTACGCCTCTATAGCGCATAATTTCAAAATTGTAGCTTCATAGCGCGCTAGACACATCTTTCATCTAACGATTGTGACGTCGTACGGGTCGCAAATATGCAGTAAAAGGGCATAGTTTGTAATTTGCCGGACCCTTGCAATCCTCGTGTACGTATATGGGTCTTCGCTGTGTGAGTCATGCACACTAGAGAGCGGATCTCCAAACATTTTGTCATGCCATCGACAACACCAATTATTAAATCGTAGCTCTTGAATTTGAATTTACTTTGACTTCGTTTATTGGTTTTCCTTATTCTAATATACAGGGTGAGTCCACATAAACAGAACACCTAAATATCTCCATTACTTTTCGTTGTACAAAAAGACTTCATAGTACCAAATTACACTGTTTGAAGGGCCACGTGTAACGGTGTAAGGGAAAGAATGTTCCAGGTCATTTTTTATGAGATTTCAAGGTCATCGATGTTTTCTTAAATGGAATGATATATCTTCGTTAACGCAATGTTGTAGCTGACAAAATAACGAATTCATCCATGTAACACAATATGACCTACAAACGAACTTCAACCCAGAAAAATGGAATAAATAAAATTCAACGTGTACGTTTGCTTCATTTCTGTTACACAAATGTTCAAAAATATTCCCTTGAGCTGCTATACATTCATTTAGCCGTGAAGTTACAGAACATACTGCTGTGTAATTCATTTCTGAGTAATGCCACTTTCCCGTGCGAATTGCCTCGTACTAGCATGAGGGTTTGTATCCACTACTGCCAGAACATTAATTGTGTTTGCTTCATTCCTTACAGTCCTCGCCTTGGTACATTTTTTATTTTCAACACCACCAACTTCACGGAATTTATTTATCAAACTGAAGTAAACGGAAACTGATGGACAATTACGATTAGGAAATCGGTCCTTGTACAACCGCACTGCTTCTCTTAAACACTGTCGACTTTCTCCATAAATGAAAATCATATCAATCCTGTCTTCCTTCGAGTAACGCATTGTGAAACGTTCATCGATAAACTGATAGATTAGAAATCTTAGAAACAGTGGAAATCTGATAGCAAGGTCTTCAGAGTAATTAGTAGTTGATGAACACTTCAACGTCTTCCTGTCAACACCGAATCTGTTATTATGTTGTGTGTTGCTATGAAGTTTTTTTGTACGACAAAAAGTAACGGAGATATTTAGGTGTTCTGTTCCTGTGGACTCACCCTGTACATAAATAATATTACTATTACAATCAATAATTACTGATAGTTAGACAGAGAATGTATATGTAAAATGAAAACTTTGTACCTGAATTCCAACAAACTAGAGTGAAGTGGAAGTTTATTTTCTTCTTTAATATGTTCATAGATTGAGAATAATGTAACTGTATTTTGAACTTTTTCCAATGGTGTTACTTTTTTAAATTACACTTACTCATTTTTGTCATGAATGCATAAAATCCGCTGTCCAGTGGTAGTCCATCAAGTAGCTGAGTGAGAATGTCTCCCGAATGACGCCAATGAAAACCAAAGCGTTAATCATATTTTAGGATACGTATTTTGGAAGATCAAAAACACTATAAATAGTATAAATCCATATAATCGACAATCCATTCACAGCAATGATCTGTTGCTTACGTAGAGTTACCTGTAATATTTTGCAGTACATCTTCAAAAACAATTTTTCTTTGGATTAGTATTATACCAAGATCGTATAAAAACAGAATTGAGTGTGTACGTCATTAGGACGAATCTCTGTATCTTATAATTCAATGATGAACTGTTCAATTGTTAAAGGCTACCAAACGGAACCAGTGGAGTACGTGCCAGTTCCATCACCGACGCCAGCGATCCCTATCAACCTGGCACCAGGTCCCAATACAAAAGTCACAACAACCATTAAAACGTACACATACGAGTTGCCAGGAGCACCTGAATCGTACCTACCAGGTGGCAATGTGCCAGGGGCCGTTACGCTCCCGGGTGACCAGACTATAACGTACACGTTACCAAAAGGTAGCACTTCTGCGACCGATAAAACGGTCACCTATCAAACCATAACCGAAAACGTACCACCGAGAACGCCGGTCAGGTATGGCAGTCCAACGCCGATTGTGGACATCACGAAAAAGTCTACGACCTTACACCAGGAGAAATTCTTCCGCGAGGAACATCTCGGAGGTTCACCAGTGCAGCCAACAACGGTCGTCTACCATCCTGGCTCTCCGGAAAGTAAAACAACGATTATGCGAAACGAAAAATACTACGCGGTAGATGGTAGTTACCCGAACGGCTACGGTCCTGGCGATCGGCCGGATCATCCGGATCAAACAATAAACGAGAGTCACACCACCATAAATCGGATCGAGGAACACTATCCTAACAGGTCACCCTCCAGCGGACGATACCCGACACCTGATAAACCGGGAACACCGGTTAATTATTACACCTCACCGCCGCAAACCACCCCACCGCAGTCCACCACGACGATATATAAATTCTCGAACATGACCACGACCGTACCACCGCACAAGAATGCCGAGGATCACGAGGTCTTGTTACCAAAACCGTTTCCAACCGATGGGGTTCAGGTTTGCCCGGCGAAACCTGCAACCACCCAACAGTGCCCGCCCAAAAAATTGGAAGACCTTATGGCGTCATTCTCGGACACTGAGGTACGTAAGAAATACGCACAGTGATGTCTCGATATACAGTGACGAGTAAAAGTGTATAAAATATCTCCGTTGTTTTTAGTAATACAAGAAAATGTTTCAGGCAGAAAATACTTGGCTCAGTGGGGCAAATATTGTTACCTAGATGTTTTTTTTCTTTAAGTCATATTCTCCGATATTTCAAAGTCACCGACGTTTTCTTAAAAGGAACGGAAATAATGGAAAGATACGTTCAACCATGTATAATATGTTGACCTTCAATTGACCTTGGACGGACTTATTCTTAAAAAATGCAAAGACCTGTTCACCCTTATCAAACTCTATCAGGGTTCAGTTGATGTAAACACTGAAACCTTTTCGAAAGACATCTCTTACAAACTGCCATACCTTGCAGCATTTTGTGTCATATTATATCAGTATGATTAAATACTGCGCAGTCTTCTTTACAAAGCAACTTACAAGCATGCTGAAATGTTGACGACCACCATTTTGAACACATTCTTGAAAATGCTAGAAACACTACAGCAGTTTATCAACAAGAGATGTGTTACGAGCCAAGGTTTTGTCAGCTATCAGAAACCGAGAATTGTTTAGGTTTTTAGAGTTTTAGTTTCAGGTAGGAATTGTACACGTAAGACTAGCCATTGGGTCTTTCACCAACGGATCGCCTTGTGTGGAATACAGGAGTAGACTAGCCAGTGTGTCTTTCAACACAGGGGCACCATTATTAGGATTAGGAACATGGTTCCGTTGACTCGTAACTTATTTAAATGAATTAGATAAACCTTGAGCGGCAGAGGTGTATCGTCGTAGGATACTAATTGATTGGGACAGCTGATAAAACTGGGTTTTTGGGAATGATGCAGCTTGCTGCATCGCCTGCAAGTGCCCTAATCTTAATTAATTCCCTGTTTTTCCGAGTAGGCCATTTGTTTCGATGCATATCTCCAGAAGGGTCAAAAGTCACCAACGGTCGTGTCCGCATACGTAACAGATATTTGTCGACAATGTTGAAATATCTGTGAATGTAGAAAAAAACTTCTCCGTTACAATAATTGCCCCACTGAACCAAACCTTTTTTTCGTATTACTAAAAACAACGGAGATATTTTCGGTTTATCACTCTGTATATATATATATTGCTTGTCTCATAAAAATCATGTTGAAATATTATTTCTTCTTCATACGTTTCCTCTGTCTGTGACCTTGAATGACCTTGAGTAATTATAGTCACAGAATTCCTAATGAAAGGGACTATCATCGTAGATGTTTGAAAAGAGGTGGTTCCTTTTAAAAAAAAATGAAGGTGTCCTTGAGATCTCTAAAACAGTAGTGTAAAAATAAATATTTTTATAGTATTCTGTGAGAACCATTGAACCATTCAATTTAACGTATCAGTAAATCAACAAAGATATTTGACGTGCAAACGTTAAGTGACTCACCTTGTACATGGAGATATTAGTGTATCTTTCAATCTTTGAAAATAATTAAATTCATCAACTTATTAAGCTATCTGTCCTGTACTACAAGAATAGCTGCAGAAATTACGATTATTCGTTATCATTATCAACTTCTGCTCCAAAATTTTTGTTGAACAGTTTTTGTAACTTGGTTCTTATTTAGAAATAGTTTCTTCGCTCTTGCGTGTACATATAAACTGAACACATAATCTTCATGATTTTAATGTAGAAAATTGATATCCCAAAAATGTTCTATGTTTCACAAAAACCGGTATTCAACTTGCAACAGTAAACGATATTTTTTTAGTTTTGGGCAAACAAAATATTGTTATGGGCACTATATTTTAACTGTTATTTCATTGCATTTTAGCGCGAAGTGTTGGAGGACATCCAGAAACGAGAAAGGGTGCAACAAAGAGAATCACCTGCCACTAAAAAAGAAGTCGACTTTATACCTCACTCGCCAGCTAAAGTGAAAAGTAAAAACGTTGCTGGCCCTCCAGTTTATTATCCTCCTGGATCTGCTGAGTTTACCAAGAAGGAGGAATCGAGCATGGCAATGTCACAAGCTGGTGTAAGTATATACAGTAAAGTCTTGATCAAAGAAAACGCAAACAGAAGGATCTACGAAGAGTATTTAGTGGTTTCATTAAGGGTGTATATCATTGATGTTATAGTAATATGTTTCGTTCAAAATGTGTTCATAAAAATGTTGTTTGTTTACAGGGTGGTTGGCAAAAGGGTAGCGCAAAATACGAATACGAAGCGTCAAGTAAGAGCAAATCGCAAACCAAAAGCGGCGGTGCTGTTGTCCCTGTGTGTCTTCCCCTTTGTTGTGCCATGCCGTGTTCACTTATGTAATTTATTAATATACTGATACATATTAAGTTTATAGATTCAAAAATGTGCCTCAACTTATTAACCATACGTTATTCGCATAACGTGAACGTAAAATTGCAATTCAAGAGAAAAAAGAATGAGGAAGTTGTAAACAAAAATTAAATTGCCATAGAAAGATATCGTCGATACATTCATATACATCGTTATGTAAATTGTTTATCTTATAAAACTGCCTCTAAGGTATTCCTCTAATTAGTTGCTGTTTTTATTTTGTATAATTTTTGGAAATAAGTACTAGAATTGCGAAGGTAATGCAGTCATCTAACTGATTTTATTGTTTTAATCAATAATATAAAATACTGAATTAATTATTTTTTCATTTTGCTATATTTATAGCAAATAAGAAACTTATTTATTTTTCTTCTCAGCATCATACAAAATCTTTTAGTGTTTACTTGTCATCACGTTTATTTACAATATGTTATGATATGTATTGTAAGTAGCTTACCACTTTTTTCATATATCTCGAAAAATATATGTGGCCACGCGATAGGCCAATTTTTAACAAATAATTTATTCTATGTGTAATTTTGTATCATAATAATGTTAAAAATATTCTATATTTTATTTCTTTACTGTCACGTAAACAAAATTATTGCATCATTTTTAATTTTGAGTTTTTATACTACATCCATATAGTATATATACACAGCAGCAAAAATTCATACTTCAATTTTAATATACAACGTACAAAGTAAATAAATTATAATACAGTAATTTTAGCGCAACATATGGTAGTTTAAAATAATCTTAACATAAATGAATTTAGAAAGATGGTATAGTAGTAGTGTTAAGTTTCCTTTGTAGCTTAAAATTATGCCTTGCGACATTTCTGTAATTATACTATAATAATACTGTGAATTATGGTGCTATAATAATTGTAGTGAACGAAAGGCACAATGTACATTCATTGTGAACTTATGTATGTGTACATACAAATAATACCTTTAAGTATGTGTCAAAAATTGTGCCATGTTGAAACACGTATTATCAAGTAATAAGAATAGCTTCTACATTAATAAAGCAATTTCCTCCTCTTAGAGGCGTGATCTCATATTTATTCTCCATTCATTCACTGTCATATATACTATAGCTTTTATTAATAAATTACCGCATCGACTTGAGAGGAACTCCATCTTTTTAATAAAAATATACAGCGTAAACAGTGGCAACGCAGAATATTGTATCCTGAAAAAAATTGATTGTTTTGAATGAAATCCTATTGAACACATTGCACACCATGAGAAATGTTCCATAATATTTTATGTGTTATGCCAAACTATTTAGTTCAACATTTGAAAATTATTATCGATAAAACTATACACTTAAACCTTTGATCTTTAGAAGTTCAGAAGAATACAATAATACAACGTAATTCAATATAAGAGGTGCACTATAATCATCTAGACACATATTAATCTGTGCAATGAATTAAAAGTATTAAACATTGTAATGTTCCTTACATTTACAAAACTATCATAAGCATATGCATCAGCCTCTGCGTCCCAGATACACCTCGTACCCATTTTTACCCCAGCACCATGTTGCTCACCCAAAACCACATTTACAAGATATTTGTAACGTCCAAAGTTCAATTCTAAAAGTACACAGAAGATCGTGTTTGTAGTTTATTATTAATCTGGTGCACTCGCTTTGAAAAAAAATTTCACCTTTAACTTTCTCTCTAATTACATCAGCTATATCTTTAGTCCACTGAACAGCTTCCTGAGCATCATAAACTTTTGTGGAAAGCTGATCGAATAATATATTATGTATAACTTCTTTAGCTCTGAGTGGTTTAAACCTGTGTAAAACATTTCAGTCTTACATACAGCTGCCTTGTGATTAGTAACCCTTTGATTATGAAATGTTTATACACTGCGCATTTAGCATTTTTAAGTATTGATGAATGCTTCAATATTCTCTTGTTACAAACAATGCGGTTCTTATAATCATTGTAACCATAAAATGACTACGAATTATTTCAACCATTAATAATGGTCGCAATGCAAGCACAGTCAAATGCTAATGATTTTAAGTTAGAATATGTTGGAGTCAAAGAGTTAAATGTAATGTGCAATAATGTTTTTACAGGGTCAGAATAATGAGCATGTAAGTGCTTTAATCCTTCTATTGGTTTTTAATAATCTCATACTTGATTTCTATATATCATATGTAAAAATATAAATATAATGTTGTGCTATTCATTCAGAATGAAAATAGAGAAACTAATTTTAACTCATTCTGTGCCGAGCCATTACTGCTCAACAATTAAACAAACTTATGTGCTTTGCCTATACTGCATTTTATATAATGCCTTATTCTTTAGGTGGAAATATGTTCTACAGTGCTAAACTTGTTATAAAATTTATGTTTCTTACTCTTGTTCTAAACCTGTTTTTCAACCAGTGTGCCACTGCACACCAGTATGCCACGTGAGATTGTCAAATCTGCCGTGAGGGTTTTTGACAAATAATTAAAATGGAAAATGAAATGCGAACTTGTCTGGTAACTTTGGAACCTCGTTTTGATTTAATTTGTTCAAGAAAAAAGGCTGAGCACTCTGATTTAATAAAGTAACTAAATAATTTGTTTTGATTTTTTTTTATACCATACAACTTTTATATTTTTTATATTCAGGTGTGCCGCAAATAATTCCAGATATTGTTAGTGTGCCGTCAACCAAAAAAGTTTGAGAAACACTGTTCTAAACAATGCGATTCTTACGTTCATTGCAACCATGAAATGGCAACCACGAAACGCTAATTATTTCAACTGTTGATAATGGTAGCAATCCAAGCACAGCAACATGACAATGATTATGAGTTAGAACATGTTGGAGTCAAAGAATAATTTGAATATGTTTTTAGTCATTTTAAAAATGTAAATATAATGTAATATCATATTACTATATAAAATTTAACGAAGAAGAAAATAGAAAATATAATTTTAATAGAAAAACCTCTAAAATGTATGGACGCCTGGAAAAATACAATAAACAATGAAACATAAATAAATATTATTATTCGGATAAATAAAAATTACTTCTCATGTAGTTGGGGACGTATTTGATAAATCTGTTGCTCAGAAGTCCCTATTTCAGCATCTTCAAGGACTTCCAAGTTCACTTGGGTTCTTTCTTTTTCTTCTATTTTCTCTACCGGCGTTTCGGCCTCATCTTTTTCTTCGTTTCCATTTTCGGCTTCTGCCGCGATGTCTGTGTCAGAATGTTCAACGTCTTCTTCCTCCATTTACTACGGTTTCTAGACGCTTACCCTGTTACTTCAATTAGTTTAGGTAAAACCACCTGTCAAATTGCATTCAACAACATAATACATGCACAATATAAATAAACAAGGATATGTTAAACCCAGAATGGATAACTATGATATAGATGTGCTTGTGGATCGTTAGTAATTAAATGCGCAGACTCCTGACGGAACGCGGCAAAATTTAAATTCACTTTTACCCAGTGTTGTCTTTATAAAACAGAATGTTTAAGTCACAGTGAAATAAAAATGAATGTAATTATTTATAAGTTTATTTTACTCATTAAGCATTACAATTTGCATTACAATCGATAGTAAAAATTCTATTGTATGAAATGCAGTACCGCTTATCTCACAGATAAATATACTACTTTTTAAAAATGTTAAATGCTTCATAATAACACTTCTGCATAGAAGTTTGCATTTTAAGTAACACTCGATATATAGTACAGCTTCTTGAAAGCAGCAGGTATGTAAGTACATTATTATTTTCTTTTCAAACATTCTTCCAACATCAATCCATTTTAAATCTCTCCACGCAATATTAAAAACGCATACAATGAATAATTCAATCATAGTTCAATCATACAATTAATTATTCTTATTCATTGTTTGTTGTAGCGCGTTTCGCAGCTGAAACCTGTTAACGTATTTTTCAATTCAATGTGAACATTTCATGTAGAGATCAAGAACGGTGGCATCTACAGGGTGGAGCGCCACATTTTGCCATCTAGATTTACGTCATTATTGTTTCAATCAATGTTTCAGATGAAGTTGAATGTACATTTTTTTGTAGTTTTGACGCGTAAAGGACATATGAAGGTCAACTTCATTTTTTTAAATGGAATGAGGTACTTTTTAATACATCAATCAAAAAAAGTACTAGCCTATGCATGTCGAAAAGTTAGTAGTTCAGGAGATATTTCAATTTAAATAACTCAAAAATACCATTACTGTCCTACTAAGACGTTACAATAGTAGGTAAACACTATTGTAATGATGTTTTAGAGTTATTTAAATTGAAATATCTCCTGAACTACTAACTTTTCGACATACATAGGTTAGCACTTTTTTATAACGAATGTCCAGCTGCATCGACTAATGTATTAAGAAATACCTCATTCTATTTAAAATTACAGTAACTTTCCTATGAATCGGGAAGTTAAAATTGAAGTTGACCTTCATATGTCCTACATATGACTACAAAACTACAAAAAAATGTACAGTAAATTATCCATAGTCCCGTGCTGGGTTCTGCCGAGGGACATTTATGCACCGCAGTCACTATTCTTTGAGTGTTGCCGAACGTAGAAAAGGACAGCCGAGCTCGAGAGGCGTCCGTCGCCGAGAAATGTAAACATAGTTAATCCAAATTGCCACCTTCCTTATTTTTTGATGAGACTTCGATTAACATATTTGTGGCATTTTTCTAATGCAAAATGATACCACACATGATATAATTCCGACGATATTTAGGTGTGTAATAGACAGTTAAAGTTTCGGGTGCAAGGAAGGACTCTTTCTTTCCCATACGCTATCCTACGCGCCCGAGACTTTAACTGTCTATTACACAAGTAAATATCGTCAGAATTATATCATATGTGGTATCATTGTTCTTAGAAAAATGCCACAAATATGGTAATCACAGTCGTATAAACAAATAATGAAAAATAAGGAAGTTGGAAATTTGGATTAGGTGGTCACCGTTTTCTTGAACATTCTTGTAGATTTTTCTATAATCGTGAATATTCTTGTATATTCTTTGTATTCTTCTATATTCTTGAATATTCTTGTATATTATTGTATATTCATGTACGTTCTTGTATATTCTTGAATATTCTTGTGTACTTTTGTATATTCTTGTATATTCAAGTGTATTCTTGTCGATTCTTGTAAATTTTTGTATTTTCTTGAATACTCTTGTATATTTTTCTATAATGGTGAATATTTCTGTATATTCTTGTATATTCTTGTATATTCTTGTAAATTCATGAAGATTTTTGAATATTCTTGTATAATCTTGTATATTCTTGAATATTCTTGTGTATTCTGGTATATTCTTGTATTTTCTTGAACATTCTTGTATATTCTTGTATATTCTTGTGTATTCCGACGATATTTAGGTGTGTAATAGACAGTCAAAGTTTCGGGTGCAAGGAAGTGGACTACGACTCTGTGCGTCTCTTTCTTTCCCATACGCTATCCTACACGCCCGAGACTTTAACTGTCTATTACACAAGTAAATATCATCAGAATTATATCATATGTGGTATCATTGTTCTTAGAAAAATGCCACAAATATGGTAATCGCAGTCGCATAAACAAATAATGAAAAATAAGGAAGTTGGAAATTTGGATTAGGCGGTCTCACCGAGACACCCGAGCCGCATGATGTCATACTTCTCGGCGACCGAGGCCTCTCGAGTTTCATGGTCCCTCAAGAGGGTATACCCCGCAGTAGTGGGGATAGCTCCGGGACTTTTAAAGGCCACACTTTTTAGACACTTATGGATATTTTACTGTACCATCAGAATGTGCCCCTCTCAAAACCATTCAACTTCATCTGAAACATTGTTTGTTATGCGTAACAATAATGACGTAAATCTAGATGGCAAAATGTGGCGCCCACCCTGTATATAATCTTCAAAATGTGTCATTTGTATACGAAACATCAATCTCGATGAACACCGACACCGAGTAATCATACATTTAATAGAACAATTGTTCTTTCTCGAATCAATTTTCTCTCTATATTCGCCTTTAAGCCCTAACAAGGTTTACAGCAACACACTACAAAATTTTCATCGTCGATTATACGATATTGTTGATTTTTGTAAGTGGTAAAGTCTTTCTCGCGCATCTGGTTGCAATGGTCGTAGATTTTCCTAATCACCGGCGATAAACTTGGGACATTCACACTCGCAGCAATTTCATCATAATATGCCCACTGTCTTTCCTTCAGCTTGATGATATGTCGTAACTAAAAAATACAAAAACTCGTTTTTTTCTATCAATGTAATTTAAAAATGAAGTAAGTTTGCCTATATACAGTGACTCGGAAAAATATTCGGACGCTCTAAAAAGGACTATAACTTTTTTACTATTGTTCTATACGATTTGAACTTTTTTGGGAAGCTAGAACAATTAGTTTACAACAGGATGTAAATTTTTTTCAAAAATAGTAATCGATCGGAATTGTAGAAGAAATACTAAAATTTAAATTGAGGAATAAATTTTATTAATAGTATTTGATTTGTAAAATTTTAATTGAATAAAATTTCATATAAAATGATTTTATTAATAGTATTTGATTTATAAAATTTAAATTGAGGAATAAATTTTATATAAAAAAATTTTATTAATAGTATTTGATTTGTAAAATTTTAATTGAATAAAATTTCATATAAAATGATTTTATGAATAGTATTTGCATTTGTAAAATTAAAATTGAGGAATAAATTTTATATATAAAAATTTTATTAATAGTACGTGATTTGTAAAATTTTAATTGAATAAAATTTCATATAAAATGATTTTCTGAATAGTATTTGCATTTGTAAAATTTAAATTGAGGAATAAATTTTATATAAAAAAATTTTATTAATAGTATTTGATTTGTAAAATTTTAATTTAATAGAATTTCATATAAAATGATTTTATTAATAGTATTTGATTTGTAAAATTTAAATTGAGGAATAAATTTTATATAAAAAAATTTTATTAATAGTATTTGATTTATAAAATTTTAATTGAATAAAACTTCATAAAAAGTGTTTTTATTATAGTTTCCATCTCTTGCAATCGATGCAGACAATTTTTATTTCGCATAAGGATCCGTAGTCTGAGAAAAATAACAATGTCTAAAAAAACATTGTGTAAAATTTCAAATGTCTACTCCTACCGATAGGGGTGATATTGGGGTAAATTTCCCCGCACTGAAATGCAATTTGCTCTAAAACGAGAAAAGTTATCGACATAGGATAAACGGCAAACAAAAGATTTAGATACACTCTACATTTCAGATTTTTTTGCTAATTATTTATAGTTGAAAATAATTAATTAATTTTTTGGGAATTTTTTTAACTATCTTCCCCTGGGTTGACACCTACCAAAAAATTCTAAAATATTGCTATGATACCAACCTACTTTGTAAAAAAACTGAGAAGTGTCCATTTGGTGGAACAATGTCAAAAAAAACAAAGTATGCCGACGAACGCACGGTTTGATCCGTATCGGCCCAGCGACCGAATCCCCTTGCGGTCGTCGGAAAGCGCTAAAACGTGGCCAAAATGCCATAAATGAATTTCCCGGAATTTCCCGTTAGGGGGATAGGGTTTGCCGTTCTTGATACTCAGGTAATGACTCTATGGGGAACCCATAGTAAAAAGGTCTTACCATTTTTACCTGCCAAATGTTGGGAGTACAAATATCGCGTTCATTCCTCGCGCAGTTTTCGTGCAGTGAACTACAGTGTCTAAAAACCAGTGTCAAGCTTGTAATTTTACGAAGTTAATTTTTTTTGAGTGTGTACGATGGATGCTGTTCCTGGAAGTAAGTACTATGCATAATAGAAATATTGGATTTATATTAATTAGCGTTTATAATGTATAAAGTCAAAGATAAAATTTGGTGCACAAATTTTAAGAATGTAAACTAAAAGTTGCATACAACCCAATATCCTCCAGATTTGATTGTTGGGTCTTGTAGTAAATACTTTAATCTTACATTAGTCTGAAAAAGAACCTGCGGTAAATTGCAGATTTGGACATACGATCCATTTTTGTGACGCAGAGGTAGTCACGGTATTAGTTACGAGCATGTTTTCTCGAGAAAGATAGAAGATATAATAAAGTTTGTTAAATAAGCATTGTATGGCGCCACTTATAGAATTTTCATATACATGTTTTGAACATCAACAACAATTTGTTTATTGTTTAAACACAAATTTTTTGGGTTACGCATCCTCCATTTTGTTTTTAAAATTTTTGACATCAGATTTATGATCAGCGACCCGAGAAACCTAAGAATATCAATTTTGAACTATATTGGAGCACTTCTTCCTATTTTGGCAACGTTTTAGCGCTTTCCGACCACTGTGGCGATGGCTAGTGATGGGAATGAACGGAAAGTCGGCGGGTGTACGAAAAACAAACAATTATATTTTAGGAAACACAGTAATGTCGCGATAGTTGCCGCAGGAGCTGTACACGATAGTTGTCGCAATGCCTACCCATTCCACCAGCTGACAAGGCTGCGCCGTGTCGCAGAGCGGCGATGTTTGATGTCAGCTCGGGTATATCGGTGTGAACACCACTACTTTGACACCATGAATCGAATATTCAAACTGCTTAATTTTCATTATTTTTTAATGAGATTTTACTGGCTTATTCCTGACATTTTTCTGATTAAAACAAGACCAAACACGACATAATTTGGCCCATCAGTAATGTCTTGAAAGTTGTCGGAGGGCTGTACGCGAGATTTGCCGTAGTGTCCACTAGTGAATTTCCTACTCAATATTAATTATTTTTTAATAAGATTTTACTGGCTTATTCCTGGCAAAATTTGCTAGTAGGCACTACGGCAACTTTGAAGACATTACTGATGGGCCAAGTTATACCGTGTTTGGTCTTGTTCTAATCAAAATTTTGATAGGAATAAGCCAATAAAATCTCATTAAAAAATAATGAATATTGAGTAGGAAATTCACTAGTAGGCACTACGGCAACTTTCGCGTACAGCCCTCCGACAACTTTCAAGACATTACTGATGGGCCAAATTATAGCGTGTTTGTTAACTTCCCGATTCATAGGGAAGTTACTGTAATTACCCCGAACATCGAAAATCGATTTTTTAGCAGATCTTCACGTTTCATGGTCATTGGAGTCATTTTAGACTATTTTTACCAAATTGTTAATATTTGTGTGTGTGTGTGTGTGTGTGTGCGCGCGCTCGCGCGCGCGCGCGCGCGCGTATGGCCGTTTTTATGTTATCAAATTTTTCGTGAACGTTTTCTGAAAAAGTAACAACGCGATCAGAATGAAGAATGATGCAATCGATGTGCCCCGTCGTAACTTAGAGCTGATTAGATTTTGGTCCATATTGATCAAGTAGTTTTTAAGATTGTTTAGTTTTTTTCGAAAGAAATTCATTCAACAATGCAATTTATACGAGAGGATGGAAATTTTCCACCGAATAAACAAACGTAATTATATATATTTCATTTTTCTTTAAAAAAAATTTTTTTTTAATTTAACCCTTTGAACTTGAGCGGCGCCGATACGGCGCCCGGCCGATGTGAAGTGGCAAGGATGCATCTTGGCTATTGTTTTACTAAGTATCACACCAAAACTAATTACAGAGTGTAATATTTATCAAAATTTGTTGTTTTCGACATATAAATGAATAAACTGGTGAAATTTTTTTTTTTAATTTTTTTTAAATTAAATGTTTTTGAAGTATCTGTAAAATGTTCACCTAATTTGGCCGAAATCGTCTCGAGTTGCTGGTTTCATTTTTATTTTTTTAAATTATGCAACTAATGCTAATGTTACCGCTTACAACTAACGAATCGGGAAGTTCTTTGTGTGGCTCGTGGAGAGTCACACAAAATTTAAAAAAAACCATTAATAGCTGTAAGGTGAATTGCCATAAGTCTGGACAGTCCAAAAGTGATACCTAAATCTGGACAATTGAATTTTTATAGTAAAATCAATAATTAAGAGATTCAATAATTATATTATATATTCTGAGGCCTTAGCTACAAGTAGGTGTGAATATTATTTTATTAAGACATCAATTGAAATTTAAAAATAAATTCAAAGTTCATCTGAAAACAGTATACAAAATTGTCTATTTACATGCGAATCATGTGCATTTATAGTTCGAACTTTTGTTAGAAAAGAAGATATAATTTAAGCCCTCAAACAAAAAATAATTATCACGCATAATAATATTGATATTTTTAAATAAACTGGCAATCAAACTTAATGTAAATAGTAATTATTAATCCAAATATTAGACGTCCAAGTTTAGAAATGTTTTGAAATATAAGTACTCCGTACTGGAACGCGATGGCAGTAGATGTCCCACTCTAAGTTTGCGACTAAAATCAACCCGTTGTTTGCAAATTATTTAAATAAATGTACGTATAATTAGTCTTCTATTAGCTTGTATAACGTATGTATAGGAAATGTGTACCGCCTGTGACGTGAATAATACTTAATTTTTTATGTTAATAACAAGAGAGAAACAAAATTAAAAAAGAACTGGAACAATAATAATTTACATGGAAAAAGAAAGATAATTACACAACAATTTAAAGATATAAAGTTAAAAATCAATGATGAATCTAAAAAAATAAGGTCTGGAATTAAAGAAGAGAAAGCAAAATCGTGCATTCAATTAGAGAATATGGAGAACGAAGGAGTATTGTCTATTGAAATGCTTGCTTTGCAACAGAAAATGAGAATTGAATATAGAATAATAATATTTTCATACCATATGTATATCATTAAAGATTTAATAAAAATCGGAGGCATTCTCAAGGAATACCCCCACTTCTCCCGGCCGTGCGTCTCGCTCCCCGTAGCGGTCATAGTGCTCGGAGCACTATAGTGTCTGTTATACAGATTATACATAATTTCAATTTATCCCGGTATAGGCTTTACTTCTGTCCAGGTACTAGCTTAGATTGGATTTAATATGTCCAACTATAGGTTTGAATTATTCTTGTTAATACGAACAAAATATTAATCTGAACAATAATTTTGGGACTTTAAATTACTTTACAAAATCTGAATTTTATGATACTATTCTTAAAAAATTGTTTTCGTTTATCTAAAGTGATAAAATTAACGGTAGCAAAAAATGCTGTCCAGGCATAGGGTATTTCACCTTATGCCCCACTAGCAATGCGTACCACTAACCCTCTCGCAAGAGCAGTCCTACCCGCGAGCTCGCGAAGCGAGCGAGCAACAATAACCAGCTAGTTTTAATCAGAATTTTGCCAGGAGTAAGCCAATAAAATCTCGTTAAAAAATAATGGAGAATAAAGCATTTTTAATTGACATTACATTGTGAGAACCCGCGGGCCTTTAAACTGTGCGGGGACGGCGACACGCTCGGCCACGCGATCATTCTGTCCTTCTCTATGTTCGGCTTTCGATTGATGTCTCGGCGCGGTAGACTGTAAAGGCCAGTCATAAATCAAAAGACGAGCAGTTGTCTTGGAAGTTGTCGCTCCAGAGAACAGCTCCTGCGGCAACTATCGCGACATTACTGTACCCCTTCTCTGATGGCCAGCAATATACGCAAGCGCGACAACGTTGCGCAAGCGTGCATATTGCTGGTCGTCAGAGAAGGGGTACTGTATTCCCCTCGCGAGTTCCAAGGTCGGACTCGTCTGGCCACTCTGGTTTTGACGATCTTATTCTGCTAGGCCCTTTTATACGTACAGGTATTCCTTGATTAATCAGAGCTGTCTTCTCAGCCTCGTATTCCTCGCGCATTTGGTCTGAGGAAGGTAAGTGGACGCGGCCTTCTAGAATGCCAAGGATGTATTGAGCCTGTAGATGGAACATCGGGAACGGTATTACAATGCCCGGTAGCCCCATCACGAACAAATTATGGTAATCCATGTGGACCAAATGTTTGTAAATGGGTTCGACGTGATTGTCGTCCGTACGCATCTCAACTTTAGTTGACATAAAGGGATACGTGAACTCGTACCCTGCAAGCACAAAGGTGAAATTTCATGAAAACGGTCCACGATAGAAACCAGAATCCTACCGACACACAGTGGTCTAAAAGTCAGTTCTAGTGCGAATTAATTATTGTGCGAGGAAAAGATGATCATTTCGTGTAAAAATTACTTTTAAATAGTTGAGTAAAGTAAATAAAACATAATCATTATATTAATAAACAAGTAGTCAGTATTGTAAATTAAGTGTTACAAATATAATATAAAAGATTATTATTCACTGACGGAATTTGTATTTGATCGAATTTTTGGTGATTCTAACATCTGAAAATCTTCGAGATCAAGATTTAACTTTTTACTACACTTTTCCTGCAGACCTAATTCAGATATAATTGGATTTGAAGACAGTAAGAAATAATTAAACATGTTTGTATGCTCCGCAGAATACTTTCTACTTCCGTATTCCCTTATAAATTTAAAGTCCTTGTTTTTTGCCTCTTACTCTTCCTCTCCAAGCTGACCAATAGGTAAAAGAGAACTCTTTTAAAGTAGATGTTGAAGTTTGCACTCTCTTCTGTTTCGATCTAATACTACATTAATTAAAATTTCATTAAACGGGAATACTATGGTCGATTCTAACCAAGTCTTATTTTTGACAGAAATCTATCTTTATAATTATTGCCTATTTTCCAAGGTTTCTCAATATTTTTGATAAAGTTAATTTAATTATAATTATTAATTATAATAATTTTGCTTAAAAAGTATCAGTTCATAAAATATATAATGAAGTGTGTGAAGGAAACGTAAACCTAGCATTTCCAGTTACAGCCATATTGCTAATATCTTATATAACAAAATATACTAATACAGTTTATGCACACTTCATGAAAGAACTCGATATTTTGAGGTTATAATTTGTAACAATTGACTAACGCAAAAAAACAAAATGTGGTTACTGGAATGTTGACAGTCTTGCCAACAAGAATAGGGTGATGCGATTTACTAATTTTGCTTTTGTTATTGTAGTATACATATCAAACTATCATACAAGTATAAATTTTAACAGATTTACTTTAGTAAATTTTTAATTTGTTTACGTATATCCTATAGCTTTTCACAAATTCACAAAATGATCACAACCAAATTTATTGAAATTTGGACAGGGTAACGTCTGTCAGATCAGATAGTACTATATATGTAGTTTATCAAGTTCTTTTACCGGTGCAATATATAAAGTTGTCCACTTCAGCAGTGGAACCGTCGCCGAACATGAATTTCTTTCCTTGGATAGACTGTACTCCAGGTCTTTGTTCCACGTTTTTCAACATTCTTGAGTCAACTGGCTCCGGTAAATTGTGACTTAAGTACACCTACAATCAAATGAGTGGACCATCATGTGAAAGAAGATGATACCCAACTGATGATCTTAAGTTCAATGTGTGCCTATATTTGAATAGAAGAACATTTCTACAAGAACAAGAAAAAATATTACAGAAGCCGCATATTTCGCACCCACTGAAAATCCAAAAACCTTTAAAACTAGATTTACGGAGCACCAAAAAGTGACTATTCGATATCGCGTTAAAAAAATAATAAAAATGCATTTCTTCTGATTGTTAGCAATTTTTATGATAACATAGATAAATGAATTTGTTCAATAATTTCTCGTAAATAGCTCTTCGTCGTTCTGGTGTTAATGAGAAAGTAAATTATCGTTTCAAGTTTTATTAGTTTAAGGGATATGTGCATTCTTGTTTAAGATCATTTTTCACCTTTTAACGCTGGATTTATGGAGCGCTGAAAGTGACTATTCGATATCGCGTTAAAAAAATAATAAAAATGCATTTCTTCTGATTGTAAATAGATCTTCGTCGTTATAGTGTTATAATGAGAAAGTAAATCTTCGTTTTCAGTTTTATTAGTTTAAAGGATATGTGCATTCTTGTTTAAGATCATTTTTCACCTTTTAACGCTGGATTTATGGAGCACTGAAAGTGACTACTCGATATCGTGTTAAAAAAATAATAAAAATGCATTTCTTCTGATTGTTAGCAATTTTTATGATAACATAGATAAATGAATTTGTTCAGTAATTTCTCGTAAATAGATCTTCGTCGTTCTGGTGTTAATGAGAAAGTGAATCATCGTTTTCAGTTTTATTAGTTTAAAGGATATGTGCATTCTTGTTTAAGATAATTTTTCGCATCCGCATCTCATATTGTACGATTATTTAACGTACAAAAGTACTTCCATTTGAAATCATTGAATAAATAGGGAACTGCACCAGTGAATGAACATTTAAGAAATTGTTCAACAAGATATTTTATGTAAAAAAAAAGTGTGAATTAAAGGAATCTCATATGTGCCAAATGGCTCCCTATACTTTGTTTGTAAAAAATGAATGAACACAAATAAACTGAAATTATTATTATTTTTCTTTATTAAACGGTAAATAAAAAATATAAAAAATACCAGTCAATGAACACTACATTCTAGTAATTGAACATCGATAGTCCAATGAATAAACAAAATTACTAAACAATATTCTCCTATTTATTCGACTCTTTAATCACAATTTAATCGCTAGTATTCCGTGCGGATTAAAATTTGTTTAAATATACAAAAGCGTTCATTTACTTGTGCCCGTTTATTCAGTGGTTATTATTATTATTATTAGTTGACATAAAGGGATACGTGAACTCGTACCCTGCAAGCACAAAGGTCAAATTGGTATACTATATTACAACATTTTAATAATGGAATTGGATCTTTAATCTTTGGAAACCAACATCTCAAATAAAACGGGATTCTATAGATCGAATGTAACCCAACTTTTCTGAAGATCCTTTTTATATCATTGGAAATGTCATTAACAAATGGGAGAACAACTGTGTTTTTCCAATTAATTGGACCCCTATTTATATATTTTTCTTCCTTCTGTTTCTCTACAAAAAGAGGGTGGTAAATTTCAAAGATACGTTTTTTAATGATAATGGAGATCAAATTAACGGGATAACCATTTAATTTAAGTACATTTTTAATTTTTATAATTTTGATAACACTTTTAATCTAAACTATAAAATTTCCCGTGTTATTTAATAACAGTGTCTATCAATATTTCACAGACGCGGACTTTTCTCGATGACGGTTCAAAGCCGAACCGAAACGTTGAAATTATAATTCTGCAAAATTGCTAATTTTTTGTATCCTTGATCGAACCTGTAGCGCCGACATCATTTGTGCATAAATATACCTGTTATTACGAGAGTTGTGAGAAATCTATTAAATTCAATGTTGTAATTTTCATAATGCGACACATACCAGTCACTTTTAGTGTTCGGTGCAGTTTTTATTACGTTGTTTCTTTATTTTTCTTGGCGAGTTTATGTACTGAAACGCTAATGGAAAAATTAATGATCTAGCGGAATTTCTTTTTTCGTACCTTTTCCGCGTGTTGCGAAACCTCTATCGCAATGTCGATGCCAGACCAGGATGCGCCGAGGATGCAAACAGTTTTCCTAGCGTACACTTCCGGTGTTCTGTACTGATGGCTGTGTATTTGTCCTCCGGAGAATGTATCGATGCCTGGGATACGTGGAATGTGACCCAGTGTGTAATGACCGTTGCACAATACCACGGCGTCAAATGTTTTCGTAATCTCCACTTTGGCTCGAAGGTCCTCGTAAGTGACCATCCATATTGTTTGCCCGTTTCGTAAAGTTTCCGGCTTCACGTGTTTCACAACAGTGTTCAGCTGAAAGAGCCAACTATTATTTTATAGCAAAACTCAGACCTTTGAAATCGACTAGAGCAAAGTGAAGTCGAGTCGACTTATACCTTTATATAGGGATGCAGGTTGAAATGTTTCGCATAATCGCACAGGTACTCTCGAATCACAGAATGGTGAACAAAGGACGAACCAGTGTCGTGTTTCATTGGAAAGTCCGGTATCTGCATTATTTCGCGCGGGAGATTGGTTCTGTAATGTTCCACAATCGATTTATATAATGTGCCACAGAAATGGTTTTCAGTTTATCGTTATTACACTGTCTATTACACAAGTAAATATCGTCAGAATTATATCATATGTGGTATCATTGTTCTTAGAAAAATGCCACAAATATGGTAATCGCAGTCGCATAAACAAATAATGAAAAATAAGGAAGTTGGAAATTTGGATTAGGTGGTCACCGTTTTCTTGAACATTCTTGTAGATTTTTCTATAATCGTGAATATTCTTGTATATTGTTGTGTATTCTTCTATATTCTTGAATATTCTTGTATATTATTGTGTATTCATGTACGTTCTTGTATATTTTTGAATATTCTTGTGTATTTTTGTATATTCTTGTATATTCATGTATATTCATGTGTATTCTTGTCGATTCTTGTAAATTTTTGTATTTTCTTGGATACTCTTGTATATTTTTCTATAATGGTGAATATTTCTGTATATTCTTGTAAATTCATGTAGATTCTTGAATATTCTTGTATAATCTTGTATATTCTTGAATATTCTTGTGTATTCTTGTATATTCTTGTATTTTCTTGAACATTCTTGTATATTCTTTTATATTCTTGTGTATTCCGACGATATTTTGGTGTGTGATAGACAGTCAAAGTTTCGGGTGCAAGCAAGTGGACTACGACTCTCTGCGTCTTTTTCTTTCCCATACGCTATCCTACGCGCCCGAGACTTTAACTGTCTATTACACGAGTAAATATCATCGGAATTATATCATATGTGGTATCATTGTTCTTAGAAAAATGCCACAAATATGGTAATCGCAGTCTTAGAAAAAAATAATGGAAAATATGGAAGTTGGAAATTTGGATTTGGCGGTCTCAGAGACACACGAGTCGCATGATGTCATATTTTTCGGTGACCAAGGCCTCTCGAGTTTCATGGCCCCTCAAGAGGGTATACCCCGCAGTAGTGGGGATAGATCTGGGACAGTTATCGGCCAGACCTTTGGGACACTTACGGATAAAATACTGTAAATGGATATTTAGGAAGCCATACAAACTTTGCACATGTCAATATGAGAAAGTTCATTTTTCGATAAAATGGCACTGAATTTCTCGATCCGGACCAATGACGGAACGATCGAAACGATTTTGTTGTGACTGTGTCAGTGTATCGCGTGTCAGCTGAGTTTATCACGACAGACTAGACAGATTCGAATACAACTACCGTCATATCATTATCATACGAATGGCGTGAAGACGGAGATGTTTCAAGGGCTATTGTCTTCGTCGGCGATATGTAAGAGAATTGTGAAAGGCGTTTACACATTAGCAATACGGATCGATGAAAATATTTTGCTGTTTTGAACATTGAACAACTTAGAATGAAAATAACTTGTGAAACGTATCTCGTAATATTGTGTCATTTGGTGAAGAATACTGTTTCTAGAGTATTGGAACTTCAAATGTTCGTATAATAATTTATAATAATTTAGTATACGTTGAAAAATGCGACCTTTTTATATGTAGATGAGTAATGAGAATAAGTATGTCGGAACTATATAAATTTTGAGTTAGATCGAAAGTTTGTAGCGTTTTTAAATCAAAATTCAAAGATAAAATTAAGATATTTATTCATAGGTTTATTGAATAACACGATAAGTCACTTAAAAAATGGCAAAAAGTAATAGAAGAGAATGGAAAATAGGTTATTGAACAAATCTATGTATAAATATCCTAATTTCATAATTGAATGTTAATTTTCGAACGCTACGAACTTTCGTTCCAACTCAAAATTTATATAGTTCCGACATACTTATTCTCATTACTCATCTACGTATAAAAAGGTCGCACTTTTCTACGTATACTAAATTAATTAAAGAAATAAATTAATATCCGAACATCTAAAGTTCCAATACTCTATGTCATATAATTTCGTTTTAAGATACTTCAGCGTCTTCATTATCAAAATATACATGCTTTCGCTTACTATACAGGGTGTTCGACTACAGGTGGGAGAAAAATTAAGGGTTGGTTCTTAACGATGATATAAGACGAAAATGAAGAATAAAAAAATTGCGATTTCGGCTGCGTTATTTAGCTATTAACAACGCGACAATCACGTATCCAGTGACAGATGCATGCATACCTTGGTTCTCATTTGGGGCCCCAGCGAGGTGACAATGTTTAATAAATCGTTGGACAACATTGAGCTTTTTGACGTACACAAAGTACACTTTTGTTAGACGCGTTGTTGATTTTTAATTGTTAATAGCTAAATAATGAAGCCGAAATACCAATTTTTTTATTCTTCATTTTCGTCTTATATGATCGTTAAGAACCACCCCTTAAATTTCTCCCACCTGTAGTCGAACACCCTGTATAATTTTACCCGACACTACTGTCTCTGCTAAATACGTGTTATACCACAAAGTTCATTTAACACAATTTGGCGAAATTGCTCGGTTAATCAGAGGTTGGGGGAGAAACTGTGTTGAAATCATTTGAATCAGGTTTTAACCAGCCTCTCACTGCACCTTGTCCTTGCGCAACATTGTATAAGTACTTATAATGTTTTTCTCTAGTTTTGTAAAATAAAGACGAAATACTACCTAGTCAGTCAGATCTGCTTTGAGCAAATTTTAATCCCAACAAAAACATCCTGTAAACAGAAGCCAAGTTCTCTATGGCCGGAAAAAGTTGCGAGATCAAACAAAATACGGCCAAGTTCGTTAGCTTAGAAGTACCTGTTGCAATAGTGAAAAAAGCGTTTGTAAAAATTAGTTTAAAAAAACGCTGACTAATTTTCAGTGTTACGTTACTTTTTAAACCAATGGCCATTAAAGGTGTTTGGTAGCGGCCAACACGTCTTCTTATGGGGGTACCAGACCCATGGATATGACTAGCATATTACTAGAATATTACTAGAAAAACAAGTGATAACCGTGTTTATGGGAAACCATTTTTTGTTTTTATACAAGCATGTCACCAGCTGTGTGAGAGTTCTCATTCTAAAGAGGAAAGTTGATCGCAGGTCGCTCATCTCATGATTTTGTTAGATTACGTTTATATCTAATAATATGAGCGTCCAAAGTAGGGAAAACAAATGAACAAAAATTCTGCAGATTCTAATGTATTTTTCTAATACAAAATGATTTTTTCGACTTGAATCATGAGCTGAGCGACCTACGATCAACATTACTCTATCAACAGAACCTTTATGCAGCTCAAAATATGCTCATGTGAGGACAAAAACTGGTTTCCCGCAAACACTGTTTTGTTGATGAAATTAGTGTTTGCGGGAAAACATTTTTTGTCCTCAAATTAGAATATTCTGAGCTATGTGTGGGCTTATTGTAAAGAGGAAGGTTCATCATAGCCCGCTCTGCTCATGATTTAACAAGATTATGTTTATATTTAATAATATGAGCGTCCAAAATAGGACAAACAAGTTGAGACAACCACCCTCAGGTTCCCCTGTACTTTTCTAATACAAAACGGTTTTTTGTTTAAAAAATTAAAAAAACAAAAGCTGTTTATAACTACTTCTTCAACAACAAAATGGTGAGATAAGTTAGTACACTTCTTATTTTATCAATAAAATAAAATATTAATAATACTTTTGCACGCAATATAAATAATTATACATTTTTAATTTATAAATAATTATATTATAAATATAATTATATTTGCAGCGTCGGATACGTTATTTAATAACTTGAATACCTGTACGTTTTATCGAAAATTCTAATAACACAGTTACATATAAGAAAAATACAAGTTTTTAATTTCCAGTTATTATACAATGGTTTTAATAAGAAAAGCAACTGATTCAATAACTACATAAGCTTCTATAAAAATAACTAGCTAACAAATTAAACAGAAAATAAATTCTAACATGTATTATTTGAAAGAGATTATTATAATATATATATATATAATATATATATATATATATATATATATTTATTATATATATATATATATATATATATATATATATATATATATTTATTATATATAATTATATATAAATAATAATATATATATTATATATAATTATATATAAATAATAATATATATATTATATATAATTATATATAAATAATAATATATATCATATATAATTATATATAAATATTATATATAACATTTTTAGTTCAAACCTCATTTCATTATGGTTCATTACGGTTCAGAAATTATAATCAATTCTCCTTAAATTCTTCTAGATAATATTTTAATATTATATAAACAAAGCTGAGGAGAACAATTTTGTAAAGGAAACAATTCTTTCGAATGACATCAGGAGTCACCCTTTCAAGGAAGTCCAACATTTTCGGGACACCCTATACATACACTGAAAGGTAGATTATAAGAAATTCACACTGACCTCAAATTCTTGTACATGCTGCTATGAACTGGTAATCCATTTTTGTCGACGTCGATTTCGTCGGTGTAGACCCATGTTCCACCGATTTGATCGGTTTGCTCAAATAAAGTGAGACTGTAAGTGTCTAACTTCGTAGCTGTGTGACGAGCTATCACCAATCCAGCGACACCACCGCCGATTATGGCGATTCTGGTCTTGCTACTTGGCATAGTAACTGCGAAAAATTCCGTGAAATCTGTAAAAACAAAGAGTAGTCAGTCATTTAATGTTAGCTATTAGTCACTTCAATTGAATTATTTTTCAATTTTGTTCCCAACAACTCCCTACTATTTAAACATAGCTCTCGAACTTTGTTGTCATTTAGATTCGTGCAACTTATATTTGTTATTTACTAAAAACAACGGCTTAAATAAATAATGGAAGAACCACATACAAATAAAAACACGTTTCACTTACATTTTCCATTCTCCGGTGTCGAGTCACACTCGACAAAGGAGTGCGAAGGGTTAAGGGTGTTTGTTTCTAAGATTGCAAGTGAGCAGGATGCACCTTCTCATATCTTGATAATGCAAAGATGGGGGGTTTAGGTAATCAAAAGCGCTAGATAAAACATCAATCCGGGTCGCTATCGCTCAAAAAAGTCCTACTTTTATGTTTTCGAAGCGTGATTTGCATTATTAGTTTTTGCGAATGTCTCCGAAACTAAAAGCGACCCCCCTATATGTGAAGAGCAAAAAGTCGTTGAAAATTTTGAAATCTATAACATATTTAAATTTCATCAAAATCGGAGCAATATTATTTTGTAATCAATAAGTGTAACCATACAGGGTGTCCCAAAAAACTACCCTAGGAGCCGAAAATGGGAGGTTCCTTGGGTCATTTGAAGCGACATTTTCCTTTACAAAAATGGCGTCCGCGGCTTTGTTTAGGAGTTATTAACGAAAAACACGGACCAATCAGAGTGTGTGGTGTCGCTATTGGTCGATTCAGAATCAATCCGCTGTAGCCACGTTCTGATTGATCCGTGTTTTTTGTTAATAACTCCTAAAAAGCCACGGACACCATTTTTGTAAAGGAAAATGTCGCTTCAAATGACCCAAGGAACCTCCCATTTTCGGCTCCTAGGGTAGTTTTGGGACACCCTATATAATGCCTGTAAGTGTATGTAACCTTTATTTAAATAAAAATTGCCTACATCGATTGCAAGAAATATAAACTAAATTGAATGTTATTAATAGAGCAGAAATCATATATTGATGTTTTCAATTTAAAAAATTTTTTTAATTCATACTTCATTGTAATACCTGAATAAAACGTATAGAATAAACATTTGCATCTCAAATATACTTTACATAATGATTATTTGTCAATGAGCATAGCTTGTACATTTTTCGAAACGATGACTCACACATTACCGTCATCATTGCCATAGGCCAAATTATCTGTGCCGTGTCTATAAGTATACAGGATGCCCCAAAATAAGTGTAACTCCCGGAACTGGGAGGTTCCTTGGGGAGAGGCCTTCGATTAGACACAGTACGATTGGAAACTTAGCTATTGGATACATATCTTTTAGAAACAACATCATTGGATACAAGTAGGATTGGATACATCTCTATTGGACACAAATAGAACTGCGAACAGTACTTTTGGACACGAATGTACCGAGACCAAATTAAATTAATGGATAATTTAGTATTTATTCGAAATTTCGGCGAAGTTTCCATTTACGTCCATTCTCAGAATTCGATGAAATTTTTAAAATAGGTTCTTTTTTTACTAAAGTAACGATTGCCAGAAGGATATTTGGCGACTCGAAAAACAATTTTCAATTTTTAAAGACTAATCCTGGACTTTCGTATGTGTGGTCGCTCTCCGCCCCCACTACGACCTAATCACAACTCATTCGGATCACATAATCTTTGCATTGTATCTGCTGTCATGCAGAATTATCGAGCACAGCACGGACATAAAGTAGAAAGTCGGTAAGTCGGCAAGGTAGAGAGCGACATTGAAATGATAAAAATTTTTTATGAGTCGCAAAATTTTGTCGCTATTTCTGAAATTTCATCGAATTCTGAGAATAGACGTAAACGGAAACACAACCGAAATTTCGTCTTCGGAAATGAGAGATTCACGATAGCCAACTACTGAGTCGATTAAGATTATCCTAACCCTATCCTAACCTTAACCCTCCGATGCCCAACAACTTTTTCAACGGTCATAGCCCGACAAGGTCCCCAGGGACCTTCTCTATTAATATGGCGTGAGATGCGTATAATAGTTTTTTATTGTTAGCCGTAATGGTGTTATTACATTTTTTTTGTGTTTCTATGTTTGTTTCTATGCTGCAAAATGTGTATGTATATACAGGGTGTCCCAAAATTCCTCCGACACCCGAAAATGGAAGGTTCCTTGGGTCATTTGAAACGACATTTTCTTTTACAAAAATTGCGTCCGCGGCTTTGTTTAGGAGTTATTAACGAACAACACGGACCAATCAAAGCGCGATCTAGACATGCGACGACACGTTCGGCCAACTGACAGTTGGGCCCACTGTGCTAACTCGCGTCTAGGTCGCGCTCTGATTGGTCCGTGTTTTTCGTTAATAACTCCTAAACAAAGCTGTGGACGCCATTATTTTTAAGGAAAATGTCGCAAATAAAACAGATATAAGCAGTTTTGCGTTGCTTATTCGTCTCTTGACGACACAAACGACATGACGGACGGTTATGACGCGGTGCCAATGGTGGTGCGGTATCTCTGTTCGGCGGTGGTATCATTTCTTGGAATGCTTCCATAGCCGCACGTATCTTCGGATAGCAGGTAACATGCGAATGTTTAGCCCGTTCTGCAATATTAGACGTAACTAGTTGCCTGCTCAATTTCTTCAGAAATGAACGTCTTTGGTCTGACTAACGTGGTGCTCAATTCATCGTAGATAATGAATAATGCGAGTCCAGCAATGTCAATGATGTTGTAAAACATGGCAGGCGGCCATCGTTTTGTTGCACGTTTACACGAATATGTACCCAACATTTGGAATCTGCAGCGATTTTTAGGTCGACAAATAATAAAGAGGCAGCGCGTCACCGTCGCGCAGTGCAGATCGTGCACGTGCGTATCCGTACACAATCACTCATTTTTTCGCAGTACACCTTTTCATCAACAATTGTCCAACCCATAGAACACGAACAAATTACACGAAAATACCTGCACGATCAAAAAACAAGAACAAATTTCATGGAAGTTCCCACAAGGTCCCTGCGGACCTTGTCGAGCATCGACGCCATAAATGACTTCAACCCGACGTTTATGATGAAAAATTTCACGGAATCGTATCGATGACGATTGTAATCGCTTCCAGACATCCCTTTTATAAAAATCACGTAGGCTGCGGCTGTTCGGACGAACCGTATTGAAATGCCGCATCGTTGAAAACGTCATAGGTCCCCAGGGGCTTTGTCGGGCATCGGAGGGTTAAATAATCTACACATTCCGTTGCACGTATTATATTTACATTCAATTAATGTACACTTCTATCGTCTTTATACTTTAATAGAAATTATCGAAAATATATTTCGAGTAAAAACATAACCAAAAATTTATGGCACACTCCAAAAACCATTCATTTCATTTGGTCTCGGTACATTTGTGTCCAAAAGTACTGTGCGCAATTCTATTTGTGTTCAATAGAGATGTGTCCAATCGTACTTGTGCCCAATCGAGATGTGTTCAATCCTTCATGTGTCCAATGATGTTGTTTCTAAAAGATGTGTGTCCAATAGCTAAGTTTCCAATCGTACTGTGTCTAATCGAGGCACCCCCTTCCTTGGGTCATTTGAAGCGACATTTTCCTTTACAAAAATGGCGTCCGCGGCTTTGTTTAGGAGTTATTAACGAAAAACACGGACCAGTCAGAGCGCGGCTACAGCGGATTGATTCTGGTTCGGCCAATAACGACATCGCGTTAAGGGGGTATCAGACCCTCTGATCTGGGTATTTATCAGTGTAACCAACCTCCACGCTGAAAAACAGTTTGGCAACAGTGCTGAACATACATTTGTATCAATCTAACGCTAGATAAAGTATGTTTCGCTATCAATACAGGCTTTTATCTTTTTATTAATATCTTTATTGCTATTAATGGATTCGAATGTCTTCAAGCCCTTTATATTTTTGTTGTTACGAATGTCCATCTGATCTAACTAGCTGAACTAAAATTGGCTCTGGACTGTATGAACGAAATATGGGGAAGTTGAATGCAATCGTGGGAAACCATTTTTTGTCCTCATACGAACATGTTATGAGTTGTGTGAGGGCTCATTGTAAAGGGGAAGGTTGATCGCAGGTCGCTCTGAACATGATTTAAGTAAAAAAACCTGTTTTGTATTAGAAAAATACATGGGAACCTGATGGTAGTTGTCACAATTTGTTTCCCTTACATTGGACGCTCATATTATTAAATATAAACATAATCTTGTTGAATCATGAGCAGAGCGACCTGCGATCAACTTTCCTCTTTAGAATGAGCCCTCACACAGCTCGTAACATGCTTGTGTAAAAACAAAATGGTTTCCAGTAAATACTGTTTTCACTTGTTTTTCTAGTAATATTCTAGTAATATTCTAGTCATATGTGTACCGTGCCTCCTTCAGCGGGACCTGTCGCCGAGTGGGGGTGGCTCGATTAGACACAGTACGATTGGAAACTTAGCTATTGGACACATATCTTTTAGAAACAACATCATTGGACACATCAAGCATTGGACACAAATAGAATTGCGCACAGTACTTTTGGACACAAATGTACCGAGACCAAATGAAATGAATGGTTTTCGGAGTGTAACAAATTTTTGGTTATGTTTTTACTCGAACTTTTTACTTGAACTTTTACTCGACTATTAAAATCTAAAGACAATAGAAGTGTACATTAATTAAATGTAAATATAATACGTGCAACGGAATGCGTAGATTATTTAAGGGGGTACGGTCACCCATGGATATTACTAGAATATTACTAGAAAAGCAAGTAAAAACAGTGTTTGCGGGAAACGGCTTTTCGTCCTCATACGAGCATATTTTGAGCTGAGTGAGGGCTCATTGTAAAGAGGAAGGTTGATCCCGCTTCGCCCTGGTCATGATATAACGAGATTATGTTTATATTTAATAATATGAGCGTCCAAAGTAGAGGAAAAAAATCGAGACGACCACCCTGAGGTTCCCATGTATTTTTCTAATACAAAACGATTTTTCTGAATTAAATCATGACCAGGGCGAAGCGGGATCAACCTTCCTCTTTACAATGAGCCGTCACTCAGCTCAAAATATGCTCGTATGAGGACGAAAAGCCGTTTCCCGTGATTGCATTCAATTTCCCCATATTTCGTTCATACAGACAAAGTCTAGAGCAAGTCCAGAGCCAATTTTAGTTCAGCTAGTTAGACCAGATGGCGCCTAGTCGGGAGAACTGTCAGCGGAGATTCGTAATAACAGAAATATAAAGGGCTTGAAGCCACTCGGATCCATTAATAGCAATAAAGATATTGACAAAAAGAAAAAAACTTGTAATGATAGCGAAACTTAGTTTAATTAGCGTTAGATTGATACAAATGTATGTTCATCACTGTTGCAAAACTGTTTTTCAGCGTGGAGGTTGGTTACACTGATATATACACTAGATCCATGGTTACCGTACCCCCTTAAGGTTAGGATAGGGTTATGATAATCTTAATCGATTCAGTAGTTGGCTATCGTGAATCTCTCTCATTTCTGAAGACGAAATTTCGGTTGTGTTTCCGTTTACGTCTATTCTCAGAATTCGATGAAATTTCAGAAATAGGTTCTTGTTTTACTAAAATGACGATTGCCAGAAGGATTTTTAGCGACCTGCAACAAATTTTTATCATTTCAATGTCGCTCTCTACTTTGCCGACTTACCGACTTTCTACTTTATGTCCGTGCTGTGCTCGATAATTCTGCATAACAGCAGATACAATGCAAAGATTATGTGGTCCGAATGAGTTGTGGTTAGGTCGTAGTGGGGGCGGAGAGCGACCACACATACGAAAATCCACGATCAGTCTTTAAAAATTGAAAATTGTGTTTGGAGTCGCCAAATATCCTTCTGGCAATCGTCATTTTAGTAAAAAAAGAACCTATTTTAAAAATATATTAATGTACTAAATTATCCATTAATTTAATTTGGTCTCGGTACATACTGTCCAAAAGTACTGTGCGCAATTCTATTTGTGTCCAATAGAGATTTGTCCAATCCTTCATGTGTCCAATGATGTTGTTTGTAAAAGATATGTGTCCAATAGCTAAGTTTCCAATCGTACTGTGTCTAATCGAAGGCCTCTCTCGCCGAGTCGGACTCCGTTCGCTATAGCCGGGCTCTGATTGGTCTATGTTTTTCGATAATAATTCCTGAACAAAACCGCGGACACCATTTTTGTAAAGGAATTTCCGGGAGTTACACTTATTTTGGGACACTCTGTATACGGTCTAAGCTAGTGGTGGCCGTAGTGCTCCGTGCCCCCACGGGGAGCGATACGCGAGCGGGAGAAGTGGGGGTATTCCTTGAGAATGCCCCGATCGAGCTATAAACTGCTCATGCCTGTCTTACTATGTAGTTATTGAATGAAACGTGTTCACATTCTCGTCTATTACGAACAGGTGATACTGGTATTAAAAAGAAAACTAATCAAGAATTATATCACCAGGAATTTCTTGCAAAGAGTCGAGGCAGGCCGCTACTTTTAAGGAAAGTTAATAACATCATGAAAATGATTAGATTCATTTTTTCCACTTATTGCTTTCTAATATAAGGAAGTTCTTTATTTAAGAAGCAGTCAGCAATTTAAAAGATACAAGGAATATGAACTTCCTGATGATACAACCTTTTTTGTAATAAAAAAAAATCAGACGTTTCTTAATAAACTTTTAAAGAATGTACATAGAAGGTGTCCCTGGTAACATATGGGCCAAATTTTGAAAGGTCCTGATCATAAAAAAGAAATCAAGTGTAACAAAATTTTTGAACTGTCGTTTTTCAATTGTTTATGCAAAATCTTTATTTCAAATAGCGATGAAAATCATGAAAAAAATAGACACAGCAAAATTAGGTTTCTCAAGAATCTTTTATTACAGAATTGATATGTATGGAATATACATATACTGTTTATTAAAAAATACAATAGTATTTCTGCTAATCTATGGATTTTTACCAGTAAAATAGAAACACTTTTTATCATTATCATATATTTAGTAAAATAGAAACACTATTTATAATAGCATTATATTACATGAATTACTATAATAAAAACTACGGGGTGTCTCAGCTAACTTGATCACCTCGTATGTAATAACTAGACTGTGGATTTTTATGCAAAGTAAAAATTGTCTGCATCAATTGCAAACAATATTATAGATAGAATATTATATAATAATTATTATTATATAATAAAAATAACAAAAAATATTATATAATAGAAACTAAACTAGGAGAAATTGTATATATATTGACACATTCAATTTTTTAAATTTTCCAACAATTTTTAATTACATCCCCTCGATTTTGCTGTAAATACATTCGCAGTTTAATAATGACATAACGGTATACTTTATGAAAATAATGAGATGTGAAATTTTAATGTCATCAAAGGGCACATATTCTAACAATAAGATGCGTGTTTTTCTGTGGGTGGAATCATTTCAGAAATTTCAAGGTCACCTTGAAGTTATAAATAATTATAATTATAAATAATAAAAACGTTATTTAGCAATTTTGCAAATTAATATCTCAACGTTTCGATTCTGATGAGGATCATTCTCAAGAAAGATTTTTGCATCTGTAACAAGGTATACTATAATAATAATAACTGTAACTAATAATATATTATTAATTGGAAGATAGACTTCTTTTTCTTAATTGCTATATGAAACAAAATTAGACTTTATGAAAACCTAATTGCTTCCATGCTGGTAGATACCATACCGATCCTTGTTGAAGGTTACAATGTAAACAGCAAATACATAAGGACAGTGTATTTAAAACTTGCCCAATCAGAACCAAGCGATCACTGAGCGCTAGGTATTATTAGGTAATATTAAGGTAATATTAAGCGGTAAATTCAAAATCTAACCTAATTCGTCTCAATCACTAGAAACACTCAGCATTATACGCCAAACGTGATGTGGTAATAAAAAAAATAACATTCAAATAGATCAGAATTATAGTAAAAACTATATAAAGAAAACTGTGTAAAAAATTAGAAACCTTGAAGTTACCGAGATATTAACGAGATCATTTTTAACACATACTTATTATCGGCAAGCTGAAATAGACTGATGGCCTTCAACTTCAATGCAGCGATCTAATCTATTTATTAATGAAGAAACAGCATTTTTAATTGTTTCTGAAGTAAGTGCATTACACACTTGTTGAATTCTTCCTTTCATACATTCTTACATACTTGGTGGGTTATAGTGCACTTTATCTTTTAAAGTTTATTAATTCTTTCAATCTTTAATTTCCAGATAGTAAATACGTATTAAACATTATTTCGTAAATATCTAGTTAACTATTAGGTCTAGGTGAAGTCATTATTCAGGGTAATCAAATTAGCTGAGACCTCCTGTGTATTTTAGGTGTACAGACAAATTATTAATGTATAAGTAATTTGAGATAAACGTATCAACTATTTTTCATTTAAAATCTGATATATAAACTATATAATAACTATATAAAAATATAAACTGATCAATTATTAATATAAAGATACATACATAACAACATACATTGTATATTTATATTGAACACCTAATATATATTTTACTATATGTATGTATAATATGTTTTAATTCAATCCCACTGTTACAAGAAATTTTTAATAGTTTTTACAGCCACGGAAAAGATGCAAAACATTTAATATTTAATATTGTAAAATAAAACATTTAATATTGCATTTAATATGCATTTCTTTGTTTTATTTATTAAATGAGAAAGTAAATATACCTTACTAAAAGTCACATGAAGTATAATAATAATAATAATAATAATAATAATAATAATGTAACTAACGTCTAATGATTAAAATACTTTGTCATAACAGATTTGATCTTTTGTTTATGTTTCCACGATTGACTGGATGAATGAATTGGCTGTCAAAATGCCGGATAACACATTAATTGAACCAGCGAAAGTAATTTTTTTATTTGAAGACGAAAACGTATTTTTATTTGAAGAGAAAAATATATTTTTATTTGAAGAAGAAAAGCATCAACTTCTGTATTTTTTCACTATTTGTTCTTATTATTTTAATTTTATTTTTATTATACAATTTGAAACCTCACGAGAGGTGTGTATTTATCAATCAATAATTATTTATTTTATTTTCACTTCACAATACGAACAAAAACAAATAATATAATTGTGTATTGAATTCTAATTCTACATATTAATAGGATTGAAAATTATATTAAATTAATACTCTATAAATAAATGAATGTGTCAAGTGTAAACATACTTGAACGTACGTGTAAATTATGCAAACAACATTATCGCATCTAACAGACTAGCGTCGGACTGTACACAGTGAAGTGTTACATTTTTTTTGTTTATAAAAGATCACGCTGCCATATCAGAATAGATTCTACCAATTTAGTTGATTCAACTATATGAAAGAATTGGTATTATATAATTTGATAATCCGAGGAAAGCAATATCAAATCAAATTTTGTCAACCTTATTTTATGCATAATTCATTAAACGAATAAAGTAAACAATGAATTCTCAGATTTCGATACCCGTGGTAACAAATTAAATTGTATTAATTATGTAAATATTGTATATAGTCTACTGTTTCTCGCCAGTACGAGAAGTCAACAAGTTCAACTAATTTAGTTACATGTTTTCAACATTTTCAAATAAATAAAATTCTGTTCATTAGTAATCAGTAGACTAAACAAATTATTATTATAGAAATTAAATAGTATTAATTATGTAAATATTGTATATAGTCTACTGTTTCTCGCCAGTACGAGAAGTCAACAAGTTTAACTAATATCAATTTATTTACATGTTTTAAACATTTCCAAATAAATAAAATTCTGTTCATTAGTAATCAGTAGAGTAAAAAAATTATTATTATACAAATTAAATAGTATTAATTATATAAATATAAGTTTAACTAATATCGATTTATTTACATGTTTTCAACATTTTCAAATAAATAAAATTCTGTTCATTAGTAATTAGTAGACTAAAAAAATTATTATTATACAAATTAAATAGTATTAATTATATAAATATAAGTTTGACTAATATCTATTTATTTACATGTTTTCAACATTTCCAAATAAATAAAACTCTGTTCATTAGTAATCAGTAGACTGTGGATCTCTATGTATTTATTGAATTTAAAAATTTTCAAAAAATGCTGGAGTATTAAATTCAACAAAATTTAGTACTATTTTTATTAATTTTGGATCTACAAATGCTGTTACCAAATTTCAAAATGTTCAAATATGTCTACAAATATAAAATTCCACAAACATCCGCCTAGTAATCAATGTACATTAAGCATTAAAATAAACATAGTATGAATACCAATTCTTCGAATTTCCATGAAATTGTTACACACAAAGTAATTTTAATTATCGTATAATGTCCAGAAATTAATTCGTGATTTTTAATCTTATTTTCCATTGACAAACAACCAAGAAACAATCATTCTCAATAATAATGCCCACCATTTTCTACGTGCTTAGTGCACCTTCCAGGTGAATCAATAACAAATGTTAATTTAAAATAAAGTCACGATCGAATTGAAATTGTTATCGATTAATATAACCGTGCACGAATTAATTTGTTAATTTTAAATAAAACAAAATAATAATTAAACCGAGAATCTTCATGCATTCATAGGAACAATTGCGTAAATGAAATTCAAAATTGTTGGAAAATTAAAAATATTGAATATGTCAATATATGATACCTCCTCCATTAAAACCATTAAGGGAAGAAATAACATTGAATTTAGTTTCTACTTCTTGCAATCGACGCTGACAATTATTTACTTTGCATACAGATTCGCAATTTAATGATCATATATATAATAAAAAATGTTACATACATCAATCAGGATACCGCAGACGTTAATCGGTCCTCTGTCTCCACCGGAAGTTGTGCCGATGCAGTTAAACAGGCATAAACGTACGAAACTCGTCGAATACGTAATTAAGTACTGTACCCCTAATACACTTGGTGACTTTCTCTTTGTTTCTCGTGGAAAACTGTGCAAATAGTATATGATAATCAGGTTGTCGTTGCAACTAACTCGAAGACCACACTGTGCACGATGCAGAAGCAACTAATCCTAGAGTGACACACTATTAGTCGGAAGTTGGATTAAGACTGTCCATCCGAAAGCGAACTGTCTGCTGTAATGTCTGTGGCCAGTTTCCCCTCCGATCAGTGGCTTACGTAAATGCGGGAAATGTTTCTTTGCTACGAACGCAGTCGCCACAATTCGTGATGAAAACAAGTCGATAGAGAAGATATTTCTTGTCACACCGACATGACACCAAAACTCGAACCAAGTTCGTTCTCCCTCAAACGAATTCGATGCTGCTATTAGTCCTCTGGGGATCAACAATACTTTAGATCCAGCTGAAAAGCGGAAAATTTGTATGGAAGCTAATGTGATGGACTACGGATGTTCATTAGGGTGGACTTTATTGTTCGAACATCGAATTTTTTTCGGGACACCCTCTAGAATTGTGTCACTGGACGAAAAAGTAATGTGTGCATAATTTGAAATTGATCGGATAACGGGAAATGCTGCCGCATCGACTTTGAAAATTTGTTAATTTTTATGTCGATTTTCTCCAATACAGTATATTATTAGTATATATTTTCATATATCGTTGGATTTGTCTTTTTACGCATTATAACATTACAGAAACAAAATGTAGCATTGATTTTTAAACAAATTCGTGATCTTGAAATCTCAAAAATTGATTTTGAAAAAATAATTTTTTTCTTGCATTATATTTAATTTAATAAACAGTACAACTTTTGTTTAAGAAATTTTTTTATATTTCTATACGTAGCAAAGGAATTTCAACGAAATTTTCTACAATAATTTTAACTTTTTCTATAATGTACTGTATTATATCTGTAATGTATATGTATTATGTATAATGAGTATTGTATATATATTAATCATGTATTATGTATAAGCAAATTAATTAATTGTATATATATTAATCATGTATTATGTGTAAGCAAATGTATTTATATATATATATATATATATATTTTTTTTTATTTATTTTTGTATTTATATATATATTTTTTTTTTAATTTATTTTTGTATTTATATATATATATATATATATATATATATATATATATACATTTGCTTACACATAATACATGATTAATATATATACAATTAATTAATTTGCTTATACATAATACATGATTAATATATATACAATACATATTATACATAATACATATACATTACAGATATAATACAGTACATTATAGAAAAAGATAAAATTACTTTAGAAAATTTCGTTGAAAGAATTTATTTGTCTCGTAATGATTTTTTCGTATTACATTCTGTCGAATTTTATATATCATTTGATATCATTCAACAATTGTATGTTAACAATAATACGATCGATATAAATAAGTTTGTATATGTTGTCAAAATTTTAAAAATTTTGTTGCGTTTTTATATAGCACATCCTTAACAAAGAATAATGATGTTAGCGATGCAATGGTTCGGTCAAATGTTTCTATAATGTACGTTTTTGCACTCTATGTTCAAATTTGTTCAAATTTTGTAACACTTGTAAACAATATAACATGCAATTCTCTTCTAAAGTAGCCTAACAGTTGGAGTCATTAAATGCCAGAGAGAAAATAAAGACAACGTTAAAAGAAGTCATTTAAACAAAAGATAACAACATCTACTAGTGAAAACCAAAATTACTTTCTTACCAACCTAATATATTAAATATCAGCTGAATAATATTATTATTAGAAATTAAAATTAAATTAAATTAAATATTAGTTGAATAATATTTCTAAACAGATTTCAGCATTTTCTTATGTCCACAAAGCTCTTGTATAGTTTATACACCCAGTGCAAGATTTTTGGCAACTTCTACAAGATGCATGGGAAAATCTTTTTTATAAAATACTCTTAAACGAACAATGGATTGAATATAAGGAAGAATTTAATAAAAATTTTGTTAGCTAAACCAGACAGGTGTTTAGAGTGTGTGCAGTGTTGACTCACAATTCGAGAACCCATATTTTATTGAACGTACTAATTATTTTGTGGTTCTCGTAATCAATTAGTGGAAACTTTATTTTTTATTCAAATCTTTCATTCATCAAATTTAAGATTCAATCATTATTTATTAGATCGAGTAATGGGCAAGGTCTGATGAAGATTATTTTCGACAGTGGAATGTACTTTAATTGTTTGTAAATAATCAATAAATCCGAGAGGGAAGAACAATATGTAAATTTGCGCTTTGCACACCAAAATTCTCTGAAATTTTCTGGTGAAAGTTTAATGGATTGCTTGAGTAAAAAATGAATTATTAGAAAAATGTTTCGTATTATACTACACTCGCGAAATTATTTCAAATTAAAGCCTTCAATATGTTATACGTATATATTATAAATATATAAATATACAAATATACAAATATATAAATATACAAATATACAAATATATATAAATATACAAATATATATAAATATACAAATATATAAATATACAAATATATACAAATATACAAATATATACAAATATACAAATATATATAAATATACAAATATATATAAATATACAAATATATATATATAAATATACAAATATATAAATATACAAATATACAAATATATAAATACATAAATATACAAATATACAAATATATAAATATATAAATATATTATAATTTATTACAAGATACATTATGTACATACATATTATAAATACATATATGTATAGTAAGCTTTATATTGGGTTGGCAAAAAGTAATTTTAGGTATTTTAAGGTGAAACAAAGCTCAATTTTTTATTCAAGCTATCTACTTTAATGAATAAGATATTTTTTCTTTTGTTCGATGATCTTCTACAAAAAAGAATAAATAAGAAAATATTTTATTGATTAAAGTTTATTGTTTTAATAAAGCAATTCGGTTTTATTTCACCTTAAAATACCGAAATTACTTTCTCGCCAACCTGATACATGCTCAATATGTAAATGATTTTCCTGCAAGTTTTGTTATGTTTCCGAAAACAAATAAAAGAATAAAGTGTCGATTTTAATTGCTATTATAGTACAATGAGAACGTAGTCGTGTTAATTATAGCTACTGTGAATAAAAAAACATGCGAATATTACGTTGAAAGCAAAATAAAATGATGCATTTCAAATGACATAACTCGACCTTATCGAAATTAGCTTTAATCGATTTTTTATTCGGCACATTTGCGATTAAATTCTTGTTGACTAAGAGCGTTTAAATTTCTTTCTGACGAAATCGCGGCAAGCCTAAAGTCAGTGTCGCTGCTCCGCTTTGTATACATATGCATATATGTATAATTGCATACGAAACGTCATGTGGTGCATGAATGCACGTGCTTCTCGTTTAGATATACTCACGCAATCGTATCGCGTGGACGCACTTCTGCAAATTACTTCGATGACTCAAGATGCAATTAAATTTCGTAAACTCGTTTCCAAAATGCATCAGATGTCGATGAAACTCCCCATTCCACCATTTTCTATTTGATTTTCATTCATTAACACAATGATTATAATTTTAATTATTTGCAGTATTATTTAATTGTTTACACTATTTTGTCCGAATAAAAGAATCAAGCGTAATTCAATTTGTAAACATTTTTACCACTTTCAGACTCGTGCGAGTCACATTATACATATTTATTTAACACTAAACGAACCGAGCCTTAAAAGTAACATACGTGTTCCCATATAAAACTGATAAGATTGATTTCATTTAGACTTTGTGCAGCTTATATTCTAATATGAGCTCCACTAAAGATATCTATACATTCATTTCTTATGAAATTATTTTTATTATATCAATAATCGTAAAGAATATCTGAAACCGGTTATTTTGACCGATGATGGCAGGTTTAGTGTTAAGAGCTAATCAAGAACTCTGATTTTTCGTAGCTAGAGATCGTGATAGTATGGTACATTTTAATAATAAACGCTCTACAAAGATCATTTTTTAATGTAAAGGTTACACTGTCCAACAAATTTCAACTTTTTTTATGTTTTCATATAACTAATGGGTGGATCTAGTTTTTCTCCTACACGCAGTTTTTGAAAAACATGACCATGAAAAAAAACCTATTTTTCAAATTTAAACAAATGTTGTGACGTTATTATAAAAGAAATTGAATTGTTCTATACAGACAAAGATTCTGTAGACTTTTTTTCTGAATATAGTGATGTCCATTATTAATACGTTATGATTGATTAAACATGATTGAATAATAATTATAGACATTACAGAATAATGTTTATCAACTTTAAACAAATGTTGTGACGTTATTATAAACGATATTGAATTGTCCTTTGCAGCCAAAGATTCTGTAGGTTTTCTGAATATAGTGATGTCCATTATTAATACGTTATGATTGTTTAAACATTATTGAATAATCATTAAAGACGGAGAGACACCACTTTTGCACAAAAATTTGATGATGTTTTTAGATAAATTAAACAATATCATCAAATTTTTGTGCAAAAGTGGTGTCTCTTCGTCTTTAATGATTATTTAATAATGTTTAAACAATCATAACGTATTAATAAAGGTGAATTCTTCTCGATCGAAATTTTGGATAATTAAAGTTTAAATGATATCGGCGCCAGGTTCGATCATTTTTATTGACTTTTTTTAATGAGAGTTAAATTATCAACTCTGTATTCAGGATTGGCAAGTAATATGGCACGATCAACCAAGCCTTTTATTAAACCTACTTTATGTTTTAGAGGGTGGGCTGAAAAGAAGTTAATATATCTGCCAGACCAAGTAGTTTTGTGGAACCAATTGTTTTTTAAATAAGACTCTGTTTTAATAATACTAATGTCAAGGAAGTTTAGGCATGAATTTTCTTCCAGTTTATATGTGAACTGTAATCTACTATGGAAACTATTAAAAGTTTTAAGTAACAAATCAATTTGAGCTGGTCTTACACAAGTTGCAATGTCATCTACATAAAGCTTGTAGAAAATCAGATCAAATGGTAACTTGGAAATGGAAACATTTTCTATTTCTTTCATTACTAAATTCGCAATTACTGGAGAAATATGTGAACCCATAGCTGTACCAAAGGTGTGTTTGTATAAAATGCCATTGAAAGATCGAACTGATCGAACCTGGCGCCGATATCATTTAAACTTTAATTATAACGTATTAATAATGGACATCACTATATTCAGAAAAGTCTACAAAATCTTTGGCTGCAAAGAACAATTCAATATCGTTTATAATAACGTCACAACATTTGTTTAAAGTTGAAAAATATTAATCTATAATGTCTATAATTATTATTCAATCATGTTTAAACAATCATAACGTATTAATAATGGACATCACTATATTCAGAAAAGTCTACAGAATCTTTTGCTGCAAATAACAATTCAATTTCTTTTATAATAACGTCACAACATTTGTTTAAGGTTGATAAATATTATTCTATAATGTCTATAATTATTATTCAATAATGGTTAAACAATCATCACGTATTAATAATGGACATCACTATATTCAGAAAAGTCTACAGAATCTTTTGCCGCAAAGAACAATTCAATATCTTTTATAATAACGTCACAACATTTTGTTTAAAGTTGAAAAATATTATTCTATAATGTCTATAATTATTATTCAATCATGTTTAAACAATCATAACGTATTAATAATGGACATCACTATATTCAAAAAAGTCTACAGATCTTTGGCTGCAAAGAACAATTCAATATCTTTTATAATAACGTCACAACATTTGTTTAAAGTTGAAAAATAGGTTTTTTTTCATGGTCATGTTTTTCAAAAATGAAAACATTTTTGGTATTGGGCAGTGTTATTTTAAACGATAGCTATCGATACAACAAAGGGGGGACACATGTATAAGTGCAATGGAGAACATTGTATTCACGTTGTTTATTTATGTTTTCTTTATTTACAAGGTTTAGTTTTCATAGGAACGTATGTGCCGTTTCTAGAATGTGGACAGGAAAAGTTTAAGGTTCATTTCATTCGTTGCAACAGAGGGCAATCGCAAGTCGGTATTTCGTTTTTAATGATCCATGAAGTTGCGGCGACTTACACATTAACTAACTTCGAAGATTATGTAATGCAGTCACATAGTGAATGGAATTGGCGCGAGAAATTCTATCTAATGATTATTGCACCTAAACGGTCCTCAGCATTAGTTACGTATAGACTGAGGATCTCGATGAATTTATAACAAAATTGGGTAGCCGAAATACAGAATTGTTGAAAAATTTTTCAAATTAAAGATGTCAACGTATGACTGCTCCTTTATTAAAATCATTATGAGAAGAAATAACTTGAATTAATCTATGTGTAATATACAGGGTGAGACCAAGTAGGTAACAATAGTTATTCTTGATCTAAATAATTCCTTATGAAGCTTCGAAATTTTGCATTATGTTACATATACTTTCAGTGGTATATAAAGTGGTTCAAATAAGCTTGAATTCAAATAGACTTAAATTTAGAAATATATTTATTTTATATTTATTTTTATAGTATACTAGCTGACCTGACAGACGTTGTCCTGTCCACATTTCAATAAATTTGGTTGTGATCATTTTGTGAATTTGTTAAAAGCTACAAAATATATGTGAACACAGTAAAAATGGATAATGTAAATTCCTATTGAAATACCTATTGAAATATTGATTAAAAGCTGCGACGTTTGTTTTTTTGTTGTATTGAAATATGATTCAAAAAGAACTTTTAGTTTTTCCCGAATTTTCATGTTTCCGAGCAACTTTTTCAATTTTTTGTACTGTAAAAACATGATCCGCACTGCAACGAACATTTAGAAAAAAAATTAGCCAAATTAGCAAACGCAATTATATATATTTCATTTTTATTTAAAAAAAAATTCTATTAATTATGCAACCAATGCTAATGTTACCGCTTACAATAATCAAAAAACATCCCAATGCAAGAGTGAGTTATTAGTTATTATAATGATAATAATGTACTGCAACTAACGAATCTGGAAGTTCTTTGTGTGGCTCGTGGAGAGTCACACACAAAATAAAAAAAAACCATTAATAGCTGTATGCCCCACTAGTTATTATATAGATGAGCAGATAAAGGAAGGTGATAATATCAAATTACCTATGGATTAATCAATCCAATAAATCGTATTATTGTTGACTCGAGCACTCTGTATAATCGTATTGATTTTTTCATTGAGTCTTTGCACATGTTTAAAAAACAATTATGCAGAATTATAGGATAATATCATATAGTTAGTACCATTAGTTTTTGTGCATGTCCCTTCTATGTTATTATAAGAATAGTCCTTTAAAATTTTTTCTTTTTTTTCTCTCTATTGTAAACATTTATGCAAGAAGGCTTCAGTCCGTTCATAATAAATAAATAATTAATTATGTGCAAATTATTATTAATTATTACGCTGCCTCAGTACCATAAATGCTGACCTAGCATCAACATGTGGTTACGTTAAAGTTATAATTAATGATTATGTTTTATTTTAAGTTTGTTAATAAAACATAATTAATAATTATGTTTTATTAACAATTAACAATAATTAATAATTATGTTTTATTTTAAGTTTGTTACTAAAACATAATTAATAATTATGTTTTATTTTATTACTAAGCAAGTAGGTAACAATAGTTATTCTCGTTTAAAATTCTCACAGTACAAACATAATGTGGATTGTTAATTTACAGACGCAATTTTTCTAATTTCCTTGAGAATGATGTAAAGTAAGATCGAAACGTTGAAAATGGATTTTGTGATATTTTGAAAATAGTGTTTTATTAACAATTGATCGAGTCAGTGCGCTGAAATCGTTAAAAGTTTGTTAATCGTGGTAACAATTGGGCATTTGCAACGAAAAGCTTCCGAAATTTAGCTGGCCAAAATTATTTATAATGTTTAATGTCGCTTCCAGAATCATCACTTGGTCAGTCAGCATGCAATGAGAGTTATGCCTATGAAAACATTGACCAAAGATTTATTTTCAACCAACCTTTTTTCAGTTTAAAAATTGTATTATGTAAATAAATTGTAAGCAGTTTTTCACTCGAAATGACAAAAGTACTAAATATTTTTTAATTTTACAGAATATCCTAACTTTAAGCTTTTTGAGGCAGGGTTTAGAATAATCCGATTAAGCTAATATTGTACACAATTACTTAGAACATGAAAAGGAATAAAATTAGGGACACCCTACCCTAGGTGTTTCGAAGTCCACCTTATAAACTGTCGCGAAATAACCTTATATAATATATAATAATAATAATAATAATATTATAATATATAATAATTATAATAACCTTAGCAAAGTGTTGAGAGCGACATAAAATATATTTTTAAAAAATTAACAAGTGAAGTATCTAGTAAGCAAAATTCAAATGTTATCGGCGCATTGATTCGATCAAATAACTAATTTACACACTATTTGCAAATTATCACAAATAGTCCTACACAGACTTTTAATTTCTCTAATTTTTCTAATTTAAAATCGTTTTGTGACACTACGCAAGTGAGTAACATGATTGATTATTTTTTCTTCTTATAATATGTTTCACTTTTGTTTGTGATTCTTAATATAAATGAAAATAATTTTTTTTTTGTTTCAGACGCAATGTTATTTGTATTGATTTCTTGAAAATGATCTAAACATAGATTGAAATGTTGAGATAAAATGTTGTGATAATTTGGAAATAGTGTGTAAATTAGTTATTTGATCGAACCAATACATCGATAACAATTTGAATTTTGCTTAAAGCTTATTACGATCGCTGTACGTTCAACTGAAGTATCTAGTATTTGTGATATGCATGAAATAGAAAATTCCTTTTACGACTGAAGAAATCTTGCCATAAATCAACTCACCAAATAAGAAAGAAAATAACAGTTAATGCGTCTAATCATTAGAAGCCAGTGTTTTGTAATTCTTGTTTCACCGTTTCTCAATGATTCCATTTATCACTGTGTGTCATTGCTCAATCCTGTTTCTCTTAGAACACCTAATGTTTAGGTTTAAAATTTCACTACGATATACAGGGTGAGTCCGCAGAAACAGAACACCTGAATAACGTGGCTGCTATTGGCGTTAGGAAGAGATGCATCAGATGGAACTTGCATCGTTTCGAGGGGGCATTAATCTGATGTTAGTAGCTATTTGTAAGTGGACGTGTGAAGGACGAGTGAAGGTCAACTTCATTTTTAACTTCCCGATTTATAGAGAAGTTATTGTAATTTAAAATTGAATGAGGTATTTTTTAATACGTCTATCGATGCAGCTGGACATTCGTTATAAAAAAGTGCATACAAAAGACTTTTGTTAAAATTTTCTTGCATGACTACCTTTCCCAATGAAAAATGGAAAGAATGATAGTCCACTTGTTGTTTTCTAGAAGAAGGAACGACAAACTAATTAACCAATCGTTGGGGAACTTTCAGACTTAGTTCATTGCATTCGATGCAGCTGGACATTCGTTATAAAATAGTGCATACAAAAGATTTTTGTTAACATTTTCTTGCACGACTACATTTCCCATTGAAAAATGGAAAGAATGTTAGTCCACAAAGTTCCCCAATCGTTGGGGAACTTTCAGACTTAGTTCATTGCATTCGATGCAGCTGGACATTCAATATAAAAAAGCGCATACAAAAGATTTTTGTTAACATTTTCTTGCACGACTACATTTCCCATTGAAAAATGGAAAGAATGTTAGTCCACAAAGTTCCCCAATCGTTGGGGAACTTTCAGACTTAGTTCATTGCATTCGATGCAGCTGGACATTCAATATAAAAAAGCGCATACAAAAGACTTTTGTTAAAATTTTCTTGCATGACTACATTTTCCATTTAAAAATAGAAAGAATGTTAGTCCACAAAGTTCCCCAATCGTTGGGGAACTTTCAGACTTAGTTCATTGCATTCGATGCAGCTGGACATTCGTTATAACAAAGTGCATACAAAAGACTTTTGTTAAAATTTTCTTGTATGACTACATTTTCCATTGAAAAATGGAAAGAATGATAGTCCACAAAGTTCCCCAATAGTTGGGGAACTTTCAGACTTAGTTCATTGCATTCGATGCAGCTGGAGATTCGTTATAAAAAAGTGCATACAAAAGACTTTTGTTAACATTTTCTTGTATGACTACATTTTCCATTGAAAAATGGAAAGAATGTTAGTCCACAAAGTTCCCCAATCGTTGGGGAACTTTCAGACTTAGTTCATTGCATTCGATGCAGCTGGACATTCAATATAAAAAAGCGCATACAAATGACTTTTGTTAAAATTTTCTTGCATGACTACATTTTCCATTTAAAAATAGAAAGAATGTTAGTCCACAAAGTTCCCCAATCGTTGGGGAACTTTCAGACTTAGTTCATTGCATTCGATGCAGCTGGACATTCAATATAAAAAAGCGCATACAAATGACTTTTGTTAAAATTTTCTTGCATGACTACATTTTCCATTTAAAAATAGAAAGAATGTTAGTCCACAAAGTTCCCCAATCGTTGGGGAACTTTCAGACTTAGTTCATTGCATTCGATGCAGCTGGACATTCGTTATAACAAAGTGCATACAAAAGACTTTTGTTAAAATTTTCTTGCATGACTACATTTTCCATTGAAAAATGGAAAGAATGTTAGTCCACAAAGTTCTCCAATCGTTGGGGAACTTTCAGACTTAGTTCATTGCATTCGATGCAGCTGGACATTCGTTATAAAAAAGTGCATACAAAAGACTTTTGTTAACATTTTCTTGTATGACTACATTTTCCATTGAAAAATGGAAAGAATGTTAGTCCACAAAGTTCCCCAATCGTTGGGGAACTTTCAGACTTAGTTTATTACATTCGATGCAGCTGGACATTCGTTATAAAAAAGTGCATACAAAAGACTTTTGTTAAAATTTTCTTGCACGACTACATTTCCCATTGAAAAACACACAATTGAAAAATAATTCAAATTTTTTCGGCCTCTAGTTTTCGAGATATCTTAAAAAATATGATTTTGACCCCCAACTTTGAGGTCTGTTTTCACGAGTCAAATAATTTGCGACGAACTATAGCTCGCATAAGTTTCATTAAAATTCCCCCCTTAAATCTTTTTTCTGTAAAATAACTGTCGACTGTGATTTAAAGAAAAAATCTGATTTTAATTTACAGTAAAATATAAATTACTTTACAATAATGGTATCAACTGCACCAATCTAGTAGTATAGTTTCACTCTTCAAAACGTCAACAATTTTTTTCTATCGCGTCATATTCTACTCTTCACAAGGATAAAAAGTGCAAAAGCTTAACTTATGGATCAAAGCCCAACTTATATACATTTTATGCGGTGTGGTTCATCATTATTATTCGCAACGAAGAATATTTATAAACGGTTGAATGGTTTCGAAATATGCATTTTTTGGTTTTTGTGATTTTTTTTGTAGATAGACATGTATTTAGAAAGAGATATCAAAGTCATCAGTATTTTTTCGATGAAGCCTCATTGAAGCCTCATCAGATTACAACAATTACAAAATAGCAACATGTTATTTTTAATTTGTTAAAATTATCAAAGAATGCAATACATTCGCATTCGGTGGCTGTTTCTTGCAATCGATGTAGTACATTTCTTTACACCCTGTACATATTTGTTGTCATCTTCGCTTAGTCGACGTACGATAAGGAACTAATGTACGCACGAATCCCCGTGCTACACTTTCTACTACAAGTGGCAGTATCGCGAAGTGAATGATAGAAGCTGAGAAAAAATGAGCAATAATCGTTGAATTACTGCTTCTCCGCTCTGAATACGTTACTAAGACGCTAATTACGGTTATTTATGGTGGTATTATTGTTACCTATTTCAGTCAGCTCACTGATGAATCGATTTTCATAGCGGATTGAAATTCATTTATCTGTAGCCCTTACTTCGTTGTTCCGACTGAAACAAGTTGGATATACAGGGTGTCCCACATAAATGATAACACTTTTTATATATATATAATACGATAATATAATATGATAACACATTTAAATGGAATAGTATATTTTTTGCGATAGCATGATAGACAATAAAAAACTGAATTTAGTGGATACCACCTTTTTAACTTCCCGATTCATAGGGAAGTTACTGTAATTACCCCGAAAATCGAAAATCGATTTTTTAGCAGATCTTCACGTTTCATGGTTATTGAAGTCATTTTAGACTATTTTTATCAAATTGTTAGTATGTGTGTGTGTGTGTGTGTGTGTGTGTGTGCGTATGGCCGTTTTTATGTTATCAAATTTTTCGTTAACGTTTTCTGAAAAAGTAACAATGCGATCAGAATGATGAATGATGCAATCGATGCGCCCCGTCGTAACTTAGAGCTGATTAGATTTTGGTCCATATCGGTCAAGTAGTTTTTTAGATTTTTTAGTTTTTTTAGTTTTTTTCGAAAGAAGTTCATTCTAGAATGCAATTTATACGAGAGGATAGAAATTTTCCACCGAATAAACAAACGTAATTATATATATTTCATTTTTATGTAAAAAAAATTTTTTTAAATTTAACCCTTTGAACACGAGCGGCGCCGATACGGCGTCCGGCCGATGTTAAGTAGCAACTCGAGCGGTGCCGATACGGCGCCCGGCCGATGTGAAGTGGCAAGGATGCATCTTGGCTATTGTTTTACTAAGTATCACACCAAAACTAATTACAGAGTGTAATATTTATCAAAATTTGTTGTTTTCGACATATAAATGAATAAACTGGCGAAATTTTTTTTTAATTTTTTTAAAATTAAATATTTTTGAAGTGCCTGTAAAATGTTCACCTAATTTGGCCGAAATCGTCTCGAGTTGCTGGTTCGAGCAAGCGAAAACGGCCTCGAGTTCAAAGGGTTAAAAAAATTTTTTTTAATAAAAAAAAATTTTTTTTTTCAATTATGCAACTAATGCTAATGTTACCGCTTACAATAATCAAACTAGCTGGTTATTGTTGCTCGCCCGCTTCGCGAGCTCGCGGGTAGGACTGCTCTTTCGAGAGGGTTAGTGGTACGCATTGCTAGTGGGGCATACAGCTATTAATGTTTTTTTACCCCGAAAATCGAAAATCGAATTTTTAACAGATCTTCACGTTTCATGGTCATTGGATTCATTTTAGACTATTTTTATCAAAATGTCGGTATGTGTGTGTGTTTGTGTGTGTGTGTTTGCGTGTGTGTGTGCGTTCGTGCGTGCGTGCGTGCGTGCGTGCGTGTGTGTGTGTGTGTGTGTGTGTGTGTGTCAAATTTTTCGTTAACATTTTCTGAAAAAGTAACAATGCGATCAGAATGATGAATGATGCAATGGATGTGCCTCGTCGTAACTTAGAGCTGATTAGATTTTGGTCCATATTGGTCAAGCAGTTTTTTAGATTTTTTAGTTTTTTTCGAAAGAAGTTCATTCAACAATGCAATTTATAAGAGAGGATGGAAATTTTCCACCAAATAAACAAACGTAATTATATATATTTCATTTTTTTTTTTAATTATGCAGTTAATGCTAATGTTACCGCTTACAACTAACGAATCGGGAAGTTCTTTGTGTGGCTCGTGGAGAGTCACACATAAAATAAAAAAAAACCATTAATAGCTGTATGCCTCACTAGCAATGCGTACCACTAACCCTCTCGCAAGAGCAGTCCTACCCGCGAGCTCGCGAAGCGAGCGAGCAACAATAACACCATCCGCGAGCTCGCGAAGCGAGCGAGCAACAATAACACCATCCGCGAGCTCGCGAAGCGAGCGAGCAACAATAACCAGCTAGTTGACCTTGAAATGACCTTGAGCATGAATAATCATGTTGAAGCGGATGATATATGGAAGTTTAAAACTTACGTGTTTCAGCAAAGATTGCGCGTTGTTTACGTCGGGTTGACCTTCACATATCATATCAAGGTCATTTCAAGGTCAAAAAGGTGGTATCCACTAAATTCAGTTTTTTATTGTCTATCATGCTATCGCAAAAAATATACTATTCCATTTAAATAACACATCGGTGACATTGCAATTTCATTTAAAAACACGACATAAATAATTTTTTTCTTCATTATTATATTGTCCCCCTGCAATAGCGTCACTTTGTCCTCTGAAGTTTTCTGATAGGACTGTAAATACGAAAGATATTTAGGTGTTATCATTTATGTGGGACACCCTGTATTTATTCGAGGAATCTGAAAATTGAGTTAAACATATGCTTGTATATACGTATAATAACACAAATCACTTTCAACAAATCTGTAAAACTGTATTCAGAGAGATTCCCTATCAGATTAAAACATCATGTTTTTCCTATCCACAAGCATAAAAATAGTTCTTCATTTTTCCTTAATTATAGCCGAATAATCAGCTTGTCTTCTCTTATCGAGGATTTATTTCATCCGCAATTAAGCACGCTTCAACACTTTCCCTAATTAGTTATGCTTCCAGCAAAGATAAGGAGACAGTTGACGAAATTATGATAGCTGCCTTATCTAAAAGTCTAAACGAATGATTGTTATTATAAGCGTCGTATCACTAGACAGCGGATCTTTATGCAAAATAAAAATTGTCTTCTTGAGCAATATTTTTAATATATTTATATTAATTACATTATTTAATATACAATATATTTTCTTTTTTAATATGTTTAATAAGTTGAAAATCATATGTAACAGTATTTTTCATTTCATCAAAAAGTGATTGATGTGTACGATGTATTATAAAAATAACAAGATTAAATTTATAAAGACTCAAGCAGAGAACAATTTCAATAATTGTCAGATAAAAAATCTAAAATGGCTCATTTGAATAAATAAACACTTAAGACCTAATAAACGTGTAAAATACTTACATGTCAGGGCAAGACTAACATATGAAACACAGTATGAAATATTATTAAAAATAGAGGAAGTTTTTAATAATCCTACACGAATCAAAATACGTTAAAATTCTTGCAGTTCACTTTATTGTTTGAAATACATATGGTTAATTCATACACATAATTTCGAAAAATTCAGTATATTTTTAATGATATATCCGTCTCTATATTCCTTGAAGTCCTTCGGCAAATGGGCTTTGGGCATTTGTATGCAGGTAGAATTTACCCCTCCTGCAAATCAGAATGTTCATGTACAGGACGTCTCATCGAAAGTAAACCTTTTACACTTTGTAATTAATAGACTGCGAATTTTATGCATTTATGACAAAAACGATTACGTGCAACTTGGCACAGTTGACAAATTAAAAGAATTTGAGAACATTCATTTCTTAAGCTCAGCTTATTCAAATTATAGAATAAAGAATATCGCTTCTAATTGGCTCTTGTTCTTTGCAATTGAAGTAAACCATTTTTATTTTGCATAAAGATCCGCAGTCTAGTAATTAATATTCTCAATATGAACGATAAACGAACTGCTGTACTGGTTTTTTACAACAATTCTTCTAGAACAATCTATCATACTAAATTAAATGTGAAGGGGGTATACTCGTTTCTCTCTAGAATTGCAGTAGTGCGGCATGTGCCTTCTCATTTCTCAATAATACAAAGATAGGGTTTCTCAGTAGTCAAAAATGCTAGATAAAAGATGAATCGATGCCGCGATCGCCCTTATAGGTTCTACTTTTACGTTTACGAGGCGTAATTTACATTATTCGACAGCATATAGGTGTCGCAGCTTTATGAAAATAACTACATTCGCAGCTGTACAGGGTGTAAAAAAATATTTGATCCTGGCTGCCATAGGCGTATTCTATATCTTGGATCGGTGAAGATCAAAGAAAAAAAGTTGCCGCAAAATTGTTCTTGACCTTGAATTTCAAGGGCAAATTTTTGTATTATTGTATTTTATTCTACACATCATGGGGACAAAAAGTGTCAAGAGAATCATGAGTGAGTTGAGTTTTGACCCATGGTCCCCTTGACACTTTTTGTCCCCACGTTGCGTAGAATAAAATACAATAATACAAAAATTTGCCCTTGATATTCAAGGTCAAGAACAATTTTGCGGCAACTTTTTAACTTCCCGATTCATAGGGAAGTTACTGTAATTACCCCCGAAAATCGAAAATCGATTTTTTAGCAGATCTTCACGTTTCATGGTCATTGGAGTCATTTTAGACTATTTTTATCAAATTGTTTGTGTGTGTGTGTGTGTGTGTGTGTGTGTGTGTGTGCGCGCGCGCGTATGGCCGTTTTTATGTTATCAAATTTTTCGTTAACGTTTTCTGAAAAAGTAACAATGCGATCAGTATGATGAATGATGCAATCGATGTGCCCCGTCGTAACTTAGAGCTGATTAGATTTTGATCCATATTGGTCAAGTAGTTTTTTAGATTTTTTAGTTTTTTTTCGAAAGAAGTTCATTCAACAATGCAATTTATACGAGAGGATGGAAAATTTCCACCGAATAAACAAACGTAATTATATATATTTCATTTTTTTTTAAATTATGCAACTAATGCTAATGTTACCGCTTACAACTAACGAATCGGGAAGTTCTTTGTGTGGCTCGTGGAGAGTCACACACAAAATAAAAAAAAACATTAATAGCTGTATGCCCCACTAGCAATGCATACCACTAACCCTTTCGCAACTGCAGACCTACCCGCGAGCTCGCGAAGCGAGCGAGCAACAATAACCAGCTAGTTTTTCTTTGATCTTCACCGATCCGAAGATGTAGAATACATATTGAAATAGATTTGCGATCGAAAAGAATTGATAATAGATAGATGGTTTCGGCGCACAGGTTCGATCAAATATAAACTAAATTTCCATGTTTCATAACAAATTTGCAAGTTGAAATCTCGACGTTTCGATCCTGATGAGGATCATTTTCAAGAGATTTTTGCGTCTGAAACAAAGTGTAACATTGCAAAAATAACTGTATTTTAAAAGAAAAGGAAAAAACAAAGTTTTGAACTCGAAAATGAACTTATTTTTCTTACATGTTATATAGGAAACATGTAGAATACGCCTATGGCAGCCAGGACCAAACATTTTTTTACACCCTGTACGCTTCCGAATAATGCAAATTACGATCGCGGCATAGATTGATCTTTATTTAGCGCCTTTGACCACTGAAAACCAGTAATGCCAAACGGAGGAACCTGGAGGAACTTTCCCCTCCGACTGGGCCCCCACTCTTACTTCTACTGCGCACGCGCAATACACGACGTGCGCAATACAATACCCGTGTGACTTACATGGGCAGAGTAGCGATACGTTCGTGTGTAGCGCGTGCGCAGTAGAAGTAAGAGTGGGGGCCCAGGCGGAGGGGAAGTTCCTCCAAGTTCCTCCGTTTGGCGTCACTGCTGAAAACCCTATCCAGGGGCTGTCGACTCCCATAGCGACGAATATAATTCTATTTCATACCCCTACGGTATGGTGGCAGCACAGTAGTGCCTCGGTGGTGGGGAAATCTTTGCCTTGCGCGTCATTCAGCTATTTGACGCCATCAGACGCCATTTATAACTGTTGCAAACTGTTGCGGAGTCAGACTGTTGCTGAGTTTCCATGTTTGCTGCTTATTTATTGATGTAATTCAATGTAATTGTTCAGTGTAATTATTATACAGAGTCATCCGTTTTTAAATGGACAAACGTAAACCAGCTATAAAGAACCCCAAATGGAACAAGTTTTTCCCCTGCCACTTTTTTTGTTTCGGCCTTGATTTCTAGAAAATTGCAAAAAACCATAATTTTTTTAGTTCACATAAACTTGAATATCTCGGGACTCCAGTGATGAATCTTGATGATTTGTCCTTTGTTTGGTTTAAAATAAATAGGGGCATCTTTTTTGTTAACAAAATATTTTTGTTTTTTTTAGCACGTTTATTCCAAGAAAATATCATCCATTGAAGTCACGCATCCTGGAACCGTTCAGATAGCTACAGTCCGATCCAGAAAAAACCAAGATTCGAAGGTCATACAAAAAAATTTTGGGAACAAAAAAAGATGCTCCTGTTTATTTTGAACACAACAAAGAAAAAATCATCAAGATTCATCACTGGAGTCTCGAGATATTCAAGTGTATGTGAACTAAAAAAATTATGGTTTTTTGCAATTTTCTAGAAATCAAGGCCGAAACAAAGAAAGTGGCAGGGGTAAAACTTGTTCCATTTGGGGTTCTTTATACTGGTTCTATTAACTGGTTTACGTTTGTCCGTTTAAAAACGGATGACCCTGTATGTTACATTACCAATTCATTTTCCCTGAAAATAAATTCATAACCATCAACAGCCTAGCGAAGAATACGATTACACGTACATACAGGGTTTTCAGGCTATTACTAGCCAGCATTTTTTGTGTAAATAGTAAATATTAGAAAAAAATGATGGAGGAAAAAGTATTACTGTTTTTTATGTGCAACACAATAACATATGCATTTTTGTTTTATTTACATTATTTTGATAGAACTGAAGGTGACCTTCAATTTTTTAAATGGAATGAGGTATTTTTTAATACGTCAATCGATGCAGCTGAACATTCGTAATAAAAAAGTACTAACCTATGTATGTCGAAAAGTTAATCGTTCAGAAGATATTTCAATATAAAAAACATAAAATACCATTACTGTCGTACTACACTAGTAAGTAAACGCTAACGTCTTAGTACGGCAGTAATGATATTTTTATATTTTTTACATTGAAATATCTACTGAACGACTAACTTTTCGACATACATAGGTTAGTACTTTTTTATTACGAATGTCCAGCTGCATCGATTGACGTATTAAAAAATACCTCATTCCATTTAAAAAATTGAAGGTCACCTTCAGTTCTATCAAAATAATGTAAATAAAACAAAAATGCATATGTCATTGTGTTGCACATAAAAAACAGTAATACTTTTTCCTCCATCATTTTTTTCTAATATTTACTATTTACACAAAAAATGCTGGCTAGTAATAGCCTGAACACCCTGTATATGCAAGGTTGATCATGTGTGAGTTAGGTGTGCGTGTGATCACACACTGCTGGTATCCCTACTCTTTGGTCTCTACTGTGCTGTCACCATGCCCAAGGGGACTGAACTACAACTAAATTAGTGTCCACTTTTTTATATGGGAGTCGACATCCCCTGACCCTATCATTGCATTCCTGAGAAATGAGAAGGCGCATCCCAGACCCTTGCAATCTTAGAAAAAAGAGTCTACTCCCTTAATAATATTATACTAACGCAGTAGTTGGTGTTGCGAATCCCATAGGGACAATGTTCTCTCCATTACATAATCCGCTGTTGAATTGAAAGGTATCACTGCATTGGATACCCAAGAAACCATTCGGATTGTAAACAGATTCTGCATAGAACCTCCACGATCTGTGATGATTACAAATGTCTGAAATAGATAGAAATGATAAGTAACAACCTTCGATTACACGGTCCAACAAATTCAAACTTTTTTTAACGTTTCGATTCTTATAGAGTTTTCCGCGTTGATTCCGAAATTAATCATTATTTACACCTCCAGTGGATGTGTCGTTATCGACTGAACCAGAATTATAAAGAAAAAAGTTTGTCGTATATTTTTAACTCGCTATACTTGAAAGAAGCCAAGAACATCGATGTTCAAAATTCAAAGTGGCGCCATTTTGTAAATTTTCACTTTTTTCATTCTGGTTCACACCATAATCACAATCATGCTAATCAAAATCCTTTTGATTTTTTCGTTTCAGATAAGCAGAATGATCATAATCGTGCCAGCCAGTAGGACACTTTTTTTTTAAACGAACCTTTTTCAAGGACAGTAACTCTGACAGATTTTATAATTTTCAGCGCACAGGTTCGATCATGATTCTACAAACGTAATTTGAATGGTACTACAAACGTTGATTCGGGTTTGAATCTATTTCTTGGTCTTAAGGGGGTAGAGGCCCCACGTGACCATGGTATTTTTCATTGTGACCAACCCCCGCGCGGAAAACCAATTTGGCAACAGTGATGAACATACATCTGTATCAATCTAACGCTTTAGTTTCGTTATCATTACAGGTTTTCTTCTTTTCATCAATATCTTTATTGCTATTAATGCATCCGAGTGGCTTCATGCCCTTTACACTGTTGTTGTTAAGAAACTACGCTGATAATTCTCCTGACTAAGCGCCATCTCGTCCAAGTAGCTGAACTAAAATTGCTTCTACTCACCCTTCATGAAGGGAATCTGGGAAACAATTGAATGCGATCACGGGAACACACCTCACATCCTCATACGATTATATATTGAGCTGAGTGAGGGCTCATTTGAAAGAGGAAGGTTAAATGAAGCGCGCGTGGGTCCCTAAATTAGCAGGAAAAATCTTTTTGTGATCGAAAAATACATTAGAATATCCGGAATTTTTCTTCATTTGTTTTCCCTACTTTGGACAGTCACATTACTGGATATAAACATAATGTAACTGAAGTTGGACCCACGCGCGCTTCATTTAACCTTCCTCTTTAGAATGAGCCCTCACTCAGCTCAAAATATAATCATATGACGACGTGAGGTGTGTTCCCGTAAACCCCTGTTTTCACTTGTTTTGTAGTAATATTCTGGTTAGATTCTAGTAATGTCACGTGGGTACTCTACCCCCTTAAGAAATTTAAGACCATATGTTTGAGCTATTCCTCTAGCGGGCCTAGGACGAAACACCAACTTCCTTTTTGAAGTGAAACTTCTTTGCTGGGGGTAACAATTTTATGATGTAGCGGAAGTCGGTGCAACGGAAGTCGAATGTCAAGTGGCGCGAAAATTTAAACTGAGAATGAACGGAGAAAAATAATTTCTTACCCCGTCGGGATTCGAACCCCGGTCTACCGATTGGTAGTCCAACTCCTTAACCGCTTGAACAACCAATGATCTTATAATGACAGCGGAGATTTTGGTAGTAATATCAAACGAAATGGTTAGAAATACATGGTTAGGATATATATATATATATATATATATATATAATAAAAACACATATATATAATAAAAGCACCATTAGTATAATAATAAAATAATCACTTCAATAAAACACTTCAATAAAATAAAAATAAAAACGTGGCTGCACGTGCTGTCACGCGGCCTGTACGAAGCGCTGAAGTTCTCAATGGCGGCGCGGATTACAAAAAGTGAGAGAGAGAGAGCGCTATAGATCCCGGGTGATGCTTTCTTTCTTTCAGTAAGGCGGTGCAGTCTATCTCTATGAGTCTATAGGCATAACATAACCATGTATTTCTAACCATTTCGTTTGATATTACTACCAAAATCTCCGCTGTCATTATAAAATCATTGGTTGTCCAAGCGGTTAAGGAGTTGGACTACCAATCGGTAGACCGGGGTTCGAATCCCGACGGGATAAGAAATTATTTTTCTCCGTTCATTCTCAGTTTAAATTTTCGCGCCACTCGACATTCGACTTCCGTTGCATCGACTTCCGCTACATCAGAAAATTGTTACCCTCAGCAAAGAAGTTTCACTTCAAAAAAAGAAGTTGGTGTTTCGTTCTAGGCCCGCTAGCTCAAACGTATGGTCTTAAATTTCTTAAGACCAAGAAACAGATTCAAACCCGAATCAACGTTTGTAGTACCATTCAAATTATGTTTGTAGAATCATGATCGAACCTGTGCGCCGATAACATCAATTTCTATTTGTCTGACAACAATTTACGATCGCGAAAAATAATTCTTATCATCATTTAAATCATTTTATTTAATCTATCATTTTAATTTAATTCATCATATAATAATTAATCTATCATCTTCATTTTAAAAAATTGTGAACGTTCGTAGAATATAAATATATACGTATGCGAAATGCTGATATTAAGGAACTTATATATTTTTGGTAAAAAATTCCCCAAAAAGACCAGAAAAATGAAAGTCTAGATTAGAATACCCCCATAAAAAAGAATTGTTCAATTTCTCGTACGTTTGAAGCGTTCGAAACTACAAAACCACGTAAATGGACGATTCATACTTAAAGTAAGAATGTTGATGAAATGGACGAACCTTCCATCAAATTTCCAACATTAAGAAAAGGACAGCCAGGCTGCGGTCTGGTACCCCCATTGGGATAGAAATCTACGTCACCGCTACTGTATACTTGACCGAGAAATCCGCTGTCAGTGTGTATAATGACGACAAACTGAGCATCGCCGGATTTCAAGAATCTTCCTGTGTAGAACAATGGGCCAGCTGGATCCAAGCCTGTGAAAAAACATTTAAACGCATTTAGAAATCTGGGAATAATTGCTGAATTGCCCTTACTACAAATGAACACTTCAAAATAATTGTACAGTAATCTCGCGATCTTTGACCGGGGATGCCTTTACGATCTATGACAAAAGCTTACCCATTCCACTGCCGGCCAACGCCGTGCCGCGTCGCAGAGCGGTGATGATTTATCTCGGCTCGGGTATATCAGTGTGAGCACCACACATTGACTCGAATGAATCGAATTTTCAAGGCCCTTAATTTTCATTATTTTGTTACAGGACTTTCACTATCTTATTTCTGGTGTTTTTCCGGTTACGACAATACCAAACACGATATAATTCCAACTGTATTTAGTGGTTTAATCGACGATGAAAGTTTTACTTACAAGGAAAGACAAATATTGAAAAAATATTTTTTAAGCCACACTTTTTCATATGAGAAAAATATTAGATCTGAATATTCTATACATATACAAGAAATGTAAATTCAATGTTCAGAAAATATAAGCTAAATATTCAGAGAATATAAATTACATATTTAAAAAACATAAAGTAAATATTTAAAAAACGTGAAACTCATATTTAGATAACGTTCAATTAAATCTTCAAATTTAAGAAAAAGTTATAACAAAAATTAGAAAATATAATATAATAACACTACTTTCTGTGCACTGCTCGAGGGAATATTTATCTTCGTCTTCGAAAGGGGTTTATTGAAAATACAGAATTTTTTTATGCAATTAGAAAGATTAATGGTTCGGGAATGCTACATTCGTAGGCCCTTAGATTTTTTTGTGCAACTGTGCATGTGCAATTAACAATTGCATCATTTCTTTAAGTAGAAATGCATATTTTTTGTTGTACCAATCGATTTCACTGTTTATTCTGTGTAAAAAATGATTACCATAGCAAAAAATTATTAAATTATCTTGTTTTCAAGATACTTTAAAATTTCTATTTCTAATATTACATAAAGATTTATTTTATGAGAAAAAATATTTTTTTCATGGTATGAAATAGAAATATTATTTGTACATTAGGAAAAACTAATCTATTTTTAATATTAAATAGAGATTCGTTTTATAATGAGAAGAAATATTTTTTCCACAATATGAAATAAATATTATACATATGTATATTAGGAAAGAATATTCTATTTCTAACATGAAATATAGATTCACTTAATATTTAGAAAAAGATATTTTTCTCGTAACATGAAATAGATATTTCCTCCATATTTATAAAATAATATTCGTTACTTAATATAAAATAAATATTGTATGAATATTTGAATATTAAAAAAAGATTGAATCTCTTTTTAATATTATATGAATGTGTATACAATGTTTTGTGCTACTGGGGACTCTTTTGAAGTCACGGCGCGATCGATTCCGAGAAAAAAAATAGCATACCCTTTACGATCTATGACATTTAAAACCCCCGTTTTCTGGTCATAGATCGAGAAATTACTGTATCATTGCATAGGGTGTCACAAAATTGAATGTCGCGGACACTATAGCGCGATTGTACACCACGGATTTAGTCGAGAATGGCACAAGGAATCCCCCGCAAAATTAAACGTGGAAAACGAGGTCGGAAAACTACATTTTTTAAAATTGTGTTCTACTGAGCATGATGACCAACTTTGTGGTAGGAACCACAGGTTGCAACTCAACCTTACTCTTCAAAAATGATGTTGAAGTTCGTGTAATTTTTGAAACACCTCTGTTCATAATATTCTTTCATTCCATATAGTTCGGGTAATAGCAGTCAAGTCACTTAGTGAAAAAATTAATCAAATAGCTATCCCCTCCACTGAGGGGCAATGGCGCACAGTGGGACCTTTCGTCCAAATCTGAGACAAAATCAAAGAAATTTTTTTTAAAATTGAAGCTAAAACTTTGGAGAATATGGGATAATTATGGAGATTGTGCTACGAATGTTTTTTAACGTTGAAAATATTCGTTAAACTTGCACAATATCAAGAAAATTGTGGTTGCGGGAAGAAACGCGGGGAGAAAGTTTTGTTTACATCCTATACATAATTTCCCGTATATTTTTTCACGCTTCTCCGTTGAAATAATTTCATAACCCACTGAAGTTGAAGTTGTATTGCATCCTCATATATAAAACACATTAAAAATAATCATAATGAAGCATTTGAACGTTTAGTTTACGTATATTTGACACAGATTTCATCGGTTTGTCCCACAGTGCGTCGTAGGAGCCATAAAGCACGAGCTGCTTCGGTCTGTCTAGTGAACCACTACTAATTCAAATACAAAACTTTTTTATTTTTCATTACATTTTTATGGAACTTTCACCAACTTATTGTGGCATTTTTCTGATTAAAATGACACTAAAAAATAATAAAATAATAAAAGAAAAAATACTAAAAGTTGATTTTTCAACTATTTTATTATGGATATAAATTTTATATTGAAAAGTTAAAAAATACATTTTGTAGATCTGTGTCAATTAAATATATCCTGAAAATTTCTTCAGAATTGATCGACGTTGCAATGAGTTACAAACGTTTAAAGATGGTAAAAATTGCAGATTTTCATGATTTATTACCGAAAATCATTGCATAAAATAGTTGAAAAATCAACTTTTAGTACTTTTTCAACAATTGCAATTTTTGAAAAAATTTCTTTCTCTAGCTTCCCAAAAAGTTCAAATCGTATAGTACACTATTAAAAAAGTTATCGTCTTCTTTAGAGTGGTCTTAAACTTTTGTCCGCTACTGTACATATAATTTTGTGACACCCTGCACTCTGTACAATTCATCACGACATACCTGTTATCCTAGGAACTGGAAAATTCGTATGAGATCCTACACTAGAAGACACTTGACCACCCAAGGAGTGTCCGATTATGTGAATTTTAGTGTAGTCCAAACCATGCGCTACCAATTCGTTCAAAGCATTGGCGATAGCTTTACCGACATTATCAACTTGAACCACATCAGCGAAGTAATTTTTGTTGTCTGCGATTTTCCTGTAGTCGATTGCGATCATGTTACATGTCGTGCGTTTGAGATAAGCTGCAACAAAGTTAAAAGTGCTATTAAAATCGAGTTCTTTGATTTAGATAATTGACATTTTCTACAAAGAGTACATGTAAAAGATACGCGCTCTACATTATCGACATGTCCACGTGCTTGTGCTAGCATCTAGCGACTGTGTTCGTTAGAGGAGGCGCGAGTCTCGCTACAAACCAACATGTCGGCGCCCATACCATTCAAAACCCATGAAAATCGCTTAAGGGGGTACCGTACCCATGGATATGACTAGCATATTACTAGAATATTACTAGAGAAACAAGTGAAAACCGTGTTTACGGGAAACCATTTTTTGTTTTTATACAAGCATGTTACGAGCTGTGTGAGGGCTTGTTCTAAAGAGAAAAGTTGATCCCAGGTCGCTCAGCTCATGATTTTGTTAAATTATGTTTATATCTAATAATATGAGCGTCCAAAGTAGGGGGAAAAAATGAAGAAAAATTCCGCAGATTCTAATGTATTTTTCTAATACAAAACGATTTTTTCGACTTGAATCATGAGCTGAGCGACCTGCGATCGACCTTCCTCTGTCGAAAGAACCTTTATGCAGCTCAAAATATGCTCATATGAGGACAAAAAATGGTTTCCCGCAAACACTGTTTTGTTGATGAAATCAGTGTTTGCGGGAAACCATTTTTTGTCCTCATATGAACATATTTTGAACTGCATAAAGGTTCTTTTGACAGAGGAAGGTCGATCGCAGGTCGCTCAGCTCATGATTTAGTTAGACTATGTTTATATCTAATAATATGAGTGCCCAAAGTAGGGAAAACAAATGAAGAAAAATTCCGCAGATTCTAATGTATTTTTCTAATACAAAATGATTTTTTCGACTTGAATCATGAGCTGAGCGACCTGCGACGAACCTTCCTCTTTACAATGAGCCCTCACACAGCTCGTAATATGCTAATATGAGGACAAAAAATGTTTTCCCGTGATCGCATTCAATTGTTTCCCAGATTCCGTTCATGAAGGGCAATGAAAGGCAAGTAGAACTAATTTTAGTTCAGCTACTCAAACGAGATGGCGCTTAGACAGGAGAATTATCGGCGTATATTCGTAACAACAAAAATATAAAGGGCTTGAAGCCACTCGGTTCCATTAATAGCAATAAAGATATGGATAAAAAGAAAAAAACCTGTATTGATAGCGAAACTGAAGCGTTAGATTGATACGAATGTATGTTCATCACTGTTGCCAAATTGGTTTTTCGCGCGGGGGTTGGTCACAATAGAAATACCATGGTCACGTGATTACCTTACCCCCTTAAGGGGGTAGAGTACCCACGTGACATTACTAGAATCTAACCAGAATATTACTAGAAAACAAGTGAAAACAGGGGTTCACGCGGGAACGTTTCACATCCTCATACGATTATATTTTGAGCTGAGTGAGGGCTCATTCGAAAGAGGAAGGTTGCACGCAGTGCGCTCTTCTCATGTTTTCTTTAGATGATGTTTATATGAAGTAATATGAGTGTCCAAAGTAGGCGAAACAAATGAAGAAAAATTCCGGAGATTCTAATGTATTTTTCGTGCACAAAAAGATTTTTCTCGCGAAAAAATCGAGAAGACCGCACTGCGTGCAACCTTTCTCTTTCGAATGAGTCCTCACTCAGCTCAAAATATAATCGTATGAGGACGTGCAACGTTCCCGCGTGATCGCATTCAATTGTTCCCCAGATTCCCTTCATGAAGGGTGAGTAGAAGTGATTAGTCAGGTGAACTCAGGTGGACTATCAGCGTAGATTCGTAACAACAAAAGTGTAAAGGGCATGAAGCCACTCGGATCCATTAATAGCAATGAAGATAATGATTAAAAGAAAAAAACCTGTAATTATAGCGAAATTGAAGCGTTAGATTGATGCAAATGTATGTTCATCACTGTTGCCAAATTGGTTTTTCGCGCGGGGGTTGGTCACAATGAAAAATACCATGGTCACGTGGGGCCTCTACCCTCTTAACTTTGAACGCTCATAACTTTTGAACCACTAGATTCCTAAGATTAAAATTGGATTCTCGAGATTTTCTCTTGGAAATCTACTGGATTATATTGCAACGAAGTCTCTGTTTCGCTAAATAAATGAACACACTTCCAATAACCGTAATACGCTATTTTTCAGAGGAAGGCAACTTATCTCTGGCTGTACCGCTTTTATCGCCTTTGACTTCTCGAACGTCCGCTTTCTCTCGTGTCTGTCATCCGATTCTCTTTCGTTCCAGCGTCGTTCTCCTAACGACGCTATAACCAACCTAAATCTTCCAACCATTCTATACAACGGGTATACAGACGCGCAACATTAGTATGTCGGTAGACCCGTAACAATATTTAAAAAGTTAAAACTTTCTAGTTTCCCATGGGCGAAGTTTAATCCTTAGAAAGTTGGTTTTCTTTCGCTAGTAGAAATAATCGTCCGAACAGATTTCAAGAATGACTGAAGAAACTCGGAATCGAAAGAAAAGGGCCTAGCCGATTCAGATGGTCAAAACTGCCCTTAGACCTTTTTCTTGAACCATTCGAAAGCTGACCAAGAAAAACCCCTCTGAGTAAAATTTCAGCCCTCTAGCTTGCCCGTAAGGGTAGTTACAGGGTAACATAGATTTTACGTTTTTCGGCGCATTTTCCGGTCTCAAATGCGTTCTAAAATTTTGAAAAAAATGTGCCACATTCCGGATCCCAAGGCGCATTTTTGAGATTTTTTTCAAATTTTTTTGTTGTAAACTGAGGTCGCAAAAAATGAAAAACCTCAAAAAAATCGAAAAACATTTTTTTCTCAAAAAAATGAAAACATGCCATTCCAATTTTTTGTTCCCTGATGAAATACTATAACAGACAGTGTCGTCAATTTTTTTAAGATTTATTGTTCGGCAGCTTCATTGTCAAAAACAATAAAAACCGAAATTTTTCGGCGTGTTTGCTACGAGGAGAAAAGTTACACTTGTTGCCTTTACAGTGGGCGTATATTAAGTAATTTTTACTGCTATTACACTGAAAGAGGCAATTATTTTACATAAAAAATGTGATTTGAGAGAAAGAAAAAATTGTATTCTGAGTGATATATACTATTTTTTCTTTCTCTCAAATCACATTTTTTATGTAAAATAATTGCCTCTTTCAGTGTAATAGCAATACAATGCAAAAATTGTACATACACTGCATCTTATGGGCTTTTCTGTCTCGGTACGGTCAGAGAACCCCATGTTATCAATAATTCACGAATATAAACGTCTTAGCAAGAACTAAATATTCTATATACATCATTTTCACTACGGCTGGTTACAATGTATTGCAAAAATACACAAAATGTATCAAAGTCAATTTTGAATTATTACTCATGTCATTAAAGAAAGTACAGTAATGTATATTGAGATAGTTTTGCGATCGAAAAGAATTGATAATAGATAGATGGTTAGGATTATGGAAGGCAAAACATTCACACATATTAAAAGTTTTTTTGCGTCAATTTCAAGAAGATTTGGCACTGAACCGTTGGAAATTCTCAAGGACTGGTCTAGCACAAATATTGCAATCGCAAAAATAAGTAACAAGAAATTATTTCTTTTAAAATGTCGTACACATAATGTTTTCCCGAAATTCATTATTGGTAATTTCAACAAAATTTCAAAAAAAAAAAAAATGATCGAATCTGTGCGCCGAAACCATCTATCTATTATCAAAGTACAGTAATGTCGCGATAGTTGTCGCAGGAGCTGTTCTCTGGAGCGACAACTTCCAAGACAACTTTGGATTTATGACTGGCCTCTACAGTAGGGTGGACCTTATTTTTCGACCATCTGATTTTTTTATGCGACCGCCTAGATCTGTTCCAGATCCAAAAAAAATAAGTTCTGCAAAAGAAGAACTCAATTGGACAACAGGAAAGGGTGTCGCAATCGGTTTGAAGTTTGAAAATTTCAGTAATTTCCCTTTAATTTAACATGCAACTCAAATTTTATGTTTTAATGATAAGAGTTACTGTTATAACATAAAAATATCATCTTTTGGTTGTATAATAAGAAATTTTACTTGAAAGTTTCAACAATATTGTCAATATTTTGGTTTATTACATTACGAAGTAGAGCTATGAGCGCGCCAAACGGTCGCAAAATTTCACAAAAATGAGTCACCCAATAGATGACTACAAAGAACTTTTAGAATTAGCAATAATTTTTCTTGGGGGGATTCCTTTGGGTGGCATTTCATTCAAAATGCCTGGCGCATTTCACCATGCGAGGTGGATGGCTAAAATAATATACACTTTAGAAATATTTATTTTTCGAAACGAATTTCCTCTCAACCAGGAAGAGTATAGTAGCATTAGAGATACATGTGTATTTCTAATTAACATTTATATTGAGCCGTGGATTTTGACCCCAATGGCTGCTATGGTGCCACGTGTAAATATAGAATTCATCAAAAATATAATTCATTACAAAAATGTTAACGAAGAAATAAGCGATGTGGCAATTAAAAAAAATTGTGAACCATTTATGGTACTTGTCACCGGAGAATGCGGCGCATTCGTTTTTTGATAAAAAAGTTTCAGTAGAAACAAAAAGATCGATGGTGCAAGCACTACAAAATGTAAACAATAATAATAATTATAAGAGATACATGACAACGACTATAGAAATTAAAAATCTTCCGAATTTGGAAATACAACATTTCGTATCATCTGAATCAAATAATTTTTTCAAACGGTTCAATATAAATTCAGATTTTCTTTTAATTGATCCAGCACTATGGGAAACTAATAATAATTATACCGAAGCGATAGGTATTATAACAAAATTAGAAGTTGTGAATGACGTTGCAGAAAGAGCAATAAAATTAATGAAAGATTATAATTTAACGTTATGCAAAAACGAAGAAGAAAAACAATTCATATTACAAATTGTTACCGATTATAGGGAAAAATACCCAAAAATTGATAAAACAACATCAAGTACAGATTTTTAAAAATTATTTATACTCTTATTATAATTAGGCCTATAAATAAAATATTTAATTATAAGTATGTAACTGTCTTTTTCTACTTTTCCTTATATTAATATGAGATCAAATTTTATATTTAAAAAATAAATATTAAAAATTTTGCTTAAACAAATTCATTAAACAATTTAATTTTTGCTTTGATATAATAAGAATATTACATTAAAATAGTGTTTAATGACCAGTGGGATTGAAAAAATGTGTACTTTTTCATTTTTCGCAAAATTAAAATTTTCTGCATAAACAAACTCGTTGCGACACGTCTTCCCTTTGTCCGATCGACTTGAAATTTGGAGGGAATTAGTTTTTTACCGAGTAGAACAGATTGCAAGGGTCGCATCAAATGAATTTAAAAAAAAATTTTGCACAAGAGCAACTAAGGTCCACCCTACTCTACAGTCTACCGCGCCGAGACATCAATCGAAAGCCGAACTTAGAGAAGGACAGAATGATCGCGTGGCCGGGCGTGTCGTAATGCCAATTAAAAATGCTTTATTCTCCTTAATTTTTTATGAGATTTGACTGGCTTATTCCTGGCAATATTCTGATTACAACAAGACCAAACACGATATAATTTGGCCCATCAGTAATGTCTTGAAAGTTGTCGGGGGGCATATTTACTGCACTTGTGAAGCATAATTTATAATTTATAATTTATATACATAAAATTGTATATATCACTCAGAATACAATTTTATCTTTCTCTCAAATCACATTTTTTATGTAAAATAATTGCCTCTTTCAGTGTAATAGCAGTAAAAATTACTTAATATACGCCCACTGTAAAGGCAACAAGTGTAACTTTTCTCCTCGTAGCAAACACGCCGAAAAATTTCGGTTTTTATTGTTTTTGACAATGAAGCTGCCGAACAATAAATCTTAAAAAAATTGACGACACTGTCTGTTATAGTAGTTCATCAGGGAACAAAAAATTGGAATGGCATGTTTTCATTTTTTTGAGAAAAAAATGTTTTTCGATTTTTTTGAGGTTTTTCATTTTTTGCGACCTCAGTTTACAACAAAAAAATTTGAAAAAAATCTCAAAAATGCGCCTTGGGATCCGGAATGTGGCACATTTTTTTCAAAATTTTAGAACGCATTTGAGACCGGAAAATGCGCCGAAAAACGTAAAATCTATTTTACCCTGTAACTACCCTTACGGGCAAGCTAGAGGGCTGAAATTTTACTCAGAGGGGTTTTTCTTGGTCAGCTTTCGAATGGTTCAAGAAAAAGGTCTAAGGGCAGTTTTGACCATCTGAATCGGCTAGGCCCTTTAGGTACTTTCATTGTCAATCTACCCCTTCTAGATATACTAGGTGAGCCAGTGAAAGCTATTACCTGAAGTATCACGTTATTTGCCGATTGTATAAAAGAATTTGTTATATTCAAGTAGATTAAAAGAACGAATACTTTTGGATATTTCTTGGCACCTTAAATTTCGCAGAAGATTATCCAGTTACTTCTGATGGCGATTTGTTACCAATTCACCCTGTTTATTGAAAGGTCAGGAGACTTCGTGAATATCTCTTGAAGAAATTAGCAATTCTCAAGCTCGTTTGTATAATTAACTTCTTTCTTGCATCAGATGAAAATTGCTCGAATAACTTCGTATTCCAATTCTCACAAAATAAAGATGAAATACTCACCGTTCACTATTATGGTGACACTTTCACTTTCAACACTTTCCGTGAACCCATGGATGTGAAAAACTGTGCACTCACTCAAATTTAATTGAGGAATCAATTCTGTTATTTGTAGTATATTAACGTCTCTGTACAATCCATCGCTGAAAAGAAATAAAACCATGACGAAACTGAAGATTACCAAGAATGTTTATGTATAACTGAGGCATAATTATATATTATTAATATTATATATATATTATATACTATATAATAATTATATATATTACATTATTATTATTATAATCACCTATAATGGCGGAAGAAAATAGTATCCGTGTCCGCTGCTCCAGCAATGTCTGCGAACAGTATGAATACTTTTCATTAAAAACACATTTTCTCATGAACACATGCAATCATCGCATGATCGTTTATCTGAAAAAAAATTTTTTTTAAATAAAACCGACTTCGAAAAAATAAAAAAACGGAATGAAAATTAAAAAAAGGTATGAAAACAACAAAAAAACGAAAATGCACTAAAAAGTATGAAATAATTTCCATTTAATTTACGTGTATACACACGAACTGTTAATATAAAAAATAAAATATTAAATACAATTTAATTTCCTTTTGATTTGTATGAATACACATCAACTGTTAATAAAATTGATTAAAATAAAATATTAAATACCACATCGAAGTCGGTTAATGAATTGCTCGAAATTGATATAATACCATGCGTGCACAACTTGTAGTTAACATTTTACAATGCTTGATAAAATAACGAGAATGTATTTATTTCGATTTTCAGCAACTTTTATCGCAATATATTAATATTGTATGTACAAAGATATAAATTTAAAAAGTATTTGAAATTCTCGAGATACTTACGTCCCAACGTAAGGGCGATTAGCCCTTGAACGAAGCATATGCGAAAGCTTCCCATGTTGCAAAAAACTGCACAAAAATTTGTCTCACTTTCTACGCAAGTTTTGCTACCTGTAGTCCTCGTGGACGGTATAATATAAGCCCATTGCATAATTTATGCAGTGTATGATTAATGGAACGTCGAATAATGTTGCCGGGCAACAAAAAATCTATTTTTTAAATTTTCGACTTTGAAAGGAGTAGATTTTTGATGTATTACCAAATAGTGAGTGCATGACGTGCCAAAGTTCGATTTTTGTTTTTAATTTTAATTAAGATACAGGCGTATTAAATTACTTTTTTCTCCCTCTTAGAAACTCGCCAGTTTGCAGTGCTATAGTTATCTAATTATTGCGCCTATAATTGAATCCTTATGGGTCTTTGATGATCGGATTCCGTTGACTTTCTCACAGGAATCTCTCCAAGATCGTCTCTGGCAGGAAGCGTCCTAGATAACCTTTCGTATCACAGTTGACCCTTTTAACGAAGACCGAACTTTGGCTAGACTTAATTGGAATTGACAAAAACTAGAGTCTGGCCCTAAGCGACCTTAGATTATGAACAGACCACCCCATTCATTCTTAGGGTACATAAACCCAATTTTACTCTCGAGGGTAGTACCTCTGTAGTCACGAATCGTGTCGTGTCGTACTACAGTGGCATGCAATAATATTCGGCCGCTCTAAAAAAGACGATAACTGTTTTAATATTGTACTATACTATTTGCATTTTTTTGCGAAGCTAGAGCAATTAGTTTGCCACAGGATGCGAAACAAAATTTTGTCAAAAATTGCAATTGTTCAAAATTGTTGAAAAAATACTAAAAATTGCATTTTACAACTTTTTTATGTGGGCCTATATTGAAAATTTTAAAATTACGTTTTGTAGACCTATGTCAATTAAACATATTCTGAAAATTTCGTCAAAATCGGTCGAAAAATAGCAGATTTTCGGCCTTTAGCTGCAATAAATACAAGGATTCTTACATCTTTCAATGCCTGACGTTTCTTTCTGCATGAACCGATTTCGATGACACTTTCACAGTGCATACAATTCACACAGATCTACAAAACGTATTTCAGAAGTGAAACTGCTTTGCTGAGGGTAACAATTTTCTGATGTAACGGAAGTCGATGTTACGGAAGTCGAAAGTCGAGTGGCGCGAAAATTTAAACTGAGAATGAACGGAGAAAAATAATTTCTTAACCCCACGGGGAGTCGAACCCAGATCTACCGATTGGTAGTCCAATTCCTTAATCGCTTGGACAACCAACGGATCAGCCACGGACAGAAAGACAATGCTTAAGGGGGTACCGTAACCCCTGATCTGGGTATTTATCAGTGTAAGCAACCTCCACGCTGGAAAACAGTTTGGCAACAGTGACGAACATACATTTTTATCAATCTAACGTTTCAATTTCGCTATCAATACAGGTTTTTTTCTTGTTATCAATATCTTTATTGCTATTAATGGATCCGAGTGTCTTCAAGCCCTTTATATTTTTGTTGTTACGAATATACGCCGATAATTCTCCTGTCTAAGCGCCATCTTGTTTGAGTAGCTGAACTAAAATTAGTTCTACTTGCCCTTCATTGCCCTTCATGAACGGAATCTGGGGAACAATTGAATGCGATCACGGGAAAAAATTTTTTGTCCTGATATTAGCATGTTATGAACTGTGTGAGGGCTCATTGTAAAGAGGAAGGTTCGTCGCAGGTCGCTCAGCTCATGATTCAAGTCGAAAAAATCATTTTGTATTAGAAAAATACATTAGAATCTGCGGAATTTTCTTCATTTGTTTTCTCTACTTTGGGCACTCATATTATTAGATATAAACATAGTCTAACTAAATCATGAGCTGAGCGACCTGCGATCGACCTTCCTCTGTCAAAAGAACCTTTATGCAGCTCAAAATATGCTCATATGAGGACAAAAAATGGTTTCCCGTAAACACTGATTTTATCAACAAAACAGTGTTTGCGGGAAACCATTTTTCGTCCTCATATGAGCATATTTTGAACTGCATAAAGGTTCTTTTGACAGAGGAAGGTCGATCGCAGGTCGCTCAGCTCATGATTCAAGTCGAAAAAATCGTTTTGTATTAGAAAAATACATTAGAATCTGCGGAATATTTCTTCATTTTCTCCCCCTACTTTGGACGCTCATATTATTAGATATAAACATAGTTTAACAAAATCATGAGCTGAGCGACCTGCGATCAACTTTCCTCTTTAGAACGAGCCTTCACACAGCTCGTAACATGCTTGTATAAAAACAAAAAATGGTTTCCCGTAAACACGGTTTTCACTTGTTTCTCTAGTAATATTCTAGTAATATGCTAGTCATATCCATGGGTACGGTACCCTCTTAAGGGGGTAGAGGCCCCACGTGACCATGGTATTTTTCAGTGTGACCAACCCCCGCGCGAAAAACCAATTTGGCAACAGTGATGAACATACATTTGTATCAATCTAACGCTTCAAATTCGCTATAATTACAGGTTTTCTTCTTTTAATCATTATCTTTATTGCTATTAATGGATCCGAGTGGCTTCATGCCCTTTACACTTTTGTTGTTAAGAAACTACGCTGATAATTCTCCTATCTAAGCGCCATCTCGTTTAAGTAGCTGAACTAAAATTGCTTCTACTCACCCTTCATGAACGGAATCTGGGGAACAATTGAATGCGATCACGCGGGAACGTTTCACGTCCTCATACGATTATATTTTGAGCTGAGTGAGGGCTCATTCGAAAGAGGAAGGTTGCACGCAGTGCGGTCTTCTCGATTTTTTCGCGAGAAAAATCTTTTTGTGCACGAAAAATACATTAGAATCTCCGGAATTTTTCTTCATTTGTTTTGCCTACTTTGGACACTCATATTACTTGATACAAACATCATCTAAAGAAAACATGAGAAGACCGCACTGCGTGCAACCTTCCTCTTTCGAATGAGCCCTCACTCAGCTCAAAATATAATCGTATGAGGATGTGAAACGTTCCCGCGTGAACCCCTGTTTTCACTTGTTTTCTAGTAATATTCTGGTTAGATTCTAGTAATGTCACGTGGGTACTCTACCCCCTTAAGGGGGTGAGGTAATCACGTGACCATGGTATTTCTATTGTGACCAACCCCCGCGCGAAAAACCAATTTGGCAACAGTGATGAACATACATTCGTATCAATCTAACGCTTCAGTTTCGCTATCAATACAGGTTTTTTTTTCTTTTTATCAATATCTTTATTGCTATTAAGGGATAGGGACTCTGCTCACCAGATTCCGTCGGAAGATGGCGCGACAGTGTCCCTATTCTTTAAGCATTGTCTGTCTATCTGTCCCTTAAGGGTCTATTTATACTATACGGACAGACAGACAGACAACGCTTAAGGGATCTTCCGTTGGAATCTGGCGGGCAGAGTCCCTATCCCTTAAACATTGTCTGTCTGTCTGTCCGTATAGTATAAATGGACCTTAAATGGACCTTTAGGCGAACTGTCGGTCAGCTCTCCTTTACATCATGGAATTAGGAAACGCTCCTGCCGCTTTTTGTTAATTCTTCTTCAATAATTAATTGAAATAATTACTAGAAAATATACATATTAGAGACACATCTTTATTCAGCATTTTATGAGTCATGCTCGTTACAATACCGTTTTCGTTTCGTTATTTGTAACAACTTGTTGCCATCATTCAGGTAACCTGTCAATTCCGCTATCTCAATGACTAATTATTAGCAACATTCGTTCTCGATGTACAGGCAACATTACTTGTTTATTCGAAATGCGACAGAACTTACCTTCCACAACGTAATAAATGATATTAAAATTGTTTAATTACATTTCACGCATGAGACACGAGCGATGCAATTTACACGTGAGAAAATTACAACTTTCACGTAGTGAAGAAACATTTTCAATTTGTTTATGTCCAACAAGTCGTCCAATACTCTGCCACGTACGAGCGATAGCGGAACAGCCATGGGTTAAGATACTATATTTTTCTATGAAAAATTACAACTTGTCGCATATCGACGCTAAATAGTAAATAGTTTAGAAGACACTCAAGGAAGATGATTTTGAGAATAAAATATGTTATTTATTTATTAGTATTGAAAAATTGTATGGGATACGGTTTAGGTAACGAATAGTGTCCGAGTCTGTACGTGTTGTATAATACTTTTGCGTACCTAAAATCTGGTATCTATGTTTATTAATATTGTACTGATAAAGATAATCGTAGATACATAATATAATTACATCAAATCAAAAAATTTAATTTGAAGATGTGGTTATAACATCACAAACATAACTCTCAATTAGCCTTTTGTATTTGATCGTTCCCATGAATCCAGTTCCAACGTTTATCCTTCGTCAGCGTAAAGAGGGTAAGAAACCATTTGTTATTTCGTGAGACACAAATACCCATATGGCGACTGATCTACTCTTATACAGTCTGTACTTGTAGATACATTATTAAACAGATACAATAATAAAATATTCCTAAGTCTTAAGAATTGTACATACACTGCATCTTATGGGCTTTTCTGTCTCGGTACGGTCAGAGAACCCCATGTTATCAATAATTCACGAATATAAGCGTCTTAGTAAGAACTAAATATTCTATATACATCATTTTTACTACGGCTGGTTACAATGTATTGCAAAAATACACAAAATGTATCAAAGTCAATTTTGAATTATTACTCATGTCATTAAAGAAAGTACAGTAATGTATATTGAGATAGTTTTGCGATCGAAAAGAATTGACAATAGATAGATGGTTAGGATTGTGGAAGGCGAAACATTCACACATATTAAAAGTTTTTTTGCGTCAATTTCAAGAAGATTTGGCACTGAACCGTTGGAAATTCTCAAGGACTGGTCTAGCACAAATATTGCAATCGCAAAGATAAGTAACTAGCTGGTTATTGTTGCTCGCTCGCTTCGCGAGCTCGCGGGTAGGACTGCTCTTGCGAAAGGGTTAGTGGTACGCATTGCTAGTGGGGCATACAGCTCCTAATGGTTTTTTTATTTATTTTGTGTGTGACTCTCCACGAGCCACACAAAGAACTTCCCGATTCGTTAGTTGTAAGCGGTAACATTAGCATTAATTGCATAATTAAAAAACAATTTTTTTTTAATAAAAATGAAATATATATAATTAAGTTTGTTTATTCGGTGGAAAATTTCCATCCTCTCGTATAAATTGCATTGTTGAATGAACTTCTTTCGAAAAAAACTAAAAAATCTAAAAAACTACTTGACCAATATGGACCAAAATCTAATCAGCTCTAAGTTACGACGGGGCACATCGATTGCATCATTCATCATTCTGATCGCATTGTTACTTTTTCAGAAAACGTTAACGAAAAATTTGATAACATAAAAACGGCCATACGCACGCGCACACACACACACACAAACAATTTGATAAAAATAGTCTAAAATGACTTCAATAACCATGAAACGTGAAGATCTGCTAAAAAATCGATTTTCGATTTTCGGGGTAATTACAGTAACTTCCCTATGAATCGGGAAGTTAACAAGAAATTATTTCTTTTAAAATGTCGTACACATAATGTTTTCCCGAAATTCATTATTGGTAATTTCAAGAAAATTTACAAATTTCAAAAAAAAAAAATGATCGAACCTGTGCGCCGAAACCATCTATCTATTATCAAAGTACAGTAATGTCGCGATAGTTGTCGCAGGAGCTGTTCTCTGGAGTGAGAACTTCCAAGACAACTGCTCGTCTTTTGATTTATGACTGGCCTCTACAGTCTACCGCGCCGAGACATCAGTCGAAAGCCGAACGTAGAAAAGGACAGAATGATCGCGTGGCCGGGCGTGTCGTATACGCTATAGCATATGTTTAAATAGACAATTTAACATTCACGTTCTTGGAAACAAAAGTAGGGTAACTGCACCAGTGAACGAACGGGCACCAGTAAATGAACGCTTTTGTATATTTCAACAAATTTTAACCCGGACGGCATACTAGCGATAAAATTGTGATTAAAGAGTTAAATAAATAGGAGAATATTGGTTAGTAATTTTGTTCATTGATTGGACTAGCATTATTCAATTACTAGAATGTAGTGTTCATTCACTGGTATTTTTCATATTTTTGATTTAACGTTTAATAAAGAAGAATAATAATAATTTAATAATTTAATAAAAATAATAATAATAAGAATAATAATAATAATAGGGAGCTATTTGGCATATATGAGATTCCTTTAATTCACATAGTTTTTTTTAAATAAAATATTTTCCTGAACAATTTCTTAAATGTTCATTCACTGGTGCAGTTACCCTATACGAATTTTATGTAAGAAGGACAAGAGTCAACTTGTCACATACAAAACTCCTTACACATAATTTCCTTGCCATATTCCTTTCCTATTGTTCTCCGTTCCTTTGCACGTCTCTCTCTTTCCCATACGCTGTTATTCCTTGCAAATGAAACTTTCATCGTCGATTACACCACTAAATAAAATTGAAATTATATCGTGTTTGGTCTTGTTTTAATAATTCTACACGAATCATAATGCTTTAAAATTCTTGCAGTTCACTTTACTGTTTCAAATACATATGGTACATTCATATACATAGTTTCAAAAAATTCAGTTTATTTTTAATAATATCTACGTCTCTATACTCCTTTACGTCCTTTGGCAAATGGGCTTTGGGCATTTGTATGTAGGTAGAATTTACCCCTCCTGCAAATCAGAATGGTCATGTACAGGACGTCTCATCGAAAATGAACCTTTTACACTTCGTAATTAATATTGTCAATATGAACGATAAACGAACTGCTGTACTGGATTTTTACAACAATTCTTCTAGAATAATCTATTATACTAAATAAAATGTGAAGGGGGTATACTCGTTTCGGCGAAACTTCCGTTTATAGCAAAAATCAGAATTCGATGAAATTTTGAAAATAGGTTCTTTTTTTTACTAAAATGACGATTGCCAGAAGGATTCTTGGCGTTTCGAAAAGAATTTTTTTTATCATTTCAATGTCGCGCTCTACCTTACCGACTTACCGAATTTCTATTTTATATAGAATATCTTCAATTAGCTGTAAAAAGGGATCATCACCAGCCATAAAAATTCACACGTATCATCTATAAACGAATCCTCTTTAGTTTAAAGTAATACATATACAGGGTGGGGCATTTTAAACAGGTCACCTGAATAACGCGGCTGCTATTGGTGTTAGGAAGAAATGCATCAGATAGAACTTGTATGGTATCGAGGGGGCATTAATCTAATGTTAGTAGCTTTTTTGTAGGTGGACGCGTAAAGGACATATGAAGGTCAACTTCCTTTTTTTTTAGTGGAATGAGGTCTTTTTAAATACATCAATCGATGCAGCTAGACATTCGTTATAAAAAAGTACTGACCTATGTATGTCGAAAAGTTAGTAGTTCAGGAGATATTTCCATTTAAATAACTCAAAAATACCATTACTGTGGTACTAAGTCGTTAGCGTTTACTTACTAGTGTAAAGTCTTAGTACGACTGTAATGGTATTTTTGAGTTATTTAAATTGGAATATCTCCTCAACGACTAACTTTTCGACATACATAGGTTAGTACTTTTTTATAACGAATGTCCAGCTGCATCGGTTGATGTATTAAAAAATACCTCATTCCATTTAAAAAAATGGAGGTGACCTTCATATGTCCTTTACGCGTCCACCTACAAAAAAGCTACTAACATTAGATTAATGCCCCCTCGATACCATACAAGTTCTATCTGATGCATTTCTTCCTAACACCAATAGCAGCCGCGTTAGTCAGGTGACCTGTTTAAAATGCCCCACCCTGTATAAGGTAAACTTGAAGTTTTTAAAGACTACTCCTGGATTGTCGTGTGCGTGTCCTCTCCGCCCCACCCCGACCTAACCACAACTCATTCTAATCACATAAATAATAAATAAACTTTTCGGGTTAACCTAATCCAAATTAATTTTCATCGCATAATCTTCCCATTGTAGATATTGGTTCACTTGGTTTAACAATTGAAATTTTCTATACATTTTACATTAATTTCCAGAATATATGTATGACGCATGCGCACAGCACGAACATAAAATACAAAGTCGGTAAGTCAGTAGTCGGTAAGGTAGAGCACGACATTGAAGTGATAAAAAATTTTTTTCGACGCGCCAGAAATCTTTCTGGCAATCGTCGTTTTAGTAAAAAAAGAACCTATTTTCAAAATTTCATAGAATTCTGATTTCTGCTATAAACGGAAGAACAGCCCTCGTTTCTCTCTAGGATTGCAGGGGTACGGGATGTATCTCCTCATTTGTCAATAGTAGAAAGATGGGGTTTTTCAGTAGTCAAAAATGCTAGATAAAAGATGAATCATAGCCGCTATCGCCCTTAAAAGTTCTATTTTGTAAGCTGTTATGGTCACCCGGTATATTCTTGATATCGAATATATATGAATATATCGAATACCAACTGTTTGTTACTAACAGTAAACAAATGTAATGAATAAAACGAACGTCTGACGAAGCGAACAGCGACGAGTCTCGTCAGATCCGTTGCCGGAAAAAAACGTACAGTAAAATAAAGTTAATTGATTCCCTTTGTCTTAATCCCGGCCATCTCTTACAATTTTTATGTTCACGAGGCGTAACTTACATTATTCGGCAGATTGATCTTTTATCTAGCGCCTTTGACCACTGAAAACCCTATCTCTGTAATCTTAGAAAAACGAATCTACTCCCTTAATAATATTATACTAACGCAGTAGTCGGTGTTCCGAATCCCATAGGGACAATGTTCGCTCGATTACATTTGCCGCTGTCGAATTCCTCGCTACCAGCACATTGAATGCCCAAGAAACCTTTCGGATTGTAAACGGATTCCGCATAATACCTCCACGATCTGTGATGATCACAATTGCCTGAAATGGATAGAAATGATAAGTAACAACCTTCCACTACACGGTCCAACAAATTCAAACTTTTTTTGACGTTTGATTCCGAATCTATTCTTATTTTTCCCTAGACGCGTAGTTTTTGAGAAATTTGAGTTTGGAAAAAGACATATTTTTCGACTTTTAACAAATATTGTGATGTTATTATAAAAGATATTGTATTGTTCTTTGCACCAAAAGATTCATGTTTAAACAATCATTAAAGACGGAGAGAATCATTAAAGATTAAAGGTCGTCGCACACTAGAACGCCTCGCCGCCTGATCAGCACCGCCGTTTCGTTTTTCTTGTATGTAGTTCATAGTTCTATATTGTACATCAGACATGAGCAAATTTTTGCTCGATCGCAGGCATTTTCAAGGGATACCCCCGCTTCTCCCGCCCGCGCATCTCGCTCCCCGTGACAGCCACAGTGCTGTATCCCTTGAAACTGCCTGCGATCGAGCAAAAATTTGCTCATGCCTGATGTACAATATAGAACTATGAACTACATAGAAGAAAACCGAAACGGCGGTGCTGATCAGGCGGCGAGGCGTTCTAGTGTGCGACGACCTTAAATTGAAGACCTTTGCACCGTTTCTTGATGATATTTTTGGGGAGATTACGATAACCGTGGCCCCTACTTTGTGTTCCTGGGATCATTTTAAGAAGAAAATGTGTATATAACAGGTGTCCAATGGGCTCCGTTTAGCCGGTAAAGTAGATTTCTTGTTTTTCATAAAACTCCAAATATCTTGGAAACTATGCGAGATGTGGCAAAATATCAAGAGACCTTTTTTGTAGGAAATTAAATTTCCAATAGTTCATGTCCTATGACATTTTTCTATCAGCTGCGCAGTTTCCGAGTATATTTATATTTCGGTGAATTTGCAGAACAACTGCCTCTCCCCCGAAATAATAATCGGTGGAACGTAAAGGCTTCGTTCTGAAAAGATCAAATTCTGGAAGACATCTACAATGGGAAGATTATGTAAACAGAGTGAGTTAGGGTTAGGCCGTGAGTGGGGGCGTGAGGCCGGGCCGACCGCGCATACGAAAATCCAGGGGTAATCTAGTAGTAATTTTAATTGAATATTTTTCGCGAAAAATGGACTTTTAACATCATTTTAACGTTTCTGATAGGAAATTAGATTTCCTACAAAAAAAGTCTCTTGATATTTTACCATATCTCGCATAGTTTCCGAGAGATTTGCAGTTTTATAAAAAACAAGAAATCTACTTTACCGGCTAAACGAAGCCCCTTGGATAACTGTTATATACACATTTTTTTCTTAAAATGATCCCAGGAACACAACTATAACTATCAAAGTAGGGGCCACGGTTATCGTAATCGTGCCATATTTTTGAATTTATCTGAAAGAATAAGGGTCCAGCGGAAAATCGAACTAAGGTGAATTGCCATAAGTCTGGACAGTCCAAAAGTGATACCTAAATCTGGACAATTGAATTTTTATAGTAAAATCAATAATTAAGAGATTCAATAATTATATTATACATTCTGAGGCCTTAGCTACAAGTAGGTGTGAATATTATTTTATTAAGACATCAATTGAAATTTAAAAAATAAATTCAAAGTTCATCTGAAAACTGTATACAAAATTGTCTATTTACATGCGAATCATGTGCATTTATTGTAGTTCGAACTTTTGTTAGAAAAGAAGATATAATTTAAGCCCTCAAACAAAAACTATTTATCACGCATAATAATATTGATATTTTAAAATAAATTGGCAATCAAACTTATCGTAAATAATAATTATTAATCCAAATATTAGATGTCCAAGTTTAGGACTGTTTTGAAATATAAGTATTCCATACCGGGACGCGATGCCAGTAGCTGTCCCACTCTAAGCTTATACACAATGTGCATACGCCTAAAACCGGACACGTGTTTGCGACTAAAATCAACCCGTTGTTTGCAAATTATTTAAATAAATGTACGTATAATTAGTCTTCTATTAGCTTGTATAACGTATGTATAGAAAATGTGTACCGCCTGTGACGTGAATAATACTTAATTTTTTATGTTAATAACAAGAGAGAAACAAAATTAAAAAAGAACTAGAACAATAATAATTTACATGAAAAAAGAAAGATAATTACACAACAATTTAAAGATATAAAGTTAAAAATCAATGATGAATCTAAAAAAATAAGATCTGGAATTAAAGAAGAGAAAGCAAAATTGTGCATTCAATTAGAGAATATGGAGAACGAAGGAGTATTGTCTATTGAAATGCTTGCTTTGCAACAGAAAACGAGAATTGAATATAGAATAATAATATTTTCATACCATATGTATATCATTAAAGATTTAATCAAAATCGGAGGCATTCTCAAGGAATACCCCCACTTCTCCCGGCCGTGCGTCTCGCTCCCCGTAGCGGTCATAGTGCTCGGAGCACTATAGTGTCTGTTATACAGATTATACATAATTTCAATTTATCCCGGTATAGGCTTTACTTCTGTCCAGGTACTAGCTTAGATTGGATTTAATATGTCCAACTATAGGTTTGAATTATTCTTGTTTATACGAATAAAATATTAATCTGAACAATAATTTTGAGACTTTAAATTACTTTACAAAATCTGAATTTTATGATACTATTCTTAAAAAATTGTTTTTGTTTATCTAAAGTGATAAAATTAACGGTAGCAAAAAATGCTGTCCAGGCATAGGGTATTTCACCTTATACCACGCGATGTGGCAGACTTTTATCTTGAGAAACTACCCTTTCAACTTTCCAACGTCGACGTTTTTTTTGAATCAGAAAACAAAATATCTTCGCCCTACACCAGATGCCGCCAGTGGTGCTCCGCCACTGACGCGGTTGTTTGAAGAATTTGTGACAAAATGGTGACAAAATTGGTGACAAAATCGAACTTCCGATAGAAATGAGATAGGGCGCTGAATTTTGTTTGAAGTTATTAGATTATGTAATTCAATAGACAAAATTAACTGAATTGAACTTTATTAATAGAAGTAAATGAGTTACTAAGCACAAAGAAAATATGTCTATTTAGTTTAAATGTCACGCGTCAAGTGAGGATCACGGGTTAGAAAAAGATGTGTCAAACTAATAAACAACAGTTTTATTAAACAAACTGAAACATAGCAATATTGAGTTATATCGATTAACATATTTCAATAGAAGTGAAACTTCTTTGCTAAGGGTAACAATTTTATTACGGAATGTAATGTAATGTAATGTAATGTTGATGTAACGGAAGTCGAAAGTCGAGTGGCGCGAAAATTTAAACTGAGAATGAACGGAGAAATATAATTTCTTACCCCAACGGGATTCGAGTCTAGAGAAGTCTAGAGAATCTTTTGCTGTAATGAACAATACAATATCTTCTATAATAACATCAAAATATTTGTTCAAAGTAAAACCGCATAATGGACGACTCGTATTTAAAGTAAAAATATTGATAAAATTAACGAACTTTCTTTCGCTCTTCCAACAGGAATAAGAGGACAGCCAGGCTGCGGTCTGTGACCCCCATTTGGATGGAAATCTACGTCACCGCTACTGTACAATTGACCAAGAACTCCTCTGTCAGTGTGTATAATGGCGACAAAATCAGCATCGCCGGATTTCAGGTATCTGCCTGTGTAGAACATGGGGCCAGCAGGATCCAAACCTGTGAGGAAATATTTAAACGCATTTGGAAATCTGGGAGTAATTGCTGAATTGCACTTACTACATACAAATGAACACTTAATATATAGAAATGAATACTTACTACAAATGAACCCTAGTAGCGCAAAAATATTGGGTAAATGTTTTTTTCAAATATTGAAAAAATATTTTTTAAGCCACACTTTTTCATATGAGAAAAATATTATATCTGAATATTTTATACATATACAAGAAATGTAAATTCAATGTTCAGAAAATATAAGCTAAATATTCAGAGAATATAAATGACATATTTAAAAAACATAAAGTAAATATTTAAAAAACGTGAAACTCATATTTAGATAACGTTCAATTAAATCTTCAAATTTAAGAAAAAGTTATAACAAAAATTAGAAAATATAATATAATAACACTACTTGTTGTGCACTGCTCGAGGGAATATTTATCTTCGTCTTCGAAAGGGGTTTATTGAAAATACAGAATTTTTTTATGCAGTTAGAAAGATTAATGGTTCGGGGAATGCTACATTCGTAGGCCCATAGATTTTTTTTTGTGCAACAGTGCATGTGCAATTAACAATTGCATAATTTCTTTAAGTAGAAATGCATATTTTTTGTTGTACTAATCGATTTCACTGTTTATTCTGTGTGAAAAATGATTACCATAGCAAAAAATTATTAAATTATCTTGTTTTCAAGATACTTTAAAATTTCTATTTCTAATATTACATAAAGATTTATTTTATGAGAAAAAATATTTTTTTCATGGTATGAAATAGAAATATTATTTGTATATTAGGAAAAACTATTCTATTTTTAATATTAAATAGAGAATCTTTTTATAATGAGAAGAAATATTTTTTTCATAATATGAAATAAATATTATATGTATATTAGGAAAGAATATTCTATTTCTAACATGAAATATAGATTCATTTAATATTTAGAAAAAGGTATTTTTCTCGTAACATGAAATAGATATTTCCTCCATATTTATAAAATAATATTCGTTACTTAATATAAAATAAATATTGTATGAATATTTGAATATTAAAAAAAGATTGAATCTCTTTTTAATATTATATGAATGTGTATACAATGTTTTGTGCTACTGGGGACTCTTTTGAAGTCACGGCACGATCGATTCCGAGAAAAAAAATAGCATACCCTTTACGATCCATGACATTTAAAACCCCCGTTTTCTGGACATAGATCGAGAAATTACTGTATCGTTGCATAGGGTGTCACAAAATTGAATGTCGCGGACACTATAGCGCGATTCTACACCACAGATTTAGTCGAAAATGGCACAAGGAATCCCTCGCAAAATTAAACGTGAAAAACGAGGTCAAAAAACTACATTTTTTAAAATTGTGTTCTACTGAGCATGATGACCAACTTTGTGGTAGGAACCACAGGTTGCAACTCAACCTTACTCTTCAAAAATGATGTTGAAGTTCGTGTAATTTTTGAAACACCTCTGTTCATAATATTCTTTCATTCCATATAGTTCGGGTAATAGCAGTCAAGTCACTTAGTGAAAAAATTAATCAAATAGCTATCCCCTCCACTGAGGGGCAATGGCGCACAGTGGGACCTTTCGTCCAAATCTGAGACAAAATCAAAGAAATTTTTTTTAAAATTAAAGCTAAAACTTTGGAGAATATGGGATAATTATGGAGATTGTGCTACGAATGTTTTTTAACGTTGAAAATATTCGTTAAACTTGCACAATATCAAGAAAATTGTGGTTTTACCAATACGACGCGGGGAGAAAGTTTTGTTTACATCCTATACATAATTTCCCGTATATTTTTTCACGCTTCTCCGTTGAAATAATTTCATAACCCACTGAAGTTGAAGTTGTATTGCATCCTCATATATAAAACACATTAAAAATAATCATAATGAAGCATTTGAACGTTTAGTTTACGTATATTTGACACAGATTTCATCGGTTTGTCCCACAGTGCGTCGTAGGAGCCATAAAGCACGAGCTGCTTCGGTCTGTCTAGTGAACCACTACTAATCCAATTACAAAACTCTTTTATTTTTCATTAGATTTTTATGGAACTTTCACCAATTTATTGTGGCATTTTTCTGATTAAAATGACACTAAACACGATATAATTTCAACTGTATTTAGTGGTTTAATTGACGGTGAAAGCTTTGGGCGCATGGCAAGTCTATTATCGACCGCATGATTGTTAAAACAAATGACGTACCAATGATCTCGGCGTAACGGTTGGAACAAGTAAATACGTGAAAGCAATTTTACAAGTTTATTTTATACTCTCAAAAAAATCTTAAAAACGAAAGTGAAATCTGTAACCACGTGTTGTTTCCATGCCGTTGCACAAGTTCGTTTTTAAGATTTTCATAAAGCAAACGCAGTTTTCTTCTTTCTTGAAAATGATCCACATATGGATCGAGATGTTGAAAGTTTAAAATACACTTGTAAAATTGCTTTTACGTATTTACTCGATCGAACCGTTGCGCCGAGATCATTGGTACATCATTTGTCCTTTTCTACGTTCGGCTCTCTTTATACTTTCGGCGCAGTCGGCGTGATAGACACAGTCACAAAACAATGTACAGTAATGTCGCGATAGTTGCCGCAGGAGCTGTTCTCTGGAGCGACAACTTCCAAGACAACTGCTCGTCTTTTGATTTATGACTGGCCTTTACAGTCTACCGCGCCGAGACATCAATCGAAAGCCGAACGTAGAGAAGGACAGAATGATCGCGTGGCCGAGCGTGTCGCCGTCGCCGGCACAGTTTAAAGGCCCGCGTGTTCTCACAATGTAATGCCAATTAAAAATGCTTTATTCTCCATTATTTTTTAACGAGATTTTATTGGCTTACTCCTGGCAAAATTCTAATTAAAACAAGACCAAACACGGTATAATGTGGCCCATCAGTAATGTCTTGAAAGTTGTTGGAGGGCTGTATGCGAAAGTTGCCGTAGTGCCTACTAGCAAATTTAGCCAAAAAGCCAGTAAAATCTTATTAAAAAATAATTAATATTGAGTAGGAAATTCACTAGTAGGCACTACGGCAACTCTCGCGTACAGCCCTCCGACAACTTTCAAGACATTACTGATGGGCCAAATTATGTCGTGTTTGGTCTTGTTTTAATCAGAAAAATGTCAGGAATAAGCCAGTAAAATCTCATAAAAAAATAATGAAAATTAAGCAGTTTGAATATTCGATTCATGGTGTCAAAGTAGTGGTGTTCACACCGATATACCCGAGCTGACATCAAACATCGCCGCCCTGCGGCCCGGCGCAGCCTTGACAGCTGGTGGAATGGGTAGGCACTGCGGCAACTATCGTGTACAGCTCCTGCGGCAACTATCGCGACATTACTGTAGTGTCCCTACACGATACTTATTCGTGCAGAACACAACCGCTTGCAAAATAACACAACTTTACTGTATCACGTTTCTGATAACTGGCTACACAACAAGTCGAATATGAACTATGAAATGAAGGAATATTATGAAAACAGGTGTTTCAATTATATGAACTTCAAGATCAATTTTTCAAGAGAACGGTTGATTTGTGACCTTATGGTTGCTCTCACAAAATTGGTCCTCATGACTTTTTCACTTTCAAGGTGTATTTTTTGGGGGAATTCCTTGTGACATTTCGACTATATCCAGGGTGTAGAATAGAGCTATGGTGTCCGCGACATATAATTTTGTGACATCCTGCACAATTCACTACAACATACCTGTTATCCTAGCAATACGGAAATTCGTATGAGATCCTACATGAGCAGACACTTGACCGCCCAAGGAGTGTCCGATTACGTGAATTTTATTGCGTTTCAAACCATGCGCTACTAATTTGTTCAAAGCATTGGCAATAGCTTTACCGACAGCATCAACATGCATCGCATCAGCGAAGTAATTTTTGTTGTCTGCAATTTTTCTGTAGTCGATTGCGATAACGTTATATTTCGTGCGTTTGAGATAAGCTGCAACAAAGTTAAAAGTGCTATTAAAATCGAGTTCTTTGATTTTGATAATTAACATTATCTACAAAGAGTACATGTAAAATATAGGCGCTCTACATTATCGACATCTCCACGTGCTTGTGACTGGCATCTAGCGACTCTGTTCGTTAGAGGACGCGCGAGTCTCGCTACAAACCAACATGTCGGCGCCCATACCATTCAAAACCCATGAAAATCGCTAAACTGTGAACGCTCATAACTTTTGAACCACAAGATTCTTAACAAGGGAACATATACATTATAATGATTCTTTGAAAAAAATCCACATCGGGACCGAAACGTTAGAAGCATGTACTAATTGCACATTTGTTGTTTGTTCTAAAAATGATCGAACCTGGCGCCGATATCATTTAAAACTTTAATTATCTAAATTTTCCGTCGAGAAGAATTCACCTTCTATTAACCAGTTACTTACTATTATTACTGTTTGTCACCAACTCACCTGATGTACTGAAGGGTTAAGGGGGTAGAGGCCCCACGTGACTATGGTATTTTTCATTGTGACCAACCTCCTCGCGGAAAACCAATTTGGCAACAGTGATGAACATATATTTGTATCAATCTAACGCTTCAATTTCACTATCAATACAGGTTTTTTTCTTTTTATCAATATCTTTATTGCTATTAATGGACCCGAGTGGCTTCATGCCCTTTACACTTTTGTTGTTACGAATCTACGCTGATAGTTCTGTGGGGAATATCCATAGCGGTGCGAAATATCCCTAGCGGCGCGAAATCGAATATTCCTTGTAACGCTATATTCATAGCGGTGCGAAATATCCCTAGCGGCGCGAAATCAAATATTCCTTGTATCGCTATTCACAACTGTCGTTGTTAATTAACAATAGTTGTAATGGCAAAGGAACAGGAGAATTCTTCCTGGTGCCAAGCGGCAACTGTTGTTATTAATTCTTTTAACTCGACCTCGCGACGTGACAACACGTTTATACTTATCGTACATTTGCACATGATTATATAAAATTAATTATTAAAGCGAATCATACTTTAAATCTTAATTCTAAAGTTCTCGAAATTATTCGAAATAAACATTTCTAGTATTCTTTTAATTTTGAGTTATTTGTTTAAATTCAATTCTCTCCTTCGACTCCGAGTTCTGGCTGAAGTGGAACGGCCACAAGAAGAAAGGCCTTCGATTAGACACAGTACGATTGGAAACTTAGCTATTGGACACATATCTTTTAGAAACAACATCATTGGACACAAGTAGGATTGGACACATCTCTATTGGACACAAATAGAATTGCGCACAGTACTTTTGGACACAAATGTACCGAGACCAAATTAAATTAATGGATAATTTAGTACATTAATAAATTTTTAAAATAGGTTCTTTTTTTTACTAAAATGACGATTGCCAGAAGGATATTTGGCGACTCGAAAAACAATTTTCAATTTTTAAAGACTAATCCTGGATTTTCGAATGTGTGGTTGCTCTCCGCCCCCACTACGACCTAGTAGTAGTAGTAGTAGTAATTACATTGCCGGGGAGGAATAGCGGATCGTCCGCCCCTCACTTCCTTAAGGCACACCGGTATACACCAGTATCATAAACGGCGCTGCCGGCAGCTCGGCCCACTAAGGGTTGCAGTTATCCCATCGTTCTGCCGTTCCTCCGTTTTATTCGGCCCGGGCCATTTTCGGAGTCTGCGACTTACTATGATGGGTTCGGTCGTCATCGATGAGAAAGGCCATGCTACCTAGTTTTCGGATTTTTTGAGCGGTTTTAAGGCTCGGAGTGAACGTCGGGCCCTCTCACCTTCGGACCTGCAGGGTGCCTCGCCTGCCCGTATTTTGGCTCCCCCAACTTCGTCATATTCCTTGATTGAATGTGTCAAGTTCGAATCCCGTCCCTACTCTGTCACTGCTATCCAGCGACTTACCCACTCCCTCCCCAAGGTTAGGATAGGCCACTACGACCTAACCACACCTCATTCGGATCACATAAATTCCTAAATTAAAACTTTATATAAATCTATAAATTATTAGTAATAAAATAATTATGTATGAAAATTTAATTCATATTCGTCAATTAAACTAAATTTTATATAAATAAAAATTACTATTAATTAAATAATTTTACTTGAAAATTTAATTCATTTTTTTCAATTAAATTAAATGTTACATAAATAAAAAATGCTATTAATAAAATAATTGTATATGAAAATTTAATTCATATTCCTAAATTAAAATCTTATATAAATCTATAAATTATTATTAATAAAATAATTTTATATCAAAATTTAATTCATATTCCTCAATTAAACTAAATTTTATATAAATAAAAATGACTATTAATAAAATAAATGTATATGAAAATTTAATTCATATTCCTCGTTTAAACTAAATTTTATATTAATAAAAATTAGTATTAATAAAATAATTCTACATGAAAATTTAATTCATTTTTCTCAATTAAACTAAATTTTATATAAATAAAAATTACTATTAATAAAATAATTTTAAATGAAAATTTAATTCAAATTCCTAAATTAAAACTTTATATAAATCAATAAATTATTAGTAATAAAATAATTATATATGAAAATTTAATTCATATTCGTCAATTAAACTAAATTTTATATAAATAAAAATTACAATTAATAAAATAATTTTACTTGAAAATTTAATTCATTTTTTTCAATTAAATTAAATTTTACATAAATAAAAAATGCTATTAATAAAATAATTATATATGAAAATTTAATTCATATTCCTAAATTAAACTTTGCATTGCATCTGCTGTCATGCAGAATTATCGAGCACAGCACGGACATTAACTAGAAAGTCGGTAAGTCGGCAAGGTAGAGAGCGACATTGAAATGATAAAAATTTGTTGTGAGTCGCTAAAAATCCTTCTGGCAATCGTCATTTTAGAAAAAAAGAAGTATAGAAAATATAATCATATGACGACGTGAGGTGTGTTCCCGTAAACCCCTGTTTTGGCCCAAAATCTAGTTAGATTCTGGTTAGATTCTAGTAATGTCACGTGGGTACTCTACCCCCGAGAATATCTCTTGAAGAAACTAGCTATTCTCAAGCTCTTGGAATGTTAGGAATGATTTTATGCATTTATGATAAAAATGGGTCGGTCTAGTTTCTTACAGTAAACAAATTTGAAGAATTTAAATATACTACTACATTATTTTTAAACTTTTAAACATATTCAACAAGAAATTAAATATCTATATCACATCAGTTTGTTGCAATTCAGATAGAAAGTTTTTATTTTGTATAAAGATCCGCAGTCTAGTGATCGTATTGTATAATTAACTTCTTTGCATCAGTTGGAAATTGCTCGAACAACTTCGTATTCCAATAATCATAGAATAAAGATGGAATACTCACCGTTCACTATTATGGTGACACTTTCCCTTTCAACAGTTTCCGTGAACCCGTGAATGTGAAAAATTGTCCACTCCGCCAAATTCAATTTAGGAATCAATTGAGTTGCATGTTTTATGTTAACATCTACGTGGGACCCACCGCTGAGAAAAAGAACCATGACGAAACTGAAGATTATCAAGAACATTTATGTATAAATAAGGCATAATAAATCACCTATAATGGCGGAAGAAAATACTGTCCGTGTCAACTGCTTCAGAAACGTCTGCGAACAGTATGAATTCTTTCGATTAAAAACACATTTTCTCATTAACACGTGCAATCATCACATGATAGTTTATCTGGTGGATTGTTCAAAATTGATATAATACCATGCGTGCATAACTGGAAGTGAGCATTTTACAATGATTGATAGAAATAACGAAACTGTATTTATTTAAATTCTCAGCAACTTTTATCGTTATGTAACAATATGTACAAAGACATCAATTCAAAAAACAATTTAAATTTTCGAGTTACTTACATCCCAGCAAAGGAACGATCATCCCCAGAACAAAACGTAGACGAAAGCTTCCCATGTTGCATGAAATTGAACAAATTATGTTCTCACCTTTCCACGCAAGTTCTGCCACCTGTGGTCCTCGTCGATGGTATAATATAAGCCCATGGCAAAATTTATGCAGTGTATGATTAATGTGACGGCCCACAGTAGTGCCGATGCGGCAAACAAACCGATTATTTAAATTTTCTACTTTTAAAAAAGTTGATTGTTTTTTTACCAAGTGGTATTTACATAATGTGCCAAAGTTCGATTTTAAAAAAATTTTTTACTGAAATACAGCATGATAAATTACCTTGTTCTCTCTCTTGGGAATTCACCAGTTTGCAGTGCCATAGTTATCTAATTATTGCAGCTATAACACCGTCCAACACCAAAAATGTTTTCATATAACTGATGGGTGGATCTTATAGAGCATTTTGCGCTGATTCTGAATCTGTCCTTAGTTTTTCACCTACACGCACAGTTTTTGAAAAACATGACTTTGAAAAAAAAACCTATTTTTCGACATTAAACAAATGTTGTGACGTTATTATAAAAGATATTAATTGTTCTTTGCAGCAAAAGATTCTGTAGACATTTCTGAATACAGTGATATCCATTATTAATACGTTATGATTGTTTAAACATGATTGAATAATAATTATAGACATTATAGAATAATGATTGTTTGTTTAATCATGTTTAAACAATCATAATGTATTAACAATGGATATCATTGTATTCAGAAAAGTCTACAGAATCTTTTGCTGCAAAGAACAATTCAATATCTTTTATAATAATGTCACAACATTTGTTTAAAGTTGAAAAATAGGTTTTTTTTCAAAGTCATATTTTTCAAAAACTGTGCGTGTAGGAGAAAAACTAAGGGCAGATTCAGAATCAGCGCAAAAAACTCTATAAGATCCATCCATTAGTTATACGAAAACATAAAAAAAGTTGAAATTTGTTGGACAGTGTAATTGAATCCTTAAGGGTCAAATTTTGTAGGGGTTATTACACATGCCGGAGAAACTTCCGTTTATAGCAAAACTCAAAATTCGATGAAATTTTGAAAATAGGTTCTTTTTTTACTAAAATGACGAGTGCCAGAAGTTTTTTTGGCGCATCGAAAAAAATTTTTTTTATCATTTCAATGTCGCGCTCTACCTTATCGACTTACCGACTTTCTATTTTATATAGAATATCTCCAATTAGTTGTAAAAAGGGATCACCAGCCTAGTTCACCTCACAGCGCCATAAAAATTCACACATATCATTTATAAACGAATTCTCTTTAGTTTAAACTAAGTATTGAATTGTTCTTCACAGCAAAAGATTCTATAGATCTTCCTGAATACAGCGATAGGCGAATCTTCCGGTAATGGTACACCTCAGAATTCGATGAAATTTTGAAAATAGGTTCTTTTTTGGCTAAAATGACGATTGCAAGAAAGATTTTTGGCGAGTCGAAAAAAAATTTCTTTTATCATTTCAATGTCGCACTCTACCTTACCGACTTACCGACTTTCTATTTTATATAGAATATCTTCAATTAGCTGTAAAAAGGAATCACCAGCCTAGTTCACCTCACAGCGCCATAAAAATTCACACATATCATTTATAAACGAATTCTCTTTAGTTTAAAGTAAGTATTGAATTGTTCTTCATAGCAAAAGATTCTATAGACCTTCCTGAATACAGCGATAGGCGAAACTTCCGGTAATGGTACACCTCAGAATTCGATGAAATTTTGAAAATAGGTTCTTATTTGGCTAAATTGACGATTGCCAGAAGAATATTTGGCGAGTCGAAAAAAAATTTCTTTTGTCATTTCAATGTCGCACTCTACCTTACCGACTTACCGACTTTCTATTTTATATAGAATATCTCCAATTAGTTGTAAAAAGGGATCATCACCAGCCATAAAAATTCACACATATCATCTATAAACGAATCCTCTTTAGTTTAAAATAATACATATACATATAAGGTAAACATGAAATTTTTAAAGACTACTCCTGGATTCTCGTGTCCCCCACCCCGACCTAACCACAACTCATTCTAATCACGTAAATAATAATATAACTAAATAATAAATAAACTTTTCGGGTTAACCTAATCCAAATTAATCCTCATCGCATAATCTTCGCATTGTAGATATTGTTTCACTTGGTTTAACAATTGAAATTTTCTATACATTTTACATGAATTTCCAGAATATATATATGACGCATGCGCGCAGCACGAACATAAAGTACAAAGTCGGTAAGGTAGAGCGTGACATTGAAATGATAAAAGAAATTTTTTTTCGACTCGCCAAAAATCCTTCTGGCAATCGTCATTTTAGTAAAAAAAGAACCTATATTCAAAATTTCATCGAATTCTGATTTTTGCCATAAACGGAAGAACAGCCCACATAACTTAAACTATTGGGTTGGAATGAAAGGTCGTAACGTTTTCAAATTAAGAATCGAAGCTTCATATTTTTCTTTATTAGTCAGGAAAAACATCCCGTAAAAATTTCACCTAAAAGACAAATTTTCACCGTCGCTGAAGGTATGTACCCTCTTAAAGTGATAATTGCATTTATAAAGTGTAAACGCAACAATCCGATCATTCTGTTGTTAGTTTATTAGCGGGACATATTAAAAAACTGATCGACACCACTGAACATACCCAAACAACAATAATTACACACTTTTCATTCAATGTACAATAAAATGGTATTAAAGTTGGATAGATTCATTTTCACTTAATTGGATAGATTTATTTTTTGTCATCTTTTGGCAAAAAAACAGTGTATTTAACGATCGAAAAGTATGTTTATTTTACATAAAGGAATCATTTCACATTTTTCTTTATTTTTTATGATATACCCTTAAAGAATTTCACCCTAAACATCAAATAACCTTAATTTCCGTACGATTCTTTCTTCGAAAAATTCTGAGAGTTATATTTAAACTTCAATTGCGGTCATAGTGGTTCGATAGATATCGAGAATTTTTACACAAAGTTAGTTCAATATTACACATTACCAAAACGATTAGTGCGAAACCGAAACTGCCAACACTTTTAAGATTTGCTTCCATAAACATAAAATGAGCGCAACGCAAACAAGCTTCCGATTAATCCATATTAGTTAATATTGAAAAACTTTATTTAAAATTAATTTTTGCAGTTAATAGTTTAAGGCATGTGTAATAACCCCTATAAATTGTAGATCTGTAAGTATTCAATTATAGGCGCAATAATTAGATAACTATGGCACTGAAAACTGGTGCATTCCCAAGAGAGAATAGAAGGTATTTACCATGCCTATATCTCCGTAAAAAAATGACTTTTTAATTGGGCTTTGGCACATTATGCACTATTTGGTAATACATAAAACAATTTTCTTATTTTTTAAAGTTGATTTTTCGCCGTCTCGACACCACTTGCGCCGTGGTATCTGTTACATAGGAATTGCCTATTTACATTTACTTAATGATAAATAACATAACATGTGTCGGTTTCATCGCAAAATATACAGCGAACCACGAAAATATTTGAACGCATTTTGAAACAGTATGACTTTTTATGACTGTACGAAACGACCTGATGTAAGCAATTAGAAGCATTGTTTTACGAATTGATCTGCGGAAAAGATTTTCCAAAAATTACAATTTACAAGACTGCATACAATTAAATTTTAATCAATAAAATATTTTCCATTGAGTTCGATGATCTTTTGCCGTCTTTCTAATAGGGCTGTAACTTTTCCGAAGCTTCGAAGACTTCGAAGCTTCGAAGTCTTCGAAGGAACGAAGGGAGCTTCGAAGTTTCGAAGTTTCGAAGTCTTCAAAGTCTTCGAAGTTTCGAAATTTCGAAGTTTTGAAGCTTCGAAATTTCGCAATCTTATACCGTGTCACGATTTTTGATAAATAAAAATATTAACTGTCAGTCACCGGTGACTGACATTGAACTTTCCGTTTGAACTTTTCGCAATTTTTTTTTTTTTATTTGTGCAATAGAAACCTCAAATAAGAGGTTATTCTGCAATCAGTATTACATAGATAATATTACAATAGAAATCTTATTTGCTAATGTGTGGTAACTTTTCGTAATTAAATTATATTTAAAAAATTGCATTCTATTAATTTTCGGGATCATATCACGAATGTACTGAAAAAATAATTGATGACGCATCTACCGTGGCCGTCATAATAATTTACTACGGAGAGAAGTTCGAAATTAGAAACTTTGATTCTCCATCGCCTTCGAATTTCCAGCAAGCGAACCTTTGAAATTTCGAAGGTTCTGAAATCGAAGCTTCGAAGCTTCGAAATCTTCGACCTTCGAAGGTTCTGAAATCGAAGCTTCGACATTCGAAACTTCGAAGGAAAGTTACAGCCCTACTTTCTAATAGCTTCGTAATTCCGCGCTCATAAAACTTCTGGTCCTTATCGGCAAAAAACTGATCCAAGTGTGATTTCCGTTCATCATCATCAGTGAATGTTTTACCATTTTTTTTTGCCACGCGCATCATTGAAAACATGTGAAAAATTATGGGAACTTCCTTGGGATGTAATGTTGCATCCATGATATTTTTTTTTTTATTTGAGAAAATCTCATATGAGATTTATTAGAACATAAAACATTACATTGTAATACAAAATAAAATCAAAAGCAAGAACATTAGGAAAAAGACAAAATAAACAAAATTTTATTTTTATTTGAGAAAATCTCATATGAGATTTATTAGAACATAAAACATATTACACATTGTAATACAAAATAAAATCAAAAGCAAGAACATTAGGAAAAAGACAAAATAAACAAAATTTTTTTTTATTTGAGAAAATCTCATATGAGATTTATTAGAACATAAAACATATTACATTGTAATACGAAATAAAATAAAAAGCAAGAACATTAGGAAAATGACAAAATAAACAAAATTTTTTTTTTATTTGAGAAAATCTCATATGAGATTTATTAGAACATAAAACATATTACATTGTAATACGAAATAAAATCAAAAGCAAGAACATTAGGAAAATGACAAAATAAACAAAATTTTATTTTTATTTGAGAAAATCTCATATGAGATTTATTAGAACATAAAACATGTTACACATTGTAATACAAAATAAAATCAAAAGCAAGAACATTAGGAAAATGACAAAATAAACAAAATTTTTTTTTATTTGAGAAAATCTCATATGAGATTTATTAGAACATAAAACATATTACATTGTAATACGAAATAAAATCAAAAGCAAGAACATTAGGAAAAAGACAAAATAAACAAAATTTTATTTTTATTTGAGAAAATCTCATATGAGATTTATTAGAACATAAAACATTACATTGTAATACAAAATAAAATCAAAAGCAAGAACATTAGGAAAAAGACAAAATAAACAAAATTTTTTTTTATTTGAGAAAATCTCATATGAGATTTATTAGAACATAAAACATATTACACATTGTAATACAAAATAAAATCAAAAGCAAGAACATTAGGAAAAAGACAAAATAAACAAAATTTTTTTTTATTTGAGAAAATCTCATATGAGATTTATTAGGACATAAAACATATTACACATTGTAATACGAAATAAAATCAAAAGCAAGAACATTAGGAAAAAGACAAAATAAACAAAATTTTTTTTTTATTTGAGAAAATCTCATATGAGATTTATTAGAACATAAAACATATTACACATTGTAATACGAAATAAAATCAAAAGCAAGAACATTAGGAAAAAGACAAAATAAACAAAAACACAAAAAATACATTATTAACAAAAAAGAAAAAAACCATTAGACACGTAGATTACAAGGGTTGATAAACGTTATCATATAAACACACGCCTTAATATTCGGTTCAGTTATTAAACAACCTATATCCAACGGCAATTGAAATCCAGCTTTAGTAAGATTTCGGATGAATTTTATCCTCTACATCCATCATATTACCCGAACATTGCACCATCAGATTACCATTTATTCCGATATTTACAAAACTCTTTAAATAGTAAAACATTTGCTAATGATGTACTGAAATCACACTTGCATCAGTTTCTTGTCAACAAGGACCAGAAGTTTCACGAGCACGGAATTATGAAGCTATCAAAAATATAGTAGAAGATCATCGAACAAAATGGAAAATATTTGATTGATTAAATTTCAATACTTGAATTAAAAATTGGTTTTATTCCACCTTGTAACATGTATTGTATAAGTTTCGAGAAGAAGCTTCTAGAAGCTTCTCGAAAGTAGCTTGTAGAAGATATTCTATATAAAATATAAAGTCGATAAGTCGGTAAGGTAGAGCGCGACATCGAAATTATAACAAATTTTTTTTCGACTCGCCAAAAATCCTTCTGGCAATCGTCATTTTAGTTAAGAAAGAACCTATTTCCAAAATTTCATCGAATTCTGAGAATGGACGTAAACGGAAACACTTCCAATTGAACCAGCTTCTTCTCGCGCATGCACGGTCAAACAGTAGCGTATCTACTATGACGCAGCAGAGCTGCCAGGGCCCCGACGGCCTGTGGCAGTTATATTGGCGGGAATGTACCGGTATTATTATTCTCACGATTTTAAAATAATATTTTATTCGATTTATCATTTCAATGTTTCACATGTATATACTAATAATTGTTTTAAAGTCTGCGGGGTGCTCAAGCTACCCGATTTCATCGAAAAGGTTACGTTACTGAGGCTGAAATTGCCGCGCACGCGCGGAGAAAAGACAATCGGAACACTGCCTCTCTGCTTTCAGTCCATTTCAGACGGGGGTGGCTCGATTAGACACAGTACGATTGGAAACTTAGCTATTGGACACATACCTTTTAGAAACAGCATCATTGGACACAAGTACGATTGAACACATCTCTATTGGGCACAAGTACGATTGGACACATCTCTATTGGACACAAATAGAATTGCGCACAGTACTTTTGGACACAAATGTACCGAGACCAAATGAAATGAATGGTTTTTGGAGTGTGTCATAAATTTTTGGTTATGTTTTTACTCGAAATATATTTTCGATCATTTCTATTAAAATGTAAAGACGATAGAAGTGTACATTAATTAAATGTAAATATAATACGTGCAACGGAATGTGTAGATTATTTAAGGTTAGGATAGGGTTAGGATAATCTTAATCGACTCAGTAGTTGGCTATCGTGAATCTCTCATTTCCGAAGACGAAATTTCGGTTGTTTCCGTTTACGTCTATTCTCAGAATTCGATGAAATTTCAGAGATAGGTTCTTATTTTACTAAAATGACGATTGCCAGAAGGATTTTTAGCGACTCACAAAACATCTTTATCATTTCAATGTCGCTCTCTACCTTGCCGACTTACCGACTTTCTACTTTATGTCCGTGCTGTCACCGACGAGAAACAGTATCTCGTCGGTGGTGCTGTGCTCAGTGCGTGGATCCGGGCACCGACGAGATACTGTTAAAAACTGCCAGCCTTACGGGACTACGTGTCCCGCGAAAATGTCGGTATTTTGTTACGCCCTCTGGGATTTATTCTGGCTCCAGCCAGAAAAACAAAAAGCCTCTGACAACATTTCGTTAGTGCAGAAGACCACCGAAGATATTATTATTAAATATTGCATTCTCCTCCATATTTTAGACAATGGTTTGGCACTATTTTGATACTATTCTCGTCGGTGGAGTAACTTTTAGTGATGTGGTCTTTCAGGTCACTGTAATTTTCACCGTTACCACCCCGCCCATTGCGCCCATTTATCGGACCGCGGAATAGCACAGGGGCTGGCAGTCTTTAACAGTATCTCGTCTTTGATCCGGGGCACCAATTCGCACGCGATGGCCACCAGATGGCGCAAAAACAGTGCCGTGTCTAGAATAAGGTAGCAGAGCGGCTAGAGCCCTGAGGCCGTTATATTGGCGGGAATGTGTAGGGTATACCGGTCAGTTAGTCAGTACCGGTGCAGTATTATTTATAATATATTGTAATTTTTGTTTTGTGAATACTGGTAAGGTTTTTGGCAGTTTTCCTTATCCTAGCAACAAATGTTGGTATTCTTTAGTTGTTTCTGCCAAATAAAATATTTTGTTGTTTTAGTATGTATTTCGTTATTATCCTTATTATCTATTCCTTATTATCCTCAAAATAAAGAATAAGTTTGAATTATAATAAATTTCAATATTTCATATGTATATACTAATAATTTTGTAAAATTCTGCGGGGTACTTAAGGTACCCCATTTTTCTGTTACTGAAGCTGAAGACGCCGCCATCTGGTGGGCATCGCGTGCGAATTGGTGCCCCGGATCCACGCACTGGCTGTGCTCGATAATTCTGCATGACAGCAGATACAATGCAAAGATTATGTGATCCGAATGAGTGTGGTTAGATCGTAGTGGGGGCGGAGAGCGACCACACATACGAAAATCCAGGATTAGTCTTTGAAAATTGAAAATTGTTTTTCGAGCCGCCAAATATCCTTCTGGCAATCGTCATTTTAGTAAAACAAGAACCTATTTTAAAAATTTCATCGGATTTTGAGAATGGACGTAAATGGAAACTTCGCCGAAATTTCGAATAATGTACTGAATTATCTATTAATTTAAATTGGTCTCAGTACATTTGTGTCCAAAAGTACTGTGCGCAATTATATTTGTGTCCAATAGAGATATGTCCAATCGTACTTATGCCCAATAGAGATGTGTCCAATCGTACTCGTGTCCAATGATGTTGTTTCTAAAAGATATGTGTCCAATAGCTAAGTTTCCAATCGTACTGTGTCTAATCGAAGGCCTCTCATTTCAGACGTAGTATATACATATAGGTTCAAGGTTCAAGGTTCCTTTATTTTAAGTGATAGGAGTATTACACACCTTTTACACTGTATTCCATATTTGTTTCATCCTTGTACTTTCGTTACTTTTCTCTAACAAAAATGAAAATAAACGTAACAAAAAAAAAAAAAAAAAAAAATTAAAAATTAAAAATTAAAAACTAAAATAAAATTAACATTAAAATAATTTTTTTCTTCTTATTATCTATATAAGTTCCTTCTCCTTATATCTATTTTCCGTTTATCTCTGAATGTACTGTACCGTTTTTTTTTCTTTATTCTATTTCCCCCCTTTAATTTTCCTTTTCTTTTTTCCCTCATTTTTACTACTATTCCCTTCACTTCTCCTCAAGTTGGCTTAGTACTCGAGAAGGAGAGGGAACTCTTCTCTTGCTTATCTTATTTTACTTAATTCTACTTCCCCATCTCCGATCAGGGTTTTTTATCTATACTATTTAAAAATTCTTTGATGGCTGTAATTGAGTTGCTCTTACTTTGAGCTAGGATGCTAAAAGCATCCTCACCATATTTTCTAAATCTTTGTTTATCTTTTTTCTTAGCGTATCTCTCTCTCTATTATATAAACTACATTCAAAGAGGACGTGATTTATCTCCTCCTCCCCGAGTCCGCAGTCACAATCTGGGGTATTAATTATGTTTTTTCTATGTAATGAGGCTTTTAAATTATAATGGTTAGATCTTAAACGGTTCATCATTGTTATAGTTTCCCTGCTTCTATTCTTTAGATTGATGAACCACGGTCTGTCCTTCACTTTTTTTTTATGGGCCCAGATCAGGTCAAAATATATGGTTCCTTTTTCCCTGCCTATTTCTTCTATCTCCGCCTCCCATTGATTTCTAATCTCGTTCTTCCAATCGTTGGTAAGATCTGAAACAGGAATTCTTATCTCTTTATCATGTAACTTACCCGTATTTTCTTTTGCTAGTATATCCGCTTCTTCGTTTCCTGTTATGCCTATATGAGCCGGTATCCATCCAATAACTATTTTTTTAAATTCCTCTTTCTTTAATACCGTTATAATTTCTACTATCCACGGATTGTTAGTTCTGCTGTTGTACTTGTGGTTCTTTGATGCCTCTATAGCTGAAACTGTGGACAAAGAATCTGTTAATATTAGTATTTGAAGATTATTCTTCATCTCTTTCTCTATACTGTTGTGTTCCTGTTCCAATGCCTTGTATATGGCTATTGCTTCTGTACTGTATACGGAGAGTCTCCTGTCTACCGCTATACCTCTTTTTGACTTTTCGTTATTTAGATTCCTAATTATCCCTATTCCATTCGACATTGATTCCTTTTTTTTTGAGCCGTCCGTGAATATTGTTATTGTGCTTTCCTTATTTAGGTCGTATTTTTCGTAGAATGCTTCTTCTACTCTGGTGATTGGGATTCCTCCAAGTGCTATATCTCCTCCGATTTCTAGATCTGTTATCCATCTTTCCCCATTTCCTTCTTGTTTTAATTTTTGTATCCATCTTTCTTTTTCTAATTTAATCCAGTTGGTTTTTTTTATTTCTTGTTCTTTCTCGGCTATTTTTTCAAAAATTTCCTCTGTTTTGGTAGGGATAGTTGCCTTAACTCTTAAGTCTCTCCTATAAATGTGTTTAGTTCCTTTAGTTCTCAGTGCTGTGTTCCATACAAGGTTATCTTGGCTTTTTCTTTCAGCCATTTTCATCCAGTATCTCGTAGCCAGGTAATCCGCTCTAAATTTTAGTCCCCATATTCCTGACTCAGCGTTGAGAATGTTAATAGGGGTTGTTCTTCTATGTCCCATTGCCAATCTAATGGCTTGTGATTCCTGTTTTCTCAAGCTTTCTAATTCTTTATCTTTTTTTGTTATATCTGTTCCTTTTAAGTATATTTGTGCTCCATACTCCGTAATTGAAGCTATCATGGATCTATAGATTTTAATTGCCCATACTGGGTCTATTCCTCTATCTCCTTTGCAGAGATACCTCATTACCGCTGTTCTTTTTTTGACTCTTGTGATTAGTTCTTGCATATGCTCATTGAATAATAGTCTACTGTCAAATTCAATTCCCAAAAATCTTGCTGTTCGGGATGAGTTTATTGTTATTACTTGATTAGTTTCTATTAGTTTAACGTTTATTTCAGTATGTGGTTCCATATATCTATTGAATTTTATTATTTTCGTTTTTTCTAAATTCAAGTGTAGTTTTCTTTCTTGTAGAAATTTTAGTGTTTTCTGAATAGCTTGTTGAGTAGTTTCTCTTAACCTTTCACTATCGATGTTTTTTGATATAATCGCAATATCGTCAGCATATTGCAATATTGTGATATTTTCATTTTCATTTTCATTTTCAATACTTTTGGGCAGTCCTGTCATGTATATGTTGAATAGAGCAGGGCTTAATATACTTCCTTGGGGTACACCTTTCTTCCAAGGGATCTCCATTTCCTCCCTATACTTTCTTTTGACGATGACTGTTCTGTTTTGTAACCAATTCTTTATCCACCTGACCATGTTCTTTGGGCAGTCATTTTTGTTAAGGATTTCTATCAACTTTTGTATATCAACATTGTCGTAGGCTCCTTGAACATCAAGGAATGTTGCCATCGTCGGTATGTTCAATCTTAATCCTTCTTTTGCTTGCATAAGTAAGATGTTTAAGTTATCTATTGTGGATCTATTTCTTCTGAAGCCGGTTTGGTTTTCGTCTATTATTTCCTCTTCCTCCATCCATATATTCATTCTGTTATTGATAATCCTTTCCAGTATTTTACCAGGGCAGGCCGTTAGTGTTATTGGTCTAACGGCATTTTTTCCTGGCTTGTCTATTAGACATATAATTCCTTTCTTCCATTCTTCTATAATTCTCCCTTCTTCCCAGCTTTTTTGGATGATCTTTCCTAAGATATGAATCATATACTCTGGTAGATTTCCTATGAGAACATAATCTATTCCGTCTATGCCCGGGGCTGACTTTTTCTTTTTATTTGTATTTATCGCCCATTCTATTTCAGCCATAGTTATAGGGCTATCCCATACTGAGTCTCCCATTCTATTTGTTTCATGTTGATCTTGGTTTACTGGAGATTGAATTACTATGTAGTCCTCATTTCTGTCTATTATTTTCTGTATTTCTTTATCTTCTCTTTCATTTCTTTTGTCTTTTTCCGAATTTGTTCTCTCAGTGGTAAAAGCTTTTGTTAGTCTTTTTATTGTACTCCATATTTTAGTAATGTTGTTTTCGTTTCCTAATTCTATGGTCAGTTCGTTCCATGCTTTGAATTTTTTATCTTTGATCATCTTTTTCCAACTTTTCATTTTATGGTCTAAAATGATCCAATCTTCTATGTTACCCGTTTCCCTAACTTTTTTTGTGAGGTCCTTGACTTCCTGATGGGTGTCTTTACATTCCTGATCCCACCATCTCGGTCTTATAGGTTGTTTCTTTCTTTGATTGGTTTTCTTTTTATTATTATTCCGATGTGATAAATTGTTATTATTCGTTTTGTTGTCGTCTTTATTACTGCTCTTGTTTACTATCTTTTTTGTTTCTTCGTTTAGAATGTTTGTTGACTCCCTTATATTATTTTTCCAAATTTCGTACCATTTTTCCATCTCTTCTGTTTCTTCTATATCTTTTTCTGTTTCTGATCTTCTACCTGACATGATCTGTCTCCATCTCTTCCAGTTGATTGTTTTGGTATTTATTCTATTGTTTAGGTGACTGTTCTCTGTATTTTTTTTTGCACAATCTATATAAGAATTCTTTAGTCTGATGTTAGCATTAATAATTTGATGGTCTGAGCCCATAGTGTCATAGGACTCTATTATTTCTATGTTATCAATATGGTACGTGCTTCCTATAATTAAATCTAGGTTAGATCTGTTTTGATTAATTGGACCTGCAATTCTCGACATGGACATGTCATTGATTACTATTAATTCCAATTCTTCTAGGGCTTCTTCTAAAGCTTTTCCTTCTTTGTTATAGGACTCACAGTTCCATAGGGTGGATTTTGCGTTAAGATCTCCTATCAAGATGTTTTCTGTTCCTATATTCAATTCTTTTAGAAGTTTGATCCACTGAATTTTGTTTAGTTGTTTCCTCTGGTGTCTATATATGAGATGTATTCCAATCATTTTTTTTTTATCATGTCCTAGAATATCAATGCTAATTAGTTCGTGGCTATCTTCTATATATATTTCTCTATTTTTAATAATTTGGATGTGGTCTTTTACCAAGAATACCATTCCTCTACCCGCAGTTTTTTTTGGGTTCATGGATCTTTCGTTACCGTAGATGTTGATACCATTACTTCTTATATTATTATAGTTATCTGTCCATGTTTCAGTTATCGCGAGTATGTCATACTCTTCCATTGCATTTTTTATTTCCATAATTTTGTTCGATATACTTCTAGCGTTCCATAGTCCTAGTCTTAGTTTTTCCTGCTCTGATAATCCTAATTGACTTTTTTGGTTGTGCATTTTTGTTTGTTTATTTATCAATGTCTTGTGTTACCCTGGATGTAGTTGGTACGTACCTTTCCGTGCTAGTATTTTTATTTTCAATTGGAAAATGATTATTGTCTTTTTTATTATGTAGGTCCTCTTTGGTTTTTCTTGTTCGTTCTGTAGTTGATTGATTTACTAGATTTTTTTTATCTTCTAGACTGTTATCTTTTTGTTTTTTACCGGTTTCTTCGACTTCTTGTTTAATCGTTTTTTTCATTGAATGCTGTCTGATTTGTTTCATTAGTTGGATGTCTCCATCTCTTTCTTCTTTAGTTTCCTTATCCCAGTACTTGTATTTTTGCACCTTTTGTTCTTCTTCTTCTCTCGTGTGAAGCCTGTTTGTTTCTTTTTTGAAAGGAAGTGTTATTTCTTTTTTTGTTGTATATCCCTTCTTTTCCCTGCTATCATTTCTTTCCGAAGCTATTGTCATCAATTCCCCTGCTTTTTCTTTGACCTCACTCCATCCTGAGGTGGATGGTCTTCCATATTCATGATCTAGAAGGCTTAAATCTTTTGCCTGATCTTTTCTATTGGTCCCTGGATTTTTTGTGTGGTATGTTTTGGTGTAACTTGTTATTTTAGGTATTATATTATCTCTTTTGTATGTTTCTTCTGGTTTCTTTGTCCATTCTTTGTTTTCCATATTCCTCATTCTGTTCCCTTCTCTGTTTAATTCTCTCACATTATTATTGTTTCCTTCTCCATTTTTATAGTCATTGGTTTTTTGTAGTATTCTGGCTAATTTATCTGTAATATTGTGTTCCTTGGCCATGGCTAGGATTTCTTCTATCATTGACTCCTCCATATCTTTCCTTCTACCCATTAATTTTGTCTCTGTTTCTTGTTTCCGACTTTCTCTCATTTTAATCTCTTCCTGTCTGTTTCCTGTCTGTGGGATTCGTTCTTTCCCTATTCTCTTCTCTCTTTCTTCTTCTCGGTTTACTGCCTCTATGCTTTTTTTAATATCTTTTTCTGTTATCTTTGCTCCTTGCCATGTCTCCTTTTTATTCTTTTCCCATGGGTTATATTTTTTGTTAAATGGAATTGCCTTATTTTCCCATTTCTCTACGTTGATGACTCTCTTTTTGTATCCTCCCAGTTTCGGGTATACCTCCGAGTCCAGGTGAATATTATCGTCCTCATCATCCGTTGAGTCATTGTTTTTATTATTGATATTACTTCTTACACTTAGTCCTAGTTCATTTTTTGCTATATTCCGCGACTCAACGAACGATTTATTTTTGTATGCTGCTATTTTGTTCGTTAGGCTTTCCATTTGATAATTTATGCATACCCTGTCAGTTGATGCATGTTTTCCACCACAGTTGATGCAGTTAGGTGTTCTATTACATTCTCCATGGTATTCCTGACTACATACGAAGCATAGATTTCTTTCTGCTCTACAGTGGGCCTTCCGATGACCATATCTTAGACATTTATAACAGAATTTCACGTTTTTGATGTAGGGATAAATATTGAGCCCAAACAGTCCATTATATATTATTAATTTTGTAGGGAGTGAGTCTCCCTCAAATTTTATTAGTAGATTATTAGTTTTCTGCCACTCATACCTTTCTTTTGTTTTAACTCTTTTAGTGAGCCATTCTAATGTGAAACTCCCCTGTCCTGGCATTACATCTTCGAGTAGTTCACTGATGGACCAGTCCCATCCTCTTATTACCCCCCAACGTTCTTTAGTTCTCGCTGGGATTGATATTTTTAACTTATCTGTTTCTTTTTCTTTTATGCTATTATATAGGTACATACCTTCATCCGGATTTTTCGGAGTAACTTCAGCCATTCTGAAGTTTATCATACGGATCGCTTGTATTTTTTGGTGTAATCCTTTGAGAGACTGGAATATTTTTAAATGGTTATGTTTCTTTTTTTTGGAATTTGTTTGCCTATTAATTCCACTTGAATATAAGGGATTCTATTACTTTTCCTTGCTTTGTCCTTGTACTCCCACACTTCAGTTTCATTCTTATTTTCTGTCATTTGATTTATGCTTTTCTCTTTTTCTTCCTTCTTTTCCTCTTGTGTTATTTTTTCCTCTAGTCCTTCATTTTTTTTATTCGATATCTTTATGTCATAATTAGTCGATTTTATCTGTATAATCTTTACTTTGTTCTCTTCATTTTTTATTTTATATAAATTACTCGTATTCGTTGTGTTCTTTCTTTCCATGTCTACCTCTACTACTGTCTCAGCATCTGATGAGTCTTCGTCTTCTGATTGTTCTCTGGTGATCTTATTTACTACCGTTTCGTTTTCTTTCAGTCGGGATTTTTTCCCTTCTATACTACTTTCTTCTTGTTTCCTCTTGTTTTTATTTTCTCTATACTGAGTTTGTGTCGTTGGTTGGACAGCATTCATGCTTTCAACTGGCCGGTTCACCAGAGCGACTCCACCTGGTCTGAGTACATCCCAGCAGGTGTCGCCCTGGGCGGTCTTTACCTCCATTTTAGCCGAGTTCAGTTCTTCCATATTTTTTTATACTTCATGGTAGGAACTAGGGACTCCCCCTAACCTCCCTTAATATCCGCTTCTATTCCGCCTTGTATTTTTCTCTTGCTTTCCTTTTTCTTTTTCAATTAATGTACACCCACTCGTCTTTTATCCGATATTCCTTCGTCACACACCCGTCCTCCCGGGTTCCACAGCTTGCAGCTCTTACTTTACTTCGAGATCATACAAAAATCCGCGTGCTCTCCCCCATCAGATTAATGTCCTGTTTTTATATACATATATATGGGGGTGGCTCGATTAGACACAGTACGATTGGAAACTTAGCTATTGGACACATATCTTTTAGAAACAACATCATTGGACACATGAAGGATTGGACACATCTCTATTGGACACAAATAGAATTGCGTACAGTACTTTTGGACACAAATGTACCGAGACCAAATGAAATGAATGGCTTTTGGAGTGTGACAAATTTTTGGTTATGTTTTTACTCGAAATATATTTTCGATCATTTCTATTAAAATGTAAAGACGATAGAAGTGTACATTAATTAAATGTAAATGTAATACTTGCAACGGAATGTGTAGATTATTTAAGGTTAGCATAGGGTTAGGATAATCTTAATCGATTTAGTAGTTGGCTATCGTCACCGACGAGAGACTGTTAGAAGACATCCAGCCTTACGAGAGTTCGTGTCACTCGAATATTTCGGTGTCCTCTTACGCCCTCTAGGATATATTCTGACTGAATTGAGAAACAGAAAGAAACATGTTGTCAGTGACAAAGCAAATGTCACGGAACCATATATGTAGATTATCATGAATTATTACATTCTGCACCGAACGTATTTCAAGATATTTCAGACGATGTTTTAGCGTTGGTTTTTAAGATTTACAATCGTCTAAGGAAAACTCAAGAACAAAAGTTTTCTAGAAATATTAAGAAAGTATTGAAGCATAATTTAACAATTCCGACTTTAAATATTATATGAGATACCTAAAAAAAAACAACTAGAATCAATAAAGGCTATAGCAGGATAAGCATGAGCCAGCGGCCCCCGCTCCGATTTTCCTGATTTCTGTCTTAAAACATAGTTTTATGTCTAAAAAACCATTGTGAAAAATTTCAAATGTCTACCCCCATCGATAAGGGTGATCTTGGGGTAAATTCCCCCGCACTTAAATGCAATTTGCTACAAAACGAGAAAAGATATCGACATGGGATAAACGGCAAACAAAAGATATAGATATACTCTACATTCCAGATTTTTTCCAAAATTTTTTGCGAATTATTTATAGTTGAAAATAATAATTTAATTTTTTAGGAATTTTTTAAAGTATCTTCCCCTAGGTTGACACCTACCAAAAAATTATAAAATATTGCTATGATACTTACCTACTTTGTAAAAAAATCTCAGAAGTGTCCATTTGGTGGAACAGTGTCAAGAAAAATAAAGTATGCCGGCAAACGCTTGGTCTGATCAGTATCGGCACAGCGACCGAATCCCCTTGCGGTGGCTAGTGATGGGAGCGAACGGGAAGTCGGCGCGTGTACGGAAAAGCTGATACATGTAAAAATGCGACTAAATCGTCTAATATATAATAATATTTTAATAATATTTTCAATATTTTATAATAATATTGAAGTGCAAACAATAAAAAACAACAAACAACAAAATTGGAAACATGTAAAACATTTGAATCTATATAATAATTACAAATTAGTAATTATGTTTGTTTTATAGAACATTGAAGTGCAAACAGTAAAAGTCGTTTAGTTTATAAATGCATATAAAAAAAAGAAAAAAACAAGAAAAGAAAGTTGAATTGAGAAGGATTCGAACTCGTGCCCTTCGTACCATCGAGCAGAACCTCTAACACCGTGACCATACAACATATTTGTGAGGAGCTTCTTCTTTCTGTTACTTGACATCAACGAACTAGCTTTACACGCATTTTTCTTCTTCAATGTAAGCTATTTCCTAAAATATAATTGTTAAGATTTCCAACTGTAATCATATATTAGAACATTTAGTCGCATTTTTACATGTATCAGCTTTTCCGAACACGCGCCGACTTCCCGTTCGCTCCCATAACTAGCCACCGCAAGGGGATTCGGTCGCTGCGCCGATACTGATCAGACCAAGCGTTTGCCGGCATACTTTATTTTTCTTGACACTGTTCCACCAAATGGACACTTCTGAGATTTTTTTACAAAGTAGGTAAGTATCATAGCAATATTTTATAATTTTTTGGTAGGTGTCAACCTAGGGGAAGATACTTTAAAAAATTCCTAAAAAATTAAATTATTATTTTCAACTATAAATAATTCGCAAAAAATTTTGGAAAAAATCTGGAATGTAGAGTATATCTATATCTTTTGTTTGCCGTTTATCCCATGTCAATATCTTTTCTCGTTTTGTAGCAAATTGCATTTAAGTGGGGGGGAATTTACCCCAAGATCACCCTTATCGATGGGGGTAGACATTTGAAATTTTTCACAATGTTTTTTTAGACATAAATCTATGTTTTAAGACAGAAATCAGGAAAATCGGAGCTGGGGCCGCTGGCCCATGCTTATCGTGCTATACCCTTTATCATAGTATTATATTGAATAAATTAATGCGAATGTTTATGCTTTAGAAGTTATTCTATATCTCGAAATCTATTGCCTATTTTTACAAAAAAATTATATGGAAAGATGGTCAAGAGAGTGGTTGTGGACATCATTGGCGAAAGGAATTGTTATAAACATTGAACAGACAGAAATAACAAATTTATCAATAATTATTAACTCGGCGATCGAAGTCGGTCGATAATAGACGGAGTGGGGAGGGAGGACTCGCGGAGCCGCTCACTGCCGCTCAGTCAGTCGGATCGGCTGAGTCGACAGGAGCGGACGTGTTTCGTGAGCAGAGTTGCTGTAGTAAGTTTTAAATTAAATATTCTTGAATGCTTGCTTTGTCCACTCTTGGTACACCTTCAATTGTTCACTCAATTATTATTTCATCTGTTCTAATTGGACTTTCCATCGAAGAAGAAACTTTCACTCTTCAATGTTCCAAAAATTAATATTTCTGATTTGGATTTCTATTAATTTCGCTTTCGTGTAATTTTTGTTGCGATACGTGCTTGAATGAAGAAATTTATCGAATCACTTTCCGTGCAAGTGACATCATAACTTCAATAATTATAAAATTGAAAATGTAAGACCGGTTCAGTGTTGACATCATTCACGGATGGTTGTTTGTGAGTGAGTAAGGATGTTCTCCTGCCCTCACCTATCAGCATCAAATATTATTTCCAATATTCTAATTGAAATAACCATCGAAATAGAATCTTTCGGACCTCGGCGTTCTGAAAATATTTTGATTCAAAATAATTTCAAGGATGGGGCCGCGAGGATGTCGTTGCGTCCTCGTTTAACTAGATTCCAGTTGGGAAAGTGCTCTTTCCCTGCTTCTATTGTTCAGATTCGCACTTGCATATCTAATTTCTGGATATGGTTTGATATTGATATTCCTCCGATCGTAGGTCCCTCAGGGGCTCACTCACGGATGGGGCCGTGAGTGAGTACGGGGACTAGCGTCCCCGGGGCTACCCGAATCGCCTATAGGTCATGTTGCACGTATGTTCGGGGTTAGTTTGGTTCTCTTGAACTGATCTTAGGTTTGCTCCCGTGAGCGGGTGTTAGGTTTGCATTCGAGTGCAGGGTTACTTTGTCTCTCATGGACTTGTTAGATTCACACTCGCGTGCGGGGTTGGTTTGGTTCATGTAAATCGGTCTTAGGTTTGTTCTCTTGAGCGGGTTTAGGTTTGCACTCGTGTGCGGGATTATGTTTTCTGTTTAATTATTATTAGTCTGTTTCAGATAGAATACACCAAGAAGAGGACACATCACGAAGACTGAAGAACAGAAGACTGCGGCGTATAGTTAAGTTGCGTTAGTCACTAAGTTATTAAGATGTTGCATCGTCTTTGTGAATACGTCGAGTAATTATCGCCTTAACTTTATTTTGTTCGTTTTAGTTTTGACTACGACATAGTCTTCTACTATGTCGGATGCTTTGCTCGTAAGTAGTATGTACCAGATTCATTGGTACGGGAGTTCGCGATAAATTGTTTTAATGGGGGGGGGGTCGAGACGCGTTGTTTCGCTCTTTACCACGCTCCCGTAAAAATTTTCCATCCATGTCCGTCTCTGGCGGCAGGTGGTTGGAGTTGTTGGCATTGTAGTCGAACTCCTCTCGACCATCGCGTTACCCAAGTTTTTCTCTTTGAAAGAATCAGAGCCTTCTGCCTGATTCGCCTTTGGTCCCCGTGGATCGGAGACCTCTTCTCCGATTCACACCTCTAGCTCCGCGATAATTACTCGACGTATGTACCTGCGTAATTTTGTATAAGTTTCGTCGTTGTAAGAAAGGGAGCCAGAAGGAATATCGCATTCGTTCTGACTCCCTTTCTGGGTCTCTCGTGCAGCAACCTCCTCGTGGTGAGACCTGGGCAATCGGCATTATCCTCTATTCGTAAGAACTTTCAGTATCTTACGAATAAGGGATAATGTCGAGCTAATGGCTGCACATTTACAATTTGTGGATAATTTTTTATATTTGACATTATCTTCAGTTAGGTTGCATTCCGCCATCGGTACCTCGATGCTTCGTTTACTCTTGGCCCATCTTCAGTTTGTCACTTCCAAGTACTTGTTCAATCGGCGAACATGACAATTAATAGTTCTGATTTTCCAAGTGTTCACATCGGAACTTTTACAAGTTGCTCTTCGAGAAGTTTGCACATCTTGTTAGAAATTGGTATTCCTCCGATCGGAAGTCCCTCAGGGGCTCACTCACGGATTGGACCGTGAGTGAGTACGGGGACTGGCGTCCCTGGGGCTACCCGAATCGCCTATAGGTCAAGTCGCACTCGTGTCCGGGGTGAGTTTGGTTCTCTTGAACTGATCGTAGGTTTGCTCCTGTGAGTGGGTGTTAGGTTTGCACTTGTGAGCTGGGTTACATTGGCTCTCGTGAGATGGTTAGATTCGCACTTGTGTGCGGGGTTAGTTTCTTTCTTGTAAATAGGTCTTCGGTTTGCACTCGTCTTCTGAATTTTGGTTTGTTGTAGTCATTTTTGTGGTATTCGCACTCGTTTGCGAAGTTGCTTTGGCTCTCGTGATGAGCTGGTTTAAGATTTGCTGTCTTGAGCGCGAATTACGTTTGCACTCGTGTGCAGGATTATGTTTTGTGTCTAACTGTTATTAGTTTGTTTCAGCTAGAATACACCAAGAAGAGAACACATAAAGAAGAGGACACATCAAGAAGAGGACACACAAAGAAGAGGACGCACAAGGAAGAGGACATACAAACAAGACTGTATTGGATTTTTAAGTTAGTTTTAATTTAATCGTGAGTTGGTTAAATTCGCACTCGTGTGCGGAATTATGTTTTGTGTCTAATCATTATTAGTCTGTTTCAGCTAGAACACATCAAGAAGAACCCACAACAAGAAGAGCACACACCACGAAGACTGAAGACCAGAAAGACTGCGGCGTATAATTAAGTTGCGTTAGTCATTAAGTTTTTAAGATGTTGTATCGTCGTTGTAAATACGTCGAGTAATTATCGCCTTAATTTCACTTTGCTCGTTTTTTAGTGTTTTACTCCGAAACGGTCTTCAACTGTGTCGGACGCTTTGCTCGTACGTAGTATGTGCCAGATTAATTGGTACGGGAGTTCGCGATAAATTGTTTTAATGGGGGGGTCGAGACGCGTTGTTTCGCTCTTTACCACGCTCCCGTAAAAATTTTCCATCCATGTCCGTCTCTGGCGGCAGGTGGTTGGAGTTGTTGGCATTGTAGTCGAACTCCTCTCGACCATCGCGTTACCCAAGTTTTTCTCGTTGAAAGAATCAGAGCCTTCTGCCTGATTCGCCTTTGGTCCCCGTGGATCGGAGACTTCTTCTCCGATTCACACCTTTTGCTCCGCGATAATTACTCGACGTACCTGCGTAGTTTAGTATAAGTTTCGTCGTTGTAAGAAAGGGAGCCAGAAGGAATATTGCATTTGTTCTGACTCCCTTTCCGGGTCTCTTGTGCAGCAACCTCCTCGTGGTGAGACCTGGGCAATCGGCATTATCCTCTATTCGTAAGAACTTCGACTTTCTTACGAATAAAGGATAATGTTGAGCTAATAGCTGCACGTTTACAATTTTCGATAACATTGTGTAATAGAATTTATTTTCAGGTTGCTCACAGCCGGCCAAGTGTACATCAATGCTTTCTTCGTTTACTCTTGGCCCACTTCTAATTCGTTATTTCGAAGTATTTGTTCTGTCAGTGATTATGACACTTTTTATTTCTTAAATTCCATGTTTTCACTTTGGATGTTTCATAAGTTTCCCTTCGAAAAGTTTGCTCATCTTTAAAATTGGTATTCCTCCGATCGTAGGTCCCTCAGGGGCTCACTCACGGATGGGGCCGTGAGTGAGTACGGGGACTAGCGTCCCCGGGGCTACCCGATTCGCCTATAGGTCAGGTCGTATTCGTGTCCGGTTTTCGTTTGATTCTCTTGAACTAATCTCAGGTTTGCTCCCGTGAGCGGGTGTTAGGTTTGGCTCTCGTGAGCTGGTTTTAGATTTGTTCTATTGGGCGGGAATTACGTTTGCACTCGTGTGCGGGATTAGGTTTTGTGTTTCATTACTATCAGTGTGTTTCAGATAGAATACACTAAGAAGAGGACACATCACGAAGACTGAAGAACAGAAGACTGCGGCGTATAATTAAGTTGCGTTAGTTACTAAGTTATTAAGATGTTGTGTCGTCGTTGTAAATACGTCGAGTAATTATCGCCTTAACTTCACTTTGCTCGTTTTTTAGTGTTTTACTCCGACATAGTCTTCAACTGTGTCGGACGCTTTGCTCGTAAGTAGTATGTGCCAAATTAATTGGTACGGGAGTTCGCGATAAATTGTTTTAATGGGGGGGTCGAGACGCGTTGTTTCGCTCTTTACCACGCTCCCGTAAAAATTTTCCACCCATGTCCGTCTCTGGCGGCAGGTGGTTGGAGTTGTTGGCATTGTAGTCGAACTCCTCTCGACCATCGCGTTACCCAAGATTTTCTCGTTGAAAGAATCAGAGCCTTCTGCCTGATTCGCCTTTGGTCCCCGTGGATCGGAGACCTCTTCTCCGATTCACACCTCTAGCTCCGCGATAATTACTCGACGTACCTATGTAGTTTAGTATATAAGTCCGTCGTTGTAAGAAAGGGAGCCAGAAGGAATATTGCATTCGTTCTGACTCCTTTTCCGGGTCTCTTGTGCTGCAACCTCCCCGTGGTGAGACCTGGGCAATCGACATTATCCTCTATTCGTAAGAACTTCTAGTATCTTACGAATAAAGGATAATGTCGAGCTAATAGCTGCACACTTTAAATTTTCGTTAATATTGCATACTAGAGTGTAAATTAATATCCACAATTATTTCAAACCTATTCCTTTCCATAACATTTTGCAATATCAGGTTGCCTTAGAACAAAATATATTATTCGAGCTTGTTCATTTGATGATTGTTACAATGCGAATAATATTGCTTCGAGCCTCAAGCTCCTATAATTCTATTACTTTCCCCAATGTCTATGTAATCATCGTGTGCTAATTGTGTTCCTCTCTGTTCCTAGCACTTCAGTACGCAGTAAGTTACACTCTCTGATGCAGAATTCGACGAGGATTACACTGATTGAAATAAAAATTGGCTGCCGCTGCCTGAGGAGAAACTACCTACATTCGTATTCCCATGGATATTCGTATCTTTATCTCCACAATGCTGCTAGACACCTTAATTTCACCTCGCCACAATACACATACATATAATATTGTAATCTTTTGATGAAAAATAAAGAATATTAGTTACAATACTTAATGTGTTCTTTCCTCCCTACTCTCTACATGAATACGCGATAGCAGAATTAGCTTAACATCTTCGAAAATTTAAAGTAAAGCAAAATTAACTAAATTCGTCAAAAATTGAGGTTTTCGGTGTTCTGGCTCGATGTTGAGTTGTACTTCTGAATTTCGTGCCATAACGACAAGCCAGGCGACTAAAAATTTTCGAAAATTCAGTAGAACAACTCAACGTCAAGTCAGACGGTCGAAAATTTCCAAAAATTTTTCGATTTCCTCGAAAATTGAACTTCGTATTAGGAGAATATGATATCGAAGGAGGTATCCGGAATTTCAGTAGTACAAGTCAACGTCAAGTCAGACGCTCGAAAATTTTCGAAAATTCAGTAGCACAACACAGCGTCAAGTCAGACGGTCGAAAATTTCCGTAAATTTTTCGATTTCCTCGAAAATTGAACTTCGTATTAGGAGAATGTGATATCGAAGGAGGTATCCGGAATTTCAGTAGTACAAGTCAACGTCAAGTCAGACGCTCGAAAATTTTCGAAAATTCAGTAGCACAACACAGCGTCAAGTCAGACGGTCGAAAATTTCCGTAAATTTTTCGATTTCCTCGAAAATTGAACTTCGTATTAGGAGAATATGATATCGAAGGAGGTATCCGGAATTTCAGTAGTACAAGTCAACGTCAAGTCAAACGCTCGAAAATTTTCGAAAATTCAGTAGAACAACTCAACGTCAAGTCAGACGGTCGAAAATTTCCGAAAATTTTTCGATTTCCTCGAAAATTGAACTTCGTATTAGGAGAATATGATATCGAAGGAGGTATCCGGAATTTCAGTAGTACAAGTCAACGTCAAGTCAGACGCTCGAAAATTTTCGAAAATTCAGTAATACAACTCAACGTCAAGTCAGACGGTCGAAAATTTCCGAAAATTTTTCGATTTCCTCGAAAATTGAACTTCGTATTAGGAGAATATGATATCGAAGGAGGTATCCGGAATTTCAGTAGTACAAGTCAACGTCGAGTCAAACGCCCGAAAATTTTCGAAAATTCAGTAGAACAACTCAACGTCAAGTCAGACGGTCGAAAATTTCCGAAAATTTTTCGATTTCCTCGAAAATTGAACTTCGTATTAGGAGAATATGATATCGAAGGAGGTATCCGGAATTTCAGTAGTACAAGTCAACGTCAAGTCAGACGCTCGAAAATTTTCGAAAATTCAGTACTACAACTCAACGTCAAGTCAGACGGTCGAAAATTTCCGAAAATTTTTCGATTTCCTCGAAAATTGAACTTCGTATTAGGAGAATATGATATCGAAGGAGGTATCCGGAATTTCAGTAGTACAAGTCAACGTCGAGTCAAACGCTCGAAAATTTTCGAAAATTCAGTAGAACAACTCAACGTCAAGTCAGACGGTCGAAAATTTCCGAAAATTTTTCGATTTCCTCGAAAATTGAACTTCGTATTAGGAGAATATGATATCGAAGGAGGTATCCGGAATTTCAGTAGTACAAGTCAACGTCATGTCAGACGCTCGAAAATTTTCGAAAATTCAGTAGTACAACTCAACGACAAGTCAGACGGTCGAAAATTTTCGAAAATTTTTCGATTTCCTCGAAAATTGAACTTCGTATTAGGAGAATATGATATCGAAGGAGGTATCCAGAATTTCAGTAGTATAAGTCAACGTCGAGTCAGACGCTCGAAAATTTTCGGAAATTCAGTAGTACAACTCAACGACAAGTCAGACGGTCGAAAATTTTCGAAAATTTTTCGATTTCCTCGAAAATTGAACTTCGTATTAGGAGAATATGATATCGAAGGAGGTGTCCGGAATTTCAGTGGTACAAGTCAACGTCAAGTTAGACGCTCGAAAATTTTCGAAAATTCTGTAGTACGACTCAACGACAAGTCAGACGGTCGAAAATTTCTGAAATTTTTTCGATTTCCTCGAAAATTGAACTTCGTATTAGGAGAATATGATATCGAAGGAGGTATCCGGAATTTCAGTAGTACAAGTCAACGTCAAGTCAAACGCTCGAAAATTTTCGAAAATTCAGTAGAACAACTCAACGACAAGTCAGACGGTCGAAAATTTCCGAAAATTTTTCGATTTCCTCGAAAATTGAACTTCGTATTAGGAGAATATGATATCGAAGGAGGTATCCGGAATTTCAGTAGTACAAGTCAACGTCAAGTCAGACGCTCGAAAATTTTCGAAAATTCAGTAATACAACTCAACGTCAAGTCAGACGGTCGAAAATTTCCGAAAATTTTTCGATTTCCTCGAAAATTGAACTTCATATTAGGAGAATATGATATCGAAGGAGGTATCCGGAATTTCAGTAGTACAAGTCAACGTCAAGTCAGACGCTCGAAAATTTTCGAAAATTCAGTAATACAACTCAACGTCAAGTCAGACGGTCGAAAATTTCCGAAAATTTTTCGATTTCCTCGAAAATTGAACTTCGTATTAGGAGAATATGATATCGAAGGAGGTATCCGGAATTTCAGTAGTACAAGTCAACGTCAAGTCAGACGCTCCGAAATTTTCAAAAATTTTTCGATTTCCTCGAAAATTGAACTTCGTATTAGGAGAATATGATATCGAAGGAGGTATCCGGAATTTCAGTAGTACAAGTCAACGTCAAGTCAGACGCTCGAAAATTTTCGAAAATTCAGTAGCACAACACAGCGTCAAGTCAGACGGTCGAAAATTTCCGTAAATTTTTCGATTTCCTCGAAAATTGAACTTCGTATTAGGAGAATATGATATCGAAGGAGGTATCCGGAATTTCAGTAGTACAAGTCAACGTCAAGTCAAACGCTCGAAAATTTTCGAAAATTCAGTAGAACAACTCAACGACAAGTCAGACGGTCGAAAATTTCCGAAAATTTTTCGATTTCCTCGAAAATTGAACTTCGTATTAGGAGAATATGATATCGAAGGAGGTATCCGGAATTTCAGTAGTACAAGTCAACGTCAAGTCAGACGCTCGAAAATTTTCGAAAATTCAGTAGCACAACACAGCGTCAAGTCAGACGGTCGAAAATTTCCGTAAATTTTTCGATTTCCTCGAAAATTGAACTTCGTATTAGGAGAATATGATATCGAAGGAGGTATCCGGAATTTCAGTAGTACAAGTCAACGTCGAGTCAAACGCTCGAAAATTTTCGAAAATTCAGTAGAACAACTCAACGACAAGTCAGACGGTCGAAAATTTCCGAAAATTTTTCGATTTCCTCGAAAATTGAACTTCGTATTAGGAGAATATGATATCGAAGGAGGTATCCGGAATTTCAGTAGTACAAGTCAACGTCGAGTCAAACGCTCGAAAATTTTCGAAAATTCAGTAGAACAACTCAACGTCAAGTCAGACGGTCGAAAATTTCCGAAAATTTTTCGATTTCCTCGAAAATTGAACTTCGTATTAGGAGAATATGATATCGAAGGAGGTATCCGGAATTTCAGTAGTACAAGTCAACGTCAAGTCAGACGCTCCGAAATTTTCAAAAATTTTTCGATTTCCTCGAAAATTGAACTTCGTATTAGGAGAATATGATATCGAAGGAGGTATCCGGAATTTCAGTAGTACAAGTCAACGTCAAGTCAGACGCTCGAAAATTTTCGAAAATTCAGTAGCACAACACAGCGTCAAGTCAGACGGTCGAAAATTTCCGTAAATTTTTCGATTTCCTCGAAAATTGAACTTCGTATTAGGAGAATATGATATCGAAGGAGGTATCCGGAATTTCAGTAGTACAAGTCAACGTCGAGTCAAACGCTCGAAAATTTTCGAAAATTCAGTAGAACAACTCAACGACAAGTCAGACGGTCGAAAATTTCCGAAAATTTTTCGATTTCCTCGAAAATTGAACTTCGTATTAGGAGAATATGATATCGAAGGAGGTATCCGGAATTTCAGTAGTACAAGTCAACGTCGAGTCAAACGCTCGAAAATTTTCGAAAATTCAGTAGAACAACTCAACGTCAAGTCAGACGGTCGAAAATTTCCGAAAATTTTTCGATTTCCTCGAAAATTGAACTTCGTATTAGGAGAATATGATATCGAAGGAGGTATCCGGAATTTCAGTAGTACAAGTCAACGTCAAGTCAGACGCTCCGAAATTTTCAAAAATTTTTCGATTTCCTCGAAAATTGAACTTCGTATTAGGAGAATATGATATCGAAGGAGGTATCCGGAATTTCAGTAGTACAAGTCAACGTCAAGTCAGACGCTCGAAAATTTTCGAAAATTCAGTAGCACAACACAGCGTCAAGTCAGACGGTCGAAAATTTCCGTAAATTTTTCGATTTCCTCGAAAATTGAACTTCGTATTAGGAGAATATGATATCGAAGGAGGTATCCGGAATTTCAGTAGTACAAGTCAACGTCAAGTCAAACGCTCGAAAATTTTCGAAAATTCAGTAGAACAACTCAACGACAAGTCAGACGGTCGAAAATTTCCGAAAATTTTTCGATTTCCTCGAAAATTGAACTTCGTATTAGGAGAATATGATATCGAAGGAGGTATCCGGAATTTCAGTAGTACAAGTCAACGTCAAGTCAGACGCTCGAAAATTTTCGAAAATTCAGTAGCACAACACAGCGTCAAGTCAGACGGTCGAAAATTTTCAAAAATTTTTCGATTTCCTCGAAAATTGAACTTCGTATTAGGAGAATATGATATCGAAGGAGGTATCCGGAATTTCAGTAGTACAAGTCAACGTCAAGTCAGACGCTCGAAAATTTTCGAAAATTCAGTAGCACAACACAGCGTCAAGTCAGACGGTCGAAAATTTCCGTAAATTTTTCGATTTCCTCGAAAATTGAACTTCGTATTAGGAGAATATGATATCGAAGGAGGTATCCGGAATTTCAGTAGTACAAGTCAACGTCAAGTCAGACGCTCGAAAATTTTCGAAAATTCAGTAGCACAACACAGCGTCAAGTCAGACGGTCGAAAATTTCCGTAAATTTTTCGATTTCCTCGAAAATTGAACTTCGTATTAGGAGAATATGATATCGAAGGAGGTATCCGGAATTTCAGTAGTACAAGTCAACGTCAAGTCAAACGCTCGAAAATTTTCGAAAATTCAGTAGAACAACTCAACGACAAGTCAGACGGTCGAAAATTTCCGAAAATTTTTCGATTTCCTCGAAAATTGAACTTCGTATTAGGAGAATATGATATCGAAGGAGGTATCCGGAATTTCAGTAGTACAAGTCAACGTCAAGTCAGACGCTCGAAAATTTTCGAAAATTCAGTAGCACAACACAGCGTCAAGTCAGACGGTCGAAAATTTCCGTAAATTTTTCGATTTCCTCGAAAATTGAACTTTGTATTAGGAGAATATGATATCGAAGGAGGTATCCGGAATTTCAGTAGTACAAGTCAACGTCGAGTCAAACGCTCGAAAATTTTCGAAAATTCAGTAGAACAACTCAACGACAAGTCAGACGGTCGAAAATTTCCGAAAATTTTTCGATTTCCTCGAAAATTGAACTTCGTATTAGGAGAATATGATATCGAAGGAGGTATCCGGAATTTCAGTAGTACAAGTCAACGTCGAGTCAAACGCTCGAAAATTTTCGAAAATTCAGTAGAACAACTCAACGTCAAGTCAGACGGTCGAAAATTTCCGAAAATTTTTCGATTTCCTCGAAAATTGAACTTCGTATTAGGAGAATATGATATCGAAGGAGGTATCCGGAATTTCAGTAGTACAAGTCAACGTCAAGTCAGACGCTCGAAAATTTTCGAAAATTCAGTAATACAACTCAACGTCAAGTCAGACGGTCGAAAATTTCCGAAAATTTTTCGATTTCCTCGAAAATTGAACTTCGTATTAGGAGAATATGATATCGAAGGAGGTATCCGGAATTTCAGTAGTACAAGTCAACGTCAAGTCAAACGCTCGAAAATTTTCGAAAATTCAGTAGAACAACTCAACGACAAGTCAGACGGTCGAAAATTTCCGAAAATTTTTCGATTTCCTCGAAAATTGAACTTCGTATTAGGAGAATATGATATCGAAGGAGGTATCCGGAATTTCAGTAGTACAAGTCAACGTCAAGTCAGACGCTCGAAAATTTTCGAAAATTCAGTAGCACAACACAGCGTCAAGTCAGACGGTCGAAAATTTCCGTAAATTTTTCGATTTCCTCGAAAATTGAACTTCGTATTAGGAGAATATGATATCGAAGGAGGTATCCGGAATTTCAGTAGTACAAGTCAACGTCGAGTCAAACGCTCGAAAATTTTCGAAAATTCAGTAGAACAACTCAACGACAAGTCAGACGGTCGAAAATTTCCGAAAATTTTTCGATTTCCTCGAAAATTGAACTTCGTATTAGGAGAATATGATATCGAAGGAGGTATCCGGAATTTCAGTAGTACAAGTCAACGTCGAGTCAAACGCTCGAAAATTTTCGAAAATTCAGTAGAACAACTCAACGTCAAGTCAGACGGTCGAAAATTTCCGAAAATTTTTCGATTTCCTCGAAAATTGAACTTCGTATTAGGAGAATATGATATCGAAGGAGGTATCCGGAATTTCAGTAGTACAAGTCAACGTCGAGTCAAACGCTCGAAAATTTTCGAAAATTCAGTAGAACAACTCAACGACAAGTCAGACGGTCGAAAATTTCCGAAAATTTTTCGATTTCCTCGAAAATTGAACTTCGTATTAGGAGAATATGATATCGAAGGAGGTATCCGGAATTTCAGTAGTACAAGTCAACGTCAAGTCAGACGCTCCGAAATTTTCAAAAATTTTTCGATTTCCTCGAAAATTGAACTTCGTATTAGGAGAATATGATATCGAAGGAGGTATCCGGAATTTCAGTAGTACAAGTCAACGTCAAGTCAGACGCTCGAAAATTTTCGAAAATTCAGTAGCACAACACAGCGTCAAGTCAGACGGTCGAAAATTTCCGTAAATTTTTCGATTTCCTCGAAAATTGAACTTCGTATTAGGAGAATATGATATCGAAGGAGGTATCCGGAATTTCAGTAGTACAAGTCAACGTCAAGTCAGACGCTCGAAAATTTTCGAAAATTCAGTAGCACAACACAGCGTCAAGTCAGACGGTCGAAAATTTCCGTAAATTTTTCGATTTCCTCGAAAATTGAACTTCGTATTAGGAGAATATGATATCGAAGGAGGTATCCGGAATTTCAGTAGTACAAGTCAACGTCGAGTCAAACGCTCGAAAATTTTCGAAAATTCAGTAGAACAACTCAACGACAAGTCAGACGGTCGAAAATTTCCGAAAATTTTTCGATTTCCTCGAAAATTGAACTTCGTATTAGGAGAATATGATATCGAAGGAGGTATCCGGAATTTCAGTAGTACAAGTCAACGTCGAGTCAAACGCTCGAAAATTTTCGAAAATTCAGTAGAACAACTCAACGTCAAGTCAGACGGTCGAAAATTTCCGAAAATTTTTCGATTTCCTCGAAAATTGAACTTCGTATTAGGAGAATATGATATCGAAGGAGGTATCCGGAATTTCAGTAGTACAAGTCAACGTCAAGTCAGACGCTCCGAAATTTTCAAAAATTTTTCGATTTCCTCGAAAATTGAACTTCGTATTAGGAGAATATGATATCGAAGGAGGTATCCGGAATTTCAGTAGTACAAGTCAACGTCAAGTCAGACGCTCGAAAATTTTCGAAAATTCAGTAGCACAACACAGCGTCAAGTCAGACGGTCGAAAATTTCCGTAAATTTTTCGATTTCCTCGAAAATTGAACTTCGTATTAGGAGAATATGATATCGAAGGAGGTATCCGGAATTTCAGTAGTACAAGTCAACGTCAAGTCAAACGCTCGAAAATTTTCGAAAATTCAGTAGAACAACTCAACGACAAGTCAGACGGTCGAAAATTTCCGAAAATTTTTCGATTTCCTCGAAAATTGAACTTCGTATTAGGAGAATATGATATCGAAGGAGGTATCCGGAATTTCAGTAGTACAAGTCAACGTCAAGTCAGACGCTCGAAAATTTTCGAAAATTCAGTAGCACAACACAGCGTCAAGTCAGACGGTCGAAAATTTCCGTAAATTTTTCGATTTCCTCGAAAATTGAACTTCGTATTAGGAGAATATGATATCGAAGGAGGTATCCGGAATTTCAGTAGTACAAGTCAACGTCGAGTCAAACGCTCGAAAATTTTCGAAAATTCAGTAGAACAACTCAACGACAAGTCAGACGGTCGAAAATTTCCGAAAATTTTTCGATTTCCTCGAAAATTGAACTTCGTATTAGGAGAATATGATATCGAAGGAGGTATCCGGAATTTCAGTAGTACAAGTCAACGTCGAGTCAAACGCTCGAAAATTTTCGAAAATTCAGTAGAACAACTCAACGTCAAGTCAGACGGTCGAAAATTTCCGAAAATTTTTCGATTTCCTCGAAAATTGAACTTCGTATTAGGAGAATATGATATCGAAGGAGGTATCCGGAATTTCAGTAGTACAAGTCAACGTCAAGTCAGACGCTCGAAAATTTTCGAAAATTCAGTAGCACAACACAGCGTCAAGTCAGACGGTCGAAAATTTCCGTAAATTTTTCGATTTCCTCGAAAATTGAACTTCGTATTAGGAGAATATGATATCGAAGGAGGTATCCGGAATTTCAGTAGTACAAGTCAACGTCAAGTCAAACGCTCGAAAATTTTCGAAAATTCAGTAGAACAACTCAACGACAAGTCAGACGGTCGAAAATTTCCGAAAATTTTTCGATTTCCTCGAAAATTGAACTTCGTATTAGGAGAATATGATATCGAAGGAGGTATCCGGAATTTCAGTAGTACAAGTCAACGTCAAGTCAGACGCTCGAAAATTTTCGAAAATTCAGTAGCACAACACAGCGTCAAGTCAGACGGTCGAAAATTTCCGTAAATTTTTCGATTTCCTCGAAAATTGAACTTTGTATTAGGAGAATATGATATCGAAGGAGGTATCCGGAATTTCAGTAGTACAAGTCAACGTCGAGTCAAACGCTCGAAAATTTTCGAAAATTCAGTAGAACAACTCAACGACAAGTCAGACGGTCGAAAATTTCCGAAAATTTTTCGATTTCCTCGAAAATTGAACTTCGTATTAGGAGAATATGATATCGAAGGAGGTATCCGGAATTTCAGTAGTACAAGTCAACGTCGAGTCAAACGCTCGAAAATTTTCGAAAATTCAGTAGAACAACTCAACGTCAAGTCAGACGGTCGAAAATTTCCGAAAATTTTTCGATTTCCTCGAAAATTGAACTTCGTATTAGGAGAATATGATATCGAAGGAGGTATCCGGAATTTCAGTAGTACAAGTCAACGTCAAGTCAGACGCTCGAAAATTTTCGAAAATTCAGTAATACAACTCAACGTCAAGTCAGACGGTCGAAAATTTCCGAAAATTTTTCGATTTCCTCGAAAATTGAACTTCGTATTAGGAGAATATGATATCGAAGGAGGTATCCGGAATTTCAGTAGTACAAGTCAACGTCGAGTCAAACGCCCGAAAATTTTCGAAAATTCAGTAGAACAACTCAACGTCAAGTCAGACGGTCGAAAATTTCCGAAAATTTTTCGATTTCCTCGAAAATTGAACTTCGTATTAGGAGAATATGATATCGAAGGAGGTATCCGGAATTTCAGTAGTACAAGTCAACGTCAAGTCAGACGCTCGAAAATTTTCGAAAATTCAGTACTACAACTCAACGTCAAGTCAGACGGTCGAAAATTTCCGAAAATTTTTCGATTTCCTCGAAAATTGAACTTCGTATTAGGAGAATATGATATCGAAGGAGGTATCCGGAATTTCAGTAGTACAAGTCAACGTCGAGTCAAACGCTCGAAAATTTTCGAAAATTCAGTAGAACAACTCAACGTCAAGTCAGACGGTCGAAAATTTCCGAAAATTTTTCGATTTCCTCGAAAATTGAACTTCGTATTAGGAGAATATGATATCGAAGGAGGTATCCGGAATTTCAGTAGTACAAGTCAACGTCAAGTCAGACGCTCCGAAATTTTCAAAAATTTTTCGATTTCCTCGAAAATTGAACTTCGTATTAGGAGAATATGATATCGAAGGAGGTATCCGGAATTTCAGTAGTACAAGTCAACGTCAAGTCAGACGCTCGAAAATTTTCGAAAATTCAGTAGCACAACACAGCGTCAAGTCAGACGGTCGAAAATTTCCGTAAATTTTTCGATTTCCTCGAAAATTGAACTTCGTATTAGGAGAATATGATATCGAAGGAGGTATCCGGAATTTCAGTAGTACAAGTCAACGTCAAGTCAAACGCTCGAAAATTTTCGAAAATTCAGTAGAACAACTCAACGACAAGTCAGACGGTCGAAAATTTCCGAAAATTTTTCGATTTCCTCGAAAATTGAACTTCGTATTAGGAGAATATGATATCGAAGGAGGTATCCGGAATTTCAGTAGTACTAGTCAACGTCAAGTCAGACGCTCGAAAATTTTCGAAAATTCAGTAGCACAACACAGCGTCAAGTCAGACGGTCGAAAATTTCCGTAAATTTTTCGATTTCCTCGAAAATTGAACTTCGTATTAGGAGAATATGATATCGAAGGAGGTATCCGGAATTTCAGTAGTACAAGTCAACGTCGAGTCAAACGCTCGAAAATTTTCGAAAATTCAGTAGAACAACTCAACGACAAGTCAGACGGTCGAAAATTTCCGAAAATTTTTCGATTTCCTCGAAAATTGAACTTCGTATTAGGAGAATATGATATCGAAGGAGGTATCCGGAATTTCAGTAGTACAAGTCAACGTCGAGTCAAACGCTCGAAAATTTTCGAAAATTCAGTAGAACAACTCAACGTCAAGTCAGACGGTCGAAAATTTCCGAAAATTTTTCGATTTCCTCGAAAATTGAACTTCGTATTAGGAGAATATGATATCGAAGGAGGTATCCGGAATTTCAGTAGTACAAGTCAACGTCAAGTCAGACGCTCGAAAATTTTCGAAAATTCAGTAATACAACTCAACGTCAAGTCAGACGGTCGAAAATTTCCGAAAATTTTTCGATTTCCTCGAAAATTGAACTTCATATTAGGAGAATATGATATCGAAGGAGGTATCCGGAATTTCAGTAGTACAAGTCAACGTCAAGTCAGACGCTCGAAAATTTTCGAAAATTCAGTAATACAACTCAACGTCAAGTCAGACGGTCGAAAATTTCCGAAAATTTTTCGATTTCCTCGAAAATTGAACTTCGTATTAGGAGAATATGATATCGAAGGAGGTATCCGGAATTTCAGTAGTACAAGTCAACGTCAAGTCAGACGCTCCGAAATTTTCAAAAATTTTTCGATTTCCTCGAAAATTGAACTTCGTATTAGGAGAATATGATATCGCAGGAGGTATCCGGAATTTCAGTAGTACAAGTCAACGTCAAGTCAGACGCTCGAAAATTTTCGAAAATTCAGTAGCACAACACAGCGTCAAGTCAGACGGTCGAAAATTTCCGTAAATTTTTCGATTTCCTCGAAAATTGAACTTCGTATTAGGAGAATATGATATCGAAGGAGGTATCCGGAATTTCAGTAGTACAAGTCAACGTCAAGTCAGACGCTCGAAAATTTTTGAAAATTCAGTAGCACAACACAGCGTCAAGTCAGACGGTCGAAAATTTCCGTAAATTTTTCGATTTCCTCGAAAATTGAACTTCGTATTAGGAGAATATGATATCGAAGGAGGTATCCGGAATTTCAGTAGTACAAGTCAACGTCGAGTCAAACGCTCGAAAATTTTCGAAAATTCAGTAGAACAACTCAACGACAAGTCAGACGGTCGAAAATTTCCGAAAATTTTTCGATTTCCTCGAAAATTGAACTTCGTATTAGGAGAATATGATATCGAAGGAGGTATCCGGAATTTCAGTAGTACAAGTCAACGTCAAGTCAGACGCTCCGAAATTTTCAAAAATTTTTCGATTTCCTCGAAAATTGAACTTCGTATTAGGAGAATATGATATCGAAGGAGGTATCCGGAATTTCAGTAGTACAAGTCAACGTCAAGTCAGACGCTCGAAAATTTTCGAAAATTCAGTAGCACAACACAGCGTCAAGTCAGACGGTCGAAAATTTCCGTAAATTTTTCGATTTCCTCGAAAATTGAACTTCGTATTAGGAGAATATGATATCGAAGGAGGTATCCGGAATTTCAGTAGTACAAGTCAACGTCAAGTCAGACGCTCGAAAATTTTCGAAAATTCAGTAGCACAACACAGCGTCAAGTCAGACGGTCGAAAATTTCCGTAAATTTTTCGATTTCCTCGAAAATTGAACTTCGTATTAGGAGAATATGATATCGAAGGAGGTATCCGGAATTTCAGTAGTACAAGTCAACGTCGAGTCAAACGCTCGAAAATTTTCGAAAATTCAGTAGAACAACTCAACGACAAGTCAGACGGTCGAAAATTTCCGAAAATTTTTCGATTTCCTCGAAAATTGAACTTCGTATTAGGAGAATATGATATCGAAGGAGGTATCCGGAATTTCAGTAGTACAAGTCAACGTCGAGTCAAACGCTCGAAAATTTTCGAAAATTCAGTAGAACAACTCAACGTCAAGTCAGACGGTCGAAAATTTCCGAAAATTTTTCGATTTCCTCGAAAATTGAACTTCGTATTAGGAGAATATGATATCGAAGGAGGTATCCGGAATTTCAGTAGTACAAGTCAACGTCAAGTCAGACGCTCCGAAATTTTCAAAAATTTTTCGATTTCCTCGAAAATTGAACTTCGTATTAGGAGAATATGATATCGAAGGAGGTATCCGGAATTTCAGTAGTACAAGTCAACGTCAAGTCAGACGCTCGAAAATTTTCGAAAATTCAGTAGCACAACACAGCGTCAAGTCAGACGGTCGAAAATTTCCGTAAATTTTTCGATTTCCTCGAAAATTGAACTTCGTATTAGGAGAATATGATATCGAAGGAGGTATCCGGAATTTCAGTAGTACAAGTCAACGTCAAGTCAAACGCTCGAAAATTTTCGAAAATTCAGTAGAACAACTCAACGACAAGTCAGACGGTCGAAAATTTCCGAAAATTTTTCGATTTCCTCGAAAATTGAACTTCGTATTAGGAGAATATGATATCGAAGGAGGTATCCGGAATTTCAGTAGTACAAGTCAACGTCAAGTCAGACGCTCGAAAATTTTCGAAAATTCAGTAGCACAACACAGCGTCAAGTCAGACGGTCGAAAATTTCCGTAAATTTTTCGATTTCCTCGAAAATTGAACTTCGTATTAGGAGAATATGATATCGAAGGAGGTATCCGGAATTTCAGTAGTACAAGTCAACGTCGAGTCAAACGCTCGAAAATTTTCGAAAATTCAGTAGAACAACTCAACGACAAGTCAGACGGTCGAAAATTTCCGAAAATTTTTCGATTTCCTCGAAAATTGAACTTCGTATTAGGAGAATATGATATCGAAGGAGGTATCCGGAATTTCAGTAGTACAAGTCAACGTCGAGTCAAACGCTCGAAAATTTTCGAAAATTCAGTAGAACAACTCAACGTCAAGTCAGACGGTCGAAAATTTCCGAAAATTTTTCGATTTCCTCGAAAATTGAACTTCGTATTAGGAGAATATGATATCGAAGGAGGTATCCGGAATTTCAGTAGTACAAGTCAACGTCAAGTCAGACGCTCCGAAATTTTCAAAAATTTTTCGATTTCCTCGAAAATTGAACTTCGTATTAGGAGAATATGATATCGCAGGAGGTATCCGGAATTTCAGTAGTACAAGTCAACGTCAAGTCAGACGCTCGAAAATTTTCGAAAATTCAGTAGCACAACACAGCGTCAAGTCAGACGGTCGAAAATTTCCGTAAATTTTTCGATTTCCTCGAAAATTGAACTTCGTATTAGGAGAATATGATATCGAAGGAGGTATCCGGAATTTCAGTAGTACAAGTCAACGTCGAGTCAAACGCTCGAAAATTTTCGAAAATTCAGTAGAACAACTCAACGACAAGTCAGACGGTCGAAAATTTCCGAAAATTTTTCGATTTCCTCGAAAATTGAACTTCGTATTAGGAGAATATGATATCGAAGGAGGTATCCGGAATTTCAGTAGTACAAGTCAACGTCGAGTCAAACGCTCGAAAATTTTCGAAAATTCAGTAGAACAACTCAACGTCAAGTCAGACGGTCGAAAATTTCCGAAAATTTTTCGATTTCCTCGAAAATTGAACTTCGTATTAGGAGAATATGATATCGAAGGAGGTATCCGGAATTTCAGTAGTACAAGTCAACGTCAAGTCAGACGCTCCGAAATTTTCAAAAATTTTTCGATTTCCTCGAAAATTGAACTTCGTATTAGGAGAATATGATATCGAAGGAGGTATCCGGAATTTCAGTAGTACAAGTCAACGTCAAGTCAGACGCTCGAAAATTTTCGAAAATTCAGTAGCACAACACAGCGTCAAGTCAGACGGTCGAAAATTTCCGTAAATTTTTCGATTTCCTCGAAAATTGAACTTCGTATTAGGAGAATATGATATCGAAGGAGGTATCCGGAATTTCAGTAGTACAAGTCAACGTCAAGTCAAACGCTCGACAATTTTCGAAAATTCAGTAGAACAACTCAACGACAAGTCAGACGGTCGAAAATTTCCGAAAATTTTTCGATTTCCTCGAAAATTGAACTTCGTATTAGGAGAATATGATATCGAAGGAGGTATCCGGAATTTCAGTAGTACAAGTCAACGTCAAGTCAGACGCTCGAAAATTTTCGAAAATTCAGTAGCACAACACAGCGTCAAGTCAGACGGTCGAAAATTTCCGTAAATTTTTCGATTTCCTCAAAAATTGAACTTCGTATTAGGAGAATATGATATCGAAGGAGGTATCCGGAATTTCAGTAGTACAAGTCAACGTCGAGTCAAACGCTCGAAAATTTTCGAAAATTCAGTAGAACAACTCAACGACAAGTCAGACGGTCGAAAATTTCCGAAAATTTTTCGATTTCCTCGAAAATTGAACTTCGTATTAGGAGAATATGATATCGAAGGAGGTATCCGGAATTTCAGTAGTACAAGTCAACGTCGAGTCAAACGCTCGAAAATTTTCGAAAATTCAGTAGAACAACTCAACGTCAAGTCAGACGGTCGAAAATTTCCGAAAATTTTTCGATTTCCTCGAAAATTGAACTTCGTATTAGGAGAATATGATATCGAAGGAGGTATCCGGAATTTCAGTAGTACAAGTCAACGTCAAGTCAGACGCTCCGAAATTTTCAAAAATTTTTCGATTTCCTCGAAAATTGAACTTCGTATTAGGAGAATATGATATCGAAGGAGGTATCCGGAATTTCAGTAGTACAAGTCAACGTCAAGTCAGACGCTCGAAAATTTTCGAAAATTCAGTAGCACAACACAGCGTCAAGTCAGACGGTCGAAAATTTCCGTAAATTTTTCGATTTCCTCGAAAATTGAACTTCGTATTAGGAGAATATGATATCGAAGGAGGTATCCGGAATTTCAGTAGTACAAGTCAACGTCAAGTCAAACGCTCGAAAATTTTCGAAAATTCAGTAGAACAACTCAACGACAAGTCAGACGGTCGAAAATTTCCGAAAATTTTTCGATTTCCTCGAAAATTGAACTTCGTATTAGGAGAATATGATATCGAAGGAGGTATCCGGAATTTCAGTAGTACAAGTCAACGTCAAGTCAGACGCTCGAAAATTTTCGAAAATTCAGTAGCACAACACAGCGTCAAGTCAGACGGTCGAAAATTTCCGTAAATTTTTCGATTTCCTCGAAAATTGAACTTTGTATTAGGAGAATATGATATCGAAGGAGGTATCCGGAATTTCAGTAGTACAAGTCAACGTCGAGTCAAACGCTCGAAAATTTTCGAAAATTCAGTAGAACAACTCAACGACAAGTCAGACGGTCGAAAATTTCCGAAAATTTTTCGATTTCCTCGAAAATTGAACTTCGTATTAGGAGAATATGATATCGAAGGAGGTATCCGGAATTTCAGTAGTACAAGTCAACGTCGAGTCAGACGCTCGAAAATTTTCGAAAATTCAGTAGAACAACTCAACGTCAAGTCAGACGGTCGAAAATTTCCGAAAATTTTTCGATTTCCTCGAAAATTGAACTTCGTATTAGGAGAATATGATATCGAAGGAGGTATCCGGAATTTCAGTAGTACAAGTCAACGTCAAGTCAGACGCTCGAAAATTTTCGAAAATTCAGTAATACAACTCAACGTCAAGTCAGACGGTCGAAAATTTCCGAAAATTTTTCGATTTCCTCGAAAGTTGAACTTCGTATTAGGAGAATATGATATCGAAGGAGGTATCCGGAATTTCAGTAGTACAAGTCAACGTCAAGTCAAACGCTCGAAAATTTTCGAAAATTCAGTAGAACAACTCAACGACAAGTCAGACGGTCGAAAATTTCCGAAAATTTTTCGATTTCCTCGAAAATTGAACTTCGTATTAGGAGACTATGATATCGGGGGACTGAGGTCATGTGGCGTCTACAGTGGTGACTCTGATCCACTGTCGATTTCGGTCTCTCGGTGTGAGAGAGTCACATGACTAAAATCCTCTCACTCCACCTCCTCGTGGTGGTCCCTGGGCACCCTCTGCGGAGGGTGGCGAACGGAGTGAGGGGTGCAGGGGGGAGGGGGTCGCGTGTTCTGGGGCTTTATTTTTCATTATTTTTGGGGTTCTATTTTCTTCTTCTATCTTCTATTCTATTTATTAGTTACTTATATTTATTTACCTTTAGTTTATTTATATTTAGTTATTTCCTATTATTACTTACCTTTTATTTTATTTACCTTTTATTTTACTTACCTTTTATTTTACTTACCTTTTTATTTTACTTACCTTATGTTTACCTTTTTCCTCCTAGTTTCTCTCTTCTCCTTCTGTTTTTTCTGTTTTGTTTGCGGTGTACCGGTCCTTTTTCTTTTTCCTCCCTGGGCAGTCCTTGTGGCGGTCCAGCGGAGCCGGGATGGGGCGCGTAATGCGGGTGGGTTTTTATTTCGATTTTTGCTTCTTCTTTTTTGTCTTCTGTGTTTACCTTACTTACCTTTACTTACCTGATTTTATTGTTTTACCTTATTTAGTTGATTCTATTATTTACTTACCTTGTGTTACTTACCTCTCCTCTTCTGTGCTGTCTTCTTCTCTTTCTTTGTGGGTGTCCTCTTCTGGGTGGGTTACACGTTGATCCTCTTCCTCCGACGGGTTGGTTCCTCTATAATGTGATCGTGGCAAGTAGGTGTATGTGACCTTGGTCACCCGGTTTCGGCTAGCCGCAAGTAGTGTGTTTTCTCTCTCCTGGATCACGAAAATAAACAAGTTTACGGCGCAAGAGGGGGATACTCTAGTGCCGGCACAGGGGGGGTGGGCGAGCAGGCCCCCCCTGGGTCGTCATCCGGCAACTGCGAGCCTGTGGTGGTGGTTAACTGGGCCTCACAGGAAGGAATGGTTACCAGTAACATTGATGATGGAAAGAACATAATTGAGGATCCTATGGAAGGAACTAGTACATCTAATGCTGGAACCCCTAAAATATCCTCAGTTAAAAATATTGATGTCTTAATAAAAACACCCTCCGTTATAAAAACACCCTTTGTTAAAACAATTGATGAAATATTAAAATTTAACGAAAAGAAAAATAAAAAAGATAAAGTAAAGTCTGCAATTGAAAATTTAAATGATGAGTTAAAAGTTATCCTAATGCTGGCGAACAGAGTCGCTAGTCATTTGGACAGTAGATTCAACAATAAAAGTTCCATAAAAGGCGAAATAAAAGAAATTTGCGTAAAATTTCCTGAATACATTGGAAAAATTATTGATAAAAAAGAAAAAATTAGGATAGCATATGAAAATAGTAAAAGACAAATGCTCTACGAAAGCTTAAAACTTAATAAAGTAGACGCTACAACAAATACAACAATAACAATAGATGAAATAACAAAAGAAAACATGCAACAATTAGTAAAACAAAACATGCAACAACAAAACATACAAAAACAAAATATAAAATCCATGCAAAATACAGACAATAGTCCAAAAATTACTTACGCAGAATTAACTAAAAGATCAAAAAGGAAATTAGCCAGTAATAATAATAACGGAGCTTCAATCGATAAGAAAAAACCTAAAACTACAGACTTTAGGAGAGACTATGGAGACTACTCTAGTATAAACTCATCCAGACGAGGTTCCTTTACAGTTATGTCTACCACGCAACAATCTTCAGACGGAGAGACTGATGGTCCTTCAGGAGAAATGAAGGATATTTTGAAAAGTTTGGATATACTCAGACAAAGAGTAGAAAAGTATAGTATAGAAGGAAAGAAATCCAAATTTAAAATGAAAGAAAGAAAAATAGAGAAAAGTAGAAGTAATTTAAATAGAAAAGAAGCAGAATGGGAAATCATCAGAAGAAGGAAAGGAAAGAGAAAAGAAGATTTCCAAGAATTAGGTACAGATAATGAAAGAAAAGCCAAGAAAGGTTATACTTCTGTCTCAGTCAATAGGCCGAAATGGACTATACCAAAGACTGACGCAGTCGTTATCAAAGTAAAAGATGAAGAAGATTTTAAAAATACTTACTCACAAGTTTGTGTAGTCTCTGAGGGCTCTGACCTTGTCCAAAGAGTCCGAAAAACGAGGACGGGCCAACTCCTTTTGGAGCTAAACGAAAAAAGTAATGCCACGGATTTTAAGGAAAAATTAAAAATTATGACTGGTAAAAACGATGATATTAAGGTCTTACAGAAGCTCTTCGACATCGAAATTAGAGATCTTGACCCTCTAATTAATAAAGACGATGTCGTGCGACAATTTTGTGATCAACAGAATATTAGTCAAGATGAAATTAAGATTAAAATCTTGAGACCTACTAAATTAGGTACGCAACTGGCGGTGCTGGAAGCCCCTATTGTCCACCTGAAGACTATCACTGAGAAGCCTAGGATCAGGATTGGTTTGACTTATGTCAGATGCAATCCTGCGCCTAGGATCATTCGCTGCTATAGGTGTCATACCTTCGGCCATTACAGCACAAATTGTCGTGCTGATATTGTAGGTGATAAGAGGTGCCGTCAGTGTGGCGAAGACGGTCACGATCTTGATTCGTGTGAAAATAGAGCTCGTTGTCTGGAATGTTTTAAATCCAATCTAAATTATAACCATCGTATTAGCACTATGGCCTGTCCGGCCTTCCGTGAGCGGGTCAGAGCACTTAAAGATCAGTTTAACAAATACCATGCTAATTCTGCAGTTTAACGCCAACCACTGTAAGAATGCCCAAAATCTTATGGTACAAAAAAGTTCGGTGCCAAAGGCCGATTTGATTTGCATACAGGAACCGTATAAATTTGAAAAAAATTGGGTCGGTTCAGACGATAAAAACTCGGCCATTATAGTGATTAATAAAAATATTAAAATAATGGACAACCATAAAATTTACGGCAAATTTTATTGCGGCATTTATACTGAATACTTTACATTAATAAATGTTTACCTTACTCCTAATTGCAATATTCAAGATTATGAGTCATCTCTTGATGACTTAAAATCTGAAGCTAAAAATTGGAAACCACCTATCATTATCTTAGGTGATTTTAACGCGCGAAGTATAGTTTTTGGTGACACTATGACGAATAAAAGAGGCAATATTCTGACGTTATTTATTCAGGAATTGGATTTAGTACCCATTAATTCTATAGGAAACTATACTTTCAAAAAGAAATGCAGGAAAGTTACTAGAAAATCTAAAATAGATATAATATTTTGTTCACACACTATTTATAATTTTATAACAAGCAAAATAGATTATGAATATAGTTTCTCAGACCATGCTTACTGTTTACAAAATGTAGATTTTTCTAAAAATAAATTACACAATAAAATAATAAAACATAACTCGGACTGGTCTTGGAATACCAAGAATTGGGATACCAAGAAATTTTTTAAAATACTTAACGAACTAAATTTAAAAATAGATTGGAATAATATAAATTGTAAAACTATAAATAAATATATTAAAAATGTAAACGATGCATGCAGTAAAAGTATGAGTAAAAAATCTAATAAATTTCACTATAAGGCGAATCCATGGTGGACAGAAGATATCGCTCAAGCAAGACTTGATGTACTTAAGGCCAGACGCAAATATCAGAAAAAGATGAAACAAAAAATTGAATATACGCAAGAAAAAGAAAATTATAAAAAACTTAAAAAGAAATTGCAATTTTTAATAAATGACACTAAAAGAAATCAATGGAAGGACTTCGTCAACACTCTGCAAGAAGACGTTTGGGGAAGGCCTTTCCAAATTATTCGCAATAAATTAAAAAATCGTAAACCCGCACCGACAATACATTCTTCAGATGCAAAAAGAATTTTAAAAGGATTATTTCCGAAAGAGTTAAAAACAATTAAATATAGCAATTTTGGCACAACTAATAACGACTTAAAAACATATAACGGAGAAATCCGAGAAATTGCGAAAAAGATTAAAATTAATAAAGCTCCAGGTTTGGATAAACTCCCACCTGTAGTAATTAAAAATTTATTAGAATTTGACACAAAGAACATAACTATGTTAATTAATTTTTGCCTTAGTACTACACAGGTCCCAAATCAGTGGAAAATGTCTAGGACGATTCTACTGAGGAAAAATAACGAGGATACGATGCTCCCATCGGATTACAGGCCTATTTGTATAGGTGACAGCTTTAATAAAGTTCTCGAAAAGATAATTGAAGACAGAATGTTGACTGAACTTGGCTCTCCTCCGTTTAATGAAAACCAATTTGGTTTCACCAAAAATAAATCAACAGTAGATGCGTTGTTTAAAATCTCTGAATATATTGCCGAAACCAATAACAAAGGTAAATTCGGAATTTTTGTAAGTATTGATGTTCGCAATGCCTTTAATAGTCTCTGTTGGAATACTGTATTTAAAAATATTAGAAGAAGAAAATTTAGCGTTCAACTTCAGAAAATTTTACAAAATTATTTAAAAGACAGATTCATTAAATTTAAAGCCGCTGATAAGTGGATTACGTTAAAGATGGGGAAAGGGGTGCCACAGGGATCAATCATTTCCCCCACCATATGGAATATGGTGTATGATGACCTCCTGGGGCTCCCCTTCCCCTATGGAGTTTATGTAATCGCGTACGCCGACGATATCGCGGTGTACTCGTCTGATAGAAATCTTTATAAACTAAAAGAAAAACTTGAATCGGCAATTAACGAAACTATTGTACCATGGATTAATTCCACGGGCCTAGAAATTGCTCCAAAAAAGACGAATTTCTTTTTCTTTAACAAAAAACTAGTCCCCAATGATTTCAAATTAAATATTATTGGTAATCAAATTAGTGCATCTTCAAACGTTAAATATCTTGGTGTGACTTTCAATAGATATAATAATTTCTTCGTCCATGTTGAAAATGTAACTGATAAATCTATTAGTACAATTGGTGAATTATCGAGACTTCTAGCCAATATTGGTGGCCCAACTTTTGGCGGTCGTAAATTATATTATTATATTCTTGAAGCAATTCTTTGTTACGGATCACCCATTTGGGCTGAATCCGCTTTAAAATTTACTCATAACAGAGAAAGGTTAGAACGTGCCCAAAGGTTGGGCCTTAATAGGTTGGCTATGGCTTACCGAACTGTAAGTAGAAACGCACTCTGTGCGATAACTGGTGTTTTACCGATAGAAATACTATTAATTGAAAGACAAAAAATATATAAATCAAAAATAAAATATAAAATAAATAATAACGATGATGATAACACTATACAACAAAAAATAATAGATAAAGAAAAAGAAAATGAAAACACTATTGCAGAATCCTGGATTGACTGGCAATCCAGATGGGATTATTATAAAAAATCTACGTGGACGAAGAGATTAATTCCATGTGTGAAGCAATGGAATTTATGTAAATTCAAAAAACTTAATTTTAGGCTTACTCAAATGCTCACCGGGCATGGAGTATTTAATACGTATAGATTCAGAATCAAAAAAGCTATAAATGAAAAATGTTGGTTTAATTGTAAAACTATAGATGACCCGGAACATACATTACTACATTGTGATAGATGGGCCGGAGATAAATTGGTTCTAGATTTAAATCTTGGGGAAAACTTAACGGTTGATAATTTTGAAAACCTAATCACCAAGAGTGAAAGAAATTGGCACTTAATCGATGACTATATTAATAAAATAATAAAATCTAAAGAAAAATATGAAAGAGAATTAGAGAAAAAGAATAAAAAACATGCAAAAACTAAGAAAAAACATGCAAAATAAAGAAAAACCATGCAAAAAATTATGAAAAATATATAAAATAATTTACTTACCTTTATTTGATAACAATTAAACATAATCAGTTATATTTTATAATGAAATATATACATTTAGTTACTTAATTAAATAGGAAAAAGTTTAGTTTTTACTTACCTGAAAAAAGTCAAGTTTATTTATCTAATAGAAAATAGTTTTGTGTTTAAGTTGATTTTAATAGATAATACTTACTATACATTAGTCATATAAATTGGAGCAATTTATATATTGGCATGACAATGAATAACTAAAACTGAAAATTAAAGTTGTGAACTGGTGTTTTTGAAATAAAGAGCCAAGAACAGGTGTGGCTTCGGGCACGGAGAAATACACCCGATGAATGCGGATAGCGGGCCATCGGGTGTATTATTCCGTGCAAAAAGGCGGAGAAAGAAAGTCTGGTGAGACCTGGGCGGTGGGGGTTTAGTCGGTATGGTGATTTGGCATAGGCCCTGATAATCCCCAATTAATATCTGGAGGGGAACCGAGCCCGACACTACCCCACCAAATTTCATCTGCGGGGGGGTGTGCTTAAGCTGCATTCCCCCACCGCCCTTAAACAAAAAAAAAAAAAAAAAAAAGGAGAACATGACATCGAAGGAGGTATCCGGAATTTCAGTAGTACAAGTCAACGTCAAGTCAGGCGCTCGAAAATTTTCGAAAAATCAGTAGTACAACTCAACGACAAGTCAGACGGTCGAAAATTTCCGAAAGTTTTTCGATTTCCTCGAAAATTGAACTTTGTATTAGGAGAATGTGATATCGAAGGAGGTATCCGGAATTTCAGTAGTACAATTCAGTGTTGAGCCAGACATTCGGGAAGAGGAGGTGGTTCAATTAATATAAGCGGTTCTTTATGACATTGTTTTTATTTATTAATTTTATGTTCATACATAAAATGTTAATATTGTACATATATATAACTTATATTCTATCGCATATCCATACATAAACGTAAAAGAAATTATCTACACTTTTAAACTAGTGGTGGAACTTTTAGCGACGTGGTCTTTCAGGTCACTGTAATTTCCACCGTTACCACCTCGCCCATTGCGCCCATTAAGGGGGTACCGTAACCCCTGATCTGGGTATTTGTCAGTGTAAGCAACCTCCACGCTGAAAAACAGTTTGGCAACAGTGACGAACATACATTTCTATCAATCTAACGCTTCAATTTCGATATCAATACAGGTTTTTTTCTTGTTATCAATATCTTTATTGTTATTAATGGATCCGAGTGGCTTCAAGCTCTTTATATTTTTGTTGTTACGAATATATGCCGATAATTCTCCTGTCCAAGCGCCATCTCGTTTGAGTAACTGAACTAAAATTAGTTCTACTTGCCCTTCATTGCCCTTCATGAACGGAATCTGGGGAACAATTGAATGCGATCACGGGAAAACACTTTTTGTCCTCATATTAGCATATTACGAGCTGTGTGAGGGCTCATTGTAAAGAGGAAGGTTCGTCACAGGTCGCTCAGCTCATGATTCAAGTCGAAAAAATCATTTTGTATTAGAAAAATACATTAGAATCTGCGGAATTTTTCTTCATTTGTTTTCCCTACTTTGGGCACTCGTATTATTAGATATAAACATAATTTAACAAAATCATGAGCTGAGCGACCTGCGATCAACTTTCCTCTTTAGAATGAGCCTTCACACAGCTCGTAACATGCTTGTATAAAAACAAAAAATGGTTTCCCGTAAATACGGTTTTCACTTGTTTCTCTAGTAATATTCTAGTAATATGCTAGTCGTATCCATGGGTACGGTACCCTCTTAAAGGCCGACTCATGCGGGCGCAGGATCCAGGCGACGGCGCCGAGAATCGTAAATTTCGAGCGTCGATTGACAGGTCGGAGCGGTCCGTAACGTCCCGAACGGTCCCGAACGGTCCCTGGGAGTCTCCTCGGGACCGTTCGGGACGTATTGGACCGCTCCGACCTGTCAAACAGCGCTCGAAATTTACGATTCTCGGCGCCGTCGCCTGGATCCTGCGCCCGCATGAGTTGGCCTTTACCGGACCGCGGAATAGCACGGGCGCTGGCAGTCTTCAACAGTATCTCGTCGGTGGCACGAATCACCTGTTGAAGCTAGTTCTGATTTATGCCATAGGCTAGTAAAGGTTCTGTTTGATGCTAAAACTGGTGTGCTCTCTATTACCGGGTAAAAGTGGGCTCTACCGCCGGTATAGGAGCTGTTCCGTGCTAAGCGTGAGCGGTCCAGAAAGTGGAGGCAACTTCAGACAAAGGCGTGAGCACTCTCAGTCCCTCTCTGGCACTACTTACTCGTGACCAGACGGACGAAGCGCGTCCGTCCTCCATCCGTCCTCCATGGGAACGGCGAATGCTGGTGGGGAAGAATGGGCACTATGGTGGGAACAATTTTATCTCAATTGAGACGACACGAGACTAAAATGCTCATCCCTGGTGTTGGGGCTTAGCAAAAGTCGTTGAGAGCCCCTGTCAATACGAACGTCAAAAATAAAACAGTTTTAAATTATGAAATTTAATTTTGTGGAGGTGAAAAGTTTTAAATTTCAAATTGGATAATACACTCGTAACATTTCGCGGCTGGTAGCTCGATATCGTATAAACATTCAAATAATGAGTTGATTCGAAGTATTTTCCAAGTTGATTAAGTTAATTCACCTTGAAAAAAATGCAGAGTTAAGTATATCTACACATCTTCTTCGTGACATAGAAGACGAACAAAATATCTGTGAATTTATTTCTCGTGATGAACCCGCTGAAATCGTGTAAGGTTATTCAAATGATTACTAAAGAATGTTTCTGTACCTGACATTACAGAATAAACATGAAGAAAGTACTGCACATGTAATTATTGTGTAAGATTAAAGTTTATATATTTTTAATAGTAAGAGAAAACTATAAAATTATATACTGTACATATCAAAAATGAATCCGATGTTAAAAATACTGTTGTCCTACTGTTGGACCAATATGTATTTAATAATTGGGCTAAGCATGGGCTTGAGCCTCAGCATGATGTCGATAACAATTGATATGAACGAATATGATATCAATGTGGATCACCAAATGCCTTATTCAAACTATCCAGACGATTTGGATGAATATGAACCAAAGATAAATATGATTAGTAAACCTCAACAAGCGCAGAGAGTACCGAAAACACTGATACGTCCAAGATATTACTCCACAGAGCTTGGAATCAGAGAGAAATTATTTGTAGGAGTGATCACAAGTCAACAGTATTTGCATAGTAGAGACATAGCGATTAACAAAACTGTTGCCCATATTGTGGACAAAATACGCTACTTTATTTCCATACCAGAAGGAACCAAACCCAATGTTACTCTTCCCGGTATAGTTGGTTTCACAGATACTAGGAGCATTCTGAAACCATTTCACACTATAAAATACATAATCGACAATTATCTAGAAAATTACGATTACTATTTCTTGATTAAAGATGTAAGCTACGTGAACGCCAAGAAATTAGTTGAATTTGTTACCAAGATCAGCATAAGTCAAAAAGTTCATGTAGGTGTTCCTGGAGATATTCAGAACTATTGTTCCTTAGGTAAATAGATTGAAGCATTGTGTTTTTAATATTTTTCCTTTTATTAACAAATATTTCTGAACGACTTTCCAGATTCAGGAATTCTCTTGAGCAATTCGGTGGTACAAGAATTAAAGAACAATTTGGACTGGTGTGTGAAAAACGCGTACTCCGACTCGGATGACGTTAATTTTGGTCGGTGTATCGTTCATTCTTCGTCAACGGTCTGTTCCGATCACGCGCAAGGACAACAGTACCGATTTACCCAACTTACACCCACATTTTCTTTCGAACAAAATTTTAAGGATTTAACTGGGAACGAAGAATTCCTAAATTCATTTGTAATATACCCAATATACGACCACCACCTTATTTACAAGTTCAACACTTATTTTGCAGCGGTAAGATCGCACGACTAATTTATATTTAAACAGTGGATCTTTATGGAAAATAAAAATTTTCCACTGGAATTGCAACAAACTGAAGTGACATACAAATTTATTTTCTTTTCAAATATGTTTAACAAGTTGAAAATAATATAACAGTATTTTTAAATTCTTCTAATTTGCATTCAGCTGTCTAGTTATATCGTATTTAATAATAGTTATTTATCATTGGTTCTCATTGCTTATTGCTGTCAGATGAAGTCCATTGAAATTGAGAGGCAAATTTCCAACATCAGAAAATCAATTTTGGATATGGCTCACTTGGGTCCGCTACAGGATCACAATGTATCTTGGCCCATTGGAAATCAACCGGGGAACAAAGCATTCGGTCGTTTCGATATTCTACGATGGACATATTTCAATGAAACTCACACGTTCTTCCGTACCGATTTTTCCACAGTGCAGAGACTAAACGTCGATGCAAAGTTCGACATTGATCGAATAATTAACGTAACAGCCTCCAACGTTATCGGTAACTCTCCGAAGAAGCTAAAATTCAAAAAATTACTGAACGGCTACCAGAAGTTCGACGCATCCCGAGGAATGGATTACGTATTAGACTTGGCGTTCACTGATACAATCACTGGCAAAGAAGTACGAAAGCGAATCGAAGTATGCAAGCCTCTTGGCAAAGTTGAGATTCTGCCTGTTCCATATGTAACAGAAAATACAAGAGTAAACGTATTACTGATCGTCGACTCGTCGAAAAAGCAGGCTGCATTAAACTTCCTTGAACAATATGCCACAGATTGCATGGAGAAAAAGCACAAAACTTTTCTGATGATGGTACCTGTTTCTACAATTTTCGTATACACATTTGTCTAGGAATTTTTTTAACACGATCTTTTAATAGGCTCTTTTATATGATTTTGGTACCACATCGAAAGGCGAAGGAGACGTGTTTCACGACGTTAAGCAGTACGCGCTAACGCTAGCTGAGAAATACAAAAAGAATCAGTCGAAAATCACTTGGCTCTCTATTCGTCTACCAAGTAACGCAACATCCATCGAATTGAATCCTATGTTGAATATCGCTGTCACAGATTTGTGTATTCGGAAATTCACATCCGAGAGTTTAATATTATTTGTCGAGATGGGGACACAACTGCGATTGGATTATTTGAATAGAGTATGTATATGTAACTTACTGTAACTTTTTCTCTACAAGGTATAAACTAATTAGCTCGTTTGTGAATTCAGATTCGCATGAATACCATCAGTCAGTATCAAATATTCAGTCCGATCCCGTTTATAGAATTTCACCCTGACATAGTTCACATAAACGATGCAAAACACGTCGACACCGACATCAATCGTAACCATGGGAGATATGATGATTACAATTATAATAATATTGCTTTTTACGTCCGAGATTATAATACAAGTAAGTGTTTAAAAAAAAATTATTTCTATAGCGTTTACTTACGCACCCTTGCAATTCTGAAAACGAGTTCTACCGGTATTATGCCTAGAGGCTGTGCCGAAACCGAAATAACACCGAAATGGATGAAAACTGAAATCGTTAAAATACCAATTTCGGTATAATTAATATTCTACCGAAACCGAAATAAATACCAGTATTTTTTCGATTTTTCCAATGCAAAGGATGCCCCATATAAAAACGAGTTGCGTGCCACTTACTCTAGAACCATCAAAAAGTACATTCATCTAAATTAGTTACGTATACACAATATAAATACGTATCGTCGTAAAACCCTCCTTGCGAAAGAAAAAACGCTAGCCCAAATTCAGGTAAATTATATATTCACCGTCGACGTACCTACCATGGCCGTCACAAAAACATTATTCCAAAGACCTTCTTGATGTACCTCTCAATTAAGTGATCTTTAAAGATATTTAATAATTACATTTGACAAATATATTTCATTATTACTAATAAAATTTGTATCAACATTACTTATTACTGAAACATCTGAGTCGCGAAATACCTCGTTTATGATCGTGAAGCAGTTAATGTATCCTGTACATTGGAAAAACCGAAATTATTACCAGTAAATATATGCAAATATACCGGTATTCCGATATTTCGGTTTTCATAACGGTTAGGAAGAAATAACCGAAAAATAACGGTATGATGCTGGTATTTTACGTATCGATATAAGTCCCTGCTTTTGTATTATGAGAAGGCGCATCCCGCAGCTTTACGTTTCGGAATAGTGCAAATTACGCCTCGTAAACGCAAAAGTAGGCTACTTTGAGAAGCTTGCGAGCTAGATGGATCTTTTATCTAGCGTTGTTGACTACTGAGAAACCCCATTTTCCCATTATTGAGAAATGAGAAGGCACATCCCACACGCTTGCAATTCTGAAAAAACGAGTCTACCCCATTTGTACCTGTACCCTATGCACGATTTCTTAACGGAATAGATTTTTTCGTCATAGACAACATTAATGAACGCGTTCAAATGTTACAGTGCGGAGAATGGTCGAGACTAGCATTCCAATAACACACACCGATAAAGACATTCCACCTCTCTTGAAACTATCACATGATCTACCAGTCACGTCTCTCTATGAAATGTTCGTTTCCTTTAGTAATGTACATATATTGAGAGCGGTAGAACCAGCGTTAAAAGTCAAATATAAAGACATTAACTGCAGCAGCGCCTACAATAATAATGTGTACAAGCTTTGCGACCGATCAAGAAATTTTCATTTGGGTCGGCGCAGTCAGCTCGCAAGATTGATATTAGATTATCAAACTTATAAGAATAATTTACTATTGTGAACAATATTTAGCGGTGGTCAACATTAATGGTGGCCGTTTTTAAAAATTTTCAAAACCTACGCAGAGCTTGTTATTGTCGGGCTAAAGAATGATAATTATTTCTACAGTACAAAAGTGTGGTAGCGCGAGTAGCACGTTACACATAACAAATGAATTGTATTTATGCTTGCGCATGTATATAAGAAGATTCGTATTGTAATGAATACTTTATTAAATTTATACAATTTCATTTAAATAAATATTTTGTAAGTAATACAGTCGTTTATCGATTTTGTGCACACATCATATAACGACACTTCGCGTTCCGAGGCGAGACCGTACGTGTAGAACCAATCGGATGTACCAGGAGCGTTTCGAAAACACGACGAAAATCAATATGAACAAATAATTAAACGATCGGAAATACTTTTGCCATTTTCCTAGGAAATACGTAAAAAGTTTTGGCAAGATTTCTACCTTCAAAGTATATAAGAAAGTAAAGATCATATAATTACACTAAATATTAGTTAATAATAATTGTACAATCCCTAATACCTTATAAATTAATGTACATACACTACAATATCGTTTTCAATCGCCACTTCTCCCATGTATGTACTACGGGAAAAAGCAAAGATTTGCTGTGTACTTGCGTATAGAATAAATTACGGCAATATATGTATAGAATATGTGGAGCATCCTTTCAAACTCGCTATACATATTTCCTTTTGTGATTTAGAACGTAATCAACAGTTTCAATATTTCGCCGTCAGGTATTTCTCGATGGACCACAGCAAACGATACGTCGACAAAGGAAAACACGGTTCCGCCAGAATGATCTTTAAAAGAACTTTCGATGTTTCTAAAAGATTTTATGTCAATGAAAATTCAATGCAATTAAACAGATACGTTACTAAATGCTGTTTGTATATACGTTACCACTAATCGCTGTCAGACTCTGATTCTGATAGTTTCAAATCTTCGGTTAAAAGATTATCCGACATACTGTGCATGTGTCCTGAGGAAGATATAAAACCAATGGTTTTAAAATACAATACAGTTCAAGTAAAATTCAACTAAATATAACGATTACACAAATAGTTTAGGTATGTACCATTAGTTCCTGGTAGCACTGGAACAGTTTCCATTTCAGATTCGCTATCCGAACTATCCGAGCTTGAGCTGCTCGTAATAGAATCACTTAGAGCTCCCTCATCACTGTCCATGGTTACTGATATTTTTGTGGGTGGTTGAGTATTCACAGCAGGAGGTGGCCTCAGAGGTGCAGAAGAATTCGTAGTCGGTAATGATCCAGATGACATCAAAGGGCAGTCGTCCATATCGGAGCCAATCATTGGCAAACTAGCCAAAGTTGGTGCCGCAGATAATTGCACTGGTGAACTAAAGTTCTGCGTGTTTTTAGTACGTTTAGAAAAAAATCTTAACAGTATAAGGTAAGTTTACTACATAGAAAAAGAACTAGATTTCTGAGCACACGTCCAAATCTTGACGAAATAAACTACATCGAAACCTCTGAATAATTTCTGTTGTTACCAGAACTATAATTCAAGCATGTAAAGTACAGACTGTTAGAAACACAGTCCTAGTAACCAAATTTACAGATCGTCTACATTCGGTAATAAAAAGTATTGAAGTACCTATTGGTCGAAGTAGAAGGTGGACTCTTGCCATGATAGGGAGAAACTCTAAGAGGACTAAATTGTTTGGCAGGCAACTGAACGCTAGGCTCTCTTTTCTTCCCGCTTGTAACTTTTGTTCTTCCGGTTGCCCTACCATGAGTGGGACTCCTTTTAGTTTCTACTGGAGTTATAGGTCTGCTGCTGGTATTTCCTCCAGGAACTCCTAAATGCGACTGCGACTTTGGTTCTGTTCTGAATCATGATTTGCAACGTATCAATCATTTTCATCCATGTTATACAAGTTCAAAGGACAAAATCTATGGATACCTAGTCTTTTTAACTTGTATGTTTGCGGTCAATTTCTCCAATGTAAACTCTCCTGTGTTTCTATCTATTATCAGAACGCATTCTTTATGGTAGGGTCTCTGAGAGCCTTTGAACACTGTATGAGGAATTCCAGCACCATCCAAGTGTGGTACAGTAACTGTCATTGTGTTGTTAGATCCCACGTCAACTCTAGCTACTTTGGAGACATCGACACTGGCTGGTTTGAAATCATCTAGAATCAAAAAGCTGATGAGAAAGGGCAAACTAAGTGGGAAACAAGTTCGATAGTTGGTTAATTCGTGTACTAACATTTCAAGGTGTGAAAGGCGGTAGATCTGTTGTTGGTGAAGGTTGGTCCGAGCTTAAGTTCCCGAATTTCGGAACCCAGACCGAGCCGCTCCGCCATGTCACGCCCGATACCTTGGAAGCTCGTTTCGGGAACAGGGGCGACCGATTTCATTGAGACGGCTTTAACTCTTCGGCCTCCGTGATTGGGAACGTGCAGCGTGCTCGCGGCACAAATTATTCTTGATGGATCCAGATTGCCAATTCAGAATCTTATCGTTTGATCTGCCAAAATATGGCAGAGACGCGTACTCGCATTTTCCAGTAACAGCTGCTCGAGAAAGCTGTACTATTTCTACTTTTACGATCAGCTCGCTCGTTCGTCCGTCCGATTAGTTGGGTGCTAGGAAACGATTATCTTCGAACTGTGTCTTAACACAATCGATAAATCGCTACAACACGCGGAAAAACAGAATGAAATTATCACAGCTTGCACTACACGGTTACTCGTTGACCTAGTTCAGTCCGAGTATCTGCGCTCACGAAGATCCAACACTTATGGTTAATGCGTTTGATAATATCGAAAACGCTTTCGAAAGAACGAAAGATAATCGATCCAGAGACCCGAGTTGGTTCGATTGATTCGATCAAATTCAAAGTACATTACAGTCGAACCATTCTTTAATTCTTGATAGACGCATCACAGCCAATCTTCTTAGGTTCTATCGAAAATTAACTCATCGAGTGTATGCACTATGCACTATATAGCAATTTAAGTATTGCCATGAACGCCGAAGATTCTTAGAGAGGAGAAACTACGATGTTCTTCTGAGAATTGATTTCCAAGACGCATGCGCCCGTGAGAAATGCGTACATGAAAACGTGAACATTGCAATTTACGAAAAAAACGATAATCTTATTTTGGTATAATGGTATTTTCCCGGCTGCGTCTGCCCGGCAGCTGCTGCTACCAGCAGCAGGCTGCAGGCGTTCTGCTGCTGACGCAGTAGCCCGGGAAAATCCCGGCAGAACCGAGCATTTGATTTTTTAATTTCAGATAAGCGATACCTCTGAAATAATGGCAGCCGTTTACCAACTTTTTTTATACATGAGTGTCTTCCGAACAGTGTAAAATCGATCCACTTGTTATTTGCGTTTGAAAAAATTGTGAGATAGTGTAAAAATGTCGATAAATGTGTGGTGAAAATTCTAAGATTCTAAAATTCAAAAAAAGCGAAAAAAGTAACTGTTACAAGGGATGACCCCCAGTTAGAAATAAAGTTAGGGTAAGAGCGGCGTGAGGAGGAAAGGCGAAAAAAGAAACAGATGTTGTGTAAGAATTGTAAAAGTTATGTTATATATATTAGCTTATTCCTAACATGTTTCAGTAACTCTTCTCTTTCTACCTCTGTTCTAAATCGACTATCTATCATACCAGCATATATTGGAAATTTTATCTTATAATTATTTAATATCAAAGCCTGTGCTATACTTTCATTTCTTGCTAATTGACTTGTATTTTTTGTCAAAATATCGTAAAAAGAAGCACATTTATTATCAATATTCTCACTCTTCATGGTTTCTATTTCTGCTTTACATTTGTTCAGAAAATTATTGATTTCATGATCATTACTACCCAGATAGCCAAGCGAATCTCGGGCAGAAATCGAGCACGGCGTGCCGAGGTCAGGTATCGGGATTTTTACGGGTCGAACGTCGCTTGGACGTGCCGAGGGCAGCTCGTGCCTCGATTCTGCCCAGGGCACCTATGTCCGTGAGGGCTCGTAACGTTCCCTCGGCAGAAACGCGGTACGAGCTGCCCTCGGCACGTCGGTCTTTGTGCAATCATCATTTCTGGCATGGCAGAAACGAGGACCAACGGGCCGAGGGCAGCTTGTTGCGGGTTTGGGCCGGGTTTGGGCAGAGGGCAGCTTGTACCACGTTTCTACCGAGGGAACGTTACAAGCCCTCTCGGACATAGGTGCCCTGGGCAGAATCGAGGAATTTGGCTATCTGGGTATATAATCCTGGTTTGTTGGAAGTAGAACTAAAATATTGTTCGATCTACTTTGTTTAAATAGAATTAGTTATTCCGTATAATTATGTTTCAGTCAACACAGCCTGCCGCCTAGCCCAGCTTGCAGAGCCCCTGACCTGCAGATTACGGGCCGAACACTGCTTCGAGCTGCTCTAGGCCGAGTCGGCTCTATTTCTATAGGGCTACTGTGCGCGCGTATGCCACTGATGATTTTACCTATTTTTGCAATTATTTTAACACAGGATATTTCCTTCATTTCATGAAAGAGAGAGAGACTAAACTTGGAAACAAATATTTAGATAAAAATTGTTTTACACGAAAGGGGATATAATGCGGATGCAGTGAATCAAATAATATAAACTTTTCGTTCTGATAAACGCCAAAGATGATGTAGGATCTTGTCCAGATCTTGTCCGGACTAAGAGATGTAGGATTTTGTCCGGACTAAGAGATGTAGGATTTTGTCCGGACTAAAAACTGATGTAGGAGCTGATCCAGGCTAAGCACTAGAGTAGGGGGCTAATTCTCATTTATTTTCTGCTAAGACATCTTATATTTGATTGTCTTGCGGCTAGTAGCATATCATAGCATTTGGTAGAAATATTAGTTTTCCTAGGGAATTTAGTGCGTTGAACAATGGCGCGGAATTTAAAATCATGTTTGCATGTAATTGAAAAATCCGTTTATTCGTTCAAGGGTATAAAAATGTAATATAACTGTTTGTTATATTGTTATTCACAGTTCATTCAAGGTCAGTACCATAAAAATTTCTATGAAGCAAAGAGAATATTGGGTTAGGTCAGTACTCGGAATATCATAGTAGTAGCAAAACTCGTCGATGAAAAATCGTTCGAAAACGAAGGAAGCGACCAGACTGATAACATTGTAATTAGTGTTTTGCAACCCTACCAATGAAATCATTAACAGCTGTAACGTGGAAGCAATATTTAGTAACACCTGGTGCCTCCTTATCTGTCTCTCTTTTCGTTTTGTCTGCAGCTGCAAAAATATTGGCAAAACGCCAAAGGAAAGCACTATGAGCCAAACCGTTTCGTTAATCCCATATCCGTTTAGAATACCAGCGGTAAACAATGCCAAAGGTGCAACATCAACGACCTTGGAGTACCAATCGTAGGAAATCCTTAGGTACTTTACTAAAGTAGTTGCCGATGAGATGCACGGAGCTCCTGGAAGTAACATTGCTAAAAATAATGTGCTTAACGCTCGACGCACGCGATTCAGTACAAGTGCTACTATGTTTACTATGTTTTATTGCGTTCAAACAATCAAACAGATATTTTTGAAAAGTTATCAGTGTTCTAGGGCTGTAATAGTTTGATAGTAAAAAATAAAAATATGCTAAAGATAGTTCTATTTGTTTGAAATCATTAAAGGCTGACAAGAGAAGACAGTTGTGTATTTGTGAGATTAATGTAAGAATAAATGTAGTAGTTGGAACTTGCGAGAAATAATATGAATGATCGTTACTGTTAATATTATGGATTTAGTAATATGAAATCCATGGTTAAATCTTGTGTTAGAAAGTTTGAAAACAAATAAACTTTTTAATACGATAGGTGTAAGTCGGTGTTCAGTAATCGTTACTTTGGTATCTGGAAGAGTCAGTGTCGAATGACAAAGAAATTAAGAAACCACTGATATGAATTTTTCTTTCTCATTAGCTAATCGAACAATAATGCTCCATGGATAAAGAAACAAACCATGCGTGTTAGTATCGCTGTGAAAGATAGTCAACATGCAAAGGCAATTCACATTTGTTAGACTCTTTAGGAAGCAGAATAAGGGACTTGAACAGACGTTACACCTTGTGCGACAAGCATAAAGCAACTAATGTGCAAGTTTAATTCTCTATGCAAACGTCTAGATATTAAAAGCATACTTGGTGCGACCAAAGAATTTCTGATCCGTGGTAATCGCTATTTCATACACAGCAATAATATTATGCAATAGTTTTTTTTGTCTGACAAGTCCTGTTTGAATCGGCATATCGCAGCTGTAATATTATTTCTCACCTGTTCCAACGACACGGATAAGCTACTAACGATGATCTAAAAATGCATCATCCTCCGCTAGAATTCTACGTTCGAAAGTCAAGTACAATACCCTTATGTAGTTTCATACCAACTAATCCTTTGCATGACCCCCAATAATTTATTAGTCATACTTTTTGGGGGCTCTGTACAGATAACGTTGTTTTAAAAAATGCGCTAGACGGATATCAAGATGCAGGATAATGTAAACATCGAAGGGTACTTCCTTACCAAACCTAAGAATCCCTATGACGGAGTGTGAAAGTAGAATTTGGAAGGCACGAAGTGACCAGACGCTTGCTTTACCATACGGGTTGCTGATTGTGTTTATGCAAGCAATTGTCACAATAAATTTGGCAAGATGCGCTATAACGCCACTCGGACAAACCATGGTCATCTTTTATTCACGATCACCTTGCTTCTCGACGAGATTAATCTCGAGTCGCGAGATATACTATGCTGAATGAAAAGTTCCATGCGATTATGATTTCAATTCAGCGGTGCACGAAAACCTCTCGATCTCGAATCAATGACTTTTTCCACAAATTCCTTTGGTTACTCGAGAGAGAGGTTAGTTCCAATAGCGAGTATATGAGAGTGCTCACTGGTGCTCACGCCTTTGTCTGAAGTTGCCTCCACTTTCTGGCACGCTCACGCTTAGCACGGAACAGCTCCTATACCGGCGGTAGAGCCTTCTTTTACCCCGTAATAGACAGCACACCAGTTTTAGCATGAAACAGAACCTTTAATAGCCTATGTCATAAATCAGAACTAACTTCGACAGGTGATTCGTGCGATATAACCATGCATCGGAAATTGCTAAAATTCGATGCAGTAAATTACTGCCGGTAATGCCTGTCACAATAAACTACAATAAACTGTGGGGATTGATATACGGGACTACGTGTCCCGCGAAAATTTCTGTGTTTTGTTACGCCCTCTGGGATTTATTCTGGCTCCAGCCAGAAAAACAAAAAGCCTCCGACGACATTTCGTTAGTGCAGAAGACCACTGAAGATATTATTATTAAATATTGCATTCTCCGCCATATTTTAGACGATGTTTTGGTACTATTTTGATACTATTCTCGTCGGTGGAGTAACTTTTAGCGATGTGGTCTTTCAGGTCACTGTAATTTTCACCGTTACCACCTCGCCCATTTCGCCCATTTATCGGACCGCGGAATAGCACGGGGGCTGGCAGTATCTCATCGGTGCTTGGGATCTCATCAGGTCCACCGACGAGATACTGTTAAAGACTGCCAGCCTTACGGGACTACGTGTCCCACGAAAATTTCGGTGTTCTCTTACGCCCTCTGGGATTTATTTTGACTGGAGTGAGAAACAGAAGCATCGACGACATTTCGTCGGTGCAGAAGACCACTGAGGAGAGATTCTCGTCGCGACGCGTCGGTGAGAAGACGAATCATCACGAAACCATATGGGTTATCATCAAATGTTATATTCTCCGCCATATTTCAGACGAGGTTTTAGTGCTGATTTTTGAGGTTTCAAATATTAAAAGTAACACTCAAGAACAAAAGATTCCTAGAAATATTGTACGTAAGAAAGTATTGAAGCATTATTTTAGAAAAATCTAGAATTCCTAATACAAATTTCATATCAAATACCTGAATGTTTAATTTAAAAATATTTCATAAATGAACATACTTCCTTACACTTTTTTAAATACATAATTGTTCCAAGAATCGATCTCTGAAAACAGAAATATCTAGAAACATGGAATAAATTTTATTTGACATGTTGTTCCGAATAAAGTTTCGACTGATTCCGATAAAGAATTATGTGGATGAATTAATATGTATAAAAAAATGCACGGAATTTGACAGTGAAGTTTCAGTTTCAACTTTAATAACAAATTGATATATTCAGTTAAAGTTGAATGTAGGTTTAGAAACTACGTTTTGTTATGAAAATTTAAGATACATAAATTTGCAGATCTTACACACTATGATTATCTGACTTTTCTCCATTAGACGGCACACTGTGCTACGTGGAAAACATATGTGGAAAAATAGCGATAATTCTAAGTGGACGTGCCCAAAGCTTGTTCTCGCATTTCGTTCCGCTTAGCGTCTTCGCAAAGAAAACATATACAACCGTCCCCTCGCGAAGAGGGAAAGTGTAGGAACGTCTAGAAATTCAAATCGCTGACAAATATAATATAATTGTAGGAGCAGAGATAGACAAGTTTTTATTGAATTAAGAATTTCAAATAGCCAATATAAGAGATAAAAAAATTATTCGTCACGCGTCAAATAAAAATAATCCTGGTTATCTCTATTGCACGCATGAAAAATGATGTTTTATTCTACGAAAATTTATGTTTTTGCGTTGAATGAACTTTTCATTTTCATGTGTATCTTTATTGAACGGTTTATTTGACTTCGAATAATCTTCTGAGCCGCGTTCGAATGCTGTAGGAAGGACCGAGCACCCGACCAGTCAAAGAATGGAACGCACGCGTTACAATGTAGTACATATCGCGTATCGCCCAATTACACTGTCCAACAAACTTTTTTATGATGTCTCGATTCTCACTATGCAATTCTTATAGTGTTTTCGCGCTGATTTCGAATCTGGCCTTAATTTTTCTCCCAGACTCACAGTTTTTGAGAAATTTAAGTTTGAAAAAAAACACATTTTTCAACTTTGAACAAAGGTTGTGATATTATTATAAAAGATGTTGTATTGTTCTTTACAGCAAAAGATTCTCTAGATTTTCCCGAATTCAGTGATGTACAATAGTAATACATTATGATTGTTTAAACATGTTTAAACAAAACATTAAAGACGGAGATGCACCGCTTTTGCACCTTTTTTTGATGATACTTTTTAATTTATCTGAAAAAATAAGGGTCCAGTGGAAAATCAAACTACACCACGCGATAGAGCAGACTTTTATCTTGCGAAACCACCCTGTCAGACAGGGCCGCCGCGTGCGGTTGTGCAGGTTGTGCACCGCACACGGGCGCTTCATCAAAGGGGCGCCACAACATTAACAGTAAACAGATTTGCTAAGTTCAAAAAAAGGTAATTCAAATTATTTGCATGTCTAAAGAGGGCGCACTAAATTTCTTTTGCACACGGGCGACTCGTACCCACGCGGCGGCCCTGCTGTCAGATTTCGAACATCGACGTTTTTACAGAACTAGAAAGCAAAATATCATCGCGGAACACGAGTCGCCGCCAGTGGTGCTCTGCCCTAGCGTGGTCGTTTGAGGGGATACGGCGCGCGGCGCGCGGTGGTGTCTCTCCGTCTTTAATGATTGTTTATTAATGTTTAAACAATCATAACGTATTAATAATGGATATCACCGTATTCAGAAAAGTCTACAGAATCTTTTGCTGCAAAGAACAATTCAATATCTTTTATAATACCGTCACCACATTTGTTTAAAGTTGAAAAATAGGTTTTTTTTCAAAGTCATGTTTTTCAAAAACTGTGCGTGTACGAGAAAAACTAAGGGCAAATTCGGAATCAGCGCAAAAAACTCTATAAGATCCACCCATCAGTTATATGAAAACATAAAAAAAGTTGAAATTTGTTGGACAGTGTAATACACGTACTGCAAATTTCATCAAAATCGGTTGGCGTAGAAGAAAACAACACGCATAGAAAGCAGGGATTGAAAACTATTATGAAACCCAAGATGATGTTATAACTGTTATAAGAATATCGATATTGTTTTATATCGGTTACGGTTCCGGTTCCGGTTCCAGTTTCGATTCTGTCATTTTAAATTCCGTATTGTGTTCGGCATTATGTATTTATTTGGGGTGTACGGGCCGCCCGATTGTCGAGCTGCCGAAGAGAGTAACTCGACTTCGCCGGACACGTTCGGAAAGAATCGGACAAGTTCGGACGAGTGAGTTATTGCGATACCCGAGAACATCTCTGCGTTCTTATGAAATAGATAATTGCAATAATGGCATTCTATCATAACTTATAACGTAATTTTTATTATATAAACACTATTTATTATTTGAGTAGTTATTCATTGTTATTTATAATGTAAACAATTGTTACATACATTTTTTATAATTTGTTTCTACACTCCATATTTGGATTATTATTTCAATAATTTCTTGTTAAAATAATTGTTTAAATAAATTATTATGGAGATAATACTTCAAATAATAAATATAGAAATAATTAAACAAACAATTACTTTAACAAGAAACTATATTGAAATATGTAAGAGATAGCCTGGATTAAAACAGCAAATGCGAATCAACTTTATTTAAACGCCTTTTTCCGGAGACTGTTTCTTGTTCATTTCGTTTTCGACGTTCCGCTTCGTTTTTGACGTTCGCTTGTCGTTGGCTACGAACCGCTTGTAAATAACATTTACAATACACCGGGTGGCGTAACATGAATAACAGCAACATGAACAACAGCTTACAAATATTAGTTCAAATAATAAATATAGAAACAATTTATAAAATTTGTTTATTTAAAAAATAATTTTAAGAGTACATTAGTATTGAAATAATAATTTCAATAATGAATATAGAAACAAATTACTCAAATGTATTTATTTAAAAATGGTTTAAATTATAAATAACAATAAATAACGATGATTACAGAATATTTTTCGTTTACGAACCATTGTTTTATGTATAATTTTCAAATTAATTTTAAATTCCAATACTTTTTTAGGATATTACGTGGTAATTACTTTTGTTTTTCCTACATCTATACACTGTCGATTATAAAACGATAACTACAATGGTGAACAATAAGGGACATAAGAAAGCAATAAGAGTGCGTAATGAAATTATACAATAAAAAGTAATTTTTTTTCTAAGAATTACAGAATGTGGGTAATGTCAGCATTCTACATTTAATTATTATCTGCGGTACTGAATCTATTTACCTACGCCACTGACGCAGTTTCATGTGGTTCACGAACAAATGATTTATTTAGGTAGAGAGCGCTGACCACCAACAGTATTTCGTCGGTGGTGGAACTTTTAGCGATGTGGTCTTTCAGGTCACTGTAATTTCCACCGTTACCACCCCGCCCATTGCGCCCACTTACCGGACCGCGGAATAGCACGGGCGCTGGCAGTCTTTAAGAGTATCTCGTCGGTGATGTGGTTCACGAACAAATGATTTATTTAGGTAGAGAGCGCTGACCACCAACAGTATTTCGTCGGTGGTAGAACTTTTAGCGATGTGGTCTTTCAGGTCACTGTAATTTCCACCGTTACCACCCCGCCCATTGCGCCCACTTACCGGACCGCGGAATAGCACGGGCGCTGGCAGTCTTTAACAGTATCTCGTCGGTGACTGGGTCTCGTCGGTGGTGCTGGCTCTAAAATAAACTGTCAACACAAATGAGGTATAGGAATCCTATGTTTGTGCTTTCTTGAAATTCGAAATAATTCCTAAACTCGCCACTTTAATTCGTAGAGGGCATACCAAAACCTCTGATTTTTTGAACAGTCGGTAATTCACAACATGAGACCTGACACCGACGAGATACTGTTAAAGACTGCCAGCGCCCGTGCTATTCCGCGGTCCGGTAAGTGGGCGCAATGGGCGGGGTGGTAACGGTGGAAATTACAGTGACCTGAAAGACCACATCGCTAAAAGTTCTACCACCGACGAAATACTGTTGGTGGTCAGCGCTCTCTACCTAAATAAATCATTTGTTCGTGAACCACATCACCGACGAGATACTCTTAAAGACTGCCAGCGCCCGTGCTATTCCGCGGTCCGGTAAGTGGGCGCAATGGGCGGGGTGGTAACGGTGGAAATTACAGTGACCTGAAAGACCACATCGCTAAAAGTTCCACCACCGACGAAATACTGTTGGTGGTCAGCGCTCTCTACCTAAATAAATCATTTGTTCGTGAACCACATGAAACTGCGTCAGTGGCGTAGGTAAATAGATTCAGTACCGCAGATAATAATTAAATGTAGAATGCTGACATTACCCACATTCTGTAATTCTTAGAAAAAAAATTACTTTTTATTGTATAATTTCATTACGCACTCTTATTGCTTTCTTATGTCCCTTATTGTTCACCATTGTAGTTATCGTTTTATAATCGACAGTGTATAGATGTAGGAAAAACAAAAGTAATTACCACGTAATATCCTAAAAAAGTATTGGAATTTAAAATTAATTTGAAAATTATACATAAAACAATGGTTCGTAAACGAAAAATATTCTGTAATCATCGTTATTTATTGTTATTTATAATTTAAACCATTTTTAAATAAATACATTTGAGTAATTTGTTTCTATATTCATTATTGAAATTATTATTTCAATACTAATGTACTCTTAAAATTATTTTTTAAATAAACAAATTTTATAAATTGTTTCTATATTTATTATTTGAACTAATATTTGTAAGCTGTTGTTCATGTTGCTGTTATTCATGTTACGCCACCCGGTGTATTGTAAATGTTATTTACAAGCGGTTCGTAGCCAACGACAAGCGAACGTCAAAAACGAAGCGGAACGTCGAAAACGAAATGAACAAGAAACAGTCTCCGGAAAAAGGCGTTTAAATAAAGTTGATTCGCATTTGCTGTTTTAATCCAGGCTATCTCTTACATATTTCAATATAGTTTCTTGTTAAAGTAATTGTTTGTTTAATTATTTCTATATTTATTATTTGAAGTATTATCTCCATAATAATTTATTTAAACAATTATTTTAACAAGAAATTATTGAAATAATAATCCAAATATGGAGTGTAGAAACAAATTATAAAAAATGTATGTAACAATTGTTTACATTATAAATAACAATGAATAACTACTCAAATAATAAATAGTGTTTATATAATAAAAATTACGTTATAAGTTATGATAGAATGCCATTATTGCAATTATCTATTTCATAAGAACGCAGAGATGTTCTCGGGTATCGCAATAACTCACTCGTCCGAACTTGTCCGATTCTTTCCGAACGTGTCCGGCGAAGTCGAGTTACTCTCTTCGGCAGCTCGACAATCGGGCGGCCCGTACACCCCAAATAAATACATAATGCCGAACACAATACGGAATTTAAAATGACAGAATCGAAACTGGAACCGGAACCGGAACCGTAACCGATATAAAACAATATCGATATTCTTATAACAGTTATAACATCATCTTGGGTTTCATAATAGTTTTCAATCCCTGCTTTCTATGCGTGTTGTTTTCTTCTACGCCAACCGATTTTGATGAAATTTGCAGTACGTGTATTACACTGTCCAACAAATTTCAACTTTTTTTATGTTTTCATATAACTGATGGGTGGATCTTATAGAGTTTTTTGCGCTGATTCCGAATTTGCCCTTAGTTTTTCTCGTACACGCACAGTTTTTGAAAAACATGACTTTGAAAAAAAACCTATTTTTCAACTTTAAACAAATGTGGTGACGGTATTATAAAAGATATTGAATTGTTCTTTGCAGCAAAAGATTCTGTAGACTTTTCTGAATACGGTGATATCCATTATTAATACGTTATGATTGTTTAAACATTAATAAACAATCATTAAAGACGGAGAGACACCACCGCGCGCCGCGCGCCGTATCCCCTCAAACGACCACGCTAGGGCAGAGCACCACTGGCGGCGACTCGTGTTCCGCGATGATATTTTGCTTTCTAGTTCTGTAAAAACGTCGATGTTCGAAATCTGACAGCAGGGCCGCCGCGTGGGTACGAGTCGCCCGTGTGCAAAAGAAATTTAGTGCGCCCTCTTTAGACATGCAAATAATTTGAATTACCTTTTTTTGAACTTAGCAAATCTGTTTACTGTTAATGTTGTGGCGCCCCTTTGATGAAGCGCCCGTGTGCGGTGCACAACCTGCACAACCGCACGCGGCGGCCCTGTCTGACAGGGTGGTTTCGCAAGATAAAAGTCTGCTCTATCGCGTGGTGTAGTTTGATTTTCCACTGGACCCTTATTTTTTCAGATAAATTAAAAAGTATCATCAAAAAAAGGTGCAAAAGCGGTGCATCTCCGTCTTTAATGTTTTGTTTAAACATGTTTAAACAATCATAATGTATTACTATTGTACATCACTGAATTCGGGAAAATCTAGAGAATCTTTTGCTGTAAAGAACAATACAACATCTTTTATAATAATATCACAACCTTTGTTCAAAGTTGAAAAATGTGTTTTTTTTCAAACTTAAATTTCTCAAAAACTGTGAGTCTGGGAGAAAAATTAAGGCCAGATTCGAAATCAGCGCGAAAACACTATAAGAATTGCATAGTGAGAATCGAGACATCATAAAAAAGTTTGTTGGACAGTGTAATTGGGCGATACGCGATATGTACTACATTGTAACGCGTGCGTTCCATTCTTTGACTGGTCGGGTGCTCGGTCCTTCCTACAGCATTCGAACGCGGCTCAGAAGATTATTCGAAGTCAAATAAACCGTTCAATAAAGATACACATGAAAATGAAAAGTTCATTCAACGCAAAAACATAAATTTTCGTAGAATAAAACATCATTTTTCATGCGTGCAATAGAGATAACCAGGATTATTTTTATTTGACGCGTGACGAATAATTTTTTTATCTCTTATATTGGCTATTTGAAATTCTTAATTCAATAAAAACTTGTCTATCTCTGCTCCTACAATTATATTATATTTGTCAGCGATTTGAATTTCTAGACGTTCCTACACTTTCCCTCTTCGCGAGGGGACGGTTGTATATGTTTTCTTTGCGAAGACGCTAAGCGGAACGAAATGCGAGAACAAGCTTTGGGCACGTCCACTTAGAATTATCGCTATTTTTCCACATATGTTTTCCACGTAGCACAGTGTGCCGTCTAATGGAGAAAAGTCAGATAATCATAGTGTGTAAGATCTGCAAATTTATGTATCTTAAATTTTCATAACAAAACGTAGTTTCTAAACCTACATTCAACTTTAACTGAATATATCAATTTGTTATTAAAGTTGAAACTGAAACTTCACTGTCAAATTCCGTGCATTTTTTTATACATATTAATTCATCCACATAATTCTTTATCGGAATCAGTCGAAACTTTATTCGGAACAACATGTCAAATAAAATTTATTCCATGTTTCTAGATATTTCTGTTTTCAGAGATCGATTCTTGGAACAATTATGTATTTAAAAAAGTGTAAGGAAGTATGTTCATTTATGAAATATTTTTAAATTAAACATTCAGGTATTTGATATGAAATTTGTATTAGGAATTCTAGATTTTTCTAAAATAATGCTTCAATACTTTCTTACGTACAATATTTCTAGGAATCTTTTGTTCTTGAGTGTTACTTTTAATATTTGAAACCTCAAAAATCAGCACTAAAACCTCGTCTGAAATATGGCGGAGAATATAACATTTGATGATAACCCATATGGTTTCGTGATGATTCGTCTTCTCACCGACGCGTCGCGACGAGAATCTCTCCTCAGTGGTCTTCTGCACCGACGAAATGTCGTCGATGCTTCTGTTTCTCACTCCAGTCAAAATAAATCCCAGAGGGCGTAAGAGAACACCGAAATTTTCGTGGGACACGTAGTCCCGTAAGGCTGGCAGTCTTTAACAGTATCTCGTCGGTGACCCAGTTCGTGGCCCTAAATCCAGTTGGTAATACAGGAAATGGCCACCGAAATACATTGGATGATAGGTCTATTCTATATCTAGTCGGTGCTATAAGTATATATGGTCTATGGTTTAAGCACGACTGCTGCCACAGATAGCAGCACATACATCTACCAGAGAGTATCCTCTCTAATCGTATCACCGTATACAGGGTGTCCCAAAATAAGTGTAACTCCCGGAAATGGGAGGTTCCTTGGGTCATTTGAAGCGATTTTCCTTTACAAAAATGGTGTCCGCGGCTTTGTTTAGGAGTTATTATCGAAAAACACGGACCAATCAGAGCCCAGCTACAGGTGTCGCTATTGGCCGAACCAGAATCAATCCGCTGTAGCCGCGCTCTGATTGGTCCGTGTTTTTTTCTAAAGGAAAATCACTTCAAATGACCCAAGGATCCTCCCATTTCCGGGAGTTACACTTATTTTTGGACACCCTGTATAAAGGTCGGACTCGGGCAAGAAATGTCGCGTATACAGCGTATACTACAGTATACGTTGATCGTGATTTCACACGATTCAATGGATATCTGTTTCGTCCTTGATATTTACAGCACTGGTATTCCGATTACTCGCGTTGCACAATAAATGTCGAAATGAACAATTCGTATCTACGTATACGCGAACGAATCGACAAAATGAAATTCAAATCGGGAAAGTAGATTCCTTCTGGTAGCTGGTTGGAGTCTGCGAAACAATCCGCTCGAACGAAATAATTCGCTGCGGTTGTTGTTCGGAATAGATCAAATTTTTAATGGCCCCAGGAATTTTCTGGTTGGCGAACAAACATATTTTCGCGTGAGCGATGACAGGGTGAAATATGGAATTGGAGAGTGTGCGATCGGGTTTTGGCATCGGTGTCGGAACTTCAAGTCTTTTTGGACCGAAAAAAGAAGTTGACCGCAGAGGTGAACGTCTTTCCGTTCGAAGAGCGACAACGTGACCAATACACGTCATCGATGCGCGTTGACGGTTCCGCTAAAAGTTTTGCAGCAGTACTGCAGTACTTTTACCCTTGACAACTTGTCGTGTAATCGCGGTAAATGTTCGTGCGCACTCGACGTGAAATCGTTACACTACCCTAAACTCTGCACGAACTTCAAGGCATTGGAAATTTGGATTTCGTTCGCGTCAGTGGTTCTCAAACCGATCTCTCCTAAGTAATTGTATTTATTCCACCGGTCCGCGACATTTAGGCACGTGAACGATTTTCACAATACAAACAACACGAGGGACAAGAAGAGGACCTGGATCAAGCAAAATTAAATTTAATAAGTAAATTCATTCCAGATTACAATCGATGGTTTTCATTCGTATTTTTGCAGATCCCCGTGGCCCAGCAAATGCTGCCACCTACCGTGTGAAAAATCCTTCGAGCGTTCAGCAGTCTCCAACGATGTGTCATATTGCGCGAAATGTTTCCTACAAGACTTCACATTCGCATAGGATTACCGTCGAACGTATTAGCGAGCGGGAAAAAGGTTGGACGAATGAGCGGAATAATTTTCCCGTTCATATCGCAGATGAGGATTCAAGTTACGTTATCAGCGACGACTGTTGCACTGTCATTCAACGCGGAAACAGGTATTACACTAACGTGTATAAACAGAAGACGCGCGCTTTACATAATAGGTTAAATGGACGATACCAACGGATATCGACACGTCGCGTTCGCGAACAAAAACAACAGTAGGGTGGAAATCTCATTCACAAACAGTTCACTATACGAACGCAGAAACATAACGTTGCTGCTTATGAGCTGGCTATTTATAGTGCAGCGTACTATTACGACGATTAATCTTAATGATCGTGGCACGCCGCGTTCCGGTACGTTTTATTGACGCAGTTTGGCAAACGATGCAACCAGAATTGTATGTATATACACGTTGTAGCTGCGGACCTTCTGGATGCGTTTGTGTGCGTGTGGCGTGGTGTGTGTGTGTCGCGCGAGCGAAATAAGGTGAGTGAACACGAGGAAAGAGACCGGCCGATAACACACAGTCAGTCGTCGCCAGATACAAATTGTAATTTGTTCAATGTTATACAATCTCTCGTGTTGATGTAATTGATTATAATTATCTATAATTGCTCTTCCAATAGATCGCGTTGTTGCTCAACATTTAAATGTCGCGGTGTGGCGTGGTGGCAGTATCGCGCCATTTACACCCGACCATTTCGGCTCGTTAAATATTAACGACCGCTTTGAAAACTGGTTCTCGAATGTCGCGCGAGCTCAACAAGCAATTTCATAGATCACGGTTTCACGGTTAGATCCGCCTGGCCGGCTAAGAATACCATTTTTGCGACATTTTTACGTCGGTCGTCAGAAATGCTATTTCTGAATAATGCACGTGCGATCCACGTTCCGTGTTCAACGATCCAACGGTAATTGGGAAATTGAGGGGTTTGGACACGGTAATATTTTGAAAAAATATTTGAAAAAATTGTTTTTATAGAAAAATTACATTTCGTAAATTTTGAACGCATTTTTTTCAGAGTTTAGTTTTCCAAAACGGTGTACAAGATATACAGTGACTCCCACTAATATTCGGACACTCTTACAAAGACGATAACTTTTTTAATATTGTACTAAACGATTTGAATTTTTTTGGCAAACTAGTGCAATTAGTTTGCCACAGGATGCGAAAAAAAATTTGTGAAAAATCGCAATTCATCTGAATTATAAATAACTTCCCTATGAATCGGGAAGTTAAAAAAATACTAAAAGTTGCATTTTACAACTTTTTTATGTGGACCTATATTGAAAATTTTAAAAATACGTTTTGTAGATCTGAGTCAATTATATGCCCTGTGAAAGTTTCATCGCAATCGGCTGATGTGGAAAACAACGACAACGTTTGAGAGAGGCAAGAATCATTAGATTTACTGCAGTTGAAGGCCGAAAATCTGCAATTTTTAACATATTTAAACGTTTGTAGCTCATTGCAACGTCGACCGATTTTGACGAAATTTTCAGAATATGTTTAATTAACACAGGTCTATAAAACGTATTTTAAAAATTTTCAACGTAGGTCCACATAAAAAAGTTGTAAAATGCAACTTTTGGTATTTTTTTTATAATTCCGATCAATTGCAATTTTTGAAAAAATTTCTTTTCACATCCTTTAGTAAACTAATTGCTCTAGCTTCTAACAAAATGTTCAAATCGTATAGTACAATATTAAAACAGTCATCGTCTTTTTAAGAGTGTCCGAATATTAGTGGGAGTCACTGTATCTCGAATACAACCGTGGCAATTATATTAAAATTTTACAGTTGACTTCATTATTATCTATTAGGCATTGACGATCGATTTCTTTCATTTTTCCATTATTTTGTTAAATGTAGTAAATTTTCTATAGTCACAAAAAGGTCGTGCACGATGAATGCAAAAAAATATCCTCTTCATTGTAGTAATCTAATCTCGTTTCGGGTATATCGGTGTGAACCACTACTAATGCGACGCGAGAAGTTGCAGTCGCAGGCACAGTTCAAAGGCCCGCGCTTCCTCAGAATGTGATACCAATATAAACATTTTTTAACGAAACTGTCACCAATACAGGGTGGCTCACCTAACGTAATCACCTCAAATATCTTTGTTGTTTTCAAAGATACATTAAATGTTTTGAGAACAAAGTTGTGTGGTAAAATGGGGCTCATATAAATTTAAAAAAAAATGTTTTTATATCATTTTTTTAAAAGATATTTAGGTCATCTTCATCTTTTTTTAATGGAACCACCCTTTTTTAAACATCTACAATGATAGTCCCTTTCATTGCGAATTCAGTGACTATGATTACTCAAGGGCATTCAAGGTCACGGACAGAAAAACATGTAACACTAACGAGGGAACCTATTTGGTTGAGACAAGTCGATTTTGATGAAACTTATGCGAGATATAAGGTGAAATACCCTATGCCTGGACAGCATTTTTTGCTACCGTTAATTTTATCACTTTAGATAAACGAAAACAATTTTTTAAGAATAGTATCATAAAATTCAGATTTTGTAAAGTAATTTAAAGTCCCAAAATTATTTTTCAGACTAATATTTTGTTCGTATTAACAAGAATAATTCAAACCTATAGTTGGACATATTAAATCCAATCTAAGCTAGTACCTGGACAGAAGTAAAGCCTATACCGGGATAAATTGAAATTATGTATAATCTGTATAACAGACACTTATTATTCCTTAGACACTAGTATTCCTTGAGAATGCCTCCGATTTTTATTAAATCTTTAATGATATACATATGGTATGAAAATATTATTATTCTATATTCAATTCTCATTTTCTGTTGCAAAGCAAGCATTTCAATAGACAATACTCCTTCGTTCTCCATATTCTCTAATTGAATGCACAATTTTGCTTTCTCTTCTTTTATTCCAGACCTTATTTTTTTAGATTCATCATTGATTTTTAACTTTATATCTTTAAATTGTTGTGTAATTATCTTTCTTTTTTCATGTAAATTATTATTGTTCTAGTTCTTTTTTAATTTTGTTTCTCTCTTGTTATTAACATAAAAAATTAAGTATTATTCACGTCACAGGCGGTACACATTTTCTATACATACGTTATACAAGCTAATAGAAGACTAATTATACGTACATTTATTTAAATATTTGCAAACAACGGGTTGATTTTAGTCGCAAACACGTGTCCGGTTTTAGGCGTATGCACATTGTGTATAAGCTTAGAGTGGGACAGCTACTGGCATCGCGTCCCGGTATGGAATACTTATATTTCAAAACAGTCCTAAACTTGGACATCTAATATTTGGATTAATAATTATTATTTACGATAAGTTTGATTGCCAATTTATTTTAAAATATCAATATTATTATGCGTGATAAATAGTTTTTGTTTGAGGGCTTAAATTATATCTTCTTTTCTAACAAAAGTTCGAACTATAAATGCACATGATTCGCATGTAAATAGACAATTTTGTATACTGTTTTCAGATGAACTTTTAATTTATTTTTAAATTTCAATTGATGTCTTAATAAAATAATATTCACACCTACTTGTAGCTAGGGCCTCAGAATATATAATATAATTATTGAATCTCTTAATTATTGATTTTACTATAAAAATTCAATTGTCCAGATTTAGGTATCACTTTTAGACTGTCCAGACTTATGGCAATTCACCTTAGTTCTTCGAAAAATATTTGACACGTATTTTTATTATCGGCAACCATCCACTCTGAAGGGGTGAAAACAGCCCTCAAAGTTGAGGGTCAAAACCATATTTCTTGAGATGTCTCGGAAACCAGCGTTTGAAAGGAACTGATTTTTTAAAATTGTGTGTTTTTAATGGGAAATGTAGTTGTGCAAACAAGTTTGTACAAAAGATTTTTGTTTAAATTTTTTGTACATATTAATTAATATATACAAAATTATATATGTAAATTTTATTATATATTAAAAATCAAAATATTCTTAATCGTGAGGGGTATAATCAATATGATCAATTAAATAAAAGTAATGGTATAAATATAATTAATCAATTTAAAGATAAGAAATTATTAGTTGAAGGATCAAAAATTGAGAATAAATTTGTTGTCATTATTTAAATTTTAAATTTTTAATTATTTTTTTATAACTTTTTTTTAAATGTTAAAGTTAGAGGAATTGAGGGGGTAAAGTATAAAATTGAAATATATAAATTAATTTTTTGTACATATAATTAGTCTTCCAGCAGCTTGTAAAAAGAGAGAAACAAAATTAAAAAAGAAGAACAAGAAATTGTTACGGATGACGAACGAATGTTCAAGATCATTTCTGGCAAAAACTGTCCTAGATTAAATGCACCGATCCATCCTAGTTAAAACTAAATATGTAATGAAATTAAAATATTAATCTAAATAATGATTTTGGGATATTAAATTACATTACAAAATTTGAATTTTACGTTAAAACTCTTAAAGAATTATTTTTCTTTATCGAAACTGATAAAATTAAAGGTAGCAAAAAATGCTGTCCAGGCTTAGGGCACATTTCACCTTATAAAATTCTAAGAAAGATCCACCGTTCTTTCGAGTGTTGATGAGGCTCCCCGATCAACGTTACAAAATATACAGCGTCATTCCTGCAGAAGGAATTGTTCCGACGGTTTTCTGCCAGTTTACGTAATCGTCGTTCGCCTATCTGACTTAAATATTGTTTTCTCCTCGTTTATAGTCCTTCATGCTACGTTGCATTCATATAGGTCGCTCGGGAAACGCATCGCGCGAGTCAACGCGTAAGGCGAAGTGCTCTAAGTCTGGACAGTCCAAAAGTAATACCAAAATCTGGACAATTGAATTTTCATAGTAAAATCAATAATTAAGAAATTCAAGAATTATATTATACTCTGATGTATAAAAATTAAATATTGATAAATTAGATATTTAAATATAAATCACAATATTTATATTTGTATTTGATATAATACAGTCGGTAGTGGGTTATTATTAAGGGAGGCCGCTGAAAAATTTAAGATTCCAAAAAGCACACTGCATTCTAAAATGAAAAATTTAAGTTTGAAAGATACTCTGAGGCCTTAGCTACAAGTAGGCGTGAATATTATTTCATTAAGACATCAATTTAAATTTAAAAATAAATTCAAAGTTCATCTGAAAACAGTGTACAAAATAGTCTATTTAAATGAGAATAGTGTGTAAATTATTTAATCGATCGAACCAGTGCGCTGATAACATTTGAATTTTGCTTGTATGTTAAAACTCTTAAAAAATTATTTCTGTTTATCTAAAGTGATCAAATTAAAAATACAAAAACATGCTGTCCAGGCATAGCGCACTTTACCTTATAACGCAATTAAATACTTTCGACAAAGCGCACGTGCCTCCGACGTGGCGAAATTACCGTGTGAACGCTAATCACCACGGAGTGTTTCATCGTTCCCGAGAAATCGGTTTAGCATCGGCGAAGATGACTCGAGCCGGAATCCGAGTGTTGTCTCGCTGTGATAGAACGCGCCTCCAAAATGAGGAAACAGTTCAGATAACACGGTCCAACAAATTCAAACTGATTTTTGATGTTTCGATTCTCACTATGCAATTCTGATAGAGTTTTCCGTGCGGAAAAGACGCACAGTTTTTGAGAAATTTGAGTTTGAGAAGAAAACATATTTTTCGAATTTGAACAAAGATCGTGATGTTATTATAAAAGATATTGTATCGTTCTTTACAGAGAAAGATTCTCTAGACTTTCCCGAATCTATTGACGTGCAATAGTAATACAATTATTAATTTATAACAATTATTAATTAATAAGAACAACTAATCCTCTCCTGTACCTCTTCCAGGTTCAACATTTTCTTTAGGCTATGCAACGTCAAAGAAAAGTATTTTATTTTACATAATTAGAAAAATAATCACGAGAAAGTTATTAATAAAAGTGCTAGCATCACATTGGTATTTTAAACAAAGGAGTAAACAATACAGTTTTTACAGTACATTTAAGCATTTTTAATTGGCATTATGCCAACGACTATTGCTTCGCTTCAAAAACCGGTTCTCGTACCTTAAGTATGTGATATATTTGTTAGATAACAGTAAGAAACAAACAGGATTAGATAGGTAAGATCTGACCGCGTAATAAGTAGGTTTTTATACCATTTTTCCTACATTAAACTACATATTATGGAACAAAATCGCAACCGTAGCAATAGTCAACCGAAACATGTATAAGTCTACTAGAAATTATGTTATATCACTATAATACAGGGTCATCCGTTTTTAAACGGACAAACGTAAACCAGCTATAAAGAACCCCAAATGGAACAAGTTTTACCCCTGCCACTTTTTTTGTTTCGGCCTTGATTTCTAGAAAATTGCAAAAAACCATAATTTTTTTAGTTCACATAAACTTGAATATCTCGGGACTCCAGTGATGAATCTTGATGATTTTTCCTTTGTTTGGTTTAAAATAAATAGGGGCATCTTTTTTGTTAACAAAATATTTTTGTATGACCTTCGGATCTTTGTTTTTTTTTGGCATAGGGCACGTCGTGGAGTCTGAATGAAAAAACTTCGAAAAACTTGGATTTATGCGTAATCAACCGTTTAATTCAAGACAAAAAGTAACAAAAAACTATTAACAAAATTCAAAATTTCAAGATTTTTCAAAAATTAACATAAACTATTTTTTCGAAAACTGAACGTTTTTACTAAAAAGATGCTCCTGTTTATTTTCAACACAACAAAGAAAAAATCATCAAGATTCATCACTGGAGTCCCGAGATATTCAAGTTTATGTGACCTAAAAAAATTATGTTTTTTTGCAATTTTCTAGAAATCAAGGCCAAAACAAAAAAAGTGGCAGGGGTAAAACTTGTTCCATTTGGAGTTCTTTATAGCTGGTTTACGTTTGTCCGTTTAAAAACGGATGACCCTGTATAAAGAAGGCATGTGATTACTTTAGCAAATAGGTAAATCATTAGATAGGGACTACGAAAGACTGCAGGCGTAAAATTATAAAATGTAGCATAAACCCGTTATTATATATATATATTTTATAAACCATTCATGTTATGTAAATAAAGAGTTTTTGAATTGAAAATTGGTTCTCGTACGATCACCGAAGTTAAACAGCGTTGGACGTGACCGGTACTAGGATGGGTGACCGCATGGGTATAGACCACACGCCACACGGTGTGTCGTCCAATGGAAAAAAGTCCGGGAATCAAAGTGTAAGACCAAAAAATTTATGTATGCTAAAATGTTCGTAACAAAACGTAGTTTCTGAAACTGCATTAAATTTTAACTGAATAAATCAATTTGTTATTAAAATTGAGGCTGAAACTTTACTGTCAAATTCCGTGCATTATTTTAAACATGCGTCCCTCGCAAGCTATGTATTTGGTTTTTTAATTTGATTTTTAGAGGGTGTGTTTAGCATTATAAGACCTTCAATCTCCCACAAAATTTTTTAAAAATAATCGCAATTTGTCCTAATTTTTTATGTTTAACATTTATCAACTTTGATTAGAGTTTTAAAAAAAGTACATCAAAGTACATCCGTAAATTTTTTTACAGTAATTGGTGGCATATTAAACTTTAATTTCGCGTTGGTTTAAATCTGCTCACATTTGCTCAAGAGGAGAAAATAATAAAAAACCATATAAAGACGCTCGCGCTCGGCGGCTTTCTGCGTAGTCTTTCGAAGAAATTTGTTGCAATTATTTTTAAACGCATGCCATTTGATAAGTAGTTACATATGTGGTCAATTTTATTCTTATAAATTATATATTTAGTTTTAAAATTGTTTAAATATTTACAATCTTCCAATTCAGTATTACAGAAAGTACCAAAAGGTTCCTTTGAGATTTTGTATTATATTAATTTAAAGCACATTAGACTTCTTTCTAGGTAAACAAACGGAATTCTTAAGGACTCCTAAGTTTTAATTCCTCGTTGTGAAGATTTATAATTAGATAAACAATGTATATAGTATAGTACTTTTTTAAAAAATTTTCGTTAAAATTGTAAACCACTTTTTATTCAATAAAAAGTCATAAAAAACAAGATCATCGCAACTAAAAAATAAAATTTTTGTTTAATTTCAAAAAGTATTAAGGTACTTCACTCGAAAATTGCATAGTTTAAGAATTACGACTTTTTTCCCGAATTCCCATATACTCGACACACTGTGCGCCAGGCGGTGGATGCCCGGGTACCGGCCGCGTGTTGTTGGCAAAAAGGTGGTTCGGAACCCACCGTAATAAAAAGTAGGTCCCGCTGAAAATTAGGCTGAAATAGGCTGAAATTTGGCGATAGAGAGAGTGGAAAGAAGGGAGGTTGGTAAATGGATTTGAAACCCAGAGGGGACCAAATATCATATACAGTGTTGGACTCCCACTAATATTCGGACACTCTTACAAAGACGATAACTTTTTTAATATTGTACTAAACGATTTGAATTTTTTTGGCAAACTAGTGCAATTAGTTTGCCACAGGATGCGAAAAAAAATTTTGTGAAAAATCGCAATTCATCTGAATTATAAAGAAATACTAAAAGTTGCATTTTACAACTTTTTTATGTGGACCTATATTGAAAATTTTAAAAATACGTTTTGTAGATCTGTGTCAATGATATGCCCTGTGAAAGTTTCATCGCAATCGGCTGATGTGGAAAACAACGACAACGTTTGAGAGAGGCAAGAATCATTATATTTACTGCAGTTGAAGGCCGAAAATCGTGAAAATCTGCAATTTTTAACATATTTAAACGTTTGTAGCTCATTGCAACGTCGACCGATTTTGACGAAATTTTCAGAATATGTTTAATTGACACAGGTCTATAAAACGTATTTTTTAAATTTTCAACGTGGGTCCACATAAAAAAATTGTAAAATGGAACTTTTGGTATTTTTTTTATAATTCTGATCAATTGCAATTTTTGACAAAATTCTTTTTTCGCATCCTGTGACAAACTAATTGCTCTAGCTTCTAAAAAAATGTTCAAATCGTATAGTACAATATTAAAACACTTATCGTCTTTTTAAGAGTGTCCGAATATTAGTGGGAGTCACTGTACATACATTGGCATTACATTGTAAAATCAGACTGCTCACAGGGTTTTTGCACCTCTTTTTCCCCACGTGACCAAATACTCGACTGATTAGTAATAAGACCCATTATTCTAATTGTAAGCAAAGCGTTTTAATACTAAGCTGAACCGCCAAAGATTGATTATTTATAAGATACGCACGCAAACGTACAAGTAGATAAGCATTGCAATATTCGTTTGGTATTTTTTGTATGTTTATTGTTACCTCCCCACACAAAGACTGTAATCCCTTATTTCAATAAACATGTTATTAAAAAAAAACTAGCTGGTTATTGTTGCTCGCTCGCTTCCCGAGCTCGCGGGTGGTTTTTTCAAATTAAAAAAAATGAAATACATATAATTACGTTTGTCTATTCGGTGGAAAATTTCTATTCTCTCGTATAAATTGCATTCTTGAATGAACTTCTTTCGAAAAAAACTAAAAAAACTAAAAAGTCTAAAAAACCACTTGTAAGAAGTTTGTAATGTTTATACCACCGTGTGGTTGACTGATTGTTTTACTCATATGTTTATCTGTTATTGATTTATGCTGTTATATATAATTTTATTGATTTATACGTTGCGTCAGCGTTTTGTTAACAAATGTATGTTACCATGAGATTTCGTTAAATAAACAGTTCCTGATGAGCGAGCGACCGATAAAGAAGTGTCACGCCGCGCCGTGTCGAGCCTCCTTACACACTTGACCAATATGGACCAAAATCTAATCAGCTCTAAGTTACGACGGGGCACATCGATTGCATCATTCATCATTCAGATCGCATTGTTACTTTTTCAGAAAACGTTAACAAAAAATTTGATAACATAAAAACGGCCACACACACACACACACACACACACACACACACACACACACACACAAGTTATAAATGAATTTTGTGAATAATTGTGCCCTCCGAATAGCAGCTATATTCAGTGGTCTACAGTATTGTCGCGTTTTCATGCTAGTGAGATGACAACACGATTTTGAAGTTTTGTAACGGTTTATAATTTTTTGCTCTGTAACTGTTTAGTGAAGCCTAATAAATTTTGAACATAATTAAATACATCATTTGTACTACAGTAAATTATCCATATGAGTCCCTAGCACGGGTCTGCCGAGAGACATTTATGCACCGCAGTCACTATTCTTTGAGTGTTGCCGAACGTAGAAAAGGACAGCCGAGCTCGAGAGGCCTCGGTCGCCGAGAAATGTAAACATAGCTAATCCAAATTGCCAACTTCCTTATTTTTCATTATTTTTTTATGAGACTTCAATTACCATATTTGTGGCATTTTTCTAATGCAAAATGATACCACACATGATATAATTCCGACAATATTTAGGTGTGTAATAGACAGTTAAAGTTTCGGGTGCAAGGAAGGACTCTTTCTTTCCCATACGCTATCCTACGCGCCCGAGACTTTAACTGTCTATTACACAAGTAAATATCATCAGAATTATATCATATGTGGTATTATTGTTCTTAGAAAAATGCCACAAACATGGTAATCGCAGTCGCATAAACAAATAATGAAAAATAAGGAAGTTGGAAATTTGGATTAGGCGGTCTCAACGAGACACCCGAGTCGCATGATGTCATACTTCTCGGCGACCGAGGCCTCTCGAGTTTCATGGCCCCTCAAGAGGGTATACCCCGCAGTAGTGGGGATAGCTCCGGGACTTTTAAAGACCACGCTTTTAAGACATTTATGGATATTTTACTGTATGTATAAAAAAAATTGGAGTTTCTAGTTGCGTTTTTTCAAGGTTTAAATAGGGTTTGAAGTGAAATTTGATGAATTCTCCATAAGGAGACGTGTTAAAATGTGCAAACTTCAAGTTGCTATAAATATTAAATGGTGTAGTGAATCTAACTCAAACTTTGGCAATTGCATTAATTTAGTAAGCATTATATATCTTGTCAAATTTCCAAAAATTTTGTTGCGTTTTTATATAGCTCCAGAACATCCTTTTTTGTGTGCTCAAGGCACTTTTGTCTATACGTATAATTCCAAACAATCAAACTTTGCCAAAACTTTAATAGCTTATAGCTCAATAACTATTTATTTGCTACATATGGCTCCTTCCAAACTTTTCCTCTTCTCAATGAGTAGAATGCGTTGATGCAAAAAAAATTTAACAACAATTTTCTATGTTATAAACAATTTTGCGGAAAGTTTCTCTTACAAATGTCCACCGATCCAGAGGTGTAGATTCACCCCTAGGACGGATGACCATTACTTTCTTTACACCCTGTACAATTGAACCGATATCGTGCTTGGTCTCGTTTTACTCAGGAAAATGCCAGAAATACGTTTTTAAAAGTCTCATAAAAAAATAATGAATATTAAGAAGTTTGAACATTCGATTCATTGAGTCAATGTGGTGGTGTTCACACCGATATACCCGAGCCGACAACAATAGTCGCTGCCCTGCGGGGCGGGACAGCGTTGACAGGCAGTGGAGTGAGTAGGCCGAGACCAGGGATGCGAAGCGCGGGCTAACCCTAACCCAAACCCGGTTTCTGTAACCCAACTAACCCGGAGAGAGCGGGTTTTAGAGCCTAGAGAGAGCCGGTTAACCCATCTTAGAAGCGGGTTAACCCGCACGGAGCGGGTTTCAGAGTCTACAAACAGCGGGTTAACCCGCTCCCGAGTGGGTTACTAGTGATATAAGCTAGATACTTCTAGACAGTTCACTTCAGAGTTCAGAGATATACGAATATATGTACATATATTATGGATAAACAGAGATCCCTCTTGCATTGCAATTTTCCTTTATTATTTAGTTTTGGATGTTTTTTGTTTTTGAATTTTTATTGTTATGATTAAAATAAAATAAAATAATCAAAAAATATATTCAGCAAAATTTATAACTGATTAGATTGCATCTTTTAATGTTAATGTACTCGATTCTAATTTTGTTATTGGAACTGGAAAAGTGGAAAAATTAGCCTCAATAAATGCTAAATCATAAATAAAATTCTCATTTTTCATCGTTTTTCTTGGGCATATATACAATATTTTTATGGTATCATAAAAAATTTAATGGAACTAATTGACTACATATATGTATAACTATTTATTAAAAAATAATAATTAATGATTAAATATAATTATTAAAATAAAATAACTATTAAATAATTTTCAAAACATTGAAAAATACGCAATTTACAAAAAAAATTTTAATTTTTCGGCCTCTGGTTTCCGAGACATCTTTAAAAATATGGTTTTGACCCCTAACATTGAGGGCTGTTTTCACCCCTGGAAAAAACCGAAAAATACCGGCATTTATTTCGGCTTCGACAGAGGCAGAATACCTTACCTTACCCTTGCAAGGGTTAACTATTTCGGTCTTTTCCATTTCGGCATTATTTTTTGTTTCGAAAGAGCATACTGTTGAACGGACAGTCCTTGAATTTTGGATGGCGACCGTAGCAGGCAATGAAATAATAAAGCGTTTCAGACCTAATAAAGCATACTGACAAGGGAACTTATTCAGTCGATACAAGCCGATTTTTATGAGACTTATGCGAGATATAGTTCTTTGATTTTTTCCCAATTTTCATCGAAAATTTACATTAAAAAGTTACAACTATGGTATTCATGATCCTACTGTAGTCTTGTGTAACCGGGTTAACCCTAACCCGAATCCGGTTCGGGTTAGGATTCGCATCCCTGGCCGAGACAACTAACGGAGTCTCGATCCCGGAGAACTAACAAGGGATTACTGTAGTCTCTACTGAGCGTCGCGCGGCGAGGATGGAAGGGGAATGTTTAAATATTTTTCATCTCCTAAACGCAGTTTTTAAAAAATTTTGTTGCGTAATATTGCATTATCATCCAGTTCTGAACTTTGTTTCAAGTTTCAAGTCTTTAGGTCATCGGGGGTTGGTTTAAAATTCGATTACAAGATTTGACTCGTACAACATCGATACGGCAAGCTAATATTATATAATATAATAAAAGAACCAACAAAGGACTGTCTCAACGAGGAGACCGGGTCGATCGACGAGACTTCATCGAGTACGACATCGCGTTGTGTCATTTGCGATACGCGAGAAAAAAACCGGGCCGTGATGCTATCGATCATACGTATAGTATTTGACAGATCGTTCAACTGCCGTTGGCCGTTTCCGTTTCCGTTTCGTATGCGACAGTATGTGTCATGCATCGTTTCGCTCAAGCGGAAACAACGGTACACGATCTCTCGTAACTTGAATGGCAGAGTACTTTTGAGATACCACAGAATCAGTATGAGAGATGCATCAGATGGAACTTGCATGGTTTCGAGGGGCCATTAATCTGATGTTAGTAGCTTTTTTGTAGGTGGACGCGTACAGGACATATGAAGGTCAACTTCATTTTTAACTTCCCGATTCATAGGGAAGTTACTGTAATTTTAAATGGAATGAGGTATTTTTTAATACATCAATCGATGCAGCTGGTCATTAATTATAAAAAAGTACTAACCTATGTAAGTCGAAGAGTTAGTAGTTCAGCAGATATTTCAATTTAAATAACTCTGAAATACCATTACAGTCATACTAAGTCGTTAGTATTTACTTACTAGTGTAACGACTTAGTATGACTGTAATGGTACTTCAAAGTTATTTAAATTGAAATATCTCCTGAACTACTAACTTTTCGACATACATAGGTTAGTACTTTTTTATAATTAATGACCAGCTGCATCGATTGATGTATTAAAAAATACCTCATTCCGTTTAAAGAAATGAAGTTGACCTTCATATGTCCTTTACGCGTCCATCTACAAAAAAGCTACTAACATCAGATTAACATCAGCTGCGAGTTCCATCTGATGCGTCCATCCTAACGCCAATAGCAGCCGCGTTATTCAGGTGTTCTGTTTCTGCGAACTCACCCTGTATACATATATACACTCAATATATGTATGTGTAAGAAATATATATGTAAGAAAAATAAGAAAATATTATAAGACATTGCACTAGTAAGTAATCGCTAACGTCTGAGTATGACTGTAATGAACTACTAACTCCTCCTGAACTACTAACTTTTCGACTTACATAGGTTAGTACTTTTTTATAATGAATGACCACTTGCATCGATTGATGTATTAAAAAATACCTCATTCCATTTAAAGAAATGAAGTTGACCTTCATATGTCCTTTACGCGTCCACCTACAAAAAAGCTACTAACATCAGATTAACATCAGATGCGAGTTCCATCTGATGCGTCCTTCCTAACACCAATAGCAGCCGTGTTATTCAGGTGTTCTGTTTCTGCGAACTCACCCTGTATACATATATACACTCAATATATGTATGTGTAAGAAATATATATGTAAGAAAAATAAAAGAATATTGTAAGACGTTCCACTAGTAAGTAAACGCTAACGACTTAGTATGACTGTAATGGTATTTCAGAGTTATTTAAATTGAAATATCTCCTGAACTACTAACTTTTCGACATACATAGGTCAGTACTTTTTTATAATGAATGACCAGTTGCATCGATTGATGTATTAAAAAATACCTCATTCCATTTAAAGAAATGAAGTTGACCTTCATATGTCCTTTACGCGTTCACCTACAAAAAAGCTACTAACATCAGATTAACATCAGCTGCGAGTTCCATCTGATGCGTCCTTCCTAACACCAATAGCAGCCGCGTTATTCAGGTGTTCTGTTTCTGCGGACTCACCCTGTATGAGGACATACTAAATTAATGCTTTATGTCTCTAAATTCGATGAATTTGATTGTCTGTAGACGGTGTCTTCATATTGTCCCCCCCCTTAGGGACCACTGGAGATATTATATACAACTGTAGAATCATAATTTAATTCAAAGAATTGCTTAGCAGAGCAATAATTTTTTCCAGGAATAAATAATTCGTGACCGAAAGGGTTAATCTCCCAAACAGTGCTAAAATCTAAATGCTAGATCGACCGCCCGGATCACTGTAAAGCGATGATACCGATCGATCGACAGAGCACTGCTTCGAGTTTGTTTCTAACCGAGAGTACAGTAAGTACGCCTACTCAGGGCGTGGTCGATTTTCGTGGCTCTTCTCCTCCGAAGCGTTGACCCTGAGGCCAAGTTGCAAGTCGCAATCGTGTCTCCAGCCACGCTCAAATTACGATCGTCGAGGAGCGAACGCGTCCGCGTTGCAAGAGATCGTTGGGTACTTTTGTGAAATGTTACGAGGAAACGTTCGCTCTAATTCGAACCGAAGGAGAAGCTTCTTCAATCTCGAATGGAATAATGGGGGCAAGCTTAATGAATCTTGCTCTCGGTAGTAAAACGCGACGCGGAATCATCAACTTTATCGACTAATTTCTGGTTCGACGAGCTCGCGAAAATTCAACTGAGAAGAAATTTTTCACCGGGTTTTCCGTAGCTGTAGATCCGCGTCGCGAAATGCATTGTTACGACCGACGCGTGATCCTTCCGCGGAAGAAATTCGGAACTTCTCTTTATTACCAGACACACGAATGTACGAGGGACATTTATGCACCGTAGTCACAATTCTTTGAGTGTTGCCGAACGTAGAAAAGGACAGCCGAGCTCGAGAGGCATCCGTCGCCGAGAAATGTAAACATAGCTAATCCAAATTGCCAACTTCCTTATTTTTCATTATTTTTTATGAGACTTCGATTACCATATTTGTGGCATTTTTCTAATGCAAAATGATACCACACATGATATAATTCCGACGATATTTAGGTGTGTAATAGACAGTCAAAGTTTTGGATACAAGGAAGGACAGTTACCGGCGAGCCTTTGAAATGTGCTTGCGACTACGATTCTCTGCGTCTCTTTCTTTCCCAAACGTTATCCTACGCGCCCGAGACTTTAACTGTCTATTACACAAGTAAATATCATCAAAATTATATCATACGTGGTATCATTGTTCTTAGAAAAATGCCACAAACATGGTAGGTAATCACAGTCGCATAAACAAATAATGAAAAATAAGGAAGTTGGAAATTTGGATCAGGTGGTCACCGTTTTCTTGAACATTCTTGTATATTTTTCTATAATCATGAATATTCTTGTATATTCTTGTGTATTCTTCTATATTCTTGAATATTCTTGTATATTATTGTATATTCATGTACGTTCTTGTATATTCTTGAATATTCTTGTGTATTTTTGTATATTCTTGTATATTCATGTATATTCACGTGTATTCTTGTCGATTCTTGTAAATTTTTGTATTTTCTTGAACATTCTTGTATATTATTCTATAATTGTGAATATTTCTGTATATTCTTGTAAATTCATGTAGATTCTTGAATATTCTTGTATATTCTTATAAAATCTTGTATATTCTTATAAAATCTTGTATATTCTTGAATATTCTTGTGTATTCTTGTATATTCTTGTATTTTCTTGAACATTCTTGTATATTCTTCTATAATCGTCAATATTCTTCTATATTCTTGTGTATTCCGACGATATTTAGGTGTGTAATAGACAGTCAAAGTTTCGGGTGCAAGGAAGTGGGCTACGACTCTTTGCGTCCCTTTCTTTCCCATACGCTATCCTACGCGCCCGAGACTTTAACTGTCTATTACACAAGTAAATATCATCAGAATTATATCATATGTGGTATCATTGTTCTTAGAAAAATGCCACAAATATGGTAATCGCAGTCGCATAAACAAATAATGAAAAATAAAGAAGTTGGAAATTTGGATTAGGCGGTCTCACCGAAACACTCGAGCCGCATGATGTCATACTTCTCGGCGACCGAGGCCTCTCGAGTTTCGTGGGCCCTCAAGAGGGTATACCCCGCATAGTGGGGATAGCTCCGGGACTTTTAAAGGCCTCACTTTTAAGACATTTATGGATATTTTACTGTACATCGTAAAAAGACGAGGTATGTTAAAAAAAACAACGAGAACTTTCAGTTTCTGGAAAAATTCATTTATTCGTCCACATTAATGTTATTCCCTTCAAAATAGTTTCGATTATATATGTTGTATACCAACGATAAGATTCTTTCTAGCATTAGTAATCATATAATCTAACTCATGTAATCTAAACGTTTTAGTTCGTCTCTCTATCTTCAGTTCGACATACTATTTGAATTTTTTTGGGAAGCTAGAGCAATTAGTTTGCCACAGGATGCGAAAAAAATGTTGTCAAAGAATTGCAATTGTTCGGAATTGTTGAAAAAATACTAAAAAGTTGCATTTTCTACTTTTTTATGTGGGCCTATATTAAAAATTTAAAAAATACGTTTTGAAATTATATCATGTTTGGTCTCGTTTTACTCAGAAAAATTGCAGAAATGCGTTTTTGAAAGGTCCCGCGAGAAAATAATGAAAATTAAGAAGTTCGAACATTCGATTCATTGAGTCAATGTAGTCTCTATTGTAGTCTGGCTCGGCGCGATCGGAGCGGTAGATACAGCCGTAAATCAGAAAAACAAATCTACATTGCGATTTTTGTCCGCTCCAGGACTAGCCCCGTGGACAAAAATCAAGGGATTACTGTACACAGATCTACAAAACATATTTTTAAAATTTTCAATATAACTTTTAGTATTTTTTCTACAACTCCGATCAATTGTAATTTTTGAAAAAATATTTTCCCACATTCTGTAGCAAACTATTTGCTCTAGCTTCCCCAAAAAATTCAAGTCGTATAGTTCAATGTTTAACCAGTTATCGTTTTTTTAGAGCGTTCGAATATTAATGGGAGTCACTGTATTTGGTTTATATTAAAAATTTACGATCGAGAACTACGTAACTATCGAGTGGGGTATTTCGAAATCTCTGTTTAGAAAATATTTTGAGATCGTTGGTTAATTTTTGACAACGAACAATAAGTCCATTGTACTGGCAACTTATTGATAATCCAACAACACTAGAACCATCTTCACACAGCCCGTTCATGTTAGCTTACACCAGAGCGAGATCCTCTGCGTACAGAACTTCAAGCAACAACAGCAACAACAACAATAATAATAATAATAATAACAATAAAACCATGCGCGACAGAACTGAAACTTATTGCTTATTAAGTATAGATACAGATAAACCATTATACCTAATAAGCAATAAGTTTCACTTCTGTCGCGCCTGGTTTCCACGCACATGATTTTTTTATTTTATTGAAGTGTATATCAAAAACTACCGTGTGCGGAAGAGATTAAATAAAATAAAAATATATCAGTAAAAGAATAGGTAAAAAGGATTAGAATTACATTATGTTACGACAGCACGTGCAACTACGTTTGCATTAATTAAAATAATAATATAATTAAATCTATTACAGAGATATAATGGAGATATACGTCTTTCCAAACCTACTGTGTGCGGAAGAGAATAAACAAAATAAAAATATATCAGTAAATTTATATATATAAAATTACAAAATTAGATTTAAAAATCTAAAATAAAAAAATCAAAATGAATACATATACAGGAATGTGCAAACGTAACTCTAATGAAAACTTATTTCTTACAAAATAAATCAAGTTACAACAGATGTTTGAATTGAGATCCATTTTTCTACGATACAGAGCTTCGCTCTTTGTATTAGATTTCTATGTATTTCTAACCTTTTCAAATCAGTATAATAATACTTGGTAAACACTACACTGAGTTCCTACTGTGCAACTAATTTGTTTTAAATAATAAAAATTGCTTACAATAGAAATTGAGTTGCATCACATGTTGGAACCATGATCCATTTTCTGCTATACAGAGCTCTGCTCTTTGTGCGAGACTCTTCATTGTTGCCATAAGTAGGGTGTCTTGGTTCATGTTTACTAGTGTCGTTTCCTATATTATGTTTGTATTTATCACGTACACATCAGAATCATACGTTCAGGAACGTATGGTCCAATTCGTTGTCCACTGTTTTCTCCGGATCTGTCTCCGTTGGATTTTTACCTTTGGAGATCTGTTCACTCCGTTGTACATGACACAACACTCAATAATGTTCAAGAACTTTGGAATCACATAACAAATGCATGTAATAGCATAAAAGGAGATGCTCTAATCATAGCAACAACGAGAAATCTAATACAAAGAGCGGAGCTCTGTATCGTAGAAAAATGGATCGCAGTTCAAACATCTGTTGTAACTTGATTTATTTTGTAAGAAATAAGTTTTCATTAGAGTTACGTTTGCACATCTCTGTATATGTATTCATTTTGATTTTTAAATGTAATTTTGTAATTTATATACATACCTCTTCTTTTACTTACACATATATTTATCCTGTTCCACACACGGTAGTTTTTGACATACACTTCACTAAAATAAATAGAATAAAAAAGCCCACAATAACGGCGTGAGTTACAAAGAGTTACAGAGAGCGCTATAGATCTCGTCAGTGTGATTTTCAACTCGCCCGTAAGATGGCGCAGTCTATATACTTCCGCTGCATCGAAACGTCATACTTCCGCTACATCAGAAAATTCTTACCCTCAGCAAAGAAGTTCCACTTCAATAATACTTAAATATACGTATTTTAGCGATTCGCAGCCTAACCCTGTGCAATAGAACGACTTCAAGGTAACGTGACACGCCATCGCGCAACTTTCGAATAATCCTCGTAGATGATTCGCTCAATAGCAGTCTCTTTAAATATCGCTTTCCGGCCTTGGTGAGGTCGAGAGCATCACGGATTTTCTGTGAATTACGTAAACGATTTGTCGAAATGGACGGACGAACGAACGGACCACGCGGTAATCACCTTCCGCGCGACATAAGTTACTTAAATAGCTACATGCGACCTCGCCCGAGTACGAATGCTAGCGCGAGTGTCAGAAGAACGTTAAATCTTGCTCGCGTTGCAATGTTGTCGAAAAAGCAAGAATCTCGCTCTACGCGAATTAGTCGCATGAAAATTCATTTTCTTCGGTTGATATTTCATTTGGTATATCCGCGTCGCTGCACAGTGGGACGGATGGCCATTTTAGGTGGAAAAAAATCATGTCAGAAGATAGATATAACATTCATATACAGTGACTCCCACTAATATTCGGACACTCTTAAAAAGATGATAACTGTTTTAATATTGTACTATACGATTTGAACATTTTTTTAGAAGCTAGAGCAATTAGTTTGCTATAGGATACGAAAAAAGAATTTTGTCAAAAATTGCAATTGATCGGAATCATAAAAAAATACCAAAAGTTGCATTTTACAACTTTTTTATGTGGACCTATATTGAAAATTTAAAAATTGCGTTTTGTAGATCTGTGTTAGTTATATGCACTGGTAAAGTTTCATTAAAATCGGTTGATGAGGAAAAAATAGACAAGCCTTGAAGATGCAAGAATCCTTAGATTTACTGCAGTTGAAGGCCGAAAATCGTGAAAATCTGCAATTTTTATTATCTTTAAACGTCTATACCTAATCGCAACGTCGACCGATTTTGAAAAAATTTTAAGAATATGTTTAATTGACACAGGTCTATAAAACGTAGTTTTTAAATTTTCAATATAGGTCCACATAAAAAAGTTGTAAAATGCAACTTTTGGTATTTTTTTTATAATTCAGATGAATTGCGATTTTTCACAAAATTTTTTTTCGCATCCTGTGGCAAACTAATTGCACTAGCTTGCCAAAAAAATTCAAATAGTATGTCGAACTGAAGATAGAGAGACGAACTTAAAAAAAAGTTATCGTCTTTGTAAGAGTGTCCGAATATTAGTGGGAGTCACTGTATACTTCTTTGGGAATGTTCACTGACCCTAATTCTACCCATAATAATTCATTTAACAGCGATATAAGCATAGAAATCAATGCGTGAAAACTTCGAACCGTAATACGGCGAAATCGTACGTTTATATTCGTTACAAAGAAAGTTGTGTCAGAGCAATAAATAAGAATCTTTAAGCTTCTATGCACGATTTCCTATATTATTATAAATAAATGTTTACGTTATTATGTTCAAAAATTTCGTTAGTAAAGTCCTTTACAATAATTTTTAGACATTGTTTAAGTACCAGTTTTCTACGTCATTTAGTTGACTTTAGCAGAGCAGAACTAAAAATCGCGGGAAAACGCGGGCGTGAGACTTTTTTTATTTATAAGTTCAAACTATTCTAAAGAGATTCTGACAAAAAAAACTTGCGGAATGTTGCGGATCCGCCTGCTACAATTTTTTAAATTTCACCGTGCGTACCGTATCACCGTGCGCCATTGATTTTGACCATTTTCAAGATTGAAATTGAATTGCGTTTGTAAGAAAACCGAAAAAATTTTTAACATAATGACATACAATATTCAAAAATAAAAAGTAACTATTAAATGTTTAAATGTAAGGGAAAAAACCAGTAAAAAAATCAATGTTTGTCCACAAAAACTATAGTTAATATAAGTTCACAAGGATAGACATTTGGAATGCAGTATTTTTCAGCGAAAAATTGCTTCTTTTCGTCGAGGTGTCCTGATTACCCTAATTAATATTTCATCTGCCTCTTTTGTGCAAATGAAAAACAGTCCATTGGTTGCCTTACATCTTTTTAATCTGTTCACTGTTTTAAATTCTATGTACACATGTTTATCACAAATGCATAAAATCCGCAGTCTAGTAATTAAATACCATCGAAATATGAATATTCTTGGAATTGCATTAAAAGTTCATACCTATCTAAAACAAGTATGTAATTTTTAACAACAATATAATGAATCTATCAATCTGATTGTTAAAAATATAATGAACGGTAATGATATAACTTGACTAATAGTTTCTTGGTTTTTTTTAGTGAGTATCACTGTTTTTGGGTAAGTATATCTGTCATTGAATCATGGTTAACAATTAAGAGACTCTTCTAGCGAACTGTTCAGATTATCGAGATGCGAGACTTTTATGCTGTGCCGAAGCAGGTGAAGACCTTACATCCTGATGCACTAGAATTGTTAATTTAATCATCTATGCAGTTAAAGTAGTATGTTAATTAGATAACATTTTATATCTGTTGAACGTAATATTAATTTAATATTAATTGAATATAATTTAATATTAATTTAATATTAATATCAATCTAATATTTGTTGAATGCAATAATCTTAATCTCAGTTTTTATGCCTGCAGGTATCCAGAAGCTGCAGTTTTAATAATTAATGAAACTAAACAAATTGACCAAAAGTTTACCAGTTAACTTCAATTTAAAAACGTAATGGTTAGATTAATTGGCTTATCTTTTATATTTGTTCATATTTTTATCTTCTATCAACGAAAATCAATATGATTTTTAAACAATTAAATTGAAAAAATTGTTTATAATCATTACAAATGATTATAAGGAATATCTTTTGATACGCTTGTGAGGAGTTTTTACCTTCCCTGTACATTTTGTATGCGTTGATTATAAAATGATTTCTCGAATTTATATTTTGCGTATTCCATAAAACATTACATGAAATGTAAATATAAAATACATATTGAGTAAGTCAAAAATAGTTTGAAAGATAATACTGAAACAATTTTATTTTAATAAAAAATATCAATGAAAATTAATTAAAAATTATTGTTTAGAAAAATGAAAAAAGTTTGATTTATCTGCAGTTTTAGCGCAAACTTCATTCGGATATCTCTCTTATGGTTCAAGAGTTATAACATAATGTCACGAAATTTTTCGATCCAGCCCACTGTGCGGCGTACAACAGCAAGACCGCATCGCGCGTCAGAAAAACACGTAGGATTTGCTTTCTTTGACAGTGATACACGAGACAATTATGGGGCGCGTAACGCGATCCATGGATCGGCTGTGGTGTTTTGCGGTATTCTACGGTGTAAAAGTAAGATCCAACCAGTCGCGACAACCGCGTAATACGTTTTCTCGACGATCAATGCGCAGTATCGCGCCGGACGAGCTGCTCGATAGCGTATCGGTATCCATATTCAGGACAGCCGGCGAGAGAAACTATACAAGAATACAGAAACGCGACAACAAAACGTTGCTATATTGGCGGATCGTTGCAATTTCAGCTTTCGACTCCTGGAATTGAAACGTCGCACAGTGGGGTATTTGGCCTTAAAAAGTGGAAAAATTCGATCTCTAAATTGTTGCGTATGGCGTAAAATTTTTGTTGTTCGTTGTAGTTAAAGGTCTGAAGAATAAGGCTGGGCACGATTACGACAACCGTGGCCCTTACTTTGAAGGTTATACTTGTGTTCCTGGGATCATTTTAAGAAAAAAATGTGTATACAGGGTGTCCCCAAACTACCCTAGGAGCCGAAAATGGGAGGTTCCTTGGGTCATTTCAAGCGACATTTTCCTTTACAAAAATGGCGTCCGCGGCTTTGTTTAGGAGTTATTAACGAAAAACACGGACCAATCAGAGCGCGATCTAGACATGCGATGACACGTTCGGCCAATTGACAGTTGGCGCGTCGGGCCGACTGTGCTAACTCGCGTCTAGGTCGCGCTTTGATTGGTCCGTGTTTTTCGTTAATAACTCCTAAACAAAGCCGCGGACGCCATTTTTGAAAGGAAAATGTCGCTTCAAATGACCCAAGGAACTTCCCATTTTCGGCTCCTAGGGTAGTTTTGGGACACCCTGTATAATAGGAATCCAATGGGCTCCGATTAGCCGGTAAAGTAGATTTCTTGTTTTTCATAAAACTGCAAATATCTCGGAAACTATACAAGATATGGCAAAATATCAAGAGACCTTTTTTGTAGGAAATCGAATTTCCTATAAGAAACGTTAAAATGATGTTAAAAGTCCATTTTTCACGAAAAATATTCACTTGAAATTACTACTAGACTACCCCTGGATTTTCGTATGCGTGGTCGGCCCCCTCTCACGACCTAACCCTAACTCACCCTGTTTACATAATCTTCCCATTGTAGGTGTCTTCTAGAATTTGATCTGTTCAGAACGAAGCCTTTACGTTCCACCGATTATTATTTCGGGGGAGAGGCAGTTGTTCTGCAAATTCACCGAAATATAAATATACTCGGAAACTGCGCAGCTGATAGAAAAATTTCATAGGACATAAACTATTGGAAATTTAATTTTCTACAAAAAAGGTCTCGTGATATTTTGTCATATTTCGTATAGTTTCCGAGATATTTGCAGTTTTATGAAAAACAAGAAATCTACGTTACCGGCTAAACGGAGCCCGTTGGATACCTGTTATATACACATTTTTTTCTTAAAATGATCTCAGGAACACACATATAACCTTCAAAGTAGGGGCCACGGTTATCGTAACCTCCCCTAAGGCTGTAATATTGTTTTTTCTATTTGGAAAATTTTGTAAATTCCTGTATTACAAAAGTTGTTCAGATAGATATACAGAGCACGTGCGCATAGATTTAATTTTGTTATCATTTAAATTAGTATAGTTATTAATATGTGAATATTACCAATCATTCTGCAAGCTTTCCAAAAATGACAAAACTTTATTGGCAATTTTTTTATAGTATTGATCACGATTGAGTGCTCGTTTTGGTGTCATTGCATTCGGTAAAGATTCGCGATTATAAGCCAAGAAAGTTCAAATCCGAATATGTCCGAATTCAAAGACTATAGCAGGATAAGCATGGGCCAGCGACCCCCGCTCCGATTTTCCTGATTTCTGTCTTAAAACATAGTTTTATGTCTAAAAAAAAACATTGTGTAAAATTTCAAATGTCTACTCACATCGATAAGGGAGATATTGGGGTAAATTCCTCCGCACTTAAATGCAATTTGCTACAAAACGAGAAAAGATATCGACATGGGATAAGCGGCAAACAAAAGATATAGATAAATTCTACATTCCAGATTTTTTCCAAAATTTTTTGCTAATTATTTATAGTTGAAAATAATGAATTAATTTTTTGGGAATTTTTTAAAGTATCTTCCCCTGGGTTGACACCTACCAAAAAATTATAAAATAGTGCTATGATACTTACCTACTTTGTAAAAAAATCTCAGAAGTGTCCATTTGGTGGAACAGTGTCAAGAAAAATAAAATATGCCGGCGAACGCTTGGTCTGATCAGTATCGGCACAGCGACCGAATCCCCTTGCGGTGGCTAGTGATGGGAGCGAACGGGAAGTCGGCGCGTGTACGGAAAAGCTGATACATGTAAAAGTGCGACTAAATCGTCTAATGTATGATTACAGTTGGAAATCTAAACAATTATATTTTAGGAAATAGCTTACATTGAAGAAGAAAAATGCGTGTAAAGCTAGTTCGTTGCTGTTAAGTAACAGAAAGAAGAAGCTTCTCACAAATATGTTGTATGGTCACGGTATTAGAGGTTCCTCGATGCTACGAAGGGCTCGAGTTCGAATATTTCTCAACTCAACTTTCTTTTCTTGTTTTTTTCTTTTTTTTATATGTATTTATAAACTAAACGCATGTTATTGTTTGCACTTCGATATTATTATAAAATATTGAAAATATTATTAAAATATTATTATATATTAGACGATTTAGTCGCATTTTTACATGTGTCACGTCCGGTGGTCCTATCATAAATAATAATTAATAAACTTAATCATATATTTCTTTTCTAATTTGTTTTATTAATTTTGTGCGAGAATTGTAATCAATTATTATATCAAATATTATATTGAATACTGAATTATTGTATTTTATACCGTACTGCGAGCGATAGAATTAAGAAAAGTTTATAAGATATATTTTGCAGCGAACTATATAGGATTGTTAACAAATGAAATAATTCGAAACATAATATGCGAGCGATTAACTAAAAGAAACTTCCGTTGAAATTTATTCGTCATCGAAGAATATAAAAATTGATAAACAATTGATGAACAATAGACCGGTGCAAATGAATCGAATATCAAGCGTCCGGTCAAGAGATAGACGATGGATTAAGAAGAAATATGATTACAAAGAAATTGATGAGCATGCATCCACCATAAGAAGATTAAGCGAAGAACAATGGATTAACAAATCTATAAAGGGAGCCTCCTCATCAGGAGCAGTCAATCGACAATCAAAATCTCCGGAGTATTTCTCGTTCGTGGACAGTTAGTTGGCATTCCAAATTTCAATCGTACTCATAGTTATGCAGTAAAAGTTCTGTTCAATTCGGTTGTTAATAGTTAGTTTTCGCGCCTCAATCGTGTTCAACAAAGATTCAGTTCAGTGGAAGTTTACAAAATATAAATAATAGCGTGTACACCCGCTGGACTTTTATATTCACCACTCACAAAGACAATTAAGCGAATAAGAGAGCGAATTTGAGAACGAAGCGAGAAACATCAATCGGTAAATACTAACATTTGTAATATTTAATCACAATTCTATGTATTCTGAATTTGTTCATTTATAAAATATATCTTGGTCAATTGTTACATTTAAAATCATATTTTAAAATCATTTAAAATACCCAACGTCGATTTCTTCGTTCCACATCCTTATGTAAAGCCATTTTCATATAAAAGTACCCTCAATTACCCGAACCGAAGCCGGTGAATGCAGGTAGGCTCAAAACTGCGTTATATCTCCCATTAAAATCTTTAACTCTTTAATTTCTCTAAAAACGTCCCAACAAGGACGTAACACATGTATCAGCTTTTCCGTACACACCGTCGACTTCCCGTTCGTTCTCATTACTAGTCGCCGCAAAGGGGATTCGGTCGTTGCGCCGATACTGATCAGACCAAGCGTTCGCCGGCATATTTTATTTTTCTTGACACTGTTCCACCAGATGAACACTTCTGAGATTTTTTTACAAAGTAGGTAAGTATCATAGCAATATTTTATAATTTTTTGGTAGGTGTCAACCCAGGGGAAGATACTTTAAAAAATTCCCAAAAAATTAATTAATTATTTTCAACTATACATAATTAGCAAAAAATTTTGGAAAAAATCTGGAATGTAGAGTATATCTATATCTTTTGTTTGCCGTTTATCCCATGTCGATATCTTTTCTCGTTTTGTAGCAAATTGCATTTAAGTGCGGGGGAATTTACCCTAATATCACCCTTATCGATGTGAGTAGACATTTGAAATTTTACACAATGTTTTTTTTAGACATAAAACTAGGTTTTAAGACAGAAATCAGGAAAATCGGAGCGGGGGCCGCTGGCCCATGCTTATCCTGCTATACCCTTTGGTGTTGCACAGTGTAAATCAGATCGGAAACTTTCTTCCAGCAGTTTTATTAATCGGAAACATTTTTTTTATTTTCTCTGTTCTTTGTAACAATAAATGGATGCTACGTTATTTTGTTGTTTTCAATTCTTCAACAAGCCCCTTTTTATTTCTCATCAGTTTGAACCCCGTAAAGTAATATTTTATACTTCTAAATTGTGAATGTTTTCTCTAAAATCCGTTTCAATGCCTCCGATCGGAAACATTCTGCCACGGCGTGTAGCAGTTTTAGAGCCGTCAGTGTAGATGGGTGTGTAGTTGTTTTGCTGGAGGTGGTCTTGCAGTATATTGTTTAAAACTATGCTGTTAGTGTCACTATATTGGTCCTTGGGTTTATTAGATAATAATGTTGAGGGGACGTTAAAAGGAGTGGACACTGTTTAGTATCCTTCAACACTCGACTTAATTTTGCAGCGACTCCAACACAAGACGTACGAACTTGAAGGCGCGACTGGAATCGCGTCGACCAAATCGACGATCGACCCGTGTGCGGACGGCCTTACGGGACTCCGCAGCGTCGAGAAGCTTTCTTTGATGAAACATCGATCCGAGAGCGAAGAAGGGTAGAGATATCACGAATTCCACGTAACGACCTATTTCACCTGGCCATTTCAAAGCATCCAGGTTTTTGGTCGCCTTCGAAACAATAACAGGCAACCTTCGTGCGTTACAGTGTCCCGACGAGTTCATCCATTTCGATCGGTTGTGTACACCACCGCTCACTGAAGTTTGGCAACGAGAGAAAATTTGAAAATATAATTTCAAACGTTTCGCTCGCTTCAAGAAAGTTTATATTATTACATAGTAAGGTGAAGGTACTAGTTGACCAGTTAAGAGAAGTTCTCCACGCGAACAATAGTAACCACTTACTCTGTCATCAAATAGCGAGAGTCGATGCGTGAAAACACTTTTGAAGTCTTCTAAATTATGTACCAAGGCCGCTATTTAAAAAAAGTTTAGTAATACTAATTTAAGAAATGTATTTAAAAATTCAGTAATTGCTTCAGAAGTTGACCACTTTTGAAAATGATAAATCTAGTAATTGTCCTCCTTTGTTCGTTAGTAGTTGACTACTTGTACTAGAAAGAGGGTTCAAGCAATAATGTTGGGTATCATTTTACTATCATTTAGTTTCAACAATTGACAGCACAAATTACAATTAAAGAATGAAATGAGAAATAAAACAAATCAATTCCATAAAAAGTTTAATTGAGGAACAGAGTAGATGTTGCGGGTTAATAGAGAATAGTATTAGAGAAAAACCAATAGATGGTATGGCATCCGAGATTCAGTTTCATCAAAAGTCTACAGCTTATAAAAATCTTATTTTTTATAGTTTCCTATAAAATAGTCAACTACTCGTACATGGTCAACTACTGGTACCTTTACCTTAATCTTAAATAATTTTTTTACATAACTAATGAGGGTTCTTCGAAGAAACATTACAATAAACATTATTACCGTATTACGTAATATACTTTATGAAAATGCTCTTTTAGAAATTCCGACCTGTTCAGACTAACGGCTTCAACCAGACTGACTAGCAGACAACGGTCTTGGCCTTATGCCCCCGCCTGGGCTCTTCTGTCCCTGTGAAAAAACTGCCCCTTACGCCTTAACCCTTAACCTAAGACGCTATGGTATCGTTGAATTCCAACAATTTAAGAAAAAAAAACCGTTTTTATTAGAAAAATACATTAGAATCTGCGGAATTTTTCTTCATTTGTTTTCTCTACTTTGGACGCTCATATTATTAGGCCTCGTACAGACCTAAACGGTTTGCCGAACCGTTCGCCAAACCGTTTGACGAACGCGCATTTCGCCAAACATTTTGCCGTGCCGAACGCCGCGCAGAACGGCACACATCGGTTAACAGCAAACAGAACGGATTTGTGCTTTTTTCAAAATTTCTTGCGAACAACTATGGCAACTGCAGCGGCATATACTACACAAAGAAATACAGAAATTGTTGGTAGTTTATTCAGTGAGTTAAGGTTTATAAATGAAATGTTCAATCAGATTCGAGACTACATGACCAGAATGTTTGTTTGCCTGTACGTTTGCCGAACCGTTTGCAGAAACGTTTGCCGAAATGTTCATCAGAATGCGCGGCGAAATGCGCGTATTCGTGTTTGCCGTTGATCCATCAGCTCCGGGAACGACGACGAACACGAATGTGCGCATTTTGACGAACATTTCGGCAAACGTTTCGGCAAACGGTTTGGCAACCGGTTCGACAAACGGTTCGGCAAATGGTTCGGCAAATGGTTCGGCAAACAAAAATTCAAGTCATGTAGTCTCGAATCTGATGTCTTTAATGCTTCGTCCTGACCTGAACATTTCATTTATAAACTTTAATTCACTGAATACACTACCAAAAATTTCTGTTTTTTTTTTTGTGCAGTATATGCCGCTGCAGTTTCCATAGTTGTTCGCAAGAATTCTGAAAATAACACAAATCTGTTCCGCTTGCTGTTAGCCGATGCGCGCCGTTCTGCGCGGCGTTCAGCGCGGCGAAATGTTTGGCGAAATGCGCGGTTCGTCAAACGGTTTGGCGAACGGTTCGGCAAACCGTTTAGGTCTGTACGAGGCCTTACATATAAACATAATCTAACTAAATCATGAGCAGAGCGGGCTATGATGAACCTTCCTCTTTAGAATGAGCGCGCACACAGCTCATAACATGTTCGTATGAGTACAAAAAATGGTTTCCCGCAAAAACTGATTTCATCAACAAAACACTGTTTGCGGGAAACCATTTTTTGTCCTCATACGATCATATTTTGAGCTGCATAAAGGTTCTTTTGACAGAGGAAGGTTGATCGCAGGTCGCTCTGCTCCTGATTTAAGTAAAAAAATAAAGATTTTGTATTAGAAAAATACATGGGAACCTGAGGGTGGTCGTCTCAATTTTTTCCCCTACTTTGGACGCTCATATTATTAAATAGAAACATGATCTCGTTAAATCATGACCAGAGCGAAGCAGAATCAACCTTCCTCTTTAGAATGAGCCCTCACTGAGCTCAAAATATGCTCGTATGAGCTGTGTTAGGGCTCATTGTAAAGAGGAAGATTGATCCCGCTTTGCTCTGCTCATGATTTAAGTCAGAAAAACCGTTTTGTATTAGAAAAATACATGGGGACCTGATGGTAGTTGTCTCAATTTTTCCCCTACTTTGGACGCTCATATTATTAAATATGAACATAATCTTGTTAAATCATGACCAGAACGAGGCAGGATCAACCTTCCTCTTTAGAATGAGCCCTCACACAGCTCATAACATGCTTGTATAAAAACAAAAAGTGGTATCCCGCAAACACTGTTTTCACTTGTTTTTCTAGTAATATTCTAGTAATATGCTAGTCATATCCATGAGTACCGTACCCCCTAACAATTGACGTGTCTGGAAGAGGGTCGCGCCCTTAGGCGTGGAGGCCACTGCAGGCGCGATTGCGGAATTGATTCCTTAATTTCTTAACTGCCAAACGAGGGAGAATGAGGTTGGTCGAAACGTCGTGATCGAATGCTCTGCATGCTGTCGACGAGATCGATAACTGTAATATTCGGTAGCGATACGTATAGTAGGTATTTACCTGTCTACCTATCCACCGTCCGCCGCGTCGCACAGTGGGGAAACTTGACCTAACTCGATTCAAAACGGAATAACTTTCGATAGAAATGAGATAGAGCAATTAAAATTTTTTTACATACAGCTGAAATTTTTCAGAATATGGGAAAATAGGGAGATTATGGTACGAATAATTGATTATGGCACCGAGAAACAGGAGTTCAAAATTAGGAAATGTTTCTCGAAATAACATTTTGAGCGACACATTGTGACACAAACAGGAAATTGCAAGTTTTCGGCTCATAACTTTAGTTTTTCAACGTATCTATACAGGGTGTCCCAAAATAAGTGTAACTCCCGGAAATGGGACGTTCTTTGGGTCATTTACCGTGTTTAGAACAGAATAAAAAATATCATATGCGTGGAAACCACGCGCGGCAGAAGTGAAACTTATTGCTTATTAAGTATAGATACAGATAAATTATTGTACCTGTCGTCGGTAGCCGGCTTTGATCTTTCCTTGTTCGATAAGGCATTATTTGAATGCGTCAACGAGCTCACGGGTCCTGTAGAATATCACACGTCTCTTCCTGTCAACTCTCTTATTGATTCTGAAGTTTCCCCAAGATTTTTGCAACCGTTGACAACGTAAATGATTCAACTTTTTATTGATATTGTCATGTTTTTATATGACAACTTTTATATACACTGAGGTCAACAGAAACGTATCTATTCTACCACCCGTGATCACGTTCAACAAGGTCATTTTCTTAAAGGACCTTGTCTCGCATTTCTTCAAACATAACAATACAATTTTGAACATAACAAATTTATGAACTGTTGAACAAGATAAACGTAACGTAACAGTAGAAGTAACAATAAAACGGTAACAAGAACAATAAATCTTTGCCGTTGTCGCTACGCCCCGACATACATAATAAGCAATAAGTTTCATGTCTGCCGCGCGTGGTTTCCACGCACATGATTATTTGGGATGGCATCTACAAATTGCCAGAAAGATGGGGAAATGTTGTAATTTCCGATGGACAATACTTTGAATAAGTGTACTGTACAAGATTTTCTTTAATAAACGCACAAAGGGTATAGCCGGATAACATAGTCAAAAATGCCCTTGAACCGAATTTTATCGACGATGTGCCATTCGATAGAGCACCAAGAAAAAACATACTGTGCCAAGTTTCAACCCTATATCTCGATCCGAAGGGTAGTTATGGGGTAAAATCGAAAAATCAGTTTTTGGCCTATTTTCCCCAGTTAATGATGTTTAGAAATTCTGAAAAAAATGTGACACATGTCAAGAACCCAAATACATACTTTGCAATTGGTTTCAGATTTTCAAAGTGAAAATCCTGCTTGTAAAAAATCAAAAACCTGAAAAAAATCGAAAAAATGCAGATTTCACATGGAAGTTCTAGAGTGTCCACATTTATATTTTTACAGTAGCAGTATATTGTTATAGGTATTGTTCATGAATTTTTTCAGATTTTTTGGTTTGGTGCGCCGTTGTTAAAAAAAATACGTAAGATTTACTGCAGAAAATATGTAATACTACCAGTATTAAGAAGATGCATAACTAAAAATTGATAATAATAACAATTGCTCCAATTTTTTTTTGCGCATTTTACTTTAAAATATGATTGGAATATTTAAATATTGCTTTTAAAATAAATCTACAAAAATACCATTGATTATTATATAGTTAGATATAAAAAAAAGAATTAATCAAGTGAAAAAAAAACTATACGCATGCCGGGCGCGAACCTAGTATAAGCGTGTCAACAGACGAAAGTTTAACGCGCTGAGCCAACCGAGCTGTTGGGAATCTGAAACAACGGCGCACCAAACCAAAAAATCTGAAAAAATTCATGAACAATACCTATAACAATATACTGCTACTGTAAAAATATAAATGTGGACACTCTAGAACTTCCATGTGAAATCTGCATTTTTTCGATTTTTTTCAGGTTTTTGATTTTTTACAAGCAGGATTTTCACTTTAAAAATCTGAAACCAATTGCAAAGTATGTATTTGGGTTCTTGACATGTGTCACATTTTTTCAGAATTTCTAAACATCATTAACTGGGGAAAATAGGCCAAAAACTGATTTTTCGATTTTACCCCATAACTACCCTTCGGATCGAGATACAGGGTTGAAACTTGGCACAGTATGTTTTTTCTTGGTGCTCTATCGAATGGCACATCGTCGATAAAATTCGGTTCAAGGGCATTTTTGACTATCTTATCCGGCTATACCCTTTCCTAAAAAAAATTCCGGTTTTTAGATTATAGACCCAATAATAATTCTTAATTCGTGAGCAGAAGGAGAATAATAATACAATTCTCAAGCATTGCGTTCGACTGTACATGTTCATTAAAGTACCTGAATGGAAACAATCAACTTGTGTTTTCTCTTCCCAGCCAAAGTAATATTTTCCCGTGGCGTCGCGTGTAAACGATACCATCGCGCGTGTAAATACAAGCACCGAGTATTCTTTCGATTCTCTTTGTTTAAATTTCGATCTGTACACGAGCTCGCGTCTGGCATCGTGTGCAACTCAATACGTGCATCACGTTACTGTAACCGTGATACTGTTTCTCTGTCATGGATACTGTTCCAGGAGAGAGTTGCATGGACGGGCACGCGTGCAGCGTTCTCTTCTGAATGATACCTCATTAGCTTGTTTATACGTGCACACATCGTTTACGAATACTATCCATATCAGTTAGCGAAATCTACAAAACTCATTTTTTAAATTAGCGTTACAGGCTCAGATAAACGAATCCTGTAAACAGGAACCAAGTTCCGTATGGCCGTAAAAAGTTGTGAGATCGAACAAAATACGGCCAAGTTTGTTAGCTTAGAAATACCTGTTGCGATACTGAGAAAAGCGTTTGTAAAAATTAGTTTAAAAGAACGCTATTTCATTTTTAAAGAATTACATGGAGGGTTAAATTATTCAACTTGGCTGTTACTTTTTAAACCAATGGCCTTAAAAGGTGTTTGGTAGTGGCCAAGTTTAAATAATTTAGCCCTCCATGTAACTCTTTAAATATTAATTATGTATGGTTGAGTTTATTCATTATTATCTACGACAGAACCACCGGACGCCACAGTGCACAGTGGTCGGAAAACGCTAAAACGTTGCCAAAATAGGTAGAAGTGCTCCAATATAGTTCAAAATTGATATTCTTAGGTTTCTCGGGTCGCTGATCATAAATTTGATATCAAGAATTAAAAAAACAAAATGGTGGATTCAATATCGCGGATGCGTAACCCAAAAAATTATTGGATTCTCTTGAAAATTAGTATTCCCATATTTTTCGTGCCGGCGAATATTAATCCGGTGTCGAAAATTAAAAAAACAAAATGGCGGATGCGTAACACAAAAAATTATTGGATTCTCTTGAAAATTATTATTCCCATATTTTTCGTGCCGGCGAATATTAATCTGATGTCAAAAATTAAAAAAAGAAATGGCGGATGCGTAACCCAAAAAATTATTGGATTCTATTGAAAATTAGTATTCCCACATTTTTCGTGCCGACAAGTATTAATCCCGTGTCAAAAATTAAGAAAACAATATAACGGATTCAATATGGCGGATGCGTAACCCAAAAAATTATTGGATTCTCTTGTAAATTAGTATTTCCATATTTTTCGTGCCGACAAATATTAATCAGATGTCAAAAATTTAAAAAAACGAAATGGCGGATGCGTAACCCAAAAAATTATTGGATTCTCTTAAAAATTAGTATTCCCATATTTTTCGTGCCGACGAATATTAATCCGATGTCAAAAATTAAAAAAACGAAATGGCGGATTCAATATGGCGGATGAGTAACACAAAAAATTATTGGATTCTCTTGAAAATTAGTATTCCCATATTTTTCGTGCCGGCGAATATTAACCTGATGTCAAAATTACAAAAAACAAAATGGCGGATTCAATATAGCGGAAGCGTAACCCAACAAATTATTGGACTCTCTTGAAAATTAGTATTCCCATATTTTTCGTGCCGGCGAATATTAATCCGATGTCAAAAATTAAAAAAAAAAATGGGGGATGCGTAACCCAAAAAATTCGTTTTTAAACAATAAACAAATGGTTGTTGATGTTCAAAACATGTATAAAAAAATTCTACAAGTGGAACCATACAATGCTTATTTAACAAACTGTATTATATCTTCTATCTTTCTCGAGAAAACATGCTTGTAACTAGTACCGTCACTACCTCTGCGTCACAAAAAGGGATCGTATGTCCAAATCTGTAATTTGCCGCAGGTTTTTTTTCAAAATAATGTAAGATTAAAGCATCTACTACAAGACCCAGCAATCAAATCTGGAGGATATTGGGGTGTATGCAACTTTTAGTTTACATTCTTAAAATTTGTGCACCAAAATTTTATAAACGCTAATTAATATTAATATTATTAATTAATAATATTAATAATTAATATAAATCCAATATTGCTATTATGCATAGTACTTACTTCCAGGAACAGCATCCACCGTACACACTCAAAAAAAATTAACTTTTCGTAAAATTACAAGCTTGACACTACTTTTTAGACACCGAAGTTCACTGCACGGAAACTGCGTAAGGAATGAACGCGATATTTGTACTCCCACCATTTGGCAGATAAAAATGGTAAGACCTTTTTACTAGGGGTTTCCCATAGAGTCATTACCTGAGTATCCAGTACGGCAAACCCCCCATCCGCCTATCGGCCACGTTTTAGCGCTTTCCGACCACTGCAGTGGTCCCAAATCCCAAAAACGTGGACAAAACCTCTAAACGTATTAAAAATTATTGGATCTGCTTGAAAATAGATATTATGACGATTTTGGGGTCGATGATCACTAATCTGAACTTAAAATTAAAAAAAAAAGGTGGATCCAATATGGCGGAGATATACAGTAATAAATTATTGGATCTGCTTGAAAATAGGTATTATGACGTTTTTAACGTCGATGATCACGAATCTGAACTTAAAATAAAAAAAAACAAAATGGCGGATCCAATATGGCGGAGATATACAGTAATAAATTATTGAATCTGCTTGAAAATTGGTATTACGACGTTTTTGTGATTGATGATCACGAATCTGAACTTAAAATTTAAAATAAACAAAATGGCGTATCCAATATGGCGAAGATATACATTAAAAAATTATTGGATCTGCTTGAAAATTGTTATTATGACGTTTTTGCCCACCAAGTAGTATTACTCTTAGAGTAACCAACCCCATAATTAGAACTTACCTAGCTGAAAGTTAATTTTTTAGGTTTTGACCGCGTTTTCGGGCTTTTGGACCACTGTGGGACGTGACAAGGGTAAAGATTTCGAGATACAGGCGGCTGGAAGATCGTACACGTTTATAAGCCCGTCGAGAATAACGACACCAGCGGAGGATCGATACCTTCGATCGATAAGTAAACGAAATCGCAGAAAAACAGCACGTGAAATAGCGAGTGAATTTAATCGCGGACGATAACATCAAATTTCCGTGAACGCGGTCAAACGCAGGCTACAAGAAGGAAATTTACACAGCCGAATAGGCGTAGGTATTTACATAAAGTCAGAATACAGTATACGCGGATATACTGCTACGTTATTTAAATCTTCATAGTACCAATAAAGTATATGTAAATAAAGTATAGTTTACATAATAACGGACTATATTACAGCCATAACCAACAGAAATCATGAGTAATAATATATAACTCACACAGCTCGTAACATGATCGAATGAGGACAAAAAATGGTTCTTCCCGTGATTGCATTCAACTTCCCCATATTTCGTTCATGCAGATAGAGTCTAAAGCACGTCTGGAACCAATTTTAATTCAGCTACTCAAACTAGATGGCGCTTAGACAGGAGAACTATCAGCGTAGACTCGTAACAATAAAAATATAAAGGGCTTCAAGCCACTCGGATCCATTAATAGCAATAAAGATATAAGTGTTGGGCAAATTTTATTTTAAATAATAAATAATTAAATAATAAATAAACGTGTGATTTTATTTGCAAACAATATCTAAACTTGTTATTTAAATTAAAGTTATTTAAATAATTCCATAAATAATCTATTTATTATTTCTTATTTGCAAATAAAAGTTTATTTATTTATTATTTGGATTGAGGTGGAAATCAATGTGCCAGTGTTCGGGCTCGTCCGGAGCTTTGTTAATACAAATAATAATTGAAAATTGTATTTGTAAATAACAATTAATTTTATTATTTTAAATAAATTCATTTGGACTTGCTCAAATAAAAAATAATTATTTCTGCGTTTTATTTGAATATCCAAATAACAAATAACTTGTTATTTAAATAAATATTTAAATAAATTTATTTATTGCCCAACACTGAAAGATATTGATAAAAAGAAAAAAAAACCTGTATTGATAGCGAAATTGAAGCGTTAGATTGATACAAATGTATGTTCATCATTAGACTGCGGATCTTTATGCAAAATAAAAATTGTTTGCTTCAATTACAAAGAACAGGAGCCAAATAGAAGCCATATTCTTTATTCTATAATTAGAATAAGTTGAGCCTAAGAAATTGACGTTCTCAAATTCTTTTAATTTGTCAACTGAGACAAGTTGCATGTAATCGTTTTCGTCATAAATGCATAAAATCCGCAGTCTAGTCATCACTGTTGCCACACTGTTTTTCAGCGTGCAGGTTGGTCACACTGATAAATACCCAAATCAGAGATCACATATTGCAAATGAAGAACAGTAAAAAATTAGCAGAGTTGAACTATGAGGTTCATCCTTACCCTTCTTAGTCGCTGAACTGTCATCCACTGATTACCATTTTTTCAAGCACCTAGATGCCTACTTGAATGAATAAATATTCGAAGAAGAACGCGCTGTAAAAACTGCATTTGATAACTTTATTGCCTCACGTTTATTAGGTTTCTACCAGAAAGACATTCAGGCACTTGTATGTATCGCGATGGAAAAAAGTTTATCGATGTCGATTGAAATTATTTCGATTAATGGTATACGAATAAAAGTTGTGAGATTAAAATTTTAAAGTTTTTCTATGTTAAAGATTCAAAATGGCCATTTCATTTGCAACAATCTAATAGAACAATATTCTCACATAGAATATTATATCACTTTTATTACATGTCTTACTCCTTGAATGTCGACTTTCAAATTTACTTTTGAATTACAGTTAATAAGTTTATATATAACAACATATAAAACTGTTGGACTTTCAAATTTTACCGCCAATTATTGATTTCAAAGACATCGATCATTATGTTCAGTCGATATATCTAGATAGGTCAGCTTTTTCCGTGTTTGTTTCCCCTACGATTTGTCCGTGAGATCACACGAATTTAGTACGTTTCCAACCAGTATCTCAGACACTACATAATCAAGCATGCTAATGCCATATGATTATAAATAAAGTTAATAGCAAGTATGTATTAACTAATTTCAATTTACATTAATTACATACGATTTATTGTTTACAATTTTTTCTTACTTCGTTTTTTGAATTAAAAATTTTTCCCTTTTTCTTTTTAGACGCAATTTCCTTTGAAAAAGGTTCAAATCAGAACCGAAACGTCGGATATATTGTAAAATAGCTATATTTTTGTAAAAAATAGATCGAAATCGTTGCGCCGATAACATTATTTCAAGATTAATAGAAAAATGTTGGTTTTGCGACACTCTCGAGATTGCTAATTACAACAGTGAAGCTTGACGTTGGGTTGCGTTGCGATTAAACCAAGGAAGATCGGTTCGTAAATGGAAAATGGGAATCTCGACAACGTCGTCGCTTCGACTGAAGAGGAGCGTTCGCGAGTAAAATTGTTTTCAGCCGGGTCAAGATCGACGTATCGCGTATCGTTAACGGAAAGAGATCGTTAATTCAAGTGAGCGTAAACCCTGTCTATAAGTAACAAGTGTATCTTTTATTAGCGACAAAAATTCTTACAACCTTTTTATCACACCATTATTCTCCTCCATTCCATTCTCTCCCTCTCTCTCTCTCACTCTCTCATTGTCCGTTTGCTAGCCGGGCTCGCGCGAGTGTTACAATGGCGTAGAAAATAATTACGCTTGAGCTTCTGTTTACGTTTCCGAGTACATTTGGCGGCATGGAATTAGCGGCGTGCACCTTCGCTCGTGCAATTAACCGTCGCAATTTGTCTTTTCACGTTTTCAGCTCTTGTTCGCTTCATTCGAACCGCTTGCGTTCGAGACGCGTCGAGGAAGTCGGCTCGACGCGTGGCGGAAAAATAGCCTCGTTATGTTTCGAAGACGTGACGGGGTCACCTTCGGGAACACATCATCAAAAATGTAGGCGTTCGCTGAATATTTCAATTGTAATTTCTACGGGGCTCTTCTCCGTGTTAGTGCAATGTCATACAGTTGCGTGCTCTTTTCTATGTTCCAGAACTTTCGTCTGAAACATTTATTCGTATCACCTCGGATCACATCAGACCTGCAAATAAGTTCGGTGCCTTTACGTATATTCAATTGTGATCGTATTTCAAATTGTTACGAGTTGTTGCAACCAGGGAAAATTATACTACTGAACGGTATCAACGACAAATGATTAATCTAAGTGACGCAATTTAGCAAAAAGGCTTTTTAGCGACAGTGGAACTAGGCAAGTGATTCTGTTGCGTGACAACGCACGACCACATGCGGAGGAAACAACAGTGCAAGTCACTTCTTCTTTGGACTAGGACAGTGGTCGGCAAAGTGCAGCTCCAGAGCCGCATGTGGCTCTTTGGCTCATTAAGGGGGAACCAGACTCATGGATATGACTAGCATATTACTAGAATATTACTAGAAAAACAAGTGAAAACCGTGTTTACGGGAAACCATTTTTTGTTTTTACACAAGCATGTTACGAGCTGTGTGAAGGCTTGTTCTAAAGAGGAAGGTTCATCATAGCCCGCTCAGCTCATGATTTAACAAGATTATGTTTATATTTAATAATACGAGCGTCCAAAGTAGGGCAAACAAGTCGAGACGACCACCCTCAGGTTCCTATGTATTTTTCTAATACAAAACGGGTTTTCTGACTTAAATCATGAGCAGAGCGGGCTGTGATGAACCTTCCTCTTTACAATGAGCCCTCACACAGCTCATAACATGGTAATATGAGGACAAAAAATGTTTTTCCGTGATCGCATTCAATTGCTCATGAAGGGCAAGTACAGTAAAATATCCATAAATGTCTTAAAAGTGTGGCCTTTAAAAGTCCCGGAGCTATCCCCACTACTGCGGGGTATACCCTCTTGAGGGGCCGTGAAACTCGAGAGGCCTCGGTCGCCGAGAAGTATGATATCATGCGGCTCGAGTATCTCGGTGAGACTGCCTAATCCAAATTTCCAACTTCCTTATTTCTCATTATTTGTTTATGCGACTGTGATTATCATATTTGTGGCATTTTTCTAAGAACAATGATACCACATATGATATAATTCTGATAATATTTACTTGTGTAATAGACAGTTAAGTCTCGGGCGCGTAGGATAGCGTATGGGACCCCCCGGGACCAGGCCCCATAGATGCCAAGGGCAAAGAGGGATGGCTGGTTGTGTTCTTCGGAGATCCCAGCCTCCCCCGATTAGCTTAGGGAAGGTTATCATGAAGTCGTTAGTAGGTACATACTGTGAGCCCTTCTGGCCACGTAAGCCCCATATAACCCTGTATCTCTCCCAGGGGGTACAGGGTATGCGTAAAGCATTTTCCTCATATAAAAAAAAGGATAGCGTGTGGGAAAGAAAGAGACGCAGAGAGCCGTAGTCGCCAGCACATTTCAAAGGCTCGTCGGTAACTGTTTTCATTATTTGTTTATGCGACTGCGATTACCATATTTGTGGCATTTTTCTAAGAACAATGATACCACATATATAATTTCAATAATATTTACTTAAGTAATAGACAGTTAAGTCTCGGGCGCGTAGGATAGCGTATGGGAAAGAAAGAAGAAATTGTGACTGCGGTGCATAAATGTCCCTCGGCAGACCCGTGCTAGGGACTTATATGGATAATTTACTGTAGAACCAATTTTAGTTCAGCTACTCAAACGAGATGGCGTTTAGACAAGAGAACTATCAACGTAGATTCGTAACAACAGAAATATGAAGGGCTTGAAGCAACTTGGATCCATTAATAGCAATATGTATGTGATATTTGGTCCCCTCAGGGTTTCAAATCTATTTACCAATCTCCCTTCTTTCCACTCTCTCTAACGCCAAATTTCAGCCTATTTCAGCCTAATTTTCAGCGAGACTAATGGTCATTGTCCATTAATAGCAATAAAGATATTGATAAAAAGAAGAAAACCTGTATTGATTGCGAAATTGAAGTGTTAGATTGATACAAATGTATGTTCATCACTGTTGCCAAACTGTTTTTCAGCGTTGAGGTTGGTTACACTTATAAATAACTAGATCAGAAGGTCTGGTACCCCCTTAAGAGGTTAGGGTACCCACGTGACATTACTAGAATCTAACTAGAATATTGCTAGATTTTGGGCCAAAAAGAGGGGTTTACGGGAACACACCTCACGTCCTCATACGATTATATTTTGAGCTGAGTGTGGGCTCACTCTAAAGGGGAAGGTTAAACGAAGCGCGCGTGGGTCCAACTTTAGTTACATTATGTTTACATCCAGTTATGTGACTGTCCAAAATAGGGAAAACAAATGAAGAAAAATTCCGGAGATTCTAATGTATTTTTCGATCACAAAAAGATTTTTCCTGCTAATTTAGGGACCCACGCGCGCTTCATTTAACCTTCCTCTTTCAAATGAGCCCTCACTCAGCTCAATATATAATCGTATGAGGACGTGAGGTGTGTTCCCGTGATCGCATTCAATTGTTCCCTTTTTTTTACATGAGGAAAATGCTTTTACACATACCCTGTACCCTCTGGGAGAGATACAGGGTTATGTGGGGCTTACGTGGCCAGAAGGGCTCACAGTACCCACTAACGACCTCATGATAACCTTTCCCAAGCTAATCGGGGGAGGCTGGGATCTCCGAAGAACACAACCAACTATCCTCCTGTTCAATTGTTCCCTAGATTCCGTTCATGAAGAGCAATGGAGGGCAAGTAGAAGCAGTTTTAGTTCATAGAATTATCAGCGTAGTTTCTTAACAACAAAAGTGTAAAGGAAATAGTTTTGCGATCGAAAAGAATTGATAATAGATAGATGGTATCGGCGCACAGGTTCGATCAAATATAAACGAAATTTCCATGTTTTATAACAAATTTGCAAGTTGAAATCTCGACGTTTCGATCCTGATGAGGATCACTTTCAAGAGATTTTTGCGTCTGAAACAAAGTGTAACACTGCAAAAATAACTGTATTTTAAAAGAAAAGGAAAAAACAAAGTTTCGGACTCGAAAAATGAACTTATTTTTCTTAAATGTTATATAGGAAAGAAATTTATCTTTTATGAATAATGTGTTAAAAAAACATGGAAATTTAGTTTGTATTTGACCGAACCTGTGCGCCGAAACCATCTATCTATTATAAAAGTGTAAAGGGCATGAAGCCGCTCGGATCCATTAACAGCAATAAAGATAATGATTAAAAGAAAAAAACCTGTAATTACAGCGAATTTGAAGCGTTAGATTGATGCAAATGTATGTTCATCACTGTTGCCAAACTGTTTTTCCGCGCGGGGTTGGTCACAATGAAATACCATGGTCACGTGATTACCCTACCCCCTTAAGGGGGTACCAGACCCATGGATATGACTAGCATATTACTAGAATATTACTAGAAAAACAAGTGAAAACCGTGTTTACGGGAAACCATTTTTTGTTTTTATACAAGCATGTTACGAGCTGTGTGAGGGCTTGTTCTAAAGAAGAAAGTTGATCCCAGGTCGCTCAGCTCATGATTTTGTTAGATTATGTTTATATCTAATAATATGAGCGTCCAAAGTAGGGGGAAAAAATGAAGAAAAATTCCGCAGATTCGAATGTACTTTTCTAATACAAAACGATTTTTTCGACTTGAATCATGAGCTGAGCGATCTGCGATCGACCTTCCTCTGTCAAAAGAACCTTTATGCAGTTCAAAATATGCTCATATGAGGACGAAAAATGGTTTCCCGTAAACACTGTTTTGTTGATAAAATCAGTGTTTGCGGGAAACCATTTTTTGTCCTCATATGAGCATATTTTGAACTGCATAAAGGTTCTTTTGACAGAGGAAGGTCGATCGCAGGTCGCTCAGCTCATGATTTAGTTAGACTATGTTTATATCTAATAATATGAGTGTCCAAAGTAGGGAAAACAAATGAAGAAAAATTCCGCAGATTCGAATGTATTTTTCTAATACAAAATGATTTTTTCGACTTGAATCATGAGCTGAGCGACCTGCGACGAACCTTCCTCTTTACAATGAGCCCTCACACAGCTCGTAATATGCTAATATGAGGACAAAAAATGTTTTCCCGTGATCGCATTCAATTGTTCCCCAGATTACGTTCATGAAGGGCAATGAAGGGCAAGTAGAACTAATTTTAGTTCAGCTACTCAAACGAGATGGCGCTTAGACAGGAGAATTATCGGCGTATATTCGTAACAACAAAAATATAAAGGGCTTGAAGCCACTCGGATCCATTAATAGCAATAAAGATATGGATAAAAAGAAAAAAACCTGTATTGATAGCGAAATTGAAGCGTTAGATTGATACAAATGTATATTCGTCACTGTTGCCAAACTGTTTTTCAGCGTGGAGGTTGCTTACACTGATAAATACCCAGATCAGGGGTTACGGTACCCCCTTAACGAGTAGAATTCCGGTTGCGGGGCGCTTAACTGAAAGAAGAAGACCTCCGTGGCGAATGTTTAACGAGAGCGGACGCCCACACGCGTAATAACACGATTTGCGATCCTCTTAACGCGGCTTATCAACAATGATAGTAATAGGATTGGATTGAGAGGTCGCTGGGCGGTCCCAGGCAAGTAACCCGACCCCAACCCGAGTCGAGTCGTGTCGATTCCCGTCGTTTCGCATCGATTCACGTTGATTCGAGACGTCTGTCAAATCGATTAATTAATTGAGAGTGGCAATCTGCGCTCTCTCCGGCTGCCGCATGGTCACATGCTGTGCCGCTACAATTCGCGCTGTTAATGTAAGCGCGACGCGGATTACGCCGGGGCTGGAATTAACGCGATTAAACTTCCTCGCGCGCGTTTAGGCACAGATCATCGGGAACAATCTCCTCGACTACAAACCATATCCTTTTACCGTCTATTTTCTTCGCCAGTATATTGGATTTCCGGCGGGTCAACGCTAAAATTAGAAGCCCCTGTTTTCACGGATACTGGAATACGTCGCCGTGACGGTGCACGTGTAATTCAAGTAACCGTGTTTTAATTTCTGCGATTATTTGTGCGCGCGGATCCACGCGCCCGCGCAATTAAGAACGTTCGCCTCGTTCGTCCGAGTGCGAGCGTTTACAGCCAATTTAGCGTTCCTGATTTCTCAACATTTTTCATTCCTCCAGAAATGAGAAGTAAGACTATATTTCTTGAGAATTGTCGAGATTTATCTACGATTTTTAATGGAATAAAAAAGTATTGCAAACCTTATGATATCTGGGGTTCATTCCGTTTCACGCTTCAAGCGCGTGTATCGCATAGAGAAGCGGTCCGGTGCATTCAATGCGCGCATCAGAACTGCATCAGAACAGTGATGCTATGCGTGGCGCTTTTTTCGCGCATGCGCGAATATTCTGACGTAGACGGCCTCAGTCGAGTACGAAAATCGGGTACCTTGATCGCCCTGCTAATTTCAAAAAATTTATTATTTGTTTAAATATTAACAATAACTTATCCGAAATTCTCGCAGTCCGCTGTTCTTTCGCGCCTCGTGTTGTAACGGTCGTAACGGACTCCGGTAGACGTTTCCGTTAATAATAGTCTCCCACTACTTTCCCCCCAATAGTTTCCCACAAACTTCGGACGCAGATACGTTCCTGACGGACTCGCGCATGCGCGAAAAAAAGCGCCACGCATAGCAGCACTGCATCAGAACGCTCAGAATTCCCTAGATCCCCACCACTTCTCGCGCATCAGCTAACACAGCTCGGAAGTGAAGCGTTTGATGCGAAGCCGATGCATCAGCGGTTGTTAGCGGCAATTTCAGAAAATTTGAAATTTGATGTGAAGCTGTGCACAAACGATGTCGATGCGCGCATCGCATTGAAAGCGATCTATGCGCTTGACGCGTGAAACGGAATGAACCCTTGGAATATCGTTGATAATATTTATTGGAACTGCAAAAAACTTGAACTCAATGTCAAAATATAGGCGTTAAATATAACCGATGAATTTATTTATTTAAAACTAAACTTTTATAAAATGAAACATTACGCTTGTGTAATTACACTAAACTTTTATAAAATGAAACATTACGCTTTTGTTTTGAAATAACTTAAGGAGCATAGTATATCTAACGTAGAATCAGATAATCTACTTCTTGTTTTTTGTAACCAAATCTGTAGCCGTAGACAAATTTCTTTTATTTCGTGTGGATGTTAGCTTTATTGTATATATACAATTTGAGTTAACTAAAAATTAATTTTCGAAAATATATTATAAAATAAGTCTTTCTTGATGAGAAATAAATGAGAATTTCCGAAAATATCTTGGCTTGATGTATGTTGGTGGATACTGGTTTTATTGTATATATACAATTTGAGTTAACTAAAAATTAATTTTCGAAAATATATTATAAAATAAGTCTTGATGAGAAATAAATGAGAATTTTCGAAAATATCTTGGCTTTATTGTATATATACAATTTGAGTTAACTAAAAATTAATTTTCGAAAATATATTATAAAATAAGTCTTTCTTGATAAGAAATAAATGAGAATTTCCGAAAATATCTTGGCTTGATGTATGTTGGTGGATGTTGGCTTTATTGTGTATATGCAATTTGAGTTAACTAAAAATTAATTTTCGAAAATTTATTATAAAATAAATAAAATATTTTTAAATTAATATATTTAAAATTAATTCTTGATGAGAAATAAATTAGAATTTCCGAAAATATCTTGTAAAATAAATGAGATTCATAAGAATTTTCCTAGATTTAAATTTCTTGAGAAATTCTGTAATTTCTCGAAAAATGAGAAATAACCAATTATAAAATTTTTCGAGAAATTCTTGAGAAGGAACACTAAGCCAATTACGAGGCGGCTCTGTGTACGAGGTGTTCGCGTGGCAAACACGACACGACGCGTTCCAGTTCTAACAAGAAACCGAATATGAATCCGATTACGAATCTGAACACGAATCCGAATCAGAGTCACCAGATTAAGACTTGTGTACTCACTCTACCTTCCCCCTCTATGGCGCTATCCCCCCCATCTCCGTCGCGGCACGGTTACGCGACGCATTTCGCCTCTGTCGTGCACTCACGTGCACTTCACAATTAGACACTCCCGCTCATAAGCCTTAGGACACCGCTGGTTTTTAGTGAAACTGTGGTCTTTCGTATAGATTACGAACCTTTAACTGTATTCACCCTCTGACAACTGTGTCCGAGTCTATGTTGACAGAGAACTTCCAAATTGACGTGTAACTACTCAATTTGTAGCAACTAATCGAATAGCTGTTTCATCGAGGATATCGGAAAGACTAATATGGCTACACGAGATATCATCAAAAGTAAATTTTTTAAAATTATTAATTAGAGCTGTGAACGGTGCTTAGCATTGCCAATTACATAAATGAATTACAGTATAATTTAACGTTTGAGGGAAAATTTTTAATTCATACTCAGAAAACACTTTCTTTTCTAACAAAGGATAGTAATTCTCCTATAACTTTTCGGTATGTCGGCGAGGCCCCTATTCGCAGATTCTACTCGTCGATCATATTATCCGAATAGGCCACCATGTTCTTGGCTTTTACACAGATAGCACCAGGACGGCCGATATACGACCACTGAACGTATGGATGTAAACTGGACGTACATGGGACGTCTAATGGACGTATAGACGTGAATTAAACGTACATGGGACATACATTAGACGTATGGAAGTGAATTGGACGTACATGGGACGTCCAATGGACGTATAGACGTGAATTGGACGTACATGGGACGTCCAATGAACGTATGGAAGTGAATTGAACGTACATGGGACGTCCAATGAACGTATGAAAGTGAATTGAACGTACATGGGACGTCCAATGGACGTATGGAAGTGAATTGAACGTACATGGGACATCCAATGGACGTATGAAAGTGAATTGGTCGTACATGGGACGTCCAATGAACGTATGGAAGTGAATTGAACGTACATGGGACGTCCAGTGGACGTCCGTGCTATTTGTGTATATAAATTAAATAAATTATACAACTATAAAAATCGTCCGTTGTTCGAGGATTAACTACATAATATAAATATAATTATAATGATCCAAAATACACGTAAAAAATATGTAAAAAAACTATTTGGATCAACTTCAATGTAATCTACCCTCCCCAATCACCAGATTTAAACCCCATAGCAATTTAAAAACTTTTGCCCTACTTCGAAAACACATTTATGGAATATTTTAGAATGAGAATGGAATAATATAAATTCAGAAAGTATGTGTGTGTGAGAGAAAATATGTATTGAACACGCGGATGTCAAGAACAGTGATAACTGTAATAAAGAAACGTAGCGAATTTTTCGATGAAAAGAAAAGATAAATATTTTTTTACGTGTTAGTAAGATTTTTGCATCCTTCAACGATTATTTCATTTTTACAGAGTTCAATACAAATACGATCACCAGACAGCGAATCTTTATGGAAAAAAGAATTTGTTTACACGAGTTTCAGCAAATTGGAGTGAAATGGAAATTTATTTAATTTCTCAATGTATATAATAATTTTTCTAATATTCTTACCGTTTCGAGTTACACTTACTAATTTTTGCCATGAATGGGTAAAATCCGTTGTCCAATGATCACTGTCCTAAGACTTATGAGCAGGAATGTCTTTATCACGCCACACGGTGGTCCGGATTGAGAGATTCAGTGACATTTTGTCGACAAATGAACTTTCTCATATTGACATGTACAACGTTTGCATTGCTTCCTGAATATCCATCTACCTCGAAAATAAAGAAATGAATAAAATATAATAAAAATCGTAATGATAACGAACATTGAAATTTGGGCATTATGAACATAGTACTAGACTGCGGAGCTTTAGGCAAGATAAAAATGTTCAGCAAGAATTGTGGGCAGTAAGAGTTAAATAAAAATTAATTTCATCCCCTAATAGTTGTTACACGTGAAAACAACGCAACACGAATTTTCCAGTTAATTTTACACTGTTTTACAATTTACCTAGCTAATGTCTTCGCAAATACATAAAAATCCGCAGTCTAATAATTACATTGTTGTTCACAATTTTTTATAGCAGAATTATTGTATTTATTGCGTGTTTATATGTTCTCCAATCGACATATTGTATACTGACAATAACAAAATAGAATTTCACTCCCCGCAGGCAACCCGAGTCGTTTACGTCCGAAGCGACATTTCACTCTTGAATTTCTTTCTGTCCAATACGTGTTTCGTGTTTCGCTGCTCGACGGCAGGAACAAAGCGGATTCGAATGAAAGCGAAAGTACAAAGCGTTCAGCAGGCTCGTCCGTTTCGCACGGCTGAACGTTATAATCGATCTGGTTAGCACATTTTCAGGGCTGCCGCGTCGGCTGCCATTCCAGCAACACCGATCGAAAAGACAAAGCGCAACGGTCTATCGCGACGCGCGATGCACGATGGCACACGGGGCGCGGGAAACGTGCTAAACATTTGAATTCTAGGACGCGTTCGCTCGACTTTCCGTCGACATTAACCTGTTAACCGGAGACTGATCGACTTTCTCGTTCGATTCGAATTTTGTACGTATGTAATATAATAAATAATAAAATTATATTATATATAATTTCAATATAATATTAATGTAATATAATAAATAATAAAATTATATTATATTATATATATATATTATAATAAATTATATATAATATAATTTTATTATTTATTATATTACATAATAATAATAATATATATAGTAATATTAATAAATTTTATAATATTTGTTATTATTATTATGTAATATAATAAATAATAAAATTATATTATATATAATTTATTATAATATATATATAATATAATAGAATTTTATTATTTATTATATTACATTAATATTATATTAAAATTAGATATAATATAATTTTATTATTTATTATATTACATAATAATAATAATATATATAGTAATATTAATAAATTTTATAATATTTGTTATTATTATTATGTAATATAATAAATAATAAAATTATATTATATCTAATTTTAATATAACATTAATGTAATATAATAAATAATAAAATTCTATTATATTATATATATATTATAATAAATTATACATAATATAATTTTATTATTTATTATATTACATAATAATAATAATAATAATAATAATAATAATAATAATAATAACAATATATATTAATATTAATAAATTTTATAATATTTATTATTATTATGTAATATAATAAATAATAAAATTATATTATATATAATTTTAATATAATGTTAATGTAATATAATAAATAATAAAATTATATTACATATATATTAATATTAATAAATTTTGTAATATTTATTATTATTATTTTATTTATATATGTATAATATAATATTATTATTTATTATATTACATATATATATAATATACAAGGGTGAGTCACCTACCATTAGTACCTCAAACTTCCTAACCTCAAATATATCTGTTATTTTCGAAGATACACACTACTGTGCAAAAGAAACACAAGAAGACAAAAACAATTTCTTTATGTAAAAATTGTATTGTACAATGATTGATTTATTGCATTTAAAGTATTAGATAATCCACAATAACACACGTTCTCGGAACTATACAATTAAACAACGAAATCCTTTTCCAAAACTTACTGTGGTCTCATTTGATTTTTTACGGTTTCCTGGTAAATATGGCCGGGTGCTTTTCTTTTGTACAGTAGAGTACATATTAACCCTTAGCACTCGAGAGGTGACTTTGAGAGAGAGTCACCGCTAAAAATTGCTGTACGAATATTCAAAATATTGCTCGCATTATTAAATATGTCGGTAAACATAAGATATATCATGTGGGATTGGCGAGAAACTAATTTCGGTATTTCAAGGTTAAATAAAACCGAACTTTTTTATTCACGAGATGAATTTTAATAATTAAAATATTTTTCGTATTTATTCCCCTTGGGAAGAGATCAAGAAAAAGGGAAAATATCTTATTCATTAAAATTAATTGCTTGAATAAAAAAATTGGTCTCTGTTTCACCTTGAAATGCCGAAATTAATTTCTTGCCAATAGATTATATCAAAAATTGATATAATACCTCATACATAACAGACTTAATAATGTAAATAATCTTCATATCTATCAAATTTTAAAAATCACATGAAATGCAAATATTCCATTTAGGAAGAAATATTCTATTTTCGAGTGAAAACAGCCCCGAGTGCAAAGGGTTAAATATCACGAGGAAAGTTGAATGGTGAAACAAAAAAATTTTCTTTTTACGTAATTTTTTGTATAGACATCAAGGTCACCTTAATTGTTTTCAGATGGAAACACCTTTTCTTAAACACCTGCAACGACAATCCCTTTCATTGCGACTCAGTGATCAATTATTCAAGTTCATTCAACGTCACGAATTAAGAAAATGAATAAGATTTAAAATATAAAAGCAGAATATATTTATCATATACACGAGTGAGACTTGTAGTAACCATATTAAGGTAGATTTTTAAAAAAGAGTGGTTCCATTTGCAAAAATTAAGGTGACCTTGAATTTTATATATATATATAATACAACAAATAATACAATTATATATATACGGTCGTCTTTCATGTTCGATTCGAATTTCGACTAACCCCTCTCCGCCTACGCAGAGTCGGACTTCTATCTGCGAGAACGCTATTTCTTTCTTTTAGGTCAAAGTCAAGTTCGATGCTTGTCTAATCGATACTGAAGCGATAAAGTCGACGCGGGTATAGGAAATGATGGGAAACAAAAAAGTTCTAACAATCGAGAACATTTACGTATTTCTCGACCGTAAATTTTTAATATAAACCCAATACACGTTCTGGGCGCATCGTTTCGATCAATAATAAAAGCAAAACCAAGCAAATTAGCAATAATTAAATTCCCCTCATCGTTTCGATCCAGGCGTGGATCATTTTCAAGATCAATTGCCTCTTGAAATATACATAAACATAATGTACTGGGTGTTTCACAAGATGAACAAAACTGTAAATAATCTTCTAAACCATCTTCTGAACCATGCTTGCTGAGTGTAGAGAAAAGTTTCAGAAGTACAAATAATGACCGAGTTCCGTTGAGTTGAATTTAATTACTGCTAATTTGCTTTGTTTTGCTTTTATTATTGATCGAAACGATGCGCCGAGAACGTGTATTCGGTTTATAATCGACAACATTGTATGGCAAGGGTTTAAACGGATGCGAATTAAAAACAAAAAACCAGAGAACAATGGCTCCCAGTTACTCCGTTAACAGGTTAAACCCCGTGTGAACCATCCGCCATCTTCGATTCCGGTTCGGACTCCGTTTGTTCGGTCGAACGAAACCCTCCGCCCGTTCACATGACTAGCAGACTAACGAACGAGTTTGCGACGCTATACATCGGGTGTTAAAAGAAAGAAAACGAAACGAGCGCGTCTCGTCGGTATCGAACGAACGGGAGTCCTTCGCTAGAAACGGGAAACGGGTTTAAGTAAAAGCAACGATAAGTCTCTGACGCCGACGCCTATGTACACTCATATAATATCGCGGTATTCGTATTATTAGCGACGTCGTCTAATAATATCAATACCAATATCATATATTAATTAACGCTTTAATCTATTAGACTGTATTTACATAGAAACGAGAAGAGGAGGAAAAAAGACAAACGAACGATGTCACATGCGTCCGGCGTGGTGTTTAGTCTGTTCAACGGAACGAGGCAGCCGATGCGAACCATTCGAGTGCGATAGAGTTGCAGTTATCCATATAGATACATATTAGGTTGTGCAAATAAATTCGGTGCCTTTTGGGCTTGATCTTTAATTACCAGACTGCGGATTTTATGCATTTATAAAACCGTGCATGTACAATTTAAAGCAGTGGCCGTGTTAAAAACATTTAAGAACGTCGAGGTATTAGTTTCATCTTAATAATAATAGGATTAAAAGAAGAATACAATTTTTATCTGGCTCCTGTGTCCTGCGATCTATGCGAACACTTTTATTTCGCATAAAAATCCGCAGTCTAATTATCACAGTTTAAATCGGTAAATATGGTCCGAATTATGTCGTATTTAGACTTATTTTAATCAGAAAACTCTCAGAAATACGTTGATAGTTTTGTAAAATAAAAATAATGAAAAATGAAAAACTTTCCTATTTGCATTGACACTGTAATCAATGCGCGTAAAGATCTGCAGGCTATTAATTACAATAGAAAGGAATATACGTCGTGTTTCGAAGCCCCACAAGATTCTTCAAACGAACGGAAATTGTTTGTCGAGTTACATCAAGTTTCTGTTGCGTTTGACAAGAATTTTCATTCGATAATTGCTCCGATTACTCGTCGCGCACTTTTTCGACATTCTCCGTGACCAAGATCAAAAATTTCCACTACGAAACCTTGCAGTTACAGCATTTTCATCTGACGCAAGAATAATACAGCGTCGAACATGCTATTTCTCAAAAGACACGACGCAAAGCATTATCTTTTGTGGTTATGGGCCAATTAGCGTAAATTTATGTAGTGCGTTTCGTAGGACAATGTTGATGCCTTAAGACGCCAAAGCGGCGGGAAAAAATTTGAATTTGAAACGCGGCATAGTGATCCAGAAGCCTGGTTTTTGTGGCCAAAATTAAATTTTTCAAGGTTAATAGATTAAAAAATTTGGTTTTGCCATAAACTGATAACTCTTAATAATAGTAACTTAATAACTCTTAATAAACTGAAAGCTCCTAAATCCAAAATATTATTGAATTTAGGTAATTGTATAATAAGATACAGCGTTCTAAAAACAAAATCATGAAATTGAACGTTCTATTAAACGTTTTAAATACCACTTATAGGATATCAGAAAACAAGTTATAATTATAAACATTTTTTAAACCATAAACAAATATTCCAAGTTTGTAACAATTTAAGCTTCAAGAAGGGTTTTAAAAAAATGCTTAAAAGTGCTAAACTTTGGACTTATTTTGTACGAAAGTTTAAACATTTGTTAAAAAGAACATGCAAAGTTTAGCTGCTCCCTCTTGCAACTTTTAACTCTATTAATTTTAATAAAGGCGTCGTAGGTATTTTTTTTTCTATAGGTGATACTAATTTAAAAAACATCCCTAGTAGCATTTACGGTTGGCCAACGGTGGCCGACGGTTGGGAGTTTGTTGGGGAATGGTTAGTGGTTTGCCGACAAATCCCCAACGTTAGGCCTACAGATATTATAGTTTGTTAAGTAACGTGAAATTTACAACGATTATACTACATCGGTCCTACGAAAATCTGTCAATATTTGAATATATCGTCTAACAGACGGCAGTAGTGTTGCTGCAACCAAAAATAAATTATATTCCAAATTTTTTTTTCATATAATAGTTATATATATATATATATATATATATATATATATATATATATTAATTAGTCGAATAGTTGATTCATTATAAAATTTTATTGTGAGAGCAGCCTTGGAATTGTTTCATTTCTTTAATTTTCTTTAAATAATAACATAGACTGTCCCCCACTCCTGGGGCAAATTAATTTCTATGTACCGGAGCATGTCTTGAGAACGAGATCAGGATTTCAAATAACCAAATCCAAATCTTCATATGGTGCAATTAATCCGGCAAATCACATTATTAATATTTGCAATAAATTTTATAATAGTATTAATTTCTTTAATGACTCGTTACAGTCTTTTAAAACTAAATTCAGCTGTACTAATAGATAATATTATCCTTATTTGCTGTTTTGTTCTGTCCAGATTTTGGTAATTTTAGATTAAGATTTTTACTGTGTTTTTTTCTTTTTTTTTGTTTTCTGTCATACATTTGTATAAAATGATTTCGGTCCGTATAAATAAACAATAATAATAATAATTTTTCATTTTCCAAGGGAAAAACAAGGGGGTGTTCATGTAGTATAAGAAGACCCTTTTGGATTTCTTCAAAATGGGTCTTCCGTTTTATTTAAATATTTTAATTTTAATTTGTTGACGTATTTAGTAACCCTAATCATAGCACCTACGGACAACAATGATCTGTAGGTTCAGCGATAGGTCATGTACTAACTACGCAAGCTGGTCCGGGTTCAAGTCCAACGTGGGTATTATTTCAGTTTTTCCCTTTTTTCCCAAAATTTTACCGTGAAAATACATTTTCAATATGTATATTATTCATGATACACCATAAAAATAGAAAATCAGAATGTGGGCTCTATGGGTTCATCTTGTAATCCTGATTGTTGGCCCAATTGCAAAAAAGAGCGACATTTCTTGGACATTTTTAGCGACACCCATAAATGCTACTAGGGATGGCATCAAGTATCTCAACGATATTGTTCTATGAAAATGATGAAAAACATCGATTTACAAAATTTTTTAATCACGAAATACCGCCCTCTAGGTCGCCATAATAAATTTAATTTTTAATGTCAGATTCTTTATCAGCGACTCCAAAAATTACCAACTTCCAGAAAATTATGACATTTTGAATTTTGGCCACAAAAACCGGGCTTCTGGACCACAGTGCGCAGTCGCAATTAAAAATATGTAAAGGCACCGAACTTATTTGTATGTACGCCTAACAGTCAGCAAAGGACGCAGGCTGGTGTATCACTGTCTCGTGTCGTTCGCCAGACTGTACGCATGTGTTTATTTGGAACGGTCGAGAATGGTCGCCTGGATCTGAACGTATTATTGCAGAGGCGTTATCGCCTCGGCGCCATGGTTCGCACTTCGCACCAGTCGCAACGCACAGATTAAAGCTACGAAGAACGTACGCGTGACGTGGACGCAATGCGACGCTGAGACGCATCACGTACACCTGCGGAAATCCCATCTAAAGCAGATCACAGCTGCTTCCGGTTGCCTAGCTCTTGACTACACTCTTTCGCGCTTAAACAACGCCGCTCGATCATAAACAATCAACGGAAACCGCGATCCTTTCCGCACTAGGAGAAACTGTACAATATTCCTTCGGGTGACGTGACTTTCATCTACGCGGATGATGTTACTCTTTTATCCCCACTACTAGCGCGGTCCATCGCGCTATGAAGAAACACGATCCGAGCTCGCATATCGGTGAGGCAATACTAACGCAATGATCTACATGATCTAAATTCAGATCGAAACGTCGAGATAAGATATTGTGAATATTTGCAAATAGTGTTTTGAAGTATTACTAGATCGAACCAATGCACCGAAAACATTTGATTTTTACTAACGCAATGATTAAACTTTCTTAATTTTAGTTGTTTCGGTGCGAAACCTTTACCAACGGATTCGTCACATTTTTCTGAGTAAATTAACTCATTTATATCGGTCGCATTATTGGTAACAAAACAATTGTTAAATTATCTCGGCGCTACGGTTCGATCGTTAATGACAAACAAAAATATTAATTAAGATTAGATACACTGATCAGAGAACACAAATATAATATATTTTTGCCACCATCTCAACATACGGCTTTTATTAGACATTTATTAGAACTTGATCATAGATTCAATTATGACAATGTCAAAATAGTTGACGGAGAAGAAAATTTATAGCAGAGGTTATTATTGGAAACATTTCACACGATTAAACACCGTAGCGTAAATCATTTTTAAATCGGTTATTTCTCATTTTTCGAGAAATTATGGTATTTATCGAGAAATTTAAATCTAGGAAAATTGTCATTTATTTTATAACATATTTTAGGAAATTCTCGTTTATTTGTTATCAAGAAATACTCGTTCATCTCATTGATTTTATGAATTTTTAGTTAACTCAAATTACATATTACTTATTGTAAAACCCAATCTGCAGCAACTTTTGGATATTCTGTATACAACAAAGTCAACATCCACACAAAATGAATGAAACTTTTCCAGGGCTACAGATCTTGTTACAAGAAAAAAAAGAAGTAAATTGTCTGATTCTACAAAGCGTAATGTTTCATTTTATAAAAGTTTAGTTTCAAATAAATTAATTTATCGGTTTTTTTAGCGTCTATATTTTTGGTTGTTTTTAAAGTTATGTACATATTGGACAGGAATAAACGATAAATAGTTCCAAATATCATAAGTTTTCCAATTTTTTTTATTCTATTCAAAATTCTAGAGAATTCTCGAGAAATATAGTCTTATTTCTCATTTCTCAAGAAATGAAAATTGTTGAGAAATCAGAAACACTATACACAGTGGCGTGAGATAATATTCGGCCGCTCTAAAAAGGACGATAACTTTTTTAATATTGTACTATACTATTTGAATTTTTTTTTGAAGCTAGAGCAATTAGTTTACTAAAGGATGTGAAAAGAAATTTTTTCAAAAATTGCAATTGATCGGAATTGTAGCAAAAATACTAAAAGTTGCATTTTACAACTTTTTTATTTGGGCCTATATTGAAAATTTTGAAAATATGTTTTGTAGATCTGTGTACAGTAATCCCTTGATTTTTGTCCACATTTATTGCCGAAAATCTTAAAACTAAAATTTATTGTTTAAAAATCTTTAAACGTTTATAGCTCATTGCAACGTCGACTGATTTCGACGAAATTTTTAGGATATGTTTAATTGACACAGATCTACAAAACGTATTTTTTAAAGTTTCAATATAGACCTACATAAAAAAGTTGTAAAATGCAACTTTTAGTATTTTTTCAACAATTCCAATCAATTGCAATTTTTTCGTTGTTTTTAAAGTTATGTACATATTGGACAGCAATAAACATTGAGTTAAAGTTTTTTGCGCTTTCGATAAATAGTTCCAAATATCATAAGTTTTCCAATTTTTTTTATTTTATTCAAAATTCTAGAGAATTTTCTTTCTTTATTTCTCATTTCTCAAGAAATGAAAATTGTTGAGAAGTCAGGAACACTATCTATGTTAAATAAATATTACACAACATTACTGTGTCAGTAATGTTATATGATGAATCCTTTCCAATACAAAAACATATATTTTCTTTCATTAGTTAACCTAAGTAAATATATAACACATACAATGTTATGTATGAAAATTGATTTGAGTTATAATAATAATTTGATTTACCTTATGGTGTATTCAACGGTTGAGCTTAAAGACGTATTATGAATTTTTGAATTTACCGCCGTGGTATCGATTTACATAATCTAGATCTCTGTCAAGACGATCAGTGTCGTGAAATCAGACATGGGGAACCATGGTTACCTTACTTAATCACACCTAAGCAAGTGAGTGAAAAATTGTGAAAAACTAGTTTTTTCCCTTACATTTAAACGTTTAATAGTTACTTCTTTGAACATTGTATGTTATAATGTTAAAAATTTGTCATTTTTCTTACAGACGCAATTCAATTTCAATATCAAAAATGGTCAAAATCAATGACCGACACGTCAAAAATGGTCAAAATCAATGACCGACACAATGATCGACAACAAAATTGCTCAGTTAATATTTTTGTTTGTCATTAACGATCGAACCGCAGCGCCGAGGTCATTTAACAATTGTTTTATTTTTCTGAGTGTTTAATAAGCCATGGAAGCTTCGAACGCGAAGAAGGACAGCACGTGGGAAGAAACAGACGCGCAGAGTCGTAGCGCTCAGCATCGATCAAAAGTTCAGCTGTCAAAATACGCTTCTGGCCTCGCGTATCGAGCTATTTAAATTTGAAGACCCAAATTCGCTTCCACGCCTCGCATTATCTGAACTCTTTGAAGATCCGATCACTGAACGACACGTTGTCAGTTTCATTAATAATTTCTTCATTTTTAGCTCGACTTGTACGAAACTTTCGTCATTGTTCTTTGTTAAACCGATATACGATCGATAGAAAAGAAAATTCTTCATCGAAAAATTTGTAAAATCTCTCTGGTTAAGAAGACAAAGCTCGACAGAGTTTCAATCGTATTTATCGATATCACCGCGAGTTACATATCATCACTAGACTGCGGATTTTATGCATTCATAACAAAACCGTGCATGTACAATTTAAAGCAGTGACCGTGTTAAAAACATTTAAGAACGTCGAGGTATTAGTTTCACCTTAATAATATGATTAAAAGCAGAATACAATTTTTATCTGGCTCTTGTGTCCTGCGATCAATGCGAACACTTTTATTTCGCATAAAAATCCGCAGTCTGATTATCACAGTTTAAATCGGTAAATATGGTCCGAATTATGTCGTATTCAGGCTTATTTTCATCAGAAAACTCTCACAAATACGTTGGTAATTTTGTAAAAAAAAATAATGAAAAATGAAAAACTTTCCTATTTGTATTCACACTGTAATCAATGCGCGTAAAGATCCGCAGGCTATTAATTACAATAGAAAGGAATATACGCGTGTTTCGAAGCCCCACAAGATTCTTCAAACGAACGGAAATTGTTTGTCGAGTTACATCAAGTTTCTGTTGCGTTTGACAAGAATTTTCATTCGATAATTGCTCCGATTCCTCGTCTCGCACTTTTTCGACATTCTCCGTGACCAAGATCAAAATTTCCACTACGAAACCTTGCAGTTACAGCATTTTCACCTGACGCAAAAATAATACAACGTTTTATGCATTTATAAAACCGTGCATGTACAATTTAAAGCAGTGGCCGTGTTAAAAACATTTAAAAACGAGGTATTAGTTTCACCTTAATAATATGATTAAAAGAAGAATACAATTTTTATCTGGCTCCTGTGTCCTGCGATCAATGCGAACACTTTTATTTCGCATAAAAATCCGCAGTCTAATTATCACAGTTTAAATCGGTAAATATGGTCCGAATTATGTCGTATTCAGGTTTATTTTCATCAGAAAACTCTCACAAATACGTTGGTAATTTTGTAAAAAAAAATAATGAAAAATGAAAAACTTTCCTATTTGTATTCACACTGTAATCAATGCGCAGCCGTTTCAACCGTGCCGACCAGGGGGTGTCGACTCCCATAGCGTCGAATATGATTCTAATTCATACCCTTAGGGTGTGGCAGCACAGTAGTGCCTCGATAATGGGGAAATCCTATTGCAAACTGTTGCGGAGTTAGAATGTTGCTGAGTTTTCATATTTGCTGCTTATTTATTGATATAATTCAATGCAATTGTTCAATGTAATTATTATACGTTACATTACCAATTCATTTTCACCATCAATAGCTAGCGAAGACTACGATTACACGTATATGCAAGATTGATCATGCGTGAGTTAGGTGTGCGTGTAATCACACACTGCTTGTATCCCTACTCTTTGTTCTCCACTGTAGGGAGAAGTCGTCTACACATAATCAGCGAGAGTTTCATCGAATCTCGCGTCGATAATAACTGTAACGACGCGACGATTCGATGTTCGTTACTTATTGATTTATTTTCGTTCTTCTTGTTTTATAATTTGTGTTGTTTGATTCACATTCGTTTGACGTGCGAAAAAGTAAAGACGTGTTTTGATATTGTATCTGATATTTTTAAAATTAAATCTTAAATTGTTAATATTTTACGGACGTGTTACTTAACTTATAATTTAAATCCTACACTACTGTGCTGCCACCATGCCCAAGGGGACTGAACTACAACTGAATTAGTGTCCACTGTTTTTATATGGGAGTCGACACTGGACTGCCTCGATAAACAGTCTCTCTTCGTGATTTACGCGTTGTTCTTCTGTATATTCGGCGCACGTCGAAGAAAGTAGTACCTCTACGCTTTTTGAGACTCCACACCTCCGAAGTTGTTACCTCATCCGAAGGAATACTGTGCTCGTCGAAGATCTCGGATAATCACGCGCAAAGATCTATGGGGATCTCCGTCGAGATCTTTGGGGTCCCTTCCGAGATCTTTAAGGATCTCTTTCGACAAACGGACCACGGATGTCCACGTAGGTCGGTCCACCGCCATCGACGTTCAAGAACGAGACGATCGAGGGAAAAAGGCGTGTGATTATCCAGAAAAATGTCACACCCCCGATAGTCCCGCTCCGTAGGACTGTTGTTACAAAGGCTACAAAGATCCGCTACTTTATTTCGTGTTCGTCTCCGTTGTTTCGTCGACGGTAAGCGAGACTATTTCGCCGGACGACTTCGATCGCATCGAACATTCTGGACACCCGTTTGTCTTCGGACTGCGATCGTAGGCGAAGCAACCTCGAACGCGCGAGCGCAACCAACCGCTTGGTGTAAAAGGATAAATCAAACGGGGAACAGCGAAACGTCGCACGACCAAGCTGTATACTTTGTCAGGTTAGGCTTGCGTCGGACATCGAGTCTTACAATTAATTGTTCCTCGCGACGTCCCTTGCGATCGATGCCGCTCGATTAACCCATTGCCCTACGATATATTTTTCGGTTTCAGTGACTTCAAATTCTTTGATCGTAATTTCCTAAAGGAGATAATTTGTGTCTATGGTATCCTGGAAGTTATGGTATGCCTACGTGTTCCGTGATACACGTGTGCATTTAACTAGGGTTGTAACTTTTCCGAAGCTTCGAAGACTTCGAAGGAACGAAGGGAGCTTCGAAGTTTCGAAGTTTCGAAGTTTCGAAGTTTCGAAGTCTTCGTAGTCTTCGAAGTCTTCAAAGTCTTCGAAGTTTCGAATTTTTGAAATTTCGCAATCTTATACTAGGGCTGTAACTTTTCCGAAGCTTCGAAGACTTCGAAGTTTTGAAGCTTCGAAGGTTCTGCAATTGAAGCTTCGAAGCTTCGAAATCTTCGTCCTTCGAAGGTTCTGAAATCGAAGCTTCGACATTCGAAGCTTCGAAGCTTCGAAATGTTCGACCTTCGAAGGAAAGTTACAGCCCTACATTTAACTAAACCAAAAAACAATTTTAGTTCGATTTAAGTAAAATAAATAACGAACGTATTTAGACTCTGTTTAGAATTTTGATCACGAGTCCAATACGTTGTATTGTAGAAAATTTTATTTTTTACGTAAAATTATATTTTGAATTTTCATTTTATCATTTATTATTATATTAACCAATGGTAGAGCCAGGGGTTAATTTTCTTCGACATGCTTCGCGCAGACCCGTTAAGATTTTATTTTAACAGGCTGAGTGCCACGCCAATGCCCACGAAAGTCACACAATTTCGAAACAATTTATTAGATAACGCCAAGAATAGAAAAGACAAAGTTTGTCATCGCAAAAATTTTGTAAAGTTGTGCCATTTTATTTACAGTTACAGTGATTAAAACGTCTTCACGAAAATTTATATTTTTTGGATGGCTACGTTTACCGTAACTCTTGAAAATTAATTGCAAACGAGTCTAATTTTATTTCATCTAAAAAGAAACGCATAACATTCATATTTGTTGGGCGTTGTTGAAATCTCCATGATGAATCTTGGGTTTCGAATTCAGTGAAGGACTAGTGCCCATCACATTATTATTATAACTAGACAGCGGATCTTTATGCAAAATAAAATAATAAAAATGTTCTACCTGAATTGCACAGCCTGGAGTGAAATAGAAATTTGCTTTTTCTCTTAAGGGTGTGGATCCGCTATCCAGCGTGACGCACACAGCGCTAGACGCGTAAACGTACACGAGGGTTGCAAGGGTTGCGTAGTTTTCGATTCATGTCTCTATAATGCACATTTTAGTGTTCTAGGTAGTCGCAATCGCTAGATAAAAGATTAATCCATGGGGGACGTGTCTTAAGAATGGCTTCATTTTGCGTTATCGATGCGCAATTTTCATTATTCGGCGGTCGTGTGATTATGAAAACGTCTCTCGTCAGCCACGATAGAACGTTCCATCGATACTTTGTAATCTCTGATTAAATAAAACGATCCTGAGAACGTTGATTGATTTTTGATAATTCAACAATATTCTATATAAAATAGAAAGTCGGTAAGTCGGTAAGGTAGAGCGCGACATTGAAATGATAAAAAATTCTTTTTCGACTCGCCAAAAATCCTTCCGGCAATCGTCATTTTAGTAAAAAAAGAACCTATTTTCAAAATTTCATCGAATTCTGAGATTGACGGTAAACACAAATGATATCGGCGCTACAGGTTCGATCAGAGATACAAGAATTAGTACAGTTTAAACCTTCTTACTGACAAGTACCATTTCTTTTACGCTCTTCATTCGGTATTTTTCACAATTAGCAAACGCTGACTTTTCTTGATGATGATTCAAAACCGAACCGAAACGTTGAAATTATAATTCTGCAAAATTGCCAATTTTTGTATCCTTGATCGAACCTGTAGCGCCGATATTGTTTGTGCATAAACAATTTACGATCGTTAAAACTCAAAATTATTAATTAAAAGAAATCATTAAAAAATAAATCATAAATGTAGGAAGTGTGGGATTTGTATAATGTTACTGGTTATATGAATATGAGGATCGTGTATGTGTGCGTGAATGCCGTGATACTGCGATTGCAACGCATCTTGTTTAGTCAATATTTGTTCTGGAAAATTTATAAACATTTGAGAAAAGTAGGATATAATAGGACGTGTTCACGTAGCGATTCGACTTTTTCTCAAATGTTTATAAATTTTCCAGAACAAATATTGATTAAACAAGATGCGTTGCAATCGCAGTATCACGGCATTCACGCACACACACACGATCCTCGCATTCATATAACAAGTAACATTATACAAATCCCACACTTCCTACATAAATAAAAAATAAATCAGTGTCGACTTTGATTCTGTTGATTGGAACAGACCTGGTCATCGCCATCGGAGGCTCAACCGACATCACAGTGGTCGGAAATCGCCAAATCGTGGTCAAAAGTTCAAAATTTTTTTCCGTTGTTTAAAAATCTATGTAATACTACTCTATTTATAAGGTTCCAGAGCACGTTTTTTTGTTACAGCCAATATTTACTACTACTACTACTATGTCGGAGATACGTAAGTTCAAAGTTAATAGTTCTAGAAGACCGGCATTTTCAACCATAATTGAAATTACCTCTGCGACTTATTATAGCGCTGTAACGCTGGTTTATCATTCTTGCTATTATTGAGCATGTCCTAATTTAATATAATATTCTGATTTTATTGCTTTATTTAATTTTTTAAAGCTCTGGGAGATGAAAAATAGAAATCTACACGTCTGGCACATTTCCTTAACGAAAAAGTTGCTTATCAATCGCGATCAAGCAATCATTTTTTTGGAAAAGAAGCTGTTAAGGCTTTTAAACAAGTGTACGTTTCATTTTCCTGCGACCTATTGCGACCTTATGAATTATCGCCATTTCCTTAGCGACCGGTAACGTTCCGAAATGGCGAATTTGCCCTAAATCGTAGACAAAACTAATTTTCGCAAATGGAAGGTACATTATTGTTATATATTATAATAAAATGCTTCAGATAGTCAACAGCCAATTGTTTCTTCTGGCACTTTCAACTTTTTCTCCCACAGTATACATATCTTTATTTTACTACAGGTGAGTGAAATATTGGAACGAAACAGAACTGAGAAACTTCTATTACATTTTAGTACTAAAGAATTACCATGCATGCAATATTTAACACTAAAATCTTACATTTTTTGCTATCCGAAGTCACCTGATAATAATTTAATATTTGTGGAAATAAATAATTTTTTCGCATAACCGGCCGCCATTTTGTTTTTTGTAATTTTGACTTCAGATTCATATTCAACGGCACGAGAAATATGGGAATACTAATTTTCAAAGAGTCCAATAATTTGTTGGGTTACGCTTCCGCCATTTTGTTTTTTATAATTTTTATTTCAGATTTATAATCAGCGACCAGAAAAACCTATGAGTATCAATGTTGAACTAAATTGGAGTACTCCTTCCTATTTTGACCACGTTTTGGCGATTTCCGACCACTGTGCGACATCGTATACCATTAGACTGTGGATATTTTGTAAGAACGATTCTTGTAATAACGGAGAGTAAAATAATGCGACTAAGGAGGTTGTCTATCACCGAGTTGGGAAACGTCAACTTCGTTAATTAGGTGTATTAAGTGTAATAAGTGTGACCTACGCGGGTCGGATTACGCCTGAGCTACGAGTAAATATTAATTGGTCAGATTAGGCGCGAGATTGGGACTGAATTAGGCATACGCGAGCTTGTTGGCCAGCCCTACGAAACATCTCACCCCTCACCCTCGCTACGCCCGCCAGCTGCTCGTCGTCTATCCATGCGCTCAACTTCTCTCTCGAAACATTAGTTTTCCCATAGAATTCTTTATCAGAGGGTAGGGAATGGAGAGCCGTAGTTGCGAAACGTGTAACAATGGCGGGTGTACGTTGAACCATCTGTTAGAGGATTGTTATGCATTTGGAAAAAGAGAACTGTACAGGGTGTAAAAAAGTGTTTGGTCCTGGCTGCCATAGGCGTATTCTACATCTTCGGATCGGTGAAGATCTGTGAAAAAAAAGTTGACGCAAAATTGTCCTTGACCTTGAATTTCAAGGGCAAATTTTTGTATTATACAAGTCAAAATTTAAAAAAAATTTTTTGGTTTCGTTACAGGCACAATGTTATTTATGTTAATCTCTTGAAAATGATCTGAATCTAGATCGAAACGTCGAGATAAAATGTTGTGATTATTTGCAATTTGCAAATAGTGTTTAAAGTATTTATTTAATCGAACCAATGCGTCGATAACGTTTAAATTTTGCAATAATGATTCTTTGAAAAAGATCCACATCTGGATCGAAACGTTAGAAGCATGTACTAATAGCACATTTGTTGTTTGTTCCAAAAATGATCGAACCTGGCGCCGATATCATTTAAAATGGTATTCCTAAATGGGTGATTCCTGAGATCATTCGACATATTTTCTTCTTCGCGAGAATGTTCTCCACAACTTCATTAAGGAGATATCAACGAAAAACGTAAACCAATCAGAGCGCGGCTACAGCAGAGCGTGGCGTCGGCATTGATCGAGCCGGAATCCGTACGCTAACGCTACACTCTGATTGGTCCGTATTTTTCGGTAATAACTCTCGAACAAATCTGCGGAGAACATTTTCGCAAAGGAACAAGTTGCTACGAATGATCCCAGGAATCTTTCAACGAAATTTTGTATACAGCACCTATAGATTCAAGCGACTAAAGACAATGTTTATTCTGCGTCAAAATCCGCAATCGAAGAAAGTAAGAAAATCCTTGAAAAATTAATCCCACGACAGCGACAGTGGCCCACATACGCGCGAACGTAAACTTCCGTGAATTCACATTTTCGCAGCCGTTCGTTCAACGTAGAGACGCATCCCCATAAAATCCCGAAACGACAAAACGTTAGATGAATCAGCCGCGTGGGGTGCCGTGAATCATCAAGTTTAATGCACGCCACGCTTTCCAGAATCCAAACAAACAAAAGAACACATGCGCGCAATGGTTGTGGGGTAGGGGGCGAAGCGGAGGGAATTTCGTAGAGGGAACGATGTTATTTTACCATTACTAGAACTACCCACTGCGAATGTTTACGCGTTTTATGGAGTTCGCAAGTTTGCAAAATAGTAGAAAGCGTGATTACGCAATCACTCGATGATACCATGAGCGATCCTCGTATGCTCCCATAGTTCTTTTACAGTAGCGGACAAAAGTTTAAGACCGCTCTGAAGAAGACGATAACTTTTTTAATATTGTACTATACGATTTGAACTTTTTTGGGAAGTTAGAGCAATTAGTTTACTGAAGGATGTGAAAAGAAATTTTTTCAAACATTGCAATTGATTGGAATTGTTGAAAAAATACTAAAAGTTGCATTTCACAACTTTTTTATGTAGGCCTATATTGAAAATTTTGAAAATACGTTTTGTAGATCTTTGTACAGTAATCCCTTGATTTTTGTCCACATTTATTGCCGAAAATCGTGAAAATTGCAATTTTTACCATCTTTAAACATTTGTAGCTCCCCTAGTAGCACAAAACATTGTATACACATTCATATAATATTAAAAAGAGATTCAATCTTTTTTTAATATTCAAATATTCATACAATATTTATTTTATATTAAGTAACGAATATTATTTTATAAATATGGAGAAAATATCTGTTTCATGTTACGAGAAAAATATCTTTTTCTAAACATTAAATGAATCTATATTTCATGTTAGAAATAGAATATTCTTTCCTAATATACATATAATATTTATTTCATATTATGAAAAAAATATTTCTTCCCATTATAAAAAGAATCTCTATTTAATATTAAAAATAGAATAGTTTTTCTTAATATACAAATAATATTTCTATTTCTAAATATTAAATGAATCTGTATTTCATGTTAGAAATAGAATATTCTTTCCTAATATACATATAATATTTATTTCATATTATGAAAAAAATATTTCTTCTCATTATAAGAAGATTCTCTATTTAATATTAAAAAAGAATAGTTTTTCCTAATATACAAATAATATTTCTATTTCTAAATATTAAATGAATCTATATTTCATGTTAGAAAGAATATTCTTTCCAAATATACATATAATATTTATTTCATATTATGAAAAAAATATTTCTTCTCATTATAAAAAGAATCTCTATTTAATATTAAAAATAGAATAGTTTTTCTTAATATACAAATAATATTTCTATTTCTAAATATTAAATGAATCTATATTTCATGTTAGAAATAGAATATTCTTTCCTAATATACATATAATATTTATTTCATATTATGAAAAAAATATTTCTTCTCATTATAAAAAGAATCTCTATTTAATATTAAAAATAGAATAGTTTTTCCTAATATACAAATAATATTTCTATTTCTAAATATTAAATGAATCTGTATTTCATGTTAGAAATAGAATATTCTTTCCAAATATACATATAATATTTATTTCATATTATGAAAAAAATATTTCTTCTCATTATAAAACGAATCTCTATTTAATATTAAAAATAGAATAGTTTTTCTTAATATAGAAATAATATTTCTATTTCTAAATATTAAATGAATTAAAATTTTCTGCATAAACAAACTCGTTGACACGTCTTCCCTTTGTCCGACCGACTTGAAATTTGGAGGGAATTAGTTTTTTACCGAGTAGAACAGATTGCAAGGGTCGCATCAAATGAATTTTAAAAAAAATTTTGCACAAGAGCAACTAAGGTCCACCCTAGTGTACAGCTTATAAAAATCTGATTTTTTATGTTTTTCTATAAAATGGTCAACTACTCGTTCATGGTCAACTACTGGTACCTTTACCTTACTTTTTCCTTCGCAATTGCGACCAACAATTCAAAAAAATAATTATTTACACATTAGCTAGTAAACTAATCGGTCTAACGTCTGAGAAAAAACCTCAAGCTGTTAGGTCCAATTCTGAAGAAGTTCCTCGTTTGAAAAATATGCACAAACACATACACTGTACACCAACTGTAGGGTAACTGCCCCAGTGAATGAACAGGCACCAGTAAATGAACGCTTTTGTATATTTCAACAAATTTTAACCCGGACGCCATACTAGCGATAAAATTGTGATTAAAGAGTTAAATAAATAGGAGAATATTGTTTAGTAATTTTGTTCATTGATTGGACTAGCATTATTCAATTACTAGAATGTAGTGTTCATTGACTGGTATTTTTCATATTTTTGATTTAACGTTTAATAAAGAAGAATAATAATAATTTCATTGTATTTGTGTTCATTTATTTTTGACAAATGAAGTGTAGGGAGCTATTTGGCATATATGAGATTCCTTTAATTCACATAGTTTTTTTAAAAATAAAATATTTTCCTGAACAATTTCTTAAATGTTCATTCACTGGTGCAGTTACCCTACTTTCTTTCTTACGTAACCGATTGAAAATTGTCCTAATGTTTTCGCGTTCGGCGCATCATTCCGGAGAAAATCGTGTTTGAAAAACATTGACTCTCTCGTTGCTGTGTCTCTTGGCCCTAGGCCCTCCGCTCTCGGCTCTTGACTCTCTTGACTCTCGGCTCTCGAGTTCCCCGGATAAAATACAAGGTGCTTCAATTCAAGGATAAACGGTAGCGAACGAGCGACGCGTGTCGCTCGGAATGAGTCATCCGACGTAAACGAATCGTAATACATACATATGCAGTAAACTTATCGACGTAGTTGTATCGCTACCACTAACGTCCCCGTCACTGTCATCGTCAGCGTCCCCGTCACTGCCGCTACCACCACCACACGGCACGCGTTGCCGTTGTCAGTGTGCAAACACATGATCTGCAAGATCACGCGGCGAATCACGGACAACGGCCCCCAATCTGCCGGCAAGCAGCTCTCGCGTGAACCAGATCGCGTTTAGTCTACTGCGGACGCAGCGACAGCAATTTTTGAATATCCACTCTATCAAATAGCAATCTACAGGGTGTCCCAAAATAAGTAACTCCTGAAAATGGGAGGTTCCTTGTGTCATTTGAAGCGATATTTTCCTTTACAAAATTGGTGTCCGCGGCTTTGTTTAGGAGTTATTATCGAAAAACACGGACCAATCACAGCTCGGCTTGTAGCGAACGGAGTCCGCTATTGACCGAACCAGAAACAATCCGCTGTAGCCGCGCTCTGATTGGTCCGTGTTTTTCGTTAATAACTCCTAAACGAAGCCGCGGACGCCATTTTTGTAAAGGAAAATGTCGCTTCAAATGACCCAAGGAATAAGGGAAATAATTCTTATCGATCGAAAATTGAAATATAAAATATGTTAATGATATCGGCGCCAGGTTCGATCATTTCAAGAGGAACAACAAATATGCAATTTAAATATTTAAGTTTCTCAACGTTTCGATCCCAATGTGGATCATCATCAAGAGACAAAATGTTTGCGTCTGAAAAAGAAAATTAGTAATATAAATTTTCGAAATTAAATATACTGTTTTCATATAACACAGCCATGTAATTTACCAAAATTGGTAAACCAGAAAAAGATCAGTCTTTCACATACACAACATAGATCTTGCGTTGCGTTGGGGTAGCACGTTGTTGCTTCAGTTACATTATCGCCAGCATGGGTTAAGGTTTAAATAGTGTAACTCACAATTATGTGTCTTAGAAAGTATTCGTCCCACTTTTCACAGCAAGTATGTATTCAATTTTTTCTTTTCTTTTTCTGGTTTACCAATTTTGGTAAATTACATGGCTGAGTTATATGAAAACAGTATATTTAATTTCGAAAATTTATATTACTAATTTTCTTTTTCAGACGCAAAAATTTTGTCTCTTGACAATGATCCACATTGGGATCGAAACGTTGAGAAACTTAAATATTTAAATTGCATATTTGTTGTTCCTCTTGAAATGATCGAACCTGGCGCCGATATCATTAACATATTTTATGACCCAAGGAATCTCCCATTTCCGGGAGTTACACTTATTTTGGAACACCCTGTATATCCATTGTTATCGGATATGGATATGACTTATTTCCGTAGGAAAACGTAAAACTAATTATTTCCCAAGCAACCATGCTTATAACAGTGTGCCCTAATCCTTTTGGGCAATGCTCCACCTGAGCCTTTTAATATTCAAAACTTGAATTGTTAACTGGGAAAATTTAACTTTTTCACCGATGAAATGTAGTTTTTGAAATTACCCACAACTTTCGACGAGTGTACCAATTTGTTATATTTTTCAAAAAATTAATGCGTTTTCATCAACCACGTGTCATCGACAGAATACTTATTCTTTTAAAGTGATGTTTGTAACTTGGAGTCAGTTCTGTATAACCTTTGAAACGTGTAAAGTATTTTATGAGTGTACCAATTTGTTATATTTTTCAAAAAATTAATGCGTTTTCATCAACCACGTGTCATCGACAGAATACTTATTCTTTTAAAGTGATGTTTGTAACTTGGAGTCAGTTCTGTATAACCTTTGAAACGTGTAAAGTATTTTATGAGTGTACCAATTTGTTATATTTTTCAAAAAATGAATGCGTTTTTTCATCAACCACGTGTCATCGGCAGAATAATTCTTTTAAACTGATTTTTATAACTTGCACTCAGTTCTGTATAACCTTTGAAACGTGTAAAGTATTTTATGAGTGTACCAATTTGTTATATTTTTCAAAAAAATTATGCGTTTTCATCAACCACGTGTCATCGGCAGAATAATTCTTTTAAACTGACTTTTATAACTTGGAGTCAGTTCTGTATAACCTTTGAAACGTGTAAAGTATTTTATGAGTGTACCAATTTGTTATATTTTTCAAAAAATTAATGCGTTTTTTCATCAACCACGTGTCATCGGCAGAATAATTCTTTTAAACTGATTTTGATAACTTGGAGTCAGTTCTGTATAATTTTTAAAACGTGTAAAGTATTTTATGAGAATAACGATATATTTTTAGAATTTGTCGTATAAAATATTTATCAACTTTAAAGAGACTTTCAAAAATCGCTGGGTAAAATTTGTATTCCAGTTAACATGTCGACTGCCACGGACTTTATGCGATTCACACAAGTTTCATGTGTTTCAATAATTGAAGAGATCAGCGTTATTGACCCTTTCAACTTCGAGCTATTTCAACTTGGAAATTAAACATTTCTTCCGATCTAGAATATTTCGATTCTTCATGATTTTTGAAATTTTATGAACATGACAAGAGGTATAATACAAATGCCCTAAATGTTGAGTAATCGATTAGATACCGACACGTTTAATAATGTAAACAATGTTTATAGTAATGGCACAGCAATTTTTAGTTGCACCTCAAAGACACCATTCGAGTGATTACTAGACTGCGGATCTTTATGCAAAATAAAAAATGTTTGCTTTGTTTGCAAGACTCCGGTGACAAATAAAAAATTGATTCATCTTTTAATTATCTTATTAAGCTGAAACTAACATACTGATGTCCTTAAATATTTGTGACACGTCCACTGCTTTGAATTGCTTAAACTGCGAAGCCATTTTTATCAGGAATGCATAAAATCCACAGTCCATCAATTATGTTTAATGCCACCGATCGACGACATGGAATGGAAACAACTTTCAAGAGTATACTGTTTCACGAACTTTCTGTACTTGAACGAATAAAACTGTTGAGTGGTGGCGTGGTAATGTTTGACGAAACGCGTTGGATTAGATTCAACGCTTCGTTCGAAGAAACTGTGAATGTTCGAAGGTTATCAACGTGCGTTGTCGACAATAGATTAATTACATCACCACCGAGAAACAAAGCGTCAGATATTGAAATAGATGCGAAACATGTATAGTAGAGTTGTGATATTTTTCTGCGACTTTCTCCCCGGAATTTATCCAGTGTCTACCCATTCCTTTGTCGGCCAACGCCGCAGGTCAACCACTACTAATCGAATTACAAAACTTCGTCATTCTTCATTATCTTTTTATGACGCCAAACACGGTGTAATTTCAACTGTATTTAGTGGTTTAATCGACGATGAAAGTATTGGGCGCGAGGAAGACAGCATATGGGAAAGAAAGAGACGCGAACAGCAGAGTTGAGCAAAAATTTAATCCACGATTGACGAATAATATATCAATCGGTCGGATCCTTCTCGAGTACCCAGTCCTTCAAGCACAATGACGAGCCCACAACAATCCAACCGATCTGAGTGAATGTTTCAACGACCAAAGGACCATTGTCCTCATGTTTACATTCCTAAAAAACATAGATCTATGCCACAAAATTTAATTATATCAACACTCTTGTATTGTTGTAAAAGACCATTGTCCTCATTCTTACATTCCTAAAACAATAGATCTATGCCACAAGATTTAATTATATCCACACTCATGTATTGTTGTAATAGACCATTGCCCTCATTTTTATATTCCTCGAAAACAGAGACCAATGCCACAAGATTTAATTATATCAACTCATGTATTGTTGTAAAAGACCATTGCCCTCATTCTTACATTCCTAAAAAACATAGATCTATGCCACAAAATTTAATTATATCAACTCATGTATTGTTGTAATAGACCATTGCCCTCATTTTTACATTCCTCAAAAACAGAGACATATGCCACAAAATTTAATTATATCCACACTCATGTATTGTTGTAATAGACCATTGCCCTCATTTTTATATTCCTCGAAAACAGAGACCAATGCCACAAGATTTAATTATATCAACTCATGTATTGTTGTAAAAGACCATTGCCCTCATTCTTACATTCCTAAAAAACATAGATCTATGCCACAAAATTTAATTATATCAACTCATGTATTGTTGTAATAGACCATTGCCCTCATTTTTACATTCCTCAAAAACAGAGACATATGCCACAAAATTTAATTATATCCACACTCTTGTATTGTTGTAAAAAACCATTGCCCTCATTCTTACATTCCTCAAAAACATAGACCTTTGCCATAAAAGTTTAATTATATCCACACTCATGTATTGTTGTAAAAGACCATTGCCCTCATTTTTACATTCCTCAAAAACAGAGACCTATGCCATAAAAATTTAATTATATCCACACTCATGTTTTGTTGTAAAAGACCATTGTCCTCATTTTTACATTCCTCAAAAACATAGACCTATGCCATAAAAATTTAATTATATCCAGTCATGTATTGTTGTAAAAGACCATTGTCCTCATTCTTACCTTCCTAAAAAACATAGATCTATGCCACAAAATTTAATTATATCAACTCATGTATTGTTGTAAAAGACCATTGTCCTCATTTTTACCTTCCTAAAAAACATAGATCTATGCCATAAAATTTAATTATATCCACACTCGTGTATTGTTGTAAAAGACCATTGCCCTCATTATTACATTTCTCAAAAACATAGACCTATGACACAAGATTTAATTATATCAACTCATGTATTGTTGTAAAAGACCATTGCCCTCATTATTACATTTCTCAAAAACATAGACCTATGACACAAAATTTAATTATATCCACACTCATGTATTGTTGTAAAAGACCATTGCCCTCATTTTTACATTTCTGAAAAACATAGACCTATGCCACTAATCAAAGCTCTTCATAAAAAAAAATTAAAATAAACTCTTTTACTAATGGAACCTTATATTTTTGGTGCATTAATCGATGCATCTTTGTATTCCCTTTAGAAACTTATTAAGGTACTTAGGTCAAAAATTGATTAGTTTAGAAGTTATGATTTTTGTCTCGATTGTCCATTTACATGCCGCACTGTGGGTCGGCGCGATAAACGTAGTCATAAAAGAAAATGTCTCTACACGATATGCCACTGTGCAGAACAGAGGCCGTTATGAAAAATATCGCGATTTTTTATTTGTAACAAATGGGAACCGCTTCTACAATAACTGAAACGATAAAAGTGTAAACAAGCGATGCTGGCCGGCATTGGCATTGATTCTATTTAAAAGAAGATCTTTTCAGAGTCGTGACCTTGGTGCCTGAACCCCGAACTCCGAGCCAACGAGTCTCCGGTTATCGTAATTGTAGCTCGTAAAAAAGAAAGAATTCAGGTCACCTATTAGCTTGGTCCAGAGTATGAAGCCCGAAGAGAGATGTGGAGGGAGGAGAGGCGGAATTCTGGAACGCGCGACAGCTCGGCGGTGTGTCAAACCGGCGAAATTTGAAAAAGAAGTTTGGCGTCGCGTCAAATAGGGTTACAAGGTCAAGCGCGCTCGTTGCACCGTATTTATAGCGGAGACAATTCAGATCAAAGTGGTCACTCTCTCTCCCTCTCCCTCTCTCTCTCCTTCTCCCTCTCTCTCTCGCTCTCAATCTCTCTCTCGCTCACTATCTCTCTCTTTGTCTCTCTCTTTCTCTCTCTCTCTCTCGCTCTCAATCTCTCTCTTTGTCTCTCTCTCTCTCGCTCTAAATCTCTCTCTCTTTTTTTTACTCTGCCTCTCTCGCTCACTGTGTCTCTCTCAGCCAAAAAAGTTTCTAAAATTCCAAAAATTTGGGAAGGTAAACAATGGTATACGAGTAAAATAGAAGAATTAGCGACCAAAAGGGATGAAGCGTATAAGCGGTTCTAGACTGGTTTAGATCATACCTTCAGAATAGAACACAACAAGTTAGATATAATGATGAATGCTCTAAATTATTAACTGTGTCTCTCTCAGCCAAAAAAGTTTTTAAAATTCCAAAAATTTGGGAAGGTAAACAATGGTATGCGAGTGAAATAGAAGAATTAGCGACCAAAAGGGATGAAGCGTATAAAAAAGCATTACACGAAAACACAGATCAAAACTGGAAGCAATTCAAAATTAGAAGAAATGAAGTAGTCGAATTAATTAAATCAAAGAAAAAAGAATACTATGAAAATGTAATTGACTATAATAAGAATAACTCTACAAGTATATGGAAAGCTCTAAAAGAAGTTATTAGGGGTAAACCAGTAGGGACAAAACCAATAGATAATATAGACTTTGAAATATTGAACAATATCACAGGGTGCAATATGGCTGAGAAATTCAATTTATATTATATCCAGAGTTTTAGGGACGTAATAAATTCTATACAGGGGAACAATATTGTGAATGTAAGTCGAAGAACTATATATGTCATCTATATAATAAAAATGAAGTGCTGTTCGTTGGTCACGACATCACGTGAGAACGGCTGGACCGATTTGACTAAATTTTTTTTCAAATGTTCGGTGTAGTCCGAATCAGGTTTTTAGAGTACAAAAAATTGGAAAAGTTGCCCGGAAACATAAAAATTCGGGAAAAACTAAAAGTGCTTTTAGTTTTACATTACTACAATATTACTACAACAAAAAAACGAACGTCGCAGCTTTTAATCAATATTTCAATAGGAATTTACATTATCCATGTCTGTTTGCTATAATGATCACTGCGAAATACTTTCTTTTCTCATTTTTACTTTGTTTACATATATCCTAGAGCTTTTCACAAATTCGCAAAATGATCACAACCAAATATATTGAAATTTCGACAGGACAACGTCTGTCAGGTCAGCTAGTTGACAATAAAGGAGAGATGGATAAATTTGAAATGGTTACGGGGGAACTGTTAGGGGAAATTATTAGGGGGCTACCAAAGAAAAAGGGTACACAAGAAGGTATAAATAGTGATATATTAAAAGCAGTGTTCTGTACAATACAGGAAGAATTAACTAGTATAATAAATGAATTATTACGCGAAGGTTGTTTCCTAGACGAATGGAAAACATCCACGATAATTCCAATCCCTAAAGTAGAGAAACCAAAACAGGCAAGCGAATTTAGGCCTGTTAATATGTTACCAATATATGATATGGTGCTTGAGATTAGGGCTGTAACTTTCCTTCGAATGTCGAAGCTTCGATTTCAGAACCTTCGAAGCTTCGAAACTTCGAAGTCTTGGAAGCTTCGGAAAAGTTACAGCCCTAGTATAAGATTGCGAAATTTCGAAACTTCGAAGACTTTGAAGACTTTGAAGACTTCGAAGACTACGAAGACTACGAAGACTTCGAAACTTCGAAACTTCGAAGCTCCCCTCGTTCCTTCGAAGACTTCGTTCCTTCGAAGACTTCGAAGCTTCGGAAAAGTTACAGCCCTACTTGAGATAGTAGTTAAAAAACAAATTGAAGAGTATTTGGAGAATAATAATATCATAACGGAACATCAGTCAGGTTTTAGAAGAAATTATTCATGCGAGACAGCAATACAAACAGTCATAGATGAATGGAAATTGATAATTAGTGAAAGAAAAATGGTAAGAGTAATATTTATGGATCTCAAGCGTGCATTCGAGACGATTGAAAGAGAGAGGTTAATAGAGAAATTATTCCAGTATGGTTTTAAGGGTGCGGTTCTAGACTGGTTTAGATCATACCTTCGGAATAGAACACAACAAGTTAGATATAATGATGAATGCTCTAAATTATTAACTATGGAATATGGAGTACCACAAGGATCGGTATTAGGACCGTTATTATTCATAATATACGTAAATGATCTCGTTAAAGTGTGCCCAGAGGGCTGCGACATAAAAATGTTTGCAGACGATACCTTAATACATGTAACAGGTGAGAGTTGTATGGAGTTAGAGAGGAAAATGAATGTAGCATTTAATATAGTGGAGGAACGGATGAGTATTAATAAACTGAAGATGAACGCAGGGAAAACGAAATATATGATAGTTAGAAGTATAAGAAAGGAGCTACAAGGTAGTGTGGCTGTGAAATGTTTGGATAAAACTGAGATTGAACGGGTAGAGATGATAAAATATCTAGGCGTAATTATTGATGATAAACTACGATTTAACGAGCATTGTGATCACATGCTAAAGAAAATCGGGAAAAAAATAGGTTTTCTGAATCGAGTGGGAAATTATATTACAGCATATACTAGATGTACTATATATAAGACATATATTGTGCCACGTTATTAATTAATATGGGGGAAACACAGATAAGTAGGTTGCAAAAAGCGCAGAACCGGGCCATGAGAGTCACATTACAATGTGACAGACGAACCAAAGTAGAAAATATGCTGCAAGCGTTGCAGTTCATGGCAATAAGACAGAGGCTATACTATAATATAAGTATATTGTGCATATATTGTGCATATATGCATATAATTGTGCATATAATGCATATAAGTATATGCAAACAAGACGAGCTGGGAATATTGTAGTTGAATTTCGTAAAACGCGAAGTGCCCAAAAAAGTTTATTTTATGAAGGAATATTAATGTATAATGCACTACCAGAAGAAGTAAAGCGATGTGAACATTTAGACATATTCTAGAGAATGCTAAAGGAATTCGTTATAACAAATGTAAAGTAATGTATTGTAAATGTAAACCAAAGTAGCTGAGAAAGCTAATAAATAATTAATCAATCAATCAATCTGTGTCTCTCTCGCTCTCAATCTCTCTCTGTGTGTCTCTCTCGCTCTCAGTCTCTTTCTCTGTCATACTCACTGTGTCTCTCTCTCTGTCATACTCACTATGTCTCTCTCTCTTTCTGTATCTAATCCTCTCGGAAGAGCAGGCTGGACACTTCGCCGATTGGTGAAACGAACTCCAACGACGCTGTTATCATACCCGAGTTCATCCTGCTCGAGCTGCACCATTGATAAAATTGTCGAACTCTACGTAAATATAAAGAAACGTCGCACAGTAGTTAAGGAATCCGCTTTTCGTGGACAACATTCAAGTTTCGACTTTCAAATTTCACACAAATTCTTTTTCGTCTCAAATAACAACCCTTTCAAATCTCTAAATTCACAATATTAAGTCTCTCGGATAACTTTCCGAGCAGATAGAGAGCGTTTCAAATGAATAGTACAGCAATACAACTAAATAGATTAATTATTCCTTACGCGGTGCTGAAATGAACAATTCAGTAGTGGACAAAAGTTTAAGACAACTATTTTTTTGGTAAATAAACTTGTGTTTCTCGATCGTATTATTGTTAAAAACAATTGCAAAATGATCTCGGCGCTACGGTTCGATCGCTAAACTACTTTAAGCAATTTTTCCAACACAAAAAATCTTTCTGTAATTCTTCTTTTGGTTAAATCTGAAACACGCACAACCTTTGTTGCGTTCTGATATCATTTCGAATTGAGTGTTAATAAATTGTGGTTTACCAGTTTGGTATTCTCACCATTGTGAGGTTAAAGATGTATTATGATTTTTGAATTTACCGCTCTGTATCGATCTATTTAACCTAGATCGCGTACAAGAATGATCAGTGTCGTGCAAACAGACATGGGGAACGCACGCGCTTCACGTGTCTCACGACTCTCAAATTTAAATATTTAATCACACCTAAGCAAGTGAGTACAAATTGTTTTCCTGTACTTTAAACATTTATTAGTTTTCTTTCAAAAAATAGTTTCTTTTTGTTCTTTGAAATTTGAAAATTGTATGTCTTATTTAAAACATTTTGATTACAGACGCGATTTCAATTAATTTCTTGAAAATGGTTCAAACCAGAACCGAAACGTCGAATTAATTTATAATTAGCAAAATTGCTTAAAGTAGTTTAGTGATCGAACCGTAGCGCCGAGATCATTTTGCAATTTTTTTGGTAGTAGTATGTGATACTTAGTTCCCTCAGGGTTTCAAATCCATTTACCACTCTCTCCTTCTTTCCAATCTCATCATCATCAATTTCAATCTATTTTTTTAGGCGTGTTTCCAGGCGGTCACGACTATCTTTTCGATAGTTATCGCATTTTATTAGAGATGCTAAACGTCGAGTAGTTCCCAATTGTTTGTTCAATAGAGTATTTTCTGACGGAATTCGATATATCAAATGTCACAAAGGCGAAGATCTTAATCCAGACTGCACCATAGGAACAGACAAGCACGGTGATGGTTTTGTAATGGTGTAGGCATCGCTCTCACAAAACCGTCCAGGACCAATTCGAAAAATGAATGTACTTTATGGAAAGGTTTTAACGATTTTTCAAATATTTCCGATGATCTAACGAAAAAATGTTTCGAACCGATGTTGATCACTAGACTGCGTATCTTTCTGCATTTATGAAGAAATTGCTTTTATGACGAAAAATTCAAGGATATTGTAATGTCGGTTTCAACGCAACAAAGTCATCAAGGGATGAAATCAATTTTCATTTTATTCCTTTTTACCATATAATCAATGTAGAATATTCTTATTTTGCATAAAGATTCGCAGTGTATTGATCATTATTCACTTTTCTATAAACTTTAATATAAAAAATTACAAAAAGACATTTTTTGACGGTCATCTCAAAGTAAATGATAAATAAGTAAATAGGTGATTGCACACATCGTGCCAGATTTGAAATTAAAGTTCAATGTTTAAATTTTAAAGAATACAACTTTATTCTTGGGAACAGTGTTGGGCAATAAATAAATTTATTTAAATAACAAGTTATTTGTTATTTTCAAATAAAACGCAGAAATAATTATTTTTTATTTGAGCAAGTCTAAATGAATTTATTTAAAATAATAAAGTTAATTGTTATTTACAAATACAATTTTCAATTATTATTTGTATCAACAAATAAGAAATTAAATTGTATTTTCATTCATTAATCCGCCCTCCGGACGAGCCCGAACACTGACACATTGATTTCCACCTCAATCTAAATAATAAATAAACTTTTATTTGCAAATAAGAAATAATAAATAGATTATTTATGGAATTATTTAAATAACTTTAATTTAAATAACAAGTTTAGTTATTATTTGCAAATAAAATCACACGTTTATTCATTATTTAATTATTTATTATTAACTTCCCAATTCATAGGGAAGTTATTGTAATTATTTAAAATATAATTTGCCCAACACTGCTTGGGAACCACCATGGTGATCCCATACCGCCTGCATTAAGTCTTGGGAAGGCTATGAGGTTTTTAGTCGGGAGTCCGATATTGGCCTCTCTCATCTCCCAGCGATGAGGGTGGTTATCCCTGTTTGCGATTTTCCTCATGTTAAAAAAAGGGGTAGATTACGCCTGGTCGGTACCCATATAACAGCAGCAACACTATATTCATCTAAATACTGTCGGTGAATTTTCTCTCTTTTCTCTTTTTCCTCTTTTCAAGATTATCGTATTAAATTTTAATTAATTTTTAATTGATAAATAATTAATAAATTTTAATTAAATATTAAAATTTACGATCGAGAAATATTAACTATTATATACATATAATAACACTACTTTCTGTGCACATTTGAGGGAGTATTTATCTTCGTCTTCGATAGAAGCTTATTCAAAATTCAGAAATTTGGTATGCAGTTAGAAAGATTAATAGTACGGAGAATGCTACATTAGTAGGTTCAAAGATTTTTTTTAGGTGCAACTGTGCACGTGCAATTAACAATTGCATCATTTCTTTAAGTAGAAATACACATTTTTTGTTGTACTAATCGATTTCTCTGTTTATTCTGCGTAAAAAATTATTAGGATACCATAGCAAAAAATTATTAAATTATCTTATTCTCAAGATATTTTCAAAACCTGTCTTCATTGTAGAAGATGCTCAAGCGCTTCACGACAACGTAGTAAACGTAAACACCGTTTCGACTTGTTGTTATCGAGTTCCAATAATTTTGTCGCACATAATAAGAACATTACTTAATTAATGTTTTTGTAACATTAATGTATGTCGATTAAGTGACAAACACGAATTCAAAGTAAACATTTTACTTCGCATCATATTCTGGAACAAATATTTTTCCATGATAAACATAAAATATTTCCTTCATATTAAAAAAAAAATTGTATTTCTAACATTACATAAAGATTCATTTTATAATAAGCAAAAAATATTTTTCCATAAATGAAATAAACATTATCTTTATATTAGGAAAAAATATTCTATTTTTAATATTAAAGATTCGTTTTATAATGAGAAAAAATATTTTTTTCATATTGTGACATAAATATTATCTACATATTTAAAAAAAATATTGTATTTCTAACATTACATAAAGATTCATTTTATAATAAGCAAAAAATTTTTTTTCCATAAATGAAATAAACATTATCTTTATATTAGGAAAAAATATTCTATTTTTAATATTAAAGATTCGTTTTATAATGAGAAAAAATGTTTTTCATAATCTGACATAAATATTATCTACATATTTAAAAAAAAATATTGTATTTCTAATATCACATAAAGATTCATTTTATAATAAGCAAAAAATATTTTTTTCATAATATGAAATAAACATTATCTTTATATTAGGAAAAAATATTCTGTTTTCAATATTAAAGATTCGTTTTATAATGAGAAAAAATATTTTTTTCATATTGTGACATAAATATTATCTACATATTTAAAAAAAAATATTGTATTTCTAATATCACATAAAGATTCATTTTATAATAAGAAAAAAATATTTTTTCCATAATATGAAATAAACATTATCTTTATATTAGGAAAAAATATTCTATTTCAAATATGAAATAAAGATTCGTTGAATATTTAGAAAAAAATATTTTTCTCCTGACATGAAATAGATATGCTCTGCAAATTTAAAAAATAATATTTGTTACTTAGATAAAATAAATATTGTATGAAAATTTGAATATTAAAAAAAGATTGAATCTCCTTTTAATATTATATGAATATGTGTACAATATTTTGTGCTACTAGGGATCACAACGATTCAGTGTGTCGCTATGGTGCTATAAGTCAGGAACAGAAGTATTCACACAGCTAGCTTCTAATTGGAGGTCAGATCGAAGAAACTCGATACTTTTGAATATTCTTTGACGCGAAATTTTCTTTTACATTGCAATCTTATATGAAACTGTTAGATGACGTTATTGAGGATGACATGTTAGTTCACAACAAAAATTGATGTTGCTATTGATGCTTCCATTAAAAACTGTTTAGCCATGTACCATAGATTTTTCAAAATGATGCAATAATCATAAGTAAGTATATGAAGTATTTATCAATTCTAAACAGACTTTTAAAAGAAGTGCCAAACAGCACCTTTCCTATTTTTTGTACATTACTTCTGGACATGTGAAACTTTACATTACTTTAAATTAATTTTATTTTGGAATAATTCGAAACGAAAATTGTCATTAACACGCCCTCTGTCCAGGCTCTACTTATTTTCGTGCGTAGAAGCTGCGATCAGTAGTCTTATAATTTTTTCATTGTAAGCTCCGAGCCGCCAGTATCAAATCACCGGAAAACATGATAACGACGAAAATAAACTATTTAATAAGAGATGAGACACGTGAAGAATTTATGGACTCTTACGACAAAACGTTAGAGGCCACAGACACGGAATACAAAATCTCATTCTAAGTGTTAATGTAGTTGTAAAAATTTCATAAACATTCTTTTACGAAAATTTTACTTTAGAGAGAAATCATTCCTATATGTACAATTATGTCGATCTTTCACACGTTTCCGATAAACTGGCGAAGAAATGGTTCAAACAAAAGTTGCTCAGTAATTATATGACAACTAATTGCAATAGAAAATTACAGTGACTTCCCTATGAATCGGGAAGTTAAAAATATTGCACAGAAATCGTTTTATCGGATAAAAAATTGAAATTATTTAAACGTTTTTAATAAAATTCTATGTTTTTCATTGACAGATAGATTTTCTGCGCTCTTTAAAACAAAAGAAGAGGGTCTCGGATCAAAAATGTATTTTTTGCTTGCTTATACAAGAGCGTTATGGAGTTAAGAAAATACTGAAATCTGTTTAGAAATATTATTCAACTAGTTCACATGTGAAATAATAACGATGGATCGTTTCAAAATTGATCAGTGTATTAGATTTTTACAAATAGCAAGTAATTCTAAACTTTCAGCCGGTAGTGTACATGACAAAACGGTAGAAATTATTGCACCAGTCTCCAGTCGATACTTTCAGTCGAAAATTAATCGGATATAAATAGCGAATTATCTTTGAGAAGAATTACGTGATGTATCTCGAATGCTACCATCCTCTATGAAACACCGCCAATAAATACAATTGAAATTATATCGTGTTCGGTCTTGTTTTAATCAGAAAAATGCCAGAAATACGTTTTTAAAAGTCCCATGAAAAAATAATAAAAATTAAGATGTTTGAACATTCGATTCGTAGTGTCAATGTAGTGGTGTTCACACCAATATACCCGGGCCGAGAACAATAACAAACTGGCCTGCTAGAAGTTAGCCCCCCACTTGTGGAATTAAACAATTTCAACAGTTGTGCTGAATTGTGCTATGTTTGTGCTATATTGTGCTCGAATATTATAACTGTAATATAAAAAGTAAGATGAAAAATTGAAAAAATCGATTTTTCGAGTAACCCCCCACTTCACTTTCTTACTTTAACGTTAATTACATGTCGAAATCGATTTTTCACTATAACTTCTTTATTTATAATTTTTTTAAAATAATACTTTAGCACAATCTTAGCACAACTTAGCACAATTGAGAAAATTGAAAAAAATGAAAAGTGGGGGGTTACTCAAAAAATCGATTTTTTCAATTTTTCATCTTACTTTTTATATTACAGTTATAATATTCGAGCACAATATAGCACAATTCAGCACAACTGTTGAAATTGTTTAATTCCACAAGTGGGGGGCTAACTTCTAGTAGGCCCCAAACTGAACAGGAATCGGAACTTTGCTGTACCACCGATGGCGTTAAAGAAAATACATTAAGAGAAGCCATTTCGAAGACTTGCATCGTACTGAAAAAATCTACCACACGGCCCTGAATACTTCGATCTGTAGTTTGAGAAATGCGCGAAATTATTTTCCAGAAAGAAATGTTCGTTTGTTACTATTGCACAAAATAGTCGACAAAACGAACTCGTACAGGAGCAATTCGACGCGGAGCGCAATTTGAACTTGAATACGTGTGCAGCGTGTATTTTTCGCGGAAATTGGATAGCTCGATAATAAGGTGGTGCTTATGCGAGATTGAATTGGCTAATTGATGGTTGAACGAGGCACTGCAAGAACAGATCTTCCGCTGTTAATGCTATCCGAGACGGAGTTAACGCGATATCGGATTGAAGATTGTCGGCAGAACGATCCCGTGCGTAATTAAAAAGCGGAATGATCTCACGCGCGTCGTTCCAACCAATGAAACCGTTGAGTCACGACGTAAAACCAATGATTACTACATGTGTAAGTACGTGCACAGTCGCATCTTGTTCTTGTTGTTCTCTCTCTTCGTATTTTTCTAGCACGTACACCGAAAGTTCCCCGTTCCGCTATCCTCTCTGCTCCTGCCTCGTAATCAACGATTAGCTCCTCAAAATGCAGCCACGGAAACAATAAGGTGAATTGCCATAAGTCTGGACAGTCCAAAAGTGATACCTAAATCTGGACAATTGAATTTTTATAGTAAAATCAATAATTAAGAGATTCAATAATTATATTATATATTCTGAGGCCTTAGCTACAAGTAGGTGTGAATATTATTTTATTAAGACATCAATTGAAATTTAAAAATGAATTCAAAGTTCATCTGAAAACAGTATACAAAATTGTCTATTTACATGCGAATCGTGTGCATTTACAGTTCGAACTTTTGTTAGAAAAGAAGATATAATTTAAGCCCTCAAACAAAAACTATTTATCACGCATAATAATATTGATATTTTAAAATAAATTGGCAATCAAACTTATCGTAAATAATAATTATTAATCCAAATATTAGATGTCCAAGTTTAGGACTGTTTTGAAATATAAGTATTCCATACCGGGACGCGATGCCAGTAGCTGTCCCACTGTAAGCTTATACACAATGTGCATACGCCTAAAACCGGACACGTGTTCGCGACTAAAATCAACCCGTTGTTTGCAAATTATTTAAATAAATGTACGTATAATTAGTCTTCTATTAGCTTGTATAACGTATGTATAGAAAATGTGTACCGCCTGTGACGTGAATAATACTTAATTTTTTATGTTAATAACAAGAGAGAAACAAAATTAAAAGAGAACTAGAACAATAACAATTTACATGAAAAAAGAAAGATAATTACACAACAATTTAAAGATATAAAGTTAAAAATCAATGATGAATCTAAAAAAATAAGGTCTGGAATTAAAGAAGAGAAAGCAAAATTGTGCATTCAATTAGAGAATATGGAGAACGAAGGAGTATTGTCTATTGAAATGCTTGCTTTGCAACGGAAAATGAGAATTGAATATAGAATAATAATATTTTCATACCATATGTATATCATTAAAGATTTAATAAAAATCGGAGGCATTCTCAAGGAATACCCCCACTTCTCCCGGCCGTGCGTCTCGCTCCCAGTAGCGGTCATAGTGCTCGGAGCACTATAGTGTCTGTTATACAGATTATACATAATTCCAATTTATCCCGGTATAGGCTTTACTTCTGTCCAGGTACTAGCTTAGATTGGATTTAATATGTCCAACTATAGGTTTGAATTATTCTTGTTAATACGAACAAAATATTAATCTGAACAATAATTTTGGGACTTTAAATTACTTTACAAAATCTGAATTTTATGATACTATTCTTAAAAAATTGTTTTTGTTTATCTAAAGTGATAAAATTAACGGTAGCAAAAAATGCTGTCCAGGCATAGGGTATTTCACCTTACTGCGTGCACACTCGAGAACGAGATATGAAATCGCGCGAGTATTTTTTCCAAGGAAATTTATCTTCGTGCGTTTCCTACCTGGGAGCGTGCGAGCATTTTTTATTTTATAAAGTGATAGCCTTAGAAATCTAATGCCCCTTCTACCAACGAAATAGATTACGTTGGATTCGCCGGAGAAGCACAACGTGTTCGAACTCATACGACGGGCGGCAGAAAGTCTATTCGTTTGACATTAGATCTACCGAACTCTGGGAAGATTAAAATGTTTTTTAATTCGTGCAATTCTTACTGCAATGCGTGTTTGGATAAAGGAATTTTACGAGTCAACTTCTATGTAAGTATCGTTGTCATTTCAATAATTACACAATTAGAAATGTAGTATCGGTCATTTGACTGGCAGCGGTAGGCCGATACAATTTTTACAATTACTCCAACAGTTTTTTGATCGGGTTATTGGAAATGCGTGAAATCAGTCGCTACTTTAAGTTTAATGTGTGTAGAAGTAGCGTGCAAACAACGTTGACAAACATTTAAGGCACAGGAACGGATTTGTGCAATTTTCAGAATTCTTGCGAACAACTATGGACACTGCGGCGGCATATACTACGCAAAGAAATACAAAAAATGTTGGTAGTTTATTATTAAGCGAATTAAAGTTTATCAATGAAATGTTCAAGTCAGGACGAAGCATTAAAGACATTTTGAAAACATTCACATTCCTGGATTAAATTGAAAATTTGTGGTGTAACGTTCTGAAGGCCGCTGGGGTTACGAATCTGAACTTAGAATTTCGAAAAACAAAATGGCCGATCTGACATGGCGGACGGGTGTTTGAAAAAATGATTCGATTTTTATAAAAATTGGTAACACGATGTTTTTGGGATCTCCGATTACTAATTTGAATTGAAAAATTTGATGGAACAGTAAGGTTGATTCAAATACATATGTCAACATTTGCAATGGAGGCACTGGTAATTAAGACTTTAGTACACCTATTATCATCAAATTGCGTTTATTGAATTATTCTAGTCATGAAATCACTTATAGTCCAGTCGCCAGGTACTTTTACCTGGAAAGTATTCCGAACTCAATGAAATTTTGACATGTCATTTAGGGGTACTCTGGGATGTCGTATCTGAGTTTTCGACCTCGAGGACCCTATGCTAACTTGGGGAGGGGGTAAAAACCACGATTTTTATTACCTGGTCTGGTTTTTCGCTTATTACTCAAAAACTATGGGCCCTAAGAACTTTTTGTTTTCATTTTTGGAAAGAGCATTAAATTTCCTTCAAATTTCACTGTTGAAACGTATTTTTCGGCCCAATAGGCACCGAGAGGCAGGCGTTCAAAATTATGAAATTATGTGGCAACTGACGAATATAGGGAAGGACAGAGCAAATTATACTGTCCAACAACAAAAATGTTTCCATGTAACTATTGGGTGTATCCTATACAGTTTTTAGCACTGATTCCGAATCTGGCCTTAATTTTGCTCCTACATAATAAATAAAAAAAAAACTAAGGTCCACCCTAATGGGGATGTTCCTATTATGGTCTTCACGGATGTGACGGAATCGACTGCAACCCTTCCGCTGGAAGACAACGATGTCATCTGGTCCCATATCTTGCGATTTCGTAGGTCTACTAGGAGACCGTAATGTCCTAGGAAATCTGCTCCAATTATTGGTTTCGCTACATCAGCGAGCACAAACTGCCACTGGAATGTACGACGTAACCCAAAATCCAGGTTGAACGTGCGCACTCCATACGTCGCTATTGTGGACCCATTGGCCGCAAACAGTTCATATGTAGTTTGTGTAACTCGGTCTTTCACTCGCGTACGCGGATATACGCACAGATCCGAGCCCGTGTCCACTAAAAATTCGTCTTTAGCTACACGATCGACAATGAAAAGGCGGCTTGTTTTGCTCCCGTCACCGATAGCCGCGTTCAGTGGCGTGTGTTGTTTCCCGCATTATAACCGCACGCAGGTGTACACTTTTCCGGCCGGCACTTGTTCCCGAATCGATAATGATACCAGCAAACCCTTGTACCGGAAGGTGACCTCGCGCGCCTTGTACCATTGCTAGATCGAGACCGTGGGCGATATCGTCTTTCGGTAGACCGTCCACGCGATCTCGACAACTCCGCTATGTGTACCCAGATAGCAAAAAATCCAATTTCGGCCGGTATTCTGCGCGCGCATTTGGACCTCTTTTTGCCGTCCAATGGACCAGGAACTTACACCGCGTGGCGTGCCGACGAACGACCGCGCTAGTGGAAGAGCGCCACTGGCAGCAACTCGTGTCAGACGATGATATTTTGCTTTCTAGAAAGGTGAAAACGTTATTTGTTGCTAACTTGAAAGGGTGGATCTTCTAGATAAAAAAAACTGCTCTATCGCGTGGTATATTTCGATTCTCTGCTGGACCCTTATTTTTTGAGATAATTATAAAATACCATCAAAATTTGGTGCAAAAGTGGTGTCTCTCCGTCTTTAATGATTATTTATTAATGTTTAAACAATCATAACGTATTAATAATGGATATCACCGTATTCAGAAAAGTCTACAGAATCTTTTGCTGCAAAGAACAATTCAATATCTTTTATCATACCGTCACAACATTTGTTTAAAGTTGAAAAATAGGTTTTTTTTTTCAAAGTCATGTTTTTCAAAAACTGTGCGTGTAGGAGAAAAACTAAGGGCAGATTCGGAATCAGCGCAAAAAACTCTATAAGATCCACCCATCAGTTATATGAAAACATTTTTGGTGTTGGACAGTGTTACCATCTAGTTGAAACAGACACACTGCGGAAGCGTTTAAAATTACAAAACATCAGAATAATTGATAAGAATGTTGCACATCCGGGCCCATCCTATGCCTCCTCTTTTTCTGACTTATCAATCTCTGAGGCAATGTCCCCGTGTCAGTCCCCCGATCTTAGACAAGATGTGACTGCCCCCATACCACCTTCTGGGGCAGGAGACAAACCATGGAGTGCCCACGCCGACAAACTACCTATTTTTCCCCGCCAATTGTTTAGGTTTAAACATTGTATGTACGAATGAGTCCCGTTGTGCGTTAGCGTCGAAAGTATGGATCAGGTTGCGTCTGTGCGATAGCGTCGAGAGAATGTTTAGATGATTGGGTTGAACGTCGCGAAGGGTCTGAATGTTTAGTTTCGTTTATCGTGAGAATGAGCTGCGTGAATGAATAAAGGATCTTTGTTCGTGTGAATGCATCAACGAGCGAATGGCTAGTTCGTAAGCGTAACTTTAGTCTTAGTCGAGTCCTCATCGAGAACGGTCACGCGGGCTGCGCGTTGACCGGCTGAAATAAAGTATTCAACTTTAACCACAACTCGTGGCTACTGATTATTTTCTCGACGAGCAACATCCTCGTTCCCTATTGTGACATTCCACCTTCAAGTTGTTGACACATTACATCAGTCCGAGGCTGCAAAACAACCAACTTTTAATAGACCGCGCAGATTATCACCGAAATTATATGAAATAGCGAAAGCGGAATTTGAGATTCTCTTAAGTCAAGGCTACATTCGTCCTTCAAAAAGCCAATGGGCTACACCACTGCATATGGTGCCTAAGAAAAGTAACGAATGGAGACCCTGTGGAGACTATAGAGCTCTCAATGCCCGAACAGTACCAGATCGTTATCCCATACCTTATACAGAAGATTTTTCACGTATGTTAGCGGGAAAAAAAATATTTTCTACGATAGATTTAATTAGAGCGTACCATCAAATTCCCGTTAACCCGAGCGATATTCCGAAGACAGCAATAACTACGCCGCACAGTGGGTAAACTTGACAAAATACGATTCAAAAAGGAATAACTTTCGATAGAAATGAGATAGAGGACTGACATTTTTTTTTACATACAGCTGAAACTTCACAAAATATGGGAAAAATAGGGAGATTATGGTACGAATGTTTTTTAACCTCGAAAAAATTCGTCAAAGTTGCGCAATTTCGAGAAAATTGTGGTTTTTAAAATACCACGCGCGGCAAAAATTTTTTTGGAACATGCTCTACAGCATTTCGCGTAGATTTTCTCACGCTGATTTCAAATCTGGTCTCGAAATTTTTCTACGACCTCAGAATTTTCCAAAATATCGGATTATTGTTAAACAGTTCAACTTTTATTTTTTCAATGTTAGAAAACATTCGTACCATAATCTCATTATTTTTCACATATTCTACAATGTTTCAGCTTTAATTTATAAAAAATCTCATCGTTCTATCTCATTTCTATCGGAAGTTCTTTAATTTTTACACAGATTTCGTCGGTTTGTCCCACGGTGACGTCTAGGGTAATGCTAGCGCCACGCTATGGGACAAACCGATGAAATCTGTGTAAAAATCGAAGAACTTTCGATAGAAATGAGATAGAGCAATTAAATTTTTTGTAAATTAAAGCTGAAACATTGTAGAATACGGGAAAAATAATGAGATTATGGTACGAATGATTTCTCCGGAATGTCACATTTTTTTCAAAATTTTAGAACGCATTAACACCGGAAAATGCGCAGAAAAGCGTAAAATTGTTTTTGACCATGAAGCAGCTGAACAAAAAATCTTAAAATTACCATAACTTCCCTATGAATCGGGAAGTTAAAAATTGACGACACTGCCTGTTATAGTAGTTCATCAGGGAACAAAAATTTGGAATGGCATGTTTTCGTATTTTTGAGAAAAAAATGTTTTTCTGATTTTTTTGAGGTTTTTCAGTTTTTACGACCTCAGTTTACAACAAAAAAATCTGAAAAAAATCCCTAAAATGCGCCTTAGGATCCGGAACGTGTCACATTTTTTTCAAAATTTTAGAACGCACTGAGACCGGAAAATGCGCCGAAAAGCGTAAAATTGTTTTTGACAATGAAGCAGCTGAACAAAAAATCTTAAAAAAATTGACGACACTGCCTGTTATAGTAGTTCATCAGGGAACAAAAATTTTGAATGGCATGTTTTCATATTTTTGAGAAAAAAATGTTTTTCCGATTCTTTTGAGGTTTTTCATTTTCTACGACCTCAGTTTACAACAAAAAAATCTGAAAAAAATCCCAAAAATGCGCCTTAGGATCCGGAATGTGTCACATTTTTTTTCAAAATTTTAGAACGCATTTGAGACCGGAAAATGCGCCGAAAAGCGTAAAATTGTTTTTGACAATGAAGCAGCTGAACAAAAAATCTTTAAAAAATTGACGACACTGCCTGTTATAGTAGTTCATCAGGGAACAAAAATTTGGAATGGCATGTTTTCGTATTTTTGAGAAAAAAATGTTTTTCCGATTTTTTTGAGGTTTTTCATTTTTTACGACCTCAGTTTACAACAAAAAAATCTGAAAAAAATCCCTAAAATGCGCCTTAGGATGCGGAACGTGTCACATTTTTTTCAAAATTTTAGAACGCATTTGGTACCAGAAAATGCGCCGAAAAGCCTAAAATCTATTTTACCCTGTAACTACCCTTACGGGCAAGCTAGAGGGCTGAAGTTTCACTCAGAGGGTTTTTTCTTGGTCAGCTTTCGAATGGTTCAAGAGCCATTGAAAAAGGTCTGAGGGCAGTTTTTACCATTTTAATCGGCTAGGTCCTTTGTAAGACATTGCTATACAAGAGTAAATAAAGAAAGTACAACGAAACATATCGTGTTGTTAAGAACCGCTACATTCCAAAGACATCGTGTTACCAATTTTTATAAAAATCGAATCATTTTTTCAAATACCCGTCTGCCATATTGCATCGGCCATTTTGTTTTTCAAAATTCTATATTCAGATTTGTAATCAGCGACCTCGAAAACATTGAATCACCAATTTTCTATTTAATCTAGGAACGTCTTGAGGTTTTGGCCACATTTTCGGGCTATGGGACCACGGTGCGTCGTCCGCACAAGGTCCTCGTTGCAGAGAAGACAGTATCGCGCAAGTAAATCCGCGAGTATCGTGGCGGCATGCGATGACGGCGCGGCGTTCTCGAGCAATAAAAGAAACAATTGACAGAGAAATGATATCGAAACAGCGAGGCGTGAGCGATAAGAGACCAGAGACACGTCAGCGTTGTTATCGTCGCTGGTTTATCGGAGGAAACGACGTAAATCACGCTAGACGTGTGCGATGTAATCGGAACGATTAACCCACCGACAGAGATGTACTTATGTACAGGAGTATCGCGAACAACCTGAATCACCGTTTACAGCAGGCATGTCAAACACGCGGTCCCCGGGCCGCATGCGGCCCATCGACAAGTACTCTGCGGCCCGACTAAGGTGGAATACCCTATGCCTGGACAGCATTTTTTGCTACCGTTAATTTTATCACTTTAGATAAACAAAAACAATTTTTTAAGAATAGTATCATAAAATTCAGATTTTGTAAAGTAATTTAAAGTCCCAAAATTATTGTTCAGACTAATATTTTGTTCGTATTAACAAGAATAATTCAAACCTATAGTTGGACATACTAAATCCAATCTAAGCTAGTACCTGGACAGAAGTAAAGCCTATACCGGGATAAATTGAAATTATGTATAAATCTATAGAGAAATTTCTGTAATCTAAATATCATTTCAAAAATAAATAACAAGGTATGGTCTAATAACTCATAAATAGTAAATTGGGGTCCCTTAGACCCCGACAAATGAATTTCATAAATAATCTTGTTTTTAATCAATTGTTTTGCAAAGTAAGAGTATCACACAGCGAAATCTATTGAGGAATTTTTGTAATCTAAATATTACTTCAAAAATAAATAACAAGGTATGGTCTAATAACTCATAAATAGTAAATTAGGGTCCCATAGACCCCGACAAATGAATTTCATAAATAATCGTGTTTTTAGTCAATTGTTTTGCAAAGTAAGAGTATCTTGTACAGAGCGAAATCTATTGAGGAATTTCTGTAATCTAAATACTACTTCAAAAATAAATAAAGAGGTATGGTCTAATAACTCATAAATAGTAAATTAGGGTCCCTTAGACCCCGACAAATGAATTTCATAAATAATCGTGTTTTTAATCAATTGTTTTGCAAAGTAAGAGTATCTTGTACAGAGCGAAATCTATTGAGGAATTTCTGTAATCTAAATACTACTTCAAAAATAAATAACGAGGTATGGTCTAATAACTCATAAATAGTAAATTAGGGTCCCTTAGACCCCGACAAATGAATTTCATAAATAGTCTTGTTTTTAACAAATTTGATATAAAGAATAACACAGGATAAAAAGTAAACAAACAGATCTAATTTTATTCATATCACAAAAGACAAGAACAGGAGTGGTAAAAACCCGGAAATAGCTACCCAGGAGAAATACGGCAAGTAGGGCCCAGGGGAAACTAATCCGGGCCCAAAGATAGTAGAGGGGCAACCCATTGGTTGTCCCGGGAGGTGGATGTTTTAAACTTTACCACCTTCCTTAAAAAAAAAAAAAAAAAAAAAAATTTTATTCATATCAAAATTCTTTTAAAAAATTTGAAGCTAGTATCTCTTAGACCACACATTCCCTTGCTAAGGATAAATAATTTCGAAGACTTTACATAATCGAGAAGATAAAATTTGTTAGTTCTAACAACTGATATTTTCCAAATTTCAATTGTTTTGTTTACCACCTTGCCGTATTTTAACGATTCACTTTCGTCATGAAGATTTTAAACAAAGTTATACCTTTCTTAATAAAAATAAGTTAATAATTATATTAAGCATCAAAATAAATGCAGCCATACAAAAGATATAAATTTTCTTTTCTTATCTACAACATTTTTGTGGATAAAATTGTTCTAATCACTGTAACTGTGAAGAAATTGATACGGAAAGGAGTTGAAAGATTTCCGTACTTGTTTCCCGGATGTTCTTCCTTTTTGCTTTTTACATCTCCGGATATAGAATCTCCGGATTCAACACTCCGGTATTTACATGGTGATAAGGAGGCAACCCTGATCTGCACACGCGTGAATACTAGGGATGGCGTGAACTGCTATTTTTGGATCACTCGTCATTCGATCACGTTCGTTTCCAATCGCGGCGATTTTTCACAGTGATTCGTGATTTTCGTGAACAATGGATAAAGTCAATGAGGATAAGAATGACAGTGAGCAAATTCACTCTAGATTAAAAAATCACGAATCAGGCGTGAATGAAGGTTAAGTCACGACCGTGATCGCGATTCTGTGATCACCGTGATAGATCACAGTTAGTGATTTTGCACGCCATCACTAGCAAACAACGTGCTATCTAACTTCGCAAAAGCTCATTCCCATTCTCCTTGAACAAGGAACTTTTGTACCGACCTAATGTTGTTAGTTTATATTTTCCAAAGATTGTTGAATAAAAAGAATTGGATTCGGATTTGCCATATGATATGTCGTTTTCATGAACGATAGCTTGGAAGTAATCTAGGGTTAAAGGGTTTCGAGAGGAGCGAAACTTTGATCGAATTACCCGGGTCCAGAACAAGCGTAATTTCCCTAGATTCCTCGTGAAGGCCTCGTCTCGGAGTATGGTCCGGCTTCCCGCCCATGCGAGCCATTCCATCGTTAGAGGAATCTGCATAATGGCGCTCGACCGCCGGAAATCCGCGTGTTCCCTTTCGAACTGATTGTGAGACGCAACAGACGCAAAATTCGCGACACCGCACGCATACAGTGGACCAGGATCGCAAGAGGCCAAAATCGCTGGGCAAAATTAGTATTCCCGTTAACACGTCGACTGCCCCACCAATTTTATACGATCCGCACGAGTTTCGCATATTTCAATCATACAAGCGATCAGCCTTATTAACCCTTTGCACTTGGAGCTATTTTAACACTCCACCTACCGGAAGCCTGTTAATAGTATTTTCAATAATTGTGCTGTACCAAAAGAGAGCGTAGAAATTTTCTTTTACATTGCAATCTTAAATGAAACTATTAGATGATGCTATTGAGGGTGACTTGTTAGTTTACAATGAAAATCGCTGTTGCTGTTGAAGGTTCTATTAAAAAGTGTTTAGCTTATTAACCTTTAGCACTTGGAGATATTTCAACACTCCACCTATCGGAAGCCTGTTAATAGTCTTTTCAATAATTGTGCTGTACCAAAAGAGAGCGTAGAAATTTCCTTTTACATTGCAATCTTAAATGAAACTATTGATGACTTGTTAGTTTACAATAAAAATCGCTGTTGCTATTGAAGGTTCTATTAAAAAGTGTTTAGCTTATTAACCTGTTTGCACTTGGAGCTATTTTAACACTTCACCTACCGGAAGCCTATTAATAGTATTTTCAATAATTGTGCTGTACCAAAAGAGAGCGTAGAAATTTTCTTTTACATTGCAATTTTAAATGAAACTATTAGATGACGCTATTGAGGATGACTTGTTAGTTTATGATAAAAATCGCTGTTGCTGTTGAAGGTTCTATTAAAAAATGTTTAGCTTATTAACCCTTTACACTTGGATCAATTTTAACAGTCCACCTACCGGAAGCCTGTTAATAGTATTTTCAATAATTGTGCTGTACCAAAAGAGAGCGTAGAAATTTTCTTTTACATTGCAATCTTGAATGAAACTATTAGATGATGCTATTGAAGGTGACTTGTTAGTGTACAATAAAAATTGCTGTTGCTGTTGAAGGTTCTATTAAAAAGTGTTTAGCTTATTAACCTTTTGCACTTGGAGATATTTTAACACTCCACCTACCGGAAGCCTATTAATAGTATTTTCAATAATTGTGCTGTACCAAAAGAGAGCGTAGAAATTTTCTTTTACATTGCAATCTTAAATGAAACTATTAGATGATGCTATTGAGGGTGACTTGTTAGTTTACAATAAAAATTGCTGTTGCTGTTGAAGGTTTTTGTACAGAGATTACTAACGATCTCAGAATCGTTTCTAAACGGAGATTTCAAAGTATCCAATTTGAAACTTTGTTCCTAGAGCTGAACCATAAAGGCCTAATCTAAACAGTTTGGAAATACGAGGGGACCCTGGTTTTCTTTTGGGGTTCCAACTGTTTTCCTCTTAGGCAGTCAAAGCTGAGATTTCGTTTAGTGAACAGCTTCCTCCTGTGCCGTGAAATAAAGAATTGGTTCATTTCAACACTCAGCAACCCGATTTAAATCGAAATTCAACTTCTGATCACTATATTGAAATCTAAATTCTAAATTTTAAATAATTACGAAAGTGGTCTAAGTGGAAATTGATAAAAATAAGTTATTTCGCATCACATTATTTCAAACTGAATTAGTTCGATGTAATCTTTACAATATTGTGAAAAATGAACCGTTAGATGGTGCTTGTTATTTCAATAATGTGTTAACATCTTTTTTCCTTCAAATATCTCGAAACAAGAAATTTAACAGTCTGACACTGATAAATTTCAAACAAGACTATAAAATCGTTGTTTATTATCTATTTCTTCTGCAAACAATGAATACGTACATATTCTTAAAAATCTATAGAATAGATACAACGCAAAAGAAAATTAATTTCCTGATTAATTTGCGAATGTAATAAGGAAAAACAAAAAATCGACTGAAATACACCAGCAAAAAGTATTCGTACAGTTTCTAACTTTTTACAATTTAGAAAAAAAACGTGATGTAATGTGACATTAAACAATTATTAATTAATATTTGGTTGGATAGAATATTTGATATTGAATTTACTAAATTTGAGATCACGTGTTGTGGGATCTTGTTCCACTCTTCCTTCAGTCCATTTCTTAAGCTCTTTTTTGAAGAAATTTCATGTTTTCCGATCTGTCGTACTAAATAATCCCACAGGTGTTCTATAACATTGATATCGGAATATTGTGACGGAGTTTTCAGATACGCCGGTGTGTTATACAGTATCCACATTCTGGAATTATACGCAGTATGCTGCGGATCATTATCGTGCATGAAAATCGTCTTTAATATTCATTTTCTCTGCACTGGAATCAAGATTGCGTTTCAAAATGTCAATATGGACCCTGTGGTTCATTATTCCGTCAATAAATTCTAATGAGCCAACACCAGCGGCACTCGCGCAGCCCAAAACAAGTACTGAACCTCCACCGTGTTTGATTGTAGGTTTCAAGTACTGTGGTTTCAATTCTGTATTTTTTTTTCTCCAAACAGCACAGTGTCCCTCAGACCCAAAAGTGTTGAATTTACTTTCATCTGTGAAGATCACTTTATTCCAGTACTCCACTGGTGTAATTACATTATTATTTGCGAATTCAAATTTTTTCTTTTTATTCGTTTCACTTACGAAAAATTTTGTATGGGCCACTCGTCCGTGCCATCTTGAATTTCGTATGAAACTGCGCACAGTACTAGCAGATACATCAATGTTTAAATTATTTTTAATGCGTTTCACTATTTGATTTTTGCACTTATTCTCAGATTTGTTTTTGCCATTCTAATAATAATTCTATCAGTGTATTGATTGATTTTTCGTGGACGACCACTTCTAGATTTATTTTGTAGTCTTTTTCGTAGCCCATACCTGTCGATTAAACGTTGTATAGTACATCGAGGTCTACTTACAATACGCGAAATTTCTGCGAAACTTTTACACTAATTGTGCAAGTTAATAATAATTTTCCTTTATTCTATCGCTGTTTCCCATTTTTCAACGATAGCTTTGAATATTCCGGAATTTTGAAACGCTATTGATGCCAACAACGTTTCTAAATATACTGAGGAGATCAATCATACCTACACCACAATTTGTTTATATTTACATGGTATGTTTACGTTAAGAACTGTTCCCTACACAGTTTGAATTAAGGAACGTACGAATATTATTTGCTAGTGTATTTCAGTGGATTTTTTGTTTTTCCTTATTACATTCGCAAGTTAATCAAGAAATTAATTTTTTTTTGCATTGTATCTATTCTATAGACTTCTTCTTACATATTCATTGCTTTAAGACAAAATAGTTAATAAACAACAATTTCGCAGTTTTGTTTGAGATTATCAGTGTACGAATACTTTCTACACCCACTGTAGACCACTTTCATAATTACGAGCATATACATATGGCTGTTTGAAGTTAGATATATTGACTGATTGAAAATTCTTTTAAAATACCATTTAATTAAAATTAATCGATTGATTTCAAACACTGGCTTACGCTTTGTCTAATCTAGTTAATTTCTGCATTCGTTAATTGATATTTAGTGGTATTCATTCTTAGGAATCATTATTTTTAAATAATTTCATATCGCTGGTCATCGATGACTAAGGTAAAGGTACTAGTGAGAAGTTTTCCACTCGAACAATTGTAACCATTTACTCTGTCAGCAAACAGCGAGAGTCGATGTCTGGAGACACTTTTTAAGTCTTCTAAATTATGTACCAAGGCCACTTTCTTAAAAAAGATTACTTATACAAATTTAACCATGAAACCGACCACTCATGAAAATGAGAAATCTAGTAATTGACCTCCTATTCGTTAGTAGTTGACCACTTGTACTAGAAAGATGGTTACAGCAATAATAAGAGGTCAATTACTAGATTTCTCACTACATGAGAAATGTTGTATGTATTGTATGTTGGGAATCATTTTACTATCATTTAGTTTCAACAATTTCCAGCACAAATTACAATTAAAGAATGAAATAAGAAATAAATAAATCAATTCCATAAAAAGTTTAATTGAGGAACATAGTATACGTTGCAAGTTCATAGAGAATAATATTAGAGAAATTTCACCAACAGATGGTATGACATCCGAGGTTCACTTTCATCAAAAGTGTACAGCTTATAAAAATCTTGTTTTTTATGTTTTTCTATAAAATGGTCAATTACTCGCTCATGGTCAACTACTGGTACCTTTACCTTACCATAGCGTTCAACGCATTAATTGGATTATACTTATATCTTTGCCAAGACAAGAAACTATCCGTATCCCTTATGTGGTAAATATAGTAGCGTTTAGTCAAGTTCTAGAGTATAATCGTCGGACTTTTCAAAAAATTTGGATAAATTTTTTCAGATACTTTTCAGTACTTATATTATTTAAGACTAAATAATCCAAATGTTCCCAAAAAGTTAAAGAATCTTGCTATTTGCAATTTTCGTACAGTACAGTAGCGAAAGTCAGTGTACGCAAAATTTCTTTGACGCCAAGATAGACCTCAGTATACCAGTTAAGGAATAAGTAGCTGTGTCAATCCAAAAAATCGGAATTATATCGGTAGCTTTAGCTTGTGATTCAAAGGGTTATACGCCCAGGAGGTAAAAAGCTTCACCGACCAACGAGTAATGAATAGCATCACGAAATCTTGACTAAGAGCTAAACATTTCGAATTTACACGCGACGGCGTACCTATTGTTTCTGCTGATCAAAAAATGGCTTATACCAGACGGTATCGTGTAAAAAACGATCGATAAATCACCTGTCGCAAGCACAATCGGTTAGAATCGAAAAAATAATGCGACAAGGCTGGAATTGCATCTAGTATTGCACGATAACGTAATCTATTAGGCTTCGTACAGACCTAAACCGTTCGCCAAACCGTTTGACGAACCGCACATTTCGCCAAACATTTCGATAAACATTTCGCCAAACATTTCGCCAAACATTTCGCCAAACATTTGGCCGCACAGAACAGCGAGCATCGGCTAACAGCAAACGGAACGGATTTGTGCTATTTTCAGAATTTCTTGCGAACCACTATGGAAACTGCAGCGGCATATACTAAACAAAGAAATACAGAAAATGTTGGTAGCTTATTCAGTGAATTAAAGTTTATAAATGAAATGTTCAGGTCAGGACGAAGCATTAAAGACATCAGATTCGAGACTACATGACTTGAATGTTTGTTTGCCTATACATTTGTCGAACCATTTGCCGAAATGATCGTCGAAATGTGCAGCGAAATGCGCGCATTTGTGTTTGCCGTCGATCCATCAGCTTTGGGAACGATGACGAACACGAATGTGCGCATTTCGACGAACATTTCGGCAAACGGTTTGGCAAACGGTTCAGCAAACGTTTCGACTTACGTTTGGGCAAACGTTTCGACTTACGTTTGGGCAAACGTTGCGACTTACGTTTGAGCAAACGTTTTGACGAACGTTTCGACTTACGTTTGAGCAAACGTTTTGACGAACGTTTCGACTTACGTTTGGGCAAACGTTTGGGCAAACGTTTCGACGAATGTTTCGACTTACGTTTGAGCAAACGTTTTGACGAACGTTTCGACTTACGTTTGAGCAAACGTTTTGACGAACGTTTCAACTTACGTTTGGGCAAACGTTTTGACGAACGTTTGGGCGCGCACGAACGCGAATGGCACTTGCAAATCTGTATGCAGGGCAGATAGAGCATGTCCTAAATATTCATAATACATAAAATTATTAAATAGGCAAATCACGCGACAGAAACTAACGAGTTATTTAAAATGGCTGAAAAAATAAGGAAAACAAAGGAACATCTTGCAAAACAAAATTACTTATATGTATCAGGTCCGTTGTTCTGTGCGGCGAAATGTTTGGCGAAATGCGCGGTTCGTCAAACGGTTTGGCGAACAGTTCGGCAAACGGTTTGGCGAACAGTTCGGCAAACGGTTTGGCGAACAGTTCGGCGAACAGTTCGGCAAACGGTTCGGCAAACGGTTCGGCAAATGGTTCAGCAAACCGTTCAGGTCTGTACGAGGCCTTAGAAAAGATTATCGGAAACTTGAGTTGCGTATTGACGCGTAGCAACGTAAAAATGTTCAATGTGGTAATTAGCCAACAACTTGTGACCCACAAAATACGATTAGCACAATCACCGAGAGAAAAGTAGAGAGTATGCTGTGGACAACATTTCTTCGACGACAACGAGCTAATCAGCGACGAATGATGCGGCGAACAAAGCAACCGGTGATTATAAGTCTCGTAATCAATAATACATTCGCGATTTTAATCTTAATCTGTAATGTGGTAGAACGTGCGTTCCGCGAACTCACACGTGCTCGACCTTATTTCCCGATGATTTTACTTCCCACGATTTATCTACGGAATCGCGATAGCGTCAACGCAGTTCGTAAATGCGATCGCTGTACGCGTTTCGTAATCCCGATACTGTATCAGGGTTGCCACCCCTTCGGTTTTCGTCTGGAGATTTCTGGTTTTGAAACAAACCTCCGGGCTTCGGATCTTCTTGGGAAAATCTTTGGGTTGTAGAAAAAATAAGATAATAATCAATTGTTATGCTTTGTATTGTTTATCAAATTTCGGAGAAGATTTCATACAGCGCCTATCGGTGAATTTCTATAATCTAAATCAGACATGCCAAACACGCGTCCGACCAGAAACGTTGAAACTGTTGATGACAAATTTACAACTGAAATTAATCAAAATGCAATGTGATTCCGTATCGAAACAAAAATATGTGGGTGTTGGGATTTCACATTTCTACAATTATTCATCATTCGATCGGTTCCCAAATATGTTATGTACATTAGTAAAGATTAACAGACCAGCACGTACAATCATTTATTCAACCAAATTTTGAACATTTGGTTATGGAAAAACGTTGCCAAGTTTCTTTGAAACAAAAATGAAACAGTTTTATTCTAATACAGTAACAACTTCTGCACTTCACATGTATATTTTTTGTATGTGCAACTGCAATGTTAATTTAAAAAAGCGGTTCTTTTTTATTTCGAATCTCCATCTTTTATTGCGACCCCCGAATTAATGTATAATACTTATCGAGGCCTTCGGTGGTAAACGAGTTTAACATGCCTGATCTAAAGAACACTTCAGAAATAAATAAAATTTAGTATGTTTGATCAAACTTGATCAAACATACTATAATTTGGAAAATTTTTCAGCCTTAACTCATACTGCTTTGTTTGTTGCGGCTCTATGTTTGAATTTTTCTATACGATAAAAGAATTTACTTTTAAAAACTGACACATTTAAATTTTCAGTTTGCGTTTAAAAGATTTCCACACTTGTTTTCCGGATATTCGAAGGCAAACCTTTCCTTTTGCTTCTTATGCATCTTCGGGTTCATGATCGATCTCCTATTATGAATGTGCGATATTTACATGGTAATTATGTGGCAACCCTGGTCTGCACCTATCGCCTACTTAAAACACTTCGATTGTTCGCGCACCATGTAAAAACGCTGGTATCAACAATTTATAATCGCACGCGTAATCATAATCTTAATCATAATCGAATTATTCGAGGAAAATAATCGCGGTACGATGCGATGCGCGACCGAATCTGATAGTCGCGTTTCCCCTCCACGGTTAGCGCACCTGTGTACCTTTACCATTTCACCATACTGTCATTCTGATGTCATTCTGCCCTTCCATCCACCGGAACCGGAAAGCTAATTGTAAGTTATCTTATGCCGGTGTTCGATGCCGAATTCCAACGATTCGTGTCAGTGGCATATCACGTCGTGTTAATCATGCGATCACGATGGCGATCGATCAATCGAAATTGTCATCTATCAACACCTCAAGAACCGCATCGACACCTGGCACTAAGTGTTTCGACTCGAGATAAGATATACAGGGTGTCCCAAAATAAGTGTAACTCCCGGAAATGGGAGGTTCCTTGGGTCACTTGAAGCGACATTTTCCTTTACAAAAATTGCGTCCGCGGCTTTGTTTAGGAATTATTATCGAAAAAACACGGACCAATCAGAGCCTGGTTATAGCGAACGGAGTCCAACTCTGCGAGACTATTGGCCGATCTTTTTTTTTAAGGATGTGGGGGAAAGTTGAAAGACCTAACCACACCCGGGACGGTCAGTGGACCGCCCCTCTACTAACCTGAGCTCGATTATTTACAAGGGGAAGCCACGGTTGATGCGTCACGGATTTTCCTGAAACTTCCAGTATATGAAGATGACATATCCAAATGTAATTTAGCAAAGCAGTAGCGCGCGCTTCTCAAGATTTTTCGAGAAAATTGCTTTTGAAAATCTGTACGCGGTCATAAGGAGTTCGCCTTCACTTTTGAACAAGAAACGTAGTGGCCGAGGGCGCTGCCCTATTCATAAGTTTAGTTTTAGTTTAGTTTTTATATAATTTAACTTAAGTAACATAATTTAGCAAGTAAGATAACCAAAGAATGCGTCATTTCCCACTGGCCAATATTGTACCGTTTTGGGCGCACAAATATACTACAAAACCAAATACTTTCCAAAGAACAAAAAGGGTAGCGTACCTCGCAATAATGTTTAGTGCAATAAACTAAGTCTGTTTAAAGCATATTAGCTATAAGACTTTAGATTTTACACAAAAATAGCGTTTATATTTTTATACATTTTGTATAACCCAAAAAATGTAACTGTTGGCCATGAATAAAAATATTGTTTAAAAAGAAAAAGAAAAGGCCGAGGGCGCTGCGAGAAAGACTGGTAATCAGTAGGTCGCCGGTTCGAGTCTTGCTGTCGATATTTTTAAAAATATTTTTTTTCAGTTTTAATCCTCAAAATTTATGAAATCTACGATTGAACAAATATTTTTTAAACAAAAAATGCATGTTTTCATTTCATTAATAAAAAATGTGCAATAACGAAGTAAATATAACATTATTATTTTTATATTCGATCTTTTTTTCAATACCCATAAATAAAAAACATGCATTTTTTGTTTAAAAAGTGTTTGTTCAATCGTAGATTTCATAAATTTTGAGGATTAAAACTGAAAAAAATATTTTAAAAAATGTCGACAGCAAGCAATATTTTTTTTTCAGTTTTAATCCTCAAAATTTATGAAATCTACGATTGAACAAATACTTTTTAAACAAAAAATACATGTTTTCATTTGATTAATAAAAAATGTGCAATAATAAAGTAAATATAACATTATTATTTTTATATTCGATCTTTTTTTCAATACCCATAAATAAAAAACATGCATTTTTTGTTTAAAAAATATTTGTTCAATCGTAGGTTTCATAAATTTTGAGGATTAAAACTGAAAAAAAATATTTTAAAAAATGTCGACAGCAAGACTCGAACCGGCGACCTACTGATTACCAGTCTTTCCATACCCATAGACGCGGCATAGGTATAGTATGTGCATACGATGCTGTGTGACGAGATCCAAAAGTATCTGTTGCCCACAAGCCTCGATTCGAGATAATTAAAAATGGTGGATAGTGTATGAGACGAAGCGAGTGCATAGTACAGAAGTATATTTTACAAGTCCATCATTTGATAAAAATTTGAAAAAATGGATATATATAGCATATATATGTATTGTATTCGACATATACATTGTTTTTACTGTTCTTTTTTTAAATAAAGTAAGTTGTGAGGAAATAAATACAGATTTCATATTATCAACTCCTACATTAAAATTTAACTTCTTCCAAATTATAATCGACAAAATGAGTTAAGCATATTTAAAATAATAAGAGTAAAGTAAAAATGAACGAGTAATAAAAAAATAAAATACATGTATGTATATTACACAGTTACAGTTTCCATGAATATTTATACAGAATGACATGTGACGACGATTCCCCTTTCCCCTCTGCCACTTTACCTTCGCGGTACTGCGGTTTCTCAACATACTATAGCACTTTTCCCACAAGCGTCGTCTGCTAGCCGGTTTAATCTCGAAACAAGGCAGAATTATCTGCGCCGGGTCTATAGGTATATATGGTCTAAGAACCTCACACGTTCTTAGCTAGTATTATTGGCCGATCTAGAATCAATCCGCTGTAGACGCGCTCTGATTGGTCCGTGTTTTTCGTTAATAATTACTACAAACAAAGCCGCGAACGCCATTTTTGTGAAGGAAAATGTCGCTTCCAATGACCCAAGGAACCTCCCATTTCCGGGAGTTACACTTATTTTGGGACACCCTGTATAATAAGCGTGGTAAATAGTAGCGTAGGATAAACCATAACAAGGACTGGACGCACATCGCGCGCGGCGGCTTTCATTCCGTCACGCTTCACATTTCGATTACGTACCACTTTCAATTTACCGACCGATCGATACTGCCTCACGTGGGACCTTGGGTCCCCAAAGCAGTGCCGCCAGAATCGACCAAAACTGGTCGATTTTTCCTCTCCTCCTTTTCCCCTTCGACTATCATATATTCCAGCACCGTGAGCATACTCCAACATCCCCCACTTAGACCGTAGACTGGTCACATATTAATCTGGTCATTAGAGAAAGGGTAAACTGTATTCCCCTCGATTTCCTCGATCTAGCGACACTGCCCGAAAGCGTCAATACCGAGACCCCTGCTATACAGTAATGGCTCAACGTACATACCGACGCGAAAACTTTGTCACCTTGAAATATCGTTCACATCGTATGCGAACACAAACACTACATACGTGTACGTATGTATAGCATGTGCATTTCTTCAAACTTTCTCTCGCTAGCGTGGAAAAGATTTTTAGAGAATAGAGCGTAGAAAAATATTTCGTATACGCATTACGCAGTCGTACTAATAAATGGCGACGCACAGTGTAGTATTTGCATATAAAAGTTGGTGAAAATACTAGACGATTGCATAGGCTCGTGCCCGATTTGAAAATGAAATTCAGTGGTTAGATTTTAAAGTTTGGTTAAATTAAAATTTTTTAAATGGTTAAATTTAATACGATTTTTCAAAGTTTGCGAAAGATGAACAATTTTAGTTGTCTGAGCTATTGGACTATATGGACACAGTCTACCAGTTTTATTTTTTCTTTATGTACTCGTGTAGCATAGTAAGCATACTATGGTATTATTTATTTATACCATAAATAAATGGTATTGTTATGCATTGAAGGACAGACTTTTGCAGTACTCATTTTTCTCTACGCTCGTTTCTGGATTTTCTGCATTTATGACACAAATGTATAGGTGTAATTTAAGAAAGTAAAATCATTAGCAAAATTTAAAAACACTAAGAATATTACGAAAGTAAATGAACTTCCACTTCACTCCATTTTGTTGCGATTCGTGGCCCCTCGTTTTGAGGTTATATTTGTGAACTTGGGGTTATTTCAAGAAAAGAATGTATAAATAACATGGTGTCAAAACGGCCTGGTAGCTGGTAAATATTATTCCTTCTCGAGAATTCTTTTTCAAGAAAATTTTAAAATCGGTTATTTCTCATTTCTCGAGAAATTACGGTATTTCTCGAGAAATTTAAATCTAGGAAAATTCTCATTTATTTTATAACATATTTTAGGAAATTCTCATTTATTTCTCATCAAGAAATACTCCTTCATCTCATTGATGTTATGAATTTTTAGTTAATTCAAATTGCATATTACTTACTGCATAACCCAATCTGCAGCAACTTTTGGATGTTCTATATACAATTAAGGCAACATCCACACAAAACGAATGAAATTTTTCTACGGCTACTGTTGAATTTTGAATATACTATAGGTAAAACAAGGCAAAATGAATATAATACAATAATATATAAGAAACTAGGTAAACACTAGAATATAAGGACGGGCTTGTGTTGGGCAAATAGAGCTCAGGCTCTTCAACGCCATCTTTATGTACATTATATAAAGAGAAGAATAAACCATAAACCATTCTACGGCTACAGATTTTGTTACAAGAAAAAAAAGAAGTGGATTGTCTGATTCTACATTAGACAAAGTCGTTTCAAAACAAAAGCGTAATGTTTTATAAAAGTTTGGTTTCAGATGAATAAATTTATCGGTTATTTTTAGCGTCTATTTTTTTGTTGTTTTTAAAGTTATGTACATATTGGACAGGAATAAACATTGAGTTAAAGTTTTTTGCGCTTTCGATAAATAGTTCCAAATATTATAAGTTTTCCAATTTTTTTTATTTTATTCAAAATTCTAGAGAATTCTCGAGAAATATAGTCTTATTTCTCATTTCTCAAGAAATGAAAAATGTTGAGAAATCAGGAACACTACTGGTAAAGTAGATTTCCTGTTTTCTATAAATCTGCAAATATCTTGCAAACTATGCGAAATATGACAAAATATCAAGAGACCTTTTTTTGTAGAAAATTGAATTTCCTATAGAAAACATTTTGAACCACTTTTTCATACATTTTTTTCTTGAAATAACCTCAAGGACACTAATACAACCTCAAAACGAAGGGCCATGGAAATCATACTCTCCCCCATTTTTATTTTGCATAAAGATCCGCTGTCTATTTATTCATATGTGACGACGTTGTATTAAATTTTTCTTCAGTTTTCAGCAATTTTCAGTTTCTCATTGTTTGCCTGTTTGAAGTTATTCAAGTCTGAAGGTGACCTATTACGTACGTCAATACTTGGCATTTGTAGAATTTCCAAGAAAGAAATTTTTAGGTTTCCAAATGAATCTCGGTGTTCTTTTTAGCGCCATTGGAAACTGTAAAGCTTTCTATTGGCAGTGCAAAAAGTATTGGCTGGCAAGATGTGCCAATACGGTTTTTGTATTATCTTTCTCATTGCGATGTATGGAGCAAACGCAGTGTGCGTCGCATCGCGGTCACACTGAAAAATAGGAAATAGTTATCACGATTTTTCAAGCATAGTCGCTAATCCGACAAAGAATTGCTTCGGACAAAAGTTGATCGGTATTCAGACATGTAAAATGCAAAAAATTATAAAATATTTCCTTTTTTAACAAATAATGATCAACTGAATTTTGTAAATGCCACTATGTATCTATGTATCTCAATGCAAAAAATTATAAAATATTTTCTTTTTTAATGAATAATGATCAACTGAATTTTGTAAATGCCACTATGTATCTATGTATCTCAATGCAAAAAATTATAAAATATTTTCTTTTTTAATAAATAATGATCAACTGAATTTTGTAAATGCCACTATGTATCTATGTATCTCAATGCAAAAAATTATAAAATATTTTCTTTTGTAATAAATAATGATCAACTGAATTTTGTAAATGCCACTATGTATCTATGTATCTCAATGCAAAAAATTATAAAATATTTTCTTTTTTAATAAATAATGATCAACTGAATTTTGTAAATGTCACTATGTATTTTTTATTACATGTTATTGTAGCTGTCGTTAAGACGAATCCAATGTTTTTATATACATTTGGGATTCTTCCTTTATTTAATTTCTTATTTTTTAATTAAAAACAAAAATAAATTTGAACAAAGTTTCAGAGCTATATTTAATGTAATTAGTAAACAAGCTTATTTAAAATAAGTAACAGTCAAGGAACTGTCTTTGGAATCAAATTTCAAATAAAACACTTAAAATAGTAGGCGAAACAAAATTGAAAAACAATTCGGAGTGTAAAGAGTTAACCATTGATCACAGAATTGTATTTCGTCTAAAAAGAAAGACGTAAAATTCATATATGTTAGATTTGATTTAAAATCTTCGTCACGAACCTGACACGTCGAGGTACGGCAAGGGGTTAAAATGATGCTGAAATTGTTTTGGCCAACTTTTCGGGGCAAATACTCTACTGTGCGACGCGTCTCGTTACGATTCTCGCAGAAAGCGTTGAAAGACCAGCATTCGCCTACGCAATCAAAACAACGATGAGATTAAACGTCGTTTCGATAGACTAACGCGATCCGTCTTAGTGCAGCTTACAATTAGTATTCGCCGTGGATCCTAGGCTGGATGGCAGCTTTTACGGCCTTGGTAAATGCCCGTTGCGTGAATTCGAATCGCGCGACACGAGATCACTCGAAGAAACGGCGGAGAATAACCTAACAATCGCGGAGCGTTCGTTCGAGAAGAAAACAACAAAAATATATTCGTATAAATACATATAGACGTGAGGTAGTGGTGTGCAAGGAAAAACCCGGCCGCAAAGAAAGCGACGATCAGAAAACTAAACGGTTTTCTCCATCGAACAACAATCGGTCGACGAGTCGATTCCGCGAACGAGCAGACCGATCGCCGCGCCGTGACACGTGACAAGGAATGTAGCGAAAAGAAGAAAGAAACGCGGAAGATTTGCTCGCGCAACGAGCGTTCCTCGCGGGACTAGACTCGAGTCTTGTAACGGCGGAAACAACCGCAAACAAACTTTAAATACAATAAAACTTCATTCGATTTACTTCGGAATTCGTTATCCCATCTGAGATCATTTTTGGACGCAGCGCGACGGGAAGATCTTGTTCCCCAAGTAACGGAGGAGGAGGGAGTTTATGTATCGCGATAATCGAACCTCGCAATCAATTTACTACGTTGCACAGTGGTCCAGAAGCTCGGTTATTGTGGCCAAAATTCAAAATGTCATAATTTTCTGGAAGTTGGTAATTAGGAGTTTTTGGAGTCGCTGATAAAGATCTGACATTAAAAATTAAACATTTTTTACGGCAGGGTTATTATGGCGATCTAGAGGGCGGTATGTATTTCGTGGCTCAATTAAAATATTTTGTAAATCGATGTTTTTCATCATTTTCATAGAACAATATCATTGCGATACTTAATGCCATGTTTTTTAAATTAGTATAACCTATAGAAAAAAAAGAAAAATACCTCGGACGCCTTTATTAAAATTAATACAGAGTTAAAAGTTGCAAGATGGAGCAGCTAAACTTTGCATGTTCTTTTTAACAAATGTTTAAACTTTCGTACAGAATAAGTCCAAAATTTAGCAATTTAAGCATTTTTTTAAAACCCTTCTTGAAGCTTAAACTGTTACAAACTTGGAATATTTGTTCATGGTTTAAAAAATGTTTATGATGGCATTTAGAACTTAATAGATGTACTTTAACATATAAAAAATCATAATTATAACTTGTTTTCTAATATCCTATAAGTGGTATTTAAAACGTTTAATAGAATGTTCAATTTTTCTGATTTTGTTTTTAGAACGCTGTATCTTATTAAACCATTACCTAAAATCAATAATATTTTGGATTGAGGAGCTTTGAAGAGTTATAAGTTTATAGCAAAAACAAATTTTTTAATCTACTAACATATAAAAAATGTTTATAATTATAACTTGTTTTCTGATATCCTATAAGTGGTGTTTAAAACGTTTAAGGATGTTCTGGAGCTATATAAAAACGCAAAAAAATTCTTGAAAATTTGACAAGATATAATTCTTACTAAATTAATGCAATTACCAAAGTTTGAGTTAGATTCACTACACCGTTTAATATTTATAGCAATTTAAACCTTATTTAAACCTTGAAAAAACTAGAAACTCCAGTTTTTTATTATATATAGTAAAAATTATGTATTTAATTATGTTCAAAATTGATTAGGATTTACTAAACAGTTACAGAGCAAAAAATTATAAACTGTTACAAAATTTTTAATTTATCGTGTTGTCATCTCACTAGCATGAAATTATTCACAAAATTCATTAACAATATTTTATAATATGAAGACAATTTGATTAAAAAATAAATATAACATGAAGTTCACTAATTAAACGAAAGCTTTTTAAATTAATCAATTTTTTTAATGCAAAATATACTCGTGAATGGCTTTCATTGCCAATATATTGATGGATTTCGAATTTCTTGTACTTTTGTCTCCCATTGTACCTCCAGAACATCCTTAATAGAATATTCAATTTTATGATTTTGCTTTTAGAACGCTGTATCTTATTAAACCATTACCTAAAATCAATAATACTTTGGATTTAGCTTTGAAGAGTTATCAGTTTATAGCAAAACCAAATTTTTTAATCTATTAACCTTGACAAATTGAATTTTGGCCACAAAAACCAGGCTTTTGGACCACTGTGCGTTGTTCCATTATATGTATTTGTGATCTTAACGTCTTACGACCTCGATCACAATCGCAACGAACGCGTGTTTCGATGGCGGCAGGGACTGATGAATGGCAGTAGCGGAAATTCAATCAGCGTAGAAAATCGAATGTTCCCGATGAAATGTATGTATTGCTGGAAACGGTCGGTGGTGTGGTGAAACTCAGCCGAATGGCTGCCACCTTCGCTAGCGTGCGAGAGTCTGTTCCCTGCGCGCGCGCGCGCGTGTGTGTGTGTGTGTGTGTGTTGTGTGTTGTGTGTTGTGGTGTGTGTCCGCAGAACTACGATGTGCTTCTGATTTGGCGGTGGTTTGGGGGAAAGTGGGGTGACGACACGGAACGGTCAGCCAAGTTTCATTGTGGCGATATATCCACAGGGTGGATGTAGGCTGCCGCCTCAGTCCATAACAAAGAGGCGCCTCTAATGGCAACATAGATGCATTAGTGAGCGCGAAAGCATCACGCGAGGATAACATCGTCATATGTATGTAACAGGCTGTACTGGGACGGGCTGATGGAAGAAATGTCCCGCATAAACAACAACGGGGTACTCGTCCAGAACTGGAAGGAAAAGTGGCCTCTCACTTGTACTACACTCGAGACGGTGTCAGAGGACAACAATGTTACGTGAACGCCTCTACTCTGCACCAGATCTTCACGAGTGAAGACGAGCTGTCGCGAACCCACGCTTCCGAATACAGGACAGACGTGGTCGGACTCTACAAAAAAGATAACGTGATTCTATGAAGATTGCGTTTAAGCGATACGGTAGAACAGAAGCATGGAAATTAGCTTCGAAGCGTTTGTAGTGATACTGATATTGTCGTTAATATTTTAGATACTCGAAGCCTGACCATTTTCTTTGATAATCGCCTCGAAAGAAAGTACTATTGCCAAAGAAATTATAGAACCCTGCACTAGAGATCACAAATCACGTGTATTCAAATACACGTGTATTAACGTATCCGCATTTGAACTCGTATTAATTTTTAGGGGAGATTACGATTTCCGTGGCCCCTCATTTTGAGGTTATATTTGCGTTCTAGGTGTTATTTCAAGAAAAAAATACAGGGTGTCCCAGTTTTTTCCGGCCAAACTTTGCCAGTGTGTTCTACACGCAAAAGTAAGAAAAATATGTTATATGAACATATGCTCTTAAATGTGTTTTTGAAAACAGAGATATTCATAATACGTTCGTACGCTGTGTCGACGAAATGCCAGTTCATTATCATTTTGTATTATTAGTTATAACTCCTTAATAAAACATTTAAGAGCATATGTTCATATAACATATTTTTCTTACTTTTGCGTGTAGAACACACTGGCAAAGTTTGGCCGGAAAAAACTGGGACACCCTGTATATAACATGGTGTCAAATCGGCTTGGTTTAGCCAGTAAAGTAGATTTCCTGTTTTTTATAAATTTGCAAATATTTCGGTAACTATGCGAAATATCAAGAGACCTTTTTTGTAGAAAATGAAATTTCGAACAATTTATGTCTCATGACATTGTTTTAGCAGCTGCGCAGTCTGCAATGGGAAGTTTATGTGAACAGAGTGAGTTGTGGTTCAGTGGGTAGAGCGCGCGCCTACGGACCCCGTGGTCGCGGGTTCGATCCCCGACGCCGGCACCCTCTGCAAATACTCCATGTGCTCTATAAACTATGGTGCCCAAAGTGGTTGGGAACCCACCTTTATAAAACCTGTAGGTCCCGTAGCGATGCAACGTAAAAAAACGACAGAATAACGAACCTCAAAGGGAAAGGTGAGGCGGACGGAGCTATTTGCTGAGCACCGACCGGACCCGAGGATGATGGTCACATCCAAGCGATCAGTCATTATTCCTAGAATGTGCCAAGCCCACCCAAAGAGGAAGGAGCACAATGGAACTGATAACTACGCTAGGAGACAGATTTCGGTGAAGTGGAGCGTCTGACCTCCGCTACCCTACCGCGAGTAGTAGGTAATAATCGGCAAGAGATGACCGAATGGAGGTGATATTCCGGCGCCGGAATTTCGCCGAAGTCGGATCAGATCCCAAGTTGAAAGTACATATGCAGATATATACAGCTTCTCCCCAACGACAAACAATCGCGATCGCGTCCATTGATATTTGCAAGCCCGTAGCATCACAGAGTAGCCTAACCTAACCTTGGGGAGGGAGTGGGTCAGTCTCTGACTAGCAGGGACAGAGTAGGGACGGGATTCGAAACTTGACACATTCAATCTGGAATATGACGAAGTGGGGGGAGCCTAAATGGGCAGGCACCCTGCAGGTCTGAAGGTGAGAGGGCCCGACGTTCACTCCGAGTCTTAAAACCGCTCAAAAATCCAACAATTAGGTAGCATGGCCCTTCTCATCAATGACGACCGGACCCGTCTAGTAAGCCTTACGAATTCGAAAATGGCCCGGGCCGAATAAAACGGAGGAGAGGCGAAACGACGGGGAAACTGCAACCCCGTTAGTGGGCCGAGCTGCTGGAAGCGCCGATTGTGATACTGGTGATGAAAAATCCGGTGTGCCTTATGGCAGTGAGGGGCGGACGAACCGCTGCCCTCCCCGACAGTACCATTCTACTACTACTACTACTACTACTACTACAGTAATCTCTTGATTTTTGTCCCAGGGGCTGTTCGTGGAGCGGACAAAAATCGCGATGTAGACTTGTTTTTCTGATTTATGGCTGGGTCTACCACTCCGATCGCGCCGAGCAAGACTACAATAGAGCAACGGTGCCAGCAACGGCTACGCGCAGCGTGTGGCTGCAGTGTATCGCCGTCGCCGGCACAGTTTAAAGGCCCACGTGTTCTCACAATGTAATGCCAATTCAAAATGCTTTATTTTTCATGATTTTTTATGAGACTTTTATTGGCTTGTTTCTGGCAATATTCTGATTAAAACAAGACCAAACACCATATAATTTGGCCCATATTTACTCTACATGTGAGAAGCATAATTTATAATTTATCATACATTCAACATACACTATAGCATATGTTTAAATAAACAAATAAACACCTCGAAAATATATTCTCATAGAATTAAAGAATAAAAAATATTTAAAAGATTACATAAACGAATACCTAACCAGATAAATTTTCATTTAATAAGTTATTAATAAATGTGTTAATCGCATTGGTATTTTAAAGAATAGAGCATACAATACACTCCTCACTCGCTATCCTCTTCCATATCCTACAGTTACACCATAAAGTCAATGAAACCAAGAAATAATGAAAAATAAATCATTTTTATTGAATTTATTTGAGTTAATCAGTTTTTATGTTCGTGTCTCTTTCTTTCTCATACGAAACTTTCACAGTCGATTAAACCACCAAATACAATTGAAATTATATCGTGTTTGGTCTTGTTTCAATCAGAAAAATGCCAAAAATACGTTTTGAAAGTCCCATAAAAAAATAATTAAAATTAAGATGTTTGAACATTCGATTCGTTGCGTTAATGTAGTGGTGTTCACACCAATATACCCGGGCCGAGAACAATAGACGCCGCCCTGGGGCGCGTGACAGCGTTGACAGGCAGTGGAGTGAGTAAGCCTGGACAAAAATCGAGTCGTCGAACCTGGGACAAAAATCAAGTCTGTACTGTACTAGGTTATGGGAGGAGGCCCGACTAAGCATACGAAAATCCAGGAGTAGTCTCGAATATCTCGAAAACTAAAAGAGATCTGCTCATCTCAGAAAAGGAAAAAATGTAAAATACAGGGTGGGACAGTAACTATTAGCACCTCAGATACCTTCGAAACTATAAGTCTCACAGAAATATTTGCTGAAATAAAATTGCACAGTACGAAGGAGGCCATCCGGTGGCGATAGTAGTTTTTTTGCAGGTGGACGTACTTCGGACATTCGAAGGTCACCTCCATGTTTTTTTAATGGAATGAGGTATTTTTGAATACATCAACCGATGCAGCTGGACATTCGTTACAAAAAAAGTACTAATCTATGTATGTCGAAATGTTAGTAGTTCAGGAGATATTACAATTTAAATAATTCTAAAACACCATTGCAATCGTACTAAGACGTTAGTGTTACTTACTGTTGTAACGTCTTAGTAGGAAAGTAATGGTATTTTTTGAGTTATTTAAATTGTAATATCTCCTGAACGACTAACTTTTCGACATACATAGGTTAGTACTTTTTTATTACGAATGTCCAGCTGCGCCGATTGACGTATTAAAAAATACCTCATTCCATTTAAAAAAATGAAGTTGACCTTCATATGTTCTTCGCGCCTCCGCCTTCAAAAAAGCTACTAACATCAGAATAATGCCCCCTCGATACCACACAAGTTCCATCTGATACATTTCTTCCTAACACCAATAGCAGCCACGTTATTCAGGTGACCTGTTTAAAATGCCCCACCCTGTATATAATAGTTACTGCCCCACCCTGTATATGTAAAATTCAATACAGTATTAACAATAGTTTTCCGCAAATATCTCGCAAACTAAGAGCGAACGCCGAGTAGTTATAACGACAAAAGTTGTTCAGAATGTTGTCCTGGATAACATATGTCAAGGTCAAGGTCATCGGAGCCTAAACGTAAGGTTTACCGCGTTTTTGACTACTGAACCCCATCTTTGCATTATCGAGAAATGAGGAAACGCGTCCCGCACCCTTGCAATCCTGAAAACGAGTCTACCCTCTTAATTATCACAATCACGAGCCGCTTCCGCCGTTACGAAGAAGGATACTTTCGCGATCGAGCAATGTTTAAACGTGAATCACGCTCGCGCCATCTGCACAAGTTTTACCGCGATCCTACTTTCTCCCGATCTTATCGACAAAGAAGACAGCGCGGTGGCCAACGTAAATATGTACATATATTGAAATATTTGCATCTCGTTACCACCTGATCGCCCGAATACAACCTAATCCGGTAGGTAAACAAAGAACGTGAAGGCGCGCGAAAGCGTTATTAGGTTATCGGCAAACAAACGATTTCGGAAACGATCAATAGTGATCGATTTGTTTGACGGGTCAGTTTCCCTTATGTGCTATGCGTCACAATATAAATATTATGTCTGATTATACTTACGCGAGTTTACCTAGTAGAAAAATCGTCGAGACACCGGATTATAGTACCACTCAAGTTATTACAGCAATAAAGAGAATGAAATTTTCACAGTCCGATGAGACATTATGTCACCACACGTCCGAACGGCTACGATACACTTTCGCAACTGTTTCCTCGAGGGAATAGTTCCATTAAAACGCATCAATTATTCTTTGTTATGGCAAGGGACTTAAAGGTCGTCCTCGATGCCAGGTATACCACCCGTCCCTCGTGCCACCGAAAAAAGGAAACAAACCTTCCTACCAGATGTTTCGTAAGAAATTTCCGTTTCGAGTGTTTCTACGCGTTGCGTCACGGTCGAAGGGACACATTCGATCCATCGCGTAGGTGAAAAAGTTTCGCATTTTAAAAACAAGCTACATATAATAGAATCTCCCGTATACGGACCCACGGAAGAGCAGGCGCAAAAGCGTTTTCGTGAAAGGTAACGGTTTCGCATGAAATATTATCTACTTAAGTACATACAGCGTTTCAGAAATTGTTTGACACGAAGACACCCCAGTGGATGTTCGGATACGAGCGGTTCTATCATAAAAGTTTCGATGTAATCATGATTGTTGTCTCATCGTTGCCCGATGCTCCGTTCCGGTGACACTATCGATTCGATTGCGAGTCGTTATTATTTACAAGTGGCGCGAGACGTTCAAACGAAAGCATCGCCGTGACGGAACACCGGCTCAACGAATGAACTTTATTGTAATATCCACAGTCTAATTAAGCACAGCTCGCTAATATAAAAATTGATAAAAAAAACAACAAAAAATAGGGAAACGCCCCATTAAAGAAAAATCATTGTACAATCAGTGTGTATATTGTCGCGAGTTAAATGGGTATAGCTCGCGAAACAATCGAAAATTTACGCCTAACGTTGTTATCGTGTTGACGTAAGACGCACGTGTACGTACGCACCCTTGGTAACGCATTCCCCGTTTAATATCTACACGATACGCTCAGCGTGTGCGTTGACGCGACAGGTGTGACGTGCGTGTACCATAGATATCTTTTTATCTCGTTCTAATACGCCAGCAAATATGTCTGATATTACAAAAGAACAACATTGTCGCGTCAAGTGGACACTATCGTCCAAATAAACAGAATCCAAAAGATGTATATCAGATTGTGCAAAAACATTCATGATCGTTTACTTTTCTATTCTTTCAATCGTATTTGTATATTGTATATATGTATGTATCTACATACACATACATATATATATATATACGTTTGCGTATCTATTGTATCTATATGTATATACATATATATACAAACGTATATATTAAATAAATATCTTTGCGATTTTCGTAAAAGCAAAATGCGATTACAACGGAAACGAACAAACAATTTTCATCGAGTCTGTCGCGCACTGGAATTCTGCGAACATATGGCACGTAGGTCTCGACGCGTCATGGACCGCCTACGTCATCAATCGTATATCAATTCTCAAGACTCGACTTAAAATTCTATCGAGATTGGTAGCAAAAGTGGTACAGTTTGCCCCCCCCCCCCACCCTTCCCCAAGAATACACACACACACGCACACGCACACTCACACGCCTCCCTTCTTTTATCATTATGAAATTGAAAATGAATATTAATACTGCTTGCCCTTGAACATCTGTTTCGCGGATAAAAGTCTGTCGGCCTTGGCGGGTCTCTACTAGAGCTCTTAACTATTGCTCGGATCTACGGGTACCCGAACTCGTGCACTCGGGAACGTCCGCACGATTTATGTACATCGGAATAACTTAATAATTTCGCATCCGCATCCGTACCCGGAAGAGAGGACAGGTTTCCGTTCCGACACAGAGAGATCCTTTTCGCGATTGGCGAGCATGCTCGGGCCCGAGTTCGGATACTCGAATTCTCTGCACGACTAAAAAAAACAGTCACTCGGAGAAGGAAATGCGACTCCGATCGGTTGCCAGTTGTTACGTTACAATTGTGCCGTGACGATCGGTCGCAGCAACGCCGACGAATCGTATCGCGAGCTTCTTTCCAGCCTTGATGCTAGACTCGTTCGATGTTTCGAGTGTAAATATAATACATATTTACATCGTAAGTATTAACAGGTCTGGCGCGAACCCTGACGATCGGGGGCCCAGGACGCGTCACGCGAACCAAGAACGAGAGAAAGACGTATGGGGAAAAAAAGAACTAGAGAGACTCTTTCGGCGTTCGTCTTCCGTCTACTGTCTTCGAGTCCGTGATTAATATTTTACTTTCGCCTTAACCTCTTCGGCGACGCCGCCCCACCTGAGCTTGTAAACACGGGACCGCCACTGTATCAGAGGATCTAGGACCGCTTGGAGAAAAAGATAGGGCCTGGTGATCTCGCTGAGCAACCATACGCACACGAACTCTAATTTGTTGAACGGCAACGGGCCGTTCTGCACGACACACAGCAGCGTCCAGTCGAACATGAACCACAACAGTATGTGTACCAGATAGAAAACGAGCGAGTCCCACTCGAGGAGTACGCTGGCCGCCCAGGAAGCACAGGCACCTAACACGAAGCACTCGCTCAACGGCTCGAGCACGATCGTTGTGGGCAGCATGGCCACTCTGAGCTTCGCCCACCTTCGCAGTCTCGCCTGAAACGAGTGTAGCTCGCAGTGACCGCTGTTCTGCAACGCCGGCTGCGAGGAGACGGTGATCCGCCATCCGCGGTCGGTCAACGACTTCGCGTAGAAAAAGTCCTCGGCCAGGTACACGCCGAACTTTTTCAGGCCACCCACCTCGTCGAGAGGCGCCTTTCTGAGCAACGCGGACATCCCCGTGTGACAGTTTATCCTCAAAAGATCCGCGGCCAGGTACATCCGCGACTGTACAGTCCCGAAGAAGATTTTCTCGTAGACGGCGGCGAAACCCTCGCGGTCGCACGTGAACGGCATCTGGTGTACCAACGCGACGTTGTCGGTCATGTAGTTGACCATGTCCAGCAGCGTGTCCTCCTTCATCTTGATGCCACTGTCGCTGATCAAAACCAGTTCGTGCTTGGCCGCCTCGTACGCCGGCTGCATGTTGTTGATCTTCGGGTTGACGCCGACGTTACGACCGCCGGTGAACACTCGTGCGTCCACCTCCGGGTATTTCTCGATCAGCTTCCGCACCAGCATCAACACCGGGTCCGAGTCGTCCTCGACGCAGAACAGCAGCTCGTAACGAGGATACTCCATGATGAAAAACGTCTCTAGATTATTGAACAGGTTCGGATCAACGCCCATCAACGGTTTTATAATCGACACGCCGGGCAATGGGATCTCGTAGGTTGGTACTTGGGTGACTTTACGGTGCAGCTTCCAGCGGCCGGCTATCAACGCTAGTACGTGAAGGGTCCACATGCCCGTCCAGAATATCATGAAGAATACCGCGAACCCGTACACGGTATACACCATGGAGTTCATCTTCGAACGAGGTGTACCTCGTGTCACGGCCCGGAGGTCCGACCTCCGACCACCGATCTTGCCTCGCCTCGCCTCGCCTCACCACACCTCGCCGCGCGGTAATCCGTTGTTGTTTCGTTGTTTGTCGCGGTGTGCGCGCGCGATTTCGATTAAACGATCCTCTCCTTCTGTCCATCGATCCCGATTCTATCGACGATCTCGAAGCCCGCCATCCTTCCGTTCGACGTGAACAATGCTCGCGGCATCCTCGACGTTACCGTCGTGCCGCGATCACGATACACGCTGCGGCATCGTTTCGTATGCGTCCATGAGTGTAGGAGGAGGAGGAGGAGGAGGTGGAGGTCACCGGAGGATCTCCACGGTGTGGCACCGTTTTCACGGCGATCACAACGACGACGCCGACGACGGATACGCGGCCATCGCTTGCAATACATTCACGCGCTAGCTCTCCTTGCAGTTAGGGTGGCCGTTCACGGGCTCCCAGCCACTCGAAACGCCGGCACGCTGTCGTCGGTCGTGCGACCTCTGTCTCTCTTCCCTGGTTACCGTCCGTCTTTTCCTTTCTCCTTCCTCCTCGTACTCGGTCTCTTCCGTGCGTTCGGTGTCGAACGGAAAGAAGAAGCACCGACCGTATTCACCGATCACTGACATGCACGCGCCGCGAGAGAGAACACCCTCTTCGTCGCGACTCGCGACCCAGCAGCCACCGACACGTTCCTCTCTCCCCGATGTTTCACGAATGCATCGAACTTCACCCTTCTCGACGCGGCGGACCTAGTCCCGGTCCTCGGAACAATGTAGCGCGCGTACAACACCGTACACGGTGATACACCTTCTCCCCCCTGCTCGGAAATCCGAAAGGTGGATTCGACACGCGTACGCGATACAGAGATGCGTATCGGCGTTCACGCTCCTCTCATCTCGCGGTCGCACTCGCCACGACTGCTCCACGCTTTTCCAGACGGTTCCCGAGTCTCGTTCGATACTCCGCCGCGATGCAACACGGTTATGTCAAACAGGACGATCGTTTCCATTCATAACGACGACGCGCCTACGCGGACTTGTCCACCGGATCTAGCTTGCCTGCAGCCTATGGCGTCGCCTGTCTCCTGTCACCTGTCGACGTCGATGCATGCTCCGTACTCCCAGCCCGTGTCCGTTCTTTCCCTTCGATTCCTGGGTTTGATCGTCGCCTGTGCGTGCCGCGGTCGAAAAGTCAATCGCGACAGGGTGAGAACAGTCGATCGCCGGAATCTAACGTACGCGTGTTTAGCAACCGATTACAACAATGCACCGTCAAGCGTCGACGGGATAACTGACTGCATGTGACAGCCGGCAGTCTCGCACAGCACCACCGCTTCGCGACTATGTTCAGAGCAAACACGTTATTCGACGTCTCGGCTCGGCCAACTAACACCTGGCGCGCGTAGACTATTACTTTTATGAATAAATTGGAAATTTCCGCGGTCCTTCCCCCCCACGATGCTACACTTGGCAATTAAATGGCGGAACGCGTGTCCTTGAACGGCGGAGTAACGCCAAATTATCGTTACCAGAGATATCGTCGAGTTATTTCGGCTGTTCCGAATTCAATATTGACCGAGCAAACAGTAGTCTTGTATTCCCCCTTTCAACAATGACTTCGTGTCGATGAGTTCCGGATATTTTGATAAATTTCTTTTAAAGCGAAATCGAAATGAGTCATTCTCCGACTTGATCCAGGTCTAATCCGCGCAATAGGATTTATCGATATGCATACGCAATCGACTTTCTCAAATCAGATATTGAACTGCGAGGAACGATATTATCTTGGATTTATTTGAACTGCTACAGGTTGAGATTATACGTATTTGGAAAATGTTACTCCAGACATATATGTATACACAGCCTAGATTTCTTTTGTGATCTCCATGAGGGACCTCTGCAAATAAGGGGGCGTCCTGTTGTATCTATTTGCGAACGCTGTTATCGCTTATTGTCAACTATGATAATTTATCGGATATGTCCTTATCGCGTTACTCGAGTCAACTCAACCAAGGGGTTTACACTTATGGAAATTGCATTACTGCCACATAAATCGCCCCAGCGAGCATATCACTGTACCAACAACGAAAAGACATCACGCGTTTCGTATAGGTGGAGTGGGTTATTGATTGTCGCGTTCGTAAAGAGCGCTCCATTAACAATCTCGTTCGATAAAAATTCAAACGTATTAAAATAAATGTTTGAACAAATCATTTGAACGCATTGGAAATCAGTTCTTTTAATTGCAATTAATACTAATCGAGAAATAAGACTATGTACATTTGTTGCAGGAAACGATTACGCCCTGAACTTCTTGAACAATGGATGCTTGTTTGCAGTGGACGATCCAGGAGCTTTTCTGTACTCGTAGTAGACTGCATCGTCGGCACCCGACATCGATGTCATGTTACCAGCCTTGCGCATGATCTGTGACAATCATTTCATTGGAATTTAAATAATGTAATTGAAAATATATTAGAAAGATGCGACTTACGGGTCTGGGTCCCTCTCCAGGTATTCTTTCTTCGTCCGCGTCCATGTCGCTAGCGGAAAGGACCTGTTGCAACAAATGTCCCTGCTCTTCTCGAGTCGCGTACATCAGGTCTGGCTCCTATTTCGGATAAAGAAGACAAATTTTTGATCACTCTTGTAAAATGTTCGCGAACCAACCAACCAATGATATGTACATACTTCATCCATTCCTGCGAGTTTTGTAATCACTTTGTAAGCGTATCCTTGGTTCACAAGAAACCGTTGACGCTTTCTCGAATAGTTCATCTCCATCGTGTCTTGCGAAACCAGCGTGTAGAAAAATGCGTTATACTCCTCCGCGATTGCCCCTAAAAATATATTGTAGGATTTATTTCAAACAGAGTAAGTTTTATTTTTGAGCAGTGAGGGTTTTTACCTTTTTTAGCACGTAAAATTCTACCCAGGCGTTGGGCCTCTTGACGTCGTGAACCACCGTGCGAGGATATTTGGATCAAGACATTAGCTTCCGGTAAATCGAACGACGTATCCGCCACCTTGCTCACGAATATCGTGTTCACTTTGGTATTGAACTTGAAGTTTTGCAGAATTTGTATTCGCTCGCTCTGAAAAGAATGCAAGACTTCTGTTAGCGTGAAATTCGCAATTCGTCGAATATTTATCACTAGACTCCGGATTTTATGCTTTCATAACAAAAATGAGCAAGTGCAATTTAAAACAGTGAAAATATTTCAAGACTTTAAGAGTGTGAATATATTATTTTCACCACATTAAAATTATTAATGAAGAATATAAATTGATGCACAAACTTGTTATTTTGCATAAACATTCGAAGTCCATCATTGGTCTACTCACCTGACTAGTGGGACCGTAGATGTACGGTTTATTCATTTTAATGGCGTAATGCTTTAAAGCGAATACGTTATCTGAAAATACGATCGTTTTATCGCCACGTCTTTCATGATACCGTATTAAATATTGGCAGCAACGGAATTTGTTAGGATTCATAACGTAGAGCAACTGTAAAGAAGAAACAGTTCAATAACTGGTCGCTGTCGCGTTGAAGTAACGCACTTACCAACTTTTTGCTCATTTTACACCCAAGGTATTCTCTGTAAAATTCTGGTGTCATGGGACACCAAACTTCGGCGCACTGCACCCTCGCGATGAAACCTCTCTTTTGGAGTTCTAACCAATTGGCTTCGTACAGTTTCGGTCCAATGAGAAAATTCAGATCGGCAATTTTGTCATCCTCTCGCAACAAAGTCGCGGTTAAACCCAATTTGCAATGAGATTGGACAATGGTCAGAACTCTTCTGAACATTTTCGCAGGGATTGTATGTACCTCTAAAAATTGCGACAAGCATTTATTAAAATTCGATGCGATGGAAATCTTACGGCCAAGCTTCAATTACCATCCAAAACCATGATTCCCCACTCTTGTTCTTGAAGCCATCGCATGGTTTGTTCAGCTTCCCACGAACGCTTCTGAGTGTGCGTGATCATAGAGTAAGTTGTAACTAAAATCCCACAACCCATAGGCTTATCTTTAGCCTCGCTCGTGAATCGACAAATCATCGAGTCGTCGGCAGTCGACCACATTTTAAATTGTTGTTTCCATTGTTCCACCGACACTCCAGAGTTACATAGTACCAACGCGCGTTTTCGTACTGTACAGCAAGCTGTTACACCGACTAAACTTTTACCCGCACCTGCAAATAGTTTGTAAGAACCTTTTAGCGTGTAATCCTCAAAAATTACATTATATCACCTGAACGCAAAAAAATAAACAAATATCTGTTGGAGAGTGCTATTCTAAATTGAATCGCTTACCGCAAGGTAACACAATTACGCCAGACCTGGCGCGTCCATTGCCGAACATTTTCCTCAAACTTTTCTCTTGATAAGGCCTGAGCACTGCCGACGGTTTCAAGTCGATACTGAAATCGCATTAAACGCATTCGGATGATCTTTACAGATTGCTTTTTAATTCTCGTTTAGATCGCTACACTCACTTGATATCTGGATTCACGCTATCGTTGCGAAAGTCGTACTCTGCTAACAACGGATGCTCCAATTCTATACATCTCTTCTGTATCACTTCAATTTTTTCCTGCAACAAGCTCCTGTTATAACGAAATATAGTTTGTAAAATAAATTCACAAAATTCCGTACCTGATTCACTTCAAAGCTAACAGTTTTTAACTCTTGTTCCTCTTCTTCGTCTTCGTCCTCTTTGTCCATTTTATCGTAGAACGTAGTTATGTCTTCTGGTACTACAGTAGTTTCTGCTGGAGGAACTTGGTCGTTGGTAATCTCAGGCACTTTTGTCGTTCCAACTGGAACTGGAACATTGGTCGCTGCTTTTACTCCGAACTAGAAAGAAAACGACTTATTGTATGACATGATTAATCGATTTACTGGAATGTTGAACGAACAATTATTACCTGTGGAGTTTTCGTTTTGCTTTGAACGTTTGTAATTATTTCGTCCTTCTCGTCTTCTATATTCTTTCTCAGTCTACATTCTTGAATCACCGGATCCTTCAATAACTTTTGTAATACTTCGGGGTAAGGTGATTCGACGAAATATTTATTGTGCTTCAACACTAGCTTCACCTTACCATAGGATAATGTACACAACTTTATAAACTCTATAATACCGTCAGGAATAGTAGTCTTACTCAGTCTCTTCAAATACTCTATAATGTCGTGCGTCTGAAGACCTACGCTAACAGCAGCGTACAACGAGTAAGCGGTTAGCTTGTACTGAAAAATGAAATCAGTTTATTAGAAATCTTTCAAATTGTTATATCTGTGGTTGTAAGGAAAAATGCAGCATGTCACAATTTCAAAAGATTCTAGTTTACACATTAATCGAACTTTATAGTATAGGATTTACATATTTACTAAAAAAAAGTCATGAAAACTAATTTGGAAGACTCCAAAAAACAATGCAATTTAACCAATGTCCTATGTGAACGCATTAGTGATGAAAACTTTAAACAGCAATATTTCAAAAGTGAAAGCATGTGGCATGCAGCATTTTTCCTGACAAATACAGATACACGATCGCTATTTACAGCAATCATTTTACCTCATGAATATGTTCTGGTCGACACACAGGCTCAGATATGGCGATTAGGAAATCATGAGCATGCTTATAGACGGGTGAAAAGGACTCTAAGAAAATGTGTCCATTTGGTGCCTACCAAAAAATAATTTTCTTTGAACGCGTAATGTTATTTTATACTTTAAGTGATAAAACGCTAATATTAATATTTTACCACCCAAAGAGGTCTTGACACACAGTCAGGTTTCAAAATCATTTGAGAACGATAATCTTTTGCGCCAAATTCGTCTTCCAATGCTGTTTCGTCCTGCTTCTCAACATCATTTTTGGCTGCGTCTGGCACACCATCTGCTTCGTTATCGTCTATAGAATCATCGTCGTTATACTCTTCGGGATCTTCTTTGCGTTTCTTCCATTTACCACGATCTGTAAAAATACACAGCTTTGATTTTTGTGTCATTCGTGTACACATAACCTTGCACTTACCCAGACATCGTTACTTACTAGAAATACGATATTCGATTTAAAAGAATTATAAATTACGTACCGTTATCTTTTTTAAACCGCTTCGGCGGACCCATTATTTATCGACGATAAAGTTTTTTCTTATACTACAAGAAATTCTGATTTTCATTCATTAAAATCTAACACAATATTCCTTTGTAAATTCTTATTCAAAGAAACTTTACGAATCAAGATCCATTCTGTTCACTGATTTAATTGAGTTTTATTCACTTTTACAACACGTTGCAACTGCATACTCAACTAAGATTTGCAAAATTTAAAAAGCAACTATAAGCAGAGAGTCTGCTATCAGCAACTATTTATGCAAGTGGAAAGATTGCAATGCAACCAGTGCAACCCAGTGATGTGATATGGGGCGCTTTTCTGGTGCATGCGCAAGTTGCGTCAGGAACGTATCTACGTCCGAAGTTTGTGGGGAACTATTGGGGGGAAAGTAGTGGGAGACTATTACTAGCGGGAACGTTTAGCGGAGTCCGTTACGACCGTTACGACACGAGGCGCGAAAGAACAGCGCTGCGAGAATTTCAGATAAGTTATTGTTAATATTTAATCAAATAAGTCAAGTCCTAAGATCGGGTAAATTCGGGTACATTGGTCGCAGCGCTAATTTCGCATATCATACTCCCCCACTATTTTCTCCCCAATAGTCCCCAACAAACTTCGGACGCAGATACGTTTCTGCCGAAACGCGCGCATATGCGTGAAAAGCGCCAACAATCACATCTCTGAATGCAACTGTTTCTGTATCTCACCGCTGCTCTTATTTAGGGACCTCTAGTAAATTATGGGATCCAGATGACAAAAAGGTTTTAACATTCTTCTTATATAATCCTGTAGAATGTGACAAGAAAATGCCAAAAATCCAAGTTTTAATGTTAAGAATTCACAGGTGAAAAGTTACACGTATGTAATGTTGGTATTACGCAGGTCTCCTTGATTTTAAGCATGTAATATACAATTTGTATGTTTTGTCTATATTTTTTATTAATAAATATAAACATTGCAGTATCACGTAACAGAAAAGTTTTTGCACGAACAACAAAATTAATAAAAAATATGTGTGAGATTTGCAAACAAATGTGAAGAAATTTTAAAGGTTCTGCTGCTTAGTTTCGATTAGTCGTTCTTAGATTTGGGCCAATGGATATCAGGAAGGAATACCTCCACTTGCAGCAAGAGCTTTCTCACTGACTAGGCCCATAGAAAATAGACAAACTAATGCAGCTCCTTGTTCTGCCCACTTCTTGTTTTTCTCCCTAGAAATATTCAAACAATAAAAGTATTATACTGGGTGAACCATATTAGCCTTATTTAACAGTGTCACTTTTCCCTCTAACATTTTCTTCTATCTACAAATCTAACAGAGCTATTTATATATGTATACACATAATGCCCATGTAACGTTATACAAACTGATCTACTTACCAGAAGGATGATCCATACCTTCTTCCGTCCACTGTAATAATGGAACGAAAGAGTTTCCCTTTCTGTTTAGTCTCGTACTGCGGCATCTTTTTTCTCTGAGTTTGTGCCCATTTGTGTAAAATAGTTTTCGGCAATTCAAGGTCCGTCGCGTAGTTGTTTCTCAAGAACGCGCAATGCATTAAAACCATGTCTTTTTCTTCAGAGAGCTTTCTCTTGTTACACGATTGATCATCGTTGCGCGTTTCGTCATCTTTCATTGGTGAAACCTGTGACCTGCCCAACAAACCTTTTGCTTCGAACTCTTTCCTCTTTGTACGACAGTATTCGCTCAATTTCCAAACGTCGCTGAAACAGCATAATCAATGGTTATATATTCGGTACAGCGCGATCCGAATCGTTTTGTATTTGATCGGATACGATTCTCACCAGATCTGCTCGAGGGTTTGAGAATTCAGAAATCTTTTACCCAATGGTGACTTCTGCTGTTCACGAAGAATATTCTGTATACAATATTTAGTATTGGAAGGCGAATTGTCGCAATCCACGGCATATTTGATATACGCCTTTATTACGTCTTCCATAGGTAGTAAACCATCTTTGCAAAATATGGAACAGTTCCATTCAGCTGCGCGTGCGAGCATGACGCTGCTACATCCAGTTACATCTTTAAACCTGCAAATACCTACAATTACTTATAAATAAGAACATGGGAAACACTTCACGAGAAATCGATAGCATAAATTACGATTGTATTACTTTAATATATCAAAATATGTCTGTATCTCTCTGGAGCCTCCATTTGCTATAACTGGTATTGTGAGTTTACTGGAAATTGTTTTCAGAACTTCGTTACGGTTCGGATGCTGCGGTCTTTCGCTTACAGTCCGACCATGGACTGCTATGGCTGATATACCGGTGGATGCTAAACGTTCGCAAAGTTCTATGGTCTTTTGTAGGTCTGGTAGTACACGAATCTTACATGTTACCGGAATGTTTAAACTGTCTACCAGCGTTTTCAGAATGTCTGTTGCTGTTTCTGGTTCCTGAAGAAGAGCAGCACCCATTTTTCCCAGCATGGAAAACAGTTTCGGACATCCCATATTAAGGTCTATTCCAGCAATGTCTTGCTCTACCATTTTGCCTACTTTTAGGGCTCGCGTCGCATCACAAGTACCAATCTGTAGGACCACTTTGTCTTTTTCTTTGGCACAGGTACGAAACGTCACCGTGCCATCTGTTTTGTCGATGTAATCGATTGTTCCCAGAACATCTGGAAACAAATGGTTGGAATATACAATGTGTCTACAAATATTTTACACATGCACTCCCAATGGTACACGTTAGACTTTTGACTATGTATATCACTGGTGGTACACTCTAACATATTTTATGAATGTCTTAAAACAATATATTTTATAACAAGTTTAAGACTGTAGAATATATCGTCACGGAATGTGTTAAATTAACTGCAAAACAAAATATAGTATAGTGTCTCATCAGCCATGGAAGTATTGATAAAGCATTATTCGATTACCATTTACACGACGAAATGATCGTAGCAACTTCCAGTCTATTAGTTCCTCCGTATACACTATATCAGCACCATAATCGAGCGCAAGAAGGCGCATAGGAAGCGTGCCGATGCGCACCATAGGAGCCAGTATAATTTTATTCTCATAATTTAAGCGTTTTCGTTCCGGCATTGTTACTATATCTTCTTCCATTGTATTGTCAATATATCGTAACGTTTAATATAAATTTTAACAAATAGATGTCCGACGACATTAGGAGACTGTAACCTTACAAAGCAGAGAAGAAACTATCACTTTGTGCAGGCTGCATAATTCTGTTGTATGATCCTTTATTGACGTGCTATAACTATAAAAATACTTTTCATTTTCAAGCATTACTTTTACAGTTGATTTATATAATCGTTATCGTAAGCTTCTCTTTATGGCAATGTGATATAAACACCATTGTGCACAGTGCACATGTTCCGATCAGTGATGGGATCAACGTGGATCAGAAATGGTATTCGGATTCACCAGATGGGGTAAAAACAGTGCCGTGCAGTGCCGTGTCTAGAATAAGGTAGCAGAACGGCCGGAGCCTTGAGACCGTTATATTAGCGGGTGTGTACCGGCGTTATCGGTTGGACGTGTGTTCTGTCTTGAAATATAATTGCTGACGTTGTAAAGATAGATTAACCCTTTACATTTTCATATGTATATACTAATAAGTTTTTAAAATTCTGCGGGGTACTCAAGGTACCCCATTTTCTTGTTACTGAGGCTGAAGACGCCACCATCTGGTGGCCGTCGCGTGCGAATCGGTGCGCCATATCCGAACTATGTCAGTGCATCACTGGTGATCCAGGTGATCACTGGTGATGGAGAACCATGGAGAACGGGTATCACTGATCCCATCCAATCACTGGTTAGGTCCATGCAGGCGTGCAAGCAATGCAAGTCCGTGACAGTGTCTGTGAATGGAAATTGTCAATGTTTGTAAGTATGCCGCGCACATAACCTATTGCGTTTAAATTCAAAATGATAATGCTAGAATGTTTCTTTTGGTGTTAGCATCGTTGATCGACAATGGCTCATCGAATCATTAAGAAATATCCCAGGGTTCCTCCCGGTCTGGCAAAGGAAGTTAAGCAACATTTTAATTATTTGCTTGTACTCGATTTCGAAGCTACTTGCAAACAGTACGAGATATTAAAACCCCAAGAGATCATTGAATTTCCATGTGCGGCAGTGTCTACGAAGAGTTGGCAAATCGAAAATGTTTTTCACGAATACGTTAAACCAAGAGTTCATCCAAATCTCACTACTTTTTGTACGTCATTGACCGGCATTATACAGGAGATGGTAGATAGTCAACCACACTTTCCAGAAGTATTCGATAAATTCCAGAGTTGGCTAGAAGAGAATAATTTCTTTAAAGGCGAAAATAAGAGTGCTTTCGTTACGAACGGTCACTGGGATTTAAGGGTAATGCTGCCCAGTCAGTGTAGATTAGAAAATATAACGTTACCACCTCGTTTCACAAAATGGATAGACCTTAAAGAAAGCTTTTTCGATGCAACAAACAACTATCCACGAAGCATGCCGAACATGCTTACTCAACTTGAACTTCCTCTAGAAGGACGTTTGCATTCTGGCATAGACGATGTAAAAAATATGGTAACTATAATACAAACACTCTACAAGAAACACAACGTGGTATTTAAAATAAACTCTTCACCCGATGTACTATTGCAACATTTAAGGAATAATTATATAATACCTCAGAGGAAAAATTGAACATTTGTTTATTAATTATAAAATATATTGCCCATATAAAAATTGTAAAGCTACAGCTATACTCTGATGAATAAATATTAAGTAAAAGTATTCAATCTAACAGCGCGATTCACATTCGTTTAACGTTCACTTTAATCTGTACATCCAGCTTGTTATTCTCTGTGTAGATCTCGAGCACCGCGTTAAAGCTACGGTCGACTTTCCGTTTGCACTGTATTTTTATCTGAAAATCTCTTCTCGTAGGTATCATACCCTCCGCGGGCATGACGCTCAAATATTCTGTATTCGATAAGGTGGTCTCGAACACCTGAGCGACAGTGCACGTAGTTTTTATAGTTATGATTGCCTCCATCTTCGTTGGTGGAGTTAAAATTACAATAGATGGTGAAACGATAAAATTATCAAGGTACAAGACATTTTGAGATGTACTGTTCGCTAGATGCATGCTGAAAATTTTATAATTCAATATGAATTTCTGCATAGCTTTCCTCGGATTAAGGCGGTAAACTCGTTTGCAAGATTGCAAGGGTATGGGATGTGCCTTCTCATTTCTCGATAATGCAAAAATGGAGTTTTCCGGTAGTCAAAAGCACTAGATAAAAGATCAATCTAGGCTTCAAACGCCCTCAAAAGTCCTATTTTTACGTTTATGAGGCGTAATTTGCATTATTCCTTCTGTGAAGTGAATGATGTGACTTTCGTCTGTGCGGATGATGTTACTTTTTTATCCCCACTACTAGAGGGTTCCCCTTTGGGCGGCGATCACACTACAAATAATCACGATCCGAGCTCGGATATCAATGAAGCAATACTTATGCCGTGCTGAAACTTTCTTAAATTTCGTTACGAAACCTTTACCAACGGATTCGACAGCATATGGAAAGAAATAGTCGCACAGAATCGTAGCAGCCTACGTAAATCAAAAGTTCAGGGGCCAAAATTCGCTTCCAGGTCTCGCATATAGAGCTGTTTACATTTAAAGACCAGAATTCGCTTGGGGGCCTCGCATTATGCGAGCTGTTTGAAGAACCGATCACTGAACAAAACGTTGTTAGATTCATTTATAATTTCTTCATTTTCAGTTTAATTGTACGAAATTTCATCAATAGATTTGTGAAATTACCTTAATTAAAAAAGACCACACTCGACAAAGTTTCAATCATATTTAGCGATATCATAGCGAGTTATTATCACACATTAAATCAGTAAATATGGTCCGAATTATGCCGTAGTTAGACTCATTTTAATTAAATAAATCTTAATTTAAAAAACTGTATTTTCATAATGCTGCGATAGCGACATGTTGCCGAATAATGCAAATTACGCCTCAGAAACATAAAACTAGGACTTTTGAGGGTGACCGCGGCCTAGATTGATTTTTTATTAATTAGCGCTTTTGACTACTAACCCGCACCCTTGCAATCCTGGAAACGAGTCTACCCCCTTAAGTGCTTCTATCAGAAACTTACTCGGAGACTAATAAATTTTCACCGTTTTCATCATAAATATGACTATTATCACTGCACAAAGAATAAAACATTTGAGATTCGTCAGCATCGTGCTGAAAAGCTGCCAGGGTTTCATCAGCGCAGATTTCCATTGTAAGCATAATCTCGTTCCGACGAATTCCTTGGCACAAATCCCCCAAATTTTGCTAAATCGAAACGAGCGAATTAATAAAAGGATGTTAGCCGAGTTCATAGTAATGAACAGAGTAATGAGCGATTACCAGTGAATCTCGGATCGTGTTTATATCCGGCATCTGCTGTTCACCAGGGAAAACTTTGCATAACGGATGAACTATACTTTGAAACGCTTCATTTTCGTTGCCGCTTAGTTCACCAGCTTCCCTCATTTTATTGTATAATCTAAAAATGGTTAAATTACCGGTTAATATCAATTTCTTTAACTTCTTAGAGCAGAGATCGGAAAGTTTGGCTCGTTTCACCAGTTTTTCGAGGACTACAGTCCTCTTTTTTTGGCTTCGCAAATGCAAATAGTAATGTCCAGTCTTTCACTTGACGTTTCGGATTTAACAAGCACGCCTAAACCATATCTATATCGCCGTATCTGAATAAAACTTTCACATTGAAAATAATAACTATTTTCCTTTAGCTTCCGAATTTATCAGCCGACATAGTGTAGACCTACAGTCTACATTATTTTCTTGGTAATGTGGAAACCTATTGATACGGGTGTTGCCCTCGGGGTGGAAAAGGTGTAGCCCTCAAAAATCTAACCACTGTCTTAGAATACCTCATCTTCAGTTCGAGTTGTCTTAATACCTGCGAATCCGCCAACGCGTAGGCTCGTCCCCGTTGATAATAAGTATCGTTCCTACATGCGATACAGCCGCTCGTTTCAACTGCGCTAAATCTTCTTTCCGAGGGTTAAACTCAACGGTCACCCATTGTATTTCTTTCGGATTTAATATTAACTCGGTAGGGTTTACGTGCCAGCTTGAAACCATAGAAGGATACACAGCTGAAACAAATCAAGAACGGATGAACCTGACCGATCACCGATCGGACAATATACCCTTTTATTATTAATCTAACAAACCTGTCGGTATCAACTTTATTTTGACATAGGAGCACAAGTCCCCGGTGTTCTGTAACCGAAGTCTCGCGTTCAAAGAACTACCAGAATTTAGCATGCCTAGGGACAACCACATCTTCCCATTTGTATCTTTGAAAGCTTCAGAAATTTCGACGCTGCTATTGCCCCCGTAACCGTACAGGAATAACTTGAATTCAAACGTGATAGATTGATCAACTTTCTCTTTCCAATGAAAACAAATTGGATTTAATGATTTTATTTACCACTTTCGACGGCCTGGAATCGTTATCGTCTCTTCTAGGTTCGTAATGTCTGAATATAATCTTGCCAGTAGCTGCACCCAAAGTGTGAGGATTAAATACGACGGATAAGGTTCTACTTTCGAATCCTTGTAATACTAGCACTATGTTTGTGTCACCCGCTTGTCGTTCTCGTAAAAACTGTAATCAAATCAATTTTTTGATCAGACGCTTAAGACCGGAGAAAATATCTTAGGTAAAAGTTGAGCATCCTATATTTTGACATCCTACCCGAAAATTCTTCTCATTGTCGGATATAGTAACTTGAAGCTTGATCTTATTATTACTACTGTTACGAATAGTGAATTCCTTGCAATTAGACTTTCCCGCTTTTATGCTGTTCCATACCAAAGCAGCGTGCGTTGTTCTTATCGGGATTTTCTCACCAACAACTGTTGAACCCGACACTGAACTGAGAGGTGAGTTTCTTCCGGATATCCCCGACCTGCTCAACAATAATAGGTTTAGAACAACAACTGTTTAGAGCTTAGGAAAAATATACCTGCCACTTACTTATTCGAGATCACGCTGTGAGGAGACGATGGAGAACTTGCAGACGATAACTGTTGAGGAGTTTCACAACGTAGATAATGCTCGTTCTCTGCCTCCACAGAAGTACTTGATTCCCCGCATACAGAATACTGATATACGTTTTTGCTAGCCGTAAATTGTATTTTCACATGCCTATGAGAGTACCAAAATGAGATCATTTAGGATACTACATCTTCATGAAAGTTAAAAGGCAGACGTAGTCTTTTTAGTTTCGATCGGTGAATACTCATAGACTGCAGACTTTATGCATTTATTACAAAAGTGATTAGACACAGCGGGCCTTTATGCAAAATAAACATTTTCTTCCTGGATTGCAACCAACTAGAGTAAAATAGAAATTTATTTTGTCTTAATATGTTTCATAGATTGAAAATGACGTAACAGTATTTTCAAATTCTTCGAATGTTTTTACTGTTTGAAATTACACCGACTCATTTCTATCATAAACTCATAAAATCCGCTGTTTACTTATAAATGATAATGATTACTGGAGTTAGAATAGTTTCAGCAGAGTTCACTCACATTCTCGAAACGTCTGGATTCTGTGGTTTGTATGTAACATTGAAACAACCAGTCTTGTTAGGGAGTAAATGTAAATTTTCGGGTTCGACTGTGAAATGTTTCAAGCTTTTTCCAGAATCCTCGTCTACGAACGAAGCAAACACCCGCGTCGGCACATTTCCCACGTTGATTATACTCATCGATTTCAGTTGTTTGTTGGACACCACGAAAGGCATGTCTGTGTCGATCAATTGTATCTTACAAGTCCCTACTTGTACTTTGAGGGCTATTTCTTTGATTATTATGGTATCGTCAGGGTTATTTTCTACTTGTACTATCAAGTTCCCATCGTAGCATTGCAAAGATCTCTGAGACGAATCTGGACGCTTCTGTATAATACCTTTGGACTGGATGTTCGTAGTTAAACTTTCTTGTGGCTTTAGCGTCACCCGTTGCATTTCATTGCAATTCTCTATTCTAAATACTCGCGGTTCATCCTGAAAAAAATAATACGGGAAATAATGGTTTATATACAGGTTAAATTCAAACGCGCCAAGATAAATCATTTATTACCTGCGATATAGAAAGTTTCACGCACATGTTGACGCTGTTTCTATTCTGAATTGTGACAGGAAGAACGGCTATATCATTCTCAGCGATCGATTGAAAATCTAGTTCACTCTTTTGAGATGGATTCGAGATGATTACATTTAAATTTTCAGGTTTAAAGCAAATTATGTGCTTCATGATCCATTCGGATCTTGTAACCATATCCGAGACTGTTATATTTAAAACGGCTATTATGGGTTTACACATTGTAACCACCGTTACAGCGATCTGAAATACATCGATTGTAGTTTTAATATTAATAACAGAGAATATTAACGTTTATTTTCTCGTCTTTACCTTGGCATTTTGTTCCGAGTGTGGTTTGATAAGTATGACATCTCTTGGCAATACCAGTTGAACATTTTGCTTATCCCCTTGAACTTGATTTATACTCAGAGAACATATCATCCATCTGTCGCTTTTGTTTAACAGTTCAATGCCTGCTTCTCTTGGCACGCCAACGATACAACTGCACAGTTCATCCGTACTTTTGCCAATAACAACACCTGTAATGATAAAATTTTAGCGACTCGTCGGAAAATCAAACGTACACGAAAGAATAGTGATTGTAGTGTCGTAATAGCATACTATTTAACGGAATATCAATTCCTTGAGAATTTGAAAGATCCTGTACAAAAGATTCTGTTTTATCTTTATACGAGAGATTTTCCTCTTTTATAAGTCCCGTCTGCCCCATTTCTTCGATTTTCGAATTAACAGATATTTTCTCTTGTTTTTGTTTCACGTTAGTTGGCAAACATGCGCAAGGCGACATGTTTCGATCTTTAGTGTAATTTGAAAGGGAGATTTTCGGAACTTCCACGAAAGATTTAAGATCTAAAATTAACCATCGTTCTTAAGCTAGTTCGTACAAAGAAACAGTGAAGTTCTAAAAGTAAGTTCAGACTATACCTTGACTGTAAGAAGATTTTATGTTTCCATTACTTATGCTCTTTTTCGGATTTTGACAAGAAAGCCTACCAGAATCCGAGTGCTTAAGATGGAACGTCTCGTTTGGAATCTTGCTGTCTAGTGACAATTTCGAAGACAGATTTAACTGTGCAATATCTTTTCCAAAACTCTCGATGCTTCTACTTGAAGTTGCAGGCATCGAATTTCTATTCGACATCACAGTATACGTATCCCTGTTTGCCTCTTCTTTCGTCTGTGTAGATTTCTTCTTTTTCTTTGCCATTATAAGCTGATCCACTAACCTTCTCGGTGTATTACTATCGATATCCTGTAATGCTTGAGCAATACTAGTTAGACTCATGATACTTTGTTCTTCTATATCTTTCGTCGCACACGAATCGTTCGGAGGAGCTTTGTCCTTCACATTGAATGAGCTAATCGAAGATGCTACAAAATTAATATTAGTAGTTTAGAGAAAATTTGTCCTTTACAGTTAAAGTAAACAGTTAAAATTAGTCGATCATACTTTCTGTTACGATGGTCGAATCAACTAATGCCACAGGATTCTTCTTCTTCGGACTATGTACAGACAATCCTAAGCTTGGTCTTTGAAACCCACCACCTGATAATTCTCCAAAATTACCGCATTTGTTCTTAAAATATTCATCGACGGGTATTTTACGGCCGGAGGAAGATCTAAAATTACAAGAACCAGCTCGGGATCGTGATGCGAAATAGTATTTGTATTTAAAACTCTTTTAGACACTCACTCCACTGATAAATCCAGCTCACCAATGATACCCGAAAAACAGGATAAATTCAAATACTCCTTTTCAGCGACATCTGTTTCTGGAAGAGCGTACGAGTAATTTCGTTGCCACGATACTTCATCGGCCAGCATCTGACTGGTCATTTCAGAGCCAGGTCGGAATTCTTCGTTGCCAAACTGGGCCATCAACTCGGCAGCGGTTGAATCGAACGTTATTCCATTCACATTTTTACTTGACGTTGTTGATGAATGTGTCCCTGAACGTCTGCTCAATCCAGACGAACGTGCACTTATTTCATTGGGTTCAAATACAACCTGAAAATAACCCTCTATTGAGAACGTTTTCAAACAGTTTCTTTTTTAGAAAATGATATTTACACTACTCGTCTTGTTGACGCTTGAACATAAAGTACTCTCATTTTGAGCATTTGTCTGATTAGGAGATTTCCCCTGATTAGTAAGCGTCGAAGATGTTACATTGCTGGACAGGTTCTGAATGTTGACATTATTTTCTTTGTTTGTATCTGCAAGCATCATTGAACTTATTTTTTGTTCTTGAAGTGCATATATAGTCGGGGACAATATTAAGTGGACATTGTTAAAAATTGCATAACTTTTTTAAAACAGATCCAAAGGACTTGAATCTTTTTCAAGATGTTAGACTGACTAGTTGGCTAGAGATTGGGTAAACAAAAATTTGCTTAGGTTGCAATTAGTGGGAATCGTACAAAATTTTAAAAATGATGTTTTGCCAACTTTTTTATAAAGTGACTAATGTGTATGGTATTATAAGAATAATAAGATTAAATTTATTTATATTTTGTGCATTTTTTACTATAATATATACTGGAGTTCAAAAATGTATTCAATCAATTCCTATGAAAACACCTTCGTAATCTCAATAATTGCCAAATAAAAAAAAGTTTCATTGAAATCTGTTAATGTTGCAATGAGTTACAAACGTTTAAAGATGATCACATTCAGGGCGAAATTAGCTCCCGTCTTTAAACGTACATATGTAGCTCATTACAATGTTGACCGATTTTGAATAAATCTTTCAGTATGCATATAAGTTACAAAAACCTTTAAAACGTATTTTTAAAATAATTGTTACAGGCTCAGATAAAACAGTTAACAAAACATCATTTTGTAAATTTTGTATGATTCCTCCGATTTGCAATCTAAACAAATTTTTGTTCACACATTCTGTTAGCATACTAGTCGGCCTAACATTTTTAAAAAATTCAAGGTTCTAATTTTTTAAGTGTGTTCACTTAATATTGCCCCAACTGTATATACACGGTGCTCCAAAAATGTATACATCTCTATACAGATACCTGTACATAGATACATATAGATTTTACCATGTGTAAGAGACGTTCTACTAGTGCAGCTGCACCTTTGAAGTAATTTTCTAGCAACTTCACGTTCTGTGTCTAATGTACTCTCACTTTGCATGTGTAAATCTTCGGTAGGGCTGACTTCGGCTAGAACTTAAAAGGAAATCAGCAGTTGACGATAGTTTTAATCAAATTTATTGAGAGTGGAGAAACTTACAAGAAGATATGTTGTCCAATATACCCAGAGACGATTCATCAGACTGTTGTGTTACATCACCTTCCCTCGCCATAGATCGTTTATATACAGCTGCATTAATACTCTGATCGAGGTAATTACTTTCCAATCTACAGAACATGTTAGAATAGAAAAGATATTGATACAATGCGATCAATAATTGCCTGTAGGAAAAAGACTATACATTTATTGCTATATCCTAAACATGTACATAGGCTTTTTAAACAATCTTTTAATCGTGTTTTATAGATTACTATCATAGCTTGTTATAATAGACTTAGGAAAGAAAAATCTCTCAGCTCAAACTAGTAATTGCAATTATACAGTATATCCCATGAACTCTGTCCACTTGAATATGTATCTTATTTCAAACAATACTAGAAAATGTTACTTATAAAAGGTTTATAGAAGTTGTAGGACTTAAGAAATTACATAGTATTGTATAAATGATATTCTTGCAAGTGAAGGTATATAGAAGATATGGAGGTCACCTTTGTTTTTTCTAATATCATGTTCAATTTTTTATGCTTGATTTCAATAAATATATTCTTGGTATAAAAGTGCTAAAGTGTATTTGTCCTAAAACCTGCCATGCTGATATATCTTACTGTTTTCATTCTATTATTTTCATTATAAAATGTATTTGATAATATGCTTATACTCCAAATGTAAATAGAATACGTTCCATAATGAAGGTAATAAAATGAAAACAGTGAAATATCTCAGCAACGGTAAGTTTTAAAGTACACTTTAGTACTTTTACACTGAGAATATGCCAATCTATCGAAATAGAGCATAAAAAATTGGATATTCCATTTAAAAAAAACAAAGGTAATCTCTAGATTTTCTGTATACCTCCAAATGAAAAAATAACATTTATACCATATTATGTAGTTTCTTAAACTCTACAACTTCTGTAAGTAATATTTTCTCGTATTGTTTGAAATAACCAAGATATTCAAGTGGATAGAGTTCGTAGGACACACTGTACATTTTGTGTAAGACTAAATGTACATATATATTGTTTTGAATGAAAAAGAAAACGGACTTACGTGCTTTTTCTTTGTACAGTCGATGTTGCTTGCGGTCGAGGAGTGTTTATTAAACTTTCATCGACGAATTTCGCATTCGTGAATTTTGGCGGTGTAAACATTGTTGAGCACTCTGTTTCTCCTCGATTTCAGTATGCAAATGTCGTTCGAGAGATGAACACTTACGTACGGAATTTCATGAGCGACGTCTCACTCGCAGTATCGATGAAACGAAGGGAAAATCGTACCATATTATTCTGAACGTTTCCTTTGACAGTTGAACGATTTTAGCGTTCAAATTTGAAACTGCTCCGAGATAATTCTATCCATAGACAAATGATACACTTTATAGATCGGTTTCGCGTGATTTCTACGAATTAGTGTCTATAAACCATTGTACAGCGCCACTCGTGTTTGAACCTTAGACTATATATACCCAAATCCTTACACGGCACAGATAATTTGGCCTATGGCAAAGATGACGGCAGAGAGTATATGAGAGTGCTCACGCCCGGGATTTGCCCGTGCCACTTTTGGCTGCCAATCGAGTTTAGTCCGGATCAGCTCCTACATCGACTTTTCTAGCTCGGACAAGAACCTACATCGACTTTTTGTTTCTGACAAGAGCCCACAGCGAGTCGCTGTTAGTCGCTGTCAGCTACTCTCACTGATATATATACTATGGATACGGTTTTGCCCATAAGCCCCGTGTAAATTTTATGTCACCAATTGAACGGGGCCATCTTAAGAATTCAGTGCCAGCGCCGTCTTTGGAGAAACCGGTGTACTAAGGGAAATAGCGCAAGTTTCAAAAATGAAGGTTATAAGATTGAAATAATAGTATGTTATAACAGCACAAGTTAATCATAAGTTATAACAAATCAACCAGAAGTGAAATTTGTGTAATAAATGTAATATAAAAGAAACTAAGAATGATTAATGATGTGAAGAGAAAGAGCAAAATTGAATTAAAAATATTTGTATCATTTTTGTTTGCTTTTTTGTTGTACATAAGAGAAAGGTAAATAGGTGTGATATGAAATCAAACTCATAATGATATTGAAATACATTTATTACTGATGAAACACATTAATATACAATGAAATGTTATATTACTATAATTAATTGTTACATATAATTATACAAAAATAATACAATTAAATACATTAAAATAATGTTAATTAGATACATTAAAATAATGTTATTGTGTAATATAAAGGCAGTTATTCAAGATTCAATCAACGTGGCCACGCATTTTTCCGTCTCTCTCCCTTTGACAGCCTTTCTTTATGCTCACTTCGTCCAGGAGTAATGAACAAATTCATTTTTCCCCGCTTGCTTTTAATTTGTCAGACTTTTCTTTTAATGTAACAAAGGATTCTTCCGTAAAGCCTGGTATAGCATCTACACTAGTATACCAAGTCCTAAGGACGTCTGGATGCGGCAAAGCTAAATCAAACGTTTCGCGTATATAAGAATAAGCTTTTGGAGAATAAAAGTGTACCGTTAGAGAAAAAACACGCAAGCTTGGCGGATATTTGTCCCTACTTATTTTGCTCTTTCTATTTGTTATTATATGGTTAAATAACTCCAACGTAGTGTTTTCGAGAGCCAAAAGATTATAATACGCATTCTCCGGCAATAATCTCTTTTCCCTCAACCCTTTCACTACTTCTTTTAAGGAATGTACCTTTACTTTTAGGTGTTTCACTTGTCGCTTCAACTTCCTGTTACTTTCTTGGGTAGATTTTAGTCTTTTCTGGATGCTATTTAATTTTTTCAGAGTACTCCTCGGGGTGTTCAGATTTTGGTGGTCATGACGTATGTTCGTATGTACTGACATGGGCTGGAACTAAGTTAAATTCATTTCTGATGTACTTGGCTGGAGATAACACTCTTCATCAACTGCAATGAAAAATATTGTCACAAAAATTCTTATGTTATGGAAAAAATTATCATCTTTATCACTTAAATAATTATGTGATAAAACGAAATACTGTAATTGAAACTTATTTGAACATACGAATCGCTCTGCTAGTTGTAGGAGATTCAATGGAATCTACATGTATATGGGGACTTCTGGGACTTCTGCAATTGTTGCAATAGATTCATTAATATCTGAAATCAAAGTACATACACTCATTTAATATATTTTTTTTTATTACATTTAATTACATTAATATATTATAAATCAATTAAGACACAGTTACTTACTTCCATGATTACTTTCTACCAAAATGTTGGTATGCTCTTGAAACACTTCCTGGTGTGTTGAAATAGTTGGTAGAGATTTCGGTTTTAAATTTCCTGTTGTGATTTACATTTGAAACAGTCTTCAGAAAAGTGATCTGAACACAACAAACTATTCTTTGTAGGCATCCAATTTTCCCAACCTATTATTTTGAGCCACTGTTTGCACTGTGCTGAATCTCGTGGAAATCTGTGTTTTATCATATGAGAATTAAAACAAAAAAATTAGTACTACTGAAAATTTAAAATAAATTATATTATCTGTACAAACCTGTGCAAAGTTGCCTTTTTTTGGTTGCTGCTCATATTTCCGCAATAGACGCATTTACCCATCGTTATACTGTAATAAAACGGAGTATAATCAAAATCACATAAATGCTAGACTACTTGTAATGCTTTGTGTTCCATTATTTTCTGCTTACTAATATTAAATCATAAAGATAGTAACATACCTGATAAGTTGTAAACGCCACAAAATTCAGAACAAACAATGAATATACGCTCGTCAAACGCACCAAAAAGCACGTGGCAAAGTATAGAGGATCACGGTGGTGAAGAGGAGTACGGGGGATACAGTACAGCGGTTTCTCCCTAGAGGCGCTGGCATCTAATTCTGCCATAGATTTATAGAAGTAAGGACTTTCAATTTGTGACATGGAAAATTTCGGATACCGCATCCATAGTATATCAGAGAGTATATGAGAGTGCTCACGCCCGGGTTTTGCCCGTGCCCATTATAGTGCTGCCCCCTAGTCTTAGTGCTTAGCCTGGATCAGCTCCTACATCGACTTTTCTACCCCGGACAAGAACCTACATCGACTTTTTGTTTCTGGCAAGAGCCCACAGCGAGTCGCTGTCAGCAACTCTCACATTGAACAAGATCTTTGACCATCATCAGAACGTTTAGTTTATATTGTTGGCTTCGCAGCACCCGTATTATATTCCCTTTCTATAAAACAATTTTAACCTAAATGTTTTTTTCCAACTTTCATCTCTCTCTCTCTCTCTCTCTCTTTCATGAAATGAAGGAAATATTCTGTATTAAATTATTTATGCAGTTATCTGCAAAAAATAATTATTCAATTAGGGTCAAATAAAAGGAACAATTACAGAAGTAGACACGTTATACGGAATAAATAATTTTATTTAAACAAGAAAGATCAGGCAACATTTTAGATCGACTTCCAACAAATTAGAAAATGTATAAGGTACTATTTAGTAATTATTGATAGGAATCCAATAACAATTAACTAGGCGAATGCCGATGAAGTATAAACCTTTTGGCAGGCAGCTATGACAGCGATGACTATGCAAATAGGAAAATGCATTTTATTATTCACTTTGAAGGTTTTTTTACTTTATTTAAATATAATCTATTTAAATCTACTAAAACTAGCTGGTTATTGTTGCTCGCTCGCTTCGCGAGCTTCGCAGGTGGGGGTATTGTAGCTCGCTTTGCGATTTCGCGAGAGGGTTAGTGGTACGGATGTTATTTTGTGTGTGACTCTCCACGAGCCACACAAAGAACTTCCCGATTCGTTAGTTGCAGTATATTATTATCATTATTTAGTGTACGTTTTAAGAAGATTATACGTCCTCAGGGAAGTTCAATAGTTTTCTACTTATCAAAATGTTTTCTGTATGGCGTCGCATTAAACCAACATCGTATGTTCGTTGCTCGCATGCTCCATTAACCATTTTTTTATATTAACTTTCAATTTCATCTCAGTTAATAATTCGTATTGAACTGCTTGTTTTTTTAATGGATTGTAATATAAATGTTTTTGTACTTTCATCGATATTCTTTGAAAATGTATTCTCGGCAGTAGCGATGAATAACTCACTCTTGCATTGGGATAATTTTCGATTATTCTAAGCGGTAACATTAGCATTAGTTGCATAATTAAAAAAGGAAAATAAAAAAAAATTTTTTTTAAATAAATTTGTGGGATTGGGAGTCTTGGCGATAAACCGTGTGTGTATTTTAAATATATTTATTATGTGGTATAATTATATTAACAGTAGCTTTTCTACGCGACTATCCCACGCTTTCGTGTCGACGACTTTCACCCTCCGCTGCGGAAAACAAACTGGCCGCTTCTTTTCGGAAAAAGGTCCTCACACCCTCATATTCGTTCTCTCTTTCTCTCTCACTCTCTTTCTTTCACTCGCGTCCTTAAAACTAACTGTCGATTGAGACAAACCAGGCACAGGCCTGCATCGTGTCGTTTGTCCCTCGCTCTACCTGGCTCAAGAGGCCCTACCATAAATAGTGACCACTTGGGTCCTACGACGTGCACTCGCAATCCCACACTCGGCCATCCTGCAGAGATATCTGGCCTCAGATATCGTGTAATAAATCATCATTCTCTGCACCGTCACTGTTCACATCATCGCTGTCTTCGCTCACCCACGGTTTCATAAACTCAGCTCCCGTGGATGTTTGCTGTGGCCCTTCTTGATTTCCAACCTTTATTACAACGTACCGGTCATTTCGAAGTACTTTACTGATTTCATAGGGTCCCAGGTATTTCCCTGCAAATTTCAGTCCTGGTCCCTGCTGCGTTCTCTTAATTGCCACTAGGTCCCCTTCGCTGTATTTTCTGCTCTCAACACGTTTTTTATTGAAGTTTCTTCTGTTTTCCTGTTGGATTTTTATGATGTTTCGTCGCGCTTCCTCTCGTAATTCATCCCGGTTTTGCTGAAATATATCTATCCATTCACGCTCTAAGAGTTCGACAATTTGCGGGTCATTCTTAAATCTAGGTTCTATACCAAATAATATTTTATACGGCGACATCTTAGTACTACGACTTGGAATAATATTAAAACATTTTTGGCAGCGCTCTACATACTTGTGCCACTCTTTGGGTTTTGGTGCCGACAATTTTGTTAATAGCGGTATTAACGTGCGATTTACTCTTTCCGCTTGGCCGTTAGCACGTGGCATGCCCACGGTCGTCAGTATGTGTTCCACACGTTCGTCCTTGCAATATGTTTCGAAATCGTTCGACGTAAACGCGGCGCCTCTATCAGATATTATTCTTCTAGGATTACCAAAAAGTACAGACTGTTTTTTGAGTCGCTCTATTACTTCTGCCGCATTACATGTTTTAGTAGCATAGAGCCAAACAAATTTGGAGAATGCGTCTATTACTACAAATATGTATCGATATCTTTTTTGTGTTGACGGGAGCGGCCCTAGATGATCTATATGATAAGTGTCTAGCGGCACTTCACCTTTGCTTATCGCGAATAAATACCCTTCTGATTTGCCCTGTTTCTTTTCGGCGAGAATACAGTCAATGCAATTTCGTAACACTCGATCTACCTTTCCCCTCATCTTTTGAAACCAATAATCCTTTTTTATTATGTCTTCGGTTTTCCCTGATGAGAAATGTCCGTTCTCATGCGCGCGTCTAATTATTAATGATTGCATTGATTTTGGTACCACAAGGCGAATATCACCATCGATTTCTTTAAACAATATATCACCTCTAACAACATACCCTTCTGCTTGTCCCGACTTCGCTAATTCTAATACTTTTAGTACGTCCGCGTCCTCGCGTTGCGCCTTTTTCAATCTACTGCTTAAGTTGTTATCGCTTTCACCTATTAACATACACGAAAGTAGAGGGTTACGACTTAGTGCATCTACATGAACAAGACTTTTACCGGGGCGATGTTCAATTGTATATTCGAACTCTTCCAATAACAGAGCCCATCGTGCAACACGCACGCATAAATCTTTTTTGCGCATTGTCAAGGCGAACGCTTGACAATCTGTAACTATTTTAAAGGGTATACCCAATAGGTAAACGCGGAACTTTTTTAATGATTTTACAACGGCTAAGACTTCCAATTCGTAGCTGGAATAGCGTTCCTCCGCTGGTATCGTTTTGCCGCTTGCAAAATACACCGGGTGCAGCTTATCATCGCGAACGTCTCGTTGCAACAATATTGCTCCGTACCCGAATTTAGAAGCATCGGTATGTAATTCGGTTTCTGCGCCAATTTGGTATAATTTCAATACGGGCTTACTACTCAATGCTATCTTTAATCGTTCAAATGCATGCTCTTCCTCACCATCAAATCGAAATTGTGCATCTGCTTTTAGTAAATTTGTAAGGGGTCGCGCTATTAAAGAGTAATGGGCTATAAATTTTCGAAAATACCCTGTTAGGCCCAAAAAACTTTGTACTTGCTTAAATTTTGTTGGCCTTGGGAAACGTAACACGGCCTCGGTCTTATGTTCTGAAGGTCGAACTGTACCATCCTCTACGATGTGCCCTAAGTATTCTACCCGAGGTTGTAAAAATTTACACTTTTCCCACTTAATGAGCAACCCCGCTTCTCTCGCGACTCTTAAAACAATCTTGAGCTTTTCCAGCCCACTTTCGCAATCTTTTGACGGGATAATTATGTCGTCTAAATATAATAAAATTATCTTATTTCTAATCAATTCTCTAAATACGGCATTGATGAATCTCTGAAATACTGCCGGTGAATTGCAGAGCCCGAAGGGGACTCTCAAAAATTCGTATTGTCCATCAGGTACAACGAAGGCGGTGTATTTTCTACTTTGCTTAGCTACCCCAACGTGGAAAAACCCGTTCTTAAGGTCAAGAGTGCTGTAAATTTTTGCGCTTTGCAATAAATCCAGTTGGTCCTCTATCAGGGGGAGTGGATACCGGTCTTTAATTATTTTTTTGTTTAACAGTCTGTAGTCCACGCAGAGCCTAGCGGTACCATCTTTCTTTCTTACCAAAACCACTGGACTAGCGTAATCCGACAGAGATGGTTGAATAATTCCGTCACGTAACCATTCCTGGATTTGAACATTGACCGTATCTCTTTCCGATGGGGATAATCTCCTAGCTCGCTGGAACACCGGTTCATCGTCTTTTAATATTATATTCATCTCTATTTCAGTTTCACGCGTTTTGTTTGGTTGATAGTTATTTATCGCATCTGATAAGGCATTCCGATGCTGAACATCCCGAACGTATGATACATCTACGCTATTCACTTCACGCTCAAGATCGAAGTCTGTTTCGTACAAAACATTGTTTGACTCTGCCCTACGAATCGCGACTTGTCCCCGCTTAACAATTAACTCTACATTGTTCAAAAAATCAGTACCTATCAAAAGACTATGAGCCATTACACTATTTGGTACTACGCGAATTAACATGGGATAAGAATCGCCATCTATTACGGTGTCCGTCTCGAATTCCCCTATCGCTCGGTTCGTATCTGAGCCTATCCCACGGAAGTATACATCTTTTCGTTTCAGCGGTGGTACCTGGGGTTTGAGCCTATCGTATTGATCGTTGCGCATTAAACAAAGGTCGCTACCAGTGTCGACTAACGCAGTTACCTCTCGCTCGCACATAAATACTTTCTTGATGTATTTCTCGCGCGGTGTCCTTTGAACGGCCAGGCTCTCCCTCGTTGCAGATGCCTTCCTCTTGGGACACTGCGCTGAGATGTGTCCAAATTCGCCACATTCGAAGCATTTTGAGCCCCTGTCTTTCGATGGACACTCGTAGAAAAAGTGATCACGGCTACCACAGTTGTAGCATCTTCCTGATGTCACACCTCGTGCGTCTCGTTTCTGTGATTCGTAGCCTCGTCGTTGATATCCATGGTCCTGTCGGTAGCCCTCGTCGTCCCGTCGATAGTGTTCGTTACTGCCTCGAAGCTGTTCCTCTTCCATCCGCCGAGGTGCTCGATATCCGCGCCAAGCCATTCCGTCACCGCGCTGAGCTGGGCCGTCGGTCCGTTGCGCTGCCATACCTTTCCATTGCACACCGCTATTTCTTCGCCACGTCTGCCCGGAATTGTCTACACTAATCTTTTCACTTCTTTGCGGTCTTGGGAATAGGGTAACTTCTTTCAGCGCATCTAACAATGCCGCTTTCGTCTTAAAGTTCTGCAACCTTGCGTGGTTGCGGAGGGCATGATCCGGTATACCGTCGACTACATATTCTACGAATTCTTGTTCGTCTATTGTGATGCGATTTGCCAAAATCGCCTTCGCGTGGAAATATTCGGCAAAAGTTTCTTCCTTTTTCCACATTCGATTCTCAAATTCTCTGCGCGCTATCATTTTGCTCTGCCTGTTGCCAAAAATGTCTTTTAATTCCTTTAATAAGTCATCAAGTCGCTTTTCAACATGTTCTGGCTTTGAATGAAACCACTCGAGAGCCTGCTTCCTTAGTCGCGAGACAGCTAATAGTTTCGCCATATTATCGTCCAATCTGTATGTTGAACGTATCAGCATTAATTGTTTTTCCCACGCGTCAAGGTCTTCACCATTACCCTCGAAATAGTTCAGCATCGACTTCATGGATTCGTTCACAGTCGCTGGCATATGCTGGTTTGTCGCTCGAATTGTTGATAGTTCTCCCATATTTAACCTCTGTGTTTCGCGCACCAACTCTACTTCGCGCCTCAAGAGCTGCATTTCACGTTCGGCCAGCTCCTTTTCCCTTAATAGTAGGTTCACGATCTGACTATTATTTTCGTAAGATTGCGGGGGCTGTTGCTTTGGCGTGCTCGTATTAGACGCTGTGCCGGCACCTGGATCTTCACCCGGAATCACTTCGTCGCCAGTGTTCGCGTGTTCACTTATGTATGTTCCCGGTGGATCGCTCGATGTGAGTCGGGCAATCAAATCTTGTTTTACGCCTAACGTGCTTAAACCTTTTAATTTTAATATTTCCTTCAACTGCGGCACTGTAAATTCATTGGGATTCATGGTAACAACACTGATGACCTCCCGTCCACGCAATTTCAAAAGTCACACAGTCTCACTAGCCACACAGTTTGACAGTTCTACACAATTCTTTTCAGCCTACACTGTTCTACTGTCTACACAGTTTTATAATCTGCAGTTTTTTTCAGTCTACACGGTACTACTGTCCACACAGTTTTTATATTCCACTTATTATCCACTTCAACACACTCGTGGTCGTATCGTTTAGCTCACTCAATCCCGGCCGAGCCCCCAAATTTGTTGTGGGATTGGGAGTCTTGGCGATAAACCGTGTGTGTATTTTAAATATATTTATTATGTGGTATAATTATATTAACAGTAGCTTTTCTACGCGACTATCCCACGCTTTCGTGTCGACGACTTTCACCCTCCGCTGCGGAAAACAAACTGGCCGCTTCTTTTCGGAAAAAGGTCCTCACACCCTCATATTCGTTCTCTCTTTCTCTCTCACTCTCTTTCTTTCACTCGCGTCCTTAAGGGTGTAGATCCGCTCTCTAGTGTGCATGACTCACACAGCGTAGATCCATATACATGCACGAGGATTGCAAGGGTCCGGCAAATTACAAACTATGCCCTTTTACTGCATATTTGCGACCCGTACGACGTCACAATCGTTAGATGAAAGATGAGTCTAGCGCGCTATGAAGCTACAATTTTGAAATTATGCGCTATAGAGGCGTAATCGACTTTATTAGACAGCAAACAGCTGAGCATCGAGTTGAGAGGCATGCAATATGGCGGTACTACGACTCCCTACGAACGCTTATGTCTATTTCAGCTAAGTCAGTCCCCAACGAGCCGAGTTGTCGGGGTTGTATCGGTAAAACAGAGGGAGGCTCTGCGAAAAGGCCCGACTAGCCGTCCCACGATGCGCTCGCACGGGGCGAATGAGAGGTTCGGTATTTGAGAAAACACAAGTTTGCTATGCACATTTCGGTGCTCTGCGTAGTCGCTATCGCTAGATGAAGGATCAATCTAGCGCGCTATGTCCCTACAATTTCGATATTATGCTTTACAGAACGGCAATCGACGATATTCGAAAGGATTTTCGGGATTTGCGCGTCTGTGTGTCTCAAGACGGTCAGTCGAGCCTGCTTGCGGAGCCTCCCGAAAATGCTGTCGAATATCGTCGATTGCCGTTCTGTAAAGCATAATATCGAAATTGTAGGGACATAGCGCGCTAGATGGATCCTTCATCTAGCGATAGCGACTACGCAGAGCACCGAAATGTGCATAGCAAACTTGTGTTTTCTCAAATACCGAACCTCTCATTCGCCCCGTGCGAGCGCATCGTGGGACGGCTAGTCGGGCCTCTTCGCAGAGCCTCCCTCTGTTTTACCGATACAACCCCGACAACTCGGCTCGTTGGGGACTGACTTAGCTGAAATAGACATAAGCGTTCGTAGGGAGTCGTAGTACCGCCATATTGCATGCCTCTCAACTCGATGCTCAGCTGTTTGCTGTCTAATAAAGTCGATTACGCCTCTATAGCGCATAATTTCAAAATTGTAGCTTCATAGCGCGCTAGACTCATCTTTCATCTAACGATTGTGACGTCGTACGGGTCGCAAATATGCAGTAAAAGGGCATAGTTTGTAATTTGCCGGACCCTTGCAATCCTCGTGCATGTATATGGATCTACGCTGTGTGAGTCATGCACACTAGAGAGCGGATCTACACCCTTAAAACTAACTGTCGATTGAGACAAACCAGGCACAGGCCTGCATCGTGTCGTTTGTCCCTCGCTCTACCTGGCTCAAGAGGCCCTACCATAAATAGTGACCACTTGGGTCCTACGACGTGCACTCGCAATCCCACAAATTTGTTTAAATTATAAAAAAAAATATATGTAATTATTATGTTTGTTTCTTCGGTGGAAAATTTCCGTCCTCTCGTATAATTTGCATTGTTGAATGAACTTCTTTCGAAAAAAACTAAAAAACTACTTGACCAATATGGACCAAAATCTAATCAGCTCTAAGTTACAGCGGGGCACATCGATTGCATCATTCATCATTCTGATCGCATCGTTACTTTTTCAGAAAACATTAACGAAAAATTTGATACCATAGAAACGGACATACGCGCGCGCGCGCACACACACACCATTTTGATAAAAATAGTCTAAAATGACTCCAAAGACCATGAAACGTGAAGATCTGCTAAAAAATCGATTCTCGATTTTCGGGGTAATTACAGTAACTTCCCTATGAATCGGGAAGTTAAAAATAGTCTAAAATGACTCCAATGACCATGAAACGTGAAGATCTGCTAAAAAATCGATTTTCGATTTTCGGGGTAAAAAAACATTAATAGCTGTATGCCCCACTAGCAATGCGTACCACTAACCCTCTCGCAAGAGCAGTTCTACCCGCGAGCTCGCGAAGCGAGCTCGCAACAATAACCAGCTAGTTTTTATTTTGCTATTCGTACGTTTTAAGAAGATTATGTTTTCAGGGAAAGTGATTATAACACTGTATTGGGCATATAGAGTATGCCCAACCACATGACGTATGTAGTCTTTTGAATTTTTCAAAAAAAAAAAAAAAAAATTTTTTTTTAAAAAACTAAAAAACTACTTGACCAAACTTGACCAAAATCTTATCAGCTCTAAGTTGCAGCGGGGCACTTCCAATGCATCATTCATTATTCTGATCGCGTTATAACTTTTTCTGAAAACGTTAACGAAAAATTTGATACCATAGAAACGGACATACGCACACACACACACACACACACACACACACACACACATACCGACATTTTGATAAAAATAGTCTAAAATGAATCCAATGACCATGAAACGTGAAGATCTGTTAAAAATTCGATTTTCGATTTTCGGGGTAATTACCATAACTTCCCTATGAATCGGGAAGTTAAAAACACGGATTATTAAGTTTGTTTAAACAATTTTATATGCCCAAAAAATTCGGTTTATAAATTGTTTATGGACATTTATACTTTGTTTAAAACATTGTATTTGTTTAAATAATTTAATTTACAACCATTAGACGCAGCTCGAAAATCTATCGAGTTTGGTCTCATTCTAATCAGAAGAACGCCGCGAAATCTGCTCACATGACTCCGTGAAATAATTATGTGAAATAACAAAGTCCAGCAATTGCATTTTTGCCGTCTCATACTGATATACCTGGCTGGCTGTAGAGTTGCCCGGCCGTGTTTATTGCACCTCTTGGCCGCGGCCACAAAGCCATTGTTGCCTAGGCACCTCGTCGCCCCAGTAGAAAATAAGGAAAAGGATCTTCTAGAAGTCTACGGATCCTTTCGCGAGTATATTCACGATTACAACTACCAAGCGCAGCTCGAAAGTCTATCGAGTTTGGTCTCATTCTAATCAGAAGAACGCCGCGAAATCTGCTCACATGACTCCGTGAAATAATTATGTGAAATAACAAAATCCAGCAATTGCATTTTTGCCAACTCGTACCGATATACCTGACTGACCGTCAGGTTGCTCGGTCGTGTTTATTGCACCACTTGGCCGCGGCCACAGAGCGGTCAGAGCCGAGCTTGAGAGGTTTCGGTCGTCGAGAAATGTAAACATAGCTAATCCAAATTTCCAACTTCCTTATTTTTCATTATTTTTTTAGGAGACTGCGATTACCATATTTGTGGAATTTTTCTAATGCAAAATGATACCAAACATGATATAATTCCGATGATATTTAGTTGTGTAATAGACAATCAAAGTTTCGGGCGCAAGGAAGGACAGTTGCCGGCGAGCCATTGAAATGTGCTGGCGACTAGGACTCTCTGCGTTTCTTTCTTTCCCATACGCTATCCTTGCTCGCGCCCGAAACTTTAACTGTCTATTACACAAGTAAATATCATCGGAAATATATCATGTTTGGTATCATTTTGCATTAGAAAAATGCCACAAATATGGTAATCGCAGTCTCCTAAAAAAATAATGAAAAATAAGGAAGTTGGAAATTTGGATTAGCTATGTTTACATTTCTCGACGACCGAGACCTCTCAAGTTCGACTCTGACCGCTCCGTGGCCGCGGCCAAGTGGTGCAATAAACACGACCGGGCAACCCGACGGTCAGTCAGGTATATCGGTACGAGTTGGCAAAAATGCAATTGCTGGACTTTGTTATTTCACATAATTATTTCACGGAGTCATGTCAGCAGATTTCGCGGCGTTCTTCTGATTAGAATGAGACCAAACTCGATAGACTCTCGAGCTGCGCATGGTTGTTGTAATTGTGAATGTACTCGCGAAAGGATCCGTAGACTTCTAGAAGATCCTTTTCCTTATTTTCTACTGGGGCGACGAGGTGCCTAGGCGACAATGGCTTTGTGGCCGCGGCCAAGTGGTGCAATAAACACGGCCGGGCAACTCTACAGCCAGCCAGGTATATCAGTATGAGACGGCCAAAATGCAATTGCTGGACTTTGTTATTTCACATAATAATTTCACGGAATCATGTCAGCAGATTTCGCGGCGTTCTTCTGATTAGAATGAGACCAAACTCGATAGATTTTCGAGCTGCGTCTAATGGTTGTAAATTAAATTATTTAAACAAATACAATGTTTTAAACAAAGTATAAATGTCCATAAACAATTTATAAACCGAATTTTCTGGGCATATAAAATTGTTTAAACAAACATAAATAATCTGTGTTATTTTTTAAATATATTATATGTAAATAAGGTAAAAAAAACCTTCAAAGTGAATAATAAAATGCATTTTCCTACATGCATAGTCGTCGCTGTCATAGCTGCCTGCCAAAAGGTTAATACTTTTGGCCTAGTTAATTGTTATTGGATTCCTATCAATAATTACTAAATAGTACCTTATACATTTTCTAATTTGTTGGAAGTCGATCTAAAATGTTGTCTGATCTTTCTTGTTTAAATATAATTATTCATTCCGTATAACCTGTCTACTTCTGTAATTGTTCCTTTTATTTGACCCTAATTGAATAATTATTTTTTGCAGATAACTGCATAAATAATTTAATACAAAATATTTCCTTCATTTCATTAAAGAGAGAGAGAGAGAGAAACGAAAATCGGAAAAAACATTTAGGTTAAAATGATAGGAAGGGAACATAATACGGGTGCTGCGAAGCAAATGGAAGCAAACAATATACACTGAACGTTCTGATCATGGCCAAAGTTGATGTAGAATCTCGTCCGGTGTGAGAGTAGCTGACAGCGACTAACAGCGACTCGCTGTGGGCTCTTGTCAGAAACAAAAAGTCGATGTAGGTTCTTGTCCGAGCTAGAAAAGTCGATGTAGGAGCTGATCCGGACTAAACTCGATTGGCAGCCAAAAGTGGCACGGGCAAATCCCGGGCGTGAGCACTCTCATATACTCTCTGAGTATATATATCAGTGGCTACTCTCACACCGGACGAGATTCTACATCAACTTTGGCCATGATCAGAACGTTCAGTGTATATTGTTTGCTTCCATTTGCTTCGCAGCACCCGTATTATGTTCCCTTCCTATCATTTTAACCTAAATGTTTTTTCCGATTTTCGTTTCTCTCTCTCTCTCTCTTTAATGAAATGAAGGAAATATTTTGTATTAAATTATTTATGCAGTTATCTGCAAAAAATAATTATTCAATTAGGGTCAAATAAAAGGAACAATTACAGAAGTAGACAGGTTATACGGAATGAATAATTATATTTAAACAAGAAAGATCAGACAACATTTTAGATCGACTTCCAACAAATTAGAAAATGTATAAGGTACTATTTAGTAATTATTGATAGGAATCCAATAACAATTAACTAGGCCAAAAGTATTAACCTTTTGGCAGGCAGCTATGACAGCGACGACTATGCATGTAGGAAAATGCATTTTATTATTCACTTTGAAGGTTTTTTTTACCTTATTTAAATATAATATATTTAAAAAATAACACAGATTATTTATGTTTGTTTAAACAATTTTATATGCCCAGAAAATTCGGTTTATAAATTGTTTATGGACATTTATACTTTGTTTAAAACATTGTATTTGTTTAAATAATTTAATTTACAACCATTAGACGCAGCTCGAAAATCTATCGAGTTTGGTCTCATTCTAATCAGAAGAACGCCGCGAAATCTGCTGACATGATTCCGTGAAATTATTATGTGAAATAACAAAGTCCAGCAATTGCATTTTTGCCAACTCGTACCGATATACCTGACTGACCGTCGGGTTGCCCGGTCGTGTTTATTGCACCACTTGGCCGCGGCCACGGAGCGGTCAGAGTCGAACTTGAGAGGTCTCGGTCGTCGAGAAATGTAAACATAGCTAATCCAAATTTCCAACTTCCTTATTTTTCATTATTTTTTTAGGAGACTGCGATTACCATATTTGTGGCATTTTTCTAATGCAAAATGATACCAAACATGATATATTTCCGATGATATTTACTTGTGTAATAGACAGTTAAAGTTTCGGGCGCGAGCAAGGATAGCGTATGGGAAAGAAAGAAACGCAGAGAGTCCTAGTCGCCAGCACATTTCAATGGCTCGCCGGCAACTGTCCTTCCTTGCGCCCGAAACTTTGATTGTCTATTACACAACTAAATATCATCGGAATTATATCATGTTTGGTATCATTTTGCATTAGAAAAATTCCACAAATATGGTAATCGCAGTCTCCTAAAAAAATAATGAAAAATAAGGAAGTTGGAAATTTGGATTAGCTATGTTTACATTTCTCGACGACCGAAACCTCTCAAGCTCGGCTCTGACCGCTCTGTGGCCGCGGCCAAGTGGTGCAATAAACACGACCGAGCAACCCGACGGTCAGTCAGGTATATCGGTACGAGTTGGCAAAAATGCAATTGCTGGATTTTGTTATTTCACATAATTATTTCACGGAGTCATGTGAGCAGATTTCGCGGCGTTCTTCTGATTAGAATGAGACCAAACTCGATAGACTTTCGAGCTGCGCTTGGTAGTTGTAATCGTGAATATACTCGCGAAAGGATCCGTAGACTTCTAGAAGATCCTTTTCCTTATTTTCTACTGGGGCGACGAGGTGCCTAGGCAACAATGGCTTTGTGGCCGCGGCCAAGAGGTGCAATAAACACGGCCGGGCAACTCTACAGCCAGCCAGGTATATCAGTATGAGACGGCAAAAATGCAATTGCTGGACTTTGTTATTTCACATAATTATTTCACGGAGTCATGTGAGCAGATTTCGCGGCGTTCTTCTGATTAGAATGAGACCAAACTCGATAGATTTTCGAGCTGCGTCTAATGGTTGTAAATTAAATTATTTAAACAAATACAATGTTTTAAACAAAGTATAAATGTCCATAAACAATTTATAAACCGAATTTTTTGGGCATATAAAATTGTTTAAACAAACTTAATAATCCGTGTTTTTTTAGTAGATTTAAATAGATTATATTTAAATAAAGTAAAAAAACCTTCAAAGTGAATAATAAAATGCATTTTCCTATTTGCATAGTCATCGCTGTCATAGCTGCCTGCCAAAAGGTTTATACTTCATCGGCATTGGCCTAGTTAATTGTTATTGGATTCCTATCAATAATTACTAAATAGTACCTTATACATTTTCTAATTTGTTGGAAGTCGATCTAAAATGTTGCCTGATCTTTCTTGTTTAAATAAAATTATTTATTCCGTATAACGTGTCTACTTCTGTAATTGTTCCTTTTATTTGACCCTAATTGAATAATTATTTTTTGCAGATAACTGCATAAATAATTTAATACAGAATATTTCCTTCATTTCATGAAAGAGAGAGAGAGAGAGAGAGAGAGATGAAAGTTGGAAAAAAACATTTAGGTTAAAATTGTTTTATAGAAAGGGAATATAATACGGGTGCTGCGAAGCCAACAATATAAACTAAACGTTCTGATGATGGTCAAAGATCTTGTTCAATGTGAGAGTTGCTGACAGTGACTCGCTGTGGGCTCTTGCCAGAAACAAAAAGTCGATGTAGGTTCTTGTCCGGGGTAGAAAAGTCGATGTAGGAGCTGATCCAGGCTAAGCACTAAGACTAGGGGGCAGCACTATAATGGGCACGGGCAAAACCCGGGCGTGAGCACTCTCATATACTCTCTGATGACGGTAATGTGTGAGTCACCGTTTCGAAAAATGTACAAGCTATGCTCATCGACAGCATGGTTTTCCTATACACATACTATACCTATGCTGTGTCTATAAGTATAAGGTCCACCAGTATTTAAAATTAGAACAATGTTTCAAATGTTTCGATCGTTTCGGAAATGTATAAAGGATTATGGATTATTAGAAATGAAAGTATTATCAAATTGTCGGAAAACAACTCATCTCTTTTGTTCATCAACCCATCCAAATGAAGAAAAGTTATCGGATCTTTATCGGCATTTACGTTCGAAAATCATAGCATGTGGACCTATTACCGTCGCCGAGTATATGAAAGAAGTTTTAACTCATCCAACTGCAGGTTATTATATGAAGAAAGATGTTTTCGGAGAAATGGGTGACTTTACAACATCCCCAGAGGTGACACAGTTATTTGGAGAAGTATGTAAGTCTTGCTCGAAGTCTCTGAATGGTAGTGTATTTCAATTTTACTCCCAATCGTTTTATAGAAGATCTTCATTTACATTTTTCAGATGGTAGCAGTTTGGATACTTTATGAAAAACTAAAAATTGATAAATGTCCCTTTCAACTTGTCGAGTTAGGTCCAGGTAGAGGAACTTTAATTAGAGATATATTGCGGGTATGCTTTTGGAGTTTAACGCGTATAGAATGTATCGATTTCATTGTAAACGTATACATTTATAACACAGGTATTTCAGCAACTAAACGTTTTAAGCGATGTATCGGTACACTTGGTGGAAATCAGTCCTGCTTTATCTCTAATTCAAGCAAACAATTTGTGTAAAACAACCAAAGAACATAACATTCTAGGAGATGAGGCCAAACATAATCATGTCACTTATTATAGAGAAGGTGTTACAGAAGACAATATCAATGTATATTGGTATTATTCGGTTAAGGATATACCTAAAAAGTTTAGTATATTTTTAGCGCATGAATTTTTCGATGCTTTGCCGATACATAAATTTCAGGTATTTGAAAAGATAAGCGTAATAAATAGACTGCAGATCTTTATGCATTTATAGGAAAATTGAGTAGATGAAATTCAAAATTGTCATAAAATTTAAAACATCAAAGATGTTTATATATGATTTTGTTTCTATTAAAATCATTAGGAAAGACAATTCAGTTTAGTTTCTATTTCCTGTAATCGATGCAGACAATTCTTATTTTGCATAAAGATCTGCAATCTAGTAATAAATATTAAAATCATATACATATGTACAACATTTAAATGAAATTTGTTTAACTTTAGAGAACTGACAGAGGATGGAATGAAGTTTTGGTGGATATAATCGAAGGAAGTAAGGAAGAAAAATTTCGTTACGTATTATCGAATACACGAACCCCTGCTACGCTTTATATCTCTGTAAGAGTTGTAATTCTTCTATTACATTTATTTAAACTTGAAACAAATTTTTCATTATTTGTTTATTTGTAGAATGATGAGAAACGAGACCACGTAGAAGTCAGCCCGCAAACTCTCGTAACAGTAGAATATATAGCTCAGTACCTACGGGAATGCGGTGGATTTGCTTGGATTTGCGACTATGGACATAGCGGCGATAAAACAGATACATTTCGCGCATTTTCTCAGCACAAACTACACGATCCACTTTCATATCCAGGAACTGCAGATTTGACGGCGGATGTCGATTTTGCAGTTATAAAGAAGGTTGCAGAGAGGGAGAACAGACTAATAACTTTTGGTCCGATAACTCAAGCTTGTTTTTTAAAGAATCTTGGGATCGATGTACGGTTGCAAATGCTTTTACAAAATGCTTCTAAAGAAGTACGAAAATGTTTAGAATCTGAGTATCAAATGATAATGGACGAAAGTAAAATGGGGAGTAAATTTAAAGTTTTATCTCTGTTTCCTTCTGTTTTGAAAGATCATTTCCAGAAACTACCAATAGCAGGATTCTCTAATGAATAAGAAGGGTAAAACATACAAAAGTGCAGTGAAATGTATCGTTTGCAATTTCAATAAAATAATATCTATTTTTATAAAAATTTCTGATATTTACAGATATAGTATAATTACAGCTACGAACATCTGTTTCGGAATTACATATATTCTGAAATTATGTACCATTACGTCCGTGTGCAATCATAATTCTTCCAAGTTTCCGAAAATTTCAACACCTTTTCTCGCTGTTGATCGAAAGTTTCTTTCCTGGGTTTACGCCATACGTCATGATCTAAATCTAACATTCCACCAATAATCTCCTAAAATAAAACAAGAAATATCGTTCTCGTAAATAATTGCTTTGTCTTCTTCAAATTTATTTAATCAAATAATTACCTCAGCAAAATTTTTTGGAAACAAATGTTCATCTTCTATGATATGCGCATATCCTTTGTTGATTTCAAATTCGACCATGAAATAAGATAAACCATTTGGTACGGCTTGTTTTATGTCCTTGTGTTCAAGATCAATAATCTTTTTATTCATAGACCACTCTGTTTCGCATTCCAATAATGCTTTCTGCAGAAAAAACAATATACATATAATGTGTAATAAGGATTTTTGAATTATATATAGATACACATGTGTATATAATCGTACCTTGAAGTACATAGGAATTAGTTCACCTATTTCTTTTGGTAAGGGAACACATTCCAATTGCATGTGTATAAATTTGTGACGATTTTTATAAATTTCATAAAACACGGGATACTTGTTTTGTTCCGCGAACATGTTGTACAAAGCCTGTTTATATACCTGAAAATAAGATAATTATACGAATAACTTTATGCAATCGCGAAGACGCAGTGTTTAAAATGATATTGCACCTTTAACTTTTCCCAAATATTTTCATCTAATTGCAATTGACAAGCAATATGCTGTACTGGTGTGATGATACAATGTCCTTCAGTTAAAGAGGTACACGCAGGAAGACTCAAACATATTTCAGAATCCATAGCAACGATCATATGTTTTAACATGTACTTCGAATCGATACACCAGTGACAAGTATCCAAACTTTTTGATAAGCGTTTATGTTCCTTGATAGCAAGAGAACGATCCTTCTCATCCCGTTTCGAACTCTCTTGGACTCGCGTAATTTGTTCTTCGAATATCTCATCCATGTTCATGCTCTGCAAATCAGCATATTCATTTTATTTATCGACATTGCACAAAATAATATTAAACTAAATATACTTCGCTTGTCCATACATACCCTAGATGCAACTTTAGTAAACGCAGCATCATCTTCATTGGCAGACCTTCCTTTCTCTCGTTGAAACTAAAACAATTCAGAATTTTACTTGTCTATAACAATAAACAAAACGAATTAGTTTATCTAAAGAAACTACTTACTAATTCTTGCAATGAATATTTGTCATCGTCGAAGTAATGCAGTGTTCTTTTTCCTGCAGTGTGAGTTTGTGCAGTTTTCCGTTTCGTATTTCTTGACGAATCTGTAGATTGATTTCTATGCTCCAGTGGTCTTGTAACACCTGTTGATGTATATTGCTTATTAATGAACTTTGTTTTTTAATGGAATCTCAACAATGGTTTTTTGTACATACCTTTCATATCGGTCCTTGTAAGGGTTACAGTTTGATCTTTTTCTGCCTCATTTAACCGAACAGCATTCGTTGCAAGTTCCCTAGCTTCCTTTAGTTGAATTTTTAATTCAGCAACGAGTTTCTACAAAAATATTATACAAATTATTAATTATCAATGCTTTCTGTGAATGTAAGTATAAAAAGTAAGTACAAACGTACAGTATCACCCATTATTTCTGCTTTAACAATTTTTGCTCCTAATTTATTTAGATTTGATTCTGGTACTGCATTAATTTCTTTATTACCATTTATGTTATTTACATTGCTGTTCAATTCAACACTGACAGTTTTCGATTCAGAAGCATTCGATTTAATATCTTTGACTTTATCCAATTCTGTTGCTTTTTGCCATCTTTTTGTAGTCGTACAACGTGCATTGTACGAAGTACTAACAGAATAATCTTCGTCTGTACAGTCTACAGGTCTTTTATATGTCTGTTTACGCTTTTCGTATTGTGCATTATTTTGCATACTATGGTGTTCATTTCGATTGCTACTTCTATGGTAATCGCTTTTCGAGTTTACAGAATAATTTGAACATTCCCCGCTAGTTTTGTATCTTTCACTTTTCTTCATATAATTTTCTTGCTTGTATTTTTCATTATCTCTTCTATCATATTGTTTCTTGTAATTGCTCCTTGAACACATTTTTTCTGCTTTTGATATCATCGAATGAATAACATCTAAGGACTGAGAATATAAATAGCAGTTTATTAGCACTACTGTTTCCACTATGTCTTGAAATCACATTATCCACCTACATATACTCTCACAAAACTAAACAATAATTTATACTTACGCCCCATCTCTGAGCTGCAATTTCTTCTATACTTTTGCCTTCCCTTTCCGCTTCTTCTTGCGCACGTTTAAGACTTTTCTTAAGCCAATTCGCGTCAAAAATGTGGTCTCTGTTCGTACTTTTCGAATCCACACTAGGCAGACCGTTTCCACCATCCTTCCAATAAGGATTCAACTCTTTATCGCTTTGTCCCAATTTGTCTAAATCACATTTGCTGGCGCGTTTATCCAAACTAACAGACGATGGTTTTTTATCATTAAAGATACAAGGAAATACACTATTTACAGTCATCCAATCTTCTCTTTTACAAGATTCTTCTTTTCTTGTTGATGTGGGTACATCTTGATTTGTATGGTCAGTTTCAATTACGGATTTTTCCACCCATTCCTGTTCAACTACGCTATCGTCCTGAAATAAGATTACCGTTCTAAACAATAAGACATAAATAAACAATAGTAAATACTCACATCACTCGAATTTGACGTATCGTGCTTCTTTCGTTTTTTATGTTTTTTCTTATCTTTCTTCCGCAGTTTATCGTTTTCATATTTCGATTTGCATTTCTCTTTCTTATGTTTCATTTTCAATATATGTCTTCACTGTAATCAAAGTAGTATGTATCCAAACACGTATTGTCAGTGTCTTATAACGCCCCAGGCAGCAAAAAATCCAATTTCGGACGGGATTCTGTGCGCGCAGTGGGCGCTATTTCTGCCATCCAATGGACCATGGATTTGTGATTTGGACCTGGACAGAAAGACGGCAAAACTGGGCAAAACTCAACATTGCATAGCCGGCAAAACGGCATTCGCTACATCTGTGCGATCGTGCTGCCCTCTAAAGGCGAATTTGGCGTCCAGTGGCCGGAATTCTGCCGTCTTTCTGCATTCTTTCTGCTCGCATAGAATCCCGTCCGAAATTGAGCCAAGTCGGTCTTGAGCAGCTCCAAGCGTAGCTTGATCTCTATTCTGCCTGTTTTCAGTGTTATACATCTTTTGAAAATGTGACGTTACACTGTACTTCATTTTTGACGAGGAGAAAATTATCTGTGCTGGGTCTATAGGTATACATGTATACCTATATATATGCATATATGGTCTAAAGCTATCACGAGCATCTGGGTTTTCTCTATGATTCATGTCCGAAATTTGAAATTCGTATTCCCGCGCTGGCGATCTTTATGTTTTCGTACGTCAACGTAGTACACGGACCATGTAAAGAACTAATTCTAAAACACAACTTGTTGAACTTTAAAAAGTTGTGGGACATTAAATCGATTTGTCAAAGATGAGCATTTCAGCTCTGGACAGCGATACGGTGAAATTAGTCACCACAACACAAATCATAACTTCGGTGTCAAACGCCGCCAAAGAATTAATAGAAAATGCATTAGATGCGAACGCTAATAATGTTGAAGTTAATCTGGTACTTCTCATCCAATTCTATTTAGTCTATCGTTCATTCCTATTAGATGATTGCATGAATTCGTGCCCGATTTGAAAAGAAAATTCAGTGGTTAAATTTTAAACAATACAACTTTATTAATCAATTATACATATAGTCACTATTCTTTTCTAATTGTAGAAAATTTAACACTTTTTAATTTTAATTTAACCAATTATTAACCAAATCTTTAATGAATCTTCAAAATTAAACCAATGAATTTTATTTTCAAATCTGGCACGAGCTTATGCAATCATCTCATATAATGTTTTTAATATAAAACTTCTGTTTTAATTGTCAGATAGATAATGGCGCGATGTTAATAGAAGTGAAAGATGATGGATGTGGTATTCCTAAAGCAGATGCACCTTATATGGCTTTACCTGCATACACCTCGAAAATTTCAAACTTCTCTGATTTAGGTAATTGCAGATCATTTTATTATTTATACATTTACTAATTCTACTATTCGTACCAATGGCAGATTTGTTGGAGACATATGGATTCAGAGGTGAAGCGTTATATGCTTTAAGCGCAGTGTCGGACCTTACAGTTATATCTAAAACAAAAGACGAGGAAGCGGCTACGTCGTATACCATTGACCACCATGGATCCATTACCAAGTCTGAGCATTGCCATAGAGCTACAGGTACGGAGACAACTTGCAAAGCTATATTTACAATTATTTCTGCATCTATATTCTTTCAGGAACAACTGTTCAAGTTAGACAATTATTTAAGCAAATGCCTGTGAGAAGGCAAATCATAACTAATCCGAAAAAGGTCAGTCAAGATCTGAAAATATTGGAGTTGTTCATTAAAAGTTTTGCAATGTGCAAATTTGCAGTACGAATGAGTTATAAGATAGACGGCAATGTTGTATTTACGAAGCCCAGCACATCCTCCTTAGAAGAAGCGGTATCTTTCGTTTTAGGAAAGAAGGTGACATCAAGAATGGCTTGGGTGAACATTGAGAATGAAGAGGTAATTATACGATAGAATTCTATTTGTATTTTGGTAGAAAGCTTAAAAAACAGAGGCATTTTCTACTTTTCAGGTCAACATGAAAATAATGCTGCCTCTGAAAGAATCTCAGAATGCACCTGATGCATTTCAGTCTGGAGTACAGTATATTTTTGTAAATAATAGACCCGTTAAGTACAAAGATTTGGAGAAGGTATGCTCATATATATATACTGCAGATCTTTATGCATTTATAGCAAAATTGAGTAGATGAAATTCAAAATTGTTAAAAAATTTTTTAAACTGAAGATGTCAATAAGATTTCTCTTTTTAAAATAATTAAGAGAAGAAATAACATTAAATTTAGTTTCTACTTCTTGCAATCTATGTAGACAATTTTTATTTTGCATAAAGATCCTCTACTTATATATTTTAGCTATGTAGAACGACAATAAAAGATGTCAATTAATATTTAGGTCGTGACTAAAACAATTTTAGAAGCATTCAAGTACGATTCATCGTCCAAGAAGAAAAAACCAGTATTTCTTCTACATATTTTAACGAGCTCTGCAAATATTGACGTTAATCTAGAACCAAATAAAACCTCCATTCTTTTCAAAGAACAGGTGACTACACTTCTAGCAAAAACAATTTTCATTTATATATACATACAGATTTGTACGTAATACGTGTCGTATCTATAGCAAGTAGTTCACGATACACTCGATAAATGTATAAAAGAATTCTATGGAATACAAGCAGAAGTGCAAAGCGAAAACGTTTGTGAAACCTCGATGAGCGACTACCAAGACTACACACAAAGAGGAACTGATAACGACGTAGAGACCGAACGGCCTGTCCGTAAAAAACGAAAATTACTGATCGAGGAAGGCGTTGATGTAGCTGTAGAGGAACGTGCATGTTCGCTGGAGAAACACGGCAACGCGGAACAAAATATTGATTTTGTTATACCTACCAATTCCGAAAATAACAAGCAAGCGAAAACTGCTGAAAAGGGAATAGATGATCATAACAAGAACAATGATGTCAGCGAAAAAAATTTGGAAAATTTTAACATTCGTATGCCCAATTTGAATTTGAGCGATTCCGATTCGAACGATTCCCAACATCTCAGGCTGGTATGCAATGATAGCGATGTTTCGTTCACTCTAACGTGAGTATTTAGAAACTGTGTTGTACGGTCAATTACAAAGTGACCACAAGTATATATATATATCCAATTTTCATAGCAAGGAAAAAATAAAAAATGACGACGATAGTCCTCCGTTCGATATAAAGTCACAGGAAACGCTGAGTCAATTACCCGTTGTAGATTTAGGCGACGACTTTGATTGGAACGATTCTTCGATTGCGCATTACGCGGACACAAGTATGGACAAGGGACAAGAGAAAGAGAACAAGATGCAGAATGAAAATGCACCATCCCTGCAACAACAGAATAAATCAAATAAAAATAAATGTGTCACATTGTTAGAGTGGAGCAAAGGACACGTGCCTGGTTTAAAGGTAAAAATGTTTTAATGAATTCGATTAGATAATTTTTGTGACGTAGGAAATATTGCTTTTACTGTAGGGAAGTACAGATGTGCAGCCGTGTGCCAATTCACGGTTTATCGAACAATCAGATGGAAATGCGCCTCGCAAAAATGTATGCAACGGTTTCATTAAGTTTTCGACACAAATCAAATCGCAAGGTAAACTTGTTGGTGTATTACATGGTTCAGTGTAACAGAAAAAATTCGAATACAACTTCATTTTTAGTTGTAGAACAGAATCCTAATAAGTCGGCAGCTCAAATCGCACAGATCTTATCTGGTCTTTGGAAGAAATTATCATCCGAAGAACGCGGTTATTATAGAGATCTCGCGCGTGACGAAGAGAATATAGGAGAAAAAAATGAAGAAAACAGCGAAAAAGGCGTTGTGGACAATAAAAAAGTGAGAAGTAGACTGCTGAAGGTATTGGGGAAAGCAAAAGCATCGAGCTCTGCAAAGCAAGAAACTTTAGCATTGAGAACCATTGTTCCATGGGACATGAGTCTGAAAAACGTAACAGAGAATTTTTTCAATAAGTAAGTTTTATAAATCTGTTATACAGGGTGTCCCACCCGATTTCGGCATCTTGATTTCCTCGCTATTGTTACTCGTAGCAAAAAATGTTTCAGCAGAAGGTTGAATGGTATCGAGTGGAGCATATTTCGATGTTATTAATTTTTTCGTAAGTGAACGCGTGAAGGTCATACAAAGGTCAGCTTTGTTTTTTTTTAATAAAATGAAGTATCTTTTAATAGGTTAGTACTTTTTCATAACGAATGTCCAGCTGCATCAATTGATGTATTAAAAAATACCTCATTCTATTGAAAAAATAAAGTTGAGCTTTTTTATGTGTCCTTTACGCGTCCACCCACGAAAAAACTAATAACATCAGAATATGCTCCAGTCGATACCATTTAAGCCGCCGCTGAAAATTTTTTTGTATATACACCTGTATGTACACCTACATATGTTATACTATACTTCTTTGTATGTTACAGTTCCTCGTGTACAAACGATAATCTAATTGTTGGAACAATAAGCTCAGAGTTATACATTGTTCACAGGTGTGCGCACATTTGGCTTTTAAACGCTGTGCGCCTTAAACAGGAGCTAAATATGCCTGATAGTGATATAAATGAGGTAAGATAAGAGGTATTTGTTATATTAGTTAAACATATAAAGTATATTCAATTTTAGAAAGGTGTACCTAATATGGAAGAACTTTTGGAAGAGTGGTTTTCTACGAAAGATGACTTGTCATTGTTGCATCCCCTGTATTCAATACGTCCCCGTGAGGACCCTTAACAATTTTATTGGGTGCACTGTTGAGTTTGACATATAAATTCCCTGCCTTATTTCATGTTCCGTTTATCGAAACGGTGTAAATAAAGCTTAAATGATACATATTGTTATTTATAAAAATATCAATTTCATTATTTCATATTGAATTTTATTACTATTAGAGGAAAGCATTTAAATTAAACTAATTCTGATTGGTAAATGAAATGAATCGTTTGATTGGCTAATGCGTGTTTCCCAAATTCTGCACTCCGTTTAGGAGCATTCTTATGAATCGTTATACTGGTTTCTAATGTCATAAACTGTTCCACAGGAGACAGAATCAGAGAGTAAATTTACTTTCTGACAGAATCGAAGAATTTCATTCGTTGCGTTAGGATTGAATTTCTTTATTTTATAGAATTTTAGAAATGCATAAACGTGTTTTCAGTCTACCTACACAGTACAAAATAAATCAGAAGCGAATATTTTATCGGATCCTGTGACACTAATGTTACCAAATTCGCTGACCTAGACATCCAACGTAGTTACAGCGTTGCCGCTTCTACAAGTTCAAATTACTCTCTGTCTCTCCTATATAAATACAGATATGTAAATTCTCACTTTTTGTCACTAAAAAGTGCCATTATTTACTTTTGGCGCGCAGTTAAATTGCAAGCTTGATTTTTCAAATTCCTTTTACGTTTATTTATCCACAAGGAGATTAAACAAGAAATATTTATCACATAAAAATTAATAGAGCAATAGAAAAATAAATAATTTGAAACTGTTGAATAAATATTTAATCGTCAAAAAGATATTTCGTGGCAAAAAATGTAATAAGTTTACAAAAATTTGATTATTCCACTGGTAATGTACACTCTGTAGAGTATTATACACCATATGTTTGTTCTTAATACAATTGTTTTCTGTAGAAAGAGAATAGTCTTGATTTCACCCGCGCAAAACGTTCTCCAATGGAAATCAAATAAAATTCAAATGGATTTCATTTGTGCCATGAGTTCTTCTAGACTTGGGCCAGATTCGGATTGCGAATTTAAGATTGGGGAATCAGTTGAATGGAATGGTGAACTGCGAGCTTCCTTCGCGCCCGTAAAAGATGGTCCTTCGTCCACCTGTTGATCCTGTTCGTCGACCAACGAAATTCCTACAAAACAATGTTATTTAAATAATCGATTAAATTGTTCCAGCTCCATTCGTTGGGTTACTAACGTACCCCATTCGTTGTCTTCGTGCACTGGTTTATCCTCGATAATTTCTTTGATTTCTGGCTCGAGCTTCGGTTTCAATGCGTATTCTTGTTGCCGTTCTTTACAATATCTATCATCGCAGTTCGGGTTCGGTTTCAGTACCATTTTGGGGAAGAAATCTTGCATTGCATTGTAGCCCAAGTAGTAGGAGACCTCGCCAAAATTTAATAGATACTTCAGCACGTTTTGAACTAAAAATCCAGCCACAATGCCCATAGTTGTAGGCAAAGATGCTGCGCACACACCGTCTCGCTTTAACGTCTTTTCATCTATATTTGCTGCTACCACTAACGGAGGAGCACACTAAAAATAACATAATTAGAACTATCATGCAACTGGAAGTTGCATTCATATTTTCAACGTAATTCGTATTTACCGCGAAACATGCAGTCTCCCCAGGGATAATAAATTGAATATGCCCAGAAACGGCATTTTCCGAGACTCCGCTTTCGAACCATTTTTGGTTTAGTTCGTTACACGCGGTGTTAATTGCCATACGGGCTTCAAAATTATCTACACAGCTCAGTACTAAATCTACTGGTCCTTGGCTTAAACTTGATGTGCTACAAATGAAAGTTTCTACTTGTAGCTATTGTAGCAATATTTGTAATTCTTGCAGCATTGTTCTCTCTACCTTATGGTTTTCATAAAGTGGTCAAAGTGATCCATCGTAGTGATATTATAATTGTGTGTCTCAATGTCCACATCTGGATTAATGTATTGCAATGTTTTCGCTGCTGCTTCTACTTTGCTTTGACCAGCCTGATACGGTTGAAAGAAGAGTCTGTTCATGTTTGCCATCTCTACTTTATCGTAGTCGAACAGGATCAGCTAGAATCCGTGATATTCAGTGTTTAGTAAATGGGTAATTTTCTATCTTGGGATGCATGAGTGAAACCAGTACCTTTCCAATGCCGCATCTTGTGAGCATTTCTGCGGTTACGCTTCCAACTCCACCCACACCAACTATGGCAATCGTAAGGTCTCTTATTTTTTCGTAATTGTCTACTATGCCCATACGCTTCAAGGCCATTAAGCGACTAGTCAAGAAAGATAATTATTAGAAATCTCTACACTTCTCTAATATTATACCTAAATTTTTCCTAAAGAAGTATAGAGCAAAGAGATCAGTTACCTATAGGGGTTTGAATCAACCACCTCGCTTGACATATGTTCTATCTTTTCTCTGGCTGACAGCATGTTTTTATTCTGTTCCTCTAACAGTTGATTTTCGAGCTGTTTTATACGCTGTTGTAATTCCTCGATCTGATCCATCGTTAAACTTCAAATTACTTGCTAGTCGAAACCGTTCCTTTATTATATACAAGAATGTCACTGTGCACGCGTCCGGCTCCTAACGGATCGTATGTATTATAGATGTATATAGTAAAAGAAAGTAGTATTTAACTGTGTCTACATACGTATGTGTACGTGTGACGTACAGTAAGTCAGCGCCTACTCCACGAAATTTTTGTGAAATTTTTAACAGAAATCAACGAGTTCGAAAATAGAACATTACGAATTTTGCTTATCATTTATCGTCTACAATCAGACTCGCAAAGATTCTATTTAGAATTAAGAACATAACCTATAGGATTTCGAGCGAGACATTCCAGAACAAATCTTAAAAAGTTCGCTTTTATTATCCATATCTTTCTGTAACTCTATTTCCACTGTATAACATTCTTTTTTGTCTTTTCAATCGGAAATTGATGTTCGTTGCGCTTGTAAATTTTAAAATGTAGTAATCGTTTAAGGGGTTAGGAAAATAGGAAAATTCTTGTTCTTAACTTAAATGCCAGTTTAGATTCTTAAAAAATAAATACAATAGGTGAATCTTTCGAATACAGAACTGGAGGTATAAATGTAAACCGCTCAAGTTACCGGGATCGCATCGATCCGCTTCCAGCGATGAACATAGGATGAGTTCGTTGAACAAAAATTCGCATTTTTGGTACAAACGAAATTGTATTTGCCTTTTCTTCAATTGATTCTATACAATGCTGTTATTTCCGTATTGTTACAAAGCCTCATTCTTTGTGTTGCATATCGTACGCGTTAGTATTACATCGTACGCAGACGCGCACGAGTGTCTCATCTTTTCTTGTGTCCACGTAGAAGAACAATCTGTAGCTTTTGTTAGTTTACTAACGAACCATCGCATCGCTAATCTGGACGACAACATTGCAAAATATGAGTTCGCACGGGTACAGAGTAAATACAAATGATCGTTTCCCGTTTGGCAACGAGCACCGGGGCGGTTGGCGTCGAGGTTTCAAAACAATTGCAGTTCGGTGCACTTTGGCTAATTTTATTGTCATACCTCAACCATGTCAAAATACTTTATTTTACAAGTAATCCCGCGTCCGTTCGGTAAAGGAAAAACTAAGCGACTCCTGCTTGGTCTTTAGTAGAAGAGAGAACTAGAAGAACGAGTAAATCGGTGAACGATTTCGTCACGTCGCTTTGTCGTTCGGGCGTTTCGTGCTTCCGGTAAGATTCAAATTTAGTCCACTCGGTTTCTACAGGACACGACCGTTCCTGAGCGAGATTAAAAGAAAAAAAAGAAGAAAAGTATGGCGATGGGTCCCGCCCTTTAAAGTAGCGTGAGATCATGACGCAGCGAGACAAATTATCAATGTTAACCCTGTAATGGCGCACTGGGGTCCACTGGACTTCAGCGAAAATTATATGTGTAACTATAAATACATTCTTCCATCTTGGGCAATAAAATTTTGTAAATTTTGTAGCAGCGATCAAGCGTTTTTCAAAATAGTCCCGAGGAAACAGTGCGCCATTGCACGATTACAGCTCAGAGTGTAATATATTAATTGTATTGATGACAAGTCGTTACTTTAATCGGTGTTAAATCCTCTTTCTCTTTTCATTTCTTTTTTTGTTCGTTTAGATTCGTTTGCAGATTTAAATAGTGGTTATTCGGTCATTTGTTGTTCTCCTATAAAACTAAACTAGATTATCGTAAACTTAACGTACGTACGAACAGGGAGGGAGGGGGTTGTAAAACTCGGATTGAACAAGTGCGTTTGCGCCGTTCTTGCCCCGTGAAACGATTCGAAAACGAACCGGAACTGGTTCGCCGCGCGGTCACAACGATCGTAAGCGTAATAAATAAAAAATATATTTAGAATTTTCGTTTTTCCCTAATGCGCTTAGTATCTATAGCGTAGCTCCCGTGGAACCTCCCGTATATGTATGTATGTGCATGTATACAGGGTGTCTTAGTAGCTACATATTTATAAACAACAACCGTACGGAAAAAAATGAAGAAAGGGACGACGCTTGTAAATCTTGTATTCTACAGGATCCGTTGAGAAACGCAGGTGGCATTTCAAACAAATCCACCTGTCTGCGATACAATGATATATCATCATTGGAGAATAGAACCATTTTATTTTCCGCGTGTCTATTATCGTTCACGAGAGAAACGCCTGGCAACTGCGCGAACACCCCGTATATTTGTTCCATGTGATATTGAAAAATAAAATATATACGTATACGTCTCACACGTGAGATTCGAAGATACTTGACGATAAGGCAAAAACGGCACAGCGGTCGGAGTAAGAAGCAAACTGCATTATTTCGTTAAGCCACCTGTCGCTCGTCGAATTTCGAATTTGAATTCACACTCCGCTTGAATCGAGTACGCGTTATACGCTAGCGTATATATATCGTGAATGTATATATGCTATGTATATATTTATATATATATATTTATATATTTATATTTATGTATATCGAATTGACCGTACTTTATGCGCAAAATTTATACGTATAGGAACTGACGAATTCTTTCGAAACAATACGAAAGTACACGGTGTACAAGTGGAGTGTGGCTCTATTTCCTATACATACAATGGAAGCACTGTTGGCAGCTGGAAAGACAGCGGTCGACGGGAGGGGGGCAAACAAAATTTTGAAACCGCTTGGACAGGGCTCATGCTGACGTAGCATTTAAATTCTATGTTTGCCCATGGAGGCTATTCTATTTAATTAACGTCTGCCAACTTTTCAGCTGCCAATAGTACGTATCTCTCTCTCTCTCTATCTATCTATCTATTAATCTTTCGCTCTTTCTCTCTTGCTCGCTCACTCACGCGCGCGTAGTGAATATCCCTTTTTTCAAATGTACACAATGAATCGGCTTATATTTGTATATAAATAATTACACGTTCAATTCGATAAGAAACACATTGGTAATGCTGTATACGAAATCATTGGATCGATTATCGACCATGTGTGTTGTCCAGGTTGAGATGTCGTTAACTAGAGGCTCCGTTTGGCATACGTCTCGTCAACGTTTCGAAAACACTCGAGCGTTCACGCGCGCAATAAAAGTCTCGATTCCCGCATGTCTTTCGGTGAAGTGTTCTCGGTAAGAATGCTGCACCGACATCGATAATATAAAATCAACGCTATCTAAGAAACACTCGCAACGAACGACACGGTGCTCCAACTTTTACAGCTCTCAGAATTGCAAGGATTAGACTGCGGATATCATTTTTCTCTCTCATCTTTGATCGAATACTCGGAAAACATTTGGTACGGTTCAATCGGTTCTCTAGCGTATATCCATTGGAATGTGATCGAATATTGAACACGTTGATCGCCGGCTCGGTAATCACGACAATTGAATGAAGATTGAAGCGACCCGTTAAAAGACAGAAATTAAAATGTACGGTATTAATTACAAATGCAGTCGACACGTCGAACATAGTATTAAACATAATATTGTAACTGTATTGAAGGAACTGACTAAGTTGTCCGCACGATTATCCGCAGTTTACGGGCGAAACAACATGTACAAATGGTTTTCCGCAGAATTCGTTCGAAGCTGCAAGTTCCGAGCAACGCGTCGAGCGCACAAGCGTGTACAGGCTACGCAGGAGCGCGTTTCGTTCTCTTTCTTGTACAATTCTATTGTTCGTAGGATTTTGCCGACGCCAAGTGGTGCGAGGTGTCTGTGAATGCTCGATACCGGTCGATGAACTTTCTCGGTTCAATGTGTCGTCGCAAACGGGACAACGAGAAGAAACAACCGTCGAGAAACCGATTAGACAATCGAAGATTCGATTCGCGTTTTTTCTCACTCACTCTCTCTCTCTCTCATTCTTGAAACGATGTAACATCGACACACCCCCGAATGCGAACGGTGCCTCTCCGGAAGAGCATCATTCGTCATGGATACACAGGTATTCACAGAGCACAAAGAGTACTTGGCTATAACAAACATTTTATTCAACTATCATTGTATCAGATATAAACGAACATTTTTATCATCGTTAAAAGTACTAAACCGAGCGGCCTAAGTTACGTGTACAAGTGTGAGAACGTATACGTGTATGTATATGCGCATGTATAGTTTCTGGTATCGGTGTGTAGCTGTCCCGTGTGACGTATTCCTCTGTGTGTACAGTGTGTTGAGTCGAGTTGAGTTGAGTCGAGTCGAGTCGAGGCGCGAGCGTGCGCGTGGACGTACGTGCGCGCATTTCTCATTCGGATGCAAAGATGCATGGCATTTTTGCTTTGCAACGATCGTCTCTCTCTCTCTATCTCTTTCTTGTCCGTGATTGATGTCTCGTGGAAATTGATCGATCATAGTCATCTTCCGGGTGACAAAGATGTCGACACACGGCGATCGTCAGCCCCAGAGCCGTGACGCCAGCGGAAGTACAGCGGAAGAACGTTTCTTCCTGCCTCTCTAAAAGACAACACTTTCTAGCGCTTCCTTTGGAGTAAGACCTCCGTCGGATCGACTCTCCGAGGTCGGTGCAACAGTAGCACTACGCTCTGAACTCGATTTTCAAACGGTTCCCAGGGCCCGAAAACAACAGGGAACGTTAGAAAATGCGCTGGAATCTGCGCGGAAAACATTAAATTCGGCTTTTCTCTTGTCGGCTGTAACGGAAGGTGGCCAGGTGCGGTCAGGTGTAACGGGCGAACACTCCGAGACCATGTGGTAACGGCGCGATGCTCGCGGCGAACACTTTGTTCCATCCCGGGCCTCATTTCCATCTTCTCTCGCGCTTTTCGATCCGTCCGTTCCATGAACCGGCACGCTGCTCGCAGTCACGTCTAGGGATCGGTTCGAGCCCCCCGCGAGAGCTATCAATACCTAAACGAAAATGTTTGATTCGTTGCATTCGAACAATAGAATGTTTACACGAGGAACAAAGAAAGAAAGAGACACTACCACCGAGCACGCGCGCGCGCAAGCTGACTAACGGAACTGCCTGTTTTGAAATGACCGAGCAATTCAAGTCTAGTTGTCGTTTCGCTAACAGTCGACCGCTTTTCTCGGTTCTACAGGAATCACAAGACTTTCATTGCACTGCATCTGTACGTGTACGTGCTCGTGCATATACACACAGAGTCTCGCATAATCGATCGAATATCCTTTTACAAACGAATAACTTTTGGAAAATCGGATCCGAGGACTCGAGTTTACTCGGCGGATGTTGTAACGTGATAATTTTGAATTAAATTCTATGCTGTCGGAATTGCGAAGTTAGTAGTAATGGTCCTTTACTGTTCCACTTGCGATTCCGACCAATTGCAATTCTTTTTGCTCGCCACCTAGTAAACCAATGGCTGTAGCTTCTTGAAAGATTTCGAACAGTTTGGTCCAATTTCGATAAAGTTGTTTCGTTTGAGAAGGTAATCGACCAACTATGCGAGTCGCTGGATATATATAAATATATACATATCTGGAGCATATAATATGATACATAGCATATAATACAATGTACATATCGCATGTTGTTCGATCGGCGAAGATGCGTCGCATTACGATAAACGACTCCCCCGAATGTGATCGCTCATGTTCACGGCGGAATCAAACATTTTCCTTCAAGTAATGACACGCTGAAGCGTGGCGATTTGATTCTTGACTCTTTTTGTTTGTTGCGAAGCATCGGGAAGAGACGCAAGGACACTCCCGAGATCCATCGATGCGACAACGAAATGTGAATGAATAATCGGCAGCACTTTATACAATTTTATTCGAATTCTCGATCGTTCGACAATCATACGACACAGACTTGAATCGTTTGACTATTTCAAATCAAACACTTGCTTAGTCGCATCTCTCTCTGGTCACGCTAGCTACGGTCATTCGAAACGATCTTCTCATTCTCTCCCTCCCTCTCTCTCTCTCTCATTATTTAAAAAAGAAGAATGATAACACTGAGGACGATAAAAACCATGGCGGTGTCGCGGAAAATCCGTTAAGTTTGTTCGAGGTACAGCATATCGCACCGTGTGAAAAATAAAAACGCGTGGTTCACTCTCGCAACGAAGAAGATCGTCCCGCGCTGTTAAGGGCCGTTGGTTACTTTATTATTTCGCACGCTTTCTCTCTCTCTCTCTCTCTCGCGCTCTTTCTCTCGCTCTCTCTCTTTATCGTATTATAATATAAGCCGCACTGGTCATTCCATACTCCTGCTCTGAACATTTCTGAATCGAATATACATCAGTGACAAATAACATGATTCCTATTCTGGCCGCGGATGCGCTTACATTTGTTTTGTCCGTTTGTTATCTAGGTGCCTGGAACGACCTTGCGTAAAGCGTAACGTAGATTTTTTGTTTCGTTTCCCGCTGCAACCTATTCGCAATGGGAATACGGTATCCATGGACCGACACCCTCTCGGTAATGATACATTTCTTTGAACATCTGTAGTTATGTGTTTGTAACGCTCAACGCTTCAAACACCTCTTTACCAAGAGCGGTGTTGTTCGACATTGCGAATCGGCTGAAGCGACTCAGAACGGCGACTCCGGATTCTGATTTTGATTCCGAAACTGACTCTCGTGTTGTTAAACCACAGGCGCCATATCCGAGATACAGATACCGCGTACGTTGCCCCCCGGCTGGTATTCTTTCGTTCCTTCTAAATATCATAAAATAGAAATCGTGTGTGTGTGAATTCGAATTATAATTACGAACTCTTCTCACGGATCATGGTTCTCATCAACGCGCATCGTATTCGATGATGCGGATCAAAGTATTTTCATTGCATTTCGTTTTTCTTTTTCAGTTTCTTTTATGGCGTTCTCGTGGTGTGGTCGATTCAGCAATACGTGAATGATATGGTTAAATAATTATAAATTGGAAATGTGACATTACCTGGGCCGTTACTCACCTACAGGCAACGAACCTGTCATGGGAGTAGGTGACGATGATACCATATTTAATCGACTTTGATCTTTCACTATCGGGTCTAAAACATAGAGTAGGATAGATTACACAAAGCTTGTGAAGAGCTACGCGATATACAGAGTGACTGATAACTTGTAGTACCACCAGTTACGGAGTGATTTCACAAAAAACTAAAAAATCTGTTCGAGATTCCACGTAAAATCATCCATAGACCAGTTCTACTGTCAGTTACCATACACTCTGCATACACGACTTGGAACACAGAACCGTTTATACAGTTTTGCATTTCAAAGTTCATCCTTTTGCAGATCGTAAATTCAGCTTTTTACAAAGCATATTCACCTGATTACAAATCAAGCATTTTATGTTATTGTGTATTTAAATATTATTACTAGACTGCGGGTCTTTATGCATTTATGGATCCTGAAAATGTTCAAAAAATACTAGAAGCTACAAAGACTATTACCACTGAAAACAAGATTTTATTTAATTCCAGTTTCTTCAAATTCGTCTACAAAAATTTGCAAATTCCATGAACACCCGCAGTCTAATTATTACATATATGCAATAGAATTTTTCTTGTGGAACAATAACTTTACACTGGATATTTGTTTTGTAAAAGTAGCTTAAGAAAACAAGTTTGTAGAAAAGCGTCAGTTGAGAAAAAGTGCAGTTGATCTGTGAAAGGATGAATTTAACTTGCAAAAGATTTCAAGTACAAAACTTCCCATGTACTTACAGAAATAAGGATGGTCCATAGCTTGGCGTGCGGTGAGTCTCTCGCAATGGTCATAGCGCAAAAGTTTGTCAAGGAAATCGAGGCTCTCGGCAGTCACCAAATGCTGGTTTTCCGAATGCATAAAGCGTTCCCAACGTTTACGCGAATGCCGGCCTAGTATGTCATTGAAACGAGGATCCAATTCGATGTGGTATTTTTCAAGGTATTCAAACAATTCTTCGGTTCCGAGAACCTTTGCGATTCTAACTAATTGATCATAATTGTCGTGACCGTGAAAAAACGGTTCTTTCCTGAATATCATACTCGCGAGCATACATCCAAGAGACCACATATCTAACGAATAGTCGTACATCTGCAATACGAAAAGAATCGGTTCGTTATTAGAGATCAAGCTAAACGGAGGGAAGATATACACTACTGTGCAAACGAAAGAAGCACCCAGTATAATTATAAGATATAATGACAACTAATATCTGTATGTAGAAATTGTATTATACAATGGTTGATTTATTGAATCCTTTTCAAAACTTACTATGTTCTTATTTGATTTTTACGTTTTTCTATTAAATCTGGCTGGGTGCTTCTTCCTTTTGCACAGCAGTGTATATGTGATACCGTTGTTGTTACGAACCTGATAATCTACGAGTAGTTCCGGGCCTTTGAAATAACGCGAAGCTACTCGTACATTGTACTCTTGGCCAGGATGGTAAAATTCTGCTAGACCCCAATCGATTAACCGCAGTTTCCGATTTTCATGATCTATCATAACGTTGTGCGGTTTGACGTCTCTATGCATTATTCCCATACTGTGACAATAATCCAGTGCCTAAGCAAAGAAAACGATGGAATAACGTCATGTGAATTGATTCGCGTCTCTTCATTCTTCGAACCAGCTATAGATATACAAACCGAACGAAAATATCAAGCGAATTCTCGCGTATTACTTACTTAAGCAACTATTTCTAGAGTTCGAAAATTTCAACAATCTTCAAAAGCTGAACTAAGGCAGCTCCTTTACACTCTCTAACGAAACAAAGCTTTATCTGTTTTGAACGTTCGCTAGAGACTATAAAAGAACGACCTACGCTTTCTTAATGGACAATAGAATGAGAATATTGCAGGTTTGCAAAAAACGTGCTTGTGCTAAACAACGAATATTTTCGAACTCTTACTCGAACCTATAATATACACCTACATCTATGAAAATAATAATCTCGAACTTGTTTCCATTGCACTTAACAATACACGCACTTTTAATAACTCGTAGAGGTAGTATCTAATGTCGTAGTCTGTTAATGTCTGATATAACTGCTTGAAATCTGTGTTGTTGACATGTTCGAAGATCAGTGCCGGTGTCCTCGATACTGGATCTTTAACGACTGCTTGGAGTGTGATTATATTGGTCCCCCCTTTAAGATTTTCTAAGATTTTAATCTCTCGTTTTATCTTCTTCTTTTTTACAGGCTAAAATTTCGATGAAAAGACATGTATTAGATTTCCTGAAAAATGATATGCCGATTACCAAAAGCTTATTTCCTACCTTTAAAATTTTTACAACGCATTTCTCGTTATTTGTGATGTTAATAGCTTCGAATACTTCACTATACTTTCCTCTGCCTAATTTTCTTACTAATTGGTAATCATCTTGCTGCCTATATGTATATATAAAAAATAAATGGATTAAGAAACCAAAGAGGCTAGTGTAACTAGAGAAAATGTATGTACTTACGTGAGCCAAAAATCTTTACTTACCCCCAATCGACAACATAGGCTTCGTAGTCCCAATAATCTCTAGGTTTGTGTGAGTTCACATCGGTATAAACGCGCGCTCTACTAGGATATGCCATTCTCTCCGATATATAGCTATTATTATTTGTTTTGTTGATTGCTATTCTTTCACCGTTGTCTATCAAAAATTTACAAGACCTAGTTACTTTTTCTCCTCCACTCACCCAATTACGAATGCGCGAGGAAAAAAGTACACCTGAGTCATTAAAAAAAATTCACATTAAAAAATAAGAACAAAATGCTTGTGTAGGATTTAATTTAGAATATGAACATTTCACCGCATTTTAAACGCTTGTATGCTTGATCTAATCGAAAAGAAAACAGAAAAAAGGAAATGCTAGAAGACTAAGCAAACTATACGCTTATATCTTGGGGGAAGTATGAAACCGTGCTTTGCTAAAAATACAAAATATTGAAGAACTATAAAATGAAAACAATGTTTATTCCACTTGAGACCATTACATTTTTTTCTTTGGAATTGAAGCAATGTGTTCTCATTGTATTCAATGTTCGTACATAGCAGAAAAGGAAGCTGACACACGAAAGCAAATTAATTCATTGAAGCATAGAGCTATTACGGTATGCACAATCTATTGAATGAAAATGATTTGCGCTAAATTATAACGAAATATTCCTTAAACATGCGGTAAAGCAACAGAATCAAAAAAAGGAACTTAAAGTACTCCAATAACTATTAATTACCATTGTATTTTGTTGAAAATATGAATGATGAAATACGTGACCGAATCTTTTATACAAGTGTTAAGACGTATTTTCTACTGGAAGTACCTATGCAACAAAGTTTAAAAGAATTTAATTGAAACGATCGTGTTCATGTGGTTAGGAAGGTGAAGAATCTTGACGGGAATTGTTGTGCGGTGTAAAATCGGATCATAAACGCGGAGGGAATGATCGAACGTGACACGGAAGATTAATAAACAAAAAAATGTGTTCGGTAATTACAACGAATGAAGGCATATTACTCAGATGTCTATTGATTGTGAGTTTACAGAAAACTACCGGTTCATTCAGCAATTTATAATTATCAGTCCGCGGATCGCCAGTGAGACCAATAGACGTGGACAGTGGTTCAAAAAAAAATACTATAATATCATCGCGAATCGAAGACGAGCCGAGGTAAAAATTAATCTGCTATCTGCTACATGAAATAGAGAAGCACGCACAAGCACAAGGCACGAACACACATGTACGAGATAAATCACACGCCATCGCGATCAGGAAAATTAACGTTGACTTATTTCGGACTCACCTAATACATTCCGGACCCGAATCTTGATTGAATCGACCGCGCCAGATCTGGCGATTCGTCGTGAAATCACGCAAACGGTCTCCGGAATACGTGAAGCCGCGCGAACGCGTGAAACTCGAAGATTTTTGCGGGCGGCCGGCTTCTCAAACGAGCGAGGTCCAAGATGGCAGCCAACAACCCGCCACAAATTTCAATTCTATAGATTGAACACCTTCAGCCGCCGACCATTCATGGTGCTTTTCAAAAACAACCCGTGTTATGGAACACATCAGAGTCAGAACTCTTCCGTGTTTTTCAAGAACCAACTCACAACGCGCATGCGCCCGCAAATGGGTACTATCATTGACTAGGTATAAGAATAGATCTATCATACAATATATTTTTGCGGTCCACTTTTCGGGGACTACATAAAACTAAAATCGATTTTCATTGGAAAAAACTACCTTGAAAAATTCTCTGAATTCGCTCTGCACCTTAGAAATGAAATAGAGTGAAACTTGAAAACCTTTCAAGCACCGAGACTGTTCAATTATATAGATTTCGTATTTGTGAATACAAATTATATTATTGTATTTTCATTATGTAATTTGTACATAAAAATAAGTTCGTGTAAATAAAATAGTAGATGAAGTAATCTTGGAACACGACATGTTATCTGAAGCCGAGTCTATAAGTATATATATGATCTAAGACGTAACCTCATTTCCATTTTCATTTCACATAATTCAGACAAGTTTATGCCAGAATCTTCGCATCACAAATAAATAAATAAGTCTATTTCTGTTCTGAATCGTTGTTTCCCGTGCTGGCTCGCTTCAATTGCATGCAAATAGGCGAAATGAAAATTGTAACGGAGTTTTGTGACCCCACAAAAATGAGCCGCAAATATACTCATATACGCGGCACAGGTCAGCACAGGTATAGTATGTGCATACGATACAGTGTGACGAGATCCAAAAGTATCTGGTGCCCACAAGTCACGGTTCGCGATAATTCAAAATAATGAATTGTGTATGAGACGAAACGAGTACACAAGTATATTTCACAAGTTCATTATTTGGTAAAAATTCTTTCTTCAAATAAAGTTGCGAGGAAATAAATACAGATTTCATATTATATCAACTCCTACATTAAAATTTAACTTCTTCCAAATTATAATCGACAAAATGAGTTAGCCATATTTAAAATAATAAGAGTAAAGTAAAATTGAATGAATAATAAAATACATATGTGACGACAATTCCCCTTTCCTCTCTAACACTTTAGCTTTTTGGTACTGCGATTTGTCAACATACTATAGCACTGTGCCTATAAGAGTCGTCTGCTAGGCGGTTTAATCCAGGTTTAATCTCGTAACGAGGCAGTTTTATCTCGCCGCGTTTATGGGTATATATTGTCTAAGATCGATCCTTATACCTCGTCGGAATTAAAATTCTACTTTGATACTTTCGATCGTAAATTGTACTTTCGTACTATAAAAGTGTCCATCCAGCATTGCCGCTTTTTCAAGCTGGTACTTCTATACCTTTCTCTGATTGGCTGAATGAAAAAGAGCGAAGAGACTGCGATCGACAAGTTGAAAACGTTGAGGAGCGCGGTAATATTTGAGAAATAGTGTGTTAAAAAACAATGTCTAAATAATTTTCATTGTGTCGCGAATGTAACTTACATCTACATATTTTCTGTATATTATACAATATTATATTACGATAAGAAATATCGCTGATTCTGAAGCTATGTTCATGGAGGATTTATATAAAGGCACATGCGCACTGGAAATTCGTTATCACTTCAAGGTTTCGCCTGGTTTCGCCTCTAAAAATCCACTGTGTACAGACGGTACGTACAAATTACTGGTTGCTGCTACACACGCGTATACCAGAAATACGGATCAACCACCAAGAGAAAAGTTAAATAACCGAGGAATTTCGAAGGCATGGCATTCCACTGCGGAAAATCCATTTTTAATCCAGGTATCTAAGTAGCAGTGCCTTCTCGTTGCGCTATCACTTTGTCAATCGGGTTATAGTTGAAAATTCATTTTCGAAAACATCTTCGTCTAACATGGTTATTTTTTTTAGCTCTCAGGCGAACCGTGAAACAAGTATTTTATATCGAGAATGTTGTAAAACACGTAAGAGTTTTCGTAAATTTATTGTACTTGTATGTTGAAGAGTGTCTGATTACGTTTCCGTTATCGTTATAGCAATTTTACAACAGGTTATGTATCGGCTCGTTTTTGCCGACTCTCACAGCCCAGAGATATTACGCGGAGAAAAAAGTATACTCCAGAGAGAAGCCGCATTGTAACGTCGGCACGATCGGTCACGTCGATCATGGAAAAACAACGCTCACCGCAGCCATTACCAAAAGTATAGTTTTATTACTAGATCTGTAGCTTCTTTGTGTATGAACATGTTCATGATTAATCGTACTAACGGTATACACTTTACTTTTCAGTTTTATCTGAGAAAGAACTGGCACAGGCGAAAGCTTACGCTGAAATTGATAATGCGCCAGAGGAGAAGGCACGTGGTATTACAATAAATGCAACTCACGTAGAGTATCAAACAGACAATCGTCATTATGGACACACAGATTGTCCGGGTCATGCCGATTACATCAAGAACATGATCACTGGTACAGCTCAGATGGATGGAGCTATTCTCGTAGTTGCCGCCACTGATGGGACTATGCCGCAAACAAGAGAACACGTTCTTCTGGCCAAACAAATTGGCATCGACTACATTGTTGTGTTTATCAACAAGGTATAATTTGTTAACATAGGAATCAACGACTACGACTGAGTATTTATATCATTCATTTCTTTTTGATAAGGTCGACGCGGCTGACGAGGAAATGGTGGATCTGGTAGAAATGGAAATTCGTGAGCTGCTGACCACAATGGGATTCGATGGAGATCAAATTCCCATTGTAAAAGGCAGCGCGCTCTGTGCACTAGAAGGAAACAAGCCAGAGATAGGAAAGGAGTCTATAATCAAATTGTTGGAAGCCGTGGATTCTTTTATACCGACTCCTATCAGAGATCTGGATAAACCTTTCTTGATGCCTATAGAAAATGTTTATTCGATTGCTGGTCGAGGAACCGTAGTAACAGGCAGGTTGGAACGTGGCAAATTGAAGAAGGGCGTAGAGTGCGAGTTACTCGGTTACAATAAAACGATTAAGAGTACCATAACGGGAATCGAAATGTTTCATAAAATACTGGAGGAGGCTCATGCCGGGGACCAGCTGGGCGCTTTGCTCAGAGGATTGAAGAGGGAGGACATTAGAAGAGGTATGATAATGTGTAAACCAGGTACGCTGAAACCTTACGACCATATACAATGCCAGCTGTATATGTTAACCCACAACGAGGGAGGCAGAAAGAGACCTGTGAATAACCAAGTTCATGCTCAAATGTATTGCAAAACGTGGGATGTCGCGGTACAAGTTAATATGCCAGGCAAAGATATGGCCATGCCTGGCGAAGATTTTACGTAAGCATTCTTTTTTAACATGTAAACAATTACCAGACACAAATGCATTCTATCGATGGTAAATAAATATGTTTACCATTTCGTTTATTTAGAGCCGTATTAAAGCTGATCAGGCCGATGGTTCTTGAAAAGGGGCAAAGATTTACTCTGCGAAACGGAAGCGTCACCATGGCAACTGGAGTGGTAACAGAAACATTAAAATCTCTCACAGAACAAGAGCGACTAGATATTCTAGAAGGTAAAAAGAAAACTAAGCACGAAAAGGTGCAAGCTTAAACTGTATTGCATGGAGCAAGTGGAAAATTGGATGTGCGATTCCAGTAGATAAATTGCTCTGTACGGAAATTACATTTTTGGCTCGACTAATCGCGCAAAGTGAATTTCTAGCAATGTCGCGATACAGTATAAGTATTAGTACTACACACGTGTATGCATTTTTGTCAAATACACACTAATTTTAAGAGTTGAATCATTTTCACTGTAAATACGTGTTTATTGTAATGTTGATTTTATAGTCTCATGTAACCGAAATACTGCAAATACAAGTACTATTTATAATACAAGGTACTCGGCTATTATAAAAACTGTTTATTCTATTTCTGATTCACCAGAAGTACAAAAAAGAAAACTGAAACTCTCACTGAGAACCTAGTGATTCTACAGTTCTAAGATAAGCAAAAACGGTGAACCCGTTTGGTCCGTTCTGAATACCATAATCTTTGACGCTAACATGACCTTTCGAACGATACAATAAATAATCGACATACGGTACGTGTGCCTTTATAAATATGATGTTTCTCAGGAATGTTGTAACATTGAGAACAGTTCAAGGATGATTTATTGAACCCAATACATCATCGGTACAAGTACGATTGAGCAGAATTATCAAACCCTCGATCATAGAGTGATTTCCCTTTCTTGTTTCTGCTTTTTCTTTTCATCGACAAAGGTCCCTTGGTAAATTTGGCGTACACCTTTGACCGTGTACTTACTAGTGTAGTATTTTCATTTTCGTCCATGATAAATTGGAGGAATCGAGTAGAAGAAAGCAGTATGTGAAACGCTTAGCCTCCCAACGGAACTAAACGGAAAAAACAAACGGTTTTGTATAGAAAAGAAAAACACTGTTTATATAATTTAAGTCGAACAAATCATACATTCACCTTCGCTTATAAAAATAGTAAACAGTCCTTATTATCGTGGACAGGCGCAACTGACTACAAATCGTGCTTCATCTCAATCGTAACATTATTTCAAAATATAACAGTATGTCTGGGAGTTGCAGATATTTCGCAGAGACGATTGATTGCTGTTGCACCGTTCGTTTGGCGAGTAATAATGTACACATTGATGACCTCTTTCTTTTTCCCAATTCATTCGTCATCGCGTAACCGAGGTGTAAAGTAACATCGAAGAGTATCAATTAGGGCTGTAACTTTTCTTCGAAGGTCGAAGATTTCGAAGGTTCGGAGGCGATGAGAATCAAAGTTTCTCATTCGAGTTTGGCTATGTACCTGGATCCGGATTCGCGCTTGTTCCTTTGTACGGAGGGTTCTACCAGTTTTATGACACAACGGAACGTATTTATATTGTGTAACTATACTAATTTAGGAGACTGTGCTTTTTGAGTGTTTGGAATAAGTGGCACGCAGTTCTCTTTTATATGGGGCATCTCCTTTGCATGAGAAAAACCGAAAAATACCGGCATTTATTCCGGTTTCTGTAGAATGGTAATGTGGGGTCTCGGAGACCCCAGCTTCAAATTTTTTACCTGAATGTATTATTCTTTATAAGAAATATATTGATAAGAAGGCTATCTATGGGGTCATTTGTCTTAACTATTTCGGTTTTTCCCATTTCAATATTATTTTATACCGAATAATTATCATATTAATTAATTAATAGAATGCAATTTTTTAAATTTAATTTAATTACAAAAAGTCCAAAAGTAAAGTTCAGTGTCAGTCACCGGTGACTGACAGTTAATATTTTTATTTATCAAAAATCGTGACATGGTATGAAACTCGTATACGTTTCGAAGACTTTGAAATTTCGAGCATTTGTAAGACTTTGAAACTTCGAAGTTCCATTTGTTCCTTCGTAGACTTCGACGCTTCGGAAAAGTTACAGCCCTAGTGTCGATTGATAAGGATTCGACTATTTTAATAACTTTTGTTCCGAAGTGATGTGTACTCAATTAAAAACTTTTGGGCCTGTGTGTTTGTGTAAGTTTCAATCTCCGTGTGAGTGTAAGTAAACAGTGACTCTAAAAATCAGCGTTTTAAGTTGTATCGATAGATTCTTTCTTGCAGAATTAATCCTTTACATTATACATTCGTGATTTATGAAACAGCACGTTCATTCATTCGAAAATTCAACTGTTTTTTATTCATACTTTTGACTGATTTTAAGTTAGCTGCGACAGTATCGACAATATAAATTCAATCACTACCACGGCATATTCGAAATCCGGTAGGCGATCTTGTTTACCAAACAAACCATTTCTTCGGTTACGTTAAATACATCGTGTCAGACAACATACGTTTATTCACGCATACACATTTACAATATGTAAGGGGGGCGTAAAGAATGTAGAACAAGCACAACGTCGATCGCAGAACGACTTTAACTTCACAACTTCAACATGTAAAATTTTGAAAATTGTTACACATGGATTCTTAGCCCTAAATGGGTTCGTACCATATTTTGATATACGGCTTTACGTTATGCTTGGGTCATTCAATACTGGTATAAAATTAGAGGTCTCGCGTGCCACGTTCCCGCACACAGTGCGTTCGGAAATGCGGCGACGTTCAATTCCTGCATCCCTTCTTTAAGATAAAGCTCGCGTGAAGTTTGAAATCACAGAAACATTTCTATCATTGTTAACGTATGGAACAAAATTTGATGCGAATTTTAATTCCTTCAAAGAAAGAATCTTCGACCTATAAGAGAGGCATGAGAACGCAACAGTCGAGGTACGCTCGTGTACGGTATGCCTCCGTTTGGATCGTGTGCACGATGTAACAAACTAAAGGTCTTCGTCGTCCTCTGGTAGCGCGGTTTCCTGTGCTTCCTTGAGGTCCTTTTCTATCTGTTGTTGCCATTGTGGGTCCATGGTCACCTCGGGCGGCAAGAGAGCAGGCATGGCGACGAATTCCAAGTTTGGGTCACCGATCAGCTTGCGCGCTAACCACAAGAAAGGTTTCTCAAAGTTGTAATTGCTTTTCGCGCTGATATCATAGTACTAAAAACATGAAAAACATTGCGATTAACATATTCGACGTATTTACAATCACAAAATGAGTTGCGCGATTTTGTAAGATTTTCCTAATTACCTGTAAATTCTTCTTCCTGTGGAATATGATGCTCTTTGCTTTGACTTTTCTGTCTTTGATGTCAACTTTGTTGCCGCAGAGTACTATAGGTATGTTCTCGCATACTCTTACCAAGTCTCTGTGCCAGTTCGGCACGTTCTTATATGTAACTCTTGATGTAACGTCAAACATGATAACAGCGCATTGTCCCTGAATGTAGTAACCGTCCCTAAGACCACCAAATTTCTCTTGGCCAGCCGTATCCCATACATTGAACCTGATTGGCCCTCGGTTCGTATGGAATATGAGAGGATGCACTTCTACTCCTAAGGTGGCGACGTATTTCTTCTCAAACTCGCCAGTTAAATGTCGCTTGACAAACGTTGTTTTCCCAGTGCCACCGTCCCCGACCAGGACACATTTAAAAGTCGGAATAGTTGCGTTCTGTGCCATTTCGAGTGCCATTTTTGCTGAAGCAATGGATCTGAAAAATTAACGACGAACATGTAAATGAATGGGAAGGTCACTGCTCGCGGCAAAATTCACGCTCCGGGGATACCTCGTGGACAGAAACACTTTGCAACGGTTACAACACGGTTTAGATCTCGCTAGATCACGGTTAACAAGCGACTCCGTTATCGCGCGAGCGACAACCGAATCTTTTTTGATTGTTAATTTTGGAAATGACTGGAAAATACTAGCTCTTGTTGGACGTATATCACGCGTCGAAAACGTGATCGGCCGCTATTCGTCGATCAACGCGGCCTGAAGAAACTGAAACGCGTCTCGGTTTAGTTAAGAAGTTTGGTCTATCGAAATCTCGATCGAATATACTTCGGTAAGCAGTACAAAAAGCCGGTTCGGCGATATTGTGTGACTATACCTGACGGGAAAAAATTCACCTACCACGTTCTCGGAGAATGGCGCCTCCCGTCGAAACACAGAGAACCACTTTTACGTTATACTCTATCGAAATACTATTATGGCTGACGTTGCGGGAACGATGAACAGTTTAACAATCGAATTATTTGTCTTTAAACTCTGACGAGATTTTCAAAAATTGAACGGAGCGAGTACGAAATTTCCCGGCAAGTGACGTGTACGTGAAAATGACCGATAAAACTTACCCTGCGACACAGTTGTTATGGCTCACAATGGCGTTCCCTTGACTCGACGAGTAGGGGTCCTCTTTTTCGTCATTCGTCCAGCACAACCAGGCTCGAGTTAAAGGGAATGTCTGTCCAGTCAGTTCCGAAAAAATTCGATTTGAATAGTTCTCTCATTCGATTGTTAAAGTAATTCCTGGATCGTTGTGTTTTTTTGAAAATCCCAACAGGAATACGGTCGAACGTAGCGACATCTATTTTATGCGCGCCATATCGAACCGACGCCGATGAATTTTCGCTTCCAACGAAAGAACAGCGTCCTAACGGTAATTGCGTTCCTCCCTTCCAATCGGAGAGCTTTCAGCCAATTCTGTAAGATGCCTCTCTTCAGTTGCAATAGTCAATGGTGTACCGCATACGATGCATTTTCAACGGTCGCGTACTCGAGCATAATATGTGGACTTCTATATATATGAAGGTTTTAATTGAGAGACATAAATGAGATGGCGCTACTGAAGTCCACGGTATAGCTATACGATTCTATCCCGCTTATTTCGAAGTAAAAGGATATATTTTGTACAAATATTTCATTTTATCAACTTTTTATTATATGTATATGATAATACATAATAATTATAATAATAATACAGAATAATATTATAATAATAGATAATGTTTCACTATCCTACAAAAACAAACTTTAAAAAATGTTACAATTTATGCACAAAATAAAATTCGAAATGTAAGCTCTAAAATAAGTTCACTGAGTGTCGCTCAATTTTGAGAATGATTTCTACAATTGTATTGACACTGAGCAAACTTTTTTTCAAGCTTATTAATCAAATTTTCAATACAAAGTAAAACAATATAAAAATGCCCAGATAACCAGATGCTTCGATCTGCTGCGGCAGATCACAACAGGTATGTCGCGTTTTGGAGGTCTTCTACCGTGAAGCTATACAAAGAACGGCCCTGAATTCTCCAGCCGCCGTAAGAGGGCAATACGGTCGCGTTACTGTGGCAAATGCCGTACAAGAACAGGTCGTACTAATGTGATAGATGTCGATTCCTCTTTACCAACAAAATGAATATTTATTTAAATTACGTACTACATACTCTTAGGTCAACAATGCTTCCGTTTGTCATTACTAGACTGCGGATCTTTCTGTAAAATAAAAATTGACTATATCGATTGCATAGAAACCAAATTGAATGTTATTTCTTCGCTTAATGACTTTAGTGAAGGAGAAAACGAAATGAATTTCCGTCTAAATGAAATCAATCTTGTCATTTGTATACAAAGGAACATTCAGTAGACACTTTTAAGGATGTTCTGGAGGTATATAAAAACGCAACAAAATTTTTGAAAATTTGACAAGATATAATTCTTACTAAATTAATGCAATTACCAAAGTTTGGGTTCGACTCACTGCACCGTTTGAAGCTTCGTACAGACCTAAACAGCGCGGCGAACCGCGCATTTCGGCGCGTACGATCGCGAACGCCGCGCGGAACGGCGCGACTCGCCGAGGGCGAGCGGATCGGATTCGTGCCATTTTCAGTGTTTTTTGCGAACAACTGTGGAAGCTGCAGCGACGTATACTACACAAAGAAATACAGAAAATGTTGGCAGTTTATTGAGCGAATTAAAGTTCCAAAGTGAAATGCATTTCGCAGCGCATTTCGGCGCGCACGATCGCGAACGGGTAGCACTTGCAAATCTGTTTCCAAGACAGATAGAGCATATCCTACACATTCATAAGATGGAGAATAAATGTCAAGAAATAGAAATAAATGTATAAACAAAGACAGCGGTGATTTAAATTATCTGAAAAAATGATATCTCTGCTTCCTAATTTCAGCTTTCATTTCCAATATATTGATGGATTTCGAATTTCTTGTACTTTTATCTCCCATTGTACCCCCCCCCCCAGAACATCCTTAAGGTTCGGTAGGTTTAGAGTGTAAAAACGTCTTAATGTTTTAATATTGATGACAAACGAATCATATTTCATTTCATCTAAACGGAACCGTGTCGAAATAAAATTTTCTTGAAACTATGCAAGTTTGATGAATTTTCTGAAGGTTGAAAACGTTCGTACCATAATCTTCTTATTTTTTCCAGATTCTGCAAAATTTCAGCTTTAATTTAAAAAAAATTTCATCGTTCTACCTCTTTTCTATCCAAAGTTATTTGATTTTAGCACAGAATTTATCGGCTTGTCCCACCCACTGTGTTCCACCCGTTCTGCCTTCGTTGCCCACCCACTTCCACCCGTTCTGCCCTCGTTGCCCACCCACTTCCACCCGTTCTGCCTTCGTTGCCCACCCACTTCCACCCGTTCTGCCTTCGTTGCCCACCCACTTCCACCCGTTCTGCCTTCGTTGCCCACCCACTTCCACCCGTTCTGCCTTCGTTGCCCACCCACTTCCACCCGTTCTGCCTTCGTTGCCCACCCACTTCCACCCGTTCTGCCTTCGTTGCCCACCCACTTCCACCCGTTCTGCCCTCGTTGCCCACCCACTTCCACCCGTTCTGCCTTCGTTGCCCACCCACTTCCACCCGTTCTGCCCTCGTTGCCCACCCACTTCCACCCGTTCTGCCTTCGTTGCCCACCCACTTCCACCCGTTCTGCCTTCGTTGCCCACCCACTTCCACCCGTTCTGCCCTCGTTGCCCACCCACTTCCACCCGTTCTGCCTTCGTTGCCCACCCACTTCCACCCGTTCTGCCCTCGTTGCCCACCCACTTCCACCCGTTCTGCACGAGTGTTCGCTTCCTGGATCGCGACGGAGTGGGTCAAAAGAATTGTCTGCTATATAACGTGACAGAGAGAGATAGAGAGAGAGAATGAGAGAGAGAGAGAGAGAGAGGAGGAGGAAGAAGCGCCTGAGACGCTGCGGTATATGAAAGCGGTTTAAGACTGTATATATAGGGATCGGTGACGGATCAGGTAGCAGTGAGAAAGGTCTATCTTTGACTGTCTGTCCATCTTGTGGCGAGTGTAGAAAGTTAGCCGCCACAGAAGATTGGGCCATTCGCTTGGACCATTCGATAGTCTACCCGAAAAGATCCCCCTTTGCCAAGTTTCAGCTCTTAGTAAACCAGTTTTTGGTCCATTTCCCTATTTATTAGCAATTGAAAATTTTGAAAAAAATCTGGCACATTTCGGATGCTATGCAAGATATTAGGTATCGTTTTCAGATTTTTCCGTTGCAAACTGTGGTTGTAAACAATGAAAAAGCACGGAAAAAATCGAAAAAATTCAGATTTCCCATTGACGAAATGTAAAGAGCGCTGTCACAGATTTAATTTTGCAATGAGATATTACCGTAAATATTATGCTCAATTTTTTCCAAAGTCCTGAAAATGGTACGTCATAGTTGAAAAAATTTAAATGAAAATCATTTTTTTAGGTTTAGAATATTGACTACAGTGACGTGTCTAAGTACGAAAGCGCGCCCGATTGGATTAGAGTGGAGGAGGCAGGCCTCGTTTCACATGCATTTTCGGCTGTGTCGAAATGTTGGCTACAGCGGCTATACATACTATGTAGCGTGCACCGTCGCAGTCAAAACATTGGGACTACGGGCGTGCCGCTGTGGTGGGGATAGGCAGACCCAGCGGCAAGATCGATGTCTTTATGTGCCGTTCCCGGGGCTATTCTCTATGGAGAGATTTATGACAGGTCATTATTATTGAGCCGTAAGTCGGCACTTTTACGGAAAACACGTGTTAACTGCAAAGTGAGCTGAAAAATATAATATAAAGTTTCTTTTCCCTTCTTCGACATATTTTTTTTGTACAAAGACGTTTCAATATTCTAAACCTAAAAAATGATTTTCATTTAAATTTTTTCAACTATGACGTACCATTTTCAGGACTTTGGAAAAAATTGAGCATAATATTTACGGTAATATCTCATTGCAAAATTAAATCTGTGACAGCGCTCTTTACATTTCGTCAATGGGAAATCTGAATTTTTTCGATTTTTTCCGTGCTTTTTCATTGTTTACAACCACAGTTTGCAACGGAAAAATCTGAAAACGATACCTAATATCTTGCATAGCATCCGAAATGTGCCAGATTTTTTTCAAAATTTTCAATTGCTAATAAATAGGGAAATGGACCAAAAACTGGTTTACTAAGAGCTGAAACTTGGCAAAGGGGGATCTTTTCGGGTAGACTATCGAATGGTCCAAGCGAATGGCCCAATCTTCTGTGGCGGCTAACTTTCTACACTCGCCACAAGATGGACAGACAGTCAAAGATAGACCTTTCTCACTGCTACCTGATCCGTCACCGATCCCTATATATACAGTCTTAAACCGCTTTCATATACCGCAGCGTCTCAGGCGCTTCTTCCTCCTCCTCTCTCTCTCTCTCTCTCTCATTCTCTCTCTCTATCTCTCTCTGTCACGTTATATAGCAGACAATTCTTTTGACCCACTCCGTCGCGATCCAGGAAGCGAACACTCGTGCAGAACGGGTGGAAGTGGGTGGGCAACGAGGGCAGAACGGGTGGAAGTGGGTGGGCAACGAGGGCAGAACGGGTGGAAGTGGGTGGGCAACGAGGGCAGAACGGGTGGAAGTGGGTGGGCAACGAAGGCAGAACGGGTGGAAGTGGGTGGGCAACGAAGGCAGAACGGGTGGAAGTGGGTGGGCAACGAGGGCAGAACGGGTGGAAGTGGGTGGGCAACGAAGGCAGAACGGGTGGAAGTGGGTGGGCAACGAGGGCAGAACGGGTGGAAGTGGGTGGGCAACGAAGGCAGAACGGGTGGAACACAGTGGGTGGGACAAGCCGATAAATTCTGTGCTAAAATCAAATAACTTTGGATAGAAAAGAGGTAGAACGATGAAATTTTTTTTAAATTAAAGCTGAAATTTTGCAGAATCTGGAAAAAATAATAAGATTATGGTACGAACGTTTTCAACCTTCAGAAAATTCATCAAACTTGCATAGTTTCAAGAAAATTTTATTTCGACACGGTTCCGTTTAGATGAAATGAAATATGATTCGTTTGTCATCAATATTAAAACATTAAGACGTTTTTACACTCTAAACCTACCGAACCTTAAGGATGTTCTGGGGGGGGGGGTACAATGGGAGATAAAAGTACAAGAAATTCGAAATCCATCAATATATTGGAAATGAAAGCTGAAATTAGGAAGCAGAGATATCATTTTTTCAGATAATTTAAATCACCGCTGTCTTTGTTTATACATTTATTTCTATTTCTTGACATTTATTCTCCATCTTATGAATGTGTAGGATATGCTCTATCTGCCTTGGAAACAGATTTGCAAGTGCTACCCGTTCGCGATCGTGCGCGCCGAAATGCGCTGCGAAATGCATTTCACTTTGGAACTTTAATTCGCTCAATAAACTGCCAACATTTTCTGTATTTCTTTGTGTAGTATACGTCGCTGCAGCTTCCACAGTTGTTCGCAAAAAACACTGAAAATGGCACGAATTCGATCCGCTCGCCGTCGGCGAGTCGCGCCGTTCCGCGCGGCGTTCGGCGCGCCGAAATGCGCGGTTCGCCGCGCTGTTTAGGTCTGTACGAAGCTTCAAACGGTGCAGTGAGTCGAACCCAAACTTTGGTAATTGCATTAATTTAGTAAGAATTATATCTTGTCAAATTTTCAAAAATTTTGTTGCGTTTTTATATACCTCCAGAACATCCTTAAAAGTGTCTACTGAATGTTCCTTTGTATACAAATGACAAGATTGATTTCATTTAGACGGAAATTCATTTCGTTTTCTCCTTCACTAAAGTCATTAAGCGAAGAAATAACATTCAATTTGGTTTCTATGCAATCGATATAGTCAATTTTTATTTTACAGAAAGATCCGCAGTCTAGTAATGACAAACGGAAGCATTATTGACCTAATAGTATGTAGTACGTAATTTAAATAAATATTCATTTTGTCGGTAAAGAAGAATACTTTTGCTGCTGCTGCACAATAGACATTTACTTTACCGACATCTTAATGTGGAAGATCCACATTCCCGTGACCAGCTCTGTATCACCGCACCGACGAGGGATCCCATAGTACAGGGCTTGTACGGCATGCGAAACATTAGTACGACCGTGTTGCCCTCTTGCGGCGACCCGGAACCTAGCACCGTTTTCCGTGCAGACAGCGGTAGAAGGCCTCCTAAACGCGACATACCTGCCCTGAGCAGACCGGTACAGGCCTGGTTGTCTGGGTGTCTTCTATAAATTGAAAAATCGTAGTCCACAACAATGGTCCAGACACTGTGATTGATAATTGACAGTGATTTTGAAGGTTATAGTCAAATACATGAAGTAACGTCCAGTAGCGACAAAGATTAGAACATCAGTCAAAGTAAAACAATATAAAAATGTCCCCTAAAAATTGAAAAATCGTAGTCCACAACAATGGTCCAGACACTGTGATTGATAATTGACAGTGATTTTGGAGGTTATAGTCAAATACATGAAGTAGCGTCCAGTAGCGACAAAGATTAGAACATCAGTCACGTCCAATCACGTGACGTGCTACGATAGTGTGGTGCCATCTAAAATAATTCCGTCTGAAGTGAACTACCACTGATATATATCAGTGTGAACTACCTACATCGATTCTCATTTGTATCAAACAACTTTTATCTAAATATTTTTTATCGTTCCTTTTATTTGACCTTATTAAATAATTATTTTTGCAGTTATTTAAGTACAGGATATTTCCTTCATTTCATGAAAGAGAGAGAGAGACTGAAATTGGAAAAACATAGTTAGATAAAAATTGTTTTATAGATAGTCGGTGCTATTATTTCAGTCTTATAATCTTCATTTTTGAAACTCGCGCTATCTCCCTTAATACACCGATCTAACGATTGGCGGCGCTGGCATTTACTTCTACAAAAGACTGTGCAGCTGGCTTATGGGAATACCGCATAGTGTATTTTTTGTATTTCTTGAACGCGTAGCGGCGGCAAATACGAATTTTTTTATTTTAAATGCTTATACGACTTATGTCGTTCGGTTAGTTTCTACAGTATCCCAAAAAAGAGATGCCGCAGTTGACCGTTGATTCATTTTATAATTAAATTAACGGCCAAATCACCGGCCTCTTAGCTTACGGTAGTAAACATTACAAAAATGCGTTCACAGAAAGTAACAAAACAAATTCTTTTATTCTAATTCAATCGAATTCTATCCAACTTTGTTATTTGATGATTCACGAATTTTTTCAGGGCTTGGCAGGTTGATCCTTAGACTATACATACTAATAGACCCGGCATAGGTATAGTATGTGCATAGGAAAACCGAGAGTATAGATCGGCAAAGACAACGTGCTGTGTGACGTCACAAGATAAGTCTTAAGATAATTTCAAAATGGCTAAGACGGCAGTCGATGCCAATTATTACTTTATACTTCATTGTAATACCTTAATAAAACATATGGAATAGACACTTGTATCTCAAATACAATTTATAATTAATTACTTCACGATACAATGCTAAATTCTTTGAAATTATCCTGTCCATTTTTTCCGTGTACTGTGTACATGGCGCACCCGCTGATTCCCCCCACTCCTTATAACCCAATCGTAGACACTGTCGATGAGCATAGCTTTATACATCTTTCGAAAATGTGACGTCACACAGCATATTATCTTTGTCGAGGTGAAAATTATCTGTGAAAAAGAAAAATTAGTTTTCCCTTGTTAAATATCTACTATATTACTTCAATATTTATTTCCAGACGCATTTCTCCTGAGAATGATCCAAATCCGGATTGAAACGTTTCAAGTTTAATTTTTACAAATTTCCTTTGTTTGTACTATTGATCGAAACTGTGCGCCGTGAGTATATATTATTTTTATTAAATATTTACGATCGAGAAATAACAACAAACAATTACGAAAATGACCTGTGCCGGGTCTACAGGTATACATGGTCCAAGGGTTGATCGTGAGAGATATCGGCCAACCGTGTTGATCGGAGAGGGGTGGAAAGAAGTGGTTGCCGTAGGAGTGTTGCGGCGTGGGAGAAATTGAAATTGGTCGGAGGGTGCTCGGATGCGTGTGGCCGGTCCTGAGCCGAGTTGACGTCAGCGGCGCGTGCGCGCCACAGCGGACGGCACTGCAGAAGCAGGCGAGTTCGCGAGTATATCGATTTTACGATCGTGTCTCTCGCCGCTAGTGTGTCTGTTTCCTTTAGTTTTTAGTGGCCGTGCTCGTGGTACATGGAGAAAATTGTGAATGGGATTAGTCGCTAGTTGTTTCGCTTCGTACATCCACTGACTCGCAACCGTTCGTCACCCTCATCATGACCAAGGATAGATTAGCAGCCCTCGTCGCGGTGAGTGTTCAAGTAGCCTACGTACAATTCAGCGGATAGACTAAGCCGATTCGCCTAACCGGAGCATTCGGTCCGCTTGCCAGTCAGTCAGCCAGTCAGCTAGTCTGGCCTGTTAACGTTTTCTCCCTCCTTCTCTCGCCCTCTCTCTTTCCGCCGCGATCCTCTTCTCTTTCTTTCCTCGGCTCGCCATCCGCGTTACTCCTGGTTTCCCGTTGACTCTCGCGGGCACCGCGCGCTTTCTCTGTCAACTGTCGAAAAATCGGTGCCCCGCGTTGCCGTCGCCGATCCCCCTCGTATATTCTTTTGTTGTGATTCCCCGTGGTATTTTTTCTGGTCGGTTGCCGTACGTCGAGCAGAAACGATTCTTCTGCTCGCCGTGACAACTCGTATGCAACTCGTGTGTTGCCCGTTTGCTCTTTCTGTTTCTTTTTGTAGCACACGAGACGAATGCACACCGTGGCTGTTTGTCCGTCCGTGTGGCCGTGGTCCCGTCGCAAACCGCGCTTCCGCGAGAGATTGATGAGATCGATGCCGGAACGAGGAAAACGAGACCGACAAACAAGAAAGAAGGCGTTACCGAGGTGTCAGAGCCGTTGCGCTGACTGTCATTCGAGTGCGTCCGAGCAGTCGATAGTAGACGGGAAGAAAGTCCGTGAATCGACGGGAAATTTGGATAGATAATTGAACGCGGTGACAGATAGATAGCGGAGACGGATACGTGTACGAGTACGTGCATACGTGTGTACGTACGTACGCATATATGTACAGAGATGGGACAGATATTTGGATAGTTGGATAGATAGAGAAAGGAAAATACGTATGTCCATGGATAGATGGAGTGTCAGCGACGGGGGAGGGGGCGGGAAGATAGAGGGAGAAACCAGTGGCTCCTGTGGCTGACAGGTGTTTGCCAATATATGTTTTTCGTCATCGTTTATTTCGTAACGATGACAGAATCGCTTGTGACAGCGGCGCGGTTCCCGTACGAACGCGGATTTCTTTCCGGATGAGTATGCTAGTCGATTGTTTGGAAGGACTCCGAGAATGAGAGTACCGGCAGTCGATGACTCATACCCGCGTTGACTGACGGCCAAGACAACCGTGTATTATTTGGGCGTATCTGTCGGCGCGGTGCGCATCCGCCATCAATTATTCCTGCATTTTTATCGACTTCGCGCGTTCTATGGATCAATTAGACAACGCCGAGTTTCGTCTCTTGTTCTACCGTTCCCGTCTCGTCCCGCTCCGTTCCGGTCCGTTTTACGCTCGGACTTGTCCCGTCGAACCGTTTACCACGAATCCTCGAAACCACCTGCGGTATCAGCTACGCTGCACGAATTAATCACTGACTCGCATAATTGATTAAAAACCGAGTGGACGAAATTGGACGAGTTGAACCGTTCATTTCGACTTCTCGAGAAGTTCTCGGGTCTAATTTTTCTTTAGAAGTTACGTCTGCGGTTTAACACGTTCGCAATTCATTGTTTTTGTAACACCGGTGGTAGGTACGTGTCGAAGCGAACATGTTAATGTTCATTTAATATCCAAGCAACTCTATATAACATATTTTTATTGTATTTCGTTGTTTATTGAAATAGCTGGATCATCGACAATTAATATTAATGCTCGAAGTCATCACGAGCGAGAAATAACAGATTAACCCTTTGCAACCGACTGGCGACTCTGAGACCAAAATTATTATACAATTATTCAAAGTATTTTGTACGTTATCAAAGTACTTAATAAGTGACTAAACATTTCAGTATTGTACGTATCAATCGGATCAATTTATTTTGTACGTTATCAAAGTACTTAATAAGTTACTAAACATTTCGGTATTGTACGTATCAATCGGATCAGTTTATTTTGTACGTTATCAAAGTACTTAATAAGTTACTAAACATTTCAGTATTGTACGTATCAATCGGATTAATTTATTTTGTACATTATCAAAGTACTTAATAAGTTACTAAATATTTCAGTATTGTACGTATCAATCGGATCAGTTTATTTTGTACGTTATCAAAGTACTTAATAAGTTACTAAACATTTCGGTATTGTACGTATCAATCGGATCAGTTTATTTTGTACATTATCAAAGTACTTAATAAGTTACTAAACATTTCGGTATTAAAGTAAAGGTACTAGTAGTTGACCAGTTAAGAGAAGTATACCACGCGAACAATAGTAACCATTTACTCTGTCATCAAATAGTGAGAGTCGATGTCTGAAGATACTCTTTAAGTCTTCTAAATTATGTACCAAGACCACTTTTTTAAAAAAAGTTTACTTATACAAATTTAAGAAACATATTTAGAAATTCAGTAATTGCTTCAGAAGTTGACCACTCATGAAAATGAAAAATCTAGTAATTGTCCTATTCGTTAGTAGTTGACCACTTATACTAGAAAGAGGGTTAAAGCAATAATGATCGAACCTGGTCGCCGATAACATCAATTTCTATTTGTCTAACAACAATTTGCGATCGCGAAAAATAATCTTTATAAAGCAATAATGTTGGGAATAATTTTACTATCGTTTAGTTTCAACAATTTTCAGCATTGGGAATCATTTTACTATCATTTAGTTTCAACAGTTTCAAAATAAAACAAATCAATTCCATAAAAAGTTTTATCGACGAACAGAGTAGACGTTGCAAGTTAATAGAGAATAGTATTAGAGAAATTTAACCAACAAATGGTATGGCCTCCGAGGTTCACTTTCATTAAAAGTGTACAGCTTATAAAAATCTTATTTTTCATGTTTTTCTATAAAATGGTCAACTACTCGTTCATGGTCAACTACTGGTACCTTTACCTTAATAAGTTACTAAACATTTCAGTATTTTTTTTTTTATTAAGCATTTCAGATCTCAACAGAGATCTATTTCTGCTGTACAAATATAAATTACAATTAATACAAACAGTAGTTGATATTGATGAACAATAAAACAATTAAGGTTTAAATGGAAAGATTACAAAGTTTCAAAAAATGATGTACACAAATACAAACCTTAATGTTAGGTTTTGCTATAAACATGTCAATGCTTAGAGGTAGTTGGTATCCCATTTTACATAAACACTCCAAAAATTTGAGCCTTTGAACATCATACTTTACCCACTGCCAGAGCACATGGTTTAGAGTTTCGTCACTTTGATTACAACTACAATTGCTGTTGGAAATTATATTTACTCGTGCCAATGAAGCAGCCAAATGATAATGATCCGCCCGCATTCTATTAATTGTGGTAATGAAACACCTCTTAAATTTTTTACGGGAGAACCAGGGTTGGGAACTGTCACAAAAGAAACGTTGAAAATAATTTTTGCCCTTAAATAACCCTTGTTTTTTAATCATTTCCACAGAATTCTCTTCAGCCTGTTTCTTATATTTTTCAAAAAGATCAGTGAACCTTCAAAAAATTAAAAGACATTTCAGTATTGCACGTATCAATCGGATCAGTTTCATATGTATAGAATGGAAGTATTCTAGGTCAGAAATAAAATTTGGTACTACAATGAAAATGACTCCGAGTGCAAGGGGTTAAAATGAAAAAATTTCACTTTCTCAATGTACTTGCTAATTAAAAAACATAGAGCTGCGTGCAGAAATTTGCAGTGCGGTTCCATTTTGTCGCAATAATGATTGTTATCGCAATAATTGAAGATAAAGCAAAGTATATCCTGACAATGGCTGGAGGATACTCCGTCCAATATAATTATTTCGTATATTGTATTCTGGCCTCGACCGCGACCGCGATCTAGACCGCGATCTAGATCGAGCTCGCGTTCGGCCGGCGTTGCTCGTTTCTCCGCGTCCTCGATCGTTCTGAATTTCGAGAACTCGATCTTGTTGAGCCTCCCTTTCGACCGTGTAAATCACGGACCGACTTCCATCAATTCCGACAATTGCGATCCGCGTTCCAATTCTCTCGAAATCGTAGCGTGGGAATACGTCGCGTACAGTAATTCCGGTTGGGACGACACGGTCTCGTACATTACGTCAAAAATATATTCCAATTTCCGGTAACAGGTTGGCTGGTAAAATCTCTTACACCGTCACTGGGAATGAATTTTTTATTGGCACGCCTTCCCGTAAAATAACGAGTCGGTGAGAACCGAATTAGCGTTTTAGCAGAAGTAGCAAATGCTACGGATCCGAAATTTCTAGCGGCGCATTTTGTTGTAAAAGTTGTGCTTCGCTTTATTATCATGGAAAACCTTGGGCCTTCTGGTAACATTTGCTACAGGCCCTGCGCTGGCTTAGTCCGCGTCTGGAGTCAGTCTCGCAATGCGTTAATCATTCTTTTGATGTATTTTACACGAGAAATTAAGTAACGTTTGTTAAATAGAATTAACCCCTCGCGTGGGGAAAACTGATATATTCGTTCTGCTTGATTATTAATACATCAAAGACCTTGTGGAAGGGGTTAATTCAACCCCTAGGATGCCATTTAGAAAAGTAGAAAGCAAGCTGTTACCATTTTGAAAAAATCTTGACAAGGAGCTGTAGAAGATCAAGATCTTGAATCAAATGGACTAAATTGTGACAAAAAATTGAGGCAGACCGAAATGTAATTGGGCCACGACATCCTGAATCGGGAGTCGTCTCATCGGGATAATCCGGATTAGATGGCCTTATGCATGGGATGTAATATCTTTCTTTTGTGAAGAAATCTATCGCAGAGAAGTATCCAAAAAATTAAGCCATTCCGAGCACAATAATGTTGGACCGCACATTTGACAAATTATTAAAATTGAACGAGCTTATGAAATTCTGCCTCATTAAGCATACTTGCTATTATTTTGCTTAAAGCTTATTACGATCGCTACACTCCTTCAAGTATTTCGGAAACTTCCTGCCGGGGAAAACCTTGAAGAAGAAGGCGATGCTCGAAACTCTTCCGAATAATTTTTTAACTCCAGAATTTCTCCTACCGGAACAAATAAACTTGTTGCTCGTTGGCAAAAAAAAAGAAGAACACGATCGAATGTACCGTAGATTCGAAGATTGAAGTTTTCCCTTTACTACTCGTTAAAATCCGTTGTACAACCTTTTGTAGTTGTTTTACAAAATGAGGAGGAAGAACAAGTTTCCAAAAGCCGTGTACCTTATAGCGAAGTTGGCTGTACACACTGTTCAAAGGTTGGTAAAGCGATCAGGGAAAAACGAGCATCAAGTTCCAGGGGGTTATTGTTAAGTATCCTCCCAAGTGTTACACAGAAGAAAATGATTTTGAAAATAGATGCTTCAAGCTTCCGATTAAACCTGGGGTCTCCGATGACCCTAGTAAAATGGTCTGTGCAAGATAATTGTGTATTTGACATTTTCTCAACTTAAGGATGTTCTGGAGGTACAATGGGAGACAAAAGAACAAAAAATTTGAAATCAATCAATATATTGGCAATGAAAGCCATTCACGAGTATATTTTACATTTAAAAAATAGATTAATTTAAAAAGCTTTCGTTTAATTAGTGTGTTTCACGTTATATTTATTTTTGAATCAAATTGTCTTCATATTATAAAAAATTGTAAATGAATTTTTCATGCTAGTGAGATGACATCACGATAAATTTGTAACTGTTTAGTGAATCCTCATAAATTTTGAACATAATTAAATACATAATTTTTACTCTATATAAAAAAAAACTGGAGTATCTAGTTTCGTTTTTTCAAGATTTAAATAGGGTTTGAAGTGGAATTTTATGAATTCTTCATAAGAAGACGTGTTGAGATGTGCAAACTTGAAGTTGCTATAAATATTAAACGGTGTAGTGAATCAAACTCAAACTTTCGCAATTGCATTAATTTAGTAAGAATTATATCTTGTCAAATTTCCAAAAATTTTGTTGCGTTTCCATATAGCTCCAGAACATCCTTAATTCGAACATTCGTGTATTGCAGCCTTGAACTGTAAAATTGACAGAATTCACGTTACCGCAACGTCCGGGAAAATCTTATTTGAAGGTATGACACATAGTTCGAGGAAACCGCTTCAGGGTTAAACGATTCATTGGAAGGCGACAATTTAATGGAAATGGGGAAGTTAGCGGGCCAGTGGTTTTTGGAATTGCTGTATGCACTCGAAGTTGAGCGTCGAGGCCCGGCATAATTTCGCTGGCGAGCTAATATCGTGGGTAACTGGGAAAAACATGTGCACCCGAAGGAGGCGATGGCATTTTCCTCGTGGCATTTACATAACAGCTCGTTGTTGGGCGCGGATAGCTTCGATAACGATGAATTCAGCGAACGTCACGTGGCCACGCGCCACGCGTCTTCGACGCCCACTCTTCGGGACTTTAAGAGCTGAGAAAAATGCCGAAGAGAAAGAAGAAGAAGAAGAGCGTAGTCGAGGGACGAGAGACCAAACGAAATGGAACTCGAAGGTTCGAGCAATCGAATCTCGAGGCGCGACCAATATTCGACGACGTCTCGCAGGAAATTCTGCTAAGCTCTGCATTTCATAGGTGGGTTGGTGGATAGCTAGGTTAAGGAGATGGAAACAAAGGCTGACGAGGGAGGGAAAGACAGAGTAACAGAGAGAGAGAGAGAGAGAGTGAGGAGGGGAGAGGTCGACGATGAAAATGGATAGAGGGATGTTCGCTCCACCGATTAATGCCGCATCTTCGGGAGCTCGACCGATCGTCGAGAGTCGTTTAAATGATCGATCGATCCGCGAGCATCTCGCCGATGACAGAAACGGCGCGTCGCCGCGTCGTTGTCGTTGTCGCTACCGTTGATCCCCGAGGATCAACCGCGAGAGAACCTGAAGCGACTACAAGTCGCAAGAGACGTTGCTGCAAGGACGCTGGCCTTCGAACCTCGGAATGCCAACTTGATCCTCGATCACGAGGTCGCCGGATTCGCGAGAAACATTCCCCAGAGTCTAGACGATTTAGCGACTCGATCACCCCGAGGAGCGTTCATTCCGAAGCATCCCATGTCCGGGGATTTAACCCTCGTTGGCGTGATCTGGGTCTATTTCGATCCTGTATCATAAGTAGACGGATATCTATGGAACACAAACATTTCCTGCATTTGTTATTAGTAGACTGCGGGTTTGATGCATTTATTGTAATATATACAGTGACTCCCATTAATATTCGGACGCTATAAAAAAACGATAACTGGTTTAACATTGAACTGTACGACTTGAATTTTTGTTGGGAAGCTAGAGCAAATAGTTTGCTACAGAATGTGGGAAAACATTTTTTTTCAAAAATTGCAATTGATCGGAGTTGTAGAAAAAATACTAAAAGTTGCATTTTACAACTTTTTTATGTGGGCTTATATTGAAAATTTTTTAAATACGTTGTGTAGATCTGTGTTAATTAAACATATTCTGAAAATTTCGTCAATATTGTTTCGACGTTGCAATGAGCTACAAACGTTTCACGATGGTAAAAAATTCAGATTTTCACGATTTTCGGGCTATAACTGCAGTAAATCTATATAGATTCTCACATCTTTCAATGTTCTGTCGTTTTTTCCCGCATCAACCGATTTCGATGAAACTTTCGTAGTGCATACAATTGACACAGATCTACAAAACGTATTTTTAAAATTTTCAATATAGGTCCACATAAAAAAGTTATAAAATGCAACTTTTAGTATTTTTTTTACAACTCCGATCAATTGCAATTTTTGAAAAAATGTTTTTCCACATTCTGTAGCAAACTATTTGCTCTAGCTTCCCCAAAAAATTCAAGTCGTGTAGTTCAATGTTTAAACAGTTATCGTTTTTTTAGAGCGTCCGAATATTAATGGAGTCACTGTACATTATACATACTAGCAACCCCCGACACGGCTTCGCCCGTGCTAATGTATATACAAACATCCATTTATATATATATATATATATATATATATATATATATATATATAGATGATAACCCTGGGGAACATTATTAATTCATTAATAACAATTTATTGTTGAAATAATAGTTCAAATTGTCACGTCCGGTGGTCCTATCATAAATAATAATTAATAAACTCAATCGTATATTTCTTTTCTTATTTGTTTTATTAATATTGCGCGAGAACTGTAACCAATTATTATATCAAATATTATATTGAATATTGAATTATCGTATTTTATACCGTACTGCGAGCGATCGAATTAAGAAGAGTTTATAAGATGTATTTTGCAGCGAACTACATAGGATTGCTAACTCATGTGATCTATTTCAAAACTAAACTTCTTTTTTTTAATTAAAAGCTTCACCAAACTAATTCATAGTGCAATTTGTTTTAAACAAATGAAATTATGAATTAGAACTACATAGGATTGTAAACTCATGTGATCTATTTCAAAACTAAACTTCTTTTTTTTAATTAAAAGCTTCACCGAACTAATTCATAGTGAAATTTGTTTTAAACAAATGAAATTATGAATTAGAACTACATAGGATTGTTAACTCATGTGATTTATTTCAAAACTAAACTTCTTTTTTTTAATTAAAAGCTTCACCGAACTAATTCATAGTGAAATTTGTTTTAAACAAATGAAATTATGAATTAGAACTACATAGGATTGTTAACTCATGTGATCTGTTTCAAAACTAAACTTCTTTTTTTTTAATTAAAAGCTTCACCGAACTAATTCATAGTGAAATTTGTTTTAAACAAATGAAATTATGAATTAGAACTACATAGGATTGTTAACTCATGTGATCTGTTTCAAAACTAAACTTCTTTTTTTTTAATTAAAAGCTTCACCGAACTAATTCATAGTGAAATTTGTTTTAAACAAATGAAATTAAGAATTAGTTCGGTGAAGCTTTTAATTAAAAAAAAGGAAGTTCAGTTTTGAAATAGATCACATGAGTTAGCAATCCTATGTAATTCGCTGCAAAATACATCTTATAAACTCTTCTTAATTCGATCGCTCGCAGTACGGTATAAAATACGATAATTCAATATTCAATATAATATTTGATATAATAACTGGTTACAGTTCTCGCGCAATACTAATAAAACAAATAAGAAAAGAAATATATGATTGAGTTTATTAATTATTATTTATGATAGGACCACTGGACGTGACAAAATAATGAACATAGACTAACGCGTCCGAACTTGTTCGGATGTGTCTGAACGTGTTTCACGGTATAAAATATGATAACCCTGGGGAACATTATTAATTCATTAATATTAATTTATCGTTGAAATAATAGTTAAAATAACGAATATAGACTTGGAAGATGCAAAGCTCGTTCGTAGGCGTGGGGGAGGGGGTTTTTCGCGGTATGTAATATGACACGTGCATGCTTTTCCCAGGAAGACTTGACCTTGAACGTGTCCGAACGTGTTTTGCATTAACAACGTGTGGTCGCATTAACAGCTAGGTCATTAGCGACCACATGTTTTACAGTCTAATATAATATAATAATCTAAGCAAAAACGACTTTATAATAGTTTAAATATGTATTGTTATAGTGTTTATATTCTATGTAGGAATATAGAATAGAGAGGGTGGGAGAGGAATAAAAGAATTTACGTTGAACATGTACACGTTGAGTGTCACACTAATCTTGTTCAATAATACAGATAATAATAATAGAAACGACAATGTTTATTATAGCCGATTGCCGTAACATTTTCACACCTCCATCGGTTCTAACAAAACTTAATTTACTTATTAGACTGTGTGGTGAAGGACTTGGGAAGTGAAGACTGAAGCTCTGTAAGTCGACTTCCTCGACACAAGTTTATTCAGAAGTAAGCTCGGTGTACGATAAGAGACCAAGTTGTCTCTACAACGACCCGTGACTAACTGACCCTGTGAACTTTTGAGAAAACTCCCTAGGAAAAGGTAAAAAATGAAAGAGAGGAGGAAAACCGAATAGTGGGTGAAAAGTGAGGAGAGGAAGGTACGGAAAAACCAAGGAGGATAGGAGAGCCAGGTAAGGACCCGCGGAAAGAATCAATCGCGGAAGGATGCTATAAATAATGAAAAGAGCGGATAAAGGCAATCAGGAGAGGATCTCATAAAAAGAAAGAAAGGTTCGCCAGTGCCTGACCGTAGACCTTAAACAGGCCTAAGCAAGACCTGGAAGAGACGAGTACATAATAAGAAGAGGAATAAAACAATTTACGTTGAACACGTTGAGTGTCACACTAGCCTCCTTGTTCAATAATACAAGAATAGAAAGGACAATAGATAGATGGTTTCGGCGCACAGGTTCGATCAACTATAAACTAAACTTCCATGTTTTATAACTTTGCAAGTTGAAATCTCGACGTTTCGATCCTGATGAGGATCATTTTCAAGAGATTTTTGCGTCTGAAACAAAGTGTAACATTGCAAAAATAACTGTATTTTAAACGAAAAGAAAAAACCAAAGTTCTGAACTCGAAAAATATATAACATGTAAGAAATATAACCTATATAACATGTAAGAAAAATAAGTTCATTTTTCGAGTTCAAAACTTTGGTTTTTTCTTTTCTTTTAAAATACAGTTATTTTTGCAATGTTACACTTTGTTTCAGACGCAAAAATGTCTTGAAAATGATCCTCATCAGGATCGAAACGTCGAGATTTCAACTTGCAAATTTGTTATAAAACATGGAAGTTTAGTTTTTTTTTTTTAATTTATGCAATAGGAACCTCAAATAAGAGGTTATTCTGCAAGCAGTATTACATACACAGTATTACAAGAAATTATATGACATTAATCGTTGCAGTAAATGATATATAAACAGTACTTGACATTATATAAATAATCTGCAATTATCCAGAAAGGAACATAGGATCTTACATACACTGTTTGTAGGTCTGTGGATTAAAACATTACATGACATGGGAAGAGAAAAACCCCGTAGTCTTAGGTTATGTATAAATTTTAATCTATGGGTATCATAGATAGGACATTGCCATAACATATGGTCAATATCCTGTGCCTCATATCCACATGAACAGCCAGGGTTGTTTACCACATTGATTTTCGCTAAAGAGAAGTTAAGACTGTAATGGCCAGATCGAATTCTGTTTATGGTCACAATGGTTTTTCGAGATAAATTTGGAAGTTTAGTTTATAATTGATCGAACCTGTGCGCCGAAACCATCTATCTATTTCTAATTCTTTTCGATCGCAAAACTATTTCAATATATAGAAAGGACAATGTTTATTATAGCACATTGTCGTAACATTTTCACACCTCGCCGGTCCTAATAAAATTTCATTTACTTATTAGATTGCGTTAAAATTTCCTAGTTTGGTAAAAACGTTGTGTCGGTCATTTACACGGCACTGAAGGGGTAAAGATGCAGGAAGAAATTTCAACAGCACAACTTTGCAACACTTCCGTTCCGTCGTAAATCGCAGTATCTAAACACGATTTTATCTTAACGATCTTAACGATTCTTTTATTATGATTCATAGCACCGAGCAAGATTGACTGACATTTAATTCTTCGATAGCAAAGTCTCAAGCGACAGAACATAATCTTAACTAAACAAGGCTGGATACGCGCAACCAACAAGCGCGTGACTCGAAAGTCAGTAACGGAGGGTTAATTGATGATTATCCTCGCGCGATCGGAAGGAACGATCGAGTTCGGTGTTCCGGTTAGGGTCGGCTAAGGAAACGAATTTTTCGCGGGACCGTGGCACCGATTTATCGCGTTGTCGTGTCACCGGTTTCTCGATCCTAATCAGAGCCCGCTAATCTCACGCTCGATGATGCCTTTTTCGATAATAGAGGGTGGTGAGCCGGTACGGGTTGGTTGGCCTGCTTCCACTTCCTCGCGAGCTTGCCATCAGCTTCTTCGAACAACGATTCCGATCCATATCCGAACTTTGCTCGGCGTACACCGCGATTTTAACGAAGTACTCGCGTGCTCGTTGAGCGATAATCGATAACGCGAGCTGGGAACGGTAAGCTGATTGCTCGTTGATCCTCGGTAGCTCATCGAGCTAACCGTCGGTTCAGGTTTTCGGGAATTTTATCGACCAGATTTTCGACGCGTGTTCTCCGAGAATGCAATTCTCAAACTGCCTTCTGAATGGATTTTTTTGAAAATTGATATATATGAGTGATCGGGGATGTTGATTTCGAATACAAATTCAAAATCAGGTTTTTCGTGTGTTTTAATTTTTTTGTTTTTTTTTAAATTTTTATCTTTTCTTTTTATTTATATTAATGCGGGAATATTTAATTTTATGTTTTATGTAGTGAACACAATTTTATTCTGCCTTTTTTTTTGTTATCAGGTTTACACCTGCGATAATAAACATGACGCGAGTGAAAGTTCCCTGGGGCTACTGCCTCCTACACTTAAAACATGAATCATTTCTTGGTTACATAAAGTTATGTGGTTATGGTCAGATATAATATTAATAACAAGAAAATTTGCAAAAAACTTGCTGAGAGAACACAATTTTATTCTGCCTCTATCTAAATAGTCATATTATGTTCTTCAAGATTTTTACAAGATTTGTACAAATTCAATTGGGAGTTTTAAGGTTATGTTTTATTCCATCTAGCGGACAAAATGTAAACTGCCTTTTGGAAACAATTGTTTATAATAAATCTATGGTCCGTACCCTAGTAGCATTTATGGTTGCTCTTTGCATTTATGCATTTATGGCATAAATGTCGCTCTTTTTTGCAATTGGGCCAACAATCAGGACCAACGTTGGGCCAACGATCACACCTAACCTAGAACCAACGTTACTACAAGAATCCATAGAGCCCACATTCTGATTTTCTCTTTTTATGGTATATCATGAATAATACACATATTAAAAATGTATTTTCACGGTAAAATTTTGGGAAAAAAGGAAAAAACTAAAATAATACCCACGACGGACTTGAACTCGGACCCGCTTGCGTAGTTAGTACGGTAAAGGTACTAGTAGTTGACCAATTAAGAGAAGTTTTCCACGCGAACAACAGTAACCATTTACTCTGTCATCAAACAGCGAGAGTCGATGTCTGAAGACACTCTTTAAGTCTTCTAAATTATGTACCAAGGCCACTTTTTTAAAAAAGTTTACTTATACTTTAAGAAACATATTTAGAAATTCAGTAATTGCTTCAGAAGTTGACCACTCATGAAAATGAAAAATCTAGTAATTGACCTCCTACTAGTTTCAATAATTTCCAGCACAAATTACAATTAAAGAATGAAATAAGAAATAAAACAAATCAATTCCATAAAAAGTTTAATTGAGGAACATAGTAGACGTTGCAAGTTCATAGAGAATAGTATTAGAGAAATTTAACCAACAGATGGTATGGCATCCGAGGTTCACTATCATCAAAAGTGTACAGCTTATAAAAATCTTATTTTTTATGTTTTTCTATAAAATGGTCAATTACTCGTTCATGGTCAACTACTGGTACCTTTACCCTTACATGACCTATCTTTTTTTAAACATGTTTATTGAATAAAGACTTTACAGTAAATAAAATGATAACAGGAGTCAACAAACATAAGAAAAAACTACCACATTATTAACTTACTGTTCGCTCGCATACGAAACTCTAAGTTAAACAGATCTTTGGAAGGTGGTTGTATATTTAGGAACTATTTCGCGACTAGGCTAATATCAGTAGGATAGAGAACTTAATGGATAGAGGGATGGCGCATGGGGGAAAAAGTTTTATTAAAAACCCCCTTATCAGTCTTTGGGTTTACACGACCTATCGCTGAACCTACAGATGATTGTTGTTCGTAGGTGCTATGATTTGGGTTACTAAATACGTCAACAAATTAAAATTAAAATATCTAAATAAAAAAGAAGACCCATTTTGAAGAAATCCAAAAGGGTCTTCTTATACTACATCAACACCCCCTTGTTTTTCCCTTGGAAAATGAAAAATTAAAGAAATGAAAAAATTCCAAGGCTGCTCTCACAATAAAACTTTATAATGAATCAACTATCGCGCAAAAATTACAAATTTCAAGTATATTTAGCCATACGGAAAAAAAAATTTGGAATACAATTTATTTTTGGTTGCAGCAACACTACTGTTGTCTGTTAGACGATATATTTAAATATTAACAGATTTTCGTTGGGCCGATGTAGTATAATCGTTGTAAATTTCACGTTGCTTAACCAACTACAGGGTGTCCCAAAATAAGTGTAACTCCCAGAAATGGGAGATTCCTTGGGTGATTTGAAGCGACATTTTCCTTTTCAAAAATGGCGTCCGCGGATTTGTTTAGGAGTTATTAACAAAAAACACGGACCAATCAGAGCGCGATTTAGACATGTGATGGCACGTTCGGCCAATTGACAGTTGGCGCGTCGGTTCGACTGTGCTAAGTCGCGTCTGGGTCGCGCTCTGATTGTTCCGTGTTTTTCGTTAATAACTCTTTAGTCCAGTCAATGAATGCTTAAAAGGGGGTGTAGAGGGAAATGGAAGGAACACAATTCTGACTTTGGGACTTTGTTTGGGCTAGTTAGGAGGTAAACATACTAAAAGTCCCCACTCCTAGGAGGTGAGCGGGGTGCAGGGGGGCACGTAGAAGGTCCCTCTTTTTGGTTTTTCGCTTATATCTCGGAAACTATGCGTCCTAGCGATAAAACTATTCTATACAAAATTAATGCTGACAAAATATCCCACAAGATTGTTTCTATTCAATTTTTCGGTATCTCGCACAATATTCGAGATATCCGCGCTCATAACAATATATTAATGTTATCGGCGTCCTTTTTTTCTCATGTGTCTATTTATTAAATTCAACAATTTATTGCAAGAATTGTCAAAAAAGCAGCCGAAATCATTAGACAGGATATTCAGAGTGAATTATACACTTATGACAAATATCCTCCTAGTGATGACTTCCTAAAGGATGCAGAAGCTCTCCCTCAAACCCTACTCACTTTTCTGGAGGATTTGACGATGAAAAAACAGAAAATAGTCAAAGAAACAAAGACAAAGTGTATTGCTATCGGTATTGCGCCGATAACATTAATATATTGTTATGAGCGCGGATATCTCGAATATTGTGCGAGATACCGAAAAATTGAATAGAAACAATCTTGTGGGATATTTTGTCAGAGCATTAATTTTGTATAGAATAGTTTTATCGCTAGGGCGCATAGTTTCCGAGATATAAGCGAAAAACCAAAAAGAGGGACCTTCTACGTGCCCCCTGCACCCCGCTCACCTCCTAGGAGTGGGGACTTTTAGTATGTTTACCTCCTAACTAGCCCAAACAAAGTCCCAAAGTCAAAAATTGTGTTCCTTCCATTTCCCTCTACAAGTTTTCGTTGACTGGACTATCTTAAACAAAGCCGCGGACGCCATTTTTGTAACGGAAAATTTCACTTCAAATGACCCAAAGAACCTCCCATTTTCCGCTCCTACACTAGTTTTGGGACACCCTGTATAATTTCTGAAAATTGTCTTTAACTTTTCGTCGTTGGTCCTACGTTGAGCATTCGTCAGCAAATTGATGTTAACTTTTCGTCGTTGGCCCTACGTTGGGGATTTGTCGGCAAACCACTAACCATTCCCCAACAAACTCCCAACCGTCGGCCACCGTTGGCCAATCGTAAATACTAGGGTAGAGGACGCCGGAGCATTTTTTCTTGCACTACGAATGCTATTTTCCAACTTTACCATCCGCAAGACTGCCACATTTGCAAATTTTCTGACAATAACGCGGATTCTGGTAAACAAACTACCCCCAATGTCGTAATTGTATTTTTCTATTTTAAGCGATGTTCATTTTTATACAGAAGACCGTAACATTGTGTCTTTTTGCAGTTTCGCGCGAATAGAGTGCATAACATGAATTATACTTTTGTATTCTGTACTGCATTGAGTTTTTCGTCGAGTCGAGGTCAGTGATGCCAAACGGAGGAACCTGGAGGAACTTTCCCCTCCGGCTGGGCCCCCCACTCTTACTTCTACTAGTTCTACTGCGCACGCGCCACACACGAACGTATCTCTAAACGTGACTCACTCGGGCAGAGCAGAGGTACTCGTGTGTGGCGTGTGCGCAGTAGAACTAGTAGAAGTAAGAGTGGGGGGCCCAGCCGGAGGGGAAAGTTCCTCGAGGTTCCTCCGTTTGGCATTACTGGTCGAGGTTGCTAACATTTTATCCAGTGATTATGATCGTTGTTGGTGTACAGTGTGTTAGGATGACCGTTAGCAGGAAAGGGATTAACCCTGGTAGTACCCATCTTACCGGAACGATGCAAAGGTGAGAGGTTTTTGCTGTAAGATCCTTTATATCGGCTCTAGCGTGGAAAATATTTGTCTATTACGGATCACCGTCTCACCAAGACGGAAATACGCGTGTACTTTGCAAATTTTTCTTTTTATCCTGGCTCTTGACCTAGCTAGGTATAGGTTAAGCCATTACTGGACTGCGGATTTTTATGCACAATAAAAAATGTTTAGATTGAAGGAGCCAAATAAAAAAGGTATTCTTCTTTGAAATATCTTATTAAGCTGAAACAAACACATTGATGTCCTGAAATATTTTTAACATGGTCACTGCTTTAAATTGTACGTACCCATTTTTTTTCTAAATGCATAAAATCCGTAGTCTAGCCATTATATACCAACTTTATGTTGTAATGGTTAGTATTTAAGACGATTTCTGTCAACGGATTAATTAAATTTGAAAAATTAATGATCAACTGAATAAGTATCCCCATTTGACAAAATTCGATAACTCGGTGAATTCTGCAGTAAATTTTTAGAACGTGGTATCTCTAAGTTGTTTTGGACGTGGATTTCAAATTTTTAATCAAAATTATAAAATTCAAAATGGTCGATTCAATATGGCGGATCGCAAAATCAAAACTTAATGGATTTTTTTGAAAATTGATATATATGAGTGATTGGGGATGTTGATTTTGAATACGAATTCAAAATCAGGTTTTTTGTGTTTTTTAATTTTTTTGTTTTAAATTTTTATCTTTTCTTTTTATTTATATTAATGCGGGAATATTTAATTTTATGTTTTATGTAGGGAACACAATTATATTCCGCCTCTATCTAAATAGTAATATCATGTTCTTCAAGATTTTCACAAGATTTGTACAATTTCAATTGCGAGTTTTAAGGTTATGCTTTATTCCATCTAACTGGTATATTTATTTTTAAATATATTTATTTGTTATTAACTTAAAAATGTTATTAAAACACGAAATAAACTTAATTCAAGCTAATTTCTTTCAATGGGCAAAAATCGGCAAACGGGGTTTGTTTCATAACTTTAAGGATACTTTAAGAAAAAGATTTATCCTAGTTTTGTTTGTGCATTATGAGGCAAACATATAAAATTACGTACCGGAAATTTACTTTTTTAATTCAAAATCGAGTTAATACGCTGGTCAACTAAGAAACTCGAAAATAATTATTAAACATATTCAAAAAAATTGTAAAGATTTTTTATCGATACAATGTATAAGGAGCTATATAAGCAAAATTTTTAATAATTTTACATGCAAGTGTAGCTGTGTAAGAGGAGTTTGAACAGACACAAATATTATTAAATTAAAGCGTTGAGCGAATAACGACTATACTGGAATATAAATATCTACTTCTACTTAATAACTTTTAACTCATTTTACTTGTTTGTCATAAAATTCAGGGTACTGTTAAAGACGTAACATTGATTTCGGTCATTTAAAGAAAAGTTAAAAATCGATTTTGGTACAGGTTTTGGCCACTGTGCGGCGCTTGGAATTTATTTAGGAATGGAGATCACGATATGTAAATTGGTCGACTCGGTAACAATTATTTTTATACAGGGTGTCCCAAAATAAGTGTAACTTCCGGATATAGGAGGTTCCTTGGGTCATTTGAAGCAACATTTTCTTTTACAAAAATGGCGTCCTCGGTTTTGTTTAGGAGTTATTAACGAAAAACACGGACCAATCAGAGCACGGCTACAGTAGATTAATTCTGGTTCGGCCAATAGCGGCACCACGTTAAGCGGGACTCGTCACCGAGTCGGACTCTGTTTGCTATAGCTGGGCTCTGATTGGTCCGTGTTTTTCGATAATAACTCCTAAACAAAGCCGCGGACACCATTTTTGTAAAGGAAAATGTCGCTTCAAATGACCCAAGGAACCTCCCATTTCCCGGAGTTACACTTATTTTGGGACACCCTGTATATTGCGTCAGTGCAAAAGTTCGTGCTCGATTTCATATTAAAATACAACCGAGGAATCGGCCACGTGCGTTTGTACTGATCTAACATGTTTGAACATGCTCCCTCGAGATCAACCTAGGTCTCCTCATCCAATCTAGCACAAACTGATTCAAACCGGTTGCTAGAAAATTAAGATTGAACACTAACTCTGGCGGTTTCGACTGGTTCCAGCGTTAAGAGAAATGAAAATAAAGAGTTTCGAGAACAATTTTCTGAAAAGTGATTTGGTTTGGTTTCAGGCTCAGTCGGACGACGATGACGTGGCGGACGACGTGTCCATCAACGTCGGGGGGCAAGATGATTTCATGACAGAGTTTTTCGCGGAGGTGAGTACGAATTTGGAATTAACTTTCTATCGCATTCTATCAGGAGCCTTCTATCTTCATCCTTGATGAACGTCGTATTGTCTTCATCGTGTGGTTCACAAACGAATGTTGAGTGGTTCTTATTCGGTATAATGCTCGTTTTCAACTTGAACAAATTCGGTTTTTATTGTTTTCGACAATGAAGCAGCCGAACAAAAAATCTTTAAAAAATTGACGACACTGCCTGTTATAGTAGTTCATCAGGGAATCTAAAAGTGGAATGGCATTGTTTCATATTTTTGAGAAAGAAATGTTGTTCCGATTTTTTATTACCTCAGTTTGCAACAAAAAAATCTGAAAAAAATCTCAGAAATGCGCCTTAGGATCCGGAATGTGTAACATTTTTTTCAGAATTTTAGAACGCATTTGTGACCGGAAAATGCGCCGGAAAGCGTAAAATCTATTTTACCCTGTAACTACCCTTACGAGCAAGCCAGAGGGCTGAAATTTTACTCAGAGCGGTTTTTCTTGGTCAGCTTTCGAATGGTTGAAGAGCCATTGAAAAAGGGCAGTTTTGACCATCTTAATCGGCTAGGCCCTTAGTAGGGGAAAAAGAAAATTTGTATTTACTGTAGATTCACGTGTTCGTCAATGGTTCGATATCGATTAAAATAAAATAGAATTTAATTTCAAATCAAAGGGAATTAATAACGTATTTAGTAAATTTCGTTGGAAGTCTTGATGACGAGCCGAGCTCGATATTATAGTACGAGGGGTCAAATCCCATTTATCTTCCTACTGTTTCATGTTTCACCCACGCACTTTCGTCGTGAATGTGTAAAGTTCAGAGTCGAGCAATGAGGTAGTACAATTTCATTTGAATCGTTGAGTAATTATCTATGAATAGTCACACATTAAGTAATTATTACTAATAGTTCTCTTAATGATAAATTAACACGGCAAAGTAGAAAAATGAGTAGGGTAACTGCACCAGTGAATGAACATTTAAGAAATTGTGCAGGAAAATATTTTATTTAAAAAAAAAACTATGTGAATTAAAGGAATCTCATATATGCCAAATAGCTCCCTATACTTCATTTGTCAAAAATAAATGAACACAAATACAATGAAATTATTATTATTCTTCTTTATTAAACGTTAAATCAAAAGTATGAAAAATACCAGTGAATGAACACTACATTCTAGTAATTGAATAATGCTAGTCCAATCAATGAACAAAATTACTAAACAATATTCTCCTATTTATTTAACTCTTTGATCACAATTTTATCGCTAGTATGCCGTCCGGGTTAAAATTTGTTGAAATATACAAAAGCGTTCATTTACTGGTGCCCGTTCATTCACTGGTGCAGTTACCCTATTGTACTGGGCAATAATGTATCAACATTCTAACCGATGGATTCCGATTCTCCAAACGGTTCCGTTTTGATTCAGGTATTGTTTCGTTTTGATCTAGGTGGAGGAGATTCGTGAAATGATAGACAGGATTCAGACGAATGTCGAGGATGTCAAGAAAAAACACAGTGCCATTTTGTCGGCGCCGCAGACCGACGAAAGTGAGTATCGCCATCATTACTTTCAATGTTGTGTGCGTCTGTGTCTGTACGATTGATGTAATCGTTGTTGGCCGTTGTAAAAGCGTCCGTTTCGAACGATTATGTTTTGGTCGCCGTTCGTAACGCGACGTGTTCCTTGAAAAATAGTTTTTCCCGGCTTGGAATAAGTCGATATAAAAGAGCAGGATGTGTATTACTTTGAAAAACGTAGTCGGGCGGAAACGCGAGCGAAAGGGACAGGAAAATGGTAGAAAACGCGGAGACAAATCGATCGAATAAGTGCACGTTTATGTTGAAGCTGCCGCGGCAGATTAATGCATCAGCGATTAAAAGAAAATCTATCGAAGCGTTCAAAATATGAAACCGGCTACTTGACCGTGACAGGTTTAGTGTCAATAGACTTGCTGCTAGAATAAGTTGTTCTGCTCGTTGCGTCGAACACTTCTTTTGTAAAAAGATAGAGCGTATTTATGGTAAGCGTTGCAGCTTCGACACGCGCGTACTCTAAGGCTGTTAGGCAACAAGAGAGAATGAGAAGCCGATAGTCGGCCTAGCAGTAGCACCGGTTGCTCTCGTAATCGGGTTCGCGGTCATCCGGCAACCCCACTGTATTGTTGTCGATACTCGAGATCATGGCAACGCGTCGGCAAAAAGTATTCCATCAAATGAATCAATCTATTCATTGATAGACTGTATCGTCGCGTTCACTCATCCGTGACGGCGTGCAGGAAGATATTTTTCATTAATGGTAAAAGCAAACGATGAAACCCGACACTGATTTGCCACAGCGGCGCTCGATCATCCTCGAGCGACGAGGAAACTTTTTCGATAATATCTAACAGCAGACAGCGGACTTTATGTGTAGATTAAACGCAAAGCAGTCGGAACATTTAAAAAGTTGTTGTGCTATTTCCAATTCATAAAAATGATCAGAAAAGAGATACACATGTAGCTTGTATATTTTGAATTAATGCATTTTTTCTTTATGTGTAGATTAAATGCAAAGCAGTCGGAACATTTAAAAATTGGTTGTGCTATTTCCAATTAATAAAATTGATCAGAAAAGAGATACACGTGTAGCTTGTGTATTTTGAAATTAATGTATTTTTTCTTTATGTACACATGCGCAGTCTATCTATCGGTACATATGATAAACATTTTCTGGTTCAATAATATTGGAGTCGCTTAGACAAGAAGTGATTGTGATCAGAGACATGACAGTCTTCTTCACTCTACTGTAAATTAATTTAGAATTCGAATCGTGAGTATACATTTAATTCTTGAAGTCGTCAATGTATATCTTAATTGAGTACAGAGTATGTTGATTGTTCTGATCATTTAACACTTTTGAATATCAGTAGACTGCGGATCTTTATGCAAAATGAAAAATGTCTGCATCGATTGCAAGACACAGAAGCCAAATAGAAATTTCTTACTTCGTTCAATTGTCTTCTCAAGCTGAAACGAGTACATCGATGTCTTTAAATCTTTGTAATTCGTTCACTCCTTGAAATTGCACGTGCCCATTCTTGTCGTAAATGCATATAATCCGCAGTCTAAATATCAGTTCTCCTCGGAGGATATTCTTAATATTTCAAAAACGTCTTCTCCCCAAGGGGTTGAAACGTTCAGCAGAAAAATTACAAGACTGTCACAGGCGGCTACTCCATAATCGGTCATCATTCTGTAGAATGCATTGGCTCTCTAGACTGCATCGGACCGCGGTGGAAAAGGGCGCGATCTCGGAAACGTCAATGGACTCTACGTTCCTTCTCGTCTGTTTCTCTTGTTTCCTGTTTGTTCCTACGAAGGGGAGAAACTTGACGACGATAGCTTCGGGGTTTTGATCGATCTCGCCGGCCCTCGGTATAGAGAACATCGTCGTCGTCGTTTTCTGTGTTCGTTTCGTCCGTTGGACAGCGTTTATCGCGATCTTTTTCATTGTTGTCGATCGAGAAGCGAGATTCGTGATGTACCAGGAAAACATATAGAAAAAGAGAACAAGGTAGAGAGAGAAAGAGAGAGAGAGAGAGGGAGAGAAAAGGAGAGAAAAGGAGAGGGAGAACGGGAGAACGCGTTGGCCGACTCGAAGGAGGCGGTCTAGCGAAAAGATCGATGCAGCTCCGTTCCTTCTCGAAACCAGAATATTCGAATCGGGACGGAGACTGGCGTGGAAAAGGGAACGCAACGCGTTGCGTCGACCTCGTCACTCATCCAGCACCTTGCCACCGTCTCGACGACGACGTCTACCATGCTGCGCGTTCATCACAATCCACCTTAGATCCGAGCGATTATACCCGACGCGATCCGATTGTCGATCATGCGTTCATGAAAAGACTCATTTACGCGGCTGCGAACGAGTTAGGGTGTGGTTACAGCTATCGCTAGACTGCGGATTTTCACGCGAAAGAAAAATTGTCACAGTCGAAACGAACACCAAAGTTAGATGCAAATACAGTGGGTAAAAACAGTATTGGCACACTCTTAAAAAGGCGATGACTTTTTAAATATCGTATTATACGATTTGAATTTTTTTGGGAAGCTAGAGCAATTAGTTTGCCACAGGATGCGAATAAAAATTTTGTCAAAAATTGCAATTCATCGGAATTGCCGCAAAAATACTAAAAGATGCATTTTACAACTTTTTTATGTGGGCCAATATTGAAAATTTTTAAAATGCGTTTTGTAGATCTGTGTCTGTTATATGCACTGGTAAAGTTTCATCGAAATCGGTTGATGCGAAAAAACGACAGGCATTGGAAGATGTAAGAATCTGCAGTTATAGGTCGAAAATCGTGAAAATCTGCAATTTAATAAAAATAAAAAATATAAAAAATACCAGTTAATGAACACTACATTCTAGTAATTGAACAACGATAGTCCAATGAATGAACAAAATTACTAAACAATATTCTCCTATTTATTTAACTCTTTATTCACAATTTTATCGCTAGTATGCCGCGCGGCTTAAAATTTGTTGAAATATGCAAAAGCGTTCATTTACTGGTGCCCGTTTATTCACTGCAGTTATCCTACATTGTTTTATAAAAATTTCAACATCGAACTTGTTCAGATCGTTTACAATTTTTATGTATCAATAATGTGTGCTCGAATAAGCAAATTTCTTGAATAATTTTTAATGGAAACGTTTTGTATACCAGTGTCAATTAAACATATTCTGAAAATTTCGTCAAAATCGGTCGACGTTGCAATGAGCTATAAACGTTTAAGTATGTTAAAAATTGCAGATTTTCACGATTTTCGACGTATAACTGCAGATTTTTACATCTTTCAATGCCTGTCGTTTTTTTCGCATCAACCGATTTCGATGAAACTTTACCAGTGCATATAACTGGCACAGGTCTACAAAACGCATTTTTAAAATTTTCAATATTGGCCCACATAAAAAGTTGTAAAATGCATCTTTTAGTATTTTTGCTACAATTCCAATGAATTGCAATTTTTGACAAAATTTTTTTTCGCATCCTGTGGCAAACTAATTGCTGTAGCTTCCCAAAAAAATTCAAGTCGTGTAGTTCAATGTTTAAAAAGTTATCGCCTTTTTAAGAGTGTGCCAATACTTTTTTTACCCACTGTACTTCCTCTCCTCTAATCATCTTAGCCAGGCGGAAATGTTACAACAATATCCTTAATACGTTCACTACCACCGTTACGAATATACGATCGACACAGTCTCGCAATGCACTTGAAGATTGAGAAATTAATTTGATGCACTTTGTTGCGGACGTTTACTGTGTAGGTACACTTACTTATTCAATCGAGCAGTGCGTCGTTGAAGATGGTCTTATTTTTAAAACGCAATGGAGATTAGTCACTGTTGGTGCTCGGCGTTGTTCTAACGTCGAGTAAGGCGTATATTGGCTACAATTTTTTATGGGTTAAACGCATTGGGTCGATGATGAACATCGATTTCGACGATTCTTATCTATGAACAGCTGCACTATGCAGAATGCATTGTCGCGAGAACGGTTCGGACGCATTCGAAACGCATTGAAGCAAGTTGGACGTATAGTACGTCGCATGCGATCGAAACCCGCATACACTAGAATCGCAGCCTTCAACCCTTCATCGCTAGGCCGGTTTATGATGCATTTTAATATCTTTTCTTATATGGAATTTTAGTAATTGATCAAATAGAAGAGTCTGGAATCGGCACCATTTGGCCGGTGGTGGTAGGTCCAGTAGCCAGTTAATCGTTTACGACGATTGATTTTATGGTTGCAGTGATTAGAACTTCTTTGTCATTCATAGTTTCTTAGAACAAGAATATTCATCGACGCCAAGAGGACTTTCAGTTTAAAGAAAATGAATAACGTATATTTTTAGTGGTTTCTGGTCGAAATCTTCTCGAGTTGGACTCGGTGTTATAGTGGAGGAATTTGAGGTGGTACCAGACCTTCTGATCTGGGTATTTATCAGTGTAACCAACCTCCACGCTTAAAAACAGTTTGGCAACAGTGATGAACATACATTTGTATCAATCTAACGCTCCAATTTCGCTATTAATACAGGTTTTTTTCTTTTTATCAATATCTTTATTGCTATTAATGGATCCGAGTGGCTTCAAGCCCTTTATATTTCTGTTGTTACGAATCTACCCTGATAGTTCTCCTGTCTAAGCGCCACCTCGTTTGAGTAGCTGAACTAAAATTGGTTCTACTTGCCTTCATTGCCCTTCATGAACGGAATCTGGGGAACAATTGAATGCGATCACGGGAAAAGATTTTTTGTCCTCATATTAGCATGTTATAAGCTGTGTCAAGGCTCATTGGAAAGAGGAAGGTTCATCATAGCCCGCTCTGTTCTTAATTTAAGTCGAAAAAATCATTTTATATTAGAAAACTACATTAGAATCTGCGGAATTTTTCTTCATTTGTTTTCCCTACTTTGGGCACTCATATTATTAGATATAAACATAATCTATCTAAACCATGAGCAGACCAGGCTATGATGAACCTTCCTCTTTAGAATAAGCCCACATACAACTCAGAATATGCTAACATGGGCCATGTGACGGCTCATCGTAAAGAGGAAGGTTCATCATAGACCGCTCCGCTCATAATTTAAGTCGAAAAAATCATTTTGTATTAGAAAACTGCATTAGAATTGCGGAATTTTTCATCATTTGTTTTCCCTACTTTGGACACTCATATTATTAGATATAAACATAATCTATCTAAATCACGAGCAGAGCAGGCGATGATGAACCTTCCTCTTTAGAATAAGCCCACACACAGCTCAGAATATGCTGATATGAGCTATGTGAGGGCTCATTGTAAGGAGGAAGGTTCATCATAGCCCGCTCTGCTCATAATTTAAGTCGAAAAAATCATTTTGTATTAGATAAATACATTACAATCTGCTGAATTTTTCTTCATTTGTTATCCCTACTTTGGACATTCATATTATTAGATATAAACATAATCTATCTAAATCATGAGCAGAGCATGTTATGATGAACCTTCCTCTTTAGAATAAGCCCACACACAGCTCAGAATATGCTAATATGAGCCATGTGACGGCTCATTGTAAAGAGGAAAGTTCACCATAGCCCGCTCTGCTCATGATTTAAGTCAGAAAAACTGTTTTGTACTAGAAAAATACATGGGAACCTGGTGGTGGTTGTCTCGACTAGTTTGCACTACTTCGGACGCTCATATTATTAAATATAAACATAATCTATCTAAATCATGAGCAGAGCGGGCTATGATGAACCTTCTTCTTTAGAATAAGCCCTCACACAGCTCGTAGCATGTTTGTATAAAAACAAAAAATAGTTTCCCGTAAACACGGTTTTCACGTATTTTTCTAGTAATATTCTAGTAATATGCTGGTCATATTCATGGGTCTGGTACCCTCTTAAGTATAACTCACGCGGAGTTTAATGCGTTAAGCGCTCCCTTTGCTGGCAAACCGTGACTCTCGCAGTAGTATAAATATTGTGTCGCATATGTCACGAGAAAAGCCGTTAATCGTAATAACGCGGGGTGTGTACGGGCCATGTGACTAGGAGCGGAACGCAGCCGAAAATTGATGTGGCGCGTAGTCCGTTGAACAATGGGTTTTTTGATTTTTGTTTGCCGCACCGTGCAGTAGGCCGTGCCATGTAGGCAGGCAGGGAGGTGTAGGTGGTAGGTAACGCGGATCGATTTCGCAGCTCGGCGTTGCTGTTCCTCGTGCCCCGCGTTTCGTATGTACCCCTGGTCCATCTAGCGCGCGACGCACGGTCTATCGTACACCTCGACAAAGGGAAAATCGACTCGAAGACAGGTACCCGCGACGCGCGGCGTTTCCACCGAACAAAAATGTCCCACCGACGCGAGTCGATCGTGAATCGATCCAACACTCGCAATCGTTCCTCTCCGTTGTACAATTAATCCTCCTATAACGCGATTAATTCGTATCGCGTTGTAGGAAACTCGGAATTAGTACTAATCAGAACAAATTAGATTAAGTGGAGTCGGACTTTGATTCCGCAAAAAAATTTCGAATTTCGGTTCCTCAGCTGATTTTTTGTGCACGCTGTAAGTGCAATTTCTTTTAATTTTCTTAGGATCGAACTTTGGAAGTTTGTCGAAAATACAATTTAAAAAAACTGATAATAGATCAAATTGATCGAACCTGTGCGCCGAAACCATCTATCTATTATCAATTCTTTTCGATCGCAAAACTATTTCAATATAATTTAAAAAAACATTCGAAAACCCCCTTGTTTCGGTCTATAGGGAAACAAGGGGATTCAATCGAACAAACAACTTGTTTGGAAGATGTCGCTTAGATTGCCTTGGAGAAGGGATATTGAATATTGGAAAATTGACGCGAACGGTGTTTCGTACCACATCGTTGTTCGACTCCCCTTAAATGCGATACGAATCATATCGCTGTGTTTGCTGCGCGTAATTGGAGAGTTTACCGTACAGAGAAACGGGTCGAGCAACATTTTTTATGGGACGGGAAGACGCGATGATTCGCGATCGAATTCGAGCGTGTCCCGCGTATCCCGAGCGCGGCGAGGTCTCGAGAGGCCATAGAAGTAGGTCTGGCACGATTCCACCCTGTATTAACCCAATTCCATCGAGCACCCTCGACGCAGGGGAATACGTGCCCCTCCCTCGTCCTCGTCCTCGTCCTCGTCCTCGTACCCTTGCAGCCTTGCACGCCACACCGCCCTGTCGTCGATTCTCTTGCAAAGCGTTCAACGAACCCGGCCCGATCCCACCACACCGGCTTGAGATCTCGCCGACAAGTGGTCACCAATCTCTCAACAGTTGCAGCGCGGTAGAACCTTCGGTTATCCGAACCAATCAGGGAAACACGAGTGCTCGGATAATATATGTAGAGGGGATGGTAGGAATATGAGATACCCAATTTATTTTTTAACTCTTCGTGAGCAACCTGGATCTTGAATCCATCTTCTCAATATTCCTTTTCGCCTCGTTAACGCTTCTAACGTTCCAACGATTATTAAAATAGTTTATATCGATCGAACAATTATTAAATGATTTCGGCGCTACGCACAGTGCGGCATGTAAATGGACAATCGAGACAAAAATCATAACTTCTAAACTAATCAATTTTTGACAATCGAGACAAAAATCATAACTTCTAAACTAATCAATTTTTGCCCTAAGTACCTTAATAATTTATTAAAGGGAATACAAAGATGCATCGATTAATGCACCAAAAATATAAGGTTCCATTAGTAAAAGAGTTTATTTTAATTTTTTTTAATGAAGAGCTTTGATTAGTTGTTATTGCAATTTGTTGTCAACTGTATACTGTACAACTTTTGTTCGAAATATTTTTTAATTATATGGTTAAATTTAATTATATCTACTATAGTGCATAATTATTTGACAATACACAACACCGTATTTTTTACTAGTATTAAGTAATGGTTAATACAGACTGCTAGATAAATCCAGAAATAAACTAAACGGCATATTACTCAGGAATCATAATACTTTTAATATAAATGTAATATGTACATGTAAATAAAAAGTTTAAGTACATAAACAAAAACTATTAAAACATTAAATTATTCGCTACAGTTTTCGTCTAACTTTTGATAATTTCTGGGAATAAGTGTGTTTGGACATTGAAGCTTCAACCAAATCGCAATTACGAATGCATTTCTCTAACAAAAAATAAATAACATCGAGTCTTGCAATTTATCGCAGAAAAAAATTATATAGCAATATACTACAACATCTAGTTGATACAGAACAGCCAAAATTATAGGATGTTTTGAACCGTTTTTTTGTCAATTGCATTTTAAGGAAAAAATGCAATTCCTAAATTGCCAGTTAAAATTATGTATACCTCTGGTCAAATTCTCCATACCTAAGTTGTAACAAACAGTTTAAAACAAAAACGAATCTGAACGAGCAAGTATGGCAGGAGTAATCTGACTTTTTAGTATTTATACTACAATAAACTCTTGGTTGTTACTGATCCCTTATTAATTTTCTTGGATACTACTTTTTACATACACATTCCTTACTTACTGACTGATGATTTTGTTGGATAATTAAATTAGAATCGAACCATGATTATTATGATTTTTGTCCATTGCATGCCGCACTGTGCTACGGTTCGATCATTAGACACACAAGATAAATAAATCAATAAGTAATTTTGCTAATAATCAAAAAAATCGACGTTTCGGTGCTGATTTGCACCATTTTCATTTAGCTTGTTTTTTTAGTGATCGAACCGTAGCGCCGAAATCATTTAATAATTCCAACGATTATGTATCAAAATTCGTATTTCAATATGGATTCCAGAATTTCAGAACAGTCTGTTGTATTCCGGATACTCAATATCTGTATATTTATTAAGTATAAATTCTAAACGAAATACATCTATGGACGCAATACAAAAGATCTTACAAGGAGAACCCCCGCTCTGTCCCTCAAGGATTTAGTTCAGACTTTACAGAGTTATAGATCTCGTTCCCCTGATTACGAAAATACCCCATTATAGGCGCAGACGCTCAATAGTTATCGAGATATTTGCAATTAAAGCTTCATAACCGCAAAAGTAAAGGTTAGTTCAGATTTTTACCGAGCAGTGGCGTAGCGAAGATTGTTACGCCGAAGGCCCGAGTTCGAATCCCGTCGTGGTAAATTATTTTTTATTGTTTTTTTTTCATGGAAAGTTCATTTCCAATGTTAAATAAATTTAAAATAAAATATCTTTATTCGTTAAAGTACTAATTGAAAATGGTACTTATTATTTTACAGAAGAAACACTAAATCTATTTCTACATATACAAAAGATAATAATTATAAAACAATAATAATATTAAAATAATAATAAATAACAAACATAAATATAAATACAAATACAAAATAGAATAAATGCAATGAATAGTAGAGCGGTGGCTTGCCATCACGCTTCCTGTAGTTTGTATAATATCAATCATATCTGAAAATACAAAGAAAGTAATATGATATAAAAATATACGTTACGTACAATTAATATAGAAATCAAATACAATACTTTCAATTTTTGTTAGGTACAGCAATTATACTTATTGTAGAAACAAGGAAAACATAATGTACAAAAACATCTTGCACATCGAATTGTTTCTTCTATAAAATAATAAGTATTATTTTTAATTAGTCCTTTAGCGAGTAAATATATTTTATTTAAAATTTATTTAACATTGAAAATGCATTTTTCATGAAAAAAAACAATAAAAAATTATTTACCACGACGGGATTCGAACCCGGGCCTGCAGCGTAACAGTTCAGCTCGCTGCTGTTAGGCTACGCCACTGCTTGCTAAAAATTTGAACTAACCTTTATTTTTGCGGTTATGAAACTTTAATTGCAAATATCTCGAGAACTATTGAACATCTGCGCCTATAATGGGGTATTTTCGTAATCAGGGGAACGATATCTATAACACTGTAAAGTCTGAACTAAATCCGCGAGGGACAGAGCAGGGGTTCTCCTTGTTAATAATCTACACAAGATTCGTAAGGGAATGATCGGAAACGAAAGGAGATTGAAAGAAGAATACTGTTGAGAGGAAGAAATCAGCAGGAGATATAGGTTTCGGGTTCTGTAAAGTGGGGGTTGTTTCACGTCTAATGGTCAGTAAGGGATGAAATTTAAATTGAGGAATAAATGTCATATAAAATAATTTTATTAATAGTATTTGATTTGTAAAATTTAAATTGAGGAATAAATTTCATGAATCATGGGGACGAGGTACAAAGATGAGATAGAATGTCGAACTGAAGATAGAGAGACGAATTGAAACGTTTAGATTACGTGAGTGATTACTAATACTAGAAAGAAACTTATCGTTGGTATACAACACTTTCCGCCATAAAATTGTTAACAGAGTTTAACAATGACATAATTAGGAACTAAGAATTAATTACAAACTAATTTAGAATAGATAACTTAATTATTCATGAACGATTATTTGAAAATGCAACATTTAAATATAGAGTAAAATAAAGAAGATAACGCGCGCAAGTTAGAATATATGTATAACAAGTCAAGAAATGCGGTACAACGGGACATTGTTAATCCAGTAACAAAATGTTTTTTGTTTAATTATTATGGAATGTGGGATCATGATCCGAATATAGAATATATACGGTTTAATTTAAAGCAACTTATACAGGGTGTACCACGATTGTGTCGTACAGGGACGCATCCTAAATCAACGACGATCTACATAGCATTTTCAATGCGCTTTTCCACACAATAACTAACAACTCTGACTCCCACACTTTCGCACACGTTCGCGAGAGATACACCATTATGGACCTGTATGTTATCTTCGCACGAAAGCTCGTTAAAATCGAAGTAGGACAGTCGAGGGAATTTTGTTGTTCCGTTCCCTCGTGAGCAGCTAGGCGATGCCTTTGAAATGCCGGGTCAAAACAGACCCGTGCACTGCCATCCAAGCGTTAACTCTGAAATTATCGAGGAGCGGTGCTTGTTACGTACTTCGTTCAAATTCTCGGTCGTTTGAACCCCCTTGATTAACCCTTTGCACTCGGAACTATTTTCCCTCGAAAATCAAACTTTTTTGCTGACCTAGAATATTTCCATTTCATACAGGGTGCAGTCGAACGAAAGGGTCTAGCAGACTAAGAATAGTGAATTTTTATTGAAATTGTATGGAAAACATTGGTTTTAGCTTGAAAGATAACCCCCCAAAATTTCAAGTCGCTAACCCTTCATATAAGAATTATATGAGGGTAAATACCCTTAACTATATCATTTTTTTTCTCGGTTGTTAATCAAGATATGCAGAGAAAAAAATACGAAAATACTCGTATTTACGTCCTTCATATCATATATTTTTTTCACAATTGTGATCATATTATTAAGGGTAGAAAAAAATTATTAAATTTTTTAGGGTTGGAAATTGCAAACAACCCTTCGAGTGACCACTTTCAAAAAATTCAACGACAATGTTCTGTTATCTATCTAATATATACAAAAGTTTCAAGATGGTCGGAGGGGTGGAACATACAGTGACTCCCATTAATATTCCGACGCTCTAAGAAAACGATAACTGCTTAAACATTGAACTATACGACATGATTTTTTTGGGAAAGCAAGAGCAAATAGTTTGCTACAGGATATGGAAAAACAATTTTACAAAAATTGCAATTGATCGGAATTGTTGAAAAAATACTAAAAGTTGCATTTTACAACTTTTTTATGTGGGCCTATATTGAAAATTTAAAAAATATGTTTTACAGACCTGTGTCAATTAAACATATTCTGAAAATTTCGTCAATATTGTTTGACGTTACAATGAGCTACAAACGTTTAACGATGATAAAAATTTCAGATTTTCACGATATTCGGGCTATAACTGCAGTAAATCTATAGATTCTCACATATTTCGATGCGTGTCGTTTTTTCCCGCATCAACCGATTTCGATGAAACTGTCGCAGTGCATATAATTGACACAGATCCACGAAACGTATTTTTAAAATTTTCAATATAGACCCACATGAAAAAGTTGTAAAATGCAACTTTTAGTATTTTTTCTACAACTCCGATCAATTGTAATTTTTGAAAAAATGTTTTTGCACATCTTGTAGCAAACTATTTGCTCTAGCTTCCCCAAAAAATTCAAGTCGTATAGTTCAATGTTTTACCAGTTATCGGTTTCTTAGAGCGTCCGAATATTAATGGGAGCCACTGTATACAGGGTGGTCCACCTAAGTAAGGCCACCTAAATGTCTCTGCAGGTTATTGTGATGCAACAAATATTTATTACGTAACATGTATGGTGTCCATGGACCAATATCTGGCAAGAATATTTTTGTCCTAAGGTCATTGTTTTCGAAGTTATCAAGGTCATCGGTATTTTTTGATTCATAACTACATTTTTTTAATTGCATCGTGTAGCTGATGGACAAATAAATTCAGATACAGTGACTCCCATTAATATTCGGACGCTCTAAAAAATAGGATAACTGGTTAAACATTGAACTACACGACTTGAATTTTTTGGGGAAGCTAGAGCAAGTAGTTTGCTGCAGAATGTGGAAAAACAGTTTTTCAAAAATTGCAATTGATCGGAGTTGTACAAAAAATACTAAAAGTTTCATTTTACAACTTTTTTATGTGGGCCTATATTGAAAATTTTAAAAATACGTTTTGTAGATCTGTGTCAATTATATGCACTGCAAAAGTTTCATCGAAATCGATTGATGCGAGAAAAAACGACAGGCATTGAAAGATGTGAGAATCTATAGATTTACTGCAGTTATAGCCCGAAAATCGTGAAAATCTGAAATTTTTAATGTATTTAAACGTTTATAGCTCATTGCAACGTCGACCAATATTGATGAAATTTTCAGAATATGTTTAATTGACACAGATCTACAAAACGTATTTTAAAAATTTTCAATATAGGCCCACATAAAAAAGTTGTAAACTGCAACTTTTAGTATTTTTTCTACAACTCCGATCAATTGCAATTTTTGGAAAAACGTTTTTCCACATTCTGTAGCTAACTATTTGTTCTAGCTTCCCAACAAAAATTCAAGTCGTATAGTTCAATGTTAAACCAGTTATCGTTTTTTCTATAGCGTCCGAATATTAATGGAGTCACTGTATGTATAGTAACAGGACCTTGAAATGACTTTGATATTCGGTTGCTCGGTGCAACGAGATGAGTCATTTGAAGGTCATGTTACCATGCATATCTGAATGTATTTTTCCATTAGTTACACGATACAATTTTAAAAAAATGTAGTTATGTTTCAAAAAAACATCGATGACCTTGATAACTTAAAAAAATGACCTTAGGAAAAAATATTCATACCAGATATTGGTCCATGGACACCATGCACATTACGTATTTGTTGCATCACAATGACCTGAGGAGATATTTAAGTGGCCTTACTTAGGTGGACCACCCTGTATAATGTTCAGGGGTGCAACATATGTAATGTGAACATACATAAGGGTATTTACCCTCATATAATTCTTATACGAAGGGTTAGCGACTTGAAATTTTGGGGGGTTATCTTTCAACCTAAAACCAATGTTTTCCACACAATTTCAATAAAAATCCAGGGGGGGGCGATTCACTATTCTTAGTCTGCTAGACTAAGTTTTCGAGGAAATCGATTTTCTCAACGTGTCTCGAACCAAAATTGTTATTGCTTCTTTGCGATTTATTTTTACACGTAGAATCGCTCTCTGTCCGCCTGTATACGTTATTCGGCCGCATCCTGTATATTTTTCTTAATTTTGTGACTATAAAACTGTGTTTAAACGTTTCCTAATTGATCGAATACAAACGAATCGAATAATGTAGACGATATTTTGAATAACGGTATAGCAATTTTTTAGTGGCGTTCCATATTCGCCACTCAAGTGCTTAAGGGTTGAATTGACCCGCTATGGTTCTTCCACGTCTCCCCGTGAACAGGTAAACCCCATGGACGTAAATGGGGTGATGGTAGTCGATCACTGATCAAATGCTCCGTCGTTCTCTGTTACAGAGGTTAAGATGGAACTGGAGGACCTCATGTCGGACATTAAGAAGACGGCCAACAAAGTCAGAGCCAAGTTAAAGGGTAAGCGACATTGGGAGCGGCGACTCGCCGTTGCTAATTTCAATCGTTGCGCCGCGAACGCGACGAATATCTTTCCTATTGTCGAAAGGAAGCAGTAAATGGTCCTACACGGTCGTTCCGTTTATGCAAACAAGTAAACCTTACGAAAATGTGAAAACATTCGCGAAAGAGATCGCTATTACTATCTACCCGCGTTGTTCAGCTGCGTTAACACTTTGAACGCCAACGTCAACAATCCTCTGAGTTAAGGATGTTCTGGAGGTACAATGGGAGACGAAAGTACAAGAAATTCGAAATTCATAAATATATTGGCAATGAAAGCCAGTCACGAGTATATTTTGCATTGAAAAAATAGATTAATTTAAAAAGATTTCGTTTAATTAGTGAATTTAATGTTATATTTATTTTTTAAAATTGTTTTCATATTACTAATTAATTTAAAATATAATAATAAATTAATATTAATTTAAAAAGCTTTCGCTTAAATAGTGAATTTAATGTCATATTTATTAACTTCCCGATTCATAGGGAAGTTACTGTAATTACCCCGAAAATCGAAAATCAATTTTTTAGCAGATCTTCACGTTTCATGGTTATTTAAGTCATTTTAGACTATTTTTATCAAATTGTTAGTGTGTGTGTGTGTGTGTGTGTGTGTGCGTGCGTGCGTGCGTGCGTGCGTGCGTGCGTGCGTGCGTGCGTGCGTGTGTGTGTGTGTGTGTGTGTGTGTGTCCCTTTCTATGGTATCAAATTTTTCGTTAACGTTTTCTGAAAAAGTAACGATGCGATCAGAATGATGAATGATGCAATCGATGTGCCCCGCTGTAACTTAGAGCTGATTAGATTTTGGTCCATATTGGTCAAGTAGTTTTTTAGTTTTTTTCGAAAGAAGTTCATTCAACAATGCAAATTATACGAGAGTATTTAATACATAGTATTTGATTTATGAAATTTAAATTGAGGAATAAATTTCATATAAAATAATTTTATTAATAGTGTTTTAGGTAAAATAATTTTATTTATAGTATTTAATTTTGTATATAAAAAAACTGGAGAGTCTAGTTGCGTTTTTTCAAGGTTTAAGTAGGGTTTGAAGTGGAATTTTATGAATTCTCCATAAGAAGACGTGTTAAAATGTGCAAACTTTAAGTTGTTATAAATATTAATCAGTGTAGTGAATCTAACTCGAACTTTGGTAATTGCATTAATTTAGTAAGAATTGTATCTTGTAAAATTGTCAAAAATTTTGTTGCCTATACATACATAGTATTTGATTTATGAAATTTAAATTGAGGAATAAATTTCATATAAAATAATTTTATTTATAGTATTTAATTTTGTATATAAAAAAACTGGAGAGTCTAGTTGCGTTTTTTCAAGGTCTAAATAAGGTTTAAAGTGGAATTTTATGAATTCTCCATAAGAAGACGTGTTAAAGTGTGCAAACTTTAAGTTGTTATAAATATTAATCAGTGTAGTGAATCTAACTCAAACTTTGGTAATTGCATTAATTTAGTAAGAATTGTATCTGGTAAAATTGTCAAAAATTTTGTTGCCTATACATACATAGTATTTGATTTATGAAATTTAAATTGAGGAATAAATTTCATATAAAATAATTTTATTAATAGTGTTTTAGGTAAAATAATTTTATTTATAGTATTTAATTTTGTATATAAAAAAACTGGAGAGTCTAGTTGCGTTTTTTCAAGGTTTAAATAAGGTTTGAAGTGGAATTTTATGAATTCTCCATAAGAAGACGTGTTAAAATGTGCAAACTTTAAGTTGTTATAAATATTAATCAGTGTAGTGAATCTAACTCAAACTTTGGTAATTGCATTAATTTAGTAAGAATTGTATCTTGTAAAATTGTCAAAAATTTTGTTGCGTTTTTATACAGGGTGTTCGACTACAGGCGGGAGAAAATTTAAGCGGTCATTTTTAACGATGACATAAGACGAAAATGAATAATAAAAAAATTGCGATTTCGGCTTCGTTATTTAGCTATTAACAATTAAAAATCAACAACGCGTCTAACAAAAGTGTACTTTGTGTACGTCAAAGAGTTCAATGTCGTCCAACGATTTGTTAAACATTGGGGCCCTCGCTGGGACCCCAAATGAGAACCAAGTTATGCATGCATCTGTCACTCGATACGTGACTGTCGCGTTGTTAATAGCTAAATAACGAAGCCGAAATTGCAATTTTTTTATTCTTCATTTTCGTCTTATACCACCGTTAAAAACCAACCCTTGAATTTTCTCCCACCTGTAGTCGAACACCCTGTATAGCTCCAGAACATCCTTAAGTACTCCATCGCTCTTCTAGTATTCTGCAAAAATCCGATTCTAGACCAATAATTCCGTCTACCGTTTCTCGGAGACACGGCGCTCAAAGTGTTAAGCTTGAACATAACGTGAACGATAGTTCTGGGACAGCGTGTAACGTAGAAAAACGAAATACAGTGCTGGAGGAGATTAAAAGTTCACTTACTTGATGTCCACTTTATAGACAGAGAATATTGCTCTTCGAGACCCCCCGTTCTTCATATATTTTACGGAAAAAGGAAGAACAGTTCCAACTTCGAGGTAAGGAACTTTGCCGAACGTGAATCGAATTTATCATTTTATCCAGCACTGTACACTCGAATGGTTGAAGTATTAGCTCGTCTCGTGTGAGAACGAAGGGAGTGGCGGGAGGAGAATGACGAGGAAAGATGACAGGTAGGTGAACCCGAAGACTGTTTCGGGTTCGTCGATTCGCGGGCGCGCTAACGCCTGTGTCCGACTTTAGACAGTGATTTGGATGTTTTCTATGTCCACAGTGATAGAGCAAAATATCGAGCAGGAAGAGCATACGAACAAATCGTCGGCGGACCTGAGGATACGCAAGACACAGCACTCGACGCTGTCCAGGAAGTTCGTCGAGGTGATGACGGAGTACAATCGGACGCAGACCGATTACAGAGAGCGGTGCAAGGGGAGGATACAGCGACAGTTGGAAATCAGTAAGCCTGATTTATTTCTAAACCTTTGATTCTCGAAGGTTCCGGCGATCTTACCATCTCTGGTCTTGCTTGAGCCACAGTAGCGTCCAGACGTGTGTTTAGTAGCAGCGAGTGTTTACACAGTTTTCCAAATAGATCAGACCCAAACAGATTTATCAAGAAATAAAAATTTTATGGATAATATACGGAAAGTGTTTCTGACTACAGAAGCATTTGTGTCATTATTATGATAATACATATGAAGACATCGGTAATATCTACCACTACAATGGATCAATTTACTGCGGGGTCAAGTGGAATCTCATACCCCAAAGCTGTAAAACAGGTGCAATATCCAACAAAGGAGCAAGTAATTTTGGATTTTATAGAGGGATAGTCAGTGCAAGATTATACGTTAGTCGTTGGAAGTAGCGTACAGCCAAATGATGTTCTGTATGTATCTAGAATATCTCACGGTCGGATATGTTCATATCTGAGTACAAAGGAGCTGGTAGAACATCTTGTAGAAAAACGAACAATCGCGAAAATTGGGACGTATAATCTGATGATTCGTGCGTTAGTATCTAAAGTTAAACGAGTAATTTTATGGAATGTTTGTCCGATAGTTCCCTCACAAGGTGTAAGAAAAGAACTAGATATCACTAGACAAGAACTATCACTAGACTTCAAGTTGACGTCAGAAATAACAAATGTGAGAGCGGCTTAAAAGCGCCAGGGTACGTACACGTGTTAAGTTTTAGGAAGAAAATGTAAGCACATACAACCCGTGGACGTAAAAAAACTCGATACAGATCTCAATCAATCCAGATCAATTTTGACGATACGGCCTAATGGATATAACTCTCGGTTGAAAAACTCACATGCTTCCTTTGTAAACAAGAGGGTAATTCGCCTAAACACTGTAAATATGGGACTGTCGAAAATGACACACCTATCCCACCTTCGGAAGATATTGTGCCTAGCAGTAAACAGACAAACGCTATTACCAGCGAACAAACTCAACAACAAACGCCTACAACAAGTGGAGCTAAGAGACCTCGATCCTCAATCAGGCTCGAATTGCTATAGCATAACAGGCATCAACATTCCTCCACAAACTGAAGGCAAAAAGGAAAAAAACAATAAAAAAAGAGCTGAACTCTGTTCTTCACATAATGGATAAACTAAAACCTACTAGGGAGCTATAGAAATAAATGCTAAGAAGTATCCGCTTGGTTTTGTAAAATTGTCCCAGTTTATGTCAGAAACGCGTGGCAAGTTTTCCTAGTAGCACAAAACATTGTATACACATTCATATAATATTAAAAGAGATTCAATCTTTTTTTAATATTCAAATATTCATACAATATTTATTTTATATTAAGTAACGAATATTATTTTATAAATATGGAGGAAATATCTATTTCATGTTACGAGAAAAATATCTTTTTCTAAACATTAAATGAATCTATATTTCATGTTAGAAATAGAATATTCTTTCCTAATATACATATAATATTTATTTCATACTATGAAAAAAATATTTCTTCTCATTATAAAACGAATCTCTATTTAATATTAAAAATAGAATAGTTTTTCCTAATATAAAAATAATATTTCTATTTCATACCATGAAAAAAATATTTTTTTTGTAAAATCAATCTTTATGTAATATTAGAAATAGAAATTTTTAAGTATCTTGAAAACAAGATAATTTTATCATTTTTTGCTATGGTAATCATTTTTTACACAGAATAAACAGTGAAATCGATTAGTACAACAAAAATATGCATTTCTACTTAAAGAAATGATGCAATTGATAATTGCACATGCACAGTTGCACAAAAAAAATCTATGGGCCTACGAATGTAGCATTCCCCAAACCATTAATCTTTCTAACTGCATAAAAAAATTCTGTATTTTCAATAAACCCCTTTCGAAGACGAAGATAAATATTCCCTCGAGCAGTGCACAGAAAGTAGTGTTATTATATTATAGTTTCTAATTTTTGTTATAACTTTTTCTTAAATTTGAAGATTTAATTGAACGTTATCTAAATATGAGTTTCACGTTTTTTAAATATGTAATTTATATTCTCTGAATATTTAGCTTATATTTTCTGAACATTGAATTTACATTTCTTGTATATGTATACAATATTCAAATCTAATATTTTTCTCATATGAAAGTGTGGCTTAAAAAATATTTTTTCAATATTTGAAAAAAACATTTACCCAATATTTTTGTGCTACTAGGGTTAATGTCAAAATCATCGTCGAAAAGTTTACGACAGATTTTCCATCTTTAATCGACATGCTAACTGAAGTTACAGTATATTTTCTATAGATGCGGCCAAGAATATCCTCCCCAACTTAGTAACCTGATCTCTGCCGGTATATCGGCACAGTTCAAACGCCCGTGCGTGGTCTCTGTTTACTGTTTACACGAGTTGTCCTTCTCTACGTTTGGTTTAGCCTTTGGAGATAAAAAAATAACTTCCCTGTAAGATAGATGCGACCAAATCCCCCCGAGGCTGTTGCATCTATCGAAAATATACTGTATCTAGACGATTGAAGTTTGAAAAATAGTATTGTCAGGATAAAGAAAGGAATGCAAGACTCAACCGGACGTCCTTCGTGCGAAGAAGAAGCTTCGGTAGTTATTTGGAAAGTATCACTGTCCTCCGATGTTGCTGAAATTTAAATATGTTATGTAGCAACACGTTTCGAACAACTTTTTACTTTTCCAATGTAGGGGATCGCTTTCAGTTTTCGAGATATTCGCAATTGTTAATACTGTATTGCACTTTTCATATTTTTATAGACTCCGGGGATCAGAGAGAAAACAGGGTCTCACTCTATATAGGCTGAAAGACTACTTTGAAAGTATGTAAACTATTAAAGTAAGTAAACTATTATGAAAGACTACTCATAGATTTTCGTATGCGTGGTCTCCGCCTCTCTGCACCTTCCACGATCTAACCAGAACTCATTCTATTCACATAATCTTTGCATTGTAGCTGTCATCCGAAGTTTGAATTAGTAATGGAAAATTCATACGAATGGAATAAGTTGTGGTTTGGTCACGAAGGGACCATGAGTAAAATCCAGGATAGTCTTTCAAGATTGAAAGCTTACCCTCTATATGTATCTGTTTTCTCTCTCATCCCCACGAAGTGTTCACAAAAAAGTGAACATACGCCGCGCCAGAGCAGCCTTACGTTGCCACGGAGCGTGCAAGTACAGTAATTTCTGAATCGTAGTCCCAACACCCGTGTTATGAACGGACTACGATCAAGTAGGGTGGCTATTTTTTTTATTTATGACTGCGTCTACCCTACCGCGCTGAGACTTCAAACGACAAGTCGAATGTAGAGAAGGACATAATGAAATAGGATCGCGTGGCCGAAGCGTGTCCCCGTCGCCGGCACAGTTTAAAGGCCCGTGCGTCATCACAATAAAACACCAAGACCTTAGCTTCTTTATTTTCGATGATATCATTATGGAACTTTCACCAACATATTCGTGGCATTTTTCTGATTAAAATCATACCAAACACGATATAATTTGGCCAATATTTAGTGGTTTAATCGACGATGAAAGTTTCGAACGCAACGAAGAAGAGCGTATTGGAAAGAAAGAGACGCGAAGAGTCGCCGTCGCCGGCATAGATCAAACACGCTGTCCTTCTTGTAAGTAAAACTTTCATCGTCGATTAAACCACTAAATATTGGCCAAATTATATCGTGTTTGGTATGATTTTAATCAGAAAAATGCCAGGAATAAGCCAGTAAAATCTCATAAAAAATAATGAAAATTAAGTAGTTTGAAAATTCGATTCACTCGAGTCAATGTAGTGGTATTCACACCGATATACCCGAGCCGACATCAACATCGCCGTCCTGCTGCCCGGCGCAGCGTTGACAGGCGTGGAATGGGTAGGCACTGGACTACGATTGCAGAGGCGACCGAGGACTACGATTCAGAAATTACTGTATTCGGAAAATTGAATACAGTATTAGCAATAATTTCTTGCGAATATCTCAAAAACTAAAAGCGACCCCCCTATATTGGAAAAGGAGAAAGTTGTTCAAAATGTCGAAATCTATAACATATTTAGATTTCATCATAATCGGAGGACAGTGGAACTTTCCAAATAATTACCGCAGCTTTACTTACTGAAGACAAAACGAATTAATATACAAAATTTATTAACAAATTATATTTTGTCATTAAAATGGTGGAACACTAGAAGCTTACGAAAAAGAAAATTAGAAGTAGAAACTATTATTAAAAACTTCGATGTGTTTATTGCAGTGGAAACGTGGTTTACATGGGTCTGTACTGATCCTGAGTGGGTCCCATAGTATTCTGAAAACGAATTTTTTGATATGCCATTCAATTTTATTGAGTTTGATGTTGCATTGAACTCAACGAATAATAAATTATCACTTGGTATGAACGGATTTGATTACGATATCATTAAGAAAATCCCAATATCTAATATCAATAATCTGTTACCTATAGAACAAAGTGGTTTTCGAAATTAGTGAACTTAACATTGCAAACGGACGAGGCTGTGACAGAGAAATAAAAAAGAGATCCTGGCGGTTGTCCTGGATGTTTGCGGTGCCTTCGATAATGTTAATAGTGAAATATTACTTTCTAAAATGGCAGTGATAGGTTGTTCATGGAACTTGATTTAAAATTCGTTAAATTTCTAATATACGAAAGGTACATCTATGTTGAGAAATTTAAAAATCAATCTAGACTGGTTTGTAAGGGACTTCCTCAGGGTGGAGTTCTCAGTCCACCATTTTATATAATTTACGCGACGAGCATCATAAAAATCTGCCAAAGAATGTCATAGTGTCAAAATTCACGGATGATATTGCAATTTGCTCAATAATCTCAAATGTAGAAAAAGGATGTAAGCTAGTTGAAAGAGCGACGAACGTTGTAAGCAACAATTTGTTCCATAACTCTTAAGAATTTAAATTAATATTTTCTCTAAGCAAGTGAGTTTATTATTTTTTGTTTGGTCTTTTTCTGCAATTGGCTCGGCTGTTTGTCAACCATACATTAATTAATTGGTAAATTCTTACAGACGCCATGATAACAAAATTTTATTCTTAAAACTGGACTGAATTTAGATCGAAACGTCGAAGAAAAATTTGATGTAATAATTTGCAAAATTGCTTAGAAGTCACAAATGATCGTACCAGTGTGCGAACAGCATTAATAGTTTGGCAATATAGCCTGTTTGATTTACAGCGATTTGAGTTAATTCATCAACTGCGTAAAATTAAACTTCAGTTATCCTTATGCTTAGAAATGTTAGTTGCCCAATTCAACATTAAAGTTTGTTTTATTATTTTGAATTTCCCAAAAAATTGTGAACCACGAATTTAATTTGATTTAATATGGTCTATTTACGTATCAATATGTATTTACCGTAATTTACCTTTGTGTAGCAGAAATAAGTCTCAGTTGAGATCTGAAATGCTTACTAAAAAGAAAATTGCCATCTCTAATCGTGTGATTCCGCCGCTTGCAGCGGGAAGAACAACCACCAACGAGGAACTGGAGGAGATGTTGGAACAAGGGAATCCGGCCGTGTTCACGCAAGGGGTAAGATACCTCCTTAACCCGATTTCCACTTTCGTTTCTCTAACAAGCGGACTGGACGAGTAATTATTTCATTAGATAATCGGTGCGCTCGCGACCAATTGAATCGGTCTTCCGAAGGCCATCCTCGTCCGAAGCTCTCGATTATTTCCACTCCGGTGGAGAAACATGCCGAATCAACCCCTTTTATTAACCCTTCGCGGTTCGAAGGTATCCTTTTTTCAGAACTTGCTTTATCGTCATACAATTTAGTTATGTTCCTATAAGGTAGCCACTCACTTGCGAAAACCACCCCCGCGAAATAAACTATTCTTTTCAACCCTTAATAGTTGATGTAAAATTCTGAAAAATGTCCACAAATAATGCTAGTCAGTAGCTTCGTTTTGGCTTTCATTTCATATAAGTATCTTAATTAATAAATGAGAAAATAAAAGGTACAGGTTTTTCACTCCCTTTGTCTTACAAGGGAACCTATTCAGATGAGACAAACCGATTTTGATGAAACTTATGTCAGATATAGTTCTTCGAAAAATATTTGACACGTGTTTTTTTTATTGGCAAACATCCATTTTGAAGGGGTGAAAACAGCCCTCAAAATTCGTGGTCAGAGTCATATTTTCTGAGATATCTCAGAAACCAGAGGTCGAAAAAAATTGATTTTCTTTTTAAATGGTGTGTTTTTAATGGGAAACGTAGTTGTGCAAAAAATTTTAACAAAAAACATTTGTTTAAATAATATGTTAAGAATAAACGCTTATATTTCTGTAAAACAAGCCAAAATTCCTTCCCTCGCACACCAGGTGCAAGCCCATATTTCATTATGCATAAATATTGTTAAATGGAAAAAAGAAGAAAATCCTAAAACATGTATCCCCTATTTTGGATGAAAGATCACACATAGTGTACATTAAAATTAACTAACAATATATAAGAGAATCCGAAAGAAAACATTAAATTTTTAATGTATTGTTTGAACGAACATATTTTGTTGAAATTTTTTGCACTACTACATTCTCCATTAAAAGAAAAACACAATTTTAAAAAAATCAAATTTTTCGATCTCTGGTTTCCAAAATATCTAAAAAAATATGGATCTGACAGCGAACTTTGAGGGCTGTTTTCACCCCTTCAAAGTGGATGGTTGCCAATAAAAGAAAATACGTGTCAAATATTTTTCGAAGAACTACATCTCGCGTAAGTTTCATCAAGATTGGTTTGTTTCACCTGAATATGTTCCCTTGTTAGACGAAGGAGTGGAGAAATTGCATAGAATAGTGTTTTAGGCAAAGAACATTTTAGATATGAGCATTTTAAATATGAAAAATGGCTTGGGGCCGAGTTATCCATGCGTAATTACTCGTCCGTGTAGTTCCGCTTTTGTAAGGGTGCACCGAATGATCAACCGCATGTTTCCTGCAGATCATCATGGAAACGCAACAAGCGAAACAAACCCTCGCCGATATCGAGGCTCGCCACGCCGACATCATCAAATTGGAAAACTCGATCAGGGAGCTCCACGACATGTTCATGGACATGGCCATGCTCGTGGAAAGCCAGGTAACGTAACGAACGCGTCGTACAATGCACGTTCCGGAACGTAACAACTGGTTGGATAACAACTATATGTTCTTATGTTCTTCGACCTTAAATTAGACTCGAAAGAATCAGCAAGCGTCTATTCACCGTATCGCTGCAAATTTTTCTGCAAAATGAAATTGTCTGAATTAATTGCAAGATATACAGGGTGAGTCACCCAACGTTAGCACCTCAAATATCTTTGTTTTTTCTAAAGATACCTAAACATGGTAAGGACAAAGTTGAATGGTACAAGGTCACCTTCATTTTTTTAATGAAATGAGGTATTTTTTAATACATCAATCGATGCAGCTAAATATTCGTTATCAAAAAGTACTAACCTATGTATGTCGAAAAGTTAGTAATTCAGGAGATATCTCAATTTAAATAACTCTAAAATACCATTACAGTCATGCTAAGATGTTACACAAGTAAGTAAACACTAACGTCTTAGTACGACTGTAATGGTATTTTAGAGTCATTTAAATTGAAATATCTCCTGAACTACTAACTTTTCAATATATGTACACAGGCTAGTACTTTTTTATAACGAATGTCCAGCTGCATCGATTGGTGTATTAAAAAACACCTCATTCCATTTAAAAAAGTCAAGGTGACCTTGATATCTCCAAAAAAATGACATAAAAACAAAATTTTGTACCATTCAATTTTGTCCTTACCATATTTTACGTATCTTTAGAAACAACAAAGATATTTGAGGTGCTAACAGTTGGTGACTCACCCTGTACAGTCATCTATTTATTTTCTTAATAACATTAATGGTTTGGAAATAACAATATTTTTAAATGTTTCAAGTATTTTTATCGTTTTGTGTTTAATTCAGCCATTTTTATCATAAATGAAAAGATCTTGTACCAGAACAGAGACTAAAATAATAATTTGCACTGTTCTAAATTTTGGAGTATTGTCCAGCTGGTTGTGAACAGTGTGTCGTGTCGTCTCTTTCTCTCTTATCAGTAGATCTATCGATCGGCTCGTTCCTAGTTGTCGTTCACGGGGATATTTATCCGCAGCTTGAACTAACATTCGCCTAATTTTAGGGTGAGATGATAGATCGCATAGAGTACCACGTGGAGCACGCGGTAGATTACGTACAGACGGCTACGCAGGACACCAAGAAAGCACTCAAGTATCAAAGCAAAGCCCGACGGGTGAGTCTATCCCGTATTTCGCGCGGATCCATTGGTCTTCCGTTTGTCTCTAATTGGTTACATTTTGTTTCTCCCCTCCTTACAAAAACGAAACCCTCAGAAACGACGTTCCTCCGTTGTCCCGTTTCCCCCATTTGTTTGGTTGTATCGCGTTCGATTCCCTCCGTATGCTTTTTCGTATTACTGCTGTCTCTCTGTTTATCTCTCTCTGTATCTCTCTTTCTCTCTTCCTTTATATCTCTGTCTCTCAATTGTTTATCTGTTTGTGTGTATCGTTACGAATACAACTCGACACAAAACCACGTTGACTTCCGGCTTCCGGCCGTGTTTCGGCGACACTTGTTAACGTCTCTTAGCGCGTTAACGTTCCTCCTATCGAATCGCTGCTCATATACACATACGAGGTGTCACAGTTGAATAGAATCACGCGAATATATCTTATCTTGCGTTATGTATATAAAAAAATCTCTCAGTATCGAATAATAACATTTCAACGACCGTGTGTAATCGTAAAAAAATTGTTTCTCAAGGTTACATAGGGTCTGAAGGTGTAAACGGTATTTTTAAATCCAAGGAACAATATACGTATTTAAATTGTTTCTCGATCGAAATATCGATAATAAATGTGTGATGATTTCTGCGCTCAGGTTCGATCAATAATACAACAATAGCAATTTTGCAAATCAAAAATTCAACCTTTCGATCCTGGTGAGGATTATTCTGCAGAGTGAGATTTTTTTGCGTGTGTAACATAATGTACCATCAACAAACATTAAGTGTAACTAATAATATGTTACTAACTTATGTTAGTAATATATGTTAGTAACATATGTTAGTAACATATTATTAGTAACAGTTAATATTTTTTAACTTATGTTAGAAATATATGTTAGTAATATATTATTAGTTTCAGTTAATATTTTTTAACTTATGTTAGAAATATATGTTAGTAACATATTATTAGTTACAGTTAATATTTTTTAACTTATGTTGGAAATATATGTTAGTAACATATTATCAGTTACAGTTAATATTTTTTAACTTATGTTGGAAATATATGTTAGTAACATATTATCAGTTACAGTTAATATTTTTTAACTTATGTCAGAAATATATGTTAGTAACATATTATCAGTTACAGTTAATATTTTTTGATGGTACATTATGTTACAGACGCAAAATAAGCTCACTCTTGAGAATTATCCTCATCAGGATAGAAACGTCGAGTTTTTAATTTTTTTGCGTCTGTAACATAATGTACCATCAAAAAACATTAACTGTAACTAATAATATGTTACTAACTCATGTTAGTAATATATGTTAGTAACATATATTAGTAACATATATTAGTTACAGCTAATATTTTTTAACTTATGTTAGAAATATATGTTGGTAACATATTATCAGTTACAGTTAATATTTTCTGATGGTACATTATGTTACAGACGCAAAATAAGCTCACTCTTGAGAATGATCCTCACCAGGATAGAAACATCGAGTTTTTAATTTGCAAAATTACAATTGTTGTATTATTGATCGACCCTGTGCGCCGAAATCATAACACATTTATTGAAAAATATACGATTCCACAAATTGAAATCTCCACAACGCTTAACCTTGAGAAGGAATTCCATTTATCATTATATGTGGTTGTTGAAACGGTGTGTATCACTGTGCTGAGAAACATTTTTATACAACGGTAAACACGGCAGATATTTAGCAGATCCTATTCAGCTGAAACACCCTGTATGCATGCCAATCTGCTCCGCAGAGCCAGACGTTTATGCTTCCCAACTAAGAATTATTGAAAACATTGTTCAACAGCAGTAGCCAATTTTTTCGTGAACTAATAAACCATTCTTAAGAACGTGATCCAATCGTTTCTTTCGAGATTGCATTTTAAAATAAGATTTCCAAGGTCTTCTTTGATCTAGCACAGTTATTGAGTCATACTAATAGGCTTCCGGTAAGCACTGCGTTAGGTCTACAGTATTTCTAATCTCTCATCAATTTATCCACGTTGAATAAGTTAACCGAAACATTGTTCATGTTTGTTACTAAAAATTGCGTACGTTTGCATCTCTAAATTATAATGCAGTGTAATCTGGCTCTGGTTGGTTCAGAAATGTGAAACGTTATTACATATATACGGACGTGCGTGTACGTACGAGTCGCTCATTTGCCAAATCGATTAAATCCGCGAAACATTGAGTTCAGATAATCGACGAAGTAGTATACATTCATCTGTAAATTGATTTTAACCGGTTTGGCTTGTGAACGTCTCGATTAACACTAGAAACACCGCTCACTGAATTGTAACGCCTTAGAAAAATCAAAGAAGATTGTAAATTGTAACATGCGTACGATTAGGTAACATTGTTCGACGATTGTCAGCGAAAGTGTCTCTATCGTTTCAACGATTGTAAAACGAAAGGGATTAAACTGGTTATCTCGCGTGGTAGTTCTAGTGTTAATAACACTGTTCAACAAGTTTCAACAATTTTTTCTTTTACGTTTCGATAATCAGTAGAGGATTCTTATTAAACCCTGTTCGAACCTGTTCGGACATTCATAAAATTATTTAAAAATATACAGTGTACTCGGAAGTGTTTCACGGTCGAAGCGGAAAAATTCTCAAGCATTAAAAATGTATCTATTCGTAAATTCGAGTTTGTAGTCGTGAAGCCAAGCAACCGATAAGGTTCCCGTTACTGTAAACAATTGAAACGTCTGTAAGGATCATCTACGGGTTGTCAGAACGTAAAATCGGTGTCGGGCAGCGTGAAATGTGTAGCAAAACGTGTTGCAACTACGTGGTGTACACGCATCGTCGTATAGATGTTCAACACGCGTGTCTCTCTATTTGTGTGTCGCTCTGTCCTGTTGAACGTGAGTGTGCTAATTGTGCCTCCGTCCCTGAACTGTTTGTCTCCATTCGTACTACTAAAAGTCTGCGTATTACTAACCTATGCTCTCTAACCGGACTAACTATAGCGTTCTCGATTCGGTTGTCGCCGGCGCCGATCGGTTGCTGCGATCGGTCGAGAAGCGCCAGGCCTGCTGTTTCCGCTTTATTTTCTATCGAGGGTTCGATGCGCTGCACTGCGCGCCTTCTTCGACGACTAACACACACGATCCTCAAGGTGCAGGGCGCGTGGCGCAGCGCGGTTTTTTTTTGCTTTCTACACGATATGTGTGTTTTTACTGCTCTCTTATCCGTACATCTGTACACCTGTACTATATACATGTATACGTCTCTCTCTGTCTGTGTATAATACGTACAATCAGTCTCATAATCGATGGCACACACTTCAAATCAGAATAACCTTTTTAGAAATCGACCAAACTTCGACTCTTTCTGCCGAGATAGATGGATTAGTTTACTTTACTAGATGAGGTACAGAAAATGATAAAAAATGTATTTTGTAGATTGATGTACATGTTAGTACTAAACGCAATTTTCCCAAAATTTTAATTGCATATTGTCTAGCTAACTAATTCATCCAGCTTTTTTAGAAATGGACCAAACTTCGACTCTTTCTGCCGAGATAGATGGATTAGTTTACTTTACTAGATGAGGTACAGAAAATTATAGAAAATGTATTTTGTAGATTGATGTACATGTTAGTACTAAACGCAATTTTCCCAAAATTTTCATTGCATATTGTCTAGCTAACTAATTCATCCAGCTTGGCAGAAAAACTGAAATGGTTTGGTGCATTTCTAAAAACAAGTTATTCCGACTTGAAGCGTGTGCCGTCAATTATGGGACTGACTGCATACACACGCATACACATCGTCGATGTATTTATATTGTCTGTGGACGCGCGCGCATTCCTGTACGCGTGTATCTAGACCAGGGGTTGAAAACCGTTGCGATATCGATTCCAGTCCTTGAAACAGTTACGAAGAACCGATATTCTAAATAACTGTTACGAGGGATATTTCTGGGGCCACAATCTCGTACATCCTATAGAAAAATCCATTCTGTACGGCTTGCCTGTTGAATTGGGGCCGGTGCATTGTGTTTTGTAAGCGAGAACTTCTTGTTCACTGTCCTGATAAAGTTCGATTCTACAGGGCATTCATGATCATTTTTACCAGCGTTTTTTTCGTGAACGGTAGACATTAGAAGAAAACAGTTTTTGTATTTGTAATACTTTTCTAAAAACAAAGGAGACCTTCAGTTTTTTAAATGGAATGTGCTACTTTTTATACAATAGACCGATAGATTATCTTATTCTGAGTATAAAAGTGTTATTATCCGCAGAAGAAAAGGTAGTTTGGCATACAGAGTCGGACAATAACTATGTTCACTTTGAAAATTGCCGTCAATTGTAATAACATGAAAAAATGTTGCATACGGATTCTTGATGTTCCCTTCTTAGCATTTTTAATTTCGCGTTACAAAACACAATAAGGAATCGGGCATGAACTATTGCACTGGCCGTGTATTTTTGTATGTGATGTACGATTTTGACTGTAAATTACTGTAAACAGAAATGTTGGTTCCTCACAACAGTAACAGGTATTTCCCTTGCAAAATAGTTTCGCTCTAACTTGGTTTGCTCATTGAAAAAGTCTCCTGCATAGTATAGTATTCTCACAGCATGGTTTTACTCAAACAATGCATACAATAGACGAAAGATCTATTGGAACATAAGAGTTTGAAAACTCTTGGCAATTTTTAACGGTATCAATCGCATATCTTATCTATCAAAGAAATAGGAGCATGGATATCGAATGTCTGGTGGAAACGTCTCTAACCAAGATCAATTCAAGTCTCATGTATGTTAAATCGATCCAGCAAATAGTAGGATGTGTATTATGCTGAATAGAACTTGTCAAATCTCTAGGAGAATAGTGGTATCAGTAGGAGAATGAATCCCAGAGATATCAACTCAATTCAGAGCTGGAAATGCCAAAAATTCTCACTTAAGTGCCCGCAAATGCTAGGAGATGAGAAAGGGTGGTAGCTTCTATCAACTGTTGGAAAGATCTGGAATACCTGTATTTAGAACACCGATTCTGCCAAACTGTTTCGCTCAGAGCTGTCGCAAAGCAGGTACTAACGATCACTTTCGCTTCAATCCCTGACCCGGACAGACACCTTTCCTCTCGTTTGTAAAGACCAGCGCGTGATTGAAAATACACGCGTACGACACGCGTCGCGTCGTCAATATTCCCGTTGGTTGTTGTCGTCGATCGTCAGCGAGCATCCTTAGCCGATATCACCGATGCGTTTTCGTTCGATTCCGATTCCGGCTCCCAAAGAACATCCAGCTCTGTGTCTCTCTCCTCCCCGTCCCCATTTGCTGCTCGGCAGGGCAAATCGATGGATCGCAGTCCGGTGATGCTCTGCCGATCGGATCGATACTCGACTGCGATCGCAGTTATGGTTGCGGTTGCGGTTACGGTGCGGCTACCACGCGGCCTAGAGCGAAAGGAAAAGGAGCGAACCTCGCAAGGTAAACGAATCGATTCGCGGTCCTACGCGCCTATCGCGAACATAGAATCGCCCTGTGCTTCATCGCTGTGATTTCTTCCTATGATGATTCGCATAATTGATCAAACACCATTCAGTCTCTGCTGAGAATCTCGTCGAAATCGTTCAACTTTCCTGCGAGCCACGAAAGTAACCCCTTGCGGGCAAGAATTCTTTGACTGTAACGTGACTGATGCCGCTGTTCATTGATCGCTTAATTTCTTCACTATTTTAGATCGTGTCCACTCATTTTTATTAGGGCTGTAACTTTTCCGAAGTTTCGAAATCTTCGAAGTCTTCGTAGTCTTCGAAGTCTTCAAAGTCTTCGAAGTTTCGAAATTTCGAAGTTTTGAAGCTTCGAAATTTCGCAATCTTATACCGTGTCACGATTTTTGATAAATAAAAATATTAACTGTCAGTCACCGGTGACTGACATTGAACTTTCCGTTTGAACTTTCCGTAATTTTTTTTTTATTTGTGCAATAGAAACCTCAAATAAGAGGTTATTCTGCAATCAGTATTACATAGATAATATTACAATAGAAATCTTATTTGCTAATGTGTGGTAACTTTTCGTAATTAAATTATATTTAAAAAATTGCATTCTATTAATCTTCGGGATCATATCACGAATGTACTAAAAAAATAATTGATGACGTATCTACCGTGGCCGTCATAATAATTTACTACGGAGAGAAGTTCGAAATTAGAAACTTTGATTCTCCATCGCCTTCGAATTTCCAGAAAGCGAACCTTTGAAATTTCGAAGGTTCTGAAATCGAAGCTTCGACCTTCGAAGGTTCTGCAATCGAAGCTTCGAAATCTTCGACCTTCGAAGGAAAGTTACAGCCCTAATTTTTATTATAAACTAGCTGACCTGACAGACATTGTCCTGTCCAAATTTCAATAAATTTGGTTGTGATCATTTTGTGAATTTGTGAAAAGCTTTAGGATATGCGTAAACAAAGTAAAAATTACAAAAAGACGTATTTCGCAGTGATCATTACAGAAAATAGACGCGGATAATGTAAATTCCTATTGAAATATTGATCGAAAGCTGCGACGTTCGTATTTTGGTGTAGTGAAATATGATTTAAAAAGCACTTTTAGTTTTTCCCGAATTTTCATGTATCCGGGCAACTTTTCCAATTTTTTTTACCCTAAAAACCTGATTCGGACTACGACGAACATTTAAAAAACAACAATTATCCAAATCGGTCCAGCCGTTCTCACGTGATGTCGTGACCAACGAACAGCATTCCGTTTTTATTATATAGATGCATTAAATCCGCAGTCCAGTTATGAAGAATCCAACATTTCAGCCGGGAATAATTCTTGCCAACATTTGCAGTCGCCTGCAGGGGGTTAATCTATTGAAAATCGCGATAACAGGTCTCGACAGTCGTGCGAAACAGATTTCGGCGAGCGCGTATCGGTTCCCGATGTGCTCACCCGTACTCGAAAACGTTGCACCGAAACGCATCGGTTACGCGTGTCAAGTACAGACACTCGTTGTGCTTTTCTCTATCTATCTATCTGTCTGAATCTATCTATCTATGTGCCCGCTCACTCTCTCTCTCTTACTCTGCCTGTCTGCCTTTCTATCCGTCTGTTTGTACAACCACTCGTTCGCTCACTGTCCGTTGTTTGTTCACTCGTTGTTCTTCTTGACTGTGCAAGCATATCGATATCTCTCGCTTGTGACCGTCGCGCGGATCGTCGCGAGACCACATTGTACAACACTATACCGCGACTGGCTCTCGATGTTCCTGTATAGAGCTCTGGTGTTTTATATTGTTGTTGTTGAAATGCAAGCGCAAACATTGTTGGCCCACCCCTGCCCGCCCTACATACTCTCGACTCGACTCGACCTGATTCCGTACGTCGTCGTTCGTCGTCCTGGTCGTTTTGCCTTTGTGAGCTGTTTTCCGTGCGTCGTTGTTCTAGAGCTATCTCTGATGCGCAACCGTCTTTTGTTCTTTCTGTCCACAGAAAATGATCTTCATCATAATCTGCGTGTTAATATTGGCCGTGATATTAATCTCCATAATAATAGCGAGCGTTCCTGGAAGCTAAAGAGCCTGATACTGCTAGATATCAGGGGTGTATCGGGGGAGGATCCGGGGGGATAATCGCGCGCGCGCGAGCGCGTGTATACCTATGTTCGGTCGTCGTGGGATTACGTGCAAGCGAAAGGATTCTGACGTCGTGGGAACACGAACGGATAGGATAACGTAGGATAGACTAGAATAGGATATACGGTAGCATAGGACTGGGATAGGAGATGACTGTTCGGAGGAAGCATCTCTCTGCCAAAGCAAAAACCAACTGTTCCTCCAAACCCGGCTCCTCCTGCTCCTCGTTCTCCTCCTTGAAACGTGTCTCGTTGACCATTGTATAACGTTGACCGTTCGCAACCACGTTCAAGTCGCATTTCGTCGAGCGGAACGGTTCATCGAGTCGATCTCGCCGTCGTGTTCCTACCCGTTCATCGTTACAATAGACCAACGCCGGTCGGCCGGTCGGTTCTCTGCAGTTTCCCTGCCGTTCGTCCTGGCGTTTCCTCGAGCCCGAGGCAAGGGTCTGGCCTCTGCGCGAGGACCAAGCTACCTCTGATCAACGTGGATATCCGTTTTCCGCGGAGTTGTGTTCCGTTCGCAGAAAGTTGGCGCCCACGATTTCGCTACGGTGTTCTTCGTCCTCGGAATTATTCCCATACTGCTTGCAGTTTCGCTGAATGCGATTATCGATCGTACGAGACGCGCATTCTGATCGTTGTTCCGATACATCCTGAGCGATCTCGCGGAATAAAAATAGTATTATTATTTATTGTAACTCTTGCCATTCGGCTTAGGATAACTTCCAGTTACATCTATCTACGTTATCTTTAATTTAACACGTTGTTCTTTGCTTTCATAGCTGTGTTTCAGTCTGATTAAGAAAACTAACTGTGTGTTCGGTGTATCCTGTTTCTGATTTGATATTGAAAGTCGTATAAGATCGAGAATCGCATTCGGTAGAACCGTACGCACGCGAAACGCAAAAACGCTCAATGGATCCTCATCTGGGAAAATGGCAACATCTCTCGTGGCAACAAGGATAAAACTCCTTTCCGTGCGGACCACTTTCGAATCACGCCTCGCGATTAGTATTCTTATGGTGTTAATTACACACGTGTTTCGTTTTCTTGCGATACTGTCAACGAGTATCTGTGAATAGTTTAATATCACTAGACTGTGGACTTTATGCGTTTACGTCGGAAACGAGTAGACGCTGTTTAAAACAGTAAAAACTGTTGAAACAAGTCAAACCATGCTATGTTCAATATGTTAGAATTATTAGCTAGGACAGAGAGTAAATGAGAGTGCTCGCGCCCGGGTTTTGCCCGTGCCACTTTTGTTTGCACATCATGTTTAGTCTGGAACAGCTCCTACATCGTCTTCAGCATGGAACAGAACCTACATCATCTTTAGCAGGATAAAAAAACTTTAATTATCTATCACAAGTAAATATATCATCGGAATAATAAATAATAAGCTAGTTCTGGTCCTGGTCACATATGTAGTAAGTAGTAAAGTGGGTTCTGTATCTTGCTAAAGATGATGTAGGAGCTGTTCCAGGCTAAACATGATGTGCAAACAAAAGTGGCACGGGCAAAACCCGGGCGTGAGCACTCTCATTTACTCTCTGGCTAGGAAAATAAATGTGTACTCCGTAGCTCGTAATTGAAGGCTGAAAACATTTTAGTCGATTAAAATCGTTGGAGGAAGACAGAAATTTCGATTTTGTTTACTAGGGTAACTGCACCAGTGAATGAACGCTTTTGTATATTTCAACAAATTTTAACCCGGACGGCATACTAGCGATAAAATTGTGATTAAAGAGTTAAATAAATAGGAGAATATTGTTTAGTAATTTTGTTCATTGATTGGACTAGCATTATTCAATTACTAGAATGTAGTGTTCATTCACTGGTATTTTTCATATTTTTGATTTAACGTTTAATAAAGAAGAATAATAATAATTTCATTGTATTTGTGTTCATTTATTTTTGACAAATGAAGTATAGGGAGCTATTTGGCATATATGAGATTCCTTTAATTCACATAGTTTTTTTTAAATAAAATATTTTCCTGAACAATTTCTTAAATGTTCATTCACTGGTGCAGTTACCTTACGCTTGATGCAAAGAATTTTCGTTTCCTATAAAAATCCGCAGTCTAGTTATAAAAACACTGCGACTAATGAAACGCGTGGTTCACGATCTCCCGACTGTTGCCGCACAGTTCGAAAGTGATTTATGCTGAAAGTTAGGTATGGAAGAGCAACATAGCGGGAAACGAGGAGAAGAGCTTGCGGAAGAATTCTGCGAGTGTAATCTTGGAACGCGCGACAACCGAAACGAGTTACGCGAAACAGGTGTGTGTACTGAGAACGTTTATCTATCGGTACTCGAGCATCGCCCCGATGGTCGCGAGCGGCTGCGATCCCGCTCGCGACGCCTATTATTGTACATAACCGCATTTGTATAGAACAGATAATAATAATTACGATTACGAGTACAGACGGCAATGTTGCGATTGTAATCGTAGGGACGCGCGCGTGCGAAAGCATGCGAGAGCGCGATACTAGAAGACAATGTTCCGTTTTCTTATTTTCCGTCTGTGTGACGTGTCACGGTCTGTCGCGATTCTCAGAGATTGTCAAAAGCTTGTCAAATGGGACAATGTTCGACGGAGGCATGCGAGTCCGAGCAGGTTCGAGAGCAGACGCGAGAGCCGCGAATTCGAGAAGCACAATCGACGCAGCTCGCAATGGAGGAACGCAGGCTGCCGTTGGCTGGAACCAGAAGACACCGTGTCCATCCGACGTCGGATTCGCTAGTATTCGTCGAATAACACCGACGAATCGCGTCGGCGAGACCCTCTTTTAACCGATTGTTGTGTTTTATGCCGATCCGATGATGCCGAGCGTAGAAGAAGATCATGATCATGATATGCGTCGCCATACTTGTCATCGTTCTGGCCACCACCGTCGCTGGATACTTTGGACTGTGAACGCCACAATCAGGTAAATCTTTATCCGCACTGCACGCGTAGGCTTTGTCGATTTCGATGCTGTTCAGAAGCCGAGGACCGTATCTTTTAATAACGCTGAGTGCGCCGAGCTGTATAGCTGTACTGTTGCAGCGACTTGCTTTTTCATTACATTTTAAGCACGCGTTCTGTTGGATTCTTATCGAGACTGTTCGTAGTGTGCGCACGACCAGATTGATTTGTTTGAAAGTCTGTACAAGAGCACTGTTATATTCGTAGTAATTGTAGAAGTTCGACTCTTCTTTCCGTGGTTGCAAAGTTAGTTTCGACGAATAGGAAGGGAAATTCTGTACGCTCGTGTAGACAGTATTCGACTTTATCTTCAAACATCGTGCACATCTCTTTCGTGTATGTGCCGACGATTGAAAATTAAATCAAAGTAACAACTTCCAATCGCAATACAGTAATCCCTTGATTTTTGTCCCAGGGGCTGTTCGTGGAGCGGACAGAAATCGCGATGTAGACTTGTTTTTCTGATTTACGGTTGGGTCTACCGCTCCGATCGCGCTGAGCGAGACTGCAATAGAGCAACGATGCCATCGATGGCTAAGCGCAGCGTGTGGCTGCAACGTATCGCTGTCGCCGGCACAGTTTAAAGCAGGGACTGAAACAGTTATGGACATAACTGTTTCAAACTGTTATATATCGGTTCTGGCCGAAACAGTTATGAAGAACCGAAATGATTTTATAACTGTTACGAGAATATCGGTTCTGGCTTATATCGGTTACGGTTACGGTTCTGGAGAACCGATATTATTTCGGTTCTGTAACTGTTATATTTCGGTTCTGGATTTCAGTTCCGGATTTCGGTTCTGTCATACTGTATGCACTGGAACCGATATCATAACAGTTCTGTATTCTCTATTGTGTTTGGCAGTTCAGCCTTATATACAGGGTGTCCCAGAATAAGTGTAACTCCCGGAAATGGGAGGTTCCTTGGGTCATTTGAAGCGACATTTTCCTTTGCAAAAATGGCGTCCGCGGCTTTGTTTAGGAGTTATTAACGAAAAACACGGACCAATCAGAGCGCGACGTAGACGCGAGTTAGCACAGTGGGCCCGACGCGCCAACTGTCAATTGGCCGAACGTGCCATCGCATGTCTAGGTCGCGCTCTGATTGGTCCGTGTTTTTCTTTAATAACTCCTAAACAAAGCCGCGGATGCCATTTTTGTAAAGGAAAATGTCACTTCAAATGACCCAAGGAACCTCCCATTTCCGGGAGTTACACTTATTCTGGGACACCCTGTATATATTATTCAAGTAGTTATTTTTTGTTATCTATAATTTAAACAATTTTTAAAGAAATCTTTTTTTATAAATTGTTTCTATATTATTTAAATTTTTACAATGTATAGAAAGTTATTTCTATAGTTATTATTTTAATTCTTATTTCAGTAATTTATTGTTCAAGTAATTGTTTAAACAAATAAATTTTTACAATGTATAGAAATTTATTTCTATAGTTATTATTTTAATTCTTATTTCAGTAATTTATTGGTCAAGTAATTGTTTAAATAAATAAATTTTTACAATGTATAGGAATTTATTTCTATAGTTATTATTTTAATTCTTATTTCAGTAATTTATTGTTCAAGTAATTGTTTAAACAAATAAATTTTTACAATGTATAGAAAGTTATTTCTATAGTTATTATTTTAATTCTTATTTCAGTAATTTATTGGTCAAGTAATTGTTTAAATAAATAAATTTTTACAATGTATAGGAATTTATTTCTATAGTTATTATTTTAATTCTTATTTCAGTAATTTATTGTTCAAGTAATTGTTTAAATAAATAAATTTTTACAATGTATAGAAATTTATTTCTATAGTTATTATTTTAATTCTTATTTCAGTAATTTATTGGTCAAGTAATTGTTTAAATAAATAAGTTTTTACAATGTATAGGAATTTATTTCTAGTTATTATTTTAATTCTTATTTCAGTAATTTATTGGTCAAGTAATTGTTTAAATAAATAAGTTTTTACAATGTATAGGAATTTATTTCTATAGTTATTATTTTAATTCTTATTTCAGTAATTTATTGTTCAAGTAATTGTTTAAACAAATAAATTTTTACAATGTATAGAAAGTTATTTCTATAGTTATTATTTTAATTCTTATTTCAGTAATTTATTGGTCAAGTAATTGTTTAAATAAATAAGTTTTTACAATGTATAGGAATTTATTTCTATAGTTATTATTTTAATTCTTATTTCAGTAATTTATTGTTCAAGTAATTGTTTAAACAAATAAATTTTTACAATGTATAGAAATTTATTTCTATAGTTATTATTTTAATTCTTATTTCAGTAATTTATTGGTCAAGTAATTGTTTAAAGAAATAAGTTTTTACAATGTATAGGAATTTATTTCTATAGTTATTATTTTAATTCTTATTTCAGTAATTTATTGTTCAAGTAATTGTTTAAACAAATAAATTTTCTAATGTATAGAAATTTGTTTCTATATTCCTTTTTTAAATATGTATACAGTGTTTAAACAATTACTTGAACAATAAATTACTGAAATAAGAATTAAAAAATAACTATAGAAATAAATTTCTATACACTGTAAAAATTTATTAATTTTATTAACAATAAATTACAGAAATAATTTAAATAATGAATATAAAAACAATTTATAAAAAAAGATTTCTTTAAAAATTGTTTAAATTATAGATAACAAAAAATAACTACTTAAATAATATATATATAAGGCTGAACTGCCAAACACAATAGAGAATACAGAACTGTTATGATATCGGTTCCAGTGCATACAGTATGACAGAACCGAAATCCGGAACCGAAATCTAGAACCGAAATCTAGAACCGAAATCCAGAATCGAAATCCAGAACCGAAATATAACAGTTACAGAACCGAAATAATATCGGTTCTCCAGAACCGTAACCGTAACCGATATAAGCCAGAACCGATATTCTCGTAACAGTTATAAAATCATTTCGGTTCCTCATAACTGTTTCGGAACCGGAACCGATATCATAACGGTTTTCAGTCCCTGGTTTAAAGGCCCACGTGTTCTCACAATGTAATGCTAATTCAAAATACTTTATTTTTCATTATTTTCTTATGAGACTTTTATTGGCTTGTTTCTGGCAATATTCTGATTAAAATAAGACCAAACACCATATAATTTGGCCCATATTTACTCTACATGTGAGAAGCATAATTTATAATTTATCATACATTCAACATACGCTATAGCATATGTTTAAATAAACAAATAAACATCTCGAAAATATGTTCTCAAAGAATTAAAGAATACAAAATATTTAAACGATTACATAAACGAATATCTAACCAGATAAATTTTCATTTAATAAGTTATTAATAAATGTGTTATTCGCATTGGTATTTTAAAGAATAGAGTATACAATACACTCCTCACTCGCTATTCTCTTCCATATCCTACAGTTACACCATAAAGTCAATGAAACCAAGAAATAATGAAAAATAAATCATTTTTATTGAATTTATTTGAGTTAATCAGTTTTTATGTTCGTGTCTCTTTCTTTCTCATACGAAACTTTCACAGTCGATTAAACCACCAAACACAATTGAAGTTATATCGTGTTTGGTCTTGTTTTAATCAGAAAAATGCCAGAAATACGTTTTGAAAGTCCCATAAAAAAATAATGAAAATTAAGATGTTTGAACATTCGATTCGTTGAGTTAATGCAGTGGTGTTCACACCGATATACCCGGGCCGAGAACAATAGTCGCCGCCCTGCGGCGCGGGACAGCGTTGACAGGCAGTGGAGTGAGTAGGCCTGGACAAAAATCGAGTCGTCGAACCTGGGACAAAAGTCAAGTCTGTACTGTATTATGTGATACACGGTATCATGGCAAATATCGCGAAGAAAGAACACACGAATTACATCGCTTTCGTAATCGCCGGCACAGATATCGATGCACAACGATGACCGAATTTGGTAAACAGTGCAGCTTGTAGACGTAGGGGCAGATAAGGCTTTGTAAATGCAGCGCGCAGGTGACGATAGCGCGCGATTCACCGGTGCGAGGAGGACCTGGAAAATGAGGTAACCTCGGGTGGTTGGTGTTGCAGAGCAGTCCAAAGACGTCGCCGTCGTGTGTACGAGTGCGAGTGTGAACCACCGGCAGCATCTTAACCCAGGTAAAGCGGGCCGAACAGGACGCGCAGGACACCAGACCGTTTCGAAGTGGTCGAACGATCGCCGCGGCGGTCCGCGCGGTCGACGTCGGAAGCGTCGACTGTCCCGTCGACGATGCGGCAGCCGCCGTCAGCCTCCAGGTCCTCCAAGTCCGGCTTGGCAACGACTTCGTCGACGAGGATCGCTTCTCGTTCCGCCCTCGGTTGTCGTCGTCGTCGTCCAATCGATCCTGCTGTCGCGCGTCTACGGAAACTATCGGCCGTCGAACGACAGTGGAACAACGAGAACAACAACGTCACCGCCATCATCGTCACCGCCATCGTGCTCATCTCGAACTCCATCGTCATCGCCACCGTCACCGTCACCGCCGCCGCTGTCGTATGCACGATCGTCGTCCGTCGCGGCCCCGCCGATTTCTAGCGAATCCGCGACAACATCGACGCCCGCGACATGGTTCTCAATTTTGTCCGATTCCGCGATCGTCGGCGATCCGATAGACGACTCACTCTCCCGCCTTCTTGAACCGCCGATTCTCCTCTCTACTGTCGCGTTGTCAACGGATTCGGCTGGGACCGACGCGAACGCGAACCCGAACGTGACGCGATCCGCGTCCGCGCCTCGGTCCTCGATCTCGTTCGATTCCGCGGTCGTCGGCGTTTCAACAGACGCATTCTCCTCCTGCCTTCTCAAACCGCCGGTCCTCCTCTTTGTTATCGTGTCGTTGACGGATTCGGCTGGGATCGACGCGAACGCGAGCCGGTCGACGTCCGCGAACCGGTTCTCGATCTGGTCCGATTCCGCGATCTCCTGCCTTCTTACACCATCAATCCTTCTCTCTGTCGCGTCGTCGACGGATTCGGTTGAGACTAACGCAGATCCAGCGCGCTCTGAAAAGAACCGACGTCGAATAACAATCAACAACCGCTCGATCTCCAGCGAATCCGCGACGCGATCCGCGAACCGGTTCTCGATCTCGTCCGATTCTGCGATCTCCTGCCTTCTTAAACCACAAATCCTCCTCTCCGTCGCGTCGTCGACGGATTCGGTTGGGACCGACAACGCGGACGCGACGCGACGCGTCGCTGCGACGGAGGAGAACCACCGTCGAGCCGATTTCCAAGCTCGACCGTCGTTCTCCTGCGGTCGCGGTAGCGGTTGTGCGGAAACGGCGTGCCTGAGCCGTTCCTCGGCCTATCAACGCGTACCAAACGGCGATCAGATCAACTGCTCGTGTCCGAATCGACGATTATTACCTGGCGATTCGATAATCGCGAACCTATGGTTCGACTTCCCCGTACCGCGACAACAAACTGTCTCTTTTCTCTCTCACTGTCTGTCTCTCTGTCTCTCTTTCTCTCTATTTCTCTGTACTCCTCTCCACCTATTCTCACTTTCTTTCTACGCCTGTTTTCTTCTCGCCTTTCATTTTCTATTCCACGACGGAATCGTCCGTCGACCGTAAAGTTTAAGCGAGCTTCGACCTCTCGACTGGGAGACTTCTCGATTCTGTACACGAACGAAAACGAGCGAATTCGGGGTAACTAAATTTTATTACGAATCAAAGTTGTTCGTACCAATGTGGACGATGCGAAGCGAGAGAGCCGTTCGTTGAACTTTGGCGTTACTCACTGGTGGCATCTCCTAAGCGAATCTGGATGCAGCGGTTTGCTACCCTAAGGCCTCCTATACTTCATACGTCACGAAGGCAAACTTGTGCGTCCAGACGCGCAGCAGGAAGTCACGGCGAATGTAGTATGGATCGCAAAAATTCTGCGTACTTCCAGTGTTTCAAAATCCACCTGCAAAGATGTTTAAGAATTTTGGGACAATTATTGAAGACCGTAATTCTACAATTGCGACCATCTCTTTGGGTCCGTTTTTAAACCTCACTCGCCTCTTCTGTCGATTGAACACAATTTTCACGGATACCGAATAGATAGTATGTCCTTATCGTTTTATTAGTCTTGAGTAGCAAGAATAATCACATTTAAAACTCCTCTCGGTATAGGGTAACTGCACCAGTGAATGAACATTTAAGAAATTGTTCAGGAAAATATTTTATTTAAAAAAAAACTATATGAATTAAAGGAATCTCATATATGCCAAATAGCTCCCTATACTTCATTTGTCAAAAATAAATGAACACAAATACAATGAAATTATTATTATTCTTCTTTATTAAACGTTAAATCAAAAATATGAAAAATACCAGTCAACGAACACTACATTCTAGTAATTGAATAATGCTAGTCCAATCAATGAACAAAATTACTAAACAATATTCTCCTATTTATTTAACTCTTTAATCACAATTTTATCGCTAGTATGCCGTCCGGGTTAAAATTTGTTGAAATATACAAAAGCGTTCATTTACTGGTGCCCGTTCATTCACTGGTGCAGTTACCCTACCTTAGATTTTCAATCTCAAAAATGATTCACGTTCCCGATATTATCTTTCTCCGGTATGTTAATATTCATTTGACCTTTGCATCAATTTGCCACAAACGGGAAAATTAAAATGTGCACAAGACAAACGAGAGACGGGCGAGGGTCGAACGTCCTTTTTGAAGTACTTCTCTGCCATAGTGAAAAAGTAGACAGCGGATTCTGTGAAGTTACTATTTATTCGTTCTGAAATAAGAGAAATTATAGTGTGAAGTGCAGACTTCACTATCAAATAACTAGTAATATTTATTAACAACTCTGATGGCGTATACGAAGGCAACAGACGAGACTTGCGTGAAGACAGGAAACGAATGTCTGTTTCGCTTCGGTTTGTTGCAACTCGGGCAGAAAGTTTTTATATTCCGTAAAGATCCGCTGCCTATCGATAACATATTCTCTGATACGTTCAGCATAGTATTGAACGGCTCGCAGCGAACATAACTGACGAATTCGCTGTTGGTTCCCAGTTGAAGGTTGAACTCTTCGGTCCATTTTGCGAGAGAAGTAGCCCGAGGTGGATCGACGGTCGCAGTAGAGGATGATCGCATTCCAATGGCCGTCGGTGAGCCTCGGATCCCTTCTTTCGTGAGACAGCCTGTAGCTTCTCGCGTTTCTCGGTTATCGTAGAGGAGGTGTGGATAACGTCGATAGATGCGTGTGTTTCGCTACATATCATACGATTGGAAGCGTACGTCCGCGCGGTGGATGGTGGACATCCGTTCGTTCCGCTTGAATCTCGATGTCGGTGCTCGGAACCGTCGAAGGCGCGAATCTCGAACCGCTTCGCAGCCGGAACACGCCCGATCATGCTAGTCGGAAAAACGCGGGCAGCTCGTTTTCGTTGCGTTCTTCGATCGTTTTAAGGTTCGCGGGGCTCCGACGAACCTTCGGAACGCGATAGGTATCCAGTATTTCGTTCGCCAACAGTTTTTCTCCGTTTCCGTTGCTGCCACCGACACACACGCGAAGCGAAACGACGACGAGTCATGCTGCGTCCTAATTGCTGTCGAATTTTGATAGCCTATCTTTAGGACGCCTTTGTTTTATAGGAGACAGAATCTCATGGCAAAATGTGTCCGTACGAACGAAGCGGTTAGCGTGTTCCAACTAGACTGCGGATCTTCGTGCAAACATTTTCTGCATTGATAATATACATTGAGAGAGTAATATATATATATCGACGTTATTTAATTTTGTTAATCTTTCTACTGTCACTGTTGAAGTTCACTCGTACCAGTTTTCTTGTGAATGCATCACATCCGCAATCTGCTAGCAGTTTAACCCCTTGCTCTATATTTAATCTCTTACGATAACTGTTACACCTTCGTCGTTTGAAACTGTTTAGAAACAAAGATGAAATTTGTATTCATTGTACGCCTATCGTATTCTCTAACGGCTAAACATCGACTACAACAAAATCGAATTTTATTTTGCTTCGAAGGAAACGAATCACGTATTATAGTGCAAGGAGTTGAGAAAGAATTGCGGTAACTACATCTTCGTTCGAAGCGGTTCATTTTGTCAATATCTGAACCGAGTCAGATTTGTTAACGTTTAGGGGACATGTTAAGGTGACGCGTTAAGGGAACGAGGTGCAGTGCGAAATATAGACACTGTTTTCCGTTTCTTGTATCCGATTGGGACGCATCCTGACGCGCTTCGCAGATCCACCGGAACCGTTTGTTTCGTTTGTCGTTTCGATAGTCTTTCTCTCGAATCGACGCGTTCCGTCGACCGTAGGATGAATTTTGTTCAGAGCCGGGATTGCAATCACGATCTCGCGAAGATCGTTTTTGGAATGATCGGTCTCTCTCTCTCTCTCTGTCTCGCCGCGCCGTGGTGATGCAGATGCCGGAGAACTCGGTCAAACGAATGTGACGCAAAAAAAGTGGAAGCTACGCGCGAGAAAGAGGAAAGAGGGCGGTGTCTATAAAGCTGCAGCAATAATATAATATAGGTGTTATGGGGAAAATAATTAACGGTAATAGAAGCGCCGAGGGTAATATCTGGGTCGTACCGATGTACCGTACGTACGCGAAACAATGTATACATGCGTATATAAGTACACTGAGCAACACGAGCGGGGAGATGCGTTCGCGCGCCCAAAAACACACTCGAGACACGCATACACACACACCACAAACACACACACACACACGCATCCAGAACACATACACATGCAGTGACCGATAACAATGAGAGACCTTCTTTTGCTTTGAGGAACGGTGAAAACCGACGAGTCCTAAACCGCGTGCGAGTCGAATTGATATTTGTTATCCAAAAGTTAATATTAGTATCACAGGAAGTTACGTTTCGTGCTGATTACATTGTTCTAGCCTTTCTTCCGAGAATACTTGCAACCAATATACTATATTAGCGCGTTAAACGAGGAGCCATTTCGTTTTCACTTTTATATTTAAGTTTAAATACAAAAATACGACTGTGCATAATTCATTGCATGTTTCTCGGTCGAATCATGCGAAAGTATCTAGAATGCGAAGACGGATTCGAGAAACGACATTCTCGGCAAAATTTCAAGAAGTACAATGTAAAATCAGACTTGAAGACAAATTTCAGGCAATCGAGGATCGTACGCGTTTGTTGTTGTTCTTCAAGATGGTAAAATGCGAATGGTGGTCTTCCATTTTTCTCGGCACGCAGGAGCGAGCGCGCACGCACATACACACTCTCACACAGGAAACATACACGTACACGAGAAGATACAGAGAAACACACGCGTGCACACGTACATGCAAACACACTCCACGCGTTACATGTATATATGAATAGTTAGTCGGCACAGTCGAAAAGAGTAATATATTAACGATAATAATTTATTATTCGCGACGCCTGTTGCTCGTGAACTATCAATTAACTAATCGCTTTTCGAGCAAGGAACGAGCGACGTTCGTGTTAATGTTTTGTTGATTATATTATATGAACGTTGAGGTACCATATATTTAAAAAGATTATGGGTTAATGTTTCAAAATGATATAACGATTAAAAAAAAATGGGGGAAAAGAATTTCCGCATTCCGCAGGCGGTCATGTCGCCGGCACGGGTTCGCCTCGCCTCGCCTCGCCTAAACCAATAATACAGAAAAAAAAGAAACCGAAAACGGAAAAGAAGAAGCTCTCGGGTTCGGATGAAGCGGATCGCAAGATTAGAATAACGCGGAGGCGTGGCGATCGCCGCGTGCTGCCGACAACCATAATTAACGATAAACGAGTCGTAAACGAATCATGATATACAGAGACGAATAAGCGGAAAGGAAAGTACGACGCGTTTTACGATGACGATCACGAAGAGGACGATAATAATGATAACAAAAAGAGAGAGAAAAAAAATGAAACGATAAACTACCGATACTTAAAGAAATCACTTTGCATTGTACAGAGGCATAATAATTGTTAGTTTATAGATAGTTACGTTGCCACGATCTATTTACTTGATCATTCGTTAACGAATAACGATGAACGTTTACGTGTAATCCCTCTGCGACGAACCGAAAAGATCGTCGGAAAGCAACAACGCGCGTGCTCGATCGTCCCGATCGGCAAACAGATTGTCTCGCGATCGGGAGACGATCGTGGCCGCGCGTGTATCGTGTTCAGTGTTCCGTCGACGAAATCGACGCTCTCGTTGTCCCGCCGATCGCGCCGCGATCGAGAGATTTCTTCCTGTTCTCTCTCTCTCTCTCTTTCTCCTTGTCACATCCACGAGCGATCGAGACCTTTCTCACTTTCTCTCTCTCTTTCTTCGTCTTGGCATCTCGGTTCGCGAGAGAATCGATCGCTCTTCCCAAAAGTCAACACCGCCCATCTCGAACCCCGCACGCGCGTTGCCGATTCCGGTATTCGGTCGCCGCAGCGCTCGGCAGGCGAGTACTCTCTTGGAAATCTCTCGACACGAGCTGTTCGCCGTTCCGTTCGACGGATTCGCGTATGTATCTCCGGCATCGATCGAGCCCCATCCCTTGGCGAATCGTCGCGACAGGAATTGAAGAAATCGAACCGCGCCTTCTCATCATCGAATGTTTCGCCGGGCAGTGTTGATCGACAGCCACGCGCGGCACTCGGTTTGGCCTAAGAAACGAACGAAACGCTCTTTCTCTCGATCTTGATTGTATTTCTCTCTCTCCTTCTCTTTGCCTCGTCCGTTCTCGCGCCAAATCTCGTTCTTCGCTTTAACAACGCACAGTAGATTCGAATCGTTCGGGAAACACGGTTCACAGGGACTCTGTTTTCTACGAAACGGCCTTCGGTGTCGAAACACGAAGAGCGAAGAAGAGAGAGAGAGAGTGAGAGAGAGGAGGAAAGAGCGAGAGGTAAATTGGTAACAGATTCGCGGAAGGGAGTCGCGAACGAGCCGAAGAATCATCGGCGACGCGTGGAACGAGGCTCACGATCGAATCGGGACCGAGAGGTCGATCAAAGGGTTGCCAGTAAGGGCAAGGTTGAAGCCGCGACGGAACAGAGGGAACGCTTTAGAAATCTTGATCGCGACAAACCGTCGAGAGCGTAGAATAACTACTGGTCGTGTCGCATCGGTGCAATTATTACTTCGAGAGACTATTTAAATAACCTTATGAGTGTCAATTCCACTTTCAAACCGTAAGTCGTAAGTTTGCGAATGTTTTGAGACAAAAGAAAACAAACGAACAAAAATAAAGAGCGATCGAATGGAATCAGTGTTAACAAACAAATCGTAACGTTTAAGAGAAGGTCGACAAAGTGAGATTAACTAATAAAAATTTAACATTTATCGAGAAACAACAAATTAGGGGATGAAAGAGTGGGAGAGAAAGGGGGAGAAAGAGCGAGCGAACGAAACACATTAAATGGGTGAAATGACAAGGAACTTGGAAGAGATATGGGTAAGAAATCAGTATGGGCGTGCGTGTGTGTGTACGTGTGCGCGTGCATGTGCGATGAGTGCTGTTCCGAGTGTCTGTGAGGGAGAAAGCGAATTTGAGAGAATCACGATGACAAATCGCTGTTTCGCTCGTGTCTTTATTACAACGCATGAATTACTTCTGAAGGGTTGCGTTCACGATGGAGTTGCGATAAGAACTAGAAGAGCGGCGATAAAGGCTGCTCAGAGGTGTCTTTCGTTGGTATGTTTATATCGGAGCTATGATAACAGTTCACAGATTATTCTTATCATTGAGTTCTGCAAAAAGGTAGGCCGGGGAAAAGTCTACATAGTAAGACAACTGTGCGCGTCTCGTGTCGAAGAAAACGAATATGCTTTTCATTGATTATGGAGAAATTCATCCCCCGACTTCAGAGGCGGATTAAGCCTGATAGCAGAAGTAGCGAATGCTACGGGCCCCGCGCTTAGAGCAGAAAATGTTCAGCTTGTAAAATTAATTTGTAACAGATATTTTGGCTGGGTACCCTATTGACCGTAAAAAAGGTTATTTGTTTGCGACGAGGCATCGACTCTTGATCTACATTTATACTTAGAGAAAAGTTCTGTTTTATTTTATTATCATACGAAACCTAGGGTTCTTGGTAACATTTGCTGCAGGCCCAGCGCTGGCTTAATCCGGCCCTGCCCGACTTATACATCTAAAACAAGTCTATGGTGGTGATTCGTTGCTCCATTTATTAACTTGTCCATAACCTTCTTTGCGGTACAGTTGGGCCCCATTCAGACACGGCGGAATTCGCGCCTTTTCGACTGCGCGATTTGAACCCGCGGACCTTATTTATATTAACTTCTATGTATTCGTTCACACATGACAGCGCGGTTGAACAATCGAAAAGCAAAATCGCGCGGATTCCGCCGTGTCTGCATGGGGCCTTAGGCCGCGCTCCCACTGGATCCGTTTTCGGACGATTCGGCCGACGATGGACGCACCTGTCTCTGTTTTCAAGCGTGCGAAATCAGACGCAACGTCACACGTCGGGCAAACCGACCGATATCGGAGCCACTTGGAGCGCGGCCTAAGGCCCCATTCAGACACGGTGGAATCCGCGCCTTTTCGACTGCGCGGACCTTCTTTATATTAACTTCTATGAATTCATTCACACATAACCGCGCGGCTGAACAATCGAAAAGCAAAATCGCGCGGATTCCGTCGTGTCTGCATGGGGCCTTACGCCGCGTTCCCAGTGGATCCGTTTTCGGACGATTCGGCCGACGATCGACGCACCTGTCTCTGTTTTCAAGCATGCGAGAAAGAGACGCAACGTCAGACGTCGGACAAACCGATATCGGAGCCACAGGGAGCGCGGCCTAAGGCCCTATTCAGACACGGCGGAATCCGCGCCTTTCCTATTGCGTGATTTGAACCTGGCGGACCTTATTTATATTAACTTCTATGTATTCATTCACACATAACCGCGCGGTTGAACAATCAAAAAGCAAAATCGCGCGGATTCTGCCGTGTCTGAATGGGACCTTAGGCCGCGCTCCCAGTGGATCCGTTTTCGGACGATTCGGCCGACGATCGACGCACCTGTCTCTGTTTCCAAGCGTGCGAAAAAGAGACGCAACGTCAGACGTCGGACAAACCGACCGATATCGGAGCCACTTGGAGCGCGGCCTAAGGCCCTATTCAGACACGGCGGATTCCGCGCCTTTTCGACTGCGCGGACCTTTTTTATATTAACTTCTATGTATTCATTCACACATGACCGCGCGGTTGAACAATCGAAAAGCAAAATCGCGCGGATTCCGCCGTGTCTGAATGGGGCCTTAGGCCGCCCTCCCAGTGGATCCGTTTTCGGACGATTCGGCCGACGTTCGACGCATCTGTCTCTGTTCTCAAGCGTGCGAAAAAGAGACGCAACGTCAGACGTCGGACAAACCGACCGATATCGGAGCCACAGGGGACGCGGCCTTAGGGCCCATTCAGACACGGCGGAAACCGCGGGGCCCTTATTTACATTAGCGTATATATATTCGTTCAAACGTGACCGCGAAGACCAAAGATCAGCGTCGGCTTATTTGCTATGGTTGCTATGAGAATGTTCAGGTGTTTGACGGAAATCGCGCAATTTGGACGTGTGTCTGTCTTCGTACTGAGCTAAAACTTCGTCCCTCTCCTGCACGTCCGCACAGTTACCGCCTCTTCCTGAAGAGCTGTCAATTTCGACGCGGTTAAAATCGCACGGTCGAAAACGCACGGTTTCCTCCGTGTCTGAATGGGGCCTTAGGGTACGCGCACAGTGCACAGTGGTCCAGAAGTCCGGTTTCTCTGGCCAAAATTCAAAATGTTGTCATAATTTTCTGAAAGTTGGTAATTAGGAATTTTTGGAGTCGCTGATAACGAATCTGACATTAAAAATTAAAAAATTTTTACGACAGGGTTATTGGCGATCTAGAGGGCGGTATTTCGTGGCCCAATTAAAAAATGTTGTAAATCGATGTTTTTCATCATTTTCATAGAACAATATCATTGAGATACTTAATGCCATATTTTTAAAATTAGTGTAACCCATAGAAAAAGAAGAAAAAATACCTCGGACGCCTTTATTAAAATTAATACAGATGAGTTAAAAGTTGCAAGAGGGAGCAGCTACACTTTGCATTTTCTTTTTAACAAATGTTTAAACTTTCGTACAAAATAAGTCCAAAGTTTAGCGCTTTTAAGCATTTTTTTAAAACCCTTCTTAAAGCTTAAATTGTTACAAACTTGGAGTATTTGTTTATGGATTAAAAAATGTTTATGATGGCATTTAGAACTTAAAGTACATCTACTAACATATAAAAAATCATAATTATAACTTGTTTTCTAATATCCTATAAGTGGTATTTAAAACGTTTAATAGAATGTTCAATTTTATGATTTTGTTTTTAGAACGCTCTATCTTATTATACAATTACCTAAAATCAATAATATTTTGGATTTAGGAGCTTTGAAGAGCTATCAGTTTACAGCAAAAAAAATTATTTAATCTATTAATCTTGAAAAATTGAATTTTGGCCACAAAAACCGAGCTTCTGGACCATTGTGGCGTACCCTTATACTTGACCCTCGCATCGTTGGTCATCTACCAGGCTCTGCTGACTGCTTCAGTATTAAACCCTTTCATTATAAAATAAAGCTATGTCCCGACTGAAGCAAAATTTTATTCGATAAAAGGAGTAAAAAGGTAACGATTAAAGATGACAAAAAGTTCTCGATGTTGCTTGAACGTGGACATAACGTGTGCACTGTTATCGTCGCTTTATTCGTTGATCGCAGCTTCAAGATGAGCATGCCCTGATTAGTACCATCTTCATCGCAGTGTACAAAGTTGGCAATAATCTTAAGAGATCCAACATGGTAATGTCAAAACGAGAGGAGAACGAGAATAGATATTGAAAGAAGAGGAAGAAGACGAAGAGCAAAGGAGTCGAGGAGGAAGAAGACGACGACGACGGCGACGACGATTGTCGCGACGTTAGGAAGTAAAACGCGGGATCGCGTTTAGTCGTCGTGGAACTATGCACAATAATTCGTTTCTCCGTGAGTATGGTCGCGAAACGCGCATCGATAAGTTGTCGACGAACAAATACCGTGGTAGATTCGGCTCGACGGAGAAGGGTGACGATGAAAGGGACGAGGGAAATAGAGGACAGGTCGGAAAAACATAGGGAATTGACTGGGATCGGGGTCGCGATCGACGTATCGGGATAATCGCGTGAAATCGTCGAACAGGTTCCAGATAACGAGAAACGCGATCCAACGGAGAATGGATTCGTTTTCCGACGCGCCCTGATCGGTTCGATCGAATCCGATCCATCCGCGGATCCATCAAAACGGAAAAGAAAGCTAAGCGTTTGCTGTACAATTATATATATATAATATATATGCATATATATATTCTTTTACGTTAACGACTTACCATCGAGTAGACGAGTAGACTATTTTACATTAATAAAACATGGTAGAGTTAATCGTCTTATCTTAATTTTATATATCGTCGAAGTATCCGCAGTAATAACAATATTAGCCAGCACTACGATGAAGTTACTAAATACTTGTCTGTAGATGACAATGAAGTCCACAAAGAGAATTTAACAAACCGTCACGATGTTCAATGTATTTAACGATCTTCTCTCGATAAAGGAACAATATAAGAGAATATGTAATTGGAATAAAAACGACTGCGGTTCCCATTCATTCGTCTCCTTCTCGCCAACGTTCTTCGGCCGCACGGGTCCCGGGGGACGGATGGAATGAAACAACAAAGTATCCTAGGTTTTTCGTACTTTCTTTACTCTTCTCAAGGCAAGGAGTGCACGTAAACGATACAAAGAGAAAGAGAACGTACGGAAGTAGCTTTATATTACTCGCATAGACTTGCAACGTATCAGCGTCAATTAAGACAAATGTTTCAACGAGCATCCGTCTTATCCTGCAGAATACTTGTCGTGGGAATGTGAGACATCGATGCCAATGCTTCGGTACGTATAATCGTGTATACCCAAATGTATCAACCATCGGTTGTCGGAATGCTAGAGATCTGTCAAAGAAAAGTTTTCATATAATCGCATTCCCGTTAAAAGATGCAACACCTAATAGACTACTACTAAAGTTCTGAAGCCAACTCTACTGTGCGTCGGGTAGTCTATCTTGAGACGACTGCAGATCGTGGAAGATTTTTCTCTGACGGGTCAGCAGCAGAGTAAAAGACAGAATGATTAGTTGTGCAACTAAGCATATTTAAAGTGCTGTGTACGATTTTGGACATGAAAGTTAATTCTAAAAAATATACATTATGTTCGATTGAAAAACATTCTTTCTTTACAAACGATTATTTATATTATTTTTATCTGTCTTACACTTTTTGCCTACCCATCAGAGATTTGTCTGATCGGTGCTGGTTGAATGAACCGTGTCTACGCGGATAATATAAGTCTACGTGGAAGCAGGTAAATTGGTAAACGAATAAATAAATCGATAAGTGAATAAATAAACGGAAACGCGAACGTAGGATAAGGCTTAAGCAAAGGCGTCGACGGGACACAGGTTCGAGTCTTCAAGGTTGGATACGGTCTCGGCCATTCGGACGAGGCCTTCGTCGAAATCTCCGTCTCTCGGTATCTCTTCCGGACCTCTGAGCGCGTGATTTCGGATGAAGGTCGTTATCGCTTCAGAGTTCGTGTACGCCATGTTCAGTCGACATCCCCAGGCGATTAGGGCCAACGGCTAGAAAATCATTAGCAAACGCATTTAGTAGTTTCTTTGCGGAGAATGTCAACAGCGTTGGGAGCTCGAGAGATGGTCGTTGTGCAATTCATTTGAAACAGCAACAAGAAGTTAATTATTCCCACTATTGGTAAATTGGTGGGACAATTCTTGGAACGTGACATCATGTATTCCTTGGAGGGGATTTTGTGGTAACGCTGAGAATAGATCTACCCTCGAATCTTCTATCTCCTCTGTACCAACCCCCAACCTCCCAACGATAGTAGTACGTATCACTCACGCGTTCCTTAGGTAACATGTTATAAGGGGTGATGACGTGACGGCGTAGACAACCAGTTACCAGGCTCTTCAGACGCTGCACCTCTAAGGGATTGGCACACGGATGGTAGAGCGCGACGATCGCTCCGTGCTGTGGACAGACAGAATTAAATGTAAGCCTTGTTAGCTCGGTTCGATGCAACGCCACTGCGTACCTCTAGACTATGCAACCATCTTTGCTTCGGCAGGAACTTATACTCCCCGTAGACGGGCCAAAGGGGTCTATGCGGTCCACTAAAGGAAGACATAGCGCAACCAGTATTATTACAGATAAACAGATAGTCTCTATCCTAGCGAAAAGAACTGTGCCGGGTGGTACTTACAACAACGGAACGACGTCGTCGTATTCTATCGTTTCGCGCATACACTTGTGTAGGGCCTAGAATTAACGAGACGAGAATGAAAGAGATGATGCAGCTGATCGGTTCAATTAGAGGATGCATACTTACCACGTAATTCTTGGGAATTTGTTCGCAGTATTTCGTGGGGTATACACCTTTGTTTGGTCTAAATTTTGGTTGATAGCAGGTGTAGTCCGCCGGTGAGCCATTCCAGTCGACGGTCAGGTTTGTCTAGCGGACGAGATGCTTTGAGAAAGGGGTAGAGCTGCGACGACATTGGCCACAGACGAGAGGACAAAGTGAAATAAATTGTTCAAAATTTCCAACTAAAATTAGTTGAATACCGAGTCGCGTTCCACCTTACCGACCATCAACAATCTACCCTCGTCTGTGCCTAGACACATACTTATTAAGATCCATACAGACGTCTCATCTTATGGACGTTTCGCGCTGTACTTTCTGGGGCTCTGAGAGTCCCAATACCGCTTCGTTGTCGCGTCCAATGCAACCGATATTTGCCAATTTATGCTTTATACGATTTGAAGATGACAGATGTATATGGCGCGATGCATTTGAATGATAGAAATTATGTAGGAAGATTAACAAATACTTATTATCAGCTTATGGAACTAAAAGTTCTTCACCGTAAGTCAGTCTAGGTAAACATCGAAATCGAAAGCATCCAAATAAAATTCCATTAGATTCACAGCCTATATGGATCCTAAGTCTGTGTCTGTGTCCTCAGTTACATACCTTGGCGTCATCACAATTCGGCGATGGGTTTCCCATCGGCACCCCGTGAATAGGTTCAAGACCGAGTGAGGACTGCTCGGTTTTTGGAAAGATTTTTGGTGGTGGAGCAGGTTCGCCCGGTTTATCGGGCATCCATCGTCCCTTCCAAATTTCGGTGGTATCTTCGTTCCCAGCAGCATTTCGCCGGTTCTTGTCGTCGTCGTGGAACGCGTATCCTCGGAGCAACCCGAAATTGTCCAAATTCAAGTCAAAACTCCGCGAACTGTCTGCAACTCGTCCGTCGGACAGCCTGCCGAGTCTTTCGATGAGCGCTGGCACATCTCCTAGGTTAGAAAACGCAACATTGACAGTAAATAGCTGACGAAGCAGTCGGTAACACAACTGTTTCGTAGCGGTTTTAAACAAACCCAGCGAAGATCCTTAAGTTCTAAAATCCAGCGGGGATACGCTACGTACCTTGGTCAAAGTCGTCATCGTCTAAAAATTGGCCACTCGCGACGTAGTTACAAATCAACAATATCAGAACAGCTTTCGCTTTCATTTTTTTAAAAGTGTTTTGACACGCACACCCGTGACGCCGCCAAGTGTCGAGGAGTCGAGGAGTGGTTATCGCCATAAACGAGATGCGAGTGTAGACCAGTATTGTATCACCGTTTTTTATCGCGCGATCAGCAATACCGACGTTGTTGAACACGAATCGCCTAGGTGGAACTAGGGATGGCGTGAAATGCTACAATTGGATCGCTCGTGATTTTTGATTTTCTTGATGACATTTGATTTTTTTCTCTGTCATTTTTATCTATTTTTACTTAAAAAAAAGAGCAGTAACATGTCCCAGTTCTCAGAATTACCCTGCATACAGAACAGGTAAGATCAAATTCGAATTTACGTTATATGCAGATATTTTTTTGTATACTAATTCAGGCTAATTCGAGTGGAGACTCAGAGAGGCGCCACTAGTAATTCTTATACCATTATTCAAAATATTTATTGCATTATTAAATTTGTATTCTATAAATTACTATACGTATTTAATATTTTAATAAACTACTGAAAGTATTATACGAGGTATTATGTCTGTTTTACATCGATAAAATTAAGAAAATCATATGAAATGGAAAAATTTCAGGCCAGAAGAATATATATATATATATGTATACATATAATTTAAAAACTAAATTTCACACTGTGCCCACTTTTTTGTAGATAATAGATACTAATACTTACATTCTACAAACATGTTTAAATATATGCTTTAATAGCAACGTCGTTTCCTCATTTCGTGCTTAATTTTCTGTTGATGGATCGTATGCAATAGTTTCGAATGATCGTGATCATGTAATACTTTCATGGATCCATCCCCGCTGTCTATTATAGCACCACAACATTGTGTTGTTCTTCGAGTGTCATAACAATATAATTACTTTGAGCAAACAGAATATTATCGGCAATACAATGAATTTTAAACAGTCATAAAAAAACACGTAACAAAAAGATAATACATTAACGAAATGGTAAATTTAAGATTACACATTTTATATCTGTATTTACATTTATTATTCTAAATGCTGTTGTGATGTGACACGCTGATTAACTGTCTTAAAACAAATTGTATAAGGCACAATCATATACATCATGTATAAAGTTAGATTATTAATGCTCTTTTTATCTGAGTATATAATAGTTTTCAAGATCACTAGTTGCATGTTACTCATTGCTAACAAATATTCTTGCCATAATCAGGATCTGACCACGTTCAAATTTAAGTAGTTCAACTACTGATTTTGCTTCGTACACAACCTGTAAAAGATAAATTTAAAAAACAAAAAGTATCGTATTCATTCTTTACAAAAATCCTAATAATTTATAGGTAGAAAATACTTATCTAATTTATCTCTTTTACACCAAATTATTTAGGAGCTGTGAAAACAATTCTACACAGTCGTAGAATTTTGCAGTACTTCACACTTTGCTGTAACTATCTTAACTCACAATAAGATTAATTTCAAAAATTAAATAATCTACGCATTCCATTGCACGTATTATATTTACATTTAATTAATGTACACTTCTATCATAATCATTATATTTTAATAGAAACGATCAAAAATATATTTCGATATATATACAAAGAGCAGAGCTGTATATCGTAGAAAAATGGATTGCAGTTTAAACATCTGTTGTAACTTGATTTATTTTGTAAGAAATAAGTGTTCATTAGTTTTCATTTGATTTAAAATTTTTAAATGTAATTTTGTAATTTATATACATACCTCTTCTTCTACTGATATATTTTTATTTTATTTATTCTCTTCCGCACACAGTAAGTTTGGAAAGATGTATATTTCCAATATCTCTGTACTAGATTTAATTATATTAATATTTTGATTAATGCAAACGTAGTTGCACATGCTGTCGTAACATAACCATGTAATTCTAATTTCTTTTAAATGTAATTTTGTAATTTATATACGTACCTCTTCTTTTACTGATATATTTTTATTTTATTTATTCTCTTCCGCACACGGTAGTTTTTGACATACACTTCAATAAAATAACAAAAAAATCGTGAGGGTGGAAACCACGCGCGACAGAAGTGAAACTTATTGCTTATTAGGTATAATAATTTATCTGTATTTATACTTAATAAGCAATAAGTTTCACTTCTGCCATTCGTGGTTTCCACGCACACGATATTTTTTGGACATTTTCTGGACATCAAGTGCATAAAGATCCGCAGTCTAAGTAGTGATAAATCACGATTAGTGATTTTGCACGCCATCACAAGATGGAACAGTCAGATGGACGCAGGAAGTGCCTGCGCGCGCGAGTTAAAAAAATAATCGAATTATGCATGGAAATATTCGAATTTTGCTTCAAAATTTCCATTTGAATCGCAGTTTAGTTTTAAGGTCGAGACCATCATTTCCGTTGACACAGGAAATGTGTGCAGCGTGTATAATTATCAGATAGAACACAGACGGAATAGTCTGATGGACACGGCCAGCGGATGCGTGCACACACGCCTGCAACTTTAACTGTCCGAATTACGTGTGAAAATATTCGAGTGTTTCTCGACGATTGTGTTCCGATTTCTCGATTCGTTCGTAGCTTTTACAAGCTAATAAAGGTGGGAGGAGCGGAGAACCAATGAGTAATGCTTTTATTTAAACGTATTCATCGTTTAATAACATAAAAAAGAATTGCACTCGATGCAACGCGTGTAATAATTCTTCGAACTTGTTAAGTGTACTTTGACTTTATCGAGTCAACGAGCTTGACATACTCCTCTTTCGCTTTGTCCTTGGACATGCCCTCCTTTGCCTTCCATTGATCCCATTTCGCTTTTCCCTTCAAGTCCATCATCCCCGGCCTGGCTGGAATTTTATGGAAACGTTTTTAAAAAATGAATTAGCTAATTATTCGGCTGGGAATAACAGGTTTAAAAAAATTCCGACCGAATGCACAAATTCGAAAAGATTAAAGTATAGTACAACGAAAAAAAGTAAAGAACACTTACAAGTGTTAACGTCGCCCGTTGTCGACTGCTTGAACAAAGCGTAAATTTTTAAAAGCTCATCGTCTGTAGGTCGCTTGGAGAACTTTTTCACGGCCTCAGCCGCTTCATCAAATTTCTGTAATAGAGTTCAACAAAAAAAGTCAAGGCCCCGGTATAAAACAATGGACTTTGTCCACAACGAACTTTCGACCCGACATTTTTCTCATGGCGACTGTGCGGAAAAACTGCCGCACGTTTAACGCGCCCTATCTCGTTTTCCAATCAGAAGAAAATAATCGGACTTCTCGTTCGATCAATATTCTTTATCCCTCGATTGTCCCGCGCTCCGTATCTGTCGAGCAACGCGAGTCCCGATAAATTACGCGGTATCTCGATAGCATAAATTCTTATCGGGGCTTGCACGTTCGATGTTACTTCACACAATGTAACGGTAGCTCGCGGTGGAATTGTTCCCAGAAGATCGGTGGTAATCACTGTTAATACTTTACTTATCGCCAATCGCACAGTAGTCCTTGAACAGTCGAAGAATTTCTTAATAGAGCGTTCAACGTTTTCTTATAATCCTTCCGATAGCTAAAGTGTTAACCAAAATTGTTCGATTTCGCCATTTTATCTCCGTTTTGATTGCAACAAAACCGCGATGGAAACCGGTTGGTGAACGGTTAAAACGAATCCGAGAAAACCCGCGAGAGTGACCAGCGACCGCACCGCCGTGTTTTCTTCTTTTCCGCGAAAGATCCTGTCCCATTTTCCCGGAGAAACTCGCTGTCGAATGAACAACGGAATGGGAAGATGGAGTCAAAGTTACCTGATCGAGAGACATTCTGTCGCGAAGTCACTGGTTACGTGCGCTTAATGATCACTGTCCAATGGATCTGCCTATGCTTCGACTAAATATCCCTTCCTGTCCCGTCCCCACCTGCACCGCCGGTTGAATTCTCACCAACAACAGATTTTATCGACTGCGAAACCGCGGTGAAAAACATGCGCGCTCAAGAAATTAATTTGCAACGACCAACGGTCAACTCCCTGCTCGTGTGACTTGTTTATTAACCCGATCATGACATAATCGTGTTTTTTCATCGGCGATTATAAAACTCGAACAACGTCGCTGTCCTTTTGTATCGTTGCACCGTGGATCAATTGCACGTTCTGAAAACCGTACTAATCATTTAGTATCACGAGAGGTAACTACTGAAGAGCATAACCGCTCGGTGAGCAGCGTAACAGTACCAACGACCTCAGGTTTCGCACGAGTTACTTTTGCGAAGACGTTCTACCGGAATTAGATCTCTTCGATCATATTTTTCAACAAGACTCGTCAAGTAGGCAAACGGCACAGACTTTTTGCTCGGCTAGAAAGAAAAACCATATTTGCTTTCAGTATTCTTACGTAACAATTACTTATCGCAGAGTTTACATTTAGTAGTCGACTTTGAACCGGTGAATTTTCGATAAAGTTGCATGCAGTTGGACGGTTTGGATGAACACTGGTCCCAGAAGTTTCATTTTACGATTATTGAAGTAATCGAAATGATTTCATGAGGAATGATTGTATAGATATATTTAGTAAAGTATGTGTTACAATAGGAGTCGCACGAAGTCTAATTGAAATTAATCCTATCATTTTTATAAGGGAACATGTAGCAGTTAATTTTAACGGCCCAGATCAGAGGGGTCAGACAAGTCCGACCTTGGAACTCGAAAGGGGAATACAGTACCCCTTCTCTGCCCAGATAGCACTCGGATATGCGATGGACGTCCAAAGTACGTCAGTATCGGACCTTCTTATGTCCCAGGGACGTCCGAATCATGTCCGTATGTCCGAGATAAGTCCGAAATATGCCCGAGATTGGTCCCAGAAATGTCCGAATGAGGTACGTGTTACAAAGTGTAACGTACATAGGACGTGCCGTGCGGACCTATCTGGGACGTATCTGGGGACATACGGACGTTATTTGGACACTCCTGGTACGTACCTGGTACCAATCTGGGACGTAAGGACGTTATTTGAACGTTCTCGGTACGTACTTGGGAGGAATCTGGGACGTAAGGACGTTATTTGAACGTTTCTGGTACGTACTTGGGACCAATCTGGGACATAAGATCATTATTTGGACGTTCCCGGTGCGTACTTGGGACCAATCTGAGACATAAGGACGTTATTTGGACTTCCATTGCGGGACGTTTACTCGACATTTATAGGACCTTCATAGGATATGGTTTATGTATATTAAAACTAGGAAACAACGATATTTGAATACGGTTAAAATATGCATTTATTACAATATAATAATATAAATTTAAAAAATACAAAAAATAGAACACAAAATAGAACACAAAATAAAAAAAATCCAAAAAATAGAACAAAAAATACAAAATTTAAATTAAAAATCTTTTTCCACGTGTTTGGTACGTTCTGGTGCCCTTCGAAGATACTTTTGTATCATTACCTCCGTTTCGCTTTGGGATGCAGAAACTTCTGCTTTTGTTGCTGCATCTAAAAATTAGAATTTCAATTCAATAATATATTCAACTGTATATCACTGAATATAAAAAAAATCAAAGTGCACGTGAATAATTACCAACTATTACTGTGGCTAACTGTGTAGCCTGAAATCTCCTCTTTCCCTTTTTGCCAAGCCAGCTGAATTGTTTGGCCAAAGTGTCGGTGATAATGGCACTTAGCACTCTCTTCACAAAATTGGCACAATTTGTTCCGCCAATGCTAGATAATTCGCAGGCCTGCAAATTAATCATTTATTTACAATGAAAACTTATTTTATATAACTTAATTAAAACTTGTATTATATATATTATTTAATTACCACATGTTTTGAATTATCTCCTATTCGTAAAAAATCGTCCAATTTCTCGAAATCCTCCATATTGTCTGCAGGACACAAATTTTGATTGAAAATGGACGTTCTTCCCGTGTCCTCAACAATTGGGGCTGGGTTTCCCTCAGTGGTGCTGCGCTCAATTTTTTCCACACGGGAAGAAACGTCCGTCAGGAGACACCGCAGCAGATGCAGCTGTTGCAGAATGGATTTTAGGAGTTCATCCGTTTTACTCCCATTTCGTATTTGTCCGTCTCCTGAAAATTTAGATTTTTAGGTACGTGTTTACGCTAATACGTATTTCCATATTTAAATTCGTTTATATATAGTAAAACGAATTAATATTCGGACGCTCTAAAGAAGACGATAACTTTTTTAATATCGTATTATAAGATTTGAACTTTTTTGGGAAGCTAGATCAATTAGTATACTATAGGATGTGAAAAGAAATGTTTTCAAAAATTGCAATTAATCGGAATTGTAGAAAAAATACAAATAAGTTGTATTTTACAACATTTTTATATGGGCCTATATTGAAAATTTAAAAAATATGTTTTGTAGATCTGTGTCAAAGTTTCATCGAAATCGGTTGATGCGGGAATAAACGACAGACTTGAAAGATTTAAGAATCCTTAAGAGGGGCCGAAAATATGCAAATTTTAGCATCTTTAAACTTTGTAGCTCATTGTAACGTCGACCGATTTTTACGAAATATTCAGAATATATTTAATTGACACAGATCTACAAAACGTATTTTCTAAATTGTCAATGTAGACCCATGCAAAAAAGCTGTAAAATGCAACTTTTAGTATTTTTTCTACAATTTCGATCAATTGCAATTTTTGAAAACATTTTTTCACATCCTGCAGTAAACTAATTTTTCTAGCTTCCCAAAAAAGTTCAAATTGTATGGTACAATATTAGAAAAGTTATCGTCTCTTTGTAAAGCGTTCGAATATTAATACAAGTCACTATATGTAGTATCTATTAACTTTATTAACTGACTGGATTCTGTTGCATCTCCTGCTTCCCTGCTGCATGTATCTGAAAACCATAATACACTATCATATACCGATATAATAATTATTTATGGAAAGAAATTAAGCAATTAGCATAAAATAGTATATAATATAATAGTATAAAATGTACGTACCTAGCTCGTAGCGTTGTGTGATCGGCGGAGGCGTAGGCGTAGGCAAGCGCGGAGGCGTAGGCGTAGGCAAGCGCGGAGGCATAGGCAATAGTAGAGGATCCGACCCCGTCTCGTCCTTGTCACTCACAACTGTAATTCTCCTCCTTAGTTGGCCGAGATCAGGTTCCGATTGCAGGTCGGACGTCTCCTCGGCCACTTTTGCCTTGGCCCTTGCCTGCGCATAATCATCTGAAAGCATTTTTAAATAATGTTTTTATTTTAGTTTCATCACGTCATAAAATCTTTAACTCACCGTAAGTGGCATTTTTAAAATGTTTGACCGGGTATTTTGGCCAACATTCATTTATTTTTTCGCACGTCTGCATGGCCTTCATTAATCGGCCCTGTGGTAAGGAGGGCCAATGGCAGTAATCGCCAAATATCCATGAAGAGGGCACTGCCTCTACCGTGCCGTCCTGCAGAAACTCCACAACAGTCCATGCATTCATGTTCGTCCCAGGTTCTGCAAAATTTATACTTAATTAATATACAAGAAATATTTTTACAGTGTATGCCGCAGGGTCTTCGTTCATCATGATATGCCGCGGGATTCATCACACACACTTTAAATCAGAATAACTTTTTTGTGAATGGACTAAACGACTTCAATTTCTCTGTAAGGCTAAAATTAGTTTAGTAAATGACGTGTAATAAATAAGTTGGAAAAATGCATTTGGATCGGAATTGTGACAAACCATAGTAAAAATTGAATTTTACAACTTTTTCAGCTGGGCCAATAACGAAAATTTAGAAGATGTGTTGTGTAAATTCGTATAAATGATATAAATTCTGAAAATTTCATTGAAATTAGTTAATTGGTTCACGAATAATAATCGATCAAAAGTGGTAAAAACTGCAATTTTTCATAATTTTCCAATTATCCAATTTCCGTTTGGTCCGTTTGATCCATTCATATAAAAGTTATTCTAATTTAAAGTGTGTGTGATCAATTATGTGCGTAACTATATGTATACAATAATATAACGAAAGGGCGTAAGCAGAAACACTAACGGTAATAAATAATAACAATGAAAATACTTACTTGTATAAATAGGAAGTGAATATATGTAACGATGGTATCTGGTAACGATAGATTTCTGAAGCACTTAGCACGTTGTCTGCTGAAGCTCTCGTACAAGACTGTTTTGTCACGCAGCAACGGCGCGTTCTTCTTCCACATTCGATCGTCGCTTGTTTTACCGATCATCACTTGTTTTATAAACCGTCGCTTTTCTCACCGATAATCGCTTATATTCGCTTATATAAAATTTTTAGTTTGCATATCGGTCCCCGATATTTATATAAATAAATAAATATATATATATACATATATATATATATATTGTTATATGTAAATATGTTTTATACACATATGCATGAGGAGTGAACATCCTAGTACGTCTGAATGTCGAACTTGGCTATGTATAAGACTTAAAAAATAAACGTACGTTGGACGCCCGAAATTCAGATCCCAACGTCGTCCCTTGGACCAAAAAAATGTACGTCCCTGGGACAACCGAAATTTAGGTCCCATGGATGTCCCTTGGACAAAAAAAATGTACGTCCCTGGGACAACCGAAATTTAGGTCCCATGGATGTCCCTTGGACAAAAAAAATGTACGTCTCTGGGACAACCGAAATTTAGGTCCCATGGATGTCCCTTGGACAAAAAAAATGTACGTCTCTGGGACAACCGAAATTTAGGTCCCATGGATGTCCCTTGGACAAAAAAAATGTACGTCCCTGGGACAACCGAAATTTAAGTCCATCGGACATCCTAGGTACGTCCGCAGCGGACCTCGGACGTATGGACGTAAATTGGACAAAAAACGGACGTACAAAGGACGTACGTGCTATCTGGGTGATGACCAGCGATATGCGCAAGCGCAACGGGGATCGAGTAAGGCGCGTGGGAGACACATTGCGCAAGCGCGCATATTGCTGGTCATCAGAGATATGATGCTGATGCTGGTCATCAGTCATCAAGGGGTACTGTATTCCCCTCGCGAGTTCCAAGGTCGGACTCGTCTGGCCACCAGGGTCTCCACTGCTAGTACGTTCGTACTAGATCTTTTTTTTTTAAGGGAGGTGGTAAAGTTTAAAACATCCATCTCCCGGGACAACCAACGGGTTGTCCCTCTACTTCCTGTGTCCAGGATTAAGGGGGTAGAGTACCCACGTGACATTACTAGAATCTAACCAGAATATTACCAGAAAACAAGTGAAAACAGGGGTTTACGGGAACACACCTCACGTCGTCATATGATTATATTTTCAGCTGAGTGAGGGCTCATTCTAAAGAGGAAGGTTAAACGAAGCGCGCGTGGGTCCAACTTCAGTTACATTATGTTTATATCCAGTAATGTGACTGTCCAAAGTAGGGAAAACAAATGAAGAAAAATTCCGGATTTTCTAATGTATTTTTCGATCACAAAAAGATTTTTCCTGCTTATTTAGGGACCCACGCGCGCTTCGTTTAACCTTCCTCTTTCAAATGAGCCCTCACTCAGCTCAATATAAAATCGTATGAGGATGTGAGGTGTGTTCCCGTGATCGCATTCAATTGTTTCCCAGATTCCCTTCATGAAGGGTGAGTAGAAGCAATTTTAGTTCAGCTACTTGGACGAGATGGCGCTTTGTCAGGAGAATTATCAGCGTAGTTTCATAACAACAAAAGTGTAAAGGGCATGAAGCCACTCGGATCCATTAATAGCAATGAAGATAATGCTTAAAAGAAAAAAACCTGTAATTATAGCGAAATTGAAGCGTTAGATAGATGCAAATCAATGCACATGTATGTTCATCACTGTTGCCAAATTGGTTTTTCGCGCGGGGGTTGGTCACACTGAAAAATACCATGGTCACGTGGGTACTCTACCCCCTTAAGGGGGTAGAGTACCCACGTGACATTACTAGAATCTAACCAGAATATTACTAGAAAACAAGTGAAAACAGGGGTTTACGCGGGAACGTTTCACATCCTCATACGATTATATTTTGAGCTGAGTGAGGGCTCGTTCGAAAGAGGAAGGTTGCACGCAGTGCGCTCTTCTTATGTTTTCTTTAGATGATGTTTATTTGAAGTAATATGAGTGTCCAAAGTAGGCGAAACAAATGAAGAAAAATTCCGGAGATTCTAATGTATTTTTCGTGCACAAAAAGATTTTTCTCGCGAAAAAATCGAGAAGACCGCACTGCGTGCAACCTTCCTCTTTCGAATGAGCCCTCACTCAGCTCAAAATATAATCGTATGAGGACGTGAAACGTTCCAGCGTGATCGCATTCAATTGTTCCCCAGATTCCGTTCATGAAGGGTGAGTAGAAGCAATTTTAGTTCAGCTACTTAAACGAGATGGCGCTTAGACAGGAGAATTATCAGCGTAGTTTCTTAACAACAAAAGTGTAAAGGGCATGAAGCCACTCGGATCCATTAATAGCAATAAAGATAATGATTAAAAGAAGAAAACCTGTAATTACAGCGAATTTGAAGCGTTAGATTGATACAAATGTATGTTCATCACTGTTGCCAAATTGGTTTTTCGCGCGGGGGTTGGTCACACTGAAAAATACCATGGTCACGTGGGTACTCTACCCTCTTCAGGGGGTACCGTACCCATGGATATGACTAGCATATTACTAGAAAATTACTAGAGAAACAAGTGAAAACCGTGTTTACGGGAAACCATTTTTTGTTTTTATACAAGCATGTTACGAGCTGTGTGAAGGCTCATTCTAAAGAGGAAAGTTGATCGCAGGTCGCTCAGCTCATGATTTAGTTAGACTATGTTTATATCTAATAATATGAGTGACCAAAGTAGGGAAAACAAATGAAGAAGAATTCCGCAGATTCTAATGTATTTTTCTAATACAAAATGATTTTTTCGACTTGAATCATGAGCTGAGCGACCTCCGACGAACCTTCCTCTTTACAATGAGCCCTCACACAGCTCGTAATATGCTAATATGAGGACAAAAAATGTTTTCCCGTGATCGCATTCAATTGTTCCCCAAATTCCGTTCATGAAGGGCAATGAAGGGCAAGTAGAACTAATTTTAGTTCAGCTACTCAAACGAGATAGCGCTTAAACAGGAGAACTATCAGCGTAGATTCGTAACAACAGAAATATAAAGGGCTTGAAGCCATTCGGATCCATTAATAGCAATAAAGATATTGATAAAAAGAAAAAAAACCTGTATTGATAGCGAAATTGAAGCGTTAGATTGATACAAATGTATGTTCGTCACTGTTGCCAAACTGTTTTTCAGCGTGGAGGTTGCTTACACTGATAAATACCCAGATCAGGGGTTACGGTACCCCTTAAGCCCCCCGAGGACCCGCGTGCAGCATTCACTCTCGAGTTGCCTATTTCCGGGTCTCCCCACTCCTGTTTTGATCTCTTACGTTCGTACTAGATCTAGTACCTTTTAGAAACTTTTAGTGTTCTAGTACGATCACCAACAGATCTACTTCTTCTCCTACTCCTCAGGAAATGCGTTGCGCATACCCCGGTTCTCTGGGGACAGGCCGGGGTTATGTGGGACTCTCTCAAGGGACACGTTTGAATATTCTTACAAAATTGCTATATAGTTGTAGAATTTGATCGAACCGTAGTGCCGATAATATCATTATCCTAGTTTTCTAGAAACATTTACGACCGATATAAAAGAAATCATCCCTCAAGGGAGGTAGATCAATGAGCTTCAAAGCGCAGCGACCGCCTCCCTCAGGTTTACCGTACTAAAAACACACGCACACCTGAGCTAAATGGTAGGAGCCTGGATCACGCGAGAACTCAACAGAGCAACTCCCAGCTTTCATGCATCCCGGGGGAGGGGTTGACCACCCCATTACCTACTGTAACTGGACCCGTCTAAAGTCCCCATCCCTGGATTCTTCGGGTTTTCTTTTCTTTTTTTCAGGGCGGTGGGGAAATCTCTTTACGTACATCCCCCTACGACGAAGTTTGGGGGCTAGTGTGGGGCTCGGCTCCTCCTTTTTTTTCTTTTTTACGGACCTGGAAGATAGAAAACTCCCAGGCCCAGGGACGTCTGATCCGGGGGTCGTTGGGCGGAGCGAGCTGGAGACTCGCGAAGCCCACCGAACGACCCAAGGAAGGGGGGTGCAAGTGGGTAACCTGCTTGCGTCCTGATAGATTAGGCATTGCTGGGGGAGCTTCTTTCCCCCCTGGGACGGGGCCCCACAGGGGCCAAGGGCAAAGGGGGATGGCTAGTTCCCAAGTAGCACCGGACGTCCATAGAATGTACGTTTTACGTCCAGTTTATGTCCGAATGTCCTACGTCCATTCTGAACATTCGATGGATGTTCTTAGGACATAAATTCTGGACGTCCTAGGAACATTCGGTTTTTAGGTTTTATGAATGCCCCTAGGACCTAAATTCTGGACGTTCTAGGAACATCCGTTTCTTAGGTTTTATGAATGTCCGTAGGACTTGAATTTTAGACGTTCTAGGAATGTCCGTTTCTTAGGTTTTACGAATGTCCTTAGGACTTGAATTTTGGACGTTCTAGGAATGTCCGTTTCTCAGGTTGTACGAATGTCCTTAGGACGTGAATTCTGAACGTTCTAGGAATGTCCGTTTCTCAGGTTTTACGAATGTCCTTAGGACATGAATTTTGGACGTTTTAGGAATGTCCGTTTCTCAGGTTTTACGAATGTCCTTAGGACGTGAATTTTGGACGTTCTACAAATCGAACCTGAAATTTTCGCGCATGCGCGAGAAAAAATGCACCATACAGGAAGACTGTAATGCTGTATTTCGGAACACTGTTTATTATATATATTTATATGTCTATACCAGCGTTGACCAGCGTGTTTCCCTAAGCTGACTAATATACGTGAATAATTCGTGTCAGGTTATGTGCCCTGATTACGTAAAACGGAAAAAGTAAATAGTACAGTGGATAATTCACGCGAAATCCTAACCTATAAAGTGAAAACGTGGTTATTGCCGAAGAAAAAAATGACGGTACTATTTACACGGCGGCGGCAGAATATCGACAAAGTAAACGATGAATACTGGAAATTCAAGATGACGAGTGTACTGGTCTGTAACGAGCTGTGACTAATATACGCAAGCGGCGAAGAAAAATTGTGTGGGACAGAAAAAACAATTTTACCCACCGCCGCAAGTTTGGAGAAGAAAATCAACATTGGTATGTAGATACAAAATATAATCGCTCTACATATAGAACATTAAATTGTTACATTCATAGCTGTATATCTCATCCTATTACTGTAATTAGTATATCTTTTTTCATAAAAACATATTTTATTTCTAGTTACTGCTATCAGTGAAGAATACGCCGTCACCCCCGAAGAGATGCAGAGTGCATGAAAGAAGGCAGCAGGAAGAGGAGCGAAGAAGTTGCAGCAAGATTGGTATGTAGATACAAAAAAAATCGCACTACATATAGAACATTAAATTATTACATTCATAGCTATACATCTCATCCTATTACTGTAATCAGTATACTTTTTTCTTAAAAATATATTTTACTTTCAGCTACTGCTATCAGCGTAGAATCGCTGACTTTAAACAGGTCCGGAGAGTTTGAAGAAAGGCAGCAAGAAGAGGAGCGAAGAAGTTGCAGCAGTCGGAAATAAGAAGCAAATGTCCTTACAATCTTGTTATGTTCGTAAATGTCCGTATAATCTTGTAAAATCTTGTTTGTTACATATACCAAATGCGAAAAAATTATAAAATAAATGACATTTTAAATAAATGTTATTACTCCTTTAAACCTTTACAAAATGTCCAGAGAACGTTCAGAAAATGTCCAGAGAACGTTACTCTCAAACATTCTAAAAACGTTCAGAAAATGTCCAGAAAACGTTACTTTCGAACATTCTAAAAACGTTCAGAAAATGTCCAGAGAACGTTACTCTCAAACATTCTAAAAACGTTCAGAAAATGTCCAGAGAACGTTACTTTCGAACATTCTAAAAACGTTCAGAAAATGTCCAGAGAACGTTACTTTCGAACATTCTAAAACCGTTCAAAAAATGTCCAGAGAACGTTACTTCCGAACATCCTAAAAACGTTCAGAAAATGTCCGCACAGGACATCCGCAGGACGTCCAACTTTGTAACTGGTACCTTCCTAGTACATTCAGGGAACCTAACTAGGACATAACTGGGACATGTGGACATTGGATGGACGTTCTCTCAATGTACGGAATGTCCGAAACGGACATTCTATGGACGTACATAGGATATCCCTGTGCTACTTGGGTTGTGTTCTTCGGAGATCCCAGTCGCCCCCGAATAGCTTAGGAAAGGTTATCACGAGGTTTTTAGTGGGTACTGTGAGCTCTTCTGACCACGTAAGTCCCACATAACCCCTTGTCTCTCCCAGGAGGCTTGGGGTATGCGTAAAAGCATTTTCCTCATGTAAAAAAAGGGACGTCAGAGGATTACTCCGCCCCTTTCCCTTTGTCTTCCACTTTCGCGGCATAAATGGGGGGACCCGCTTTCCGCATTTACTCCCCCTTTCCTCTCGCTATAGCAACACTCGTGTTCTTGGCTTTTAGGGGCTCGGCTTTCGCCTATGATGGTATTTGGAGGAACGGGGCTCTATTTAAACCCCTACCACTACCCACTAAAACCCCACCGCCCTTTCCTGTTCAGTGCCTGATATACCAGTTCCCCAGGGTCCCATTTTTCGTATTTGTTCCCGGGGGTTGGGAGACGCATCCTATCAGGTCTCACTCGTCTCTAAGGACTTATCCTCTTCCGTTACGCATTGTCTGTCTTTATTTTTACATGAGGATGAGAAAATTTTCAAAAAACTCACCCTCAAGGGACTATAACGCTTTCGCCTCCTAGAATCCTAGTAATAAGCGCTTGTAGGGGCCCGCTATGCGCATTTCTCACTACAAAACGCTTGACTCATCCTACTAGGTCCATTTTCCGGCGCTACGGCCATATTCAATTCCAAGTCTCCGAAACACTCCTTTTTTTTTTAAGGGCGGTGGGGGAATGCTACTTATGCACACCCCTCCTAACGATGACAGTCGGGGGGGTAGTGTCAGGCTCGGTTCTCCCCTCAGATGGTTTTTGGGTAGATTATGAGGCCTATAGCTCTATCACCATACTGACTAAACCCCCACCGCCCAGGTCTCTCCCAAGACCCCTTTCGCCTCCTTTATACACGGACTAATACCCTCGCTGGCCCGCTTTTCGCATTCAGCGGGGGTATTTCTCCGTGACCACATCCACTCCTGTTCTTAGCATACAAGCCTCCGAAACACTCCTATGCGGCGTGAAACCAAGCAGACCTCATCTTCTACGAATTGTTAACAGGTAATCACATCTGAACGTTTCTACAATTTAATTTCGATGCGGCCACGTCGTCGAAACCCAGATGTCGACTTAATCGATGCCTAATTGAATCGTTTAATATTCAAATGGCACGCGCGCGCGAATCTCGTTTCATTCCAGCCTCCCTCGTTTGTCGTCGAATTAAATCGAATTAATTTCAGCGCTTGAACACACGGTCCTTTCATCCAACCGTTTTCGCGAAGAAGTATAGTTTTCTAGTGTCCTTTCGAGATCGTTCGAATTAATCGAGGTGGCTAAATTTAGGGCTGCCAGCTGTAAAATCGCGGCTGTTCTTCCGTTCATAGCAAAAATCAGAATTCGATGAAATTTTGAATATAGGTTCTTTTTTGACTAAAATGACGATAGCCAGAAGGATTTTTAGCGCGTTGAAAAAAAAATTTTTATCATTTCAATGTTGCGCTCTACATTAGCGACTACTGACTTACCGACTTTGTGCTTTATGTTCGTACTGTGCGCATGCGTCATATATATATTCTGGAAATTAATGTAAAATGTATAGAAAGTTTCAATTGTTAAACCAAGTGAACCAATATCTACAATAGGATGATTATGCGATGAGAATTAATTTGGATTAGGTTAACCCGAAAAGTTTATTTATTGTTTAGTTATATTATTATTATTATTTATTTATACGGACCGAAATTTTTTTATACAAATGTGAGTAGATACAAATGTATGACAGAAAACAAAAAAAAGAAGAAAAAAAAATACAGTAAAAAATCTTAATCCTAAGTCTTAATCTAAAATTATTATTTTTATTATATAAATAAATATTTATATAATATTATATATTTTATTATTATTATATATTTTATTATTATTATATATTTTATTATTATTATATATTATTATATATTATTATATATTATTATTATATATATATTATTATATATTATTATTATATATATTATTATATATTATTATTATATATTATTATTATATATTATTATTATATATTATTATTATTATTATTATATATTATTATATAATATTATATTTATTATATATATGTATAAATAGTATTATTATTTATGTTATTAGAATAAGTTGTGGATAGATCGGGGTTGGGGCGACTACGCACACGACAATCCAGGAGTAGTCTTTAAAAATTTCAACTATTTCAAATTAACTAATTACCTTATATATGTATTACTTTAAACTAAAGAGGATTCGTTTATAGATGATATGTGTGAATTTTTATGGCGCTGTGAGGTGAACTAAGCTGGTGATGATCCCTTTTCACAACTAATTGAAGATATTCTATATAAAATAGAAAGTCGGTAAGTCGGTAAGGTAGAGCGCGACATAGAAATGATAAAAAAATTGTTTTCGATGCGCCAAAAATCCTTCTGGCAATCGTCATTTTAGTCAAAAAAGAATCTATTTTCAAAATCTCAACGAATTCTGATTTTTGCTATAAACGGAAGTTTCGCCAAAATCGCTAACTAAGGACGGAGGGCATCCAAACCCGGACATTTCTGTCTGGAATCTTGACGGCCCTACTCAAACCGTAATTACAGGTGGCGTGAAGAGTTTATCTGTTTTCGTTTCTCTTGCCCCATGTTCCACTATTTGTTCTTAATTCTTCGTCCTATATTTTGTATAACATACTATTTCTATCAAAGCTACCTTAAAAACTTTAAGTCAAAATTGGTTGAGACTGTAAACAGTGGTACAACAGGAAAAGGGGGTCGTTCATTAGGTTGTTGCAAATGAAATGGCCGTTTCGAATCTTTATCATAAACTTTAATTTCACAAGCTTTATTCATATCTAATAAAATTTAATAAACACGAGGCAATAAAGTGATCAAATGCAGGTTTAACAGCACGTGCTTCTTCGATTACTTTTCCATTCAAAAAGCCATCTAGAGTGCTGTATTCCCTTACAGTATTTATCAGCATTTATGGTTTCACCTTTTTTTTAACGAATAATGTGCGGGCAAAACGCTTGACTCATCCTAGTAGGTCTATCACCGGCGCTGTGGCCATATTCAATTCCAAGATACGCATTGTCTGTCTACGTTCTCACTAACTCGATGATTCTCCACATTCTCTTGACGGGACTGCTCCAGGCGAAAACTCGCGCGTTTCAACTGGAGCCTTTCTTTTTCCAGTCGACTCATCCGAGTCGCTGACGCGGTCGTTCATTTTGCCACTAATCACTCCGGGTTTCTGGTTTTCGTGTCACAACGATGCGTCGTCCCTTGCTTCGTCTTTTTGGGTTCCAACGAGAAGAGAAGGGGGGCCGACTCGTTTCTGACTCATAGAGCATCTTGCCCGATCCAGGTCTTCGACACAGCATTCATAGAACTCGATCTTAACTCGATTCGAAGTAAATTGTACAGGAAAATAGCTGAACTTGAGTCACCATGTTTCGTACGGGAGAAGAAATGTTCTTAAATTGTACGAGGTACAAAACGTGTCGGATATAGGGTAACTGCACCAGTGAATGAACATTTAAGAAATTGTTCAGGAAGATATTTTATGTAAAAAAAGTGTGAATTAAAGGAATCTCATATATGCCAAATGGCTTCCTATACTTCGTTTGTCAACAATGAATGAACACAAATAAAATGAAATTATTATTATTTTTCTTCGTTAAACGTTAAATAAAAAATACCAGTCAATGAACACTACATTCTAGTAATTGAACAACGATAGTCCAATGAATGAACAAAATTACTAAACAATGTTCTCCTATTTATTTAACTATTTATTCACAATTTTGTCGCTAGTATGACGCGCGGCTTAAAATATGTTGAAATATGCAAAAGCGTTCATTTACTGGTGCCCGTTTATTCACTGGTGCAGTTACCCTACATTGTTTTATAAAAATTTCAAGATCGAACTTGTTCAGATCGTTTACAATTTTTATATATTAATAATGTGTGCTAGAATAAGCAAATTTCTTGAATAATTTTTAATGGAAACGTTTTGTAGACCAGTGTCAATTAAACATATTCTGAAAATTTCCTCAAAATCGGTCAACGTTGCAATGAGCTATAAACGTTTGAAAATGTAGAAATGCAGATTTTCACGATTTTCGACGTATAACTGCAGATTTTGACATCTTTCAATGCCTGTCGTTTTTTTCGCATCAACCGATTTCGATGAAACTTTACCAGTGCATATAACAGACACAGATCTACAAAACGCATTTTTTTAAAAATTTCAATAATGGCCCACATAAAAAAGTTGTAAAATGCAACTTTTAGTATTTTTGCTACAATTCCGATGAATTGCAATTTTTGTCAAAATTTTTTTTCGCATCCTGTGGCAAACTATAATAATTGCACTAGCTTTCCAAAAAAATTCAAATCGTATAATACGATATTTAAATATACAAGAATAAACAAGAGTATACAAGAAAATACAAAAATATACAAGAATAAACAAGAATTTACAAGAATATACAAGAATATACACGAATATACTAGAATATACAAGAAAATACAAGAATATAGAAGAAAATACAAGAATAAACAAGAATATACACGAATATACAAGAATTTACATGAATATACAAGAGTATACAAGAATATATAATAATATACAAGAATATATAATAATATACAAGAATAAACAAGAAAATACAAGAATATACAAGAATGTACAAGAATATACAAGAAAATAAAGATATAAACAAGAATATACAAGAAAATACAAGAATATACAAGAATAAACAAGAATCTACAAGAATTTACAAGAGTATACAAAAGTATACAAGAAGATAATAGAATAGACAAGAATATACAAGAATATAAAACAATAAATATACTTGAATCTGCTAGAATCTATAAGAACTACAAGAATATACAAGGATATAGAAGAACCTACAACAATATACAATAACATACAAGAATATAAAAGAATCTACAAGAATGTACAAGAATATACAAGAATATAAAACAATATACAAGAATGTACAAGAATGTACAAGAATATACAAGAATATACAAGAATATACAAAAATCTACAAGAATGTACAAGTATATACATGAATATACAACAATATAAAACAAAATACAAGAATATACAAGAATAAACAAGAATGTACAAGAATATAAAAGAATATACAAGAATATACAAGAACATACAAGAATATCCAAGAATATACAAGAATATACAAGAATATACAAGAGTATACAAAAGTATACGAGAATATGCAAGAATATATTTAAAGAACAGACAAGAATATACAAGGATATAAAACAATAAATATACATGAATCTGCTAGAATCTATAAGAACTACAAGAATATATAAGGATGTAGAAGAACCTACAACAATATACAATAACATACAAGAATATTCAATAATGTACAAGAAAATACAAGAAAATAAAGGTATATACAAGAATAAACAAGAGTATACAAGAAAATTATAAAAATATACAAGAATAAACATGAATTTACAACAATAAACAAGAGTGTACAAGAAAATTGTAAAAATATACAAGAATATACAAGAATAAACATGAATTTACAAGAATATACAAGAGTATACAAAAATATACAAGAATATACAAGAAAATACAAGAATATGGAAGAAAATACAAGAATATACAAGAATAAACAAGAATATACACGAATATACAAGAATATAGAAGAAAATACAAGAATATACAAGAATAAACAAGAATATACACGAATATACAAGAATCTTACAAGAATATACAAGAAAATTAAAATTTATCGCCTTTTTAAGAGTGTGCCAATACTTTTTGACCCACTGTAGAAGCATACAGTTCGACTTGAAAAATGATACAGCATTGAACGCTTCATTCCTCCATAATTCCTAACGATTGCGGCTCGTTATAATGCCATTTGACGTGGAGAGCTCGCGACGGACTGCACTCGTCATTAACTGACAGTGTCCTGGAGGCGATGATTGTCTAGAAATTATACATTAGGTCTGACCTAGACACTGGAACAAATTCGACTGATTTGTACGTCGTTATGATGTTAAATCTTTGACAATCTCCGCATCAATTCCTTCACCTAGATCCGGTAGATAGAAATTCCTGTTAACACTGAAAAAGTGCGAAAGACGCACGAGCAACGTAACCAACTATGCACCAAGATAACAGGTGTATAAATACCTTGCGTGGAATTTCGATGACGAAAGTGCAGCCATCCAGGTAACACTGTCGCCGATTAACGAACGCGTCGGTGGAACACGTTTCGGTGATTTAGTCCTAACTCGATAAAGTAGACGACCGGTAATTAAATTCATTGAAACGCTGGCGATGATGCAACGCCAAGCGGTGACGTTCTGTCGATGATAAGCCTGCGAAGTACGGTAACCGCGGCAATTTTGTCGATCATTCGCCGTGTTACGCTTTGCATTGGAGCGTGGAAAATCGGGCACTCTGGTGAAAACCGCGGAAATCCTGGACAGTATGAACACTTGAAATTCTAAATTGAAACCTTAAGGTACGTCGCACAGTGGTGCCGAAACAGCCAAAAATCGATTTTATAAATCTTCGATTTAAAAAAGAAATGATTATAAAAGGTGAATTCTTCTCGATCGAAAATTTTGATAATTAAAATTTTTAAATACTATCGGTGCCAGGTTCGGTCATTTTTAGAATAAAACAACAAACGTGCAGTTAATACATGTTTCTAACGTTTCGATCCCAATGTGGATCTTTTTCAAAGAATCATTATTGCGTATGTTGCGTAAAAAGTGGAAATTGTTCTAAAAATGATCGAACCTGGCGCCGATATCATTTAAAACTTTAACTAGCTGGTTATTGTTATTTTTTTTTTAAATTAAAAAAATTTTTTTTATAAATTAAAAAAAATTAAAAATGAAATATATATAATTACGTTTGTTTATTCGGTGAAAAATTTCCATCCTCCTGTATAAATTGCATTGTTGAATGAACTTCTTTCGAAAAAAACTAAAAAATCTAAAAAACTACTTGACCAATATGGACCAAAATCTAATAAGCTCTAAGTTATAATGGGGCACATCGATTGCATCATTCTTCATTCTAATCGCGTTGTTACTTATTCAGAAAACGTTAACGAAAAATTTGATAACATACAAACGGCCATACGCACACACACACACATACTAACAATTTGATAAAAATAGTCTAAAATGACTCCAATGACCATGAAACGTGAAGATCTAGAACTAAAAAAAAAAGAACTAAAAAATCGATTTTAGATTTTCGGGGTAATTAGAGTAACTTCCCTATGAATCGGAAAGTTAATTAAGTTCTTAGGACCTATAGTTTTAGTAATAAGTGAGAAACCAAAGCAAGGTAATAAAAATCGTGGTTTTCACCCCCTCCCCAAGTTAGCACAGGGTCCGCGGGGTCGATAACTCAGATACGACACCCCAGAGTACACCTAAATGACGTGTCAACATTTTTTTGAGTTCGGAATACTTTTCAGGTAAAAGTACCTGGCGACTGGACAACTATTAGTATGTTTAGTAGGTTGAAAACAATATACAGTGGGTAAAAAAAGTATTGGCACACTTTTAAAAAGGCGATAACTTTTTAATTTTCTTGCATATTCTTGTAAGATTCTTGTATATTCGTGTATATTCTTGTTTATTCTTGTATATTCTTGTATTTTCTTCTATATTCTTGTATTTTCTTGTATATTCTTGTATATTGTTGTATACTCTTGTATATTCTTGTAAATTCATGTTTATTCTTGTTTATTCTTGTATATTTTTATAATTTTCTTGTATACTCTTGTTTATTCTTGTATATTCTTGTGTATACTTTTATTTTCTTGTATTTTCTTGTACATTCTTGTATAATCTTGTATGTTCTTCTATACTGTTGTATATTCTTGTAAATTCTTGTTTATTTTTGTATATTTTTGTATTTTCTTGTATATTCTTGTATATTGTTGTATACTCTTGTATATTCTTGTAAATTCATGTTTATTCTTGTTTATTCTTGTATATTTTTATAATTTTTTTGTATACTCTTGTTTATTCTTGTATATTCTTGTGTATACTTTTATTTTCTTGTATTTTCTTGTACATTCTTGTATTATCTTGTATGTTCTTCTATACTGTTGTATATTCTTGTAAATTCTTGTTTATTTTTGTATATTTTTGTATTTTCTTGTATACTCTTGTTTATTCTTGTATATTCTTGTATATACCTTTATTTTCTTGTATATTCTTGTATGTTATTGTATATTGTTGTAGGTTCGTCTATATCCTTGTATATCCTTGTAGTTCTTATAGATTCTAGCAGATTCATGTATATTTATTGTGTTATATTCTTGTATATTCTTGTCTATTCTATTATATTCTTGTATATTCTTGTACATTCTTATATATTCTTGTATTTTCTTGTTTATTCTTGTATATTATTGTATATTCTCGTATACTCTTGTATATTCATGTAAATTTTTGTATATTCGTGTATATTCTTGTTTATTCTCGTATATTCTTGTATTTTCTTCTATATTCTTGTATTTTCTTGTATATTCTTGTATATTGTTGTATACTCTTGTATATTCTTGTAAATTCTTGTTTATTCTTGTATACTTTTGTATTTTCTTGTATACTCTTGTTTATTCTTGTACATTTAAATATCGTATTATACGATTTGAATTTTTTGGGGGAAGCTAGAGCAATTAGTTTGCCACAGGATGCGAAAAAAAATTTTGTCAAAAATTGCAATTCATCGAAAATTTAAAAAATGCGTTTTGTAGAGCTCGTACGTCATATTTTCTGAGATATCTCAGAAATCAAAGGGCGAAAAAAATTGATTTTCTTTTTAAATTGTGTGTTCTTAATGGGAAACGTAGTTGTGCAAAAAATTTTAACAAAAGACATTTGTTTAAATAATATGTTACAAATAAACGCTTATATTTCTGTAAAACAAGCCAGAATTCCTTCCTTCGCACAACAGGTGCAAAACTATCTTTCATTATGCATAAATATTGTTAAATGGAAAAAAGAAGAGAATCCTAAAACATGTGTCCCCTATTTTGGATAAAAGATCACACACAGTTTTTTTGCGAGATATATTCGCGGCCCCTCCCGAAAATTGAAGTTGTTGGGATAAGGAAAAACCGTGCCTCATCGACGTTAAAGTTGCGAAAAACATGAAATTTCGTAGGAATGGGAATATTTGATCAAAAGACTTTTGATCAATTGAATTTTGATTATGACTAAACGTTCTTCTTGTGTCAAAATATTGATTACAATAGTACCAAAATGTAATATTTTCAATACAACAATTAACTAATTATCATATTTTTGTAAATGTATATGTCAAATTTTACGTATTTTATTGAGAATACCAATTCTTTTAGTTTTATTCTTATACTAATTTAAAAAGTAGTAAAATTAAGATTGGACATAAATATGTTATAGTTAATCAGAGCATAATATTTTTATCCGGATGTGGTGAATATTACACCGTATATGTAAAGGGGAAGATAAGAAACTGAGAGGTATCGAGGTATTGAGTTTAAATACTTTTTAATATATACAAGGCAACAAATACATTTAATACAACAAATGCAACTAAAGACATTTTACAGAGGTTTCGTTAATGTAGTCTTTTTTGATTTTGAAATTGTTTTTCTTTTTCATTTCGCGATAATACATCGTTAAATTCTTCCATAAGTTTGACTCCTCCTTCTGCCGTATCATTAACTACAACTAAATTATTTACTATAATTAAGCCTGCGTTATAACTGGGATCACTTTCCCATTCTGAGGGATCCTTATTTATAAAATCTATGGAAATCGAAAATCTTAAAAAAAAATTTATCGTACATCATATTATCGTATTACCAATACATCATAAACCGCAAGAGCTTGCCCTTCACCAGTACCAGAAGGTATCGCTGGAATTCCGAGCAATTGTTCATCTCCATCACAGGTTATTATTACTGGTAATCGGTCTACTTTTTCTTTGCCAGTTAAAGATGGTAACATTTTACCATCCCAATGCAAAGTGATTGCATTATGCTTTTTTTATTTGTTTTTTACTTTTTATTTTAATTATTACAATATTTCGTAAATTTTGAGAACGTCTTTTCAGTTTCGAATCACATCTGTTTTTCTGTTAACAGCACAAAAATCTGCAGTCTACTTGCAGCTGAAGATCAAAAAGAAACTGCTTCCCAAGAATTGCGACAGCGCGCGTCATTGACCACTGCTAATCTCAAGAGTAGATCGTGTTATTACTCGTTTATCAGCAACAGGATTAAAATCGCGGAAGCATTATTGAATGGAGCAACTGCAGCCACAGAATTCGAACGATCGAGTCCGTTCGAATCGTGTGTGGCGGCTGAGATTTCGGCGATGTTCGGAGTGCGTCGAGTCGAAACGCCGAACTGTTACGTGGGCAAGGGCAGCGGCCGAGAAAGCCTGGCCAGGTGAAATCCACGGAAGAATGCGGAATCGCGTGTCCGATGAATCCGAAGCTCGTGGACGCGTTGCGCGCGACTAACGCGGGCGAGCGCTCGGTGGTTTTTCCGGAGCGGTGTTCGGCTGCGAAAGCAAAGTGGAAAAGAGACGCGGAAAGTGTGTTCGAGCGAGAGAGCGAAAGAGAGAGAGAGAGGGACGGAGCGAAAAGAAAGGAAGGCCGAGGCGATTCAAGGAATACAAGAGTGGTGTCTCAAGCCTCTCGGCGACGAGAACCAGCGAGAACCGGCGGAGAAGACCGATCGCGAACGCGGGACCGTCGCGCCGGAGCAAACCCGCTCGAAAAATCCAGCGAGCGCAACCGATTTGTCACTCGATCGCCGATCCTCGATCGTCGATCCTCCGTCGATCCGCGGCGCACCGAGCGCTCCGTGGACGCTGCAATTAGCAGAGTGTTGCCACGGAAAATTGTTGAAAGAACGCGGCGTAACAATAGGAAAAGCGTGTGCACCAAACGCGCGCGAAGACAACACGGTGGTGTCCCAGTGGAACGTGAAAGAGTGCGGCCGCGGAAAAATTCGCGTAAGCGGAAAAATTCGCCTGAGCGGAAAAATATACTGATCGACGTGGTTCCGTGTTGTTCTTAAACGACTGTGATTATACCGAAGGAGCCACGGTCCCCGTTGCCGCAATTCGGCTCGCGAAGCACGATCATCCGCTTTCACAACTCGCGAGCGGAGGACGTCGCAAACCCGAACAAGCACCGCGACAACGTGGGACGGATCAAGAACCGATTCTGAAATTCCGCTGACCAAGAGCAACGGTACCGTCCATCGTTCTGCTGACGCGATGCAGGCGGAAACTTGCTGGAGTAACAATAAATAATCGCGTAATTCGCGGAGAACGCCGATAGAGAACCTTATCGCGCGTTCGATAAGCGATTCGAACATTTTTCGCCGGGCAGTTGTTTCTTTCTGGCGGTCGCAGCAAATCGGGAACGGATCGAGTCTGTCGACGGAGTGAGTGCACTGGGGAAATTATTATTGTTCTTTTTCTATGACGATCGAGTACTGAATAGATGTTTGCTTTTTTCTCGAGCAATATTAAGCCAACAAAAATATCCTGTACACGGGAGCCGAGTTCTCCATGGCTGTAAAAAGTTGTGAGGTCAGACAAAATACGGCCAAGTTCGTTAGCTTAGAAGTATCTGTTGCTTTACTGTTTGTAAAAATTAGTTTGAAAGAACGCTATTTAATTTTTAAAGAGTTACATGGAGAGCTAAATGATTCAACTTGGCCGTTACTTTTTTAACCAATGCACAGTGGTCCAGAAGCTCGGTTTTTGTGGCCAAAATTCAATTTTTCAAGGTTAATAGATTAAAAAATTTTTTTTTGCTATAAACTGATAGCTCTTCAAAGCTCCTCAATCCAAAATATTATTGATTTTAGGTAATTGTATAATAAGATACAGCGTTCCAAAAACAAAATCATAAAATCGAACGTTCTTTTAAACTAATTTTTACAAACGCTTTTTTCAGTATTGCTACAGGTATTTCTAAGCTAACGAACTTGGCCGTATTTTGTTTGATCTCACAACTTTTTACGACCATACATAGAGAACTTGATTCCTGTTTACAGGATGTTTTTGTTGGGATTTCATCAATTTCTGTTTAAATTTCATCAATTATCAAGTAGGTATTACTCTTATCCCTGATTCATTAAATCTTAAACATTTTTTATATTTTTTTAAACCTTAATATTTTAAACCTTTTGAAAATTTGGTTATTTTTGCGGTAGGAAGAGCCATTTTTGTAAGACTAGCTCAGCTGACCATCTCCACCGCTTAGGTATCGCTTTTTTAAGGTGTAAAATTTCAAAATTCATTATTTCAAACTTTGTTTTTACAAGTTCTAATTCGTACAAGAGTCCATGGTTGAATTCAATTTAAAAAGAAACGAGAGGGTTAGTGGTACGCATTGCTAGTGAGGCATACAGCTATTAATGGTTTTTTTTTATTTTGTGTGTGACTCTCCACGAGCCACACAAAGAACTTCCCGATTCGTTAGTTGTAAGCGGTAACATTAGCATTAACTGCATAATTAAAAAAAAAATGAAATATATATAATTACGTTTGTTTATTTGGTGGAAAATTTCCATCCTCTCTTATAAATTGCATTGTTGAATGAACTTCTTTCGAAAAAAACTAAAAAATCTAAAAAGCTGCTTGACCAATATGGACCAAAATCTAATCAGCTCTAAGTTACGACGAGGCACATCCATTGCATCATTCATCATTCTGATCGCATTGTTACTTTTTCAGAAAATGTTAACGAAAAATTTGACACACGCACATGCACACGTACACGCACACGCACACGCGCGCGCACACACACACACACACCGACATTTTGATAAAAATAGTCTAAAATGAATCCAATGACCATGAAACGTGAAGATCTGTTAAAAATTCGATTTTCGATTTTCGGGGTAAAAAAACATTAATAGCTGTATGTCCCACTAGCAATGCGTACCACTAACCCTCTCGAAAGAGCAGTACTACCCGCGAGCTCGCGAAGCGGGCGAGCAACAATAACCAGCTAGTTCGATTATTGTAAGCGGTAACATTAGCATTAGTTGCATAATTGAAAAAAAAAATTTTTTTTTAATTAAAAAAAATTTTTTTTTAACCCTTTGAACTCGAGGCCGTTTTCGCTTGCGCGAACCAGCAACTCGAGACGATTTCGGCCTTAGGTGAACATTTTACAGATACTTCAAAAATATTTAATTTTACAAAAATTAAAAAAAAAAAATTTCACCAGTTTATTCATTTATATGTCGAAAACAACAAATTTTGATAAATATTACACTCTGTAATTAGTTTTGGTGTGATACTTAGTAAAACAATAGCCAAGATGCATCCTTGCCACTTCACACCGGCCGGACGCCGTATCGGCACCGCTCGAGTTGCCACTTAACATCGGCCGGACGCCGTATCAGCGCCGCTCGTGTTCAAAGGGTTAAATTTAAAAAAATTTTTTTTACATAAAAAGGAAATATATATAATTACGTTTGTTTATTCGGTGGAAAATTTCCATCCTCTCGTATAAATTGCATTCTTGAATGAACTTCTATCGAAAAAAACTAAAAAAACTAAAAAATCTAAAAAACTACTTGACCGATATGGACCAAAATCTAATCAGCTCTAAGTTACGACGGGGCGCATCGATTGCATCATTCATCATTCTGATCGCATTGTTACTTTTTCAGAAAACGTTAACGAAAAATTTGATAACATAAAAACGGCCATACGCACACACACACACACACACACACACACACACACACACACACACACACACACACACACATACTAACAATTTGATAAAAATAGTCTAAAATGACTTCAATAACCATGAAACGTGAAGATCTGCTAAAAAATCGATTTTCGATTTTCGGGGTAATTACAGTAACTTCCCTATGAATCGGGAAGTTAAAAAATTTTTTATTTTATAAAAAAAAGTAAAACTTCAAACTTTGATAATTATTCCTTTGGGTGTTTGTTATGGTGGACCTATGTACCAAATTTCAAGCTTGTAGATCAATGAGAAGTACCCAATAGGTTTTGATGATCTGTCAGAGAGTGAGTCAGTGACAAAATTAGCGATTTTTGTGGTCCTATATCTCGGAACTTACTAATGTTGGAAGATTAATGTTTCGCGAATATTGAGACATGGTAGCACTTAACAAGTGTACGAAATTACACCTCTCCATCTGCCTCCAGTTCCGAGGTACAAGCCTCAGAAAAAAAACGGCCAAGTTGTTCCAAGTAAAAGTAGGTAATGCGAGAACTTGGTTGGTGCACTACCGCGGATCTAGATGAAATTGTTTCGATCTTTTTGTCGTTCTCGATACGCTTATTTTTCATTCATAAGTACGTCTAGAGTCCAATAATTGCATTTAGTGTTCCTTCTCGAGAATTCTTGAGAATATCTCGAGAAATTTGAAAATCGGTTATTTCTCATTTCTCGAGAAATTATGGTATTTCTCAAGAAATTGAAATCTAGGAAAAGTGTCATTTATTTTATAAGAGATTTTAGGAAATTCTCATTTATTTTATGACATACTTTAGGAAATTCTCATTTATTTTATGACATATTTTAGGAAATTCTCATTTATTTTATGACATATTTTAGGAAATTCTCATTTATTTCTCATGAAAAAATACTCGTTCATCTCATTGATTTTATAACGTATTTTCGGAAATGAATTTTTAGTTAACTCAAATTGCATATTACTAATTGCATAACCCAATATGCAGCAACTTTTAGATGTTCTATATACAATAAAGCCAACGTCCACACAAAATAAATGAAATTTTTCTACGGCTACAGATTTTGTTACAAGAAAAAATAGAAGTAGATTGTCTCATTCTACATTAGACGATGTCGTTTCAAAGCAAAAGCGTAGTTTCGTTTTATAAAAGTTCGGTTCCCTTTTGAATAAATTTATCGGTTATTTTTTCGTTGTTTTTAAAGTTACGTACATATTGGACAGGAATAAGCATAGAGTTAAAGTTTTTCGCGCTTTCGATAAATATTTCCAAATATCATAAGTTTCCCAATTGTTTTTATTTTATTCAAAATTCTCGAGAATTCTCGAGAAATATATTCTTACTTCTCAATTCTCAAGAAATGAAAAATGTTGAGAAATCAGGAACACTAATTGCATCGCGCTTGAACTTGTCCTAGTTAATTGTGAGAAATCGAAGTTACATAAAAATGTATTTTCAGTAATCTCGAAAAATCGCGAATAATGTAACACCTTCAAATTTTCGTAATGTCTTTTTACCTTTACATTAAACCAATTCGGTTTCGTAAAAGATACACGTCACTCACAAAGAGAATCAATCAGTGTAATCGTGACGAATCGAACAACGCTTATCCGAAGGCTAATTCCGATAACGCTGCCGTTGATTGTCATCGACAGAACGGGGACTTGCTAACACTCGCCATTAGCGCAGCGGAAAACCAAATAGACTCATTTCTGAAAGGCTGGAACGCGCCCGGTAGTCGGCCCCCGATAACGAAGCACGTTGCAGCGTGTTATCGCTGTTTCGCCGGAATTCCGTTCTCCATATACAGGCTGTCCCAAAATGAGTGCCACTCGTGGAAATGGGAGGTTCCTTGGATCATTTTTTTTTTCCTTATTTAACGTCGCTCTGAACTCTTAAGCTAAGGTTATTTCGCGACGGGACCTACAGTTTATAAGGTGGGCTCCGAACCACCTAGGGAGGCAGTGCAGCCGGCAGCGGGACTCGAACCCGGGACCACCGATTAGCAGTCGCGCGCTCTACCCACCGAGCCACTGCCTCCCCCCCTTGGATCATTTGAAGCGACATTTTTCTTTACAAAAATGGCGTCCGCGGCTTTGTTTAGGAGTTATTAACGAAAAACACGGACCAATCAGAGCGCGGCTACAGCGGATCGATTCTGGATCGGCCAATAGCGAAATGGAAAGGAAAGAATTTAAGTTATTATTAATCACAGTACATATAAACAAATATATTTTAGTTTAATTACAATTATAATAATAAAACTCTCGTTTTGGCTTGAGATGGGTTCCGGATAACCCACCCCTGGAACGATTTTTATGAGGCATGAACATGAGTTCATAGCACAACTCAGATATGCAATATTACTATGTTCGGATGACCAGAAAGACTAAAAATGATACAGTACCTTAGCGCGAAGGGCAGCGCACAAGAGTAAAGTGCCCTTTATATTGTTGTGTTGGAGAAATTAAAAGTTGTGCTGACTTGTGCTAGGCTAGCACAACTCAGATATACGATTATATGCTGTTTGGATAACTGTTTCTTACTTTAACGTTAATTACATGTCGAAATCGATTTTTCACTATAACTTCTTTATTTATAATTTTTTTTAAATAATACTTTAGCACAACCTAGCACAATTGAGAAAATTGAAAAAAATGAAAAGTGGAGGGCTACTCAAAAAATCGATTTTTTCAGTTTTTCATCTTATTTTTTATATTACAGTTATAATATTCGAGCACAATATAGCACACACATAGTACAATTCAGCACAACTGTTGAAATTGTTTAATTCCACAAGTGGGGGGCTAGTAGTAGAAGTAGTAGTAGTACAGACTGGCCGGGGAGTGGGTGATCGGCACTTCTTCTTTCTATTTAGGAGAGTTCGGCACCACCCCTCTCCCGATCGCACACCGACAGCTTAGTCAGTATCATATGGCGACCGGCCCTCGGCCCCTTAGGGTTGCAAATACCACTGCTTTCAATCGCCACCCTGTTTTTTATAGCCCGAGCAACTTACAGGGCGATCGATCTACTAATCAGGGAGCGATCATCATCGATGAGCAGGCCATTCTACCTAATTATTGGATTTTTGAGCGTTTTTACGGCTCGGAGCGTACGTCGGGCCTTACTCACCTTCAGATCAAAATGGGGGACTAACTTCTAGCAGGCCGTTAGGCGGGACCTGTCGCCTAGCCTGACTCCGTTCGCTATAGCCGTGCTCTGATTGGTCCATGTTTTTCGATAATAACTTCTAAACAAATTCGCGGACGCCATTTTTGTAAAGGAAAATGTCGCTTCAAATCAGTGTTTCGATTGAATGCGAAATTTCTCGCACATGCGCGATGAAAACAGCAGCGTATCTACTATGACGCAGCAGAGCGGCCAGGGCCCCGACGGCCTGTGGCAGTTATATTGGCGGGAGTGTACCGGTATTATTGTTCTCATGATTTTAGAACAATATTTTGTTCGGTTTACCATTTCAATGTTTCACATGTGTACACTAGTAAACTTTTAAAAGTCTGCCTGGTGCTCAAGCTACCCGATTTCATCGAAAAGGTTACGTTACTGAGGCTGAAATTGACGCGCATGCGCGAGAAAGGGCCTAGCCGATTGAGATGGTAAAAACTGCCCTTAGACCTTTTTCAATGGCTCATGAACCATTAAAATTTCAACCCTCTAGCTTGCCCGCGACGGTAGTTACAGGGTAAAATACATTTTACGCTTTTCAGCGCATTTTCGGTCTTAAATGCGTTCTAAAATTCTGAAAAAATGTGACACATTCCGGATCCTATGGCGGATTTTTAAGATTTTTTTCAGATTTTTTGTTGCAAACTGTGGTCGTAAAAAATCTGAAAAAAATCTTAAAAATCCGCCTTAGGATCCGGAATGTGTCACATTTTTTTCAGAATTTTAGAACGCATTTAAGACCGAAAAATGCGCTGAAAAGCGTAAAATCTATTTTACCCTGTAACTACCCTCGCGGGCAAGCTAGAGGGTTGAAATTTTACTCGGAGGAGTTTTTCTTGGTCAGCTTTCGAATGGTTCATGAGCCATTGAAAAAGGTGTAAGGGCAGTTTTTACCATCTTAATCGGCTAGGCCCTTTCGCATCAAGGAAGGGGGGTGTAAGTGGGCAACCTGCTTACACCCTGATAGCTTAGGTATTGCTGGGGGGAGCTTCTCTCCCCCCAGACGAGGCCCCACACAGGGCCAAGCGTAGGGGGATGGCTGGTTGTGTTCTTTGGAGATCCCAGCCACGCCCAAATAGCTTAGGGAAGGTTGTCCTGAGGTTTTTAGTGGGTATTGTGAGCCCTTCTGGCCACGTAGCCCCACATAACCTCATATCTCTCCCAGGGGGTACGGGGTATGCGTAAAAACATTTCCCTCACGCTAAAAAAAGGCCCTTTCGCATTCAATCGGAACACTGCTTCAAGTGACCCAAGGAACCTCGAATTTCCGGGAGTCGCACTTATTTTGGGACAGCCTGTATAGCTCGAATTCCTTTTTGTTGGCAGAGTCGAGTCGAGGGAAATCGGTCGACGACGCGCTAAGCTTTGCGGTTCGCCATGGAAACGTCGGTCTCGCGCGAACGGATCCTCGATCCCGCAACAATGATGGTGGACTTTTCGTGAGATCTTGATGCCAGCAGCAGCAACGGGACGAGAATGAGTTTGCTGCCGATCGCCAATAGGAGTTTCCTTCACGGGGACCGGAAGTCCTTCCTCCCGACGGAGAAGATCGTCTACGCGACTTTGGACAGTTTAGCCCTGAAAAGAACCAGGCTGCCTCTGCAACTGCTTCCGGTCGATGCAAGTGATGCATCGAGTGCCAACACCGACTTCGATGCCTCCGAGAAACCATCCTGCGAAAACCTCGAGGGAAACTCCGGCCAAAAGGTTTGCACGTGTTCTGTACAGGCATTTTACTGTCCATTAATTTTTCGCGGCGCTATGGTACGATCGTTATTTACTATTTAAATTTTTAAATGTTATCGGCGCCAGGTTCGATCATTTTAAACATTTAAAAATTTAATTATCAAAATTTGCGATCGAGTAGAATTAACCTTTCATTATTTACTATACTTGGCTCTACTGTACTCTACGATAGCTCTATTCGCTACAGTAGAGCCAAGTATAGTAAATAATGATCGTACCATAGCGCCGCGAAAAATTAATTCTTATACAGGGTGGCCCACATAACTCTGAACAGCTGAATATCTCGAAAACTATGCCATCGATTTTAAAGTTCTTAGTCTTAAATTGCATGGAACTGAAGGGCCTTTCTGACTACATAAACGTGAAGTGGCCTCCCTTCCCCTTTAACGGGGGAGGGGAGGTACCTTTGTAATTTTAAATAGAACCCCCTATAAAATGTTACATATTTAGATTCTACCGGAAAAAACATTCAATTTTGTCTGAAACATTTTTTTGTCAGATACTTTCATGGTGAGATATAACTGTTTGACGTTTCGAGTTGTAGGTACTTGAAGCGCTCGGAAATAGCGTTATGGAGGACTCAAGCGCGTATGTACAAAAGACAAAAAATGTAGTCAGAAAGGCCCTTCAGTTCCATGCAATTTAAGACTAAGAACTTTAAAATCGATGGCATAGTTTTCGAGATATTGAGCTGTTCAGAGTTATGTGGGCCACCCTGTATATCAAAAATTGCGATCGATAAAATATCCACTATTTTTAATAATGGAGTTAAAAATCCACTATTTTGCTGTCTACACTCGAATTTATTTTCGCATCTCTAACTGCTTCTTTCTTTGCGAGAACAGTTCCTCGCCGCCTCCAAGAAGTTAGCCCCCCACTTGTGGATTTAAATAATTTCAACAGTTGTGCTGAATTGTGCTATATTGTGCTCGAATATTATAACTATAATACAAAAAATAACATGAAAAATGGAAAAAAACGATTTTTTGAGTAGCCCCCCACTTTTCATTTTTCTCAATTTCCTCAATTGTGCTGAGTTGTGTTAGGTTGTGCTAAGATTGTGCTAAAGTATTACTTTAAAAAATGATAAATAAAGAAGTTATAGCCAATAATCGTTTTGGACATCTAATTAACGTTTAAGTCAGTAACAATTATCCAAACAGCATATAATCATATATCTGAGTTATGCTTTTAATTTTTTTAAAGTAATAATTTAGCACAACCTAGCACAACTCAGCACAATTGAGAAAATTGAAAAAAATGAAAAGTGGGGGGCTACTCAAAAAATCCTTTTTTTCCATTTTTCATCTTATTTTTTGTATTATAGTTATAATATTCGAGCACAATATAGCACAATTCAGCAAAACTGTTGAAATTATTTAATTCCACAAGTGGGGGGCTAACTTCTAGGAGGCTCCTCGCCAGGCGTGACCAGCATTCGAATTCTCTCGAAGGTCGTCGCTGGTTCGAATCCTCTGACGTTTGACCTACGTGCTCGATGCTCGATCTTCTCGCAGGAATCCTTTCGAATCGGTACCGTTAGTCTGAAGATTCTAGAGCAATTGTTTGTTGGGAAAGTGCTTTGTAGTTGGATGGAATGTTCTGGGATCGTCGGCGATTCAATCCTGTGGTTTCTAATTGTGCTTCGCCGATGCTCCAATACAGTGTAATAGAGTCATTATAGTGTACAGTAGAGTCAGATTCAGTACTTTGTTTGTCAAGGATGCACTTGGTCGTCGAACCCCATGCCAGATTATCGTCGAGGAGTCTTCTAGCCCTTTGCACTCGGTTGCCCCCTCTGAGGCACCACTAAAAATTGCTGTAACGTTATTAAAAAAATATATATTGTTTGCATTATTCAATATATCGATATACAGGGTGTCCCACATAAATGATAACACCTAAATATCTTTCGTATTTACAGTCCTATCAGAAAACTTCAGAGGTCAAAGTGACGCAATTGCAGGGGGGCAATATAATAATGAAGAAAAAAATTTTGTATGTCGTGTTTTTAAATGAAATTGCAATGTCACCGATGTTTTTCTAAATGGAATAGTATATTTTTTTGCGATAGCATGATAGACAATAAAAAACTGAATTTAGTGGATACCACATTTTTGACCTTGAAATGACCTTGATATGATATGTAAAGGTCAACCCGACGTAAACAACGCGCAATCTTTGCTGAAACAAGTTTTAAACTTCCACATTTCATCCGCTTCAACATGATTATTCTTGCTCAAGGTCATTTCAAGGTCAAAAAGGTGGTATCCACTAAATTCAGTTTTTTATTGTCTATCATGCTATCCCAAAAAATATACTATTGCATTTAAAAAAACATCGGTGACATTGGAATTTCATTTAAAAACACGACATAAAAAATTTTTTTCTTCGTTATTATAGGACTGTAAATACGAAAGATATTTAGGTGTTATCATTTATGTGGGACACCCTGTATAATCTTTTACTAAACATTTAGGTGTTATACCAATTTCGTATCGATAAAATTTCAAAAATCATAGAGAGTGGAAGTATTCTAGATCAGGAGAAACCCTAGTAGCACAAAAATATTGGATAAATGTTTTTTTGCAAATATTGAAAAAATATTTTTTAAGCCACACTTTTTCATATGAGAAAAATATTAGATCTGAATATTCTATACATATACAAGAAATGTAAATTCAATGTTCAGAAAATATAAGCTAAATATTCAGAGAATATAAATCACATATTTAAAAAACATAAAGTAAATATTTAAAAAACGTGAAACTCATATTTAGATAACGTTCAATTAAATCTTCAAATTTAAGAAAAAGTTATAACAAAAATTAAAAACTATAATATAATAACACTACTTTCTGTGCACTGCTCGAGGGAATATTTATCTTCGTCTTCGAAAGGGGTTTATTGAAAATACAGAATTTTTTTATGCAGTTAGAAAGATTAATGGTTCGGGGAATGCTACATTCGTAGGCCCTTAGATTTTTTTTTGTGCAACTGTGCATGTGCAATTATCAATTGCATCATTTCTTTAAGTAGAAATGCATATTTTTTGTTGTACTAATCGATTTCATTGTTTATTCTGTGTAAAAAATGATTACCATAGCAAAAAATAATAAAATTATCTTGTTTTCAAGATACTTAAAAATTTCTATTTCTAATATTACATAAAGATTTATTTTATGAGAAAAAATATTTTTTCATGGTATGAAATAGAAATATTATTTGTATATTAGGAAAAACTATTCTATTTTTAATATTAAATAGAGATTCGTTTTATAATGAGAAGAAATATTTTTTTCATAATATGAAATAAATATTATATGTATATTAGGAAAGAATATTCTATATCTAACATGAAATATAGATTCATTTAATATTTAGAAATAGAAATATTATTTGTATATTAAGAAAAACTATTCTATTTTTAATATTAAATAGAGATTCGTTTTATAATGAGAAGAAATATTTTTTTCATAATATGAAATAAATATTATATGTATATTAGGAAAGAATATTCTATTTCTAACATGAAATATAGATTCATTTAATATTTAGAAAAAGATATTTTTCTCGTAACATGAAATAGATATTTCCTCCATATTTATAAAATAATATTCGTTACTTAATATAAAATAAATATTGTATGAATATTTGAATATTAAAAAAAGATTGAATCACTTTTTAATATTATATGAATGTGTATACAATGTTTTGTGCTACTAGGGAATGTTTAATTATCTAGTTAAAATAACTTCGAGTGCAAGGGGCTAGAATAGATCCTGTCAATACAATTTTTGTTCACAATCTTGAAAGATAGAAGAATGTTTGGTGCCTTGCTCGTCAAGCAATCACCTACTGCATCGTCGAAAGATCTATCATCGATCTTGTGGCTTCAAGTTTCGTTCACTAACATTGAAAGATACTAGTATCTTACACGTCTTTTTAGTTAAAAAAGCAATTAATGTTCGAGTACAAGACCCAGGATCGTCAAGGAATCTTTTTGTAGATTTGATCGTCTCCAACTTGATCTGACACCGATACGAGCCGATGGACGTTTTTGGAGTTTGTCGTTCTGCTCGTTAAAAATTGGACACTACTGCAGCATTTGTAAAAACATCAGGAATGCCGAAGAACGTCAGCTTGTTTCCTTTCTCTTTATGAAACCGCTACTGCAGTGGTGCCCGCTTAAATGGTTTTTTTTCTCCAGCTCGCCAGCCTCTGAATGGGCTGGGAGGTGGAATGACTATCATTCATCGCGTGCTTCTACCAGCTGAACGAGAATCGCGCACACCTAGACCCACCTATGGCGTCTCCGTGTCTCTGTGCGATGGCCGAAGGCATTTCTTCTGGAACAACTCTTTCCAGAATTCGAACATTGCATCTGGCCTAGAATCTTTTCATGTTGTCCGTATGAAATCGGATTTACTCATACCACGCTCGATCGATCAGCAATGTGTTAAACACACAGACATTTGGCAATGCAAAATTGTTTTGTGTTATAGTAAAGTCTTCTTAGTAGCGTCTTACAAGGAGAATCCCCGCTCTGTCCCTCACGGATTTAGTTCAGACTTTACAGAGTTATAGATCTCGTTCCCCTGATTACGAAAATACCCCATTATAGACGCAAACACTCAATAGTTTTCGAGATATTTGCAATTAAAGTTTCATAAACGTAAAAGTAAAGGTTAGTTCAGATTTTTACCATGCATTGGCGTAGCGTAACAGCAGTGAGCTGAACTGTTACATCGCAGGCCTGGTTCGAGTCCCGTCGTGGTAAATTATTTTTTATTGTTTTTTTTCATGGAAAATGCATTTTCAATGTCAAATAAATTTTAAATAAAATATCTTTATTCGCTAAAGGACTAATTGATGATTAATTGATGATGATACTTATTATTTTATAGAAGAAACACTAGATCTATTACTACATATACAAAAGATAATAATTATAAAACAATAATAATATTATATTAAAATAGTAATACATAACAAACAACAAATATAGATATAAATACAAGTATATTTTTATATCATATTACTTTCTTTGCATTTTCAGATATGACTGATATTATACAACTACAGGAAGCGTGATGGCAAACCACATTAACCGCTCTGATTAGTATTCATTGCATTTATTCTATTTTGTATTTGTATCTATATTTATATTTGTTGTTTGTTATGTATTATTATTATTGTTTTATAATTATTATCTTTTGTATATATAGTAATAGATCTAGTGTTTCTTCTATAAAATAGTAAGTATCACTTTCAATTAGTCCTTTAGCGAATAAAGATATTTTATTTAAAATTTATTTAACATTGAAAATGCATTTTCCTTGAAAAAAACAATAAAAAATAATTTACCACGACGGGACTCGAACCTGCGCCTGCGGCGTAACAGTTTAGCTCACTGTTGTTACGCTACGCCACTGCATGGTAAAAATCTGAACTAACCTTTACTTTTACGGTTATGAAACTTTAATTGCAAATATCTCGAAAACTATTGAGTGTTTGCGCCTATAATGGGGTATTTTCGTAATCAGGGGAACGAGATCTATAACTCTGTAAAGTCTGCACTAAATCCATGAGGGACAGAGCGGGGGTTCTCCTTGTTAGAGGAGACAGTCGTGTTAGAATGAAGAGGGTAGCCCATGCGCCTCTTCTAATTTCTCGATAATGCAGAGATAGGGTTCTTCGGTCGCCAGAAGCGCTAGACAAAAGATCAATCTAGGTCGCAATCGCCCTTAAAAGTGCATTACTTACGTTTACGAGGCACAACTTGCATTATTTGGAAGAATAAACCTGCGCATGTAACTATTTTCATAAAGTTACGACAACTGCATGCTGTCGAATAATGCAAACTACGCCTAGTAAACGAAAAAAAATCGTGTGCTTGGAAATCACGCACGATAGAAGTGAAACTTATTGCTTATTAGGTATAGATACAGATAAATTATTATACCTAACTAGCACACCCCGACACGGCTTCGCCCGTGCTAAATGTGAGAAGAATTTAGATTTTGATCGTAAGTATGTTAATATATATATACACAAACATCCATTTATATACATATATAGGTGATATCCCTGGGGAACATTATTAATTGATTAATAACAATCTATTGCTGAAATAATAGTTAAAATAATGAATATAGACTTGAAAGATGCAAAGCTCGTTCGTAGGCGTGGGGGAGGGGGGTTTTTCGCGGTATGTAATATGACACGTGCATGCTTTTCTCAGGAAGACTTGACTTGGAACGTGTCCGAACGTGTTTCGCAGTATAAAATACCTCGTGTCCAAATACCTATGTACACCAATTTTCATAGCGATAGGTTCAACGGTATGGAAGTTGATATATTGCAGCGCCATCTACAGCGGCGAGTTACAACAAAATGAGTAGCGTAAAAACCTTCTCCATGAAAAAATACATATATGTGCCAAGTTTCATGTTGATTGGTCAAACAGTTTCGAAGTCTATTAATCATATATACACGGTGTTCAGGCTATTACTAGCCAGCATTTTTTGTGTAAATAGTAAATATTAGAAAAAAATGATGGAGGAAAAAGTATGACTGTTTTTTATGTGCAACACAATGACATATGCATTTTCGTTTTATTTACATTATTTTGATAAAACTGAAGGTGACCTTCAATTTTTTAAATGGAATGAGATACTTTTTAATACGTCAATCGGTGCAGCTGGACATTCGTAATAAAAAAGTACTAACCTATGTATGTCGAAAAGTTAGTCGTTCAGTAGATATTTCAATGTAAAAAATATAAAAATATCATTACTGCCGTACTAAGACGTTAGCGTTTACTTACTAGTGTAGTACGACAGTAATGGTATTTTATGTTTTTTATATTGAAATATCTTCTGAACGATTAACTTTTCGACGTACATAGGTTAGTACTTTTTTATTACGAATGTCCAGCTGCATCGATTGACGTATTAAAAAATACCTCATTCCATTTAAAAAATTGAAGGTCACCTTCAGTTCTATCAAAATAATGTAAATAAAACAAAAATGCATATGTTATTGTGTTGCACATAAAAAACAGTAATACTTTTTCCTCCATCATTTTTTTCTAATATTTACTATTTACACAAAAAATGCTGGCTAGTAATAGCCTGAAAACCCTGTATATACAAACATCCATTTTTATATATAGAAATAAGCTTAATTAGCTTAATTAGCTTATAAGTTTCACTTCTATCGCGCGTGATTTCCACGCACACGATTTTTTTATGTTTCACACACGGTATTTAAAAAAATATATATATCTCTAATATGTCTATAATATATTTAATAATATTACTTTAATTCATGTAAATAAAAATAAAAAACGTGGTTGCACGTGCTGTTCTAACCATTCGCTATCATTCTGAGATCGTTGGTTGTCCAAGTGGTTAAGAAGTTGGACTACCAATCGGTAGACCGGGGTACGGATCCCGTCGGGGTAAGAAATTATTTTTCTCCGTTCATTCTCAGTTTAAATTTTCGCGCCACTCGACTTTCGACTTCCGTAACATCGACTTCCGTTACATCAGAAAATTGTTACACTCAGCAAAGAAGTTTTCACTTCAACAATAGGACTTTCGAGAGCGATTGCGGCCTACATCGATTTTTCATCTAGCGCTTTAGACTACTGAAAAACCCCATCTTTGTATTATAGAGAAATGAGAAGACACATCTCGCACCCTTGCAATTTTAGATACGACTCTAACCCCACCTACTTGCCGAAGATGCTACGTCACTCTTCCGCTTACGAAATGCATGATAACTTTAATTGAGGGATCGCCGAGAGTCAACAACGTCCACCTACCTGTTGACACGTTTCGCCAATCTTTAATTACACATAAACGTTCCTTACGACCGTGTTACCCCGACTCGTGCCTAACTGGTCTCGTGTGCTTTTCCACGACGTAAATCAACTGCCATCTTGATAGATTGTTTCGTAATTAATTAATTTAATAAGTCGGCGATTCGTAACTGTTTATCTGTTTCTTAACGGTTTCTTAACTGTTTTACAAGTCCAACGATAGTAGACATATTCCTGATAATATTTGTTGTTGATATGGAACAATATACAGGGTGTCCCAAAACACAAGTGTAACTCCCGAAAATGGCAGGTTCCTTGGGTCATTTGAAGCGACATTTTCCTTCACAAAAATGGCGTCCGCGGCTTTGTTTAGGAGTTATTAACGAAAAACACGGACCAATCAGAGCGCAGCTACAGCGGATTGATTCTGGTTCGGCCAATAGCGACACCACGTTAAGCGGGACCTGTCGCCGAGTCCGCTTGGTCCGTGTTTTTCGATAATAACTTCTAAACAAAGCCGCCGACACCATTTTTATAAAAGAAAATGTAGCTTCAAATGACCCAAGGAACCTCCCATTTTCGGGAGTTACACTTATTTTGTGGCACCCTGTATACGCGAATGTGTTTACTGACGTAAGCTATCGGCTTAGCTGATTCGACCCAGCGAAAAGGCGGGGTAGAGACTCTATACTAGAGAGTTCCCGCCTTCAGAGGGTTATGGGGTAGGGTACCCACGTGACATTACTAGAATCTAACTAGAATATTACTAGAAAAACAAGTGAAAACCGTATTTACGGGAACACACCTTACGTCCTCATACGATTATATTTTGAGCTGAGTGAGGGCTCATTCTAAAGGGGAAGGTTAAATGAAGCGCGCGTGGGTCCAACTTCAGTTACATTATGTTTATATGTAGTAATGTGAGTGTCCAAAGTAGGGAAAACAAATGAAGAAAAATTCCGGAAATTCTAATGTATTTTTCGATCACAAAAAGGTTTTTCCTGCTAATTTAGGGACCCACGCGCGCTTCGTTTAACCTTCCTCTTTAGAATGAGCCCTCATTGATCTCAATATATAATCGTATGAGGACTTGAGGTGTGTTCCCGTAATCGCATGCAATTGTTCCCCAGATTCCGTTCATGAAGGTCAATGAAGGGCAAGTAGAAGGAATTTTAGTTCAGCTACTTGAACGAGATGGCGCTTTGTCAGGAGAATTATCAGCGTAGTTTCTTAACAACAAAAGTGTAAAGGGCATGAAGCCACTCGGATGCATTAATAGCAATAAAGATAATGATTAAAAGAAAAAAACCTGTAATTATAGCGAAATTGAAGCGTTAGATTGATACAAATGTATGTTCATCACTGTTGCCAAATTGGTTTTTCGCGCGGGGGTTGGTCACAATGAAAAATACCATGGTCACGTGGGTACCCTACCCCCTTAACAAATCGGGGGGAGTACGATTTCCGTGGTCCCTCGTTTTGAGGTTATATTTGTGTTCTTGGGGTTATTTGAAGAAATAAATGTATATATAACATGGTGTCAAATCGGCCTGGTATAGTCGGTAAAGTAGATTTCCTGTTTTTTATAAATTTGCAAATATCTCGGTAACTGTGCGAAATATGGCAAAATATCAAGAGACCTTTTTTGTAGAAAATTAAATTTGTCAAAATTTATGTCCTATGACTTTTTTCTATTCGCTGCGCAGTACTCGAGTATATTTATTATTTCGGTGAAGTTGCAGAACAACTGTCTCTGAACGTAAAGTTAGTAAGTTAGTCGCTCATCTCCGAAAAGGAAAAAGATGTTCAAAATTTTTTCGGAAATTCGATTTCCTACAAAAAAGGTCTATATATATTTTGCCATATCACGCATAGTTTCCGAGATATTTGCAAGTTTATAAAAAACAGGAAATCTACTTTACCGGCTGAACCATGCCGATTTGACACCATGTAATATATAAATTGCTTCTCGAAATAACCCCAAGAACACTAATACAATCTCAAAACGAAGGGCCACGGTAATCGTAATCGTGTCAACAAATCAAACACCAAAAGATTGCGACGAACCTTCCAGGCAGAGAGGAAGAATACTCCAAGTTCAAGAGCAACGCTATCGTCCGAGCCGGACCTGTCGACGGAATCGCAATCCAGGATCAGCCAATTGAAGCCAGACTTTATCATCGATCGGTTGGCTGAGCAGAAGATTGGCTGGCATGGACGGCAAGATAACGATAACAGTGATAAGACTTGGGCAACTCTCGCGGAAATCGAGCAGAGTGGCCAGTGCAACGACGCGGAGTCCTCAGGCGAGGAGGCTCGAACGAGGTCGGACTCGAGCGATTACGAGAGGATCGAGTTTCCGTCGTGTTCCGCCGAGGAAACGCTTCGGGATTCGGAGAACAAGGCCGAGAGCATTCTGTACACGAGCGTGTTCGTGAAATCGGCTTGTTCGAGCAACCTCGAGGAGCAGACGGGCTCTTTGGAAGCGTCGAGAGACCGCGAAAGCGGAGTCGAGGACGAAACGGACTTCAAGAAGAAGAAGAAGAAGAAGAAGAAGCGGTTCACGAAGAATGTGCTACACTTGGTGCCGGACTACCTGGCCAAAGGATCCAAGAGGGCCCAGAGGAAGAAAATCACAGGCCTCAGCTTGTCGCTAAGCTCCTTGAAACAGCCTAACCTGGACGCGAGGACCAGCAACAATCTACCACTGAATTCCAGGCTCAGGTCCAGGAGCCTCTCCAGGGAGGAGCTCAGCTTCCTCAAGATCTCCTCGCCGACGAACTTTGTGCATGTGGCGTCCGCGACCAGTCCCAGTCTAGTCCGCAACGAGAACGACAAGAACGAGTTCGGCGCGGAACCGGTGACGGTGATCACGCACGAGGAAAAGTGTGCCACGGTGCCTCTGCTCGTTCCCTCCTCGAGGAACCAGCACGAAAATCGCGTAGACAAGATGAACTCGGCTCCTGACGCAACGAAACGAGGTAAGGATGAATAGTCTTGCTTCCAGTACAGATACTATTAAATCATGAATTTATTTTATCGATCGTACATTCAATCGTTTATTACAGATATTAGGAGAAACTTTCGTTTATAGCAAAAATCAGAATTCGATGAAATTTTGAATATAGGTTCTTTTTTTACTAAAATGACGCTTGCCAGAAGGATTTTTGGCGCATCGTAAATAATTTTTTTTATCATTTCTATGTCGCGCTCTACGTTACCGACTTACCGAATTTCTATTTTATACAGAATTTCTTCAATTAGTTGTAAAAAGGGATCATCACCAGCCTAGTTAACCTCACAGCGCCATAAAAATTCGCACATGTCATCTATAAACGAATCCTCTTTAGTTTAAAGTAATACATATACAGGGTGTTCAGGCTATTACTAGCCAGCATTTTTTGTGTAAATAGTAAATATTAGAAAAAAATGATGGAGGAAAAAGTATTACTGTTTTTTATGTGCAACACAATGACATATGCATTTTTGTTTTATTTACATTATTTTGATAGAACTGAAGGTGACCTTCAATTTTTTAAATCGTTCAGAAGATATTTCAATATAAAAAACATAAAATACCATTATTGTCGTACTACACTAGTAAGTAAACGCTAACGTCTTAGTACGGCAGTAATGATATTTTTATATTTTTTACATTGAAATATCTACTGAACGACTAACTTTTCGACATACATAGGTTAGTACTTTTTATTACGAATGTCCAGCTGCATCGATTGACGTATTAAAAAATACCTCATTCCATTTAAAAAATTGAAGGTCACCTTCAGTTCTATCAAAATAATGTAAATAAAACAAAAATGCATATGTCATTGTGTTGCACATAAAAAACAGTAATACTTTTTCCTCCATCATTTTTTTCTAATATTTACTATTTACACAAAAAATGTTGGCTAGTAATAGCCTGAACACCCTGTATAAGGTAAACTTGAAATTTTTAAAGACTACTCCTGGACTGTCGTGTGCGTGGTCGCCCCCACCCCAACCTAACCACAACTCGTTCTAATTACATAAATAATAATCTAACTAAGTAATAAATAAACTTTTCGGGTTAACCTAATCCAAATTAATACAGTTTTATTAATTTTGTGAATTACCCATTACATTTTGTTTATATATATTTTCAGACGCAATTGCTCTTGAAAATGATCCACACCTGGATCGAAACGTTGAGTTACATTTAAATATTGCTAATTTGCTTTGTTTTTTATCGAAACTGTGCGCCGAGAACATATAATTGATTTATCTCCAAATTAATTCTCATCGCATAATCTTTCCATCGTAGATATTGGTTCACTTGGTTTAACAATTGAAATTTTCTATACATTTTACATTAATTTCCAGAATATATATATGACGCATGCGCACAGCACGAACATAAAGCACAAAGTCGGTAAGTCAGTAGTCGCTAAGGTAGAGCGCAACATTGAAATGATAAAAATTTTTTTTCCGACGCGCCAAAAATCCTTCTGGCAATCGTCATTTTAGTAAAAAAAGAACCTATTTTCAAAATTTCATCGAATTCTGATTTTTGCCATAAACGGAAGAACAGCCCAGATACTATTCTTTGGTCTCTTGTCGTTGACGGAACTGTTTATTTTTAATCATATTTTTACGGTGTACTTGTTCAATTCACGATTAAATACTCGCTTGTCCCGTCTGAAGGAACATCGTACGTCTAGTCAACAATTTGGATGTACCCAGTGTCTTTCGCGACGCTACGCAGTGGGTAAATCCGATAAAATCTGTGTCAAAATCAAAGAACTTTCTAATCGTAACTTTAAACGCTCGAATATTTAATTTTGTTTATTTTTATTGTGTTCCATTAATAGTTGTACAATATAGCTTGAAATCAGTGGGTTGTTGAATCATTTCAATGAAGAAATTACGATTTCATTGGTTTTTTCACAAAAAACTATTTTTTGAAAGTACTGAGACTTTTGCGACCAGATTTGAAATCAGCGTGAAAGAATCTACGGGAAATGATGTATAGCATGTTCTAAAACCAGTTTTTCCGCACGTGGTCTTAGAAAAACCACAATTTTCTTGAAATTCTGCAAGTTTAACGAATTACAGTGGGTAAAAAAAGTATTGGCACACTTTTAAAAAGGCGATCACTTTCTAAATATCGTATTATACAATTTGAATTTTTTTGGGAAGCTAGAGCAATTAGTTTGCCACAGGATGCGAAAAAAAATTTTGTCAAAAATTGCAATTCATAGGAAATGTAGCAAAAATACTAAAAGTTGCATTTCACAACTTTTTTATGTTGGCCAAAATTGAAAATTTTAAAAATGCATTTTGTAAACCTGTGTCAATTGATATGTACATGCTGCTAATAATCCCATGTGGGGTTTCATAGCATAATAAATAAAAAAACATATTCTGATTATTTCGTCAAAATCTTTACCAGTGCATATAACTGACACAGATCAACAAAACGCATTTTAAAATTTTCAATATTGACCCACATAAAAAAGTTGTAAAATGCAACTTTTAGTATTTTTCCTACAATTCCGATGAATTGCAATTTTTGACAACATTTTCTTTCGCATCCTGTGGCAAACTAATTGCTCTAGTATGCCAATACTTTTTTTATTCACTGTAACTCAAGGTTAAAAAACGTTCGTACCACAATCTCCATAATTGTTCCGTGTTCTGCAAAGTTTCAGCTTTAATTAAAAAAAATTTCATTGCTCTATCTCATTTAAGATACATTCTATTTAACTATCGAAAGTTCTTTGATTTTAACACAGATTTCTATTCCTGATCCAGAACAAGTCTCTTAGTGCGGATAAGAGTTTAAAGAATAGAATGATGGGCATATTCGCTCTTATCGGTCGCTCAGTTTATCACAGCTCGAATGTAAACACACTTAGGGTTGCCATCCGTTCGGTTTTTCTCGGACTTGTACTTTTTATTATAGTGCGTCCGGAAGGGATTATCTTTAAAGGTCCAAGTTTTTCGATGTTATACAGGGTGTCCCAAAATAAGTGTCACTCCCGGAAATGGGAGGTTCCTTGGGTCATTTGAAGCGACATTTTCCTTTACAAAATTGGTATCCGCGGCTTTGTTTAGGAGTTATTATCGAAAAACACGGACCAATCAGAGCTCGGCTATAGCGAACGGAGTCCCACTCGGCGACAGGTCCCGCTTAACGCGGTGTCGCTATTGGCCGAGCCAGAATCAATCCGCTGTAGCCGCGCTCTGATTGGTCCGTGTTTTTTGTTAATAACTTCTAAACAAAACCGCGGACGCCATTTTTGTGAAGGAAAATGTCGCTTCAAATGACCCAAGGAACCTCCCATTTCAGGGAGTTACACTTATTTTGGGACATCCTGTATTCTCACTCACACTTGCTCACTATCGCTGTCTCGGATTTTGTTCAAATCTGAATATATTGTAGACTTTAGTGAACTTCGAACGTATCTCAAAGGATTATTCGATATCTTGAATAATTGTTGATTTTACAGACGTGTAAAAAAAGAGCGTCACCGTTTTTTCATTAACTTATAAAGCTACAACTAACGAACCGATGAAAATGAGTTTCCAGGATCTTAAAACGTATTTTTTTAATTTTCAACGTGGGTCCACATAAAAAAGTTGTAAAATGCAACTTTTGGTATTTTTTTTACAATTCCGATCAATTGCAATTTTTGCATCCTTTGCATCCATTTTTTTCGCATCCTGTGGCAAACTAATTGCTCTAGCTTCTAAAAAAATGTTCAAATCGTATAGTACAATATTAAAACAGTTATCGTCTTTTTAAGAGTGTCCGAATATTAGTGGGAGTCACTGTATGTAATTTGTTATTGTTAATAATTATTGTTATAGCAAAAAGAACTTATTCGTTGATGTTTCGCTGTAAAGAATGTACCGATCGCAAAGAAATCTTTCACATTTAGTACGAGATACTGCCGCGATATAACTTGTAAACATTTATAGAATTTGTTATTATAAATAACTATTGTTATAGCAAAAATCGCGTACGTGGAGTCCATGCGCGACAGAAGCAAAACTTCTCCCTTAATAAAATAGATAAAGACATATAATAATAAAAATTATATGTTCTATTTAGTTGTTTTTGTATTATTAACTGACTCTTTTCGATCAGTATAGTGTCCATTTGTATATTAACGAATCCAATATGTTCGGGCTCAACCGTCGGCTGCGCCCGACAACATCGGGAGCATCGACCGGGCGACCGAAAGAACCGCCACGGTCCCCAAACAAGCGCTCGCGCCCGCCAAAACGGTCGCTCGCACCGGGCGAATTCAAACTGTTTTCGTTTTTGTCACCGCGTGTATATAGAGAAACCCCGCGCACCGAGCTCACAACCTTGCGTCAACCAGACGAGCAAACAGCGAATCTATCTTGTACCTTGCGACTACGGTTAATAAAGTGTTAAGATTGTGCTTTGTGTAACTTGTGTTACACGCGTTCTCCCGAGTTCGTCCCTTCGCTCTCACCGGCAAAATCCGTCCCAGTACGACGGAACATTTGGTCCTTCGAGCCGGATTCGAAGACGAACGAGAAAAGGGAACCCCGTTCCCCCGCACGTCGATCACGCAGTCGATCGACGACTAACACTTTGTGGGTCAACCGACCACTACGACCGGACTCCTCCAACTCAAGAAGCCGCCGGCTAACTGCACCCGCTGCCAGTTCCCGAGCCAGACGACCGCTACGCCATGGAGGCGCTTATTAAGGAGCATGAGCTCATTGTCCGCAGCATCGGCAGGACCGTGACAAACTATAAGAAGATGGGGAAGGCCAACTTCTCCAAGGCCACGGCGGAGGATCGGCTACGGCGTCTGCGGGTCGACTGGGACCGCTGTCAGCAGATCAACCTGGAGCTGGAGCTCGAGACCACCGCTCAGGACCGTTCCACGATGCCCTACTTCGAGGAGGAGCTCTTCGAGCGAGCAGAGGAAGAGTTTTATCAAGCCAGCGACTTCTTCTGTGAGTTAGTCGATTCGTTAAACCGCGAGATTTCGTTAGACGCGTCCACCGCTAGCGCACCCGCCGCGAGTTCGTCGCGAGGCACGAAACTCACGCGGATTGAAGTTCCGAAATTCGACGGGCGATACTCGGAATGGCCGACCTTTGCGGATTTGTTCACGTCCCTTGTCGTGAAGAACCCCGACCTTGACGATGTACAGCGGCTGTACCACCTCAAGGGCGCGTTGGAAGGAAAGGCCGCGTCCGTGATATCCCACGTAAGGGTGACCGCCGCGAATTTCGCTCCTGCCTGGAATACGGTCCAGTCGCGCTTCGAGAATAAGCGGATGGTGATCGGTGCCTTGGTAGGGGAGCTGCTTCAGTTCGCGCCGCTGACGGACGTAACCGGGGAAGGCCTCGCCAGGCTGCGCGACCGCACCGCGGAAAATTTGGCACAGCTGGCCAACTTAGGGTGCCCCGTCGACCAATGGGACGATCTGCTCGTCCAGCTCGTCGTGAGAAATCTCGATCAGAAGTCACGGGAGGAATGGGAACTCTCCCTCGGTGCTTCTCGCGAACCCCCCACCTACAACGCGCTCAACGGTTTCCTCGAGGCGCGCGTCCGTGCGCTCGAGAATATACATCTCGCCGCCGAAGAGCGAGGCTTCGCTGAGGAAGAAAACGCGTTCGCGATCGAAAACCCCCCCCCCCCCGTCCGATCGCACACGGTCGCAGCGGCGAAGACGGCGAAGGTCCAGTGCCCCAAATGCAGCAAGGACCACTTGCTGTTCCGCTGCCCGATATTCAGGGGCATGACCGTCGCGCAGAAACGGGAACTCGTAAAGAACCGCGGCTGCTGCTTCAATTGTCTCCGGACAAACCACTCCGCGAACAGCTGCCCTTCCGCGACGCGATGCGCTCAATGCGGCAGGCCGCACCACACGGCTCTGCATCCTGCTTCGTCGACCCCCTCGGGCCACGAAACCGTCTCCAACCGCGCAAGAGGAGGAGCAGAGCGCGATGCGGTCCCAGCCGCGCTCCTTAATTGCACGGCTCGCTCGCCGGAGAGCACGACACGCGCCGTATTACTCGCGACCGCGGTTGTAAGGGTCGAGACACCGGACGGAGGGACGCGCGCGGCAAGGGCCCTTCTGGACCAAGGGTCGGAGGCGACCTTCGTCTCCGAGGCCCTCGTCCAGGCCCTACGGCTGCCCAAGCGGCCCGCGGCGATTACGGTCAAGGGCGCCGGGGACGCCCCCGTTGGGAAAGTAAACGCGCGCGTAGAAGTTCGAATTCGAGGATCCGGACGGGCGTCGCCCACGCTCACAGTGACGGCCCTGGTCCTCACTAGGATCACGTCCTATGCACCTCGACCACAGTTAGATGTCGGCGCGTTCCCACATCTTCGCGGCCTCACCCTCGCGGACCCAGACCCGAGACGGCCACTTCCGGTGGACCTCCTCATCGGCGCTGACCACTACGGTGCATTACTGCGTTCCGGTCTGCGCCGCGGTAAGGTAGGAACCCCAATCGCGCAAGAAACCGTCTTCGGATGGGTTATCTCGGGCCCCACGCGCCCACGGTTCGACTCCACCCGCGCCGTCGCGACGTCTCTGCATTGCTGCGCAGACGACGAGCTGAAGCAGCAGCTGCGGGGATTTTGGGAAATTGAGGAAGCGACTCCCAGCTCCAACCTCTCTCCCGATGAGACGAGGTGCGAGGAGCACTTCAAGGCCACCGTGGCACGGCGGGCGGATGGCCGATACGTCGTCCGCCTCCCCCTTCGCGAGGATGGTCCCCTCCCCCTCGGTGCGTCGCGGTATCGAGCCCTCTCGATCCTCCGAGGAGTCGAGCGTCGACTCCGTAGCGACCCCCCGTTGGAGGCGGCGTATCGCGAATTTTTAAAGGAGTACGAGAGTCTGGACCACATGGAGGAGGCGCCAGACTCCTCAGACCAGACCCTCGCCGTATACCTGCCCCACCACCCGGTGGTGAAACGAGCAGACGACGGAACCCCGAAGGTTCGCGTCGTTTTCAACGCGTCCAGCCCCACCTCCAACGGGAAGTCGCTCAACGACCTTCTACTGCCGGGGCCCAAGCTGCAGCTGGACATTTTCGCGGTCCTACTCCGCTGGCGACTCCCTCGATTTGCCCTTAAGGCCGACATCGCGAAAATGTTCAGGCAGATCCGCGTTCACGACGACGACGCTGACCTGCAGCGCATAGTGTGGCGACGCGAGCCTCACCTCGAACCGTCGACGTTCAGACTCACCACGGTGACTTACGGAACCGCGTGTGCCCCGTTCCTCGCCCAAAGGGTCCTACACGAGCTCGCGAAGGACGAAGGGAACGCGTTTCCCCAAGCGTGCGCCATCGTACGAAAGAATTTTTATGTGGACGATGCCCTCTTCGGGGCCGACACGGAGGATGCGGCCGTTTCTTGCCGAGAGGAGCTCACGCTGCTCATGCGGCGTGGGGGGTTCGAGCTCGGGAAATGGGCAGCCAGCACCCCTCTGGTACTGGCCGCGGAGCCGGAATCGCAAGCTGCGAGCCTGATTCGGGGCTCCCCCTCCGTTCAGCCCGTGTTGGGGGTGGACTGGAGCCCCGAGTCGGACTCTTTCGGGTTCTCCGTGGAACACGAACTCGACCCGTCGGCCACGAAGAGAGACGTCCTGTCCACCATAGCTCGCTTGTACGACCCGTTGGGCTGGGCGGCCCCGGTGGTAGTAAAGGCCAAAATCATGCTGCAGGAATTGTGGCTGAGAGGGTCCGAGTGGGACGACCCCATCCCGTCCGAACTCAGCTCGACCTGGAGAGCGATAATCGAGGAGTTGCCCGCTCTGCGCAGAGCGCGCATCCCCCGGTGGTTTGGCGTGCGACAAACGCCGAGCGACAGCGATCGGTACGAGCTGCACGGGTTCGCGGACGCGTCATCTCGCGCTTACGGAGCCGTGGTTTACCTCGTCTCGCGATCGCCACCGGGCGACCCCACGAAGATTCGGGTCACTCTTGTTGCCTCGCGCACCAAAGTCGCCCCCCTGAAGACCGTCAGCATCCCTCGGTTGGAACTTTGCGCGGCCGCGTTACTGGCCAAATTGTTACGCCGTATTGCCGACGAAACCTTCGCGAACCACCTCGACCTTTACGCGTGGACGGACTCGCAGGTGGTGCTCGCCTGGCTGGCCCAGACGCCCTCCACGTGGACGGTGTTCGTAGCGAATCGCGTGGGTCTCATCCATGAAGCACTACCGGGAACGCCCTGGCGGCACGTCGGAACCGCCGACAACCCGGCAGATTGCGCATCACGCGGCCTCCTCGCCGGCGAGCTGCTCCGTCATGACCTTTGGTGGCGGGGGCCGGCTTGGCTCTCGGGCCCGCGGTCCGGATGGCCGCAAGCCCGCTCGGACAACCTCGAGGCGCCGGACCTCGAGGTACGCGCACACACCGCTCGCGTCCACGACTTGGAGGAGAGCCCCTTGGCCCCCCTCCCCAGCAGCGTCTCCTCGTGGGCGAAATTACTTAGAGTCACCGCGTGCTGCTTCCGGTTTGTCGCGGCCCTTCGGCAAAAAACGGGCGGTTCGGCTCCCTACGACGCCCCCGCGACGATAAGACGGTCAAGGACGCTGTGGCTTCGGTGGCTGCAACGCTCCGCGTTCGAGTCCGAGCGGACACGCGTCGAAAAGGGCGAGGTCGTGGGACAAACGTCGCCCTTGCGGCGTTTGAACCCTTTTATCGATGCGTCGGGATTGCTCCGGGTGGGGGGAAGACTCGCACAGTCATCGCGCCCCTACGACGAAAGGCACCCGGTCATTCTACCGAGACACGCGCTAGTCGAGCTCCTCGTGGACTGCGTGCACCAGGCCACCCTTCACGGAGGTCCGCAGCTCACCTTGAGCGTGTTAAGGAGGACGTACTGGCCGCTGGGAGCCCGCGAGCTCGTTCGAAGGGTCACGTGGAGGTGCGTGACCTGTGCCCGCCACCGCGCCACGCCATCCTCTCAGATAATGGCCTCCTTACCGCGCCCAAGAGTAGAGCCCTCCCGTCCCTTCACGCACGTCGGAGTCGATTACGCGGGCCCCCTCTGGACCCGCATGAGCAAGGGACGAGGGTACAAGTCGCAGAAATCGTACATTGCGGTTTTTGTGTGCTTCGCGACACGCGCAGTCCACCTGGAGCTCGTCAGCGATTGCGCGACCACGGGTTTCTTGGCCGCACTGCGCCGATTCGTCTCCCGACGAGGCCGGCCCTCAGAATTATATTCCGACAATGGGACCAATTTTCGTGGAGCCGCCAGGGAGCTCGCTTCGATGAGCCGCAGTGCCGTCAACTCCCCCGAGGTCGCCGCGTTCCTCGAACAGGGCGAGATCACGTGGCATTTCAACCCACCCGGAGCTCCGCACTTCGGGGGTCTCTGGGAAGCGGGAGTTAAGGCAGTAAAACGCCACCTCGCGAGAGTCGTGGGCTCGCACACCCTCACGTTCGAGGAAATGGCGACACTCCTGTGTACCGTAGAGGCATGCCTTAATTCCCGCCCCCTCACCCCTCTCTCGCGGAACCCTGACGACTACGCGGCGCTCACACCTGGGCATTTTTTGACGGGGGGCCCGACCCTCACGCTACCCGGAGAACTCCTTCTGGACAGCGCGTCGACCCCGCTGAACCGCTGGAAGACGGTCGAACTCATGCGCGCGAACTTTTGGAGGCAGTGGCAGCAGGAGTACCTGCATTCCCTTCAGGAGCGCAGTAAGTGGTGGCGCACGGAAACCAACCTCCGCCCGGGAGAGCTGGTGGTGATACGCGAGCCGAACTACCCGCCAGCGGTCTGGCGGCTCGCGCGCGTGGAGACCCTCCACCCCGGCTCGGACGGCCGCGTCCGCGTCGTCACGGTTCGTACCGCAGGGGGAAAATTCAAACGGCCGATCGTACAGCTCGTCCGATTGCCTGTGGGCACACCAGAAGACCCTCCCCCCTCTCTGGCGGCGATGCACTAGCGACCGCGAGCGAAGTGCATCGCTCCGCGTCGCATTGCAACACGGCGGGCGGAAAAGTCCCGCGTCGTAGCGTTTCACGGCGGGCGGAAAAATCTCGCGTCGTAGCGTTTCACGGCGGGCGGCGTATGTCCGATCGCGTCGAGCGCCACAATGGCGTGCGTAAATGTATCATAGATATAAGTTGTATGAATGTATAGATATAAGAAATGTATATACCTATATGTACGCCTGTGTGTTTACATGACTTTCGTCAGCGGAGCTGAGGCGGGCGGAATGTTCGGGCTCAACCGTCGGCTGCGCCCGACAACATCGGGAGCATCGACCGGGCGACCGAAAGAACCGCCACGGTCCCCAAACAAGCGCTCGCGCCCGCCAAAACGGTCGCTCGCACCGGGCGAATTCAAACTGTTTTCGTTTTTGTCACCGCGTGTATATAGAGAAACCCCGCGCACCGAGCTCACAACCTTGCGTCAACCAGACGAGCAAACAGCGAATCTATCTTGTACCTTGCGACTACGGTTAATAAAGTGTTAAAATTGTGCTTTGTGTAACTTGTGTTACACGCGTTCTCCCGAGTTCGTCCCTTCGCTCTCACCGGCAAAATCCGTCCCAGTACGACGGAACACAATAAAACCAAAAAACAACCTACCGTGTTCTACAGAAATAACAAAAAATAAATCCGACTTCGAAAAAACGGAATGAAAAAAAATAAACAATATTCCACTCGTTCCACTAAAAATTGTGAAATAAAAAAGTTTTATAAAAAAAAATTAAACCGACTTCGAAACGCACTAAAAAATTTACTAAAAATTATAAAATAATTTCCTTCTGATTACTATGAATACGCACCAAGTGTTAATATAATTGATTAAACTAGAATATAAAAAATAAATCCGACTTCGAAAAAAATGAATAAAAAAGTATAAAAAATATTGTACTCGTTTCACTAAAAATTGTGAAATAAAATAATTTTATAAAAAAAAATTAAACCGACTTCGAAACGCACTAAAAAAATTTACTAAAAATTATAAAATTAAAATAGAATATTAAATACAATACAATCTTCTCGGAGGCGGCGCAAGATTGAAAATTTTCCAAATCACAGATGTTGCTGATTATGGTTGCATTAAAATATTGTGAACTTGGAAATCAGTAGGCTAGATGAGAAGATATTTTCGTAATTTCTAGTGCCGAAAATTGTTTATTTTGCGCCGCCTCCGAAAAGATTGTATTGTATTTAATATTTTACTTTAATCAATTGTATTAACAGTTGGTATATTCCTAGAAATCAAAAGGAAATTATTTCATACTTTCTAGTGAATTGTTTTAGTGCGTTTGGAAGTCGGTTTATTTACTCAAGCAATGAACTATAATAAATTTTAGATTTTGCATTATGTCCGTTGATCTTCTGCTATCTTCCTGATAGCTTCACAATTCCGCGGTCATAAAACTTCTGGTCCTAATCGGCAAAAACTGATCCAAGTGCGATTTCAGGTCATCGTCATTTCACCTTGAAATACTGAAATTACGTTCTTGCCGACTCCATAAATAACAGATCATAGATGGCAACCCTAAACGCGCGTTAACTTGGGAAAGTCTCGTGAACAACGCTTGTTGAATGTACAATCGGATGTTGCGAGGCAACAGGTTGTAACGCGTCGCGACGATTTTCTCCAACGCGAAACAGGTGGTGACGCGGACGAAGGCGTGGACTTGTGGCACGAGATTATGCTGGAGCTGCGAACACGATCATCGGAGATATTGGAGCGCAGCCAGCTGGTGAAAACCGGAGGGAATCGACTGCTCGAAGGGAAATCGCATGACGCGACAACGACTGCCGAGGCACGCGTCAACCAGAGTTTTCTCTGGAGCACTCGTGCCAAGAGCCTTTTGCAGAAGCGGGACCATGAGCGCGAGGACGAGGCCGAGGATCGACCGTACGACGACGTAGGACCGCTCGATCCGATCGATCAGGTGTGACGCATGTTCTTTGTCCGTTTTCGACGCGTGCTACATTCTGTGGCTGCAAGGAGAAACGCCGGATGTCACAATTTCAATAAATTCGAGTATACGCGTTCATTGAGCTGTATAATATTCGTATTTACCGGAGAGAAGTCGTGAAAACAAATTCGAAGGGCTAAAAAGAACAATACAATTTTACCGATATCCGGTGGGAAGAATCGGTGATGAAAACTTTAAACGGCAATTTCTCGAAAGTGAAAGTATGTGACGTGCGGCGTTCTTCCTCACAACCACAGAGTTTTTCAAGTGAAACTTCTTTGCTGAGTGTAACAATTTTCTGATGTAACGGAAGTCGATGTTACGGAAGTCGAAAGTCGAGTGGCGCGAAAATTTAAACTGAGAATGAACGGAGAAAAATAATTTCTTACCCCGACGGGATTTGAACCCCGATCTATCGATTGGTAGTCCGACTCCTTAACCGGTTGGACAACCAATGATCTTATAATGACATCGAAGATTTTGATAGTGATATCAAACGAAATGGTTAGAAATACATGGTTATGATACGCCTATAGACTCATAGAGATAGACTGCACCGTCTTACGGAAAGAAATGAAAAAAGAGAGAAAAAAGAGAACTTCAGTGCAGCCACGTTTTTATTTTTATTTTATTGAAGTGTTTTATTGAAGTGATTATTTTATTATTACTCTAATGGTGTTTTTATTATATATATTAGATTATATTTAAAAAACAAGAGGTATGTATATAAATTACAAAATTAAATGTAAAATAAAAAAATTAAAAATACATGGTTATGTTACGACACACGTGCAACTGCTTTAAAATTATTATTTCAGATTTTCAAATGTAATTTTGTAATTTTATTCATATAAAGAGGTATGTATACACATATCTCTTCTTTTACTGATATATTTTTATTTTATTTATTCTCTTCCGCACACAGTAAGTTTGGAAAGATGTCTCCAATATATCTCTGTAACAGATTTAATTATATTATTATTTTAATTAATGCAAACGTAGTTGCACGTGCTGTCGTAACATAACCATATAATTCTAATCTCTTTTAAATGTAATTTTGTAATTTATGGGGAGATTACGATAACCGTGGCCCCTACTTTGAAGGTTATATTTGTATTCCTAGGATCATTTTAAGAAAAAAATGTGTATATAAAAAGGTATCCAATGGGCTCCGTTTAGCCGGTAAAGTAGATTTCTTGTTTTTCCTAAAACTGCAAATATCTCGGAAACTATGCGAGATATGGCAAAACATCAAGAGACCTTTTTTGTAGAAAATTAAATTTCCAATAGTGTAAGTCCTATGACATTTTTCTATCAGCTGCGCAGTTTGCGAGTAAATTAATATTTCGGTGAATTTGCAGAACAACTGCCTCTCCCCCGAAATAATAATCGGTGGAACGTAAAGGCTTCGTTCTGAAAAGATCAAATTCTGGAAGACATCTACAATGGGAAGATCATGTAAACAGAGTGAGTTAGGGTTAGGAAGCATTTACGTTCCACCGATTATTATTTCGGGGGAGAGGCAGTTGTTCTGCAAATTCACCGAAATATTAATTTACTCGCAAACTGCGCAGCTGATAGAAAAATGTCATAGGACATAAACTATTGGAAATTTAATTTTCTACAAGAAAGGTCTCTTGATGTTTTGCCATATCACGCATAGTTTCCGAGATATTTGCAGTTTTAGAAAAAACAAGAAATCTACTTTACCGGCTAAACGGAGCCCATTGGATACCTATTATATACACATTTTTTTTTAATGATCCCAGGATTACAAATATAACCTTCAAAGTAGGGGCCACGGTTATCGTAATCGTGCCTAATTTATATACGTACCTCTTCTTTTACTGATATATTTTTATTTTATTTAATCTCTACAGCACACGGTAGTTTTTGACATACACTTCAATAAAATAAAAAAAATCGTGTGCGTGGAAACCACGCGCGGCAGGAGTGAAACTTATTGCTTATTAGGTATAATAATTTATCTGTATTTATACTTAATAAGCAATAAGTTTCACTTCTGCCGCGTGTGGTTTCCAGGCACACAATTTTTTACTTTATTCGTTTGATCAATGGGGATTTTTTAAAAAATTGTCTGTGTTAATTCCAACATACGTAAACTACATAGACATTTGTTTCTGATAATAATTAATTTATGAAACTGGGAACAATGCAATGGCATTTTTGAATTCTTTCAACGATTGTGCTGGTTTGCACTTAGTTCACTCATTTTTGTCATGAATGCATCAAATTTGCAGATTCGATATACGAAATGTACACATACAGTGACTACCACTAATATTCGGACACTCTTGAAAAGAAAATAACTTTTTAAATATTGTAGTATATGATTTGAACTTTTTTGGGAAGCTAGAGCAATTAGTTTGCTACAGAATATGATAAGTAGACAGCGAATCTTTATGCAAAATACAATTTTTCTTCTTGAATCGTAACAATCTGGACTGAAGTAGAAAATGTGATATCTTATTACGTTTACTGGGTTGAAGATAATATAACAGTATTCTTATATTCTTTTAATATTTTTATTCTTTTCAATTACATCTACTCATTTTTGTCATAAGTGCATAAAATCCGCTGTCTAATGATAACACAATTTTGTCAAAAATTGCAATTCATCGGAATTGTACAAAAACTACTAAAAGTTGTAAATTTTACAACTTTTGTATGTGGACCTATATTGAAAATTTAAAAAATACGTTTTGTAAATGAAACGTTTAAAGATGGTAAAAATTGCAATTTTCACGATTTTTGGACTACAACTGCAATAAATCTAAAGATTTACATTTCTCAATGGCTGTCGTTTTTTCCCGCATCAACCGATTTCAATGAAACTTTCATAGTGCATATAATTGACACAGATCTGCAAAACGTATTTAAAAAATTTTCAATATAGGCACACATAAAGCAGTTTTAAAATGCAAGTTTCAGTATTTTTTCTGCAATTTTTGAAAATATTGTTCTTCTTAAAAAATGTAAATCGTATAGTTCAATGTTAAGACAGTTATTGTTTTTTTAGAGCGTTTGAATATTAATGGGAGTTACTGTACGTGCGAGAACCATGATCTTACATTCCACGTGAAGAAAACCAAAATTAATTTGGACGTGTCATTGTTCAACATTACAACATTTATTATAACGATGTGTCTGGTAAAACCGGTAACACCGTGTACAACAAATTCAGACAGTTCAATCGATCGATATATTTCCGATCCGAGGCTACGTGAGCATCTCTACGTGCTTCAGCGTTGCGTAAACTTATCTATCGATTTGCGCGATGGAAAAGTTGACAGATTCAACTCCGTCGTTATCTCTCCAATTCCAAGGAAGTACAAATATTTTTCAATCAGCTTGTTCTGAACGTGATCTCTTTTCCTTGAGGCAGCATCAAATGTTTAATATTGATTTCTGCAGGATCTATGTGAGATCTTGAGGATCTTCCTCATACGCGATAATTACACAACGAATTTTGTGAAATTGTAAATTTCTGTGTCAATTTCAGGAAGTAAAAACGAAATAGTCTTGCTTTTTCTATTAATTTCAATCCATTGTTTTGCGATTTCTACAATTCCGTCGTTCTCACTCCAATTCCAAGGAAGTACAAATATTTTTTTATCAGCTTGAACCGAACGCGATCTCTTCTCCATAAGACAGCATCAAATATTTAATATTTACGATTTCGAACAGGCTTCCAAACCCTTAAAGCCAGATCCACCTATGGATTAATCAATCCAATAAATCGTATTATAGTTGACTCAAGCACTCTGTATAATAGTATTGATTTTTTCATTGAGTCTTTGCACATGTTTGAAAAACAATTACGCAGAATAATAGCATAATATCAGATAGTTATTACCATTAGTTTTTGTGCATGTCCCTTCTATGTTATTATAAGAGTAGTCCTTTAAAATTTTTTTTTCTCTCTCTATTGTAAACATTTATGCAAGAGGGCTTCGGTCCATTAATAATAAATAAATAATAATAATAATATTGATTTCTGCAGGATCTATGTGAGATCTTGAGGATCTTCCTCATACGCGATAATTACACAACGAATTTTCAGAAACTATAAATTTCTAGAAATTTATTTATAGCAATGAGATAGAGCAATGAAATGTTTAAAAAATTAAAGTTGAAACTTTGCAGAATATGAAATAATTATAGCGGTTGTGGTACGAAAGCTTTTTAACCTTGAAATAATTCGTTAAAGTTGCACAATTTCAAGAAACTTGTGGTTTTTCCAATACCACAGGCGGAACAAATTTTTTTGGAACATGCTCTACATCATTTCGTGTAGATTTTCTCACGCTGACTTGAAACCTGGTCAGAAAATTTGTCTACTCAGGATTTTTGAAAAAATAGATTTTTGTGAAAAAAAACTAGTGAAATCATCATTTCTTCGTTGAAATGATTCGATAACCCACTGATTTGAAGGTATATTGTATAATTGTTAATGAGGTCGTAGACAAATTTTCTGACCAGATTTGAAATCAGCGTGAGAAAATCTACATGAAATGATGTAGAGCATGTTCCAAAAAAATTTGTTCCGCCTGTGGTATTGGAAAAACCACAAGTTTCTTGAAATTGTGCAAATTTACCGAATTATTACAAGGTTAAAAAGTTTTCGTACCACAGCCGCCAGAATTATTTCATATTCTGCAAAGTTTCAACTTTAATATTAAAAAATATCATTGCTCTATCTCATTTCTATCTCATTTCTATCATTTCCTACAAAAAGTAATCAGTAATCTTTATTCTACAAATCTCAATACAAAAAATTTAAAGAATTCTTTGTTTAATAAAAAATATTGTATAACTATTAATGGAACACAATAAAAATGAACATAATGAAACATTTGCGCGTTTAAAGTTACGATTAGGAAGTTCTTTGATTTTGACACAGATTTCGTCGAAAATTATCCGCGGGATTTAGGCCACGCACGCGAATGCGAATGTCGTGCGCGAGTCGAGGGACGAGTGAATCATTTCGTACTCTATCTCAATTCTAATTCACCGTTTTTTTTCTGTTGCAGTCGACGGATCAGAGAAATGAGGAACAAGCGGAGGAGCCATACGACGACGTGGTTTCGGATTTGGAGACCTTAAAGAAAGAAGAGGACCCGTTGATCTCGACGGACGTTGACGACGGCATTTACGACGACGTGGTCTGCCCGAAAAATGTTACCAGTCCTGAGAAACAATCGGAGAAGGAGGAAGTGACAAGCCGAAAAGATGACGATCATTACCTGTCGATCGCGAACGACTATTCCAGCGTGGAAGAGGAGGACGCTGACGAGATGCTGGATTACGAGCAGGGTGTATACGATGACGTCGGCCTGCCAACGGAGGAGCGGGTCAACAGCTTGTATGCTGGGTCCACGACGGGCTCGATCCTGGGCAAGGAATCCGAGTGGGAGGACCTGGAAGAGCCGACGACCTCGCCTCTTCGCCACGCGAATAGAGACAATGGCTGGCGGTGAGTACACGTAACACACTTGGCACGATCTTGCACGACAAGTTTCCCAGATCAGTGAAGCGTTTGTCGATCAAAATAAAAATCATGTGCGTGGAAACCACGCGCGACAGAAGTGAAACTTATTGCTTATTAGGTATAATGATTTATCTGTATGTATACTTAATAAGCAATAAATTTTGTTTCGACGCGCCAAAAATCCTTCTGGCAATCGTCATTTTAGTAAAAAAAGAACCTATTTTCAAAATTTCATCGAATTCTGAGTTGTACCATAAACGGAAGAACATCCTAACAACCCTTCATAGTTCCCAAATCCAAAATATTATTCATTTTAGATAATTCTGTGATGAGATACAGCAATTTTTTAAATATTAACATATATTTTTTACTTCATACTATTCTAACAGGTGTCAAGACGAATCCAAGGAACTAAAAACAGTATAATATTAAACCTTGAAATAACGCTACAGTAGTTTTGCACAACCGCACGCGGCAGCCCTGATTAGCAATAGCTAATAAGCTATATATCTCTGTAAAATACAATATTTATTTAATTTTAAAGCAGTTGCACGTGTGTCGTAACATAACCATGTATTTTTAATTTTTTTATTTTACATTTAATTTTGTAATTTATATACATACCTCTTGTTTTTTAAATATAATCTAATATATATAATAAAAACACCATTAGTATAATAATAAAATAATCACTTCAATGAAACAGTTCAATAAAATAAAAATAAAAACGTGGCTGCACGTGCTGTCGTGCCATTAGACTACGCGGCCTGTACGAAGCGCTGAAGTCCTTAATGGCGGCGCGGATTACAAAGAGTGAGAGAGAGCGCTATAGATCCCGGCTAATGCTTTCTTTCTTTCCGTAAGACGGTGTAGTCTATTTCTATGAGTCTATGTATAGGCGTAACATAGCCATGCATTTCTAACCATTTCGTTTGATATTACTACCAAAATCTTCGCTTTTAATTCTAAGGTCATTGGTTGTCCAAGCGGTTAAAGTGTTGGACTACCAAACGGTAGACCGGGGTTCGAATCCCGACGGGGTAAGAAATTATTTTTCTCCGTTCATTCTGAGTTTAAATTTTCGCGCCACTCGACTTTCGACTTCCGTCACATCGACTTCCGTTACATCAGAAAATTGTTACCCTCAGCAAAGAAATTTCACTTCAAAAAGATCTCTCACAGTCTGATGGCTAGCGCAAGATATGGAAATATTGAAGAAGGGAACAAATATCTAGGTGTGCACGGTAAGGTGAAGTGCCCTAAGTCTGGACGGTCTAAAAGTGATACCTAAATCTGGACAATTGAATTTTCATAGTAAAATCAACGATTAAGAGATTAAATAATTATATCGTATATTCTGAGGCCTTAGCCACAAGTAGGTGTGAATATTATTTCATTAAGACATCAATTGAAATTTAAAAATAAATTCAAAGTTCATAAAAAGACAAAACTCGAACAGGATAAAGTTTCAAGTAGGTATACATAGGTAGTAAAACGAACATGCATTTATTAATTTAATTAATGTCTACCTTAAATAAACACAATGTTTGAGATTTAATGAATCAGGGATGAGAGTAATACCTACTTGATAATTAGACTGCGGATCTTTATGCAAAATAAAAATTACCTGCATCGATTGCAAAAAATTGAAATCAAATTGGATGTCATTTCTTCTCTTAATAATTTTAATAGAGGTGAAATCAGGTATCGACATCTCGAATTTTGAAAATTTTCAAACAATTTAGAATATCATCTACTCAATGCTTTAAATGCATGAAGATCCGCAGTCTATTGATGATTGATGTAATTTCAACAAAAATTGATGAAATCCCAACAAAAACATTCTGTAAACAGGAGCCAAGTATTCTATGGCCGTAAAAAGTTGTGAGATCAAACAGAATACGGCCAAGTTCGTTAGCTTAGAAATACCTGTTGCAATACTGAAAAAAGCGTTTGTAAAAATTAGTTTGAAAGAACGCTATTTAATTTTTAAAGAGTTACATAGATAACTATGTAACTAGTTATGCCAACGGGGTCTATATCGACCCCTAGTGGTCGATTCCGAACTGCAAGGGGTCCATGTCAGCGAAAAAAAAATTTGGAGTGCATGAGATGTAATGAAGGTCCCATTAAAACTTTAGAGGATAACTAGGGATTATTGAATTGGATCCTCAAATAAATTTATAAGGCTGAAGTTAATTATTTAATTTTATTTATTTAAAGTAACAATTTTATGACCCTTCTTCAATGAATTCAGTTTATCGATTAAACATTTTAAACATTTTTTAAATATTTTTTTTTTAACAAATTAATTCAAACAACAACTTCACAATAGTGAGAAAGTTCATATTGATGAGAGTTGACTGAAGGTAGCTACAGTTGCTACAAAAACCATTTATTTTCTTTGTTCAGTTATATTGTTATAATTTTACTAGATTTGCGTTTTATGTCGTTTTAATTAATAAATGTATAAAACTCAACATGTCCTTTTTTAAACTTTTTCACTGTACAGATGAACCTATAAAAGTGAGTAGTACTGTCTCAGCTGTCAATAACGCTTTTAAAGTTGATGAATTTGTAACAATTCAATATTAGAAAGATGTTGGGGGTGGGGTCTACGGAAAACAGAAAAATTGGCAAATAGTCTACGAGATAAAAAAGATTGGAAACCTCTGGTATATATGCATAGATGGGTGGATGAAGGGACGGGTGATATAAGGCAAACATTGTAAGCTAAGTCCAATTTCTTGTCCGCGAGGCCGAAATAAATAGAGACTGTAAGATCTATCCCGGTAACTTAAATAAATCTGGATTTTTGCAGAAGAAACACGGAGACCGCACAGATACTCTCGAACAAGAAGAAGGCCGGGCACAAGAGGTCGAAGAAGATCAGGCGCCCTAAAGTATCCAGGAAGAGCAAGACGCATCCGATCCATGACACCATGACCTACGGTCAGTAGCAAACACTTCTAAACTTCCATTCGCAACGATAGGCTAGCGAAAAATTGCCTAGAAACGGGATTATTGGCACGCGATTGGTTCCAAATATCAACCCTTAGCACTCGAACGATGACTCTGAGGCGCCATTAAAAACGGCTGTACCTTTTTTCAAAATATTGTTTACATTACCAATCAATTACTAAACATTTCGGTATTGTATTAGGCATTACAGTAAAATATCCATAAATGTCTCAAAAATCTGGCCTTTAAAAGTCCCGAAGCTATCCCCACAACTGCGAGGTATACCCTCTTGAGGGGCCAAGAAACTCGAAAGGCCTCAATCACCGAGAAGTATGACCCTAGCAGCACAAAAATATTGGACAAATGTTTTTTTCAAATATTGGAAAAATATCTTTTAAGCCACAGTTTTTTATATGAGAAAAATATTAGATCTGAATACTGTATACATATACAAGAAATGTAAATTGAATGTTTAGAGAATACAATATAATATTTTTCCATGATAATCATAAAATATTTTTTTCATATTAAACAAAAAATTCTATTTCTAATATTACATAAAGATTCATTTTATGAGAAGAAATATCTTTTTTTCATGGTATGGAATAGAAATATTATCTGCATAATCGAAAAAATATTCTATTTTTAATATAAAGATTCATTTTATAATAAGAAAAAAAATATTTTTTTCATAATATGAAATAAATATTATCTGTGTATTAGGAAAAAAATTCTATTTCTAATATAAAGATTCATTTTATAATAAGAAAAAAAATAATTTTTCCATAATATGAAATAAATATTATCTGTGTATTAGGAAAAAAATTCTATTTCTAATATGAAATAAAGATTCATTTAATATCTAGAAAAAAATATTTTTCTCGTAACATGAAACAGATATCCTCTGTATATTTAAAAAAATATATTCGTTACATAATATAAAATAAATATTATATAACTATTTGAATATTAAAAAAAATATTGAATCTCTTTTTAATATTACACGAATGTGTGTACAATATTTTGTGCTACTAGGGGACATCATGCAGCTCGGGTGTCTCGGTGAGACCGCCTAATCCAAATTTCCAACTTCCTTATTTTTTTATGAGACTGCGATTACCATATTCGTGGCATTTTTCTAAGAACAATGATACCACATATGATATAATCCTGATGATATTTACTTGTGTAATAGACAGTTAAATTTTCGGGCGCGTAGGATAGCGTTTCAAAGGCTCGCCGTTAACTGTTCTTCCTTGCGCCCGAAACTTTGACTGTCTATTACACACCTAAATATCATCGGAATTATATCATGTTTGGTATATTTTTGCATTAAAAAAATGCCACAAATATGGTAATCGAAGTCTCATACAAAAATGATGAAAAATGAAGAAGTTGGCAATTAATAATATAATAAGTGCTAGGGACTTATATGGATAATTTACTGTATATCAATTTCATATCCATAAAATTTCAAAATGGAAATATTCTAGGTCGGAGGAAATGTTTAATTTCCGAGTGAGAATAGTTTCGAGTGCAAGGAGTTAATTCTTCGTGTAGAAACATGGAGACAGAAGCCAGCCTTGTTTCTCTCATTGGCCAAACGTATTGCCACAGCAAGTGCCAAAAAAGTGAAAGAATGGTTTGTGTTAGTAAATGTTCAATGTTCTCGGCGCTACGTTTCGATCAAAGTACTACTGAGAAATCAAAAAACAATTTTGCAGATTATTAAATAACCAGCAACATTTCGATTCTGGTTTGATGTGTCTTTGCTTTGTGTCTTTGCAACTCCTTAACAAATTCTCGACACTCGGAATCTATAAAAGGTCTTCCATTAACAGGGGTTATTTTCGCGTTGCTTTTTATTTGTGCAGATTAGAGGTGTCACTTTTCGACACGTGGTTAGTAAAACTGTAAAATTTAAATAAAAAAAAATTTTTTAAACCACGTTTTTAAGACGGACTAAAAATAATTATTTAAACAAAAATTAAAACGAACTAAAAATAATTATTTAAATTACTGTAACTTCCCTATGAATCGGGAAGTTAATTGTTTAAATAAAAAAAATAAATAACGAAACAAATTTTAATATACGGTCTAAAAAGTACAATTAAGACGGATTAAAAAGTATAATTTAAAATGAATATAATTAATTAATATAAATAAATTAATATAAATAAATGAATATAATTAAAATCATTAAAAAATATGAAATAAAATTTTCCCTAGCCTCATACAGATGTCTAACCCCATACAGATAGTACTGAAAATTTGTGATTGTGCATTTTTAAAAGCTATGAAAATACTTGTAAGATTTAAAACGAAAAACGAAAAATCAGCAGAAACCGTATAATTGAAACCAAGGATTAAATCTTCGTGGAAGATTGCGAATGGAATTGCGATCTCGATGAAACACAAGTCGAATCGTTTTTTTCCGGGGACTGCAGCTTCGATCCGGGTTCCAGCCGAGGTTCTCGGCTCTTCCTCGAGAAAGACATTTGTATTTCCATCCCGGCATTCTTTTTCCGGCGTGAGAGAATCCGCGAACAAAAACCGAGCTCACGTTTTCTCACCGCGTTGTGGAACAATCCGTCTCGGTGCGGTCGATTCGACGCTTTCGAAGACTATACGAGAAACGGCGTACCTTTAGCTCTGGCGTACAATTAGTCCAGTCGACAGGTACTTCTACCTGGAAAGTATTCCGAACTCAATGAAATTTTGACACGTCGCACAGTGCGGACAAATGGCCTAATATTCGACATTTCTCTAAATTTGGTTATTAATGTATAGGTAACTTTTTTACAGAAAATGATATTTACCAATATAATTAATAAATTTATTAAGAAATTAACAATTTTTATTTAAACAAAAATAAATTTTTAAAAACTAACAAATTTAAAACGAAATTAATAATAAATGAACCATACTTAATATTAATAATAATAAACTTAGACAAATCATAATAGTATAAACAAAATTAACATGATTAACAAAACGCTATTCGCTTTGAAGATTTTGAAATAATTCTCTCTCCCACCCCCCAGAGGTGGGGGTGGGAGGTCAATTACGGTGTTATTGAATAGCATTTTTTATATCTAATAAATTTAAAAAGAAATTAACGAATTTTCCACAATTCATTATACAGGCAAGGTACGGGCATTTATTAAAAGGTTTATAAAATTAAGAAGTGCAGTTACTTGCAGGCAAAACTATGAAATTCTTAAACTACAACAAGTAATATATCCGAATATGTCAAAATCTCAAGTTTTATATGCAAGTAATAAATAAAATCACCGTTGAAAATTTATACAAAAAATAAATCTACTTTATTAAATGTAAAAATAATGCATATACCTTGGTGAGCATTTTCCATTACACAGAATTATTATTGCAACACTGATTTACAATTAATGTAATATTATTTGATTTTTAGGACTCTAGAGAGTGTAGCACATGGTAAAATTTTTTATAAAAATCTAAATTTGGTTAAAAATGTAAATGTAATAGTAATTATTCACAACAACAACAAATTTAACAATAAAATTACAGTAACTTCCCTATGAATCGGGAAGTTAATAATAAATTTTTAAAAAAATTAACAATATTTATGCATAAAAATTATTATTATATGATTAATAATATCAATTACCACCTAATAAAACGTTTTGCCAAAGGAATTTATCGTACATCGTGATATACACGTGTAGTGTGAGATATGCCCCACGTTTGTTTGCAATTTGTCAGAAATTTAAAGCTCTTTCCAAAAATGGAAACAAAAAGTTCTTAGGACCCATAGTTTTTGAGTAATAAGCAAAAACCAAAGCAAGGTAATAAAAATCGTGGTTTTTACCCCCTCCCCAAGTTAGCACAGGGTCCTCGAGGTCGGAAACTCGGATACGACACCCCAGCGTACCCCTAAACGACGCACAGTGCGGACAAACGTGGCATATCTCACACTACACGTGGATATCACGATGTACGATAAATTCTTTTGGCAAAACGTTTTATTAGATGGTAATTGATATTATTAATCATATAATAATAACTTTTATGCATAAATATTGTTAATTTTTTTTTAATTTATTAAATTTATTGTTAAATTTGTTGTTGTTGTGAATAATTACTATTACATTTACATTTTTAACCAAATTTAGATTTCTATAAAAAATTTTACCACGTGTCACACTCTCTAGAGTCCCAAAAATCAAATAATATTACATTAATTGTAAATCAGTGTTGCAATCATTCTGTATAATGGAAAATGCTCACCAAGGTATATGCATTCTTGTTACATTTAATAAAGTAGATTTATTTTTTGTATAAATTTTCAACGGTGATTTTATTTATTACTTGCATATAAAACTTGAGATTTTGACATATTCGGATATATTACTTGTTGTAGTTTAAGAATTTCATAGTTTTACCTGCAACTCTTAATTTTATAAACTTTTTAGTGAATGCCCGTACCTTGCCTTTATAATGTATTGCAGAAAATTTGTTAATATCTTTTTAAATTTATTAGTTATAAAAAATGCTATTCAATAACACCATAATTAACCTCCCACCCCACCTCCTGTGGGTGGGAGAGAGAATTATTTCAAAATCTTCAAAGCGAATAGCGTTCTGTTAAGCTTGTTAATTTTGTTTATACTATTATAATTTGTCTAAGTTTATTATTATTAATATTAAATATGGTTCATTTATTATTAATTTCGTTTTAAATTTGTTAGTTTTTAAAAATATATTTTTGTTTAAATAAAAATTGTTAATTTCTTAATAAATTTATTAATTATATTGGTAAATATCATTTTCTGTAAAAAAATTATCTATACATTAATAACCAAATTTAAAGAAGTGCTGAATATTAGGCCATTTGTCTGCACTGTGTCAAAATTTCATCGAGTTCGGAATACTTTCCAGGTAGAAGTACCTGGCGACTGGACTAAATGATCTGCGATTCATAGAAACTAGTGATCGAATCGTCATTCTTAACAGCAGAGATCTCTGCGTGCGTAATCTTCCGACACTTCCAATATTAGATCCTCCGAGCGTGGAGAGCGTAATCGGATTACGTTGAGTCGTGGCTCATCGAAAAGGCTGGGTGGAAGGATGGGCGCGCAGGGGAATTCCAGCGGATGCCGTTTACCTTTAAGAATTCACGGATCGTAAGGAGGTCGCGTGCATGATGACGTGCATGCGTCTCCTAACCGAATTTCCTTTGACATTCGCGCGAGACGAGGTTGCGAAACAAAACGTACTCGAGACTTCGGGGAACGCGGAAAATCGATCATTTCCACGTGGACACTTTTCCTCGATCATCTCCGTTCGACTGCATCTCCTTTCAAAATGATGGAAAACGAATCAGATTGAATTGGAAGAGAGTACTTTATTCGAACTGAATTCTTGTACAACTCGTTTGTGAACAAAAGATATAATGAACAACAAAATATGAACAAAAAAATATGGACAACAATATATGAACAAAAAAATATGAACAACAATATATGAACAAAAAAATATGAACAAAAGATAAAAGATGTCTACTAAGTGGATGTACAGTCGAGTATTTGCCCTAAAATGTTGGCCAAAACTATTTCAGCATTATTTTAACACTTGCGTCCATAGTGTAGTGAGTCATCGGATTCGTCTTTACGTCAGCCCGAACAATATGTAATAAAAAATACATAGTGGCGTTTAAAAGACTGACTTTTTATTTAAAAAATGGTGTTGTACAATTTGTTGTATCGAGATTTGTAGAAACATTTTTTGCAAAGCAGTGAGAATTTGAAAATAATATTGCATTGTTTCCAGTTTTATAAATTAATTGAGTGAAGAAATAAGTGTTCATATACAGGGTGTCCGACTACAGGTGGGAGAAAATTTAAGGGTTGATTCTTAACGATGGTATAAGACGAAAATGAAGAATAAATAATTTATATAATATTTTATATTTATATTATATATTTTATAATATTTAGATATTAACAACGCGACAGTCACGTATCAAGTGACAGATGCATGCATACTGTTGTATTCCGGATACTCAATATGTGTATATTTATTAAGTATAAATTCTAAACGAAATACGAATGTAATATAACAAAAATAAATAATAATATATAATATTTATATATTATATAATAATATAATATTTATATATTATATAATAATATAATAATAATAATAATATAATAATATAATATAATATATTATATATATGTAAAATAATAATATAATAATATAATATAATATATTATATATATAAAATAATAATATAATAATATAATATAATATATTATATATATAAAATAATAATATAATAATATAATATAATATATTATATATATAAAATAATAATATAATAATATAATATAATATATTATATATATAAAATAATAATATAATAATATAATATAATATATTATATATATAAAATAATAATATAATAATATAATATAATATATTATATATATATAAAATAATAATATAATAATATAATATAATATATTATATATATAAAATAATAATATTATATAATATATTATATATACATAAAATAATAATATAATAATAAGATAATATAATATATTATATATATATAAAATAATAATATAATAATATTATATAATAATAATAAATAAATAAAATAAGAATGATCGGAAGCGAAGGGAGACTGCGAGAAGAATGCTATTAAGAAGAAGAAATCAGCAGGAGATATAGGTTTTGGATTCTGTAAAGTAGGGATTGTTTTAGGTCTAATGGTCAGTAAGGGATGAATCATGGGGGCGAGATGCAAAGATGAGATAGAATGTCGCACCGAAGATAGAGAAACGAACTGAAACGTTTAGAATACATGAGTGATTACTAATGCTAGAAAGAATCTTATCGTTGGTATACAACAATACCTTGGTTCTAATTTGGGGCCCCAGCCAGGGGAAAATGTTTAACAAATCGTTGGACAACAGTGAACTCTTTGACGTACACAACGTACACTTTTGTTAGACGCGTTGTTGATTTTTAATTGTTAATAGCTAAATAACGAAGTCGAAATCGCAATTTTTTCATTCTTCATTTTCGTCTTATATCATCGTTAAGAACCACCCCTTAAATTTTCTTCCAGCCGTAGTCGAACAGCCTGTATACAAATTTCCGTACGTAGCAATATATCATTAGAATGAAATAATCTGCTCTACTTGATTCTAAACGTTTCGTGAACAGATACAATAATCGAATTTAGGCGATCCAGGAGAAATTTCAGATTCGTCAGGTTTGAGGAAAAAGATTGAAGGTTCGGGCCGCTCTCTCTTTCTTAAAATCGTTAATCGTTTCGCAACGACGCGCGACGCGGCGCGTGTAGCGAGCGATCGACCGTGAAAAGTAGGCGGATCGGATCCGAACAAAACCGATCGAGTGTCAAGGTTGCGCACCTACTCAACCAAGATCGTGAGCTTGCGTCAGGCGAAAAAGAAACGCGCGCTTTGTTCTTTTCGAGATCGTCGCAGCGGAACAGCTATAGAGCGATTCGTCGCGCCGTGCATCCCATACTCGCGTCGAGTAAAAGTGTGCTGACGCCGCGTGTTTCTCTTTCTCTTTCGCGACGAGCGCGAGTTCTTCCTGGAATTTCCAGTCTGTCGCAACGGTCAGCTGAGTTTCATGAATTTCCTGAGTTTCGAAGGACGACGCGGACAACGTCGTTGCATCTGCGCCGAAACTCGACAATCTTCAATCGAAGCGACCTCATTAATCGAGCTGGGCTGTTCTTCCGTTTATGGCAAAAATCAGAATTCGTTGAAATTTTGAAAATAGGTTCTTTTTTTGCTAAAATAATGATTTCCAGAAGGATTCTTGGCGCGTCGAAAACAAAATTTTTATCATTTCAATGTTGCGCTCTACCTTAGTGACTACTGACTTACCGACTGTGTACCGACGCACAGCACGAACATATATATATATATATACTAGCTGACCCGACAGACGTTGTCCTGTCTAAATTTCAATAAAGTTTGCGATCGTTACTTCCTGCTACTTGTACCGCTTCGAAGATTATGATTTCTGCAGTTCGTCCGAATTTTTCGACTTTCCTTTGTTAATATTTGTTAACTTAACAAAACAAAACAAGAATTATGCATATCCATCGTTCGAATCGTGAGTTATGGTCTTGAGTTTATATAGAAATTCCATAGAAAAAGCACTTTCATTTTATCCCAAATTTCCCATTTTTCCGGACAACCTTTCCAATTTTTCTTTCCCTAAAAACCTCATTTGGACTATTACAAACATTTAAAAAGAGAAATTAGCCAAATCAGTCCAGCCGTTTTCAAGTGATGTCGTGACCAACGAACAGCATTTCATTTTTATTATATATATAAATATATATATATATAAATATATATATATATATATATATATATATATATATATATATATATATATATATATATATATATATATATATTATATCATTAATTCTCATCGCATAATCTTCCCATTGTAGATATTGGTTCACTTGGTTTAACAATTGAAATTTTTTATACATTTTACATTAATTTCCAGAATATATGTATATATAGTGAACCAATATCTACAATGGGAAGATTATGCGATGAGAATTAATTTGGATTAGGTTAACGCGCAAAGTTTATTTATTATTTAGTTATATTATTATTTATGTGATTAAAATGAGTTGTAGTTAGGTCGGGGTGGGAGCGCAGAGCACACGACAATCCAGGAGTAGTTTTAAAAAATTTCATGTTTACCTTATATATGTATTACTTTAAACTAATAGTCCAGTCGCCAAATACTTTTACCTGGAAAGTATTCCGAACTCAATGAAATTTTGACACGTCATTTAGGGGTACTCTGGGGTGTCGTATCTGAGTTTTCGACCTCGAGGACCCTGTGCTAACTTGGGGAGGGGGTAAAAACCACGATTTTTATTACCTTGTTCTGGTTTTTCGCTTATTACTCCAAAACTATGGGTCCTAAGAACTTTTTGTTTTCATTTTTGGAAAGAGCATTAAATTTCCTTCAAATTTCACTGTTCAAACGTATTTTTGCAGAGCAAATTATACTGTGCAACAACAAAAATGTTTCCATGTAACTATTGGGTGTATCTTATACAGTTTTTAGCACTGATTCCGAATCTGGCCTTAATTTTTCTCCTACGCGCACAGTTTTCGAGAAATTTGAGTTTGAAAAAAAACATGTTTTTCGACTTTGAACAAATATTGTAATGTTATTATATAAGATATTGTATTGTTCTTTACAGCAAAAGATTCTCTAGACTTTCCCGAATCCTGCGATGTGTAATAGTAATATGTTGTGATTGTTTAAACATGTTTAATATATCATTAAAGACGAAGAGAGTACCCCTAAATGACGTGTCAAAATTTCATTGAGTTCGGAATACTTTCCAGGTAGACGCCTTTTTTTCGACCTGCCGACTGGACTATAAAGAGAATTCGTCTATAGATGATTTGTGTGAATTTTTATAGCGCTGTGAGGTGAACTAGGTTGGTGATGATTCCTTTTTACAACTAATTGAAGATAGTCTATATAAAATAGAAAGTCGGTGAGTCGATAAGGTAGAGCGTGACATTGAAATGATAAAAAACATTTTTTTCGATGCGCCAAAAATCCTTCTGGCAATCGTCATTCTAGTAAAAAAAGAACCTATTTTCAAAACTTCATCGAATTCTGATTTTTGCTATAAACGGAAGTTTCGCCTCGAGCTGGTACCAATTGACTCAGTGATGGTCAACATTTTGTTGACAGTGATTGTTGACAGTGATGGTCAACATTTCGAACACCTACTATAAACATGTTTCATTTACTACCAAAACCATAAGCATTATCGCATTTCTCTACTTTCTATGACCTTGAATGACCTTATGTAATAGGTCGTTGAACTCGTTTTAACATCCTCTATCGTGATACGGAAGCCAAAACATACCGATCCATTAAAAAAATGGAGGTGACCTTCAAATGTCCTAAGTACGTCCACCTGCAAAAAAACTACTATATCCACCGGATGGCCTCCTTCGTACCGTGCAATTTTATTTCAGCAAGTATTTCTGTGAGACATAGTTTCGAAGATATCTGAGGTGCTGATAGTTACTGCCCCACCCTGTATTTCCGTGCGAAAATTGCTCGAGAGGGTCGATCGGGTTGCTCGAGAGAGTCAGCAGATTTCCGGCTGACCGTCGGAGCCGAGGCTGAAAAACATCGGAACGGCTGGCGGAGGACCGTCTCGGGAACCGGACTGGAATCGTTCTCGTCGAGGTGAAAGCGCGTGTTGCGCGTTGCGCTCCCTCGGTGTGTCAGTCACGGCCGAGCCGTTGCTCGCGTTGTACGGACGTGCGGGATCGCGAGGACGAGAACAGGATCTAGATCGGTGGGGCGGGAGGAAGAAAGCAGAGAAAACGGGAGTGTATCGTGTCCGCGTTTCGGCGTTTTATAATCGAATCGCGGGAAGACGGTGCCGCGTCGAGACTCGCTCGCGACGAGTCGAAATGTCGTGGAAATGAGACAGACCTTGAAAACATTCCGACGACCGAATACGCAAGGTAAGTAGAGAGAAAACCAGTCCCGATCGTCGTGGACGGTTCTCCCAGCTCGTTCCCCGAGCCCGCGGTCGCTAGAGCGAACGAGGAACGCGAAACTTTCCGTCTCGGGATCGCTGGAACGATCGCGGAAGCCGTGGACGTAATCGAACGACGCGATTTCACGAGCCGAAACGGAACGAAACGAAACGAGACGGCTCGGGACGATTTCGCTTTCTTCGTTCGCTGACCGCCATGGATGGGCCTCCTCCTCCGCTTCGACCTCCCACCTCCTGAAAAAGATTCAGCCTTCGTCGGCTCTTCGAGCGACGCCCACGCTTCTCTCCTCTCGAACGCGACGCTCTGACCGTGAACGATCGTTTCAAGTGTCCGTGAGCCTCGGCGGCGGATCGGTGTTGCTCGTTGGTCGCGCGAAGATCGAGGAATGGACCGGCGAAGGATCCAACGATCGGACCCGGACGCAGCCGCAGCCGGCCTCCGTCAGGACCCAAGGCCTCGTGCAGATGAGAGTGATCAACCTGAACGAGGACGTCGACACGCAGGAGGCGTCCTGCTACGTTTACGAAGGTCCTGCCTCGGAAAAATGCGATTCGCTTTGCACGGACTCCCTTCTGTCGAGTCCAGTAGACCCTTCCCAGATAGCAACCGGACGTCCGATGTACGTCCAATGGACGTATGGACGTAAATTGGACGTGCATCGGACGTCTAATGGATGTCCGCGCTATCTGGGTTTAGTCGCTCAAACAAGTACAGTACAGGCTTGATTTTTGTCCCAGGTTCGACGACTCGATTTTTGTCCAAGCCTACTCACTCCACTGCCTGTCAACGCTGTACCGCGCAGCAGGGCGGCGATTATTGTTCTCGGCCCGGGTCTATCGGTGTGAACACCACTACATTAACACAACGAATCGAATGTTCAAACATCTTAATTAACTTCCCGATTCATAGGGAAGTTATTGTAATTACCCCGAAAATCGAAAATCGATTTTTTAGCAGATCTTCACGTTTCATGGTCATTGGAGTCATTTTAGACTATTTTTATCAAAATGTTTGTATGTGTGTGTGTGTGTGTGTGTGTGTGTGTGTGTGTATGTCCGTTTGTATGGTATCAAATTTTTCGTTAACGTTTCCTGAAAAAATAACAATGCGATCAGAATAATGAATGATGCAATCGATGCGCCCCGCTGGAACTTAGAGCTGATTAGATTTTGGTCCATATTGGTCAAGTAATTTTTTTAGTTTTTTTCGAAAGAAGTTCATTCAACAATGCAAATTATACGAGAGGACGGAAATTTTCCACCGAAGAAACAAACATAATAATTACATATATTTTATTTTTATTTTTTTATAATTTAAACAAATTTTTTTTATTTGAAAAAAAATTTTTTTTTATTTTCCTTTTTTAATTATGCAACTAATGCTAATGTTACCGTTTAGAATAATCGAAAATTATCCCAATGCAAGAGTGAATTATTCATCGCTACTGCCGAGAATACATTTTCAAAGAATATCGATGAAAGTACAAAAACATTTATATTGCAATCTTTAACTAGCTGGTTATTGTTGCTCGCTCGCTTCGCGAGCTCGCGGGTAGGACTGCTCTTGCGAAAGGGTTAGTGGTACGCATTGCTAGTGGGGCATACAGCTCTTAATGGTTTTTTTTATTTATTTTGTATGTGACTCTCCACGAGCCACACAAAGAACTTCCCGATTCGTTAGTTGTAAGCGGTAACATTAGCATTAGTTGCATAATTAAAAAAAAAATTTTTTTTTAATAAAAATGAAATATATATAATTACGTTTGTTTATTCGCTGGAAAATTTCCATCCTCTCGTATAAATTGCATTCTTGAATGAACTTCTTTCGAAAAAAACTAAAAAAACTAAAAAATCTAAAAAACTACTTGACCAATATGGACCAAAATCTAATCAGCTCTAAGTTACGACGGGGCACATCGATTGCATCATTCATCATTCTGATCGCATTGTTACTTTTTCAGAAAACATTAACGAAAAATTTGATAACATAAAAACGGCCATACGCGCGCACACACACACACACACACACACACACACACACACACACACACACACTAACAATTTGATAAAAATAGTCTAAAATGACTTCAATAACCATGAAACGTGAAGATCTGCTAAAAAATCGATTTTCGATTTTCGGGGTAATTACAGTAACTTCCCTATGAATCGGGAAGTTAAAAAAACAAGCAGTTCAATACGAATTATTAACCGAGATGAAATTGAAAGTTAATATAAAAAAATGGTTAATGGAGCATGCGAGCAACGAGCATACGATGTTGGTTTAATGCGACGCCATACAGCAAACATTTTGATAAGTAAAAAACTATTGAACTTCCCTGAGAACGTATAATCTTCTTAAAACGTACACTAAATAATGATAATAATATACTGCAACTAACGAATCGGGAAGTTCTTTGTGTGGCTCGTGGAGAGTCCCAAACCAAATAACATCCGTACTACTAACCCTCTCGCGAATTCACAAAGCGAGCTACAACACCCCCACCCGCGAAGCTCGCGAAGCGAGCGAGCAACAATAACCAGCTAGTTTTAATTCTTTTTTTATGGGACTTTCAAAACATATTTCTGGCATTTTTCTGATTAAAACAAGACCAAACACGATATAATTTCAATTGTATTTGGTGGTTTACTGTGAAAGTTTCGTATGAGAAAGAAAGAGACACGAACAGTCGCCGTCGCCGGCAATTCAAAGGCCCGCGTATTCTCACAATGTGTATTGCCAATCAAAAATGATTTATTTTTCATTACTTCTTGGTTTCATTGACTTTATGGTGTAATTGTAGGATATGGAAGAGGACAGCGAGCGAGGAGGAAAGGAAAACTGTATTGTATGCTCTATTCTTTAAAATACCAATGCGATTAACACATTTATTAATAATTTATTAAATGAAAATTTTTCTGGTTAGGTATTCGTTTACGTAATCGTTTAAATATTTTTTATTCTTTAATTCTTTGAGAACATATTTTCGAGATGTTTATTTGTTTATTTAAACATATGCTATAGCGTATGTTGAATGTATGATAAATTATAAATTATGCTTCTCACATGTAGAGTAAATATGGGCCAAATTATATGGTGTTTGGTCTTGTTTTAATCAGAATAATGCCAGAAACAAGCCAATAAAAGTCTCATAAGAAAATAATGAAAAATAAAGCATTTTGAATTGGCATTACATTGTGAGAACACGTGGGCCTTTAAACTGTGTCCGCGACGGCGATACGGTTCAGCCACACGCTGCGCGTAGCCGTCTCTGGTACCGTTGCTCTATTGTAGTCTCGCTCGGAGCGATCGGAGCGGTAGACCCAACCGTAAATCAGAAAAACAAGTCTACATCGCGATTTTTGTCCACTCCACGAACAGCCCCTGGGACAAAAATCGAGGAATTACTGTACTTGGTCCTTTCCTCGAAAAGTACACAGATGACCTTGGGAACTTGAGGAACGCGACCTCGACAGGAATTGTTCGTCGCCACGATAATTACCTCGTCGAAGGAAACGATTTCCTTCTTCGAATTCTTTTCTATCGTCAGGGATAAAACCGGTACTATGTTGTCCACCTTGAGTGTATCCACAGTTCTGAAATAAAAAATCATGTGCGTGGAAACCACGCGCGGCAGAAGTGAAACTTATTGCTTATTGAGTATAGATACAGATAAATTATTATACCACATGATTTTTTATTCCGTTCCACACACGGTAGGATTTTTTAGCTGTTAGCAACAGGGGGGAGATTACGATAACCTTGGCCCCTACTTTGAAGGTTATATTTGTGTTCCTGGGATCATTTTAAGAAAAAAATGTGTATGTAACAGGTGTCCAATGGGCTCCGTTTAGCCGGTAAAGTAGATTTATTGTTTTTCATAAAACTCCAAATATCTTGCAAACTATGCGAGATATGGCAAAATATCAAGAGACCTTTCTTGTAGAAAATTAAATTTCCAATGGTTTATGTCCTATGATATTTTTTTATCAGCTGCGCAGTTTCCGAGTATATTTATATTTCGGTGAATTTGCAAACAACTGCCTCTCCCCCGAAATAATAATCGGTGGAACGTAAACGCTTCGTTCTGAAAAGATCAAATTCTGGAAGACATCTACAATGGGAAGATTATGTAAACAGAGTGAGTTAGGGTTAGGCCGTGAGAGGGGGCGGAGAGCTTGCGACCACGCTTGCGAAAATCCACGGGTTAGTCTAGTAGTAATTTTAATTGAATATTTTTCGCGAAAAATTGACTTTTAACATAATTTTAACGTTTCTGATAGGAAATTGGATTTCCTACGAAAAAGGTCTCTTGATATTTTACCATATCTCGCATAGTTTCCGAGATATTTGCAGTTTTATAAAAAACAAGAAATCTACTTTACCGGCTAAACGAAGCCCCTTGGATAACTGTTATATACACATTTTTTTCTTAAAATGATCCCAGGAACACAACTATAACCTTCAAAGTAGGGGCCACGGTTATCGTAATCGTGCCGCAATAGGGCCGCCGCGTGGGTGCGAGTCGCCCGTGTGCAAAAGAAATCTAGTGCGCCCTCTTCAAACATGAGAATGATTTGAATGACCCTTTCTTTTAGCAAAAATATCTGTTGATGGTAGCCAGGACTAGGCGCCCATGTCCGTTCATGTCTGGAGACCCCGTTTTCGTGGCCAAAATTCAATTTTTCAACTTTCATATATTGAAAAAATCTTTTCCCTACAAAATAACAACTGGCGAAACTTCCGTTTATGGTACAGCTCAGAATTCGATGAAATTTTGAAAATAGGTTCTTTTTTACTAAAATGACGATTGCCAGAAGGATTTTTGGCGCATCGATTCAAATTTTTTTGATCATTTCTATGTCGCGCTCTACCTTACCGACTTACCAACTTTCTATTTTATATAGAATATCTTGAATTAGTTGTAAACAGGGATCATCACCAGCCCAGTTCACCTCACAGCGCCATAAAAATTCACACATATCATCTATAAACGAATTCTCTTTAATTTAAAGTAATACATATATAAGGTAAACTTGAAATTTTTAAAGGCTACTCCTGGATCGTCAAATTAATTCTCATCGCATAATCTTCCCATTGTAGATATTGATGTACACATTGTATTGATTCACTTGGTTAAACAATTGAAATTTTCTATACATTTTACATTAATTTCCAGAATACATATTTATATTTATATGTATATATCAATATATAAATGACTCATTGTTAATCTATACGACTTATACAACTCTAAAAGCACTTGAAGAACTGTCGCATCATACTGACGCATCATACTGACGCATGCGTACAGCACGAACATAAAGTACAAAGTCGGTAAGTCAGTAAGGCGGTAACGTAGAGTGCAACATTGAAATGATAAAAAAATTTTTTTCGACGCGCCAAAAATCCTTCTGGCAATCGTCATTTTAGTAAAAAAAGAACCTATTTTCAAAATTTCCTCGAATTGTGAGTTGTACCATAAACGGAAGAACAGCCTAACAACCCTCCATAGTTCCCAAATCCAAAATATTATTCATTTTAGATAATTCTGTGATGAGATACAGCAATTTTTTAAATATTAACATATTTTTCACTTCATACTATTCTAACTGGTGTCAAGACGAATCCAAGGACCTAAACAGTATAACATTAAACCTTGAAATAACGCTACAGTAGTTTTGGCCACGAAAACGGGTCTCTAGACCACTGCGCGTCCCTTCGATGAATATCTCTGTAAAATAAAATATTTATTTAATTTTGAAACAGTTGCACGTGGTGTCGTAACATAACCATGTATTTTTTATTTTTTTATTTTACACGTAATTTTGTAATTTATATACACACCTCTTGTTTTTTAAATATATATCTAATATATATAATAAAAAAAACACATTAGCATAATAATAAAATAATCACTTGATAAAATAAAAATAAAAACGTGGCTGCACGTGCTGTCGTATCATTAGACTGTGCGGCCTGTACAAAGCGCTGAAGCCCTCAATGGCGGCGCTGGTTACAAAAAGTGAGAGAGAGGGCTGTAGATCCCGGCTAATGCTTTCTTTCTTTCCGTGAGACGGTGCAACCATGTATATCTAACCATTTCGTTTGATACTATTATCAAAATCTTCGCTTTTAATTCTAAGGTCATTGGTTGTCCAAGCGGTTAAAGTGTTGGACTACCAAACGGTAGACCGGGGTTCGAATCCCGACGGGGTAAGAAATTATTTTTCTCCGTTCATTCTCAGTTTAAATTTTCGCGCCACTCGACATTCGACTTCCGTCGCATCGACTTCCGTTACATCAGAAAATTGTTACCCTCAGCAAAGAAGTTTCACTTCAAAAAGATCTCTCACAGTCTAATAGCTAGCGCAAGATGTGGAAATATTGAAGAAGGGAACAAATATCTAGGTATGCACGGTAAGGTGAAGTGCCCTAAGTCTGGACGGTCTAAAAGTGATACCTAAATCTGGACAATCGAATTTTCATAGTAAAATCAACGATTAAGAGATTAAATAATTATATCGTATATTCTGAGGCCTTAGCTACACGTAGGTGTGAATATTATTTCATTAAGACACCAATTAAAATTTAAAAATAAATTCAAAGTTCATAAAAAGACATAAAACTCAAACAGGATAAAGTTTCAAGTAGGTATACGTAGGTAGTAAAACGAACATGCGTTTATTAATTTACTTAATGTCTACCTTCGACTTCCGTTACATCAGAAAATTGTCACCCTCAGCAAAGGAGTTTCGCTTCAAAAAGAACGCGGTTGCATGATAATTTCCCTCTGCTCCAACATCATCGCCCGCTCGTTCACTGACCTTGAAACAATTTGCAGACAACGCGTCCGACGACAGCACCTACGAGAGCCTGCGCTCCTTCCAGCAGGATGACTTCAGCTCGGACTCGGAACCGGAACCGGAAACGATTGAGACGAGACCGATGGAGAGAGGAACAGAGGTTAGAGTCCAAGAAGAAGTGGTGCTGAGACCGCCGACCAAGCCGAACCCTCCTCCGCCTCGCGAGGCCAGCTTGACGCAGACCCTCGGCAGAAGAATCAAGATGCTGCGGAGGACTTGGAGCATCACCAAGGGCAGCCTCGGTCGGATGCGCAGGAGGACCTCGGCCGGGGACGAAAACGTAGCACCAGCCCCGAGCCCGAATCCTGCCGAGGAGGCCAGGGAGTCCTGCAACGATCATCATTCCAGCTTAGACCCTGCGAGATACTTGGGCCTGGCGAGGCACTTCAAGAAGAGCGTCTCCGGATTTTCCACGTTCTACTTGAACGGCGCCGTCACGCCCCCGAACGGCAGCAACGGGCCCACGATCGGGCCCGGAGACGACCGCCTTGGACAAGAACCGGTGTACAGCAACACCGTCGGTCAGTCAGGTGAGTCTCTTCGAGGATCCTTCCTCGGATCAACCCTCTTTATCAGATAACTACGTCGTAAATATTGGAGAACGTTTGTGAACCACAGTCTCAATTCCAGATCGTTACAGCATCCTCGCCGATCAGGAACCTCTCTATCAATTCTACGCGGCAGCGGCAGCCAGGGCAGCCTTCGATTCCAACTCCGATTACTACGACGAGGTACAGTAAATTATCCATATAAGTCCCTAGCACGGGTCTGCCGAGGGACATTTATGCACCGCAGTCACTATTCTTTGAGTGTTGCCGAACGTAGAAAAGGACAGCCGAGCCCGAGAGGCGTCCGTCGCCGAGAAATGTAAACATAGCTAATCCAAATTGCCAACTTCCTTATTTTTCATTATTTTTTATGAGACTTCGATTACCATATTTGTGGCATTTTTCTCATGCAAAATGATACCACACATGATATAATTCCGACGATATTTAAGTGTGTAATAGACAGTTAAAGTTTCGGGTGCAAGGAAGGACTCTTTCTTTCCCATACACTATCCTACGCGCCCGAGACTTTAACTGTCTATTACACAAGTAAATATCATCAGGATTATATCATATGTGGTATCATTGTTCTTAGAAAAATGCCACAAATATGGTAATCGCAGTCGCATAAACAAATAATGAAAAATAAGGAAGTTGGAAATTTGGATTATGCGGTCTCACCAAGACATCCGAGCCGCATGATGTCCCCTAGTAGCACAAAATATTGTACACACATTCGTGTAATATTTAAAAGAGATTCAATATTTTTTTTAATATTCAAATAGTTATATAATATTTATTTTATATTATGTAACGAATATATTTTTTTAAATATACAGAGGACATCTGTTTCATGTTACGAGAAAAATATTTTTTTCTAAATATTAAATGAATCTTTATTTCATATTAGAAATAGAATTTTTTTCCTAATACACAGATAATATTTATTTCATATTATGGAAAAAATATTTTTTTTCTTATTATAAAATGAATCTTTATATTAAAAATAGAATATTTTTTTCGATTATGCAGATAATATTTCTATTCCATACCATGAAAAAAAGATATTTCTTCTCATAAAATGAATCTTTATGTAATATTAGAAATAGAATTTTTTGTTTAATGTGAAAAAAATATTTTATGTTCATCATGGAAAAATATTATATTGTATTTTCTAAACATTCAATTTACATTTCTTGTATATGTATACAGTATTCAGATCTAATATTGTTCTCGTATAAAAAACTGTGGCTTAAAAGATATTTTTCCAATATTTGAAAAAAACATTTGTCCAATATTTTTGTGCTGCTAGGGTCATACTTCTCGGCGACCGAGGCCTCTCGAGTTTCGCGGCCCCTCAAGTATACATATATACCCCGCAGTAGTGGGGATAGCTCCGGGACTTTTAAAGGCCACACTTTTAAGACATTTATGGATATTTTACTGTAACAGTTAGATGGATTTCCTCGGTTCGACAGGTTTGAAGCGCATTGTTCTTTTAATGGAAGCTTGAGAAAAAATGTTTGTGGGTCGTAGGTCGTGGGCACGGTCTTACAGTCAGCTACGGATCTGGTGAGGCCAGGACATAGGACGTTATGGCACCAGACGCCGCAGGTTATCGGCAGCGATCTTCTACGTGAGTGGTTGAATTCGTTTGGCGGTGTACGAGACCATGCAGCATCACAGACGATATAAGGATATTATACAGGGAGGTCCGTTTAAATAAGAATACTTGAGATTATTTTGATGCAAGAAATATTTGTTGCGTAATGTGCATGGTGTCTATGGACCAATATCTGCCAAGAATATTTTTTTCCAAAGGTCGTTTTTTTCGAAGTTATCAAGTTTTTCGAAGATATATAGCTGATCGAAAAATACATTCAGATATGTATAATAACGTTACCTTGCAATGACTCATCTGCATTGCACCAAGCAACCGAATATCAAAGTCACTTGAAGGTCATGATACTACACATATCTGAATGTATTTTTCAATCAGCTACACGATGCAATTTTTAAAGAATGTAGTTATGTATCAAAAAACACCGATGATCTTGATAACGTCGTAAGAAATGACCTTTGGAAAAAAATATTCTTGGCAGATATTGGTCCATGGACACCATGCGCATTACCAGAGAGTAAATGAGAGTGCTCACGCCCGGGTTTTGCCCGTGCCACTTTTGTTTGCACATCATGTTTAGCCTGGAACAGCTCCTACATCATCTTTAGCATGGAACAGAACCTACATCATCTTTAGCAAGATACAGAACCCACTTTACTACTTACTACATATGTGACCAGGACCAGAACTAGCTTATTATTTATTATTCCGATGATATATTTACTTGTGATAGACAATTAAAGTTTTTTTATCCTGCTAAAGATGATGTAGGTTCTGTTCCATGCTAAAGATGATGTAGGAGCTGTTCCAGGCTAAACATGATGTGCAAACAAAAGTGGCACGGGCAAAACCCGGGCGTGAGCACTCTCATTTACTCTCTGGCATTACGTAACAAATATTTGTTGCATCACAATAATCTGAAGAGATATTTAGGTGTTCTTATTTAAACGGACCTCCCTGTATATACCGTATAAGGATTTCAATTTCGCCAGTTTGCATGCAAATGAAGTGATCCAGCACGCGAAACAACGATTCGGAACAGAAACAGACTAGTTGCATGAAGATTGGTATCATAAACTCGTCTAAATCGCGTTCCTGCTATTTTCTAAGAAAGTAAAAATATGTGATCGGAATTTTAGGACATGAGACACGAAATCCCATAAGATGATAGGTATATCCTTATATCTCGTCTGTGGTAGCATATTCTGAAGCGAGAGAAACGAAACGAAGGATGACCAATCCCAACATAAAATTCACAATGCTTTTTCAGAACGCTTGTCCGCGGAGGAGAAGAAAATCCAGGAAGCGAAGTTTGAGATTTTGACCTCCGAAGCCTCGTACCTGAACTCGCTTCGCGTTCTAGAGAACGAGTTCATGAACGAACCGTCGATCAACGAATCGCTGACGCCCGACGAGAAAGAAAAGCTGTTTGGCAGTATTCCAAGCGTGCAGCTTGAGTCCGAACGCTTCCTGGCCGAGCTGGAAGCCGTGTGGAGGCAGGATCCGATGCTGCACGAGCTGCCGGACGTGTTGCTCAAGTACGCCGACAGGTGTTTGGACAGCTACGTGGCTTACTGCTCGAACCAAGTTAGCATAGACTACACTCTCAAGCAGTTGAGGTAAAACGTGTGAGAAATAGGTATTTAAAAGAGTAGACGCTCATTTCCAGGATTGCAAGGGTGCGGGATGCGCCTTCTCGTTTCTCGATAATGCATGCGATGGGGTTTTTCAGTAGTCAAATCACCAGATAGAAGATCAATCTAGAAGCATAAAGCGACAGATACGTGCTACTGAATAATACAAATTACGCCTCGTAAACGTAAACTAGATTGATCTTTTATCTAGAGCTTTTCCCTACTGAAAACCCCCATGTTTCCATTATGGAGAAATGAAATGACGCATCCCGCACCTTTGCAATCCTGGAAAAACGAGTCTACCCCTTAACACGTTGATTACCAGCATTTGCGTAACGTCGAATCTTGTTGCAGGATACGGAAAGGTCAGAGATTCTTCGAGATCGTCTCACAAATAGAAGCGCGTCCCGCTTGCCACAGCCTATCGCTGCATTCCTTCCTGATGCTGCCGATGCAACGGATTACCAGGTAAGATCGATCGATATCAATGCAGCTCGTTAATCACGCTAAATCTATCCGTGTCTTCCTGGTTGAGGAAGATTGTTTGACCAAGTTTGTTTACCATCGAGACTTTCCCCAGGCTTCCCTTGCTGGCAGACGCTGTCCTTTCGAAGCTGTCGATCGAGCACCCTGACAGATCTCGCTGGGAGACAGTGCTTTCGAGTCTCAGCTACGTCGTCGCCGAGTGCAACGAAGGTGCACGTGCCGCTGCCAAGGAGGTGGAAATGGAGAGCTTGGCCAGGTAATATTGAGGACAGTCGCTTGAGACAAGATGTTACAATAACCGGTAACAGCCCAGACAAGCAGGTGTGCCTTAAGCAAAGCCTGCCTATGGTAGAAACGAGCACAACATTGTCCAAGCTACGCTCGGAGCTGCTCGAGGCAGGGTTGGCTCAATTTTGTTCGCAGGACCCTGAATCCGCCAGGCACATCAATGCGACCGTGTTGCGCTCTTAAACAAAGGCAGATTCAGGGTTCAGCGACCGGCATTCTGCCTTCTTTCTGCCCCTGCCAAAATACCTGGTTCTGAGAACGGTATAAACGCTACCCTGATAGCCAAATGGACTCCGCGTGGAGTGTCGAAAATGAACGCAGCAGCACAGCATCTGGAACCGTCTGGATATAGGCCACGTGGAGTGCAGCTTCTGCAGTCCAGGTGGAATCAGGTGGAATGTTATACAGGGCGGCGTCGTCGTAAAAAATATATAGAAATAACTTATAAATAATAGATTTTAGGCTTAAAATTTAGGCTTAAAACCTCCCAATTACTAGCATTCCTCGCTATGCCCTCGGCTATTCATCTTCTTGTTCACCTATTAACGCGAACTCTTTATAAATGCATAAACCGATTTTCAAATGTAATTTTTTCGGAAAATATTGAGAAGCCTGTGCTACTGCTTTGCCAAATTACATTTCGAGAACATATCAACCGTGGCTTCCCCTTGTTAGCTCCACCACCGACAAGTACCTCTACCAACCTCCACCCTAATGTACACAGACTGAATATTCATTCAAAATCGGTATTTGGAATTATTGGTAAAAATTAAGACTGCCGACGGTGCTGCCCTGTATAATGGCATCCGCCGCTCCACGCAGATTCCACGAGCTGTCTTCCATCTGGCCAGAAGAAGCTACTGGCCAGATGCTGTGACGGCAGACTTTGTGCTGCTGCGTTCATTTTTAGAGGTTCCAGTGGCGCTCATGCCACGCTCCTTCCAGATTCCCTCCATTGCTCCGAGCAGCCTAAGCGGCGGTCTGGAACGATACTGAACTCCACGTGCACTCCAGGCTCTGCTCTGTTCCTTCTCGGAGCAGATTTGGCTATCAGGGTACATATGCGCGCGTAGAAGGGCGTCTTGAATTGGATTTTTGAAAAGCCTCGATAATGCACGCGTAAAGAAGATGAATCAAAAGATTTCCTCGTCGACAGGAGACTGGAATACTCGTCGAAAGTGAAGCCTATTTCTTTGAACGGAAAGCACCTGGTGAAGAGCGGAGCGGTGGTGCAGCTGCTGACGAAGGCCGACGCGGAGTACAAGCTCACGTTTGGGAAGAAGTTTAACAAAACGCCGCTGTACCTCCTGCTGATCACCGATTACCTTCTAGTCGCAAAATATAAACCCAGGTGCGGGATTAAATTGCAGCTTCGACCGTTTTGTGTATCTCGACGAGTGTTGAACATGTTTGGGTGTTTTTGTTGCAGTACTACTCAAGAGGAGACGTACACCGTGATAGACATCTGCAAGAGAAGCCTCATCGCTCTGGAATCTTCGCCGGAGGATTCTCCGTTCGGAGGACGCAATGCGATGTTGCTCACTCTTCTGGAGAACCATTCCGGTCGTCAGGCAGAATACATTTTAACGTGCGACAGCGACACGGAAAGGCAGAGGTGGCTGGAAGCCGTGTCGCCTTCGAAACGAGGTCTGGTCGGCGAAACCTTGTACGAGGTCTGGGACTGTCCACAGATTGTCGCCTTGTACAGCTACTCCCCGAATCAACCCGACGAACTGTCGTTGCATCCAGGTGATTTAGATATTCGTATGTTCACAATGTACGTGGAAACATGAACGGTGGTTTTCGAGCCGGTGATTTCTCTTTGCAGGAGATGTGATAAACGTACTCAGAAAAATGCCGGACGGCTGGTTCCACGGTGAAAAATTGTTGGACGGCGAACAGGGCTGGTTTCCCGGCAATTACACGAAGGAAGTCGCCTCCGAGCATGTTCGAGCGAGGAATCTGAAGCAACGACACCGCCTCCTCGTGCTGAACGGCAGCGCGTTGCAACGGAAAGCAAAACAACAGTCTACCTTCTACTGACCGAATAAAATGTAATTAAATTATGAACGACGATAGAATACACTTTTAATAAAGTCAACTGTACGTTAAGAGCATCGAACATTGCAAAATCTGCACAGGATACGCGCGGACAAATTATTATTTCTTCGCTGTCCTCATCCTTGAAGCGTACCTGAAAGTAATCGCTGGTTAGTTTTGTCGGGGTAAGAAATTATTTCTCTCCGTTCATTCTCAGTTTAAATTTTCCCGCTCGACTTTCGACTTCCGTAACATCGACTTCCGTTCTATCAGAAAATTCTTACCCTCAGCAAAGAAGTTTCACTTCAAAATATCCACGGATGAGCATTGAGATTATTTGTTTAACAATGATCAACATAATTGTTGCCGCTATTCCCATACGATGCAATATCGTTCTTTTTTTTTATTTATTTAAAGCTTTGAGCCTTGATAGGCTCATTAGCTGGTTTGAATAAGTACATTGTTTTACAGAAAATATATCATACAGTACATTGCACTTAAAGCTTATAAAATATAGCCTAATTGTAATATATGTTTATTTGCATATAACTCCTGCTAACGTTGTCTCTTATTTCCTATTCGCAGGCTTATAAATTGGTATTCCTTATATTATTTAGGTAGTTGATCACAGTTTATGTCATATAATTTCTACTAAATGTATTGCATTTATGTTCTTATTGTCTACGCTCTAATTTATGTCTATTCAGTCTTTCATTGCACTTATCTATTATCATTTCTTATTATAAAATTATACTTGATCTATCTATAATTATAATTATAATATCACCTTTTTTGTGAACAGTTTTTTTTAAGAAGACTAGGTGTTTCTTGATGATGTGGATAGTTAGATGAATATGTTATTTGTTATGCGTTTTGATGTTTATATTATTCAGGAATGTTCCCAATTGTTTTTGGCTAATTTGAAGATCATTTGTTGTCTATTTTTGGCCTCGAGAGAACAGTTCCTAATAAATGGTCAATGGATTGGGTAGTTGCAATTTGTTCCATTCAAACGTCCATAATATCAGAGAGGAACTGAGAGTGCTCACGCCTTTGTCTGAAGTTGCCTCCACTTTCTGGCACACTCATGCTTAGCACGGAACAGCTCCTATACCGGCGGTAGAGCCCACATTTACCCGATAATAGAGAGCACACCAGTTTTAGTATGAAACAGAACCTTTACTAGCCTATGACATGAATCAGAACTAGCTTCAACAGGTGATTCGTGCGATATAACGATGCATCGGAAATTGCCAAAAATTCGATGCAGTAAGTTACTGCCGCTAATGCCTGCCACAATAAACTACAATAAACTGTGGCACCGACGAGATACTGTTAAAGACTGCCAGCGCCCGTGTTATTCCACGGTAATCTATCCTGAAAGACCACGTCGCTAAAAGATCCACCACTAGTATAAAAGTGTAGATAATTTCTTTTAAGTTTATGTATGGATATGCAATAAAAAATAAGTTATATATATGTACAATATCAACACTTTATGTATGAACATAAAATTAATAAATAAAAACAATGTCATAAAGAACTGCTTATATTGATTGAACCACCTACTCTCCCCGAATGTCTGGCTCAACACTGAATTGTACTACTGAAATTCCGGATACCTCCTTCGATATCATATTCTCCTAATACAAAGTTCAATTTTCGAGGAAATCGAAAAATTTTCGGAAATTTTCGTACGTCTGACTTGTCGTTGAGTTGTACTACTAAATTTTCGAAAATTTTCGAGCGTCTGACTTGACGTTGACTTATACTACTGAAATCCCGGATACCTCCTTCGATATCATGCTCTCCTAATACAAAGTTCAATTTTCGAGGAAATCGAAAAATTTTCGGAAATTTCGACCGTCTGACTTGACGTTGAGTTGCACTACTGAATTTTCGAAAATTTTCGAGCGTCTGACTTGACGTTGACTTGTACTACTGAATTTTCAAAAATTCTCGGAAATTTTCGATTTCCTCGAAAATTGAACTTTGTATTAGGAGAGCATGATATCGAAGGAGGTATCCGGGATTTCAGTAGTATAAGTCAACGTCAAGTCAGACGCTCGAAAATTCAGTAGTATAACTCAACGATATGTCAGACGGTCGAAAATTTCCGAAAATTTTTCGATTTCCTCGAAAATTGAACTTTGTATTAGGAGAGCATGATATCGAAGGAGGTATCCGGGATTTCAGTAGTATAAGTCAACGTCAAGTCAGACGCTCGAAAATTTTCGAAAATTTAGTAGTACAACTCAACGACAAGTCAGACGTACGAAAATTTCCGAAAATTTTTCGATTTCCTCGAAAATTGAACTTTGTATTAGGAGAATATGATATCGAAGGAGGTATCCGGGATTTCAGTAGTATAAGTCAACGTCAAGTCAGACGCTCGAAAATTCAGTAGTATAACTCAACGATATGTCAGACGGTCGAAAATTTCCGAAAATTTTTCGATTTCCTCGAAAATTGAACTTTGTATTAGGAGAGCATGATATCGAAGGAGGTATCCGGAATTTCAGTAGTACAAGTCAACGTCAAGTCAGACGCTCGAAAATTTTCGAAAATTCAGTAGTACAACTCAACCTCGAGCCAGAACACCGAAAAACGTCAAGTTTTGTCGAATTTAATTAATTCTGCTTTACTTTAAATTTTCGAAGATGTTAAGCCAATTCTGCTATCGCGTATTCATGTAGAGAGTAGGGAGGAAAGAACACATTAAGTATTGTAACTAATATTCTTTATTTTTCATCAAAAGATTACAATATTATATGTATGTGTATTGTGGCGATGTGAAATTGAGGTGTCTAGCAGCATTGTGGAGATGAAGATACGAATATCCATGCGAATACGAATGTAGGTAGTTACTCCACATGCAGCGGCAGCTAATTTTTATTTCAATCAACGTAGTCCTCGTCAAATTCTGCATCAGAGAGAAGTGTACTTACTGTGTACTGAAGAGCTAGGAACAGAGAGGAACACAATTAGCACACGATATTTACATAGACATTGGCGAAAGTAATAGAATTATAGGAGCTCGAGGCTCGAAGCAATATTATTCGCATTGTAACAAACATCAAATGAACAAGCTCGAATAATATATTTTGTTTTAAGGCAACGTGATATTGCAAAATGTTATGGAAAGGAATAAGTTTGAAATAATCGTGGATATTAATTTACACTCTAGTATGCAATATTAACGAAAATTTGAAGTGTGCAGCCATTAGCTCAACATTATCCTTTATTCGTAAGATACTAGAAGTTCTTACGAATAGAGGATAATGTCGATTGCCCAGGTCTCACCACGAGGAGGTTGCTGCACAAGAGACCCGGAAAGGAAGTCAGAACGAATGCAATATTCCTTCTGGCTCCCTTTCTTACAACGACGATACTTATACCAAACTACGCAGGTACGTCGAGTAATTATCGCGGAGCAAAAGGTGTGAATCGGAGAAGAAGTCTCCGATCCACGGGGACCAAAGGCGAATCAGGCAGAAGGCTCTGATTCTTTCAAAGAGAAAAACTTGGGTAACGCGATGGTCGAGAGGAGTTTGACTACAATGCCAACAACTCCAACCACCTGCCGCCAGAGACGGACATGGATGGAAAATTTTTACGGGAGCGTGGTAAAGAGCGAAACAACGCGTCTCGACCCCCCCCCCCTTAAAACAATTTATCGCGAACTCCCGTACCAATTAATCTGGCACATACTACTTACGAGCACAGCGTCCGACACAGTTGAAGACTATGTCGGAGTAAAACACTAAAAAACGAGCAAAGCGAAGTTAAGGCGATAATTACTCGACGTATTTACAACGACGATACAACATCTTAAAAACTTAATGACTAACGCAACTTAATTATACGCCGCAGTCTTCTGGTCTTTAGTCTTCGTGGTGTGTCCTCTTCTTGGTGTATTCTATCTGAAACAGACTAATAATAATTAAACACAAAACATAATCCCGCACACGAGTGCAAACCTAAACCCGCTCAAGAGAACAAACCTAAGACCGATTTACATGAACCAAACCAACCCCGCACGCGAGTGCAAATCTAACAAGTCCATGAGAGACAAAGTAAGAACAGTTCAAGAGAACCAAACTAACCCCGAACATACGTGCAACATGACCTATAGGCGATTCGGGTAGCCCCGGGGACGCCAGTCCCCGTACTCACTCACGGCCCCATCCGTGAGTGAGCCCCTGAGGGATCTCCGATCAGAGAAATACCAATATCAAACCAAATCCAGAAATTAGATATGCAAGTGCGAATCTGAACAATAGAAGCAGGGAAAGAGCACTTTCCCAACTGGAATCTAGTTAAACGAGGACGCAACGACATCCTCGCGGCCCCATCCTTGAAATTATTTTGAATCAAAATATTTTCAGAACGCCGAGGTCCGAAAGATTCTATTTCGATGGTTATTTCAATTAGAATATTGGAAATAATATTTGATGCTGATAGGTGAGGGCAGGAGAACATCCTTACTCACTCACAAACAACCATCCGTGAATGATGTCAACACTGAACCGGTCTTACATTTTCAATTTTATAATTATTGAAGTTATGATGTCACTTGCACGGAAAGTGATTCGATAAATTTCTTCATTCAAGCACGTATCGCAACAAAAGTTGCACGAAACCGAAATTAATAGAAATCCAAATCAGAAATATTAATTTTTGGAACATTCAAGAGTGAAAGTTTCTTCTTCGATGGAAAGTCCAATTAGAACAGATGAAATAATAATTGAGTGAACAATTCAAGGTGTACCAAGAGTGGACAAAGCAAGCATTCAAGAATATTTAATTTAAAACTTACTACAGCAACTCTGCTCACGAAACACGTCCGCTCCTGTCGACTCTGCCGATCCGACTGACTGAGCGGCAGTGAGCGGCTCCGCGAGTCCTCCCTCCCCACTCCGTCTATTATCGACCGACTTCGATCGCCGAGTTAATAATTATTGATAAATTTGCTATTTCTGTCTGTTCAATGTTTATAACAATTCCTTTCGCCAATGATGTCCACAACCACTCTCTTGACCATCTTTCCATCTAATTTTTTTGTAAAAATAGGCAAGAGATTTCGAGATATAGAATAACTTTTAAAACATGAACATTCGCGAGCATTAATTTATTCGATTCAATTTACAGAGAAAATTATTATTTCTGGCTGATCAATGTTTATAACAATTCATTTTGCTAACGATGTTAACCAGCACTCCTTTACCCATTCGACCATCTAATTTTTTAGTAAAAATAGGCAATAGATTTCGAGATATAGAATAACTTTTAAAACATGAACATTCGCGCGCATTAATTTATTCGATTCAATTTACAGAGAAAGTTATTATTTCTGGATGATCAGTGTTTATAACAATTCATTTTGCTAACGATGTTAACCAGCACTCCTTTACCCATCCGACCATCTAATTTTTTAGTAAAAATAGGCAATAGATTTCGAGATATAGAATAACTTCTAAAGCATAAACATTCGCATTAATTTATTCAATATAATACTATGATAAATTTATTGATTCTAGTTGTTTAATGTCTAAAAATTAATAATCCTTTTATCATTCTAATTTTTTTACAGTATAGTCTCGATGTAACTCTTACTCTGTTCTTCAACGTATTTCCCACATATTGATTCTTTAGACATTTATGTATAATTCTCGTTTATGATATGTTTTAAAATTACAAATTGAGGTATCTCATATAAAATTTAAAGTCGGAATTGTTAAATTATGCTTCAATACTTTCTTAATATTTCTAGAAAACTTTTGTTCTTGAGTTTTGCTTAGATGATTGTAAATCTTAAAAACCAACACTAAAACATCGTCTGAAATATCTTGAAATACGTTCGGTGTAGAATGTAATAATTCATGATAATCTACATATATGGTTCCGTGACGATTTGCTTTCTCACTGACGAGATCTCAGTGGCCTTCTGCACCGACGAGATACTGTTAAAAGGATGTTCTGGAGGTATATAAAAACGCAATAAAATTTTTGAAAATTTGACAAGATATAATTCTTACTAAATTAATGCAATTACCAAAGTTTGGGTTCGATTCACTGCATCGTTTAATATTTATAGCAACTTAATTCTTATGGAGAATTCATCAATGCCACTTCAAACCCTATTTAACCTTGAAAAAACGCAACTGGAAACTCCAGTTTTTTTATATATATAATAAAAATTATTTAATTAATTATGTTCAAAATTTATTAGGATTCACTAAATAGTTACAGAGGAAAAAATTATAAACTGTTGGAAAACGTGAAATTCATCGTGTTGTCATCCAACTAGCATGGAAACTACTGTATCATCTACGATGCAGACGATGATTGCGCGGACGTTTCAATACTTGCTGGTATATACTTGGTTCATAACCAAACATTTATGGCATCGTATTGAGAGTTGTGACCCCAGACATTATAGTCAAAGATAATGCTTCTTTACAAGATGTACACCATAACTGTTCACCAAGTAACCTTAGATCTACTATGCGTCGTAATTGATTTATACTTGTCAAAGTCACGATAGTTTTCAAACGTACACAATACTACCAACTCTCGAATACAGAAACAGACAGCTGAGTCCAGTGTTGTCACAATTTTTATTATTATGAGAACATCATGTTACGCAAATTTCACATGTTTATTTTCAGTAATAACCATGAATATTGCTTTCTGAGGTATTTTTAATTTATTTAACTATTTACTTTTAACTTCTTATCGCGTAATTACATATATTAAATATCACAAATTTATTATCTTGAAGTTCAAATCAGGGGGCACAATCATTCACAAAAGTCACTTACAATTTTTTATAATATGAAGACAATTTGATTAAAAAATAAATATAACGTGAAATTCACTAATTAAACGAAAGCTTTTTAAATTAATCTATTTTTTAAATGCAAAATATACTCATGAATGGCTTTTATTGCCAATATATCGATGGATTTCGAATTTCTTGTACTTTTGTCTCCCATTGTACCTCCTTTTTTTCGCGCATGCGCGAGTTCGTCAGGAACGTATCTGCGTCCGAAGTTTGTGGGGGACTATTGGGGGGAAAGTAGTGGGAAACTATTATTAGCGTGAACGTCGAGCGGAGTCCTTTACGACCGTTACGACACGAGGCACGAAAGAACAGCGGGCTGCGAGAATTTCGGATAAGTTATTGTTAATATTTAATCAAATAATAAATTTTGCGAAATTAGCGGGGCGACCAAGGTACCCGATATCGCAACTCACTGAGGCCGTCTGACGTCAGAATTCTAGCGCATGCGCGAAAAAAAGCGCCCCACGGCTCATCTCTGATTCCGCGGTCCGGTAAATGGGCGCAATGGGCGAGGTGGTAACGGTGGAAATTACAGTGACCTGAAAGACCATATCGCTAAAAGTTACTCCACCGACGAGAATAGTATCAAAATAGTGCTAAAACATCGTCTAAAATATGGCGAAGAATGCAATATTTAATAATAATATCTTCAGTGATCTTCTGTACTAACGAAATGTCGTCGAGGCTTTTTGTTTTTCTGGCTGGAGCCAGAATAAATCCGCGATCAAAACCTGGGCATGAGCACTCTCCAGCACTCTCTGTTCCTCTCTGATAATATGGATAGTTTAGATAAATATGTTATTTGTTACGCAGAAATCGTTAATGATGTTTACGTTCTTCAGGAATGTTTCAATTTTTAAGGGTGGTTTCCAATTGTTTTTGGCTAATTTGGAGATCATTTGTTGTCTGTTTTTGGCCCGGAGAGGACAGTTCCATAATAAATTTGTTCTAATATGCATCGCTAGATGGCGCATGTTGAAATTGACAGAGCCTTCAGCGTTTCACCGCTGCACGTCGCGTCGTAGCGCTATACAAACGTTTGAATGGAACAAACTGCAACTACCCAATCCAAGACATTGACCATTTATTATGATTTATTAGGAACTGTCCTCTCGAGGCCAAAAATAGACAACAAATGATTTTCAAATTAGCCAAAAACAAATGGAAACATTCCTGAAGAATATAAACATCAAAACGCATAACAAATAACATATTCATCTAACTATCCACATCATCAAGAAACACCTACTCTTCTTAACAAAACTTTACACAAAACAGGTTAAAATATAATTTTAATTGTAGATAGATCAAGTAAATTTTTAGACCAAGAAATGATAGTAGATAAGTGCAATGAAAGACTGAATGGACATAAAATGGAGCAAGAATATAAACACAATACATTTTGTAGTAATTATGACAAAAACTGTGATCAATAGACTGCGGATCTTTATGCAAAATAAAAAATAGTATTCTTCTTTTACTTATCCGATTAAGCTGAAATACATGCATTGAATATTGTTATTAAATATTTTTAACATGTCCATTGCTTTAAATTATACCTGCCCATTTTTGTCATAAATGCATAAAATCCGTAGTCTAGTGATCAAGTACCAAACTAATATAAGGAATACCAATTTATATAACTGCGAATAGGAAATAAGAGACAATGTTACATAGAGTTATATGTATATATAAACATATATTAGAATTAGGCTATATTTTATAAGCTTTAAGTGCAATGTACTATATGATATATTTACTGTAAAACAATGTTATTCAAACCAACTAATGGGCCTATCAAGGCTCAAAGCTGTAAATAAATAAATAAAAAAAAAAGAACGGTAGCAAATGATTCTTTGTTAAACAAATAATTTGAATGCTTTTCCGTGGATATTGAATAACTTTTGAAGGCTCAAATGAAAGCTGGAGGAATCCTCTTTACAACAAATACATTAAGGTTTCAAAATTCTCACAAGGTCATATCAAAAATCAACTCGATTCAGAGACGATTCTCGCAGTCAATTTCAGAATACATTCCCGTACGAATTATTTAACACTTGAGAGCTTAAATGAAGTAGACTAGCAAGAACAACTTCGATAGATGAGAAGAACATAAAGTGTACAATATCATATAAGTTTTTATGTAAGAATTTTCTTTATATTTTTTCTTTCTGATCTGTCAAAGTTAAATCGAGCAAAACAATTTCAGTTTCTTTCATTTACAGGTCGAATCGTGATTTCTTGTCGTGGAAATGTCAGATAATATTAATGTCGTGGGATCGATGTTTTTTCCTTTGGAAATTGAAAGAAAACAGTTGATTATCGCAGCCCGCATTAATGTGCTGTGTAAATCGAATTTCTGCGTCTGCGCTCGCAATTTGCAATATGTTCCTTTTCAGTTAAACCCCGGGTATCGTCCAAGTCGATCATCCGTCGAGAGAGACGAGGACCAGTCTTCGATTTTCTCATTAGCATCGCCAGCTATCAGTTGACACTTGTGCAACGCGGGATTATGACGCCTCTCTTCCTGCTGGACCGACCGTAGACGAACAATTAAAAAATCGATGGAAAATTCGCGCAGCTTCTGATTTCCAAATTAAGTTCGACTGTCTATCGAGTTTTCAACCGGTCAAGAAATCGTTGCGCAGAGATACCGCAAAATGTGGACGTTGTTCCGTCTCGCCCTTCTGTAAGTAATCATTAGACTGCGGATCTTTATGCATTTATAACAAAATTGAATACATGAAATTCAAAACTGTTGAAAAATTTTAAAAATTAAAGATGTCAATATATAATTTCCCCTCTGTTACAATTATTACAGAAGTAAACGACATTGTATTTAGTTTCTACTTCTTGCAATCGATGCAGACAATTATTTATATTTTTAAAACCTTTCTTTATACTTAGCAAGTATGTTTCTTTAAAATATTATTTACGGTTTTATTAATTTTGTGAAATATCCAATACATTTTGTTTATATTTACTTTGTATAAACAAAGTAAATATATATATATATAAATATATTTTATATATATTTATATTTTACAAAATTTATTAATTTTGTCAAATACCCAATACATTTTGTTTATATTTACTTTGTATAAACAAAGTAAATATATATATAAATATATTTTATATATATTTATATTTATATTTTACAAAATTTATTAATTTTGTAAAATACCCAATAGATTTTGTTTATATTTACTTTGTATAAACAAAGTAAATATATATATAAATATATATAAAAATATATATAAATATATTTTCAAACGCAATTGCTCTTGAAAATGATCCACAACTGGATCGAAACGTTGAGTTAAACTTAATTATTGCTAATTTGCTTAGTTATTACTTTTATTATTGATCGAAACTGTGCGCCGAGAACATATATTTGATTTATACAGACAGTTTTTATTTCACATAAAGATCCGCAGTTTAGTAATAATCGTTAGCTATTCTAAATCACAGTTTTTAAATCGTATTCGTTAAATTACAAAAATTAAAAGAAAATCATACGCTCCATCCGCATTTAACTCTTTGCACTCGGTTGTCCCCTCTGAGGCACCACCAAAAATTGCTGTATAGTTATACAAAATATTGTTTAATTTAGTAAATATATTGGTATCTGATAAATTCCTAAACATTTAGGTATTATACCTATTTCAATTCCATAAAATTTTTAAAATCATAGGGAATGGCAGTGTTGGGCAAATTTTATTTTGAATAACAAATAATTAAATAATAAATAAACGTGTGATTTTATTTGCAAATAATAACTAAACTTGTTATTTAAATAATTCCATAAATAATCTATTTATTATTTCTTATTTGCAAATAAAAGTTTATTTATTATTTGGATTGAGGTGGAAATCAATGTGCCAGTGTTCGGGCTCGTCCGGAGGGCGAATTAATGAATGAAAATACAATTTAATTTATTATTTGTTAATACAAATAATGATTGAAAATTGTATTTGTAAATAACAATTAACTTTATTATTTTAAATAAATTCATCTAGACTTGCTCAAATAAAAAATAATTATTTCTGCGTTTTATTTGAATATCCAAATAACAAATAACTTATTTAAATAATTTAAATAATTATTTAAATAATTATTTATTTAAATAAATTTATTTATTGCCCAACACTGGGGAAAGGAAATATTCTAGATCGGAAGAAATGTTTAATTTTCCAATTAAAACAGCTCCGAGTGCAAAGGGTTAACATAACTCGACCTCTGCAAAAATGAGGTCTAGCGTTTCCGCGAAATTCAGAATCACTTGAGCAAATAATGGTTTGAGGTTGTTTCGCACCTATCGCGATTGTTTTTCCAAACGAGCACGAGATCTTCGAGGGAACAACAGAAACAATGAAAAAAATTCAGAGACGATGATTAGATAAGCAATAGAATTAGTTACTATTTGCTTAGGCTGTGAGACTATGCCGCGCAAGGAACTGCAAACGCTTCCGTGTTTGCGGAGGAATTAACTTCCGAAAGATTAGATAGTATCCCGGTAATATTTCGATGTTACTATACGAGGACGAAGATGCCAACTGAGAATAGGAATGATCAGAATGGCCAAGTTATCCGCGTACCGAAAGAAACGGGTTCTTATTAACGCGGTATATCGAACAGGACAACTTGGCTGGCAAACTCGAGCGTTTCTGCGAAAGAAGAAGAATGCAACTTGCATCACCTGCAGCCAAACGCAACCAGCGAGAGGTGCGAGTTCAAAGAACACGATGGCCTGCTCGTTTGCTTCCACAGTCTCGACGACAGATGGAAATCCGGGTGATTGTCGCGAGTTCACGTTGACAAATATAATCAGGATCAACAAGTCCGTTCTGTACTGAAATATCGAATCCTAGGAGCGAGAACGTGAAGACTTTGATCCTGTGCCACTGGTCCCTCGAGACATTCGACCCAGCGGTTGCATTGCACGGATTCTCTTCCTTGAAGAAATTGATATTCACAAATAGCAGCTTGGTTACTCTGTCTTCGGCGTTTCCGGCTGAGATTCGACTGGTAGAGGTACGTTGATTCTCGTCGAAATTATCTCTTCCCGAACTTTAAGAGTCTTCTAGAGAATCGTACGAAGCTTGTGCCTTAGTCTACTAAGTTTTGCTTTTATCCGACTTCGAAAAAGGAGGAGGTTACTCAATTCCACCTGTATGTGCCTTTTTTTTGCCTCCAAGAAGTTAGCCCCCCACGTGTGGAATTAAATAATTTCAACAGTTGTGCTGAATAGTGCTATGTTTAATACATGTTTAATACATGTTATAATACATAAAAATAAGATGAAAAATGGAAAAAAACGACTTTTTGAGTAGCCCCCCACTTTTCATTTTTTTCAATTTTCTCAATTGTGCTGAGTTGTGCTAGGTTGTGCTGAGATTGTGCTAAAGTATTACTTTAAAAAAATAATAGAAAAAAATAAAGAAATAATATAGTGAATATATTGAAAATTTTCCAACAATTAAAAAATTCATCTACCCAAATTTTCAATATATTCACTATATTATTTCTGCTCTATAAAAATCAATAAGGGAAGAAAGAACATTCAATTTAGTTTCTATTCCTAGCAGTCGATGTGAACAATTTTTATTTTGCACAAAGATCCGCAGTCTACGAAAACTGTTATAGAAAATAAAATTACAAAAATACTTCATTCAATGAGGTTTATTAAAATAAGTAAAAAGTAAATAATTAAAAATTTTCTTCACCGACATCTGCCACACTAGTGCAACTTGCCTTGCATAACGACATTTGCCACATATTTCAATACAATAAAAAAACGAACGTCGCAGCTTTTAATCAATATTTCAATAGGAATTTACATTATCTATTTTTACTGTATTCACATATACCCTATAGCTTTTCACAAATTCACAAAAATGATCACAACCAAATTCATTGAAATGTGGACAGGACAACGTCTGTTAGGTCAGCTAGTAGAAAATAAAATTACAAAAATACATCATTCAATGAGGTTTATCACTTCGTTTTCCTCCTTGCGTGCCAAATGGCTGTAATAAGTAAAAAGTAAATAAGTAAAAATTTTCTTTGCCACATTAGTGCGACCCTGCTGCCCTTTTACAATCTTGGACCTACTTAAAACTTGGCAGAAACGAGGAACGACGCGACGTGCCGATGGCAGCTTGTGCCGCGTTTCTGCCGAGGGAACGCCACAGTGGTCGATTTACTCCAAAACGTGGCCAAAAATCAAATCTTTCTTTGATTTATACGGAACTAGGTATCTCGGGGTTTTCGAGGTCGCTGATTACGAATCTAAAATCAAAATCGCAAAAAAAGTAAAATGGCGGCTGTAAAATAGAGATTGAACCTATGAAAACTGTCAGAATGGGACAAAACTTGGTATTTTGGGGTTCCTGAAGTCGTTAATTATAAATCTGAAGTTAAAAGAACAAAAAACAAAATGGCGGAACCAGTATGGCGGCTGTACGTAGTAAGAAAGTATTAAATACAAGTGAAACTTTTGTCTTGTTAAATATGAATCTAATATCAAATTATATAAAGAACACAAGTAGCCGGCTAATTATTAAATTATAGAAGAAGAAATTCTTGTTTTAAATATGTGTCTTGAGGAATGAAAGGTTTTAAATTAGGAAGCATTGTAATGATTAATGTATCAAATGGTTTATTCAACATCTGAATAGTCAGAATCGTCATCTATTATATTTTCTGTCGCCAAATTTGTATTAATAATTAATAATTGTATTGCCTCTTCAGATAATAGAAATACGATCCGTCGTAAAACCCTCCGTGCGAAAGAACAAGCGCGATACCGATATTTTAACACGATTTTTCAAATATGTTTGATCTGACAAAAATATGTTGATCAGTATTCGCTTTGCTACAAATTACAATATAAAAAATTGAGAAAAAAAATCTTTTTTTATAAAAAAAAAGTTACTTCAATTTTTTAAATATTAACATGCACTTTTTACTTCATAATGTTGTAACTGGTACCGAGACGAATTGAACGACCTATAATAAAATTACTTTAAACCTTGACATAAGGCTACAACAGTTTAGATCACAAAAAGCGGGCTTCCAGCCCATGCAGTACATTACAAAAATTGCAATAACAACCACGGATGCACCTGGCTGCACTCAATGTCTGTTGATCCTACTAGGTGATAATACAAACTAAAGGTGTGTACAAGCCACATGCTCAAAATCCCTCAAAATCATAACTATTTTCCTAGGTTTCTAAATTTTTCGTATGAAATTTTGTTATGTTTTATATATTACATTATCCATTGTTACTTGCATTTTATATAATGTATAAACATGATTTACTTACGTCCAGGGACACCCTCCATATTGAAGAATAAAAATTGGTATGATATAACACAAAAATATGCACTTCTGGACACTTTTCTCACTTGCCAATTTACTGTGCGTAGCTGCTACCTTAACGATGGTCACTTTCAGACTGAATTTCTCGCTTAGGTAGAAAGATCAGGTCCTTTTCCCATTAACCATTCAATAGCCCAACTATCACGGTAGCCAACCCATATATACGTAACTCTCTATTTCAAAGTTCATTTTTTGGATTTTTGGCCACGTTTCGGAGTAAATCGACCACTGTGAACGTTACGAGCCCTTACGGTCATAACTGGCCTGGTCAAAATCGAGGAATTTGGCAATCTATTGTATACAATGCCGTTCAGCCTCGTTACTTTTGCAGACCATCATAGTGACTGGGACGAGGTTGAAAAAGCTGCCGGATCACGCGTTCTCCAATCTAGAGAATCTAAAGCGGCTGGACCTGAGGAACAACAGCATCCAAGAGGCCAACGTGACAGGACTCGAGCTTCCGTCGTTGCGCGAAGTTTATCTTTCAGGTAACGCAAGGAGAGTTTATTGCAAGAGTAAATCTGATTGCAAGAGTAAATCGAAGGAACATTAAAATGTAAAATCATCCGATGAAGGGAACCCTCTGAAATGTGCCGAGAGCACCAAGTGGATACTGGACGAGAGAGAGGACTCCCTCGGCCGGAAAATCGTCGACAAGAAGAACCTTCGATGTGCCCCGCCGTTCGAAGGCAGACCGCTTTTCCAGGTCGTCGAAATAATCAAAGTCAGCAACATGTGTCAAGTTGTTACTCGTTTATTCTTCCGGCTTGGCTTGCGAACGCTGCGTATTTAGGGGATTTACTGTTTCAGACGCTTACAGACGAGTGCATGAAGACGGTGTGCGAGTGCGAGCTGGCGTACGTTGTCGGCGAAGGCAAGAAACACATTCAGACGCATCTGATGGCTTTCGTTTCGGTGAACTGCAGCGACCGCGGGTTGACAGAGATTCCCGACTTCTTGCCAGCGAACACGACCACCCTTCGTTTGACTGGAAACAAGGTTCGACACTTTATGCTATCGGAAAATTTATGAATAGTCTCTTAACACTAAACCTACCGCTGCCGGTCAAATAACCGGTCTTACGTCTTTAACCCTTTGCACTCGGAGCTATTTTAACTGGAAAATTAAACGTTTCTTCCGACCTAGAATTTTTCCATTCTCTATGATGTTTGAAATTGTTGCGGGATCATGATATACGGTGGGTACAGCACGTGGTTGAGATACCAATGGGAAGCTACCATTAATGTTTCTAGTAACTGTTTATTAAATATTAATATATATATATATATATATATATATATATATATATATATATATATATATATATATTAATATTTAATAAACTTTATAATATTTAATATATATATATTAATATTTAATAAACTTTATAATATTTAATATATATATATATATTAATATTTAATAAACATTATAATATTTAATATATATATATATGATTAAATATTAATATTAAATTAATATTTAATAATAATAATAATATATATATGTATATATATATGCATATATATGCTTAACTTCTACACCCTACTCTACGCGACATGGCTCCTACACTCACTGCACGCTCTCGAACCTCTACCTCTCCTTTTATGGTGCATTCACACTGGAAGTCACTTCGCTACACATCCCCCCTTGGTTTTCAGTGTGAATTTCCCTCGCATATTCCACTTATCTTGTTCATCTCCTCTGAGTTTGCATGTTCTATTACAATGTTATCCTTTTGTACTTCATCTTTGATAAAAAAATATTTTCTGTTAATATGTTTTGTTGTATTTGTAACTCTGTCCTTGTGAACCCATTCCATAGCCGCTTTGCTATCAGTGTTTAATTTAATTGGTGTTCTTTTCCGGACTTCTATGCCTAAGCTTTCTAGTAAACCTTGAACCCACTTTAACTCTTGTACACCCTCACACATTGCCATGAGCTCGGCCTCACATGTGGACATGGCCACTAATTCCAAGTTCTTACTCCTCCATCCTATTGTATTGTTTCCTAATTTAACTAATATATATATCCACTAAATGACTTGGCATCTTTTGTACTATTCCAACTCGCATCTGTGCTAACGGTTAATGCATCACTCTGGGCATTGTATGTCAGTCTATAATCTTTGGTGCCCTTTAAGAATCTAAATGTTCTTTTTAATGCGTTTAAATGAATCTGACGCGGATCCTTACTATATTGCGACATCTTACTAATACTGTGTATAATATCAGGTCTCGTTGCAATTCCGAGGTACATTAGTGATCCTAACATTTCTTGATATAATAACGAATCTATCTTTGGCGATTCTTCGTATTGGTCTAAGTTTTGTTGTAGATCCACTTTGATTTTGTAACCTTCATTTCTGGCCACCGTGGTACTAGCTTCCATACCTCTCGTTTTCCCATGCAGTCCAATTCTTCCTCCATTGCTTCTTCCCATCTATCAACCTCTGAAGATTGCAATGCCTCCTGCAGGTTCTGTGGTATTAGCTCACTCACAGCTATTTTGGCTTGTTGACATGTGTTCTTGATCCTCTCCGATCTCCGCACTCCTTGTTCTAATAATCTTTCTTCTTGTTGTTGCCTACTTTTTCTATGTTCTTCTTCTATTTCTCTTGTCTTCCTTCTTGGTCTCTGTACTCTTCCTTGTGGTTGCTCTATATCTGTTTCATTCCCAACCCCTTCTTCAGGACAACCAACTTGTTCTGTATCATCTCCTGTTTCTTTATTGCCTCCAACCTGAGTTTCTTCTACCTCTCTTTCCTTCTCTTTATGTTGATTCCCCTCAAGTACATCTATATAAGTAATATTACTGAGCCCATTTCACACTTCATTTCTGTTTCTATTTCCCATGATTAATACCCCTTTCTCGTTTTCATTAAATTTTACATTTCTAGCTTCTACTACTTTTCTTTGTTCAGTGTCATATATTCTATAAGATCTTCTTCCCTCAGAGTAACTTACAAATATTCCTTTCTTTGCTTTCGGTTTTAATTTGTGCTGTAAAATTTTTGGTATGTGATAGTAAGCAACAGAAATTTTATGGATATGAAACTGGTATAGTACCTCTAACAATACCTAAAGGTTTAGTAATTGATTAGATACCGATATGTTTAATAATCTAAACGATGTTTCGAACAATGGTACAGCAATTTTTAGTGGTGCCTCTCAGAGGGGACAACCGAGTGCAAAGGGTTAATACAGATAAAGAGAAAATGATTTCGGCGCAAAGGTTCGATCAAATAAACAAATAAAGAAAATTTCTATAAAGCAAGCGAGTAACAGCATATAATACTTAATTTTAAATAGATGCTGTAATTTTCATAACCGTTTCTCTGGGGTATATTTTCAGACGCAGTTTTTTCCGCTTTCGTGAAAATGATCCAAATTAGGATCGAAACGTAGAAAGTGTAAATTTATTTGTAAAATTGCGTTATTTGTTTATTTGATCGAACCTTTGCGCCGAAATCATTTTCTCTTTATCTGTTTTAACAATCTTACGATCGATAACTTTAACAACATTTACAAAGGGTTAATATTTGTAATTGTTGAAATGACGACGTTGCTTACATGGAAATTAATTCGACACATTTCTTTATCCAAACACGTAATTCAATTAAAATTCCACGAATACTAAATGAATAGAGCCTTGTCAGTTCTATCGGCTAAAACATTTTAATCGTTCGCAGTGCTAAGTAGTTTTAGTATTAAGGACATAGTCTCGTTTCCAGAATTGCAAGGGTGCGGGATGCGTCTGAATTCCCGATAATGAACCGATAGAAAACCCCAAAGATGGGGTCTTCAGGGGTCGAAAGCGCTAGATAAAAGATCAATGTAGGTCGCAATCGCTCTCAGAAGTCCTATTTTTACGTTCACGAGGTGCAATTTGCATTATTTGGCAACATGTAGCTGTCGCAGCTGTTATGAAAATAGCACTTGCGCACCTTTTTGCTTCAGAGTAATGAAAATTGCACCTTGTAAACGTAAAAATAGGACTTTTGAGGGCGATCGCAGCCTAGATTGATCCTCTATCTAGCGGTTGTGACTATCGAAAAACCCCATCCCTGCAATCCTGGAAAAACGAAGTTACCCCCTTAACCACTTGCCGTCTTTATCGTCAACAAATGTTGTAGAAGAGAAAAGAAAATTTGTACTTTTTGTATGGCTAAATATTGACTACAAACGAATGAAATTCTATTTCATGAAACGCGTAACATTCATACTTGTTAAAATCTTATTCGTGAGTGCGATTCGTTAAAATACGGCAAGGGGTTACTAAAAAACAAAGTTCGGTGAAATAACTGGAAGAAGCGGTGACGATTTGCCCGCAGATACACAATCTGAGGCCGCTCACGAGCAATCCTGCGTACAGAGGAGTGATAGATCTCTACCTGGACGACAATCAGATTGAGACCATCGTTCAGTTGGAGGGATCGAGCTGGCTGGATCGTTTCCGGTTGCTGAGTCTTCGCGGGAACGGACTAACCGATGTTAGTGATTTTCTTTCTCTCGTTTTACTGAAACGGAACAGGCAATTAGAAGAATTTTTGTCTAGGATTATCGAGTCTCTAAGGCAGTGTAAAACGCAATCCAGATCTGACCTAGATTTCTGTTTATGTCTGTTTGCCACGGCAGATCCTCCGACAAACATTATATCTGCTGAATCAGAGGATTTACAATGAGAGTACTTAACATGGTAATTAAAGCTTAACCGCTTAAGAGGTGATCAGTCGTTGTTGCTACTGTTTCAGCTGCCTGCGTACGCTCTGGCAAATGTGTTGCAACAGAATAGAAACGCCGTGGGCCTGTATCTTGGAAACAATCCGTGGCGTTGCGATTGTCTTTTCACGCCCGGTTTTCAGGTAACGTTCGAAATGATTTACTAGCTCTCCCACTCGATGGATAAAGTGAATAGGAATATTGGTTTCAGGATCTTTTGATCAAGTACACGAACCTCGTGAAGGATATCAACGACGTGAAGTGTTCGTCGACGGACGACGACGACAATCGCGGTAAAATTGTAAGCAACTCGGTTACCGTCAACGTGTGCGAGTTAAATAAACTTGAACATTTTGTTCTGTCGAAGATACGGGACTTAACGCGCACGGAGATATGCATGCCACCGGATGAAGACCCTCTGTTACATCCCCTGGATGTTTTAAACATTATACTGGCGTTCCTGATACTCCTCATCATTGGCAAGGTGCTCTACGACTACTGGTGTTTCAGGCGGACTGGAAAACTACCTTGGATCGTCACGAAGATACCGTAGGAAGTAGAGATTCCTATTTCACGGGTATATATACACGTGGTACATGAACCGTGTAGGAAGAATTTTAGGATTCGTATTCGCAGATCTGTGTACAGTGGAACCTCGGTATACGTCTGCTTCCGAGTACGTCTAATTCGGGATACGTTCGGTATGCGACATTTTTTAGTGTGAATTCTTTTTTTTTTAATAATTATCGCAGAGGAAAAATTAAATTAATAATTATTAATTAATAACGATCGAGTGTTTCTTTTTGTTTAAATTTAAAAATCTATATAATAAAAATTAAATGCTGTTCGTTGGTCACGACATCACGTGAGAATGGCTGGACCGATTTGGCTAATTTTTCGTTTAAATGTTCGTTGTAGCCCGAATTAGGTTTTTAGAGTACAAAAAATTGGAAAAGTTGCCCGGAAACATGAAAATTCGGGAAAAACTGAAAGTGCTTTTTGAATCATATTTCAATACAACGAAAAAACGAACGTCGCAGCTTTTAGTCAATATTTCAATAGGAATTTACATTATCCACGTCTGTTTGCTATAATGATATCCTATAGCATTTCACAAATTCACAAAATGATTACAACCAAATTTATTGAAATTTGGACAGGACAACGTCTGTCAGGTTAGCTAGTCTATAATAAAACCTCGTTTTTCATTTATGTATTTAAACAGTGTTTAAATTGTTTTACAACCCCATTAATGTAGGTATAATATCAATAGGAGTAATTTTTTACATGAAAACAGATTAATCAGTTTTACATTACTTCTTATGGGAAAGATTGGTTTACTTGGTATATTTGATATAATTGGCATACGTCCTATTTGATATAAGCCTAAACATCAGGAACGGATTATGGTCGTATACCGAGGTTTCACTGTACTTATACGGATCCTTAAATTCGTACTACACGGTTCACGTACCACATGCACGCGTGTACTTTGATACACGTTCAAAACCACGATCTCTGGTAGGAAGGCAGTCGCGTACAAGGGAAAACCGGAGAATGTTGCTTGAATAATTCTAACAACTCTGATTTCTATCTGGAATTATTTAAGCAATCCTCTACTTTCCACAAATTGTTACCTTCAACGATCTCTGGTCCTGACAATAGCGACGGTATAGATCGTTGGCTGCTTCCCTTTTCGCAGCGCAATCCCTCACACCTCGACCTGCGTTAAAAGACCAGAATAAGAACTTTGACAATTTTTCAATGACAATGAAAAGATACCTTCGCCGGTGTAACCCAATGCGGAACAGGTCGCGATATAAGTAAGACCGTCGACAGAGTTTTCCACTTTCATCACGGAGTATGTCGGTACTGTGTGTCCCTTCTCAAGGCAGAGCCGGTAAAGTCTTGTGTGCGCCGCCGAACTTGGGTTCTCCTCAAGATCAATTATCTCCAACATTCTAAGGGATCGATAGTTCCATTAACGAAGAGATCGTTGTTTCGCGAGTTGCGGAACCTACTCGGAATCGGAGAAGAATGCGGGCAACCTCGGTTTCTCGGTGTCCATCTGCCAGTTCGCAATCAATTGCAGCATTTTCACGGCTAAACTGTTCTTAGCAGACTCCTCGCTGTTACCTTGCGCAGATGCTGTTACGATATAGCGTGGTTTAACAAAAGGGAGGTTCAGACTGTTCTTCCGTTTACCGTCCACCTCAAAATTTGATGAAACTTTGAAAATAGGTTCTTTTTTTACTAAAATGACGATTGCCAGAAGGATTTTTGGCGAGTCGAAAAAAATATCTTTATCATTTCAATGTCGCGCTCTACATTACCGACTTTCTACTTTATGTTCGTGATGTGCGCATGCGTCAATTAGAATTAGTTGTGGTTAGGTCGGGGTGGGGGCGGAGAGCACACGAAAATCTAGTAGTCTTTAAAAATTTTAAGTTTACCTTATATACAGGGTTATCCGTTTTTAAAGGAATAAACGTAAACCAGCTATAAAGAACCCCAAATGGAACAAGTTTTACCCCTGCCACTTTTTTTGTTTCGGCCTTGATTTCTAGAAAATTGCAAAAAACCATAATTTTTTTAGTTCACATAAACTTGAATATCTCGGGACTCCAGTGATGAATCTTGATGATTTTTCCTTTGTTTGGTTTAAAATAAATAGGGGCATCTTTTTTGTTAACAAAATATTTTTGTATGACCTTCGGATCTTTGTTTTTTTTGGCATAGGGCACGTCGTGGAGTCTGAATGAAAAAACTTCGAAAAATTTGGATTTATGCGTAATCAACCGTTTAATTCAAGACAAAAAATAACAAAAAACTATTAACAAAATTCAAAATTTTAAGATTTTTCAAAAATTAACATAAACTATTTCTTCGAAAACTGAACGTTTTTACTAACCAAAGTTAGTAAACAAAGAAAAAATCATCAAGATTCATCACTGGAGTCCCGAGATATTCAAGTTTATGTGAACTAAAAAAATTATGGTTTTTTGCAATTTTCTAGAAATCAAAGCCGAAACAAAAAAAGTGGCAGGGATAAAACTTGTTCCATTTGGGGTTCTTTATAGCTGGTTTACGTTTGTCCGTTCAAAAACGGATGACCCTGTATATATTACTTTAAATTAAAGAGGATTCGTTTACAGATGATATGTGTGAATTTTTATGGCGCTGTGATGTCGACTAGGCTGGTGATGAATTTTTACGATTAAATGAGGATATTCTATATAAAATAGAAAGTCGGTAAGGTAGAGCGCGACATTGAAATGGTAACAACTTTTTTTCGACTCGCCAAAAATCCTCCTGGCAAACGTTATTTTAGTAAAGAAAGAACATATTTTCAAAATTTCATCAAATTTTGAGGTGGACGGTAAACGGATGTTTCGCCGAGGTTCAGACTCACAAATTCCAAATTGCAAGTCATTAAAAAAATGTCGAAGTCTGAAAGTTCGAGAATTTGAAAATTGAAGATTAATTCAAACGCTCAAATTTTCAATTTTCAATTTCCCAAATTGTCGGACTTCCAAACTATTCGAACATTTCAGAAGTTGAAAACCCACCGTTGAATCCACAGAGGCTACCGCGTATGACAAAGACTTTGGACTTGCGACGATTGGGTCCACTGTCGTCATACACGACCGTTGTGTTACAGCGTTTCGCGAAATCCTCTAAGATAGATAACGGAGTCCTTCTGCCTGGTTTTTTCGGTAAACTTTCGTCGCCACTACCCTAGGATGAATTTAAAGTAATTGTCAAGAACATATGTACGAACCTCGGTGGTTGAGGGCAATTTACCTTGAACGAGTTAATCGCATTATCATCGCTGATTTCGATCTGCTCTTGGTGTCGAATAGGTCGTTCCGAATCAGCTTTTGTCGTCGAATCGTGATCGTGCATGCGCTTTCCTTTCTGATGAAGGATAACGCAAGCCTTCTCGTGCTCTAAACATATTTCGAACCAGTTGACAATAAAACAATACGAGTTCAATACAAAATGATGTACAGTAATTTCTCAATCGTAGTCCCAACACCCGTGTTATGAACGGACTACGATCAAGTAGGGTGGCTTGATTTATGACTGCGTCTACCCTACCGCGCTGAGACTTCAAACGACAAGCCGAACGTAGAGAAGGACAGAATGAAATAGGATCGCGTGGCCGAAGCGTGTCCCCGTCGCCGGCACAGTTTAAAGGCCCGTGCGTCATCACAATAAAACACCAAGACCTTAGCTTCTTTATTTTCGATGATATCATTATGGAACTTTCACCAACATATTCGTGGCATTTCTCTGATTAAAATCATACCAAACACGATATAATTTGGCCAATATTTAGTGGTTTAATCGACGATGAAAGTTTCGAACGCAACGAAGAAGAGCGTATTGGAAAGAAAGAGACGCGAAGAGTCGCCGTCGCCGGCATAGATCAAACACGCTGTCCTTCTTGTAAGTAAAACTTTCATCGTCGATTAAACCACTAAATATTGGCCAAATTATATCGTGTTTGGTATGATTTTAATCAGAAAAATGCCCGGAATAAGCCAGTAAAATCTCATAAAAAAATAATGAAAATTAAGTAGTTTGAAAATTCGATTCACTCGAGTCAATGTAGTGGTGTTCACACCGATATACCCGAGCCGACATCAAACATCGCCGACCTGCTGCCCGGCGCAGCGTTGACAGGCGGTGGAATGGGTAGGCACTGGACTACGATTGCAGAGGCGACCGAGGACTACGATTGAGAAATTACTGTACCATTGGAACTGTGCTCCCTATGCTCCTTGCTCTTGGAACGCGTTCTGCTCTCGCCAACGTTATTTTTACGCACGCGATCCTCCGCTGAAAATTTTAATAACATTAGTTAAATGAATATGTCTCTATATCTCGATCGTATTACTGTTAAAATAAATGTTCAATGTTCTCGGCGCTACGTTTCGATCAAATTACTGTAATTTGAGAACATTGAACATTTATTATTAATTAAATGAATCATAATCTTGAGAAACAGTGGTGTTCTACAAGCTTTTTGCAAGTGCTCCGCAAAATTCCACGAAATATATTAAATGTATTTAATAACATATTTTCCAAAATATGTTTATTTCTACGTGGGAGGTTTCAGTTTGTTTTCTGGATCATTAATTCTGGTGTTCCACAGATTTTTTATATAATCAAAAGTGTTAACTTCAAAAAGGTAAAGAACCACTGCTTGAGAAGCTCAACGGTGACTCTGAAGTTTAAACAATAACATACTTAACGCATTATCGTTACCCCCGAATGATTTCCTCATGGCGTTATCCACGACTCTCTCCCATTCCTCCAAACTGCGCGCCTCTTTCGCCCTCTGCTCAGCGTCTACGAGATCTCAGTTTTAAAATCGTCACAAAGATTACACGCTTCGATTATTAAATGGAAGTGCACGAACGTGTGTTGCCCTTAGAGACTGCAGTCTTTTCTGCAACCGAACGTATCTCCTCCGAAGGACGTTGCACCGTGAACGAATCGTTCGACCGTACCTCAACGTCCCTACTTCTCGAATCAGAAGTCCCACTTTGATGATTCGAATCAATGTCTGCGTCGTAGTTGTTGGCTTCCGAGACCATTTTGCTACCGCTTTCTGCAGTCTTTAATCGACAGTCCGTTTGATTACGCTGTGCAACAAACTTTCATTCTCTTCCTCTTTAAACACCCTTTAAACATTTCGCCACTATGGACGAGATTGTACCTCGCATCCACGATGTCGAAAAAACCATGCTATGGACAAGATATCTCGTGCATCTTTATTATTGGATATGACGTGTTCCATTTTAAAATTTGACACAAATAATCGATTTTTAAAACATCCCTGATAGCCAAATCTGCTCCGAGCAGGAACAGAGCAGAGCCTGGGGTGCACGTGGAGTTCAGTATCGTTCCAGACCGCCGCTTAGGCTGCTCGGAGCAATGGGTGGAGGGAATCTGGAAGGAGCGTGGCATGAGCGCCACTGGAACCTCCAAAAATGAATGCAGCAGCACAAAGTCTGCCGTCACAGCATCTGGCCAGTAGCGTCTTCTGGCCAGATGGAAAACAGCTCGTGGAATCTGCGTGGAGCGGCGGATGCCATTATACAGGGCAGCACCGTCGGCAGTCTTAATTTTTACCAACAATTCCAAATACCGATTTTGAATGAATATTCAATATGTGCACATTAGGGTGGAGGTTGGTGGAGGTACTTGTCGGTGGTGGAGCTAACAAGGGAAAGCCACGGTTGATGGATTTTGAAGTGAAACTTCTTTGCAGAGGGTAACAATTTTCTGATGAAACGGAAGTCGATGTGACGGAAGTCGAAAGTCGAGCGCGAAAATTTAAACTGAGAATGAACGAAGAAAAATAATTTCTTACCCCGGCGGGATTCGAACACCGGTCCACCGATTGGTAGCCCAACTCCTTAACCGCTTGGACAACCAACGATCTTATAATTAGAATGAAAGCGAACATTTTGGTATATATCGCAACGAATACAATGCTCGGTAGTAGGCTCAAACGTGTCGGCGTGGGGTACAAAGAGTGAGAGAGAAGGCCGCGCAGTACATTTGAAGTGATATTTTCAATATTTAATTATTGAAGTGTTTTACACATGTATTAGATATGTATTTAAAAAACAAGAGGTACGTATATAAATTACAAAATTACATTTAAAATTTAAAAAAAATCATGTGCGTGGAAACCACGCGCGGCAGAAGTTAAACTTATTGCTTATTAGATACAATAATTTATCTGCATGTATGCTTGATAAGCAATAAGTTTCACTTCTGCCGCGCGTGGTTTCCACGCACACGATTTTTTCTGAAACTTGCAGTATTTGAAGATATGTTCTCGAAATGTGACTTGACAAAGCAGTAGCACGCGCTTCTCAATATTTTCCGAAAAAATTACATTTGAAAATCGGTTTATGCATTTATAAAGAGTTCGCGTTAATAGTTGAACAAGAAGATGATTAGCCGAGGGCATAGCGAGGAATGCTAGTAATTGGGAGGGTTGCTGGTTCAAGTCCCGCTGGCGATATTTTTTTTTCTAGAAATTGATACCCCTCCCACAATTTTAAGCCTAAAATCTATTATTTATCAGTTATTTCTATATATTTTTTACGACGGCGCCGCCTTGTATAACATTCCACCTGGACTGCAGAAGCTGCACTCCACGTGGCCTGCATCCAGACGGTTCCAGATGCTGTGCCGCTGCGTTCATTTTCGACACTCCACGTGGAGTCCATTTGGTTATCAGCAGTTATCAGGGATGTCATCGTTGGAGGAAGGTGCTTAACCCTTCCTATTTCGTGTTGCTATGGACGAAATATCTCTTGCGTACCTTCCCAGTCAGCACGCGGGCTCGGTTTGGGCCAGACCAGTGCCCCAGATAGCCAAGCGAATCTCGGGCAGAAATCGAGCACGGCGTGCCGAGGTCAGGTATCGAGATTCTTACGAGCCGAACGTCGCTTGGACGTGCTCAAGGCACACGATGCCTCTAATAATCTGACCCAGGCACTTATGACCGTTTACTAGGCAAGAACAGGAATGGTAAAGGTGCGCATGGACGACCCTGCGTAATGCGAAAAGCGGGCCCTCAGAAGCTAAAATGCGCAGAAAAAAGAAAAAGGAAAAAAGGGGGACATTTATAACACCCAATGACCCCGGCCCTAAGAGTTTTCTACCTCCCAGGACCAAAAAAAAAGGCACTTATGACCGTTGACAGGCTAGAACAGGTGTGGAAGAGATGCATACGGGCATCTTGAGAAGTGTGAATAGCGGGCCCTTGTTGTTGAAGAATGCGGGAAGAAGGAAGGGTAAGAAGATTAGCGGGGGTTTATGCGTATGGCGACCATTACCCACCCAGATAGCCAAGCGGGCCTCGGGCAGAAATCGAGCAGAGCGTGCCGAGGTCAGGTATCTGGATTTTTACGTGTCGAACATCGCTTGGACCTGCCGAGGGCCGCTCGTACCGCGTTTCGGCCGAGGGGAAGTTATGACCGCGAATTTTACGTATTCAAGGCATAATTTACATTGTTCGACAACAAGTACCCAGCTAACCAGGCGAACTTAGAGCCACGTCCGTCCGAGGGCAGAGATCGGCAAATCATTGTCCAATCTACGCTCGGAGCTGCTCACGGCTTGATTGGCTCAAGTTTGGACGTCCCCCTGTCCACGCATATGCGATGCCAGTGCCGTCCGTAGGACGAGGGATTTGGACGAGGGCATGAGGACGGGCAGGAGGACGGCACGAATCCGGCACCAGGACGCTAAATGTGCCGTTATGGTTCACTGATGTGGCGAATATCGCACAGCAGCACCGTCGCATTAATGTGGCTGGCGAATATTTTGCAGGTTAGCACCGATAGCGAAGGTAGAAAATTGTGCGGCAATGCAATACAGCTACTGTAGCTGGCGAATATCATTTTACAGGATAGCACCGTCAGCGAAGGTAGGTCGCACTAATGTGTTAGATGTCGGCGAAGTAAATTGATATCGTACCAAATATACAGCGCTTGTCCCTTTTATTCACATTCATTCTCGACAATTCGAATTGCTATCGTACCAAATATACAGCGCTTGTCCCTTTTATTCGCATTCATTCTCGACAATTCGAAATACCCATACAAATTTTATTAAATTCTCATATTTATTTTATTTTTCCTTTACTGTGATCTTTATGCGAAATAAAAATTGTTTGCATCCATTGCAAGAGACACAAGCTAAAAATTGCATTGCCGCACAATTTTCTACCTTCGCTAACGGTGCTAACCTGCAAAATATTCGCCAGCCACATGCGACGGTGCTGCCATGCGAAATGCGCCACATCAGTGAACCATAACGGCACAATTAGCGTCCTGGTGCCGGATTCTCGCCGACCTCCAGCTCACGTCCAAAACCCTCGTCCTACGGACGGCACTGGCGTCGCATATGCGTGGACAGGGGGACGTCCAGATTTCGATTTTTGGTTAGCTGGGTAGCGGAGCCGTGAGAAGTAACGGGATAAGCGACAGTGTTGTCGCCTATCGTGGCTGCCGAGAGACATTTTCATAAACCTACAACCGCCGAATAATGTAAATTACGCCTCACGGTCATAACTTCCCCTCGGCCGAAACGCGGTACGAGCTGCCCTCGGCAGGTCCAAGCGACGTTCGGCCCGTAAAAATCCCGATACCTGACCTCGGCACGCCCTGCTCGATTTCTGCCCGAGGCCCGCTTGGCTATCTGGGATAATACAAACACGTGTTTGTATTATCACAAAATGAGGACGCGAATCTCGCACCTTTGCAAATCGGCCCGGGGGCAGGTCACGGGTTAAGCCGCAGGCCGTGCTATTTGGGTTTTTAGGGTATCTTCGGTTATAATTGTAAATTTAACATATTCCCAGATAGCAAAAAATCCAATTTTTGTTTTCAGTCATAGACCGACTTGGCTCTGAAAACGCCTGGCTGACTGGGTTAGAACTCGCCACGTAAACCAAAAAATTGATAGACAAGGGTCTAAGAGGATCTAGGCATAGACATCTGTGGATTTGATAATACTTACGTCGTTGTCGATAGACAACGATTTTTCCGGCGACAATAACTCGCTTGAATCCTCAGAGTCAAGAGTGTGAAAGGACGCTGAAGTCTCTAATACAAAAGGTTAACAGGAAGAACGGTTTTACTAAGGATTCTAACGAGGATTCGATGCAACAAAGCTTTTTCTTTATCTCATCGTTGTTCGATTACTAGAAAAACCTACCAGTCTCGTGTTGACACGGTGCTCGCAGTTGTTGAAGAAGGTCCTCGGCTCGATCGACCAATGCTTCCATGTCGCACAAGAGAGGCGCAGCGTTTGGAAATCTCTCGAGGATCATGCTCCAGATCAACTCGGCGTCCTCGGTACCTTGCAACGACTTCGGAAGAGCATACTTCTGACACGCGGAATCCCGATGTTGCGACATTCATCAAACACGTAGCAATAAGAGGGCTGTTTCAAAAAATTCGCAAAAAGCAAGCTAAAACGCTTAGAAATAGAACAAGAGACGAAGCTGTTCGTAGCTGTTTCTTATTGGCATGCGAAATTCTTGTTTCAACTATTTTCAACCACGTCGGATGGTTTCAGACTCCAAACCACCGACTCTAGTCGGTGTCCAAACTATAGCGAACAAATGCAATAGCAAACAATTTTGCATTACAGAATTAGACTGTAGGACAGAGTTCAAAGTTTTCTTAATAACTATAATACGCTCGGAAATTTTTCCTAGTCTAGTGCTCACAAGGAGAAGCCACGGTTGATGGGTCACGGATTTTTCTGAAACTTGCAATATTTGAAGATGTCTTCCCGAATTGTAATTTGGCAAAGCAGTAGCGCGCGCTTCTCAATATTTTTCGAGAAAATTCGCGAAAAGTCGCGATTGCCGGTATTCAGAATACAGGGCGGGCCGCACCATCGTGGCAGATGCAGATAAAGTTAATTCCTACTACGTAAATGCGCACTAGTCTCCCTTTTTCCCGACAACAGTAGATAATAGTTCCTTAATTTTATATTTATGATTTTTCAATGGATATTCGTGCGCATGCAAGCACAGAAATCGAAATACTACGCAAAAAAATTAAATTTAACAATCGCGACATGAGTGCTGCCCTCTTGCGGAGGTAAATTCCTTTTTCCACGATTGTACGGGTGTGGGATTCGCGTTCTCGTTTCTCGAAAATGCACAAATTTGATTTTTCAGTAGTCAATAACGCTAGATAAAAGATTGATCTAGGTCACGATCGACCTCGGAAGTCCGAGTTTTACGTTTACGAGTCTTAATTTGCATCATTCGAAAGCGTACAACTACGCATGTAGGCTATTTTCGTAACATGTATGCTGCCGAATAATGCAAATTACATCTAGTATACGCAAAAAAAACTTTTGAGAACGATTGCTGCTAAGATTGATCTTTTCTCTAGCGTTTTGACTGCTCGCACTGGCCATGATGAGTCAATAACGATTTACTCATGTGCTAATAAATTTGGTGGTACTGTGAACATAAATGTCGTCAATTGTTCATGTTTTCGCGATGTTGGTGGCTTTGTTTATTAGGCTACATTCAAATTAATACCCCGGCTGGTGGCGGCGTCAGCAAATGTTGCTCGGCCGGTTACCGATGCCGTCCACCAGATTGACAACAATTTTTGGTGGCTCTACCAGTTACCGTAGTCTAACAGGTTCCAATTGTTTCAATTCCCCACGATATGCTGAGCCACTGATGGCGCAACAAAGTTGTCTAATAACGGTCTAAAGAACAGTAGTCGTAGGCTTGGCATGAAATTTTATTTGATAATAAGATACCTCTTACCACTAAATTTATTACACATCACGTATCTCCACGTCGTATGTGATTGTTAGGAATATATACAAAAAGCCATTACAGGGAATTCCTCGATATACGGCGATACATCGAAAACGTGTAGAGTCCGTTTAAGGTACGTATGAAGACATCTTACTTCTCTAAATGCGAGATGTGTGGTGTTTCGAATGAAGATGCGTACAATTAAAATTAAGTGAAACCATCTATATAGCCAGATTGGTTCGGTTAAGTAAACACGATGTACAATTCATTATTAAATAGCCGACCGTTAAATAATGTACGTATATTACTTCCAATTACGTCTCATTTCAATTATTGTTACATATATTTTGTTTTTCGATCCACAAGTAAGAAATTTTGTTTATCGGTGAATCAACGTTATTTGAGTTTCATGTATGTTAGCTACATGAACGACACACGTCACACGTAATTCGTTTTATTACAGTTAACCGTGTTACAAGAAAAATGGACGTCGTAAAACAAGGCATGAAATTGGCTTCTTGGATGTATTTGTAATGTAGAAAAAATAAAAGGAAACTTGAAAGATGAAACAGTTTTGAGTTTCTCTTCCGTAAATTCCTCCCCCCTCTTCCTTGCTCCGTTCACTCTTCCATCCTAGAGTCCTTTTGTGTTTTTGTCGCTCCTCGTTCTCTCTCTCTCTTTCTGGTAGTTTGTTGTTTCCACTAATCAACTTTCTGCTTGTTACTTTCTGGCGATTTGTCTCCGTTCATCGGCGAACGTGAGCGGCTGCGGCTTTTACTATGTTTGCTGCCGGATCGGGATCTTGATCTGTCGCCTCTGGATCGTTCGCGACTAGACCTGTCTCTGGAAAACGGAACACGATTTTAGAACCGACGGCCTTATCGATTTGCTTGCACTTGCGCTAATTATATCGATTTCAACTCACTTCGAGGGAGACTTGGCTTTGGATTTGGACTGCGACCTGGACTTTGACCTCTCGGCCTTGGACCTAGAACGAGATCTGGATTTGGACTTTGACTTAGATTTCGACTTTGAGCGGTCTCTTGATCTGTAAAATTATAGTTCAAATGAAGAAGGAGACAGAAAAATTATACGACGTAAGCATAAAAATGTGAATTCGTTCACAACTTTTTCTCCCGGTCGTGAGATGCGGTGTGATTGTATTTGAACGAACAAAAAAAGAAAAAAAGAAAAACAATACGATGATCGTATATAGAAGAAAAAAAGAAAAGTAAACAACGTGAGAGAGCAGAGAGACGTTTTGTTTTTTCTCGAAAACGAGCCCAAACACAAGGCCAAACGGTGTAACATGGGGTGTGAGACAACGAGTGATATGCGAATACGGTCGAATCTTTGATAAAATTGCGCAAGAAACAAAGCAAATAAATAAAATGCCAAAACAACACAGTCGTAATAAAACAATAAATCGATAATGAACTCAATTCTGAAATAGTATAACGGAATAGGATACTCACTTGGATTTGGAACGGGAGCGGCTACGCTCGGGGGATTTGGATTTGGACTTTGATTTGGATTTCGAATGTGCCCTGGATTTCGAGCGACTGCTGCGACGGCTACGGCTACGAGAGCTGCGGCGACTCCTAATACAAAGAAAAACATTCCTTTAATGAAGTCGTTAATCAATTATAATCGCAATTATAAATAGAACGCAGATCTTTATGCAACGTGAACAATTGTTTCTTTCGTTAAGCGTTTTATTTAATTTTTGAAGAATGCACCCGCGTGCTGAATTATTCTTAACAAGGACTGAAAAATATTTTTTTTAAGGGATAACAATACATTAAGTTTCTGGAGCTTTGAACTACGTTGAAATTATCTCCCACAATTTGTTGCTTTAGCATTGAACTTGCTATTGCTAATTGGAAACTTTAAATTATTCCGACGATACTCATTTTAGGAATGCATAAAATCCGCAGTCTAGTTAGAAGCGATATAGGGTCACTGAAACGAATGCTTTTGCCAGGGGCAGTAAATAGCAACTATGAAATCTAATTTGTCTTTATGCGAATCTCAATGTATGCCATGTATGAAAAATCAAACTTGAAGTGTATGCGATTATAAAAAATCAAAGAAAAAGTGAAATTATAAAAATGCAGATTTAGAGTCGGTCTGTGAGTATTTTGAAATATTTGCCAAACGTTTCTTGATCGGTATCGAGAACGACGATTATACCTTGAGCGAGAGCGGGATCGGCGACGTGATCGTGATCGTGATCGAGATCTTGATCTCGAGCTTGAGGATCTTGAGCGACGACCGCGTCTTTTGTCTTCGATTAATCTGATCCTGCGTCCGTTTAGTTCTGTGTCGTCCAACTTGTCGATGGCGTTTTTCAAGTCCGAGTACGTGGCGAATTCTACAACTCTGTAACAACACAAAACGATTCGGAGATAAGTAATTTTGATCTTGTCGATCTACAGTGAGCGACTCCCAATAATATTTGGACGCTCTCAAAAAAACTACTTAATAACTTTTTAAATATTGGACTATACGATTTGGACTTTTTTGGAAGCTTGAGCAATTAGTTTACTAAAGGATGTGAAATTAAATTTTTTCAAAAACTGCAAGCAGTCAGAATTGTATAGAAATTATTAAAAGTTGCATTTTACAAGTTTTTTTTTATATGGACCTACTTTGGAAATTTAAAAAGTACATTTTGTAGGTCTGTGTTAATTATATGCATTGTGACAAATTTTATCGATGCGGGAAAAAACGACAGATATTGAAAGACCGAAGAATCATTAGATTTCTTATAGTTAGAAGCTAAAAATCGTGAAAACATCAATTTTAACAATCTTTACACGTTTGCAGCTTATTGCATCATCAACCGATTTTGATGAAATTTTCAGAATGTTTAATTGATATATATCTACGAAACGTAATATACAACTTTTAGTATTTTCTCTGTTATTCCGACTACTTCAAATGTTTTTCAAAAAATTTATACACATTGGTAGCAAACCAATTGTTCTAACTACACGAAAAAGTTCGATCATACAATCCAATATTAAACCAGTTATCATCCTTTTAAGAATGTCCGAATATTAGTGGGAGTCACTGTGCGTTGAAACGATTTAAATTGATCAAGAAATTTACCCTTCATTTCTGCGCTGCTTGTGTGCATCTGCGTATGTCACTTCTCCAGCCTGTCTCATATAATCCTTCAAATCCTGAGCATCACACAAAAAAACGAATTAATAGATTGCAATGACATCCGAAAGATCGCTTAACGATTAAAACATTATGATATACGATTAATATTCACGTTATGAATTAATACTAAGTTGTGTTCCTATTACTACTAAGATTAACGCATAGGTTAAAAGGCAATTTATATGTATTTATCCTGTGCACTCTTTTTTATATCCACTGTACTTGTCCTACGTAATAGCTCCTTTCCTACTTGCAGACACGTGTGCTCGAGAGACTGACTCTATTATCCTTACTGAAAAAAAGGAAAGCAATGTCCTGTCCCTGTTCCGAATCTTCAGTGTTGATTATTAGGTTGGAAATATGTGCTCGAATTTAGTATCTGCGATTGACGCAACCTTTCTTTTTATGCAATTCAATCATTGAAACAAGTTTTGTGGTTCAGTCAATAGGTACACCTCCACCCTGCAGAAAATGATCACAGAACCTACGAATTTTCCGTTCCCGAACAGGAAATAAAATCGGTATGTATCGAGGCAGCAACAATCATATTTACGCGTACAATAATTCAAGAAATATTTCTGCAGAGTGGCTCACAATTACATCATTGCAGCATAGAGAGAGAGATCGCAAAACGTTGACGATCAAAGTAACAAACATTGGTGAAAAGAAAAAATAAATAGTTTTCTGAACGAATCTCCTTCTATTTAAGCATATACAAATAAACAAAGTTTGCGGTTCGATCGAAAAAGAAGACCGTTCAAAGATCGGAACTTGCATAGGACAGAGAGAAAAGACAAGTTGCTCGTTTCAAATCGACAATGAAGAATGAAGTAACGTAATGCGAGATTGGAAAAATGCTGCCCGTCTCGAAACTCTTGCTATGCGAAGAATTTTTAGTTTCATGGCAGACAGAATGCTGCCGCTCTAGCCAAGAAAAATAAGAATTCTCTAAAAAGATCGAACCAATGGCCGAGAAACAAAAACAATGTAACAGAATTTCGTAATCGTTGTGCTTGATTCTCGCGACAAGTTGAACAAGGCTAGAAGAAAAATGATTTTCTCCCTGATGTTCTCGCACTGTGCAGAGCAGGAGATCCGATAGGTTCAGAGTGGCTCCTCTTGATGTTGTCCTTCTTCTCATTTCCTCTAAGAACGTCGTGGTCGTGCGTCTTCCTACGAATCTTTAGTATCCATCTCTGTCTCTTTGTGTGTGTGCGTGCGCGCTGTTTGGGTGTATATCCTTTCGTTCATCGGCGGAACTTGTACTTGTGGGAACCAGGTACGGCTTTATGTTGTGGACTCTGTTGTGAGGTGCGCGCGCGTCTTGTTATTCTCTTTTTCTCTGTCTGTGTCTCTTTCTCTTTCTTTCTCCGTGTCGTTGTTCGATCTTGACGTCTCTTCGAGGTCTCTCTCATCCGTGACACCCGGATGATATCGTTCGGTGTCACACAAATCGTATCCAGAACATGAGCAAAGTTGCTTGAGAGCACACAGCTTGATCAATCCAACTGGAAAAACGCGTTACCGGGAGGGGTCTACCGAAAACTTCTCCCTTGGTACTCTCTCACTGGACACCAAAAAAGAATAGAAACAGAACATGACACGATGAAATTGCCTTGCATAAAGAAAAGTTGTTCTCTGTGACTTGTTCTTTAGTTTTCCTGTTCCGAAAATATGCTGCGCGCCCGTGCTAGTACGGTTATTCAAAATTCTCGCGTGTAGTCAATTCTTTAAGTATAGTAGAACTCCATTTATCTGAACTAAAATTCTAAAAAGATTGAAAAGTAGAGGGACAGCAATATGCTTGTCTAAAGGGTCCAACATAAAATCAACGAAAAATATTGTAAAATACTGTTATTAAATGGTTGAAAGCACAGCCGGAGGCAAAAGAAATTAATTTACAATGTTCGAAAACATTGTCAAATCTAGCATTTGTAAAGTTCTGAAACAAAAAGAAATAATACTCTTTGTAATTCGCTAAATATGTTTTGTATATTATATATATCTACTATAAAAGCTTCTGATCTTTATAAATTACCGTTCTCAGATGTAATTCCCAAATTCGTAGACTCTGAGTCATTGCTATAATCAAAGGACTAAGCAAACATGATTGAATCCACGTATGAATGTGGACTCCCTACTATATTAATTACTAAACTATATGAACTGCTTGACCTCCAAGAGTTCATATAAATGGAGTTTCACTGTACGAGAACACTCTATGAAGCAAATGAATGTGGATGCCTAATTTCGAGCACAATTATTATAACACTATTGTATTACTATACTGTGAAACTGGTCCCCTCTGGTACTGGATTTACTCGTGTGTGCACGGTCTCCTCAAGCTCGTCGAATGATCTCAATAAATCTACATATATAAAAAACACCTGACCACTATGGTGCACAGTTATGTAACATATGTATATATAAATATATATTTGAAGGAATGTAGAGAATACAGAGTGGGTCGTCGGAAGAACACAACACTTGAACGTTCCCACTGGAATTGTAGACAAAAAAACGTCTCAAGACAAAAGTTGCATTGCCTCACGAGGCGACATGATAATACAAATGAATTTCTCATTTGACTGTATTTCGAAGGTTATTCGAAGGTCATTGAATTTCATCGAACATCCTTGAAAATAACGTCGCACAAAAAATTGGTTTACATCAACGCATGCGCTGCCATCGAGCAACACAGCTTCTGCTTCAGACGTTTTCTTTCGTGTTCCATGGAAACGGAAGCACGGTATTCGTTCCGAGAGTGAACAAATTTTCTCACTATATGGTTCGATATCTTCGGAGCAATAAATTCGTGAGATTTTTCACGTTGCAACGAAGTCGAACTCGATATAACTTCAATAATTAGACGGCAGATTTTACGCATTTATGAGAAAAATGAAGAGATCAAATATAACAGTAAGATACAAGATCGTTTAAAAAATTCTACAATTTTATATATTACACAAAGAAAATCAAATGAACTCTATGCACGTCGTTATTTATAATTAAACTAACGCCTAACATGATATTCGGACAACTCGTAACTTTTCTGTGACAATATATTTTTTATGCTACTTTCAAAATATAAAAACTATTCTACTTTTTTTCTACTGAACATTGTTGACTCTCCTCGCGAATACCGTGGTCGAGTGTCCCGTTTCTCCACGACTCGGCCTGTATAGCAACGATAAATGAGAACAAGGTTATCACAAATGTGTAAGTGTGTATATGTATATATATATAATATATATGAAGATATACATAAATATATATATATACGTATATATGTATAGAATAGATATAATGTATATATCTAAAGAGTACACTCGGTTAAGGTGACGCATTTACCTTGGGCCCAGGCACCACCTTGCTTACGGACAGAGAGAAAGGCCAGACACAACGGCGCTTGGTCGGGTCGAACGGATCTGTGTGGCGTAGTCGCGGATGGTTCGGGTTTCGGCCCGTGTATGCCCTCATGGGTGGCCGCTGCCTGACTTACTAGATGGCTAAGTTGGTGGCGGTACCAGTAGCAGTAACAGTCGGTAGTGTAGTAGTAACAAATGTGGTAGTACAGAGTTAGAAGGGATAGAGAAGGGTATACCTTTTTTCTTTTGGGACAGGACAGTTGATAGGTGTGACGATGAATATGACCATATGGTAGGAGAAAGGTTGCATTATATGCTCTGCTGGATGGTCATGAATCGTTGTGATATCGGCCATGACAGAAATTTTGCGTGAGGAGCGATGATTTGGCGGAACGAGGATGAAAGGAAAGAGGTTTTAGCATGTGTACGTTGAAGTTCAGAGGATATACCAAGGGTTGGCAGGGGGGCAGAGGCGAAGAGTCGATGACGGTGGTGAACATAGAGTATAATCCATAGACAGGTCATAGTCATTGATGATTCGTAGAAGGCAGACGATTTTCTCTCCAAGACCGATCACCGATGAAAGGATCGCAGATACGTAAGAACCCTATCGGTGTCACTGGGATTGTCTCACTGGGACTGTTTCGCCACGTATCACTGCGCAAGTAGTAGTAGGCGGTAGGTGGTAGGTGTACCCAGTGTGCCACGCGGCTATCTCTCTCACCCGGGACACCTCAGAAACCAACCTGGTGCCACTTGACCTCAAGGCGGGCCCATCGCGTGCATCGTCATCTTTATCATCGCACATCATCAGTCTATTGGCCCTACCGGTCGCCCCTCCTCGGCGAAGAGGACATGGCTCTTCGGAAAGAACATCAATTTTATTGTTTTTCCTCACACTGTTGGCCGAACGTAAATGAAATAATAAAATTGAGAAAAGGAACACACGTCGAGGAATCGAGATTGTAATCGACCGAGCGAGAATATATATTTTATATATATATTTATAATTCCGTATATACTTTTTTCAGTTTAAAAGAGACAACCAATATTGTATATATGTATAGAGAGAGAGAGGGAGAGAGAGCATCCGAAAAGTACGATTATAGACGATTTATAGTAGAATTACTTAGACGATTAATGTATATTGATCAAGTAAGACTTGGTCCACCGTTTTTTGTTGCAGAGCTAGTTTCTGCCTGCTTTAATTTGTCCTTGGCATGGATATTGGTGTTATACGTGTTTATATATATATATACATGTGTATATATATATTTATATATGGGACATATACATATATTAGATAGATTGATATATTTATAATCTGTTATGTTCTGATCAAGGATTTCGAAAGCTGCAGTGCGTCCTGGTATTTCCCACATAGTTTTCCCATGCATTCCCGCGGATCGACCTATCGTCAATATCTTTCTCAACTGTTTGCGTGTACGTTGTCTGTCTTCATCTCCTTCGTTGCTTCATGTCTCTTCCGTTCTCGCACCTCTTCTTCCAAATCAGCTGCGCGCTCTTTCTAATCCAAGTATCATCGGGAGAGTTCTCTTCGAGGCTAAGAGTCACACTTTTTTCGAAATTCTCACGACCTGGTGTTGCTCTTGTGCTTTTCATCGTTTCCTCGATTTGTCCCTGTGTTCTCTTTCTATCTCCTATGCACCTTTCTCGTCTCATTTTTTCTCTACTCTTTTTACCCGCCGTTTTTCTCAGATTCTCATCGGATTCATCACGTATACACATACTTTTTTTGGAGGGTCTTTTTCGGCCGGGCGTGTTCAAGATTTAAAAAATTTCGAATATGCCACAGACTTACTTGATCAAAATGTACATCTTTCATTTCTTTTTTTGTCATTAACATTCGGAATAGAAGATAGAGTTTGGATGAGTGAACGAACTTAAAATGACGAAAGAAAAATCGAATAAAAAATAGTACGGTACTAAAATGCCGGGTGGTAAGTTTGGTTCGACTCGGGACTACGAAAAAGTGGCGGAAGAATAAAAAAATCACCAGCGAGAGGAAGCATCGTATATCTATACACATGTATACATATATGCACGTATATATGTATATACGTGTGTCGTTTCTTTTTCGTGTATTCGCAACAACAACGTTTTGGTTTCTTTTCTTTTTTTGCATTGGAACCTCGAGTAGCAATCAAACTCACGAAAAATAGTTATCGTCAGTCGATAATGGTAAAACGACGAAAGCAAGGGTACAGATATTGCTTACCTGCCAGCTGACACGACTGGATAGATTTTCCACGGTAAGGCGGTACTCGGTGCGTGTGGGTGGTCCGTATCTACAAAAGGAAAACATGGGTATTATATTGTTTGAACGTTTCGGTTAGCGCAGGTTTGTCTTGGACCTGACTTTATATATGAAATATTTTATGAAAAACTCTACTGTAAAAAATTGAAAGAACGTAAGTTAACTTAAAATTTCAGAAAAAATTGAATGATATTATGTTTATATGCAAAATTGAATAAGTTAATTATATATATAAATTTATAAAATTGATTAAAAATGAAGTAGACGTATCGTTAGAGCGTAACATTGGATGTATGTACCTGGGCAATGATTGCTTGTAGCTAGATGCAGTCCTCGTGTTTCTGTTCACACTATCTCTGCAAAAAGGGATGTCATGTGAACAGAAATAACGGTTCGTTGGTTAAACCTTCAGCAAATAACTACAGATCTGCACTCATTGCTCAGGCACACAATCAATCACCTGTTCCAATCGAATCAAATCTACTCAAAATGCAGCAATAGCGTACCTGTCGTGCCGCATATCGTCTCGGCTGTAACAAACACAATACCACACATCTATTAGTCGCCAATTACATTCGTTCGTCACCTCTCTCAACTACCAGTAACTTTATTCACAACATAATGTCTGCGGGAGGGTTAAATCGTTATCTTTTATTAAGCTAATCTCCGTACGAAAAAAGAAAATAATACCACGACTAAACAGATAGATATACACGTATGCATAGATTCTTATAGGCTGCGTTTTCATCTTGCAGCGAGCGATGCTCCGGATCGTGTATGTTTCCATCGTGAAAAAACAAACATACTCGACATACTCGGGAGAGCAGTCAAATCCAAGACAACCAATTCGAGAGAACTAATTAGAGAAATAAAAAACAAATCATTGGCGTGCGCGTGACCGGACGGACTTCTTCATTTCGTTGGCGAAAAAGCGAAAGCTTTCGTATTCACGCGTTCTCTAATCTAGAGCTAATCATTTATCCAAGGTAACGTTCTTCCCTGTAGGGGCGATATGCAAAATTATTTCACTACACTATCACAACATATAATTAAAAGAAAACTGTAAACAAGGAACGGAACAGAAGATTGATATGTGTGCCAGAGATATGTTATTCTTTTCATTAGTAAAGAAAAGAACAAACAGTTGATGATTGCTTTTCTTCCTTCAAGTTGATAAATATTTTGCATATCTCAAGTTGATTGCCATCAGGGGAGGAGGGGATAATGATCGCTCTGATAAAATAAAAAAAAGGATAGCGTGTCTTACGCAGATCGCCTCGAGTCCCCATAACCACCACGGGAGTCACCATAGCGCCACTGGTCACTACCCCTAGGTGTCCCCCGGGCCCTCTCTACAGTAATTCTGTAACAAGACACATTGGATATGCTTACTTGTCTCTCCAGGAGCGTGAGCGTCCGTAGCCACGGTCGCCTCGCCTCCCTGAAACACCCCGTGCTATCTCCACCGCCACTCTGAAACACACCCAACAAAACCCCGCCTAAGTCCTCGACTAATTCTTACTCTAAAGGTGCTTCCTTCCTTCCTTCCATCCTTTTTTCTTTTCCATTCCTCTCAGCTTCCTCTCGAAATCTGTTATTCTATCATCATGATCATCATCATCATCAGCATGATCATCATTTATATATACATATATGTATATATATATTTCAGCATCTTATCATCAGTCCAGCAACTGAGGCGCTGTCCCCTCTCTCTCTCTCCCTCTCTCGCTCTCTTTCTTTCACGCTCGTCTTCGTTATACATCCCCACTTTATAATTTTGCTAGAGCAGTTGCTGTCTTCGGTTTTTAACGCGTGTAATTCACCAATCTAAGTGTAGAACCTTTTTCATTTCGCCGTTTCCTTGTAATCAGGGCTTGAAAACTGTTATAATAATAACATTGGTTCTTGAAACGGTCCCAAAGAATTCTCGTTCCGAGTAACTGTTATAAAGAATCAAACTTTCGAACTGTTATTCATTTTTCGGTTATGGTTATGATTTCGATTTCCTGTGTTGGTCCCGTAATATAGTTGTCCTTTTGGTTCTATATCGGTTCCAGAATGAATTCTTACTCCACTAATTAATGCAACTGCAGATTACTGTGTACGTGTAAAATCATTAAGAAAAACAAATATATATATATATACACATGTTATCCATTTCTATTCAAGCATTGAAATAAATAAAGCAGCTACATATTTGTCACATTCACACGCACTATATTATTCAGGACAAAACATTAAAAGATGGAAGTATCGATTTCTTGTTTTCGCATTTATGATGTCTGACTTTGATTGACGAGTAGAACCGTTTTGGAACCGATGTATGAACCAAAATAGGAGCCGTAACTGAAACAGATAGTGGTTTGAAATTTTGGTGCTACGTAACAGTTATTCAGAATGTATGTTCCTCGTAACAGTTTGGATCGGAACCTTTATATAACAGTTTTATACAGTAATTTCGAAACTATTTCAAGCCCTGCTCATAATTGACTGGAGATCTCCTCTAACACGATTAACGGATAAATAATGATCGCCAGAGAATTATGGGAAACATTGATGTCTTTCTCTTTTTTAAAAATTTTTATTTAACGTATTTTTCTTTTTTTTTAAGAAGCAATATACATTACTTTTAAAATGTTGAGGCATTCTTGTTTTTTTTTGTAGAAGTATCGATATATTTATATATGTGTAGTAATATATAGTCATGTTTACGATCGGGGAATTGATGGAAGTAGTTCAAAATGGCGGCAAGTCACATTGGCTATTTAAGTAAGATGCACTTTTATTCCAAAACAAATCCAATCGATAATTTGGAGGACAGACGCCGTTCATTGAATGCGTTAACAAACTTAAAGGCAATAGAAACGAAAAGAAAGTGTTTGTACATATTTGGCAATTCAAAATTATACAGAAGCAACAGCAGATAATATTACTGGTACAAGATAAAATGTTCGAACGGAATTAGAATTGAATATATCTTTGAACGTGTTCTGGCTTTATTTGTAATACTAAAGGAAAATAATAGCGGAAATAAGAATCTGAATTGACACATATCGTTCACTATGTTATACCAGTGACTTTTATTCACACAATTTACTATCTGTAACATTATGCATAAGAAAAAAATAAAGTATTTTTTCACTTTGGTTTCATCTGCTTTCTTTGTACTCTATAAAATTCTATAATGCCTTTAATTACGAATATACAAACATATCTGTGTGTGTGGAACGTTTAGAACGAAAGCACTTCACTTAATATTTGAATAAAGGGAATTGAAAAAATATATTGTCAATGCTATTGCTTCTCATAAACAAATCTACTTATTTGTGCAACATTAACAAATACAAGCAACTTCCACATATGTAAAGAGATATTCTGAATTTACTATGCGATCGTACTTCATTTCTATCAATTATGAATGCTAATGTTGCACTTTCAATATTCGAAAATTTGTTTCTCTTAAATATCCTAGAAGAAGGCACAATTATGAACTACAAGCTTTAAATGGTACTTCTTCGTCTGGTACCAATAATATTATTAAACGAATTTAAAAGTGGATTAATGATCCACAAATCAGATATGTATTGTGAAAAGATATACTAATCATGCAAAACATGCTACCTACACCATTCTCCTAACATATGCTTCTCTTTATCTGTATATAGATATGTGAAACGTACGTATCAATAAAATAGTACGCATTACCTTTCTCCTAACAGCTCCTTTCCATTGAGCTCATAGACAGCGTCATCTGCATCCCTATAGTCATCGAACTCCTGCGAACAGAACAATTATATTACAAATCAAATTACAACAGTAGGACAAATTTTCAGATTTTACATGCAGCAGAATCTTATATCAACCGTATGATGCAATTTCTTACTAACAGTTACAAAACATACCTAGCTTAACAAGTTACACGACAGAAAATTGAAAAGAAGTAATTCGATTAAAAAATTCGACAATTCTGATTCTATACAATGAAAGATGATATTAGTTAGATAAAATTCCATTGCATTAGTTTCATTTTGAATAAACATTGAAAATATATTTGTACATGATACTTGTTTCTTTACCCCAGAAGTACTAAATAATCGAGTGTCGGTTACTCGTAACACAATCTTCTTTTGATTAAGTATAACTTACAAACATTTCGTAGATTATTCGATGAAAACCAGCACACATCTCCGTTATGCAGCCATAGTACCAATGTGTTCAGGGCTCAAGGTAGGTCAGATCAACTCCCGAGTTCGAGTTATTTTCAAAGTGGAACACTTTACACTCTACACGCTTTGGTCCGTAATTAAGTTTTAGACATTCTTTTACTTTTTCTTTTAATAACTTAATTTTCTTTTTAGAAATTCAACATTGAAAACATGAGAGAACGCTACAAGCAATAGATTCTAAACAACACGGGACCAAACAGAGTGTAGCAAAGTGTTAGGGACGTATGTAGAATTTTGTACAGTACTTACAACAAAGCCGTAACCATTCTTGATGAGGACATCACGGAATCGACCGTAGCCTCTGAAAAATCTCTCAAGGTCTCTTTCCCTGGTGCCGTATGGAAGCCCACCGACATAGACCCTTGTCCCTACCATACTGTAAAAAAACAATTGAACCACATTAGACTTACCACAAAGGCAAATCCATTCTTCATAGCGACCTCCTTGATTCTACCATATTTCCGGAAGAACTTCTCAAGGTCGCGCTCTCTCACCCGGTATGTTAATCCACCAACGAATACTCGGGTGCTCATTCTTAAAGGAAAATATAAAAACACCATACATAACAGGCTTCCTTAAGAACCTGCCATTTTTTTAGTCACATGACAATATAAGAACTGTTACGTTAAATTTTTTCTGGTCATTCTGGCTGAGAATTGCAATACAGTTTGTGAGACTGACATTAGCTATATCATTTCATTTCTTTTTTGTTTTTCTCTCTGGAAGAGATTTTGATAAAAAAAAACAAACATTAATGAGTCTAGGTTCTGATATTAAAAGATCATTTCTTTAATTGTAGTTAATACTATACATAAATCGATCGAAAGAAAGTCACAAGTGCAATAAAGAGGTGCCCTTAAGAAAAGAAACTACAAGGCTGTCGCTAAACCGAGTGATACACGCTTCTGTGTCATACAACCTTTGTTAATCATCGCATACAACACATTTAAATAGCAGGACCTTAACAAACAATACAGGAATGATACCACAAATGTGAATTTAACTTTACTGCAATGATTTTTAATGACAAGGAAAGGGCTAGTGACATGCTCCTTATTGTAACAACAAAAATAATGTAGAACGTGTAAATTAGATTCTGCATTTTATGACTATTAAGTGTTAATAAATGCATATACGTAAACAGAGTGGAAGCATTATAGAATTTGATGTAGCCAATATTCTTTAAATGTTATATTTAAAAAACGATAAACTTGCTTTTGTAAAGATGTAAATGAAAATTCAATCGATTTGCAGAAGAAAAATTTTATTACACATTGTTCTTTTTTTTTTTTAAAGCGTAACAAAAATCATAGTTTTACGAAAAATATTTCAATTTCATATTAAGCACGTCTCATGCACTTGTAACAAAAAGAATGTTGTCTATATACATTTTCAAATAAAAAAATGTGTATCAACATTCAGTGCATAATCAGGCATGAATCGCTATAGTGTATACTTTCAAGTGTTTACGTGTTCATGCTTACTCAGCCAAAAAAGTGTTCAGTCAAAGAATGTTAAACATCAGCCGTATTCGGTACATCAATAAAAATTTAACAAAAATACAATTCAAATGTATGGGAATTTAAACTTTCCCGCCTTTTCGTATACCCGTACTCCATTAACTACGCATCAAAATGTATCCACCATTTTATTCGAATTGTACCGAATTCGTTTGATGCAACCAGCAAAAATAATAATGTAAGCAAACTCAAAAAAATAATTCTCGGTGAATTTAGTTCTAAATTTCGATTTTTTAATTATTAAATATGTAATCGCAACATCGATCTTAAAGTGTATACAAGTCGTTACCCATTCATGGTTGTTTAACCTGTTAGCCCTTGCTCGCAGATGTACACTTAAAAACGAATAAAAGTTATTTACACTACTGCATTGTTGTTGAAAATAAATATGAATGACGAATCACAAAGCTTTCGTCGGTTAACAGGTTAAAGTCCACGTCAAACAATGTACCGTTAAAGATCGATTACTTTCGTCTTATTTATATGCTGTTTCAACGGTTAAATACCAACGGTACTTTGTTTTCCAACAAACTCTTATGAATCGTAATCGACGAACAATATTTACATTTGGGAATGAAAAAAACACTAAGAAGTACAGTATGTTCCGCGTGAACGAGAACGCGTACTCTTTTATCGGGCACTCGTTTCATAAAATGGCGGTCGTCTGATCGCTCGAAGCAATCTTCCACCAGCTTTGCGAGGGGACACGTAAACAAGAAAATAGAAGATAAGAACGCGACGTCCGAGAATTAGCAAAGTTACCTCGATCTAGCGATAAATCAACCGTATTTATTCGAAAACATTGTTACCGCCGTTTAAAAAGAACGCTACAGACGATTAACGACACGCGACGTTGCGTAAACAGTAGCGAATAATATCGAAACGAAATATTTCAAGTCATTCATTAATCGCGAAAGGATTTGAAAAAACTATCTATTGCGTCGTATTTCTTTTGTTTGGTTACAAGAGGTTTTATGAGCGAGCAGCCATGTGACACAGAATATAGAAAGTTACTGCCACGTCATTAGGATACGCTATAGAACTTTTGCGGCAACTAGATTTTATTGAAACTACAAGGAAAATACCGAATAGAAGACTAGATTAACAATCAACGCCGTTAACGCGTGACAACAAGGGAAGCTAACAGTCGTCGCGGACGGTTGTAGACGTTATTTATTCGTAAAACTGGATATTTGCAAACAATTCACTATTCTGCGAATGGACGCGGTATTTGGGACTGAAGAACATGTTTATCAACTTACCTGAATACACGAAAAACAACGTTGTCTCGTCCACTAAAACTTTATGCTGTTGTACGACACGATACCACTGAAATTACTAGAAGAAGTAATGATCGGCGTCTGGAGCAAGATGGCTCGCCGCAGTAACGGAAACAAAACGGGGTTCACACCACTGAAATTAAAGCGGTTGCCGCTTGGAGTCTCGACGACAGACGCCCAAAGCAGAACATTTTTAATAACTTAACGAGAAATAAAGGGATTGTACATAAATAAATAAAACCAGAAATGATGGAACACGTATTGCTTTTATTAAACACGTAATCTGTTTAATAAGAAACTATAACCGGTCTTTTACTCGCCGTTATCCCTTCCTTCAGAATAGTAATATTGTGATTAAATTACTTATGAAGTAGAAAACTTTACGAATGTTTGCTTCCTAATTAATTCAACATTCTTGTAATTTTCTCCCAATTGTTAAGAATTTTTATCGTACCAACAGACAGTTTCAAAATGCTTGTAGAATACAATTTGGATTTGAGAGAAATTTACGCAGTAGCATTTAGCGGGAAATTTGATTAAGACGAAATAGCGCGTTCAATGTTATCATTGTTTTCCGTATTGTTGTTATAATCGATTTCATTATGTAGAAGCTAAAAAGTATTTTCGTTGTATTCATGATCCAAATAAATAAGTCTCCAAGTGAATATTGATTTGATATTGTATGTAAATTATTTCGAAACAAATTGTTGGAACGAAGATGCATAATCTGCAATACCGAATGTCGGTGCCGGAATGACGCTGTAACAAACACAACAGCCAAATTCCAAAACAATTGGATAAAGAAAATTTCTCAAATTTTCTATATCGTTTTGAGTAATGTTGTTTTCCGAAAAACGCGTTTAAAGTCAATATATGTATGTAGGTGTACGCATATGCTTCCGGTTTTATGTTTCGAAAACTGGTTTGTATAGAAAGCTTGGTCCTTTCGCGTTTCATTTTCAGGATTTCAAATCAGGGATTCCGCCGTGGGAAAAATTGTCGAATTTTTGGAAAATTTATTGTATTTTAACCCCTTGACAATAAAATTTGTTGGTCGGCAATAAACGTTGATAAAGACATCGTTGGCTGTAGGTTGGCTAGGCTGGCGCCACCTATTGAAAACAAAAATGGTGGCCAACAATATGCCCTATCCCTGCCCTGGTTTTATGGCACGCCAAATGTCTGCGTTCTCTAGGCTTCTTTCTACTATGTATTTCCCTTCGTCCGATACACCCAATTTCGATGTGAGCAAAGGGAATCGTTTTCTCGCAATCGACCCTATCTTACGTGCTAAATAAGTGGGGCTGCTTCTAACCAAACCGAAGGTGATCCAAAACTATCGAATATTTCGCGAAAAATTATAACCGCACAAGCTCGATTCGCCGTGTCATTCACCTTATATAATGTAATTGGTTACGCACGATTTTATTCAACGGTTACACGCCTCTAACATGTATCGCCCGTTACAGGAAACACGAAAAAACAATCTATCACTGTGGCAATGCAGTAAGGAGGAAAATCCTGTATGTTTTACTAATTCCGAACGCAAGATAGACGTTTTCGTTTCGTCGACACGCTATGTACCAATTATGTAAAAAATTTCCTGTCGTCCGTGTCACATGCATCATCGGAGTCATTTAACATATTTAATGAAATGTCAAAATAATCACAGAATCGAATTAGGTTTGTACGTATACATATATATATACATATATACATATTATATATATGTGTATATATTGTAGACAAAGTATTCGTTACCTTGACAACTGGCCTGTCATTGCTATTTTTTTTCCATTGCTCTCTTTTGCTTTCTTTGTTTGACCGAGCTTGTATTTTTCAGTAGATTTCACTTATGCGTTAGAAATCACTTAATGCGATGTAGTTTAAGGAGTATGACAAAGGTCGCATTCGATATTAATGAATCTTACCAGCAACCATCCTATATAGCATTTTTTCTTATTGTCGTAGGTTGTGGAATTTTGTAGAGATTGGTAATGACAGATAGAGCACGCACAATGAGGTTGGAAGCAGAAATGGCTGCTCCTTTGCATCTGCAAAGATTGGAGCGCAGCCTCAATGTACAGCCCTTCTTGAGACAGATTAATGAGTTGTTCCAAGATCCAGCTAGGTAGCTCTTTTATCAGTAATAAGATTGAACTTTATAGATTTGAACTTACATATATGCTTATTGTTTTTATGAATGTTTCTAGCGAGGATGAGAAGTCTGTTTCATCAGAGTCCTCTGAAGGATCGGACAATTATCTTGATAACGTGTTGATCCGAAAAGAAGGTGTGCAAATCATATCAGTATTTTGAAATCAAGTATCTCTGATTGCACAAGGAACTAATGATCTTTCATTTCACAGAGGAGAGGATTAATAAATTAAGGCTGTATAATATGTCAAGTGTGGGAGAGGAACGCAGGTGGTTGCAAGATATTCTTTTGAGCGATTCATCGGATAGTTCGGCATCAGGATCTGACACAGATACTCCCATCACGGAAGAAGATTTTCAAGAAATGCTAAAGTTTCACATACTTAGAAAAAAGTATCAAGGTCGCTTCTATCAGAAACCAGAGGTAAAATTGAGTTTGTATAAGACATCGAAATACATAGAACTGATAATAACGTGGAACGTTTGTTTCCAGAATATACAGTACCAGTACTACAGTGCTGGTTTATTGTCAAACTATGATCGATTTCTAGAACACCAAAAGTTAATAGTCGGTAATAAAAAGAAAAAAGAAAAGAAGCCCGAGAAGAAGGTCATGAAAATCAAGAAGGAGAAGGTCCCCCGACACAGACCATCCAATGATTATCCTGTAGGCGTATAAATGAGATGTTTCAGTACCGTTCGCGGGTTAATTAATTAGTCGTATTTAATTTCCAGGATGGGGAATATCCAGAGGACGAATGGGATCGTACGATGCCCAGAGAAGAAGAATTAGATGAAGCCGAGTTAGAAGCAATAATGCGCCACCAGCCGCGGCAACGTGGCAGAAAAAAGCATAATAATAAAAGCCCGGAGGTAATGGCAATGAGGAGGAGGAAGATTTGGGTGATGATGTCTAAGAAAGAATTGGGAAAAGTACAAAGAGCGAAAACCAATAATCATAAGGAAATGTTAATTAGTTGTAAGAAAGTAGCGCAACACTGCATGAAATACTGGCGACAGAAGGCTATGCAAGTAAGTACAAGTTCTTTTGGATTTTTAAGTCTGTGAGATTAGTCGTCTGTATTCGAAGAATCGGAGAATTCTAACGTGATATTTACACTTTCCAGTCGCAGAAGAATATGAAAGAGACCATATGGAGAGCAAAGCGTCTCACGAGAGAGATGCAGTCGTATTGGAAACGGTACGATCGCGTCGAACGGGAGACCAGGAGACGATTAGAAAAGGAGGCTGAGGAACAGAGAAAGATGGATGTCGAGCTAATCGAGGCGAAACGACAGCAAAGGAAACTAAATTTTCTTATTACACAGACCGAATTGTATGCTCACTTTATGTCCCGCAAATTGGGGAAAGCCTCGCCAGAGGAACAGTTGAGAATTTTAAATCAATTGGACGAAGAGAAAAATCCGAGACTAGTTGGAATCGACGATTACGATAGGTAACATTTCTGTACAAAGTCGATTGTACCCTGGTATGATTTCGTTCGTATTTTAGTGAAATCATGAAACAGAAAGCAAAGAGGAATGCCACCGAAGCATTTGACAATGAGAAAGCTAGAGCGAAACAGTTCGATACCGCAACAGCGTCCCAAGAATTACGACTTAGCGATACTCCTGAAACACTGGAGCACCCGCAGCCTGCGATTTTCAAGGGAAATCTGAAGGGTTATCAATTGAAAGGGATGAATTGGTTAGCGAATTTATATGATCAGGTCAGTTCATATGGTTTATTGTATGTAACAAATTATTAATAAATCAAATAAACTTATGCTCAATTATTTTTGGTACCTCCTCAGGGAATCAGCGGAATATTGGCGGACGAGATGGGATTAGGAAAAACCGTACAATCCATAGCATTTCTATGTCATGTTGCTGAAAGATACTGTAAGTTATTTAGAGGGAGCATTTTTGTAGAAATCGTACCGTGAGCTTATTGACTTTTTGGCATTTTCATATTGATTCGCAGCTGTGTGGGGACCGTTCCTGATCATATCCCCAGCGTCAACGTTGCACAATTGGCAGCAAGAAATGGCGCGATTCGTGCCAATGTTTAAAGTGGTTCCGTATTGGGGCAATCCTCAAGAACGCAAGATACTGAGACAGTTCTGGGATACTAAAGATCTGCATACAAAAGAAGCTTCGTTTCACGTAGTGATCACTAGCTATCAATTAGTCATAACCGACTACAAATACTTTAACAGAATAAAATGGCAGTACATGATCCTTGACGAAGCGCAGGCTATAAAAAGTACCAGCAGTATGAGATGGAAATTGTTGCTCGGGTTCAGTTGTCGCAATAGATTGTTGCTTAGTGGCACACCGATTCAAAACAGTATGGCGGAGTTGTGGGCGTTGCTGCATTTTATAATGCCGACATTGTTCGATTCCCACGACGAATTCAACGAATGGTTTTCGAAAGACATTGAGAGTCATGCTGAAAATAAAACCGGGATCGACGAGAAGCATTTGTCGAGATTGCACATGATTTTGAAACCATTCATGCTGCGGAGGATAAAAAAGGATGTGGAGAACGAGTTGTCCGACAAGATAGAAGTGATGGTGTACTGCCCCCTTACAACCAGACAAAAATTACTATATTCAGCATTGAAAAAGAAGATAAGGATAGAGGATTTATTACACTACACGGTGGGCGGCGGCGACACCGCGACCAACGACAAAAATTTCACATCAAATCTTATGAATCTAGTCATGCAATTCCGAAAGGTAGGTCGCATCTACCAGGACATTTAACACTAGGTTTAGGGGGAATTGAAAGTGACTATTTTCAATTACGTCTATCCAAGTGTTTAGCCATTTCTTTAATTGGTACGTCCCGTAAGCTTATTTACCTTCTACAAATCTCTTTCAGGTTTGCAATCATCCAGAACTGTTTGAGCGCAGAGATGCTAGATCTCCGTTCTTTATGCACACCGAGTTCTTCGAAATGCCAGCGTTATTGTATATAGAGGGACTGCTGCATCTCTCGTTGCCATCCAAAGATCACTTGTTGTATAATAAGCTGTTTATATTTGCTACCGAACATTTGCATCGAACCCTTCACGATGGCAGCGAAAGTTCTCAAAATCCCTTCTCATTTAGTAGATTCATTAATTTGACCCCAATGGAAATGAACAAAGTGTTTATCATTGGTATTTTATTCAGGTATGCGACACCTGTGTTTCCTATTGAACGGTATTCACCGTATGTATTACACCGAATGTACATATATCTTGATCTCCGATTTACCGTGATCCTGTAGATTATGTCTCGCGACATTGACGGAGAAAAGGATCAAAATCGCGCGTTACTGGGAGGACTGGAACGTCGACGAGAGGATAGATGTACCTAGGAATCAGATGTTTCTCTTGCCAAGGAAGACCGATACCTCGTCGCAAGCATTGCAGGATTTAATTTTCACAGGGAGGATCATCGAGGGAGAGCCTGTATATACGCATAGTACACACGTTATTCATTCAATGCCTGAAACCGTTGCTCATCGAATCCTGCGTAGCAGCAAGAAATCTGCCAATCAATCCTTGAAGGTTCATAATTTTCTATCGATCCTTTTCGCTATAGAGTAAGTCACAAGCGTGCCAGATGAACACGCGCGTTTCGTTTCTTCCACAGAGAATACTTCCGTCTACCAAAATAGAACTAGAAGATTCGAAGGTGACTCTGCTCCCGGAGCATCTTCACCTTCCAAGACCGCCGATAATGAGACTTTGCCAACAGACTACCATTCCATCCTTTATCTGCGATACGTATCCTAAGGTTGGTCGACTATTATATAGAGATGGCGACCATGTAGTTATATTGACGCGTGATCGATTGATTCCAGGTTCAAGCTAGTCCTCGAAAATTGTATGTTAGTAATAGTGGCGCAGCGTGCGCGTGGAGGAGGCACGAGGAATGCGGTGGAAAATTTGGTCAGCAGCTTCTATGGCTCGGTTGTGAGCGAGCTCTTTCCATTTCGCAAGGAGCCACCAGTTTTCGCATAATGCAGACAACGCCGACCTTCTCCGTTGAACCTCAAGGCGGACTATCCGCGTGCACGCCGATCAATGGCTGGTCGACCATCATAGTACCAGGCTAGTGCTTTCTTACGGGAGTATTATAGTTTCTCAGCTCCACAATTTTGTTTTTCTTGTTCTGCATTTTTTGAAAAGTATAACCGCTAAAATATACATCCAGAAGTAATCAGTTGACCGATTGACTTGAAATGTTGAGAGAATCTTCTGCACAAAAATATTTAAATTAGTTTTGTATTGTTACAGATAAGCAAACGTTGGTGACGGATGCCGGAAAACTTTCAGTATTGGACAGTCTTCTGCGACGTCTCAAGGAACAGGGTCATCGGGTTCTCATCTACTCGCAGATGACCAAGATGATAGACTTGTTAGAGGTATACAAAATCGACTAACCAGAAACCAGAAGATCCCTCGACCGATTTAAACGATCGTGCTCTTGTTACAGGAGTATATGTATCACAGGAAACATACTTTCATGAGACTGGACGGTTCCTCGAAGATCTCTGATCGACGAGACATGGTAGCAGATTTCCAGAAACGGTAATGCCTCTGTCGTTTGCTGTTCTAGACGAAAGTCTTGGAGGAATTTCACGGTGCGGTTGTCTACCATCTGAACAATTTAATATATCGGTCGATCTAAACGATCGCTCTCTATCCGTTTAATGAGAATAGGTAATTAATAACCCGAATAAATTTGATTCTCGGTGCTGTTCAGTGTATGCACCGGCTTTGTCTCGAGACACACGAGTATAGCGCTCTCAGTTTCTTAGTATGTCGTTCGTCGGTTCACTCGCACATAAATAACACGCGAATTAATTGGGGAAGCGTCCCCGTCCCGTAGACAGATGCGTCTTTAGCTACCCTACTCAAAGGCAACCCTTATTCTCCTAATAACACGAGCCACTCTTGCCTCACCGAACTTTGCCGACAATATTTGCTCACAAACACGAGTTCCCTCGAATTTTATTCTACCACCAAACAAAACAAAATGTTACGACTGGGATATGATAATAAATAATGATTTTAAAAATTAATTAGTACCGGTCGACATCAAGCCAATTTAGACTGATACATGTTTCGTTCTTCTCATTCTGCGAACGGACGAACAAAATGTAAATTTAAAAGGCCTATCGAGCTCAGAACGAAAGAAAGAACTGAACGGAGTAAAAACCATTGAAATGCTACGGGAATTAGGGTACGCGGTGGTGCAGGGTGGCTAGCCAAATGACGAAATTCGTGCTCGATTCGTAGTGGGCGTTGGAAATCCTCCAAGTGCGGCCACGGAACATTTCGAATTAATTTCCATAGGAAACACACCAGGCTGTTCAATCTGCAGGGATTGTTTCATGTTTCAGGGCGGACATATTCGTCTTTTTGCTAAGCACACGAGCCGGGGGCCTGGGAATAAACCTCACCGCTGCAGACACGGTCAGTAATCTTATCCTTACTTTATCAACCGTACCTTGTACGTATTCGCCCAGGACTTTGCGAGCCAGGTTGTCAGGCTTGTCCGCCTCTGATATTCAGGGCAATCGTAATTCGCCGGTGAGGTGGGGGTAACGGGGGAGGTGATATCAGGGGGCAAAAGGATAGCATGTGGGGAGATCACGATCCTGTCTGGCCAGAAGACAACGTTTAATCACGAAAATGTCGTTCGACATTCGGTCCCGGTGTCATCGATTTAACAAGTCTGGAACTCTGCCTGTAATCGAACCCTATACATTCTTTTCGTCGAAGTATTCGTGTCTAACATGTTTCTTTATTCAACTCTTGGATTTCAGTCGTCGGTCTGCTGGCGATTCGTTCAATGCTAGAACTACCAAGGGCGTTGGAACGATGCACTTTGGAAAATTATGAATAAATCCATTCACACGGGTTTATGTTATATATGGACTGGGGATTTAAAAAAATGAGCTTATGCAATTTAAAATAGTAGATAGAGTAACAAAATGTATGACTGTTAATAGATAACATTGAACTTATTAGAACCTTTAAAGGTAGAAAGAAATTTACGATCATAAAAGGCGTTCACTATCCAAGGGTTGAATTGGCTATCGATTGGCAAAGGGTTGGGCTATCGAAACCCGTTGGTAGCGGCGAGGGTGCGGGTAAACCAGGTGGAGGAATTAATGGCAGAATCGATATACGATTTTTTGGCCAGGGTCGTTCGCCCTGCATTGTCGAAACTGCATTCTGTTGTGCATTAGACTGCACCAGGGTGGGCTGGCAGGTATGCGTCGCCGAATGCATTTGCATATGCCCTGGTTCGAATATCGAGTGGAACTGTCCTTATTTAGGACGTCACGCAATAGACGTCCGAATTGGGTCTTCCGCCGCTTAGATCCGCGGAGGCCAATATGGTTATAAAGACGCTTTAAAGTTGCCTGAGAATAATTAGTCGATGATTTTATTTTGCAGGTGATTTTTTATGACAGCGATTGGAACCCCACCGTGGATCAGCAGGCGATGGATCGTGCCCACAGGCTGGGTCAAACGAAACAGGTTACGGTGTATCGATTGATCTGCAAAGGAACCATCGAGGAAAGAATACTACAACGTGCTCGGGAGAAGAGCGAGGTTCGCGGCGAAATAATGACATTGTCTGATTTTGCGTATCAATAATCAGTGAACGACCTCATAGATATCGATGCGCTGATCCCGAATGTGAGAGTTGCCCATCAGTCCTGATTTTTGAGAAATTGAACTTCGTAAGAAGTTCTTGTTCTCTTAGATGTAACTTTCAAAATTAAATTTCTGAAAAACTAAAGGTAATGAAAAACTTTACACAGGAGAAGGACTTCCTATAAGAATCGTGTACTGGTTATCCGAAAGCAAACGAATCTACTGTAATTATAGCAAAGCGATTACCTCGGCGTTAACCAGTATCTATCTCTTTCCAGATCCAACGCATGGTAATAAGCGGCGGAAATTTCAAGCCGGACACTCTGAAGCCGAAAGAGGTTGTTTCTCTGCTGCTGGACGACGAGGAGATCGAAGCGAAATGTGAGAGATTTTCTGGGGCGAGAGTTTGGTCGGAATTCGGAATGATAGTGTGTAGAGACGGGAACGATTTCAGAGAAATTAGGAACTGCAATAATTCAGAGATTTTTACGCCGTCTGAATACAATAATCCGTCGCCCGTGGTCGCGGTGCAGTGTTCCGCAATCTCGTTGAAAGAAAGTTTGAAATGCAAATACGTCGTAGTGCGCCGGATCTCGCATTTTTGTTTGCTGAAGCGCGATTTGGGTTGCACTTGTGTGCTGGAACGCGTTCGGTGAAAGAGCGGGAGGAAGAGGGGGGCACAAGGGGGTAGGAGCGCGCTGTCTGTCTGTGTGGATGCAATTACATTATGCTCGTTAGGTTATGCTAATGCCCTAATAACGAATAATAATAAGAGAAGGAACGAACGTCCCCGTGTACAGGCCCCCGTTCGTGTATTTCAGACAGCCAACGGAGCGAGGAAAGAAAGCAACACGCGGAGGATGCTCGGCTCGAGTCGAGTCTACACCACAAGGAGAGGGACCGGAAAAGGAAGTTAACCGCGCTTCCGGTCAAGGTGAGCCTGGCGCCCTTAAAGCCGCTATCGGTCCCGATTCTTTCCTTCTCTGTCTTCCTCTTTCCTTCGCTTTCCCTCTCCTCTACTACTCGTCGAGGAACCCTACTCTTCTCCTTCTCTGCTTGACGACCTGATTTATGCAGGTCAGTTCACGGTACACCTTCCAATGAAAGTTTGATAGATCCTATAGATGTTCCATAGATGATATAATAAAATATCATATAAATATATTGCTGCAGAAAATAGACAAATTGATAAGGATTGCATTGACCGGTTAAAGCAAGTTCGGATAAGACGAAATCTACTGTAAAAGTGAGGAATGTTTTGTTCCAGGCCGAGTCAAAGAAGCCTTGTCTATCCGACGCTAACGGCGACAGGCTCGGGGACACCGTACAATCGAATGTGAACGACGGTAACCAAACGAGTGGCGCTCAAGCGCACTTCAGCAACAATAATCAACAGATGCTGGAAACCGCGGATGACTATAGCGTGCCCACCAGCCCTGCCAAATCCGAGGTGCGTAGTTTGCTGTTCGACCGTTGGAATTGGTTTAGGAATCGAGTCACTTACGGATTTTTTCGAATTATGTTCAGGACGAGACAAGCAACGACGGCCTGGTCGTCGACGTGGACGGTCCTGTCGTAGGAAGTTCCAGCGATTCGAGGCAACTGCGGGTCAGCCAGTTCGGAGAGCCGGTCAAGGTGAACCGTTTGGACCACCATGTCTCGTTCAGCAGCGGATCTGGTGTCCGGATGAGGCCCACGATTCGGGGAACTAGTAAACGAGGCAGGCCCCGAGGTTCTCGCAGAGGAGGACCCGTCGGTGGCAAAGGCAGAGGTCTTCTTTTGCTTCATCCACCGTCGAAGACCGTCGGGAATGATCCTCAGTCGCCGGCGTCCATGTCACCCACCGGTGGCAACGCGACGACCGATCAGATTCTTCAGCATGGTGAGTACTGGACCACAGGTCCTCGTAGAAACGCTCTGATTAGAGTTCGTTTCGTGCACATGCCTATAACATACATTTGAAAAAATTGCAACTGGCCGTGAACGGAACTTTTCCACGTTAACCATAATTGTCCGAGTCACGACAGACTTTCTCCGCAAGGACGTTTAGGCGTGTCCCCGCGCGGTAGAAGCAGTCGTGCACGATCAAACCGCGTCTGTCGATGAATATTTCAATTCCGTTGTCACGATAGTGATCGAACAGATTCGATCTGGTCACGGCAGAGTCGGATAAATACGTAACAGTCTCGATTTCTATCGTCCCATAGTGTATCGACGCCGACATAAATATTTAACAAGTTCTGCTACCTTATCGTGCGCGCGGAATATCGGGGACCAATTAATCAGGCTTCATCAGACGGGGTCGAAAGAGAGGAATTCATGTTGCACGAAGCCTGCATCTGCTCGGGATTCGAAAATTCTCATTCGCGAGACGGTTCCACGGAAGCCAGGGGGGCTAAGAGGGGATTAGTGGGACATTTTCGTGGGGGTAGGGCTCGAGGTTCGAAAGCGACGGTGAAAATGACTTTTCGTGACGCACCCTCGGAATCGATACACCGTTAATCCCCACTGACTCTTTCATAGAGCTCAGGGGGCCCCCGTTCGACGTTCTGCCCCCGTTGCAACGTTTGGCCCCGTTCTCAGGGGATCCCCCAGCGCAAAGAGAAAGTACCCCTGGTCCGTGGATCCGGGTTTCGAAATTCCCTCGCGGGTATCCGCGAGAGCAAGTGCATCTGCGGGGAACAGTTGGCGACGCTCCTAAGGAGCCTAAGCGGCAAGGGTGCGCGAGCGAGACTCGCCCCCCTAAGTGACTCACTATGACCGACTCGCTCGCGGTTTTCGTACTCTGGAACGACCACGAGTGCGCGTCTTCTGGGACGACGGGGCATTCGTTACATTCTCTTTTTATGATCGATGGGAATTAATTAAGGAACGATGGAACCCTCGGGCTCGGGACACTCGAATTCCTACTTACCGACAGCCTTAGGCTCCAGTAAACCGATCAGGATAACGCAATTTTCCAGCAGTTTTTTTAGCAGCGACTGAATAGCTCCCCTTTCTTGTTCAAGTATATTTGAGTTGAAAGTAACGCGATTTATAAACAACAGTTTCGTTAATCTGGTAGCTGCACTATGCTACTGTAGTGGTTTCCTCCGACGTCATATTTCTGTGCGGGACGCCTCTGGCTCACTAGTTTATCTCGTATCATTCTTACAACTATATCGTTGCTTTATTTATCTATTTTTGTAGATACGCTAGTCTTTCTCTTCGTTCCAATGCAGCAGATGTGTTTTAATTTAATCTTTAACGTCAGATACCGAGTAATTAAATGACAATTTTGATACTCTCAATTCTTGGCCATGCTTTGGCTTTGCAACCCTCGAAAACGATCCACCTTCTGTATAAGTAACACACGGAGGAAATTTTGAATAGAGAAATCTTCATGCTCAGTGAGTTCCATCGAATTTGAGGAGTAGAAGAGTGGAGTAAAAAGGAGTATCGATTTGTTTGACTCGTTCTTATCCGTTAACGCAATACCGCAGGGGTCCTTGCACAGGCGTTTCAACGCGTTGCATAACGCATTTTGTCGCGCGTGCTAATCGGCGCGGCGTGTGATCGCGCGTACGTGCGACGAGGGTACGAAGGGCGAAGGGAAGACGACGTTGCATTAAAACGAGGAGAAAACGAACGAGGAGAAGAAGGAGCGATGAAAGCGAGTAGGTGGCCCTCGCGTAACAACACGTGGACCGGGAGTTTACGCGGGCAAACGTGCGGCCCGCGCGTACGATCTTCGTGCTACATATACGGAAAGGAGAGAAAATGGGGTCGTTCTTCTTCCCTACCCCCTCCCCTCCACCCGTTTCTCTCGTTCTCTCTCTCTCTCTTACTCTCTCTCTCTTTCTCTTCCTCTTTCTCCCGGTTGTCGTCGACTGGAAGGTGAACGGACAATAGCAGGTGCGGAGCGAACGCGACAGCTGCGATCGATGATGCTCTTCTTAGGTTTTTGGAACTCGCTCGCCCCCTTACCTTCTCTCTTCCCCTTCACTGCTCTTGACCACGCACTCGTCTCACGATACGGCAATCGCTTCCTTACCTGGTTCGCTAGGCGCTTGCTATTACAGTATTTTATCTGTTAATGTCCCAAAAGTCTTGCCTGTAATTGTCCCAGATCTATCCCCACTACTGCGGGGTATACCCTCTTGAGGGGCCGCGAAACTCGAGAGCCCTCGGTCGCCGAGAAGTATGACATCATGCGGCTCGGGTGTTTCCGTGAGACCGCCTAATCCAAATTTCCAACTTCCTCATTTTTTATTATTTTTTTGCGAGACTACGATTACCATATTTGTGGCATTTTTCTAAGAACAATGGTGCCCCATATGATATAATAACGATGATATTTACTTGTGTAATAGACAGTTAAAGTCTCGGGCGCGTAGGATAGCGTATGGGAAAGAAGCTCACCGTCCTTCCTTGCGCCCGAAACTTTGACTGTCTATTACACAAGTAAATATCATTCGAATGATATCATATGTGGTATCATTGTTCTTAGAAAATTGCCACGAATGTGGCAATCGCAGTCTCATAAAAAATAAGAAAGTTGGAAATTTGGATTAGTTATGTTTACATTTCTCGACGACCGAGGCCTCTCGAGCTCGGCTGTCCTTCTCTACGTTCGGCAAAACTCAAAGAATAGTGTCTCTGGCTCATAAACGTCCCTCGGCAGACCGTGCTAGGGACTTATATCGATACAATACTGTACTACGTTTTCGCGAGTCCTTCGTTTTCTCTCTCGATAAGTCCAAGTGTAATTTCCGCTACTCCCGGATTGAGGATCCTGATTTTGCAAATTCGTTTTCACCTTAATTTCTCAAGGCACCCACTCAGGGATTCGCTTTTTACCGTCAAATTGTCCTGACCCACGGAAACGCAGTCATCATGTATAGAAAGCATAATTTCCAGATCTTCGAGCGCACCTCTGTCTCTCTGCCCTCGCGCGATTCCATTGGGAATTCATTAATTCGTGTTCCTTGCATCGAGAGGCGCAGGAGTCACGCTGTGTACGAATGGCGCGATGCATTTCGCAAACAGGAGCGGGACATGTGGTGGATGCACTCGTGAAAGGCAGTAATATGACGCCTCTCTTCTCTCGCGTTCGCATTTTTCGAGCGCGACTCCGCATGCCAGATTCCCTTCTGCTCCGATAGAGACGAAGTTCAGAAACGTGATCGAGCATACCCGACATATGTACAGGCAACGATTGTTCTACCGGATGTTGACCTTTAGAAAGCGCGGAGACATCCCGGAGCCTGGTAATTAACACGTTGAACGCCGCGGGGGTTATCGGAGATCCCCTGAAATTACAGTAAACCGTATAACGCGGTTTCCATATAAAGCGGAGCAATAATATCGACTCGTATCTTAATTTCTGAGTTTGCGAGGGTTGACTTTAAAATGATTGTCACCAAATTAACGTCAATCAATATTGTTAACGCCTGGAAAATATTAATATCATTATTGATGAAACTTCCGTTTATAGCAAAAATCAGAATTCGATGAAATTTTGAAAATAGGTTCTTCTTTGACTAAAATGACGATTGCCAGAAGGATTTTTGGCGCATCAAAAACAATTTCTTTTATCAATGTCGCGCTCTACCTTACCGACTTACCGACTTTCTATTTTATATAGAATATCTTCAATTAGTTGTAAAAAGGGATCATCACCAGCCTAGTTCACCTCACAGCGCCATAAAAATTCACACGTATCATCTATAAACAAATCCTCTTTAGTTTAAAGTAATACATATATAAGGTAAACTTGAAATTTTTAAACACTACTCCTGGATTGTCGTGTGCTCTCCGCTCCCACCGCGAGCATCTTTTTTATGTTCCCAAAATTTTTTTGCTTCCAAGAATATAGAATATATTCCAAGAAAATATCATCCATTGAAGTCACGCATCCGGGAACCGTTCAGATAGCTACAGTCCGATCCAGAAAAAACCAAGATTCGAAGGTCATACAAAAAAATTTTGGGAACAAAAAAAAAGATGCTCCTGTTTATTTTCAACACAACAAAGAAAAAATCATCAAGATTCATCACTGGAGTCCCGAGATATTCAAGTTTATGTGAACTAAAAAAATTATGGTTTTTTGCAATTTTCTAGAAATCAAGGCCGAAACAAAAAAAGTGGCAGGGGTAAAACTTGTTTCATTTGGGGTTCATTATAGCTGGTTTACGTTTGTCCGTTTAAAAACGGATGACCCTGTATATAAAGTACAAAGTCGGTAAGTCAGTAGTCGCTAAGGTAGAGCGCAACATTGAAATGATAAGAAACATTTTTTTCAACGCGCCAAAAATCCTTCTGGCAATCGCCATTTTAGTAAAAGAAGAAGCTATTTTCAAAATTTCATCGAATTCTGATTTTTGCCATAAACGGAAGAACAGCCTCATTATTACTAACGCTGATCGTTCTCATAAATGAAATAGTTGCTCGTTTGAAAATAAGGGATGGCGGATATTTGCATAACTCGCGGCGGATAACCCTGGCCATGGGTTCCAGCGGAGGTCTGGATTCGAGGGGGTTGGTTCTCGTGCCGTGCCTTATCGTACCGCACCGTGCCACCCCCGCGATATTTTCGTGTCGCGACACGGAAAGTAATTCCGCGCGGTTCAAGTACTGCGAGACAAGTTTCTTTTTCGGCCGATTCTTTTCTCCGGCGAAACACGATCGAATCTTGAGATTGGACTGCCCTTTCCGCTCGTAAATTGCAAAGCGGAGACTCCGAGCATCGCGGTGGGGGTGGGGGGTGGTATTACGATTTTCCGGCGCATTATGTCAGACCTTTATAACGGCTGCACAGTGTTTCCAAATCGTGGCCGAAAGCTTAAAAATTAATTTTTGGAAAACCGAGATACACGAAGGTTTTATTTGGGAACACTGTGTACCGCTGCGGATAAGTTATAAACGGACTGCGGATGTTTATGTGAATAGACCTGTTCGGGGGTGGTTTTACCGAGAATAGAAACAAAGATTTGTTTACTCCGTTGACACGTTCGCCGTTCAAAGTATAATAGTCTCCGTCGACGGACCGTTTCCCGTATTTTGTCTAACGCGACCCTTAACCCTTTATTGTAGAACGGTCCCACATCGGTTTGACATATCCGACGATATATCGTTGTTCGGCACTGAAAGGGTTCATTTCGGGGCGAGTATGGGCATGTCGATGCCCCTAACAAGTCTCCGAAACACTCCTTTTTAACTTCTCGATTCATAGGGAAGTTACTGTAATTACCCCGAAAGTCGAAAATCGAGTTTTTAGCAGATCTTCACGTTTCATGGTCATTGGAGTCATTTTAGAATATTTTTATTAAAATGTGTGTGTGTATGTCCATTTGTATGGTATCAAATTTTTCGTTAACGTTTTCTGAAAAAGTAACAACGCGATCAGAGTAATGAATGATGCAATCGATGTACCCCGCTGTAACTTAGAGCTGATTAGATTTTGGTCCATATTGGTCAAGTAGTTTTTTTTCGAAAGAAGTTGATTCAACAATGCAATTTATACGAGTGGACGGAAATTTTCAACCGAAGAAACAAACGTAATAATTATATATATTTTATTTTTTTGATTAAAAAAAAATTTTTTTTTCATTTTTTTATATTTTTTTTTAAATTATGCAACTAATGCTAATGTTACCGCTTACAATAATCATAAATTATCACAATGCAAGAGTGAGTTAATCATCTCTACTGTCAATAATACATTTTCAAAGAATATCGATGAAAGTACAAAAAGAAATTTATATTACAATCTTTGAAAAAACAGTTAGTTTAAAACGAATTATTAACTGAGATTAAATTGAAAATTAATATAAAATATATGATAATTAATAACAGACTAATTGATTAATTTGATTAATTAATTAATAACAGACTAAAGATTAATTGAAGACGGGCTGGTTAGTAGCGGAATATTAAAATTCATTACTTTTCAAGAAAATACTAAAATTCCGTCTATATTGTGGTCAGATTTTCAATTGCGTGGGAGAGTGGGAGTGAAAGTAAGCGAGTAAAGTAACCAAGCGAGCAACGAGCATACGATGTTGGTTTCATGCGACGCCATATAACAAACATTTTGATAAGTAGAAAACTATTGAACTTCCCTGAGAACGTATAATCTTCTTAAAACGTGCACTAAATTCTTTGTGTGACTCTTAGAGAGTCAGATACCAAATAACATCCGTACTACTAACCCTTTCGCGAGCTCGCAACGCGAGCGAGCAACATCCCCACCCGCGATGCGAGCGAGTAACAATAATCAGTTTTGCGAGAGCAACAAAGATGTCCAACGAGCCCCACACTTCTTCAGTTCCCTTCAGGCAACATACCTGGAAAAGAGGGTTTAACAGTGAAAAGCACATGCGGACCAGCGACGAACTGACCGCTTATATTAGTTTACAACTACCGTAATTCGACAATTCCGATTCCCCAAACGACCGAACCCAAACCTAACTAATAAATCATAAATCCGACGACCGAAGATCCTGCTACAACGAAATTCCTGACATCTCCCACTCCTCAACCGAAGATCTTCAAAACACACCCACATCCAATTGCAAAAAGGCAACAGCACCCCACCTAGCCCATCCTCCACCAATCACCAAAAACCGAGGTAACGACAGACACTCAAGACGGGACGGACAGACAGACAAGAATTCGAATTCAAACGAAACAACGAGACGAACCACCACGGTTACAACGCGAACACCACGGCAAACATTGTAAATCGCGAACCACCAGTGTGCTAAGAGTTAATAAAGGAAATCAAAAATCAACTCCAAGTTCACTTAAACCCAAGGTGCTCAATACAGTACAGACTCGATTATTGTCCCAGGTTCGACGACTCGATTTTTGTCCAGGCCTACTCACTCCACTGCCTGTCAACGCTGTCCCGCGCCGCAGGGCGGCGACTATCGTTCTCGGCCCGGGTATATCGGTGTGAACACCACTACATTAACACAACGACTCGAATGTTCAAACATCTTAATTTTCATTTTTTATTTGTCTTTTCTGTTATACAGGGTCATCCGTTTTTAAACGGACAAACGTAAACCAGCTATAAAGAACCCCAAATGGAACAAGTTTTATCCCTGCCACTTTTTTTGTTTCGGCCTTGATTTCTAGAAAATTGCAAAAAACCATAATTTTTTTAGTTCACATAAACTTGAATATCTCGGGACTCCAGTGATGAATCTTGATGATTTTTCCTTTGTTTGGTTTAAAATAAATAGGGGCATCTTTTTTGTTAATAAAATATTTTTGTATGACCTTCGGATCTTTGTTTTTTTTGGCATAGGGCACGTCGTAGAGTCTGAATGAAAAAACTTCGAAAAGCTTGGATTTATGCGTAATCAACCGTTTAATTCAAGACAAAAAATAACAAAAAACTATTAACAAAATTCAAAATTTTAAGATTTTTCAAAAATTAACATAAACTATTTTTTCGAAAACTGAACGTTTTTACTAACCATTTAGTTATAATTGTTGAAATTTAAGAAAAAATCATCAAGATTCATCACTGGAGTCCCGAGATATTCAAGTTTATGTGAACTAAAAAAATTATGGTTTTTTGCAATTTTCTAGAAATCAAGGCCGAAACAAAAAAAGTGGCAGGGGTAAAACTTGTTCCATTTGAGGTTCTTTATAGCTGGTTTACGTTTGTCCGTTTAAAAACGGATGACCCTGTATACTTATTAATGCTTCAGCTTCCGGTTCTAAATTTAAAAAAAATTTTTTTAATGCAAAAGTAGCCCGTAAAGCGTAAAGAGACGCGAGTAACATTGATAGTTTTAAACTGTTGTAATTTAAAAAGGCGGACGTATGCGGAAATAGTTTTTACGCCATCGTATAGATGAAGGTGTACTGAAAATAGTCCAATCTGTTAGAGCCTGGGACATCCTGGGACTTTAAAGATATTCCTTACCGAATATAAAAAATTTTTTAAATTATCTCCATTCAGCCCAGCATTAATTTCTAATACATTATGCAGACTAATTAATAATGTAAGATACGATTTCTTATCATAAATATCTGCTCTTCAATTAAAAAAAAAGCGCGAGAAAATATTAAATAGGAACGTCAGGGCATCGCATCGAAGAGAAGCAATTTTTCTCGTGAAAAATACTCTTCTTAAAATCTCCAACTTTCAACATTTATTACAACTATAATATTTATTAAATTGCACTAATTTCTACGTTTCCGAGGTCTATGGACATTTGGGAAGTAATGTTCATTAATTATCGATATCGATACGAAAAAGTTCGTTTTCGGACCAAAAGTCACTGAATTTCTCGATTTGGACCACTGTGCGTCGTCGAAACCCAGATGTCGACTTAATCGATGCCTAATTGAATCGTTTAATATTCAGATGGCACGCGCGCGCGAACCTCGTTTCACTGCAGCCTCCCTCGTTTGTCGTCGAATTAAATCGAATTAGTTTCAGCGCTTGAACACACGGTCCTTTCATCCAACCGCTTTCGCGAACAAGTATAGTTTTCTAGTGTCCTTTCGGGATCGTTCGAATTAATCGAGGTGGCTAAATTTAGGGCTGCCAGCTGTAAAATCGCTAACTAAGGACGGAGGGCTTCCAAACCCGGACATTTCTGTCTGGAAGCTTGACGGCCCTACTCAAACCGTAATTATAGGTGGCGTGAAGAGTTTATCTGTTTTCGTTTCTCTTCCCCCATCTTCCACTATTTGTTCTTAATTCTTCGTCCTGTATTTTGTGTAACATACTATTTCTATCAAAGCTACCATTTAAAATTTCAACCCTTTGCACTCAGTTGTCCGCTCTGAGGCACCACTAACAATTGCTGCACCATTATTCAAAATATTGTTTACATTATTGAATGTATCGGTACATTTAAACCTTAACTGTTTCATTGTTCATTAATATCAACTATTAACTGTAATTTATATTTGTACAGCAGAAATAGATCTCTGTTGAGATCTGAAATGCTGAAGTATCGGTATCTAATCAATTACTAAACATTTAGGTATTGTATGAGGTACTGTATCAATTTCATATGCATAAAATTTCAAAAATCACAGGGAATGGAAATATTCTAGATCGGAAGAAATGTTTAATTTTGCAGTTAAAAGAACTCCGAGTGCAAAGGGTTAAGTCAAAATTGGTTGAGATTGTAAACGTGCATTAAGAGTAACTAGTGGTACAACAGGAAAAGGGGGTCGTTAGGTTGTTGCAAATGAAATGGCCGTTTCGAATCTTTATCATAAACTTTAATTTTATAAGCTTTATTCACATTCCATTAATCGATATAATTTTCATCGACGTCAATGCACTTCTTCCATCGTGATACAACTGCCTGAATGCCTTTCTGGTAGAAATCTAATAAACATGAGGCAATAAAGTTATCAAATGCAGGTTTTGCAGCACGTTCTTCTTCGATTACTTTTCCATTCAAAAAGCCATCTAGGTGCTTGAAAACAATGGTAATCGGTAGGTGACAGGTCAGGTGAATAAGGAGGGTGAGGAAGAACCTCGTATTTCAATTCTGCTAATTTTTCTACTATTTTTTTGCAATATGTGGTCGAGCATTATGGACCAAAATTACACCACGTCCATTGATTAATGCCGGCTGTTGATCATGCAGTTTTTCGTACATATATCAATTCCCTGACAGTATTTTTAGAAATTTTAAAAATGAATTTGACTTTTTTGAAAAATGAATAATGTACACTACCCTTTGCTGACCACCATAAAGACATCAATATTTCACGCGGATTTCGGTTTCGGTATATGTTTTGAAGTTTCATCTGGGTCTAGCCACTGTGCAGAACGTCGACGATTGTCGTAGAGAATGCATTTTTCATCACAGGTAATTATCCTGCTTAATATGCCTTCCTTATTCTGTCGGAAAAGTAATGAAGAACTGATCTCTAGACGGCACATCTTGTTTCTTTCAGTGAGCTCATATGGGCCCCATTTATCTAACTTTTTTACTTTTTCCAAAGTCTGCAGATGTCGTATATTGGTTCTCTCCGCGATTTCCCGAACAGTTAGACGTGAATTCCTTTCAACTATATCTTTTAAATCAGTATTTTTAATAGCTGTTGGCTTATGATCACGAGACCCCTTTTTCCAGAGTTGTATATCCGGAACGAAATTTTTCAAACCAACGCTTTATGGATATCGATCCGAATTTTACCTTGACGAGAAACTCGCGAGATTGAGAGACACACAGCGCAAGACACGTATACGTATACGAGGATTGCAAGGGCTCCGTATTTTTCGATTCTTGTCTCTATAATGCACATTTCAGTGTTCTAGGTAGTCACAATCGCTAGATGAAAGATCAATCTATGAGGGACGTATCCTCAGAATGCCTTAAATTTACGTATTCGAGGCGCAATTTACATTATTCGACAAGATGTAGCGGAGCCGCGAGAAGCAACGTGACAAACGACAGTGCTGCCGCCTGTCATGGCTGCCGAGTGACATTTTTATAAACCTACGACCGCTATTAATGCAAATTGCGTCTCGAATACGTAAAATTAAGCCATTCTAGGATACATCCGTCATAGATTTATCTCTTATCTAGCGATGGTGACTACCTAGGACACTGAATTGTGCATTATAGAGACAAGAATCGAAAAATACGGAGCCCTTGCAATCCTCGTATACGTATACGTGTCTAGTATGCGTCTAGTCGCTGCTTCAGGCACAGTATGTCGAGGTTTGGACTCGTACAACTAAATTATACGAATTTCCTTTCTTTCCATGAACGGAAATGGATTTTGAATCGTGCACACTGTACAATATCAATAATCTTATACTTCCAAATTCATGTACGAGATATATGTACACTTTTCAAATTGTACAACTTCAACGCCACCTGTCGTGGCAAAACTGAACTACAAAGGCGGGAAGTTTCAAACGTGAAAAACAGTCAACACTTGCAACCACAGACTAGATAGACCTATCATCTTATGGGACTTGGTGTCTCATGCTGTGAATTATCGACTGTTCAAAAAATCAGAGGTTTTGGTATGCCTTCTACGAATTAAAGTGGCGATTTTAGGAATTATATCGAATTTCAAGAAAGCTGTCAACACAAACCAGGTATAGGAATCTTATGCCTATATCTTGTTTGTGCTGTCAGCTTATTTTAGAGCCAGCACCACCGACGAGCCCCTGTTCGTGGCCTTAAACCCAGTTGGTAATACAGGAAATGACAAGAAAAACGGGCCAAGTGGCCCTGGAAAAAATGGCCACCGAAATACATTGGATGATAGGTCTATCCTATATCTAGTCGGTGCTTGCAACAACCTAATACATAAAAGAATAAATCGAGATGGGTATACATAGAGCCGCGGTACAAGATAACGTTAATTCTACATTATCCAATGCAACCAACTGATTGCAACATTTTTTAACGACTCGCGTATGACTCGAAGGAAGTGACGGAATCTTTTTCTGATCGTACCTAGTTTATCGCGAGGTGTGGGAACTCGGGGGAGCTGAAACCGGGCAGGGACCGTTCGAAAATATTTTCGCAGATGGTGAGTGGTTCGCGGGTTCCCGCGGGAATCGGTCGGGAATCACGCGTGGGCGAGATCATCTCGGAGAGATAGAGACGCTTGCGCTGGGTCCGCACAAAGAGACGAGGGTCCGCAGAAAGTTTCGAGGTAGCTGGAAGGGGCGAATGGAACGCGAGGATCCGCGGAATGCCGACCGTCCGGCTGGCAATATCCTTGCCCCGTCCTATCTTCCCGCATTATCCTGCCGTATCTCAGCCGAGGGAACAGCCGAACTCTCTTCGAGCCCGTCCTTCGCCCCCCAGCGTCTCGTCCTTCGACGTGTTTCACGACGCTCCACCGCCGCCGCCTGAGAAAATTATTGCATTCTAAAGCGGGGACAATGAAATAGTTTTGGACCCCGGTCCCTCTCGGTCGCCGACAAATCCTTCCTCCGCCTCCTCGCCGCGCCGATGCGAACAATGAATCGCCTTGATTTGTCGCCGTAATAACCGGAGACGGAAGATCGAGGGCCTACTCGCATCCTCTGGACACCTAACGCTTTATTGGCCGATCGCGTTCGAGCTGGAGCGGCCGACGATTTACGGTGCTTAATTAACCCCGAACCGTGGCATTAGGGATTCTTATGGGCTCCGACCAGCGCAGCTCGGAACATTACCATTTATCGCAAAGCCCTGTTCTCGCATTGTTTAATTCGAACAGCGCCTAACTATAAACGCGCACTTTCTAACATCAGTTTGATTGCAAGTTCTCGTTGCGGGCTGCCGCAGGGAAGATGGGAGACAGTGGGTTCATTCCGTTTCACGCTTCTATCGTATAAGCGTTCCGTTGCATTCAATGCGCGCATCAGAACTGCATCAGGACGCTCAGAATTCCCTAGATCCCCACCACTTCTAGAGCATTAAGGGGATAGGGTACTCACGTGACACTACTAGAATATTACTAGATTTTGGGCCGAAGCATGGGTTTGCGGGCTTCGGTTATTTGACCTTATGCGAGCATACTTTGAGCTGCACGAAGGTTCATTCGATAGAGGAAGGTTAGACGCAGTGCGCTGTGCCCCATCACACAAAACGATTTTTCTGACTGATATGATGGGGCACAACGCACTGCGCTGAACCTTCCTCTATCGAATGAACCTTCGTGCAGCTCAAAATATGCTCGTATAAGGTCAAATAACCGAAGCCTGTAATTGCATTCATAGTCCGTTCATGAAGCCAGAGTCTAGAGCAAGCCTAGAGCCAATTTTAGATCAGCTAGTTAGACGAGATGGCGCCTAGTCAGGAGAACTGTCAACGGAGATGCGTAACAACAAAAATATGAAGGGCTTGAAGCCACTCGGATCTATTAATAACAATAAAGATATTAATAAAAAGAAAAAACGTATAATCATAGCAAAACTGAAGCGTTAGACTGATAAATATCATTATTGTTGCCAAATTGGTTTTATGCGCGGAGGTTGGTCACAATTACAAATACCAGTCACGTGATTACCCTACCCCCTTAAGGGGGTGCCAGACCCTCTAATTTGGGTATTTATCAGTGTAACCAACCTCCACACTGAAAAACAGTTTGGTAACAGTGATGAACATACATTTGTATCAATCTAATGCTTCAATTTCGCTATCAACACAGGTTTTTGAAGTGAAACTTCTTTGCTGAGGGTAACAATTTTCTGATGTAACGGAAGTCGTTGTTACGGAAGTCGAAAGTCGAGTGGCGCGAAAATTTAAACTGAGAATGAACGTAGAAAAATAATTAGAACAACACGTGCAACCACGTTTTTTATTTTTATTTATACGAATTAATGTAATGTAATTAAATACATTACAGACATATTAGAGATATTTTTTTTTTTTAAACTATGAGTTTACACTTATTTTTCTAGTAATATTCTAGTAATATGCTAGTCATATTCATGAGTCTGATACCCCCTTAACATCGCACCAGCTACCACAGCTCAGAAGTGAAGCGTTTGATGCGAAGTCGATGCATCAGCGGTTGTTAGCGGCAATTTCAAAAAATTAGAAATTTGATGTGAAGCTGTGCACGAGAAAATATAAACGAAACAGAACGACATCAATGCGCGCATCGTGTTGAAAGCGATCTATGCGCTTGACGCGTGAAACGGAATGAACCCAGTTATCGAAACAAATGAGAGATCGAGGGAGGGATATGGAGTTGGTTGTTCCTGTTCGGCGAGAGAGAGCGGGTTAACGATCTCCGAAATTGCTGATCGCGGTCTCGGCGTTCCAGCCGCCCTTCCATGGTACAAGCGAGGTCCGTAGTTCACCGGATTGTTGGCGACGGTGGCAAAGGCGAAGGCAGAGGTAGAGGCCTCAGGCAGCGGCGTGGCGTTCAGTTCCTTATCTGTAATTGCTCCCCAGTCTCCGACTAGTCTCGAGAAATGTCGGCGAACGGGACAACGACGAGCAATCTCGCGGAGGGTCCTTTTTATTCCCCGCAGTCTCTCATCCGCGCCTCGAGAATCTCCGCGCCGGAATCCTCCGACGACCGTCCTCTTTCCTCTCTTCACTCGTGGTCTCTCCTTCCGTGTCTCCCTTATAAATCTGCCGGGTTGGCGATCGCGCGTAGAATTTCGAAAGCGCATAATGACGTGCTTCCCAGAGGAGCGAAGCTTTTCCCACCCTTTGTTCCGCGAGTGGGGCACTGCTCCGAAGAGGTTCCTTCGCGGGAGCGTGGTTGAAGAGTGGCTTCTGAAAGGTTCGAGAACGTGCCAAGGAATGTCGACGACTCGGAACGACGAGCACGAGAGGGGGAGTGAAAGAAAGAGAAAAAAAATAAACGAGAGAGGAAGGAAGGAAGGAAGGAAGGAAGTGAGCGAGGAACGAGAAAAGTGTCTGGTCGGAAGGAGACGGGCAATGTCCACTCGTACATCCTTGCTCGGCTACTGACCTTCGACCCTGTCACTCCCTCTCCACCCTCTCCGTCCGCGATTTTTCTCTCTCGCTATCTCATTAAATTCTTCTTTCGCCCCCCTCTCGCTCGTCCTCCAGCTTCGGCCGGCTCCTGCGCTTACGATCAGTCGAATAGATGCCGTGGCACGATCCTCGGGAGTTTGTCTTGTTTGTTTCCCGCCGCGTCGCGGTGTACCGGTGAATAACCGATTAACTGGTCAGACCACTCCACGTGAAACGGAGGGCCCTCCACCGTACCCTGCATCTGCCATTATAATCGTGAAAAGCTGCCCGCCCGGAGCACGTACTTAGTTACGCCCCGCGGGCCCCGTTTCCCGCCAAAGTTTGTTGCTCGAGGTGTTCGGCTCTTCCGCGTGCCCTCGATAAAAACCAGATCGCGTGATTCGGGCCGCTGGTTCTACCCTCGGCTCTCGATTTTGAGATATTAGAATATCGGGGTTGGGTAACTTCATTGCTATCATAATTTCATGTCGTCGTAACTTAAAAGAACTCGTGTTTCGCTGCAGGAGGTCCAGGATCGTCCGGTCCAGCGGAGGGCGACGGACCCAGCACGGTGGGTCCGTTGGGCCCGGTAGGGTCCCTGGGTTCTGTTTCGGGCAGAGGGGGCCCGCCGGTCATTCGCCGAGGACCCGGCCGACCGCGGCTCAGACCCACCGGCCCAGGACACCAAGGATACCGTACTCCGGGTCACCATCACGGCAGAAAAGTCCAGCGGCCGCTCCCGGTGCCGCTCAGGTCCCAGCAGACGATCGCCACCGTAAACCAGCAGAAGTCACCGGGTCAGCGTTCATCGGGGTCCGGGCCCTCGATGCCCACCGCGACCATGAACGCCGGCTCCGCGTTCCCTTCATCGGCCAACGAGTCCAGACCGTTCGGCTTCTACACGCAACAGCAGCCGCGAGGCTCCTCCTAGCTTCCGGAGGAGGAATTCCTCCGAGTGATCCTCGAGGGTGACTCTTGAACCTGGTCGCGACACAGGATGATCGCTCGGGACTTGTCGTTCTATTCATCGAGTCCTGGACAGCCTGCCGATCATCGTTCGCGAGCACCAACCGTACTACCGAAGACCCTCTTCGTGGACAGTTTTCGCGCAGGAACGACGTTTATGGTTCTCGTGACCGAGTAACGAATTTTGCGTGTTCGTGTCTCGAAGACCACTTGGGTCTTGAAGACCACTTGAGCCAAACCCTTTCGCGGATTTTGTTCGGCGATGAGAATGGAGAAACAATCTTTCGAGGACATCGAGTTCCGCAGCCGGAATCCTGACGAGGATCTCTTGTCCGAGAGTATTTTCGAGCGGGTGTTGTCGAACACGAGACGTCGAATCGATGATTTTAATCACGTGAAACGATTTCGGGAACGCGTCAGACACTGTAAACTATTGTATAAAAGCGGATCTTGTCGATATTTATGACCCGGTCCCGAGGGATTCCGATCGTTTAGGCAATTTGTACAGAGACACGTGAAATGCCGCCTCGTTAGGTACTTAAATCGCTGCTCGAGCAGAAATCACGGATTCCGGAGGAGGATCGCGAGAACGGTGACGGACTCGAGCCAGCAGAGTGTCGAACACCGTGGAGAACGGTTTTTAGTTTGAATTCGCCGGTAAAACGTTTAGTCCGGACGACGTATCGACGGTGACAGGCGATCTACGATCGAGCGACGAAAAGACAACATCGGCGACGTAGAGTTTTCTCGTTCACTTTTGACTTCTTCGTGTTTCTCTCTCTCTCTCTCTTGTTCTCTCTCTTCCTCTCTGTTTCTATCGCACGCTCGACGTATAGCGACACGTCAACGATCCGTAGCATGTTTCATAGCCAGGCTCGGTTAGACGATATTTTTTATGCGAGCTACGAAGAACACATCAAACCGACTCGATTTGTAAGAGAATGGTATTTATATTAGCAATAAACGATTCGAATGTCCACCGAGAACCTATGATTCCTCATTGATCGACCCTGATCTCGTTCCCTCTTGTTCGTTGTATAATTGATAGAGAGAGAGAAGCCAGATTGACACTTCATTCTTTTTTTTAATCATTTGAATAAGAAACCACCTTAACTTGTTAACGAGTTCAACGAATAAAATAAAACTTGTTTAGTTCCTCTGAAAAGGTACTCTTTCAAAACTCGAAAAATGTCGACGATCTCCTATAATTTGTCCAAAGTAATAAACGTCTGCGCGGATTAATCTAAACAGCATTCAAAGAAATATTCTAACTCTCCCAATGTTTTTATGGTCTCGTATTTCCCCTCGCTTTTTTTGCCATAAATGCATAAAATCCGCAGGTTTAATTACGATAATTAGTCGCCGCATACCTGATTTACGACCGTCCCTCTGCACCTGTTATGCGAATTTATGGTCGCGCGAAGGGCGATGCTAACACGACGTATCTTTTTACGATTCATTGCCGACGAGGTGGCTTTTTCCAGGTATATTTCGACGAGTCTCTATGGACAAATGTAGCAGAGGCGCCATTAAGGCGCTGGTAGATTTTCCATTGCTATACGATGATCAGCGAGGAGTATTTACAACGTTTTTACAAACTGCGAAACGTATACACGATCAATTCGAATTTGAATATTTCGGCGAGTACGAGGGAGACTAATTTTCGAGTTCCTCGAATGTGTCAAAAACGCAAAATATCTTGACAGGAAGTAAGTATGAAATTCCACGTGAAGAAACTCACGAAAAACTTTCAACTACTGGTCATTTGGGAAAAAATAAAATTCCCAGAATACAGTGTAGACCCCTGATGAACAAGTGGGCGTGTCATCAATACAGCCCGAAAGATTATACCACCGCAAAATGTTGAGAAAAAAAGCAAGGGTAAATAAACTAATATCTGTAATTTGTTCCAATAAACCTCGAAACTGCACCTTCCAATTATCGTACATATCAATATTTTTGTTTATAAAGTAACTATATACTATATAGTAACTTTTCAAGGAAAATATCTTAGCAGGTTATACTTAGTATAGTGTTGGTTCGCGTGTATATCAGTCATAATACGGATGGATCAAGTGAATGCGTTGAAAGCACATTTGGATCGGTGTCTTTCGAAACTCGTTTCCCGCGTCGCGTCACGTGATCGGAAAATCGTCGAGGCTGCGCGCGCAGCGACCACTGCGTTTTAAATTCAATAAACAGTGTCGCGTTACTGTTTCGTGTCAATATTTTGAGAATTAGCCGAAGAAATTTTAAACAATTAGGTGTTTGCGTAGTTTTAAGTGCCGGAAAATATTGAGCAGTCGAGTAAGAAGTGGAACCAGTTAGCGTGGGATCCGTCGAGCTGTTTATCGAGAAGATTGTTGCGGTATTCAGCGAGACCATCATCGTCGGTCATCGATCATCTGTAAATCGTTAGATCATCTTGGGTATTTTTCCAATCCGGGTTAAGGTAAGTCTCAACATTAGTAATTCTCTTGTATAAAACAACGAGACAACTGCTTATTTTTCTAATGTACAGGGCGTATAAAAAGTAATGATCACACGTCCTAGAGGTGAATCTATACCTCAAGATCGGTGGACATTTGTAAGAGAAACTTGCCGCAAAATTGTTTATAACAAAGAAATTTGTTGTTAAAGTATTTTTCTACATCAACGCCTTTTACTCATCGAGAAAAATAAAAGTTTGAAAGGAGCCATATGTCGCAAACAAATAGTTATTGAGTTATGTAAGCGAAAATATATTAAATAACTGAATAATTGTTTTAATTCGAAAAGAAAATACACAACTAATGAATATGAAATTAACGGAAATTAACGTAAACGTATCGTATTTAAATCAAACGTGATGACGTGTTTCGTATCTCGAGAAAAAGTCGAATCGCTACGTGAACACGTCCTTTTATATCCTACTTTTTTCTAATGTTTATAAATTTTCTAGAACAAATATTGATTTAACAAGATGTGTCGCAATCGCAATATCACGGCACTCACGCATACATACATGATTCTCGATTCTCACATTCAAACAACAAGTAAAATCATACAAATCATTCATTTCCTACAGTTATAAGCTGTTAAAGTTTTTGCAAAATTTGATTGTGTGGAATTATACGCATAGACAAAAGCCTACTCCTGCGGTCCACACATTCGTATCGATGAGACAAAACATGATCGTGTGCGTGCCTTGAGCAAACTTAATTAGTCAAAAGTGCCAGAGAAAATATAAATCTAGGCCGCGATCGCATTCAAAAGTCCTATTTTTATGTTTACGAGGTGCAATTTGCATTATTCGGAAACATACAGCTGCGCGTGTAACTATTAGATTGTTGCAAATCACATGGCCGTTTTGATTCTTTAACATAAACTTTAATTTTACGAGCTTCACTCATATTCCATTAAACGAAATAATTTCCATCGACATCAATACACTTCTTCTATCGTGATAAAAGCCTGAATGTTCTTTCAATATTTTTGCATTTAAAAAGCCATCTAGACAACATGGAAGCGGAGCCGCGAGAGGCAACGTGACAAACGACAATGCTGCCGCCTGTCATGGCTGCCGAGTGACATTTTTATAAACCTACGACCGCTGAATAGTGTAAATTGCGCCTCGAATACGTAAAATTAAGCCATTCTTAGAATACATACGTCATAGATTAAACTCTTATCTAGCGATAGTGACTACCTAGAACACTGAAATGTGCATTATAGACACAAGAATCGAAAAATACGGATCGACACCCTTATGGTCCGATCACTTGCTGTACCTTCACCCAAAGCAGCATTTATGTTTTTCGCTGCTTCAGACGCAGTATGTCGAAGTTTGAACTCGAACAACTAAATTATACGAATTTCCTTTCTTTTCATGGTGAACGGAAATCGATTTTGAATCGTGTACATGGTACAAAACCTATAATCTTATACTCGCAAAATCATGTACGAGATATGTACTTTTCAAATTGCACAACTTCAAACTACAAAGGCGGGAATTTTCCAATGTGAAAAACGGTCACTTCAATTGCAACAACCTTTTTATTACATGAGGAAAATGCTTTTACGCATTCCCTGTACCCTGGGGATAGATACAGGGTTATGTGGGGCTTACGTGGCCAGAAGGGCTCACAGTACCCACTAAAAACCTCATGATAACCTTCCCTAAGCTAATCGGGGGCGGCTGGGATCTCCGAAGAACACAACCAGCCATCCCCCTTTGCCCTAATATTTTCCTAAAGCTGCGACAGCTACTTAGTTACTTAGTTAGCTGGTTACTTAGTCACTTTGTTTCTTAGTTACTTAGTTACTTAGTTACTTAGTTACTTAGTTACTTAGTTAGCTGGTTACTTAGTTACTTAGTTACTTATCTACTTAGTTAGTTCGTTTCGTAGTTACTTAGTTATGTCGTTGCTTAGTTACGTAGTTACATAGTTACTTAGTGAGCTGGTTATTAAGTTACTCAGTTACTTAGTCATTTAGTTTCTTAGTTACTTAGTTACTTAGCTACTTAGTTACTTAGTTACTTAGTTACTTAGTTACTTAGTTACTTAGTTACTCAGTTACTTAGTTACTTAGTTACTTAGTTACTTAGCTACTTAGCTACTTAGCTACTTAGCTACTTAGTTACTTAGTTAATTAGTTACTTAGTTAATTAGTTACTTAGTTAGCTGGTTACTTAGTTACTTATCTACTTAGTTAGTTACTTAGTTACTCAGTTACATAGTTACTTAGTTACTTAGTTACTTAGTTACTTAGTTACTTAGTTACTTAGTTACTTAGTTACTTAGTTACTTAGTTATTTAGTTACTTAGTTACTTAGTTACTTAGTTACTTAGTTACTTAGTTACTTAGTTACTTAGTTACTTAGTTACTTAGTTACTTAGTTACTTAGTTACTTAGTTACTTAGTTACTTAGTTACTTAGTTACTTAGTTACTTAGTTACTTAGTTACTTAGTTACTTAGTTACTTAGTTAGCTGGATATTTAGTTACTTAGTTACTTAGTTACTCAGTTACTTAATTACTTAGTTACTTAGTTACTTACAATTAGTTACTTAGTTACTTAGGTAGCTGGTTATTTAGTTACATAGTTACTTAGTCACTTAGTTTCTTAGTTACTTAGTTACTTACCTACTTCGTTACTTAGTTACTCAGTTACTCAGTTACTTAGTTACTTAGTTACTCACCTACATAGTTACTCAGGTACTCAGGTACTCAGTTACTTAGTTACTTAGTTACTGAGTTATTTAGTTAAGTAGTTACTTAGTTAGCTGGTTATTTAGTTACTTAGTCACTTAGTTTCTTAGTTACTTAGTTAATTAGTTACTTAGTTACTTAGTTACTCAGTTACTTAGTTACTTAGCTCTGCTTCCGAATAATGCAAATTACGCCTCCTTAACGTAAAAATAGCACATTTGAGGGCGATTGCAGCCTAGATTGATCTTTTATCCAGAAATGAGCAAGGTGCATCCCGCAGCCTTACAATCCTGAAAATGAGTCTACCCCCTTCATCCTTTGGGTACGGATTTATTTGAAGACTTTTTGTATATGAAATGAATTTAAGTTTTTGATGTATGTATTATGTAAACATAGTAGATTTTATGTAAGATTTTATTCGTTGTAGTGATATTGTTTACATAGTTTTAACAATATTTCTATTACAAAATAAAAATAAATATATTATAATATTGACTGCACGCAACATGTGCATGCCGAATATGAGTCGTCAAATGCACCCAAAGGATTAACCCTCAGCAGTCGAGGGGTTTACCACTAAAAATTGCTGTACCATTGTGTACATTATTGCTTACATTATTAAATGTGTTGGTGTTTGTAGAGATTTTAGATAGTACAGTGATTCAAACTCTTTTGGTAGACTAAATATCTGTATATATTGAACGATAAACTTTCTTGTAGACATAAACATAGACTACTTTCCACACAGGTAGTTGTACACAGAGTGAGGCTTTGTTTTCTCACGTACGCCTTATTTCATTCGTGGTTACTTAATAATGCTAATGTCTCGATTCTTGTTAAGGTAAAGCAGTATTCTGGTTTCCAACAATGTCTAATCAATTACTACACATTTCTGTATGGAATGAGGTATTATATCCATTTCATATTCATAAAATGATAAATTCATATACAATGGAATTATTCTAGGTCGAAAGAAATGTTTAATTCTCAAGTTAAAATAGCTCCGGCTGGAAAGCGTTGAAAAATTGATTACTGCAACAATTACCCCGCGATGAGACTGAGAATTAATGTGCTCATTTTTTACGCGTTTTGTGTCATTCATTTTGAATGTGCGAACACTTTTGAAAAAAATGGGTTCGACGACCCAAGGGAAGAGACTTTGACGCGTACCCGGCAATTTCGGTTGAAAAGAACTGACATTTTCGTGTCTCGCCGGCGCGGACCGTTTAACGACCGATCAGCTTTCATACGGCAATTTAATTAGCCCCCAGGATAAATACGAAGCGGCGGGGAGCCGAGAGGAGCGTAACAGAGCGGGTCGGCGATAAGAAGAAACATTTTTCCCGGTGACAACGTTCCTGCGTGGTTATTTTCTGCCTCGCATTCCCGGCATCGCCGCGCGCGGGCATTACAAGTGTCCGGTTGCAGGTTTTTGCGACGATACGCCGAAGTGAACGGGCTAAATGAAGTAAATGGATGAACGGTGAATAATGGATGAAGCGGAGTTAGCGGGGACACGGCGATGCCCGCTTCTTGCCACCGCATCGACGCGCCTTATTATCGGGAACGACAACGATCGCCCGTGTACCAGACATCCCGTCGCTAATTGTTAACTAGACCGAGGATGTTCATGCAAATTCAAACGGCGCTCCGTAAGATAGCTGGACAAATCTATTCTGTTACTTCTTGTCGCAGCGAATTCCACTCAGGCGACCCGCTACCACTCTTTCCAACACAGCAGACGTTTAGTAACACTCACACGGAGAACCCCCGCTCTGTCCCTCACGGATTTAGTTCAGACTTTACAGAGTTATAGATCTCGTTCCCCTGATTACGAAAATACCCCATTATAGGCGCAGACGGTCAATAGTTCTCGAGATATTTGCAATTAAAGTTTCATAATCGTAAAGGTTAGTTCAGATTTTTACAAAGCAGTGGCGTAGCGTAACAGAATTGTTACACCGCAGGCCCGTGTTCGAATCCCTTCGTGGTAAATTATTTTTTAAGGCTGCGCCGGGGTCAGAAATCGCTAGAAATGGCTGTAAGGCGGGCGCCTCCTTCGACGTCGAGGTATATGGCGAAAAAGACAAGCAGGCAGATATGTTTCTCGCAGGAGAGACGAAGACGGAGATTTTAAACGGCTTGATTTTTCGATAAACCCACTCAAGATTCATTTAGCGAGGAAGCAATATTTTCTGACGCTCTTTGCGTTGAAATGTTCTCCGAATTATTGCGGTGTCCAACACAGAGCCCTTTTTTGCAAAAAGCATACAGAAAAAAATATCTTCTATAAAAACATAGACTATTGTTTATAAAGTTTGAGGAGACAAATTGCAAAAAAGGGCTCTGTACGCTACCCCGCAATAATTCGGAGAATATTTCAACGCAAAGAGCAACAGAAAATATTGCTTCCTCGCTAAATGAATCTTGAGTGGGTTTATTGAAAAATCAAGCCGTTTAAAATCTCTGTCTTCGTCTCTCCTGCGAGAAACATATCTGCCTGCTTGTCTTTTTCGCCATATACCTCGACGTCGATGGAGGCGCCCGCCTTACAGCCATTTCTAGCGATTTCTGGCCCCGGCGCAGCCTTAAGTGAAACTTCTTTGCTGAGGGTAACCATTTTCTGATGTAACGGAAGTCGATGTTACGGAAGTCGAAAGTCGAGTGGCGCGAAAATTTAAACTGAGAAAAATAATTTTTTACCGCGACGGGATCCGAACCTCGGTCTACCGATTGGTAGTCCAACTTCTTAACCACTTGGACAACCAAATATCTGAGAATGATAGCGAATGGTTAGAAGAGTACGTGCAACCACGTTTTGTATTTTTATTTACACGAATTAAAGTAATATAATTAAATATATTATAGACATATTAGATATATATATTTTTAAACTACCGTTTGTGGAACAGAAAAAAAATCGTGTGCGTGGAAACCACACGCGACAGAAGTGCAACTTATCATTTATTAAGTATAGGTATAGATAAATTATTAGTATTTTTTTATTAAAAACAAGAGATAATAATAAATAAAAATACTAATAAGTAATAAATAAAATAAATAAGAACTATTAAATAATACAACAATTGATGCTATATTTTCACGAAGTTTATTTTAACTATCATAAGCCAATTGTCACAATGATAGAAACCGATAATTTGGTGGAAAATGATTATAGTTTGTGATTTAATACGTTCTAAACTTCTTGAAAATACAGTGCCAATTGTTATGTTATTTATTAGTTCTTATTTATTTTATTTATTACTTATTATTATTTTTATTTATTACTAGCTGACCCGACAGACGTTGCCCTGTTCAAATTTCAATAAAGTTTTTCATCGTTTTGTGTACCGTTTCAAGAATTCTGAATTCTTCTTGCATTTCCGTTGTCAGCTGTAGAACTGATGTCACCAACAATGTACCATGTTAGAAATACTTTTCAGAAGATCGCCTCCCGGGAATCGGCTTTATAAATGTTGAATAGTTTAGAACGTAATACAAAACATTTTTCGTTTTAATTTAATAAATTAAATCCAAATCAAAATTTGTAAAAATATCTTCCAGTGCATCTACGCTTGCACTGATATCGGTAGTATCACTCGAATCACTACAATTGTCCAATCCTTCTTTTTCAATGTTTTTACTTAACAAAAATAACGTTTCGTCGTCCATGGAGCAGCCATTTTTTATTCGCATCAAATGCACGGAAAAGCGTACCGTTTCAAAGCACTGCATCATCACGCATCACGCGCATTAACGAAACGGAATGATACCAATGCGCGCATCACATTCAATGCGATCTATGCGCTCAATGCGTGAAACGGAACGCACCCAATGTTTCACGTTCGCGTACACAGTTTCTAAAGACCACGTCGCGTGCTACAGCCTAGACACTTGCGTCTTCAGTAGAATATGTCGAGAGAAGGTCAGACGGTCCCCTATTTCGCTAGCGATGCCACCCACCCGGGAGAAACGGGATATTTCACCCGAGAATGAACAAGAGAAAATTCTTGTTGATTTTACTGATCCATCGAGACTCGGACTCGGTCCGTCAAAATTATTCTACAATGTCCATTCGGAGTTGAACAGCTTTCTACGGTCTGTCCGCGCGCTCATCGTGAAAACGGGCACGCGACGGTAGTAAAGCCTGTAATTCATTTGGAACAGTTATTACTGAATTATCAGTTCCGTCTGCGGTTGCCGTGGCCCCCTTAAATCATGCTCTTAACTCACGAACGCCGATAATAAACGACGCACAACAATCAGACTGATTAAAGGTTAAATTCTTCTCGATCGAAAATTAGTAATATAATAAATTGAATGATATCGGCGCTAGGTTCGATCATTTTTAGAAAAACAACAAATGTGCAATTATTTAAGCATGTTTCTAACGTTTCGATCCCGATATGGATCTTTTTCAAAGAGACACTTTTGCGTCTGAAAAATATGAGAATAATCAGAAAAGAAAACAAAAAGAAAAATTTTTTTCACATAGAAAAAACCAAAAATTAAATTTCATATACGTACTTAGTTTCTTAGTTTCTTAGTTTCTTAGTTTCTTAGTTTCTTAGTTTCTTAGTTTCTTAGTTTCTTAGTTTCTTAGTTTCTTAGTTTCTTAGTTTCTTAGTTTCTTAGTTTCTTAGTTTCTTAGTTTCTTAGTTTCTTAGTTTCTTAGTTTCTTAGTTTCTTAGTTTCTTAGTTTCTTAGTTTCTTAGTTTCTTAGTTTCTTAGTTTCTTAGTTTCTTAGTTTCTTAGTTTCTTAGTTTCTTAGTTTCTTAGTTTCTTAGTTTCTTAGTTTCTTAGTTTCTTAGTTTCTTAGTTTCTTAGTTTCTTAGGTAGGGTAACTGCACCAGTGAATGAACGGGCACCAGTAAATGAACGCTTTTGTATATTTCAACAAATTTTAACCCGGACGGCATACTAGCGATAAAATTGTGATTAAAGAGTTAAATAAATAGGAGAATATTGTTTAGTAATTTTGTTCATTGATTGGACTAGCATTATTCAATTACTAGAATGTAGTGTTCATTCACTGGTATTTTTCATATTTTTGAATTTAACGTTTAATAAAGAAGAATAATAATAATTTCATTGTATTTGTGTTCATTTATTTTTGACAAATGAAGTATAGGGAGCTATTTGGCATATATGAGATTCCTTTAATTCACATAGTTTTTTTTTAAATAAAATATTTTCCTGAACAATTTCTTAAATGTTCATTCACTGGTGCAGTTACCCTACTTACCTACTTAGTTACTTAGTTACTCAGTTACTCAGTTACTCAGTTACTTAGTTACTTAGTTACTTAGTTAGCTGGTTATTTATTTAAAAAACCAAAAATTAAATATCATATACGTACTTGTTGTATGCAAAATGGACATAAACATTTTAAAACAAAAATTAGTGAGTTACGTTTGAACAGTAATTTAGCCCATGATAGAAAAGAATTTGTTTAAATTTTCCTACGTTATAAAGTTGACTTTCGAGGTTGAAAGAATTATTTCGTAATAGCCCAGTCCTTTCCGAATAAAACAAAAAAAATGTAGTTCAATACGACAAACAGTTCCCGAGAGAAAAATTCGTAAACGAGTCCCGTTTTCGCCAAAATGGGCAAAACTTGAAAACTTTCAAGGCCTGCCATATCTAAAAAAATTCGAAACCGTCAAAATGATGACTTAAACCCCTCATAATTTCACATGGACTACAACATATTTTAATTAGAACATAATCAACGATGTACCGTAAGTATTATGGAAGCCATTGCAGTGAAGTAGCGAAACAAATGGTAATCCCAAACGTGGATTGTCTAAAAACTAATAACCAGCAAGATCCGTGGCGAGTTTCCACGACGCAGGATGCTAGCAAGATCGTTCCCATCATAAATCTGATTTCGCAGTCATCCACCTATTTACCTAATTCCCGGGCGACGTCACCGCGAAGGAATCCCTTCACCCACGTCGTCACTCGGAAAAACGCCGGCCCAGAATGCCCCGAAGAGCATCGAGTTTCCATCGCGATCAGACGAGAAGGAATTCCTCGGAATCAAGATTCCAGTGTAACGCGACGAAGGACAACACGCAGCACGCCTGGAACTTTGAAACCCTGAAACCCGAGGGCGATGATCATCGACGGGAACAAGCAGCTGCTGTCGTTCTGGCGGTAGCCGCGTCATCATACGCGTGATTGCCTTTGACCAAAGCCGATCATTCTACAGCTCGATCAAAGATGGAAAACCAATTCGTTACCCGATCTCCACGCCCACGTATTTGTTCTGGGATACGGTTATTAGCTGTAATCTTAAAAATTCGGCAAGAACCTTTGTACGCGATGCTGTATTCGTCTTCGTTCAAATCAATCAAATCAAATTCAATTCATTCAATCAAATCATTCTAATTTGAAATACTTCCTCGTCGTTTTTGTTAGGATGGTATGAACTTTCTCGAGCGTGTTTGATTATGCTTATAATCTCAATGGCAACGCTGCGAGCGGCGTTAAGGCGGTACCGTACCCATGGATGACTAGCATATTACTAGAATATTACTAGAAAAACAAGTGAAAAACGCGCGACAGAAGTGAAACTTATTGCTTATTAGGTATAGATACAGATAAATTATTATACCTAATAAGCAATAAGTTTCACTTCTATCGCGCGTGATTTCCACGCACACGATTTTTTCTCTGTTCCACACACGGTAGTTAAAAAAAATCTCTAATATGTCTATAATATGTTTAATTATATTACTTTAATTCATATAAACAAAAATAAAAAACGTGGTTGCACGTGCTGTTCTAACCAATCGCTATCATTTTGAGATCGTTGGTTGTCCAAGTAGTTAAGAAGTTGGACTACCAATCGGTAGATCGGGGTTCGGATCCCGTCGGGGTAAGGAATTATTTTTCTACGTTCATTCTCAGTTTAAATTTTCGCGCCACTCGACTTTCGACTTCCGTAACATCGACTTCCGTTACATCAGAAAATTGTTACCCTCAGCGAAGAAGTTTCACTTCAAAAACCTGTATTGAAAGCGAAATTGAAGCGTTAGATTGATACAAATGTATGTTCATCACTCCTGCCAAACTGTTTTTCAGCGTGAAGGTTGGTTACACTGATAAATACCCAGATCAGAGGGTCTGGTACCCCCTTAATCGCAGCAGGGAGAAATGCTTGTACACGAACCTTAAGAGGGTAGGGTACCCACGTGACATCATTAGAATCTAACCAGAATCTAACTAGATTTTGGGTCAAAACAGGGGTTTACGGGAACACACCTCACGTTCTCATACGATTATATTTTGAGCTGAATGAGGGCTCATTCTAAAGGGGAAGGTTAAATGAAGCGCGCGTGGGTCCAACTTCAGTTACATTATGTTTATATCCAGTAATGTGACTGTCCAAAGTAGGGAAAACAAATGAAGAAAAATTCCGGATATTCTAATGTATTTTTCGATCACAAATAGATTTTTCCTGCTAATTTAGGGACCCACGCGCGCTTCATTTAACCTTCCTCTTTCAAATGAGCCCTCACTCGGCTCAATACATAATCGTATGAGGACGTGAGGTGTGTTCCCGTTATCGCATTCAATTGTTCCCCAGATTCCGTTCATGAAGGGCAATGAAGGGCAAGTAGAAGCAATTTTAGTTCAGCTACTCAAACGAGATGGCGCTTAGACAGGAGAATTATCGGCGTAGATCCGTAACAACAAAAGTGTAAAGTGCATGAAGCCACTCGGATCCATTAATAGCAATAAAGATAATGATTAAAAGAAAAAAACCTGTAATTATAGCGAATTTGAAGCGTTAGATTGATACAAATGTATGTTCATCACTGTTGTCAAACTGTTTTTCAGCGTGGAGGTTGGTTACACTGATAAATACCTAGATCAGAAGATCTGGTACCCCCTTAATCGCAGCAGGGAGAAATGCTTGTACACGACCCTTAACCCCGTTAATGAGGACGATGATCAGTATGTTTGTTCAAAGTTGTGTACCTTGTTCCCTCGATTCATATCGCAAGATATCCGGCATCTTTCCGGGTACATTTCCAAGCCAGGAGTAAGAACAAGAGTAAGAGTGCGAATATGAAGAAGAGTAAGCTAAAAACGGGAGGTAGTAGAAACAGAAGTGGCCTTCTGCGCGTAGCGTCGTCCACGCCCTTCCGAGCCTTTCGCGAGAAACTAAAAGCTGCCGAGTGGAACTAATCGTAGCAGCTGGAGAAATAAATTGTTCCGTCGATGCGAGGCAAGGGAACAACCACGGTAGGCGAGTTTAGAGGCTCTCTCTACTCGAATTCGCTCGCCTCTCTTTGTCCACCGGTGTGTTCGAAATATCTGACGCGGCTCCCGATAAACAAAGACGGGAGCTGCTTGATTTTTAAACGGTGCGACCACACTCTCAGAGATAGAGAGAGAGGAGAGAGACGGACACCGACCGAAAACATACTAATTAGAATATCGAGCAGATGTCGGTGTCCAGTGTTCGACGCGGACCGATATGTAAATCGGCTCGGTATTCCGAGAAATTTTCAAATTCATCTTCGATCACCGAGTCCGTTCGTGTGCGCCGACTAATGACGAATTAAGTGCCCGCATGTTGTTCCGTTTCGCGAAGGTTGAACGCGACAATCAATCGCGGATTCTTTTCACGGACGCCAGACGCGTCGAAGACGGCAGAATGACTTAATCCAGCGTAGTGTTCCTGACTTCTCAACGGTTTTCATTTCTCGAGAAATGGGAAATAAGACTATATTTCTCGAGATATTTTCCAAGAAGTCTATTTAGAATTTGTTGTGCCGCTTAAACATTATATCATCACATTCTGTCGCGCAGCGAACATCGAAGCAAGAAGTGCATTACCTCACATCGACACGCATCCTCAACAATTATTATACATTACTAGCAGCCCCCGACACGGCTTTGCCCGTGAAAATGTGAGAAGAATTTAGAATTTTGATCTTAAGTATATTAATATATATATATATATATATATATATATATATATATATATATATATATATTCCTCAATTTAAATTTCATAAATAAAATACTACTAATAAAATTATTTTATCTAAAATACTATTAATAAAATTATTTTATATGGAATTTATTCCTCAATTTAAATTTCATAAATCAAATACTATTAATAAAATTATTTTATATGAAATTTATTCCTCAATTTAAATTTCATAAATCAAATACTATTAATAATAATAATAATATATATATATATTATTAATTATATATTATATTATTAAGATCAAAAATCTAAATTCTTCTCATATATATATATATATATATATATATATATATATATATATATATATATATATATATATATATATATATATACAGGGTGTCCCAAAATTCCTCCGACACCCGAAAATGGGAGGTTCCTTGGGTCATTTGAAGCGACATTTTCCTTTACAAAAATGGCCTCTGCGGCTTTGTTTAGGAGTTATTAACGAAAAACACGGACCAATCAGAGCGCGATTTAGACATGCGATGACGCGTTCGGCCAATTGACAGTTGGCGCGTCGGGCCGACTGTACTAACTTGCGTTTAGGTCGCGCTCTGATTGGTCCGTGTTTTTCGTTAATAACTCCTAAACAAAGCCGCGGACGCTATTTTTGTAAAGGAAAATGTCGCTTCAAATGACCCAAGGAACCTCCCATTTTCGCGTGTCGGAGGAATTTTGGGACACCCTGTATATAAAGCTTCCTCGAATTTTTATTATTTATTGTTTTTAATACAACAAATAAGTATATATATATACTTATTTATTGTTTTTAATACAACAAATAAGTATATATATACTTATTTGTTGTATTAAAAACAATAAATAATAAAAATTCGAGGAAGCTTTTTTGAAGAAATTAAGAAATATTTAAATTTAATTTTAATTAAATAATATATATATATATCTTATTTTATATATATTATATTAATTACCACCCCCTGGGGGTGGGGGTGGGAGAAGATAAAAAACTTAAATGGGAACCCCCATTTTTCATTGGAGATTTGGATTCTCCAGAAAAAAATACACAAATTTTACCTAGGAGTTTTTGCATTTTGGTTCACAGATGGCGCTGTAATGGACAAAAATCAAAATGGATAAAAAATCGTTGAAAATTTGGAATATCTCGAGAAATACACATCAGATCAGAAAAATAAAAGTAGACGTATTTGATATTTTTAAAAATGCTATTCAACAACACCATAATTAACCACCCACCCCCACCTCCTGAGGGTGGGAGAGGGAATTATTCCAAAATCTTCAATGGGAAACCCCATTCTCAACGTTGTATTTCTCCGACAGAAATAACCCATTATCAAATTTCTCGAGAAATTCTCGAGAAAGAATTCTGGAGAAGGAACACTAATCTAGAGACCCCGCTGTCAGAGCTCGCGCTACCGCTTTCGGAAAACAAGATTGTAGATGCGACGACGCACATGATTGCCTCCACTCGCCTGAAACTTGTTTTTCTTTTTATCAAGCAGCTTACATTTCAAATGAGATTCGTTACTGCTGTACAGACAATATGATGAAGTACAACATACAGGGTGTCCCAAAACTAGTGTAGGAGCGGAAAATGTGAGGTTCCTTTGGTCACTTGAAGCGACATTTTCTTTTACAAAAATGGCGTCCGCGGCTTTGTTTAAGAGTTATTAACGAAAAACACGGACCAATCAGAGCGCGATCTAGACGCGAGTTAGCACAGTCGGACCACGCGTCAACTGTCAATTGGCCGAACGTGCCATCGCATTATATTTATAAGTATATATACAGTTTATGTTATATTACAACAAATATTTGTTACGTAATATGCATGGTGTTCATGGACCAATATCTGGCAAGAATATTTTTTTCCTAAGGTCATTTTTTTCTAAGTTATCAAGGTCATCTGTGTTTTTTGAGATATAACTACATTGTTTTTTCATTGCATCGTGTAACTGATGGAAAAATACATTCAGATATGTATAATAACTTGACTTTGAAATGACTTTTTCAAAAAAATTTAGTTATGTATCAAAAAACACTGATAACCTTGATAATTTAAAAAAAATGACCTTAGGAAAAAAATATTCTTGCCAGATAATAGTTTATGGAGATAATGCACATTACGTAACAAATATTTGTTGCATCACAATGACCTGAAGAGATATTTAGGTGGCCTTACTTAGGTGGACCACCCTGTATATTACATATTTTTGTAAAGAAAAATGTCGCTTCAAATGATCCAAGCTCCCATTTTCCGCTCCTACACTAGTTTTGGGACACCCTGTATATCCACACAGATACCGAAGATCATCGAGCTTGAGTCCTCTGGAAATGGTACATTGAGGAAAACGTTCTCCATGGAGCTTCTGATTCGGGACGCCGCCTAATCCGAGGATGATCGATGAAAATTGTGAGGAAGGATGGAAAAGCAAAGAGAAGGTTCACGATGGAAGAGGAGGGCTCGACGAAAAGCTAACTTGATCAATTTTATGTCCCTCGGATCAACCGATTGTCCGCCGGTGGCACGGGAAAGAGAGAACCGGAGAGGACCGAGACCTTGCGATGCACCTGCTCTCAGGTGTACGTCCGCACCTTCCATCCGCGCGTGCAATGCATCTCGTTGTCTTTCTCTCTCTGTCCCGCTCCTCTCCGGCTTCGGCAGTCTCTTTTCTTCTCTCTCCTTTATCTGCCCTTTCCTTCTCGCTCCCTCTGTCTCTTCCCCTCTCGCCTTTTTCCTCTTTCGGCGAGAGAGCCAATCTTACTCGGTACATCGCGGATAAAAGCGCGACCAGGTAACCCTTTGCTGGAGGATGTCACGATCGCGACGTCTCAGGGCCTGCAGGACGTCCCGTCTTTAACACCTTAGCCCTCGGACCACCAACGGGACGCGTTTGTCCCATCAACTTGTAAATAATGACTCGTCGGTCCTCGTGTGATCAACAGAGTACAAGTTTCCGTCTTTACTCGTGGACTCGTTCGCCAAACTTTATTGTCCTGTCCTGTCCAGATGCACGCAACTGGAAATTCAATTGGACGATGTACATCTTCTTCTCTGCACGGAAATATTAGGGTAGAGATTGGTTCAACCGACAGGGTAACAACATTCTGATTCTAAGCGATTAGGAGTTGACTGATGTGAACGTGCATTACCGTGATCGAAACGAAGCCACTCCAGGAATTATACAATTGGTCGGATATACTTTATTAATAAGTATAAAGAGATGTTGAACAGATCAGAGAAGTAAGAAAAAGAAACACGAAATGGTAAAAAAATTATAAGAATCTGAAAATATTGGGCTGTTCTTCCGTTTATGGCAAAAATCAGAATTCGATGAAATTTTGAAAATAGGTTCTTTTTTTACTAAAGTGACGATTGACAGAAGGATTTTTGGCGCGTTGGAAAAAAAATTTGTATCATTTCAATGTTGCGCTCTACCTTAGCGACTACTGACTTACCGACTTTGTGCTTTATGTTCGTGCTGCGCGCATGCGTCATATATACAGGGTCATCCGTTTTTAAACGGACAAACGTAAACCAGCTATAAAGAACCCCAAATGGAACAAGTTTTACCCCTGCCACTTTTTTTGTTTCGGCCTTGATTTCTAGAAAATTACAAAACACCATAATTTTTTTAGTTCACATAAACTTGAATATCTCGGGACTCCAGTGATGAATCTTGATGATTTTTCCTTTGTTTGGTTTAAAATAAATAGGGGCATCTTTTTTGTTAACAAAATATTTTTGTTTTTTTTAGCACGTTTATTCCAAGAAAATATCACCCATTGAAGTCACGCATCCTGGAACCGTTCAGATAGCTACAGCCCGATCCAGAAAAAACCAAGATTCGAAGGTCATACAAAAAAATTTTGGGAACAAAAAAAGATGCTCCTGTTTATTTTCAACACAACAAAGAAAAAATCATCAAGATTCATCACTGGAGTCCCGAGATATTCAAGTTTATGTGAACTAAAAAAATTATGGTTTTTTGCAATTTTCTAGAAATCAAGGCCGAAACAAAAAAAGTGGCAGGGTAAAACTTGTTCTATTTGGGGTTTTTTATAGCTGGTTTACGTTTGTCCGTTTAAAAACGGATGACCCTGTATATGTATTGCTTTAAACTAAAGAGGATTCGTTCTAATTGAAGATATTCTATATAAAATAGAAAGTCGGTAAGTCGGTAAGGTAGAGCGCGACATTGAAATGATAAAAAAAATTTGTTTTGATGCGCCAAAAATCCTTCTGGCAAACGTCATTTTAGTAAAAAAAGAACCTATTTTCAAAATTTCATCGAATTCTGATTTTTGCTATAAACCAGCCAAGTTCTCGCACTACCTCCTTTTACACAAAACAACTTGGCCGTTTTTTAGAGGCTTGTAACTCGAAACTGGAGGCAGATGGAGAGATGTAATTTCGTACATCTGTTAAGTGCTATCATATCTCCATATTGGCGAAACATTAATCTTCCGACATTAGTTACTTTTTAAACCAATGGCCATAAAAGGTGTTTGGTAGCCGGCAAGTTTGAATAATTTACCTTTCCATGTAACACTTTAAAAATTACATAGCGTTTTTTTAAACTAATTTTTACAAACGCTTTTTTCAATATTGCAGCAGGTATTTCTAAGCTAACGAACTTGGCCGTATTTTGTTCGATCTCACAACTTTTTACGGCCAAAGAGAACTTGGCTCCTGTTTACAGGATGTTTTTGTTGGTTAAGCTTATTAAGAAAGGAAATTATTTTTATTTCGGTTTGTTCATCAATCTGTGTTTAATCAGGGTGCGACTGGTTTGAGAGGGTGCGACAAGTTTGTTGTTTGCGGTTGTTAAAATGGAGTTATAGGAAGGTAAATAAATTGTGGTTGCAGGATTGGCTAGCGTGGACACATGCGACCGAATTGAGTTTATCACCAGTGTTATTTTCGGAGTCGCGCTAGCTTTTAGAGGCTGCCAGGTGTGCGTTGCACCGTCCCGGTAATTTCGCGCGTTTATCGGCGTTTTGTTTCCCTAGCAGGCTTTTGTTTATCTTTCGTCTGGCTACGGCCTGCTCCATTTACTCGCTTGAACGTTTCCCTTTACACTCGTTATTATCGGCACCCTTATTTAAGCACTTGCTTCGCAATTACCTCGAACCGACCGTCCACACATTCTACGAAACACCGAGGACTTATTCTTTATTTGATTTCAGTGTTAATTCTCCCTTTATTCGAACACGCTTCGAATATCGACTTCTGCAATTCCTACACAATCACAGAAATTATTCATATTAAAACTAAGGTGAAATACCCTATGCCTGGACAGCATTTTTTGCTACCGTTAACTTTATCACTTTAGATAAACAAAAACAATTTTTTAAGAATAGTATCATAAAATTCAGATTTTGTAAAGCAATTTAAAGTCCCGAAATTATTGTTCAGATTAATATTTTGTTCGTATTAACAAGAATAATTCAAACCTATAGTTGGACATATTAAATCCAATCTAAGCTAGTACCTGGACAGAAGTAAAGCCTATACCGGGATAAATTGAAATTATGTATAATCTGTATAACAGACACTATAGTGCTCCGAGCACTATGACCGCTACGGGGAGCGAGACGCACGGCCGAGAGAAGTGGGGGTATTCCTTGAGAATGCCTCCGATTTTTATTAAATCTTTAATGATATACATATGGTATGAAAATATTATTATTCTATATTCAATTCTCATTTTCTGTTGCAAAGCAAGCATTTCAATAGACAATACTCCTTCGTTCTCCATGTTCTTTAATTGAATGCACGATTTTGCTTTCTCTTCTTTAATTCCAGACCTTATTTTTTTAGATTCGTCATTGATTTTTAACTTTATATCTTTAAATTGTTGTGTAATTATCTTTCTTTTTCCATGTAAATTATTATTGTTCTAGTTCTTTTTTAATTTTGTTTCTCTCTTGTTATTAACATAAAAAATTAAGTATTATTCACGTCACAGGCGGTACACATTTTCTATACATACGTTATACAAGCTAATAGAAGACTAATTATACGTACATTTATTTAAATAATTTGCAAACAACGGGTTGATTTTAGTCGCAAACACGTGTCCGGTTTTAGGCGTATGCACATTGTGTATAAGCTTAGAGTGGGACAGCTACTGGCATCGCGTCCCGGTATGGAGTACTTACATTTCAAAACAGTCCTAAACTTGGACATCTAATATTTGGATTAATAATTATTATTTACGATAAGTTTGATTGCCAATTTATTTTAAAATATCAATATTATTATGCGTGATAAATAGTTTTTGTTTGAGGGCTTAAATTATATCTTCTTTTCTAACAAAAGTTCGTACTATAAATGCACATGATTCGCATGTAAATAGACAATTTTGTATACTGTTTTCAGATGAACTTTGAATTTATTTTTAAATTTCAATTGATGTCTTAATAAAATAATATTCACACCTACTTGTAGCTAAGGCCTCAGAATATATAATATAATTATTGAATCTCTTAATTATTGATTTTACTATAAAAATTCAATTGTCCAGATTTAGGTATCACTTTTGGACTGTCCAGACTTATGGCAATTCACCTTAGCAGTTACACTTGATTAAAGTGGACCGTTTGCATTCTGAAAATCTTGTGTTTCTACAAGATTTAAAAGAATATAGTGTTTATCGTCATTACTCGTAGAATTACTCATTTTTGCCATAGATGCAAATAGGTGTCGGGTGTTCTTCCGTTTCTAGTAAAAATCAGAATTCGATGAAATTTTGAAAATAGGTTCCTTTTTTACTAAAATGACGATTGCCAGAAGGATTTTTGGGCGTCGAAAAAAATTTCTTTTATCATTTCAATGTCGCGCTCTACCTTACCGACTTAGATTCTAGATTCTTACTAGACTGAGATTTATAGAGGTGAACTGGGCTGCTGATGATCCCTTTTTACAACTAATTGAAGATATTCTATACAGGGTATTCGACTACAGGTGGGAGAAAATTTAAGGGTTGGTTCTTAACGATGATATGAGACGAAAATGATGAATAAAAAAATTGCGATTTCGGCTTGGTTATTTAGCTATTAACAACGCGACAGTCACGTATCAGTGATGCATGCATACCTTGGTTCTCATTCGGGGCCCCAGCGAGGTGAAAATGTTTAACAAATCGTTGGACAACATTGAACTCTTTGACGTACACAACGTACACTTTTGTTAGACGCGTTGTTGATGTTTAATTGTTAATAGCTAACTAATTGTTAGTATCTAGTTAATAATAGCTAATTGTTAATATCATCGTAAGGAAACACTCCTTAAATATTCTCCCAACTGTAGTCGAACACCCTGTATAAAATAGAAAGTCGGTAAGTCGGTAAGGTAGAGCGCGACATTGAAATGATAAAAGAAATTTTTTTCGATGCGCCAAAAATCCTTCTGGCAATCGTCATTTTAGTCAAAGAAGAACCTATTTTCAAAATTTCATCGAATTCTGATTTTTGCTATAAACGGAAGTTTCGCCTATATGTCAATATTTCAATATCTATCAGGCTTCCAAAAACTGGCATGTCAACCGAATATGTAAAATCGTGTGTGATCGTAATTTTTCGCCAAACTCTGTGTAATACGAGGTCTTTAGTTTAGATCTCCACAACAATATTGGAATCTCAGGAACGACGAATACTATCAGAGATTTCTCGAGTCGAGAGAAACGTTGCGCCAAGTCGCATAAAAATTGAACCAGACGATCGAGATCCATTACCAAGGTGGTCGTCTTCGAATCGTATCGAATCGGTTCCGGAAATTCCGGTGTTATTTCGGGCGATGCGTTCTTGGTAAAAAGGAGGAACGATACCTCGGGCGTGTACGGCACACCTGTCAGTCGAGGTTGTCGCAGCGCGTTCCCGACGATCGTGCATCGATTACGCCTCCGAGAGTTAATTAACCAATCAAAAGTCACGCCGGAATTTCAAAAAATACCGTCACGTGCTGTACGAGTAATTGCGAGTTCGTTTTCGACGGGCGATCCATCATCTCGACGACGATCGATACGTTTTCCGCGATCGGGAACAGATTCTTTCCCGAGAACGAGGATAACGATTCACGGAGAAAATCGATTTTCCCTCGAACGACTCTCAAAGCTAACGAAATACGACGTCGTGTCCAATTACGCCGTAGACTTCGTCATTAATATTTCGTTATAGAACGCGGACGGTTTCGCGGTTTTCGAGTGCAAAGTTCGTGGGAAGTAGACACGGTCTCGAAAAAGGAACCGCTTAATCGTCTCGGTTTGAATACCGTCCGAGTTATTAAAAGCCGAGTAACATTCATACATATTAATGAACCGGTTTCTATTCGTCACGGTGTTAATTTACAAGATCGTTACATTGTCCCGAGTGCTTTCTACCGTTTGACACAGATTTTTCTCACGCACCGTCTTTCTTGGACTTCTAACGCGATTGTTAACCCCGCTCGTAACGTTCCTCCGAACGTAAATCCTTCTCGTGCCGCGCCGCACAGTGGGCTGGATCGAAAAATTTAGTGACATTTTATTATAACTCTTGAACCATAAGAGACATTGGAATGAAATATGCACTAAAATTCTTTTAAAAAATAGTCAATTTTAACTGCAGATAAATCAAATTTTTTAAATTTTTCTACACAATAATTTTTAATTAATTTTCATTGATGTTTTTTATTGAAATAAAATTGTTTACGTATGATAATAACTTCCCGATTTACAGGGAATTATTTCAGAATTCAGAATTATTAATTTCAAACTATTTTTGACTTACTAAATATGTATTATAAGTATATACATATATATATATATAATATAATAATGTAATAATATAATAATATAATAAAATAATATATATAATATAACAATATTATAATATAATATATATAATATAACAATATTATAATATAATATATATAATATAACAATATTATAATATAATATATATAATATAACAATATTATAATATAATATATATAATATAATAATATAATATACATATTATATTATATTATATTAAAATATACATATTATATTATATTATATTATATTATGTATATTATATTATATTATATTATTATATTATTATATTATATATATTATATATATTATATATATTATATATATATGTATTATATTATTATATTATATTATTATACACACATATATATCTCTTCCTCTTCTACATATATATATATATATATATATATATATACATATATATCTCTTCCTCTTCTACATATACATATACATATACATATACGTATATACGTATATACATATTATAAGTATATGTATTATAATAAAAGCATTCCATTATCACTACTTGTCAAGAGTTCGAATAATCTGACGACAAAATGGTTCCAATAAAAGTTGAACAGTATTGAAACATGTACAAAACTAGCTGGTTATTGTTGCTCGCGAGCTTCGCGAGCTTCGCGAGCTTCGCGGATGGGGTTGTTGCAGCTCGCTCGCGAGAGGGTTAGTGGTACGGATCTTATTTGGTGTGTGACTCTCCAGGAGCCACACAAAGAACTTCCCGATTCGTTAGTTGCAATATATTAGTATCATTATTTATTTAGTGCACGTTTTAAGATGATTATATATTTTCAGGGAATTTCAATAGTTTTCTACTTATCAAAATGTTTGCTATATGGCGTCGCATTAAACCAACTTCGTATGCTCGTTGCTCACTTGGTTCCCCGTTGTAGCATAGTAATGTTGCAAAATAAATCGTATAAATATTATTTCTGAATACAATCAAATTGTATATATACAGGGTGTCCCAAAATTCCTTCAACATCCGGAAATGGGAGGCTCCTGACATCATTTGAAGCGACATTTCCCTGTAGAGATAAATAAGTCAGTCTTGCATTGGGATATTTTTCGATTATTGTAAGCGGTAACATTAGGATTTGTTGCATAACTAAAAAAAAAATTTTTTTTAATTAAAAAGTTAAAAAGTTAAAAAAAATATTTAAAAAATTTTTTAAAATAAAAATGAAATACATATAATTACGTTTGTTTATTCGGTGGAAAATTTCCATCCTCTCGTATAAATTGCAATGTTGAATCAAGTCCTTTCGAAAAAAAACTAAAAATCTACTTGATCAAAGTGGACCAAAATGTAATCAGCTCTAAGTTACAGCGGGGCACATCGATTGCATCATTCATCATTCTGATCGCGTTGTTACTTTTTCAGAAAACGTTAACGAAAAATTTGATACCATACAAATGGACACATACACACACATACACATACCGACATTTTGATAAAAATAGTCTAAAATGGCTCCAATGACCATGAAACGTGAAGATCTGCTAAAAATCCGATTTTCGATTTTCGGGGTAATTACAATAACTTCCCTATAAATCGGGAAATTAATTATACAGGGTGTCCCACATAAATGATAACACCTAAATATCTTTCGTGTTTACAGTCCTATCAGAAAACTTCACCGGACAAAGTGACGCTATTGCAGGGGGGGGGGCAATATAATAATGAAGAAAAAATATTTTTATGTCGTGTTTTTAAATAAAATTGGAATGTCACCGATGTTTTTTTTTAATGGAATAGCATATTTTTTTGCGATAGCATGATAGACAATAAAAAACTGAATTTAGTGGATACCACCATTTTGACCTTGAAATGACCTTGAGCAAGAATAATCATGTTGAAGCGGATGAAATGTGGAAGTTTAAAAGTTTATTAAAACTTACGTGTTTCAGCAAAGATTGCGCGTTATTTACGTCGGTTTGACCTTCACATATCATATCAAGGTCATTTCAAGGTGAAAAAGTTGGTATCCACTAAATTCAGTTTTTTATTGTCCATCATGCAATTGCAAAAAAAAATTTCCTATTCCATTTAAAAAACATCGGTGACATTGCAATTTCATTTAAAAACACGACATAAAAAATGTTTTTCTTCATTATTATATTGCCCCCCTGCAATAGCGTCACTTTGTCCTCTGAAGTTTTCTGATAAGACTATAAATACGAAAGATATTTAGCTGTTATCATTTACGTGGAACACCCTGTATATTTAAAATTTCAAAAAATTTTTTTCCGCCGAAAAATAAGAATTATTTTGATATTTTAAACGTTAAAGCACAATTTTTATTTCGTAATCTTATAGCTGGCGTCAAGACAAATCCAACGACCCACTTATTTGTGACCCTGAGCCCATAAACAACGCTAGAATATTTGATTCCGGTTTTTTGGGCAAATACCCCGCTGTGCGATCTCGCAACCGTCCGCCGTTGATTCTTTTCGTTCGCACGATCGTCTAAGCGTGGATACGGTAACCGAATGTTGTTGTCTGTCGAAAAAACGATCCCTAGAGATCTGTGATTGCACAAACATCCGCAGTGCATTAGCGATGCGTCCTGTAGATTGTAGCCCTCCAGATAAGGGGATCTTGGGCTCCCCAAAAAATAAGGATAATAATATAGTAGAGCTGGGCATCGGGTTGCGCGTCGTTTCAAGGAATGCCCGACCCGTTGGAACTTGGCGCGTGACGGGCCTGCGGAATAGGAGTCGCGTTCGGTTGGTCGACGTTAATTAAACCTGACGAAACTCGGCGTAATTTTCATATCATTACGGCTAGCCGGGCCAGTGAGTAAGGGATTCAGCGATCTAGCCGAACGTTTTGGTTTTAAAAAGCCCGTGTTTCCGTGGACAGGACAGGAAGCGATCCACTAGAATCAACAGGTGAGCCTGGGCCGTCGAGCAGCCAGGAATAACCGACTGAAATTCAGCCAATTAACGAGCCAACGATCGAGGTGGCTGATTAACTTTTGGGCCAGTGGAACTTTGGCGGACTAGTCGCGTTCGATTGCCCTGGATAATCGAGAAATTAGGCCAGACGCGCGCGTCAACCAACGACAACCGAAAACCTGCTCGAAATACACGAGGTGTGATCCGAGAGGAATTAGACCAGATAAAAATTTGATGTTAGCCGTTAAAGTATAGCGATCGTATGAAGCTTTAAGCAAAATTAAAACGTTTTCGGCGCATTGGTTCGATCAAAAATTACTATTTACACAATTTGCAAAAGCTGGAATACATACTATCTTTAAAATTCCACAGTATTTAAAGTGTCATTTTCCAAATGTTAAAGACAAATTGCATTTATTAAAAAGCCATAACATTGTATATTCCATACCTTGCAAAGGGTGCAGCCAAGTTTATATTGGACAGACTTCTAGACGTTTAGAGACTAGATTAAAGGAGCACAAACACAATATTTTCTTACCACCCACAAATCACACCGCGTTGAGTAAGCACTCATTAGAATTTGACCATCCGTTTGATTTTGAGAATGTAAAAGTAATTGACCGAGAACCTAATTTATACAAAAGGCTAAGTTTAGAAACCTTTCATATGATTAGAAATAATAGCGTAAATCTGCGGTATGAAACACCAAAGATACATGAACTGTACGCAACATTACTGAACCAGTAATGATTATGATGAAATCTTTCTAAACAGATGAATTTTTTCAAAATTTGTTTAGTTCTCTACACATTGTTACATGTGGTTGGGTTTATATGTATGTGCGCGTATATATATATATATATATATATATATATATATATATATGTATATATGTGGGTACACATGTATGTATGCACAACAAAAATTATTAAAACATTGTTACAGATGTTTTTAGTGGCGAATTCTTTGATGTAGCTCATTTTTATTACCGATTTAGATATAATATGTGGAGATGGGAAAATATTGTAATTTTGAATTTACCGCCTTATTAGGATCTCAGATGAAAATCGATACATTTTCGGCCATTAATCGTCTGCTTGTCTACAGGGTGTCCCAAAACTACCCTAGGAGCCGAAAATGGGAGGTTCCTTGGATCATTTGAAGCGACATTTTCCTTTACAAAAATGGCGTCCGCGGCTTTGTTTAGGAGTTATTAACAAAAAACACGGACCAATCAGAGCGCGGCTACAGCGGATTGATTCTGAGTCGACCAATGGCGACACCACGCCTCGCGGGACCTGTCGCAGAGTCGGACTCCCTTCGCTATAGCTGCGCTCTGATTGCTCCGTGTTTTTCGTTAATAACTCCTAAACAAAGCCGCAGACGCCATTTTTGTAAAGGAAAATGTCGCTTCAAATGACCCAAGGAACCTCCTATTTTCGGCTCCCAGGGTAGTTTTGGGACACCCTGTATACAGTCCTCACTACTGTGGTGACTGCCTAGGCAGCAACATGTAGTCACACGTGCTCTTATAATGTTTTCTTTAAATGTTCTTCATTTAATTTTCAATGTTTTCTTATAAAGTATTCTAATTCACCGCAATGGTAAACAATTTTCTTTACACTACGCAAGTGAGTATGAAATTATTTTAGTTTATTTTTTGTTCTGGCTTAAATGCAATGATTAATATTTTTGTTAATTTCCATTACAGACACAATATATATTTTGTTGGTATTCTCTTGATAATGATCTAAATTGAGATCGAAACGTCGAGACAAATTATTGTGCCTATTTTGCAAATTGTGTAAATAGTAATTTTTTATCGAACCAATGCGCCGAAAACGTTTTAATTTTGCTTAAAAATTTGATGTGTTGGTCGTGTCACGTCCGGTGGTCCTATCATAAATAATAATTAATAAACTTAATCATATATTTCTTGTCTTATTTGTTTTATTAATTTTGTGCGAGAATTGTAACCAATTATTATATCAAATATTATATTGAATATTGAATTATTGTATTTTATACCGTACTGCGAGCGATCGAATTAAGAAAAGTTTATAAGATATATTTTGCAGCGAACTACATAGGATTGTTAACTCATGCGATCTATTTCAAAACTAAAATTTCTTTTTTTGTTTTAATTAAAAGCTTTACCGAACTAATTCATAGTGAAATTTGTTTTAAACAAATGAAATAATTCGAAACATAATATGCGAGCGATTAACTAAAAGAAACTTCCGTTGAGATTTATTCGTTATCGAAGAATACAAAAATTGATAAAAGATTGATGAACAATAGACCGGTGCAAATGAATCGAATATCAAGCGTCCGGTCAAGAGATAGACGATGGATTAAGAAGAAAAATGATTACAAAGAAATTGATGAGCATGCATCCACCATAAGAAGATTAAGCGAAGAACAATGGATTAACAAATCTATAAAGGGAGCCTCCTCATCAGGAGCAATCAGTCGACAATCAAAATCTCTGAAGTTCATCTTCTCGTTCATCCATAGTTCAGATTCGGTCAAATCGTAAAAATTCAGTACAGTACATTAAATTCAGTTAAAGCTCAGTTAGTTCAGTTAAAGTGTTCAAAAAAAAAAATTAAACTTGAAGTGTAAAAGTTAAAGTTCGATCTAAAAATAGCGTGTATACCCGCTGGATTTTTATATTCACATCATCATCCTCAACTTCAACAATAACATCAGCCTCGACATCATCATCGTCATCACCACATCTTCATCATCATCATTTGCGTTACCGAAAAAAAACAATTTGAGAGCAAGCGATAATCATCAATCGGTAAATACTAACATTTGTAATATTTAATAACAATTCTATGTATTCTGAATTTGTTCATTTATAAAATATATTTTGTTCAATTGTTACATTTAAAATCAATCTTTAAAATCATTAAAGTACCCAACGTCGGTTTCTTCGTTCCACATCCTTATGTAAAGCCATTTTCATATAAAAGTACCCTCAATTACCCGAACCGAAGCCGGTGAATGCAAGTAGGTTCAAAACTGCGTTATACCTCCTATTAAAATCTTTAACTCTTTAATTTCTCTAAAAACGTCCCAACAAGGACGTAACAGTCGCTTCTCTGTTCCCGTTACTCCGCCAATTTTCATTGACCGCACAGTGGTCCCGAAGCTCGGTTTTTGTGGCCAAAATTCAATTTTTCAAGGTTAATGGATTAAAACATTTTTTTTGCTATAAACTGATAAATAATGATGAAATAATTTTCTTTTGTTTCATTACAGATACAATGTTGTTTTTGTTAATCTCTTGAAAATGATCTGAATTTAGATCGAAACGTCGAGATAAAATGTTGTGATATTTTGCGAACAGTGTTTTTAAAGTATTTAATTGATCGAACCAATGCGCCGTTAACATTTAAAATTTTAATTAAAGCTTACTACGATCGCTATACGTATAACCATAAACTGATAACTCTTTAAAGCTACTAAATTCTTAAATAAATTTTAAATAAAATATCTTTATTCGCTAAAGGGCTAAGTGAAAATGATACTATTTTGTAGAAGAAACACTAAGGTAAAGGTACGAGTAGTTGACCATTTTATAGGAAAACATAAAAAATAAGATTTTTATAAGCTGTATACTTTTGATGAAAGTGAACCTCGGATGCCATACCATCTGTTGGTTTTTCTCTAATAATATTTTCTATTGTCAACATCTACTCTGTTCCTCAATTAAACTTTTTATGGAATTGATTTGTTTAATTTCTTATTTCATTCTTTAATTGTAATTTGTGCTGGTAATTGTTGAAACTAAATGATAGTAAAATGATTCCCAACATTATTGCTTGAACCCTCTTTCTAGTATAAGTAGTCAACTACTAACGAATAAAGGAGTTCAATTACTAGATTTTTCATTTTCAAAAGTGGTCAACTTCTGAAGCAATTACTGAATTTTTAAATACATTTCTTAAATTTGTATAAGTAAACATTTTTTAAATAGTGGTCTTGGTACATAATTTAGAAGACTTAAATAGTGTCTTCAGACATCGACTCTCGCTATTTGATGACAGAGTAAGTAGTTACTATTGTTCGCGTGGAGAACTTCTCTTAACTGGTCAACTACTAGTACCTTTACCTTAGATCTATTACTACATATACAAAAGATAATAATTATAAAACAATAATAATATTAAAATAATGATACATAACAAACGACAAATATAAATACAAATACAAAATAGAATAAATGCAATGAATAGTAGAGCGGTTAACGTGGCTTGCCATCACGCTTTCTGTACTTTGTATAATATCAATCATACCTGAAAATGCGAAGAAAGTAATATGATATAAAAATATTCGTTACGTAGAATTACTATAGAAATTTTCAGATATTCAGATTCAGATCTGATTAGTATTCATTGCATTTATTCTATTTGTATTTATATTTATATTTGTTGTTTGTTATGTATTATTATTTTAATGTTATTATCTTTTGTATATGTGTTAATAGATCTAGTGTTTCTTCTATAAAATAATAAATATCATTTTCAATTAGTCTTTTAGCGAATAAAGATATTTTATTTAAAATTTATTTAGCATTAAAAATGCATTTTCCATGAAAAAAAAACAATTTACCACGAAGGGATTCGAACCTGGGATTGCGACGTAACAGTTCAACTCGCTGCTGTTACGCAACGCCACTGCTTGGTAAAAATCTGAACTAACCTTTACGATTATGAAACTTTAATTGCAAATATCTCGAAAACTATTGAGCGTCTGCGCCTATAATGAGTATTTTCGTAATCAGGGGAACGAGATCTATAACTCTGTAAAGTCTGAACTAAATCCGTGAGGGACAGAGCGTTCTCCTTGTTAGTTCAAAAAGTTAATCAACGACTTCCATGTCTTCTGTAGCAGTTTCCTTATTATTACTCAACTAGTTGTTGAAAATCATTTTGCTCGCGTGAAGCGTCTACGGAACTTTGAACTTCTCGTTTGAAATCCGTTTAGATCGTAATTTGGTCCTCTTTTACCCGCCAAACATGGTAAATATCGTCAACAATTGGAACGTCTCTTTCACGAGGTAGTGAAAAGGCTACTGGCAATTACGGCGCATAAAATTCAGCAATTTCGTCCCATAAAATTAGCGTCGATAAAATTTCACGCCGAATCCCATTTCGATTCAGTAATTATTCCCATGATCCGAGAAACGTCTCCAACGCGAAAAAGAGCCGACAGGTGGAAACAATTTGATCGAACAATCTCTGTGTGTAAACTCGGGCTCCGATTTATACCTGTTTCCGGTCGAAATAAAAAATCGATTACGATCGCTACGACTCGGGTCGCCAACACCCTCTACTTCAACGGCCGTTTCGTTTAATTACGCGCTCGTTAAATATTTATAGCATCGCCGATAACGAGCAAGGTCAATTACGGCAGCCAATTAATTAGATGGCGAGCGATGGCTATTTAATGAAACGAGGCTAGCTAACGTCGTCGCCGACCACCGTTGTCGGTCCATGCGAGCGACTCGTGCCAATTCGAAACGATCGTGCTTGAGAATCAGATTCTACGAGCTTTCAAAACCCGTATAACTACCTCGGCACTTAACAATGTTTTAGGATATTATGCGGTAGTTTCGGCGATTCCGTCCGACTGTGCGACGTATGGAAATATCAGCGAAGGCTTCTAAACGCGCGCGATACGACTTCCTTCCAGGAAACGGCGACCGTCATTGCCGCAGACGACGGTCGAGGTGTACCGTTTTGCTCGGCGAATTTCGTGGTCGGTAGGCCACAGCTCCTCTCGTTTTGCTCGCCGAAATACGCAAAATTGACGGGTACTACCGTTCCAAAGCACGAGAATGTCTAATTTCGAGGACTTTCTACGGGAATGCGATGAAACAAGTGAAAAATATATTTACAAGTCTCTATGTTGTACAGACATCGAACTGTCCAATGTTTTTGAAGTGAAACTTGTTTGCTGAGGGTAACAATTTTCTGATGTAACGGATATCGATGTGGCGGAAGTCGAAGGTAGACGTTAAGTAAATTAATAAACGCATGTTCGTTTTATTACCTACATACTTGAAACTTTGTCCTGTTTGAGTTTTATGTGTTTTTATGAACTTTGAATTTATTTTTAAATTTCAATTGATGTCTTAATGAAATAATATTCACACCTACATGTAGCTAAAGCCTCAGAATATACGATATAATTATTTAATCTCTTAATCGTTGATTTTACTATGACAATTCAATTGTCCAGATTTAGGTATCACTTTTAGACTGTCCAAACTTAGGGCACTTCACCTTACCGTGCACACCTAGATATTTGTTCCCTTCTTCAATATTTCCACATCGTGCGCTAGCCATCAGACTGGGAGAGATCTTTTTGAAGTGAAACTTCTTTGCTCTCTGAGGGTAACAATTTTCTGATGTAGCGGAAGTGGATGTAACGGAAGTCGAATGTCGAGTGGCGCGAAAATTTAAACTGAGAATGAACGGAGAAAAATAATTTCTTACCCCGACGGGATTCGAACCCCGGTCTACCGATTGGTAGTCCAACTCCTTAACCGCTTGGACAATCAATGATCTTATAATGACAGCGAAGATTTTGGTAGTACTATCAAACGAAATGGTTAGAAATACATGGTTATGTTGCACCGTCTTACGGACAGAAAGAAAGCATTAGTCAGGATCTATAGCGCTCTCTCTCACTCTTTGTAATCCGCGACGCCACACAGTGGGTAAACTTGACAAAATACGATTCAAAAAGGAATAACTTTCGATAGAAATGAGATAGAGGGCTGAAATTTTTTTACATACAGCTGAAACTTTACAGAATATGGAAAAAATAGGGAGATTATGGTACGAATGTTTTTTAACCTCGAAAAAATTCGTCAAAGTTGCGCAATTTCGAGAAAATTGTGGTTTTTAAAATACCACGCGCGGCAAAAATTTTTTTGGAACCTGCTCTACAGCATTTCGCATAGATTTTTTCACGTTGATTTTAAATGTAGTCTCAAAATTTTTCTATGACCTCAGAATTTTCCAAAATGTCGTATTATTGTTAAACAGTTAAACTTTTATTTTTTCAAGGTTAGAAAACGTTCGTACCATAATCTCATTATTTTTCACATATTCTACAATGTTTCAGCTTTAATTTATAAAAAATTTCATCGTTCTATCTCATTTCTATCGAAAGTTCTTTAATTTTTATACAGATTTCTTCGGTTTGTCCCACGGTGACGTCTAGGGTAATGCTAACGCCACGCTATGGGACAAACCGATGAAATCTGTGTAAAAATCAAAGAACTTTTGATAGAAATGAGATAGAGCAATGAAATTTTTTGTAAATTAAAGCTGAAACATTGTAGAATACGGGAAAAATAATGAGATTATGGTACGAACGTTTTCTAACCTTGAAAAAATAAAAGTTTAACTGTTTAACAATAATACGACATTTTGGAAAATTCTGAGGCCATAGAAAAATTTTGAGACTACATTTAAAATCAACGTGAAAAAATCTATGCGAAATGCTGTAGAGCAGGTTCCAAAAAAATTTTTGCCGCGCGTGGTATTTTAAAAACCACAATTTTCTCGAAATTGCGCAACTTTGACGAATTTTTTCGAGGTTAAAAAACATTCGTACCATAATCTCCCTATTTTTTCCATATTCTGTAAAGTTTCAGCTGTATGTAAAAAAATTTCAGCCCTCTATCTCATTTCTATCGAAAGTTATTCCTTTTTGAATCGAGTTAGGTCAAGTTTACCCACTGTGCGCCATTGAGAACTTCAGCGCTTCGTACAGACCGCGTAGTCTAATGGTACGACAGCACGTGCAGCCACGTTTTTATTTTTATTTTATTGAAGTGATTATTTTATTATTATACTAATGGTGATTTTATGGGAACACGTTTGAGAGATATGTATGAGAGCAGAGGAAGGAAGTGGATGGACTGAGAGATTGGGGGAAGTATTGGAGGATGAGGGTGGAGAAGAGGAATGGATGAGGAAGGTGGAAAGATGGAGAGAGAGTATGAATGGGAAAGTGGAAAAGGAGGACAAGACGCCGGAAGAAGAGGTCCCTAATCAGGTAGGGGGTTTATAGGGGATGAATAAGGGGGTAAGGAATAAATATGTAAAATTTGTAAATAAACAAATATAAATAATGTAATGTTTGTAATATTGTAATATTGTAACATTTTAGTACGTAAGATAGCGATTAAGTTAGTTATAAGCTGTTGTATACAGGGTGGGGCATTTTAAACAGGTCACCTGAATAACGCGGCTGCTATTGGTGTTAGGAAGAAATGCATCAGATGGAACTTGTATGGTATCGAGGGGGCATTATTCTGATGTTAGTAGCTTTTTTGTAGGTGGATACGCAAAGGACATATGAAGGTCAACTTCATTTTTTTAAATGGAATGAAGAATTTTTTAATACGTCAATCAATGGAGCTGGACATTCATAATAAAAAAGTATTAACCTATGTATGTCGAATAGTTAATCGTTCAGAAGATATTTCAATATAAAAAACATAAAATACCATTACTGTTGTACTACACTAGTAAGTAAACGCTAACGTCTTAGTACGGCAGTAATGATATTTTTATATTTTTTCCATTGAGATATCTACTGAACGACTAACTTTTCGACATACATAGGTTAGTACTGTTTTATTACGAATGTCCAGCTGCATCGATTGACGTATTAAAAAATACCTCATTCCATTTAAAAAAATGAAGTTGACCTTCATATGTCCTTTGCGCGTCCGCCTTCAAAAAAGCTACTAACATCAGAATAATGCCCCCTCGATACCATACAAGTTCCATCTGATACATTTCTTCCTAACACTAATAGCAGCCACGTTATTCAGGTGACCTGTTTAAAATATATTTTTATTTTATTTAATGTCTTCCACACACGGTAGTTTTTGACATACACTTCAATAAAATAAATAAAATCGTGAGCGTGGAAACAATTATTGCTTATTAGGTATAATAATTTATCTGTATCTATACTTAATAAGCAATAAGTTTCACATCTGCCGCGCGTGGTTTCCACGCACACGATTTTTTGATAGAAAAATTACGTTCTTAAATTTTAATTGCGTTATTCTCAGAGTTGCGTTTTTCAAAACGGTGTACAAAATATCTCGAGTTGTACCCTAGCGATTGCATGAAAATTTTACAATTATCTTCATTATTATATCTATTAGGCGTTTACGATCGATTTTTTCATTTTCCCATTATTTTGTTCAATATAAACAAAAATTAACGAATTTTCTACCGAAATTCAGTCATTAAATTAAAAATATCTCCCATTTTCTTAATTTTTACAATAAATTGAAATGTGGAATCGTCAATGCCCAGAGAATATATCGCAGTTTGACATTCTTAGGATTTTTGATATAGTTAATCCTATTTGTAGAAATTTTATACATCAGTTGGCCACCTGGAAGAAAAAATATTCCGAGCAAAGACGACGAAAGGCATAAGAAGAAATGAATTTTAAATATTACAAACATTGTTTCATAGTTTATAATATAGTAAACCAAAATACAAAATCATATATTAATTGATCATTCACTTTTTTCTATACTGTTGTTTAAAAATCTTATATTTTCCCCACTTGGGTAGTCTGATGCTTCCCAGGCAAAAACCACGGACTATTTACGGACTACATTATGTCCGTTACTCACGCCGTACACCATGAACAGTGTCATAAAAAAAGAATCAATTGTGTTTACTTTGTAAAATATTTTCCCCACTTGTCATGTGTCCTAATCCCTTAAGGGAATTGGAATCGAATGTTTATTTTGTGGAGTACGAAAGCCGAGGAGTTCGATTCCGTACGCAGCGTGCTATAATTGTCGGCGACAACGCTCTGGAACCGGCCCCGGCACCTGACGCAATACGCCGAGCAACCCCCATTCCCATATCCTCCCCTAATTATAATTAGATCCGTCGACCAGTGTGCGCCCTGAATCCTAATGCGCCGGCCGCGTCGCCCGCGGCGCACTACAATTTCCAAAAATTCTGTTGCAACTTGCAACTGACTTCGGCGGTTGGTTGTCGGGGAACCCCCTTTGCTCCCTCGTGGGGTTCGATCCCGCGGGATTATTACTGTTTATCCAACGAATTTCATCAAGCTCGAACTTCCGTACCAGATTACCATGTTCCTAGTTTAAGGGGGTAGGGGCCCCACGTGACTGTGGTATTTTTCATTGTGACCAACCTCCGCGCGGAAAACCAATTTGGCAACAGTGATGAACATACATCTGTATCAATCTAACGCTTCAATTTCGCTATTATTACAGGTTTTTTTCTTTTCATCAATATCTTTATTGCTATTAATGCATTCGAGTGGCTTCATGCCCTTTACACTTTTGTTGTTAAGAATCTACGCTGATAGTTCTCCTGACTAAGCGCCATCTGGTCGAAGTAGCTGAACTAAAATTGTTTCTATTCACCCTTCATGAACGGAATCTGGGGAATAATTGAATGCGATCACGCGGGAACGTTTCACGTCCTCATACGATTATATTTTGAGCTGAGCGAGGGCTCATTCGAAAGAGGAAGGTTATACGCAGTGCGGTCTTCTCGATTTTTTCGCGAGAAAAATCTTTTTGTGCAGGGAAAATACATTAGAATCTCCGGAATTTTTCTTCATTTTTTTCGCCTACTTTGGGCACTCGTATTACTTCATGTAAACATTATCTAACAAAAACATGAGAAGACCGCACTGCGTGCAAACTTCTTCTTTCGAATGAGCCCTCACTCAGCTCAAAATATAATCGTATGAGGACGTGAAACGTTTCTGCGTAAACCCCAGTTTTGGCCCAAAATCTAGTTAGATTCTGGTTAGATTCTAGTGATGTCACGTGGGTACCCTACCTCCATAAGACAGCTGTACAGCGATTGGTACAAATTGAAGAAGGACTTTAGACGTCACCGCCCCCATCGAAAACCAAATGTACTACAGTAAATGGCGCGAAGCTTGAAAGATATGGTTTATAAGAACAAAGTGAATTGAGTAATGATGAATGAAGTTCGCGAAAAATGAATTTGAACATTCGTGTCGCGTCGACGCACTGATATTATTTCAGTGATGCGTCTGCACGTGGCGAAGTGAGGCAAAGCGTAGAGCTTCACGGGTGATCGCGAGGCGAAGGGAAGTACATAGTACCATTGGTTTTCGATAGCGGCGCATCATGTCAATGCTAGCAATGGCGATTTTTAATTGGTTTCGAGGATCTCCTATCCATCTTTTTATATCAGTGTCTCAGGTTCGAGTTCGTTAAGGCAATACGGTATCCATAGTATATATACATCAGTGACATGAGATGTTCAACACGGCTACATGAAGGTTCTGATTGGCTGAAGAGTACCGAAGAACCTTAATTGCTTTGAACAACCGCAACATCCAAGTACGGTAATGTTTTGATATTACATTTATTACGATCTGATGTATCGATGGGATGATGAATGTAGCAACTGTAGCTACTTTCAGTCAACACTCATCAATATGAACTTCAGCCTTATAAATGTATTGGAGGATCCAATTCAATAATCCCTAGTAATCCTCTAAAAGAAGATAGAAGATAGAAGACAGAATATAGAAGATAGAAGATAAAACTTAAAAGATAAAAGATAAAAGATAGAATGTAGCAACTGTAGCAACAGTAGCTACCTTCAGTCAACACTCATCAATATGAACTTCAGCCTTATAAATTTATTGGAGGACCCAATTCAATAATCTCTAGTAATCCTCTAAAAGAAGATAGAAGATAGAATGTAGCAACTGTAGCAACTGTAGCTACCTTCAGTCAACACTCATCAATATGAACTTCAGCCTTATTATTGGAGGTCCAATTCAATAATTCCTAGTAATCCTCTAAAAGAAGATAAAAGATAGAAGGCAGAAGATAGAAGATAGAGGATAGAGGATAGAGAATAGAGGATAGAGGATAGAGGATAGAGGATAGAGGATAGAGGATAGAGGATAGAGGATAGAGGGTAGAGGATAGAGGATAGAGGATAGAGGATAGAGAATAGAGGATAGAGGATAGAGGATAGAGGATAGAGGATAGAGGATAGAGGATAGAGGATAGAGGATAGAGGATAGAGGATAGAGGATAGAGGATAGAGGATAGAGGATAGAGGATAGAGGATAGAGGATAGAATGTAGCAACTGTAGCTACCTTCAGTCAACACTCATCAATATGAACTTTCTCACTATTGTGAAGTTGTCGTTTGAATTAATTTGTTTTAAAAACAAATTTTTAAATGTTTAATCGATAAATTTAATTCATTGAAGAAGGGTTATAGAATTCAGATATAAAATTGTTACTTTTAAATAATTTATTTTCAATGTTATAAGTTATAAATAAAATTAAATAATTAACTTCAGCCTTATAAATTTATTGCAGGATTCAATTCAATAATCCCTAGTAATCCTCTAAAATGAATTTGTTGAAACTTTTACCACCATATTAACGACGTTTTGCTGATCAAAATGACACCGAACATGACACAATTGGGATCATGTTTACTGGTTTCATTTACAATATAGTAGACTCTTTCTGAATATTAACATTTCAATCTAAAGAGATTTATTATACACATCACTAATTCGATAATCTCGGTTCTACTATATCGTGGATTAAACAAGCAAATATGTTCGAAACTGAGCCGATTCGACGTCATTTTAATGAGAAAAGCTTCTCGAATGTCTCATAAAAGAATCATTAGTAGCACAAACGTTTAATTATTGGATTACTATGTTTGTAATGTAGAATGAACGGTTATGAATCGTATGTGTACTGCAGTGCAAGGCGTATGGCAAAGCGGATCGACTTGGCACGCGAGATGTGTAACGAGGGACTGGAAGTGATTGTTTCGCCGGTTTCGAATGTGTCCATAAACGGCAGACCGCGGAATAATTGATCGGTTGGTGGAATTAGGGTGCTCGGCAGACCGTTAATTAATTATTCCGTCTGCCGCTGTGGTTCTGGTGTCGATTGAAACGCAGGAGAAATGAAAACTTTGTTCCGAAAGCGTGTGGCGGGGACCGTTCGCATGTCCACTGCGAGACAGGATAACAGAGGGCAACCGAAAAACGTCGCCGAGGGATCATCAAGATCGTGGCATGGAACGAGGAAGCATAACGTGCTAGAGAAAGGGAGGGTTCGGCGAGGAAGAAAGAAGACAGCCGATCGTCGCCAATTATAATTAATCTTTCAGTAATTACAGCCCTCCGGTATCGCGTGAGATTACTGATACGACAGATGCGAGATTTTAACGCGGCCAATTAGTGTCGAAGCAGCGGAAAGCGTATCGTTCGATATACGCGCGTATATCCGTGGTCGGTGCGGCGATATGATCGAGCGATCGAAGTGAATCGAAAGTATATACCTACCAGGTCGCGAATAAGAAAGGGGGCCAAAGCAAAAAGGGGGAAACGTCTCGTAGTCGCGAGGAACCCGGCAGAATAATAATTTAGTTATCGAGCGGTTACGAGTGCCCGGCGCAAGAAATTTTTGCGCGGTTGCGTGATCCGTGCGACCCGGACCGTGCAATTAGGGGACAATTCTTTGTTTCTTTTGTTCGATAATTACGGACAATAAAGATTACCGAGGATTACATGCCACGGTCGCGCGTCTCCGAATCTCCCCGACCGAGCGACAACGATCCTCTATCGCTCTATCTACATCGGAATTGCAAATCGCTTACAAATTCACGAAAATCGACCCGTTCGGCTATACTTTTCGGGGCCAGATCTCGTTAGGATCGGTGCCTCTCTGCAGGCGCGCTAGCCTGGGCTTGACGCGACGTCGCGTCACTATAATACGCCGAACGTTCGATACAGTAATGTCGCGATAGTTGTCGCAGGAGCTGTACACGATACAGTAATGTCGCAATAGTTGCCGCAGGAGCTGTTCTCTGGAGCGACAACTTCGAAGACAACTGCTCGTCTTTTGATTTATGACTGGCCTCTACAGTTTACCGCGCCGAGACGTCAATCGAAAACCGAACGTAGAGAAGGACAGAATGATCTCCATTAGTTTTTAATGAGATTTTACTGGCTTTTTCCTGGCAATATTCTGACCAAAACAAGACCAAACACGGTATAATTTGGCCCATCAGTAATGTCTTGAAAGTTGTCGGAGGTAGTTGACTATCGTGTACAGCTCCTGCGACAACTATCGCGACATTACTGTAGTTGCCTCAGTGCCTACCCATTCCACCAGCTGTCAATGCTGCGCCGGGACGCAGGGCGGCGATGTTTGATGTCGGCTCGGGTATATCGGTGTGAACACCACTACATTGACACCATGAATCGAATTTTCAAACTGCTTAATTTTCATTATTTTTTAATGAGATTTTACTGGCTTATTCCTGGCAAAATTCACTAGTAGGCACTACGGCAACTTTCGCGTACAGCCCTCCGACAACTTTCAAGACATTACTGATGAGCCAAATTACACCGTGTTTGGTCTTGTTTTAATTATAATTTTGCCAGGAATAAGACAGTAAAATCTCATTAAAAAATAATATATATATATATATGCATATATACGTATATATATATATATACATATACATATACATATATATATATATATATATATATATATATATATATGTATATATATCATTGTATCCAATTAAGTGTCCGAATATTTTTGGGAAGTACGAATAACACATATATATATATATATTCGGACACTTAATTGGATACAATGATTTTATATGAAAATACATTTATATTATGTAATTTTCAAAATCTTAGTATTTCGTGGGATAGCTGTTTTGTTTAATTACATGTTGTAATCGATTGGGCATGTTAGTTATAATTTTTTGTAAATAATTTCGTGCGATACGTTTCCATTCTGATCCATCGGAATTGTAGGAAAAATACTAAAAGTTGCATTTTACAACTTTCTTATGTGTGCCTATATTGAAAATTTAAAAAATATGTTTTGTAGATCTGTGTCATTTGTATGCACTGATAAAGTTCCATCAAGATCGGTTGATGCGGAAAAAACGACAAGCATTGAAAGATGCAAGAATCCTTAGATTGACTGCAGTTGAATGCCGAAAATTGTAAAAATCTGCAATTTGTAACATATTTAAACGAAATTTAAATCGCGGCAATTTTATCAATTGCAGCAAATTCTTCAAACAGGCGTAAGTGAATGCTAATTCAGCTGTAACATATTCCCTTAGTCCTACATTATTTAACCCTTTGTACTCTGAGCTACTTTAACTAACAAATTAAACATGTTTTCCTACCTGGAATATTTCCATTACCTATGATTTAAAAAATTGTATGGATATGATACTGATATAATACCTCATACAAAACCTAACTGTTTAGTAATTGATTAAATACCCATGTATTTAATAATGTATACAATATTTTGAATAATGGTACAGCAATTTTTAATGGTGTCACAGTCACCATTAGAGTGCTAAGGGTTAAATATGTTTTTTTTTAAATTTTGCAGTTGTTTTTAAACAAATATTAAATTTTAAATAAATAGACTCCATGTCCGGTGATGAATGAATGGTAATAGGTGACAATCGCCATGTGCGGAATATTCCGTTTACAGATGCAAAAGGGTCAGTTAATTCATGCAAAAACATTGTCGTTGAAGTAATTAATGCAAAAACATTGTCGTTGAAGTTACAGTAGTATGAACGTCCGTAACTTTTAGCAACGATTCAAATGTCCGAATACTTACGGCCCGTAGCGTGGAAGAAGTTTGTTCCAAGTACATACATATAGTGCGACTGCGTCATTTCGTTATTTGTCCCCCATAGTATGACAACGGGCCCCACCGCGAGCTTTGTCTCGGGCCCGTGCTCGCGTTAAACCTGTTCTTCAACGTTCTGCCTCGGGTAACTGTATTCCGCCGCGAGGAAAAAAAGGTTCACGTTGAACTCGCTCGGACATTGTCGTCCTCCGATTATTCGTGGATTCTTCCGCTCTCGAAAGAAGTCCTGGAGCGATCGAGCCCGATACATACTCGAGACGGCCTCTCGCGACAAATCGACGTCTCGCCATTTTCGTCCAACCGGGTCGACCGTTTCGATTATACCAGACGTCACTCCAGAAACGAGTTCACGAAACTTTCGTCGCTTTCCTCTTTGAGAACGGTGCCAGATAACGAGAATCAAATGTTAATTAATCGAGCACGCGGTGCGTTCGACTCCGCAGGGAATTTCGAGGCGGACGTCCGCGCGATTAATCGCTCCACTGCAGAGTTCTCCAAGCGAATTTCCTCCTCCCGAGCTCTTCGGGCCCGACGGATTCTCTTTCCTCAAGAAACCCAAGTTTTCGCGTTCATTGACTCGTTAATTAACTCTCGCACATGAAATAACTCGGTCTGCGAGAAATGAAACGTGTTACGGCATTGGAACAGCACACGGGTGAATTTTAGTCCAACGCACGGTGTGTACAAACGTGGCACATCTCACTACACGTGTGTATCACGATGTGCGATCAATTCCTTTGGCAAAACGTTTTATTAGGTGGTAATTCATATTATTAATCATATAACAATAATTTTTATGCATAAATATTGTTAATTTATTAATTTTATTGTTAAATTTTTGTTGTTGTGAATAATTACTATTGCATTTACATTATTAAGCAAATTTAGATTTTTATAATAAATTTTACCATGCGCCACACTCTCTAGAGCCCCAAAAATCAAATAATATTACATTAATTGTAAATCAGGGTTGCAATAATAATTCTGTATAATGGAAAATGCTCACCAAGGTATATGCATTCTTTTTACATTTAATAAAGTAGATTTATTCTCTGTATAAATTTTCGACGGTGGTTTTATTTATTACTTGCATATAAAACTTCAAATTAACATATCTCGAGGAGGGCAAAAATTGTCCTGAGATTTTGACATATTCGGATATATTACTTGTTGTTTAAGAATTTCATAGTTTTGTCTGCAATTAACTGCAACTCTTAATTTTATAAACTTTTTAATAAATGCCCGTGCCTTTATAATGTATTGTAAAAAATTCGTTACTTTTTTAAAAAATTTATTAATTTTATTGTTAAATTTTGGTTGTTGTGAATAATTACTATTGCATTTACATTATTAAGCAAATTTAGATTTTTATAAAAAATTTTACCATGTGCTACACTCTCTAGAGCCCCAAAAATCAAATAATATTACATTAATTGTAAATCAGTGTTGCAATAATAATTCTGTATAATGGAAAATGCTCACCAAGGTATATGCATTCTTTTTACATTTAATAAAGTAGATTTATACTTTGTATAAATTTTCGACGGTGGTTTTATTATTACTTGCATATAAAACTTGAGATTTTCACACATTCGGATATATTACTTGTTGCAGTTTAAGAATTTCATAGTTTTGTCTGCAATTAACTGCAACTCTTAATTTTATAAACTTTTTAATAAATGCCCGTGCCTTGCCTTTATAATGTATTGTAAAAAATTCGTTAATTTCTTTTTAAGTTTGTGGACTAATTTGCTCCATTTGAATTTGATCATCCAGTATATTGTTACAAGATGTGAATAAAAAAACGAATCGTTTCTTTGCAACAGTATTGATTAAACAGTTTATTCCTCTTACATATTATTCAACGTTCAGACGTATATTTGTATTATGTTCAATTTTTTTTTATTCAATTTTTAAAATTGAAGATACTAATATATGATTTTTCCTGTATTAAAATCATTAAGGAAAGAGATATTAAATTCGGTTAATTAATGCTAATTATTCTTTGTGTAAATATAAATTGTCTACATCGATTGCAAGAATTAGCCTCAATAATTAATTAATTAATAATTAGCATTAATTAACCGAATTTAATATCTCTTCCAATATTGAAATCCATCCACTCAATTTTGCTATAAATGCATAAAAATCCGTAGTCTAGTGATAACCATTTGGATAAAAATGAATTGCATGTTCCACTCGTCGTCAGACAATTTACCGCCAGGAGGTGGGAGTGGGAGAGGGAATTATTTCAAAATGTTTATAGCGAATAGTGTTTCGTTAAGTTTGTTAATTTTGTTTGTACTATTATAATTTGTCTAAGTTTATTATTATTAATATTAAATATTGTTCATTTATTATTAATTTCGTTTTAAATTTGTCAATTTTTAAAAATACATTTTTGTTTAAATAAAAATTATTAATTTCTTAATAAGTTTATTAATTATATTGGTGAATATAATTTTCTGTAAAAAATTACCTATATATACATTAATAACCTTTAAAGAAGTACCGAATATTAGGCCATTTGTCCGCACTGTCGCAACGATTGAAAAATTCACACAGAACATAATAAATTACAATCAATCTTCTTCATTTAACCATTCAGTTTGGCATAACTTCCGTCTCTCATACGTGACAACTAGACTGCGGATCTTCGTGCAAATATAAATTGTCTACATCGATTGCAAGAATTAGCCTTAATAATTAATTAATTAATAATTAGCATTAATTAACCGAATTTAATATCTTTTCCCTTAATGGTTTTAATAAAGTAAAAATCATACATTAAAATCTTCAATTAAAAAAATTTTTCAACAATATTGAATTTCATCCACTCAATTTTGCTATAAATGCATAAAGACCCGTACTCCAGTGATATCCATTTGGATAAAACTGAATTGCATGTTCCACTCGTCGTCAGACAATTTTATTTCGATAGAGGTTATGGTTCTCGTGTCAGCACAAGTGCCGAAGAATAATAATCGACGTTGTATTCGCTTTGTTTATGCAATAATTATGCAATAGAAAAGAAAAGAATGATCAAGTCTAGCCAAGAAGAGGAGAAATGGAGTGGATGAAGTAATTGGGTCCAGCCAAGACAATGAGACACGTATCGAAATCGAATAGAAGATTGATACGGATGAATTTAAAATGAAAAATATGCGTGGCCGTAGACTTAGTTCTGGATGGCAATATATTCGGCAATCGTAGGCTAGGTCTAAGGACCTTTGAGGCTGGTAACCGGCATCGGCATCGGCTTTGGCGTCGGTGGCAGCGAGGAAAGGCACCGAGCGTGCTTCCTGCCGCTTGACCGGAAGTCGCGAGTCAGAGGCTCGGCTCTACGTTGGCGTTACGCTTCCTTACGCGTATCTACACCGTCTCGCTACCCAGTTTTCTCCTGCGGAGTGGGCTCCGCGGGCCCTTCGACGCTCCTCCTCGCTCCTCCTCGTTCTGGCTCGCTCCGACTCGCTACGACTCGCTCGAGGAACCTTCTTCCAAGGTCACCCTACGACGACTCTACCCGTCGCGTCGCATCCTTTCCTCCGACTATTTCGACTCTTCTCTTCGCTCCTATCCTACTTACTTTCTTGTTATTTGCCGTCACACGTTTGTACTGAACACGCGGACAAGGTTCCCTTTCGGTGTACTGATAAGTTGATAATATTCCTTTTGTTTAGTCCCCGGTACGATTACTTATATTTAACCCTTTCAGGACGAATGTAGACACACTGACGCACAGTGGTCCCATAGCCCGAAAACGTGGCCAAAACCTCAAGACGTTCCTAGATTAAATAGGAAATTGATGATTCGATGTTTTTGAGATCGCTGATTACGAATCTGGACTTAGAATTTCGAAAAAGAAAATGGCCGATGCAATATGGCGGACGGGTGTTTGAAAAAATGATGCGATTTCTATCAAAATGGGCAAAAAGATGTTTTTGGGATCTCTGTATTGAGTCTGAACATTGAATTTTGAAAAAGAAAATAGCCAACCCAATATGGCGGACGGGTGTTTGAGAAAATGATGCGATTTCTATCAAAATGGGCAAAAAGATGTTTTTGGGATCTCTGTATTGAGCCTGAACATTGAATTTTGAAAAAGAAAATAGCCAACCCAATATGGCAGACGGGTGTTTGAAACAATGATGCGATTTCTATCAAAATGGTCAAAAAGATGTTTTTGGGATCTCTGTATTGAGTCTGAACATTGAATTTCGAAGAAGAAAATGGCCGATGCAATATGGTAGACGGGTGTTTGAAAAATGATGCGATTTCTATCAAAATCGGCAAAAAGATGTTTTTGGGATCTCTGTATTGAGTCTGAACATTGAATTTCGAAGAAGAAAATGGCCGATGCAATATGGTAGACGGGTGTTTGAAAAATGATGCGATTTCTATCAAAATGGGCAAAAAGATGTTTTTGGGATCTCTGTATTGAGTCTGAACATTGAATTTTGAAAAAGAAAATAGCCAACCCAATATGGCAGACGGGTGTTTGAAACAATGATGCGATTTCTATCAAAATGGTCAAAAAGATGTTTTTGGGATCTCTGATTATGAGTCTGAACATTGAATTTTGAAAAACAAAACGGCCGATGCAATATGGTAGACGGGTGTTTGAAAAAATGATGCGATTTTTATAAAAATTGGTAAACGATAAATTTCTTTTTAAGTGATTGCATGACTAGAATAATTCAATAAATGCAATTTAATGATAATAGGTGTACTAAAGTTTTATTTACCAGGGCCTCATACCTCCATTACAAATGTTTACATATTTGAATCAACCTTACCGTTCTATCAAACTTTTCAATTCAAATTAAATTCAATTATTTCAATTAAACACATAAAGATACAATAAAATTTGTATGCCGTATATTTAAAATTCGCACTGAGACTCATAAGCGAAGAAAAACTCGGTCTTCAGAATCGGAAGTTCGGACTGCGATTGCTGCTGAGGTATAAAAATGCGACTTATTTCCGGGTTATCCTCAATTGATACACTATTAAGGTACCCAATCCAATAAATGAAACGTACCTAGTTGAAAGTTGATTTTTTAGGTTTTGGCCACGTTTCCAGGCTTTGGGACCACTGTGATGACGGTATTCCGAAATTGTAAACGTACAATTTAATTAAGCACATGACAAAATTTGGGTATACACTGTTCGGGTATGTATTATCCAGTCATCGCATTATTTAACACGGGAATGTTCTTAGTACTTCAACAACTCCTCGTTCACGAAGGGTTAAACGCGTTAACAAGTTCATTGCCACCGTTACAAATATATGACGAATTTTATTCGAATTTATTTGAATTATTATTCAAATTAATTTTACAGAGATAATCCATGATTTTCTTGTACCAAACTGTCCTAGTCTTTGATGAAGTAGGTATGTCGCATTTGATAAAACATTTTAAGAATGAAGATACACAGCGAAACAAAAGCTGGTAGCCAACGTGTTTGATCGGTGCGAAACGAATACATGAATTGGAGGATAGCATAAATGAGAGCTAATAAATACATCGACAAATTTGTGATCGGTTCGGATGATCGATCGGCCGTCGACTTGTCCGGAAGGGGTCCGGAAGAAGCGGCGCCACATCAACCGATGAGAAATAAAACGGAACCGGGCATCTTGTCGCTTGGACCCTGCTTGTTCCTCTTGAATTTCCCCGTTCACGGGGCCCGATGATGGCTCGTTATCGTTAACTCGTTACTTTACTACATGCATGTATATAGGACGGAGGGGAATACAAACGGTGGCTTCAACCGTACATCCGAATGATACAAATGAGAAGTACAACTTTTTTGGGAGCCATCGTTCAAGCTCATCCAGCATCGTTGCATTGCCTCCATCCGTTTATCTTTGAAAAATTATCTTACTACCAATTTTAGGACAGTACGTGGAAAATTGAATTAAAATCCTGTTGTTCGTGAAAAGAATTGTTGCTCAAATTTGAATCAAACTTGAACTTGATCAAAATTGAGTCAAACTTGAGCTCTTCTTATCAATAATATTTAGACAGTCTCTGGAAAATCAATTTGGTATCCTGTTGCTGGTGAAAAGAATTTTTGCTGCAGTCAAACTTCAGCTGTTTTTATCTGGCATCTTGAAACAGTTTCTGTAAAATTGATGTGAAATCATGTTGCCAGTGGAATAGTTGTTGCTCCATTCAAACTTGAGCTCTTCTTATCAGTAATCTTTAGACAGTCTCTGGAAAACCGATTTGGTATCCTGTTAATGGTGAAAAAAATTGCTGCTGCAGTCAAACTTGAGCTTTTCTTATCAGTAAAATTTAGACAGTCTCTGGAAAATCAATTTCGTATCCTATTGCTAGTGAAAATAATTTTTTACTGGAGTCAAGCTTGAGCTCTTCTTATCTGTAATGTTTAGACAGCCTTTGGAAAATTAATTTTGGAATTCTGTTGCCGGTGAAATAATTGTTGCTGGACTCAAGCTTGAGCTCTTCTTATCTTTAAATTTTTAGACAGCCTCTGGAAAATCGATTTGGAATCCTATTACTGGTGAAAAGAATTGTTGCTGCAGTCCAACTTGAGCTCTTCTTATCAGTAATCTTTAGACAGTTTCTGGAAAATCGATTTGGTATCCTGTTGCTGGTGAAAATAATTTTTTACTGGAGTCAAGCTTGAGGTCTTCTTATCTGCAATGTGTAGATAGCCTTTGGAAAATTAATTTTGGAATTCTGTTGCCGGTGAAATAATTGTTCCTGCAGTCAAACTTGAGCTCTTCTTATCAGTAATCTTTAGACAATCTCTGGAAAATCGATTTGGAATACTGTTGCTGGTGAAAAGAATTGTTGCTGCAGTCAAACTTGAGCTCTTCTTATCAGTAATATTTAGACAGTCTCTGGAAAATCAATTTGATATCCTGTTGCTGGTGAAAAGAATTCTTGCTGCAGTCAAATTTGAGCTCTTCTTATCAGTAATATTTAGACAGTCTCTGGACAATCAATTTGGTATCCTGTTACTGGTGAAAATAATTTTTTACTGGAGTCAAGCTTGAGGTCTTCTTATCTGCAATGTGTAGACAGCCTTTGGAAAATTAATTTTGGAATTCTGTTGCCGGTGAAATAATTGTTGCTGCACTCAAGCTTGAGGTCTTCTTATCTTTAAATTTTTAGACAGCCTCTGGAAAATCGATTTGGAATCCTGTTGCTGGTGAAAAGAATTGTTGCTGCAGTCAAACTTGAGCTCTTCTTATCAGTAATATTTAGACAGCCTCTGGAAAATCGATTTGGAATTCTATTGCCGGTGGAATAGTTGTTGCTCCATTCAAACTTGACCGGCTCTTATCAGTAATCTTTAGACAGTCTCTGGAAAATCGATTTGGTATCCTATTGCATGTGAAATGATTTTTATATTGGAGTCAAACTTGAGCTCTTCTTATGTGTCACGCTTAGATAGTCTCTGAAAAATTAATTTGGAATCCTGATGAAAAGAATTGTTACTGGATCGCAATGATAGTCGCTTGAATGTTCGTGGCTCGAGGAAATATATTCTTTTCCTACGATCAAAATGGCCTGTTGTATCGATTTAATTGTTTTACAAATTACTCGTTCTGCCAGATCTGTGATTTCTAATTCTTGCTGAGTGGCTCGTATTTTATAATTACAGCATGGATCTTTCTATAAACAGAACAGTGGAACGAGATCGTTAATTGCTTGGCGAATTGATAAGGTTATGATTGTAGGGCGCAGACAGGAGAAGAAAGTTGCTCGTTGGACAATCGAAGGTATTCGACTGGATGATGAAACTCAAGTTGAAATCGATTGCAAATTAATCAGCTCATGGTGCGTTCTTGAAATTGAAGAACTTTCTCCGCTTTTCAGCGCGGACAAAGGAGCCGCGAGCTGACTTCGGTTGATGCGATTCTCGCGGGATGGATCATCGGTACGAAGTTCGAGCTGGACCGAAGGAAATGCGTTCTGCCGAGTTATATCGATCGAGAATATCGATTGGCCGAATGGAAACCGGCTGAAATGGGTCGCCTGGCCACCGAAGGGAAACTTTCTGTCCGTCTTTTGATAACGGGGAAACTTGACCGAGAAAGGGAACAGACGGAAACGGATAATGTGATAAGGAAAAGAGTAATTCCTCGCCGGTGGGTGGGTACGACTTCGCAGCTCCGAATCGAATTATCTTTCGGTCCGTGCACACTCGGCAGGAAACCTAATTTCAGTCTTCCTGTCATGGGAACGTGCGCACCCTGTATCACGACTTTTACAAGAACGCGAATCGGCCGAACGGTCACTGGTTCCCCGTTCCATCGAGATCGTCCTCGTGGAATAAACTCTTTTGTATTTCCATTTACAGATAGACAAAAAATCATGTGCGTGGAAACCACGCGCGACAGAAGCGAAACTTATTGCTTATTAGATATAATAATTTATCTGTATCTACACTTAACTAGCAGCCTCCGACACGGCTTCGCCCGTGCTAAATGTGAGAAGAATTTAGATTTTTTATCTTAAGTATATCAACCCTTAGCACTCTAATGGTGACTCTGAGGCACCATTAAAAATTGCTGTACCATTATTCAAAATATTGTATACATTATTAAATACATGGGTATCTAATCAATTACTAAACAGTTAGGTATTCTAGGAAGTATTATATCAATATCATGTCCATATAATTTTTAAAATCATAGGTAATGGAAGCATTCCAAGTAGGAAAACATGTTTAATTTTTTAGTTAAAGTAGAGTACAAAGGGTTAATATATATATGGGGAACATTATTAATTCATTAATAACAATTTATTGTTGAAATAATAGTTGAAATAATGAATATAGACTTGAAAGATGCAAAGCTCGTTCGTATGCGTGGGGGAGGGTGATTTTTCATTCAGAATTCATAATTCGTTAATAACAATTTATTGTTGAAATAATAGTTAAAATAATGAATATAGACTTGAAAGATGCAAAGCTCGTTCGTAGGCGTGGGGGAGGGGGATTTTTTGCGGTACGTAATATGACACGTGCTTGCTTTTCCCAGGAAGACTTGACCTTGAACGTGTCCGAACATGTTTCGCAGTATAAAGTACCTCGTGCTGAAATACCTATGTATACCAATTTTCATAGCGATGGTTCAACGGAATAGAAAAAATGTGTAGCGTAAAACCTTCTCCATGAAAAAATACATATATGTACCAAGTTTCATGTTGATCGGTCAAACAGTTTCGAAGTCTATTAATTATATATATATATATATATATATATATATATATATACAAATATCCATTTTTATATACAATATAGATAAGCAATAAGTTTCGCTTCTGCCGCGCGTGGTTTCCACGCACATGATTGTTTTTATTCTGTTCCACACACGGTAGGTTTTTTTAGCTATTAGTAATAGCTGATAAGCTATATATCTCTGTGAAATAAAATATTTATTTAATTTTAAAACAGTTGCACGCGGTGTCGTAACATAACCATGTATTCTTAATTTTTTAATTTTACATGTAATTATGTAGTTTATATACATACTTCTTGTTTTTTAAATATATATCTAATATATAATAAAAACACACATTAGTATAATAATAAAATAATTACTTCAATAAAACACTTCAATAAAATAAAAATAAAAACGTGGCTGTGGCAATGCAATTTGTATAATGAGGAAAGGCTCAAATGAATTAATAAACTCCGATTAATTAACTTCCAGCTTCCAATGGATGTCTCCATATTAATAACTCAACCTAATATCAAGGCCTGTCGTTACATACTTTCATTTTTTAAGAGCTGCGGACTTAAAGTATAAGTGTTTGTTACTACTACCAAAATCTTCGCTGTCATTCTAAGATCATTGGTTGTCCAAGCGGTTAAGGAGTTGGACTACCAATCGGTAGACCGGGGTTCGAATCCCGTCGTGGTAGCGAAATTATTTTTCTCCGTTCATTCTCAGTTTAAATTTTCGCGCCACTCGACATTCGACTTCCGTTACATCGACTTCCGCTACATCTGAAAATTGTTACCCTCAGCAAAGAAGTTTCACTTCAATAAAGAAAGGTGATTTTACAGTTAGTTGACTGAAAGTAACGCTGCCAGGCGATTCGAGCAGAAAAATGGGCCTCAGAAATTACGTTGACTAGGGACAATCAAATTAGATACGGAATTACTGGCTGAACATCTTCGATAGGAAAATAGAATTTCATTTTTCATCCAGGAGGACCGATAACGGGACCAGAATAGTCAGAACAGGGAATTGTTTCGCACTGATATGGGGAAATGAAGAATAACTAAAAATCTCGACCCTTAACAGTCACGACATTTGAAAAATAATAGAAGAGTGCCTTTCATCTGCTCTGAGGACTGCACCGTTATAAATTCGATCTACCGATATCTCTTGCGAATTGATAAAACCCACAGTCCATTGATAACGTATAGAGTTAGCGTGTTCGTCGCAAGCATGACTCGATATTATAACACAAGGGGTTAACGAGTCAGCGCGACGGATTCCCGGCAGTGAATTGTTAATTTCCGTAACGAAGTGCGCGCAACGATGACCGGCCATTTCGGAACGACCGGTGCACGCTCTACTCTCATCTCCTCTCCTTTCCACGCGCAGAGCGCAGCACAGTGCAGCGCATACGCCGCCAGGAAGCAAGAGCGCGAGCAACAAGAAGGAGAAGAAGAGGAAGAAGGATGCGACGATAAAATCATTCGAGTCGTTGCCCGAAAACGAGAGGTCGAGCACACCGGGACGATTGGCCGAAGTGGATTTTGCGCGCATGCAGCCTGGCTCCCGGGGAAAGTCATTAAACCGGATCATTAAGCAGATCGTTATCTCGCTGATTCGCGGAATTAATTGCTCGAATTCGTGCGTCCTCCGCTCGGCCACAATAAACTTGATCGCTTTATTCTACCGTCGCGCGTTCGATCCTTCCGGTGCGGCGCGATCTAGATACTCTCTCGTCGATCTAGATGATCTCCCTGTTATTCTTCGTCCGTTCAATGCCGTCAGATCTGGTATACGATCACACAGATTACTTCAACAAACTAGCTGGTTATCGTTGCTTGCGAGCTTCGCATGTGGGGTTGTTGTAGCTCGCTCGCGAGAGGGTTAGTGGTACGGATGTTATTTGGTGACTCTCCAAGAGTCACACAAAGAACTTCCCGATTCGTTAGTTGCAATATATTATTATCATTATTTAGTGTACGTTTTAAGTGTACACTAAATTTCACGCGTGCTACAACTAGATGGGACAACTATAGTAATCCCTCGTTAGTTGTCTAAACGTCGGTCTCCGGCGGGACAACTTACGAGGGAGACTTGCTTTTCTGATTTATGGCTGCGTCTACCGCGCCGACCGCGCCGACCGCGCCGAGCGAGACTTCAATACGGAGTCGAACACGGCAACTATGTTACGTCTTTAACAGTGCCCTGAAGTTTATGAAAAACAAGTAAAATGTGTTAAAAGTTATTAAGTAGAAGTAGATGTTTATATTCAAGTATCGTCGTTATTCGCTCAACGCTTTAATTTAATAATATTTGGGTCTGTTCAAACTCTTCTTGCACAGCTACAGTTGCATGTAAATAAAAAGATTGTAATATAAAATTTTTTTTTGGTACTTTCATCGATATTCTACGAAAATGTATTCTAGACATTTGTGATGAAAATCACTCTTGCATTGGGATAATTTTCGATTATTGTAAGCGGTAAATTAGCATCAGTTGCGTAATTAAAAAAAAAAATTTTTTTTTTAATTAAAAAAACTATTTTATGTAAAATAAAAAAAAACATTATATATGGTGGAAAATTTCCGTCCTCTCGTATAATTTGAATTGTTGAATTAACTTCTTTCGAAAAAAACTAAAAAACTACTTGACCAATATGGACCAAAATCTAATCAGGTGTAAGTTACAGCGGGGCACATCGATTGCATCATTCATCATTCTGATCGCGTTGTTATTTTTTCAGAAAACGTTAACGAAAAATTTGATACCATACAAACGGACATACACACACACACACACACATACAAACATTTTGATAAAAATAGTCTAAAATGACTCCAATGACCATGAATATCTGCTAAAAAATCGGTTTTCGATTTTTGGGGTAATTACAATAACTTCCCTATAAATCGGGAAGTTAATAAAAAAAAATTTGTTTTAAAATTAAAAAAACAATTTTTTTCAAAATAAATAAAAACATTATATATAATGGTTACGTTTGTTTCTCGGTGGAAAATTTCCGTCCTCTCGTATAATTTGAATTGTCGCATGAACTTCTTTCGAAAAAAACTAAAAAAACTAAAAAACTACTTGACCAAAATGGACCAAAATCTAATCAGCTGTAAGTTACAGCTGGGCACATCGATTGCATCATTCATCATTCTGATTGCGTTGTTACTTTTTCAGAAAACGTTAACGAAAAATTTGATACCATACAAACGGACACACACACACACATACAAACATTTTGATAAAAATAGTCCAAAATGACTCCAATGACCATGAGACGCGAAGATCTGCTAAAAAATCGATTTTCGGGGTAATTACAATAACTTCCCTATGAATCTGGAAGTTAATCAAAACTTGATTTACAAACGGCTGAATTTACGAAGGGATGAGTTTGGTGAGCAAAAAGTTGAATACAATCTGCCAGAGGGTGTTACGAATGGAAAACCTGTGTACCCACCACCAGTGGACAGGTAAAGCAGGATCGCAGTGGGTCGGTCGGTGTATAGTGTACCTGCTCTTGTGCTCCTGCGCTCTCGAGTCCGTGCTCTCTCGAAAAACCGCGAGGAAAAGCAAGCAAAGGAGGACAGAGCAGCGGAGGTGCAGCAGCTGGCTTCACCGCAACATCTGGCGGCATCCGATACTTATTCGGCAGTGCCACGCGCCACTTCCACTTCTCCGCCTCTCTTCTTCTTTCTTCTTCTTGCTTCCTCTTCCTATTTCCGCGCTTTTCCGCCCCTTCGCCAATCGCCAGACCCCGGAGCCGATCGCTCTCACCAAGACACGCTACACTCTCTATCCCGCCTTTCTCTCCTTTTCTCTTCTTCCACATCCTCCTCGGCCTCTTCGCTTCCGGTAAGATCGAACAATTCCTGCACAACATCCGCGTTCGATTCATTGTTCTTTTTTCGACATTGTGCGCAGCGGCGCCGGTGCATCGCACTCGTTTCCGTAAATTCGATTAACCTTTCACGTGCACCAGCCTTGCCAGATGGGAGTAGACTTTCGTCGTTTCTTTTCCACGCCCCACAGTGTGCAATGTGGCCTTTTTAGCTGGACAAAATTCTAAATCGCCTATTTCTCTATGTTTATCAATCGATATGTTTACAGTTGTATGAAATACGAATAATTATTAACTTTTTACAATATTTAGTTGGTTTTTGTTAATTAAACAATACATTTTAAGTGATTTTTAATTAAATATAGTATACAACGAAGTTAGTAATGGATCTATGTAACACAGAATGATTTAACAAGTTGTAGATATTATCAAAGCAGACGTCATTTTTAATTATGGAGAAAAAGAATGTCAATATAATTTACTAATTTACTATTTGGAGATTCAGACATACAGGAAAGAATTATTCTTTGGTTTAGTGTAAGGTTTCAATCTGTAAATAATCTGCTGCTAATTATTGTTTATGATTTTAATGTAATAAAAAATTAAAAATACAATAACATAAAAATATATATAAAACAAAAGAAATGACAGAGAGTGAAAACATTAAATAGGAACGTTCGTTTACTAGAAACTAATAACTAAAAGTAATAACGTATAAACAAATGTAAATAAAATATATCTAAACGTATTTATAAAGATATTTTATTTAAAATTTATTTAACATTAAAAATGCATTTTCCATGAAAAAAAACAAAACAAAAAATTTACTACGAAGGGATTTGAACCCGGCCCTGCGACGTAACAGTTCAGCTCGCTGCTGTTACGCGACGCCATTGGAAACCAGAGATTGAAAAATTTTATTATTTTAAAAATGGTGTTTTTCTTTTAATGGAGAATGTAGTAGTGCAAAAAAATTTAACAAAATATGTTCGTTCAAACAATACATTAAAAATTTTATGTTTCCTATCGGATTCTCTTACATATCGTTAGTTAATTTTAATGTACACTATGTGTGATCTTTGATCCAAAATAGGGGATACATGTTTTAGGATTTTCTTCTTTTTTCCATTTAACAATATTTATAAACGTTAAATTCTTCTCGATCGAAAATTAGTAATATAATAAATTGAATGATATCGGCGCTATGATTTCGATCCCTATGTGAATCTTTTTTAAAGAGACATTTTTGCATCTGATTTGTTGTTTTTCTAAAAATGATCGAACCTAGCGCCGATATCATTCAATTTATTATATAACAATATTTATGCATAATGAAAGTAATAATGATGATGATGTAGTAATAATGAAATATATTATATAATGAAAGATAGTAATACATAATAATTCTGGCTTGTTTTACAGAAATATAAGCGTTTATTCTTAACATATTATTTAAACAAATGTCTTTCGTTGAAATTTTTTTGCACAACTACCCCTAGTAGCACAAAATATTGTATACACATCCATATAATATTAAAAAGAGATTCAATCTTTTTTAAATATTCAATTATTCATATAATATTTGTTTAATATTAAGTAACAAATATTATTTTTTAAATATGCAGAGAATATCTATTTCACGTTACGAGAAAAATATTTTTTTCTAAATATTAAATGAATCTTTATTTCATATTAGAAGTAGAATATTTTTTCCTAATATACTAATATAATAAAAAAAATCTGTGGGCCTACGAATGTAGCATTTATTCGAGCCATTAATCTTTCTAACTGCATAATAAATTTCTGTATTTTTAATAAGCCCCTTCCAAAGACGAAGATAAATATTCCCTCAAGCAGTGCACAGAAAGTGGTGTTATTATATATAGTTTCTAATTTTTTTATAACTTTTTCTTAAATTTGAAGATTTAATTGAACGTTTTTTAAATATGGGTTTCACGTTTTTTAAACATTTACTTTATATTTTTTAAACATGTAATTTATATTCTCTGAATATTTAGCTTATATTTTCTAAACATTCTATTTACATTTCTTGGATATGTATACAATATTCAGATCTAATATTTTTCTCATATGAAAAAGTGTGACTTAAAAAATATTTTTCCAATATTTCAAACAAACATTTACCCAATATTTTTGTGCTACTAGGGTAGTAGTGCGAAAAATTTTAACAAAACATGTTTGTTCAAACAATACATTAAAAATGTTATGTTTCCTATCGGATTCTCTTACATATCGTTAGTTAATTTTAATGTACACTATGTGTGATCTTTGATCCAAAATAGGGGATACATGTTTTAGGATTTTCTTCTTTTTTCTATTTAACAATATTTATGCATAATGAAATATGAGCTTGCACCTGGTGTGCAGAGGAAGGAATTCTGGCTTGTTTTATAAAAATATAAGCTTTTATTTTTAACATATTATTTAAACAATTGTCTTCCGTTAAAATTTTTTGCACAACTACGTTTCCCATTAAAAACACACAATTTAAAAAGAAAATCAATTATTTTCGACCTTTGGTTTCCAAGATATCAGAAAATATGACTCTGACCACGAATTTTGAGGGCTGTTTTCACCCCTTGAAAGTGGATGGTTGCCGATAAAAAAAACACGTGTCAAATATTTATCGAAGAACTATATCTGACACAAGTTTCATCAAAATAGGTTTGTCTCATCTGAATAGGTTCCTTGTAAGCTTCGCATAGACGAGTTTCCAGCAATGAACCGAGGAATCTCGAAGATTTGTCGCTTTTCTTCGAAAACTTCTGCGAAAACGAGTACACTGCAAATCGAAATCATCGCGACGAGCATGATACGTCGCGTGCGGTATCACCGAGACCCGTTACGAACGTTTCACGATCGTTGACATCGGGAAATAAAAGAACGCTAAACGATGGGAACTATTTCGAAGCCAGCCGGAAGTTCCGGTGAGCCGTCTTCTCGGTCTCGAAGCGGAAAAGTCAAACTGAAACGAGCAATCCTGCGAGATGACGCATCACTGCCTGTAAATCACTGCTGAAAACTTTTAATGGGCTTCCAATTAGAGCTGGACAATTATTAATGGAATCGTCTTACGAGGGAAACAGCAACGAGTTCACGGCACCGTAGTTCTTCCGGCGCTGACGGTGAAGAAGATTTATTTCGAACAGATGAACGTTTCTTTGATTAGAATGCGTTTTAATACCTCCGCAAAAGAATAGAAGATTATTTGTCGTTCTACTTTACGAACCGAAGGATATCCAGCCACAATTTTATACTACTCCAATACATGGGTACATTGGACGTGAGTGCGTTTTGAAAACCTAGCGGGCCCGAAGGGGGCCCCATTCTTGCAAGTGACGCGGCAGCGTGTCAAGAGGCCGGAAGCAAGGGGATGCACCGATTTCCGGTGGCAACATTGCTCCCGCACCACCTCGAACACCTAACCGATCTCCTTTCTGCTTGGGGAAACCAGAAATCAGAGTCGAGCAATGCTTTCGCTCTTTAAAACTTGAAAAACGCATGTTCCTCGAAATGAGAAATCCAAGACGTGTCAACTACGGACCTGGAATAAAGTGGACAATTATTCCCCTCTTCTTTTAGCCTCAAAAATTGCATAAAACCGAAGTATTTTATTTAGCGAAATAAAAACTAAAGTACTATCTCAAGCCTCTCCTAATTCTTCTATTCTCAAGCCCCTTGTAATCACGTGTGCAGTGCAAAAATTAATTTACTTATCTTGACAAATAACTCCATCATCGATTTCTGGAAGACGTGGCACTGGAAACTAACTGATTATAACAATGAAGATCGAGGTATATTCCCAGATAGCACAGGACGTCCTCATCATGTCCATTTTACGTCCATTTCTGGTCTGAACCTCCTACGTCCTGGAAGAACGTGTTAAAAACGTCTTGAAAACATCTCTTTCGGGACGTTCGTTTTACGTGCAAAATAAGATATTTTGAAAACGTCTTTTTTGGGATGCTGGTTTAACGTTTGAAATAAAACGTTTTAAAGACAACTTTCTTGGGGAGTATTACAGATCCAAATATGTTAATTAAGTATATGTACAGTGACTCCCAAAAATATTCTTAAACACATGTTCTTAAACAAAATGGTTATGCCACAAGGTATTAAACAAATTTTGTAATGCTAAATTACATTATCTAAATAGAAAAATTAATATTGTCCGAATATTATTGTGAGCCACAAATGGTACATTATTTCTTTTAATAATTTTTATTATTAAACGGATGTATATGTTTCAAATGAATTATACATGTTTATCAACGTTAATAAATGTTTTGTTGCTAGAAATAGTTCCCAGAGTGATTGCTTAATCAACAAACGAATTATTAAATCATGAAGTTGGTTATGCCTAGTGTCTGAATATTTTTGGGAGTCACTGTATGTGATTGATCGTGTGAAAAGAAGAGACTGGAAGGGTCCCAGTTCCTTTTCGCATGGCAAATTACATTTATATAATAAAGTTTAATTATAGGAAATATGTAATGTATATGTATATATATATATCCTATAATTAAACTTTATTATATAAATGTAATTATAAGGGAAGTAATTATATTAAATAAAAGTAATTATAAGGAAATATATATATATATATACATTACATATTTCCTATAATTAAACTTTATAAATATAATATTATATTAATATTAATATTAATATTAAATATAAATTAAATATATATATATATAAATATATACATAATAAATATATAGATAATAAAGTTTAATTATAGGAAGTATGTAATGTATATGTATATATATATATATATATATATATATATATATATATGTATATATATATATATATATATATATATACACATATATATTTCCTATAATTAAACTTTATTATATAAATGTAATTATAAGGAAAGTAATTATATTAAATAAAAGTAATTATAAGGAAATATGTAATGTATATGTGTATATATATATACATTACATATTTCCTATAATTAAACTTTATAAATATAATATTATATTAATATTAATATTACATATAAATTAAATATACATATAAATATATAGATAATAAAGTTTAATTATAGGAAATATGTAATGTATATGTATATATGTATATATATATATATATATATATAAGATGGCCTACGAAAGTTTTCTGAACGGCCTGTGTAATAGAACCGTACGTTTTAAAAACAGTCCAAGAATGTCCATTATACGTCGAGAAAACGTTTTTTAGACGTTTAATGGACTTTCTTGGGACGTTTTTAAAACGTACGGTTCTATAACACAAGCCATTGAGAAGACTTTTGTAGGCCTTTCGTGGGGTTTTCGAAGGACATTCAAGACGTCCATAAAATATCTTGAATGTCCTGCAGCGGACGTATTTAAGACGTTTTCAAAATGTCCGTGTGCTACCTGGGTTGATTCCGTTCGATTCTATCAACAACGAGATCTCGCGGGACCTGTGATCAATTTCGAAGCGGTTCTTTCGAATGATGAGACGAAGAAAGTAGGGGAGCTGAGTATAGCTGGGAACCGAAACGGAGATGGGAAGGAAGTGGTAGCGGAGGGGGTCGAAAGCGAATATCCTTCCTGCCATGCCGGGGCAGCAAACAGGCAGCAAACAGGCAGCAAACAGGCAGCTGCTCGGATTTGAGCACGTGCTACCACCAAGCCGCAGGATGAGCTGCGTCTTACAATTAGATAGAGCCGAGGTTCCTGGGTGGATACACTGCCGTTCAAAAACTATATCGGCACATTGTCCCATTTTTGCGTGCACCTGAACGTACAATACTTTACAAAACTCCAATTTTTGCACGCATCAAACAATTCTTTCCATTCATTTTTTCATTCTATATTTAATAACGAAAACTCCGAATAGCCAGGACCGAAACTGTCTCAGACTGACACGAGACGTGCTAACAAGGGAACATATTCAGTTGATACAAACCGATTTTGATGAAACTTCTGTTAGATGTATAGTTCTTCGATAAATATTTGACAGGTGTTTTTTTTATCGGCAACCATCCACTTTGAAGGGGTGAAAACAGCCCTCAAAATTTGTGGTCAGAGTCATATTTTCTGATATCTCGGAAACCAAAGGTAGAAAAAAATTGATTTTCTTTTTAAATTGTGTGTTTTTAATGGGAAAGTAGTTGTGCAAAAGATTTTAACAAAAGACATTCGTTTCAATAATATGTTAAAAATAAATGGAGAAAAGTAGAAAATCCTAAAACCTGTATCCCCTATTTTGGATCAAAAATCACACATAGTGTACATTAAAATTAACTAACGATATATGTATAAGAGAAACCGAAAGAAAACATGAAATTTGTAATGTATTTTTTGAACAAACATATTTTGTTAAAATTTTGTATACTACTACATTCTCCATTAAAAGAAAAACACAATTTTTATTAAAATCAATTTTTTCGATCTCTGGTTTCCAAGATATCTCAAAAAATATTGACAGCGAACTTTAAGGGCTGTTTTCACCCCTTCAAAGGGAATAGTTGCCAATAAAAGAAAATACATGTCAAATATGTCGAATATGTTCCCTTGTAAGTGCAAAATCCATTTTAAGTCTACCTTAAAAAATAGTTGAAAATAGTTGTAAGCAGCAGAAGCCGAATAGAAATTTCTTCGATGAGTTTAGTGGACTACGATTATCTAATTGATATTCTTAAATTCCTTCAACGTAGCCCAGTGCCTTAAATGGCACTCCTTCTTATCAGAAATGCAAAAACCGACAGTTAAAACTGCAGTTAACATCTGCATTCTGAAATCGGTCGGTCCACATGCAACAAGCTAATCGGTTCTGTCGGTAGGTAATCCGAGAAAAATGCAACGTGTTCAAGGGCGAGTGATACACCGTGCGTTGACAAGCGAGCCACAGAAAATTTTTCTGCACGACGATAAGAGGCTTATCGCTTGATCCACCGGTTTTTGAAAAAGAACCGTGTTCTGAGCGACTGTGGAACATTCGCGAGGACAGGGCCACAGCGTTATCTGTGCCGGGAGCAGCGTGGACTCGTTATCGGCGTGGTTCCGCAGCTGCGACTCGGAATCTCGATAGCCGGCGATATCGGTGGCCAAACAGAATTTGGAGGTGGAGGTTGCGCTCGCTAAATAGTTCCATAAGCGCAAGCGAGTGCAGCTGTCACGCAGTGGCCGTTTTCTCGAATATCTACGGCGCGGAGGATTTCTGTCGCGTTCGTTCGCGTCTCGTTGCGTCGCGCAGTGGGCCAGAATGGCTCGGTAACTGTTCATGCCTATTTCACCGTTATTTCAAAACTTAAGGGGGTAGAGGCCCCACGTGACCATGGTATTTTTCATTGTGACCAACCCCCGCGCGAAAAACCAATTTGGCAACAGTGATGAACATACATTTGCATTGATTTGCATCAATCTAACGCTTCAACTTCGCTATAATTACAGGTTTTTTTCTTTTAATCATTATCTTCATTGCTATTAATGGATCCGAGTGGCTTCATGCCCTTTACACTTTTGTTGTTACGAATCTACGCTGATAGTTCACCTGAGTTCACCTGACTAAGCGCCATCTCGTCTAAGTAGCTGAACTAAAATGGCTTCTACTCACCCTTCATGAAGGGAATCTGGGGAACAATTGAATGCGATCACGCGGGAACGTTTCACGTCCTCATACGATTATATTTTGAGCTGCGTGAGGGCTCATTCGAAAGAGGAAGGTTGCACGCAGTGCGGTCTTCTCGATTTTTTCGCGAGAAAAATCTTTTTGTGCACGAAAAATACATTAGAATCTCCGGAATTTTTCTTCATTTGTTTCGCCTACTTTGGACACTCATATAACTTCATATAAACATCATCTAAAGAAAACATGAGAAGAGCGCACTGCGTGCAACCTTCCTCTTTCGAATGAGCCCTCACTCAGCTCAAAATATAATCGTATGAGGATGTGAAACGTTCCCGCGTAAACCCCTGTTTTCACTTGTTTTCTAGTAATATTCTGGTTAGATTCTAGTAATGTCACGTGGGTACTCTACCCCCTTAAAGACCACATCAAATTGGTCGTTGGATTCCTCTTGGCGTCAGCTATAACGTTATTCACTAAACAGTATATAGTTATGAATAAACAATCAAGGTGACCTCAATTTTTTATTAGATAAAAAGTATTCTTTTAATCTTTTGTATTGGAATTTGTAGAAGACTAATTACTGGTTACTTTTGAAGTGAAACTTTGTTACCCTCAGCATTTTCTGATGTAGCGGAAGTCCATGCAACGGAAGTCGAATGTCGAGTGGCGCGATAATTTAAACTGAGAATGAACGGAGAAAAATAATTTCTTACCCCGACGGGATTCGAACCCCGGTCTACCGATTGATAAGTCCAACTCCTTAACCGCTTGATTGATGATTTGATGCGTAGCACAGTGTGCAATGTGGCCTTTTTAGCTGGACAAAACTCTAAATCGCCTATTTCTCTATATTTATCAATTGATATGTTTACAGTTGTATGAAATACGAATAATTATTAACTTTTTGCAATATTTAGTTGGTTTTTGTTAATTAAACAATATATTTTAAGTGATTTATAATTAAATATAGTATACAACGAAGTTAGTAATGGATCTATGTAACGCAGATTGATTTAACAAGTAGTAGATATTATCAAAGCAGACGTCATTTTTAATTATGGAGAAAAAGAATGTCAATATAATTTACTAATTTACTATTTGGAGATTCAGACATACAGGAAAGAATTATTCTTTGGTTTAGTATAAGGTTTCAATCTATAAATAATCTGTTGCTTATTATTGTTTATGATTTTAATATAATAAAAAATTAAAAATATAATAACATAAATATATATATATATATATATATATATATATATATATATATATATACAATAAATACATATCTAAATACAAATAGAATAAATGCAATGAATACTAATCAGAGCAGTTAACGTGGTTTGCCATCACGCTTCCTGTAGTTCGATAATATCAATCATACCTGAAAATGCAAAGAAAGTAATGTGATATATAAATATACTACAGGAAGCGTGATGGTAAGCCACATTAACCGCTCTACTGTATTTATATTTATATTTGTTGTTCGTTATGTATTATTTATTATTATTTTAATATTATCATTATTTTAATATTATTATCTTTTGTATATGTGGTAATAGATCTAGTGTTTCTTCTATAAAATAATAAATATCATTTTCAATTAGTCTTTTAGCGAATAAAGATATTTTATTTAAAATTTATTTAACATTAAAAATGCATTTTCCATGAGAAAAAAAAACAAAAAAAAATAATTTACCACGAAGGGATTCGAACCCGGGCCTGCGGCGTAACATTCAGCTCGCTGCTGTTACGCTACGCCATTGCATGGTAAAAATCTGAACTAACCTTTACTTTTACAGTTATGAAACATTAATTGCAAATATCTCGAAAACTATTGAGCGTCTGCGTCTATAATGGGGTATTTCCGTAATCAGGGGAACGAGATCTGTAACTAATTTACAAAAATAGAGGAATGTAATCGACAATTTGGAATTACTAAAGTGAAAATACATGTTTCAAGATGCTATATCCACCATATATAGGAAATTTAAATACTCCTTAGTACATTTTGACATATTTCTAGCGCGTATGGCAATGTGCCCATTCATTTATAGGTTAGGCGTCCGCCAGTTAGGTGAAGTTTACACGCTCTGTAAACATATAACGAAACAATTTTCAGTTTTAATATTCAAGGGTTTTAACACATGGCTATTTTAGAATATATTGGCTAAGTTAGTTTTCGTTGATTTGAAAATTCGTTTTGTCCAGCTAAAAGGCCCATTTTGCATACTGTGCGTCGCGCCGAAATATGCATTCGAGCCTCTAGACCAAGTTTTCACGAGGTTACTTCACCGGTTAACGACGCGTAAACAGGCCCGCCGCACAGCGCGTATTACACCTGTCAGCTGGCCCACCTTTGCCAGAAATTACTCGAATTCTGGGCCCTGCGACCGCGCGACGCTCGACAAGAGACATTCTGCAAGAGGACCAACGACCAGCTGGCTGATCCGATACTCGAGAACGTTTCGATATACTCCAGCGAGCAAATCGACTCTCCTCGATCCTCCTCGATCCCCGATTTTCTGAAAATCTCTTCGCGCAGGACCAAAAATTCCCTTGGACACTGCAGCATCCTGCTCGACGAAGCGACGACAACGCACAGTTGATCTAGGTGCACGGTAGTGCACCAGCCAAGTTCTCGCACCACCTCCTTTTACACGATACTTGGCCGTTTTTTAGAGGCTTGTAATCTAGCTTTCCCCCGCCACGCGTCGCTGTGGCACAGTATTTTTTAAAAGCATGTACGTATTCAACGTGTTTGTTGTCATCTATTTTGTGCAACTCCATTTCGCTTACAGTAATTTCTCAATCGTAGTCCCAACACCCGTGTTATGAACGGACTACGATCAAGTAGGGTGGCTAGTTTTTGATTTATGACTGCGTCTACCCTACCGCGCTGAGACTTCAAACGACAAGCCGAACGTAGAGAAGGACAGAATGAAATAGGATCGCGTGGCCGAAGCGTGTCCCCGTCGCCGGCACAGTTTAAAGGCCCGTGCGTCATCACAATAAAACACCAAGACCTTAGCTTCTTTATTTTCGATGATATCATTATGGAACTTTCACCAACATATTCGTGGCATTTTTCTGATTAAAATCATACCAAACACGATATAATTTGGCCAATATTTAGTGGTTTAATCGACGATGAAAGTTTCGAACGCAACGAAGAAGAGCGTATTGGAAAGAAAGAGACGCGAAGAGTCGCCGTCGTCGGCATAGATCAAACACGCTGTCCTTCTTGTAAGTAAAACTTTCATCGTCGATTAAACCACTAAATATTGGCCAAATTATATCGTGTTTGGTATGATTTTAATCAGAAAAATGCTAGGAATAAGCCAGTAAAATCTCATTAAAAAATAATGAAAATTAAGTAGTTTGAAAATTCGATTCACTCGAGTCAATGTAGTGGTGTTCACACCGATATACCCGAGCCGACATCAAACATCGCCGTCCTGCTGCCCGGCGCAGCGTTGACAGGCGGTGGAATGGGTAGGCACTGGACTACGATTGCAGAGGCGACCGAGGACTACGATTGAGAAATTACTGTATCGCGTTGCTCTGTAGTTCTCTCTCTTTCCCTCTCTCTCACTGTCTCCCGCTCCCTCTGTCACTCGTTCTATCTCGCTTTCTCTCTCTCTCTCACTCACTCTCTCCCCCCCCCCCGCAATGAGTCCCTCAAATTTAATGTTGCTGCTACCAGTCAAAAGATAAAAGCAGAAACGTGCCCAAAGGAGGCCGAAAAAGTCGTATTTGGTCAGTTTGTGACGTCATCAATTGTAAACCGCAGAATGTAGAATATTGCGGTATGAACCATTAGACGCGACATTTCTTGAGCAAGGATTCAGAGGAAACTGCATTCGAAAAAGTCCATTCGGTGAAAAGTTATAAGCAGAAACGTGTGGTAAAGAGAGCGAAAAAGTCGTATTTGGTCTGTTTGTGACGTCATCAATTGTAAACCGCAGAATGTACAATATTGCGGTATGAACCATTAGACGCGACATTTCTTGAGGAAGGATTCAGAGGAAACTGCATTCGAAAAAGTCCGTTCGGTGAAAAGTTATAAGCAGAACCGTGTGGTAAAGAGAAGGAAAAAGTCGTATTTGGTCTGTTTGTGACTTCATCAATTGCGAATGGCAGAATGTAGAATATTGCGGTATGAGCCATTAGACGCGGCATTTCTTCAGAAACGTTTTAGAGCCAATAGCATTCGAAAAAGTCTATTCGTTGTAAAGTTATAAGCAGAGACGTGCGCAAAAGGGAGGGAAAAAGTTGACATGTGTTCACTTCTGACGTCACAACTTTTGAACCAATAGACTTTTTGAATGCGGTTTCCTCCTAAACCTAATCGAAGAAATGCCGCGTCTAATGCTTCAAACCCCAGCTTCCTATGTTGAGCCGTTCTCATGTGATGCCGTTACAAACATACATACATACATACATACATACAGTTACGATTTTATTATACAGGGTTTTCGACTACAGGTGGGAGAAAATTTAAGGGTTGGTTCTTAAGGATGATATAAGACGAAAATGAAGAATAAAACAATTGCGATTTCGGCTTTGTTATTTAGCTATTTTAACAATTAAAAATCAACAACGCGTCTAACAAAAGTGTACGTTGTGTACGCCAAAGAGTTCAATGTTGTCCAACGATTTGTTAAACATTTTCACCTTGCTGGGGCCCCAAATGAGAACCAAGTTATGCATGCATCTGTCACTTGATACGTGACTGTCGCGTTGTTAATAGTTAAATAACGAAGCCGAAATCGCAATTTTTTTATTCTTCATTTTCGTCTTATATCATCGTTAAAAACCAACCCTTAAATTTTCTCCCACTTGTAGTCGAACACCCTGTATATAGTGTCACGTCCGGTGGTCCTATCATAAATAATAATTAATAAACTTAATCATATATTTCTTTTCTTATTTGTTTTATTAATTTTGTGCGAGAATTGTAACCAATTATTATATCAAATATTATATTGAATATTGAATTATTGTATTTTATACCGTACTGCGAGCGATCGAATTAAGAAAAGTTTATAAGATATATTTTGCAGCGAACTACATAGGATTGTTAACTCATGCGATCTATTTCAAAACTAAAATTTCTTTTTTTTTTAATTAAAAGCTTTACCGAACTAATTCATAGTGAAATTTGTTTTAAACAAACGAAATAATTCGAAACATAATATGCGAGCGATTAACTAAAAGAAACTTCCGTTGAGATTTATTCGTTATCGAAGAATATAAAAATTGATAAAAGATTGATGAACAATAGACCGGTGCAAATGAATCGAATATCAAGCGTCCGGTCAAGAGATAGACGATGGATTAAGGAGAAAAATGATTACAAAGAAATTGATGAGCATGCATCCACCATAAGAAGATTAAGCGAAGAACAATGGATTAACAAATCTATAAAGGGAGCCTCCTCATCAGGAGCAGTCAGTCGACAATCAAAATCTCTGAAGTTCATCTTCTCGTTCATCCATAGTTCAGATTCGGTCAAATCGTAAAAATTCAGTACAGTACATTAAATTCAGTTAAAGCTCAGTTAGTTCAGTTAAAGTGTTTTAAAAAAAAATTCAAACTTGAAGTGTAAAAGTTAAAGTTCGATCTAAGAATAGCGTGTATACCCGCTGGATTTTTATATTCACATCATCATCCTCAACTTCAACAATAACATCAGCCTCGACATCATCATCGTCATCACCACATCTTCATAATCGTCATTTGCGTTACCGAAAAAAACAATTTGAGAGCAAGCGATAATCATCAATCGGTAAATACTAACATTTGTAATATTTAATAACAATTCTATGTATTCTGAATTTGTTCATTTATAAAATATATTTTGTTTAATTGTTACATTTAAAATCAATCTTTAAAATCATTAAAATACCCAACGTCGATTTCTTCGTTCCACATCCTGATGTAAAGCCATTTTCATATAAAAGTACCCTCAATTACCCGAACCGAAGCCGGTGAATGCAGGTAGGTTCAAAATTGCGTTATATCTTCTATTAAAATCTTTAACTCTTTAATTTCTCTAAAAACGTCCCAACAAGGACGTAACAATAGAGATAGAGATAGAGGTAGAGATAGAGATTGTTTGACCGATCAACATGAAACTTGGCACATATACAGTGAGCAACGAAAGTATTTGAACGCACTTTAAAACTGTATAACTATTTTATAATTGTATCAAATGACCTGATGTTTTGTAAGCTATTAGAAGCATTGGTTTACTAAATGATCTACAAAAAAGATTTTCCAAAAATTACAATTTACCAGGTTGCAGACACGTTCAAGGTCAAGTCTTCCTGGGAAAAGCATGCACGTGTCATATTACATGCCGCGAAAAACCACCCTCCCCTACGCCTACAAACGAGCTTTGCATTTTTCAAGTCTATATTAATTATTTTAACTATTATTTCAACAATAAATTGTTATTAACGAATTAATAATGTTCCCCAGGGTTATCATCTAAATAACGAAGCCGAAATCGCAATTTTTTTATTCTTCATTTTCGTCTTATATCATCGTTAAGAACCAACCCTTAAATTTTCTCCCACCTGTAGTCGAACACCCTGTATATTTCACGAAGAAATTTTATTTATTCGGTGTTGGTACAGTCATCCCTGATTTCACGTCGTTTACTTCAAAGCAAAATCGAAATTCGAAATTTTGTAATTGAATAATTAGTGTTCCTGATTTCTCAACATTTTTAATTTCTTGAGAAATTGTTTCATTTCTTGAAAACAATATATATGTATAGCAACCGTGTGAACAGTGCTGTAACTTTTGATAGGTTCGATAAAAATTGATTCTAATCGAAGCAACCTAGAGGACCCCGTACGAAAAGATGGTCGTCCAGTCGGGGATTTTCGACTTTCACCGCAATATTTTTCGGCGAAAACGAAAGCTGCGATCGGTACAAGTTAAATGTCGCGTTTGCAGTTTGATTCGTGTAAAATAAATATCGACGACAGCTTAATGTCACAGGGGATCGAAGAAGGGGTTTTCTGGGGCGATTCACGTAACCGAATTGAAAGTAGGAGCCGCGATCGAATATCGATCGGCACAGTTCGATTAATTTGTTGCGTCACTGTGCCCGAGCGAAATCACGGGCCACGCGTCCGCACGAACAAATCAGAGTCCTGCAATCTCGGCATTGCGTGGACTTTCGTTTCGTGCGAAATCCTGGTCAAGGATCTTCTGCTCTGCTCTGCTCGGCTCGACTCGGCTCGGCTCTTTGGCCGGCTTGGGGAACAGGTGCTCGTCAGGGATGTCGCGGGCAAAGAAGAATTTCAGGGGAACCGCCGTGATTGGTTCGTCGTGTGGGCAGCTGTTCGTAGCCTCCAATTAAGTGTTGTGTCGTAACAGGTGTCGCGTGATTATCAGGTACCGGAGGACTGGCCAATAAATATCGCGAGCGATATTCTAGTCGACTCGACTCGGCTCGAATCGACTTCGCCCGAAACCGATTGGATCCGTTTCGCAAAACGCTAATGGCTTCTTCGTGCTTCGCCGATCGAGATCCTCCGACGATCCCTCGGGAGCTTCTTCCGACGACGAGGCAGCGCCTAAAACCCATGATCAACCCTCTCTCCTGCCCCTGTTGCCGATTCCTATCGTCGAACCAACTGGCCCACATTCGGAAATCATATGTTTGCCAGAAGCAAAATTACTGCACAGGGCCCGCTAGAAAGGACGTTTCTAGCATTCGTTGCGATAGAGATGTTCCTTCGTATGCAGTGGGACTCCGTTTAGCTGTCTAGTTTTTTTTTTAAATTTATTAAGCATTGAAACCCTTCTGGGTTTATTATGCTTTACATGCATAGTATCAGTAAATACAGTAGTATCGAATACAGGAGTAATTCAATAGTTATTCGCATATTACATACTATTAGGGTAACTGCACCAGTGAATGAACGGGCACCAGTAAATGAACGCTTTTGTATATTTCAACAAATTTTAACCCGGACGGCATACTAGCGATAAAATTGTGATTAAAGAGTGAAATAAATAGGAGAATATTGTTTAGTAATTTTGTTCATTGATTGGACTAGCATTATTCAATTACTAGAATGTAGTGTTCATTCACTGGTATTTTTCATATTTTTGAATTTAACGTTTAATAAAGAAGAATAATAATAATTTCATTGTATTTGTGTTCATTTATTTTTGACAAATGAAGTATAGGGAGCTATTTGGCATATATGAGATTCCTTTAATTCACATAGTTTTTTTTTAAATAAAATATTTTCCTGAACAATTTCTTAAATGTTCATTCACTGGTGCAGTTACCCTACATCTATTTTCTTTCCAATCAAAATAACTTTCTTACGTTCTCGAATCAACGAACAATCTTATACTATACTAGCAGCCCCCGACACGGCTTCGCCCGTGCTAAATGTGAGAAGAATTTAGGTTTTTGATCTTAAGTATATTAACCCTTAGCACTCTAATGGTGACTCTGAGGCACCATTAAAAATTGCTGTACCATTATTCAAAATATTGTGTACATTATTAAATACATGGGTATCTAATCAATTACTAAACAGTTAGGTATTATATCAATATCATATCCATACAATTTTTAAAATCGTAGGTCATGGAAACATTCCAAGTAGGAAAACATGTTTAATTTTTTAGTTAAAGTAGCTCAGAGTGCAAAGGGTTAATATATATATATACAAACATCCATTTTTTTATATATATAGATGATACCCTGGGGAACATTATTAATTCACGTATCAAGTGACAGATGCATGCATAACTTGGTTCTCATTTGGGGCGCCAGCGAGGTGAAAATGTTTAACAAATCGTTGGACAATATTGAACTCTTTGACGTACACAACGTACACTTTTGTTAGACGCGTTGTTGATTTTTAATTGATAACAGTTAAATAACGAAGCCGAAATCGCAATTTTTTTATTCTTCATTTTCGTCTTATATCATCGTTAAGACTCAACCCTTAAATTCTCTCCCACCTGTATACACCCTGTATATTTCATGAAGAAATTTTATTTATGCGGTGTTGATACAGTCATCCCTGATTTCACGTCGTTTACTTGAAAGCAAAATCGAAATTCAAAATTTTGTAATTAATAATTAGTGTACCTGATTTCTCAACATTTTTCATTTCTTGAGAAATTTGTTCATTTCTTGAAAACAAAATTCTCGAGAATTCTCTAGAATTTTGAATAAAATAGAAAAAATTGGGAAACTTATGATATTTTGAAATATTTATCGAAAGCGGAAAAAACTTTAAATCAATGTTTATTCCTGTCCAATATGTACACAACTTTAAAAACAAAAAAAAAATAGACGCTAAAAATAATGTTAAAGTTAAAGGTTTGGGATGTTCAACCGGAAGAAGAATTAGTTTAATTAATCAATTTATTTAATCAACACAGACTTTAATTTATGCACACTGCTATATTATATGTCTTACACACGTGATTCTTCATAGAGAGTGAAGTAGGAAAAACGAAGTGTTCAAAGCAAAGGATGAGCAGAGGGACCGCAGGTCGCTTAGTGGTGAATTTAAAGATTAGAATTTATTTCTAATAAATAACCGATAAATTTATTCATCCGAAACCAAACTTTTATAAAACGAAACATTACGCTTTTGTTTTGAAACGACTTCGTCTAATGTAGAATCAGACAATCTACTTCTTTTTTTTCTTGTAACAAAATCTGTAGCCGTAGAAAAATTTCATTCATTTTGTGTGGACGTTGGCTTTATTGTATATAGAACATCCAAAAGTTGCTGCAGATTGGGTTATGCAATAAGTAATATGCAATTTGAGTTAACTAAAAATTCATAAAATCAATGAGATGAACGAGTATTTCTTCATGAGAAATAAATGAGAATTTCCTAAAGTGTGTTATAAAATAAATGAGAATTTCCTAAAATATGTTATAAAATAAATTAGAATTTCCTAAAATATGTCATAAAATAAATGAGAATTTCCTAAAATATGTTATAAAATAAATTAGCATTTCCTAAAATAAGTTATAAAATAAATGAGAATTTCCTAAAATATGTCATAAAATAAATGAGAATTTCCTAAAGTAAGTTATAAAATAAATGAGAATTTCCTAAAATATGTCATAAAATAAATGAGAATTTCCTAAAATATATTTAAAAATAAATGAGAATTTCCTAAAATATATTTAAAAATAAATGAGAATTTCCTAAAATATGTTATAAAATAAATGAGCATTTCCTAAAATAAGTTATAAAATAAATGAGAATTTCCTAAAATATGTCATAAAATAAATGAGAATTTCCTAAAATATGTCATAAAATAAATGAGAATTTCCTAAAATATGTCATAAAATAAATGAGAATTTCCTAAAATATATTTAAAAATAAATGAGAATTTCCTCAAATATGTTATAAAATAAATGAGAATTTCTTAAAATATGTCATAAAATAAATGAGAATTTCCTCAAATATATTATAAAATAATTGAGAGTTTCTTAAAATATGTTATAAACTAAATGAGAATTTTCCTAGATCTAAATTTCTTGAGAAATACCGTAATTTCTCGAGAAATGAGAAATAACCGATTATAAAATTTCTCGAGATATTTTCGAGAAGGAACACTATCAATAACGAAAATAAGTACATCAAATGCAAAATAATGAAGCTGTACAAAAAGATTTAAAAATACCGTTGCATTCTTTCAAATTCTATAAACTAATTGAAACAAAACAATGTCCACGTGACTGCTGTATCTGACAATTAGTGTGGGCAATTTTTCACTCGCATAAAAATCTGCCGTCTGATAATAACGCTTGAAATTTTTGCTCCCGACTGTTGTCGCACATCCCGTATATCTCGATCACTCTAATTATTTCTTCGTGATCGTCGTGCCTCGCGGAACGAGCATGTTTTGCTCGTTTTCTCGTGTTCCTTCTGCCGGCGTCTTGCACGACAAGGCTGCCGTTCGAGTTCGCAGTGGAATCAGAGTCTATCGATCTCTCTTCCGGAGGACTAGCCAATTTAATAACGACTCGAGGGAGCGTTATTAGCTTCTGCACGAAAACAACGAGTGCACCCGGGCGGATGAGCGATCTAATGGAATCAATTAATGAATTCCCAACGCGCCTAAATCGAGCCCAACGCAGCTTGGTCGAGACCATGATCGTCCACGAGTCCATCGGCGCGGGCCGCCTCGCGCCGAGAGCACCTGCGGATTTCTGTTAAATTAATAAGCCTGCGAACGGTGCGGGTACGGGATCAGATCGGGCACTTTGATTCGCTGAAGATTTAATTACGGACGGACATATGAAAAATTAGCCAAGCCATTAGGGGAGGCTTAAGGTGGGATCTCCTTTACGCGTTTGGACGCAGCGTTTTGTTATCCCAGCGCGTTTTATACTGCGTTCGTCATACTTCGTCAGAAATGCGTCTACGCCAATAAACAATATCGTAGTAAGGTTTGTTTAACACGTTCACGTCCGCTCTGCATTTTATGTTTCTCTCTTGTGGGCACACAGTGGTCTGAAACGCGAAATTTAGTGACATTTTGGTATAACTTCTAAACTATTAAAGATATCGACGTGAAGTTTGGAGTGTACGATATTAAGAGTACGATGTTAATACATGTAATCTTTTTTAATAATGTACAATGTGGTATACTTTTAATTTAATTAATAGCTTTTTTTACTATTTTTTAAGCATATTTACAAATTTAACAACTTTTAGCAAATTTTACTGTCAAAAGTTGTAATAAATGTTTTCTAAGATTTTTTCAATAAAAAAGAATGTGAGCCACAGGTGGTACGCGCCGGATAGCGGATCAAGTACATATAGACATGTCCCGTGCAGGAATGCGTACCGCGGACTAACCCTAAACCAAACCCGGTTAACCGAGCGATGTTTCTGTAACCCATACTAACTCGTAGAGAACGGGTTTTAGAGCCTAGAGACAGCGGGTTAACCCGCTCCCGAGCGGGTTACTAGTAATTAAGTCACTAAATGACTAAGTAACTATGTAACTAAGTAACTAAATGGCTAAGTAACTAAGTAACCAGCTAACTAAGTAACTAATAATCTAAGTAACTAAGTAACTAAGTAACTAAGTAACTGAGTACTAAGTAACTAAGTACATAAGTAACCAGCTAACTAAGTAACCAAGTAACTAAGTAACTAAGTACCTAACTAACCAGCTAACTAAGTAACTAAGTAACTAAGTAACCAGCTAACTAAGTAACCAGCTAACTAAGTAACTAATTAACTAAGTAACTAAGAAACTAAGATACTAAGAAACTAAGAAACTAAGAAACTAAGAAATTAAGAAACTAAGAAACTAAGAAACTAAGAAACTAAGAAACTAAGAAACTAAGAAACTAAGAAACTAAGAAACTAAGAAACTAAGAAACTAAGAAACTAAGAAACTAAGAAACTAAGAAACTAAGAAACTAAGAAACTAAGAAACTAAGAAACTAAGAAACTAAGAAACTAAGAAACTAAGAAACTAAGAAACTAAGAAACTAAGAAACTAAGAAACTAAGAAACTAAGAAACTAAGAAACTAAGAAACTAAGAAACTAAGAAACTAAGAAACTAAGAAACTAAGAAACTAAGAAACTAAGAAACTAAGAAACTAAGAAACTAAGAAACTAAGAAACTAAGAAACTAAGAAACTAAGAAACTAAGAAACTAAGAAACTAAGAAACTAAGAAACTAAGAAACTAAGAAACTAAGAAACTAAGAAACTAAGAAACTAAGAAACTAAGAAACTAAGAAACTAAGAAACTAAGAAACTAAGAAACTAAGAAACTAAGAAACTAAGAAACTAAGAAACTAAGAAACTAAGAAACTAAGAAACTAAGAAACTAAGAAACTAAGAAACTAAGAAACTAAGAAACTAAGAAACTAAGAAACTAAGAAACTAAGAAACTAAGAAACTAAGAAACTAAGAAACTAAGAAACTAAGAAACTAAGAAACTAAGAAACTAAGAAACTAAGAAACTAAGAAACTAAGAAACTAAGAAACTAAGAAACTAAGAAACTAAGAAACTAAGAAACTAAGAAACTAAGAAACTAAGAAACTAAGAAACTAAGAAACTAAGAAACTAAGAAACTAAGAAACTAAGAAACAAAGAAACTAAGAAACAAAGAAACTAAGAAACTAAGAAACTAAGAAACTAAGAAACTAAGAAACTAAGAAACTAAGAAACTAAGAAACTAAGAAACTAAGAAACTAAGAAACTAAGAAACTAAGAAACTAAGAAACTAAGAAACTAAGAAACTAAGAAACTAAGAAACTAAGAAACTAAGAAACTAAGAAACTAAGAAACTAAGAAACTAAGAAACTAAGAAACTAAGAAACTAAGAAACTAAGAAACTAAGAAACTAAGAAACAAAGAAACTAAGAAACTAAGAAACTAAGTAACTAAGTAACTAAGTAAACGGTTAACCGAGCGAGGTTTCTGTATTACTAGTGAGATGAGATAGATACTTTTAGACAGTTCACTTCAGAGTTCAGAGATATACGAATATCCCATTTATTATGGAAAAAAGTGATTCCTCTTGTATTGCAATTTTCCTTTATTATTTAGTGTTGGATGTCTCTTTGTTTTTTATATTTTTAATTAAAATAAAATAATCAAAAAATATATTGAGCAAAATCCGCAACTGATTTGATTGCATCTTTTAATGTTAACATATTCGATTCTAATTTCGTTATTGTAACTGGCAAAGTGGAAAAATTAGCTCCAATAGTTTCTTTTTCATAATTTCTCTTGGGCTGACTTAATACGTGCTAAGTGCACTTTGTTCTTTCAAAAGATTTAACAATGTGGAAATAAAATAGAACTCGACGATTTTACACAAAATGAATAAATCAATTAGTCTGAATGAACTTAATTATTACCAAATATATTTGCTTACTTTCCCATCGTGGTACGACTACTTCTAAGTTCCCTTCTGGTAAGGGAACATTTGACAGTTTTTCTTTGTAATTTTCTATTCTATACAGGGTGTCCCAAAAGAAGTGTAACTCCCGGAAATTGAAGATTCCTTGGGTCATTTGAAGCGACATTTTCCTTCACAAAAATGGTGTCCGCGTGATTATCAAATGATCAAATGATCCTGTGATTGGCTACTTCACATCATGCGACGTTTCGTGTTACCAGACGCGAAAACAAATATAACAATACAGTTTCGATTTTAACAAATAAAAATTTTTAAACATTTACGAACCAAATCACATGAAAATATCAAGTATAAACATTATAGATTACAATAAATATAATCCGGTATTAGTTCACCATAGCAGAATATACATTTTCTGCAAAAGTATGAAACAAAGAAATTTTTTTATTCAAAGTGTCCAGAATTAATTCCAGCAATCATGCTTGGTAATTTATTGACGACAAATTTAATACTAACATTATTATGTTCTTGAAGCCAGACAAATCGGTCTTATTTATCGATCATGTTGCAAGTGTTAACGGGACCGATTGATCGACGGGGCCCGGTGATATAACGTCGCGTGCGCGAAAGGGGGTCGCAGGGCCCGTGAAGCGCAGCCGGTGTAAAATTGCAAAATCAAGAATCACCTTGAGAGGGAATTAACAGCTGGAAAAGGAAAACCCAGCGTACGCGTAGTGGCTCACGAGGGGAGACACGCATGCATGCACGAACGTACCCCTTTCCTGGGGTCCCGTGTACGTAGTATGTGCCCCCATGTGTGCCCCGTGCCCCGTGCTATTCAATCGTTGTCCGGTCGGTGCGTCACACCTTCAACCTTTCGCTCGACGGTTTTCCGTGAACTCTATAGCACGTGCTCTGCTGCCCCCTAGTCCCTCCTTTGCTCGCATGAGCATCGGCTTACCCTAAACGGTTCCACTCTTTGAACCCCTTCTACTGGAATATTTTCTTTTCCCTCCGCACGCATCCGCAATTCTTCGCGGAAACGCACTGCCGTGCGAATTAATGCGGACACGCGTTTTACTGGAAACCACTTTGTTGGGAATAACATCAACGTCAATCGACCACACTAAAAACGAAACTACCCTGCATCTGACTACGAGCGTCAATAATTCGATAATGTTGCACGATTCTGGTGGAGATAAGCAGATCTCTCTAAGGATGCTCTGGAGGTACAATGGAGCGATTTAGAAAAATATTTTTCGTCTTTAATAATGCGAATTAGATGAAGATATATTAATTAGATGGATTAATTACATAGAAATGGAGACATGTTATTCTTCACATGCTTGAATTCATTTAAGGATGTTCTGGAGGTACAATGGAGCGATTTAGAAAAATACTTTTCGTCTTTAACAATGCGAATTAGATGAAAATATGTTAATTAGATGGATTAATTACATAGAAATGGAGACATGTTATTCTTCACATGCTTGAATTCATTTAAGGATGTTCTGGAGGTACAATGGAGCGATTTAGAAAAATACTTTTCGTCTTTAACAATGCGAATTAGATGAAAATATGTTAATTAGATGGATTAATTACATAGAAATGGAGACATGTTATTCTTCACATGCTTGAATTCATTTAAGGATGTTCTGGAGGTACAATGGAGCGATTTAGAAAAATACTTTTCGTCTTTAACAATGCGAATTAGATGAAAATATGTTAATTAGATGGATTAATTACATAGAAATGGAGACATGTTATTCTTCACATGTTTAAATTCATTTAAGGATGTTCTGGAGGTACAATGGGGGACAAAAGTACAAGAAATTCGAAATCCATGAGTATATTGGGAATAAAAGCCAGTCACGACTATAATTTGCATTAAAATAATAGATTAATTTAATAAGCTTTCGTTTAATTAGTGAATTTCATGTTATATTTATTTTTTAATCAAATTGTCTTCATATTATAAAAAATTGTAAATGAATTTTGTGAATATTTCTACCATCCGAATAGTAGCTATATTCATTGGTCTACGGTATTGTCGCGTTTTCATGCTAGTGAGATGACAACACCATAATTTTGAAGTTTTGTAACAGTTTATAATTGTTTGCTCTGTAACTGTTTAATGTATCCTAATAAATTTTGAACATAATTAAACACATAATTTTTACTATATATATAAAAAACTGGAGTTTCTAGTTGCGTTTTTCAAGGTTTAAATAGGGTTTGAAGTGGAATTTTATGAATTCTTCATAAGAAGACGTGTTAAAATGTGCAAACTTTAAGTTGCTATAAATATTAAACGGTGTAGTGAATCTAACTCAAACTTTGGTAATTGCATTAATTTAGTAAGAATTATATCTAGTGAAATTTTCAAAAATTTTGTTGCGTTTTTATATAGCTCCAGAACATCCTTAACGTGAATGCGGAACATTCGTATTTTGTATTTCGTGCTCTACCAATATGTAATATGTTATGTTAGCCCGTCACCTGAGCTCTCTCTAGTTAAATCTACATATGTATGTCAATCTACTTTCTTGTATATGCTCTTGCCACTCGAATTCGCACAGCCAAAATAAACGATTAACTAAGTAACTATGTAACTACGTAACTAAGCAACTACATAACTAAGTAACTACGTAACTAACTAACTAAGTAGATAAGTAACTAAGTAACTAAGTAACCAGCTAACTAAGTAACTAAGTAACCAAGTAACTAAGTAGCTAAGTAACTAAGCAGCTAAGTAACTAAGTAACTAAGTAACTAAGAAACTAAATAATCAGCTAACTAAGTAACTAAGTAACTAAGTAACTAAGTAACTAAGTAACTAAGTAACTAAGTAACTAAGTAACTAAGTAACTAAGTAACTAAGTAACTAAGTAACTAAGTAACTAAGAAACTAAGTAACTAAGCAACTACATAAATAAGTAACTACGTAACTAACGAACTAAGTAGATAAGTAACTAAGTAATTAAGTAACTAAGTAGCCAAGGTACTAAGTAACAAAGCAACTAAGTAACTAAGTAACTGAGTAACTAAGTAACTAAGTAACTAAGAAACTAATTAACTAAGCAACTACATAAATAAGTAACTACGTAACTAACGAACTAAGTAGATAAGTAACTAAGTAATTAAGTAACTAAGTAGCCAAGGTACTAAGTAACAAAGCAACTAAGTAGGTAAGTAACTAAGTAACTAAGAAACTAAGTGACTAAGTAACTAAGTAACTAAATAACCAGCTAACGAAGTAACTAAGTAACTAAGTAACTAGGTAACTATGTAACTAAGTAACTAAGAAACTACGTAACTATGTTACTACGTAACTAAGCAACTACATAAATAAGTAGCTACGTAACTAACGAACTAAGTAGATGAGTAACTAAGTAGCCAAGGTACTATAAGTAAGAAAGCAACTAAGTAACTAAGTAACTAAGTGACTAAGTAACTAAGTAACTAAGTACCTAAGTAACTAAGTATCTAAGTAGCTAAGTAACTAAGTAAATGAGTCACTAAGTAACTAAGTAACTGAATGACTAAGTAACTAAGTAACTAAGTAACTAAGTAACTGATTAACTAAGTAACTATGTAACTAAGTAACTAAGTAACTGAGTAACTAAATAACTAAGTGACTAAGTAACTAAGTAACTAAATATCTAAGTAACTAATTAATTAAGTCTCTAAGGAATTATGTATCCAACTAACTGAGTAACTAAGTAACTATTTAACTAAGTAACTAAGCAACTAAGTAAATGAGTAACACATGAGTATACCTCTATCGCTTTTCCACGATCGAGCTTACAAGATTAAAAAATTAAACCAATCACTCTCTATACTTCAGAATCAATATATTCTTGCAAATTTATTTTTCAGTAAAATTGTACTTGTTGAAGATCTACGAATGGTTATATGTATATTGCTCATTGTTTAACGTAAGCTCTAAACAATTTTAGAAACTAGGACGTACTCGATGTTTCTACAATGATATAATGTACTGAAATATATATATATATATATATATATATATATATATATATATATATATATATATATATATATATTTATAATGCAATATACTAAAATACGGTATAATATACTAACATATAATATGATATGATAAAATCTGCTCGAAATATCCAATTCGACCCTATCTTTCCTCTTCCTCGAACGAAACGTAGTTCTAACGTCGAAGCGACGATCGGTTGACGTTCGATTCTCGGATTGCATCAAGACAGGAACTGGTAATCGATAGCGGATTTAAAAATAGCTGGAACGTTTAAGATCTCCAATTTCCCGGTGCAACCAGCACCGCGTAGCGTCGGTTCAATGTTTGACGGAAGATCGTTTTCGCCATTGACAGAGCCTCGGTCATTCAACGTTGCGTCGCGTGTAAATCGGCCGCGAAACGACCGAGACTGTAAAATTATACGCACACAGGAGACAGGATGGGATCGATCGATCTTAATTCGAGGGACCCGCGGACGAGTCGAGTGACACCGGCGATAACGATCCTCCGCGCCGGTGTCGGAATTACCTCTAGTTTTCGATTACACCGATCGATATACACCGGCGGGCTGCGGTTTTCTGGCGCATCGTCGCGCGTCGTCGAGATCCCTCGATCGCTCGATCGGGGACCGCCTTTCTCGTCCGGCTGGGTCGAGTCACGCCGCTTCTTCGTGTACATTAGCGATTTCAATCGCAGATTTTGATGGTACGACAACCATCTTTTCCGGTGCTAAACCTGAAATAATTTGTTCGAGACTCGACAACTCAGCTTTCTTTGAAATAACCGTGAGGCCAAATTGAATGGCTTTTTGGAGGTCTTCGTGATACCGTAACTTTGAACCAAGTAGATATTTCACTTGCAAGAATTTCTGTAAGGTAAAGGTACCAGTAGTCGACTATGTACGAGTAGTTGACCATTTAATAGAAAAACAAAAAATAAGATTTGTATAAGCTGTACACTTTTGATGAAAGGGTCATTCCATGCCAACTCGATCACATTTTGCAGGCACCATCGTTGATTTTGTTCTAATTAAAATATGCTGTAGTCCATGTGAAATTATGAGGGGTTTAAGTCATCATTTTGCCGGTTTCGAATTTTTTAAAGAATGGCAGGCCTTGAAAGTATTCAAGTTTTGCCCATTTTGGCGAACACGGGCCTCATTTACGAATTTTTCTCTCAGGAACTATTTGTCCGATTGAGCTACATTTTTTTGTTTTATTCGGAAAGGACTGGGCTATTACGAAATAATTTTTTCAACCTCGAAAGTCAACTTTATAACGTCGAAAAATTTAAACAAATTCTTTTTTTACGCTTTTTTCGATGAGGGGCCAGAGTGATTTAAATTTTGCAAATGTAGCTCAATCGGACAAACAGTTCCTGAGAGAAAAATTCGTAAATGAGGCCCATTTCCGCCAAAATGTGCAAAACTTGAATACTTTCAAGGCCTGCCATTTCTAAAAAAAATTCGAAACCTGCAAAATGATGACTTAAACCCCTCATAATTTCACATGGACTACCACATATTTTAATTAGAACAAAATCAACGATGGTGACAGCAAAAAGTGATCGAGTTGGCATGGAATGACCCGAAAGTAAACCTTGTTTATTTCTAACCTAGTTAAATTTCTTTACACCATTCTCTATTAACTCGCAACGTCTACTCTGTTTCTCAATTAAACTTTTTATGGAATTGATTTATTTTATTCCTTATTTCATTCTTTAATTGTAGTTTGTGCTGGTAATTGTTGAAACTAAATGATAGTAAAATGATTCCCAACATCATTCAAAATTTACGTTTAATCTTAAATAACAAACGCAAAAATCTCTCTTCAGAATGATCCTCATCAGGATCGAAACGTGCTCGGCCACGCGATCATTCTGTCCTTCTCTACGTTCGACTTTCGATTGATGTCTCGGCGCGGCAGACTGTGGAGGCCAGTCATAAATCAAAAGACGAGCAGTTGTCTTGGAAGTTGTCGCTCCAGAGAACAGCTCCTGCGACAACTATCGCGACATTACTGTATCGTGTACAGCTCCTGCGACAACTATCGCGACATTACTGTATCGTGTACAGCTCCTGCGACAACTATCGCGACATTACTGTATTAGTAATTGTATTATTATATTATACTATTACTACCTTTACCTTACAGTCTTGGAACGTGGGTTTCATACATGCAATATTTTCCTTTCATTATCATCACGATCCACTGCTGTCAACGAACGATCTCATCGAAGGCAATCTTTTCGCGACGCAGTGAAAAGCAGCAAGTGTTATCGAAGTCCAAACGAATCGATCAAGGTTTCAGAACGATTCGTAGAACATGTTCTTTTTCTATGGTTCTCAAAGATTGTATTCACTAGGGAGTCTCACCTGGCTGTCCTCGAGTCTCAAGAATCGACGACAGCAATTCAGGCGATCCTCGACCATTCAGAGATCGTCTAGTGTTGTTCCACGGATGCTGTCGCTCGCAACAGAAGGGACCCAGTTGGCTGATCCCGAGAACAGCCCGGGTCCCGTAATTACATTCGAATATGGATCCGACAGAAGGTGGAGCGAACGTGTAGCGGATGCAAACGCGGCGGAGCAGGTAGGAAGGACTTTTCCTTGCGTGGAACGTGCGTCGCCGTCCGAGCAGTGCACAGATGGCGGCGAGCCTTTTTTCGATTCCGGGGCCCGACGGGAAAATCTTTTGAACCGGAGGAAAGCCGAGACGTGATCCGGCTTAAAAACGCCGTGGAACATGGTGGACGGAGGGGAAACGAGTATCGGTAGTCGATCGGCTGTGGCACGTGCCCCGGTCTCACAAAGAAAACCGCGGGACAACCAGCATCCGCAAGCGTGCAGCCATCTGTTGCTTCGCTATGCTTCGCTCTGCTCTGCTCGGCCTCGAACACTGGCCCACTTTGGACCGAATCTTTTCCGGTATTTTGCTCGGCAGGTTTCTTGATCCACGATTCGCGGCCTAATAGAAGTTAGCCCCCCACTTGTTGAATTAAACAATTTCAACAATTGTGCTGAATTGTGCTATGTTTGCGCTATATTGTGCTCGAATATTATAACTATAATATGAAAAATAAGATGAAAATTTGAAAAAAACGATTTTTTGACTAGCCCCCCACTTTGCACTTTCTTCAATTTTCTCAATTGTGCTAAGTTGTGCTAAGTTGTGCTAAAGTATTACTTTAAAAAAGTTATAAATAAAGAAGTTACAGCGAAAAAACGTTTTTGACAACTAATTAACATTTAAGTAAGAAACAGTTATCCAAACAGCATATAATCATATATCTGAGTTGTGCTAGCCTAGCACAAGTCAGCACAACTTTTAATTTCCCCAGCACAACGATATAAAGGGCACTTTACTCTTGTGCGCTGCCCTTCGCGCTAAGGTACTGTATCATTTTTGGTCTTTCTGGTCATCCGAACATAGTAATATTGCATATCTGAGTTGTGCTAGGCTAGCACAACTCAGATATACGATTATATGCTGTTTGGATAACTGTTTCTTACTTTAACGTTAATTACATGTCGAAATCGATTTTTCACTATAACTTCTTTATTTATAATTTTTTTTAAATAATACTTTAGCACAATCTTAGCACAACTTAGCACAATTGAGAAAATTGAAAAAAATGAAAAGTGGGGTGCTACTCAAAAAATCGATTTTTTCAATTTTTCATCTTATTTTTTATATTACAGTTATAATATTCGAGCACAATATAGCACAAACATAGCACAATTCAGCACAACTGTTGAAATTGTTTAATTCCACAAGTGGGGGGCTAACTTCTCTGCCTTTAACCCGGGAGTACGCGCGCCACCAGCACTTACGTTAGTAGGCGCGCGTCAGTCATTTCGACCGATGCTATTATAATGAGAAATAATTGAATAAAATGACTAATATAGTATAAATAATATGTAATATTGTATTTTAATTGTTTTACATAAACAGTAACAATTTTTTATTATAAAATAAATGATCACCTGGTAACACTTATTAATCACCATAATCATCTTAATCACCATACATAATCACCTGGTTTCACATCTCGTTTTCTTTTGAATTTGTTTTTTTGCTTACTATTTATATAAATATTAGTATATAAAACAATCTTTTCAATCATATCGTCAGATAAATAAAGTCTGCATACATCAATGGACGTTTTAGCATTCTTAGCAGTAGGTTTTACTCCTTGATGTTCTTTGGCAACGTTATGTTTTTAACTTCCCGATTCATAGGGAAGTTACTGTAATTTAGTTTTACTTTTGGTTCTAGGTGATAGTTTAGACCATATAGTTGTTTTATCTTTGCTAATGTAATGGATTGTAGAGTTCTGAAAATTTTATTTTTATGCAAATGATACATTGTAATTAATATTAAAAATAAAATATTATACACAAATTTTTGCGAACGCAAAATTTACATATAATAGTATAATGTCCTTTTATCAATTTGAATTTATAACTTGATTTTTATTTTTTCATAACAACAATAATTTAACATATGTTGTATCTATTTTTCACAAAATGTACTCGCGTTTCTTTTATATTTTCTTCAGATTAGAAATATATCTTGAAAATAACGAATAAGTATTTACGTTTTCTTCATTGGAAATATATGTCACCTCTGAATCAGATATTCCTATATCTGAACAATTAGTTTCCGAATCAGTATTATGATCGGATTCTATTATATAATCGCTATCTTCTGCTGAATCACTGACCTCGTCTTCAATGTCTTCAAAAAAACCGAAATTGGCCATCATTGCCACACAGTATGCGTCAAACTCGATAGACGAAATCAGACTGACGCGTAGCGATGGTATGTTTTAAAACCAACACGACTGCACTAAGTATCGCCACATAAGATAAACATGTCGAGACCCCCTTCAAACGAGAATAGCTCGACGGAAAAAATCAACAGTCGAAGATTTCGTATCGTATTTTAATATATACGAAATCGTCGGTCAAAAAGACATACGGTGCGCGTACTTCCGGGTTAATTGGTAGAAAATGAGGATGACAAAAATTTGCTAGATGTTGCTTCAGTATGGACGTAGCTTAACGCGGTGACGTCTTCGACCAGATACAGCAATTGCTTCATCGATCGGAAAAGTTCGTGCCCCGATCTGAAGATAAAACACTGTTTATTGCTGTAGATTTCGAGAATGCCCCGACGACGATGGCCACGCCGCGCCAGTGTCCGATGTAACAGCTGTTGCGCTCCTGCGGTTTGACACTTCGAATCGCACGTTCCTCGCTCGTTTCTTCCTTCTTCTTGCTCATTGTCCTGTTTGCCGATTCATAAGCGCGCCCAGGGAAAACCGGAACTCGTCGCGTGACTTTCACACTCTCACTTCCGATTTCTCGGATCGGCGCAGGATGCGAGACCTTATTGTCCATCCAAGACAATGTCCAGGCTGACGACTTTTCCCTTTTCCTGCTTACTTTTGTCCTTTGCTTCGAATACGCTGCGAGAATGTGCTGTGGATCACCTGTGCGTCAGGATGCGTGTGCCAGACCTTGGTTTGATAGCAAACGAGCCGCTAGAGGAAAAGGAAAGTAACAAGGGAACCTATTCAGATGAGACAAACCGATTTTGATGAAACTTGTGTCAGATATAGTTCTTCGAAAAATATTTGACACGTGTTTTCTTTTATCGGCGACCATCCACTTTCAAGGGGTGAAAACAGCCCTCAAAATTCGTGGTCAGTGTCTATTTTTAACATATTATTTAAACAAATGTCTTTCGTTAAAATTTTTTGCACAACTACGTTTCCCATTAAAAACACACAATTTAAAAAGAAAATCAATTTTTTTCGACCTTTAGTTTCAGACATATCTCAAAAAGTATGACACTGACCACGAATTTTGAGGGCTGTTTTCACCCCGTCAAAGTGGATGGTTTATGTTTCTGTAAAACAAGCCGAAATTCGTTCCTCTGAACACCAGGTGCAAGCCCATATTTCATTATGCATAAATATTGTTAAATAGAAAAAAGAAGAAAATCCTAAAACATGTATCCTCTATTTTGGATCAAAGATCACGCATAGTGTACATTAACATTAACTAACGATATATAAGAGAATCCGAAAGAAAACGTAAAATTTTTAATGTATTGTTTGAACAAACATATTTTGTTAAAATTTTTTGCACTACTACATTCTCCATTAAAAGAAAAACACAATTTTTTAAAAAATCAATTTTTTCGATCTCCGGTTTCCAAAATATCTTAAAAAATATGGATCTGACAGCGAATTTTGAGGGCTGTTTTCACCCCTTCAAAGTGGATGGTTGCCAATAAAAGAAAATACGTGTCAAATATTTTTCGAAGACCTACATCTCGCATAAGATTGGTTTGTTTCACCTGAATATGTTTCCTTGTAAGTGAAGCAACAATGGACCGTAAATTACAGCAATTTGCAGTATCGTACCGTCAATATTCGTTGATGTCAAATACTGGTGAGAATTTAAAGAAAAGATAAATTTAAGCCTCAACTTTCTTGATATTAACATAATTAGGGACGGTATCAATTTAAAAACTGATTGGTTTCATAAGTCCAGTTGATATGGTAGATATTTAAATTACTTTTCCTTTCACCCTTCACAGCATAAGTTAGGCCTCGTTAACGGTTTAATTGACCGAGCCATTCTTTTGTCGAATCCAAAATTCAGGGAAAAAATTTATACATTGTTAGAAATGTTTTAGAACAAAATAATTACCCCATTAATCTTATTTCTAATATCATCGAAGAAAGGATCTTTGAATTATATAACCATCTTTCTGTCAAAAAACGAAAAGAAGATAAATTCAAAGAAACAGGTCCAATTAATTGGAAAAATACGGTGGTGATCCCATACGTTGAAAACATTTCTAACGATGTAAAAGGAATTTTCAGAAGGGCTGGTATTCACACGATTTACAAAATACCTGTTTAAACACAAACTACCACTTTCAAAAAGTTGCAACATAGTTTACTCAATACCGTGTAAAGGTTGCAACGGCACATATACATATTGGACAGACGTCAAGACATTTGGACACAAGAATTAGCGAATGTAAAAAAAACATTTTTTGCCTCCAACACAACACACCGCGTATCTTTGTTAAAGCCGAAATAAACCTACAATAGGTTTCAGTGGCTCAATAAAAAAGAAAAGCACGAAACATTACTAATATTATCTTCAAACGTACCCGTGCAATGAATCTTGTGCCGCAAAACCGGAAATGCATTCGGTCTCTGACTGGAACAATGCTAGACTGCAACACAGGAAGTGACATTGAGGTGTCCTTGACCTCGAACAGAGTCGCCTTTACCGAAGGCAGGTGTTCGGCTGGTTGTTCCGTTTGATAACAATTTCTTTTGTTTCGAGCACCGGCGAGATGCACCGGCGAGATGCACCGGCTCCAGCATCCGTGAAGTCGATCGAGTCCATCTGCTGCCATTTTGTTCCGGTCCAGTTGCCAGTTAGCTTTTTGGTTGGCAAATGGTTTTCTTCGAAAACGGAAAAGAGCACGCGTCTCCTGCAATTCTGTACGCGAACACGATGCGTTTGCTCTCGAGTTTCCGCGACAGGCGTTCGATCTGGCCGCGTCAGGTTGCTACCTGGTTGTCACCTCACCTTACCTCTCTTCTCCTCGCCGCAACAAACCAGTGAGCGCCAAGAATCATTGCGCGCAGCGTTTACGCGCCACGAACCATCGGGCCACGTGTTTACGCGCACACGCGGCAAACATTGCTCGCATGCCGGCAGCTTACCTCGAGCTGATTCTTCCATCCCCCGATGCTATCAAATCCGAACGTTGTCACTCGATAGTCCAGATGTTTGGTCCCTTTGGGCCTGTTGCATTCCAGAAAAAAAAGTCTGTCAACGGGCGCCCGCTGCTCAATTACTAGAACGAAAATCTTCGCCTCCTTATTATTCTTAGAAGCTATAAATATATACAACTCTTTGTAAACTAATATACAGTGACTACCATTAATATTCGGACGCTATAAAAAAGACGATAACTGGTTTAACATTGAACTATACGACTTGAATTTTTGTTGGGAAGCTAGAGCAAGTAATTTACTACAGAATGTGGAAAAACATTTTTTCAAAAATTGCAATTGATCGGAGTTGTAGAAAAATAAACTAAAAGTTGCATTTTACAACTTTTTTATGTGGGCCTGTATTGAAAATTTTAAAAATGCGTTTTGTAGATCTGGGATATATATATTAGGGTGGACCTTAGTTGCTCTTGTGCAAAATTTTTTTAAAAATTCATTTGATGCGACCCTTGCAATCTGTTCTACTCGATAAAAAACTAATTCCCTCCAAATTTCAAGTCGATCGGACAAAGGGAAGACGTGTCGCAACGAGTTTGTTTATGCAGAAAATTTTAATTTTGCGAAAAATGAAAAAGTACACATTTTTTCAATCCCACTGGTCATTAAACACTATTTTAATGTAATATTCTTATTATATCAAAGCAAAAATTAAATTGTTTAATGAATTTGTTTAAGCAAAATTTTTAATATTTATTTTTTAAATATAAAATTTGATCTCACATTAATATAAGGAAAAGTAGAAAAAGACAGTTAAATACTTATAATTAAATATTTTATTTATAGGCCTAATTATAATAAGAGTATAAATAATTTTTAAAAATCTGTAGTTAATGTTGTTTTATCAATTTTTGGGTATTTTTCCCTATAATCGGTTACAATTTGTAATATGAATTGTTTTTCTTCTTCGTTTTTGCATAACGTTAAATTATAATCTTTCATTAATTTTAATGCTCTTTCTGCAACGTCATTCACAACTTCTAATTTTGTTATAATACCTATCGCTTCGGTATAATTATTATTAGTTTCCCATAGTGCTGGATCAATTAAAAGAAAATCTGAATTTATATTGAACCGTTTGAAAAAATTATTTGATTCAGATGATACGAAATGTTGTATTTCCAAATTCGGAAGATTTTTAATTAACTTCCCGATTCATAGGGAAGTTACTGTAATTACCCCGAAAATCGAAAATCGATTTTTTAGCAGATCTTCACGTTTCATGGTTATTGAAGTCATTTTAGACTATTTCTATCAAATTGTTAGTGTGTGTGTGTGTGTGTGTGTGTGTGTGTGTGTGTGTGTGTGTGTGTGTGTGTGTGTGTGTGCGTGCGTGCGTATGGCCGTTTTTATGTTATCAAATTTTTCGTTAACGTTTTCTGAAAAAGTAACAATGCGATCTGAATGATGAATGATGCAATCGATGTGCCCCGTCGTAACTTAGAGCTGATTAGATTTTGGTCCATATTGGTCAAGTAGTTTTTTAGATTTTTTAGTTTTTTTAGTTTTTTTCGAAAGAAGTTCATTCAAGAATGCAATTTATACGAGAGGATGGAAATTTTCCACCGAATAAACAAACGTTATTATATATATTTCATTTTTATTTAAAACAAATTTTTTTTTAATTTAAAAAAAAAAATTTTTTTAATTTAAAAAAAAATTTTTAACTTCCCGATTCATGGGGAAGTTACTGTAATTACCCCGAAAATCGAAAATCGATTTTTTAGCAGATCTTCACGTTTCATGGTTATTGAAGTCATTTTAGACTATTTTTATCAAATTGTTAGTATGTGTGTGTGTGTGTGTGTGTGTGTGTGTGTGTGCGTATGGCCGTTTTTATGTTATCAAATTTTTCGTTAACGTTTTCTGAAAAAGTAACAATGCGATCAGAATGATGAATGATGCAATGGATGTGCCTCGTCGTAACTTAGAGCTGATTAGATTTTGGTCTATATTGGTCGAGTAGTTTTTTAGATTTTTTAGTTTTTTTCGAAAGAAGTTCATTCAACAATGCAATTTATAAGAGAGGATGGAAATTTTCCACCAAATAAACAAACGTAATTATATATATTTCATTTTTTTTTTTAATTATGCAGTTAATGCTAATGTTACCGCTTACAACTAACGAATCGGGAAGTTCTTTGTGTGGCTCGTGGAGAGTCACACACAAAATAAAAAAAAACCATTAATAGCTGTATGCCTCACTAGCAATGCGTACTACTAACCCTCTCGTAAGAGCAGTCCTACCCGCGAGCTCGCGAAGCGAGCGAGCAACAACAACCCCATCCGCGAGCTCGCGAAGCGAGCGAGCAACAATAACCAGCTAGTTTCTATAGTCGTTGTCATGTATCTCTTATAATTATTATTATTGTTTACATTTTGTAGTGCTTGCTCCATCGATCTTTTTGTTTCTACTGAAACTTTTTTATCAAAAAACGATAGCGCCGCATTCTCCGGTGACAAGTACCATAAATGGTTCACAATTTTTTTTTAAATTTCGGGAGCCGGGCGGTTCCCGAGCGTAGACAATACAACGACGCGACCGTTTGGCGCGCTCATAGCTCTACTCCGTAATGTAATAAACCAAAATATTGACAATATTGTTGAAACTTTCAAGTAAAATTTCTTATTATACAACCAAAAGATGATATTTTTATGTTATAACAGTAACTCTTATCATTAAAACATCAAATTTGAGTTGCATGTAAAATTAAAGGGAAATTACTGAAATTTCCAAACTTCAAACCGATTGCGACACCCTTTCCTGTTGTCCAATTGAGTTCTTCTTTTGCAGAACTTATTTTTTTTATCTGGAACAGATCTAGGGAGTCGCATAAAAAAATCAGATGGTCGAAAAATAAGGTCCACCCTAATATATATATATCCCAAAATTCCTTCAACATCCGGAAATGGGAGGTTCCTGACATCATTTGAAGCGACATTTCCCTGTAGAGATGAATAACTCAATCTTGCATTAGGATATTTTTCGATTATTGTAAGCGGTGACATTAGCATTAGTTGCATAATTAGAGAAAAATTTTTTTTAAATAATCAAAAATAAAACTGAAATATATATACATATAATAACGTTTGTTTATACGGTGGAAAATTTCCATCCTCTCGTATAAATTGCATTGTCGAATCAACTCCTTTCGAAAAAAAAACTAAAAAACTACTCGACCAATATGGACCAAAATCTAATCAGCTCTAAGTTACAGCGGGCCACATCGATTGCATCATTCATCATTCTGATCGCGAAAACAATACATACAGCACAAAATACAAAAACCACGAAACAGAACAGGACACAGAAAAAACATAAATAATATAACAAAGACACGAGAATGACAGTAACGGTATAAACAAACACTTATACTTTAAATCCGCAGCTCTTAAAAAATGTAAGTATACAACGACAGGCCTTGATATTAGGTTTAGCTACTAATATGGAGACATCCATTGGAAGCTGGAAGTTAATTAATCGGAGTTTATTAATTAATTTGAGCCTTTCCTCGTTACACAAGTTGCATTGCCACAGAACATGGTTCAGTGATTCGTCCTCCTCCATGCAACTACACTTAGGATCGCCAATAAAGCCAATGCGAGCCAGAGAAGAAGCTAGATGGTAGTGGTCAGATCTACACCTGTTGATAGTGACAATCATTATTCGGGATAGGTTTAACTAATTTAGGTACATGCGCTTGGAGCGTGAAACGGAATGAACCCAACATTACATCTCGACCAAGCTAATGCCTTCGTAGGGTGATACTGCAGACGGATGCAATGGGAGATGTCGATCAGGCTGCTTCGAAAGCAGATCGGTACACACGATGCACTGTGCCGTGGGTCTTTTGTCCGAGTTGTTTTCGGAGGTTCCTCGAGGTTCCCAAGACAACATTGAAACGGACTCGTGACGGTGTACAAACTGTTTCGAGATTGCGTGGTGCGAGATTGTCAAGATGTTTGGTTTTCGAGCAATCACCGACGGTCGCGTGCCCTTATCGCCGTCGCGGCGCGTCGGTTCTGCAGACTGCGAGTGCTATCTGAGGGAGAGGCGGGAATCGGCGAGATATCTGGCCAGACCCAGTCCGAGGCCCAGGCTGAGCAGAGGCAGATACAGTCCGTATCAGTGCAGCCGCGTGGTGGCGCGTGCACAGGCCCGGGACGATGGCGGTGAGGTCGAAGGGGAAGACGAAGAAGGGGCAGATGGTAGCGTCTTCTTCGCTGCCAAGTGGCAGCGGGCACGCGCCAACCGGGTCCCGAACATCTGCCGCTACTTCCCGGGAGTACAAGAGAACCACCGACTCGGGCAGGCAACAGGCCATCTTCTAACAGGCAGTCGCTCGGTCCCGGGTTTCTTCGTTTTCGAACCTTTCTTCATTGGCAACCACCTACTTCACAACCACGCGTCCCTGCCCCCCTCTCTCTCCCTCCGCTTTTTCTCCACACCAGATTTTTTCCGTCGTTTCCCTAATCTTGGGGGCGACCACCCTCCTCCGTTTCCTTTTCCGATCGCCAACAGATGCTGCACGGTCTCCAATGAACACCGAGAATAGATCGATGCCAGGCTCCTGCTGCAGCTCAACAGGCTGCAGGATCTTAGCGATGATCGATCCGGCCGCTGATTTTCTTCATCTCCAAGGGACGTGGCCCCAGTCGTACGTTTCGCGCCATTTTCTACCACGTGCTGCAATGCCGCGTCCGGCATTTCGCTGCTTGGCGCCATGCCGCGGTTCGAGGCCCGTTTCTGGGGAGAATAAATTCGCTTTAGTTCTGAGGCAATCTTATGTAGGATTTAAATTATAAGTTGAGTAACGCGTCCGTAAAATATTAACAATTTAAGATTTAATTTTAAAAATATCAGATACAATATCAAAACACGTCTTTACTTTTTCACACGTCAAACGAATCTGAATCAAACAACGCAAATTATAAAACAAGAAGAACGAAAATAAATCAATAAGTAACAAACATCGAATCGTCGCGTCGTTACAGTTACTATCGACGCGAGATTCGATGAAACTCTCGCTGATTATGTGTAGACTTCTCCCTACACTTATTGGTTCAGTAATGTGTGTTTTTATTGCATTTGCATGCATTTTTTCAGTGTTCTTAGCTGTGTTTATTCGTTATACTTTGTGTTTGCATTGGTATTATTTACTTTATTATGTTCATCAGTTGAAAGTATTGTAAGAACATGCTTCAATGCGTTTATTGTCTTCTCAGGTTTGTACTTTTCCTTCTACTATCCCTTTCTGGTGATAATCTTCTCTATTTTTAATAGACTTCGAAAAAGAAGGAGGTTATTCAATTCGACCTGTATGTGCCTTTTTCGCTTTTTTAACTTTCCGATTCATAGGGAAGTTACTGTAATTACCCCGAAAATCGATTTTTTAGCAGATCTTCACGTTTCATGGTCATTGGAGTTGTTTTAGACTATTTTTATCAAATTGTTAGTATGTGTGTGTGTGTGTGCGTTTGGCCGTTTGTGTGTTATCAAATTCTTCGTTAACGTTTTCTGAAAAAGTAACAACTCGATCAGAATGATGAATGATGCAATCGATGTGCCCCGTCGTAACTTAGAGCTGATTAGATTTTGGTCCATATTGGTCAAGTAGTTTTTTAGTTTTTTAGTTTTTTTTCGAAAGGAGTTGATTCAACAATTCAAATTATACGAGAGGACGGAAATTTTCCACCGAGAAACAAACGTAACAATTATATATACTGTTTTTATTTATTTTGAAAAAAATTGTTTTTTTAATTTAAAAATGAAATTTTTTCTATTAACTTCCCGATTTATAGGGAAGTTATTGTAATTACCCCAAAAATCGAAAATCGATTTTTTAGCAGATATTTACGTTTCATGGTCATTGGAGTCATTTTAGACTATTTTTATCAAAATGTTTGTGTGTGTGTGTGTGTCCGTTTGCATGGTCTCAAATTTTGCGTTAACGTTTTCTGAAAAAGTAACAACGCGATCAGAATGATTAATGATGCAATCGATGTGCCCCGCTGTAACTTAGAGCTGATTAGATTTTGGTCCATATTGGTCAAGCAGTTTTTTAGATTTTTTGTTTTTTTCGAAAGAAGTTCATTCAAGAATGCAATTTATACGAGAGGATGAAAATTTTCCACCGAATAAACAAACGTAATTATATATATTTCATTTTTATTTAAAAAAAATTTTGTAGGAAATGAATGATTTGTATGATGTTACTTGTTGTATGAATGTGAGAATCGAGAATCGTGTATGTATGCGTGAGTGCCGTGATATTGCGATTGCGACACATCTTGTTAAATCAACATTTGTTCTAGAAAATTTATAAACATTAGAAAAAGTAGGATATAAAAGGACGTGTTCACGTAGCGATTCGACTTTTTCTCGAGATACGAAACACGTCATCACGTTTGATTTAAATACGATACGTTTACATTAATTTCATATATCAGTTGTGTATTTTCTTTTCCAATTAAAACAGTTATACAGTTATTTAATATCTTTTCGCTTACAATTTTTTTTTAATTTTAAAGTTAGTTAAAGCTAGTTTCTATGTATGTTCACCGATTACGCCGAGATGGACGGACCAATCGGTGCGAAACCTTTTGCATCTTGTAGAGTATGTCCCAGGGTGGTCCAGTTATTAAAATTTTTGCATTTTTCGTTCTTAACGACTTTCATTATAAAAAAATCGTATTGCTTTACTTACAATGGGTAAAAAAAGTATTGGCACACTCTTAAAAAGGCGGTTACTTTTTAAATATCGTATTATACGATTTGAATTTTGTTGGGAAGCTAGAGCAATTAGTTTGCCACAGGATGCGAAACAAAATTTTGTCAAAAATTGCAATTCCTTGGAATTGTAGCAAAAATACTAAAAGTTGCATTTTACAACTTTTTTATGTGGGCCAATATTGAAAATTTTCAAAATGCGTTTTGTAGACCTGTGTCAATTACACATATAACATAAACATAAACGTTTAAATATGTTAAAAATTGCAGATTTTCACGATTTTCGACCTCTAACTGCAGATTCTTACATCTTTCAATGCCTGTCGTTTTTTTCGCATCAACCGATTTCGATGAAACTTTACCAGTGCATATAACTGACACAGATCTACAAAACGCATTTTTAAAATTTTTAAAAGATCCACATAGGGAAACGTTAGAAACATGCTTAAATAATTGCACATTTGTTGTTTTCTATAAATGATCGAACCTAGCGCCGATATCATTCAATTTATTATATTACTAATTTTCGATCGAGAAGAATTTACCGTTTGAATGTTAATTATTCTTCGAACGAAAACCACAACAATTTACGGTGATAATAAGTCACAGTAAGAATGAGATTTGCTTATATTGTCTCGCGTATGCCAAAACGAACGTACCATTTAATCCGCGCAGACCCGCACAACTCGCGGTCTTGATCGCGCGGGAAATTTGAAAATTGACCAATGCGTTCGGACGATAAACAAGTAACAATGAATAATTATCTAACGATAAGGGAACACCGTCACAGACACAATTGTGCTTCTACAGTAAACGCGACAGCAATAGTACTCCTATTATGCGAATATTTGCATCGAGAAGTACGCGTTTGCGTTCAATCGACTTCCTCCGCTTTTCATTTTCGAAACCAGGGAATTACCTATCGGACAATCGAGACAACTGCGCGCGGTGGTTTCGCAACTTCCATTTCGCACAAAGGAGACAATTGAAAGGACCATTGAGCGCAGTGCGACAGATAAAAGTGTCGCAAAATAATGGCGACGCTCGGACATTAAAGTTCCGGTGTCCCAGCAAAATAAATAAATACACCGGCGATTGAAACGACTCGGTCTCGAGGACGCCGCGTCGGCTCGGCACGACAGCAGATGCTCGACGTTCTTCATTTCGCGTGTGATCCTTCTTAAAGGCAACCACGCACATATTTCTTTTCTCCGGTCGATTTTCCTTTCTTCCCGTTTTCCTCCTTCGCAGATGCATCTTTCCCATTATTCGATGGTCTCGTGCCGGCCGTCACCTCTCCTCTTCGCCTTCCCCTTCGGCCCCCCGGGCCACTGTTCCGGTAACTTTCAATTTTTCGATCGTCGCAGATGCCACGTGCTCGTGCCACCTCCCCTCCCATTCTCTCTCTCTCTCTGCTCCCTTCACCCCCCACCACTTAGACCTCGGTTCCCGGGTTTCTCTTCCTTCACGATGCTCCTTTGTATATCTGGCAAGAAGGAAATCCGTCGCGATCTTAAGCTCGTCATGCGCGACGTGACCCCATTGTGCCTGTTGGCCCCGGGCGGATCACAATGATCCACGCCGGAGACTCGAATGGCAACCCGGGGCCATCTTGAATCCCCCTCGCAGGCTCTTCGAACCGTGAACTCCGCGAAACTACACATTCTAGCTTTTTCCGGGTCTCGTTATGTCATACGCAAGGTGAGGAGCACGTGCCGCGCCCGTGAAGACTCGGCACGTGCTCCGATTCACCAGATTGCCACCTAAAATGACCCCTGAGAGAGGGGCCCACGAATTACCGTCAAGAAATCACATTCGAAGGAATAATTACATTTTTTATGAAGAAGGGGGACGTCGATTTTGCAGATGTAACACCAGCTTGCTTTTGAAGGACCGAGAGCAGTGCCCCATGGGGCAATCCATGCTCATAGTCGGCTTCAGACAAATAAAGTTGTAGAGACGGCTGGAACACTGTTTATTCTGGTCTCTCTACGCACAGTAGGCGTGGCCGGTCCGAATGGGCGTGGCCGGCCCCAATGGGCGTGGCCCCGTCGCTCCCGAGTTCAAAGGAGCCACAGCAGCACCTCGTAGCTTAATCTGTATCTACACCGAAATAAAATTAACGGAGATTCGATACCAATACCGGAATAACATTAATCCACGGTAATATATTGCCACAGAATACCCACAGTCGGCTCCGGATTCGAGTAGGTTGCCTGAAGGTTTTCGGTCGCGTCCGGAACCCTTACGAGAGAGACGCCTTCAAGTGAATAGGGTCTTCTTCACGATCGTGCCAGATGCAACGCGGAAGGTAACCAAGGAGGAACACGGATTTCCGATCGAGGTTCCTCCCTTAATGTGGCCTCCCTATCCTGCCTCGATTGCCTCGGAAGATTTGATTACCGTTATAAAATCGGGCTACCACAAATCGCGCCGATACGGCGAATCTGCTCTCGAAGGGACTCGGTGCCTTTGTGTGCGTGTGCGAAATTCAACCTCTACCCTAAGACGCGGACAATCATCTTTCACAAGTGGTTCCATTATTGCGCTATATCCTCGATCTTTGGGATCCAAACTCTCGATATCGAATCGATTCAATTAACGTTCGACGTCGTAACTCTCTTTGTGTATTTTTTTTTTGAGAGAAGAAAATCAGCGGCGATTTGTACCGGAATTATTTATGACAAAAATTTGTGTAATTTGCAGTACCAACAGGAATTAAAGTATTCAGATGATTAGCAACATATTGTGAATCAGAAATTTATTTAAATCCATTAATTATTTGATCAACGAGAAGATGGCCACTTAGACGATTCAAGGATTTAAAAGGCTCCTAAGTGGCTCAGGAAAGTTTCAATTTAGCATTAAGGTCCGTTTTCTAATTATTAAGATACAGACAGGATGTCGCAGTTTTCCGTAGCACAGTGGACTTCATATTTCTAAAATCTAGCTGGACAATATTCAATTTCGATAATGATCTAGATGTGTGAAATCACGTTAGAATTCGATAGTAGAATGTCCATGCAGCCAGGAAATATAAAAATGATTGTCAAATATAATTTGTAATGATATACAGGGTATCCCACTCCGAAAAGAGTAATAAAATATTATTATTATTATACAGGGTGTCCCAAAACTACCCTAGGAGCCGAAAATGGGAGTTTCCGTCGGTCATTTGAAGCAACATTTTCCTTTACAAAAATGGTGTTCGTGACTTTGGTTAGGTGTTATTAACGAACAACATTGACCAATCAGAGCGCGGCTACAGCGGATTGATTCTGAGTCGACCAATGGCGACACCAGGCTCCCGGGACCTGTCGCAGAGGCGGACTCCATTCGGTATAGCTGCGCTCTGATTGGTTCGTGTTTTTCGTTAATAACTTCTAAACAAAGCCACGGACACCATTTTTGTAAAGGAAAATGTTGCTTCAAATGACTCAAGGAACCTCCCATTTTCAAAGAAAAAATCATCAAGATTCATCACTGGATTCCCGAGATATTCAAGTTTATGTGAACTAAAAAAATTATGGTTTTTTGCAATTTTCTAGAAATCAAGGCCGAAACAAAAAAAGTGGCAGGGGTAAAACTTGTTCCATTTGGGGTTCTTTATAGCTGGTTTACGTTTGTCCGTTTAAAAACGGATGACCCTGTATACAAATGTAGTTCACCTCGTTTACTCTTGTGGTCCTGTATTAGGGTTTTCGTTAACGCTATTTAAGAATTATGCATTGTTATCTTCCTTAGTAAAGGTGCATTTGTAAATCTCTTTTGTCCACATTATGTTTCACTAATATCCACTTGCTCTGGCACAAATATCCACGGAAAGTGTAATAATATTTTCATTAAAAAAAAAATTTGGGAAGAAAAAAATTACATCTTATTTTGATAAATTAAAATTCTTCTATAAATCGAGAACATGTATGAAATTTAGTTTTATTTAGTGTAATAAGTGTTAACCAAACAAGCAGATTTGGCTCCCAATTTTTAAAAAAATTGTTGTAATGTTCATATTTGGCTCTTGGGCTAATAAGTTTGCCGACCACTGCACTAATACACTGTTAAGTTTTATCTCAATTAAAAGCTGTCGATACGCTATAGAGCATTTTCGACAAGTTATGAAATCGATTGTTTTTCCCTAGTTTTATTATAAATTATATAAATTTTTATTTGATCCAAATTTAATTTTTAATTAAATTTTCATTTAAGATTACAAATTTACATATTTACATAAGAAACATAAAATACAAGTTTTATTATAAATTATAGTCGGCTAAATTTCTTCAATGCCACTATGTATTGTTTATTAGATATTGTTGTAGCTAACGTCAAAATGAATCCAATGACCTGCTTTACTACGGTACCTATGATGCTGTAAAACACAAAATAATGCTAAAATAATTTTATTCCGCTAGATAGTGACAATCGCACACTGTGCTTGTTATTTCGCCCTGATATGATTATCATTAATCGATCATTTCCGATAACCTGGCAAAAGAATGTTTCTCAATAGAAAAACATTATAAAATATTTTTGTTTCGGTAAAACATTATTTTAATTTTTCAAATACCACTGTGTACTTTTAATTACGTATTATTGTAGGTAACGTAAAGACGAGAATCCAGTAACCTACTTTACTGTGACTTTAAATCTTCGAATAATGCTGAAATAATTTTGACCCGCTGAATTGGCATTCTCAATTGATTAAATTATGAAATATCGTTGCGATTTAATTCCTGAAGATACAAGATTCTCAGCCACGGGTTTAAGTTATGCTCTTGCGAGCCTCGTTCATCTGCAATAATTCAATTTAGCGCCTTGTGGTGTCTGTATCATTCAATGGTTGAAATTGATATGCAAATATGATATCGGCGCTACACGTTCGATCAACAAAAAAGAATTTAGCAATTTTGCAGAATTATAGTTTCGACGGTTCGGTTCAGTTTTGAACCATCTTCAAGAAAAGTCCGCGTCTATGAAAATAATGTAATAAAATTTGTATTAATTGAACAGAAACTATTAGAACCTAATAATCTAAGTTATTAATTCCAGTTGAGTATTTTAATGGTTCAACCACACACATATTAACATTATTTATGTTAATTCTGCAAAATGTTTGCTAATTTTTTACCAATTTTTGGTAATATAGCGGTTAAATTGTGATGATTATTTCTTTAAAATTTAAATTTCGCAACAAACATCGATTTATAGGTTCTTGATCCTTGACATCTGGTTGGTCAGTTTGATCCACGATATTCGTATGTTTTTCCGTTCTTGACTTTGCCATAACAGTTACAGTTTAGTACAGTTCAAACCTTCGTGCTGTAAAGCACAATTTTGTTTTACTTTGTTTTCTGTTTGTTTTTCACATTTAGCAAGTATGTATATATTCTTTTTGTTACTACTATCAAAAAGTTTCTGTTCAATTAATACAAATTTTATTACATTATTTTCATAGACGCGGACTTTTCTTGAAGATGGTTCAAAACTGAACTGAAACGTCGAAATTATAATTCTGCAAAATTGCTAAATTCTTTTTTGTTGATCGAACGTGTAGCGCCGATATCATATTTGCATATACAAAATTTACGATCGTGAACCAAAAATTATTATCATTGTTGAAATTGATGTACCTAAATATCGAAGTTTCCACGGTGATCATTAGACTGCGGATTTTATGCATTTATAACAAAAATGGGTACGTACAATTTAAAGCAGTGGCCATGTTAAAAGTATTTCAGGACATCGATGCGTTTGTTTCAGCTTAATAAGATATTTCAAAGAAGGAAAAAAAGTATTCTTCTTTGAAATATCTTATTAAGCTGAAACAAACACATTGATGTCCTGAAATATTTTTAACATGGCCACTGCTTTAAATTGTACGTACCCATTTGGCTCGTGTGTCTTGCAATCAACCTAAACATTTTTCATTTTCCATGAAGATCCGCAGTCTAGTGATCATAATGGACGAAGGGTCTGAAAGCAATCAAAGGAGTCGGAGAATCAATGGGCAAGATCCGACTCATCGAGGAAACGGTAGCAAAAGGGTTCGAAGAGATCGAAGGGCCGCTAATCTGGAGACGGTGAAAGCTGTGCGAAGCCATCGACGAATCTCTCCTCATTCCGTGCCTTTCTCCGATGCACAGGCTGCACGTTGCAGTCTGCGATGTCTGCATCTGGCGCACCGGTAGTCCAAACACGCTTTTGTCATGTGTATACCTATCCCACTGAGCCATCCCGGTGAACATTCTCTGTACCTGCCGTTTCAACTAGAGCCGGCTGCCTTGTCGGGATCTATAGGTTACTGGATCTCGTCTTTCCGACCCGTATCCTTTGAAGCCGAAGCTGCGACCCGAATCCTCGCAAAGACCGAGAATAACCGTGACTTGGACGATTGTGTCTCAAAACAGAACGAGAACCGACTCTACGCTAACTTTTGTCGTCCTCTGGTCAGCATTCTCGAAGGTTCATTTATGTTATTTTATACACGTAGCCTCACCTTCTTCAGCTTTTCTTCAGCCTTTCTTCACGAAGTCGACTACAGCTGTTATTTAACAGGATTCGTTAGATTTTATTGACTGAGTGAAACGAAGTCTGGAAATTGAACCATGGACTCCCTTTTCTTGACTTTTCACTGTACTTTTTGTTTAAACATTGCTGACCTCAACTGAGATCTGTTTCTGCTGCACAAAGGTACATTATAGTAAATACATATTCATACATACATAGACAATATTGAATCAAATTAAATTCGAAATTTACATTATTTTCTTGACTTTCCACTATACTTTTTCTTTAAGCATAGCAGACCTGAACTGAGATCTGTTTCTGCTGCACAAAGGTACATTATACTAAATACATATTCATACATACATAGACAATATTGAATCAAATTAAATTCGAAATTTACATTATTTTCTTGACTTTCCACTATACTTTTTCTTTAAGCATTGCAGACCTCAACTGAGATCTATTTCTGCTGCACAAAAGTACATTATACTAAATACATATTCATACATACATAGACAATATTAAATCAAATTAAATTTGTAGTTTACATTCTTTTCTTGACTTTCCATTATACTTTTTTTTAAGCATTGCAGACCTAAACTATTTGTGCTGTACAAGTGTACATTATAGTAAATACATTTTCATACATACATGGACAATATTGAATCAAATTAAATTCGCAGTTTACATTCTTTTCTTGACTTTCCATTATACTTTTTTTTAAGCATTGCAGACCTAAACTATTTGTGCTGCACAAAGGTACATTACAGCAAATACATGTTCATACATACATAGACAATATTGAATCAAATTAAAATCGCAGTTTACATTCTTTTCTTGACTTTCCATTATACTTTTTCTTTAAGCATTGCAGACCTCAACTGAGATCTATTTCTGCTGCACAAAGGTACGTTACAGTAAATACATGTTCATATGTACATAGACAATATTGAATCAAATTAAATTCGCAGTTTACATTCTTTTAGGAGATTGAAAATGAGAAAACAACCCTTAATATTGGGTCGGGCAATTATCGTTTCTAAACATAAGGGCAACTGAAGTTTAATTTTTCGCAGTTGTTGAGTTAACTTAGCTCGCTGCAAATCGAATCGACTACATTGCCAAACAATATGATCGATGTCCTGACTGTTGTGACTGCACTCACACTTCAGGTCACTAACAATTCCTATCCGAAACAAAGATGCTTTAAGGCCATAATGATCAGCTTTACATCGATTAACAGTTACAATAAATTCTCGTGAAAGACGTTCGTGTTTCAACCATGGATTAGACCTTCCCGGATGATAGTGGTTGAAAAATATTTTCTCTTTCACCAAACTTTGTTCTTTAATAATCTTCTTGGTTTGCATATGCGTACTCCGTTGAACCTCCTCATAGCCGGTAAATGGAATTGGATTATACTTTATTATCACTATAATTCCGAAATACATTTTTATTAAACTTACTCAAAATTTTGCACGAAGATTCCCGGTCTTATCGCTTACTGATCCGTGTTCTTGACCAAAATGGACTTTGGACTCAATTTTAACGAATGGTCGAGTTGTTTGACTTCTGTCTAGTGTTCTTGATTCCTCAACGTTCTTCATTTCTCGAGAAATGAGAAATAAGACTGTATTTCTCGAGAATTCTTAACAAAATAAAAAAATATTTGGAATATCGTTGATAATATTTATCGAAAGCTCAAAAAACTTTAAGTCAATGTTTATTCCTGTCCAACATGTACATAACTTTAAAAGCAAGGAAAAAATAGACGCTAAATATAACCGATAGATTAATTTATTTAAAACCAAACTTTTATGAAATGAAACATTACGTGTTTGTTTTGAAATGATTTCTCAAGAAGCATAATGCGTCAAATGTAGTATCAGACAATCTACTTCTATTTTTTTGTAACAAAATCTGCAGCCACAGAAAAGTTTCTTTCATTTCGTGTGGACGTCGGCTTTATTGTACATAGAACATCCAAAAGTTGCTGCAGATTGGGTGTCCTTTTTCCAGTAGACTAAAAAATCTGGAATTCCTTTGTTAGAGTCCCGAATTTATTTTCTTCGGACGCTGAATTCTAGAAGGCCATTTGCAATTTCTAATTCTAACTGTTTTTCCAGTGCCAGTTCCTCATTCTGAGAATCTGAAAGTTTTCCACTATTCTCACAAGAATCATTGTTATATTTTCCAAAAAGTCTATTATAGAATTTGTTGTGCCGCCAAAAAATTATATCACATTCTGTCAACAATTATTATAAATTATCACATTGCAAACATGTATACGTAGGCATCGATACGCTGCTTGTATATATGCTTATACGTACACGATTGATTACTAATATGCAATTTGAGTGAACTAAAAATTAATTTCCGAAAATATGTTATAAAATAAACGAGATTCATATGAATTTTCCGAGATTTCAATATTTCAAAAAATACTGCAATTTCTCGAGAAATGAGAAATAACCAATTATAAAATTTCTCGAAAAATTCTCGATAAGGAACACTACTTCTGGCCTCTTGATTAACTTCGAAGGTCTGATTCGTACGCGATAAAAGCCAGCTGATCGCACGCTTAATTACACAAATAACTTAGCGAGAGAAGTTGCAGCTCCGGTTGCAACGTTATTCGGAGATCGGCGAGGCGACGTAATTATGAGTTCGCTTTCTGGAAAGTGAGACTCAGAAACGGATGCAAAGTAGCAACAGCAAGACGATCGTGTTCGCGATAAAGTTGCTGATCCTCGTAAGAAAACGACGTCGAGACATCGTGTCATCGTGACATTGTGGCATCGAGGGAAGCTGAGGTGGCGGGCGGTGGTTCGTGCCGGTTGTGTGAAATGTTCTCGATTCGTTAGATGGGAACCTGTCGCGTTAACGAGGCCAATAACGGTGCAGGCAGGTGGCACGTGCTCAGCACCACTGTCCCTGCCCATCATACTCGTTTTCTTGGTCTCGGCGGCGCATACATCTTAAATGAAACCGATTGCCGATCGCCGGATCATCCGCGTTGGACCCCATGAGAAAGCGGGCCGCGACAGGCCCGATAAACGAGCCTAATTAACAGGAATCTCGAGAGCAGATTCACCCGACCCTCGAGAGACAGTCCGAAAATGTCAACGGCAAATTTTTACGCAAAATGAAAGATAAATACAAGTGTATTTTTATTATCTAGTTGTTTGAACGAATCGAGGGTAATGTACCAACATTTATTATTTATTATTTTAATATGTATGTATATGTATATGAATGCATATACAGGTTGTCCCACATAAATATCTTTCGTATTGACGCTATTGCAGGGGGGCAATATAATAATGAAGAAAAAAATTTTTTATGTCGTGTTTTTAAATGAAATGTCACCGATGTTTTTTTTAAATGGAATAGTATATTTTTTGCGATAGCATGATAGACAATAAAAGACTGAATTTAGTGATACCACCTTTTTGACCTTATATATACAGTATACATAAAATAAAAAAAATATATATTGCACGGATCATTTTGTGCTGTATGTATTCTATTCTATGTGTATTGCATTACAATTATGTTGAAATAAATCTCATATGAGACTTTCTAAAATAAAAAATATACAGTGTCTCCCAATAATATTCGGACACTCTTAAAAAGACGATAACTGTTTTAGTATTGTACTATACGATGTGAACATTTTTTCAGAAGCTAGAGCAATTAGTTTGCTATAGGATGCGAAGAAAGAATTTTGTCAAAAATTGCAATTAATCGGAATTATAAAAAAAATACTGAAAATTGCATTTTACAACTTTTTTATGTGGACCTACGTTGAAAATTTAAAAAATACGTTTTATAGACCTGTGTCGATTAAACATATTCTGAAAATTTCGTCAAAATCGGTCGACGTTGCAATGAGCTACAAACGTTTAAATATGTTAAAAATTGCAGATTTTCACGATTTTCAGACTTCAACTGCAGTAAATCTAATGATCCTTGCATCTTTCAATCGTTGTCGTTGCTTTCCACATCAGCCGATTGCGATGAAACTTTCACAGAGCATATAATTGACATAAATCTACAAAACGTATTTTTCAAATTTTCAATATAGGTCCACAAAAAAAAGTTGTAAAATGCAACTTTTTGTATTTTTTTTATAATTCAGAGGAATTTCGATTATTCACAAAATTTTTTTTTGCATCCTGTGGCAAACTAATTGCACTAGCTTGCCAAAAAAATTCAAATCGTATAGTACAATATTAAAAAAGTTATCGTCTTTGTAAGAGTGTCCGAATATTAGTGGGAGTCACTGTAAGTGTTTGTCTATACCGTTACTATCATTCTCGTGTCTTTGTTATATTGTTTACGTTTCTTCAGTGTCCTGTTCTTTTTTTTTATTTATTTATTTATACAGGTCGCATCAACAACAAGGTCATTAGCGACCACAAAGATTATAACATATTAAGCATGAAAACAATATTATGTCCTTACATTAATAAAACAATTGTAGGTATGAAGGGAAAAAAGTGTCGCGTTCTGTTTTGTGGTTTTTGTATTTTGTGCTGTATGTATTGTTTTCTAATACTGTATTCTATGTATTGCATTACAATTATGTTGAAATAAATCTCATATGAGATTTTCTAATAAAAAAAAATTTCATTTATAAACTTTAATTCGCTGAATAAACTATCAGCATTTTCTGTATTTCTTTGTGTAGTATGTGCCGCTGCAGTTTCCATAATTGTTTTATGCAAAAAAAAGTCTGAAAATAGCACAAATCCGTTCCGTTTGCTGTTAGCCTATGCGCGGCAAAATGTTTGACGAAATGCGCGGTTCGTCTGTACGAGGCCTAAGAGTCCTGAAGGATCTCCCATTGATCCTCAAAGGCCCAGGGATTCCGAAGAGCCCTCAAGGACATCTCGAAAATCCGCGAAGACCCCACGGATCCTAAGGAGTTCTCAGGTTCGCCAGGATCGTATGGATCCCTTCGATTCCGAAGAGATCTGAAGAATCTCCCGAAGATTCTCGATGACTGCGATGAGCCTCTCCCGAGTCCTCAGGCTCTCGATCCTCGGAGCTCCCGGAAACCTCCATCGCGCCGGACGGCTGGAGATGGACTGCCAATTTCGTCCTGTGACCATTACCCATTCACGAGCGCTGGCTGCGCATGAGCGCGGACAGATCGCGCACGATGATAAATCGCGCGGACGTCCGAAAAGGATTAATTAACAATGAAGAAATTATATCCTTAGCGCACTCCAGGCTTTGGAAAACCCCAAAGTTAGTATTAAATCGAATCCATACATTCTGGAAATTAAAAGAAAATACAATCTGCTAATCAATGGTGGTCATAACGGATTCATCAAACTGTTTTGGAGTCCATCACATCTTGGAATCCAAGGCAACGAAAATGCGGACAGGGTAGTCAAACCGGCGACGTCAATGGATACTGTTAATATCTCTGCGATCCCTTACACTGATTTGTTTGAGAGTTTTAAAAAGCAAGCTAAAGATCGTACACTCAAAATCATAAAAAATCAAGGTCTTTTCAAGGGGAAAAAATACTTTCAAAACTTCTTTAGCGAAAGCTCAGTACCCTGGTATGCTCACTTAAAACTCAAGAGAAGTCTAATTGTCACGGTTAACAGAATGCGTTCTGATCATTATAATCTAGCTGTTTCACTAGAGAGAGTTGGTATTATTAATGACAACCAGTGTAAATGCAATAAGGGTCGGGAAACCCTCGATCATGTGATATGGCAATGTGAATTGTACAATGCACAAAGAAGAAACTTAATAAGTTCTTTGCTTAGTATGGGCCTTCAGCTGCCCCTCAATATAGATACAATTATAGCAAAGCCAAATATCAAAGCTTGTACTAGCATCCACTGCTTTTTCCTAAACTGTAACCTATATATTTAGCGTTAATAGACATTGTTGTTATATTCATTTAATTATTATAGAATTCTCATTGTATTACTCCTGTATTCGAAACTACTGTATTTACTAATACTATTCATGTAAAGCATAATAAACCCAAAAGAGTTTCAATGCTTAATAAAAAAAAAAAATTATATCCTTGATCTAAGGCGATATTCAGATTAGGGAATGCAATCCCGAAGGATCCCGCGTCACTTTTTGGTCCTGCATTTCTTAAATCGATGATGCTGAAGCCCGAAAATTTTGCAGGACCATGCACAACATCAAGATTTCGCGAATAACGACGCGCACGATCAACTATTTCGATGTTTTGTTGAAGATTTTATACAGATATATACTTTTTTGTAACGTGTGGGAGGTGTGTATGAGGGTAGATGAGGAGTGTGGATGACAGGACAGGGTGGGGGAGGTGCTGGAAGATATGGGGGAAGGGGAAGGATGGATGAGGAGGATAGAGGAATGGAGGGAAGGTGTGGTTGGAGGTTGTTTTGGGTGAAAGTGGAAAGCAGCAGGAAGGAGGATAGGTGTGCATGAATGAAAAGAAGCTGGAAGAGGGAGTCCAAGGGTGCGGGGTAGGAATAAGTTAGTCGTTAAGATATCTTTTGTATATAGTCATTTCTCTCTCTCTCTCTCTCTCTCTCTCTCTCTCTCTCTCTCTATACTTAGATATAAGATAATATAAGCTTAGGTTAAGTTAGGTATGTAAGATATGGTAAGTAGGATAAGTAGAATTTAAGATATAACATTAAGAAAATGAAAATGAAAAGAAAGGAAAGGTATATAAAGGAGGAGTAGATGTTAAGCATTGTAACCCTTAGGGGATCAATAAAGTTTATATATACTTTTTTATAACGAATGTCCATCTACATCGATTGATGTATTAAAAAATACCTCATTCCATTTATAAAAATGAAGTTGACCTTCATATGTCCTTTACGCGTCCACCTACAAAAAAGAATTTTAAATTGCAATTTTTTTATTCCTCATTGTCGTCTTATATCACCGTTAAGAACCAACCCTTAAATTTTCTCCCACCTGTAGTCGAACATCCTGTATAATATATATAATATAATAATAATAATATATATATATATATATATGTATATAATTATATGTATATATTATAGACTTCAAAAAGAGGAGGACGTTTCCAATGTACGATTAAAAAAATTATTTCATTAAGTAAAATTTGTTTCTTTATGAAATATACATATATTAGATTGAAAAACTAACTCCTCAGTCCCGCGGGATTGAAAATGACGCGGGATTGCAATCCCTAATTCAGATATTGTGGCGCCCAGATTCCTCCGTGCCCTTTGCAACGACCATCATCATTATGACGAACGGACAAAAACGTCAGCTCGCAGACTCCTTCCGGTTACTAGAAATAATTCAAAGAGGGAAAAAAAGTCGAGCGCGAAGAACGGATCACGAGGATTGATTTAGCGTTTCGTTAATCGGTTTAAAGGGACGGGGAAGCGTGTGTCGCTCTGATTTTCTTCGCTCGGCGTGCACTCCTGCACCGTGTGTGAATCGATTTCTTTTTTCTCTCTGTGTTCACCGGTGTCTCCCTTCCGTTTTATCCTTGAGCAGTGAGAAGCCGATAGCCGAGGATCACTTTCGCGGTCCGAGGGTGAACAGCTGCCGGGTGTCTCCGACGAGGGTCTTTTGCGCCTGGAGAGGAAACGCCGCGGCGAGGAAAATACGTGGCAGTGAGTACTTTGCAGGAAAACGAGCGATGATGCGGTCAGAAAGATCGTTTTGTATAAGAAAAATACATAGGAACCTGAGGTTGGTCGTCTCGATTTTTCCCCTAACTTTAGACGCTCATATTATTAAATATAAACATAATCTCGTTAAATCATTCAGAATGGGCCCTCACACAGCTCGTAACATGCTTGTATAACTACAAACAATGGTTTCCCGTGATTGCATTCAACTTCCCATATTTCGTTCATACAGACAGAGTCTAGAGCAAGCTCAGAGCCAATTTTAGTTCAGCTAGTTAGACCACATGGCGCCTAGTCAGGAGAACTGTCAGCGGAGATTCGAAACAATAAAAATATAAAGGGCTTGAAGCCACTCGGATTCATTAATAACAATAAAGATATTGACAAAAAGAAAAAACTTGTAATGATAGCGAAACTTAGTTTAATTATCGTTAGATTGATACAAATGTATGTTCATCACTGTTGCCAAACTGTTTTTTCAGCGTGGAGGTTGGTTACACTGATATATACACTAGATCCATGGTTCTGGTACCCCCTTAACGCATCATTCGAGGACCTTGAAGGATTCCTATAAATATTTCACGATTTTTTGTAATCCCAGAGCATTCGCAGAGATTGATTGATTATTTATTAGCTTCCTCAGCTACACAGCTCTGTGCGCCAGCTACACAGTGCTAAAATTCGAAGAAGGCAGTGTCCCACCTATCACCCTAAATGGAACCATTATTCCTCAAACGGAAACAGTGAAATACTTGGGCATGCATTTAGATGCACAAATGACCTGGAAGCATCATATGAAAACCAAAATAGAGCAAATCCGCCTAAAAAGACGTACTATGTACTGGCTTACATGTAAAAATTCAAAATTAAACATGAACAATAAACTATTAATATATAAGTCTATAATCAAACCAATATGGACTTATGGCATAGAAATCTGGGGGACTGCTGCAAAAAGCCACATATCCAAGCTTGAAGCACTACAATCCATTATTCTTAGAACCATTGTAACTGCACCGTGGTACGTAAGAAATGAACAAATACGCAAGGACCTCAAGATCAATTCCGTGGAAGAGGAAATAAACCGTCTATGCAACAAATACCAATCCAGACTGGGAAATCATCCAAACGAAGCAGCAAAGAAGCTCTACTCAGAAAACTTGCCTAGAAGACTACGCAGGAAGCACCCAATTGATCTTCTACACAAGGATTAATGTTGTGTTCTTTAAAAAGATATTTTCCACTGGGAAAATATCTACGGGCTAAATTTACTTATCTTGTTAAAATAATCTACCGAATGTCTTATGAGGACAAATTGTAGAGTTTGAGGGAGTTAAATAAAAAAAAAAAACATGACTTGAATGTTTGTTTGCCTATACGTTTGCCGAACCGTTTGTCGAACCGTTTGCCGAACCGTTTGCAGAAACGTTTGCCGAAATGTTCGTCAAAATGCGCGGCGAAATGCGCGCATTCGTGTTTGCCGTTGATCCATCAGCTCCGGGAACGACGACGAACACGAATGTGCGCATTTTGCCAACCCAAACGGTTCGGCAAATGATTCGGCAAACGTATAGGCAAACAAAAATTCAAGTCATGTAGTCTCGAATCTGATGTCTTTAATGCTTCGTCCTGACCTGAACATTTCATTTATAAACTTTAATTCACTGAATAAACTACCAAAAATTTCTGTTTTTCTTTGTGTAGTATATGCCGCTGCAGTTTCCATAGTTGTTCGCAAGAATTCTGAAAATAACACAAATCTGTTCCGCTTGCTGTTAGCCGATGCGCGGCGTTCGGCGCGGCGAAATGTTTGGCGAAATGCGCGGTTCGTCAAACGGTTTGGCGAACGGTTCGGCAAACGGTTCTGCAAATGGTTCGGCAAACCGTTTAGGTCTGTACGAGGCCTAAGCCAGTCTACAACCGCCCCCTTAAAACCAAACTGGAATAATTTCTCTAATAATATACAAAATAAGGAATAGATGTGCTCCAGTCTGATAAGGTTCACCTGTTCCTGTTTTTTCCCGCCACACAGTGGTCCCAAATCCCGAAAACGTGGACAAAATCTCTAAACGTATTAAAAATTATTGGATCTGCTTGAAAATTGGTATTAAGACGTTTTTGGGGTAGATTACAACGAATCTGAACTTAAAATTTTGAAAAACAAACTGGCCCATCCAATATGGCGGAGATATACATTAAAAAACTATTGAATCTGCTTGAAAATAGGTATTATGACGTTTTTGGGGTCGATTACAGCGAATCTGAACTTAAAATTTTAAAAAACAAACTGGCAGATCCAATATGGCGGAGATATCCATTAAAGAATTATTGAATCTGCTTGAAAATAGGTATTATGACGTTTTTGTGGTCGGTGATCGCGAATCTGAACTTAAAATTTAAAAAAAAACAAAATGGCGGTTCCAATATGAATGCACGAAATTATTCGTTCTTCTAAAAAATTAAAAAAAATTGCAGATAGTGTTTATAAAAACTGACGTTCCATGTCCTCCATACGTTCTAAGCATAGTTCGTCAAAAACTGTTCATATTTTAGAGAAAATCTTGGTGCACATCTCTTTCAGTTTGAGAAGAAATGCTTCAAAACCTCACAAAATACCTTCTCTGCATTACAAGAAACAGTGTTATAACCGCAGGGGCAGAGACGGGCAGCTAATTTTTGACTAAATAGGAAGGTAATAGTATAAACTAGAAGCTCTAACAAGTTTTAGCGTGGAACCTTGCGGGAATTTTTACTTTTTCTCGAATCTTTAAAATATATGCCTTCACTTTTACCCTTTCACAAACAGCATCCATAATGTACAATTAAAATCGATATGGTCCAATACAATCTACACACTGTACACTTAGAAATTGCACTGGGACTTGGAGGAGTATGAAGGCACGGTCTGTTGAAACCAAAGTTCGGACTACGACTGTTGGACTGTTGGTCAGGTAAAAAGATGCGACCTTTCTGACGTTTGCCCTCAAGTAGTATTATTCTTAGAGTAACCAACCCCATAATTAAAACTTACCTAGTTGAAAGTTCATTTTTTAGGTGTTGTCTAAAAAATCAGTCAGTTTTAAAATTTGAAGGGAATCTAGTCTCCGGGAGAAACCGAGTCGGTTTCCTTGGTCGAGCCGGTACCAGAAAGAAAGGCAAGAAAAAGCGTTCGCGAGCGGCGCCAGTCGACAAGAAAGAGGAGACGTGACACTACGGCTGCGAGATCATTCGACTCGACTCATAATTATTTGTCAGAGAGTACACCGTTGAATTGGGGGTAGCAGCTGTCCACGGTTGACGTCGTATCGGTGTGGTTCTCCGTCCACCGGAGAGCAAGAAGTGACCGCACGTCGCCGTGTGTTGCCGATCATTAAGTCGACACCGTCGATTTATGCGCTAATAGCGGCGACCTTTCCCAAGTTTCACCCGTCGATTATTATTTAAATTTACAATGTTGCCGGCGCGCAGGCAGATGACTCGGTGTAATTGTCCGGCTACCTTTCGAAAGATGATTGATTGTGACGCGTGTCCGCGTTTAACGATCGCGACGTAACGATTCAATACATTAGAGGTAATGAGTGACGTCGCCCGAAAGATGATTGGTCTTAATGCTGCTCGCATTAAACCGTCTCCCGGGCAATTTTCCCTCGTCAACCCGAGAGCACCGAGTACGTATGATACCTTCGAACTCGGCCGACCAGTCTGGGAACTGTGTCGAATTTTTTTATCCACATAAACGCGGCAAGGTAAACAATTACGAGATCATGAAATAATTTGCGACATCCGTTCTCGAAATACACCGTGCAGTTTCAGATCAGAATCTCCTTTTTCTTACCTTGAACCATCTTACAAGGGAACATGTTCAGTCGATGCAAACCGATTTTGATGAAACTTCTGGGAGATATATGATTCTTCGATGGATATTTTTTTTTTATTGTAGAAAATCTCATACGAGATTTATTTCAACACGATGAAGAATACAATGCAAAAATTACAACACTGTAGAAAATTGAAAGTACAAAAAAAACATTATGATGAAAATATGATAACACAACGTAGAACATATTTTAAACTTTTACACTTATCCAGTACATACTACACCAAATCAAATTTGTAGTTTACATTTTCTCAGAAACTTAAAAATAAGAAGACAAGCCCCAATATATGGACGGGCAATCAACATTTCCAAACTTAGGGGAAGTTGAAGCTTAATTTTATGCAACTGCTGAATTAGTTCATATCGCTGTAAATCAAAGAGGCTACATTGCCAAACAATATGATTGATAACAAACTCCTTTATTTTCAATATTGAAAAGAAATATAATATTTTCCTTCATGATAATGACAACAGGTCCATTAATTTCTACTGGATCCCATCTCACATCGGGATTGATGGTAACGAAAAGGTTGATCTTCTTGCTAAAGAGGCTTCATGCCTTAGTAATCTTTGTATTATCAATATTCCTTTCACTGATTGCTTTGAATCATTTCGGAAAAACATGTTTGACAACACCCTCTTCTTTATAAAAACTGAAGGACTCATTAAGGGCAAGACATACTTCCAGCAATTTTTTAATGAAAACCGTCTTCCATGGTTCTCTCAGTTAAATTTTTCCCGTTCGGATATTGTTACTATTAATAGATGTAGAACAGACCACTACCACCTAGCTGCTTCTCTGGCTCGTATTGGCTTTATCGATGACTAGCTGACCCGACAGACGTTGTCCTGTCCAAATTTCAATAAATTTGGTTGTGAGCATTTTGTGAATTTGTGAAAAGCTGTAGGATATATGTAAACAAAGTAAAAACAAGGTTTTAAAATTAAAAAAAAAATTTTTTTAATAAATATGAAGTATATTGTATATAATTGCGTTTGTTTATTCGGTGGAAAATTTCCATCCTCTCGTATAAATTGCATTGTTGAATGAACTTCTTTCGGAAAAAACTACTTGACCAATATGGACCAAAATCTAATCAGTTCTAAGTTACGACGGGGCACATCGATTGCATCATTCATCATTCTGATCGCGTTGTTACTTTCTCAGAAAACGTTAACGAAAAATTTGATAACATATAAACGGCCATACGCACACATACACACACACACACATACTAACAATTTGATAAAAATAGTCTAAAACGACTCCAATGACCATGAAACGTGAAGATCTGCTAAAAAATCGATTTTCGATTTTCGGGGTAATTACAGTAACTTCCCTATGAATCGGAAAGTTAATAAGAAAAAAACGTATTTCGCAGTGATCATTATAGCAAACAGACGTGGATAATGTAAATTCCTATTGAAACATTGATTAAAAGCTGCGACGTTCGTTTGTTTTATATTGGAATATGATTCTGAAAGCACTTTTAGTTTTTCCCGAATTTTCATGTTTCCGGGGAACTTTCCCAATTTTTTGTACTCTAAAAACCTGATTCGGACTACGACGAACATTTAAAAAAGAATTTAGCCACATCGGTCCAGCCGTTCTCACGTGATGTCGTGACCAACGAACAGCATTTCATTTTTATTATATAGATTCAGAATGTAGTTGTGGAGAGGGTGAAGAGACTTTGAACCATGTATTGTGGCAATGTAATTTGTACAATCATGAAAGAACAAAATTTATTGTTAAGATCTGTCAACTTAATTTTCAACTTCCTATGGATGTTTCACTGATTATTGCCAAACCCTATATCAGGGCTTGTCGCTGTATGCTTTCATTTCTTAAAAGCTGTGGCTTAAGCGGTTTATTTCATATGTACTATTGTTTTCATGTTTTATCATATCACTATGTATATTCAGTTTCATTTTCTGCAACAATGTATTATGTTTCCTTTATTATGTTGAAATAAATCTCATATGAGATTTTCTAATAAAAAAAGAATATGATTGATATCCTGACTACTGTGACCGCAGTCGCATTTCGAGTCACCAATGATTCTTACACGAAATAGAGACAATGATCGGCTCTGCACCTGTTGATAGTTACAATAAATTCTCTTGAGAGACGTTCATTTTTAAACCATGGCTTAGACCTTCCAGTATAATATTGATTGAAAAATATTTTCCCTTTCATCAAACCTTGCTCTTGTATAATCTTTTCGGTTTGTATATGCGCATTTCTCTTGAAGTTCTCATACAAGTCAGTAAATGGAATTGTCAAAGTTGAGGCAAAGCATGAACCTGTTCATTACCCTGAATACCCATATGGGAAGGAATCCAATAGAATTGAATGCCATTACTGTTCTGATTATTTTTCAACAAAATATTATATTTCCTTTTTATCTCGAGTATGATGTTGTTTGTTTTAATTCTCATTTTACAACTGATGAGGCATTGTAAGGCACTTAATGTATCAGAAAAAAAATTCGATGGATATTTGACAGGTGTTTTTTTATTGCAAACTTCCACTTTGACGGGGTGCAAACAGCCCTCAAAATTCGTGGTCGGTGTCTATTTTTAACATATTATCTAAACAAATGTCTTTCGTTAAAATTTTTTTGCGCAACTACGTTTCCCATTAAAAACACACAATTTAAAAATAAAATCAATTTTTTTCGACCTTTAGTTTCCGAGATATCTCAGAAAGTATGACACTGACCACGAATTTTGAGGGCTGTTTTCACCCCGTCAAAGTGGATGGTTTATGTTTCTGTAAAACAAGCCAGAATTCCTTCCTCCGCACACCAGGTGCAAGACTATCTTTCGTTATGCATAAATATTGTTAAATGGAAAAAAGAAGAAAATCCTAAAACATGTATCCCCTATTTAATGCTATTTCCAAAAATGAAAACAAAAAGTTCTTAGGACCCATAGTTTTTGAGTAATAAGCGAAAAACCAAAACAAGTAATAAAAATCGTGGTTTTCACCCCCTCGCCAAGTTAGCACAGGGTCCTCGAGGTCGAAAACTCAGATACGACACCCCAGAGTACCCCTAAACGACGTGTCAAAATTTCATTGAATTCGTAATACTTTCCAGGTAGAAGCCTTTTTTTCGACCTGCCGACTGGACTATTTCTCGATCTACGATATATTTTTTTTATTGAGCCACTGAAACCTATTGTAGGTTTATTTCGGCTTCAACAAAGATGCACTAGTTTTACAGTTTGAGTACATTTACAATATGACTAATCACTAGAGATGCAGATCACAATCGTTTAGAAACTGAAAAATATATTCACAGGCTTTGACATTTCGTGACATTTTACATTTTGGTAAAATTATTTACGAGTTTAATTTACGAGTTTAGTTTCTGATAACATTTCGTATCTTCCTACTGACGAATAGAAAAATTGTTATAGATTTCCTGGACAATCGTAGATTAATTTATGTTATTGTACTGTAACTATTAACGTCGTGTAATTGTTACTTTAACCACACATTAGCAAAGAAGATTTCTATTACCACCCTACAGACAGAACAACAAACAACCCAAATCCCGCTCCAAGAAGTTATCAATAACGTAAGAGAAGAAATCAAAGAAGAATGGAATAACATATGGAAGTCGAAACCAACCAAGATACACAACATAATCACAAATTTTTTCCAAGACATACCACGTGACCACATGAGCAGAAAAGAAAGAATCGTTCTTTCCCGCCTGAGAACTGGTCACTGTAAGATAACACATGAATTCCTCATAAAAAACACAGATCCTCCCTTCTGCTGTAACACCCCGCTCACAGTCCACCACATCTTATACGACTGCCAAAAATTCTCCACCCAGCGACTCAAATTCGGAATCAACCAGAACACGGCCCTGACATCCAACAAGCATGTAACAAACACCATTGAATTTCTTAAAGACATTAACTACCTCAACAATATACAGGGTGTCCCAAAACTATCCTAGGAGCCGAAAATGGGAGGTTCCGTGGGTCATTTGAAACTACATTTTCCTTTACAAAAATGACGTCCGCCGCTTTGTTTAGGAGTTATTAACGAAAAACACGGACCAACCAGAGCGCGACGTAGACGCGAGTTAGCACAGTCAACCCGACGCGCCAACTGTCAATTGGCCGAACGTGCCACCGCATGTCTAGATCGCGCTCTTATTGGTCCGTGTTTTTCGATAATAAATCCTAAACAAAGCCGCGAACGCAATTTTTGTAAAGGAAAATGTCGCTTTAAATGACCCAAGGAACCTCCCATTTTCGGCTCCTAGGGTAGTTTTGGGACACCCTGTATAAGGAAAAAAAGCAAAACAATAGTCGCTAATGACCTAGACGTTGATGCGACGTTAAACCTTAATATAAAAAAAAAAAGATTTCTATTGTTATATTATGTATGTAATACTGATTACAGAATAACCTCTTATTTGAGGTTTCTATTGCAGAAATAAAAAAATTAATGTTATTCGCGTAGTTTTCGGCAATCGCGCGGATCGATGGAAGGAAGGGTGTTACATACTTTGTTGGACAGGCCGATTCAATTGGTTCTCTCGGGAGACATGAACGCGCGGGTAAGAGGTGTCGTTGATTGGCACAATTAGCGCCTCGTCGAGCGACTCCGGCAACAATCTTCGAATACCAACGACGCGGTGCTCGTTTGCAAGAAACTGCGTTTAAAAAGAAGTTGCTATCAGTCTTCCTTGGAATATTTTCCACTCTTTTATACAATACCCAACGAAAATTGCCCTGATAATTTCTATTCAAAATTGGAGGATATACAGGGTTAGGATATAATAAATTGAATGATATCGGCGCTAGGTTCGATCATTTATAGAAAATAACAAATGTGCAATTATTTAATCATGTTTCTAACGTTTCGATCCCTATGTGGATCTTTTTCAAAGAGACATTTTTGCGTGTGAAAAATATAAAGGGAAAACAAATACATTTTTAATACGATAACAATTATTTAATCGCCGTGTGGTTCCAAAAGAACGGAGAAAATAAAAATTATATACGTACTTGCTGTATGAAAAGCGGACAAAAACATTTAAACAAAAATTAGGGAGCTACACGTGAAAGAATAAATAAATACAATAAATACAAAATAAATGTTTTTGTCCACTTTTCATACTGCCAGTATGTACACTGGGTAAAAAAAGTATTGGCACACTCTTAAAAAAAAAAATTTTGACAAAAATTGCAATTAATTGGAATTGTAGCAAAAATACTAAATGTTGCATTTTACAACTTTTTTATGTGGGCCGATATTGAAAATTTAAAAAATGCCGTTTGTAGACCTGTGTCAATTAAACATATTCTGAAAATTTCGTCAAAATCGGTCGACGTTGCAATGATCCATAAACGTTTAAATATGTTAAAAATTGCAGATTTTCACGATTCTCGACCTATAACTGCAGATTCTTACATCTTTCAATGCGTGTCGTTTTTTTCTCGCGTCAACCGATTTCGATGAAACTTTACCAGTGCATATGACTGACACAGATCTACAAAACGCATTTTTAAAATTTTCAATATTGGCCCACATAAAAACAGTTGTAAAATGTAACTTTTAGTATTTTTGCTACAATTCCGATTAATTGCAATTTTTGACAAATTTTTTTTTTTAAGAGTGTTCCATTCTTTTTTTACCCAGTGTACATACTTGCAGTATGAAAAGTGGACAAAAACATTTATTTTGTATTTATTATATTTATTTATTCTTTCATGTGTAGCTCTCTAATTTTTGTTTAAATATTTTTGTCCACTTTTCATACAGTAAGTATGTATATGATTTTTATTTTCTCCGTTCTTTTGGAACCACACGGCGATTAAATAATTGTTATCGTATTAAAAATGTATTTGTTTTCCCTTTATATTTTTCAGACGCAAAAATGTCTCTTTGAAAAAGATCCACATAGGGATCGAAACGTTAGAAGCATGATTAAATAATTGCACATTTGTTGTTTTCTATAAATGATCGAACCTAATGCCGATATCATTCAATTTATTATATTAATAAATTTCGATCGAGAAGAATTTTCCATTTATACAGGGTTAGGATTGGGTTAGTATCAGAAGCATCTTGACAACCTGTTTTCAGCGTGCATAGCTATCTTCAGAATTTAAACCGTTTTATTTTGTGTACAGCTCCATCGAACTCTTCATTAAACTGGAATTGGTAAATACGGGTAAAATAGAAAGAAGTATAATATAGCAGCTGGCCTTTCGAGTGGTCATTGTTAGTCCACAGCTGCAAACTGTGGTCGCAAAAAATGGAAAACCCCAAAAAATAGGAAAAATATTTTCTCTAAAAAATATGAAAACATACTATTTTACTGTTTGATTCTAAAATTCGGAAAAAGTGTGACATAGTTTGGATCCTAAGGCGCATTTTTTAGAATTTATTCAGATATTTTTGTTGCAAACTGCGGTCGCAAAAAATGAAAAACCCCAATAAATCTGAAAATCATTTTTTCTCAAAAATATGAAAACATGCTATTTTACTGTTTGATTCTAAAATTCGGAAAATCCCCTGATAAAGTACTATAACAGGTAATATACCCTGTAACTACCCTCCCGGGCAAGCTAGAGACCTGAAATTTTACTCAGGGTGGTTTTGCTTGGTCAGCTTTCGACTGGTTCACTGACCATTGAAAAACCTCTAAGGTCAATTTTGACCATCTTATTCGGCTAGACCCTTTCGTTGAACTTGAATTTCTCCGTCTGGCTCGATAGGAATCTCCATATAGATTTCAAAAATGATCTAAAGACTGCAATAGCGACGTAGAGAAATCGATCGAGGCAGAAGATAGAGGATCCGACGGTTATCTACGAGCGGGCTATCAACTTTCCTCGGCGAAGTGAAAGGCCGGCGTTATGCGGTAATAAACGGGGCGCCATAAAAATCGTGTTTCATGCAGTTGGGCCCACTTTTTTGAAACAGCACGAACTCATTACTATTTCCGTAATTGTAATTAACGGCACGATAAAATTCTTTCGAAGACCTTTGGTCAAATCGGCTCGATTCTTCTTTCATCCGCATCGGGAGTGTTTGGCATACCTTGACAATTTTTTAGACGAACATATTCGAGCCTCAACTTTCTCTGGTTGCATCAAAACCATTTCCTTAATTTTTCAGCCTAAATTCAAGTCATTCGCTTCTACTTTCCCTTGGATGTAGTTAAGGGATGCTTCTCCAACATCAAGGAGAGTTGACCCTTCTGATATCCAAATTAGAAATGTTTGACTAGCTTAGAAGATTTCATAAACGAATATACAGGGTGTCCCAAAAATGGGAGGTTCCTTAGGTCATTTGAAGCGACATTTTCCTTCACAAAAATGGCGTCCGCGGCTTTGTTTAAGAGTCATTATCGAAAAACACAACAGGTCCTACTTAACGTGGTGTCGCTATTGGCCGAACCAGAATCAATCCGCTGCACAGTGTGCAATATGGCCTTTTTAGCTGGACAAAACTCTAAATCGCCTATTTCTCTATATTTATCAATTGATATGTTTACAGTTGTATAAACTATGAATAATTATTAACTTTTTTAGAACATTTTGTTGGTTTTTGTTAATTAAACAATATATTTTAAGTGATTTATAATTAAATATAATATACAACGAAGTTAGTAATGGATCTATGTAACACAATGATTTAACAAGTAGTAGATATTATCAAAGAAGACGTCATTTTTAATTATAAACAAAAAGAATGTCAATATAATTTACTAATTTACTTTTTGGAGATTCAGACATACAGGAAAGAATTATTCTTTGGTTTAGTATAAGGTTTCAATCTATAAATAATCTGCTGCTTATCATTGTTTATGATTTTAATATAATAAAACATTAAAAATATAATAACATAAAAATATATATAAAACAAAAGAAATAACAAAGATCAAAGTGAAAGCATTAAATAGGAACGTTCGGTTACTAGAAACTAATAACTTATAAACTAATAACTATAACTAATAACTTATAAACAAATGTAAATAAAATATATCTAAATATATTTGTGTTACGACAAATATTTGGGTTTACAGCAAAATAAATAAATTTACGGCGATAGTATCATTGTATATTTCTTAAATATACAATCGAAAGAAACCAATCCATAGGTTTCAACGAGTAGATTAAACAAACCGCTAAGTGTCGATGATATCGGCTGCGTTCGGAACGCGCGCCCAGACAGGGCTGTGATTGTCACGAGCGTGAACGTAAAACGACGTAACTTCATTGTAAAAATTAGCACCGAATTGCGCCGAATTGCATGCCAAGTTGGGTACTAAAATAAACTAGAGAATCTCTACTTTATAATAATGTACATTTCATCGCGTGGGGCGACGTGGGGCACATACTAATTCATTACCGAAGAGGAGTAACATAAGCGTTTCTGTGGAAAAAGAAGTACCGTCTTTGACACTTAATTTACAAAAATAGAGGAATGTTATCGATAATTTGGAATTACTAAAGTGAAAATACATGTTTTAAGATGCTATATCCGTCATACATAGGAAATTTAAATACTCCTTAGTACATTTGAACATATTTCTAGCGCGTATGGCAACGTGCCTATTCATTTATAGGTTAGGCGTCCGCTTTTTAGGTGAAGTTTACACGTTCCGTAAACATATAACGAAACAATTTTCAGTTTTAATATTCAAGGGTTTTAATACATGGTTATTTTAGAATATATTTGCTTAGTTAGTTTTTGTTGATTTGAAAATTCGATTTGTCCAGCTAGAAAGCCCATTTTGCACACTGTGCGCTGTAGCCGCGCTCTGATTGGTCCGTGTTTTTCGTTAATAACTCCTAAACAAAGCCGCGGACGCCATTGTTGTAAAGGAAAATGTCGCTTCAAATGACCTCCCATTTTTCGCTCCTAGTTTTGGGACACCCTGTATGTATATGAGACCCAACCTTTTCGGATTCATTCAAAACGACTTTCTCGATAAACGTTTCAACCTAAACTCGCACGATTCACTTATGTCTCGGATCACCTTAAGGGATGTTTCTCGACGTGCGGAAGAGTCGAGGAAGATCGATAGTCCCCGGCAGGCGATTAATTACGCGAAAGAAGGGCCCAACGCAGTCCGTTGACGAATCCTAGCCATTGTGTCGCGAGCGCTCATTGTTCGCGAGCATAAACACCCCTAACAGGCAAACCAGAGTCCTTTTGAGTTTCCATCCAGGCTCCCTATTGCGCAAACGATCAGAAGGAATCTCGCAACGCGTTGCAACGGTCCGAACGACAGAAAACCGACTGGGTCAAGGGAGCCCGGGAAGAGTCCAGGTATGGGCAGGTGTCGATGACTTGTACAACTTCCAAATAGAAATACATATGCGACACGGGAAAATCTCGATAGCGTCGCCACGAGATCTCCGGAAAATGGCGTGGAATAATTTCCAGACGACTGTTAGAGTTGCCAGGAGTTCTAGAGCGAAGTTAGATAGCGAAGGACTTTTTCGTGGCGGAAATTACAGAGATTATAGAAGGTGGAAATTGGGCAGGGATAATAGGAAAGGCTGCTTTGCCTCGGCAGATGGCCAACGCGGAGATAGGCGAACTTGCTTTTGCCCGTGGCACTCGATAATTATATCAATAGTTGTCTTGTTTACTCTTTATTGTCTGGTAATACCCCATTAGCTCTGCAAATTTTTTATGGAAATGCCCCGAAGAATTGTAGGAGCTTGCCCAACTGTGATTCCCCTTCAGAAACACTAAAGCAAAAGTGCATATTCGTTTTAAGTAGATACAAATTTTTTTAATGTGAGATGTACGTTAAACGGAGTACTCTTTCTATCTTCTTGCATTTCGAATAATTTTGCCTTTCGTACAGCGAATATTGGATACAGAGTAGTGTTCCATCTCAAGAATTCTTTCTGGAGAAATTTTATAATCGGTTATTTCTCATTTCTTAAGAAATTACGGTATTTCTTAAGAAATTTAAATCTAGGAAAATTGTTATTTATTTTATAACATATTTTAGGAAATTCTCATTTATTTTATAACATACTTTAGGAAATTCTCATTTATTTTATAACATATTTTAGGAAATTCTCATTTACTTTATAACATATTTTAGGAAATTCTCATTTATTTTATGACATATCTTAGGAAATTCTCATTTATTTTATGACATATTTTAGGAATTCCTCAATTTCTTTTATAACATATTTTAGGAAATTCTCATTTATTTTATGACATATCTTAGGAAATTCTCATTTATTTTATGACATATTTTAGGAATTCCTCAATTTCTTTTATAACATATTTTAGGAAATTCTCATTTATTTTATGACATATTTTAGGAAATTCTCATTTATTTTCTGAAATATTTTAGGAAATTCTTATTTATTTTATAACGTACTTTAGGAAATTCTCATTTATTTTATAACATACTTTAGGAAATTCTCATTTGTTTCTTATCAAGAAATACTGGTTCGTCTCATTGATTTTATAACGTATTTTCGGAAATTAATTTTTAGTTAACTCAAACTGCATATTACTAATTGCATAACCCAATCTGCAGCAACTTTTGGATGATCTATATTCAATAAAGCCAACATCCACACAAAATGAATGAAATTTTTCTACGACTACAGATTTTGTTACAAGAAAAAAAAGAAGCCCATTGCCTGATTCTACATTAGACGAAGTCGTTTCAAAACGAAAGCGTAATGTTTCGTTTTACAAAAGTTTGGTTTCCGATGAATAAATTTATCGGTTATTTTTAGCGTCTATTTTTTCGTTGCTTTCAAAGTTATGTACATATTGGACAGGAATAAACATTGAGTTAATGTTTTTTGCGCTTTCGATAAATATTTCCGGATATCATAAGTTTTCTATTTTTTTTTATTTTATTCAAAATTCTAGAGAATTCTCGAGAAATATAATCTTATTTCTCATTTCTCAAGAAATGAAAAATGTTGAGAAATCAGGAACACTAATACAGAGTAACCGATCGAATCGCTCGTAGACTGCGGATGTTTATGCAAAATAACAATTTCTTACCTAATTTGCAACAAATTGGAGTGAAATAGAAACTTCTTTGCCTATTATATTTAGTAGGTTGAGAATAATATAATAGTATGTTTAAGTGTTTCCAATATTTTTGTTATTGTAAATTACAAATTCCAAATATAATTGCATGTTAAAAAAAATTTTTTTTCTACCTGCAGTAACGCAGAAATCACATTTTCTTAAAATTGTGAAAGTTTAACGAATTCTTTCAAGGTTAAAAACCGTTCGTACCGTAATCTCCTTATTTTTCCCATATTCTGCAAAGATTCAACTTTCATTTTTAAAAAATTCATCACTATCGCATTTCTATCGAAAGTTATTCCTTTTTGAATCGTGTTAGGTCAACTGTCCCCACTGTGCGGGGCTTAAGACGTTAAATAAATTCGCAAAGAGAGGGATAGAGCTCCAGGGGAAAGAGGATTTTACGTATTTGGTTAGCGACTTTGAACGTCGGGCGCTGTAGACTCCGAGGACGAATCGATTCGAAGCACCGTGGTTGCTTTCCTTTCGGTTGGTCTGTTTAGGGAACGACCGTTGCGTTCGCTGTCAGCGGCGATGACGAAGAAGAAGATCAGGGGAAGACAAGAGGTATGGGGCCCTGGGCCCGTGATTCAAAAGATCCTTGGTGCTTTTTGGGGTGTCTCGCAGCTGTTCCTCGCCCCCTACCTCCCGAACCGTCGCGTCGCGACGCAATGCTGCACCTTCTTTGCGTCTTCTTTCTTATCCGCGAACGCAGCGCGCAACCACTGCGCGATCACTCTCGTTTAGCACGTTTCCTTCCACGTCGGTCGTGGCAGACACACTGATCGGAACTCACACTGTGAGAACGTGTTTTCGAAAAAGTTCCACGGTCCATGTTTGGAATAGAACCTATTAAAAGGTTCCGTAACTCGTTCGATCCCTGATTTTATCGTCGTAGTCTTAAATTAGGAAGATCGGAGCCTTACATCCAGAACACGGCATCCGTCCGTCGTGTCGATTCGGCACAGTTTTCCTGAAACAAGGAAGGAAGAAACAATACCCAGCAGCTAGAGATAGAGCAATGAAATTTTTTTACATACAGCTGAAACTTCACAGAATATGCAAAAAATAGGGAGATTAAGGTACGAATATTTTTTAACCTCGAAACAATTCGTCAAAGTTGCGCAATTTCGAGAAAATTGTGGTTCTTCCAATAACACGCGCGGAAAAAATTTTTTTGGAACATGCTCTACATCATTTCACGTAGATTTTTTCACGCTGATTCAAATCTGGTCTGAAAATTTTTCTACGACCTCAGAATTTTCCAAAATGTCGAATTATTGTTAAACAGTTAAACTTTTATTTTTTCAAGGTTAGGAAACATTCGTACCATAATCTCCCTATTTTTCCCATGTTCTGTGAAGTTTCAAATGTATGTAAAACAATTTCATTGCTCTATCTCATTTCTATCGAAAGTTCTTTGATTTTGACACAGATTTCATCGGTTTGTCCCATGTTGTGGCGTTAGCATTACCCAAGATGTCACCGTGTCCCTCGTTTGATGAACGTAGGACAGAGTTTATCAGGCAATTACAGAAACTGCATCTTTTTCTCCCACTCTCATGCAATGTTTCACTCTCCAATCCCACGGTGGAAATATGTAAACTAACTTATTCGTTTCTGAAAGACTGTGAGTTAAAAATTTAAAGTATATATATATGTTTAAAACTACTCGTTGTCTAACCTTCGACCATCTATATGTAATTTGTATTGTATTTTATATAGTACTAGCAGACCCCAACACGGCTTCGCCCGTGCTAAATGTGAGAAGAATTTAGATTTTTGATCTTAAGTATATTAATATATATATATACACACACACAAACATCCATTTATATATATATAACCCTGGGTTATGGAGGAATAAATTTCATAGAAAATAATTTTATTAATAGTATTTGATTTGTGAGATTTAAATTGAGGAATAAATTTCGTATATAATAATTTTATTAGTAGTATTTTAGTTGAAAAATTTTAATTACATAAAATTTTATATAAAATAATTTTATTTATAGTATTCGATTTATGAGATTTAAATTGAGGAATAAATTTCATATAAAATAATTTTATTAATAGTATTTTAGTTGAAAAATTTTAATTAAATATTTATAAATTATTTATAAATTAAAAATAAAGATAACCCTGGGGAACATTATTAATTCATTAATAACAATTTATTGTTGAAATAATAGTTGAAATAATGAATTTAGATTTGAAAGATGCAAAGCTCGTACGTAGGCGTGGGGGAGGGGGGTTTCTCGCGGTATGTAATATGACACGTGCATGCTTTTCCCAGGAAGACTTGACCTTAAACGTGTCCGAACACGTGTTTCGCAGTATGTAATACCACGTGCTCAAATACCTATGTATGTATACTAATTTTTATAGCGATAGGTTCAACGGTATAGAAGTTGATATATTGCAGCGCCATCTACAGCGGCGAGTTACAAAAAAATGTGTAGCGTAAAAACCTTCTCCATGAAAAAATACATATATGTACCAAGTTTCATGTTGATCGGTCAGTGTCGAAGTCTATTAATCATATATATACAAACATCCATTTTTATATATATATATATAGATAATAATGTATTAAAAAAATAATGTACGAAAAATAATCTCGAACTTGAGATTCTAATTGCATTAATAAAAAAAAGGCGTGATTGTGATAATAACTCGGCCAGATAATTACAATACAAGAAGGTTCTTATATGTAGAATGTTCGTGTGTACGCGCCGTAGCGCGAGCGCGAGTATCGACAGAAGGATTTATTCAAAGCAGCCAAGGGGTGGATACGCGGAAGATAAAGGGATGGGGAGTAGCGAGGAGGAGTTGAAGGCCTTCTGTCGGGCCCAGAAGGACCTGCGGCCCGATGCGTAGAAATCCTCGCAGCCAGAAAAGGAGTCAGTCGTGTAGCGGCGTGAAACGAAAGGCCAGAGCGAAAGAAACGAGCCGACCCGAGCGGACCGGCTGGCAAACCCTTCGGCTCGATCGAAGCCAGCAATCTGTCGTCTTTTACGCCCTCCTCGATCCTTCGGGAGTCCTTCCTGAATCCTTTGCCAAATCCTCGACGTTCCAGCCATTTCTTCCTTTATTGTTCCCTCAGCCCCGCCGCCCCTCTTTTTATTCCAAGACTCCTCGAGCTCTCTTGCGTAATCTCGCGCGAGGGAAGATCGCAGATACGGCAGAAATCCTCGCGTTCGCCGAAATCCTCCCGGAAAAGGGTGAACCAAAACATCGGGAGAAACGTGTCTCGATGCTGGGGGATGCTGCGTCGAACAACCTTCGTTTCCGTTCGTTGCTTAAGCGAATTTCTTCGGAAACGTTCGGAAATTTATTAGGATGTTTCGAATTGCTTTTTAAACAATAGCCCAGCTTGATCACAGCTGCACGTGTTGAACTTCCGCTGTGTGAAACTTATCGAACTTCTGACTTCTAAAGGTCGAATCTCCTTTTCGCGTCTGGACGCAGCGTTTTGTTTGTTACATCCTTGTTGGGACGTTTTTAGAGTAGTTAATGAGTTTAAGATTTTAATAGGAGATGTAACGCAGTTTTGAACCTACCTGCATTCACCGGCTTCGGTTCGGGTAATTGAGGGTACTTTTATTTGAAAATGGCTTTAAATTTAAGATGTGGAACGAAGAAATCGATGTAGGGTATTCAATAATGATTTTGATAATTGATTTAAGTAAAACAATTGAACAAAAATATATTTTATAAAAGGAGGAAATTCAGAATACATAGAGTTAGTTAATGTCTTATTATAAATTGTTCGCATTTACCGTTTAGTTGATTCGCTTTTACAAAATTTTCGGTCGCTGTGCTGTGGATAATGATGGATGATATTCCTTTGGATCGCTATAGTATTGATGATGATGATGTTGATGACAATGAAGATAATAATTTGTAATCCGGCGGGTGTACACGCCTTTGATTTTATTTTTACTTCACTGAGTTTATCCGGCGGGTGTACACGCCTTTGTTCACAACTTAACTTCACTAGAACTAAACTTTTCCTGAACTTGATTGAATAATGATGTATATGATTGAAATTTTAATTGTCGACTGTCGAGAAAGTATAGTACTTTGCGTGTGAACTTTGATTGACGACTGACTGCTCCTGATGAGGAGGCTCCCTTTATAGATTTGTTAATCCATTGTTCTTTGCTTAATCTTCTTATGGTGGATGCGTACTCATCAATTTCTTGGTAATCATTTTCTTCTTCATCCATTGTCTATCTCTTGACCGGACGTATGATATTCCATTCATTTGCACCGGTTTATTATCACGTATCGCTCGCATATTATGTTTCGAATTATTTCATTTGTTTAAAACATATTTCACTATGAATTAGTTCGGTGAAGCTTTTAATTAAAAAAAGAAGTTTAGTTTTGAAATAGATCACATGAGTTAATAATCCTATGTAGTTCGCTACAAAATACATCTTATAACTCTTTTTAATTCGATCGCTCCCTATGACAGAACCACCGGACGTGACATGTTATTCTAGCGCCATTTATACTGCATTCGTCATACTTCATATCAGAAAAGAAAAGAGCTACGGCGAATGGAGCATAGATCGCAAAACGTTGCGTCTAGACGCGCAAAGGAGATCCGACCTTGAAGAAGAAGTTCAATGAAATGAAAAATGAGTACGGAAGGGAAGTGCAGAACTTTGTTAATTTTATAATTTGGATGGATGGGATAATATAATGTAAAGTCAACACTTCACTCCTTTTGGTTACTCATAATATACAGGGTGTCCCACATAAATGATAACACCTAAATATCTTTCGTATTTACAGTCCTATAATAATGAAGAAAAAAATTTTTTATGTCGTGTTTTTAAATGAGATTGCAATGTCACCGATGTTTTTTTAAATGGAATAGTATATTTTTTGCGATAGCATGATAGACAATAAAAAACTGAATTTAGTGGATACCACCTTTTCGACCTTGAAATGACCTTGAGCAAGAACAATCATGTTGACCTTTACATATCATAATAAATGTTCGAAATGGTGACCATCCTCATTTATGCAATGTTGCAATCTTTTAATAAACGATCTGTAGGCATTGTCGATTTCCTGAGACGTAATTGAAGCACATGCTGCAGTAATCCTTTGCCGCATATCCTCTGGCGTTGTGGGTTTATCTTTGTACACAATACATTTTATCCCTACGCTTCAACATGATTATTCTTGCTCAAGGTCATTTCAAGGTCAAAAAGCTGGTATCCACTAAATTCAGTTTTTTATTGTCTATCATGCAATTCATTTGCAATTTCATTTAAAAACACGACATAAAAAATTTTGTTCTTTATTATTATATTGCCCCCCTGCAATAGCGTCACTTTGTCCTCCGAAGTTTTCTGATAGGACTGTAAATACGAAAGATATTTACGTGTTATCATTTATGTGGGACACCCTGTATATTTGCTTACAATAATATTCTTAAAGAAAAACTAATAAAGTTGTATATACCGTTACCGCATTGCAAAAACCCGACTAGACTCTCAGACGTACAAATCCAGAATGAAAACCGCGCCACATCATACCAACTTGCCATGTTCACAGAAACAAAAGTAAAATCAAACATTGCCAACTTTAAAACTCGAAACTTAACAAATTTCATCTAAAATAGTTTGCAAGTGGCATTTTTATTTCAGTCGAAGAAGTTGCTCGACGAGTTTAATTTCGATCTGGTTGGAAAAGAGATACATTGTGGACCCTGCCGAGAAAATCGTTGGACATTGACGGTTTTCGGGGCCGGGAAGAATATACGTTGATCAGGTGTGCGCATTCCTTACGGCTGGGGAATCTGCATAGTTCGGTGGACGCAATCACAATGGGCCACATACCTGTACCCGACTGCGAATAATGGCTAGGTGGCGGCTCACCCTGTTCCCCTCTCCTCCCTCGCGCCCTTTCATTCGTCGCCCTTTATTCCTGTCGCAACCGTCAATGCCCCATTAACGCCGGAAGAAAACTGCGGACGATGAACGACGAACGGGAGAACAAACTGAACCGAAGCGAACCGGTCGCCGGCATCCGTTGTAAACAGGAAAACGGCAACTTTTCACCCTCCCAGGGCGGAGGTCGACCTTCCTCGTAACGATCCTGCGACCGGAGTCTCCGGACGTCGCGCCGCGACGGGGAGGGCAAATGTATCTTACATTTCATTTGCACGCATGCGAATGCGAAACGCCGCGCGATCTTAACCCTCCATGGACGCACTTACTTTCCCCACCTTCCGTGGGCACACTGGGTCGTTTATGATACGTGCTATATTTTTTTTATTTTATTGTAGAAAATCTCATATGAGAGTTATTTCAACATAATTGTAATGCAATAGATAGAATACAATACATACAGCACAGAAAGATACGTGCAATATATATATTCTTTTTTTATTGTAGAAAATCTCATATGAGAGTTATTTCAACATAATTGTAATGCAATAGATAGAATACAATACATACAGCACAGAAAGATACGTGCAATATATATATTCTTTTTTTATTTTAGAAAATCTCATATGAGATTTATTTCAACATAATTGTAATGCAATAGATAGAATACAATACATATAGCACAGAATGATCCGTGTAATATATATATTTTTTTTTTATTTTAGAAAATCTCATATGAGATTTATTTCAACATAATTGTAATGCAATACACATAGAATACAATACATACAGCACAAAATGATCCGTGCAATATATATTTTTTTTATTTTATAAAATCTCATATGAGATTTATTTCAACATAATTGTAATGCAATACACATAGAATACAATACATACAGCACAAACTGATCCGTGCAATATATATTTTTTTTATTTTATAAAATCTCATATGAGATTTATTGCAACATAATTGTAATGCAATACATACAGCACAAAATGATCCGTGCTATATTTTTCTTTTTATTGTAAAAAATCTCATATGAGATTTATTTCAACATAATTGTAATGCAATACATATAGAATACAATACATACAACACAAAATGATCCGTGGAATATATACTTATATATTTTTTATTTTAGAAAATCTCGTATGAGATTTATTGCTACATAATTGTAATGCAATACACAGAATACAATACATACAGCACAGAATGATCCGTGCAATATATTTTTTTTTAATGTAGAAAATCTCATATGAGATTTATTTTAACATCAATACATACAGCACAGAATGATCCGTACAATATATCATTGATATAGTGCATTGACATAGATATAGATATATCATTGATATATCACTGATATATATTTTTTTTTTCTAGAAAATCTCATATGAGATTTATTTCAACATAATTGTAATGCAATACATAGAATACAGTACATATAGAATACAATACATACAGCACAAAATACAAAAACCACAAAACAGAACAGGACACTGAAGAAACATAAATAATACAACAAAGACACAAAAATGTTAGAAACGGTATAAACAAACACTTATACTTTAAGTCCGCAGCTCTTAAAAAATGATAGTATGTAACGACAGGCCTTAATATTACGTTTGACTATCAATATGGAGACATCCATTGCAAGCTGGAAGCTAATTTTTCGTAGTTCATTAATTAATTTGAGCCATCCGTGCTGGATTTTTGTACTTCTATCTGTCTATCAAAAAATCTTACCTAAATTTTAATATACTTGTTCAAATTTCTGCTTTAACACTGTTATCGATAAAAATATGTAAAAACCGAGTTTACAAATAATCGTTTACAAATAACTATCTCCAGCGAAACCTTTCGTCGCTGACGCGTGTTCTGTCGCCTGACTCAAACTTCCATTAAATTTTCCAAGAATTTATAAGAAACAACTATCTTAGTTGTAACGCAAAGAAATCTCACAATACGCTGTTTAACGCCCGTTTCGGACACCTTGCCGCCACGAGGGTGGAACAGGTAGGGTTCATCCCCTGGAAAGAGCCCGCTAGCAGGAAGCGCGACGATTATCCGCCGAGATTATTTCCGGGGGGAGGTTACGGCTAAAAAGAGGAGAGACCTGCGCTTGGTCCACATATAGGGGCTCCGTGGCATCCGCAAACGATGGCACATGCATCGAAAGAGAGGGCCTCTCTCCTCGGAGCATCTGTTGCATCGTGCATCGACACCACCACCACCACCATCACCGGTCGCAACCACCAGAAGGCACCATCACTACCACCGACCCTGACGACCACCAGGTGCTACCCACCTTCCGTGTCTCCCTATCGTCGTCTTCGAAAAAACCTTCTTCATGTCTCTCCCCCCACTCTGCCTTCCTCCCCTGCTCTCCTCTCTTCTCCCCCCTCCTGATCGCCTTTATTCCCCGAGATTTCCACCATCTGCGCGTCTCCTCGGTGCGCGCTGCACCCCTCGCGCGCTGTCTCCCTTCGGCACGAACGCCGACAGGGTTCCCAGTTCCTATTCCCTGTACACTGTTCCCTGTTCCCCCGGCATGGACATCTTCGAAGACTTCTGGCGACCACCTTCTGCCGAGCACGAGGCTAATTGTAAGCCGTCGCTTTTTGTCGAGGATCCTAGCACGCGGAGTTCAATCTTCGCGCAATTACTCTCGAAATCCGAACCCGCTGCAATCTCCTACGGAAAAAATGATGTTCGACCGTACGTGGGAACGGTAGTCCACCTGGCTCCGTACCTTCTTCACCCACGAACCGCGCGAGAGCTTGCTCCCAACGAATCTGAACCTGCTGCAGCAGGTCTTAGGTGCATTCTTTTTGCTGACGAGCTGCAGAAACTTTCCGACTGGTCCAGCTCGCTCGGTGAAACAATCTGGGAACATTGGGGTGGTTTAATGTAGGGCTGTAACTTTTCCGAAGCTTCGAAGACTTTCAAGCTTCGAAGTCTTCGAAGGAACGAAGGGAGCTTCGAAGTTTCGAAGTTTCGAAGTTTCGAAGTCTTCGTAGTCTTCGAAGTCTTCAAAGTCTTCGAAGTTTCGAAGTTCCAAAGTTTCGAAGCTTCGAAATTTCGCAATCTTATACCGTATCACGATTTTTGATACTTTCCGTTTGAACTTTTCGTAATTAAATTATATTTAATTGAATGTACTTAAGAAATAATTGATGACATATCTACCATGGCCGTCATAATAATTTACTACGGAGAGAAATTCAAAATTAGAAACTTTGTTTCTCCATCGCCTTCGAATTTCCAGAAAGCGAACCTTTGAAATTTCGAAGTTTCGAAGCTTCGAAGGTTCTGCAATCGAATCTTCGATGCTTCGAAATTTTCGACCTTTGAAGGTTCTGAAATCGAAGCTTCGACATTCGAAGCTTCGAAGCTTCGAAATGTTCGACCTTCGAAGGAAAGTTACAGCCCTAGTGGATAATGATGTAGGGTAACTGCACCAGTCAATGAACGGGCACCAGTAAATGAACGCTTTTGTATATTTCAACAAATTTTAACCCGGACGGCATACTAGCGATAAAATTGTGATTAAAGAGTTAAATAAATAGGAGAATATTGTTTAGTAATTTTGTTCATTGATTGGACTAGCATTATTCAATTACTAGAATGTAGTGTTCATTCACTGGTATTTTTCATATTTTTGATTTAACGTTTAATAAAGAAGAATAATAATAATTTCATTGTATTTGTGTTCATTTATTTTTGACAAATGAAGTATAGGGAGCTATTTGGCATATATGAGATTCCTTTAATTCACATAGTTTCTTTTAAAATAAAATATTTTCCTGAACAATTTCTTAAATGTTCATTCACTGGTGCAGTTACCCTATTCATTTATTGCGTAGATTTCTGGATATAAGTATTGTGGTTGGATTATAAACACGTGTGTACTTTCTGAAGGTCTTACATAGAAGAGAGCGAGCGTCGCGAGACGCAAACGCGCATTAGTATAGTATGCTACCTAGAGCAACATGCTCATTACAATATAATAATGACACTCAACAGACGTCGCGATTATAATATAAACGGAAGTTCTTACACAATTATATGTTCTCGGCGCACCGTTTCGATCAATAATAAAAGCAAAAACAAAGCAATAATTAAATTTAACTCAACGTTTAGGTCCAGGTGTGGATCGTTTTCAAGAGCAATTGCGTTTGAAAGTATACAGGGTGTCCCAAAATAAGTGCAACTCCCGGAAATGGGGGGTTCCTTGGATCATTTGAAGCTACATTTTCCTTTGCAAAAATGTTGTCCGCGAATTTGTTTAGGAGTTATTATCGAAAAACACGGACCAATCAGAGCCCGGCTATAGCGAGCGGTGTCCTACTCGGCGACAGGCCCCGCTTAACGCGGTGTCGCTATTGGTCGAACCAGAATCAATCCGCTGTAGCCGCGCTCTGATTGGTTTGTGTTTTTCGTTAATAACTCCTAAACGAAACCGCGGGCGCCATTTTTGTAAAGGAAAATGTTGCTTCGAATGACTCAAGGAACCTCCCATTTTCGACTCCTAGGGTAGTTTTGGGACACCCTGTATTTGGTCTAAGAGCAGGGAGCTATGGTCTCTGATTAGGTTCGTCACTCTGATCCGGGTCCAACTTCCAATCGGTGGGACGTGTTCAGTTTGGAGGAACCCGCCCCTCATGACTTTCATGAGGACCCACCCCAGCAATTTGTACTCACGGCTTGTCCGCCGCTAAATGAATTGACGAATCGAGTAGATCACGGCTTCTATTGCGAGTTTGCTTCGGTTTGGTCTCGAAGATGTGTAATTTGTACGCGGTATTACGTCTTGATTGGGACGTTTAAAGGGAAATTAAAAGTTTCAAGATTTTAATAAGAGATACAACGCAGTCTTTAATTTACCTGCATTCACCGGCTTCGGTTCGGGTAATTGAGGATTCTTTTATATTTAAATGGCTTTAATTAAGAATGATGGAACGAAGAAATTGATGTTGGGATATTTTTAAATGATTTCGAAAATTGATTTTAGGTAAAACAATTGAACAATATGTATTTTAAAAGGAACAAATTCAAAATGCATAAAATTGTTATTAATTATTATTTTAAATGTTAGTATTTACCAATGTGTTGGTTTCATTTCAATGTTGGGACGAAAAAATCGATGTTTGGGTATTTCTAAATGATTTCGAAAATTGATTTTCGGTAAAACAATTGAACAAAATGTATTTTAAAATGAACAATTTCAAAATACATAAAATTGTTATTAATTATTATTTTAAATGTTAGTGTTTACCAATGTGTTGGTTTCATTTCAATGTTGGGACGAAGAAATCGATGTTTGGGTATTTCAAAATGATTTCGAAAATTGATTTTAGGTAAAACAATTGAACAAAATGTATTTTAAAAGGAACAATTTCAAAATACATAAAATTGTTATTAATTATTATTTTACATGTTAGTATTTACCAATGTGTTGGTTTCGTTTTGGTTTTATTATAATACTAGCTGACTTGACAGACGTTGTCCTGTCCAAATTTCAATGAATTTGGTTGTGATCGTTTTGTGAATTTGTGAAAAGCTATGGGATATACGTAAACAAAGTAAAAATTAGAAAAAAAACGTATTTCGCAGTCCACAGAACCACCTGACGTGACAGCGGCAATAATACTCACATGATTTAGTATTCGAACTTTCCTTTACTATTTTTTTTTTATTTTAGAAAATCTCATATGAGAAAAAAGCGTTTGTAAAAATTAGTTTAAAAGATCGCTATTTAATTTTTAAAGAGTTACATGGAGGGTTAAATTATTCAAACTTAGGTTACACTTTTTTTAAGGTGTAAAATTTCAAAGTTCATTATTTCAAACTTTGTTTTTACAAGTTGTAATTCGTACAAGAGTCCATGGTTGAATTCAATTAAAAAGAAAAAAATTTTAAAACAAATAAAAAAAAGTAAAATTTCAAACTTTGATAATTATTCCTTTGGGTGTTTGTAATGGTGGACCTATGTACGCAATTTCAAGCTTGTAGGTCAATGGGAAGTGCCCAAAAGGTTTTGATGATCTGTCAGTGAGTCAGTGACAAATTTAGCGATTTTTGTGGTCCTATATCTCGGAACCTACTAATGTTGGAAGATTAATGGTTCGCCAATATGGAGACATGATAGCACTTAACAAATGTACGAAATTACATCTCTCCTATCAATTAAAATTATGATATTGGCGCCAGGTTCGATCCTTATTAGAAACAACAAATATGCAAGTTAAATATTTAAATTTCTCAACGTTTCGATCCCAATGCGGATCATTATGAAGAGACCCAAATTTTTGCGTCTGAAAAAGAAATTACATCTCTCCATCTGCCTCCAGTTCCGAGTTACAAGCATCTAAAGAACGGCCAAGTTATTTCGTGTAAAAGGAGGTAGTGCGAGAACTTGGTTGGTGCACTACTGTGCACCTAGATCAAGCGTAGTAGGAGGCGGAAATTAAATAATAAATATTATTGTATTTACCTGAAAATGTTCCTTGGAACGTATGGAAAGTTCCACAGATTTTCATCAATCCATTTCTTCAAGAAAAATTCCTAAAGTTCATCTCGCACTCAGCGCCTCACGCGGTCTTTCGTTTAAGATCCGAATGCAAGAAAACGTGTTGCTTAACAATACAGTGTCTTACACTTGAACGAACCATTCAACGTATAGGTAAAGCTACAAGAAGCTGCATCGAGTGCTTCCTTCGGAAAAAATATCGAAACTCCGCCTCGTTCTCATTACTCGCGACTCGAAAGGCAATCTCGAAGAATTGGTCCCCGAGTACCTCCGTCGGTTCCTCGAACGAGCGACTTGGCTAAAAAATAGAATGAGGGTTCCTCTCACCCCTTTCCGGTGAATATCGACCAACCTCGAGGCGAGGAAGAACGGCAGGGAGATGAACTCGAGAAAACGTCGAGGGAGAAAGAAAGGAAGAAAAAGGATCCAGTAGAAAAGAGAAGGAGAGGGAAAAGAAAGGACGAAGACGAAGTTAATACGGGGATCTCGCGCGCGATGCCAGGAGCTGGTAGGGTTGAACAACCCTCTTGTATCTTCTTTATTAAGCTTCGGAGACTTATTCTCGGTGCCAGACGGCGTGCTGCAGCAGGGGAGGAGGTCCTGGCAACCCTTTCCCCAGGAAGACGGTCGTTCCTGCGTGGTTTACGACCTTTCCACTTTCGTTTTCCTGTCGTGCACCGGCTCCCGGCGACGCGGGAACCATTCCAAGGAATCACGAGTCGATCCAAGCTCCGGAATTTCCTTCTGAATGGATTGCATTCGATGCTGGTCCTAGCTAAAGTCCACCGAGAGCCAACGCCTAAAAGCTTTTTAACCGAAGCGCCTGTATTCACAGTTTATTCATTGATTCGACCATAGGTAGATCGAGAAGATCATTCGCAAGTTGATCCTCGGTTCACGCATCTTTTTTATAACTACACGATGGGTTGGGTTGTTTTGGTTTTATTTGTCGATTTTGTCATATTATCAAATGGTTCATTTTAGGGTCTCTCACGATCTCAATGAAATGCGCTGTGCACTTATTTTCATGTCAGTATCATGTCATATCTTTTCTTTCTTTTAAATTATTTTCTTATCTTTTATTTCTTTCTTGTATATTCTTGTATAATCTTGTTTATTCTTGTATATTCTTGCATATTCTTGTATATTCTTGTATAATTTTATTTATTCTTGTATTTTCTTGTTTATTCTTGGATATTCTTGTATATTCTTCTAAATTCTTGTATATTGTTGTATATTCTTGCATATTCTTGTATATTCTTGTACATTCTTGTAGATTCTTGTATATTCTTATATATTCTCGTAAATTCTTGTATATTGTTATATATTCTTGCATATTCTTGTATATTCTTGTAAATTCTTGAATATTGTTTTATATTGTTGTATATTCATGTATATACCTGTATTTTCTTGTTTATTCTTGTATATTCTTGAATATTCTTGTATTTTCTTGTTTATTCTTGTATTGTCTTGTTGATTCTTGTATATTCTTGTAAATTCTTGTATATTGTTTTCTATTGTTGTATGTTCATGTACATACATGTATTTTCTAGTCTATTCTTGTATATTCTTGTATATACTTGTATTTTCTTGTTTATTCATGTATATTCTTGTTTATTCTTGTAAATTCTTGTAGATTGTTGTACATTCTTGCATATTCTTGTATATTCTTGTAAATTCTTGCAGATTCTTTTATATTCTTGTACATTCTTGTATATTCTTGTAGATTCTTGCATATTCTTGTATATTCTTGTAAATTATATGTTGTTGTATATTCTTGCATAGTCTTGTATATTCTTGTATATTCTTGTATATTCTTTTATATTCTTGTACATTGTTGTACATTCTTGCATATTCTTGTATATTCTTGTAAATTCTTGTACATTCTGGTACATTCTGGTACATTCTTGTAGATTCTTGTAGTTTCTTTTATATTCTTGTATATTCTTGTAAATTCTTGTATTTTGTTGTACATTCTTGTACATTCTTGTACATTCTTGTACATTGTTGTACATTCTTGTAGATTCTCGTATATTCTTGTATATACTTGATGAACTAAGGTATCATGTCATTTCTAACCAAATTGAATTAAAATTGTTTAAACCGTCTAGTGCTTTAGTAAATTTTAACGGAATTTTTATTAAGATTCCAGTGTGATACTTTCTTGGTTTAAGAAAGCAGACGCTTTAGGGTTAAACACGTTCGATCCTCTACTTATCTCCGACGGAACAGCCACTGATTGAAATTAATTGCCAGGAACGCTAGCCATAGTTGCAAGGATGAAAGCAGTCAGGTTTCCCTGCCGGAAGTCATTCGGCATGTTAAATTAGCCTGTTTGCAGCTTGATTTCTTCTCATGGTAGATTTTTCTCATAGTTTCCCGGGCTCAGAAGATACCGTGCCACCTCTGACACCATCACCTGCGCGCCAACCATCCGGTAAGGCATTGAACACCGGAAGGACAGCCCTAACAGATCTATTTACAGAGGAAATTCCCACCGGGAATCCTTCGGTCAACCTGATCTCGAATTTTCTCCACTCCTATCGACTTTCCTTCTCATTATTGTTAACCCGGTGCCAAAAGGTTCGTAGCTGTGACCGATCCTTGAATGATTGAACAGTACATGCAGCCACCACAGCTTTTCATCCTCTTCACAATACTTCCCCCAGTAGTTCGTTATTTAATGATCTTGCATTTTATGTCAGTTTCGACAGTCATTTTTATCTTCCACTGTTTAAGGTACATTTGCAAATTTCTTTTGTCCACATTATGTTTCATTAACACTTTAAACCTCTATAATAGTTAAGGATGTTCCGGAGCTATATAAAAACGCAACAAAATTTTTGAAAATTTGACAAGATAAAATTCTTACTAAATTAATGCAATTACCACAATTTGAGTTAGATTCACTACACCGTTTAATATTTATAGCAACTTAAAGTTTGCACATTTTGACACGTCTTCTTATGGAAAATTCATAAAATTCCACTTCGAACCCTATTTAAACCTTGAAAAACGCAACTAGAAATTTCAATTTTTTATATATAGTAATAATTATGTCTGTATATCTTTCAATTTAGAAAATATAGTAGGCGTGATGAGATATTAACGAAAGAAGTTTCAGGTTGGGTTAGAATGCCCGGTTTACGATCGTTAGAAACAGTTGACATCGTTAACTAGCTTGACTTTACAGTATTCGTTCTATTCAGCATCCTTTTACTTATCAAACATACATTTAATTTCAATGTTTACCGACCAGTTAATTTGTTGCGATCACCCAGACGTTCGCCACCTGCGATCATAAAATTTAGCACCTTATGCTATCTGTATCATTGAATGGTAAAAATTAATGGTCCTGAACATTGATGTTTTTCACCCATTGTTCATCCCCTGGAATGGAAATTCGAGAGATACGGGATTCGAGAGCTTGAATCGCCGCGAACGATAACGTGATCGGCGTCGATGCGGGCAATGCGTTTAATTTAATGTACACATTTCGACCTGACGATACAATATAAACGCAGCTAAGTGGCACGTGTGCGAAGCACCGGCGTAATTACAGTCGTAGAATCGTCCGAGATGGTCCATCGGTAATTACGATCATCATTAAAATCGTGCGCGCCGGGTCCTAGCGTTTTTACCGAACGATAACATAATCACCTCACAGTTAAGTAGATGTGTAATTACACCGGTTGCTTGCGCGAACGCCAGCTCCGTCTCGGAGCAATCATGTTGCGTGATACCTGTGGGCTGTGGAAACAGGTTGCCGGCTACTCGGGAATTGGATGCCATTCTGCTTTTTGCCGGGTGATGCTCCGAACCGATGCATCGAGATGCGTTTCGATTTTGAGGGGGCAGACTCTGTCGCTCCGTGAAAATCCAACAAATTTGTCTTCATTTCTGACCACCGTGGCAGAAATTAGACCTCTTTACTTTGTACTAATCTAATTAACTGAATTGTACATACATCGTTTCATCTGTTGGTCGATACTACTCTGGGACAATCGTGGGACAATCTATGACAATTTCGCACGAAAATGCTCGAACATTTTCGGAAATGCTCGGGGAAATTAGTTAGTCGCGAATGAAATTTGTAGCCTGGAAGCAGAGTTGCTTCGACGAGGAGATAATCGACCCGGGTGGATACGATCCGGCGAATCTTCGGCGCACGCATGAATCGTGAACCTCCCTTGTTACGTCTGCGTAGAGTCGAGTTGAAAAGCTTCTGCTTTCACAGCTGCCGCCGTTCCTCTCTCGTCCCATTCGAAAGTTGTTTATACTTTCGCACAGAGCGCGCCGTCATTATCGAGAGGAGTCACGAGAGGATGAGAACGCGAGCTCGCCTCGCCCAGTGCGAATACGAATGCGAGGAAACTCGGCTGCTTTCGTAATAGTAGCTGTGTATCGGTTCGCGCAGGTGATGCAACCCGCAAACATTTCGCCGGTGAGCTTTGCAGAAAATTATGAGATTGGGCGGTATCGAAAGGGGATGGCACAACCCCGTTTTAATTCACGGCTTTGAATGCGGAACGACAGTGCCCTGAAAATTGCACGTAAAACGAATTTGATTTGTGCGAAATCGTTTGACGTGACTAGGAGATGTCCTGGGAAACATTAAACCGTCGGGAGCGAAGGAGCCACGCCTATTCTGCACAGAATACTTTGAGCCCCTCAAAGTCTGGAACAACGAAGTCACTCCCACTCGGGTTGGGTCACACCCATTCTGGTGTAAATACAGCGCGACATAGAATATCTTATTTATTCTTCGGACGTTACACGTGCCTCGAAAATTGAACGCAAAACGAATTTGATTTGTGCGAACTTGTTTGACGTGACTACGAGATGTCCTGGGAAACACTGGTTCCGTCGGGAGCGAAGGAGCCACGCCTATTCTGCACAGAATACTTTTAGTTCCTCAAAGTCTGGAACAACGAAGCCACTCCCACTCGGGCTAGGTCACACCCATTCTAGTGTAAAGAGAGCGCGAGATAGAATATTTTATTCTATGAAAATTGCACGTAACAACGAATTTGATTTGTGCGAACTTGCTTGACGTGACTACGAGATGTCCTGGGAAACACTTTTACCGCCGGGAGCGAAGGAGTCACGCCTATTCTGCACAGGATACTTTGAGTCCCTCAAAGTCTGGAACAACAAAGCCACTCCCACTCGGGTTAGGTCACACCCATTCTAGTGTAAAGAGAACACGACATAGAATATTTTATTCTATGAAAATTGCACATAAAAACGAATTTAATTTGTGCGAACTTGCTTGACGTGACTACGAGATGTCCTGGGAAACACTTTTACCATCGGGAGCGAGAGAGCCACGCCTATGCTGCACAGAATACTTTGAGTCCCTCAGAGTCTGGAACAACGAAGCCACTCCCACTCGGGTTAGGTCACACCCATTCTGGTGTAAATACAGCGCGACATAAAATATTTCATTCATTCTTTTGACGTTACACGAGCCTTGCGGGTTACCGTGATGCATTTGAAATCAAGAGCGACGAAGTCACGCCCACTCGGATCAGACCACGCCCATTCTGGTACAGAAATATAGAGCGATCCACATTTCCTAAGACAAAGAACGTTTATTGCCAATGTCTATCAGAAAAATCGAATATTTCAGCCCATCTGCAGTATCAGAACACACTGGTGTTTACTGTTCCCATTATCGTGGACGTTCGCATACCCCCAGTTTACCCTTTATCGTCGGTATTTTCACTGAATATCTGACTTCACGGTTAACATCTGCGCGATTGCTATGCACGTGGAACTTTGTGCAAACGAAACCACATTCTTTTAGATAAGTTTCCAAATCAGAATCGAAGGGTAGAACGTGCGCGTTCAGCGCTATTTTTGCGAATTTATATCATGAGTACCGTAAACGTCGCATTCGTGGAATTTTTCTAATCAATTTCATTGAAAACTGAGGGTACCAAATGTAAAATACAACGCAGCTGTACCAGACGCGTTCAACTTTTCGTTGTCAAATGAAAATTATATTGCTCCCAAGGTACAAAGGAAACCTGGAAGTTCTAGGCTACATGTACGATGGAAAATGTTTGTAAACGCATTTCGGCGAGTCTCCGAATGATTCGCCGCGTCTAATCGGCATTGTGGAAACGAAAGTTCGGGTTCTAACGGCAAGGCAGCGCTTGCTGTAGAAAGCACCGACATTCCGCCGCACCACTTGCCCGGAGCAATCGATTTCTCGATGCTCGCAACGGAGGCATTTCGCGATTAATTAGCCACGAGAAGTTTCGCCCGAGCAGCTTTTCGACACCCGTTTCACCCACCTCAATTTTCGCGTTCGAGTCTTGCCTGCAATTTGGCAAAAATCTCGAGTCTTTCGAGCGCGCCGATTTTGTCTCGCGAGCGTCCGCTTCCGGTTTCAAGCTTCGAAGTATCCCAACAGCTTGATCTCCGTTTAGTCGACAGCTTCTCACTTTTTAGTTAAAACCGTTACGCTTAATTGATTATTTGTGCTCTCTAGAACGCTTGAAACGTCGTCTATCTCTAGTACGGTGCTCGATACTCTGGAGGTCTGTTTATCAATATTTTTTCCTATTTTTAATAAAATCATTAGACCAATTTTATTAAAAAAAGGAAAAAATATTGATAAACAGAATATACGTATATTAAAAAAAAATTCTATTTCCAATATTAAATAAAGATTCATTATATAATGAGAAAAAAATATTTTTTTCATAATATGTAATAAAGATTCATTTAATATTTAGAAAAAAATATTTTTTTCATAATATGAAATAAATATTATCTGTATATTAGGAAAAAATATTCTATTTCTAACATGAAATATAGATTCGTTTAATATTTTGAAAAAAGATATTTTTCTGGTAACATGAAATAGATATTTTCTCCATATTTATAAAATAATATTTGTTACTTAATATAAAATAAATATTGTACGAATATTTGAATATTAAAAAAAAGATTGAATCTCTTTTTAATATTATATGAATATGTATACAATATTTTGTGCTAGTAGGGTATTCTATTTTCAATATTAAATAGAGATTCGTTTTATAATGAGAAGAAATATTTTTTTCATAATGTGAAATAAATATTATACGTATATTAGGAAAGAATATTCTATTTCTAACATGAAATATAGATTCGTTTAATATTTAAAAAAAGATATTTTTCTGGTAACATGAAATAGATATTTTCTCCATATTTATAAAATAATATTTGTTACTTAATACAAAATAAATATTGTACGAATATTTGAATATTAAAAAAAAATTGAATCCCTTTTTAATATTATATGAATGTGTACACAATATTTTGTGCTACTAGGGTATTCTATTTTCAATATTAAATAGAGTTTCGTTTTATAATGAGAAAAAAATATTTCTTTCATAATTATGAAATAGATTCATTTAATATTTAGAAAAAAAAATTTTTTTCATAATATGAAATAAATATTTCCTGGATATTTAGAAAAAAAATTTTTTTCATAGTATGAAATAAATATTTCCTGAATATTTAAAAAAAAAATTTTTTTTCAGAATATGAAATAAATATTTCTTGAATATTTAAAAAAAATATTTTTTCGAAATATGAAATTAATATTGTATGTATATTTGAATATTAAAAAAAGATTTAATCTCTTTTTAATATTATATGAATGTGTACACAATATTTTGTGCTACTAGGGAAGTATCTGTCTCGCAACCGTTGAAAAACGCGGTCGAGAATGAATCGATTGCAAATTGAACAATAGTATAGCTGCGCGGCGGTTTTACCTAGGACTCGTTCGGCGTCATATGCTTCACTTCTCTCTCTTCATGCTCCAATTCGTCGATGCGTTCGTTCGTTCCGCGAACAACGGAGCCCGCTGGAATTTAATAGTCCGCTGGCTCCGACGAAACGAGGTGTTATTAGATACCCACAACCGCCGTGGAAAATATTCGAAGGTGAAATTCGGCCGAGTAAGATGGGGAGGGGGGCGAGGGGAGGGCGAAAGAAACGCGACGCCGCAACGAAAGGGAAACAATGTTGCGAGACGCCTCCGGCATTTACATAATCCTCCCGCCGCGATCAGTTTAATTGGATCAGGCTTAATAACGTTGAACCTCCCCCTTGTTACACGCTTTCGCATTACCGTTTCGTTTTTACTTGATTTCTACTATCCTCCTTGGGCAGTGGTTACTTGCAGCGAGCGCCTCCTCTCGTATCCTCCTTCGAACGTACTCCTGAGCTATCGTTTTCATCGGAATTCCTCGGATAAGCCGTGTTCGAGCTTTGTTCGCGCGTTATTCGACGCATCGGTGATCGATGGAAGTGCATTGGGTCACGTAACACCCGGCATATTGCATTTCACCGTCGATTAGTCGGTTCGATCGGCTCGGACGGACGGAAGGCGGTTACGAATTTCCAAGGAAATGGAACGTTCACGCTCGATTTATCCTAATCTAATTACGATAACCTAGTAGCACTGTTTCTAATTAGCGCCGCTTTCGCGATAGGGATCGCGCGTTACACTTTCGCTCGTTCTGGAACCGCCGAACCGTCGAACGAACCGATTCCCCTAGCGAAGTTAAACCTGTATTACCGAACTGTGTCTCGCTTGCAACAGACTCGGAAAAATTCGTGTTACTGGCTTGCGAGCACCGTGCAACTTTTTTGAACATGCTATGTTGCGAAGCAATCAGTCGAGCTATTTATCTGCTAACTTTATTATTTCTCCGCAGGGCAGTATGCTCAGGAGCAACGAAACCACGCCCATTAACGTCCTCTGGAGCAGTTCGATGGCTCTATTGAACCCGATAGAGACGGAGCCACGCCTAGCCTACGCAGTGAAAGATCGCAATACGAATAACAAATTTCGATTCGTTTGCCCAGCTTTTTCCAAACGCACTCCGGAGGGCACCGGAGCACTGCACTCTGGAGCAGTTCCGCGGCTCTATTAAATCGGGGAGCGACGAGGCCACGCCCACGCGAGGAGGCCACGCCTACTCCGTTCAGCGAGAGATCAAAATATGAACAGTAAGGGACAAGTTCGCGTGTTTCGACGAGGTCATTTGTCCCGGTGCTCCCAGGAGCGCTCCGGAGGGCAACGAGCATCGATTCGTGACGCCCATTTCGGAGGAGGGCGGTCATCGAAGATTGGCCCTCTCGCAGGCCTCGATACGAATGCGAATTGAACGTGCGTCAGCTGTACGCAGCGCGCGGTGCATTTCTAATAGAGACCGCGCGATGGGGATCGCAGAGAGAAAGGGAGAGAAAAAAGGGAGAAAAAGTCGAAAGAAAGGAAAGGTGCAGACTGCGAATCGCGGTCCAGGCTGCACCGGCTCGGCTCTGCTCGGCTCGGTTCGGTTCACGCTGTCCGAGGCGCCCAGAAACGTCCCACGGTTTTCGAGGTTCACCGGGGTTAAAAGGAATTACATTATCGTGAAGCGTTTGGGCGTGGGAGCACCGGGGCTCAAGGATCCGGCTGATGCACCCGTTGCACCCGTTGCACCCGCTTCTCGCTCTCGCTGCACCGGTTGCACCCGCGACCTACCTTCTGCGCTTCCTCCTCCACCCACGCTGCTCTTTAACGCCGGTGGCTCCTTTATCTTTCCATCCACCCCCGTGGACCCGGTCGACTACCCAGAGCTACCTCGAGGAACCCCTTTTGTGCGACACCGGTGCATCGTCGATCACAGGTGGGGAGGACTCCTATTGTACCCGCCCCGAGGAAACGAAAGACAAGACAGAACTGTAAGTCGCGAGAGGGCTGCGCTGTTTTTTGTTCGCACTGGGATTCAACCCCCTTGCAGAAGGGTTGGCTATTTCATTTTCAACGAAACCGATCTCCTCCTCGCTTCCTCGCATCCCCTCACTTCATCTTTCGCGATACAGGTAATCCATGGGTAGCTTTAATCTTTTTACAAACAAAGTTTCAAATCAAATTCTTTCTTAAATCAAGTTCTTTGTTTACAAGCAAGATAGTTTGGCGTTGGTCATCGAAACTCGAAATGGATTTTTCTGTCGAGTCCGCCCTTACATCTGTGACTAACAAGATTTCGTAATCACTTGTGGACATTTCGACAAAAAATTTGCTTTTACAGTAATGTCGCGATAGTTGCCGCAGCTGTCACGTGATTATTCTGTTCTTCTTTACGTTCGGCTTTCGATTGATGTCTCGGCGCGTTAGACTGTAGAGGCCAGTCATAAATCAAAAGACGAGCAGTTGTCTTGGAAGTTGTCGCTCCAGAGAACAGCTCCTGCGGCAACTATCGCGACATTACTGTAATAGGAAAAGAAGCGGTCCATTATTAACAAGGAACATCGATAACAATTGTTTAAAGAACTTGTGCTTTTTGGCTTTCTGTCACCTAACATCTGTGACTAACAAGATTTCGTAATCACTTGTGGATGTTCCGTCAAAAAATTTGCTTTTAACCCTTAGCACTCGAATGGCGTCATTAAAAATTGCTGTACCCTTTTCAAAGTATTGTTTACACTATCAAATATGTTGGTATCTAATCCATTACGAAACATTTAAATACTGTATGAGGTATTATATCAATTTAAAATACATACTATAACATGAATATACATAGAATGGAATTATTCTAGGTCGGAAGAGGCATTTCATTTTCATGCTAAAATAGATCCGAGTGCAAAGGGTTAATACGAAAAGAAGCGACCCGTTATTTACAAGGAACATCGATAACAATTGTTATTTATTATTTATTATTTATTTATTATGAACGGACCCAAGCCCTCTTGCATAAATGTGCACAATAGAGAGAAAAGAAAGAAAACAATTTTAAAGGACTAGTTTTATTATAACATAGAATTGTTGAAAGAACTTGTGCTTTCTGGCTTCCTGTCACCTAACATTTGTGACTAACAAGATTACGAAATCACTTGTGGACATTCCTATAAAAAATTTGCTTTTAATACGAAAAGAAGCGTCCCATTATTAACAAGGAACATCAATAAGAATTGTTTAAAGAAAATGTGCTTTCTGTCACCTAACATCTGTGACTAACAAGATTAAAAAACCACTTGTAGACATTCCCATAAAAAATTTGCTTTTAATACGAAAGGAAGCGACCCATTATTACGAAGGAGCATCGATAACAATTGTTTAAAGAACTTGTGCTTTCTGGCTTTCTGTCACCTAACATCTGTGACTAACAAGATTAAAAAACCACTTGTGTACATTCCGATAAAAAATTTGCTTTTAATACGAAAAGAAGCGATCCATTATTAACAAGGAACATCAATAATAATTGTTTAAAGAACCTGTGCTTTCTGTCACCTAACATCTGTGGCTAACAAGATTAAAAAACCACTTGTGGACATTCCCATAAAAAATTTATTTTTAATACGAAAAGAAGCGATCCATTATTAACAAGGAACATCAATAATAATTGTTTAAAGAACCTGTGCTTTCTGTCACCTAACATCTGTGACTAACAAGATTAAAAAATCACTTGTGGACATTTCGATAAAAATTTTGCTTTTAATATGAAAAGCAGCGACCCATTATTAACAAGGAACATTGATAACAATTGTTTATAGAACTTGTGCTTTCTGTCACCTAACATCTGTGACTAACAATATTACAAAATCGCTTGTGGACATTCCATCAAAAAATTTGCTTTTAATAGGAAAAGAAGCCACCCATTATTAACAAGGAACATCGATAACAATTGTTTATAGAACTTGTGCTTTCTGTCACCTAACATCTGTGACTAACAAGATTTCGTAATCACTCGTGGACTTTCCGATAAAAAATTTACTTTTAATACGAAAAGAAGCGACCCATTATTACCAAGGAACATCGATAACAATTGTTTAAAGAACTTGTGCTTTCTGGCTTTCTGTCACCTAACATCTGTGACTAACAAGGTTACAAAATCACTTGTGGACATTCCCATAAAAAATTTGCTTTTAATACGAAAAGAAGCGACCCATTATTACCAAGGAACATCGATAACAATTGTTTAAAGAACTCGTGCTTTCTAGCTCTCTGTCACCTAACATCTGTGACTAACAAGATTAAAAAATCGGTTGTGGACATTCCGATAAAAAATTTGCTTTTAATACGAAAAGAAGCGTCCCATTATTACCAAGGAACATCGATAACAATTGTTTAAAGAACTCGTGCTTTCCGGCACAAAAATCTCGTTGAACACGTATCGGAAGCAGCCGGAAGTCGGTGTTTTCACGGGAGGGGGGATCGAGCCAGTGGTCTCACCTGCCCTCACCTTCGTGGCAGTTAAAAATCGGCGGGCATATCGAGGGACCCTCTCGTTTCCAGGTTCCACTGTTCCTCGGTCAGCTTCCAGAGGGAGACAGACAACGAGCTGGACCACTGGCAGTCGCTGGCAGGTAGTCGGAGCGTGTGTGTGTCTGTGCGCGGTTGTGTGCGTGCGTGCATGCGTGCGTGTGCAGCAGGTGAACAGTAGGTCAACCCGACTCGCGCGTATATTTATATGCGTGCGTACATGATCCCTGAAACGGCACAGTTCTTTGTTTCGATCGAGGGATCATTCGATCCTGCTGCCCCCCCCTCTCTACCCCCGTTCAATTAGTGGAAGCTAATTCGAAAAAATTCGATGCCAGCATTATCATCCTGGAGGACGAGGTGGACCAAGGTCGCGGGATTGCCTTCGCAATTCTTCAGCAGCGGTCAAGATTCTTCAGCAGTTCAATAGTCAATGGTGCATTCAATTAATTGCACATTGACATTGCATCGGTTTAAACAGTTCTGACTTGTCAGAAATGCTTCCCGTCACGGTGCACACATAGTTGGACTGGTCTTATTAAATTCTTGTCAACACTAACAATAAGCAGCGTTAATCGTATTGAAGACAATGTTCCGGCGGAGCTCGTGGGTTCAAACTCGGCGTCGGATCTTCCTTTTACGCGTGTGTGAATTGAAACACCCCACAGTGGTCCAGAAGCCCGGTTTTTGTTGCCAAAATTCAATTTTTCAAGGTTAATAGATTAAAACATTTTTTTTTGCTGTGAACTGATAACTCTTCAAAGCTCCTGAATCCAAAATATTATTGATTTTAGGTAATTGTATAATAAGATAGAGCGTTCTAAAAACAAAATCATAAAATTTAACATTCCATTAAACCTTTTAAATACCACTTATAGGATATCAGAAAAGAAGTTATAATTATGGATTTTTATAATAGATATTCTCTGCATGTTTGAAACAAATATTTGTTACTTAATATAAAATAAATATTGTATGAATATTTGAATATTAAAGAAAGATTGAATCTCCTTTTAATATCACACGAATGTGCATACAATATTTTGTGCTAAATTTTGGACTTATTTTGTACGAAAATTTAAACATTTGTTAAAAAGAATATGCAAAGTTTAGGTATAAACATACGCATTTCAGATGTGTACAATCTTAAGAGTTCTCTAGATAACTTCTAAAGTAACACGAAGTAGGAAATGATTCTTGTACGGTTGTTTAAAGGAAGTTGTACCGCAAATATTCCTCTTTACTAGAGCCTGGTATGGTTTAAGAAAAAAAAGATATCCTTTGAGAAGTATACAAGATTTTTTTAATCTGTCATTTTTAATCTATCATTCAGCATTAATTTTTAAATATATTATTATGAGCTATTACTAAAAAATTATATGATTTCTTATTGGGAAGGAGTGCTCTATATCATACACAAAAAAACCAAGAGAAAATATCGGATGAAACGATGAATAGAACTTAAACAATTTTGCACGGTGAAAGAGGCTACTTTCATAACGATCAATAGTAACTAAAATAAAAGGTGAATTCTTCTCGATCGAAAATTTAGATAATTAAAGTTTTAAATGATATCGACGCCAGGTTCGATAATTTTTATTGAATTCTTGATTGAAAATTTAGATAATTAGAGTTTTTAATGATATCGACGACAGGTTAGATAATTTTTATCGAATTATTTGATCAAAAATTTAGATAATTAAAGTTTTTAATGATATCGACGCCAGGTTCGATCATTTTTATTGAATTCGTGATAAAAATTTAGATAATTAAAGTTTTAAATGATATCGACGCCAGGTTCGATCATTTTTATTGAATTCTTCTCGATCGAAAATTTAGATAATTAAAATTTTAAATGATATCGACGCCAGGTTCGATCATTTTTATGTTATATTTTAAACATGATCAAACCTGGCGCCGATATCATTAAAAACTATAATTATCTAAATTTTCGACCGAGAAGAATTCAATAAAAATGATCGAACCTGGCGCCGATACCGTTTCTAAACTTTAATTATCAAAATTTTCGATCAAGAATTCAATAAAAATGATCGAACATGGCGCCGATATCATTAAAAACCTCAATTATCTAAATTTTCGATCGAGCAGAATTCAATAAAAGTGATCGAACCTGGAGCTGATATCGTTTTTAAACTTTAATTATCTAAATTTTTGATCAAGAATTCGATAAAAATGATCTAACCTGTCGTCGACATCATTTAAAACTTTAATTATCTAAATTTTCGATCAAGAATTCAATAAAAATGATCGAACGTGGCGTCGATATAATTTAAAACTGTAATTAGTGACAAAAATATTTGTTTTTCATTATCTAGTTCTATAAACGCTCAGAAAACAATACGAATTCGTTAGTTTTCAATTTTGAAAAGTCGACTTTTTGTTTTCGAATGTCCCAAAATTCTTCGATCCGGACCACTGTGTGACGTAATCCGAACGCGGTATAGTTAATTCCGAAACAAATCGACGGACGAAAAATTAGTATTATTCTTTTTTCCGGAATTGCTGTCCACGATCGTCCGGTCGCGAAGCACCCTTTATAAGTTTGGTTGAAGAGCTGCACCGCGGTATGGGTTGCTCGGACGCATAAGGATCGTCTCGCGAATGATTCCCGTTCCCGTAGCTGTGCAGCCGCTAGCCGGTGGAGGCGTGCGGTATGAACGATCACTCACACAGAACCGGGAGTCAGGTAGTAAGGTGGGTAGGTGGTTGGTAGGTAGGTAGGTTGGTAGGTAGGTAGGTAGGTGCATACGCGTAGCGTGGGAAGGTCCGGCAGCTGAGAGCAGAAGGGGCCCCAAAAAGCGGCTGCAGCTTCTTCTTCTTGCCGGTTGCTGCCGCTGCCCTCTGCCTCTGCCTTCGTTGCCCGTGGGACCTGCCACTGCTTCTTCTGGGATATACGACCCCTCTGCCACGCACATCTATTCAGACCGGCCCCTGGATCCGCGACTTTTCCGCTTTCCTTCTGTTCGCTACCACCTACTCGACCCTGGGGCCAAACTTGATCGAGTACACCACTGAAACGGCTGCACAGTCTTATATCTAATACAATGGGTAACAAAAGTATTGGCACACTCTTAACAATGCAATTAAATTGTACTACACGAAGTGAATTTTTTTGGCAAGCCAGTGCAATTAGTTTGCCACAGGATGCGAAAAAAAGTTTTGTGAAAAATCGCAATTCGTCCGAATTATAAAATAAATACTAAAAGTTGCATTTTACAAATTTTTTATGTGAGCCAATATTGAAACATTTTAAAAATGCGTTTGGTAGACCTGTGTCGATTAAACATATTCTGAAAACTTCGTCAAAATCGGTCGACGTTGCAATTAGCTATAAACGTTTAAATATGTTAAAAATTGCAGATTTTCAACCTGTAACTGCAGATTCTTACATCTTTCAATGCCTGTCGTTTTTTTCGCATCAACCGATTTCGATGAAACTTTACCAGTGCATATAACTGACACAGATCTACAAAACGCATTTTTAAAATATTCAATATTGGCCCACATAAAAAAGTTGTAAAATGCAACTTTTAGTATTTTTGCTACAATTCCGATGAATTGCAACTTTTGACAACATTTTTTTTTCGCATCCTGTGGCAAACTAATGGCTCTAGCTTCCCAACAAAATTCAAATCGTATAATGCGATATTTAAAAAGTTATCGCCTTTCTAAGAGCGTGCCAATACTTTTTTTACCCACTGTACTTGCTGTATGAAAAGTGGACAAAAACATTTAAACAAAAATTAGGGAGCTACACGTGAAAGAATAAATAAATACAATAAATGCAAAACAAATGTTTTTATAATAAATGTGTTTTGCAAAATAAATAAACCATATAAATGAATAAATAATATAAATAAATAAGAAAAAAAAATATTTTTACCCGGGATGGGATCGAACCTAACCCACCGGGTGTAAGCGTAGTACGTTGCCACTAGACGAGGACATTATTCATTATACAGTATCTCTACAATAGCATATTTAAGTAGCAATAGAACTTTGTTTATTAAATATCTCAACAATTATTGAGTGTTTGCACCTATAATGGTATATATTCGTAAATGGGAGATCGAGATCTATAAGTATACAAAATCTCAACCAAATCGGTGACCCGAAGGCCTTGCACTCTCCTTGTTAGTGATTTTAATAGAGGAGAATTCATATATTGGCATTTTTAGTTTTTTCGATTTTCCAACAGTTTTTAATTTCATCTACTCAATTTTCCTATAAATGCATAAAGATCCGCAGTCTAGTTATTATATCCAGAAGAAAATATCTTGATATACACTGCTGTGCAAAAGAAAGAAGCACCCGGCCGTATATTTCATAGAAAAGCATAAAAACTCAAATAAGGACGCAGTAAATAAACTATTTTTTCGTATTATTGTTTCAAACAAATATCAAATGATTTCGGCGCTACGGTTCGATCAATGAAAAAAAACTAAGCAATTTTGCTAATTGATAATCAATTCGACGTTTCGGTTCTAATTTGCACCATTTTCAAGAACAATAATCATAATTGCGTCTGTAATCAGAAATTTTAAACATACAATTTTCAAAAGATATTGGAAAAAACTATTAAATGTTTGAATGTACAGGCAACAAATTTATCACAAATTTACACTCACTTGCTTAGGCGTGATTAAATATTCAAAACCGAGAGCCGTGCGGCGCGTGAAACGCGTGCGTTCCACATGTCTGCTTGTATGTTTAAAATTTCTGATTACAGAAGCAATTATAATTTTTGTTCTTGAAAATGGTTCAAATTAGAACCGAAACGTCGAATTGATTATCAATTAGCAAAATTGCTTAGTTTTTTTTCATTGATCGAACCGTAGCGCCGAAATCATTTAATATTTGTTTGAAGGACGCAGTAAGTTTTAAAAAGGATTCCGCTGTTTAATTGAATACTTTTGAGAATATGTGTTATTGCGGATTATTTATGATAATACTTTAAATGCAATAAATCAATCATTGTACAATACAATTTCAGCGTAAAGATATTGTTTGACGTTATGAATTACAATTATACTGGGTACTTCTCTCTTCTGCACAGTAGTGCACTTCACCGTGACCTCTCCTTGTTAGATCGTCCATCGAGCAACGAGGACTTCTGTCTTTCGTACTTCGATCCGAATCTTTTCGTGGCGTCTTCGGAATAACAAGGGCCAGGCAACTTCACAGCTGCCGTAATTTCATATCGTCGTAACAATGTGAACGTATACAGGGTGTCTTCCTGGCACTGCGATCGATTTAGACTTGAGTTAACGGAAAAACGAGACTCGTTCTTGTGACTTTATTACTCGATTAGAAAGAGCTAGAGGTTCTTTCGAAACCTTTTCCCGTTTGGTAGCTTGCCAGTCCTTAGCACGTTCTTTGCCAGATAAATCTCCGAGTCTGTTCAAGACACATTTCGATACGGACTAACAAGGGAACATATTCAGGCGAAACAAACCAATATTCATGAAACTTATGCGAGATGTAGTTCTTCGAAAAATGTTTGACACGTATTTTCTTTTATTCGCAACTATCCACTTTGAAGGGGTGAAAACAGCGAAGTTAGGGATGAAAACCATATTTTTTGAGATATCTTGGAAACGATCGAAAAAATTGATTTTTTTTTAAATTTTGTTTTTCTTTTAATGGGGAATGTAGTAGTGAAAACAATGTTAACAAAATATGTTTGTTCAAACAATACATTGAACATTTTTTTCATGTTTTCTTTCGGTTTCTTTTATGTATTGTTAGTAGTGTTCCTGATTTCTCGAGAAATGAGAGATAAGACTATATTTCTTGAGAATTCTCGAGAATTCTTAATAAAACAAAAAAATATTGGAAAACTCATGATATTTGGAATATCGTGGATAATATTTATCAAAAACGCAAAAAATCTTAAATGATCAAATTGCAAACATTTTTCATTTTTCTTTTCTCTAGAAATGAGAGATAAGACGATATTTCTCGAGAATTCTTAATAAAATAAAAAAATATTGGAAAACTCATGATATTTAGAATATCGTGGATAATATTTATCAAAAACGTAGAAAATCTTAAATGATCAAATTGCAAACATTTTTCATTTTTCTTTTCTCTAGAAATGAGAGATAAGACGATATTTCTCGAGAATTCTTAATAAAATAAAAAAATATTGGAAAACTCATGATATTTAGAATATCGTGGATAATATTTATCAAAAACGTAGAAAATCTTAAATGATCAAATTGCAAACATTTTTCATTTTTCTTTTCTCTAGAAATGAGAGATAAGACTATATTTCTTGAGAATTCTCGAGAATTCTTAATAAAATAAAAAAATATTGGAAAACCCATGATATTTGGAATATCGTGGATAATATTTATCAAAAACGTAGAAAATCTTAACTGATCAAATTGCAAACATGTATACGTATGCATCGATATGCTGCTTGTAGATATGCTTATACGGACGCGATTGATTAGTAATATGCAATTTGAGTTAACTAAAATTTAATTTCCGAAAAAATGTTATAAAATAAATGAGTTCATAAGAATTTCCGTAGATTAAAATTTCTCATGAAATTATAGTATTTCTATCGAGAAATGAGAAATAACCAATTATAAAATTTCTCGAGAAATTATCGAGAAAGAATTTTAATTTACACTATGTGTGATCTTTGATACAAAATAGGGGATACATGTTTTAGGATTTTCTTCTTTTTTCCATTTAACAATATTTATGCATAATTAAAGATAGTCTTGCACCTGGTGTGCGGAGGAAGGAATTCTGGCTTGTTGTTTATTTCTGACGTTTGTTTATTTAAACAAATGTCTTTCGTTAGAATTTTTTGCACAACTACGTTTCCCATTAAAAACACACAATTTAAAAAGAAAATCAATTTTTTTCGTCCTTTGGTTTCCAAGATATCTCAAAAAGTATGACTCTGACCAAGAATTTTGAGGGCTGTTTTCACCCCTGGATGGTTGCCGATAAAAAAACACCTGTCAAATATTTATCGAAGAATTATATATCTGACCTAAGTTTCATCAAAATCGGTTTGTATAAACTGAATATGCTCCCTTGTAAGTTAGACCCGTTTCGTATGCAAAATTTCACAATTACGCTCGTTTGAATGAAAGTTGGCTGCTGCTGCTGCCGGGAAACGAGCTACATGGAATTTTAACTATGTTTCTTGTGCAAAACAATTTTTGTAAGACGGCAGTGTTCGACATAATTGGATCTACAGAGTTTGAACGCACAACACCCTATATAACAGCACTCATTGCGTCTTTATTCCTCGCGAAAGGTGAAAGTTGCACAGGGTGCCCCGTTTATGGGGTCGGCGGCTACAACGATCATTTAGGGGCGTCGGCTATAGAAATCCGTGTTTTCATTAGTATAGTATACGAATCTGAAGTAAAAAAATTTGTTGCCCACCAAAAATTCTTTTTTCCAAATATTGAAAATTAGCAAAAAATTACTCATTTATTAAAAAATTCGCTAAGGGCAAGATGTATTTTTAATATCCTGTAGTTTTCCGACATGATCTGTCGACAATTCACACTACAGAACCTCAGAAAATAATTTTTAAGTTAATATCATCAGATATGTCTGATTTGTTAGATGTACAGAATTTAATTTTTGTTAGATAAGTTGGTTTTAAAAAAGTCATGATTTTTCTGTAAGTACTTGGTTTTTTGAATTTATTAATGAAAATTATATAAAAATAAATTAATAAATTCTAAACTCGTATACAGGGTGCGACGCAAATTAGTCCCCACGATTTTTCAGCCCCTTCGGATGGTCGGACAGAAAAATGTTTCTTACCAATTGTTCATAACTAAATTTAATGTTATCGGCGCACTGGTTCGATCAATTAAATCGAATTATTAATTAATTATTAATTAATTATTAATTGAATCTTAAAGTAATTAATTATTAATTAAATCTAATTGATCGAACCAGTGCGCCGATAACATTAAATTTAGTTATGAACAACTGACGATCGAGATACAGAGAACTGTTATGATGATTTTTAAATGATATGATATTTTATATATTTTTATATGATAAATTCAATAGATTTAATTGATCGAACCACTGCGCCGATAACATAAAATTTAGTTAAAAATCATCATGTCATGAACACCATTAGATATGTTTATTTCTTTAACAATTCATACAATTTCTTCAATTCTTCAATAATTCAAGACTATAAAAGATCAATAATATTATAGCTGATGTCAACACGAATTAAACGACCACTGTGTACCCCGAGCAAAGATCTAATCTCTCTCACGTGATCAATAATCGCGTGTTTGAATTTTCAAGGGAATCGTCGAGGAATTTAGCGCGGCGAATAAAAAAGAAATCGGTGGAGGTCGTGCAGGTACGCGAACGGCGAGTGTTGAAGTTTCATGAATGAAATTGATTGGATTGCGCCGCGTGTATTTACCCTCGTAGCGAGCACGCGGGACCGAGTACACACGATTACACGCTTATGCGATTACACAGCATCGTGCGCGCGCGCGACCGTCAGGAGAGTGTTTGCGATTCATGCGGCTCTCCGTTCGACCGGTATAGAAATCGTCTAACGGTGTGCGTTCGTGTGATCTCGTGTTCGCCAGTGTGCGCGTGTACGTGTATGTTTGCACTCCCCACGTGGGACAGAGGCGGAATAAAGAGGCACTACGTGCCGGATTAGTTCCTCCCGGATTTAATCTGAGCGTTTCAGAGCAGGAACTCGAACAATTAATAATGAGACCTTCACCGAATGCCCCGTCCTTTCAATTCTTCGGGACAGGATGTCGTCGCGGTCGTCGTTGTTCTTGTCAGGCAGCGACGTCTCGCATCCGCGATCGGGAATCACCGTGGAAACTTTCATTCCCATGTTCGCGTCGCGACCGTACCCCGTGACACGTTCCCTTGAAAATAAAACAGGGAAAAGAGACACGATGCCCTTCGGGTCCCGTACAATGGACCCCGAAAAGAGATTTCTCGATTCGAGCATCTGCAGCCGTGGAGATTTTCGGCTCTTGAGACGAAATCGAAACGTACACTGACCTTAATATCTTAGTATCGATCGTAAATAGGTTTTAAACAAAATTTTTAATGGTATCAGCGCACTGGTTCGATCAAAAAACTACTTCTACACTGTTTGCAAAATATCACAAAATCAAAATTTCGACGTTTCGATCTATATTTAGATCATTTTCAAGTAATTAATAAAATTTTGCGTCTGTAAATTAACCGACAATTTCTATTAGTACTGTGGAGCAAATATAATTATAAACCTTTTTTTTTAAATTAAAAAATTTTTAATTTTTGTTAAAATTTAATTATTATCATTATAATAACTAATAATAACTAATAACTCACTCTTGCATTGGGATATTTTTTGATTATTGTAAGCGGTAACATTAGCATTAGTTGCATAATTTAAAAAAAAAATTTTTTTAATTAAAAAAGATTTTTTTTTAAATTAAAAATAAATTTTAAAAAATAAAAATGAAATATATATAATTACGTTTGTTTATTCGGTGGAAAATTTCCATCCACTCGTATAAATTGCATTGTTGAATAAACTTCTTTCGAAAAAAACTAAAAAATCTAGAAAACTACTTGACCAATATGGACCAAAATCTAATCAGCTCTAAGTTACGACGGGGCACATCGATTGCATCATTCATCATTCTGATCGGGTTGTTACTTTTTCAGAAAACGTTAACGAAAAATTTGATAACATACAAACGGCCATACGCATACACACACACACACACACACACACACATAGTGTACTAACAATTTGATAAAAATAGTCTAAAATGACTCCAATAACTTAACTTCCAATGACGTAACTTCCCTATCAATCGGGAAGTTAATCAAATTTTATATATGTTACATATACAGGGTGTTCGAAAATGAAGAATAAATTACAGTAACTTCCCTATGAATCGGGAAGTTAAGAAATTACGATTTCGGCTTCGGTATTTAGCTATTAACAACGCGACAGTCGCGTATCAAGTGACAGATACATGCATACCTTGGTTCTCTATTGGGGCCCCAGCGAGGTGAAAATGTTTAACAAATCGTTGGACAACATTGAACTCTTTGACGTACACAACGTACACTTTTGTTAGACGCGTTGTTGATTTTTAATCGTTAATAGCTAAATAACTAAGCCGAAATCGCAATTTTTTATTCTTGATTTTCGTCTTATATCGTCGTTAAGAACCAACCCTTAAATTTTCTCCCACCTGTAATCGAACACCCTGTATATGTAACATATATAAAATTTAATTAACTTCCCGATTCATAGGGCAGTTACTGGGAATTTCATTTGTTTTTCAATATTTAACTATGTTCCACCCCTCCGACCATCTTGAAACTTTCGTATATATTAGATAGATAACAGAACATTGTTGTTGAATTTTTTGAAAGTGGTCACTCGAAGGGTTGTTTGCAATTTCCACCCCTAAAAAATTTAATAATTTATATCTACCCTTAATAATATAATCACAATTGTGAAAAAGTATATGATTTGGAGGACGTAAGTACGAGTATATTCGTATTTTTTAATCTGAATATCTTAATTAACAACCGAGAAAAAAAATGATATAGTTAAGGGTATTTACCCTGATATAATCCTTATGTGCAGGGTTAGCAACTTGAAATTTTGGGGGATTATCCCTCAACCTAAAACCAATGTTTTCCACACAATTTCAATAAAAATCCAGGGGGGGCCGATTCGCTATTCTTAGTCTCCTAGACCCTTCGTGTGATTCCGCATCACCTATTTAAGAAAGTACGGGACCTAAAAGTGACGCGTATATATTAATCATTTTTGTCTACCCTTAATAATATAATCACAATTGTGAAAAAGTATATGATATGAAGGACGTAAGTACGAGTATTTTCGTATTTTTTAATCTGAATATCTTAATTAACAACCAAGAAAAAAAATGATATAGTTAAGGGTATTTACCCTCATATAATCCTTATATGCAGGGTTAGCAACTTGAAATTTTGGGGGATTATCCCTCAACCTAAAACCAATGTTTTCCACACAATTTCAATAAAAATCCAGGGGGGGCCGATTCGCTATTCTTAGTCTGCTAGACCCTTCGTGTGATTCCGCATCACCTATGTAAGAAAATACGGGACCTAAAAGTGACGCGTATCCTGCGGGATCCCACTTTGCGGGATTGCAATCTCTAGTTCGAGCGGAGATTGTCGAAAAACGAGAGTCTACTGTTTATTTCGATTCCTGGTTCATAGAACTGTGAAGAAAGATGGAGAAAGGTAGAGGAGAAGGGCAAACTCGGCAAGGGAAGGAAGATTTGTAGAATACAGGAGGAAGAGTGCGGTGGGAATGGTCTCGCGAACCAAACGAGAGGAAGAAGGAGCGATATAGTGGGCGGAAGTTACCCGTACGGGGAGGCTGCAACCACCTTGGCTTCCGCTATATTGAGGGTCCGAAACACACAACCACCTTGTGTTTTTCATCCGCCTCCCCCGTCACTTCTCGCCCTCTTTCTCCCGTCACACGTGTTACGTATAGGGAGCGAGAGTGTATTCCACTTACTTCGGCGAAGAGAGGCCTAAAATAAGTGGTCCTCTCGTCCTCCGTGTTCCCGTTTCTTTCCTTGTTTTCTTTCTCGCACACGCTCGGACCCCCTTGGTCCCTCTTACTTCTTCGTCAGCCCCCGGGCACACACCTCTCGCCCACCAATCCCTTCGTCCCTTCCGCCTTCGGTCGCTAATATTCCCTTTTACTTCCGTCTCTTTTTCTTATTCGCTCTTCTTCCGTCTTTGTCCCCTGGTTGGCTGCCCTGTCAACCATAACAGACCCAGAGCACAGCACGAGAATTCCACGTTTCGATTCCAAATCTCCTCTTTCGATTACCCTTTCTGGAAATCGCGAATTCAACCTTTGGGGACCAAACAATCGAATCGGTATGAGCTATCAGGCAGCTAGAGCGACTCCCACTAATATTCGGACACTCTTACAAGGACGATTACTTTTTTAATATTGTACTATACGATTTGAATTTTTTTGGCAAGCTAGTGCAATTAGTTTGCCACAGGATGCGAAAAAAAGTTTTGTGAAAAATCGCAATTCCTCTGAATTATAAAAAAAAATACTAAAAGTTGCATTTTACAAATTTTTTATGTGGACCTATATTGAAAATTTTTAAAATACGTTTTGTCAATCTGTGTCAATTAAACGTATTCTGAAAATTTCATAATTTTCGGCCCCTAACTGCAATAAATTTAAAGATTCTTAAATCTTTCAGAGTCTATCTTTTTTCCTGAATCAACCGATTTCCATGAAACTTTAACAGTGTATGTAATTGATGCACTTTTGAACCTTTAAATGCAACTTTGCAACCTTTTTGACCTTGAAATGACCTTGATATGATATGTAAAGGTCAAACAACGCGCAATCTTTGCTGAAACACGGAAGTTTTAAACTTTCACATTTCATCCGCTTCAACATGATTATATTCTTGCTCAAGGTCAAAAAGGTGGTATCCACTAAATTCAGTTTTGTATTGTCTATCATGCCATCACAAAAAAATATACTATTCCATTTAAAAAAACATCGGTGACATTGCAATTTCATTTAAAAACACGACATAAAAAATTTTACTCTTCATTATTATATTGCCCCCCTGCAATAGCGTCACTTTGTCCTCTGAAGTTTTCTGATAGGACTGTAAATACGAAAGATATTTAGATGTTATCATTTATGTGGGACACCCTGTATAGAGACAGAGATATTTGATTATAACATATGTTCCTTTATTAAATATTTGTACATAACAAAATTGTTTATATATTTTTAGTTCATTATTTCTTGTATAAAACTAATAAATATGACACAGAAACGAATGTGTTCATGTACCTTTTTGAAAATTCCTAATACCGGTATTAGTAAATAATTCTTATCGATCGAAAATTGAAATATAAAATATGTTTATGATATCGGCGCCAGGTTCGATCATTTCAACCAATTATTGGTAAATTACATGGCTGTGTTACATGAAAACAGTATATTTAATTTCGAAAATTTATATTATTAATTTCTTTTTCAGACGCAAAAATTTTGTCTCTTGATAATGATCCACATTGAGATCGAAACGTTGAGAAACTTAAAAACTTAAATTGCGTATTTGTTGTTCTTCTTGAAATGATCGAACCTGGCGCCGATATCATAAACATATTTAATACCGGTATTAGTATCGGTATTCCGGTACAACGTTTAAAAAAATACCGAATACCGATATTGTATATTTAATCCGGTATTGCAAACCGTACTCGAAAGGAAACAAGCGGAACAAATGGCACAGCCACCCGAAACAGAAGGTGTCTGTCGAAAAGCTACCACCACGCGAACCCCATTAAAACCGTGATGGCGTCGGGAGTTGCGAGGACCCGCAGCGTAGGGTCCGACCACCGAGAGCAGCAATCTCGAAGGAGTTCTAGCCAGTGGATCTCGGTCTCGAAGATCGCAGCAGATTGTGCCATAAGGATGCTGCGGCTCGTTCCGTCGAGATAAAGATTGGAAGAGGATGCGGGAGGATGGAGCAGAGGGAGAGGCAAGGGGCAGGACCGTCGACAGCCGGCGTTTTCGCGCGCCAGAAGGCCAGAGGGCGCTTGTTGGCCCTTGGCATCGGCCACGGTGGGAAAAAGGGACTATGGAATCACGAGAGACCCGGCCAGGAAAGAGAGGGACCATTCGCCTTCACGGGAACCGAAGGGACGAAGACGAACACGAGGAACGATTAGCGAAACGAAGGCGAACGAAGAGAGAGGAAGGAGGCGGCAGTCTATCGAGAGGCGATGAGAGAGTGGCCGGTCAATCGGCAGCATCGGCCTGGCCAGATGCAGGATTCGCAGACGGAACCAAACGGAAGGAAGCGCTTTTTATTCTGTTTGTTGAGCGCGGCTTTTTGCGGACCATCGGAATCAGGCCCGGCCAGAGAGGAGAAACGGAGAAGGAGAAAACGACTGGAGCGTGCGCAGTGGGGGAAGGTCGTTCCTGTGGGTACGAGCGGACTGAGAATGCTGAGAACGAGGGAGGACGCTTCCTGTCCCGCATTCGAATTCACAGGCCCGCGTGTAAACACCGATCTCTGTGTTTTTAAAACTGGATCTCGCTGGTTCCGACCGGATCTGTTTGTATTTTTCTCATCGGTCCACCTTCCTCTGCACCCTTTCTCCGGATCACGGGGTTGCCTCCACGGACCGAGTCTCTCGTGGACCTTGGAGATAGTGTTCCTGAATTTTTCAACATTTTTCATTTCTCGAGAAATTAGAGATGAGACTATATTTCTCGAGAATTCTCGAGAATTCTTAATAAAATATTGGAATATCGTTGATTATATTTATCAAAAACGCAAAAAATCTTAAATGATCATCAATATCATGTATATCAATAATCGTAAATGATCAATGATCACATTGCAAACATTTTTCATTTTTCTTTTCTCTAGAAATGAGAGATGACTATATTTCTCGAGAATTCTTAATAAAATAAAAAAATATTTGGAATATCGTTGATAATATTTATCAAAAACGCAAAAAATCTTAAATGATCACATTGCAAACATTTTTCATATTTCTTTTCTCGAGAAATGAGAGATAAGACTATATTTCTCGAGGATTCTTAATAAAATAAAAAAATATTTGGAATATCGTTGATAATATTTATCAAAAACGTAGAAAATCTTAAATGATCACATTGCAAACATTTTTCATTTTTCTTTTCTCGAGAAATGAGAGATAAGACTATATTTCTCGAGAATTCTTAATAAAATAAAAAAATATTTGGAATATCGTTGATAATATTTATCAAAAACGCAAAAAATCTTAAATGATCACATTGCAGACATTTTTCATTTTTCTTTTCTCTAGAAATGAGAAATAAGACTATATTTCTCGAGAATTCTCGAGAATTCTTAATAAAGTAAAAAAATATTGGAATATCGTTGATAATGTTTATCAAAAACATAGAAAATCTTAAATGATCACATTGCAAACATTTTTCATTTTTCTTTTCTCGAGAAATGAGAGATAATATACTTCCAGTATATGAAGATGACGTATCCAAATGTAATTTAGCAAAGCAGTAGCGCGCGCTTCTCAAGATTTTTCGAGAAAATTGCATTTGAAAGTCTGTACGCGGTCATAAAGACTAGTAATCAGTAGGTCGCCAGTTCGAGTCTTGCTGTCGACATTTTTTGAAATCTTTTTTTTTCAGTTTTAATCCTCAAAATTTATGAAATCTACCATTGAACAAATATTTTTTAAACAGAAAATGCATGTTTTCACTTCATTAATAAAAAATGTGTAATAATAAAGTAAATATAACACTGTGTTATTTTTATATTCGATCTTTTTTTCAATACCCATAAATAAAAAACCTGTATTTTCTGTTTAAAAAATATTTGTTCAATGGCAGATTACATAAATTTGGAGAATTAAAACTGAAAAAAAAAGATTTCAAAAAATGTCGACAGCAAGACTCGAACAGGCTACCTACTGATTACCAGTCTTTATGACCGCGTACAGATTTAGAAAAATCTTGAGAAGCGCGCGCTACTGCTTTGCTAAATTACATTTGGATACGTCATCTTCATATACTGGAAGTTTCAGGAAAATCCGTGACCCATCAACCGTGGCTTCCCCTTGTAAATGATATGGCTCGAAATAACCGGCGAATTCAAGCGAAAACGAAAAATGCTGTGACCGGTGAACAAACACAGAACAGCCACGATAAATTACAATTTACCTGTGATGTTTGAAAGTTGATTCGCAAAAAGGGAGTCTCGATCCGCAGTTCTCCGGAAGAAAATTCGAAATCGAATTCACAGAGCGACACAGAAATTCGTTCGATGTTATTCGATTGTTCACGCAACAGATGTCGCGGGTCCACGTCCCCCGAACTTTCGAAATTAAGCAGAAACACCGCACCGCACCGGGGCGATTAATTTATCATGGTTGTCGCTCCGGCATTTTTCGGTTACGCCTGTTACGTAAACGCCGATGGGCTTTCACCCGGTGATCAGGTAATAACGGTAATAATAATTAGCAATTTATACCCTCAGAATCCCCGTGCCGTGCGAACATGGAGTGCGCCAACGTGCGATGCACTTTCGAGTTAGTTTCGCTGCGAAGCCATAAATCAGGGAACCAACCGAACGAAACAATAGGACACGATAGAAGCAAACTTCGTTATCCTAATCGCAGGAATAACTGTTCGGATGATCAAACGGTTACCTATCGGTTGCGGTACCAAATTAAATCCTTACGAGTACATGTATTTTTCGGAATTATTTACACACAGAGAGATCCTAAGATTAATGTTAAATATCTTCGTAACAAAATGAGTACTGGCAAAAAAGCTCGGGCGCGTAGTTTCGAAAGCTAAACTCTAGAATCGCCACAAAGAGTTTCATTTAAATTAAACCTACCGAGGTCTAAAAGCGATTAAAATGTTTCAGCTTGTAAAAATGACGAAATTGTATTTGTTTAGAATTCGAGCAATTTTTGTTATAATATGTGCTTGGAGTTCCCATGTAAGCAACGTAATATGTCAATGTTACAATTAATTACGATTAATCAACAACCGGAAATGGGAGGTTCCTGAGATCATTTGAGGCGATATTTTCCTTTGCAAAAATAGTGTACGCAGCTTTGTTTAGGAGTTATTAACGAAAAACAAGGACCAATCACAGCGCGTCTACAGCGGACTGATTCTGGCTCGACCAACGGCAACACCGCGCTAAGTGGGACCTGTCCTTAAGGGGGTAGAGTACCCACGTGACATTACTAGAATCTAACCAGAATATTACCAGAAAACAAGTGAAAACAGGGGTTTGCGGGAACACACCTCACGTCGTCATATGATTATATTTTGAGCTGAGTGAGGGCTCATTCTAAAGAGGAAGGATAAACGAAGCGCGCGTGGGTCCAACTTCAGTTACATTATGTTTATATCCAGTAATGTGACTGTCCAAAGTAGGGAAAACAAATGAAGAAAAATTCCGGATTTTCTAATGTATTTTTCGATCACAAAAAGATTTTTCCTGCTTATTTAGGGACCCACGCGCGCTTCGTTTAACCTTCCTCTTTCAAATGAGCCCTCACTCAGTTCAATATAAAATCGTATGAGGATGTGAGGTGTGTTCCCGTGATCGCATTCAATTGTTTCCCAGATTCCCTTCATGAAGGGTGAGTAGAAGCAATTTTAGTTCAGCTACTTGGACGAGATGGCGCTTTGTCAGGAGAATTATCAGCGTAGTTTCATAACAACAAAAGTGTAAAGGGCATGAAGCCACTCGGATCCATTAATAGCAATGAAGATAATGCTTAAAAGAAAAAAACCTGTAATTATAGCGAAATTGAAGCGTTAGATAGATGCAAATCAATGCACATGTATGTTCATCACTGTTGCCAAATTGGTTTTTCGCGCGGGGGTTGGTCACACTGAAAAATACCATGGTCACGTGGGTACTCTACCCCCTTAAGTCGGACTCTGTTCGCTATAGTCACGTTCTGATTGATTCGTATTTTTCGTTAATAACTTCTAAACAAAGCCACGGACGACATTTTTGCAAAGAGAAATGTTTCTGCAAATGATCTAAGGAACCTCCCATTTCCGGATGCTGAAGGAATTTTGGGACACCCTGTATATACAGTATTTTATCGATATAAGTCCCTAGCACGGGTCTGTCGAGGGACATTTATCAGCCAGAGACACTATTCTTTGAGTTTTGCCGAACGCAGAGAAGGACAGTCGAGCTCGAGAGGCCTCGGTCGTCGAGAAATGTAAACGTAGCTAATCCAGATTTCCAACTTCCTTATTTTTCATTATTTTTTTATGAGACTGCGATTGCCATATTTGTGGCATTTTTCTAATAAAAATGATACCAAACATGATATAATTCCGATGATATTTACTTGTGTAATAGACAGTCAAAGTTTCTTTCTTTCCCATGCGCTATCCTACGCGCCCGAAACTTTGACTGTCTATTACACAAGTAAATATCACCGGAATTATATCATATGTGGTATCATTGTTCTTAGAAAAATGCCACAAATATGGTAATCGCAGTCTCATAAAAAAATAATGAAAAATAAGAAAGTTGGAAATTTGGATTATGCGTATTTCTCGAGAATTCTCTAGAATTCTTAACAAAATAAAAAAATATTGGGAAACTTATGATATTTGGAATATCGTTGATAATATTTATCGAAAGCTCAAAAAGCTTTAAGTCAATGTTTATTCCTTTCCAACATGTACATAACTTTAAAAGCAAGGAAAAAATAGACGCTAAATATAACCGATGGATTAATTCATTTGAAACCAAACTTTTATAAAATGAAACATTACGCTTTTGTTTTGGAATGACTTCTCAAGAAGCACAATGCGTCGAATGCAGTATCAGACAATCTACTTCTATTTTTTTGTAACAAAATCTGCAGCCGCAGAAAAGTTTCTTTCATTTTGTGTGGACGTCGGATTTATTGTATACAGGGTGTCCCAAAATTTCTTCAGCATCCGGAAATGGGAGGTTCCTTAGATCATTTGCAGAAACATTTCTCTTTGCAATTATGTCATCCGTGGCTTTGTTTAGAAGTTATTAACGAAAAATATGAACCAATCAGAACGTGACTATAGCGAACAGAGTCCGACATAAGGACAGGTCCCACTTAGCGCAGTGTTGCCGTTGGTTGAGCCAGAATCAGTCCACTGTAGACGCGCTGTGATTGGTCCTTGTTTTTCGTTAATAACTCCTAAACAAAGCTGCGTACAATATTTTTATAAAGGAAAATATCGCTTCAAATGATCTCAGGAACCTCCCATTTCCGGATGGGATATATTCTTAAATATATTGAAAATTTTAAATATACGTTTTGTAGATCTGTGTCAATTAAACGTATTTTTTAAATTTTCAATATAGAAAATACATAAAACAGTTGAAAAATCAACTTTTAGTATTATTTCAACAATTCCGATCAATTGCAATTTTTGAAAAAATTTGTTTCCGCATCCTGTGGCAAATTATTATATAAAATTTATTGCAGTTAGAGGCCGAAAATTATGAAATTTTCAGAATACGTTTAATTGACACAGATCGACCAAACGTATTTTTAAAATTTTCAATATAGGTCCACATAAAAAATGTGTAAAATGCAACTTTTAGTATTTTTTTTTATAATTCAAAGGAATTGCGATTTTTCACAAAACTTTTTTTCACATCCTTTAGTAAACTAATTGCTCTAGCTTCCCAGAAAAGTTCAAATCGTATAGTACAATATTGAAAAAGTTATCGTCTTCTTTAGAGCAATTACAGTAATATGCAGTTTGAGTTAATTCAAAATTCATTTCCGAAAATATGTTATAAAATAAATGAGTAACAGTTTAACGTTTAGCGATCGTAACAAGCTCTAAGCAAAGTTTAAATGTTATCGGCTCTTATAATATGATTCACTTTTGGTTTTTCTTTTTCAATTATTAAAGAAAAGTGTATATATACTTTGTTTCATTACAGACACAATATTTCTGATATTATTCCTTTGAAAATGATCAAAATTGAGATCGAAACGTCGCGCAGTGGTCGGAAAGCCCGAAAACGTGGCCAAAATGCCAAAAATGAATTTTTCGTTAGGCAGATGGGGTTTGCCGTACTCGATACTCAGGTAATGACTCTATGGGAAACCCATAATAAAAAGGTCTTAACATGTTTACCTGCCAAATGGTGGGAGTACAAATATCGCGTTCATTCCTCACGCAGTTTTCGTGCAGTGAACTACGGTGCATAAAAAACAGTGTCAAGCTTGTAATTTTGCAAAAAGTGAATTTTTTTTGTGTGCGTACGATGGATGCTGTTCCTGGAAGTAAGTACTGTGCATAATAACAATATTGGATTTATATTAATTAGTGTTTATAATGTACGAAGTGAAAGATAAAATTTGGTGCACAAATTTTAAGAATGTGGACTAAAAGTTGTATACACCCCAATATCCTGCAGATTTGATTGCTGGGTCTTATAGTAGATACTTTAATCTTACATTATTTTGAAAAAAATCCTGCGAAAGTTTGCGAATTCGAACGTACGATCCATTTTTGTGACGCAGAGGTAGTCACGGTGCTAGTTACAAGCATGTTTTCTCTTGAAAGATAGAAGATATAATAAAGTTTGTTAAATAAGTATTGTATGGTTCCACTTATAGAATTTTCTTACACATGTTTTGAACATCAACAACAATTTGTTTATTCTTTAAGAAAAATTTTTTTGGGTTACGCATCCGCCATATTGGACCCGCCATATTGTTTTTTTAATTTTTGACGTCAGATTCATATTCGCCGGCACGAACAGCATGGGAATACTAATTTTCAAGAGAGTCTAATAATTTTTTGGGTTACGCATCCGCCATATTGGATCCGCCATTTTGTTTTTTAAATTTTTGACATCAGATTTGTGATCAGCGACCCGAGAAACCTAAGAATATCAATTTTGAACTACATTGGAGTACTCCTTCCTATTTTGGCCACGTTTTCGGGCTTTCCGACCACTGTGCGTCGGGATAAATAATTGCGATAATTTGCAAGTGGTGTATTAAGTATTAAAATGATCGAACCAATGCGCCGATAACGTTTAAACTTTGAAATAAAATAAACGAGATTCATAAAAATTTTCCGAGATTTAAATTTCTCGAGAAATGAGAAATAACCCTAGTAGCATAAAATATTGTATATACATTCATATAATATTAACAAGAGATTCAATCTTTTTTTAATATTCAAATATCTATTTTATATTAAGTAACAAATATTTTTCTTAAATCTGCAGAAAATATCTATTTCATGTTACGAGAAAAATATTTTTTTCTAAATATTAAATTAACTTTTATTTCATATTATGAACAAAATTTTTTTTTCTTATTATAAAATAAATCTTTCTGTAATATTACAAACGGAATATTTATTTAATATGAAGAAAATATTTTATGTTTATCATGGAAAAATATTTATTCTGCGTAAATATAGTTTACGCAGAATAAATAGAGAAATTGATTAGTAGTAACAAAATCGTGAATTGCATATGCACAGTTGCACCTAAAAAAATCTGTGGGCCTACAAATGTAGCGTTCTCCGAACCATTAATCTTTCTAACTGCATAACAAATTTCTGGATTTTTAATAAGCTCCTTCCGAAGTCGAAGATAAATATTCCCTCGAGCAGTGCACAGAGAGTAGTGTTATTATGTATAGTTCCCAATTTTTGTTATAACTTTTTCTTAAATTTCAAGATTTAATTGAACATTATTTAAATATGGGTTTCACGTTTTTTAAATATTTACTTTATATTTTTTAAATTTGTAATTTATATTCTCTGAATATTTAGCTTATATTTTCTAAACATTCAATTTACATTTCTTGTATATGTATACAATATTCAGATCTAATATTTTTCTCATATAAAAAAGTGTGACTTAAAAAACATTTTTCCAATATTAAAAAAAAACATTTACCTAATATTTTTGTGCTACTAGGGAACCCTTTATAAAATTTCTCGAGAAACTCTCGAGAAGGAACACTGGTTACAATCATTAATTGTGAGATGAAAGATATAAAACCGGTCATTTGATCGACAGTGAATCTCTTACAGTACTTTCAATTTTCTATGATCGTTGAACTTCGCCGCAAAGGAAGCGCCAACCACCTCGTCGAAAACGAAGTCTCTTCTTTTTTCCATAATTTTTGTCGCTCCTTTCACACTCGACCCTTTCCTTTCTATTGATTCTCTTCATTCGCTTGATCGCCGACCACAACGGTTTCATCGTGACTCGGTTTCCCTTCTTTTCTTCAAGGCATATCCACCGAGTCTTCCTTCCCGAAGCGTTCTCAGATGCTTTTTCGCTTCTTTTTCCTGCGGGAACCGCCCAGACACCGACTATTGTTGCGCTCGCGCTTTCTTCCTCGGGATTGTTATCCCGCAAAAAATCCGCGCCGAAAAAGTTTCGCGCCTTGGGAAACAGAGGCTCGAATAATTCGATTTTCCACGTTTCCGGTCGGTCGCATGTATCGCGCGGTCGCAATCCGGTTTCACCTGCGCGCAGTAGGCTATTTCCACGATCTAGCTGGACGAAATTCAGTTTTGATAATGATCCAGTAACCGGGAAATATAAAAACACTGTCCAACAAATTTCAACTTTTTTTATGTTTTCATATAACTAAAGGGTGCATCTTATAGAGTTTTTTGCGCTGATTCCGAATCTGCCCTTAGTTTTCCTCCTACACGCACAGTTTTTGAAAAACATGACTTTGAAAAAAAACCTATTTTTCAACTTTAAACAAAAGTGGTGACGGTATTATAAAAGATATTGAATTGTTCTTTGCAGCAAAAGATTCTGTAGACTTTTCTGAATACGGTGATATCCATTATTAATACGTTATGATTGTTTAAACATTAATAAATAATCATTAAAGACGGAGAGACACCACTTTTGCACCAAATTTTGATGATATGTATCTTTTAAATTATCTCAAAAAATAAGGGTCCAGCGGAGAATCGAAATATACCACGCTGGTGGAAGAGCTGTTGCTAACTTGAAAGGGTGGATCTTCTAGATAAAAATCTGCTCTATCGCGTGGTATATTTCGATTCTCCGCTGGACCCTTATTTTTTGAGATAATTTAAAAGATATCATAAAAATTTGGTGCAAAAGTGGTGTCTCTCCGTCTTTAATGATTATTTATTAATGTTTAAACAATCATAACGTATTAATAATGGATATCACCGTATTCAGAAAAGTCTACAGAATCTTTTGCTGCAAAGAACAATTCAATATCTTTTATAATACCGTCACCACATTTGTTTAAAGTTGAAAAATAGGTTTTTTTTTCAAAGTCATGTTTTTCAAAAACTGTGCGTGTAGTAGGAAAACTAAGGGCAGATTCGGAATCAGCGCAAAAAACTCTATAAGATCCACCCATCAGTTATATGAAAACATTTTTGGTGTTGGACAGTGAAATTAGTATCAAAATGTAGTTCACTGCGTTTACTCTTGTGGTTCTGTATTCTGGCTTCCAAAATTGTCTTTAATTACAAGGTGAATTCTTCTCGATCGAAAATTTTGATTATTAAAGTTATAAATGATATCGGCGGATTTAAACCATGAGGTTTGAATAGTTTTCATCGATATTCTTTGAAAATGTATTCTCGACAGTTGAGATGATTAACTCTTGCATTGGTATAACTTTTGATTATTGTAAGCGGTAATATTAGCATTAGTTGCATAATTAAAAAAGGAAAATAAAAAAAAATAAAAATAAAATATATATAATTATTACGTTTGTTTATACGGTGGAAAATTTTCATCCTCTCGCATAATTTGTATTGTTGAATGAACTTCTTTCGCAAACAACTAAAAAAACTAAAAAACTACTTGAAAATATAAAAATAAAATATATATATTTATTACGTTTGTTTATACGGTGGAAAATTTTCATCCTCTCGTATAATTTGCATTGTTGAATGAACTTCTTTCGCAAACAACTAAAAAAACTAAAAAACTACTTGAAAATATAAAAATAAAATATATATAATTATTACGTTTGTTTATATGGTGGAAAATTTTCATCCTCTCGTATAATTTGTATTGTTGAATGAACTTCTTTCGCAAACAACTAAAAAAACTAAAAGACTACTTGACCATTATGGACCAAAATCTAATCAGCTCTAAGTTACAACGGGGCAAATTGATTGCATCAGTCATTATTCTGATCGTGGTGTTACTTTTTCAGAAAACGTGACTCTCCAAGAGCCACACAAAGAACTTCCCGATTGGTTAGTTGCAGTATATTATTTTTATTGATTCAGACCGCTAAAAAAGTTTTTATTATTATAAATTATTAGAAAAAATAGTTCGTAAACTTATATTTAAACAATCTTATTTATAATAAAAAAATATCTATGAAAATTAATTAAAAAATATTGTTTAACAAATGCAAAAAATATTTAATTACCTATAGTTAAAAATTACTATTTTTTAAATATTTTCAGTGAACATTTCATTGCTACATCTCCAATGGTTCGAAAGTTATAAGAAATTTCACTGAATTTCTCCATCCGGATCAATGTGCGTCGACCGATTTTGATGAAATTTTCAGAATATGTTTAATCGACACAGATCTACAAAACGCATTTTTAAAATTTTCAATATTGACCCACATAAAAAAGTTGTAAAATGCAACTTTTAGTATTTTTGCTACAACTCCGATGAATTGCAATTTTTGACAAAATTTGTTTCCGCATCCTGTGGCAAATTAATTGCTCTAGCTTCCCAACAAAAATTCAAATCGTATAATACGATATTTAAAAAGTTATCGCCTTTTGAAGAGTGTGCCAATACTTTTTTTACCCACTGTAAAGTCGAACTGAATTTTATCGGACGTAATTACGCTATAAAGTCGTATCCGTTTAATAAACGAGGAGCAAATGTCCGCCGCGGAGTTTCTCCACGCCTCCCCTGTGTCCACAAATCACCATTCCGGCGAGATTCCCTCGGAACGATTCCCCGGCGACGCCCACGCAGTTCGCGACGTGTAATTGATTAACCGGCGAACGGAGTTAATTAAAACTCGACCTGGCCAGAGGGTGGACGAAGCCCAGAGGTCATTTTGCAGCTGACAAGATAATTCCGCCGAGCCACGTCAGTTGGTCCATTTCGGCGAAACTGTGAATGACGACTAATGAGGCAGGAAGACGGATCGCTCATGCTCGGATATCTTCGTTACTTTATTTCAACGATTCTGATCGATTCGCTGGGAGTCTCTATACGTTGCTCGAAATGACTCGTCGTGAAGTGAGTGGATTCGTCCTTCATGAGATAACACTGTTGTTTATAGAAAACTAGAATCATTATATTATCGTCGCTGCGGTTCGATCAAATTCTACAACTATATAGCAATTTTTGTAATATGATTACACCACCTTTATTTTCTAATATTAAAACGTTAATAGCAAACGTGGTCTTCTGACGATAAGATTCAAACTCGAATCGACACGTTTGAATATTACAAAAATTGCTATGTAGTTGATCGAATTTGATCGAACTTTAGCGCCGATAATATCATTATTATAGTTTTCTATAAAAAAACATTTACGATCGATATAAAAGAAATCATGATCACTTCATCAATCCTTCGTGGAATAAAACTGATCAATTTCTATTATGTGCGAGAGCCAGGAATTTGATAAGCACTGACAACGTTGTGGTAGGAAATGGATCGCTGATCCATCGGTTCTTCCTCGGATAAAGTTGTTCCATATTTGAAGTGAAACTTCTTTGCTGAGGGTAACAATTTTCTGATGTAACGGAAGTCGATGTGACGGAAGTCGAATGTCGAGTGGCGCGAAAATTTAAACTGAGAATGAATGGAGAAAAATAATTTCTTACCCCGACAAGATTCGAACCACGGTTCACCAAGTGGTAGTCCAACTCCTTAACCGCTTGGACAATCAATGATCAGAAAATGACAGCGAAGATTTTGGTAGTAGTATCAAACGAAATGGTTAGAAATACATGGTTATGTTACGCTTATAGACTCATAGAGATAGACTGCACCGTCTTACGGAAAGAAAGAAAGCATTGTGTGTTTTAATAATATATATATATTTATATATATATATATATATATATATATATTATTTTATATATATATATATATATATTTTACATATATTAGATATATATTTAAAAAACAAGAGGTATTATACAGGGTGTTCGACTACAGGTGGGAGAAATTTTAGGGGGTGGTTCTTGACGATAATATAAGACGAAAATGAAGAATAAAAAAATTGCGACTCCGGCTTCGTTAATTAGCTATCAACAATTAAAAATCCTAAAATGCGGTAACGTTTTCGACTTTTCAACTCGCTGGGGCCCCAAATGAGAACCAAGGTATGCATGCATTTATCACTTGATGATGTACGCAACGTACACCTCTGTTGGTCGCATAGCCGCATTTTAGGTGGATTTTTAATTGTCAATAGCTAATTAACGAAGTCGGAATCGCAATTCTTTTATTCTTCATTTTCGTCTTATATTATTGTCAAGAACCACCCCCTAAATTTTCTCCCACCTGTAGTTGAACACCCTGTATACATTCTTTCAAAACATATTTTCGACATGTCAAGTTGTTTATTTAAACTATGTTATAGCGTATGTTGAATGTATGATAAATTATAAATTATGCTTCTCACATGTAGAGTAAATATGGGCTAAATTATATCGTGTTTGGTATTGTTTTAATCAGAATAATGCCAGAAACAAGCCAGTAAAAGTCTCATGAAAAAATAATGAAAAATATAGAATTTTGAAGTCTCGCTCGGCGCGGTAGACGCAGCCATAAATCCGAAAAGCAAGTCTCCCTTGTAAGTTGTCCTGCCAGAGACCGGCGTTTAGACAACTTACAAGGATTTACTGTACTAGAATCCACTGTTGGTTTTTTTTTTTTATTAATGCAATTAGAATCTCAAGTTCGAGATTATTTTGACGTACATTATTTTTTTAAATACATTATTATACTATATAAAATACAATCCTATATAATACTATATACTATACTATATACAATATCTATATGTAATTTGTATTGTATTGTATATGTATAGTATAATAATGTATTAAAACATTATTATTTGTATTAAAACATTATTATATATATAGTATATATAAAATATATGTAATAATAATAATAATAATAATAATAATAATAATAATAATGTAATAATAATATATATATATATATATGTTTAAAACTACTCGTTTTCTAACATTCGATTATCTATATGTAATTTGTATTGTATTTTATATAGTATAATAATGTATTAAAAAAAAAAAGGTACGGCAAAATAATCTCGAACTTGAGATTCTAATTGCATTAATAAAAAAAAACAACAGTGGATTCTAGTACAGTAAACCCTTGTAAGTTGTCTAATTATATATATACTTTAAATTTTTTAAATCCACTGTTGTATTTTTATTTGCATCGAATAAATAAAGCTATCTTATTTAACCAAATAAAGTTTTCACAACACATACTATTATATTATCGTCGACCTACTAAACATAATAGGGAAGTAGATAAATGTCTATTTCACTCCAGTTTGTTGCAATTGAGGTAATAAGTTTTTATTCTGCATAAAGATCCGCAGTCCAATCATGAAAGAGGGACACGACGTTTAACAAACAATTTCAACGACTAACAGTGAGCCAGACAGCGAAATAAATAGTGGTAGCGAACGTGTTAATTGGGAGTTGTTGCCACTACCCCATCGACGTGGGTGTTTGCCTGGATCGACGAAGAAGAGTATGCACAAAGTATCTTCCCAGGACGGTTGTTTATCGAGAGAACGACTGACGGAATCCGTAATTGTCGAGTGAAAAGGCGACGCGACGCAACGCGTCTTGTCGAGTCGCGTGGGTAGAGGTAGAGGCACACGTATTCGTTTAGTATGACCGGCATCGGCTTTCCGAAAGTACGGCTGTTTCGGGGTAAACGGCCTGGCCTCTATCGCCATCCTACTCGCGGCTGCTCGTTGTTGCGCGCTCCTACTCTTCGGCATTGTCTTCGCGTATCCTCTAAATGCTAATTGGCCGGGAGAGGAGGCCTCGACCGATGAATCACGAACAAGAGCCGCGCGCGGCTTTCTTGGGATCGTTCTCGCTAAATCGCTAATTAACACCAGATGCTAATCGACGATGTATTAATTGCATCTTGGACCGTAATCGCTGCGTTATTAATTCATACCATAACTTGACCGACCGATGATTAACTCGAGGGAAATGGTAATCGGCTCTCTCCGGACCCTAGGCTGTTAACCCTTTGCGGGCGGGAATTGGTTTTATTATACTTCTCGGTGGATTTCGACTGTGTATGTACAGTAGGGTGGTTCTTAGCTATAGGAGCCAAAAATTTTTTCAAAATTTTTTCGGTCTTACCCCCCTAAAGTATGACACTTGGTGAAAAAATGATATGTGCAAAATTTCAGCTCGATCGGAAATGGAAACCCGTGCCGCAAACCGCTTGAAATTTGATTATTTTTGAAAATTGATTTTCTCCATTATAGTACGTCGTAAATATACATTCCTATATATCGTTGAATTTGTTTTTTTCATGCTCTATAACTATGTGCAAATAAAGTACAAAGTCATCGTAAAAAAAAGATTACGTCACTTTGAAATTTCGAAAATTGGAGTTAAAAAAAAATTGTTTCTTCAGCATTACATTTACTTCGACTAACATTACAACTTTTGTTTGACATATTTTTTCATATGTTTATTAATAACAAATTTGTTTAAATAACTGGGTCACTACCTGCAGTTAGATTATATGGAAAAATGTGTCAAACAAAAGTTCTATTGTTAGTCGAAGTAAATATAATGCTGAAGAAAAATTTTTTTTTTTTAAAGTTTTAGATCAATCGGACGTCGGGAAGGGGTGACGCATTAGGGTGAACCTTAGGTATACCACGTGAAATATTTTTTGCTAGATTTTTTTACGACACCTCCTATAATTCTGCCAATGGGTAAGAAAGTTTTAAGATTTTCAATATTGGCCCACATAAAAAAAGTTGTAAAATGCAACTTTTAGTATTTCTGCTACAATTCCGAAGAATTGCAATTTTTGAAAAAATGTTTTTCTACATTCTGTAGCAAACTATTTGCTCTAGCTGCCCAACAAAAATTCAAGTCGTATAGTTCAATGTTAAACCAGATATCGTTTTTTTAGAGCGTCCGAATATTAATGGGAGTCATTGTATATTGTTAGTAACTTTTATCTCATGTGTAGAAGACAAGTGTAAAGACTCATGTGTAAAAGAAAAGGTCGTGCATACATACCTTACTAGTTTTAACTCTGTTGCACACACTCAACGCACTTGGTGAAAATAGGCCATCTTACAAGGGAATATATTCAGGTGAAACAAACGAATCTTGATGAAAGTTATGCGAGATGTAGTTCTTCGAAAAATATTTGACACGTATTTTCTTTTATTGGCAACCATCCACTTTGAAGGGGTGAAAACAACCCTCAAAGTTCACTGTCAGATCCATATTTTTGAGATATCTTGGAAACCAGAGATCGAAAAAATTGATTTTTTAAAAATTTGTGTTTTTCTTTTAATGGGAATGTAGTAGTGCAAAAAAATTTAACAACATATGTTTGTTCAAACAATACATTAAAATTTTGATGTTTTCTTTCGGTTTCTCTTATATATTATTAGTTAATTTTAATGTACACTATGTGTGATCTTTGATCCAAAATAGGGGATACATATTTTACACAATATATATACATAATATTTATACGTAATATTTATACATAATGAAATATGGGCGTGCACCTGGTGTGCGGAGGAAGGAATTCTGGCTTGTTTTACAGAAATATAAGCGTTTATTTTGAACATATTATTTAAACAAATGTCTTTTGTTAAAATTTTTTGCACAACTACGTTTCCCATTAAAAACACACAATTTAAAAAGAAAATCAATTTTTTTCGAACTTTGGTGTTCGAGATATCTCAGAAAATATGACTCTGACCACGAATTTTGAGGGCTGTTTTCACCCCTTCAAAGTGGATGGTTGCCGATAAAAAAAACACGTATCAAATATTTTTCGAAAAACAATATCTGACATAAGTTTCATCAAAATCGGTTTGTTTCATCTGAATAGGTTCCCTTGTTAGAAACTAATGGTCACGTGACGAATATAAACCAATAGGAATACAAATAATTTTCTTTTGTTTCATTACAGATACAATGTCGTTTTTGTTAATCTCTTGAAAATGATCTGAATTTAGATCGAAACGTTGAGATAAAATGTTGTGATATTTTGCAAATAGTGTTTTAAAGTATTTAATTGATCGAACCAATGCGCCGATAACATTTAATCTTTGCTTAATAGGAATACAGCTACGAAAAAGAGTCATATATTCCATTGGCCCAAGAGTCATCCCTAGTAGCACAAAAATATTGGGTAAATGTTTTTTTCAAATATTGAAAAAATATTTTTTAAGCCACACTTTTTCATATGAGAAAAATATTAGATCTGAATATTCTATACATATACAAGAAATGTAAATTCAATGTTCAGAAAATATAAGCTAAATATTCAGAGAATATAAATTATATATTTAAAAAACATAAAGTAAATATTTAAAAAACGTGAAACTCATATTTAGATAACGTTCAATTAAATCTTCAAATTTAAGAAAAAGTTATAACAAAAATTAGAAACTATAATATAATAACACTACTTTCTGTGCACTGCTCGAGGGAATATTTATCTTCGTCTTCGAAAGGGGTTTATTGAAAATGCAGAATTTTTTTATGCAGTTAGAAAGATTAATGGCTCAGGGAATGCTACATTCGGAGGCCCATAGATTTTTTTGTGCAACTGTGCACGTGCAATTAACAATTGCATCATTTCTTTAAGTAGAAATGCATATTTTTTGTTGTACTAATCGATTTCACTGTTTATTCTGTGTAAAAAATGACTACCATAGCAAAAAATTATTAAATTATCTTGTTTTCAAGATACTTAAAAATTTCTATTTCTAATATTACATAAAGATTTATTTTATGAGAAAAAATATTTTTTTCATGGTATGAAATAGAAATATTATTTGTATATTAGGAAAAACTGTTCTATTTTTAATATTAAATAGAGATTCGTTTTATAATGAGAAGAAATATTTTTTTCATAATATGAAATAAAGATTCATTGAATATTTAGAAAAAAATATTGTTTTCATAATATGAAATCAATATTTCCTGGATATTAAAAAGAAATATTTTTTTCATAATATGAAATAAATATTTCCTGAATATTTAGAAAAAAATATTTTTTTCATAATATGAAATAAATATTTCCTGAATATTTAGAAAAAGATATTCTCCTCGTAACATGAAATAGATATTTCCTCCATATTTATAAAATAATATTCGTTACTTAATGAAAAATAAATATTGTATGAATATTTGAATATTAAAAAAAGATTGAATTTCTTTTTAATATTATATGAATGTGTATACAATGTTTTGTGCTACTAGGGATTATTTCTTGGGAAAATTTCTAGAAATATACAAAAGCGTTCATTCCCTGATGCAGTTACCCTATGTAACAGCAACATCTCTCAGCCGTTCTACATAGACTGGCGAAACTACATATTGGAAGACAATGGAGTTATGCAATGTTTGAACAAGTTCTACGGTAAAAAGGAAAATGCAAATCAAATGGTTGAAGAGAGAATTTTTATTTATAAGGCTGCGGAATCCACCGATAACCTTTCGAAAGAGCCAGGAGCCCGCAATCATCCCGGTTGAAAGTGGACGAAAGGTGGATGCGCGTGGCAGGTGTGTCCATCGAATAATTTGGAAAATCACGGAACCGAGGGGGCAGGGGAGGGTGCAGCTGAGGGGGAGGGGAGGAGGGTGAGTGCAGAAGAAAGGGAGAGAGAAAGGTAGCCGGCTTGCGACTCGCAATCAGCTCGGCTCGGAGGAGACGCGCGTTACATGTCGATCGTTCGCCGCCGATGGTGATGCCGGTTTAATGCCGTCGATTAAAGCGACAAGGGAGCCACGGTGCCGGCCATTTTTACCATCACAATGCACGGACGGTTCGTCATAGCCATGAGCAGCCACGGCTGGTATTGTTCCACGGTTTCCCACACGCGGCTCCTACGTGACGCGAATTCGTCGCGCTAATGGGACTGCGTCCTCTCCGCTTCACTCCGCTTCAGCTCGGCTCACCGTGTACGCGTGTACAAGCGACCATCGCCCGTGATTTATCGGCAACGCGACTGGGATCCATGGATCGCATTGATCGATTAAAATTGTCACCTATAATCGCATTGCAACCTCTATATCCCGTTATCAGCCTGTCACTGTGGGGCCAAACGCAGGCTGTTCTTCCGTTTATAGCGAAAATCAGAATTCGATGAAATTTTGAAAGTAGGTTCTTCTTTTAGTAAAATGACGATTGCCAGAAGGATTTTTGGCGCGTCGAAAAAAATTTTTTTGATCATTTCAATGTTGCGTTCTACTTTACCGACTCACCGACTTTCTATTTTATATAGAATGTGTTGAATTTGTTGTAAAGAGGGATCATCTCCAGCATAGTTCATCTCACAGGGCCATAAAAATTCGCCTCCGAAAAGATTTATTGTGTTTCATGTGGTATTTAATATTTCATTTTAATCAATTTTATCGACAGTATTCATACGAATCAAAAGGAAATTAAATTGTATTTAATGTGGTATTTAATATTTCATTTTAATCAATTTTATCAACTGTTGATGTGTATTCATACGAATCAAAAGGAAATTAAATTGTATTTAATGTGGTATATAATATTTTATTTTTTATATTAATAGTTCGTGTGTATAAATGAAATGGAAATTATTTCATACTTTTTAAATTAGAGATAAATATTTTTCAAATAAAAAAACATTTTTTTTAATAAAAATTAAATATATATAATTACGTTTGTTTATTCGGTGGAAAATTTCCATCCTCTCGTATAAATTGCATTCTTGAACGTACTTCTTTCGAAAAAAACTAAAAAAACTAAAAAATCTAAAAAACTACTTGACCAATATGGACCAAAATCTAATCAGCTCTAAGTTACGACGGGGCACATCGATTGCATCATTCATTATTCTGATCGCGTTGTTACTTTTTCAGAAAACGAAAAATTTGATAACATACAAACGGCCATACGCACACACACACACATACTAACAATTTGATAAAAATAGTCTAAAATGATTCCAATGACCATGAAACGTGAAGATCTGCTAAAAAATCGATTTTCGGGCTAATTATAGTAACTTCCCTATGAATCGGGAAATTAAGAAGCGAAAAAAGGCACATACAGGTCGAACTGAGTAACCTCCTCCTTCTTCGAAGTCGGTAAAAAAAATCGAACGACAGTCAATCAAATCATCAAAATTTACTTGTTCGAAGTAATTAAATAAATTGCTTCGATGCTATCCGATTTCTGTCAAGATGTTCTTGCATATAGACACAATTATAGCAAAGCCAAATATCAAAGCTTGTACTAGCAATTAATTATTATAGAATTCCTATTGTATTACTCCTGTATTCGAAACTACTGTACATATTTACTAATACTATTCGTGTAAAGCATAATAAACCCAAAAGGGTTTCAATGCTTAATAATGAAAAAAAAAAGATGTTGCCAAGTGAACGTTGACGGGGATGAAGACGCGAAAGATTTCTAAAGGGGAATAATTCGACGATTCGATCGCAGCAAGCGGAGACGTTGTCTAAATAGAAATGGCAAAAAGAGGGAAAAGGTTTCTCGACAAGACCGAATTGGCTACCGATTGAGTCGTCTCCTGAATTTTTCGCAGCGTTCTCCGTTCTTCGTTCCTCTGTTCTCGGTCGCTCCCGTCGAGAATGTATTCGAAAAACACCGAATTCTTCGTTGACATTCGAGGGAAGCGTGCTCGTCGGTCGTCAGGTTGTCGACTCGGGTCGCACGGTTGAACAAAAACCGGCGATTTCCATTTACCTACGCGTGGAAGTTGAGGCGAACGAGTGCGCGATGGAGAAATGACCAACACGAATCGGTGGAACACGTGGATTTCGGAATGAACTGGCATTATGAAAGAGAACCAGTCGCTCGGTGGGTCATTGTCGTCGACGTGGTTCTGTCTTTGGTCTCCGAGGGACCAGCAACGAGTCTCCGAAAACCACAAGTTCCTCTGTGTTTCTCGTTCAATCAGTTTTATCAATTTCTTGGCGTCAGTCGAAGCAACACACTAGCATTAGGCTGCAGCACGGAACTGAAAATGCACACTGTTCGTCGTATCAGCGCCATTAAAGTCGTAAAAGATAGTAACAACATGGACGAATTAGATTACAGCAAGGAATGAAAATTAATTCTGGACTGATAAGTAGACTGCGGATGTTTATGATAAATAAAAATTTCTTATCTAATTTGCAACAAACTGGAGTGAAATGTTAGAGAAATAATAGCAATTTATTTCTTTCCCTAGATAGTAACAATATGGACGAATTAGATTACAGCAAGGAATGAAAATTAATTCTGGACTGATAAACAGACTGTGGATCTTTATGAAAAATAAAAATTTTTTACCTAATTTGCAACAAACTGGAGTGATATTAGAGAAATAATAGAAATAATAGCAATTTATTTCTTTCCCTAGATAGTAACAATATGGACGAATTAGATTACAGCAAGGAATGAAAATTAATTCTGGACTGATAAGTAGACTGTGGATCTTTATGAAAAATAAAAATTTCTTACCTAATTTGCCACAAACTGGAGTAAAATGTTAGAGAAATAATAGAAATAACAGAAATTTATTTCTTTCCCTATTATGTTTAGTAGGTTGAGAATAATATAGTAGTATGTTTAAGTGTTTCCAATATTTTTGTTATATATTTGTTATATAATGTTTCAGCTTTAATTAAGAAAAAATTGCATTGCTCTGTCGCATTTCTGTCGAAAGTTCTTTGGTTTTGTCTCCGATTTGGACAAAAGGTCTCACTGTGCGACGCAGAAAAATAAAGTTGAACACGAGAGAAATGAGACAGAGCAATAACATTTTTATTAAACAAAAGCTGAAACTTCACAGAATATCGGAAAAATAGGGAGATTATGGTACGAATGTTTTCTAACCTTAAAAAAATAAAAGTCTAACTGTGTAAAAATAATTCGACATTTTGGAAAATTCTGAAGTCATAGAAAAATTTTCAGACCAGATTTGAAATCAGCGTGAAAAAATCTACGTGAAATGATGTAGAGCATGTTCCAAAAAAATGTTTTCCGCGCGTGGTATTGGAAAAACCACAATTTTCTCGAAATTGCGCAACTTTGACGAATTTTTTTAAGGTTAGGAAACATTCGTACCATAATCTCCCTATTTTTTCCCATATTCTATAATGTTTCAGCTTTAATTTTAAAAATTTGCATTGCTCTATCTCATTTCTATCGAAAGTTCTTTGATTTTGACACAGATTTCATGGGTTTGTCCCATAGTATGGCGTTAGCATTACCCAAGACGTCACCGTGGGACAAATCAATGAAATCTGTGTAAAAATCAAAGAACTTTCGACAGAAATGAGACAGAGCAATGAGATATTTTTTAAATAAAAGCTGAAACTTCACAGAATATCGGAAAAATAGGGATATTATGGTACGAATGTTTCCTAACCTCGAAAAAATAAAAGTTCAAGTGTTTAACAATAATTCGACATTTTGGAAAATTCTGAAGTCATAGAAAAATTTTGAGACCAGATTTGAAATCAGCGTGAAAAAATCTACGTGAAATGATGTAGAGCATGTTCCAAAAAAATTTTTTCCGCGCGTGGTATTGGAAAAACCACAATTTTCTCGAAATTGCGCAACTTTAACGAATTTTTTCGAGGTTAAAAAACATTCGTACCATAATCTCCCTATTTTTCCCATATTCTGTAAAGTTTCAGCTGTATGTAAAAAAATTTGCTTTGCTCTATCTAATTTCTATCGAAAGTTGTTCCTTTCTGAATCGAGTTAGGTCAAGTTTCCCACTGTGCGGCGTATCAGCGGCATTAAAATTCCCGGGGACAAGCGAAATACCTGAGGAGCATATTGCGCGAGAGCATCGATCCATTCGACCTGCCAAACGATCCAGCGATCGCAGGCTGGAAAAAAGATCGAAAAAGAGAGCGCATGGTCGGTGGTGTCACCGGAGAAAGGGTGGTCCAGCTGTAGCAGCATGCAGGAATGCGTTGGTTTTTAGCATGATGCGGAGGAGTATTCGGGCGAGTGGTTTAGCTCGGGGAGCATCTTCGGGGCATATCGGCGTTCAACCCGTTACGCCTCCCTTCTGTACGGTCACTCCGCAGAGGCCTATTAATTTCCAATGATCTTCGGGGTAACCAGCTGCGCCGGGCGAACAAAGATAAAAAGGGGAGGGAGAGGAAAAAAGGGCTCTCCGAAGGAGAGAAAAAATCCTTCGAAAGACGCTCCCTCTCCTTCTCTTTTTCTCGGGCCTTTCGTTTGTCGTCCACCGATCGAGCTGCGTTTCGTTTCTTCGAGGCTTCTCGAAGAGTAGCCTCTCTCTACCTGTCTCCGTCTACCTGGCCGTGCACGGCGCTCTCCACGTTGCCTCATCCCGGGCCCCGAAGAAAAGCTGCGAACAGATGCTGGCTCTTCGGGGCACGAACCTCCTTCCTCCACACGTTTCCCTCTTGCGCGCCAGGTAAACGCCAGTCAGATGCAAATCGACGTTTTTCCTACGTGCTCCACTCGAGTGGCTGGCCCATTGTTGCGCTGCTACCTCCTCTCTTCTTTTTCTTCGACTTTTTTTCCCTCCCCACTTCTTCGTCGTTTTCTTTTTCTCCCGACCTCGTCCTCCCCCTGTTCTTCCACGGGCGAATTCAATGCAACGAGGGAAACTGGCCGCGGGGGAGACGATCCCCTGGAAATCGCCTTTGTTGCTCCCGGGGGACAGGGACCGCGAACGGCCTTTTGTTTTGGCAGGCTGCGGTCGACGACGCGTTCGTTACGCCGCTGATCGCGAATGGGACGACCGAGAATACGTCTTTATTACCGACGGCAGTGACGGCTACCGCTGTTCAACGTTCTTTGAGCCTGGTCCGGCCGATTACGATGGACCGAGGACGTCGTCAATAGATTCCTGATTTTCGGATTGACTTCCGAAGACTTCTACAGTTCCGGAATACGTATTCGAGTCCCTACTTTAATGTATAATTAAGTTTCTTATATCGATCATATTATTGTTAATAACAAATTTAATGTATAATCGTTGCAACATCGAATTTGAAAATATAATAATTGGAAGATAATATAATTCAAGAGTATAATTCAACAACAACCCAGGTTGTAGACGCTGGGTGGAGAAAACATTTTAACAGGGACGGTTACAGCAAACGGAAGAGATTTTGGTGTCGAACATGTTAAAGATTGCGTCTCGGCCTGTGAGCAGAAGGCGAAGGTGCAAGCGCGCGCGGCGCTCGAGTTATTTGTTTAGGAAGCTGGCCGAGACCCTGAGAAAGAAATCAGGCCGCGTAAGCGAGCAGGAAGAGGCGCGAGAGGATGGATGGTAGGAAGGAAGGAAGGAAAGAAGGGAACGAAACGGAAGAAGGAAAGAAAGAAGGTCCGCCAGGCCGCGACGGGAGAAACAGCAGCTGCAACACCCGATACGTATCGTGTTGGGTCCGGGTCTGGGTCTGGGTCCGGGTCCGGGGCGTGGTGGGGAATATGCCCGGCAGGGTCACTCGGGAGAGATTATTATCATTTGTATCGGGCCCGGTTCGTGAGCTCTCGTGAACGCTCGGCAGTGTTCGGGCGCGTGGCACGCGTGCCGGCTCCCCCACTACCTGCCGGCTAAGGCCCGGAGCTGGGGCCCACTCCGAGCGCTCATACTCTCCGCCTAGGCCTTACGGTGTCTCTCGATATTACGTCGGGAACCGACCCCAACGCCTGCCGCCGCCGCTCGTAAACTGGGACATTGTGCTTCAAATGAATGCGGAAGACCGACCGGACCCACGCCTGATTCTATATCCAGTCCCCCGGTCGCATTATCATCGGGCCTCGAACCACGTCGGGCCGCTTCATGTGATGCCAAAAATTCATTTCAACAATTTTCTGCAAACAATCCGCGGAGATTCTTTTTATTAGAAAATCTCATATGAGATTTATTTCAACATAATTGTAATGCAATACATAGAATACAGTATATGTATGTATGCATTTAATGGTTCCCCTTAGGGTTACATTCCTTACATTTTTGCTTACATTTCTTTCACCTGTACATCTTTTACTTTCTTCCTTTTTAACCTTAAACCTTAACTTATATACTATTTTAATTATTATCTTAATCTATTTATCTATTCTATTCGCTTATTACTATGCTTATTTCTAAAAGAGAGAGAGAGAGTAGTCCTATGTACATAAGCTTACATCTAATTAAAATTATCTTACGTATTATTCCTTAAACTAATCCTTTCGTACACTCATACTCCCATTCATTCACTGCTCCATTCATTGGACCTTCTCTTCCGGCCAATTTTCACCCTTATCATTCCTTCCTTTTATCTTCCCTCTCCATTCCTCCTATTTCCTCATCCATTTCTCCCCCCCCCCCTCCTTCATCTTCCAATACCTCACACATCATTTCTTGCCATCCTTTTTCCTCATTCTCATCCATTCTCATGCAAACTTCCCATACGTGCTCCCATGATTCCTCTTCTCACCCACACACCCTGCATTTAGAATACAGTATATATAGAATACAATACATACAGCACAAAATGATCCGTGCAATGTATATATTTTTTTTTTATTTTAGAAAATCTCATATGACATTTATTTCAACTTAATTGTAATGCAATACATAGAATACAATACATACAGCACAAAATGATCCGTGCAATATGTATATTTTTTTATTTTAGAAAATCTCATATGAGATTTATTTCAACATAATAGTAATACAATACATAGAATACAATACATACACCACAAAATGATCTGTGCAATTTATATTTTTTTTTTATTTTAGAAAATCTCATATGAGATTTATTTCTACATAATTGTAATGCAATACATAGAATACAGTATATGTAGAATACAATACATACAGCACAAAATGATCCGTGCAATGTATATATTTTTTTTTTATTTTAGAAAATCTCATATGAGATTTATTTCAACATAATTGTAATGCAATACACACAGATTAGAATACATACAGCACAAAATGATCCGTGCAATGTATATATATTTTTTTGTTTTAGAAAATCTCATATGAGATTTATTTCAACATAACTGCAATGCAATACATAGAATACAATACATACAGCACAAAATGATCCGTGCAATATGTATGTTTTTTTATTTTAGAAAATCTCATATGAGATTTATTTCAACATAATAGTAATGCAATACATAGAATACAATACATACACCACAAAATGATCTGTGCAATTTATATTTTTTTTTTATTTTAGAAAATCTCATATGAGATTTATTTCTACATAATTGTAATGCAATACATAGAATACAGTATATGTAGAATACAATACATACAGCACAAAATGATCCGTGCAATGTATATATTTTCTTTTTATTTTAGAAAATCTCATATGAGATTTATTTCAACATAATTGTAATGCAATACACACAGATTAGAATACATACAGCACAAAATGATCCGTGCAATGTATATATATTTTTTTGTTTTAGAAAATCTCATATGAGATTTATTTCAACATAACTGCAATGCAATATATAGAATACAATACATACACCACAAAATGATCCGTGCTATATATACATTTTTTATTTTAAAAAATCTCATATGAGATTTCTTTCAACATAATTGTAATGCAATACATAGAATACATTCATACAGCACAAAATACAAAATCCGCGGAATAGACAAACAAGTTATTGTATTTTAAGTAGGGCTGTAACTTTTCCGAAGCTTCGAAGACTTCGAAGCTTCGAAGTCTTCGAAGGAACGAAGGGAGCTTCGAAGTTTCGAAGTTTCGAAGTCTTCGTAGTCTTCGAAGTCTTCGAAGTCTTCGAAGTTTCGAAATTTCGCAATCTTATACCGTGTCACGATTTTTGATAAATAAAAATATTAACTGTCAGTCACCGGTGGCTGACATTGAACTTTCCGCAATTTTTTTTTTTTATTTGTGCAATAGAAACCTCAAATAAGAGGTTATTCTGCAATCAGTATTACATAGATAATATTACAATAGAAATCTTATTTGCTAATGTGTGGTAACTTTTCGTAATTAAATTATATTTAAAAAATTGCATTCTATTAATTTTCGGGATCATATCACGAATGTACTTAAAAAATAATTGATGACGTATCTACCGTGGCCGTCATAATAATTTACTACGGAGAGAAGTTCGAAATTAGAAACTTTGATTCTCCATCGCCTTCGAATTTCCAGAAAGCGAACCTTTGAAATTTCGAAGGTTCTGAAATCGAAGCTTCGAAGCTTCGAAATCTTCGACCTTCGAAGGTTCTGAAATCGAAGCTTCGAAGCTTCGAAATCTTCGACCTTCGAAGGTTCTGAAATCGAAGCTTCGACATTCGAAGCTTCGAAGCTTCGAAATCTTCGACCTTCGAAGGAAAGTTACAGCCCTAATTTTAAGTAGGCTAATTACATTTTTCACATTATATATTTCTATAAAAAATCGCAAATTTTATCGTTATGCATCCTAGAAGGAAGTATGGAACATTTATATCCTCCAATTCGAACTTTCCACGTTGAGAACGTTTCAACCGTTTCCAGAGGAAACAAGTTAATGTACTGTAATTGGTATAGAAAAATTAGTTTCTCCTATCGAGAGTCTTGTTGATAGCAGAACAAAATGAATCTTGTTAACCGTATTAACTGCACACGACCCTCCTCCGATTCGAAACGAGTCGCTTCGTTTATCAATTCTAGCGTTAAATTGTTACGGAGTTAAATAGCCTTGATGAAGATCTAGTGGGAAGGTACTGTGGTTGCTTCGTGCCGGCTGTACCTCGTATCAAAACGCGTTTAGGGTCGCTCGTCTAAACATCTCGAGGATCCCCGATGGAAAGGTGTTGATTCGACTCGTTCCAGTCGAATTGAGGAATAGCAATAATTCAGCCCCTGTCCATTAGGTTGAAAGGAGCCGTTAGAACGTGGAGGACCCATGGTCCCGAGGAACAGAGTTTCTTGGATCGATTCATGATCACTGGAAGGCGACAGCTGTAAAAGAGACCTTAATTCGTGCGTTGCATCTCGTGACTAAACTGGCCTCTCATGACTTGGCTGGGTTTCTTTCTCATCCCCTCCCCTCTGAAAAGCTACCCTCTATTAATCTGCGGCAATCGCGCGGATTAAAAGGACTCTACACCGGATTACGATTCGTTACATGAATCACCCGGTATGCCTAATAAACGGAGCTGCGTATTTCGTGTCACGAACCGAACCTTCGTTCGCATCCCCACGCGTAATCGCAGCTAAACGAGGGTGCATCCCGAGTGGTTCAGGGTACGTGCCCATTTCGCGAAAAGCATCTTGCCAAAACTCGTTTCGCACCCTGGTAGCGCACGCGAACAAACGCTGCGCTCAATTCTGCGAACTGCGACCTTCGCGAATTTATTTCGCGGGAACCATAAGCTTGGCGAAGACAATATTTGGCATACCTTTTTTTTAACTTCCCGATTCAATATTAATATTTAATATTATTTTAAAATATTATTTTAATATTAATATTTTTTGTAGAACTTATATATATATATATATATATATATAATTATCGGAATTAATTAAGACAATAAACCGTACTTTCACCGTCAGTTTTCATTACAAAAATTTACTTTAGGACAGAAAAAAGTAAGTACAAAATGTATTTTAAAAATATCGATTGATATCAATTAGATATGAGCTTTCATGGACCTCGTTACAAAATATAGGAAAATATGAATTCAAAATGCTTACACAGTTCTGTCGACAGAAGAGACTTTGGGAGTTTTATCGATAGAGAAATGTTATTATAATATTCTTACTGTCTAGTCATAACTTCATATGACCACCATCTATTTTATACGGTATTACATTATGAGTTTTGTCCACCTAATTAGTATTGATCGCAACACTGTGCGCCATACGAATTTTTTCATTTTTGTCCCAAATTCCTATCACTGTGCATCGCATCAAAGAGAAGCAATTTTTCTCGTGAAAGATACTCTTCTTAAAATCTCCAACTTTCAACGTTTATTACAACTATAATATTCATTAAATTATATCAATGACTCCATTTCCGAGGTCTATGGACATTTTCAATGTTCATTGATTATTAATTCATAATTATTAAATAAAATACTATTAATAAAATTATTTTGTATGAAATTTATTCCTCAATTTACATTTCATATAAAATTTTCAAATAAAATACTATAAATAAAATTATTTTGTATGAAAATAATTATTATTAATAATTAATTTTTAATTTAATCGATATGAGAAAGTTCGTTTTTGGGCCAAAAGTCACTGAGTTTCTCGATTTGGACCACTGCGCGGTCGTCCACGTTCATTAAAGGGGTTAGGTTTCTAATTAGGATGATACGAATGCAAACTGTTATTCGGGCCACGCGGCTACTAGATAAGGTTATTATTTCGGATAACACGTGAACACGAAACCCGCATTTCCGTCAGCAGATAACTCGAAATTAAACCCTGCTTTCCAGGTGCTGGGCGACAGCCTACTATATTCCTTATTGCGATTCCTTAATTCAACTGGGACGCACCAACCTGGCGTGTGTGTGTGGGCATCTGTTTTGGGTACAAAAACTATGTTGCGAGTCAACGTGCTCTTCTCACACTTGTACAGGGTGTAAAGAAATATTTGGTCCTGACGAATAATCTGTGAAAAAAGTTGACGCAAAATTGTCCTTGACCTTGAAGCTCAAGGACAAATTTTGGTGTTATTGCATTGCATTGTACGCATCATGGGGACAAAAAGTGTCAAGGGAACCATGGGTCAAAACTTGACTCACCCATGATTCTCTTGACACTTTTTGTCAATCTTATACCGTGTCACGATTTTTGATAAATAAAAATATTAACTGTCAGTCACCGGTGACTGACATTGAACTTTCCGTTTGAACTTTTCGTAGTTAAATTATATTTAAAAAATTGCATTCTATTAATTTTTGGGATCATATCATGTACTTGGGATCGTATCATGAATGCACTTAAAAAATAATTGATGACGTATGTACTGTGGCCGTCATAATAATTTACTACGGAGAGAAGTTCGAAATTAGAAACTTTGATTCTCCATCGCCTTCGAATTTCCAGAAAGCGAAACTTCGAAATTTCGCAATCTTATACCGTGTCACGATTTTTGATACATAAAAATATTGACTGTCAGTCACCCGTGACTGACATTGAACTTTCCGTTAGAACTTTCCGTTAGAACTTTTCGTAATTAAATTATATTTAAAAAATTGCATTCTATCAATTTTCGGGATCATATCATGTACTTGGGATCGTATCATGAATGCACTTAAAAAATAATTGATGACGTATCTACCGTGGCCGTCATAAAAATTTACTACGGAGAGAAGTTCGAAATTAGAAACTTTGATTCTCCATCGCCTTCGAATTTCCAGAAAGCGAACCTTTGAAATTTCGAAATTTCGCAATCTTATGCCGTGTCACGATTTTTGATAAATAAAAATATTAACTGTCAGTCACCGGTGACTGACATTGAAGTTTCCGTTTGAACTTTTCGTAATTAAATTGTATTTAAAAAATTGCATTCTCTTAATTTGCGGGATCATATCACGAATGTACTTAAAAAATAATTGTCTAAAATAATAAAGTTATAATTAATAATAAATAATAATTATCTACCGTGGCCATCATAATAATTTACTACGGAGAGAAGTTCGAAATTAGAAACTTTGATTCTCCATCGCCTTCGAATTTCCAGAAAGCGAACCTTTGAAATTTCGAAGTTTCAAAGCTTCGAAGCTTCGAATTCAGAACCTTCGAAGCTTCGAAATGTTTGACCTTCGAAGGAAAGTTACAGTCCTACTTTCGTGGACAAACGTCGATTATTTTACATTGGTTGCAGCAATGAAACGTACAAGAATCGATATTTTGTCGCGTACGCGTCTATGACGCGACGCTCCGTGGACATAGGGCCTAATTCGATCAGTACGGCGATTATGGCAATTACAGCGATTAGTTGGCGAGAGCGGGGCTCGGGATCCAGTTACACCGGTGCTCTCCGTGCAAGATGACGAAGATTCCAGGTATTGTCGAGGTATGGTATGCACTTTCTGTTCACGGGGGAACGGTTACGAGCGGAGTACAAGCCGGCGCGGCGGCCGTCACGCCGTTAATTCGATTAATTGCGCGTTTAGGTGCGTGGCGCGCGCGAGCCAAACCGAGCCTGTGCAGTGTGCCCTCGGTTCAAGTTTCATCGGGGTCCACTGGCTGGCGAGGATCACGCGTCGCCACAGGTGAAACCGAAAATTGCTCGTTCGCTCGTCGAAGCTATGCTCACGGATCGGTGCCATTGTTTCGGTCGCGTTAACACTCACCCGTCTACCTAATCCTGAAAATTTTAATTCGTGACCGACACCATTTATTTATGTAAAGAAAGAATACTTTCTTTAATTCATAGTAGCCGCGCTTTATTAGCTCAGCGCGCCCTCCAATCGATACATACCGATACTCAACGAGAGAGATCAAAACATTGATAACGTAAGGGAGCACATGATAAATAAAAATAACGTGATAATTAAAACGTGACGTGACAAATAAAAATAACGACACTAACAGTGATCGAGGAGAATAGACTTTAATCGTCGTTTCTCTTTCTTTTAGGTAAACCACTGTACACATCTGTAAATATCGTATATACATCATACGTCAATTATAACCTCTTCCTGTTAGAGCAACACGTTTTGGTTATTTTCTTGGAAACCCCTCAATATTATCCTTTGTCTTATATTTATATTCTTAATTATTATGACAAAAATGAGCAGGTGTAATTTAAAATAACAAAAATATTGGAAACACTTAAACATACTATTATATTATCCTCAACCTACTAAACATAATAGGGACAGAAATAAAATTCTATTTTTTCTATTATTTCTCTAATATTTTACTCCAGTTTGTTGCAAATTAGGTAAGAAATTTTTATTTTGCATAAAGATCCGCAGTCTACTTATCAGTCCAGAATTAATTTTCATTCCTTGCTGTAATCTAATTCGTCCATATTGTTACTATATAGGGAAAGAAATAAATTTCTGTTATTTCTATTATTTCTCTAATATTTGACTCCAGTTTGTTGCAAATTAGGTAAAAAATTTTTATTTTGCATGAAGATCCGCAGTCTACTTATCAGTCCAGAATTAATTTTCATTGCTTGCTGTAATCTAATTCGTTCATATTGTTACTATCTAGGGAAAGAACTAAATTTCTGTTATTTCTATTACTTCTCTAATATTTCACTCCAGTTTGTTGCAAATTAGGCAAAAAATTTTTATTTTGCATAAAGACCCGCAGTCTACTTATCAGTCCAGAATTAATTTTCATTGCTTGCTGTAATCTAATTTGTCCATATTGTTACTATCTAGGGAAAGCACTAAATTTCTGTTACTTCTCTAAAATTTCACTTCAGTTTGTTGCAAATTAGGTAAGAAATTGTTATTTTGCATAAAGACCCACAGTCTACTTATCAGTCCAGAATTAATTTTCATTCCTTGCTGTAATCTAATTCGTCCATATTGTTACTATCTAGGGAAAGAAATAAATTTCTGTTATTTCTATTATTTCTCTAATATTTCACTCCAGTTTGTTGCAAATTAGGTAAGAAATTGTTATTTTGCATGAAGATCCGCAGTCTACTTATCAGTACAGAATTAATTTTCATTCCTTGCTGTAATTATTATTATTATTTATTTATACGGACCGAAATCCTTTCATACAAATGTGAGTAGATACAAATGTATGGCAGAAAACAAAAAAAGAAAAAACACAGTAAAAAATCTTAATCCTAAGTCTTAATCTAAAATTACCCAAATCTGGACAGAACGAAACAGCAAATAAGGGTAATATTATCTAATAGTACAGCTCAATTTAGTTTTAAAAGACTGTAACGAGCCATTAAAGAAATCAATACTATTATAAAATTTATTGCAGATAATGCGATTTACTGGATTAATTGCACCATACGAACATTTGGATTTGGTTATTCGAAATCCTGATCTCGTTCTCAAGACACGCTCCGATACATGGAACTTAATTTGCCCCAGGAGTGGGGGACAGTCTATATTATCATTTAACAAGTTCAAGATAAAGCTCAGGTCGGAAACATAAAGATCCGCAGTCCAGTTATGAGTATAATTGGGGTCAAACATCCCTAAGAAGTAAAATTAAAACGTTTTCGGCGCATTGGTTCGATCAAATGTTACTATTTACACAATTTGCAATATAAGCACAATAATTTGTCTCGACGTTTCGATCTCAATTTAGATCATTATCAAGAGAATACCAAAACATGTAACCCTAAGAAGTGTATACGAATGTTACATCTATTTTCTATAATGACTTTTTTCCACGTAAAATGGCCATTCGGTCCACTGTGCACTGCGCGGCGCTGCGCGAAGGTGCGTGGCGGTGGGTCGATGGTCTCGCGGGGAGGAACACGTGAATCCGTCACGCGACCTTCCTTCGTTCCTTTCTTCGTTCGCCAGTGTTTCATTCATACGTGCCCGGGGAGAGGCGTACAACGAGTGAGTATACAGTATAGGAGAGACGGCCGCGGCCGGGGCCGGTTACGTGTGCGGTGTACACGACCGAGACCGAGCAGCGCTCCTTGTCGGCACATGCGCTCGTTGCGCTGGTTACGGCGTACTTAGGTGAGCCCCGGACTCAATGAACTGCCGACTGGTTCAGGGTAGCGAGCAAGTGCGCACCGAGAGAGTCTAACAAACCGGCTGCCTTCGGTGTTCGCCGCGTTTCTCTCTCTCTGTGTGCGTGCGTGCGAGCAACTTACGGCAAAAAGGTACTCTCGCATGCTATGATTGGTAGTTTGCGGTGATCCGCCACGGTTCTCCACGAGACCAGCTATTTACGTGCTTCTAACACTTTATCGGTTCGTTAATCCTCCCGATCGATGATCGGCTCTCCCGATCGATCGCGGCGGGGATGCGCCGCGCGGACCGCGGATAACCGGTGATTTCCTTAATTCACCGCCACCCTTTCTGTTCTCTCTCTTTCTTTCTCTTGACTGTTCGTCTTCTTCCTCTTCTTCGGACGTGGTGTCCATCTGCTTGTTTATTCCGGGTCCCAGGCACTGCTTAATTCGTGTTTGATTGCAGCATCTGCCGCCACGATCCACTCGGGAACAGGAGAACCGAGCGATTCCTGATCGTTGAAGGGTTGCCACCAGCTCGCGTTACTTCCGAATGCTGCTCTAACTCGGCGAAATATCAAAAAGTCATGCCCTACCTCGCGCAGGAAGACAATCATTCGCGACGAGACGAAATGTTAGTTTATGTACAGGGTGTCTAAAAATTGTATGTCACGGCCACCATAGCGTGATTCTACACCTACGATTTAGTGGAAATTGACATAAACTGCCCGCAAAATTGACCTTGACCTTGAAAATCAAGGTGAAAACATTTTTTTGTTTAATCGTGTTCTACTGGTCATAAGGACCAACTTTGTGAAAGAAACCATGGGTCGTGTCTCAACCGTTCTCTTAAAAAATGATGTTGCATTTCTTATCACTTTTGCAACTTCTTTGTTCATAATGTTCGTTCTTTCATTTTATAATTAGTGAAATAGGAGTATCACGATTCTGATAATTTCATGCCCAACGAGATTGCTTACTGATGATGCTCGCAGAATGTTGTCATGTGAAATATTTTGATTGAGACGACTGCGACATATTGATGATTTAGTCAATCGTAGAAGAAACATAAACTGAATAAAGTGAGTGTCTCAGATGTTATGTTTATGTAATGCGAAAACTTTAATTATCGCACTTTCACAGCATTCCTTAAGGAAATTGACCATTTTAGTCGCCAGCAATTGTTTACCCGATCTGAGATGTTGGCCTGCAGCTTGCAATTCACTGAAGGAGCGAGATTAGTACGCTATTTATTTATATACCGTTGCTGAATGTAAAAATTTTCCAAATAAAGTTGAAAAAATGATGGGAAATGCAACATCATTCTTTAAGAGAGCGGTTGAGATACGACCCATGGTTTCTTTCACAAAGTTGGTCCTTATGACCAGTAAAAAATTGTTTGACCTTGATTTTCAAGGTCAAGGTCAATTTTGCGGGCAGTTTTTTATGTCAATTTCCACTAAATCGTAGGTGTAGAATCACGCTATGGTGGCCGTGACATATAATTTTTAGACACCCTGTACACAGTTTATCTACTGAAAGCCTATTAAGGATTTTCAATAATTGTGCTTGTTTTTCTTTTTAACTTCCCGATTTATAGGGAAGTTATTGTAATTACCCCGAACATCGAATTTTTAGCAGGTCTTCACGTTTCATGGTCATTGGAGTCGTTTTAGACTATTTTTATCAAAATGTCGGTATGTGTGTGTGTGTGTGTGTGTGTGCGTTCTGTGGTATGAAATTTTTCGTTTACGTTTTCTGAAAAAGTAACAACGCGATCAGAATGATGCAATGGATGTGCCCCGCTGTAACTTAGAGCTGATTAGATTTTGGTCCATTTTGGTCAAGTAGCTTTTCAGTTTTTTAGTTTTTTAGTTTATATATATAGTTACGATTGCTTCTTCGGTGGATACGCCTCTCGTATAAATTGCAATATTGAATCAACTCCTTTCGAAAAAAAACTAAAAAACTAAAAAGCTACTTGACCAAAATGGACCAAAATCTAATCAGCTCAAAGTTACAGCGGGGCACATCCATTGCATCATTATTATGTATATATTATATTATTATTATATATATGATATTATATATACAGGGTGTCCCACATAAATGATAACACCTAAATATCTTTCGTATTTACAGTTCTATCAGAAAACTTTAGAGGACAAAGTGACGCTATTGCATGTGGGCAATGTAATAATGAAGAAAAAAATTTTTTATGTCGTGTTTTTAAATGAAATTGCAATGTCACCGATGTTTTTTTAAATGGAATAGTATATTTTTTTGCGATAGCATCATAGATAATAAAAACCTGAATTTAGTGGATACCACCTTTTTGACCTTGAAATGACCTTGATATGATATGTAAAGGTCAAGCCGACGTAAACAACGCGCAATCTTTGCTGAAACACGTAAGTTTTAAACTTCCACATTTCATATCCGCTTCAACATGATTATTCTTGCTCAAGGTCATTTCAAGGTCAAAAAGGTGGTATCCACTAAATTCAGTTTTTTATTGTCTATCATGCTATCGCAAAAATATATACTATTCCATTTAAAAAAATATCGGTGACGAGTTAAATAAATAGGAGAATATTGTTCAGTAATTTTGTTCATTCATTGGACTATCATTGTTCAATTACTAGAATGTAGTTCATTGAAGTTCATTGTTCATTGTAGTTCATTGAGAATACCAGTTCATTGACTGGTATTTTTTATATTTTTTATTTACCGTTTAATGAAGAAAAATAATAATAATTTCATTTTATTTGTGTTCATTTATTTTTGACAAATGAAGTATAGGGAGCCATTTGGCATATATGAGATTCCTTTAATTCACACATTTTTTTAAAAATAAAATATCGACAAGGGGTCGGCCTGCCACGACATATATATTATACACTAGCTGACCTCACAGACATTGTCCTGTCCAAATTTCAATAAATTTGGTTGTGCTCATTTTGTGAATTTATGAAAAGCTATAGGATATGCGTAAACAAAGTAAAAATGAGAAAAAGACGTATTTCGCAGTGATCATTATAGAAAATAGACGTGGATAATGTAAATTCCTATTGAAATATTGATTAAAAGCTGCGACGTTCGTTTTTTTGTTGTATTGAAATATGATTCAAAAAGCACTTTTAGTTTTTCCCGAATTTTCATGTTTCCAGACAACTTTTCCAATGTTTTTTACCCTAAAAACCTGATTCGGACTACAACAAACATTTAAAAGCAACAATTAGCCAAATTGGTTCAGCCGTTCTCACGTGATGTCGTGACCAACGAACAACATTTCATTTTTATTATATAGAAGATATATACACACACACACACACACACATATTAATCTCGAGATTATTGAATGATTCTTCAAGGTCAAACCAATGGCGCCATCTTATAGCCCTTGCGAAACCATAAAACATACGTCAGAACCATTTTCCTCTAAAATGCTTTATTTTTGAGATATTCGACCGTTTCCAGACTTTTCGAACACCCTGTATAATTAATCGTTTCCTATATGGTTAGTTTAACAAGTATCTCTATCGTATACCAATGAATCGAAATTGAGTGTCTACTTGCACGATGCGCGGAAGTGAAGTTGACTCTTTGTCGTGTGCTTCGCGCTGCGGTGGAAAGAATGGAGGACACATCGATCGTTCGAGAGCGCCCAATGCAAGTGCGATCGAGGATCGAGCCGGTCGAGTGCGTGAAGCGGGTAAAAGGAGGAAAAAGGATGAAAAAGGAGGAACTAGTGGTAGGGCGCGGTGGTATAAGCGGGGCCGGAAGTGGTTCCATCTGGCTCCCCCGTTGGTCTGACCTGTTGAACCACCTCGTGACCGGAAGTATGCCGTACACCTACGGGCACCATGCTCGTCCCCCGTCCCTGCGGTGCATGCCACGAAAACAACAAAGGCTTCTTTCTGCCCTTTGCCCGTGACACCTTATCATGCTCCTTGTCGGCCTGTTTACTTGATTACACGGCCATGATTTTCCCCTTCTTCGGGGACCCTCTTCCTTTGTCCGATCGTGACATCCTTGAAAACCACATCGATCGCTGCGTGAACGGGGCCATCGATTCGACATCACAACCAAACTCGAACGAGTCGAATTCATTCATTTTTCTGGATCATGGTTCCTCCTCACCGGAACTTTTCAAAACATAGGGACAGTTAAACGTGTAGCGATCGTAATAAGCTTTAAGCAAAATTCAAATGTTATCACTGGTTCGATCAAGTAAATACTTTGAACACTATTTGCAAATTATCACAACATTTTATCTCGACGTTTCGATCTAGATTCAGATCATTTTCAAGAGATTAACATAAATAACATTGTATCTGTAACGAAACAAAAAATTATTTTAACTTATATTAAGAATCAAAAAACAAAAGTGAACTATATTGTAGGAAGAAAAAAAACAAACATGTTACTCATTTGTGCAGTGTCACAAAACAATTTTTAAATAGAAAAATTAGAAAAATTAATAGTCTGTGTTGGACCCACATATTTTGATTATAGGGACAATTGAAAAGCTTGACAGATGATCTAGACTCCAGAAATTTAGATACTGCACTGACGAGACATTCTTTGGAACTAGATCACAAATTTTGACAATGTCAAAATAGTTGACAGAGAAGAAAATTTATACCAGAGATTAATATTGGAAACTTTTCATATGATTAAAAACCGTAGCGTAAACCTTAGGTATGAAACGCCTATAATACATGAATTTTACTATTATATGATGAATCTTTTCCAATACAATATTATATTTTTCTTTTATTAGTTAACTAAAGTAAATACATTACACATACAATTTGTTGTATGCAGTTTGATTTCAGTTAAATTGAATGACAATATTGTTGATCTTCCCATTTGGTATTTTCACTAGTCTTTTTGAATTTACCGCCGTTGTATCGATCTACATAACCTAGATCTCTGCTAAAACGATCAATGTCGTGAAGACAAACATGGTGAACACACGTGTTTCACGAGTCTCACGACTCTCACATTGTTATACTTAATCACACGTAAGCAAGTGAGTAAGAAAACGTTTTGTTAAAATTTCTTTCCCTTACATTAAAACATGCAATAGTTGTTACTTTGAAAATTGCATTTTGTTTTATTTTCTAAAAATTCTTTTTCTCATTTTTCTTACAGAAGCAATTTCAAAATTCATCTTGAAAATTCTGCAAATCAGCAGCGAAACGTCGATTTTTTTTTTATTATTAGCAAAATTGCTTATTGATTTATTTATCTGGTTTTTCTAATGATCGAACCGTAGCGCCGAAACCATCTATCTATTATCAATTCTTTTCGATCGCAAAACTAACTCAATATACTTTTTGTTAAAATTTGTTTCCCTTACATCTAAAAATGCAACAGTTGTTACTTCGAAAATTGCATTTTGTTTTATTTTCTAAATATTTTCTAAAAGTTCTTTTTCTCATTTTTCTTACAGAAGCAATTTCAAAATTTATCTTGAAAATTCTGCAAATCAGCAGCGAAACGTCGATTTTTTTTTATTATTAGCAAAATTGCTTATTGATTTATTTATCTTGTTTTTCTAATGATCGAACCGTAGCGCCGAAACCATCTATCTATTATCAATTCTTTTCGATCGCAAAACTATCTCAATATACTTTTTGTTAAAATTTGTTTCCCTTACATTTAAACATGCAATAGTTGTTACTTTGAAAATTGCATTTTGTTTTATTTTCTAAAAATTCTTTTTCTCATTTTTCTTACAGAAGCAATTTCAAAATTTATCTTGAAAATTCTGCAAATCAGCAGCGAAACGTCGATTTTTTTTATTATTAGCAAAATTGCTTATTAATTTATTTATCTTGTTTTTCTAATGATCGAACCGTATTTTCGATCGCAAAACTATCTCAACATACTTTTTGTTAAAATTTGTTTCCCTTACATCTAAAAATGCAATAGTTGTTACTTTGAAAATTGCATTTTGTTTTACTTTCTAAAAGTTCTTTTTCTCATTTTTCTTTCAGAAGCAATTTCAAAATTTTTCTTGAAAATGGTGCAAATCAGCACCGAAACATCGATTTTTTTTTATTATTAGCAAAATGCTTACTGATTTATTTATCTTGTTTTTCTAATGATCGAACCTTAGCGCCAAAATCATTTAATAATTGTTACGAGCAATAACACGATCGATATAAACTATTTTATTTATCGACGTAGACTCTACTCTAGATCAATTGAATGATCGATTGGTGAAGACATTGGAAGATTTATAGACCGTGCTGGAACAGGTTCGAAGAATATGATTACCCAAGATGGTCATGGACCCTCCGACAACTTAGAAACGGTTTAGGAGCGTCGCGTTCGACACTTTGCGGGACAGACTGCGAAAGCAAAATAAAGGGTAGGGAAGAATGCAATTCGCGCCGAAGAACAATGGGGGATGTCGATGCGAGCTCGAGACAGGTCCGGGGCATTATGTTCGTCGCACAATGGCTCACGAGGAGCAGTATGCGCTGTTCGTTAATCTGTCGCCCTGTGAGTACTTATGCGTTTTTGTTGCAGAGGGGTCAGCAACGAGGGGTGACCGAGTGTTTCGCACCCATCGTGTTTTCGCAACGAGTGACGTCAGTGGGTTACGAGCTCGGTGAAAGAGACTGGGAAGGATGACGAGAGCAGCGTCTAGCTGCTGGGGGTCTGGAAGCTTGCGGGCCGATCGGTTTTCGCCGATGACGAATATGTGCACGTTCAAAAAGTCCTCGAACAAATCTCTGATTCAAACCTGAGGAGTCTTTTTTCAATGATCTGCAGGACTATTTCGATGGTAGACCTAGAAATCGGTCCTCTTTCGATCCTTTAATAGGAGGTAGGGACGAATAACGTTCATCCTTCCGCATTCTTGATTGTTAGATAAACATCTATACGGTGTCGGCGTCACCGAATAGCAGGGTGTCCGAAAATAAGTGTAACTCCTAGAAATGGGAGGTTCCTTGGGTGATTTGAAGCGACATTTTCCTTTACAAAAATGGCGTCCGCCGCTTTGTTCAGGAGGTACAGTACAGACTTGATTTTTGTCCCAGATTCGACGACTCAAAAAAAAACAAGTCCACATCGCGTTTTTTGTCCGCTCCACGAACAGCCCCTGGGACAAAAATCAAGAGATTACTGTATTAAGGAAAAACACGGACCAATCAGAGCGCGGCTACAGCGGATTGCTTCTGGTTCAGCCAATAGCGACACCACGTTAAGCGTGACCTGTCGCCGAGTCGGACTCCGTCCCAAACAAAGCCGCGAACGCCATTTTTGTGAAGGAAAATGTCGCTTCAAATGACCCAAGGAACCTCCAATTTCCGAGAGTTACACTTATTTTGAGACACCCTGTATACAATGAGGATACACCGAAATTCGTAACGCTAAAGACGATCGTAACGAATGTGAAGTGTATACCAAATTATTCCGTTAATAAACGAGTGTAATGTTCAATACATGACATTGATCCTGGAAACTAATAGCACGGGACTACGTGTCCCGCGAAAATTTCGGTGTTTTGCTACGCCCTCTGGGATTTATTCTGGCTCCAGCCAGAAAAAAAAGCCTCCGACGACATTTCGTTAGTGCAGAAGACCACTGAAGATATTATTATTAAATATTGCTTTCTCCGCCATATTTTAGACGATGTTTTGGCACTATTTTGATACTATTCTCGTCGGTGGAGTAACTTTTACCGATGTGGTCTTTCAGGTCACTGTAATTTCCATCCCAGATAGCACAGACACGTCTCAAAGATGTTCGAAAGATGCCTGCCGCAAGACATTCGAATATCTGAGAGATGTCGTCAATGTCGGTTCGATGTCAGTTTTACGTTGGTTTTACGTTAGTTTTATGTCGTTTGTGACTCAACGTACCATCTTAAAGATGTCTTCTGAATGTCGTTTTGATATCTTTCAGATGTTCTAGTAGTACATATTAAAAACATCTTCCAGATGTCTGAAAAAAGACATCTTACAGATGTTATTCGCGCGACTATTTAGAAACTTTCGTGTAAGGCTTATATAATAGGTTAGGTTAGTAAAAAAACGTAGAATAAAGCAGATATTCATAAAATATACGAATAAATATTTATTCAAATATATACATATTACAAATTACAAATTAATTAAAATTACATTATTAGAGGTTGAAAATGAGAAGTAGAATATATCTGTCACTGCTGTCTGGTTCGCCTTCTTCAAACGATGGACCTGCTGGAGAATTTCGATCAGCAGGATCCGCAAAAGCTGCTGGTGGTCCATATCAGCTTCAGCATAGCATCCTGCCTTGAGCGGTAATAGCAGCAGCTCCTCCACTCCTCTTCCTGCTGCCTTCTTTCATACTCTTTGCATCTGTTTGTTTAGTAGTCTTCATACACCTGAAGATGTCTATTCTGGAGACATCGTTTTCATGTCTGAAATGAGACGTTTGAAAGATATCTTTCCTCGTACATAAAAACGATGTCTTCAAAAACACATCTTTCAGATGTGCGAATTACGTCTGCTTGGCGACGTAGACGTTCAGACATAAAAACGACATGAAACCGACATCTTTAAGATGTTGTGTGCTATCTGGGCACCGTTACCACCTCGCCCATTGCGCCCGTTTATCGGACCGCGGAATAGCACGGGGGCTGGCAGTCTTTAACAGTATCTCGTCGGTGATAATAGTAAGATCTGAAGATCGCGAGCGAAGTGGTCGGAAATCAGTAGGGACGACGAAGACTGACTGGATGTCGCGAGAAGAGGCACTCGAGAGCGCGGGTCCTTCAACGAGGTATCTCCGGTATGGAGAACCCGACGAAGCATCGGATCTGTTCGAGAGAGCCGCGTCCGGCTGCTTCCAGCCTCCGGAACTACCTCGGTGGAGCAATTTCCTGGATAATCAGGGTGCGGCGACCAACCCCGTCGGTGTAATCGAATTATCGAGTGTGCCGGGGATCTGTTCTCGAACCCGAGCGTATTCGGGTCCCGGTCGAATCAGGTTCCGGCGTGTAACCCGTTCGCCGACACCGTGGAGTATCGCGGCGCGCGTAAGAAGAGCGTAATACGCTTAAAAAGAAGGGTATGACGTCACGAGGAGGTGGCACGCCGCGACGCGGCTCGGCGCGTGCCGTCGGATGGGGTACGCGAGTTTATCGTGGCCCGTGGAACAGAGACAAGAGACAAGCGGGAGGAGTGTAACCGGTGCAACCTCTGGGGAAGGGTGGGAGGACGCAGAAAAGTCGAGACGAGGAAGAGAGAGAGAGAGGCTAGAGTGGAGAAAGAGAGCGAGAGAGAGAGAAAGGAAGAAGACAGGCGCCCCGAGGAGTCTACGACAGGCGAGCACGCAGGCAAGAAGTCCGCACGAGTGGCTGGGGTGTCGTACAGGGGCTACGGTGGTGGGGGTGGGCGCGTGCAGCCGGCCTGCAGCTGCCTCGTCCCCGACCCTGTTCCCTCGAGCCCCCCGCCACCGAACGGTCCCCCGTGCCCCTCCAAGAGCTGGTCACGTCGCGAGCCACCGGCGCAGCCGCTACCCACCACCCCTCTTAGTTGGGCAACCCCTCTCAACGGGGACCCGGCGGGACCACAATTATAAGTAGGGGTGCCCCCGGCTTACTACCTCCAGTCGAGGGTTGCACGCCGTTCTGTAGACGCGCGGGACACGTACGCGTACTTTCCCAACGTACCACCGCACGCGTGTGTAACCGCCACTACTAAAAACAAGTTTTTTTTTCGTTGGTATTTTCGGGTACCCGGATACGTAGAAGGGGGAGAAAGCGAACGGAATCACGGAGAAGAAGGATAGTCGGATTAATTGGAACAGGAGCGCGCGCAAAAACGCGTCTCTCGCAGGATAACCGACCACGGAACGCGGACCAACCGAGATCGCAGGATTCGCCATCTGTCGATCGCGCTCCAGTGTCTCGTGACCGATCGACGTTGCACCAGTGCTTTCCGGAGTAACCGCGGTGTGGCGCTAGTATCAGCTGTTCGAGTGACGCGCGCGCGCGCACACGTGTGAACCCGTGGATCCCCGGATCGCAACCGACCAACGGAGAGGGTAGAACCGGAGGAACGGAGGATAGGAAAGTGCATCGAGGGAGGAACTGGCGGAGAAGAGCGCCGTACGAACGCACACGTACGCGAGCACCGCGGAGCGGCACTTTCACAAGGAAAACGTACGAGCCTCTGCTGTTCCAGTAGTAGTTCAGCTGCGGAGTGGTGTCATTCGTGCCGGTTCTCTCTTCGCGTGTTGTTTCACCGTCTCTCACCCCCCGCCCTTTCCCCAACGAATCCACCCCCACCCAGGCCCTTCGAAAAGATTCCCCTCGCCCGAAACGAGGCGCATCGACTCCCCACTCTCCACCGGTTCGACTATTTCTCGTTCCATCTCCACCGGTGCCGCTATCCCCACCACAACGTGACTCCCCTCGTTACCCCTACTCCTCTCTCCACCGGCAGCCTTTACCACCACCACCGTCGCCACCACTCCTCCGGCCCGACACTCTTGCCGAGGGAATTATTCCTCGCGGTTCGTCGACGGCCAGTCAGTGCGCGGCTCGTCGTTGTTGCGACGGTTGGCGAGGCGAGAGTAGTGTCGTACCGTGCATATTTTTTCCCCTTGTTTCCCCGAAAGCCGGCTGAGAATTATGCTCGTGGCGGATCGTGCGACGCGAAACAACGCTCCACGCGGGCGTAGTACCACCGAGATACTATACTAGAGAGGACCCGCGGATTACAGAGAGACGATCATCGTCATCATCATCATCGTCATCCGAGAGATAAAGAGCAACGCGTACACACCAGTGCGTCCGAGTACAAGCGAAACCATCGAGGTATCCGGCACGCGGAGAAGCAACACGCTTGCAACGACGAACCAGGGGGGCCGTCGCTCGCCGAAAGTGTGTGCTCGCCTAATTAACCTACGCACGACTGCATTGCCATCCGATATACACCCTGGACGAAGCTGTTCGACGACTCTCGGCGTCCCACGGATAAATGGAATAAAGTGTGTCACAGTCAGTGTTCAGTGATTTCGTGATATATATGTATATATATATACATATATATTTGTATAGCAGCTCGCGGCGCCGTACGTGAAAAATTTTACGGATATACTACGTACCCGAGTGTATTATTATTGTATTGCAGTGCGACATATATCACTCGTATGATATATATGTATAGGACAGAGAAGTGACGCGAGTTCGTACATCTCGTTGTTTGTATTTATTTATTTCTTTTCTTTTTTTGCATCGTTTGCTTGGCCGATTTTCGGTTTCGCGTGTCCGTCTCTGGTTTCCACTGGTTCGGTTTTATTCTCTCGCGTGAAAGATCAATCGCCAAGCCGGCGAACGAGTAGCTTTACCCACGCTTACACGGAGGATTACCTTGTTGTACCTGCCGCTCTCCGCCGTAACAAGTTGCACCTTTGCCCAGTCGGAGAGAGATCGAGCGAGAGCTAGAGAAGCGAAGAGGTGCGCGACGGTGCGTGTGTTACACCTCGTACACGGCGGTTCACGGTGGGCTATGCAGCCTCGCGAAATCCAAGCGAGGAGGTAACGCCGACGAGCACACACACCGGGGCACCACGGTCCACACGAAGCCGTCGACGAAGCACCGGCGGCGTGTAAACATCCGAACCCAATCAACCACCAAACATGTGGACCACGATGCTCGTGTGGACGGTCGCCGTCGTGCTGCTGCCGACACCCCGAACGGTATGTGTTGTTCTTTTATTTTTCTCACCGAATACAACCCCGAAAGCACGTGTCTACGTTGCACACACTGATATCCAGACTGCGGATCTTGATGCAAAATTATTGTTTGATAAAAATCAGCTTTATGCAATATTCTTTTATTAGTCTTCTTCAGCTGAAATTAATACACTGATGTATTAATACACTGCTTGAAATGGCGCGTGCCCATTTTTGTCATAAACGCATGAAATCCGCAGTCTACTGATATCTCACTGAACTAGCTAGCCAAAAGTCAATTTCCCAAAACTACCCCCAGGTAAAAAATAACATAAATAAAAAATAATAAATTGTATAAATTGTATTTTTTTTAAGCACGTAAGCGTAATTTAATAAAACGTTTTATCGGTTCTAAGTAATACAATATTTTGGCCAGCTAGAATCGGCCAAATACCAATATGTGTTGTCTGTCAGCTAATTTTTTCTTTTACATTCCCTCGAAGCTTCGTGATTTAGTCTGCGGATTTTATGTTGTAGTAAATGTGTAGACTGCGGATCTTGATGCAAAATTATTCTTTAATAAAAATCAGCTTTATGCAATATTCTTTTATTAGTCTTGTTCAGCTGAAATTAATACACTGATGTGTTCAAGTCGTAACTCATCCACTGCTTGAAATGGCGCGTGCCCATTTTTGTCATAAACGCATGAAATCCGCAGTCTACTGATATCTCGTTGAACTAGCTAGCCAAAAGTAAATTTCCTAAAACTACCCCCAGGTAAAAAATAACATAAATAAAAAATAATAAATTGTATAAATTGTATAAATTGTATTTTTTAAATTACGTAAGCGTAATTTAATGAAACGTTTAATCGGTTCTAAGTAATACAATATTTTGGCCAGCTACAATCGGCCAAATACCAATATGCGTTGTCTGTCAGCTAATTTTTTCTTTTACATTCCCTTGAAGCTTCGTGAATTAGTGGATTTTATGTTGTAGTAAATGTGTAGACTGCGGATCTTGATGCAAAATAAAAATTGCATCGATTGCGAGTAATGGAAACCAAATTTAATGTTATTTATTTACTTAATTGAATAGAGGAGAAATTGTATATTGACATTTAAAATTTTTTAAATATTTCAACAATTTTGAATTTCGTCCACTCAATTTTAGTATAAATGCATGAAGTTCCGCAGACTATTAATGTGGTGAAGAACATCTCTGTGTATATTCAATATGTTTAACAAAAATTTAATTAGTGGATACATACGAGGTAACTTGTCTCGCTTTGTTAACGACTGCGGTCCGATGAAATCTCACCGGGTGTCGGTATTCTTATCCCCACTCTTAAATACGGCGCTCATACATATCAGTTTTTTAGTAATTTTCTACATTTTGTGCATTTTTGCCAGAAATGGGTTATAATAGACTGCGGATTTTATGATAAAAATGAATAGGTGCAACTTGGAACAGCAAAAATGTTGAACGACTTGATACACTATTTTTAACAGTTTCGTGTGTCCCGATCGTAAATTTTAATATAAATCAAATATATGTTCTCGGCGCTCGGTTTCGATCAATAATAAAAGCAATAATTAAATTGAACTCAACGTTTCGATCCAGGTGTGGATCATTTCCAAGAGCAATTGCGTCTGAAAAAATATATAAACAAAATGCACTCGGTATTTCAAAAAATTAATAAAACTGTAAATAATACTTTAAAGAAACATACTTGCTAAGTTAAAGATTATTTTTCGCGATCGCACATTGTTTTTAGACAAATAGAAATTAATATCGGCGCCCTGGTTCGATCATGATTCTACAAACATAATTTGAATAAATATATAGTATTTATAATTATATATAAATAAATAGTATTTATTCAAATTATTTGTATACTTGCTAAGTGTAAAGAAAGTTCCAAACAATTTCATTTTCGCTATTTCTAACATCCAAAAATTATTAACGAGGAAGCTAAATTATTACTAGCTTCTGCACATCGTAATTAACGTACAAAAATTTCATTTCGCACAAAGATCCGCAGTCTAGTCACAACGTGTAGAAACAAAGCATTAAACAGTGTGGATTACTTTTGTCCCACCAACAGTAGGAAGACATTTTCATTTGGTTGCAGTAGTTCGCAACCAAATTAATTAATTAATTCCGCACAAAGATCCGCAGTCTATCAACATAAATTTCGATGAAACATAGATCCCAAGCGAGTGACAGAATATTAATTCATCAAAATTGTAGCCGTCTCGAATCGTGGTATAGTTCGCTTCAGTTGTATCTTCGTGCTCGTAGTAGCTGTCCAGCTTCGAGTGCTCGAGCGTTCGAATTCGAGAGGTCGGAAATATTTGAATGTATTTTCGGCTGCGCGAAACCGCGCTTACGAGCGCATCATCTTTTCGTTAGCACCTAAATATCTTGCTGCGCGCCCCGTTCCCCGGAAACAAGACCTATACACGGACAGATTTAATGGGTACGAACAGGCTGGGCATCGGCAGGTTCGTAACGTTCTTCTCGCGGCGCGGCGCCTACAATTTTCCACTTATCGCGCGGTTCTGGGGTGGAGTCCCTAGTTTTTCCCCGTTTAAGGGTCGATTCATACATATTAGGGCTGTAACTTTCCTTCGAATGTCGAAGCTTCGATTGCAGAACCTTCGAAGCTTCGAAACTTCGAAATTTCAAAGGTTCGCTTTCTGGAAATTCGAAGGCGATGGAGAATCAAAGTTTGTTCATGAAACCTTGTTAACTTTATGTGTTCGATAAATATATTTTTTATAAGTATGTGGTTGTGTTTACATTCTGTTAAATTTTTTATAAACGAGTCAAGCGCCAAGCCTGTCTTGCCTTTCCATTTAGTCCGCGATATCCGATTTCAACGAATTTAATAAAACTAATTAAAAGTTTGTTTGCAAAGTATTATTTTTCAAGTACATTCGTGATATGATCCCGAAAATTAATACAATGCAATTTTTTAAATATAATTTGATTACGAAAAGTTCAAACGGAAAGTTCAATGTCGGTCACCGATAACTGACGGTTAATATTTTTATTTCTCAAAAATCGTGACACGGTACGAGATTGCGAAATTTCGAAGACTTCGTAGACTTCGAAGCTTCGAAGCTTCGGAAAAGTTACAGCCCTAATACATATCCGGCCGGCGTTTTTCGGTATCCATGCATATCCGGCCGATTTTTGAGGCAACTCGAGTAAGAATCTTTCTCATTATCATGATGTTGTAAAAGAGAGCTACCTGAGGAGGGATAGAAACCTTTTATTTGTTAGTTATGGCCTGTTCGACTCGAAGGAAAAGTATCTGAGGAAAATCGGACTCAGTTTTCCGGTTGTGGACGGTCTCGTTTAAACCTGGGTGAGAATATTTTGTCGGACTCCGATATCGCAGATGTATGAATCGACCCTAATGGCGGCTTCTAGCATGACCGAGGGTCTCCGTCGAGGAGAGCGACAAATGAGCGTGATAACGGGCGTCGCTGCGACCGGGACGAATCGCGTGGTGCTCGTCGGGCCGCCGACACGCACCGAAAGGATTATTTCGTGAACGGATCTGCGGTATCGCTGGCGATGTTGTCAAACCCGACGGATACGTTTGTCAACTCGACTGGCGCTGTGCGGGCCCGACCTTCGCCGGCTGCCGATGAATGGCACAATGTTTTGGTTCGGATTCCAAGACGTTCCCCGTCTGTCAAACCGGTCGCCTCGCCGTAAGCTCTGTTGGTATTTACGGATAAAAACGACGACGCGTCGATTCGTTCGTTCAGAATAGAATCCCTCGGTCTACATATTTACCGACCGTCTCGCTCTCTTCTTCCTCTTCTTCTTCTTCATCCTCCTCCTCCTCCTCTTCCTCTCTTCCAACGTTCTAATTGAGCACTTGCGTAAGTGCGATCGCGGCTTATATTTATCCAACCTATATCGGTTGAGCAGCCGCATCCTCTAGCCGATTCGAGAACGATCCTCGATTACACCGAAACGAATCCCGAGGATCGCGTGTCCCGCTAGTACACTTTCGTCCCTTTTTTCCCCTAGCCACCCCGCGGCTGCCCAACTGTATTCTTCCTGGGAGAGATGTTTTTTTCCCTCCCGTGGTTCTCCCTCTCGTCGTCTCTCCTTCTTTCTCCCCCGCCAAAGAGAGGGAGAGAACGTCAGACGCACACCAACCCGGCCAAAGACTCGACCCATCCGGCGAAACAGGAGAAAAGGCAACAGTATTCGGCGTACAACAACTCTAAATCTGGATCCACTCTTTTAGAAGTGTCTAGCGTGCGCCTCGTCCTTTCGGTCCACGACTTTGTCTCTCTCTGTCTCGGTGTGTTTCTTTAGTTGTCTTTCACTCTCGCGTTGTCTTCTGCACCGTTCTCCTCGACCTTCGAGAGATACCCTCCGAAATCGGCGGATCGGTGGCTCTTTGTCTCTTCTCGTTGTGTGCACAGATATTGTGTACCTTCAATTTGTCTGAAATATTAACCCTTTACACTCGGTTGTCCCCTGTGAGGCACCACTAAATGAGGCACCACTAAAAATTGCTGTAACGTTAGTCAAAATATATATATTGTTTGCATTATTCAATTATAGATATGTAATCTATTACTAAACATTTAGGTATTGTACTAATTTTGTAGCGATAAAATTTCAAAAATCATAGAGAATTCTGTGTCAGAGTCTATGTCAAAATCTAGAGTATTCTAGATCAGAAGAAATGTTTAATTTTCTAGTTAAAATAACTCCGAGTGCAAAGGATTAACCCTTTTCGAACGATATCGAGTCAGTCTAGAGATTCGAGATTTCCTTTGCACTTGGAAGGAGACTGAGGCGCCGGTAAAAATTGCCACACCGATTGTTCAGAACAATTTTGGTATTATTCAATTCGTTTGTATTCTTTCAAAGGATAGTAATTCTATAATTTAAAAACCTGCCACACCGATTGTTCAAAACAATTTTGGTATTATTCAATTCGTTTGTATTCTTTCAAAGGACAGTAATTCAATAATTTTGTATAAATTACTGAAAATCCATGCGTTGTATCAGAAAAATGATTACATAAATATTACATAGAATGGAAATTTTCTAAGTTACAAGAACCGTCTCGATTTTGGAATAAACATTGTTTCGGGTGCCAAGTGTTGCTTCCAGCAGCCTGAAAAGTCCTCTATGAAATAAATTCTCGTATTTTGTGTACATCTTCATCATTAATTTGAATTTTGCTCCCATTTTTGGGTACGTAGCGCTGAAAGTAGTGAAGACAAAGAGGCTCTCGGTACATTCTGCGACAACGGAAAAAATCGCACGGCAAGGGGTTAAGGTCTCGGTACACAGACGCTTAAGAAGTCACCCGCATTTCCCTTAATAGCTTTTCGCATCTCTCTCTATCGATGCATCGAGAAGTAGAAAGGGAGAGGGAAGAGCTAGGAAGACGGCGTCTCAAAGGGTGCCTCTGGAAATTGTTTTGTGACGAAATAACGTCGGTTGTTGTATCCGTAAATAGTCGGCGGCGGCCATTCCCGTTCCGAGAATAGCGTTCTAGCGCGCCAAAAATGAGAATTCCTCATCGAGCAGGGAGCACGCGCGCGCAATAGCCTCTCTCTCTCTTTCTCTTGCTCTGTTGCGGTGTACGAGCCGGGTTTCACGAGACGCAATGAGAATATTTTTCGATTCGACCCGCGGAAGCCTCCTCGCGCGTTCTCCCTTTGTGTATTTTTCGATGCCGCTCGTAAAGCGCCGCCATGTTTGCTTTGCGAAACGATCGGCCGTCCATTGAACGCGCGAAAAAGAAAGACTCGCGATCGGCCAGGTCTAATTTCGAATTTGTATGTAATCTGAGAACAAATCTGATCCTCGTATCTAACATGACGAATCTTCAACTAGATTCTGGAAATGTCTGCATAAAGTTGGCTTGGTAGGCGTGGTTACGTTACCCCTGATTTTTAAGGGACCAGGAAAGTACCCCCAGGGGGCAGTCTTCACTCATGTCCACGCGAGAGAGTGACTTATTGAGACGAATGTTATCAGAGGAGAAAATGTTGTTCTTCTTTCTACGCAGAACGGCCCCCGAGTGGGCGGGGCTTCCGATTTTGATAGAACAGTGTTCCAAGTACATAACTCTGCCAATCTCACCATTGGGTGACGTATTTCTCCAGACCGAAATATTGTGTGGTGACAGGTACCCTTTGAAATGTGAAATACAGCCAGTTTTTGCTGCGACGAATAAATTGCTCTTCCCAAATTTGGTGGTCGGTCCAGTTGCCGGTGAACGTGTTAATTAACCCTTTGCACTCGGAGCTATTTCAGCATGAAAATGAAATGCCGACCTAGAACAATTCCATTCTATGTATATTCATTTTATAGTATGCATTTTAAATTGATATAGTACCTCATACATTACTTAAATGTACAGTAATTGATTAGATACCAACATATTTAATAGTGTAAATGTAGCAACTGTAACTACCTTCAGTCAACTCTCGTCAATATGAACTTCCTCACTATTGTGAAGTCGCTTTTTGAATTATTTTGTTTTAAAACAAATGTTTGAAAAAGTGTTTAAAAATGTTTAATCGATAAACCGAATTCATTGGAGAAGGGTGATAGTGTTAAGATTTAAAAGTAACATAAACAATACTTTGAGAATGGTACAGTAATTTTTAATGGCGCCATTCGAGGGTTGATGTAAGTAGAAGCGGGACAGCTTAGTTCAAAAAACAGTTCGTAATAGTGCATATCCTTGAGACAAGAACATGAGTGGCTTAAACTCGGGATAGAAAACAGTTGCTGAGTTTATGCAAAAAGCGGGTCCCTGCAATGTTTTTCCGAGTCACAGAATGCAAAGAAAAGGGCGCTATTTACATCTTGCGTCCTGGAAGGAGTTGTCTATCTCCTTCGTCCTAAAAAAAAAGTGCATAGTAGTTCTAGCGAATTTTCCTGGTACATATTTTCGTGAGGGAGTTGGTGGTCGGAATGGTGACAGTCGCGCGTCGAAAATTGCAGGTTCCAGGGGGTGTAATGGACGCGAGGACCGAGTCGACCGGCGAGATCGTAAAACGATCCGATCGCAGGCTCGATAGTAAGGTTAGTGCGCTCCTCTCGTTCACGTGAGACACGATATATGTATAGTTTTGCTCGGCTATACAATGTCTCGTGGGAAGGCTCGCTTGTCTGCTGCCGGCTGCGTGCCTCTTTCTCTCTCTCCTCTCGTTTTGTGCGTGCGTGTGCGCAGGCGAACGGGTGTGTAGGTGCGTGCGCGTACCCGCAGGCCATTGTCTACGGTGGTCAAGAACTGTTGGCCGTAGCGAGCGGCCCGACGACGAGGGTAGGAGCCGAGAAATATTGACGCAACGGCTCTGTTTACAGTGGATACTGTCGCCGAAGAAAAACGGCCTCCCCTCGGATCACCCGTCGCCGGGACGACGCCTCCGAAAAATCCCGGATGCGAGAACTCGTCGATCTCGATCTGTCCGGTGATCCTCGTATTTTACCTGTCCGGGAGACACCTCTTTCTTCTCGATCGGTCGACTTTTGATGGGATCGATCCCAGATCTCTGCTCCGTCTCTTCTCTGGCATTCTTCCGGGTTAAATTGATCACCGAACGGACGTGTCTCGTTTCGATCCTTGTATATTCGTTTCTTCGTCAACTTCGATCAACTTTTAGTTCTCGATCTGGTAACTTGATCAGGGAACGTATCGACCCTGGGACTACGGACCCTTTCCTTAACTGCACGATTGATTTATAGATTTTCTAAACATATTAATTAATGTTTTTGGAAAATTAGAGTAATGATATTATCGGCGCACGGTTCGATCAAATTCTACAACTATAATAGCAATTTGATCAAACCGTAGCGCCGATGATATCATTAATCTAGTTTTCCATATTTCTGAAGGTTCTTCATGTGGACATTAGTTCATTTGTTACTGCAGTATACATTTGTTTCATTAGTTATCCTGAATTAAATGTATGAGAAATTTGGTAATTTCGATTCGCTTATTGACCATTTTATTGGAATTATATTACCGTATCCAGTGTTGGGCAATAAATAAATAATTATTTAAATAACAAGTAATTTATTTTTTATTTGAGCAAGTCTAAATGAATTTAGTTAAAATAATAAAGTTAATATTATTTACAAATACAATTTTCAATTATTATTTGTATTAACAAATAATAAATTAAATTTTATTTTAATTTTGATTATTTTAATTTTTATTTTACATTGATTTCCACCTCAATCCAAATAATAAATAAACTTTTATTTGCAAATAAGAAATAATAAATAGATTATTTACGGAATTATTTAAATAACTCTAATTTAAATAACAAGTTTAGTTATTATTTGCAAATAATTAATTATTTAATATTTAAAATAAAATTTGCCCAACACTGACCGTATCGTTAACTGATCAAAGTTTAAATATTGGAATTACAATGTCGCAAGACCAACCGACCAGAATGGTTTTTAATAATCAATCGTGGAGATATTGTTTCGTCGCGAAACAATATTCAAAGGCCTGCCAAACAAATATACAAAGACCCGAAACGCGCAAAATTGTTTCCTGCTCTGTCTCGAGTCAGCATCTCGATTACAAAGTATTCGTCCCTCGGTTGAGTTACGTTCCCAGCTCGAATCGGCATCGAGGACTTCGATGTCCCTTAGGCTACGAGTACTTCACATTGGAACTGCAATAATAGAAATAGAACTTGTACTTTTATTGTGAAAGTGTTCGCATCGAAGAGGTGAGCAACGTTATCTTATTGTTATCAATCGATCATCAAAAGCGCCGCTCCGTTCTACTCGTAACCAAAGAAGAATAATCAAAGTTTCGATAAGAGGTTCGAAGGGGTCGGGATCGACCCGGTGATCGACAGTAGGCGGCTCTTGCAGCAGCGTCGTTAATACGTTTACGACTGGTTTCGTTTTTCACGCCTCGGGAGACGCCCTTCGTGTTCCACATGATCGTTGGCGGCGCGCGTGGCGAGATGTCCATCTGCGCCTTCGCTGCCCCAACCCTTTTTTCGCTCGCATTTCGTCTGGCCGAGCAAACGGAGCGCGGAGTGATGGAGGGGGATGTTGGGGGAGGAGATAAAAGACAGCGAATGAAAAAGAAAAAGCGTTTTTTGCCGGGTCACTCGCGCAGATATCTCCGTGCTCCTACTGGGAGACACGCGTGCGCAAAAACTCGGTTACACACGTGCTGTCGGGTTGGCGCGCGGTATCTCTGCTCCCTGTTCCTTGCTCCGTGGGCACGAGGCGACCCCCAAAGTCGGAGGATCCGTCTCCGAGTTCGTCGCGATCGGCCCGCTTTTCGCTCCTCGTCGGATCGCTGATCGTTTTGGGGAAACAAGTAAACGCAACGTCGAAAGTTGCCATGTGTTACCATGAGCCGAGACGCGCTCCAACTGTCTAGACACCGATACCTTGGGGGGTCGTTCGGAGAGACGACAGTCAGGTGTGTTGCTAGACGTCTGTTCTTTCGGATAGAAGATGGAGAACTGTGCGAACCACATCGCGATGAATACCTTAGTTGTTTAGCTACACCGAGATCGCGGATACCCACGAAAATACATTGTGGACCTTAACCCCTCAACCTACGATTTCGATTCGACAATTTCAGGCAGAAATCGTATACAAGCTTCGAGCCACTCGTACGACTTGCTCCGTACAATGATCGGGCCTGTTGGTATGCAACGATTGTCACTTCTCGAAACTGTAGGTTTAAGGGGCGGTTCACAGCCCTTAGGGTACGCGCACAGTGGATCCGTTTTCGTCCGGTTCAGCCGACGTCCGACATTGTGTCTCTTTTCCGCACGCTTGAAAAAAGAGACAGGTGCGTCGGATGTTGGCCGAATCGGACGAAGACGGATCCACTGTGCGCATACCCTTAGGTATAAGCGACCGTAGCAGTAGGGAAAAAGCGAGGACCGCAGTCAGTCGCAAGGAAACGAGCCTAGCACATCGCGTCGTCACATCTTGTAAAGCAACCATTCTCACTGTATTTTAGTCATAAAGATATATACACTCAACTAATGCGTCTTTAACATTGTACACGTGGTATTGTAGAATTCCACTGCATATATTTAATAAACTCCATCAGGGCCAAATGTAATTACGGGCATAGCCCGTAGTAGATGATCGGACCCATAATATTCACCTTTGGCCCGATCATCTACTACGCGAGATGTAAGTACTAGTAGTAGTAGTAGTAGTAGATGATCTGGCCAAACGCAAATAATATTATGTGCACAGCCCGTAGTAGATGATCGGACCCATAATATTCACCTTTGGCCCTATCATGTACTACGCGAGAAAGTAATTCCACCCAGCTACAACCAACTCCAGAATTGAGAGCAGTTTCAGTAGCAGTCGCACAACGTTCAACCCCTTAACCTAGAAATACCAGCTATGCCCGTAGTAGATGATCGGGCCAAACATAAATATTACGGGTACAGCCCGTAGTATATGATCGGACCCATAATATTCACCTTTGGCCCGATCATCTACTACGCGAGAAAGTAATTCCACCCAGCTACAACCAACTCCAGAATTGAGAGCAGTTTCGGTAGCAGTCGCACGATGTTTAACCCCTTAACCTATAAACACGAGCTATGCCCGTAGTAGATGATCGGTCCAAACGTAAAGATTGCGGGCAGAGCACGTAGTAGATGATCGGGCCAAACGTAAATATTATGTTCCGATCATCTACTACGTGCTATGCCCGTACTATTCACCTTTGTCTCGACATCTACTACGTGCATAGCTGGTATTTCTAGGTTAAGGGGTTGAACGTCGTGCGACTGCTACCGAAACTGCTCTCAATTGTGGAGTTGGTTGTAGCTGGATGGAATTACGTTCTCGCGGAGAGAATTTTAACATTGCTTCGTTTTGGATAATACAAAATGGCTTCCTCCTCGAAGTAGGTACTCAAGGCAGCGAAAGACAGTGTCCGCGATGGCTCTTCTCTACCCAGAAGGGAGGAGAGGAAGAATGAACCGTGTGTATTGATTTCAAAAGACTGATGCGAGCTCGATGTTTTCCAGGTAAACGCCTCGGGGGTGTTCGAGCTGAGGCTGAAGTCGTTCGTGAACGAGTACGGGAAGGACAGTCTGGGCAAGTGCTGCTCGGGCAGCACGTCCAAGACCGGCGAGTGCTCGGGCGTTTGCAAAACCAGGTTCAGGGTATGCCTGAAGCAGTATCAGGTGAAGATCGACACGACGACGCCGTGCACATACGGTGACGTGGTCACACCGGTCCTTGGCGAGAACATCGTTAACCTGAGCCCCAACGTCGCCATGCCGAGCTTCACCAACCCCATCAGATTTCCGTTCGAGTTCACGTGGCCGGTAAGTGTCGTCCTATAATAAACGTTTCGTAAATAGACCGTCGCCGGATGTTCCCCGCGCGAATCCCACGCTTCTGCTGAAACGGAAACGAACCGGTTCGATCTCTCGCACGACGAGAGGGAATCGAGCTCGACTTCCGCGATTGCGTAACCCCTCCGCCATTTTGGTACCGTTCCGATGGTCCGAAGGACGCGCGCATTGTCATCTATTCCCGGGAAAATAGATTCCACATAAATTAAACATCGCCACCGACACGGATTTACGAGGCTGAATGAGAAAAAAAAGAGAAAAACGCTGTCACCACTGGTCGCGATCGAGGATAACGGAACAGCGTTAGCCAGCACGCGCGCGACTCTCGTTTCTTTTGTTTTTTATCGCTCGGTCTCTCGATCCGGAGACGATTAGCATACGCCATCGCGTGCTACGGAAAACGTAACTCGACGCGGTTACGTGTAACAAACCGCGGAAAAACATCGAATCGCGCGCGCGATCCGTTCTCACGTCGATCGGATTGTTCAGCGAAGACACTTTCCCGTCGACTAAACGGAACACGCCTATTACGACATCGCTAATAACCGGGAATCAGGCGGCGCTTCTTTTCTCCGCTCATTTTATGAACGTCACGCCGCACAGACTGGTATTTGACCGATCTAGCTTGTCAAAATAACCAGCTAAGAAATAACATTGTTATTAGGAGAGCCAGGTATCCCTCGAAACGACCCCATTGTTTATAATGTATAAATTGTTCTTTTTCATGAATGCAAGCATGACTTAATGAAACTTAATAAATTGAATCAGTTTTAAGCAATCAAAAATTTTGAATCGGTTGATTCAGTTGCAATATATCGCGAAGTCTGGTGGAACAACCAAGAGAATTAGGGACCGCAGGGGGTTGAAGGGTTTAGTGTTCATCGCTTCAACCGGAAGTTAAATCGCGAATTGACTCACTCTTCCCGAAGACAGCGGCGGGAACCTAGCGTGCAACCGCCAGTTCGTTATAATTCGTTCGGAGCCTCGTAAAAGATCCCCGGTTTCCGTCGCGATCGATAACAAACGATAGAAAAGAAAATTGACAGATTAGGCACGCGTCTTTTTAACGGCCAATTTTCGCTCGGCCGTTATCCGCAGCGGAGGAAGTCGTCTCCAAGATACGGGTCGTTGGGAAGCCGTTTTTCAATTACTCGGCAGTTACTATGAAAGTTCCTCGAACCCTCGGCTAGTGTTCTTGATCTCACAACATTTTTCATTTCTTGAGAAACGAGAAATAAAACTATATTTCTCGAATATTCTCTAGAGCTTTGAATAAAATAAAAAAAAAATTGGAAAACTTTTATGATATTTGGAAATATTTATCGAAAGCGATAATAAATAAATTTATTCATCTGAAACCAAACTTTTATAAAACGAAACATTACGCTTTTGTTTTGTAAAGAGTACGTCTAATGTAGAATCTGAAAATCTACTTCTTTTTTTTTCTTGTAACAAAATTTGTAGATGTAGAAAAATTTCATTTAGTTTGTGTGGATGTTGGCTTTATTGTTTATAGAACATCCAAAAGTTGCTGCAGATTGGGTTATGGAATTAGTAATATGCAGTTTGAGTTAATTAAAAATTCATTTCCGAAAATACGTTATAAAATCGTATAATACGATATAAATATAAATACGTTATAAAATAGATGAACAAGTATTTCTTGATAAGAAATAAATGAGAATTTTCTAAAATATGTTATAAAATAAATGAGAATTTTCTGAAGCATGTTATAAAATAAATGAGAATTTCCTAAAATATGTTATAAAATAAATGAGAATTTTCCTAGATTTAAATTTCTTGAGAAATACCGTAATTTCTCGAGAAATGAGAAACAACCGATTAAAAAATTTCTCGAGAAGGAAAACTACTCTCGGCGAAACATTCGCCGCGGATAAATTTTTAACTTCCCGATTCATAGGGAAGTTACTGTAATTAAATTTTCAAATTCATTTATTTATTCAAAGTCGCATCGGCGTGCGTTTATTCGAATTTCCCGAAACGACCAGTGCAAGGAAAAAGGGGGGTGTTGGTAACAAAAAAAAAGGGAAATCGCGCGAACGAAATGCTGTTCTGTGGTCTTCCTACTTTCTCGCGGTGGCCAAAGGAAGGCTGCACACGAGGCAGGTCGATCGCGTTAAAAACGAGCACTTCGTGGCACGTTGCACGTTGCACGCGTGCATGCACTTCCCGGGTGCGACGAGGATCGCCGACCGAATGGCAGATGGTGCCGGAGCCCGAGGAACAAGAGAGAAAGAGGGAGAGAGAGACGATGGCACTTGTCTCTCCCTCTTGCTAACGTTCATTCTCCAGCAGTGGTGAGATCCGACAATTTTTTCACCCGTACAAATTGTTGATCGTGCGAATATTGGCTCTCGTTTGGTGTCTTAATGGCGACGAAATGCTCGCTTTTTTACGCTTATCGAACGCAGCTGTATACAGGGTGTTTCGTCTAAAACGGGCCACCTAAATATCTCTGAAAATACAAAAAATGTTTCCAACGTAATCTAAACTGTTTCAAAAGACGAATCAGATGGAAGAATCAATTTTTATCAATTGCAATTTTTCAATCGTTTTTTCAAGGTCACTTGTATTTTTTTACATATATACACACATTTTTTGTTACTGTATGTTATCACTAACATTACTGTGCATTCATCCACGTTTAATAGTTCATCATAGTTTAATGTGTGTGTATACGTAAAGAAACAGTAACCTTGAAAAAACGATTAAAGAATTACAATTGATAAAAAACGATTCTTCCATCTGATTCGTCTTTCGGAACCATTTAGACAACGTGAGAAACATTTTTGGTGTTTCCAGAGATACAGATATTTAGGTGGCCTGTTTTAGACGAAACACCCTGTATTTTCGCAATCCGGCGGGAAATTGGTGTTTGAATTCGAACAACGTGTTTTTAAATCGAACAACGTGTTTTTAAATCGAACATGTTTTAAATCGTCGAAGCAACTCGTTTGAAATAGAAAAAGTATCGATGGAGCTTCGCCAGTGAAAGATGTAGTTTCAGCCAGAAGACGGTTCAATTATAGCGAGGCCGAGAGACAGATGCGTCGGGAAACGTTGAACGGCGATCGATCGACGAAAATGACTCGACGTGAAATCGCTTCGGAGACGCATTCGGCGTTGATGCCCCATTAGCAGCGGCGCGGCGCGTCTACGCCAATGTTTGCTCACCATCCCTGGTGTACGTCAGTTCTCTCGTCGCCGTTCGCGCACTTCTGCCTATGAGACGCACTGCAGGGCCACTGGCAGATGGCTAGGCCTTTTGTGCTTCTACACTTCCCTCGTAATCTCTCTGTTTCTTTCCTTTTCTCTCTCTCTCTCTTTCGCTCTCTCTCTTGCTCTCCGTCCTGCTCGTCTTCGGAGCTCTCTCGCGGGCAGAGTTAAATTTACTAACCCATATGGCGCCCCTCGCGCCACCTCTGCGACCGGTTTACCCGTCTTTTCTCGAAAACGTTCTTATGCTCGCCGGTTTTCGTCGCGTTCCCACACCCTGCGTGAACCTTTTCCCTTCGACTCTTACCTCAGTGTCCACGACCTCCCTAGAGTCCATTCGCCGGGATACTCAAGATTTTCTCGAATTTTTCCAATCTGTCACAGACGAAATCACGTTTATCCGTGACAGAAATGTATGGCAGCAACGTGAGACCAACCGCGGCCATGTTGAATTCAGTGAACCGCGCTAAACATCAATTTCTATGTTCTCTTAAAAATAATTGACCGCAGACACCGACGATAGTCGTGTGTTTATTGGAAGATTCCCTGCCAACTAGAAGTTAGCTCCCCACTTGTGGAATTAAATAATTTCAACAGTTGTGCTGAATTGTGCTATATTGTGCTCGAATATTATAACTATAATACAAACGATAAGATGAAAAATGGAAAAAAACGATTTTTTTAGTAGGCCCCCACTTTTCTTTTTTTTCAATTTTCTCAGTTGTGCTAAGATTGTGCTAAAGTATTACTTTAAAAAAATAATAAATAAAGAAGTTATAGCCAATAATCGGTTTGGACATCTAATTAACGTTTAAATCAGTAACAATTATCCAAACAGCATATAATCATATATCTGAGTTGTGTGAATTCATATAGGGCACTTTACAAGGGCACTTTACAAGAGTTATATTTTATATGAATTAGCACAACTCAGATATATGATTATATATCTTATATCTTATATATGAATATATAAGATATAATAATAATAATAATATAATAATATATCTTATATATGAATATATAAGTTCCCTTTACAACAGTTATATTTTATACGAATTAGCACAACTCAGATATATGATTATATGCTATTTGGATAATTGTTACTGACTTAAACGTTAATTAGATGTCCAAAACGCTATAACTTCTTTATATATTATTTTTTTAAAGAAATACTCTAGCACAATCTTAGCACAACCTAGCACAGCTCAGCACAACTGAGAAAATTGAAAAAAATGAAAAGGGGCTACTCAAAAAATCGTTTTTTTTTCATTTTTCATTTTATTTTTTGTATTATAGTTATAATATTCGAGCACAATTCAGCACAACTGTTGAAATTATTTAATTCCACAAGTGGGGGTCTAACTTCTTGAAGGCAGATTCCCTCGAGTTGCATCTTCGACTTCTTCATGCATGTTTGTTGGGCTCTGCATACCTTCCGGTACTTGCTTCAATGTTTATACCATTCTCTGGTCTACGAGGTCGGACAGTGTTAACTGTTGAAAGTGGAGTGTTGAAGCCGAAGCCTACCATCTCCGATCAAATGTTTCACAATGATTGAATTTAAAAGATGCTATCATTGGAAATTATTATACTTGCTAGATCCGCTCGGTACGTTTATTGTCGAAGATTGAATATCGAAAGGTAATAGTTGATTAACGATGTTCGCTACGTACGAAGATGATTATTAATTATTGATCATTTCCAAGAATCGGATCTCGATAATTTCAGCTTAATGCGACTGTTGTACATTTCGCATGTAACAACCTAATAGTACATATCTGTAGTCGACCGGTTTCGGACTCGGAGGCTGGCAAGGAAGGGCAGAGGAGGGAAAAAGACGAGAGGAAAAAGAAGTTGTGTTCTCGGAAGAGAGGCTGGTCGGAATCCTGCGCGCGCGGAGGAGAGGCAACCTTTGAATCCGGCACGGTAGTCCTCCGTCTATGCTGCGACGTCTGTTCTCTCCTCTCCTCTCCGCTCCTCTCTCCACCACGTCGGCGAAAAGCAATAGGCGGCGGCGGCCGGCGTCGTAACGTGTAATCGCTATTCGGAGTGCCGGATTTATTTTCGTTGCGCCGGTGCGTGAGAATGAGCTTCCGCCGGGCGAAAAACCCGAGCCGCTCGGTGGTCGAAAATCTCCATTAACGTTTCACCGACCGGAAATTAATAGGTCCCCGAACAATCGTCAGGTCGTGACTAAAATGCTACTTGAAAATTGACCCGAGAAATTCCACGCCAACCGGAAATTCATAGGAACCTCGATTTGAAGAAAGTTATTCGAAAAAGTCATGCGCGTGGAAACCACGCGCGGCAGAAGTGGAACTTATTGCTTATTAGGTATAATAATTAATCTGCATCTATACTTAGTGGTTTCCACGCACATGATTTTTTTTTAATATACATCTAATATATATATAATACAAGAACACACATTAGCATAATAATAAATTAATCGCTTCAATAAAATAAAAATAAAAACGTGGCTGCACGTGCTGTCGTACCATTAGACTGCATTAGACTCAATGGCGGCGCTGTTTACAAAGTGTGAGATAGCGCTATAGATCCAGGCTAATGCTTTCTTTCTTTCCTTAAGATGGTGCAACATAACCACGTATTTTTAACCATTTCGTTCGATACTATTATCAAAATCTTCGCTTTTAATTCTAAGAGCATTAGTTGTCCAAGCGGTTAAGGAGTTGGACTACCAATAGGTAGACCGGGGTTCGAATCCCGACGGGGTAAGAAATTATTTTTCTCCGTTCATTCTCAGTTTAAATTTTCGCGCCACTCGACGTTCGACTTCCGTTACATCCACTTCCGTTACATCAGAGAATTGTTACCGTCAGCAAAGAAGTTTCACTTCAAAAATCTCCCCGAGGAATATGTAAAGAGGTCTCGAAACCGGTGAAACGTTACGGATTAGGGCTGTAACTTTCCCGAAGCTTCGAAGACTTCGTAGTCTTCGAAGTCTTCGAAGTTTCGAAGTTTCGAAATTTCACAATCTTATACTAGGGCTGTAACTTTTCCGAAGCTTCGAAGGTTCTGAAATCGAAGCTTCGAAGCTTCGAAATGTTCGACCTTCGAAGGAAAGTGACAGCCCTATTACGGATTCGTCATCTCTTTTCTGATCGATTCGCGTCAAAGAGAAGTGAAGTAAAGTAGTGGTGTATCCGGCTGGTTTCCTCGGTCTGAACACCGGCGAAAGATCTCCCACGCGGGTCGTTCAAAGTCGGAACACACCGTTCGCGGTTCGACGTTGCCGGAAACGCGTTAATTACAGTGATTATCGCGGCGCGCACAGGAGCGAAAGCAACAATGTACCATTAATAACAGTTAGGGAGCGTTTCAGCCCTGTGAACGCTCAAAGAATCGTTAACTACAGCGTCGTCTTTCTAATTCCTCCGATGTACCAGAAATCTACACAGAAATGCAATCTACACGGTTCACGAATAGAAAACGCTGGGATCTACGGGTCGCCCGCGACCCAGCTCCGCCCTTCGTTCGACAGGCATTCCGACCGTTAATTACCGGCCGCTTTCTGATCGCGAGATAAACGCAGAGACGAAGGAGAGTCGCCGAATCTCAACTAGAGAAAAAGCTAGAGAGAGAGAGAGAAAGAAGCTTCGATTGCGCAAAAGCGTGTTCGTTCGGGGGACGCGCGTGTCTGCCGTTAATTAAGAGGCTGGAAAAGACAGAGGAGCCGTGCTTGATACGTAATCGTAACCTTCGTCTGCTCGCATCAAGATCGGGAGCCTCTACCCGCCGAGAGAGTTAATTGCTTCACGTTACCGCTCTGCCAGGCTGCCGTGCTCGACTTATTAAAACAGCACGACTCGCGACAGTAAGCCCACTGTGTCCATCCCGGCCTCTCCGTTCCGCAAGACCGCAAGATTTTCCGCGCAATCCTCGGTTTCCAAACAGACTGTTCCGTCGAAAATATTGGCACGCTAGCTTTTCATTTCACAACTTGCACAATTAATCGCTGTATCCATAACCGGGTGCTCGCTTCGTATTTGTATAAATTCATTGATACAATTTTTTCAAGCAATATTAACTTATCGAAACGTTGATGTTTTAATTTGCAAAATTGTTATAAAATAACGTTCTTATTATTGATCGAACCTGTGCGCCGAAATCATCATACATCTAATATTAACTTACGTTTAAAACGATAAAAGGAGGGTGTGTGCCATTTACAGCTGGTTTTTATCATTGCAATTCACGTTATAGATCAAAATTGCACTCCCATATATTTTTAAGAAAACCCGACATTCGTTAAAAATCTGTGGGGATTAGTTTTCAGATGTTTGAAGTCAGTAAAGAAGGAGAGAAATAATTTCTCTTTTTCATAAAGATCCGCAATCTACGTAATGAAGTGTACGGGCAAATAGACTCCTAGAGTCGTTGACAGATGAGGAAAACGTGTTATGGGAACTAGATGAAAAAGGGTGGCGCGTGGTTGACGAGCCCGGGAATAGGTGGTTCTAAAGATACACTCGGCCCGAAATCTGTAACATCTGGCCCCGGCCGAGTCGAGTCCACCTACGCTACCTAGAATCTCGCTCGTTTGATCTCGCGACAGTTTATCACCGGGTCGGGTATCGAGTATAGTTTCGTCGCGATATAGAATTTCTGGGAATCAATCAATTCGGCGTGGAAAAAAATCGTGTGCTTGGAAACCACGCGCGATAGAAGTGACACTTATTGCTTATTAGGTATATATATACAGATAAATTATTATACCTAATAAGCAATAAGTTTCACTAATTATATTACTTTCATTCATGGAAATGAAAATAAAAAAAAATATATATCTGCAATATGACTATAATATATTTAATTATATTACTTTAATTCATGGAAATGAAAATTAAAAAAAATGTATATATCTGCAATATGACTATAATATATTTAATTATATTACTTTAATTCATGTAAATAAAAATAAAAACCGTGGTTGCACGTGCTGTTCTAATCATTCGCTATCATTATGAGATCGTTGTCCAAGCGGTTAAGAAGTTGGACTACCAATAGGGTAGACCGGGGTTCGAATCCCGTCGGAGTAAGAAATTATTTTTCTACGTTCGTTCTCAGTTTAAATTTTCGCGCCACTCGACTTTCGACTTCCGTTACATCGACTTCCGTTACATTAGAAAATTGTTATCCTCAGCAAAGAAGTTTCACTTGAAAGAACGAGGATGATGGATCTTCCGGAATTGGAGAATTTCGGTCGCGCGGCCATTTTCGATGGAAATGGCTCAGCGTGCCGGTCGGCGAGAGTCCCAGTCGGTCCTCTATACGAGACGTAATTTATGCTAAACGTTTCGCGTCGTTTCGCGGCGTACACCCGAGTCAGCCATTCATCCGACGCTCTTCTCCACTAGTTCCTTCGTCTGGGACGCGAATCACGCAGCCTTTTCGGCCGTGGGACCACGATCCTCCGTCTCTTTTCGGGCCCCACCTTTTCCTCTCTCTCTCTCTCTATTTAGGTCTCCACCTCGCTTCGCCTCGTGTGTGTGCTACCTTTATATTCCCTTCCGTCTCGCTCCGACTCACCTTATTCCGTCTTCCCTCTCTATCATCCGCTTCTCTCTCTCTCTACACCGTGTACTTTCTTTCGCTCGTCGTTGCTCCGACATGTTCTCTCGTCCGGTACCCACGATACGATCCACGGGTACCTTATCCGCCTCTTTGTGGACCGATACGCGCCGGGCACAGGAAGGATAACGACATAAAGGAATTCTTTAATTGTTCCGTTCGATCTGATCCTTTGAATCAATTCGATCGGTCGGCAAACTTCCACCCCTCGTGATACAATTTATTTTACGATGATTGGAATCTCTTTGACAATTATAATTTACCGGGAGAAACAAAAGAAAAATTTATTGACCTTGTATTCTCTGGTGGCAACATATTCAATACTATCATATGGAATTTTATTTCAATTCAATGGGACTTAATTACGTGTTTAGCGAGTTCTGGTCGGAGGTCTTCATCACGAGTGTGAGTCGATGTTATAGTACTTTCAGTATGGTATTTTTGAGACTGTTGGCACTCAAAGTGCTGGAAATAAGTCCTTCTGATCAGTAGACTGATCAGATAGACTTTCGACTTCCGTTACATCGACTTCCGTTACATCATAAAATTGTTACCCTCAGCAAAGAAGTTTCACTTGAAAAGCTCCAAATTCCAGTCGAATAAAATAGTTTCGCTAATTGAAATTGCACGGACCCTCGCATTCACCATGTTCATTAGCGTTCGTCACGGAACGCATAAATTGTCGCGTTATCGCGGGTCAGCAGGCGTCGGAAATTGGACGAAGTCGGAACGCAACGATTCGCATATAAGTGTATTCTACGGTATCGTTATCGTTATCGTTCTCGTCAGCGCGAACCAATCAGCGATCCATTCGCTCGCGATAATCCACACCGTTTCCGATCTCATCGCGTTCGTCCAAGGAAACACGGGGTGGCGCCTGTCGACTCCTCCTTCCCCGTGTTATTGTTCCGAATCGTGGGAAAGCCGGCTAATTAACCGTCAAAATCTAATTAGCGGGATAACCAATTAGAGCGTTCCGCGGGTGCGAGCGTATAACGATTACAAACCCGTCCGGTAACTTATCTACAAATAGCTACTAAGAGCCATCGGGACGATGGTGTACCGGTTTGCTCGTAAAACAGAAAGACGACGCAGTGTACAGGGTGTCCCGGTATACTGTACATCTCGCTGCGCAATTCTGTCGGAAAAACCGAGCCGAAAACGCGGATCAAAACCAAACTTTAGCTACCCTGTCTTCTTGAAGAAACTAGTTCGGGGCTGCTGAGAGTATTCGACCGACGCGATCTGTACCTGCATTTTTGTTCAACTTTTTATTACAGAGATATTCTAACCAAAGACTGGTACATACGTAGCGGACAAAAGTTTAAGAGCTCTAAAGAAGACGATATTTTTTTAAATATTGTACTATACGATTTGAACTTCTTTTGGGATGGTAGAGCAATTAGTTTACTGAAGGATGTGAACAGAAATTTTTTCAAAAATTGCAATTGATCGGAATTGTTGAAAAAATAATAAAAGTTGATTTTTCTACTATTTTATGTGGGCCTATATTGAAAATGTAAAAAATATATTTTGTAGATTTGTGTCAATTAAACATATCCTGAAAATTTCTTCAAAATCGGTCGACGCTGCAATGAGCTACGAACGTTTAAAGATAAATAAATCATGAAAATCTGCAACTTTTACCTTATCTTTAAACGTTTGAACGATTTTGAAGAAATTTTCAGGATATGTTTAATTGACACAGATCTACAAAACGTATTTTTTAAATTTTCAATATATAATAACGCCCACATAAATAGTTGAAAATTGTTGAAAAAATTTCTTTTCACATCCTTTTTTAAACTAATAGCTCTAGCTTCCCAAAAAGTTCAAATCGTATAGTGCAATATTAAAAAAATTATCGTCTTCTTTAGAGCGGTCTTAAACTTTATCCGCTACTGTAGGTAGATCTTCATGAAAAATAATAATTTTCTAGATTCGTCGTAAGAACTTCCTCTTCAAAATAATTTTAGTTTTTAGAAAATAATTTAGCGACACTCTTCAATTTTTTAAACAGCATTGTTTCTGCACTCTGTATGCAAGCTTGTACGGCAAATCTCGATTCATCTTTAACGCTGATCTCACAGTGGTTAGAAAAGGAGGCATTTCGGGGAGAAGAACGTGGCATAATTCGGAAACGCAGCGCGAACAAAGCGTAATTTGCCGGTGTTTCGGCCTAGTTTTCGGATCAGCTGTGAGTCGTAACGCGAATATCGGAGGCACCGTGTATGGCACTTGGGTTCCTGTTACGCCAGGGGCCCCAGGGGTAGAGGAGACCGAGCGAAGAGAGCGAAACAAGAGGCTGCGTAATAATGGCTCGGAGAATGGCTCTGTGGCATAGGTACCCGCCGGGCATCTTTTTGCGTTCGTGCGCGCGAATAATGCCACCCGGAGAAAAAGAGAGCGAGAGAGAGAAAGAGAGGACCGAGGAGGGGCCTGTCTCTTGCATCGTTCGCCGCGAGATACGCGTAAAACGGTCCCCTGGTCACTGCCCCACCGGGAACCGACACGTGGTCATCGGACATCAGCTGATTTACCTGCTGACGAAGCTCGTTAACGCAGCAATCACCGATTCCGGGTTTTTATCTGCTGCACTCGGCGGTCACCGAAGCTCGAACCGCTACCGCAACAGTAAATTAACCCTTTCCACACGATGACGACATTGCCAATCGAAACTACCGTGCTATAATAATGCTAAACAATTTTTATTCAACATATCGCTGCGGGTCAAAGCAATCAATTTTATACGCGACTGTCGTCTATATAATAAAAATTAAATGCTGTTCGTTGGTCACGACATCACGTCAGAACTAATACAAGGCTAATTTTTTTTTAATGTTCGTTGTAGTCCGAATCAGGTTTTGAGAGTACAAAAAATTGGAAAACTTGCCCGGAAACATGAAAATTTGGGAAAAGAGTGCTTTGTGAATCACAGTGCAACAGAAAAACGAACGTTGCAGGTTTTAATCAATATTTCAATAGGAATTTACATTATCCAAGTCTATTTTCTATAATGATCACTGCGAAATACGTTTTTTTTCTCATTTTTACTTCGTTTACGTATATCCTATAGTTTTTCACAAATTTACAAAATGATCAGAACCAAATTCATTGAAATTTGGTCAGGACAACGTGTGTCAGATCAGCTAGTTTAAAATAGGAAAAATAGTACGGGAATTTTAACATCGACGAATGTATTTTTCAACGTTTTGAGAATCAGTTTTTCGCAATTGGTACGGTAAATAATTATTTTTGTCGAAAAAAATTCAGAAAAATTCAGTGCATTCAAATGCAATCAACTGCAATTACGTAATTGTTACTTATCCTAGTTTATAAGTTGTCATTGTAATGTTAGCATGTACAGATATGTACATGTTGCTAATAATCCCACGTGGGGTTTCATAGAATTTAAAGAAAAAAGTGCATTTCATGCAGTAAATATTTATTTTTGTCGAGAAAAAATTCAGTGCAATCAAGTGCATTCAAATGCAATTATGTAAATGGTTACTTATCCTAGTTTATAAGTTGTCATTGTAATGTTAGCATGTACAGATATGTATAATACATGTTGCTAATAATCTCACTTGGGGTTTCATAGCATTTTTAAAGAAAGTGCAATTCATTCATTAAATATTTATTTTTGTCGAGAAAAAATTCAGTGCAATCAAGTGCATTCAAATGCATTTATGTAAATGGTAACTTATCCTAGTTTACAATTTGTCATTGTAATATTAGCATGTACAAATATGTACATGTTGCTAATAACCCCACGTGGGTTTTCATAGCATTAAAAAAAGTGCAATTATGCTTCGGTACATTTACTCCTGCGCGTAACAGCATCGGCATACCGAAGAGAACGAGCAAAAGGTTTTCCGAGAGTCGAGTTGGTAAAGGTCGAGTTTTCCGGCGCGTTCGTTTTGCGTGCTTTTTCTTCGGGCCTGGAGTTATTACGGTGGATCCGCGATCGGTATCTCGGTTTCTGTTCCAGCACGTTTCACTTTTTGCGCCAGGGACTTCTTTTCCTTCTGGAGATCGCGTCCCGCGATAGACCGGCGACCGTGGTGCGCCGAGTGTCCATCGAGCGGTCGCAATTCGATACGATACGATTTGAGTCGATTCGATGGGGGAATCTGCATAATCGAGCAAGATATCTCGGAATAGAAACTCGGGGGGAGATGTGGGGGGAACGGTAGCGATATCGGTTTGTGTCCATTAATAAAAGAAGCGCGATAGCGAGCGGAGTCGAAGAGAGGTCGTGAAAGCGTGACTTTTGTTCGCATTACTGGAAACGAGGAAAGGAACGAATCAAATTATTCCGTTGTTGTAATAATTCGGTGTAATGAGTCGCGATTAAACGCGTTCGCTACCTGCTCGACGAGCCTCTGAACATTTCCATTCGAAAACGGATCAAATTACCTGTCTCCGAGACAAATTTTCCCGTTGTTCTTGTTCACCGCGTCCCCTGTCAATCGATCGTTCGTTTCTAGAAAAAAATTGTCTCCGGGAGGAACTCTGTTGTTCGCCAATTTCGCCGGCACTGCGTTGTGTCAATGCACCTTCCACGAGGACGGCGTCGTCGCTCATTATCCTCGGTTTCCTCTTCCTCCTTTCGACGCAGAATGGAGGCCACGAAAATTTCTCCATGCGGAAATGCCACGCTCCTCGAGCAAGAGCGAGACCGCGCTCGTCTGCGAGCGGGAGACATTAAAGCGTGAATGGATAAAAATAGCACCGCTAGGAGATGCGACCGAGTTTGCTCGGGTGGTGTTCGTTCAACGTCACACACTCCTCCCTTTTTTCATAACCGTTATTCAACCGATAACCCCGTAATTGCTCGCTCGATGCCACGTCGTTTCGACGCGGGCGCGAGGAAACGCCGCCATCTTCGATACCGTGGCGCGAGCCTTACTATTTTCCCAACGCCCTCGAGATTTCTTTAGCAAGTCGGGGGAAAAGTTCGTGCCCAATTTGGCAATTGCAGCTCGGACGAAGCGTGCGAAGTAGGGCTGTAACTTTCCTTCGAATGTCGAAGCTTCGATTGCAGAACCTTCGAAGCTTCGAAACTTCGAGGTCTTGGAAGCTTCGGAAAAGTTACAGCCCTAGTATAAGATTGCGAAATTTCGAAACTTCGAAACTTCGAAGACTTTGAAGACTTTGAAGACTTTGAAGACTTTGAAGACTTTGAAGACTTTGAAGACTTCGAAGACTACGAAGACTTCGAAACTTCGAAACTTCGAAGCTCCCCTCGTTCCTTCGAAGACTTCGTTCCTTCGAAGTCTTCGAAGCTTCGGAAAAGTTACAGCCCTAGTGCGAAGGTTTAAAATACTCGAGAGTATCTAGGATCCTTTATGATACCAATTGATAGGGTTAGGATTAGCCAAAACAGAGGTTTACGGGAACACACCTCACGTCGTCATATGATTACATTTTGAGCTGAGTGAGGGCTCATTCTAAAGAGGAAGGTTAAATGAAGCGCGCGTGGGTCCAACTTTAGTTACATTATGTTTATATCTAATAATATGAGCGTCCAAAGTAGAGGGAAAAAATTAAGAAAAATTCCGCAGATTCTAATGTATTTTTCTAATACAAAACGATTTTTTCGACTTGAATCATGAGCTGAGCGACCTGCGATCAATGGATACTCTGTCAAAAGAACCTTTATGCAGCTCAAAATATGCTCATATGAGGACAAGAAACGGTTTCCCGTGAATGCATTCAGCTTCCCCATATTTCGTTCATACAGACATAGTCTAGAGCAAGTCTGGAACCAATTTCACTTCAGCTACTCAAACAAAATGGCGCTTAGACAGGAGAACTATCAGCGCAGACTCGTAACAACAAAAAGACAAAGGTTTTGAAACCACTCGGATCCATTAATACCAACAAAGATATTGATAAAAAGAAAAAAAACCTGTGTTGATAGCGAAGTTGAAGCGTTAGATTGATACAAATGTATCACTGTTGCCAAACAGTGTGGAGATTAGTTACACTGATAAATATCCTAGAATCCAAGAGTACCGTAGCCCCTTAATATGCATAGCGATAGGTTCCAATCGGTAACGTGCAGCCGCCATGTTGGAAAATCGGGAGCGCCTTGGATCAGGACTGGTTCTCCAATCGAGGTTCCCAGAGAGATAGCAACAATTTCGATTCGACAATAAATACGATCTGCCCGTCGCGGGGACAGGGTTCTAGGGTAACCGGTCCGAGTCCTCGAGCGCGCCACAGATTTCCCAGGACTGTGTTCTCCGACTTCCGGCTCCTTTTCCTCGATGAATCACCGGCTCTAAATCACGGCGAATCATCGGTCTGAGTCGGCGGCGGCGTCGGCTACCTGGTCTATCGTCTCCTCTCGTTATCCGCGACCGTTTTCCTCGATGATTAATACCTGGGTGCGCTCTCGCGGGCGCGGGCGCGTTTCAAGAAAGAGGATTAGACGCGGGAAGCGGCCCGGGAGTGAGAAATAGAGAAGGAATCGGCGGCGGCGGTGGCGGCTGGAGGATAGTCAGTCTGCGTCTGTGTTCCCGAGGAAGAAGTGCTCGCGAAACCGGTGGAAAAGAGAGAATCGCCGTGAACCACTGCACACGCTGCACACGGTGGAACGGAGACGGTCTAGAGAGGAGCACGAGCGGGACAAAGACGCTTGGCGAGAGGAGAGAGAGAGAGAGGAGAGAGAAGGTGGAGGTATGCTGCGCAGCCGTGGGAACCGACTCCCGAGTGAACGAGCCTCTCTCCGTCTCTCTTCCTCTGCCTCTCCTCGGCACGGTCTCGTTCTCCCTCGAACGCTCCGTCCGTTTCATCTCCGTCTCTCTTCGACTCGGGTCCGATGCAGTTCTCTCTGTCCTTTCATTCGTCAGATTCCTCCTCTACTCTCTCTTTCTGGTTCGCCAGGGCCTTCCTCCTCTTTCTCCCGCTCACTCTCGTTACCTTATCGCTGGCTTTTTTCTGCGTTCATCATCCACCTTCTTCCTTTTCCCGGTGTGTTCGAAGCGCAACACACCGGTCCTCTTTCTTTCTTCATTCAGACAACGCTGTTCCACCTCCTCCCTCGCCGTTCCCGCTCTTCCTACTCCTTCTTTATGCTTCGCCTTCTCCCTCTCTCTCTCTGGAGAGACAGAGAGGGAGAATTGTTCTCTAACCGGCCACCGAACACACCCAACACATTGTTCTCCGGATGCCTACGCGGAGCTTTTTCAGCTTTTTGTCGGCTTAATTCCGATCCCCGTAATAAATTAGCGGACGATCACGGTGGCATTTGTCTCCTCGACAATTTATTTCCGTCTCCACCGTCCCTCTTTCCTGTTCGTCCTTTGGTCTCGTCGATCCGTTCCCTTTCCCTCTTTCTCTCTGTCTCTTTCGTTCCTTGCGTCAGCTCTCGGTTTCGTCCTTGCCGCGAGAGAAAAGGGCGGTCAACGATTCTCTCTTTCTCAGTTTCCTTGAGCCTTTCAGCCTTTTACACCTTCCTGGCCGACCGTTTTTCTCCCTTGTTTTTTGTCTCTCTTTCTCCTCCTCGTCCTCTCTGTCCTCCTTTTTTGGCTCCCTGCCTCGCGCATCCCGACGAATCTCGGGGAATCTCAGGACCCGGTGAACACACCGCGGAATCCTCGCTGGAACTTTCGAACGCGTACACGCATGTGACATACCTGGCAACAACGACGACGATCCTACCTTCTCCTCTCCTCTTTTCTCTCTGTCTCTCTCGTTCTCTGCGAGACAAATTGCCCTGCTGGTTCCGCCGCCGCGCAGAAAAATTCACCTTCTTTTTTTTTACCCCACCGACCCCCATGAGAACCACTGGGGGACCGTGATGGCCCCCACGATCTACGTGGATTCGCTCAAGAAATATTTGATCGCTCTCGACGACCCGGAGAACAGGTAGATGATCGGTGCCGCACCGTTTCTCGTTCCACTTAGACTCGCTAATTTTCAGTATGAATACCCATCCTGTGGTTTTAAAACATTTTATTAGTATTATTATTATTTATTTTGGGTTTATTTTAATGTGGTCGCATTAACAGCTAGGTCATTAGCGACCACATGTTTTACATTCTAATATAATATGATATAATAATCTAAGCAAAAAACAAATTTATAATAGTTTAAATATATCAGTAGATTTCAAAAAGAGGAGGACAAAACATTTTATTATATCGAGGCAATATATTAAAAGAAAGTCCTAGAATCTCGGAATACAGTATTTTAGCGATATAAGTCCCCAGCACGGGTCTGCGAGGGACATTTATGAGCCAGAGACACTATTCAGTGTAGACACTATTCGTCGAGAAATGTAAACATAGCTAATCCAAATTTCCAACTTCCTCATTTTTCATTATTTTTTTATGAGACTGCGATGAACATATTTGTTGCATTTTTCTAATGAAAATGATACCAAACATGATATAATTCCGATGATATTTACTTGTGTAATGGACGGTCGAAGTTTCTTTCTTTCCCGTACGCTATCCTACGCGCCCGAGACTTTAACCGTCTATTACACAAGTAAATATCATCGGAATTATATCATGTTTGGTATCATTGTTCTTAGAAAAATGCCACAAATATGTCCATCGCAGTCTCATAAAAAAATAATTAAAAATAAGAAAATTGGAAATTCGGATTAGGTGGTGTCACCGAGACAGCCAGAGCTGCATGATGACGATTTCGAGTTTCTGGGACCCTCAAGAGGGTATACCCCGCAGTAGTGGGGATAGATCTGGAACATTTATCGGCCAGACTTTTAGGACAAAATACTATATTGCGAATTACGGCATCAGTTAGAAAACTGACAACCATTTGATTATCTTTGGGTAAACACGGTGACAGTGAAACTAGATAGAGAGCCTAATCGAAGTCCACTACTTTGGACAGACACTCGAACCTTCTCGAGCAAACGTTAAGCAAGTTCGAGCACACAACGCGTTCCTAAACGAAAGTTGTGACGGAGTATTGTTCGCAAACCCGGTGACCCGGCGCGGCATCTGCGAGCCGATGACAATCCGTCAGCAATTATTTCCGCGGCCAGAATGATCGCCGTTAATCCCCTGGAAAGTGGGTTGAAAGCGGCGCTGAAGATTGACCCACGCGTAGGCCAAGCGAAAAACGGACTTCTCACGCGGCCTAACGGCCTAGCGTTGTTCGTGTCTTTTTTAACGATGGAATTGTTCGCAGTGGCGGTCGTTTACGCGAACAGGAACGGCGACGATGACAGGGAGACCGGATATAAACATTTATTATTCACGGTGCGGCAACGACTAACGAGGTCGTGTGTAATACCAGCCGCTCCTCTCTCCCTCTCTCTGTTTCTTTCTCTATCTGTTTAGTTGTTCGCAAGAGTCAGGTACATGCGCGGCTCGGCATGGCGCGTGTGTCTGGGTGCGTGTGACGTTAATAATTAAACGTCGCATTATCACTGCATGCACACGTACCGGGCACCGCGTGTACGGCACGTACTTATTACACAATAATACGCCGCGCGGCATGTCCGACGCGTGTGTTGTCGTCGCCAGATCGGAACGGAGTTGGCGTGGGTATACGCCGAGCCGAGCCGAGCCGAGCGGAGTCTGGCCAAGCCGGCGTTTGCCCATAGGGAGGTATCGGAACGGGATTTATGGTCACGCGAGCGATTCGACGCCCACCGGACAACCAGCCTCGATTTCCACGCAGATCCGCGAAATGAGCCGAGCCGAGAGAGCCGACAGTTTCCTTTTCCTCGGAGAACCCGCGTGTAGGTGGCGGCGAATCGATTCCAGAGGACGGTGCGTCGCCTATTGTTGGCCAATCCGTCTGTAGAATGACTCCCAAGCGAAAAACGCCGCTTTCCGACCACCCTCGACCGCTGTTCCGAGCCTCGCGAACCTCCTGTTGCTTTTGATCACCGGGAAATGTCTGCGTCCGTTGAATCCGCTGGGTCTCGACACCATTTTCCGTACGGTCTTCTGGACAGCTTGAACGAGCTGCTCAGTCCTGATGATTTTGTTGGAACATGTCGGAATTAGAGTCATCAATTGTACCAATCGCGACGTCTTTGATGTATACGGTATAATAAGTTTGTTCGTTCCGTGCGTTCTTTTATGATAGCGCTCGGCCCTTTATGTGTGTACGTGCCTTTAGCAAGGTACGCGTGTTGCCGCTGTATGCGACTACATTCTTCTTTTTTTTTATTAATGCAATTAGAATCTCATGTTCGAGATTATTTTGCCGTACATTAGTTTTTTAATACATTATTATACTATATAAAATACAATAGAAATCACATATAGATAATCGAAGCTACCTACCTTCTTCCTCTTGTGTACCTCGCGCAGTCAAGACGATTGAAATTAAATAAAAAAAAATTGTTTAAACCACGTTTTTAAGACGGACTGAAAATAATTATTTAAATTACAGTAACTTCCCTATGAATCGGGAAGGTAATAAAAATTAAAACGAACTAAAAATAATTATTTAATTTATTTAAATAAAAAAAAATAATGAAACAAATTTTAATGTAAGGACTAAAAAGTACAATTAAGACGGATTGAAAAGCATAATTTAGAATGCACTAAAAATTATAAAATAATTATTTAAATAAAAAAAAATTTTAAACCACGTTTTTAAGACGGACTGAAAATAATTATTTAAATTTTAAAAAAATAATGAAACAAATTTTACTATACGGACTAAAAAGTACAATTAAGACGGATTGAAAAGCATAATTTAAAATGCATTAAAAATTATAAAATAATTATTTAAATAAAAGAAAAATTTTAAACCACGTTTTTAAGACGGACTAAAAATAATTATTTACATTATTTATAATAAATAAAAAAAAATGAAACAAATTTTAATTAAAGGACTAAAAAGTACAATTAAGACGGATTAAAAAGTATAATTTAAAATGCACTAAAAATTATAAACTAATTATTTAAATAAAAGAAAAATTTTAAACCACGTTTTTAAGACGGACTGAAAATAATTATTTAAATTTAAAAAAAAATGAAACAAATTTTACTATACGGACTAAAAAGTATAATTTAAAATGCACTAAAAAATGTGAAATAAAATTTTCGCTAGCCTCATACAGATGTGTAACCCCATACAGATAGTTATGAAAATTTGTGATTGTGCATTTTTAAAAGCTCTGAAAATACTTGTAAGATTTAAAACGAAAAACGTGGGGCGAAAGATAATAGTAAAGAGTTTAAGAGAGTAGCTATCGTTAAGAAAACTCGAACAAAAATCCATATCATTTGCAGTGCAATAAAATTGTTACTGATTTAAGTGAACTATTCATGCGTCTATTGCATGCGCACCAACGCGCGGCTTGCGTATAACAGGTTTCCCGTTCCGGGGAGCACGACGGCATTCCATTTAAACTATCTCGTTAGGTAGCGTCGATCGATTATTTATTTTCGCGTGCGATTAAACCATCCATCCGTTGTGTCGCACGGTGTTCTCGGAGCAGCACGTGCCGCCACGCGATGTCATTCCCGCAGCGCGCGCGCTCGTTACACTATGTAGAAAACTGATCCGCAAGGCTCAGTGTGTCAAACGGTCGCTGGACAAAAGCCAAAATTTGCAAGAACGGAAGTGTTAAATTTTTCGGAGGCAGGTATAGGAGCACTGCAAACTCGGTTTCGATATCAAATATCCACTATCCAAACTATCGTTGTTTAAAGAAATTTTGTTATATTTAACAAATTTCTGTATACTAATTTCTGAATAATGTTCTGGGTCAGAAGAGATGCCTTAATTCGGGGTTGAAACAGCTTCGAGTGCAAAGGGTTAATGCACTTCGTTTATAACGAAATTTGTTAATTAAAGAATCTAGTCGACACAGATAACAAGGAGTTGGACATTTGACAACACAGGAAAACAAAAAATTGAAGAACGTTAACCCTCGTACGTCCCTTGGTGTGAAAATTTAGCCATTTATTAATTTTACATACCGTTACACGCTGTTACAAAAGGAAACACAATTTTTTTTTATTTGAGAAAATTTCAAATGAGATTTATGAGAACATAAAATATATTACATTATAATACAAAATAATATCAAAAGCAAGAACATTAGGAAAAAGACAAAACAAAAAAGAATTTTTAAAAACCATTAGACACTATTAACAAAAAAGAAAGAAAAAGCCATTAGACACTATTAACAAAAAAGAAAAAAAAGCCATTAGACACTATTAACAAAAAAGAAAGAAAAAGCCATTAGACACTATTAACAAAAAAGAAAAAAAAGCCATTAGACACGTAGATTACAAGAGTTGATAAACGCTATCATATAAACACACGCCTTAATATTAAGTTATTAAACAATCTATATCCAACAGCAATTGAAATCCAGCTCTAGTAAGATTTCGGATGAATTTTGTCCTCTGCTCATTACACAGATTACACTGCCACACAACATGGTGAAGTCTTTCCTGCTCCTGATTACACTTACAATTGGGGTTATCAATAATGCCAATACGAGCAAGTGAAGCTGCCAAATGATAATGGTCATGAAACACAATTCATCGATTTAAAGCACAGAACAAAAATGTGTTATATTGTGCAACTATTTTGTGGGATCGTACGTGAGTGAGGGAACATTGTAAGGGTGAAAGCGACGCCGTTAGCGCGTGCGTTCCCCGGTTTGTGGTCTTTGGTCGCAAGCAATTCCAACGGGGGCTGACGATCGGGAGAGGGTTGCGACTATATGTACTCGGTTCCCGCATTATCTGTTCCGCAACACGTGACCCGGTCGCGTTCTACCGGCTTTTTAGGCACGCTTCGCCGGGACAGACACCCTTCTAATGCGCGCGGCAGGCAGGTGCGCGCGCGTGTGACGCGCCACACCGCCTCGGGACGCTTAATTTATTGTTAATTGCGATACGCGACGGCACACGCGCGCAGCTGCCGCGTTTTTCGCGCCGAAACCGGGACAAGTTCGCCTGCTATCGCCCCACCACCCGTCCCGGAACATTCGATCACCTTAACGTGTATATCGAGAACGAGACTCTCGAAAAGTCGGTTTTCGATCGTCAGAGTCTGTTCACCTCGACCGTCGTTACACGATTGAGATCGTTTCCTAGTTAAATTACAGACTATAACTAGTGGGGCGTACAGCTATTAATGGTTTTTTTTTTAGTTTGTGTGTGACTCTCCACGGGCCACACAAAGAACTTCCCGATTCGTTGCAGTACATTATTATCATTATAATAACTAATAATAACTAATAACTCACTCTTGCATTGGGATATTTTTTGATTATTGTAAGCGGTGACATTAGCATTAGTTGCATAATTAAAGAAAAATTTTTATTATCATTATAATAACTAATAACTCACTCTTGCATTGGGATATTTTTTGATTATTGTAAGCGGTACCATTATTATTAGTTGCATAATTAAAGAAAAATTTTTATTATCATTATAATAACTAATAATAACCAATAACTCACTCTTGCATTGGGATATTTTTTGATTATTGTAAGCGGTGACATTAGCATTAGTTGCATAATTAAAAAAAATTTTTATTATCATTATAATAACTAATAATTCACTCTTGCATTGGGATATTTTTTGATTATTCTAAGCGGTAACATTAGCATTAGTTGCATAATTAAAAAAAATTTTTTGTTTAAATTAAAAAAATCCTACTTACTAAATCCTTAAAACTAACATATATTTACCTTAACCTAAGAAACGCACGATAGAGAGAGACACGTATAAATTATCTGGATATGATATTGATATAATATCTCGTACAATACCTAACTGTTTAGTAATTGATTCGATACCCATGTATTTAATAATGTATACATTTTGAATAATGGTACAGCAATTTTTAATGGTGCCTCGGAGTCACCATTAGAGTGCTAAGGGTTAATTTTACAGAATATCCTAACTTCAAGCTTCTTGAGGCAGGGTTTAGAATACTCCGATTAGGCCAATATTTTGCACGCTTGGAACCTGAAAAGGAATAAAATTAGAGGGCGTCCTAACCTTGTTTCGCTCCTTCGTTTATTAAGAGACACCCTAACGAGCTTAGTAATTCAATAAAAATAAAGATCGAGCAATTATAAAAGTTATTGTTCGTTACCCATAGAAAGTAAACGATTGCAAGGGTGCTCGAGGCGAAGCCGCGCGAAGATAGGGTGGTTAACCCTCGGCCCGGGGGATGAGAAGTTCTGTTGCGATAAATATAGTCGAATCAGGAGGGTCGGAGTGAAGTTGGGGAGCAGAAGTGTGTCCCCAGGGTACTGACTGGTTCTGTTTCTGCTTCCAGGGCACCTTCTCGCTAATAGTGGAGGCTTATCACGACGCAGACAACACGACGCACCACTCATCCGGTAAGTAACCTTGCTTCGTAGCTATTAAGCGTTATCTGAGCACGCGGCAGCTATCGGCAACGCAACGGGACCATTCGCGCTCGCACGCGCCCACCGGGGTAAAAACCGTGCCGGGTGGGAAAAAAAGTCTGTGATGGAGGCTCAGCGCGGATAATTTTAAAATTAGTCTGGCGTTGTGGCGGATCTTCTGTGTGCGGCTGGGAGTACGGGGAATATTTCGACTGGCGCGGGCATGTGCGGTCCAGCTGGGTCCGAAGCAGTCGAGAAGTCACTTCCGGCGCGCGACGATCACCAGAGACACGTAACCTCTGTCGTCTACCCCTTTCCTGTCGGGCGAGTTCGATCCTGTCCAAACCTTGGTCTGAGATCGCTTCCGTCCGGGATCTCTCTCCCTCTCCCCGCTGATTTCTCTACGAACAAATATTATCCCTTTTTTCGGGGCCCTTCTGGTTAGCCTCCGTTAGGCTCCCGAATTTCTGCACTGGGCCCGCGGGCGGATCGAGCACGCAAAACAGTCTGACGCACACGCGCGCGTACAGTTTACTTTTACTGTTACTCTCCTGTTCAGCTTTCTCAGCGAGCAATGCGACGAGCTGTGCCCGCATTCTGTCGATCGGTTCCAGCTGCCTCTCCGGTCGCTGGCACCTCTTCCCTGCCGACCAGTTTTCACTCGTGCCTTCTCGCTTCGACCTCCTCCGCCACCTCCTCCTCCTCCTCATCCTTCTCGCTCATTACCGCGATACGTGCTCCACGTGCACAAAGTGCGGCTCCGTTGTGTCACTGCAACCAACGGAGGACAACGGTCCGAGACAGACGAGCAGAGGACGGAGAGGACAGAGAGAACCGACCGGAGCCACTAGTGTTTCCTTCCTGTGTAACCGTAGCACCTAGCTTCCACCGGTAACCCGAAACCCACTGTACACCGAGATACGGATGGATCCTGTACACACGAATCCGCCTAACCACTTCGATCGTCCTTCCGTAGAGGCTAGACCATTCTAGGCCCCCTTCGCTCGAGAATTCTGTTGCGTCGGGATTCGAATCGACGAATTTAATACGTAGCATTTCGAAATTTATTTGATACTTTTTGTCGAAGGTTATTGAGTTTGTGGAAATTTAATGTACAGGGTGACCCGAAACTAGTGTAGGAGCGGAAAGTGGGTTCCTTGGGTCATTTGAAGCGACAAAAATGGCGTCCTAGGCTTTGTTTAGCAGTTACTAACGAAAAACACGGACCAATCAGAGCGCGATCTAGACAGGCGATGGCAGGTTCGGACAATTGTCGGTGGGCGCGTCGGGTTGACGTTGCTAACTCGCGTCTAGTAGCACTCTGATTGGTCTGTGTTTTTCGTTAATAACTCCTAAACAAAGACGCGGACGCCATTTTTGTCGCTTCAAGGGACCCAAGGAACCTCCCATTTTTCGCTTCTACACTAGTTTTGGGACACCCTGTAGAACAGAACACAAAATACAAAGATTCAAGTAAACGAGAGACCTGGTCTGCTCGAGTGCAGTGATGTTGACGCTATCAGGTCTTCGCTAAGAAGACTAACTTAGCAGATGTGTACGGTGATTACTTTCGGTATCCTTTTTAGGGATTCTCCAGTATTTCTTCAATATATTGCCGACAGGTAAACATGCTTCTTCTGGGACCGAAAGTTATAAACCATCATAAAAATTCGGTCACAATTCACCTGAGGATTATCAGCAGGGAAATTTTAACTTAACTTTCCAACACTTCTTTTCGCGTCACGCGTTCGTCTTCTGCGAACGAACAGCCCGCAGGGGCTGCACGCTTCGCGTGGATAGAGCAAAACGCGTTGTGTCGTATTATATCAGCTCGTTACGTGGCCAAGACGTGGTCGTCCACACCTAGTGGGCGTGGCCTCGTCACTCTCTACTATCCACACTGCCAAAATAGCTCCGCATAAAGTGTCCCATTAAGGATCCATGGATTACGTCTGTGCACCTTCTTTTTCATGGATTGGTTAGAACACGAGTGCACATCGGATCGCTGTCAGGGTCAAGCATATTACGAATCGTAATATGATAATGATTTCCAATGGTTGGATGCTTCACTGATAATAGCCAAACCCAATATCAGGGCTTGTCGCTGTATGCTGTCATTTTTTAAGGTTGTGGCCTTAAGGTTTCAGCGGTTTATCTCTTGTGTATATTGTTTTCATGTTTTATCATATTATGTACAGTAGCGCACAAAAGTTTAAGACCGCTCTAGAGAAGACGATAACTTTTTCAATATTGTACTATACGATTTGAACTGTTTTGGGAAGCTGGAGCAATTAGTTTACTAAAGGATGTGAAAAGAAATTTTCACATCCTTTAACACAAATCATGAAAATCTGCAATTTTTACCATCTTTAAACGTTTGTAGCTCATTGCAACGTCGACCGATTTTGAAGAAATTTTCATACAAAACGTATTTTTTAAATTTTGAATATAGGCCCTGTTAGTATTTTTTTAACAATTCCGATCAATTGCAATTTTTGAAAAAATTTCTTTCTACATCCTTTAGTAAACTAATTGCTCTAGCTTCCCAAAGAAGTTCAAATCGTATAGTACAATATTGCAGAAGTCATCGTCTTCTTTAGATCGGTCTTAATCTTTTGTCCGCTACTGTATGTTCAGTTTCATTTTCTGCAACAATGAACTATGTTTTCTTTATTAAGTTGAAATAAATCTCACATGAGATTTTCTAATAAAAAAAAAAAAATGGTCGTGGTCTAGCTGCTCTCGATTTCGATGGAGCCTGGGCCCGTGCCGCACGGGGCAATTCTTCTGCTCCGCGGGCTCTCGTGTAAAATCCAGCCTCGAGACACCGTGCGCGCGCCGTTTATGTCTGAATTTCGTTCCTTTTTGCTCTCGATTTCGACGGAGCCGTGCCAGTGCCCCACGAAGCAATCCGTAGCACAGATCCGTGCACAGCTGCTTGGCTCGTTCTCGAGACTTCACCGGGGCTCGGGGCGTCGTTCGTAAGAAGAGCGAGACCGCTTAATTTCTTTCCCCGAGGTCCTGCGCGCGTCTGCCCGGCAATTAGAGTGAACCGGAGACCGGAAGCTACACTCGGCCGTGCGACGCTCTCATGCGTGTCGTTTGCTGACGCGCACGCATACACACGTACACGCGTGCATCATAATACGAGCGTCTGCTCGTGAACGAACGAGCGTCCAATGCCTCGACGCGACTCGAATCGACTCGGTTCTCTCAGTACCGAGTGATAATTGAATTTCGTTATTCCAACGAAGCGCTCGCCGATCGACGGTTTTAATTTGGCATTATCCGGCCGAGATCTGCCCCCGGCAAGCTTTCCCCGGATGCGGAAGCAATAAACATCCATGCCGGAGGAGTTATTTGCATGCACGGTTTCCCGAAGAGCCCCGTTAATGAGAGAACCACGCTAACCGTGCGAGGAACACTCTGCTCCGATGATTCTTGTCCGATTTGCAGCGCTGACGGCTCGCGTTTGTCGGACATCGTTGAGCGAGTCAATGTCGGCTCTATCTTTCACGAATTCTTTAAAACCTTTGACACGAAAGCCTGAAAGTTTAGTTTATCCTCGGTCTCGATGGCCCTGAAAAGAATTCGGTCTTTAATCTCATTGCACTCTACCAGACACGTTTATACACAATTAAAATATCTATATAAAATATAAACAATTAAAAACAGTAACTTCCCTATGAATCGGGAAGTTAATATCTCTAAAACACGTTACTTCCATGCAGTTTCAGTTTCTTTAAAATTTCAATTATAGTAAAAGTCAGCCATAATTTGAAACGATGGGAAGATCAATCATGGCTAAGATCCGCGGGGTGTAACGATTGGAGCGTGTTCGAACAAACGCACAGTGCGGACAAACGTGTGGCATATCGCACTATTTGATAATATTTGGTTTTATTAATAGTATTTGATTTGTGAAATTTTAATTGGGGAATAAATTTCATATAAAATGATTTTATTAATAGTATTTGATTTGTGAAATTTTAATTGAGGAATAAATTTCATATAAAATGATTTTATTAATAGTATTTGATTTGTGAAATTTTAATTGAATAAAATTTCATATAAAATGATTTTATTAATATACACGTGTATATCACGATGCAGGATCAATTTCTTTGGCAAAACGTTCTGTTAGGTTGTAATTGATATTATTAATCATATATTAATCATACCTTGCGTTTATAATGTATCGTGGAAAATTCGTGAATTTCTTTTTAAATTTATTAGTTATAAAAAATGCTATTCAATAACACCATAATTGACCTCCCACCTCCTGGGGGTGGGAGAGGGAACTATTTCAAAATCTTCATAGCGAATAGCGTTTCGTTAAGTTCATTAATTTTGTTTATACTATTATAATTTGTCTAACTTCATTATTATTAATATTAAATATGGTTCATTTATTATTAATTTCGTTTTAAATTTACTACTTTTCAAAAATATATTTTTCTTCTAATAAAAATTGTTAATTTCTCAACAAATTTATTAATAATATTGGTAAATATCATTTCCTGTAAAAAAATTACCTATACATACATTAATAACCAAATTTAGAGAAGTGCCGAATATTATTACGCCATTTGTCCGCACTGTGCAACGTGCCGCGCGAAGATGGATCAAGATGGATCTCGAGGACGACAGACGAACAATCTGGGTTAGACTCGGAACGATGGAGCGTGGCTGAAAGCCGTCCAATGTTTTCTAATTAACTTTCCTGGCCGTTGTAAGGCGCCACGTTGTGCAGACGCGTTCCAGGCTCATCGAAGCCACTAATTACACGGGAATCGAGGTGGAGAGAGGGGGGGAAGGAGAAAGAGACGGTGTAGAGGAGGAGGTGATGGCGGCGGCGGCTGCTTCCTCTTTTGTCTGGAGGCACCTCGAGAACGGAATTCCTCCCGTTATCCCACAGAAAGACGAGGCGCATGTACCTGCGCGCATGACCACGGTGAAAACAGCTCCCATTAATATCTGCGGCTGGTCGGACGTTATTTGGACACGTTCCTGGCCTTTATCGCCGAAACACACCGACTCGCATTGTGCTCTCGCCGCGTTCACCCCGCTCGCTCTATCGCGCTCTACTCGCCCACAATATAATGCCCCCAACGGCCCGCTGAAACAAGCCCTTTATTGCCGTTCGCTGCTTGCTCGGATGCTGCTTCCTTTCTCAGGCCCCTACCCCTTCCCTCCCTCTCTTTCTCCCTCTCGCGACACCCGCCCTCCCCTTTTCTCTCTTCCTGGCTCGACGATTACCGCCCACCTCGCGATACCGTTTCTCAACCCGAGAATACACCTGCAAGACGTTCACACCGCGATCCCACATCGATCTCCGACCTCCCTGCATCGATACGTCGCCTGAAGAGTCCAATACTTCCGCTGGGGTCCCCAAACTTCCGTCTAACGCGCCGCTGAAGACCATACCTCTCATGTCTACACTGCGGATCTTTATGCAGAATAAAAATCGTGTTCAAATCCATTTACCAATCTCCCTTTTCTCCACTCTCTCTATCGCCAAATTTCAGCCTATTTCAGCTTAATCTTCAGTGGGACAATATGGGAAATTATTATACCTAATAAGCAATAAGTTTCACTTCTATCGCGCGTGATTTACACACACGATAGTTTAAAAAAAAGTAATATAATTAAATATATTCAATTAAATTAATTCAATTAAATAAAAATAAAAAACGTGGTTGCACGTGATGTTTTAACCATTCGCTATCGTTTCGAGATCGTTGGTTGTCCAAGTGGTTAAGAAGTTGGACTACCAAACGGTAGACCGTGGTTCGAATCCCGTCGGGGTATGGAATTATTTTTCTACGTTCATTCTCAGTTTAAATGTTCGCGCCACTCGACTTTCGACTTCCGTTACATCGACTTCCGTTACATCGGAAAATTGTTACATCAGCAAAGAAGTTTCACTTCAAAAAGAATTGTCTTTGCCTCAATTGCAACACGGACTGACCCTAACTGCTTTCTAGTCCTTCAGGTGCCATTAGGAACGATTAAATAGCAATTCCAAACAATCCACACTTCTTGTTTATAATTTTTTCTCGATCGCAATATTAGATAATTAGAATTTTTCGCGGCTAGGTTCGGTCATTATCCATTTTGTACTTGCTCTTCTTGTAGCAAATAAGTAAGAAAGGTGGTGTTTCGTCCTAGACCGATTCCAGGATTAAAAACTAACAAATTTAAAACGAAATTAATAATTAATTAACCATATTTAATATTAATAATAATAAACTTAGACAAATTATAATAGTATAAAGAATTATTTTAAAATCTTCATAGCGAACAGCGTTTCGTTAAGTTTGTTAATTTTGTTTATACTATTATAATTTGTCTAAGTTTATTATTATTAATATTAAATATGGTTCATTTATTATTAATTTCGTTTTAAATTTGTTAGTTTTTAAACCTAGAATCGGTCTACGACGAAACACCACCTTTCCTTTTTCCTCTACTATTTGGATAGCACGCGTATGATAATTCTTAAAAAAAGATTTAAAAGTATTTAGGAAGAAATAATATTTTAATAAAGATTTCATTCATTTCTCCCTTTGACAAATCAGGATATAGTTACTTATAAAATATATTTGTCTATAGTGTCTAGGTGGGGATGCGAGATATCTCGTCAAGAGCGCTTATCGGGAAGTATCGGGGCGCGAGATATCTCGTCCAGGGTAACCAAAGGGTTAAATCGCACCGGTGCGTTCTTCGTACGAACGAATAAAACCAGCAGTCTATCAATGCCCAGCGTCGCAAGCGTGTTCGCTTCCGATCGAGTGATCAGTTCTGGTTTCCAGGGGTGGTTTCTGCGTTGTTTGGTTTCGGTAACGCGATCGCTCTCCGCTTTTCCTTTCGTTCTTATCCCGAGGTCCGGTTTGCGGTGACGTTCGTTTAAACGATTTACGACGAGAGCGGGTTTGCGGTGCGAGTTAGTGCTCGCCGGCAACGGGAATCCGGACTGCGAGCCAGTGCAGTAACAAGGCTTACGTCATCGTCGATTGTCAACCTCTCTCTGTCGGTTTTCCCTCGGGCCCGCTCGAGCTACCGACTCGACGACGAGCACCTGCCTCTTCCTCGTAATGGCCACGGGTGGCAATTGGTCCGGTTACCGTCGTACCTCGCGTCGTCCAGATAAGCCTCCGGGTTCCGGACGATTCTGGGTGCAAGACACTCGGAATCGTTCGGTGCTCCCACCGGGCCACGGTACACCTCGATTTTTATTCCGAATATGTCCGAGCTCCTTCAAATCCAACCATATAATTTCGGGTTCGTGCAAGTCTACAAAGGGATGCAAGAATTATTAAACTTTACTTTAATTTACAACTTTATTTATAATTATTTCACACTTTGGTATGCCACCGAATATGTGTGGGGAATATTGGTGTGAGCGGTACCTTTATGTTGAGAGAACATCTGATGGCATTGACGACACGTCGTTGTCATATAAAATAATAACAGCGCAGTTCAGTTGAATGGATGTTGACGTATTGGATTGCATATTGTGATAATTGTAATATATGTTCCTGTACAGGGTGTCCCAAAATATGTGTAACTCCCGGAAATGGGAGGTTCCTTGGGTCATTCGAAGCGACATTTTGTTGCTTTGAAAATGTTGCTTCACATGACCCAAGGAACCTCCCATTTCCGGGAGTTACACTTATTTTGGGACACCCTGTATACTGTGGAACCTCTTAGCCTAAGGCTACGCAGAAGCAAGAAACAACTGAAAGCGAACTGAAATTTATCCAAGGATTATGCATTTATGCATTTATGGGTTTTATGCATTTACGGGTTTTATGCATTTATGATAAAAAGAAGTACGTGTAATATAAACCAGTGGACATATTAAAAGATTTAGGACCACCAGTGTATTAGTTTCATCTCAATAAGATAATCCAAAGAAAGAGATGTTCATTTGGCCCTCGTATCTTGCAATCAATACGAACATTTTTTATTTTGCATAAAGATCCGTAGTCTACTGATCAGGAGGACTTGTTTCCAGCACTTTGACTTTTTACTAACTTTAACTTCCTTCGAAAGGAAGAAAGTGTGCGAACACGAAAAGATCGCGACGAGTTTTAACGAGTTCGAGGTTGAGCGTTGAACTTTGTTCGTTCTACTCGTTCGCGTGCGGTACAGTTACCGATCCGAATCTCCACTCATTTTCGCCTAATTCGAGAGCGTCCCGGTTGCTATCCAGACGCGGTCTTTAAACAATTCACACGCGTCGAATTATGAATAATTCCGTCTTAATGCAATTACGTTTCATACACCGGTGAATATTCATGGGCGTTGGCGGTTCTCGTTACCGAGTCCTCGGACTCGAGGGAACCAAAACTTTCTGGGGAAAAATTCGGTGAGTCGACGCTTTGCTCGGAATAAACAGCGCGAAATCGAAATCATTTCTATGTGGCTCGACTTCGAAGACAATTCGTTCAACGATCTTTTACTGACTGGGTACTCCTCTGAAACTTTCCGTTTGGTGATTCTGAAATAATGAAAATTAAATTAAAATTGAAAAACAGAGATGCGTGTGACACCGAAGGTATACTATCAATTTTCTTGAGATGTTCAATGGAATAAATTCACAATTTTGTAAGGAGACTCGGAGGTTCGACACAACACGTTGTTATCTGTCGCTTGCTCGCAGAGAACTGTTTTATTTAACAAAAACTGGACGAAACATACATTGGTTAACAAAAGCCTTAACGTGACGTATAAATCAATAAAACTATACAGGGTGTTCGACTACAGGTGGGAGAAAATTTACGGAGTGGTTCTTAACGATGATATAAGACGAAAATGAAGAATAAAAAAATTGTGATTTCGGCTACACCCTGTATATAACACATAAATCAATAAAATTATATATAACAAATAAACATATGATAGAAACAGTCATCCACACGGTGATATATTACAATTTCCATATACAAAACTCCCGGAAATGGGAGGTTCCTTGGGTTATTTGAAGCGACATTTTCCTTTACAAAAATGGCGTCCGCGGCTTCGTTTTGGAGTTATTAACGAAAAACACGGATCAATCAGAGCGTGGCTACAGCGGATCGATTCTGAGTCGACCAATGGCGACACCACGCCTCGCGGGACCTGTCACAGAGTCTAACACCGTTCGCTATAGCTGCGCTCTGATTGGTCCGTGTTTTTCGTTAATAACTCCTAAACAAAGTGACAGACACCATTTTTGTAAAGGAAAATGTCGCTTCAAATGACCCAAGGAACCTCCTATTTTCGGCTCCTAGATTTTGGGACACCCTGTATTTCATTGTCCCTTGGAAACCGGAGAGCAATTCCGGCCTGCAAATCTGTTTCCGGGTTTCCTGAGCCACGAAATCCGAGGGTCTCCGAGAAATTGATCGTTTCCTCTCGCGCTCCCGTTGCTTTCGAAGATGACCGGTCGGAAAGCCTGTGCTGCCATCGGCGTCGGTGTTTTTAGTGGCGGTTTCTGGCTGACCACTGGTCTTCTGGATGCCTGTGCCTCGTGTACCTTGCCGCGCGCACCTGTAAACGCCCGGTGAACTCTCGAGGCCAGGCCGATTCAAGGTATTCATTAACGGACGCTCTGCGAAGAGTAGCCAGACATTTTCTATTGTTCATTCAGAAACGAGCGGGCTGCGAAAGATAGCCCCGAGCTGGCAGGTAGCCAGATGCATTACTTACACACCGTTTGCCCTATCGCCGTGCTGCGCCGTCGAAAAAACGTCTAGCTTCACCTAGTAACACCGATCGACCTGTCTCGGATCGTTAAACCCTCCGCCCACTCGTGCGAATCGAGCCGAACTTTGCGAACCTCGAAAACATTCGTTCACACGTAATATTGGTACACTCTTTAACAGAGAATAGCTTCTTCAAACTTGGTCAGACCGGCCTACTTGTTACTTTTCTACATTTTTAGTGGCGGCCATTATGTCGTGTTTACTAATAAAGGTACCGGTAGTTAACCATGAACGAGTAATTGACCATTTTATAGAAAAACTTTTTTTTTTAAACAGGTTAATACCTGAATTAATGGTCATAATTAGATTAATAAAGTTTCCTACAGCTGATGCTCCCTACACTTTAACCATAAGGGATTGCGATTGGTTCGTCACCATGAGTTTAGAATTGAATCATCATGATGTTGCGGAGCAAGAAAATTTTCGAAAAACTTGCTGATCAATAAGACTATTTTATAGAAAAACATAAAAAATCAGATTTTTATAAGCTGAACACTGTTGATGAAAGTGAACCTCGAATGCCATACCATCTGTTGGTTTTTCTCTAATACTATTCTCTATGAACTTGCAACGTCTACTGTGCTTCTCAATGAAACTTTTTATAGAATTGATTTGATGAATAGATGAAACATAAAACTGTAGAGACGAGTCTTCACCATGAGAGTAAAATTATTAAAGAATAAAAAGATATTTTTATTCGGTTTGCAACCTTGCAATTGATGCAAAACATTTTCATTTTGTATAAAATATCGGTGAACTATCCGTGACTTGTATCCTGTCTTGTATAATAATTAGACTGCGTAATAATTAGACTAATTGCAACAACCTGGGGTGAAATTAAATTTCTTGTTGAATATATTTAACAGGTTAAAATTAATACAGTAGCATATTCAACTCTTTCAAATTATTTTACCGTCAGAAATTAGACCTACCCATTTCCATCATAAATTCATCAAATCCGCAGTCTAAAAACAAGTCTCTTACCGTACAGAAAACGATGGAAATTATTTTCAAGACTTAAGCGTGGTTCGAATACGAAGACGAGGTCATGAATCAATTTGTACACCTAGCATATCGGTCCAAGAGCAGAATCGTTTTGGAGACCGAAAGTTAACTGTTTATTTCGATCCCTCCCCCGCGAGTTCTTACCGTTCTACGTTTCACGCACAGCTAACAACTGGATCACGAATTCGTGTGCACAACATTGAGTTCAATGGAATTTAACACAGTTCTAGCTTCATTCTTGAAAACTTGAAGAACTCAACTTGCACGCACGATCTAGCTCGATCCGAATACTACTATGGTGGCGGATCCCCTGTAGCTTCCGGCCTCGATGCACCTGAATGACCCATTTACAGTGGAACCTTGCGTTTACTGTTACGTAGAGTATAGCATCGCTTCGGATTTAAGGTTGGGAGTGTGGAATACCTCGCAGCTGCGTCGTCCATCTTCCCAAGCCTTTTGTCAAATTCTCTACCTGTTCTGGCAGCCTGTGACTCTTCGCTTCTCATCGTTTCACCTGACGATTAAGCTGCACATTTGTTTATGGTACTTACTCGTTACTTCGAATTATTTCTATTGAAAAGGATTATTGGAGGATAAATTGTGGACTCGTAGAATTAGTTCCTCGATTGAGCGAGCGCCACGGGGTTCATTGATGACCAACTCTGTCTCCGATTGCCATAAAATCAATGTCAATCAAGGTATTAATGCTGAATTCAACTAGATCATACCGCGAAGAGAACTGTAAAGTGACTAACAAATGTTAGTCTGATTAAATATTAATTAATATTAATAAGATATTAATAAGGTAATATTAATATTCTGAATATTAAATATTCTGCATCGATCGTGGGAAGCAGTGGTTAAATACGAATTCATCTCACCAATTAATAATCTCTTTAGGGTATCTGCACCAGTGAATGAACGCTTTTGTATATTTCAACAAATTTTAAGGCATAAACAATAATGACTCTTGGGCCAATGGAATACACCATTCTTTTTCGTAGCTGTATTCCTATTGGTCTATATTGGCCACGTGACCATTAGTTTCTAAGATGGCCAGGACGTATTATCAAAGATAATGCAGCCAAAGAAAACTAATTCTAGTATATTTTCTGTGATTAAAGAGTTGAATAAACAGGACAATATTGTTTAGTAATTTTGTTCATTCATTGTACCATCATTGTTTACTGGTATTTTCCATATTTTTTATTTAACGTTTAATAAAGAAGAATAATAATATAATTGTCTTTGAGTCCATTTATTTTTGACAAATGAAGTACAGCTATTTGGCATATATGAGATTCCTTTAATTCACATATTTTTAAAAATAAAATATTTTCCTGAACAATTTTTTAATGTTCATTCACTGGTGCAGTTACCCTACGTTGGACACAACATGATTATATTTCACCCAGTTATCTTCGTGAATGCATAGAATCCAGAGTCCGTGGATAAGAGTGGTTGCTCCTGCGAACGATGCGGGAGAACCTTCAGCCAAGAATTCCCGAAGTGCAATTCCGATTCGCTACGAGAGGGGACGGGGTGTCGAGGAGTCGGGGAAAGCGCAGAGATGCGATTCGAGCCGCGAAATCGGCGTTTGCGAATCCCAGGGGATCAATGCGCCGCGCCGGAGTCTTCTGATTCCGAGTCCTGGGTCGCTAGCGTGTATCGCTCGGCAGAAAATGGGCCTTTCGTTACGCCGTGAGTCGAGAAATCGGCGGGCCACCGAACAAGAATAACAGAACGCGAGGCGAAAAATAAAGGAGAGTCGCCGAGGAAAAAAGGAAAAGGGAAACGCGCGGGAAAAAACAAAAGGTCGCGCGCGAACAACGCAACAGGATTCGCCGATGGCGTGCCCGGGGATACTTAAACAGGATAACCGGGCCCGATTCTCTTCCCAGAAGGGAAGTAACGTCTCGCTGTCGGCGAAACGGGAGTCGAGGGAGAGGCGGAGGGAGCCCTCGCTCTTTCTCTCTTCTCGCCTCTCCGTTGCTCCCGAGGCTGGCCGGAGCTATCTTCCCAGGTGATGCTGTTACGAGTTCTGAAAACGCCGATGTTCGCACGCCACTGCAGATGGATCGGGTACGCGCCATCGACTCTGCTCATCCGTGGATCTCGCTCGAGATCGACCAGCCTGGAGATCCTGCGATTTTTTTCTCCGTTTTGCACGACCTTCACACTCTTGCTCCGCTCGTCCCGTCGCACAGTGGTTTAGAACTAAGTTCTAGCGCGAATAAATTAGAAAAACCAACTAACGTAAATCTGGTAAAATTTATACTTGTATGATACAGTAAATTATCCATGCAAGTCCCTAGCACGGGTCTGCCGAGGGACATTTATCAGTCAGAGACACTATTCTTTGAGAGACGTCCGTCACCGAGAAATGTAAACATAGCTAATCCAAATTTCCAACTTGCTTATTTTTCATTATTTTTTTATGAGACTGCGATGAACATATTTGTGGCATTTTTCTAATAAAAATGATACCAAACATGCTATAATTCCGATGATATTTACTTGTGTAATAGACGGTCAAAGTTTCTTTCTTTCCCATACGCTATCCTACGCGCCCGAGACTCTAACCGTCTATTACACAAGTAAATATCATCGGAATTATATCATGTTTGGTATCATTTTTATTAGAAAAATGCCACAAATATGGTAATCGCAGTCTCATAAAAATATAAGGAAGTTGGAAATTTGGATTAGGCGGTCCCACCGAGACACCCGAGCCGCATGATGTCATACTTCTCGGTGATTGAGACCTTTCGAGTTTCTTGGCCCCTCAAGAGGGTATATCTCGCAGTAGTAGCTCCGGGACTTTTAAAGGCCAGACTTTTAAGACATTTATGGATATTTTACTGTAGTTTGATATGTATACTACATTAAGAAAAGCAAAATCGCTAAATCACATCAAGACTGTTAACATTCCAGTAACTACATTTTTGTTTTCTGCGCTGGTCAATTGTTCCAAATTATAACCTCAAAATATGGAGTTCTTTCTTGAAGTGTGTATAAATTGTGTTAGGATCTTGTTATATATGATATTATCAGGTCAGATATTATTGTAAAGGAAAATATCGTTTCGAATAACCCAAGAAACCTCCCATTTCCGGGAGTTACACTTATTTTGGGACACCCTGCATTTTGAACGATGCACTTATAAATTGAAACGTCTGTTCGCACGTGCGTTTCTACACAGAGTGGGAGATTGTTTTCTCACGTACGCCTTATTACATTTGTGGTTACTTGGTACTGTTAGAGATGTCGCTGATGTTTTTAGAAAAATTGTACCTGTTACAATTCCGCATATTTTACCGCATTGTTGATGGTCCGAGATCAGAATCGAGCAGGTCTTCGCTCGTCCTCGTCTGGATCCTTCGTCTGTAACCATGCGCAAATGTCTCGCGCGTGTTTATGCTTCGTTCTTGGCATGGAATCGAATGCTTCGGTAACTAAGAATCGGGATCATTTCACAGACTGGGTTGACTGTTTTGCCCTTGGAACGAATAGGTCGGTATTCTGGCCGACGTGAACGTGAAGATGCGAGTCCAAAATTCGATGAAAGCATGGAAGACCGATCCGTTCACCCGGTATACATCTGGTGGGCTCAGATCCGCCGCGAGTCAGTAGGAAGAGCGTGTCTGGATCCTCGAAACTGTAGCAGAAATAGAGCCAGGGCCGGGTGTCGAACCGTCGATTACGATCGTTCGTGAAACGCGGGTCTTCGGGAGGAGCCGGGTTTGGGGGCACAACAGAGGCCGATCCACTTACGCTACCAGCGATCGCATAACCATAGAGCACGTCTACGAGGCCTTGCCTCGGGGTTCCTCGGTTTGCGCTTCGGGGCTCGCACGCAGCCACGCACGCACGGGACCCCGAAACTGGTTCGGCGTGGACCGGGATCCAGGACCCGAGGGGCCCCCGCTGCATCGTGAGACGCGCTGTTTTTCTGCGAGGCACCTGATCTCGCGAGAGCTCTCTCTCTCCTAATTCCGGCCGGGCCCCATTACGATAATACGTTTAGTAGGAAGCCGGACTGCTCTTCTTCCTCTCCGCGAAAACAGGTAGTGCGGGCCCGATGCTGAAGCAGCAGGAGGAGGTGGACGTAGGGGCCTGCAGGGGGAGGAAGAAGAATAGAAGAACGCCTCTTTCCCAGAGCCACAACGCTCACTGCTCTCTGTGTATACGTTTACTCTCTTTGTGCCGGATGCGTGCCGCCGGCGGAGTAGCAATAGCGGACGAACGTCCGGTCTCTCTCTCTCTCTCTCTCTCTCTCTCTCTCTTTCTTTCTCTCTCTTTCTCTATCTATCTGGATAGCTGTTGATGCTCGGCTGTCCCGCTCTCTCGCCCGGGGCCGATGCACTTCGATCGCATGATTGGGCGCAACAGCACCAGCAGCAGCAGCGCACCGCGTCGACCAGAGCCCAGAGCCGATCGACACGCTTAATTACTCTCGCGTTTCGGTTTCGTGCCTCTTTCGACCGACTCGATTATTGCCGCAGCGCTTCGGGATCCACCGAATCGACTGCTGATGTTCGTGGAAACTGGACTCTGCGCTTGAGCTCCTCCCCGGCTCTGCAAGCTGAAGTCGAACGCACGTGGATCGATCGGTGTCGATTAGAGCTGTCACTTATCAGATACTCGGGTACCCGGGTTACCCGTCAGGTACCCGGGTAAACAACAATTACTCGGGTACCATGGTTACCCGTCAGATACCCGGGTAAACAAACATTACTCGGGTACTCGGGTTACCCGTCAGATACCCGGGTAAACAACAATTACTCGAGTTACCCGTGAGATACCCGGGTAAACAACAATTACTCGGGTAACCGGGCATTCGGGTAATTTTTGTTCACCCGAATACTCGGGTATCCGAGTAACACTGTTTACCTGAGTACCCGGATACCCGAGTAATATTTGTTTACCCGAGTACCCGGGTACCCGAGTAATTTTTGTTTACCCGGGTATCTCACGGGTAACTCATGAATAGATTGCGGATCTTTATGCAAAAGAAAAATCGTTTGCATCGTTTACAAAGCAATTCGTGTGTTTTTAGGGTGAATGATGTAAAAGTCAATTATTTAGGCACTCCTAAGACAGTAGAGGGGCACCCATTGGTTGTCGGGAGGTGGATTGCTTTTGAATTTAACCACCTCCCTTAACAAAAAAAAGATCGATTTACATTTGAGGCATGAAAATATGCATAGAAAGTTTTTGGTTCTTGTAAAGGTGAACTTGATAGTGAATTAATAAAGTGAGTTTAGAACCCACTTGAAAAAAACCTACTTTATTTAAAATGTTTATTTGCATAAAATGTTTGCCCAACTCTGATATTGACATGTCCTACAATGCACGAAGCCGCAGTCTAATTACGAGGCATGGTGTTACCGCGTTAAAGCGATTTAGGCGAAACTGTCGTTTATAGCAACAATCAGAATTCGATGAAATTTTAAAAATAGATTCCTTTTTTACCGAAATGACGATTGCCAGAAGGATTTTTGGCGCATCGAAAGAAAATTTCAGAATTTCATCGAATTCTGATTTTTGCCATAAACGGAAGAACAGTCGCGATTTAGACGATAATCTGACGGAGGTGTTTGTTTTCCGTGTTGCAGAGAAGGTGCTGATAACGAGGCTGACGACACAGAAATGGTTGGACGTCGGGCCAAACTGGACCGAGGACGAGTATAGAAGCGCTCACTCGAAGATGGTGTACGAGTACCGGGTGACTTGCGTGGCCCATTACTATGGTAAAGGCTGCGAGAACCTGTGCAGGCCGAGGGACGACAATTTCGGGCATTACAGCTGCAGTCCGATCGGCGAGAGGGTCTGTCTCTCTGGATGGAAGGGCGACTACTGCAATACTCGTGAGTGTCTACTATAAACCTATTATCGTGAGTCGAGCGCGCTTTTATACATAACATACGTATGTATATACGTGTATGCGTGGCGCGCCCGCGCCTCTGCACTCCCACGCTTCCCATCGCGACTGCAACCCGCGTGACATCCCTCCTTTTGTCGGAATTCCGTGTATGAAATTACAGAGACGATCGCTCGCTCCCTTTTCGCTTTCTGTCTCTCTTGTCCCCACCGGCCACGATGTGTATACCAGTTCTCCGGTAATTCATGGCGCTCACTGCCGTTCTGGAAACCGGTAACTGGAGACCGCCGATGAATTTCGGAATTTTTTGGGGGTTGCTCACGGGGGTGGGTACTCCCGCGCCGCCTTGAATTACCCCGGGACACTCGGCAGGAAGCTTACCGATCTCTCCGCGGCCTGGGAAACTCTCGTTCTCGTCGAAAACGTTATTATACTTTATGATACTGCCTGGTATGCCTATCACGATACTAATTGGGTCCATGGAACACGAAAAATTTCATGAAAATAGATTATCTTGAATTTGAAATGATATCAAGAAAATTTTAATTATTGGATTTGTGATTTAACAACACGCGATTGGACCGCGGAAACATTTGAATTTTGGAGATGTTCAAAAAGTATAGTCACGACGTTAAATTTTTTTAAATCAAATTTTAAACAAAATGGGTTTGCCTGACAACATATTCAGTTGATACAAACCAATTTTGATGAAACTTGTGTCAGATATACAGTCCTTGGAAAAATATTTGATAGGTGTTTTTTATCGACAACCATTCACTTTGAAGGGGTGAAAACAGCCCTCAAAATTCGTGGTCAGAGTCATATTTCTTTAGATATCTCAGAAACCAACGGTCGAAAAAAATTGATTTTCTTTTTAAATTGTGTGTTTTTAATGGGAAACGAGTTGTGCAAAAAAAAATTTAACAAAAGACATTTGTTTAAATTCCGGCTTGAATTCCTTCCTCCGCACACCAGGTGCAAGACTATCTTTCATTATGCATAAATATTATTAAATGGGAAAAAGAAGAAAATCCTAAAACACGTATCCCCTATTTTGGATCAAAGATCACACATAGTGTATATTAAAATTAACTAACGATATTTTATAAGAGAAACCAAAAGATAAGAGAAAACAATATTTTTTTCATAATATGAAATAAAGATTCATTTAATATTTAGAAAAAAATATTTTTTCCATAATATGAAATAAATATTTCCTGGATATTAAAAACAAATATTTTTTTCATAATATGAAATAAATATTTCCTGGATATTAAAAACAAATATTTTTTTCCTAATATGAAATAAATATTATCTGTATATTAGGAAAAAATTTCAAGATTCATTTAATATTTAAGAAAAGATATTTTTCTCGTAACATGAAATAGATATTTTCTCCATATTTATAAAATAATATTTGTTACTTAATATAAAATAAATATTGTATGAATATTTGAATATTAAAAAAAGATCGAATCTCTTTTTAATATTATATGAATGCTTATACAATATTTTGTGCTACTAGGGTTCTGTCCGTTTTTCGCAAGGTTTGTTGCACCGTGTTGAATCGTTTCCGGTCAGCGAATCGACTCGAGAGATTATCGAGGGTTAGCTGTAGGCACAGGATTGCGGTGTGCGCGCTCGAAAATCGTGAAAGCTCGTAGAAAACGCAGCGGGATAGTGTTATATAACTTTGGGTCGGGCGTTCGCCGTTCTCGTACCACGAAACTCGACGAACTCTGGTCCGCGAAGGAGAGGCCCGGTGCAGTGTCGGTGCAGCAGTCGGGTCCGAGCGTGCAGCAGCTTCCCACGCTTGGCGAGCGCGTGTGCGAGCGTGAGCGCGATCGCGGCTCTCTCCCTCCTCTCTCCTCTCGTCTCTCTCGTTCTCTCGGTTGGTCGCCGGTCCCGTCCCGGGTCTCTCTTTTATCTCTCCTTGTCCCTCCCGATTCACCGTTCGTCTGCATCCAACGTCCTCCTCGTCGGTCGTTCGCGTACCTGAGCCGAGCCGTCGAGCGAAGGATTAATCCGTGTGTACGTGCACGGGGCCTGACTTTGCTAGCGAGCGAGCGAGCGAGCAAACGAGCGAGCAAGCTAGCTAGCTCTTGCTCGTCCGCTTTCCGCGTGCACGTTTTCTGCCTGCCGAGTCTTCCTTCGTGTGTGGCTCCTTCAGTCTCGTCGGACAGTGGCCCGGAGTCGAAACAGTCAAATTCGCAAATAAAATAGTTTACATCGACCGTATTATTGCTCATAACAATTACTAAATGATTTCGGTGCACAGGTTCGATCATTGGAAAAACAAGATAAATAAATCAATATGCAATTTTGCTAATAATAAAAATCGACGTTTCGATGCTGATTGGCACCATTTTCAAGATCAATTTTGAAATTGCTTCTGTAAGAAAAGTGGGAAAAAGTACTTTTAGAAAATAACACGAAATACAATTTTCAAAGTAATAACTATTGCATGTTTGAATGCAAGGGAAACAAATTTTAACGAAAAGTACATTGAGATTGTTTTGCGATCGAAAAGAATTGATAATAGATAAATGGTTTCGGCACACAGGTTCGATCAAGTATAATAATAATAATAATAAACGTATTTTGTAAATTTTCAATATAGGCCCACATAAACAAGTTGTAAAATGCAACTTTTAGTATTTTTTCTACAACTCCGATCAATTGCAATTTTTGAAAAATGTTTTTCCACATTCTGTAGCAAACTATTTGCTCTAGCTTCCCAACAAAAATTCAAATCGTATAGTTCAATGTTAAACCAGTTATCGTTATTTTTTTATAGCGTCCGAATATTAATGGGAGTCACTGTATGTATTTTAAATTGATATAACGCCTCATACATTACTTACATGTTCAGTAATGGATTAGATACCATATATTTAATAATGTAAAAAACACTTTGAAAAAGGCACAGCAATTTTTAATGGCGCCATTCGAGTACTAAGGGTTAAATGAAGCATGCGTGGGTCCAACTTTAGTTGCATTCTGTTAATATCCAGTAATGTGACTGTCCAAAGTAGGGAAAACAAATGAAGAAAAATTCTGGAGATTCTAATGTATTTTTCTAAGTGTTCCCGTGATGTCATTCAATTGTTCCCCAGATTCCGTGCATGAAGGGCAATGAAGGGCAAGTAGAAGCAATCTTAGTTCAGCTAGTTAGACCAGATGGCGCTTAGTCAGGAGACTTATCAGCTTCTAGAATCATAGTTTCTCAACAACAAAAGTGTAAAGGGCACGAAGCCACTTGGATCCATTAATAGCAATAAAGATAATGATTAAAAAAAAAACCTTGTTGGTCATCATTGTTGGTCACAATGAAGAACACCATGGTCACGTGGGTGCCCTACGCCCTTAAAAGTATGACAAACGGCGTGCACGTGGTGGACAGGTCGTGCGCGTCACCTGGCGCATCCCCGCGGGCACAAAGGCACTTTTTCTCAGAGTCTGGTCGCAATGGGGGTGGAGGGTCGAGAGTGGACGTCGGTGACATGCCGGTGAAAAAACGCGCGCGCGGTCGCCTTTCAGGAATTTCGTTTCGCCTTTGTTGCGCGGAATTCTTCGAGATACGGTATACAGAGATGGTTTCGCAAGGCAGCAGCAGTAGCAGTACCAGCAGAGCAACGGTTAGGCTTGCCGACGATGGCATCCGAGATTTAGAGTCTCTTTTGCTTTCCTCGCCGGCGTGCCAAGTCCCGACATTCCGCGTTTCCAGCCAGAAGTCGAGGGAGAATGGCATTCATGAGCGTTGACTCCCGGGAGGGAGGACGTCACCTCGTCGTTCGATGGGCTCTTTTCGATCGAAAATTCCGTGGGACTCGCGCAATTATATCTCGCCCCGAATAAGCGACATGCGAACTCCCGCCGCTCAGCGGAACACCCTTAAGGGTCGATTCATGCATCTCCGATATCGGAGTCCGACAAAATATTCTTACCCAGGTTTAAGTGAGACCGTCCACAACCGGAAAACTGAGTCCGATTTTCCTCCGATACTTTTCCTTCGAGTCGAACAGGCCATAACTAACAAATAAAAGGTTTCTAGCCCTCCTCAGGTGAATTATCGGTAGCTCTCCTTTACAACTTCATGGTAATGAGAAACATTCCTACTCAAGTTGCCTCAAAAATCGGCCGGAAATCGGGAATCGGCCCTAATTCTCTCGCGTGCGAGATCGACAACCGCGTTCAACGGTTCTTGATCCTTCTTCAGCCAGTGGATGCCTATCGACACGTTTGCTACCAGTAAATTTTTCGTTGCTTAAGAGGGACCCATGGATCTGGTGTACATATCAGTGCAACCAACCTCCACGCTGAAACACAGTTTGGCAACAGTGATGAACATTTGCATCAACGTGACGCTTAAGTCTCGCTATCATTACAAGTTTTTTTATCAATATCTTTATTGCTATTAATAGATCCGAGTGGCTTCAAGCTTCAAGCAATGTTTCCTGACTAGACACCATCTCGTTTAAATAGCTGAACTAAAATTGGTTCTAGACTTGCTCTAGACTCTGTATCACTCTGTATGAACGAAATATGGGGAAGTTGAATGCAATCACGGGAAACCATTTTGGGTCCTGATATGAACATATTTTGAGCTGCACAAAGGTTCTTTTGATAGAGGAAGGATCATCATAACCCACTCTGGTCATGATTTAAGTAAAAAAAACCCGTTTTGTAGTAGAACAATACATGGGAACCTGAGAGTGGTTGTCTCAATATGTTTCCCCTACTTTGGACGCTCATGTTATTAAATATAAACATAATCTCGTTAAATCATGACCAGAGCGAAGCGGGATCAACCTTCCTCTTTACAATGAGCCCTCACACAGCTCAAAATATGCTCGTATAACTACAAACAATGGTTTCCCGCAAGCACTGTTTTTACTTGTTTTTCTAGTAATATTCTAGTAAGATCCAAGGGTCTGGTGTCCCCTTTTCGTGAAACACTGAATCAGTTTGACGAAGGTGGTATAAAATGGATGAAGGAGATCGACGATAGATCACAGCGTTGGGTGCAAGGTCCCCGAGGCGATTTTCGCGAGTTTCGTTCGGTTTCGAGGTCCATCCTCGCAATTCCTCGAGTCGACCTTCCGCGATCGTCCTTCCTGCGAGCCCACGGACGAGCGGTTCGTGTCCTCGCCGATTTCTTTCTCTCTCTCTCTCGCTCTTGGGCCGTCTCTCCTCGTGGAGGCGATCGGTCGTTGCACTCCTCCTCGAGCCGGCACTCGACAAAGTTTCTCCGCGCATTGATTACTAATAGACTGCTTACTCCTCATTTCGTGACATTCCCGGACTTTCGTGGAATCGGCGTGCGGTTCGTGCGGCGATTTCGCGACGGAATCGCCGCAACCAGAGCCGTCTGCGAGTTTGTGTCCTCGGCTCTCGTTTCGCGATCGATCGATCTTCCCTCGCGTGTCCTGGCTCCGAGCACCGAGCGCGGTCGTTAACCGATTCCAAGGATCGGCCGATTCTACAAGTTCAAGGATCTCGGGAACCTAAAGCATCTCCTGGACCCGGATGATTTCCGAAAGCAAAAAATCTCGAAACTTTTGCAACGAACTTCTAAGCGAACGACTCCTATGTCGGGATGATCCTTGTTTTATAACAAATTTGCAAATTTAAGTCACGACGTTTCGATCCTGATGAGGATCATTTTCAAGAGATTTTTGTGTTTTAAAAGAAAAGGAAAAAACAATGTTTTAAACTGGAGAATAAACTTATTTTTCTTGCATGTTATATGGGATAGAAATTGAACTTTATGAAAAATTTATTATTTTCATGCTGGTAGATAATGGACTGAATCCTTGTTACAATCCATACAATCCATAATAGGCGGCAAATTCAAACCTCGATATAATTTGTCTCAATCACATGACTACACAGTATAGTACCTCAACATTGTTGTGGTAACAGAAAGAAATTAACATTCAACTACATTTGAAATTTAAACGTAATTAAATCAGAATCGAAATTATAGTGAAAACTATATATAGAATACTATTCAAAATTTTTAGAAACTTCATTATAAAACATTACTGATTCAGTAATGCAGCGTAATAGTCATGAATCTTAGGTGTTTAATGTAACTTAATGAAACTTATGCGAGATTAATTCTTTCATTGGCAACCATCCACTTTGAAGGGGTGAAAACAGCCCCCAAAGTTCGCTGTCAGGTCCATATTAATTGTGTTTTTCTTTTAATGGAGAATGTAGTAGTGCAAAAAATTTTAACAAAACTTGCTTGTTCAAACGATACATTAAAAATTTTGTTTTCTTTCGGATTCTCTTATATATCGTTAGTTAATTTTAATGTAGCGTAAGATTTTCTTCATTATTCTATTCAACAATATTTATGCATAATGAAATTCTGGCTTGTTTTACAGAAATATAAGCGTTTATTCTTAACATATTATTTAAACAAATGTCTTTTGTTAAAATTTTTTGCACAACTATGTTTCCCATTAGAAACACACAATTTAAAAAGAAAATCAATTCTTTTCGACCTTTGGTTTCTGAGATATCTCAGAAAATATGATTCTGACCACGAATTTTGAGGGCTGTTTTCACCCCTTCAAAGTGGATGGTTGCCAATAAAAAAAAAACAAGTGTCAAATATTTTTCGAAGAACTATATCTGACATAAGTTTCATCAAAATCGGTTTGTCTCATCTGACTAGGTTCCCTTGTAAGATTAACGCTTTGATGTTTAATCATATGAAAAGTTTCTACTAGTAATCTACGATGTAAATTTGATTCCTTGTCTAATATTATAGCGTTATCAAAATCAAATTGCGAATTTGTTATAGAACAAGGAACTTTTATTTTATATTTGATCGAACCTGTGCGCCGAAACCATCAATCTATTATCGATTCCACTGATTGGACGATCTTCAATTTCAAGCAACTCCGATATCTTTGTTTCTTATTTAAACCCATTCTCCCACTGCAAAACCTAGTACTAGGCGACTATTGGGTCCCGCTTCTCGCGTTACACGCTATAATCGCTTGACGCGTGCTACTAGGCCTAACAGGCTTGGCGGCCATATTCGATTCCAAGAAGCAACTCCAATATCTGATGTTGCGCACTTCCGAGCGGTCCCAATGATCGATTGCGTTATTAAAAAATCATTGTTCTAATCTGTGGGTTGCTTGTTCTGTCTGCTACTCGTTAATTGTCGGTAGAAGTAGAGAGACAGACAGAGAGAAAGAGTCGGGGGCTCGGACGGGTTATTTTGGAATTGAATTTGCCCCGGGGACGGGTTCCGTGAGAACGAGAAGGCGATTTCGTTGGTAAAAATGGAAGTCGGAAACGGCGAGAGAGCGGGCGTAATCTCGGCCCCCGGGACTCTACCCGTATGTACATTAAACGTTTGCTCAGGTGACTCTCGCGAGGTATGTGTGTGCGTGCGTGTGGCCCCTTTTACGGTGAAAAAAAGAAATGGGAAAAGACATCGGGAAGAGAGAAGACAGATGGGTGCTCTCGACGCCGCATTCTTCCTCGAAACTTCCCTCCGGAACTGGGCTTGTTGATTTTTCGCGACTTCAAATGCTGGACGCAGTTTCTCCATGGCAACGATGAAAGTTCGAATCGTCGTGCGAGGGCTTCGGGATTCTCGGTGACAGCAGATCTACCACGTGTAAATCGAGAGCAATTTGTTGAAACATCAGGATCACAAGGTTAACGGGGGGTTGCGAGACGAGACACGTAGAGACCGTTTGCGAGCTGTTAATCACCCGTGTGCGCCGGGGGGTGAGCAAAAGCTACAGGGAGCTAAGAAGGGAAGAGCGAGCGACGCGACACTTTGTGCACGGGCGTTCTAGGATCCCTAAAAAGGGGTTAACGAGGCCTAGAGCCTCGCGGGCGTAACGGCAGGGGTAGCTAGACCAGAGCAGAGTAAAGCGTAGAGCAGACGTATTTTTGGGGGTGCCTTGTGTAGCGCAGGGGTTGCGAGAGAGGCAGCTGCAACGCGGGCCGAAACAGAGACCGAGTGGGCCCCCGACAGCTGCACGTTGCTCTCGGTGCTTTAACCAACAGCTGCACCGGCCTCTCGCGTTCACAGTCCGCTTCCATTTCGACCCCCTTCTCTCCACCCCGCTCCTCCCCCGGTGGGTCAGCGTGCAGTTTTCCAGCTCGTTCCAGGTCTTTATTGGCCTCTCTTCTTTTCGGGCCGCTGTACCTGTCGGGAACGCTCTCGCCGTTGTCCCCGTCTGTTTTTCGTTTTTCAAGAATCGAAGGAGAAGACACCAGGTAGACGCGCGTTCCCTTACTCGGGGGGTGGGGGCACGCCGAACCAAGAAATCGAGGGAGTTGGCCCCGCCGCACAGCCCAGCGTGCTCATTGTTGTCGTCGTTCCGCGAAAGGTCAGGCACACATACGGGGTTACTTGGGAGCGCCTGTCGAGGAAAAATCGATATGTACAGGGTGCAAACAAATGTTTGGTACTGGCTGCCATGGGCGTATTCTACATCTTCGGATCGGTGAAGATCTGTGAAAAACAGTTGCCGCAAAATTGTCCTCGACCTTGAATTTCAAAGTCATATTTGTTTATTATTGCATAGCATGCATCACGGGACAAAAAGTGTCAAGGGTACCATAGGTTGAGTTTAGACCCATGGTTCCCTTGCTTGACCTTGATTTTCAAAGTCAAATTTGTTTATTATTACACAGTATCGTACGCATCACGGGACAAAAAGTGTCAAGGGCACCACAGGTTGAGTTTAGACCCATGATTCCCTTGCTTGACCTTTAATTTCAAAGTCAAATTTGTTTATTATTGCACAGTATCGTACGCATCACGGGACAAAAAGTGTCAAGGGCACCATGAGTCTAAACTCAACTCCCCCATGGTTCCCTTCACACTTTTCGTCCCGTGATGCGTACGATACTATGCAATAATAAACAAATTTGACTTTGAAATTTAAGGTCAAGCAAGGGAACCACGGGTGACTTGAGTTTAAACCCATGGTTCTCTTGCTTGACTTTGAGTTTCAAAGTCAAATTTGTTTATTATTGCACAGTATCGTACGCATCACGGGACAAAAAGTGTCAAGGGAACCACGGGTTGAGTTTAGATTCATGGTTCCCTTGCTTGACCTTCAATTTCAAAGTCAAATTTGTTTATTATTGCACAGTATCGTATGTATCACGGGACAAAAAGTGTCAAGGGCACCACAGGTTGAGTTTAGACCCATGGTTCCCTTGCTTGACCTTGATTTCAAAGTCAAATTTGTTTATTATTGCATAATATCGTACGCATCACGGGACAAAAAGTGTCAAGGGAACCATGGGTGAGTTGAGTTTAGATGCGTAGAATACTATGCAATAATAAACAAATTTCCGAAGATGTAGAATACGCCTATGCCAGCCAGGGCCAAACATTGTTTTACACCCTGTACGTTGGCCACGAGCCGTAAAATTCGTCGGAGCTGACGGGGTGAACCACCACCCTCTGTGTCTGGACGTTTAACCTCTTTGAGGGTTGGTCGGCTAGCTGGCTGGCGCGCGCCGCGGAACCCGACAGACAACAAGGTTATTTACACCGGGCGACGCGATGCTTCTTTCTCGAATCGCCTACTCCGCCTGGCTGCTCCCCCGTCACTATTAAATTCCTTCAATGTTCACACCGTGTCAAATTGCAGCTTCTCAGTTTTCTCATAAATGCATCGAATCCATCGTCTTCGCCATCGAACACGTGCAAATGATATTTACGACGCGACGTTCTATCGCGCGTTCAGGTAGACTCAGCTTTGGCTAGAATCCATTCAACTGGTGCAGGTTCCATTCATCGAGCAGGGGTCCCAACCTTGCCAGACTGTTCCACGGGGTTGACAATAGAACTCCTGCGTCTTCTGGGTAACTTTATAAAACTCTGACGGGGGACGGCTGCCGGGGCATTCGAAATTTCTTAGCTGTATTTTGTATTCGAAACTAGCTGACCTGACAGACGTCCAGGATATCAGGATATACGTAAACAAAGTAACCATGAGAAAAATACGTATTTCGCAGTGATCATTATAGAAAGTAGACGTGGATAATGTAAATTCCTATTGAAATATTGATTAAAACCTGCGACGTTCGTTTTTCTGTTGCACTGAAATATGATTCAAAAAGCACTTTTAGTTTTTCCCGAATTTTCATGTTTCCGGGCAACTTTTCCAATTTTTTGTACTCGAAAAACCTGACTCGGACTACAACGAACATTTCAAGAATAAATTAGCCAAATCGGTCCAGCCGTTCTCACGTGATATCAGGACCAACGAACAGCATTTCATTTCTTTTTATTTTATTGACTGTTCAAAAAATCAGAGGTTTTGGTATGCCCTCCACGAATTAACTGTCAACACAAACGAGGTACAGGAATCCTATGCCTATATCTTGTTTGTGCTGTCAGCTTACTTTAGAGCCAGCACCACCCACGAGACCCTGTTGGTGGTCCTAAACCCAGTTGGTAATACAGAAAATGACAAGAAAAACGGGCCAAGTGGCCCTGGCAAAAATGGCCACCAAAATACATTGGATGATAGGTGTATCCTATATCTAGTCGGTGCCTTAACCAACGATGGTGCTCTAATCCACTTATAGATGTCTAGCGATCATAATTCGCATTCCAACAAGAGCAACCTGTCGATAGCGTTCGTCACGAAGAGAGAACGTCGAAGCTCATGGTAGCAAAGAACGTCGAAACTCATGGTGGCAGAGAACGTCTCTGCTCATGGTGGCAGAGAACGTCGAAGCTCATGATGGCAGAGAACGTGGAAGCTCATGGTGCAAGAGAACGTGGAAGCTCATGGTGCAAGAGAACGTGGAAACTCATGGTGGCAGAGAACGTCTCTGCTCATGGTGGCAGAGAACGTCTCTGCTCATGGTGGCAGAGAACGTCGAAGCTCATGGTGGCAGCGTTCCGGTAACATTCTGGAGCAGGGAGTAGCGTCCCAAGAAGTAATCTCGAGTTTAATTCAGGAACAGAGTTCCCGCGTGGCGTCTTTTTACCCGTGTCCAGGAATCCTAGGGATTCGAGAACTAGAAAGAGAGGGGGAGAGAGTTTCGAATCGAATCGACTCAAGACGAGGTGAATCCTCTCGGGTTCTCTCGGGTTCTCTCTTGTTTCGCGGCTCTATAAATACCAGGCTGCTTAGCGCTGGTCGGTCTTCTCTCCGGAGAGAGAGCTGCATCGAGAGAGTCCGAGAGAAGAGAGCCTGCTCCGCGGGCCGTTGCGCTTGGTGCCAAGGTCACGACGGCCCACCAGCCCATCTCCTGTCCTCACGGTCGCCCCCACCATTCCGAACACACCAGGGTTCACCTCCTAGCCGGCCGAACCACCTTCAACCCCTTCATTCAGGAAGACACGCGGGTTAGACGCGTTCCTCGGACCTTTATATCCGCTCTCGCTTCGAGAGGCCGGGGTCTCTCTTCTCTCCCTCTCTCTCTCTGCCTCTCTGCCTCTCTTCATCATTCGAGCACCGGCGTTTGTATCCTTTGAAATGAATGGCCGGTTTTGTTCCGTGGAACCTCGATTGTGCTGGGGAATTCGTTTTGCGGTCCCATAGAGTCTGCCTGCGAATTTCCTGTCCGAGGACACTCCGCGTCGCATTCCTCGATACCCTGGATCTCGAAATTCGAAGGACGAGTCGAACACACCCGAGATGGCGTCTCTCAGTTTCGAAACAGCTCGGTCGACACGCGTCGGCGTCAGCATTCGCGGTGTCTACAGGGTGGAACGATCGCCTCTTTGCCTTTCGCCAACCTCGAGGATAACGCTCCAATAGAGCAATCAGGCTCTAATTCATTTAATAACTTACTTAATTCTGCTCTCTTCGGCGAATACTGTCCGACTGTTTCTCTGGAGACCTCTACTTAATTTTTTCTTGATCTTCATTCCAGCCACCGTGGCTAGAGTTACTGCAAATCCATGTGAAGCCATGTTCTTCAGACACTGATAAGAACATCTGCGTACCTAACGTAGAGCTGTCTTAACTGTGCTCTGTATTGCGTTAGTCATTTATTGCAAGTAGAACGGGTAGGATCATTTTTAAGGATGTTCTGGAGCTGTATAAAAACGCAACAAAATTTTGGAAAATTTGACAAGGTATATTTCTTATTAAATTAATGCAATTATCGAAGTTTGAGTTAGATTTGATGTTTGCAAATTTTAACACGTCTTCTTATAGGGAATTCATAAAATTCCACTTAGAAACGTGTATGTTCAAATGTTTCTGTTTGTTCTTAACAACAATAACAATTGTTTTATACTCGTCAATGGCTTTCATTGCCAATATATTGACGGATTTCGAATTTCTTGTACTTTTGTCTCCCACTGTACCTCCAGAACATCCTCAACGAAGATCGTATGTAAGACTTGAGGACACAGCCCTCAATGCCAATTCGACCCACAAGTAGCAACAATTAACAAGTATCATTAATTTGCGGCCCAGTAGCATGAGCAAACCTGTACACCGTTGGCAGGCGGCCAAAGGCAGGCTCGCGTATTTGCGGACTGGACAAGGCTCGCTCGACACAATTTCACGTTCGCGAGAACGTCCACCCGCGTCTCGCGGGAGAACCGTGTTTTCGAGGTTCGGTACGAAGAAGAGGAAGACGAAGAAGTATATTCATCGTGCGCAGGGGGGACAGGCAATTGGCCAATTAGTAGGGCGTTAGAGGCGCGTATGCCCGCGTCGATAAGATACGGATCTTCGCACGTGACACAATTTTATCAAGCTTTGCGGGACAAGCGAGAGACGACGACGACGAGCAGCCGTCGTTGTCGTTGTCCCGTACCCGTCCCGTACCCGCGCCAGGTACGTGAAGCTATGCGAGGCATCGCGCGCGGGTCAGACTCCGTTCCCATCCAGGATTCCCGGAAAACGGGAACGACGCTCGTGGCCTCCGTACGACAGTAATTTTAACCAGCCCTCGGCTCCCCATCGGCTATTCAAGGTGTGAACGCTGACAGTCTGCTTCCCATGGTCTCGGGAGAATCGCTTCCTCCCTTCGCGAAGAATGTGCACGCGAACATCTCACTGTGTCATCCTCGGTCGAAACGGAAAATCGCCGTTCCCATCATCGTCCTCCGACGAAAATCTAGGTCTCTTCGAATTTTTCGAGGAAAATTCAAATTTTACGAACCGACAAAAGTAGTTTCTCTTTTCGATTCGGATATCATTCTCTTTCGATGTCTTCGAGCCGGCCTGGCAACCGTTCCCACCTCTGCGAACACCTGTTGCGATTGCGCGCCGAATTTCAGTCGCCCTGACAAAACGCCGCGAGTTTCGATGTTGATAGCTTGGCAAAATTTGATTGGCTGGTACGCAAAGTGTTAAATGTTAAGCTTAACCCCTTAACCTATAAATACGAGCTGTGCCCGTAGTAGATGATCGGGTCAAACGTAAATATTATGGTCACAGCCCGTAGTAGATGATCGGGCCAAATGTAAATATTATGGTCATAGCCCGTAGTAGATGATCGGGCCAAATGTAAATATTATGGTCATAGCCCGTAGTAGATGATCGGGCCAAACGTAAATATTATGGGTCCGATCATCTACTACGGGCTGTGCCCATAATATTTCCGTTTGGCCCGATCATTGTACGGAACAAGTCGTGCGAATGGCTCGAAGTCTGCGCGAGCTTGTATAAGATTTCGACTCGAAATCTTCGAATCGAAATCGTAGGTGAAGGGGTTAAGGATTGTCCGCAAACGCGAATAAATTATATCTGCTACCGTCCTTGGAGAAATTGACCGAGTGCAGTTTAATATTTCGTGATGTCTAGATGAAGGCCTTCATGCAGAGGTGTGATCTACTTTTAATTCTCAACATTCAGGGGTGACTTTCTCTTCGCTCAAAAATATTTCTATACATATAAAGAGTATCAACATCCTGTCTGGTCCAACATTAAACACTTGCGTTTAACATCTGTGGTCAAAACGTTTGAAGGTTAATTAATTTACCATTACAAAAAATTGTATTTATGCCGATGTGTTCTGTTGGGATAGGCAATCATTTTTATTTGAATTTACCGCCCAACATCGATTGAGAACTTGTCAATCATAGGATCTGATTGGTAGAGCGTCACTACGCGTCGTTCCAATGTTTTTGCGCCTGCTCTTTCCCTCAACGGTCAGTTGTTTCAGTTCAATGTAGACCAGCATGGAACTCAGTCATTATTTGTATTTTTATACATTAATTACGATCTACAGAAGCTAGTAACAATTTATCTTCCTCGTTAATAATTTTTGTATGTTAAAAATAGTGAAACTGAAATAGTTTGGAACTTTCTTTACACTTAGCAAGTATGTTTCTTCAAAATATTATTTACAGTTTTATTAATTTTCTGAAATACCCAATATATTTTGCTTATATTTACTTTGTTTTTATATATATATATATTTTCAGACGCAATTGCTCTTGAAAATGATCCACAACTGGATCGAAACGTCGAGTTAAACTGAATCATTGCTAATTTGCTTAGTCATTACTTTCATTATTGATCGAAACTGTGCGCCCAGAACATATATTTGATTCACTAAAAAATCGTCGTAAATTTTTCCATAAATTCTACGTGGTCACTAAAAGGTGGTACTCGAAAATAGTATCGAGCGGAATTCAAGTTACGAGTAATTGTGCGGTTGGAAACCGATTTTTCTGAAGCGGGAATCGGCTTTACGGCTCGATTAGCAGCGATCGTCTCCCGTGTTCTTTCTCTCCCTCGTTCTTGGCCCGGTGAATTATCGTAGTTCCAGTACCCGACTACTATAGGAGGAATGCGCATCGGGATGCATCGTATGGTACCGGTCGCTCGTGCAGTCGTGAGGGACGCGATCGACCTCTCGCGGAGAGTTGCCTTAACCTTTACGATTTTTTCTTGCTCGTTTCAGCCCGCTGCCTGCCCGGATGCGACGAGCAGCACGGACACTGCAGTCGACCCGACGAATGCATGTGAGTATACACATTCATACATTCATACGTAAACGTACAAGTACCGCGTATACGTACACGTATCATGTTCAGACGTGTACGTACACAGGTACTTCTACGTACGGAAGATAGACGCCGAAGAAATGTACACCTACAACCTCTCGTTCTCCCTCCACTGTCTCTCTGGCTCGCTGATCCTCTTCTGCGGCGCGCGATGTTACATTCCCCTGGCCGGACCGTGCTCGGACCGTGCTAATAACTAGAATGCATTTTATGCATTTTGTGCATTTTGTGCATTTTATGCATTTTATGCATTTTGTGCATTTTGTGCATTTTGTGCATTTTGGGCATTTTGTGCATTTTGGGCATTTTGTGCATTTTGTGCATCTTGTGCATTTTGTGCATTTTGGGCATTTTGTGCATTTTGTGCATTTTGTGCATCTTGTGCATCTTGTGCATCTTGTGCATTTTGTGCATTTTATGCATTTATCAAAAAAATCGATTGGTCATACACGAAAGACATTAGAAGAATCGAGCAACGTAATTGCCTTACTTCGGTCTCATTAAAATTCATTGAAAGAGGCGATGCAGTTGCATCGAACTCGAGTTTCTTACACTCGGACAATTTGTTGCACAAGAATCCGCTGTCCACCGAAGACGAGTCGATCCTTTTTTTTAATTGAGTCATTGAAACCTATTGTAGGTTTACTTCGGCTTTAACAAAGATACACTAGTTTTACAGTTTGAGTGCACTTACAGTATCACTAACCACTAGAGATGCAGACCACGATCGTTTAGAAATTGAAAAATATATTCACAGGCTTTAACATTTGATTCTGCAAAAAGATATAAATTATTAACAAGTTTAATTCTTTGGGATTCATATAAACGACACTGTCATAGTACGTGATCCAAATCCTCAGAAGCTGAGCTCAGAAGCTGAGATACACTTACAACTGGGATCATTGATAATTTTTACACGATGGAGAGAGTCGATCCTTTCTTTTCCAAAACTTCGATCCTTCCACGAACGATCTTTCCATTATCTTTAGTTATTCTTAGATTTGAATCCTGCTCGCTTCTTCTCCGTTTCGACCAGCACTTCTCGATCGCTTCGCCAGTCGCGGTGTCGTTGAACCCCTTCTAATTCGATTCGGGAAAGAAAGATCGCAGACGCAACGGGGGCAGAGATCGATCCGGGAATCCTGTGTTCCCGTGAATCCTGCGCGGCTATAAATACCCGGTTCAAAGATCCTATTCTCTTCAGCGCCGATTCTTTTCGCCCCGACGACGACGAGACACGACGCGGCGACGGGGTTGCATTCTTTCTTACGTGGGGACGACCGGTGTTACGGATACGCGAGATCCCCCGACTCCGGTTCTTAACCCGAAAACTCAACTTCGAATCGTTCGTTTGTCAATGAAGAAATCAACGCGTTCTCTATCACTATCGTGCTTAGTGTTCCTTCTCGAGAATATCTCGAAAAATGTTATAATTGGTTAGTTCTCATTTCTCGAAAAATTACGGTATTTCTCAAGAAATTTAAATCTAGGAAAATTCTCATTTATTTTATAGTGGAAAGAATTTAGATTTTTGATCTTAAGTATATTAATATATACATACAAACATATATATACATATATATAAATATATACATATATATAAATATATACATACACATATATACATACAAACATCCATTTTTATATATATATAGATTTTAGGAAATTCTCATTTATTTTATAACATATTTTAGGAAATTCTCATTTATTTTATAACATATTTTAGGCAATTCTCATTTATTTTATGACATACTTTCGGAAATGAATGTCTAGTTAACTCAAATTGCATATTACTTATCCCACAACCCAATCTGCAGCAACTTTTGGATGTTCTATATACAATAAAGCCAACATCCACACAAAATGAATTAAATTTTTCTACGGCTACAGATTTTGTTACAAGAAAAAAAAAGAAGTAGATTGATTCTAAATTAGACGAAGTCGTTTCAAAACAAAAGCGTAATGTTTCTTTCAACAACTTGTTAATCTTCCTGTAAAAATATTACAAATTTCTCGGAATGTCTACTCTCTGCTCGCTAATATAATATTAAAATTAGACTGCGGATCTTTATGCAAAATAAAAAGTTATTTTTCAATTACAAGACAAAGGACCACTATAAAAACTTCTTTTCAACTATTACAATTTTAATAGATTGAACAGAACAAATTCTTCAATTGTCTTAATGTTTTTACTGTTTTCAATGACATCCACCCATTTTTATCATAAATGCATCAAATCCGTAGTCTAATTATAATTTATAGTCCTAAAATGAGAAAGGAAAGGTTTTAAATAATACACTTTGGTTGGCTACATGAAAGTTTGAATAATATTGATAACAGCGGAGTGAACAAATTAATTTACCTGTGACTTTTGAAACGAACCCGACAAGAATTCGGCGATTACGTAAATTCGCTCACTGATTGTTTCGTTGATCAAGCTTATTATCTCGTCGGTATCATTCGCTCGAGCGGGGGTGCAGTCCGGGTTGCGTACACTGTACACGATAATTCCATTTCCAGCGGGAACATAATCGAATCGAGGCGAGGGATTGAGTCGCTCGAGCCCCGTTAATTTCGCGTGATTCTCGTCTTCGCTCGAATCTCGGGGTCCGACGTTAACCCGAGGTTTAGAGTTAACTCGATCATCTAATTACTCCACGGCCGGGGTTAATTGTCCCGTTAAACGCCGCCGCCGCCGCAGTCTGGCTCGCAGCGGTCCGCTCCGAACAATTTGCCGACTTTTCAACCGTAAAGAACGAAATCCGACGCGAAACAATTCCGAAACAATGGCATTCCGTCTTGTGAACCCAACTCGCATTGTTCATCAAATAATTCGTCTCGCGATACGATCCATTTCGATGTACATCAACGCTCTAACTAACACTTTACGGATTCCATAAAATCAAAGACAAGAAAAAATTCTGATCTTTTCACGGAGGATGACAGCTTCGAAGGATTAATTCAACGAATTTCGATTTATTATTATTATTTATTATATACGGACCAAGATCCTTTTATACAAGTATAAACAGTTTTCACAGTATAACCGATACAAACAGAAGAAAACATAACGAAAAAAAAGTCTTAACATAAATTTAAACTACGTATGGACCGTGAGAAACTAAACAAATAATGATACTATATACAAATAGTTCTTATAAAATATACTTTTTTTTTATTATGCTGTGAAACCCCATATGGGATTATTAGCAGCATGTACATATCTGTACATGCTAACATTGCAATGACAACTTATAAACTAGGATAAGTAACATAATTACATAAATGCATTTGATTGCACTGAATTTTTTCTCGACAAAAATAAATATTTACTGTATGAATTTCACTTTCTTTTTAAATGCTAGGAAACCCCACGTGGGATTATTAGCAACTTCTTTATTAGATTATTAGAAGCTTCTTCAAGAATATAATTGTATGTTAACATTCTAGTAATAATTAGTTGAGATAATTTCTCGAGAAAATTTATAATTCGTTATTTCTCATTTCTCTATAATATACTATATAATATACATATAATATACTATAATATATAAGTATAATATATAATATAATATAATAATATAAAAATAATTATTATTATTAATAACTATAAATAATATAAAATAATATAATATAATATATGAGTATAATATATAATATACTATATAATCTACTCTAATCATTTCTCGAGAAATTTTAATCTAGGGAAATTCTTACGAATCTCACTTATTTTATAACATTTTTTGTTAACATTCTAGCTTGTTTTTTAAAAATATGTGAATAGTCAGAGTAAAGAACTAGGATGTTGGATAAAATATACTTGAGCTAGCAATAATGCGATTCAACGGATTTCTAAATCCATATGATGATTTATTGTGCCATAGTAACAGTAATAAGCTTTGAGCAAAATTTAAATGTTATCAAACCAATGCGCCGATAACATTTAACCCTTAGCACTCTAATGGTGACTCTGAGGCACCATTAAAAATTGCTGTACCATTATTCAAAATATTGTATACATTAATAAACAAATTGGTATCTAATCAATTACTAATCAGTTAGTTTATTGTACGAGGTATTATATCAATATCATATCCATACAATTTTTTAAATCATAGGTAATGGAAATATTCCAGGTAGGAAAACATGTTTAATTTGTTAGTTAAACTAGCTCAGAGTGCAAAGGGTTAAATTTTGATTGTGTATTCGCATTGGTAGGGAAGAAAGGAGGGGAAACCGAAAAACAGCAAAGTGCGCAATAGATGGGGAGATGTTCGCGATAGTTATGGGAACAGGATCGAAATAGAGAGCCAGATTACACGGGCCGCGGCAGTATTCGGAACAGGGAGAGAGAAAGCTAGCCGGCCCGGTCGACTGGGACCATAAAATGATGCACATCGTGCATCATCTTCATCGGTATTCAGATACCACGCGCACGACCGAACGCGGACTCCGAAATTTCAATGGGACACCATGGGAGACCGGCGATTCTTTCACGTATCACGAACGGGGCCAACATCCACCCGAGCAGAGGCCGTGTTCCAATGGGAACCGCGCGTTTACCGATTTATATCGGCTATTTCCACGCATAGAGAGGCACGCGGCCCGAAAGACTAATCGAACGATTAATTCCGCCGGCATTCCACTTGATTTTTCGAATAGAAAACCACCCGTGGCGGGAACCTCGAATTCGTATTACGCAATCTCCCTGTTCCTCGTCTTTTCGGATCGATCTACACGGTGTCCTCGAAGCGTTGACTCGATTACCACGATGGGATCGAAGCAACGCACGGGACGGTGCACAATTTCTACATACCAGAGACATTCGACTTTCTGTAATTTCATTTTGGCCCACAGTTTCTTTGCTGTACGTTTATTTCATGCGAAATAAGAATTAGTTATCGCATACAGGGACCACGTAGATATTTAATTAATTTCGTAATGGTTTTCATAGTTCCAATTAGGGTTCCTGATTTTTCGACATTTTTTATTTCTCGAGAAGTGAGAGAAAATATACCCATTAATACATAAATGATTATTTAATATTCGTATAATAAGATTAATAAAATTTTATGTGATTGTGTTAATTGTTTATTTAATAATTAATTTAATTTAATAAGACTATATTTCTCGAGAATTCTCGAGAATTCTTAATAAAATAAAAAAATATTGGAAAACTCATGATATTTGGAATATCGTTGATAATATTGATAAAAAATGCAGAAAATCTTAAATGATCACATTGCAAACATGTATACAGTGGGTAAAAAAAGTATTGGCACACTCTTGAAAAGGCGATAACTTTTTAAATATCGTATTATACGATTTGAATTTTTTGGGAAGCTAGAGCAATTAGTTTGCTTATATATTATATTATATATTATATTATATATTATACTTATATGTATATTATAGTATATTATATTATATATTATATTATATATTATACTTATATGTATATTATAGTATATTATATTATATATTATATTATATATTATACTTATATGTATATTATATATTATATTATATATTATATTATATATTATATTATATATTATATTATATATTATATAATATTTTATATTATATATTATATTATATACTATATAATATACAATATACTTATATATTATAGTATATTGTATATTATATAGTATATTATGGTATATTATATATTATATAGTATATTGTATAGTATATTATAGAGATTAATAATTATAGTATTTCTATCGAGAAATGAGAAATAACCAATAACAAAATTTCTCGAAAAATTACCAAGAAAAAATTCTCGAGAAGGAACACTAGATGTACGGGCGGAACGCGAGTGCGTCGGAAAAATCATATTTTCGAAAATAGACGGTTAGAGAGGCGGAGTCGGGGGCGGATCCCCTTCTGCTTTAAACGTCCCCGACGACCTGGAATTTACGAGTGCGAGTGAATTACTGTTTCGGCGGGCCGGTTGCGAAGCGTTTAAATAAAATTGTTGTTTCGACGCGACGAGCGCGGACTTTAATAGCGGACCGCGTCTCGCTTCTGCAGGAATAGGGTCGTAGGAGAATGGACGCGCGTGCATCTCGCGACAGGTATACACGGTTGTTCGGCTGGCTACCTCGTGACTATGATCTGATTACGATTGGTGCACAGAGTGTCGTGAAAGTCAATTATTCACGCGGTCTTTGCAACTCTGGACGCGGATCCTCTATTAATTGATCGCGCAATCTCTGTCGTCGAACTTTCAGCTCGAACATTCCTCGAACCGCATGACTCTGTAAACGCCGCCTAAACCCTGTGGACGATCAAATTTTCTGCAGAACGTGATCGCTGCACTGTGGATTTCATGCATTTATGATAAGAATTTGTAGGTCAAATGAATATCAGTGAAAACATTCATGGAATTAGAACTAGTGTTCTCGAGAATTCTTTATGAATGGATATTTCTCATTTCTCGATAGAAATACTATAATTTCTCGAGAAATTTAAATCTAGGGAAGTTCTTGTGAATCTCGTTTATTTTATAACATTTTGTCGGAAATTAACTTCTAGTTAACTCAAATTGCATATTACTAATCAATCGCGTCCGTATAAGCATATCAATGTGATCATCTAAGATTTTCTGTGTTTTTGATCAATATTATCAACGAAATTCCAAATACCATGAGTTTTCCAATATTTTTTTATTTTATTAAGAATTCTCGAGAAATATAGTCTTATCTCTCATTTCTCGAGAAAAGAAAATTGAAAAATGTGATCATTTATGATTTTCTGCGTTTTTGATAAATATTATCAACGATATTCCAAATATCATGAGTTTTCCAATATTTTTTGATTTTATTAAGAATTCTCGAACAATATAGTCTCATCTCTCATTTCTCGAAAATGAAAAATGAAAAATGTTTGCAATTGTAACTCAAATTGCATATTACTAATCAATCGCGTCCGTATAAGCATATCAATGTGATCATTTAAGATTTTCTGCGTTTTTGATAAATATTATCAACGATATTCCAAATACCATGAGTTTTCCAATATTTTTTTATTTCATTAAGAATTCTCGAGGATTCTCGAGCAATATAGTCTTACCTGTAATTTCTCGAGAAATGAAAAATGAAAAATGTTTGCAATGTGATCATCTAAGATTTTCTGCATTTTTTATCAATATTATCAACGATATTCCAAATATCATGAGTTTTCCAATATTTTTTTATTTCATTAAGAATTCTCGAGGATTCTCGAGCAATATAGTCTTATCTCTAATTTCTCGAGAAATGAAAAATGTAGAGAAATCAGGACCACTACATACACCCAACCGTCCTGAAAATACTTCTTTCCGTCATCTGAAATCGAAGTCCTTTAAAATCCCATTCGTCTTAGTCTCAAATACCCCAATACACTATCTGATCGCGTTTCCTATACTCAAAGTCAGCTTAGGACTAGCTTTCACTAGTACACGTCGAAAGCCGAGTTTTACAATTTAGTGGCCGACGTCGGCTAGGTCGCGCAAGATGGAACCGTGTAAAGTCGTCGCGAGTTGGTCGAAGACGCTAGGTAGGAAGAGGAGGCCAGCTAGCTGTGCGGAGGATGGTTCGAGGAATCGGTGGTTCTCGCGTCTCGTTGGCTAGGCGCGTATGTACAAACGACCACGAAGATATCCGCGGCACAGTTCGGTCGGTCGTTTCATACCTATCTCTGGCTGCTCCGTCTTTTTCTCTCCTGGTCCGGGTTTCTTATATTCGAACTCGCGTCGACGCGCGCGCGCTGGCGCTCACGATCTTGGTCCTCTCGCGAGAGGAAGACGACGGGGCTCTCTCGATTACGGCTGGGGCTCTCCGCGCGAGTACACGGGATTTAATGGTATAGTCATGCGACGTCGACGGCTCTGTCGGCTCTCTCTTTCCCTCTGTCCGCGCGATCTACGCATACAGAGAGCCGGGAGAACACACATACGGAGGAAAGGAAGGTGGCTCGCGAAGAAGGTACCGGTGTGTTGGTGGGCAGAGCAAGGCGCGCGCACACACAGAGAGCAGCGTAACCTTTCCTTGACCCGCATACTGAACGGCTGTGCCGAGGCTCGAACCGTGGGAACACTACTCGACGACTCGTCTCCCCACTCTCCTTCGAATTCTATCTCCTCTCCTGTCTCTCTCGAGTGGCGAGCGCTCAGGCTCTTCCTCTCTCCTCGTTTCTCGCTGATCCTCTCCCTTCGCATACAGTCCCCCTTCTCTTTCTTACACACACTCACACGTACGCTCTCTCTCTCTCACTCGCTCACTCCTTCTTTCTCCTCGTTCTATTCCTACCTGTCTTTCTTCTTTCTCCGAGCACACACACACACGCTCGCGACCCCGTAATACGCGTGTACCTACACGCGCACACCTTTTCATCCCGTCGACCCCCTCCCCGCACCTCTTTGTCCTTCCTGCGCCAGCGTAACCCCCTTGCACGTAATGGCCGACCACTATATCCTCCCTGGCCCCCCGAACTCTATCTCTCTTCGTCTCTCTTTCTTACTCTCTTTCAATCCTTTCTACCTTCTTCCTCGTCTCCTTCTTCGTCCTCGTCTTCTTCATCTCCGAGATCTGCGCCTTTATCCACCTTTGCGTATCCTCTGTCGCGGGCTCGCCTCTCTTTTTTCTTTCGAACCCCCGTGTCCTCCCGACCACCGGAACCCTCTTTCCTCGCTTAAACATTCTTCCGAGGGACTACTTGCTGCCCAGGATTTTTTACGATACTTCATGCCCTGCGATTAGCAGACTTCTGTCATTGTTCCGTCTGTGGTCTACCAGCTCTTCGGTTTCCAAAATCGACCATCTTTCGTAAACTTCCGGCAGTCCGCTTTGGGTCTTTTTCGAAATCGGCCGGCATGTTCGTAGAATACATGATTCGGGACCCTGTTGCGAAAATTGTGTTTGTCGAAGCTTCGGAAGAAAATCTGATGTAATCTCGACACGTTGACCGTCTATGCGTGACACACATTCCGCGTGTATCTGTACAAAGAAATTTTGTCCGCGATGATCAAAATGAAGACAATCGATAGATTGGGAATACTGTTATATCGATAGAGACGTTCTGTTTCGGAGTTAACGGAGGTTCGAGTGCAGAGTTATTGCTAAGCAGTCGTCGCGTTGAGAATCTGTAGTTCGAGGCTTTTGCGTACTCGCGGATCGAGCGAACTTTCTCCAGCGAGAAAAGCGTCTCGTTGGATTTCCGACTAACGGATTCGGGTTTTCCTTGATGTTTGCAGATGTCACAACGGGTGGAAGGGCGCGTACTGCGACCAATGCGTGCGGTACCCGGGATGTCTTCACGGTAGCTGCCAAAAGCCCTGGGAGTGCCTGTGCGACGAGGGCTGGGGCGGTCTGTTCTGCAACCAGGACCTGAACTACTGCACGAATCACAAGCCGTGCATGAACGGCGGCACCTGCTTCAACACCGGCCAGGGTTTGTACACCTGCTCGTGCGCGCCGGGCTTCACCGGCACTGACTGCGAGAAACCGCTTTTGGACTGTCACTCGAAGCCGTGCCTGAACGGCGGCTCGTGCAGCATGGACTCTTCGTACAGTAACTCCAGCATGTCGGTAACCGGACTGTCGAAGACGCTGAACAGTCAGGAGCAATCTTCCGGCTCGAAGCAGCAGCAGCAACAACAGCATCGCACTGCGTACAAGTGCACCTGTCCTCCCGGCTGGCGTGGTCGTCACTGCGAGATCAGCACGAGATCCTGCCGGGATTCGCCGTGCCATCATGGAGCCACCTGCGAGGACGACTCTCTGCGCGGCTACGTCTGCCGTTGCCCTCCCGGCTTCACCGGGAACGACTGCGAGTCCCAGCTGAACGAGTGCTCGCCGAATCCGTGCGAGAACGGCGGCAGCTGCACCGACATCGTCAACGGCTTCAAGTGTACCTGCCCGGCCGGATACACCGGCGAACGTTGCGAGACCAACATCGACGACTGCCAGGGCGATCCGTGTCAGAACGGCGCGACCTGCGTGGACCTGGTCAATCAGTTCCGCTGTCAATGCGTGCCCGGGTACGTCGGTCGCATCTGTCAGGACAAGGTCGACTACTGCCTAGCGAAACCATGCGCGAACGGTGGTCGATGCATCTCCGGGACGAACGACTACCGGTGCGACTGCAAGCCCGGCTTCACCGGCAAGGATTGCAGCGTGGACGTCGACGAGTGCCGGAGCGCGCCCTGCAAGAACGGAGGCACCTGTCGCAACCGGGTCAACGGGTTCATCTGCGAGTGTCCGCTCGGCTGGCACGGGGACACCTGTGCCGAGGAAGTTGGCAGCGGGACGGTCATCTTACCCGCAGCTTCTGCGGCGGCAGTATCCCCGTCGACGAACATCGCTGTCCCAGCAGTGCCGCCTTCGGGAGCCAGTTACTGGTCAGGGAATCTTTCGAGGCACGTGGCTTCCGCCGAGCCTAGGGACGCTGGTCTAACCACCGAGCACGTGGTCGTGATAGCCACTCTGTCGACTGCGGTGCCGGCGTTCGTCCTGGTGGCCGCGGTCGCGGTGATGTGCATGAAGAGGCGGCAGAAGAGGGAACAAGCCAAGGCCGACGAAGAGGCTAGGTTGCAGAATGAGAGGAACGCAGTGCACAGCAGCATGAGCAAGAGGAGCGGTGGCGTGATGGGCGGCGTCGGTGGAACGGTTGGTTCGACCGGCAGTACCGTCGGCATCGGGAATGTTGGGCTCCTCGGAGGAGGCGGCAGTGGCATGATCAGCGGAGGCGTCGGCGGTGGAAGCGTCTGCACCCTGGGCACCGGGGACGCGCACATGATCAAGAACACCTGGACGGCGAACAAGAGCGTGAACAACGCCGCGTCCGCCAGACAAGACGACCTCGACTCTTCGTTCCAGACGGACGTCACGCTGGACAGCTCGTGCTCGGGTTACAAACCGGAACCGGTGCTGCAGGACGGCCGGACGAGGACGACCAAACAGCTGAACACCGAGGCTGCCGCGCACAGGGCGTCCCATCTCTTCCAGAAGGAGAAGGATTGTCTTGGTTTGGGTCTCGGGATCGGCGTCGGCGTGGGCGTCGGTGTCGGTGTGATAGAGTCCGCGAAGAGGTCCTCGGTGTTCGTCGGGAACACGAGCACGGACAGCTGTTGCGCCGCGGAAGCCGCGTTGCTGAAGAGGCCGCCCCAGACCATCACCGAGGGTGGCAGCGGACCGCCCGGGGGCGGCGGCGGCGCCGCGGAATCCGGATGCGGAGTGTACGTGATAGACGATCATTATAGGCACGACTCGTCGCTGGCGGCGACGCTCGCGACGGAAGTGTAGTTTCGTGGACACAGGACCGATCCAACCCCACGGAGCCAACGTTCATGGACTCGTCTCGTTGTTGTTGTTGTCGGTTCCTTACACCCCCGACCATCCACCACCCTCGACACACCCCGAATCGTGACAAAGCTGTGAGCGAACTCCTTGAAATTTTCGTTGTTCGTTATCGGGTCGCTTCTTTCCTTTATTATTATTATTTTTTTTTTTTGGTGAAAAGAGAAAACATTGTTGTTTCGCCGGCCAGTTACGAAGTTCGACCCTCCGCGAGTTACGCGCGCGCAACCTCCGCGTACGCGCGCAACCGGTCGGGAGGACCCAGAAGAGACCCGGGCGACGATCCTCGTGGACGAGGGAGAATTCTTTTTTGTCCCGACGGAAAGACAATTCGTATGATTTCCTTTTTCTTTTCTTTTCGCTATTTCCGTTTTCTTTTTTAAGTGAGAGCAGCTCGACCGATCGAGTAGGAAAAGAGAATGTATAAACATATATGTATACATATGTATATGTATATTATACATACGAGATGCTGTGGGGGCGGATGACGCCGCGGATAATCGTCGTCCGACCCGTTCTTTAGATATTAATATTCTATCATGCTCGAATTGCGAAACTTTGTACAGAACTAATTTATTATTATTGTTATTTACTATTATTTACTATTTCGCTATTATTATTATTATTATATTATTATTATTCTAATTATTATTAATATTATTCTATCGTATCCAAACGCCCCGCGCGCGCCCCAACCCCCCAACCCCCAAAAATTCAGCACACCGAGTATCATTGTTTCGATAGTTCTTGAGATATTCTCTTTCTCTTTGTTCCTCTTTCTCTCTGTCTTCGAGGATTACTTACGGGATAGCGAGAACTAGGAAGAGAGGGAGAGAGAGAGAGCATGTTCTGATCGCGAGCGATAGGAAGTGTAGCGTGCATGCATCGAGAGTGCTTGGTAGAGACTCCCCGACCCCCTTCACCCCCGCAAAAACGTTTTGTATATATTCTATGTACATGTATTCGTATCCGTGTATGTTTCGCGCGCGACAGAGAGAATGATAGTGTGTGTGTGTGAGAGAGAGAGAGACAGGTAGAGTAATCGAGTAACGAGCGAAGGAGAAGCGTTTGTATGTACCGTGCGTATATAGTTACGAGCGAGAAAGTATACGACGAATTAGAATTCAAACGACGTCGCCCCTTCGTGAGATCTTTTTATCCCCGCCCCCTTTTTCGACGCTCGAATCGCGCTGTTTTCTTAGTTGAACCGTGAGACGTCTTTCTCGAACCGGACACGGATCTAGGGAAAATGGCTTCCACGTTGCCAGATCAATAATAGTTACAAGCTTCTTCGATTTCCCGCTCGAAGTTGCGAGCCACAACGGTTTTCACGCTCTTCCGGTCTCCAGCAGTTCCCGAGAAGAAGTTGGGAACTGCTGGAGACGTTCCAGTGGAAAATTGATTGGAGATATTCCGGTGGACTCTCCGATTCTTTGGACGTGGATTAGACTACGGATGTCTGACAGTGTCATTTTTTTCTTTAAATTGTAACATCCATACAATAGTTTAACAATGTATCAGAATTAATTGCTTTCTAGTTCCTTTGAAAATTATAACATCCGTGGTCTACTTTCAAGGTTTCGATACGGGGAGTCTACCGCTGATTCTCTGTCCACGCGATCGAGCTTTCAAATCGCCCGCCCGGCAAACTGGGATTCCCCGTGTGGCAACCCCAGTTTGCCGATTGGCCGGCACGTCGACTTCCACCGAAACCGCAAAATTCGAAACCTGTTCGCTTCTAGTTTTCCGAGAAGACATTGTCCCTGCCGAGGTTACCGAGACAACGGTAATTCCCCTAGATCCGCCATAGAAAGCAGCTAATCGTGAATTTTCTACCTTCTCGGCCCGCAAAGGGATTCCTGAACGGGGAAAAGAAAAGCCCAAGGATCTCGCGAGACCGTTTTGCTGTGTAATCGTTGAACCGGGCATTAGTGGAGGACGCGTCGGCGAGGGTCCTGGTTACATTCCCCTAGAGGAATCACGGCTGGCTTTTCTTCTCCTCTCGTAACTAGCATACGCGCGCGCCTCCGATGTGGCAGCATCATTCAGCGAACCATTACTCGGCGATATGTATAAACAGATAAATAAATAAATAAATAAATGAATATATAAATATATAGATAGAACAAAGTATAAATATATATATATATATAAAAAATATATATATGTAAATGAGAAGAAAACCGGCGTCCCGGACGACCGGGACGAGTTATTCCAAGTTTTCGACGTCGAAGTATGCGAGAAACGCGATCCCCACTCGTTGTCTGCGCCGTGCTCGTTCAAAATCATTGTAACTTATTTATCAATTTTTTCGTTCCCTGTAATCGAAGAAACGTCGCGTCTCATTCGAATGTCCCCCCGCCCCCCTTCTTTGACTTGTGTGTAAATTATTTAATTGCGTTTGGAGAGCACAGAAATATAGATAATAATTGTTTTCTCGTCCGCTTCGACCTTGGAAACGCGTGTGTCGAGAGTAAATGACAATTGCGCGCGTTGTTATCGCACGGTTGATGATGATTATTTATTTATATATGGATGACGCTGCTGAAACAAACGTGTGTATCGACGATGAGAACGATGTATGCCGCGCTGATTGATGACAACGATGATTGACACCGGTATTAGATATTTGTGTGAGCGCGCGTGCCTGTGTGCGTGCGTGCGTGTGCGTGTGTGTGTGTCCCGCGTCCGTGCGCCTGTCCTGCTGCCTGTGCGTCGTGTCTGCGCGCGTGTACATGTATATTCCACGGGACACGCGTGTCCGTCTCTCCGCGTGTCCGTGCGCGCTCGTGTATATATCGATATTGTATATATACATATGCACGCGAAGTGTACACACTACCACGCTACTTGTCCGATGATCAATTAACGCCGGTGGTGATGAATATGCTGAATTTATAGTGATCGATCATACACACATACACACACACACGCACACGCAAACACATAAATACATACACACTCGTACACACAGCCACACGTACACATACACGAATTGTAATTGTAGCGAAAACGTACGACGATGACGATGTAACGAACAAAGATTCGATGATGTTCCTGTTAATAAATAATAATGATTACTAAATAAACGAAACACGACTACCAACAACAACACTGAGTCAGGTCGCAACTTATTCTCTTACTTTTGCTTCTCTCTCTCTCTTTCTCTCTGTCTCTAGGTCCTCCTCTTCACTTTCTAAGGGGATCGATTTTCGAAAGAAAAAGCATCTTTTCGGGGAAAAAAGCATCTTCTCGAAAGCAGAACGGGAGTCAAAAGAAGGGTGGGGGTCGAGGGAAAGCGCTCATCGAAATCGGGTGCCGGGAAACAACGTTCGCTGGTCGCTCGACCACGTGGATCACCGACACAGGATCTATTAACCGTATCGATCGTAGAACGTTCGTTCACCGGTCGTGCGACGATCACGGCTCCGAGGCCGGCTCTCTTCCGTAATTAAACGCGGGGCACGTACGTATAAACGATTATAATTATACACGATGGAATACGATGCGTGTATCAAAGCTGTCGTCACCTTTTGTACTTACACGAACTTGACTCTCGAGGCTCGCCGCCTCGGGAAACACCATTCACCGAACCCTCAACCCCTCGAGCGACGGATTTCCCATCCGGAGGAACAGAAATGTTAATTAACATCCCCGGTTCCGATTAAAATCAGCGATAATCGAACGATAGCACAGTGGCCCTAGATCAATTTTCTACTTCTATGGCTAATCTCTCGCAAAAATAATTCTTTCGAACGGTTCTTCGAACGATTTCGGTGCGTTGCATCCCCTATGGATCGAGTCTCTGTCGAAAGAGCCGTGAAAATTCTTAGAATTAAATTCGGAAATCCATGCACAAGCGAATGAACGTTGACGAAAGTGTCGCGTTTTGTTTCCCGGATGAGAGATTCGTCGGTTCTCGGGTCGCAAGCGTTTCCTTTCGAAGTTCGGTGCAGTGATGCCAAACGGAGGAACCTGGAGGAACTTTCCCCTCCGAGTAGGCCCCCCACTCTTACTTCTACTAGATCTACTGCGCACGCGCCGCACACGACGTACCTCTGCACGTGACTCACTCGGGCAGAGTAGGGGTACGTTCGTGTGTGGCGCGTGCGCAGTAGATCTAGTAGAAGTAAGAGTGGGGGGCTCAGCCGGAGGGGAAAGTTCCTCCTTTTGGCATCACTGGTTCGGTGTCACGAATCGGTTCCGTTCCTTATCCCGACGAATGCGAGCGTTTCGTATCGCTTCTTCGCACGCGTCCTCTCTTTTCCCGTCGAGAGGGGAGGGGCATGTTTTATTGTATATACTCAGTGTAAAGATTCCTAACGTATCCAATTGTAAAAAGAGAGCGGAGATCGACGTAATGTTATATAATATATACGAAGACATGAATATATATATATATAAATACGATGCGTATACATAATCATAGACGCGGTACGCGCGCGCTGTTGCGGATCTGTATATTTGTAGTGATGTACAATTATTACGGTTTACGAACTTGCGATTATTATTACTATTTTTATTATTATTGTCGCCGATCGTGTATATAGGATGAATTTTGTCGATATGATGATGTCACGCGAGAACGACAGTGGACGATTAATAATGGTACAATTAAAACGAACCCTTGCGTTCTGTTCATTACCTTTCTTCTCGCTTAGATCCCATTTCTTTGCTCCCTATCAGAACAATCCAATTTGTCGGAGACTCAACCTAATTGTTAATACTATGTACATTAGGGTGGACCTTAGTTGCTCTTGTGCAAAAATTTTTTTTAAATTCATTTGATGCGACCCTTGCAATCTGTTCTACTCGGTAAAAAACGAATTCCCTCGAAATTTCAAGTCGATCGGACAAAGGGAAGACGTGTCGCAACGAGTTTGTTTATGCAGAAAATTTTAATTTTGCGAAAAATGAAAAAGTACACATTTTTTCAATCCCACTGGTCATTAAACACTATTTTAATGTAATATTCTTATTATATCAAAGCAAAAATTAAATTGTTCAATGAATTTGTTTAAGCAAAATTTTTAATATTTATTTTTTTAAATATAAAATTTGATCTCACATTAATATAAGGAAAAGTAGAAAAAGACAGTTAAATACTTATAATTAAGAGCTTATTTTTTTTTGGATCTGGAACAGATCTAGGGGGTCGCATAAGAAAAATCAGATGGTCGAAAAATAAGGTCCACCCTAATGTACATGCTAAAAACACGTGTTTTATAACACGTTTAAGGAATTATGAAGGGATTGTAATTTAGGCCTTATAAAAAATCCAGTGTAGAACAATGTTTATTTTAAATGGGGAATAACATTGTGTTAAGGATGTTTTGGAGGTATATAAAAACGCAACAAAATTTTTGAAAACTTGGTAAGATTCAAATACTATTAATAAAATTATTCCAACTAAAATACTACTAATAAAGTTATTTTGTATGAAATTCTTCTTACTAAATGAATGCAATTACCGAAGTTTGAGTCAGAGATGCCAAACGGAGGAACCTGGAGGAACTTTCCCCTCCGACTGGGCCCCCCACTCTTACTTCTACTAGTTCTACTGCGCACGCGCCACACACGACGTACCCCTACTCTGCCCGAGTGAGTCACGTTTAGAGGTACGTTCGTGTGTGGTGCGTGCGCAGTGGAACTAGTAGAAGTAAGAGTGGGGGCCCAGCCGGAGGGGAAAGTTCCTCCAGGTTCCTCCATTTGGCATCTGTGGTTTGAGTTCGATTCACTGCAACGTTTCAGAATTATAGCAACTTAAAGTTTGCAAATTTTAACACATCTTCTTATGGGAAATTCGTAAAATTCTATGTCAAACTCTATTTAATTCTTGAAAAAACGCAACTAGAAACTCCAGTGTTTTTATACATGGTAAAAAATTATGTAATTAATTATGTTCAAAATTTATTAGGATTCAGTAAACAATTTCGGAGCAAAAAATTATAAACTGTTAGAAAACGTCAAATTTATCGTGTTGTCATTTCACTAGCAATAATTTTACGCAAATTTCGCATGTTAATTTTCAATGATAATCACGAATATTGCTTTCTGAAGTATCTTTCATTTATTTAAATATTTATTTTCAACTTTTTATTGCGCAATTATATATATTGAATCAGAGGGTACAATTATTCGCAGTAATAATTATTCGCATTAATAATATGAAGACAATTTTAGAACATAAATATAACGTGAAATTCGCTAATTAAACGAAAGCTTTTTAAATTAATCAATTTTTTTAAGGCAATTATATCCATTGCCAATATATTGATGGATTTCGAATTTCTTGTACTTTTGTCTCTCATTGTACCTCCAGAACATCCTTAACAATTTCTTGCTCTGGTATAAAGATCTTGCGCGATCAAATGTTTTGAAGGAAAATGCGATTATATAATATATAATATATAATAAAACGAGAGCAGCTGCGTTTCGAATACGGCCCGAGGGGTGGGGGTAAATACATATTTCGACATGGTCATAGGATGTCAGGTCTGTTCGCGATGGTCCTCAAGAGTCGTCGTCAAACAGTTTCCAGCGACGTGTGTTTACATTTGCATAGTGCGACGTCCAAACGACACATGCAAATTCAAGGTGTGGTCGGTGTACGTGGTTCTACGTCGTCTAGTGATCTGTGCGATCCTCGATTCTTGAAACCGTCGGTGTACCGTAAAAATCCTAATTGCCCGGGACGTTTTCTATGTACACTTTTAATTACGAATTTGTCTATCGAAGGATATTCCACGCGACATACAAGAAAATACAAGTACATTCAAGAATATACATCAACGTACAAGAATTTACAAGAATATGCAAGAACATTCAAGAATATACAAGTATAAACAAGAACATACAAGTACATTCAAGAATATACATCAATGTACAAGAATTTACAAGAATATACAAGAACATTAAAGAATATACAAGTATAAACAAGAACATACAAGAATATGCAAGAATATTCAAGAACCTACAACAATATATAATAACATACAAGAATATTCAAGAATATACAAGAATAAACAAGAATATATTAGAAAATACAAGAATATACAAGAATATACAAGAATGTGCAAGAATATAGAAGGACCTACAACAATATACAAGAATATTCAAGAATGTACAAGCAAATCCAAGAATATACAAGAATCTACAACAATATATAATAACATACAAGAATATTCAAGAATATACAAGAATAAACAGGAATATACAACAATATAGTAGAAAATACACGAATATACAAAAATACACAAGAATATACAACAATATACAAGAAAATACAAGAATATACAAGAGTACACAAGAGTATACAAGAACATACAAGAATATACAAGAATATACAAGAATATACAGGAATAAACAAGAGTATACAAGAATATACAAGAATATACTAGAAAAAAAACAAGAATATACAAGAATATACAAGAATATACAAGAATATACGATAATACAAACGAATATTAAAAAATATACTAGAAAATACAAGAACATACAAGAATGTGCAAGAACATACAAGAACCTACAGCAATATACAAGAATATTCAAGAGTGCACAAGCAAATCCAAGAATACACAAGAATATACATCAATGTACAAGAATTTACAAGAATATACGAGAACATTAAAGAATATGCAAGTATAAACAAGAACATACAAGAATATGCAAGAATATTCAAGAACCTACAACAATATATAATAACATACAAGAATATTCAAGAATATACAAGAATAAACAAGAATATACAAGAATATATTAAAAAATACAAGAATATACAAGAATATACAAGAATATACAAGAATATACGATAATACAAACGAATATTAAAAAATATACTAGTATAAACAAGAACATGCAAGAATGTTCAAGAAAATACAAGAACCTACAACAATATACAAGAATATTCAACAATATACAAGAAAATACAAGTATACTCAAGAATATACAAGATAATCCACCCTGTACTACGAGAAACGTTTAAAAAGAAACTTTAAAACCCACAACGCCAGGCCACACACACGTCTATAATGTAATAACTATCCAGAAACTCCGGGAGCTTCGTTGGTAAGTTTTAATACACCCACCTTATAGTTCTGACATGGTACCAAGCGACTACCATTTTTTTTTATCCTTGCAAAATTTCCTCAGTGATAAGAAATTGTTCAAGTTGTAAAAACAGTCCTGAAAAAAGAAATTAAATTGTGATCACTAGACATGCGGATCTTTATGCAAAATAAAAATATTTCAATTAATTTCTTGAAAATGGGTCAAATTAGAACCGAAACGTCGAATTAATTTATAATTAGCAAAATTGCTTAAAGTAGTTTAGTGATCGAACCGTAGCGCCGAGATCATTTTGCAATTGTTTTTAACAATAATACGATCGAGAAACACAAGTTTATTTAGCAAAATAAAAATGTTTTGCATCGATCGTGGAAAGCATAAACAATATAAAAATTGATTTCATCCCATAAAGACCTTGCCACATTGAAAACAACGTTACAGCTTTCTTGAATTTAAAAAATCTTTCTCGTTAACTTCCCGATTCATAGGGAAGTTATTGTTTTATGTTTCACCGAATCAATTTTTTCATAAGTGCATAAAGATCCGCAATCTAGTAACCACAAATAAAATTACGAAGGGAGTGCGAAGTGGACGGTACAGTAAATTTCAAATCCCCCTGCACTATGATACAAAATGCTTGAGGATGACCTTTCAGCTTCTAGGTATTGTCCCGAAAGAAGAAATTACATTCCAATCACAAATAGAATTGCGACGGAAGTGCGGAGTGGAGGGTACAGGGAATTTTGAATGACTCTGTAGAAACACAAACCGATTAAGGATCCCGAAGGAGGAATACTAATTCGAATTGATCTACGAAAGGAGTGGGAGGGTACAGCGAGTTTTGGATCGGCCGGTACTGTAAGAGAGCAATGTCGAGAATCGAAAGCAGGTTCAAGGAAGCATCGTAAAGAGAGAAATTGAACCGCGTTCCGAGAGTTACGCAATGCACGCTGAATCCTTAAAGGACGATCATGATCGGGCCCCAAGGCGTTTCCGCGGCGGGCCCCACGCTTGTGAACGCAGGACACGGCCGCGTCGCGACAAAGTAGCCGCGGACGTGTTCGTTTGTGGGAACATAACTGTGGCCAGTCACGAGCAGAAGGACAAGGTGTCCGCTGTCCGGTACCCCGATCGAGGAAGTCCCATCTTCTCGGAATTACGTCAGATAGCGGTGATAAGAGGCCCCGGCGATTTTCTATAACCGCGGGCAACCGTGTGCGTAATTAGAATTCAAAGTGTCGCAGCGATCGGTCTGCTACTGGAATAAATCGCTACCGACGACGCCTACGTCACACACGACACTGTCGTCTCTATGGGAAACCGATAACCATCCGCGGCTCACGGTTCGAATTTTCGCTCGATCGATCGGTCGATCGATGTCTGTTTCGATTGAATTCCAACCCAAGGAAAATCTCCGGCTGTTCTTCCGTTTATGGCAAAAATCAGAATTCGATGAAATTTTCAAAATAGGTTCTTTTTTTACTAAAATGACTATTGCCAGAAGGATTTTTGGCGCGTCGAGAAAAAAATTTTTATCATTTCAATGTTGCGCTCTACCTTAGCGACTACTGACTTACCGACTTTGTAGTTTATGTTCGTGCTGTGCGCATGCGTCATACACACACACACACACACACACACATATATATATATATATATAACCTAATCCAAATTAATTCTCATCGCATAATCTTCCCATTGTAGATATTGGTTCACTTGGTTTAACAATTGAAATTTTCTATACATTTTACATTATTTCCAAAATATATATATATTCAAATTGATATATATATATATAGATATATATATATATATATATATATATATATATATATTCATTATTATATATATATATATTCAAATTTGAATTAATTTGGATTATTTAGTTATTATTTATTTATTATTTAGTTACATTATTATTTATGTGATTAAAATGAGTTTGGTTTGGTCGGGGTGGGGGCTGACCACGCACACGAAAATCCAGGAGTAGTCTTTAAATTTCAAGTTTACCTTATATATGTATTACTTTAAACTAAACAGGATTCGTTTATAGATATGTGTTAAATTTTATGGCGCTGTGAGGTGAACCAGGCTGGTGATGATCCCTTTTTACAACTAATTGAAGATATTCTACATAAAATAGAAAGTCGGTAAGTCGGTAAGGTAGAGCGCGACATTGAAATGATAACAAAATTTTTTTTCAATGCGCCAAAAATCCTTCTGGCAATCGTCATTTTTGTAAAAAAAAAACCTATTTTCAAAATTTCATCGAATTCTGATTTTTGCTATAAACGGAAGTTTCGCCAAATCTCCTGATTTACAGAGCCTCGATAGAAGAGTATCTGCGACGCTACATAATGGTCGGAAAGCGCTAAAACGTGGCCAAAATGTCAAAAATGAATTTCCCGTTAGGCGGATGGGGTTTTCCGTACTGGATACTCAGGTAATGACTCTATGGGAAACCCATAATAAAAAGGTCTTACCATTTTTACCTGCCAAATGGTGGGAGTACAGATATCGCGTTCATTCCTCGCGCAGTTTTCGTGCAGTGAACTACGGTGTCTAAACAACAGTGTCAAGCTTGTAATTTTACGAAAAGTGAATTTTGTGTGTGTGTGTGTTTGTGTACGAAGGATGTACGAAGGATGCTGTTCCTGGAAGTAAGTACTATGCATAATAACAATATTGAATTTATATTAATTAGTGTTTATAATGTATACAGTCAAAGATAAAATTTGGTGCACAAATTTTAAGAATGTAAACTAAAAGTTGTATACAACAGATTTAAATCGAAAAACGTGGGGCCAAAGATAATAGTAAAGAGTTTAGAGAGTAGCCATCGTTAAGAAAACTCGCATAACAATCCATATCATTTGCAGTGCAATAAAATTGTTACTGATTTAACTGAACTATTCATGCATCTATCGCATGCGCCCCATGTTTTTCGTTTTAAATTTTACAAGTATTTTCATAGCTTTTAAAAATGCACAATCACAAATTTTCAGGACTATCTGTATGGGGTTAGACATCTGTATGAGGCTAGGGAAAATTATATTTCATATTTTTTAGTGCATTTTAAATTATACATTTTAATCCGTCTTAATTGTACTTTTTAGTCCATATATTAAAATTTGTTTCATTATTTATTATTTTTATTTAAATAATTTAAATAATTATTTTTAGTCCGTTTCAATTTTTGTTTAAATAATTATTTTTAGTCCGTCTTAAAAACGTGGTTTAAAAAATTCTTTTTTATTTAAATAATTATTTTATATTTATTAGTGTATTTTAAATTATACTTTTCAATTCGTCTTAATTGTACTTTTTAGTCCATATATTAAAATTTGTTTCATTATTTATTTTTTTTATTTAAATAATGTAAATAATTATTTTTAGTTCGTTTTAATTTTTATTTAAATAATTATTTTTAGTCCGTCTTAAAAACGTGGTTTAAAAAAAATTTTTTTTATTTAAATAATTATTCGTTAATAACTTGTTATTAAACAAACAGACAGACATGAAACCGATGTAATATTGCATTGTTATCTAGTTTTGAGTTATGTTTCAAATTTCAAGTCTCCAGATCAAGAAAACGACCTAATAAAATGTGGTAAAAAAGGCACACACATGTCGAATTGAGTAACCTCCCTCTTTTTCGAAGTCGGTTAAATTATTAAACTGCATTGCTCGCTACTTAACGAACAAATACATTCTGCTAATAAAACATCGGAGAACATCTACTTAGTGGAAATGTCCTTGTATCGTCGCGCAAGCTTTTCGAAATATTGCAAAGTCCTGAATGTAATATCGATGAGCATTATTCGCATTTTCCGTAGCGCAATATTACCCGATATTACCATCGAGCAGCAATTAAAACTCCGCTGTTGACTCGTACCGGGCGCCGATGATGGGAATAAACCCGTGGTGGTATTCATCAAACGCTGATCAATATTTATGATCACGTTAGTAGATTTTTCCCTCTTCTCGCTATAATTATCTCTCATTAAATATTGATTCCGCAGCGGCCAGGGAAACAAGATGATCGGAGTGGGAGGAGGCTGGACGTGCATATCGATCATCATTATTGAAATATCGAGTGAACGCGGATATTATTTCACGGTGGAACATGCGGATAGAAGAGCATCCTCGGTAATTCACGTAATTAAGTCTGTTTTAATTGGACGATTTGCTATCGACAAAGACAACGTTTGAAATCCTTCCTCTCTGTTTTGTTCATGGAAACGGTCAACGATCATCTGCGCACCGTTCTCGTTAGGAATGGTAAACTGGAAGCAAAGTGATCGATTAATCGAAATCGCTGTGCTTTCAGAGAACGACAATTTTTTATGTTAAATAAACAAAGTTCTCGTTCCATTTGCAAACAATGTCTCAAAAATTCAATAGGCATTTTCCTGACAGTGATTTAGCGACCTCTACAAAAGGATTAATAGATCATATGCATTTCACATTTTTCTTTATTATTTAAAAATACTTTTTATAGATTTTCACCTTAAATCTGAAATAAACGTAAGTTCCGCGCGATTCATTCTTGGAAATTCTAAAAGTTGATATGTAAACTTAAATTGCGGCCAAGGTTGTTCGAAGTTGCCCGAGATTTTTTACACAAAGTTAGTTCAATATTATACTTTGTCAAAACGATTAGTGCCAGACCCAAGTTGCTTAACACATTTAAGATCTGCTTCAATTAATAAAAAATTAGTCAAAAACAGAGATTTCTAATTGGTCCATATTACTTAATGTTTAATAATTTTTCGAAATTTTTTTTGCCATTGTACCTGTGGCAACATGCCCCCAAAATTTTAAACAAATTCATTGGATAGTTTCAGTTTTACGGATTTTTGACCATTTTTTGCCATTTCGTACCACTGTACCAAAGTTAGTTCAATATTATACTTTGCCAAAACATTTAGTGCCAGACCGAAGTTGCTCAACACATTTAAGATTTGCTTCAATTAATAAAAAATGAGTCGGAAACAGAGATTTCTAATTGGCCTGTATTACTTAATGTTCAATAATTTTTTGCCATTGTACCTGTGGCAATCTATCCACAAAATTTTAAACAAATTCATTGGATAGTTTCAGTTTTACAGATTTTTGACCATTTTTTGCCATTTCGTACCACTGTACCACAGTTAATTCAATATTATACTTCGAAAAAAAAAATTTACTTTGCCAAAACGATTAGTGCCAGACTCAAGTTGCTTAACACATTTAAGATTTGCTTCAATTAATGAAAAATGAGTCGAAAACAGAGATTTTTAATTGGCCCATGTTACTTAATGTTTAATAATTTTTTGAATTTTTGTTTGCCATTGTACCTGTGGCAATCTTTCCACAAAATGTTATACAAATTCATCGGCTAGTTTCAGTTTTACGGATTTTTGACCGCTTTTTGTCATTTCGTACCACTGTACCAAAGTTAATTCAATATTATACTTTGAAAAAAAAAAATATACTTTGCCAAAACGATTAGTACCAGACCCAAGTTGTTTAACACATTTAACATTTGCTTCAATTAATAAATAATGAGTCGAAAACAGAGATTTCTAATTAGTCCATATTACTTAATGATTAATAATTTAAAAAAATTTTTTTTGCCATTTAAGCGTTGTACCTGTGGCAACCTGTCCACAAAATTTTAAACAAAATCATTGGATAGTTTCAGTTTTACGGATTTTTGACCATTTTTTGCCATTTCGTACCACTGTACCAAAGTTAATTCAATATTATACTTTGAAAAAAAAAAATATACTTTGCCAAAACGATTAGTACCAGACCCAAGTTGTTTAACACATTTAACATTTGCTTCAATTAATAAATAATGAGTCGAAAACAGAGATTTCTAATTAGTCCATATTACTTAATGATTAATAATTAAAAAAAATTTTTTTTGCCATTTAAGCGTTGTACCTGTGGCAACCTGTCCACAAAATTTTAAACAAAATCATTGGATAGTTTCAGTTTTACGGATTTTTGACCATTTTTTGCCATTTCGTACCACTGTACCACAGTTAATTCAATATTATACTTCGAAAAAAAAAAATTTACTTTGCCAAAACGATTAGTGCCAGACCCAAGTTGCTTAACACATTTAAGATCTGCTTCAATTAATAAAAAATGAGTCGAAAACCGAGATTTCTAATTGGCCCATATTACTTAATGTTTAATAATTTTTTGAATTTTTGTTTGCCATTGTACCTGTGGCAATCTTTCCACAAAATGTTATACAAATTCATCGGCTAGTTTCAGTTTTACGGATTTTTGACCGCTTTTTGCCATTTCGTACCACTGTGCGACGTGTCGTCGCGATTCCACGGAGCCGCGGTGTTCCATGGGATATTTTACATGTATGTGTACAGGCGAATGTATACGTACGTATGCACGAAACGATACAAGCAGAAGCCCGGGAACCTCGTGAAAGTCGCCGGGACCGAAGCAACATCGGCTGGGCAACCCACGACTCATCGTGTCGTTATACATATACGCGCCGGTTATTACCTTGCAGCTTCTCCGCTGCAAACCCATTACGACTGCCGTTGGCATTCTTCGTCTCTATGCGCACGGTCTTGTCCCTCCCCCCGTTCGCCGCGCTTCATCCCCGCCCAGTCTGGTCAGGTCCCATCTCATTCTTTTCCACCTTTCCCCGCCAGTTAATTAACATTTTTCCTGCTCACGGATTTTTCACGGCTCCCATATACCCAGCCTTTTTATCGACGTGTTTTCCATATGCCTGCGCTCCCGCGACGTTAATAAGACTCGAGGAATGTCCCGCGACCCTAACCACCTCCCTCCGACATTTCCCTGCTAACGACAACTCGATAATTCAGCCCCGGGAGCTCTAAACTCGCGATTTTTCCAACAAGAACGCGACCCCTCGCAGTTCAAAGGGCGATCCGTACTTCTTTACTTCACTTGTGCGTTTCGTTCACGATGCTAGAAAACAAGTATCCGATAGATGCATGGTGCTGATTATTCAAAGATGATTCTCTACGCAACGTAGTGGGCTGTTTCAACGATCCAGCTGGGAAGAATTAGTATTTTTTAATTGTAAACATAGCTAATCCAACTTTCCAACTTCCTTATTTTTAATTATTTTTTTATGAGACTTTGATTATCATATTTGTGGTATTTTTCTGAGAAAAATGATTCCAAATATGATATAATTCCGAGGATATTTACTTGTGTAATAGACGGTTAAAGTCTCGGGCGCGTAGGATAGCGTATGGGAAAGAAAGAAACTTTGACTGTCTATTACACAAGTAAATATCATCGGAATTATATCATGTTTGGTATCATTTTTATTAGAAAAATGCCACAAACATGGTAATCGAAGTCTCATAAAAAAATAATAAAAAATAAGGAAACTGGAAATTTTGATTAGCTATGCATTTTTCGGCGACCGAGGCCTCTCAAAGAATAGTGTCTCTGGCGCATAAATGTCCGTGCTACGGACTTATATCGATAAAATACTAATTCTTCCCAGCTGGATCGTTGAAACAGCCCACTACGTTGCGTAGAGAATCATTTTTGAATAATCAGTACCATCTATCGAATACTTGTTTTCTGGCATCGCGAACGAAAGGCACAAGTGAAGTAAAGAAGTACGGATCGCCCTTTGAACTCCGAGGGATTGCGTTCTTGTTGGAAAATTCGCGAGTTTAGAGCTCCCGGGGCTGAATTATAGAGTTGTCGTTAGCAGGGAAATGTCGGAGGGAGGTGGTTAGGGTCGCGTAACTATCTATTACATAAGTAAATATAATCGGAATTATATCATATGTAGTATCATTTTTATTAGAAAAATGCCACAAACGTGGCAATCGAAGTCTCAAAAAAATAATTAAAAATAAGGAAATTGGAAATTTGGATTAGCTATATTTACATTTTTCGGCGACCGAGGCCTCTCGAGCTCGGCTGCCCTTCTTTACAATATAATAAATTGAATGATATCGGCGCTGGGTTCGATCATTTTTAGAAAACAACAAATGTGTCATAGCTCTCTCGCCTTTGAAACAGTACATGTTTCAGTTACATATCTGCCACCATGGACTAAAGTGCTCTCACGTGTAACTTCTCAATATTTGTTTATATGTTTTTGTCTACTTTTGATACAGCAAGTATGTGTTCGATTTTGATTTTCTCTTTTTATTTTGGAATTACACTGCTGTTCAATAATGGTTATCGAGGCACATCGCTATTCATAATACGAGCGTAACAATGTGCTCGATGTTCCGGAAACGTGGTTCGTCAACTCATGAAATAGTAATCTAGCGAAGAAAATACAGAAAGAGTTGACAATCCGATTAGACCGGCGTTCGAGCGTTGCAACGAGCATTGCTAAACATTTATTCCGGATAGACTGAGAGGAAAGGGAACAATTTTTCGTTTCGTCGCGCCGGATGATCGTCGACGGAGTCGTCGACGATCGGCGCCGAATTTCCTGCGACGCGTCCGGATCGTTGAAGCGCGACGAAGTATTGCGACTCTGATCGTTCGCGACAGATTTCGTCCGGTCTTCCGACACCGATTCACAAACTTTCTCGGTCCCGTTGCTGACACGAAACCGCGAGGAGTCTCCCTAAGGTAGTAGACTCGTTTTTCTAGGATTGCAAGGGTGCGGGCTGCGCCTTCTTATCAAAAGAGTCTTCATAAAAGATCAATCTAGAACGAAACAATTTTGACCGACAACGATTTTGACAGACAATGTTTTTGACCGACAACAAATTTGACCGACAACGATTTTGATCGACAACGATTTTGACCGACAAAGAATTTGACCGACATCTATTTTGACCGACAATGATTTTGACCGACAACGAATTTGACCTACAACTATTTTGACCGACAACGATTTTAACTGACAACGATTTTGACCGACAAAGAATTTGACCGACATCTATTTAGACCGACAACAATTTTAACTGACAACGATTTTGACCAACAACGATTTTGACAGACAATGTTTTTGATCGACAACGATTTTGACCGACAACTATTTTGACCGACAACGATTTTGACCGACAAAGAATTTCACCGACATCTATTTTGACCGACAACGATTTTAACTGACAACGATTTTGACAGACAATGTTTTTGACCGACAACGAATTTGACCGACAACGATTTTGACAGACAATGTTTTTGACCGACAACGAATTTGACCGACAACGAATTTGATCGACAACGATTTTGACCGACAAAGAATTTGACCGACAACGATTTTGACCGACAACTATTTTGACCGACAACGATTTTGACCGACAAAGAATTTGACCGACAAAGAATTTGACCGACAACGATTTTGACCAACAACGATTTTGACAGACAATGTTTTTGACCGACAACGAATTTGACCGACAACTATTTTGACCGACAACGATTTTAACTGACAACGATTTTGACCGACAAAGAATTTCACCGACATCTATTTTGACCGACAACGATTTTAACTGACAACGATTTTGACCAACAACGATTTTGACAGACAATGTTTTTGACCGACAACGAATTTGACCGACAACGATTTTGACCAACAACGATATTGACAGACAATGTTTTTGATCGACAACGATTTTGACCGACAACTATTTTGACCGACAACTATTTTGACCGACAACGATTTTAACTGACAACGATTTTGACCGACAAAGAATTTCACCGACATCTATTTTGACCGACAACGATTTTAACTGACAACGATTTTCACCAACAACGATTTTGACAGACAATGTTTTTGACCGACAACGAATTTGACCGACAACGAATTTGATCGACAACGATTTTGACCGACAAAGAATTTGACCGACATCTATTTTGATCGACAACGATTTTGACCGACAACTATTTTGACCGACAACGATTTTGACCGACAAAGATTTTGACCGACATCTATTTTGACCGACAACGATTTTGACCAACAACGATTTTGACAGACAATGTTTTTGACCGACAACGAATTTGACCGACAACGAATTTGATCGACAACGATTTTGACCGACAAAGAATTTGACCGACATCTATTTTGATCGACAACGATTTTGACCGACAACTATTTTGACCGACAACGATTTTAACTGACAACGATTTTGACCGACAAAGAATTTGACCGACATCTATTTTGACCGACAACGATTTTGACCAACAACGATTTTGACAGACAATGTTTTTGACCGACAACGAATTTGACCGACAACGAATTTGATCGACAACGATTTTGACCGACAAAGAATTTGACCGACATCTATTTTGACCGACAATGATTTTGACCGACAACGAATTTGACCGACAACGAATTTGACCGACAACGATTTTAACTGACAACGATTTTGACCAACAACGATTTTGACAGACAATGTTTTTGACCGACAACGAATTTGTCCGACAACGATTTTGACGAGTAGACTGCGGGTCTTTATGCAAAATAAAAGTTGCTTGTACCAATTGTAAGTGACTGGAGCCACATAATCAGTTTATTCTTACTTTAATAATTTTAACAAGCTGAGAAAAATAGATTTGTACTCTTAAATCATTGTAACCTTTCTACTGTATTAAATTGCAGCCACTCATTTTCCCCATAAATGCATAAAATCCGCAGTCTAGTGATAAGCAACAGTAACATGATTTATAACGATACGCATATGATATTCACTAAGAAGGATACATTATCCCATCGACTATGTACTTTTTCGCGGTATAGTGAATGATTTACCAAGAAACGCAGTGATAGTACATTTTTTTGTAGTTGAACGCGTAAAGGACATATGAAGGTCAACTCCATTTTTTTTAATGGAATGAGGTATTTTTTAATACATCAATCGATGCAGCTGGACATTTGTTACGAAAAATTACTAACGTGTGTATATTGAAAAATTAGTAATTCAGGAGATATTTCAATTTAAATAACTCTAAAATACCATTTCAGTCATAATGACATGTTACACATGTAAGTAAACACTAACGTCTTAGTACGACTGTAATGGTATTTTAGAGTTTTTTAATTTGTAATATCTCTCCTGAACTACTAACTTTTTGACATACATAAATTAGTACTTTTTTATAACGAATGTCCAGCTGCATCGATTGATGTATTCAAAAATACCTCATTCCATTTAAAAAAGTCAAGGTGACTTTGATATCTCCAAAAAAAATTACATAAAATCAAATATTTTTTTTGCATCGTGTCAGCCCCATTGTACCATTCAACTTTGTCCCTAGCATATTTTACCTATCTTTAGAAACAACAAAGATATTTGAGGTGCTAACGTTTGGTGACTCACCCTGTATACATACACACATACACACACACACACACACACACACACACACACACATATATATGTATATATTATATATATACACACACAATATATAAATTATATATATTCACACACATATGTATATCATATATATACACACACATATATATTACATATATATTATATATATACACACACACACATATATATTATATGTATACACACACACACACACACATATATATATATATATATATATATATATATATGCATGTTATTAATCTCCTTTATACGGGGATGAAATGCTATTTTGGATTTGTCAATGTATAGTTATTGAAGAACATGTTGGCACAAAATAGATATAAATTTTGTCCTTTTTTAGGAAAATTACGAACTACAAAGAAAATTCTAATCACTACAGCTGTAAAATAAATTGTAGACCAAGGGGTTAAAATAGCTACAACTGCAAAGGGTTAATATTCAGATTGTACAATGAAGACGCAAAGAGCCGAGCCGACTCGGAGAGCTGAAGCTTGGAGGTCGAAGTGAAAATAAGATTAATGCTGAAAAGTTGTTGTTAACCTAACCTTAATTCGATCGGAGGATCGCGTTGATGTGCACGATGCACACGTATGCAGGTACATGGCTGCAGGAGCGCACACAGGTTCGCACCCGCACACCTGTATACACACGCGTGACCGTCGACGTCGTCTTTCGAGGAACTTTCACTTGCCCTCCGGTCGATCGGTCGGATCGCTGGATCGTTGGATCGCACAGTTTCCAGCCACGTGAGACGACGTTAAGGATCCTCTTCCTCCTACGCCTGCCGTTTCCACCGATCGATCCTACTCCGATCCCTCCTTCCAGATTCTAAATCCTCACGAATATCGGTCGCCGCGGTAGCATCGAATCTCTGGCGGAATCTACACCAATGCGAATTGATCTATGTGATCCACCCCTTCCGACACCACGTTCAGAAATCTTCCGGGTCTTCATGTAATTTTGAAAATATTGATGCGTGGCACGTCTCCCATTTTCTTTTTCCACTTATTGTGGTTTGCGTAGAATTTTCCACTGGTTTTTATGTTTCTGTAGGTATAGTACAAGCAGATTGTTCTTTTAATTATGCAATGTGCTTCACGGAGTTCTATACCTAGTAAAAAGCGACTGATACATACAGTTGCTCCTACTAATATTCTCACACTCGTGGAGAGACGATAACTTTTTTTAAATATTGTACTATACGTAGATAGATGGTTTCGGCGCACAGGTTCGATCAATTATAAACTAAATTTCTATGTTTTATAACTTTGCAAGTTGAAATCTCGACGTTTCGATCCTGATGAGGATCATTTTCAAGAGATTTTTGCGTCTGAAACAAAGTGTAACATTGCAAAAATAACTGTATTTTAAAAGAAAAGGAAAAAACAAAATTTTGAACTCGATAGATGAACTTTTCTTTTAAAAAATTTTCTTTCAAAATACAGTTATTTTTGCAATGTTACACTTCGTTTCAGACGCAAAAATCTCTTGAAAATGATCCTCATCAGGATCGAAACGTCGAGATTTCAACTTGCAAATTTGTTATAAAACATGGAAATTTAGTTTATATTTGATCGAACCTGTGCGCCGAAACCATCTATCTATTATCAATTCTTTTCGATCGCAAAACTATTTCAATATATTGTACTATACGTTTTGGACTCTTTTGAGAAGCTAGAGCAATTAGTTTGCTACAGGATGTGAGAAAAATTTGTTCAAAAGTTGCAATTGATCGGAATTGTAGAGAAAATACTAAAATTGCATTTTACAACTTTTGGTAATTATATAGGAAAGGTCTGCCTACTTCGATTTTTATGAAATATTAATGCGTTAGAGATTTCGACATTTTGAACAACTTTTCCTTTTCCAATATAGGGGGGTCGCTTTTAGTTTTCGAGATATTCGCATTATGCATTATTTTATGTAGGCCTGTATTGGGAATTTTAAAAATACGTTTTGTAGATCTGTGTCGATTATATGCACTATGAAAGTTTCATCGCAATGGGTTGACGCGGGGAAAAACAACAGGCATTGAAATATGTAAGAATCCTTAGATTTATTGTACTTAAAAATCGTGAAAATCCGCAATTAATTACTATCTTTAATATAGCTCATTGCAACGTCGACAGGTTTTGATGAAATTTTCAGAATATTTTCAATTGTTAAATGTTTAATATTAGACAGTCATGTTAGTTATTTAATAATAATATTTAATAATAATTATCATGTTAATAATACATTTTATAGAGACAAATTTGATTAATTTTTCATATTATCAATGAACTTTAACAAAGCAAATTGTAGAATGCAGTTAATGTGTACAGTAATTAATTTTAAAGGGGGTAATTTTTCTAATACAGTTAAATTGTGTATTAGTATTTATTACATTCAAGTACAAAAATTATGCTCCGGTGATAGCGACAAGGAAAATTGTGCGTATACAGGGTCTTCAGGCTATTACCAACCAGCATTTTTTTGTAAATTTAAATATTAGAAAAAAATGATAAAGGAAACAGTAGTACTATTTTTTATGTGCAACACAATGATATATGCATTTTTGTTTCACTTACATTATTTTGATAGAAATGAACGTGACCTTCAATTTTTAAATGGAATGCTATACATTCTTTTATTTCCTATGAAATCGTGTGTCAAGACTATAATTCATCCATCTACTGCACAATGACCTTCAAGGTTATGCAAGGTCAGAAGTGGAAGAAAAATGTATGAAACAATTTGAACTAGTTTATGATACACCGTCCATCGATATAAACGATTTGATAACCAAAATAACATAAGCATATATAATTAATTAATATTAATAACATAAGTAATTAACAGAGCCGAAGTGTGTATTCATGCACAAGGAAGCCATTTCGAACATTTGTTGTAGCCTCATTAATAAAGAATACTTGTAAACACATTTTCACGCAATATTCAAATTGTTTCTCACATTTTTCTTCCATTTCTGACCTTGCATGACCTTCAAGGTCATTGTAGATGGATGAATTAGTCTTGACACACGATTTCATAGGACATAAAAGAATGTGCAGCATTCCATTCAAAAAATTGAAGGTCACCTTCACTTCTATCAAAACAATGCAAATAAAACAAAAATGCATATGCCATTGTGTTACGCATAAAAAACAGTATTATATTTCCTCCATCATTTTTTTCTGATATTTACTATTTACAAAAAAAATGCTGACTAGTAATAACCTGAAGACCCTGTACATATGCTAATGATGCAAATGGATTAATCATCCCACTACATTCCATAGTTTCATTTATAAATATTGTCAATAATCCAATCAATTTCATTAACGATGCTGTTATTCGTTCTTGGATCAGGACTTATCTGCTGTTGAGACTCTACAACATACATCATAAACGTGTTCGAGCTTGCAGTAAGTAATCCGAGTGCAACGAGTCGAATGTAAATGCATAAAGAGAATCGCGAGGCAACGAAACCGAATCGTAACGAAATGGATGTGTCCATCCAGATCGGGCATCCTTTGAGCGAATTCGTGTTCGTCTCTCGCCGAAATCAGCGAGAAGGAGAGTAGGGGGGAGGGGAAGCTTCCGGTCTGTGCCCCCTCCAGGTGCAGTTGGGTCGTCGGATCTCGTGGACGTGTGTTGCAGCTCGTTGCACCGGGTCAAACGAGATCATACCGACGCGTTAAAAGAGAACGACGACAGCGAGAGCTTTCTCTCTCTCTCTCTCTGTGGTAAAAGTCCAACGAGATGCACCTGAAGGGGGGAGCGGGAGGAGGGACGAACGCCGGCGCATCGAGAGTAGTCGGTGTACCAGCGTGAAAAAAACGAGCAAGGAAAGAATGAAAAAAAGAAAATTAATTGGGCGGATGTAATCCGATCGATTCCCACGACTCGACTACTACGCTCTGCCGGCTTTTATACGGTTACCGTACGCGCGATAGGTACGTACGAATCGATCCCCGGTCCATTATCGTCGATAACCGGTGTACCGGTGCACCTATATAGCCTGACGAACGCGCCGCGCCGGTTCTTTTCAGGGGAACACAGCCCGATTACGCTTCTTCTCGATGGCCGACGGACATCCGCGCAGGTCTCTCGAAATTTTCGTTACCGGGCCCCGATCGAATTAGGGAACGTCCTCGTCTACTTCTTCTTGTTGTTCCCCTCTTAATAATACTGCACTCCGTCAAATTAAAGGTACTCGGAATTGCTACCGACAAATGTCTAAATATTCTTACTGCACTCGTTGCAACCCTCGACAGTCCAGTAGCACCACCAAGAATTGCAATGTCTTTATTGAAGATAATTCTTATCTTTATTAATGCAGTCGCGACTAGTAGTTATTTAATTTAAGCAGTAGTGTTCATTGTTACAATATTTTATTAAATGCAATGCTTTCTCTCGTGGAATATTGTCACAGAAAAGTTTCAGGTTTTAGAATTGTAGATATAACAACATCTACAAATTAATTCGATTTAATTTTAGCAATAGCATTCATCGATACATTCTCTTGTGGAATGTTGCCACAGAAAAGTTACATGTTTTAGAATTGTAGATAACGTAATTCACGAAATTAGTTTCATTTAATTTAAGCAATAACAATAATTTACCATATTTTTATTAAATGCAATACATTCTCTTGTAGAATGTTGCCACAGAAAAGTTACGTGCTTTAGAATTGTAGATAACGTAATTCACGAAATTAGTTTCATTTAATTTAAGCAATAACAATAATTTACAATATTTTTATTAAATGCAATGCATTCTCTTGTGGAATGTTGCCACAGAAAAGTTACATGTTTTAGAATTGTAGATAACGTCATTCATGGAATTAGTTTTATTTAATTTAAGCAATAACAATAATTTACAATATTTTTATTAAATGCAATGTATTCTTTTGGGGAATATTAGTACAGGAAAGTAGTTTTAGAATTGTAGATAACGTCCTTCACGAAATTAATTTGATTTGATTTTAACAATAGCCTTAATCCTTGCAATATTTTATTAAATGCAATGCATTCTCTTTAGGAACAATGTCACAGAAAAGTTACATGTTTTATAATTATAGATAGCAACATCCACAAAAATTTGATTTGACTGAATGTCGCCAATATCCTTTATCCTTATAATAATTTATTAAATGCAATGCATTCTTTTGGAGAATGTGGACACAGAGAAATTACATTTTTTAGAATTGTAACTATCACAAAATTAATTTAATTTAGGTAAGTAATACCTAAAAGTGATACATTGGGTTATTCTAATGCTGGCGTTACACGTTTCATTCAATGTACGATAACACAGTAACAAATTTGTTAGTTAGTTTCATCTTTATTTTTTTTTGCAACCTTTTGGACAAAACGGAGATCTAACGAACGAAAATTTTGTTTATTCAGCATAAAAAATAATTAACTTTTCTTTATTTAAACAATATATTTAAAAAAATTATTTTAAACAATTCATTCGAACTAATTGTACTAACTAATATATTCTTATAAATTTTCATCCTAAACCCCAAATAATCGTAATTCCCGCGCGATTCATTCTTGGAAATTCTAAAAGTTAATATTTAAACTTAAAATGCGGCGAAGGTTGTCCGAAGTTATTCGAGATTTTTTACACAAAGTTTGTTCAATATAACACCTTTCCAATACAATTAGTGCCAAACTGAAGCTGCTTAACACTTTTAAGATTTTACTTCCATAAATAAACAATGAGCGCAACGCAAAGAGGCTTCCGATTAATCCATATTAGTTAATAAAGTAGTATTTAAAATAAGTAGTATTAAAAATAAAGTAGTATTTATTCAAATTATGTTTGTAGAATCATGATCGAACCAGGGCGCCGATAATATCGATTTCTATTTGTCTAAAAACAATGTGCGATCGCGAAAAATAATCTTTATCATATTAGTTAATGTTAAACAACTTTATTGCAAAATTATTTGTGCCGGTTATTAGTTTAAAGCATGCATAAAAACCCCTATAAATTGCAGATCTGTAAATATTCAATCATGGACGCATTAATTAAATAACTATGGCGCTGAAAACTGGTGAATTCCCAAGAGAGAGAGAGAAATAGATTAAGGTAAAGGCACTATGTAGTAGTTGACCAGTTAAGAGAATTTTTCCACGCGAAAAATAATAACCACTTACTCTATCAAATAGCGAGTGGATGCCTGAAGACACTCTTTAAGTCTTCTAAATTATGTACCAAGGCCACTTTTTAAAAAAAGTTTACTTATTCAAATTTAAGAAACATATTTAAAAATTCAGTAATTGCTTCAGAAGTTGACCACTCTTGAAAACGAATAATCTAGTAATTGACCTCCTATTCGTTAGTAGTTGACCACTTATACTAGAAAGAGGGTTAAAGCAATAATATTGAGAATCATTTGACTATCATTTAGTTTCAGCAATTTCCAGCACAAATTACAATTAAAGAATGAAATCAGAAATAAGACAAATCAATTCCATAAAAGGTTTAATTGAGAAACATAGTGGACGTTGCAAGTTCTTAGAGAATAATATTAGAGAAATTTAACCAACAGATGGTATGGCATCCGAGGTTCACTTTCATCAAAAGTGTACAGCTTATTAAAATCTTATTTTTCATGTTCTATAAAATAGTCAACTACTCGTACATGGTCAACTACTGGTACCTTTACCTTACTTGCCATGCCCATATCTTCGTAAAAAAATTTTTTTTTTAAATCGGACTTTGGCACATTATACATGAACTATTTGTTAATACAGAAATAATTTTTTTTAAAATCGATTTTTGGCAGCCTTAGCACCACTGTGCGGCGCGACAACGCGGAGGCTAGAATTATTGCGGTTATTATGGTCGAATCGATGCTCGGTCTCGAAATAAAGTATCGTCGGCGTAGAAATGAGAAACCGATCGACGACGATTCACGTCGGATAGAGCGTGTTGCAATATCGTGGGACATTAGGCTCTCCCAATGGCCCGAGCAAGACCGGACGTCCGGCCATCCATGATCAACAGCGAGAATCGAGACATTTGCGGCCGAAACGAGCTCTCGATCGAACCGCCGCACGTTCCTATCGAGTCTTTCTCCATTCGAGCTTCTTCTATAAATTTCTCGATCAAAATATTTATACTGTCTCTGAAAATGTCTATAATACTTTAAAAGTTTACGCTTTAACTATTTAAAAAAAGATCCACGATACTTTACTGATTTAAATAATTTAAATAATCGATTTTTAAGACGTGTCATCGTTAGCGGAAAATGTGTAAATATGATAAATATATATCTTAATTGATTCCCCTTAGGGTTACAATTCTTGCCCAATACCTATTACGCAGCGTTTCTCCTTAACTATGCTTAATTTACTTAACTTACTTAATTTACTTAATTAATTAATTAATTCTATCTTATCTCTAACTTACAACTATCTTACATTACTATAGATATATCTATATAGAGAGAGAAACGATATTTACAAAAGCCTTAATTTCTACCTTATTTACAATATTTACATTGCATATATATATACACACACACACACATACATATACACATACCTGTATACATATACATATATGCACAATATGATAAATATAAACTACTCCATTTTAACAAAATTAAAGTTTCCATTTATTTGATATGGGATGCTTGAAAGCATGGTGACATGCATAATGTGACAGAACAATTACACTATCGTTGGACGAGATTTTTCACTGTGGTCATATTTTTGTACATTATCTATATCGATTACAATTATCGTCCTGTATTCCGTACAAAAGAAACAATAGAAATATGGAGTAATTTCGTATTTATCATCTTTAGGCACCTTCCACCGACGTCGACATGTCTTAAAAATCGATTACTCGTCCATGACATCGTACGTACATCATTGTGATAGTAGACAGCGGATCTTCATGCAAAATATAATTTTTATACCTGCATTGTAACGAAGTGGTGTAAATTAGAAATTTATTTTCTTTCAAAACATGTTTAATAGGTTGAAAACAATATCACAGTAATTTTTAATTCTTTTACCATTTTTACTATTTTCACATATACTTATTCATTTTGACCATAAATGTCTAAAATCCATTGTGATTTATTTTCTTTCAAAACATGTTTAGTAGGATGAAAATAATATCACAGTAATTTCTAATTCTTTTATCATTTTTTACTATTTTCACATATACTTACCTATTTTGATCATAAATGTCTAAAATCTATTGTTTCTATTATATTATATCTATTTATTTTCTTTCAAAACTTGTTTAATAGGTTGAAAACAATATTACAGTAATTTCTAATTCTTTTACAGTTTCTACTATTTTCACATATACTTACTGATTTTTGCCATAAATGTCTAAAATCCATTGTGATTTATTTTCTTCCAAAATTTGTTATAGGTTGAAAACAATATCACAATAATTTTTAATTCTTTTACTGTTTTTACTATTTTCATACACACTTATTCATTTTGACCATAAATGTCTAAAATCCACTGTGATTTATTTTCTTTCAAAACATGTTTAGTAGGATGAAAATAATATCACAGTAATTTTTAATTCTTTTACCATTTTTACTATTTTCACACATACTTATTCATTTTGACCATAAATGTCTAAAATCCACTGTGATTTATTTTCTTTCAAAACATGTTTAATAGAATGAAAATAATACCACAGTAATTTCTAATTCTTTTATCATTTTTTACTATTTTCACACATACTTATTCATTTTGGCCATAAATGTCTAAAATCCACTTTTGTAGTGATGAGATATCTCGTTAATAGCATCGCATCTTTGACATCATGGAAACGAGATATCTCATCCATTGCGGCGAAAAGGTTAAAAAGGTTTCCAGCGTGTTATAATTGTGCATAACGAATAAATTGGATCGACGGCGCGAGTTTCGCGAATTCGTTCTTCACGCGGTTGATAAATAGAGGATCGCCGTCACGTCTCGACGGGAATACTCACGTGGCGCCAATACGAGCTTCGCGAGCTTAATTATAGTCACTCGATTAGAATGCACCGGCGGTGCAGCGCGGTGCAGCGGGAGAACCGACGCGCTGCTCCGAGGTACAAGTGCAACGGTGCACCTTTCCTTTTGCGTTCGTTCGCTCACCTCTCGCTTCTTCGGCCTCGCGCGCCGAACGACGACGATCTCGACAACGAGAGTCCTCCAGAATCGTTCCCTCGTTACACTAATGCGCCGTTTTTTCCGACAAATTGGGCTCGTTTTTCAATTGGACGCTACGCGATTTTTATTAGATCCGTCCCGACACGATTTTCCTCTCGTTTCCCCGTTTCATTTCGCTTCCGTTACGCGATCCTTTGTTTGTTTTATTGCCTCGTACACCGAACATGTTGTATCGTTTGCACCAACACTTGTGCCGCGGTGGTTACCGATCCCCGACACGATTCCTCTACCGAATTAGCATACTGAAATTGCAAATCAATTTTTAGTGCACAAGGGAGAGTTGTCATACTCCTACTAGCTAAAGAATTTTTAATATATTTAGTAAACAATACACATTTTTATTGTTGTTCGCAATTATACTTTGATCTTTGCGGAAATCTTAATAAACATTTTTAGTAATTTCAGAAGACATTGTAAAAGTACGATTTAGGATATATCGCAGGTATATATTCTAAATCAGGCAGGTATATATATCGCATTTTAAAAATTTTCAATATTGGTCCACATAAGAAAGTTGTAAAATGTAACTTTTAGTATTTTTGCTACAATTCCGATGAATTGCAATTTTTGACAACATTTTTTTTAAGGATTTAAAATTTATTGCAGTTAGTGGCCGAAAATCATGAAATTTTCAGAATACATTTAATTGACACAGATTGACAAAACGTATTTTTAAAATTTTCAATACAGGGGAAACATAGAAAAGTTGAAAAAGCAACTTTTAGTATTTTTGTTACAATTCCGAGGAATTGCAATTTTTGACAAAATTTTTTTTCGCATCCTGTGGCAAACTAATTGCTCTAGCTTCCCAAAAAAATTCCAATCGTATAATACGATATTTAAAAAGTTATCGCCTTTTTAAGAGTGTGCCATTCTTTTTTTTACCCACTGTATATGATATCCTATAATTCTGATTTTATCCCTACTAGCACAAAATATTGTATGCACATTCATATAATATTAAAAAGATATTCAATCTTTTTTTAATATTCAAATATTCATACAATATTTATTTTATATTAGGTAACACATTTTTTTTTTAAATATGCAGAAAATATCTATTCCATGATACGAAAAAAATATTTTTCTCTAAATATTAAGTGAATCTTTATTTCATATTATGAAAAAAATATTTTTTTCTCATTATAAAATTAATCTTTTTGTGATATTAGAAATAGAATATATTTTTTAAATATGCAGATAACATTTATGTCATATTATGAAAAAATTATTTTTTCTCTTTATAAAACGAATCTTTATTTAATATTAAAAATAGAATATTTTTTCCTAATATACAGATAATATTTATTTCATATTATGAAATAAATATTTTTTTCTCATTATAAAATGAATTTTTTTGTGATATTAGAAATAGAGTTGTGACGGTTAGCGAACAGATTCCGTTGACTTTCCCACAGGAATCTCTTCAAAAGTCGTCTCTGGCAGGAAACGTCCTAGATAACCTTTTCATATCTTAGTTGATCCCTTTTAACGAAGACCGACTTCTGGCTCAACTTAATGGAAATCGACAAAAACTAGAGTCTGGTCCTAAGCGGCGATTAGATCATGATCATACCACCCCCTTCAATTTTGGGGTATATAAACCCGTACATTTTTACTCTCGGGGGCAGTACTTCCATAGTCACGAATCGTGTCGCGTGGTGCTGTATTTTCGTAAGTCGATTTCCAGTAAGATCGGGCTAAAGTTCCCCTTCGGATCAACCTTTAAACCGTATAGATTCCGTAGTCCGGTAACAAATCTATTAAGGCATTTAGTAAAATCACTTCGAAACCCCCGCATCTTGCCAGTGCGTCAACATCGAGCAACATAGGTAATATTCTTTTATTCTCGCACACACTATCTCGCGACACATACACATATATTTCAATGTAAACTATAACGATTTGAATATATCTGAATTTTACCTAATCACTTCTAAATTCTTTCAACCCTTAATTATTGTTATACCAATCCTAATTTAGTAGTTGAACGTTCCCACATGATACAATCTTACCGCTCGGATTGTATCAATTAAATTATACTTGTTACGAGGCTCACTAACAACCCCATCACCTATCAAACTCTTAGACGACATTCCAATCGCCTAATCGGGATATTTTCCAACCTAGTACCTACCTGATTTCATATTGGGATCATCCACATTACCTATACGTCCACACACAAATTAAACGGCAACCTGACAATCGTATCAAGGATCGTCCGTTTTTCCCTTGAATCCAACCTACTAGCGGCTCCCTGACAATCGCATCAAGGTGCGTCCGCTAAACTCTATAACCTCCTTAATAATCTTTCAAGTCAGAGTTCCCCATTCACACGTAGGTTCATCCCTGAAACTTCACTCATACTAGCGGCAACCTGACAATCGTATCAAGGATCGTCCGCTTTAACTAACAGTTTTTAACCATACTCCCGGGGTAATAACCCTTCGCCGGCCACTCGTGCTGCTCGCGGCCCTGGCTCGTAACAGAACTGGTGACAGCGGTGGGATCTGTTCAATTATTTTTGGATTACTTTAATTTTGGGTTTACTATATTAAATTACTCGTAACTGAGTACTGATGATATACTAGTTTTCCTAGTTTACGTCTCGATATTACTGGCTATATACTAGTTTCTCTAGTCACGCTTTTATATCAAAATTAATTAAAGTTTTAATATACTAGTTTTCCTAGTTAAAAGACTTCAATATACTAGTTTCCTCTAGTTACATTTTGAAATATAATATACTAGTTTTCGCTAGTTACATTTTTGAATAAAAATGCAGAATTCAGCTGCAAATACATCTTCTGTTGACATGATGAACTTGACGGTTTCACTTGCAACTTCTATGTCGCTGTTGACGCAAAAGACATGCTTACAGAATATTACTTCGACAATTCCTACCTTTAACGGGGAAGACCCCCCTTTGATTCGTTTCGCGCAAACTTTAGAGGACGGGTTAACTTTGATTCCGGAGGGTACGGAGGCCGAGTATCTGGCAATTGTTCTTACGAAACTCGTTGGACCGGCGCGTAGAAGTACGTTAGAACACAAGTTTACAACCGTAAAATCATTGGTTCAACATTTGAAAAAACGGTTCGCTCCCGGTAAGAGCTTGTCATATTATCAAGTGGAAATCGCGAAGTTGCATATTCGCGAAGGAGAAAGCCTACGACAATATATCGATAGGACAAGCCATTTGGTTTACTGTACGCGCGGAGCCATGAGGGAAAAATACGAGGTCCATGCCGAAGAATTCATTAAATTGATGGAAAACGATGTCAAGGAAAATTTCATCGACGGTTTGCCGGATCAAGTTTCCTTCAAGGTGTCGGCTCTCTCTAAAGATATCAAGAATCTGGAAGAAGCTTACGACATCGTGCTACAGATAGACAAAAAATTAAGGAATCGGCGACAGTCGCCACGGAATGAATCACCATCAAGGTGGTCCCGCCGAGACTCTTACGACCAGGACTCTCAATATCACGATCGACAAGTGTCGTATCCTCTATCTCCGAGTAGATATGACCGAAACAGAGATCGACACGCGAGGCCATCTGGTTATTCGGAGGAAAAAGGAGGACGAGCTTCTGCCTGGACCTTGCGTCACAGGAGCCCTTCAAATTCCCCTTCCAATCGTTCCGACACTTCAAGTGTAAGAGACGATGAAAAACGGTACGCCATATTAAAAAATACGGACAAAGAACGTTTTTCAAAATCGTATTGTTGGCATTGCGGAACATCAGGACATGATGGAAAATTCTGTAAGAATCGTCCACATAATCCGAAATTCCGACGAGATTCGCGAGATTCATCGGTCGAATCAAACAAATCTTTAAACTTCGATCGCGCTCACCGTACCGGCGACACGATGAGCGAAACCAAAGAAGTTCGCCCAAGAACTGTCCGCTTCGAGGAAAAACCCTTCTCAAGGAAGCACCAGCCCCGCGAATCAACATCAAAATCCCGGAACTGGAATCAGGAAAGGGAGAATTTTTAATTGATGGCGGAGCCTCAGTCAATCTAGTAGTTCTCAACGCTTTGGGTACAGGAGCAGAAATTATCTCACGTGAAGAAATCGAGATAACGGGACTCACGAGTATTCCAATTCGTACCTTAGGAACTACGATTTTACACATTCACGAAGCTCCTGCGTTTTTCTACGTAGTGAAGCATCTTACAATTGAAGCAGATGGACTTATAGGAAGCCCATTTTTGAAACAGGAACAAGCAGAAATTTCTTATTACCATAGGACAGTGGTATTAAGAAGTAAACCTACCAGACCTATTCGATTCTCCAACTACCAGCAGGAATCGGAAACACCCACCAAACATCGTATAGATGCCCGAACGTCTCAGCAGATTGCAATTACAATAGCTAATCCGAAAGTTAAGGAAGGATATTTACCACGCATAAAAACTCAGGATAAACTGTACATAGGAGAAGCTGCAGTCATAAATGACAGAGGAAAATGTCATGTTATGGCAACTAACACAAGTGAAGAAGCACTGGACATAGAAATTGAACCACAAATTTTGGAACCTTATGATATTTTGAGTACCTCAGACGAAGATAATTATTCAGAAGTACGACACCATTCCAATTTCAAAACTAAAGAAGATAGGATACAGGGAATCTTCGAAACGCTAAATCTAAGCCACCTGAACAAAGAAGAACGATGCAGCATTACAGCATTGATAAAAGAATTTCCCGATCGATTTTATCTTCCTGGAGACAAATTAGGGAAGGCTTCCGATTTCAAGCACTCTCTACATACAATTGATGAGATTCCGATCAACACGAGGCAATATCGCTATCCTCCCATACATCAAGATGAAATTAAAAAGCAGATTAATGGCTTATTATCCGAAGGTATTATAACCCCATCTAAATCTCCGTACAATTCGCCTTTGTGGATTGTACCCAAAAAGCCAGATGCGCAAGGAAACAAGCGTTGGCGCATGGTAATAGATTTTCGTGCGCTAAATGAAAAAACCATTTCCGATAAATATCCGCTTCCTCAGATCACAGAAATATTGGATCGTCTCGGTGGAGCTAAATACTTCTCCGTCTTCGATCTTGCCAGCGGATTTCATCAAATAGAAATGGATCCAAAAGATAGGCAGAAAACAGCTTTTACCACCCCTAATGGGCATTATGAATTTTCACGAATGCCGTTTGGTTTGAAAAATGCACCACCTACTTTTCAACGCTTGATGGACCAGGTATTAACTGGACTCCAGGGAACAGATGTTTTCGTTTATTTGGACGACATCGTGGTTTACGCTTCATCATTACAGGAACATAACATTAAAGTCAGGAAATTGCTGAATCGTCTGCGAGAACATGGCTTGACGCTTCAGACCAATAAATGTGAATTCTTACGGAAAGAAGTTACATATCTTGGACATATTATTTCAAGAAAAGGAGTAAAACCGGACCCTAGGAAACTAAAAGCTGTTCAGAATTTTCCAACGCCTACCTCACAGAAGAATATCCAACAATTTTTGGGTCTAGTGGGATATTACCGTCGTTTCATACAAGATTTTACCATAAAAGCAAAATCATTAATTGATCTTTTAGGAAAGGGCAAGAAATTCAAATGGGCTGAAGAACAAGAAAACAGTTTTAAAATGTTACGTGAAGAACTCTGTCGAGAACCAATCTTGCAGTACCCAGATTTCAACAAGCCATTCATCATCACAACAGACGCTTCTGAATATGCCATTGGAGCCGTGCTTAGTCAAGGCGAAATCGGCAATGATCTACCGATTGCTTACGCATCGCGTAGCCTCAATAAGGCAGAAAGAAATTATTCTGCCACTGAAAAGGAATGTTTAGCAATGGTATACGCCGTTATTTATTTTCGACCGTATGTTTATGGAACAAAATTCACACTCGTTACCGACCATCGCCCGTTGGTTTGGCTACATTCTGTAAAAGATCCAACGTCAAGACTCATGAAGTGGAAACTTCGTCTTTTGGAGTATGACTATCAGGTTGTTCATAAATCTGGAAAAACAAATAAGAATGCGGATGCATTATCACGTAATCCCACTTCCATTTGTTTGCCACTCATCCCGAGGGAACTCAAAGACCCCGAGTTTAAAATGCAAATACCGAAAACGGATGCTAACGCTAGTTCAATTGGACAACGAATCAGGCAATTACGTCGGGATCGAGAAAACCGACCAAAACATCAACAACCAAATAGCAGTTCAGATGAGACAGAAGAACCCGCTCTTGGTAAGGTTCAGCATTCACCAATAATGTACAGGAACAGATCTTTCCCAAGTTTGTCTCGAGAGGTGACAATGCCAGATGAAAACCAGGACATCATTCAACACCTTCTACCCGTGGCAAACTCCACAGAAATTTTTTCTACGGATAAGAATACGAGTTCGTCCGTTGATTTAATTTCGTTTGAGGAACCGACGGAAAACACTGTCATAGAGAATACGAACAATATACAGGGTGATATATCTAATATACCTCTAGAGGTATTCCCTGAAACAGGTGGAATTTTACAACCTACCGTAATCCGATCATCAAACAATACTATAGGCGAAGCAAGGGTACAGCAATTTTTTGACCGCACAGCCGACCCTTACCCATTTTTTGACGCCACCACCGATGGCTCGTCTACCGAAACTGACCTAGAGCCGCTGCCGGAACCGAAACAAAGAATTAACATTTCTTCAAACACCCTCACTGCAAAAGAGGATCATTATGTACATTTTGTATCGGTTGATTGCAATTTAATAACCCCCGTCGGAAAATTGCTACTAGACACCGGATTAGTAAACAAACAAGAACTTTTAGCTGCACGACCAGAGAAGGGACAGGTCATAATTTCAAGCAATGGGTTATTTAAAACATTTAGCGTAGTAATATCTAACAACTTCCATGATAAACCAAAAAGAGAAGACATAGTTAATGGACTGAAAACCCTTCAATCAGCGTTAGAACAAAACAGGATCAAATCTTTTCGAATATCAGCATACGGAGACCATCATAAAACATCATTCAACGAATTTTTCAAAATATTAAAAGAAGTCTTTACAGACTCATCTTATCAAATTACAATATGTAATTGTATCATTACAACGCCTTCCGTAGAAGACAGACAAGAAATCATTCATGAAGCACATGATAGCTTAATAGGAGGACATAAGGGAGTTACAAAAACTTATAATCACATCCGTTCAAGATTTCATTGGCCTCAGATGCGCAACGAAATTCAAGAATATATCCGAAAATGCAGAAGTTGCCAGGAACAGAAACTAACCAGAATAAAGACTCGTCAGCCTATGCTGATCACCGACACACCGTTAGACGCATTTGACAAAATTTCCTTGGATACAGTTGGACCATTACCAATCACACCTGGCGGAAATCGACACATCCTCACCATACAGGATAATCTAACTAAATATTGCATTGCGGTAGCGATACCAAATATCCGAGCCGCCACCATCGCAGATGCCTTTGCACGGCATTTTATCGCAATTTACGGAACACCACGCGCAATACTCACGGATAAGGGAACCAGCTTTATTGGAAATCTTATGACAAACCTGTCAGAAATATTCAAAATCAAACAAATCACCACCTCAGGATACCGACCTCAAACTAATAGATCGCTGGAACGAAGTCATATTGTCCTCACTGAATATCTGAAGCATTACATGGAAAATTACGAAGACTGGGATTTATTAATCCCTTTTGCAATGTTCTCTTACAATACGTCAGTTCATGAAGCTACCAACTTTACACCGTATGAACTGGTTTTTGGCAAACAGGCTCGAGAACCAAATTCATTTCCAACTGGTACAAATTTGAAGAAATATGGAGATTATTTATCAGAACTAATAACAAATATAGTCAGAATCCGTAATATAGCAGTAGACGGAAGCCCTCCATAACAATCCTTTTTATCTACTACGGCTGCCGCTGACAACACTACCAACCCCAGAAGGAAAATGATTCAACAAACATTCGGGCCAGCCGCCACACGATGTCACCCAGGGTTGGGCCCAACTGGGTTACGCAGTCCCGACCTAATCGACACACCTAGCCTATAAGTATACACACAACACACTACACCGATACAATTTTTCTTTCTCCTTTTTCTGTGACCCGTTTGTTTGCTCCAAAATTTTTTTTCTATTTTTATTTTTCCTTCAAATCTGTGGTACCTAGGACGTTTCCTTCCTGATGAGAAAGCATCACGCGAACCGCGATGTTTCCTCTTGGTGGGGAGATGTGACGGTTAGCGAACAGATTCCGTTGACTTTCCCACAGGAATCTCTTCAAAAGTCGTCTCTGGCAGGAAACGTCCTAGATAACCTTTTCATATCTTAGTTGATCCCTTTTAACGAAGACCGACTTCTGGCTCAACTTAATGGAAATCGACAAAAACTAGAGTCTGGTCCTAAGCGGCGATTAGATCATGATCATACCACCCCCTTCAATTTTGGGGTATATAAACCCGTACATTTTTACTCTCGGGGGCAGTACTTCCATAGTCACGAATCGTGTCGCGTCGTGCTGTATTTTCGTAAGTCGATTTCCAGTAAGATCGGGCTAAAGTTCCCCTTCGGATCAACCTTTAAACCGTATAGATTCCGTAGTCCGGTAACAAATCTATTAAGGCATTTAGTAAAATCACTTCGAAACCCCCGCATCTTGCCAGTGCGTCAACATCGAGCAACATAGGTAATATTCTTTTATTCTCGCACACACTATCTCGCGACACATACACATATATTTCAATGTAAACTATAACGATTTGAATATATCTGAATTTTACCTAATCACTTCTAAATTCTTTCAACCCTTAATTATTGTTATACCAATCCTAATTTAGTAGTTGAACGTTCCCACATGATACAATCTTACCGCTCGGATTGTATCAATTAAATTATACTTGTTACGAGGCTCACTAACAACCCCATCACCTATCAAACTCTTAGACGACATTCCAATCGCCTAATCGGGATATTTTCCAACCTAGCACCTACCTGATTTCATATTGGGATCATCCACATTACCTATACGTCCACACACAAATTAAACGGCAACCTGACAATCGTATCAAGGATCGTCCGTTTTTCCCTTGAATCCAACCTACTAGCGGCTCCCTGACAATCGCATCAAGGTGCGTCCGCTAAACTCTATAACCTCCTTAATAATCTTTCAAGTCAGAGTTCCCCATTCACACGTAGGTTCATCCCTGAAACTTCACTCATACTAGCGGCAACCTGACAATCGTATCAAGGATCGTCCGCTTTAACTAACAGTTTTTAACCATACTCCCGGGGTAATAACCCTTCGCCGGCCACTCGTGCTGCTCGCGGCCCTGGCTCGTAACAGAGTATATTTCTTAAATATGCAGATAACATTTATGTCATATTATGAAAAAAATATTTTTTCTATTTATAAAACGAATCTTTATTTAATATTAAAAGTAGAATATTTTTTCCTAATATACAAATAATATTTCTATTTCACACCATGAAATTATTATAATATTATAAATTATTATATGTATATAAAAAATTTCTGAATTTTTAATAAGCTCCTTCCGAAGACGAAGATAAATTTTCCCTCAAGCAGTGCACAGAAAGTAGTGTTATTATATATAGTTTCTAATTTTTATTATAACTTTTTCTTAAAATTTCAGATTTAATTGAACGTTATTGAAATATGGGTTTCACGTTTTTCAAATATTTACTTTATATTTTTTATATATGTAATTAATATTCTCTAAATATTTAGCTTAAATTTTTTAAATATTCAATTAACATTTCTCGTATATTTATACAATATACAGGTCAATATTTTTCTCATATAAAAAAGTGAGCTTAAAAAACATTGTTCCAATATTTGAAAAAAACATTTACCCAATATTTTTGCGCTACTAGGGTATATTCCTGACTAATATTTAACCAATAAATAAACGTAGCCATTAAAAACTATGAATTTCTTATCTCTCCGTAAAGAAAATTACACGTTTAATTGTAAATCGCGATTAACGATTGAAGTAAAAAATTCGCGCGAAACGTTGATTAACATTTTGCCGAACTCCGGCAATTTTTGGTGGCGCCTGACAGTCGTCACTCGAGTGTTCAACACCGATCGTTTAGCGGTGAATAGGTGCAACCGCGAACGCGGCGGGCCCCGGGCCCCCGGCGGGGCCCGGTTCCGGCCACGTTAACATAACGCGAGTACCGACGTAACGCAACGTAACGAAGCTTGTTGTTCGGACGATCCTGTTCTCCGCTCACTTGCTCGATTCCGCTCGATTCTTTCTGACATTTGGAGCTCTCCCTCGGTTCTACACACCTTCGCACGCAGGTATGCAGAGAGCACCGGCTCTCCTCCTACACCTTCGCTGACTGGTTGCCCTCCCCTTTCGTGTCGTACGTTTAAGTGATCGAACCTTAACGGTCTACCGGCGCGGCGCGGCCAGCTTTACCTAGATTCTAAGCGTGTGCACGTATGGCTACGTTCGCGGTTCGAAGAACGACAGAGACGGAGGCGCAGTGAAAAGAAGAGAGAAAGAGAAACAGGGTTAGAGAGGCAGGGGGAGAGGAAAAGAGGGAGAGAGAGAGGACTACCGGCAAGGGTCAACTCACCGGGACCCAAAGCCGCGTTCTTCCCGTCGGCAGGATGTGCTTGCACCGCGGTTGATATCCTTTGACCTCACCGGTACACGGGAATCTGAATTTCGAGGCAATTCGAATGGCGCGCGCCGAAGAAACGCTTCTTCCCCTCGCACTTTTTCCACATGTCCATGAATTCTTTAATGTGAAATTATTAAATGCGTTACGGTGGTAACTGTCGTGTGGTACTTGCAGAAACGTGTCGTAAAAGTGGAATATGTAACATTTTTTTGTTTCACACCTCGTTTTCGAGAATACCGTGATTTTGGATCCGTCGGGTTCGCGTGCTCTAGTCCAGTGGTCGGCAAACTGATTAGACTGCGGATCTTTAAGCAAAATAAAAATAGTCTAATGATTTTATTAGAGAAGAAATCGTATAATTGATACCTTCAATTTTAAAGATATGTTCCAACAATTTTGAATTTCATCTACTGAATTTTATATTCATAATAGTATATATATATATATATATTATATTTATATTATATTTATATTTATATTATATATTTATATATATGTATATATATATATATTTATATTATATTTATATTTATATTATATTATATTATGAATATAAAATTCAGTAGATGAAATTCAAAATTCTTGGAAAATCTTTAAAATTGAAGATATCAATTATATGATTTCTCCTCTAATAAAATCATTAGACTATTTCTATTTTGCTTAAAGATCCGCAGTCTATTCATTATTCAAAATAGCCAAATATCAGCAGTAACACGATTTAGATTTCTTTTGAGAGCCAAAGTGTATAGCAGGATAAGCACGCGCCAACGGCCCTCGCTCCGATTTTCCTGATTTCTGTCTTAAAACATAGTTTTATGTCTAAAAAACATTGTGCAAAATTTCAAATGTCTACCCCCACCGATAGGGGTGATATTGGGGTAAATTTCCCCGCACTTATATGCAATATAATAGCAATATTTTATAATTTTTTGGTAGGTGTCAACCCAGGGGAAGATAATTAATAAAATTCCCAAAAAATTAATTAATTATTTTCAACTATAAATAATTAGCAAGAAAGTTCTGAAAAAATCTGGAACGTAGAGTACATCTACATTTTTTGTTTGCCGTTTATCCCATGTCGATATCTTTTCTCGTTTTATAGCAAATTACATTTAAGTGCGGGGGAATTTACCTCAATATCCCCCTTATCGGTGGGGGTAAACATTTGATATTTTAAACAATGTTTTTTAGACATAAAACTATGTTTTAAAACAGAAATTAGGAAAATCGGAGAGTGGGCCGTTGGCACGTGCTTATCCTGCTATACCCTTTCTTTACAAAACCCTGATTTTAGATGCCAGTTAAAACTGGCTTTATAATAATCTTATTTATTGATAAAAGTAGAGTAGAAATTGCTCTTTATTAGAATTTAGACGTAACGCAGTGACTAATTGCAAAATTATACTAACCCTTTGCCCTCCAGCCTAGTGACTCACATAGTACACCAACTACTCCAACACTATGTTATCAGGTTGTTGCAAATGAAATGGCCGTTTTGAATCTTTGGCTGTTCTTCCGTTTATAGCAAAAATCAGAATTCGATGAAATTTTGAAAATAGGGTCTTTTTTTACTAAAATGACGATTGCCAGAAGGATTTCTCCCGTCTCGAAAAAAAATTTTTTATCATTTCAATGCTACTAATTTTTGTCAGAAATGCATAAAATTCGCTGTCTAAATGTAATAATATGTTTAAATTTTTCTAATATTTTAACTATTTTAAATTAAATCTAATTTTTGTCAGAAATGCATAAAATTCGCTGTCTAAATGTAATAATATGTTTAAATTTTTCTAATATTTTAAATTAAATCTACTAATTTTTGTCAGAAATGCATAAAATCCGCTGTTTAAATGTAATAATATGTCTAAATTTTTCTAATATTTTAAATTAAATCTACTAATTTTTGTCAGAAATGCGTAAAATCCGCTGTCTAAATGTAATAGTATGTATAAATTTTTCTAATATTTTAAATTAATTCTACTAATTTTTGTCAGAAATGCATAAAATCCGCTGTCTAAATGTAACAATATGTTTAAATTTTTCTAATATTTTAACTATTTTTAATTAAATCTACTAATTTTTCTCAGAAATGCATAAAATTCGTAGTCTACTAATTATCTATGATTTTTTGCTATTTATCTAGATGCTTTGGTGCTCCCATTTTCCGTAACTCCGTCTCGCAGTTGCATTTAGCAAAACGCATACTTGCGAATTTCGATGAGTAGAGTCGCGAGCATTAAGCGAATATAATTTGCGCGATGCGCCCGGCGTTTTGCATCGTAATGCATCTTTCAGTGTGATTTAGATTGTTCGTAAGATTCCGGTTTTCATGCGGCGATGGCGACTGGCTGGCGCACTGTCACGGGGATTACTGTAAGAGGTCAAGTATAGCGGATGCTCGCCGATTTTTCGCGAAGAGGATGCGTGTACGCGGGGCATCCAGGTGATATCCTTTGACCTTACCGGTACCGAACAGGCTCTAACGCTCCGAGGCTACGAGGCTCTAATGCGGGCTCGAGTTTCGGCTTGTACAACCGCTTGGAACCGTTCCGAATCTAACCGTTCCAAACTATCAATATAGGTCGCGACCCAATTGTTTTTCACACTAGTGGACCCACATTTATTTGATAACATCTAATACAATTTCGAGGTAGGGTAACTGCACCAGTGAATGAACATTTAAGAAATTGTTCAGGAAAACATTTTATTTAAAAAAAAAAACTATGTGAATTAAAGGAATCTCATATATGCCAAATAGCTCCCTATACTTCATTTGTCAAAAATAAATGAACACAAATACAATGAAATTATTATTATTCTTCTTTATTAAACGTTAAATCAAAAATATGAAAAATACCAATCAATGAACACTACATTCTAGTAATTGAATAATGCTAGTCCAATCAATGAACAAAATTACTAAACAATATTCTCCTATTTATTTAACTCTTTAATCACAATTTTATCGCTAGTATGCCGTCCGGGTTAAAATTTGTTGAAATATACAAAAGCGTTCATTTACTGGTGCCCGTTCATTCACTGGTGCAGTTACCCTACCCTCATTGGGACCAGACTACGGATCTCTGTGCGTTTATAGTGTCCATGTATTTTTAAAATTCAGAAAACCATGCGTAACAACTGTGGCGAAACTTCCGTTTACCGTACATCTCAGAATTCGATGAAATTTTGAAAATAGGTTCTTGTTTTACTAAAATGACGATTGCCAGAAGGATTTTTGGCGAGTCGAAAAGAAATTTTGTATCATTTCAATGTCGCGTTCTACCTTACCGACTTACCAACTTCCTATTTTCTATAGAATATCTTCAATTAATTGTAAAAATGGATCATTACCAGCCTAGTTCACCTCACAGCGCCATAAAAATTCACACTTGAAACTTTTAAAGACTACTCCTGAATTATCGCGTGCGTGGTCGGGCCGGCCTGACGTTAGTAAGTCGGTAAGGTAGAGCGCAACATTGAAATGATAAAAATTTGGTTTTCGACTCGCCAATAATTCTTCTGGCAATCGTTATTTTAGTAAAAAAAGAACCCATTTTCAAAATTTCATCGAATTCTGAGGTGAAGGGTAAACTGAAGAACAGTCACACTGTTACATTCGCGACGATACCCTGATTTATGGACCCATCGCGATGCGGAATTTTATTGTCCTTTGTTTTTTGGGGTCAAATCACTTAAGGAATTTACCCGGGATCGCCACAGTGAATTGAATTAACACTTAAAGTGTTTATTAAAAGAATTTCCCGATAGGCGGATGGGGGGGTTTTCCGTACTGGATACTCAGGTAATGACTCTATGGGAAACCCATAATAAAAAGGTCGTCCCATTTTTACCTGCCAAATGGTGGGAGCACAAATATCGCGGTCATTCCTCGCGCAGTTTTCGTGCAGTGAACTACGGTGTCCAAAAGACAATGTGAAGTTTGTGATTTTACGAAAAGTGAATTTTGTGTGTGCGCGCGTGTGTGAGTGTGTGTGTTTGTGTACGAAGGATGTACGAAGGATGTACGAAGGATGTACGAAGGATGTACGAAGGATGTACGCAGGATGTACGCAGGATGCTGTTCCTGGATGTAAGTACTATGCACAATAACAATATTGAATTTATATTAATTAGTGTTCATAATGTATAAAGTCAAAGATAAAATTTGGTGCACAAATTTTATGAAAAACTAAAAGATGCATACACTCCAATATTCTCCAGATTTGATTGCTGGGTCTTGTAGTAGATACTGTAATCTTACATTATGTTGGAAAAAAACCTGCGGTAAATTGCAGATTTGGACATACGATCCATTTTTGTAACGCAGAGGTAGTCACGGTACTAGTTACGAGCATGTTTTCTCGAGAAAGATAGAAGATATAATAAAGTTTGTTAAATAAGCATTGTATAGTTCCACTTATAGAATTTTCTTATATTATACATGTTTTGAACATCGAGAACAATTTGTTTAGTGTTAAAAAAAATTTTTTGGGTTACGCATCCGCCATATTGAATCCGCCATTTTGTTTTCTTAATTGTTGACATCAGATTCATATTCGCCGAAACGAAAAATATGGGAATATTAATTTTCAAGAGAGTCCAATAATTTTTTGGGTTACGCGTCCGCCATATTGATTCCGCCACGACAATCCAGGAGTAGTCTTTAAAAATTTCAAATTTACCTTATATATGTATTACTTCAAACTAAAGAGGATTCGTTTATAAATGATATGTGTGAACTAGGCTGGTGATGATCCCTTTTTACAACTAATTGAAAAAAATTTTTTTTCGATGCGCCAAAAATCCTTCTGGCAATCGTCATTTTAGTCAAAAAAGAACCTATTTTCAAAATTTCTTCGAATTCTGATTTTTGCTATAAACGGAAATTTCGCCAGTTATTGTTTTACCACGTTTTTTTGGTGTTATAAAGTTCTGGCTTTACAGTTTTTCGGTCGTACGGGTCCCCAACCGCCCTTGCAATTTTTGGGATATTGTTTTATGACGGTAGGCCAAGGGCTCGGCCAGATCCGAGCCTTTGTCTCACTTTTCGGGTTGCTGGGTCTGTTACGCACGTGACACAAGAAATATTAATGACATATCCACTCTGTGCTTACCATATAAAATGTTTTAGTTAATACAGTATTTTATCCGTAAATCCAAATTTCGAACTTGCTTATTTTTCATTATTTTTTATGAGACTGCGATTACCATATTTGTGGCATTTTTCTAAGAACAATGATACCACATATGATATAATTCCGATGATATTTACTTGTGTAATAGACAGTCAAAGTTTCGGGCGCGTAGGATAGCGTATGGGAAAGAAAGAAACTTTGACTGTCTATTACACAAGTAAATATCATCGGGATTATATTATGTTTGGTATCATTTTGCATTAGAAAAATGCCACAAATATGGTAATCAAAGTCTCATAAAAAAAATGAAAAATAAGGAAGTTGGAAAGTTGGATTAGCTATGTTTAAAAATAATCTATAAAAATTAGAACTTGCATCCACAGTCTAATCATATAGCAACTTATTAAAATTTTTAAAATAATTTATTAAGGAAAGAAACATGACACGTACGTGTCGTTTTTTAATTAACTTTCCAAGGACACCTTCGAGTTTTTATACATAAGCCTATTTCTCCTAGCAGGCATTTTAAACGATTGTACTTGTATTAAATTCAATAATACAGTGTACATGTCAATAATAATTTTTTTAATATTGTACTATACTATTTGAATTTTTTTGGGAAGCTAGAGCAATTAGTTTGCCACAGGATGCGAACAAAAATTTTGTAAAAAATTGTAATTGTTCGGAATTGTAGCAAAAATACTAAAAGTTGCATTTTACAACTTTTTTATCTGGGCCTATATTGAAAATTTAAAACATACATACATAGAAAATTTAAAATCGGTCGACGTTGCAATGAGCTACAACCGTTTGAAGATGGTGAAAATTGCAGATTTTCACGATTTTCGGCCTCTAGCTGCAATAAATCCAAGGATTCTTACATGTTTCAATGCCTGACGTTTCTTTCTGCATCAACCGATTTCGATGAAACTTTCACAGTGCATACAATTCACACAGATCTACAAAACGTATTTTTTAAATTTTCAATATAGGTCCACATAAAAAAGTAGAAAATGCACCTTTTTATTATTTTTTCAACAATTCCAAACAATTGCAATTTTTGACAATATTTTTTTCGCATCCTGTGGTAAACTAATTGCTCTAGCTTCTCAAAAAAAATTCAAATAGTATAGTACAATATTAAAAAAGTTATCTTTTTTTTAGAGCGGCCGAATATTATTGCACGCCACTGTATCTTTCAAATCCAATAGTTATATTGCTAATCTTCGTGTAAAATAAAAATTGTCTGCATTGCTGTCAAGAAATGGAAAGTAAATTGAATGTTACTATAATAATAGAGCAGAAATCATATAATTGACATTTTGTAAATTTCACAATACTTTTGAATTTCATCTACTTCATTTTGCTATAAATGCATAAAGATCCGCAGTTTAGTTATAATAGTTTCCGAACCGGACCTCTAAGTGCCGGTGCTTGTTCAGTACTTTAACGCGAATTCGAGCCGATGAGCCTCGCGCACGCTGCACACGACGAACAGTTATTCCTACACTCTTTCCGCGGGCCGATTTCAAGAAAAGTCCTCGATCCCGCTGCGGAAAAATCGATTTCGTAATCGGAGAATATTCAAGGCTTCACGCCTTCGTTCTCACGTTTTATAAAATATCTTTCGCAAACGTCTTGCCTCATCAGGGGTCAAGTGACACGCTGATATCGGTGCGTGCCTCTCGATCATCAGGGTGATTCACTGTCGAACAGAAACCTGCTTTCCACGCTTTTAACCCTCGCGTACGCACAGTTTATTGCAGTACGTCCAATTTGGAATACGTCCTGTTTGGTCGTGATAAATTTTGCTCGGTATACGACATAAATTTTTTCTATTAAATAATATATATAATATGTCGATATAAACATATTATAATATATATACTATGTCGATATAAACATATTATAATATATATAATATATCGACATAAATATTTTATAATATATATATAATATATCGACATAAATATTTTATAATATATATTACATTATAATATATTATTATATTAATTATCTCATATTTATCTCTAATTATTATGTATATATTATATATTGTAATATATAATATATATAATATATATTATATATTATAATATATAATATATATTATATTATAATATTTTATTATATTATAATATTTTATTATATTAATTATCTCATATTTATCTCTAATTATTATATATATACAATACATTATATATTATATTATAATATATTATTATATTAATTATCTCATATTTATCTCTAATTATTACATATAATATATATTATATATTATAATATTATATATTATATATAATATATATTATATATTATAATATTATATATTATATATTATAATATTATATATTATATATTATAATATTATATATTATATATTATATATTATAATATTATAATATTATATATTATATATTATATATTATAATATTATATATTATATATTATATATTATAATATTATATATTATATATTATATATTATAATATTATATATTATATATTATATATTATATATTATAATATTATATATTATATATTATATATTATAATATATAATATATATTATAATATATAATATATATTATATATTATAATATTATAATATTATAATATTATATATTATATATTATATATTATAATATATAATATATAATATATATTATATTATAATATATTATTATATTGATTATCTCATATTTATCTCTAATTATATATATATATTATATATTATAATATATAATATGTCGATAATATTAATTATCTCAAAGGAAAAATTAAATTAATAATCAATATATTCAGAGTTGACGTATTATTACCTGATTGATCATACCAGTAAGAATCAGTAATAGATATTACTGATAAGGTCGGCGTATGATCACGAAGCTCGTGAAAACACAAATCGGTGAGATGAAAGAAAATAATGAGTCGATCAGGTGTTTCTTTTTGTATCTCATTTTTTATTTACGTGTTTAAACAGTGTTTAAATTATACCCATTAATATAGGTATAATATCAACGGGAGTATTTTTTTACGTGCGAACTGATTAATCATTTTTACATTACTTCTTATGGGAAAGGTTGGTTTGGTATAGGGTATCTGCACCAGTGAATAAACGGGCACCAGTAAATGAACGCTTTTGTATATTTCAACAAATTTTAAATTTTAACTAAAATTGTTATTAAAGAATTAAATAAATAGGAGAATATTGTTTAGTAATTTTGTTCATTCATTGGACTATCATTGTTCAATTACTAGAATGTAGTGTTCATTGACTGGTATTTGTTATATTTTTTATTTACCATTTAATGAAGTAAAATAATAATTTCATTTTATTTGTGTTCATTTATTTTTGACAAATGAAGTATAGACAGCCATTTGGCATATATGAGACTCCTTTAATTCACAAATGTTTTTAAAAATAATATATCTTCTTGATCAATTTCTTGAATATTCATTCACTGGTGCAGTTGCCCTACTTCTATTCTGTATAAGTCTAAACGTCAGGAATGGATTAAGGTCGTATACCGAGGTTCCACCGTATTTCTTAGTTGAAATATATTTTACCCAGGTCTGAAAAGCAATATATTACAAGGAAACGATGAAAGATAAGACAAGTGAAAAGATAGAAGACAGTATTCGGGCGAACAAAGACGGAGCGTCTCGAAAAACGTTTTTCTTCAGGATAATGGAGGGCTCGTTTCGATCCTGTGCGAAGAGAGTCCCGCTGGAGGAATGGATGCACCGATGCAAGGGGATACGATGCAGCGAGGTACGGCACGGTACGGCACAGTACGTTCACCAATGACCGAGTGGCACGGATCTTCCTCCATCCTTTCCTCTCTTCTCTCATCTCCGCGTCGTCGTCGTGTAAATACAAACACACACGACTCTCTGTACACAGTGTGCGCGGCCATGTGTACTTAGATCCACTGTGAACCTATCTCCCTTCGAATGCAACGTGCTTGAATATTTCCAGCGGCTCTCTTTGCCGGTATTAATAGTCCTTGCTTTGAGGATGATATCAGACTCCTTGCCTTACGGTGAACGAGCTTCGAGCAACGGCCAGGAGTCATCGACGTTTTTATTTCCTCGCCATGATCGATCCATTTCCGATTCGCAATTATAGCTGTTCGATGGTAATCGCTGGATCAATTAATACCGGGGATCGCGTCCGAAGGACTCGGAAGTCCTTTATATTATTAAATATTTTGCCGTCTAATCAACCAATAAACATTCATTGTACGAGAATATGCTATGAAAATAACAGAATCATATAGAATGAAATTAGTCTAGGGGGGAAGATCTGGGCTGTTCTTCCGTTTATGGCAAAAATCAGAATTCGATGAAATTTTGAAAATAGGTTCTTTTTTTACTGAAATGACGATTGCCAGAAGGATTTTTGGCGCGTCAAAAAAAAAATTTTTATCATTTCAATGTCGCGCTCTACCTTAGCGACTACTGACTTACCGACTTTGTAGTTTATGTTCGTGCTGTGCGCATGCGTCATATATATATAACCTAATCCAAATTAATTCTCATCGTATAATCTTCCCATTGTAGATATTGGTTCACTTGGTTTAACAATTGAAATTTTCTACACATTTTACATTATTTCCAAAAAATATATATATATATTCAAATTAATATATCTATATATTCATTATTATATACATATATATATATTCAAATTCGAATTAACTTGGATTAGGTTAACACGAAAAGTATATATAACCTAATCCAAATTAATTCTCATCGCATAATCTTCCCATTGTAGATATTGGTTCACTTGGTTTAACAATTGAAATTTTCTACACATTTTACATTATTTCCAAAAAATATATATATATTCAAATTAATATATCTATATATTCATTCTTATATATATATTCAAATTCGAATTAATTTGGATTAGGTTAACACGAAAAGTTTATTTATTATTTAGTTGTATTATTATTTATGTGATTAGAATGAGTTGTGGTTAGGTCGAGGTGGGGGCGCATACGACAATCCAGGAGTTGTCTTTAAAATTTTCAAGTTTACCTTATATATGTATTACTTTAAACTAAAGAGGATTCGTTTATAGATATGTGTGAATTTTTATGGTGCTGTGAGGTGAACTAGGCTGGTGATGATCCATTTTTACAACTGATTGAAGATATTCTATATAAAATAGAAAGTCGGTAAGTGGGTAAGGTAGAGCGCAACATTGAAATGATAAAAAAAAATTTGTTCTATGCGCCAAAAATCCTTTTGGCATTCGTCATTTTAGTAAAAAAAGAACCTATTTTCAAAATTTCATCGGATTCTGATTTTTGCTATAAACGGAAGTTTCGCCAAGGTCTGTTTAATTTTTTCGTTAAAATTGCTCCCACTGCAGAGTTGAGATCGAAGATTTAATCCTTTCCTTTAAACCAGTGGTTGGCAAACATATTAGCCAAAGAGTCAAATATGAACATTAAAACAATTTTTTAAAAAATTGGGAGCCAAATCTGCTTGTTTGGTAAACTTTTATTACACTAAATAAGTAGTACGCTAAATAAAATGAAATTTCATACTTAATAAATATTTATTAATGCGAACAATGTAAGTTAATTATTGCACCTTCCGTGGATATTTGTGCCAGAGCCGCACTTAAGGAGCCAAAGAGCCACATGCGGCTCTGAAGCCACACTTTGCCGACCACTGGTTTAAACTGATCGGAAGAATCCTGTAGCTAACGAATCGAAGAGTCGGAAACCGGAGAGACGACGTGGGAAATTTCTAAATCGTCCTACGTCGACGACGCGAATCCACACTGACTCAGAGGCAATCAAGGTGAATTAATATCGTCCGCTAATACGGAACAGCGAATTAACATGATTGACTATTAACCGAGTGATGATTCATGGTTCTGATTCTCTGCGGAGAGGAGGCTCGGCTCGCTAGGCTCTGGGATTCTCGATTTCACGAGGGCTCGGCATGCCGCGCAGCGTCGAGGTGAAATTCTCGTTTCGCGAAACAATCGACGGGCTCTTTCGTTACGAAAAAAGCAACGGGCCGTGTTATCGCGGCGTGGCTCGTCCGTTGCGAGCCACCTTCACGACGAATGGGAAGCCAACGCGTAATTAGAAAGTACAAGGAGCCTCCGATCACGGAGAATGCGGCGTAACGCAATGCAAGTGGAATTCCGTTTGATTTCCGCGGCTCCGGCTCCCCGCGAACAACGCGAACCCGAACGAGCGTTGCGGTTAGTTCCGTTCCGTTCTTCTCGACGCCCTTCCTATCCAATTATTTATCGCATTCCTTCGACGGCGATAGTACCCAATTGGCAATTTCGTTTTTCTTATCCTCCCTGGACAAGTTTCGCGATTAACTCTGCGCTCGGTCGCCTCTAATCCTCCGTCTGAGGCTTCCGTAACGCTCACGGGCAACTTCAGATATTTTCACGACGGTAGTATACGGGAGAGGATATATTTTACTTGTAAGTAATCACTATAATTATAAGCAGTCGCGAAGGTTTTGTCAGGGTGATTTCACCTGTGAGATTTTATCACCGAGATGACTGGGGTAGTATAGTCCAGAGTTGATGCGAAGACTCGGTAATGCTATCTCGAACTTGACTTGGACTTGTAGACCAAACTTGCATCAGACCTGATAACGTAGCGCAGACTTGATTCGGACCTCACAATGATCCCCAGACTTGATTCAGACCTGACAATGTTATGCAAGACTTGATTCATAGCTGATAATGTTGCCTCGACTTCGTTAAGACCTGACAATGTTGCTCAGACTTGATTCAAACCTGACAATGTTGTTCAGCCTTGCTTCAGACCTGACAATGTTGTGCCAAACTTGATTAAAACCTGACAATGTTGTCCCAGACTTGATTCATAGCTGATAATGTTGCCTCGACTTCGTTAAGACCTGACAATGTTGCTCAGACTTGATTCAAACCTGACAATGTTGTCCAGCCTTGCTTCAGACCTGACAATGTTGTGCCAGACTTGATTCAAGCCAGACAATGTTGTTCAGACTTCGTTCACACCTGAAAATGTTGCTCAGACATTGTTTAGATCTCACAATGTTCCCCAGACTTGATTCAGACGTGACAATGTTGTCCAGGCTTGATTCAAAGCTGACAATGTCGTCCCAGACTTGATTCGGACCTGACAATGTCGCCTAAACTTGATTCGGACCTGAAAATGTTGTCCCAGACTTGATTCGGACCTGAAAATGTTGTCCCAGACTTGATTCGGACCTGAAAATGTTGTCCCAGACTTGATTCGGACCTGACAATGTTGTCCCAGACTTCTTCAGACTTCGTTCGCACCTGAAAATGTTGCTCAGATATTATTTAGACCTGACAATGTTCCTCAGACTTGATTCAGACCTGACAATGTTGTCCCAGACTTGATTCAAACGTGACAATGTTGCCTACACTTGATTCAGACCTGAAAAAGTTGTCCCAGATTTGATTCTGACCTGACAATGTTGTCCAGCCTTGATTTTGACCTAACAATGTTACCCAGACTTGATTCAAGCCTGACAATGTTGTTCAGACTTCGTTCACACCTGAAAATGTTGCTCAGACATTGTTTAAACCTCACAATGTTCCCCAGACTTGATTCAGACGTGACAATGTTGCCTAGACTTGATTCGGACCTGACAATGTTACCTAGACTTGATTCGGACCTGACAATGTTGTCCAGCCTTGCTTCAGACCTGACAATGTAGTCCCAGACTTGATTCAAGCCTGACAATGTTGTCCCAGACTTGATTCGGACCTGACAATGTCGCCTACACTTGATTCAGACCTGAAAATGTTGTCCCAGACTTGATTCGGACCTTACAATGATGTCCCAGACTTGATTCAAGCCTGACAATGTTGTGCCACACTTGATTGAAGCCTGACAAAGTTGTTCAGACTTCGTTCGCACCTGAAAATGTAGCTCAGGCATTGTTTAGACCTCACAATGTTCCTCAGACTTGATTCAGACCTGACAATGTTGTCCCAGACTTGATTCAAACGTAACAATGTTGTCCCAGACTTGATTCATAGCTGATAATGTTGCCTCGACTTCGTTAAGGTCTGACAATGTTGCTCAGACTTGATTCAAACCTGACAATGTTGTGCCAGACTTGATTCAAACCTGACAAAGTTGTCCCAGACTTGATTCAAACCTGACAATGTTGTCCCAGACTTGATTCGGACCTGACAATGTTGCCTAGACTTGATTCGGACCTGACAATGTTGTCCAGCCTTGCTTCAGACCTGACAATGTTGTCCCAGACTTGATTCGGACTTGACAATGTTGTCCCAGACTTGATTCGGACTTGACAATGTTGTCCCAGCCTTGATTCTGACCTGACAATGTTGCCTAAACTTGATTCAGATCTGAAAATGTTGTCCCAGACTTGACTCAGACCTGAAAATGTTGTCCCAGGCTTGATTCTGACCTGACAATGTTGTCCGAGACTTGATTCAGACCGGATAATGTTGCCCAAACTTGACTCAAGCCCGCTCGAACTCACGATAACTGTATCCTGAAGATCATAACCAGACAGCGGATTCTTCTTTAAAGCCAAGAACAGGAGTGGCAAAGAGTTACGGCTTCGTGTAGAAATGCGAAAAGCGGGTCAATGAGCCCACAAGCTCCGCAACACTTTTAGACGAGAGATAAAGGGCCCCCAATTGGGCCCCTGGGTGGTGGGAGTTTAGCGGATATGGCATTATTACAAATTGGTAAATAATCCCCCATCTAACACCTTAGGGGGGAGCCGAGTTCCGCACTACCCTCTCAAACGATATCCGAGAGAGGGTGTGCTTAAGAGCACTCCCCCACCGCCCTCAAACAAAAAAGGTAGCTGATTCTTATCAGTGGAATAAAAATTAATTTTTCCTCGTATAATAGAGTGAAAATACAAATGTCAGGAAATACGAACGGATGCAATGATTAGGAGACAAAGAAAGAGCGTAGGAAAATGTATGGACCGAATGTGCGAAGAAGATACATCTGCAAAGTTAGGATACTGTAAACCACCTCACATTTATATTATTACCTGTGAGGATGACAGAAAGCAATAATAATAATAATAATAATAGGTTTTTTTTTTCCTTATTTAACGTCGCTCTGAACTCTTAAGCTAAGGTTATTTCGCGACGGGACCTACAGTTTATAAGGTGGGCTCCGAACCACCTAGGGAGGCAGTGCAGCCAGCAGCGGGACTCGAACCCGGGACCACCGATTAGCAAATAATAATAGGTTGAAAATAATAACAGTAACAGTGTTTTTAAATTCTTCAAACGTCTTTACTGTTTCAAATTACACCTATTCTTTTTTCTCTCGAATGCATAAAATCCACTGTCTAATCAGAACCCAGACAGTCCCACATTTGACACGGACCTGTCAATCCCAATCAAAAGGAACTCCACACCGAACACAGTCGCTTCAGTCCCTCTCTACATAGTCCCAACCACAATACGTCCGACATGATAGAGACCCAATTTTCACAGAAATATTCAACAACTTCTGCAAAAGGAAATGCCCACAACTTCGGCCGAGTGTTTGCGCCAGGTGAACGGGAAGATTGTCTAACTTCCCGTAGCGTTTCTGCGGGCTCCGATTACATAAACAAACGGAACCTCCTTGGTATTACGTAAAGGCTCGCCTTCGCGGTGTGGGACCCTTGCGAGGGATCGACACATCGTCGACGCGTCAGTCCTGTAGACGGTGTGGGGGGATCACAATGACGCCAACAACGACGAAGGCGAAGGCGAAGACTACGACGACGATGATGTGGCAGCCGAAGGTGAGGCTTTCCGCTATAATAGGATTAATTCGTAGGAGCCCGTTGAATGCGCCTCGCTGTTCCGCCGCCGGTGTCTCTTTCTTCTCGTTTTCAAGGTGGGCGACACCGGCGCGGCGCGTTGCGCTGCGTTTCCCTTGCGCTGTAACGACACTGCCAACACAGACGCGAGCCCCGCAATTCCGATTGATCGGCTGCAACTTTATATGCCCCCGACACACGCCGCGCGACTCCTCTTGTCCTCCGCAATTTCACTCCGCGAAGCGGTTCCCGACGCGCTATACCTTGCACATTTTCTTTTTCTCTCTGTATCTACCTCTGTCTCTCTCTTTCTATCACGATTTTTATCTGTCTCCCGATACGTTGTCGATGGAACGCCGGTAAAATCACTTGGCAACCGAAGGAACGGGAATCCCTATCGACGAGACTCGCCTAACAGGACTCGATCGTTAACACGTCGACTGCCGAATCGCCGCACAGTGCGGCCGATCGCCGACCTGGCTGTTCAAAATTCGGAAAATGCTTTTAATCATTTCTTTCAAGAAAGATTTTAGTGTATACGGTCTTTCAAGTGCAGTTTTTCACTCCTCCCACTATAACTTTATTTTACAACGAAAACTTAGTAACTTTGTTATTATAAAAGAAAATATAATTATAATAAGAGGAGAAACTAGATTTACGGTCGTTACATGTTCTTTGAAGTAATAATAATTGGGAAACGTAATTACTTTATTTCGGTAATAACAAAATTTTAATCATCGAATAACGTGGGATGACATGACAAAATAAACATGTAATTATATATTGATACATATTATACATATTAACTGGTTTAAAAATTCATTATTGACAAATTATGGATGAATATGGGTATGACACTGGTAAAATCTAATAACAAAATGATCCACAAAAGATTAGCAACCATGTTAGTGAAGTTTGGTTAGGTTTGAAGCATGTTACTGATTTCTTTCTGCGAGGAATCGCCTGGTTACCAAAATCTTGGTTTCTCAGAGTAAAAATTAATTATTGTCAAATTGTAGATGAATATGGCTACGAAACTGGTAAAATCTAATAACAAAATAATCTACAAAAGATTAGCAACCATGTTTGTGAAGTTTGGTTAGGTTTGAAGTAAGTTACTGATTTTTTCTGCGAGGAATCTCCTGGTTATAAAAACTTGTTTTCTGAGAGTAAAAATTCATTATTGTCAAATTGTAGATTGATATGGGTATGACACTGGTAAAATCTAATAACAATATAATCTACAAAAATTAGCAACCATGATTGTGAAGTTTGGTTAGGTTTGAATCAAGTTACTGATTTCTTTCTCTTATTATAATTATTTTTTCCGTTATAATAATCAAATCACTAACTTTTTGTTATTAAATAAAGTTATAAAGTTATGAGGGGAGGAATGAAAAACTGTACTTGATAACCCGTACACACCAAGGTCTTTCTTAAAACAATTTATTAAAATCACTTCCTAAACCGTACCATGTCAAAGTTGTTCAGTCAACGAGGCCGTAGAGGGTTCAAAAGTTTGTACAAAAGGTTGAAGATAAAGACGGAAGAGGTTACATAAATGACGACTTCGATATAAGACAGTAAATGATATATTCATATATTATTAAATGATATTTTACTAGATATTATGTATACATATATACACACATGTAATTTTTTAGTTCATTTATAAGTTACATACAATGGATTTAAGAAGTATTTTAACACGGAACTAAAAAGATTGAAGATAGAAGAAGATGGAAAAGTTTATATAAAGTAGACGACGACTTGGATATAAAACAAAAAATAATACATTCATACATCATTATATGATATTTTACTATATCTAAATCTTATGTACACATATACATACACTTAATTTTTTATTTCATTTAAAACGTACATACAAAATTTATGTCGCAAACATGGTCAGGAATTAACCTAATCCAAATTAATTCTCATCGCATAATCTTCCCATTGTAGATATTGGTTCACTTGGTTTAACAATTGAAATTTTCTATACATTTTACATTAATTTCCAGAATAATATATATTCATATTATTATTCATATATTCGTACAGCACGAACATAAAGTACAAAGTCAGTAAGGTAGAATGCGACATTGAAATGATAACAATTTTTTTTTCGACGCGCCAAAAATCCTTCTGGCAATCGTCATTTTAGTAAAAAAAGAACCTATTTTCAAAATTTCATCGACTTGGTTTAACAATTGAAATTTTCTATACATTTTACATTAATTTTCAGAATATACCCAGGGTGTTCAAAAATTCCTTCAGCATCCGGAAATGGGAGGTTCCTTAGATCATTTGCAGAAACATTTCTCTTTGCAAAAATGTCGTCCGCGGTTTTGTTTAGAAGTTATTAACGAAAAATACGAACCAATCAGAGCGCTACTATAGCGAACAGAGTCCGACTTAAGGACAGGTCCCACTTAAGGACAGGTCCCACTTAAGGACAGCTCGCACACTATTGTTGCAAAGGAAAATATCGCTTCAAATGTTCTCAGGAACCTCCCATTTCCGGATGTTGAAGGAATTTATTGACACCCTGTATATGACGCATGCGCACAGCACGAACATAAAGTAGAAAGTCGGTAAGGTAGAGCGCAACATAGAAATGATAAAAAATATTTTTTCGACGCGCCAAAAATCCTTTTGGCAATCGTCATTTCAGTTAAAAAAGAACCTATTTTCAAAATTTCATCGAATATTTGCCATAATCAGAAGAACAGCCCAGCAATTTTTAGTGGCGTCTCAGAGTCGCCATTCGAATGTTGAGGGTTAATCTACCAGAGGTCTTGTCCCATATAACAGTAGATTCACTGTAGTTGCGAACGGGGGTGTGCGTTGTCGGCCTCTCGCAGATTCAAGGACCTCGTTGCGGAATCGCAAACGCGTTAAATCTGCCGCGGTCGTAAAGAGAACGTCGTCGTTGGTCGTCGTTCGAGCGGATCGCAATCGCCAGCAGCGGCACGGTGAAAAATCGCGCGCATGTAACTGCGTGATTACGCTTCGCGGGATTTCCGAGAGATTCGATCTTCTCGGCCGAGATCCATTCAGGGACAATCGATAGGTTTTCTTAATGCACTGGCGCGTCGTATTGGCGGAGCGTCGAATCTGCTCGCCGCTGTCGGTCCGCTCGTTGTCGCGGTCGCCGATGCGTAAAGCCACGTCCTTCGACGTTAATAACAACGATAATGGTGTATCGATTACAAAAATGCCGGTGGAAACTGCGCGGCATTGTCTCGGCGAGCGCGCGAATTCTTCGTCTATTCGCGTGGCGTATGCGTACTCGTCTTTTTGCGATCGATCGTCTCCTTGGACGTTTCTGCGAGCGCGAAATCTCTTCGTATCCTAAGACATGATTCATCCTCGTCGAAGTCGTAAAAGTGACAGGGACGACGATTGAAAACGGGTCACGGGGACTGGATAAGCCGCGCGGGAATCGTCAAATTAAAGAAACGCGTCGAGAGAAACCTCTGGCGAGATTAAAACGCGAAGGAGAGAGTGAGAGAGATGATCACTAGGGTCGTTAAAAATGACGGTCAACGGGCGCAAATAATACCGTGGGATTCGCGGGAATCGTAAACTCGATGACGCAGTGACTCGCTACTCGAGATTTCGTCCCGCGCCGGACTCTGATCGCGAGGAAATTGCTCCGCGCTCGATTCACACACGATCTGCGATCGTATCTGTCGGAGGGTCCTGCACTAGGCTAGAAATATTCGTTTCAATTACGAATGATGCTATGGAAAATTGCATTCCAGATTCACCGAGTCTCATCGTCAGGGAAAGTGAAGATTAGTGTCCATATCAATGTTTTTTATTGTACCACGGTAGAAAAATTAAAAAAATTGAAAAATCACTTCGTACTTTGATTGTTTGTATATATAGTTAAGCAGTGGCGCACCCAGGATTTAATCTGGGGAAGGTTGAGCAGAAGACTTTTTTTGCAAAAGTATCTGATAAGGATAGTTAGAATAATTATTATATAATTTTACTACTTCTGCTATACACATAGCTAGTGTTCCTGATTTCACAACATTTTTCATTTCTTGAGAAATGAGAGATAAGACTATATTGCTCGAGAATCCTCGAGAATTCTTAACAGAATAAAAAAGTATTGGAAAACTCATGGTATTTGGAATATCGTTGATAATATTTATCAAAAACGCAGAAAATCTGATATGATCACATTGCAAACATTTTTCATTTTTCTTTTCTCGAGAATTGAGAGATGAGACTATATTGCTCGAGAATTCTCGAGAATTCTTAATAAAATAAAAAAATATTGGAAAACTCATGATATTTGGAATATCGTTGATAATATTTATCAAAAACGCAGAAAATCTTAAATGATCACATTGCAAACATTTTTCATTTTTCGAGAAATGAGAGATAAGACTATATTGCTCGAGAATTCTTGAGAATTCTTAATAAAATAAAAAAGTATTGGAAAACTCATGATATTTCGAATATTGTTGATAATATTTATCAAAAACGCAGAAAATCTTAAATGATCACATTGCAGACATTTTTCATGTTTCATTTCTCGAGAAATGAGAGATACGACTATATTTCTCGAGAATTCTCGAGAATTCTAATAAAGTAAAAAAATATTGGAATATCGTTGATAATATTTATCAAAAACGCAGAAAATTTTAAATGATCACATTGCAAACATTTTTCATTTTTCTTTTCTCGAGAAATGAGAGATAAGACTATATTTCTCGAGAATCCTCGAGAATTCTTAATAAAATAAAAAAATATTGGAAAACTCATGATATTTGGAATATCGTTGATAATATTTATCAAAAACGCAGAAAATCTTATATGATCACATTGCAAACATTTTTCATGTTTCATTTCTCAAGAAATGAGAGATAAGACTATATTTCTCGACAATTCTTAATAAAATAAAAAAATATGGGAAAACTCATGATATTTGGAACATCGTTAATAATATTTATCAAAAACGCAGAAAATCTTAATGATTTCAGAATCATTACTGAGTCAGTAATGTTTTATGATGAATTTTCTTTCCAATCAAAATAACTTTTTTATATTCTCGAATTGATAAACAATCTTATATTATATACAATTGATATACATAAATTTTTCCAGTAAAAATTGATTGTGAATAATTGAATTTACCATATCTGGGTATATTCACATAAATGAGTTAAAAGACGTATTATGTTGTTCAAATTTACCGCCCAATATTGATCGATACAATCTAGATCGTCGAAAATATTCAGTGTCTTGACAACAAGCATTGACGACAGACGTACAACACGTGTATTACCATGTCCAAATTAAAGTACTAAATTTAGTTATAATAAGTTATAAACAATATTCGTTATTACATTCAAGTATTTCAATAGTATATGTTGAAAATTGTATAACTCATACATACATATTAGTATATCATATATATCAGTATAGTTTGCGACATCAATAAAAACTGATGCAATCATCTAATACATATATTCACTTACAGTATTAAAACGAGAATTGCGAAAATATTGTGATCGAACGAAAGTTCGTAGCGTTTAAAAATTGAAAGCTGAAATTCCGATATTTATTCATAGATTTATTTACTAACATATTTTCCATTCTGTTCTGTTACTTTCTTACCATACTCGAGGTAACTTCTGGTATCATTGAGTAAAAGTATGAATAAATACTTTAATATTGTAGGAAATGAATGAGTTGTATGATGTTACTTGTTGTATGAATGTGAGAATCGAGAATCGTGTATGTATGCGTGAGTGCCGTGATATTGCGATTGCGACACATCTTGTTAAATCAATATTTGTTCTAGAAAATTTATAAACATTAGAAAAAGTAGGATATAAAAGAATGTGTTCACGTAGCGATTCGACTTTTTCTCGAGATACGAAACACGTCATCACGTTTGATTTAAATACGATACGTTTACGTTAATTTCATATATCAGTTGTGTATTTTCTTTTCGAATTAAAACAGTTATACAGTTATTTAATATCTTTTCGCTTACAATATTATCTTCGATTCTTATTTCGAAAACGCTACGGACTATCTTTCCAACCCAATATGTCAACAAACAAAAGATTCAAAATAATCTTTTAAGAGTTAAATTGTATCCATCGATTTTTAACATGTATTAACATTCACAACGTTTACAATGCAATCCAAGTGCATTCTAAATTTACCAAACGACCACCGATATTGCTGGAAGTTGAACCGCGACCGACCATTAGCATATTTGCATAAAGATACGCAGCCCGTTGGGTCTCGCGCGTGACGCTGTTCGGATGGTTTCGAAGTTTTCCGACGAGTAGGATGTTTCTGGAGAAGACGAAGAAAACACCGCGGTGGTCGTGGAAAAGCCTTTCTCCGCTCGACGTGTGTGTTCTCCAGCGGCGTGGTCGTTGCGTTTCCGGTCACGAGCGTTGGTCGCGTGTGTAAGAGAGAGAGAGAGAGAGAGAGAGAGAGAGAGAGAGAGAGAAGGGAGAAGAAAATCGGGGAAATAAAGGAAACAAGTGGAACGAGGCGGAATCTTCGAGGCAGACGACAAAAGGATTGATACAGGAGAGGGAGGACGAGGCCAATGCCGAATAATAAAAAGGAGGGATCCAGTGCCGCCAGGACATTAAGAAAACAATGCGCACGCAGCGGGACAGGAAGACGAACGTCAAAAAGGACGCGCGTCGGAAGAGCGGATACAAAGGAAGACGGATACAAATTGTCCGCGGCGAAAAATGCTCGGCTCGTTGATGGCGCGCGAATTTCTCGCTGGACCAATTTCTCTCTTTCGAGTCAGTCCTAGCGTGCCATCGAACGCGACTCCGCGAGAAGAGTACCTATATTTTATTCTTTAGTCAAATTTGAATTTCCCGGCTGTTCTTCCATTTATGGCAAAAATCAGAATTCGATGAAATTTTGAAAATTGGTTCTTTTTTTAGTAAAATGACGATTGCCAGAAGGATTTTTGGCGCGTCAAAAAAAATTTTTATCATTTCAATGTTGCGCTCTATCTTACCGACTTTCTACTTTATGTTCGTACTGTGCGCATACGTCATATACAGGGTGTTCGACTACAGGTGGGAGAAAATTTAAGGGTTGGTTCTTAACGATGATATAAGACGAAAATGAAGAATAAAAAAATTGTGATTTCGGCTTTGTTATTTAGCTATTAACAACGCGACAGTCACGTATCAAGTGACAGATGCATGCATAACTTGGTTCTCATTTGGGGCCCCAGCGAGGTGAAAATGTTTAACAAATCGTTGGACAACATTGAACTCTTTGACGTACGCAACGTACACTTTTGTTACACGCGTTGTTGATTTTTAATTGTTAACAGTTAAATAACGAAGCCGAAATCGCAATTTTTTTATTCTTCATTTTCGTCTTATATCATCGTTAAGAACCAACCCTTAAATTTTCTCCCACCTGTAGTCGAACACCCTGTATATATTCTGGAAATTAATGTAAAATTTATAGAAAATTTCAATTGTTAAACCAAGGGAACCAATATCTACAATGGGAACATTATGCGATGAGAATTAATTTGTATTAGGTTAACCCGAAAAGTTTATTTATTATTTAGTGATATTATTATTTATGTGATTAGAATGAGTTGCGGTTTGGTCGAGGTAGGGGCGCATACGACAATCCAGGAGTTGTCTTTAAAATTTTCAAGTTTACCTTATATACAGTGGATAAAAAAAGTATTGGCACACTCTTAAAAAGGCGATAACTTTTTAAATATCGTATTATACAATTTGAATTTTTTTGGGAAGCTAGAGCAAATTAGTTTGCCACAGAATGCGAACAAAAATTTTGTCAAAATATGCAATTCATCGGAATTGTAGCAAAAATACTAAAAGTTGCATTTTACAACTTTTTTATGTGGGCCAATATTGAAAATTTTGTAAGAATGTAAGAATCTGCAGTTATAGGTCGAAAATCGTGAAAATCTGCAATTTTTAACATATTTAAATGTTTATAGCTCATTGCAACGTCGACCGATTTTGACATAATTTTCAGAATATGTTTAATTGACACAGGTGTACAAAACGCATTTTTAAAATTTTCAATATTGACCCACATAAAAAAGTTGTAAAATGCAACTTTTAGTATTTTTGCTACAGTTCCGATGGATCCTGTGGCAAACTAATTGCTTAGCTTCCCAAAAAATTCAAATCTTATAATACGATATTTAAAAAATTATCGCCTTTTAAGAGTGTGCCAATACTTTTATTACCCACTCTATGTATTACTTTAAAGAGGATTCGTTTGTACATATATGATATGTGTGAATTTTTATGGCGCTGTGAGATGAACTAGGCTGGTCATGATCCCTTTCCACAACTAATTGAAGATATTCTATATAAAAAAGAAAGTCGGTAAGTCGATAAGGTAGAGCGCGACATTGAAATGATAAAAAAAATTCTTTTCGATGCGCCAAAAATCCTTCTGTCAATCGTCATTTTACTAAAAAAAGAACCTATTACCAAAATTTCATCGAATTCTGATTGTTGCTGTAAACGGAAGTTTCGCCAATTTCCCACTTCAACAAATTTATTCTTCGACCGTAAAAGGTCGAAGGTAGTCTTACTTAAGACTAGCTCGACTAACCATACCCACCACTTCCGTTACGGATTTTTGTGACGCGAATTAGGCTTACACCCTGCCAAAAGAAGTTTCACTTAAAAAATGAAAAATGATTGTACAATAGCAGTAGTCCTTCATCGTTCCTACACAGTGCAACGAATATACCAAGCAAACGCGTTAATGGACAACGGGTAGCCGAGAGAAAATTGGCGAAGCAAAATTTTCTGCGAGTCCTGGAGCCTTAGAATTTTGTAATCAGCTCCGACTCGTACGAGTCCAAGCTCAAGCGGTGGCGTGAAAGTTGTTCACGATCTCCGGCTTCCCCCGGCATCGTGCGGCGGCGGCTGCTGCTGTTTCTTCTTATTCCTCGTGTTCTTCTTGTTCTGTTCCTCCCGAGAGGACGAGCCTTACGAAGAAAGCACCGCTGGCCCCTGGAAGTCGCGCATCGCCAATAGCGAGAACCGACTCTACCATCCGACTCGACCAAGTAAGACGAAGAGTGACCCTTCCTACACACTCGAAGCGAACCCGTGACCACGTCATCCTTGTCCTAACCCAGTCACGTGAACCGTGCCTTAATGCAACAGAGTCAAACGGACACGCGGAAACGACGCCAGAGGATTTCGTATTGTGCGGCCACGGGAACGATTTAACCATTTGTCATGGAATTTCAACGCGACATCCTTTGATTCTTCCATCGACGCCAGCGTTGCGAGCGAGGTCACGTCGGAATTTCAGGGCCCGATGTGCTGTGACCGTACGGACCTACTTTTCTCGCGATTTCGCTTTTTCCACAGCGATTATCGATTATTTTATGCACTACAGTCTGGGAAAATGATTAATCAAGGTTCAATTTCTGGTGGACGTTCCAAATTAAGTTTTATATTATATTATGTACTTCAAACGTTCTACAGGGTGTCCCAAAACTACCTTAAGAGCCGAAAATGGGAGGTTCCTTGGGTCATTTGAAGCCACATTTTCCTTTACAAAAATGTTGTCCGTGACTTTGTTTAGGAGTTATCAGCGAAAAACACGGACCAATCAGAGCGCAGCTATAGCGAACGGAGTCCGACTCTGCGACAGGTCCCGCGAGACGTGGTATCGCCATTGGTCGAGTCAGAATCAATCCGTTGTAGCCGCGCTCTGATTGGTCCGTGTTTTTCGCTGATAACTCCTAAACAAAGTCACGGACAACATTTTTGTAAAGGAAAATGTTGCTTCAAATGACCCAAGGAACCTCCCATTTTCGGCTCCAAGGGTAGTTTTGGGACACCCTGTATACGGAAATTGTGAGATTTCATGATGCAAAAACTTAAGGGTTCAAATATTGATTCGCTTTTTCCCCAGCGATTATCGATGATTTTATGCACGACAGTCAGGGAAAATGATTTACTCAAGGTTCGATTTCTGGTGGACCCACAGTATGCAAAATGGGTTTTTTAGCTGGACAAAACTAATTTTCAAATCAACAAAAACTAACTGAGACAATATATATTCTAAAATAACCATGTGTTAATACCCTTGAATATTAAGACTGAAAATTGTTTCGTTACATGTTTACACAGCGTGTAAACTTAACCTAAAACGCGGCGCCTAACCTATAAATGAATGGGCACATTGCCATACGCGCTAGAAATATGTTAAAATGTACTAAGGAGTATTTAAATTTCCTATGTATGATGGATAATAACATCTTGAAACATGTATTTTCACTTTAGTAATTCCAAATTATCGAAAACATTCCTCTATTTTTGTAAATTAAGTGTCAAAGACGGTACTATTTTTCCACAGAGACGCCTATGTTACTCCTCTACGGTAATGAATTAGTATATGCCCCACGTCGCCCCACGCGATGATTTTTACATTATTATAAAATTGAGATTCTCTAGTTTATTGTAGTACTCAAGCTGGCATGCTATTCGGTGCTATACGATACTAATTTTTACAATGAAGTCAGCAATTTTGACTTGTTGTCAATGCTACTAATAACTTCCGACCCACTAATAAATAGTTTTCGCGAAATCCCACAAGAACAAATTCGAAAACTGTCCCTTGAGGTTCTTGAATTGTTAATAGAAAATGTAGATACAGAAACAGATTCTTTATCAGAACTTGAATCTTTTGATAGAGATTCGAGCTGTGAGGAAGATTATACGTAGTTTGAGGAGGCAATCTCCTGTTATAACGGTGAAAAATATTTACTGCCTGTTATGTATGTTGTTTTTTATTTTTACTTTGCTGTAAACCCAAATATTCGTTGTAACACAAATACGTTTACAAGGAGAACCCCCGCTCTGTCCCTCACGGATTTAGTTCAGAATTTACAGAGTTATAGATCTCGTTCCCCTGATTACGAAAATACCCCATTATAGGCGCAGGCGCTCAATAGTTTTCGAGATATTTGCAATTAATGTTTCATAACTGTAAAAGTAAAGGTTAGTTCAGATTTTTACCATGCAATGGCGTAACGTAACAGCAGCGAGCTGAACTTTACGCCGCAGGCCCGGGTTCAAATCCCTTCGTAGCAAATTATTTTTTTTTTGTTTTTTTTCATGGAAAATGCATTTTTAATATTAAATAAATTTTAAATAAAATATCTTTATAAATACGTTTAGATATATTTTATTTACATTTGTTTATAAGTTATTACTTTTAGTTATATTATATATAGTATTAGTTTCTAGTAAACGAACGTTCCTATTTAATGCTTTCACTTTGATCTCTGTTATTTCTTTTGTTTTATATATATTTTTAATTTTTTATTATATTAAAATCATAAACAATAATAAGCAGCAGATTATTTATAGATTGAAACCTTACACTAAACCAAAGAATAAAATTCTTTCTTGTATGTCTGAATCTCCAAAAAGTAAATTAGTAAATTATATTGACATTCTTTTTGTCCATAATTACAAATGACGTCTTCTTTGATAATATCTACTTCTTGTTAAATCATTCTGTGTTACATAGATCCATTACTAACTTCGTTGTATGTTACAATATATTCAATTATAAATCACTTAAAATATATTGTTTAATTAACAAAAACCAACTAAATGTTGTAAAAAGTTAATAATTATTCATAGTTTATACAACTGTAAACATATCAATCGATAAATATAGAGAAATAGGCGATTTAGAGTTTTGTCCAGCTAAAAAGGCCACATTGCACACTGTGGGACGTTCCAAATTAAGTTTTATATTATATTATGTACTTCAAACGTTCAATACGGAAATTGCGAGATTTCATGATGCAAAAATTCAAGGTTTCTAATATTGAATAGACAAACGTATTAGGAATCGAAGATATGGAGTCTTGAAAAATCGAAGATTTAAAGATCTGCATATTAATACTTCGAAAATTTAAATATATGACAATTTCAAAATACTGTGAGACCTTGATTAACTGGTTTCATTGGGAGACAAACAGCCCGAATAAATTAAGGCCCGATGGATAATCGAGACCCGAGGGACATAATTAAAATGTACATTATTTTCCAAAATGAATTTTTTATTTTTGAAAATTTATTTTCATCCGTGCCATAATCATGTTTATGCATATTTGTTTGTAATCGAGATCCGGTTAATCGAGGTCCCACTATATGAGGATTTGAATAGATTAATATTTGGCTATTTGACTACTCGAATGTTTGCGAATTCAAATTTGGTTATTTGAATATTTCAAACTTGAGAAGACCTGTAGATTCCCTAGCCATCAGTTTTATGTTCGGTATGGAGTCGTTGAACTGTCACGAGGGGTCTATCGATCCAAGAAACGTTAATCGATGATCGATGGACCGACTCTACGACCGCGTGATTTATTCGAACCTTGACCTAGGACGTCCAGGATTCGACGAAGCCTTGAGTAGTCCTCTGGTTTTGCAATTAGGGTTCCAGTGTGTTGCTTCTGCTTCCGGCGCGGCGTTTAGGTTTAAATTCAGACCGTGGTTCGGTCCTGAACGATCCGAAAAAACAAAATAGCCGTTGGCTAGCGCACGCATCGACGATTATTACATTAGAAGCGGCTGGCCGTCTCATCGCTCCCGATGCGACTGTTCACGATAGTCTAGATCCGGCCCGGTGAATTTCGAATAAGATAGATCCTTGGAATTATGTATATCGAGGAATTAGTTATGGCGGCTGAATAATCGCCTAATTCATTCCCCGAGAAACGAGAGATAATTTTGCTACTCCCCTGGCCAAAATTCGAGAACGCGTCGCGTAACGTAATTGCGGACATTTTCGCAAATTTAAAATTAAAATGACCAAGGTACCTACACCGGTGTAGAAAAAGTGGCCGCTCTGAAAATTACCAGAATAAAAGCTCGATGTTGCTTCCAAGTCGGATGGTATTGCGTTAGAAAAAACTCTAGGAAAATTGACGAGTTATGGCAGTCCCTAAGGAGGTACCGTACCCATGGATCTTACTAGCATATTACTAGAATATTACTAGAAAAACAAGTGAAAACCGTGTTTACGGGAAACCATTTTTTGTTTTATACAAGCATGTTACGAGCTGTGTGTGGGCTTATTCTAAAGAGAAAGGTTCATCATAGCCCGCTCTGCTCATGATTTAACAAGGTTATGTTTATATTTAATAATATGAGCGTCCAAAGTAGGGCAAACAAGTAGAGACAACCACCCTCAGGTTCCCATGTAATTTTCTAATACAAAACGGTTTTTTTTTACTTAAATCATGAGCTGGGCGACCTACGATCAACCTTCCTCTGTCAAAAAAGCCTTTCTGCAGCTCAAAATATGCTCATATGAGGACAAAAAATAGTTTCCCGCAAACACAGATTTCATTAACCAAACAGTGTTTGTGAGAAACAATTTTTTTCCTCATAAGAGCATATTTTGAGCTGCAAAAAGGTTCTTTTGACAGAGGAAGGTTGATCGCAGGTCGTTCTGCTCGTGATTTAACAAGATTATGTTTATATTTAATAATATGAGCGTCCAAAGTAGGACAAACAAGTAGAGACAACCACCCTCAAGTTCCCATGTGTTTTTCTAATACAAAACGGGTTTTTTTACTTAAATCATGAGCTGGACGACCTACGATCAACCTTCCTCTGTTAAAAGAACATTTATACAGCTCAAAATATATGCTCATATGAGGACAAAAAATTGTTTCCCGCAAACACAGATTTCATCAACCAAAGAGTGTTTGTGAGAAACCATTTTTTGTCCTCATACGAGCATGTTTTGAGCTGCAGAAAGGTTCTTTTGACAGAGGAAGGTTGATCGCAGGTTATGAGCTGTATGCGTGCTCATTCTAAAGAGGAAAGTTGACCGCAGGTCGTTCTGCTCATGATTTAACAAGGTTATGTTTATATTTAATAATATGAGCGTCCAAAGTAGGACAAACAAGTAGAGACTACCACCCTCAGGTTCCCATGTATTTTTCTAATACAAAACGGTTTTTTTTACTTAAATCATGAGCAGAGCAACCTGCGATCAACCTTCCTCTGTTAAAAGAACATTTATGCAGCTCAAAATATGCTCGTATGAGGACAAAAAATGGTTTCCCACAAACACTGTTTGGTTGATGAAATCTATGTTTGCGGGAAACCATTTTTTGTCCTCATACGAGCATATTTTGAGCTGCAGAAAGGTTCTTTTGATAGAGGAAGGTTGATCGCAGGTTATGAGCTGTATGCGTGCTCATTCTAAAGAGGAAAGTTGACCGCAGGTCGTTCTGCTCATGATTTAACAAGGTTATGTTTATATTTAATAATATGAGCGTCCAAAGTAGGACAAACAAGTAGAGACAACCACCCTCAGGTTCCCATGTAATTTTCTAATACAAAGCGGTTTTTTTTACTTAAATCAAGAGCAGAGCGACCTGTTATCAACATTCCTCTTTACAATGAGCCCCCACACAGCTCGTAACATGCTCGTATGAGGACAAGAAATGGTTTCCCGTGATTGCAATCAATTTCCCTATATTTCGTTCATACAGACAGAGTCTAGAGCAAGTCCAGAGCTAATTTTAGTTCCAGCTAGTTAGACGAGATGGCGCCTAGTCAGGAGAACTATTAGCGTAGATTCGTAACAACATAATTATTTAAATAAAAAAAAATTTTTAAACCACGTTTTTAAGACGGACTAGAAATAATTATTTAAATGAAAATTAAGACGGACTAAAAATAATTATTTAAGTTATTTAAATAAAAAAAATAAATAATGAAACAAATTTTAATATACGGACTAAAAAGTGGAATTAAGACGGATTAAAAAGTGTAATTTAAAATGCACTAGAAAATATGAAATCAAATTTTCCCTAACCTCATACAGATACTCCTGAAAATTTGTAATTGTGCATTTTAAAAAGCTATGCAAATACTTGTAAGATTTAAAACGAAAAACGTGGGGCGAAAGATAATAGTAAAGAGTTTAGAGAGTAGCTATCGTTCAGAAAACTCGCACAACAATCCATATCATTTGCAGTGCACTAAAATTGTTACTGATTTAAGTTAACTATTCATGCATCTATTGCACGTGCCCCACATTTTTCGTTTTAAATCTTACAAGTATTTTCATAGCATTTTAAAAATGTACAATCACAAATTTTCAGAACTATCTGTATGGGGTTAGACATCTGTATGAGGCTAGGGAAAATTTTATTTCATATTTTTTAGTGCATTTTAATTTATACTTATTAATCCGTCTTAATTGTATTTTTAGTCCGTATATTAAAATTTGTTGCATTATTTATTTGTATTATTTAAATAATTTAAATAATTATTTTTAGTTCGTTTTAATCTTAATTTAAATACTTATTTTTAGTTCGTTTTAATCTTTATTTAAATACTTATTTTTAGTTCGTTTTAATCTTTATTTAAATACTTATTTTTAGTCCGTCTTAAAAACGCGATTTTAAAACAATTGTTTTATATTTAAATAATTATTCGTTAATAACTCGTTATTAAACAAACAGACAGACATGAAACCGATTTAATATTGCATTGTCATCTAGTTCTGAACTATGTTTCCAATTTCAAGTCTCCAGATCATCGGGAAGTGGTTTAAAATACGATTACAAGATTTTGCGGAAGGAAAGCGGACGGACAGACAGACAAGAAAGCGACCTAATAAAAACGTGGTAATAATAAAAAATATAAAGGACTTGAAGCCTCTCGGATCCATTAAAAGCAATAAAGATATTGATAAAAAGAAAAAAACCTGTAATCACAGCGAAACTTAGTTTAATTAGAGTTAGATTGACACAAATGTATGTTCATCACTGTTGCCGAACTGTTTTTCAGCGTGGAGGTTGGTTACACTGATAAAAACCCCAGAATTAGAGGTTATGGTACCCCTCTAAACACCGATTAAACCTTTCTTCTGACCTACAATAATTCCATTCCACGTGATTTTTTTAATTGTATGAACATGAAATTGATGTAATACCTCATACAATACTTAAATGTTTAGAAATTAATTAGATACCAACATATTTAATAATGTAAATTATATTTTGAAGAATGGTACAGCAATTTTTAGTGGTGACTCAGAGTCGCCACTCGAGTGCTAATGGTTGAACATGTTCTGAACGCTTGTAATATTCCCCCATATTCCCCCAGGTATACGTTCAACTCCATAGAACAATTTAGCGCAATGGGTGTAAATTGGTAAAACAATTCTAATGCGAAGGCTCGATTTAGAGTACGGTTGAATGTATTTGAGCGCGTTTGATTTAATTCGGTTCTGGCAACGGAATCAACAATGGCGAAGGCTACGGAGCAGCCCGGGTAGTTTTAATTGCAAATTTCTCCGGCAGCCCGTCGCAAATTGTTCAACGGAACTAGCCGAACGTTACCATTAGCGCTCAATGATCCGACGGGACTTCCAGGTAAACGGTCACGCGTCCTGTACGGCGGATTGCCATTGCCGGTTCGCTAGATCACCAGAGGTCAAGAAAGTTTAACGCGTCGTCGAATCACTCGCGAAATTCTCCGCCGTCGTATGTAATCTTTCACAGTAACATTGAACAATTTTTCTAAATAATTTTTCCTAATCTCCGAAATAGGCAAACGTTGGAATATACAGACGAACACCGTGTATATCTTTTGAAAATGTGACGTCACACTGTACTTCATCTTTGCCGAGGGGAAAATTATTTGTGCCGGTTCTATAGGTATACAGGGTGTCCCAAAATAAATGTAACTCCCGGAAATGGGAGGTTCCTTGGCAACCATAAAATGCGATTTCTATCGTGATTTAATCAAGACATTTGTAATTCATTGACAAAATACAGGGTGTCCAAGATAAGTGTTAACTTACGGAAATTTGAGGTTCCTTGGCAACCATAAAATGCGATTTCTATCGTGATTCAATCAAGACACTTGTAATTTATTGACAAAATACAGGGTGTCCCAAAATAAGTGTAACTCCCGGAAATTTGAGGTTCCTTGGATCATTTGAAGCGACATTTTCCATTACAAAAATGGTGTTCGCGGCTTTGTTTAGGAGTTATTATCGAAAAACTCGGACCAATCAGAGCCCGGCTATAGAGTCCGACTCGGCGACAGGTCCCGCTTAACGTGGTGTCACTATTGGCCGAACCAGAATCAATCCACTGTAGCCGCGCTCTGATTGGTCCGTGTTTTTCGTTAATAACTCCCATACGAATCCCCGGACGTCATTTTTGTAAAGGAAAATATTGCTTCAAATGACCCAAGGAACCTCAAATTTCCGTGAGTTACACTTATCTTGGACACCCTGTATTTTGTCAATGAATTACAAGTGTCTCGATTGAAGTATGATAGAAATCGCATTTTATGGTTGCTTACAGTCATCACTAGACTGCGGATCTTTATACATTTGTGACTAAATTGGTTGAGTAAAATATAAAACAGTAAACGATGCGAAAAATTCAAGAATATTGTGTTCTTGTAATGTTGTAACGCAACCAAGTCATTAAGGGACGAAATCCATTTTGTCTTACATCTTGGATCCACTGTAAGTTTTGAATGAAATTGAAAATGACGTACGCGTGTTTGTACATAAAATATCATATAATATTAAAAGTATATTATTATTATTATTATTATATATTAAATTATTATATAATTATTATATAATTATTATATAATTATTAATTATTATATAATTATTAATTATTATATAATATATTAAATTATTATATAATTATTAATTATTATATAATATATTAAATTATTATATAATTATTAATTATTATATAATATATTAAATTATTATATAATTATTAATTATTATATAATATATTAAATTATTATATAATTATTAATTATTATATAATATATTAAATTATTATATAATTATTAATTATTATATAATATATTAAATTATTATATGATTATTATATAATTATTAATTATTATATAATATATTAAATTATTATATATTAAAATATATGAAAAAATTATTTATTGTTTTATATCTAGGTCGTCATGTATGCAAACTCTTCCGTCTTTCCCTATCTTCAATCTTTTGTATAAACTTTTGAATCGCCCCTTTCAAGGGAGCGCAATATATTTGGGTCACGTTGCAGAATAGATCTTCGTGCTTTGGAAAGCCAGAAACCCCTCGTTGGCTAAAGAAGCAGACTCGTTGCAATGTATCAAGTTTGACACTACTTTCTGAGGGTAATAAAATAGTGGGAATTTCTACGACACCATAGGCGCGTATACGAGGCCCCACAACAGAGCATCACCGTCGGAGACTATACTATCGCTATCGCGGATACGCGGAGAAGTGACGCGACGGGAAAGGCACGCGAGGAATTTTGCGGCTGTTCAAATCCAATCGAAGGTTTCTTGCGAGGATTCGTTCGAAGAAACGACGATGCGCGTTATAGTACAACAAGACGTTAGCGTTAAAATCCGGAAAACTCTTGGTTTTGCAGGAGTATACCGGGTGACACGGCTGGAAAAGATTCCCACCACTCTGAAAGTATTCCAATTGGGGTTGCCATCCGTTCGGTTCTCCTCGGACTTGTCCTAGTTTTTAGTGCATCAGGGAACTCTGAAAGAGTCGCCATTAAAAATTGCTGTACCATTATTCAAAATATTGTTTACATTATTAACTATATTGTATCTATTGTAGAGTCGAAGGATTTTGTCAGGAGAGGTGGAAATTTGTATGATGAAGAAATGCTTTATTGACTATTCTCTGTCGAGTGCGAACATGTTAGGTATAAAAAGATAATTTCAAATTTGGCGCCCCACAATACATTGCATTGGCATCACTGACTACCAAAGACATATATAGCACCGGCACTGCCTTATATCTTCTTCCGCTTTCGACCTCCGTCTTGTAACGTATATTCTCTACTGTGTCTACAATAAACATTACACAATACTTTGTACCAGCGCATGTTCTTAATCCATTCCCATCAGAACAAACATAACCTCCGATTCTAGGGTATCTATCAGTGTAACCAACCACCATGCTGAAAACAGTTTGGCAACAATGATGAACATACATTTGTATCAATCTAACGCTAATTAAACTAAGTTTCGCTGTGATTACAGGTTTTTTTCTTTTTATCAATATCTTTGTTGCTTTTAATGGATTCGAGTGGCTTCAAGCCCTTTATATTTTTGTTGTTACGAATCTACGCTGAAAGTTCTGACTAGGCGCCATCTCGTCTAAGTAGCTGAACTAAAATTGCTTCTACTGTCCCTCCATAAACGGAATCTGGGGAAAAATTGAATGAAATCACGGGAACACATCTCACGCCCTCATACAATTGTATTTTGAGCTGAGTGAGGGCTCTTTGTAAAGAGGAAGGTTAAATGCAGCGCGCGAGGGTCCCTACATTATCATGAACAATCTTTTTGTGATCGAAAATTGCACTGTAATCTCCGGAATTTTTCTTCATTTGTTTTCTCTACTTTGGACGCTCACATTACTAGATATAAACATAATGTAACTAAAGTTGGAACCACGCGCGCTTCATCATCAACGCGAGGCTTCGAAACTTGGATTGCAGAACCTTCGAAGCTTCGAAATTTCGATTGCAGAACCTTCGAAGCTCCGAAACTTCGAAATTTCAAAGACTTTGAAGACTTCGAAATTTTGAAACTTCGAAGACTTTGAAGACTTTGAAGACTTTGAAGACTTTGAAGACTTTGAAGACTTTGAAGACTTTGAAGACTTTGAAGACTACGAAGACTACGAAGACTACGCAGACTACGAAGACTACGAAGACTACGCAGACTACGCAGACTACGCAGACTACGCAGACTACGAAGACTACGAAGACTACGAAGACTACGCAGACTACGAAGACTACGAAGACTACGCAGACTACGCAGACTACGAAGACTACGAAGACTACGAAGACTACGCAGACTACGAAGACTACGCAGACTACGAAGACTACGAAGACTACGAAGACTACGAAGACTACGAAGACTACGAAGACTACGAAGACTACGAAGACTACGAAGACTACGAAGACTACGAAGACTACGAAGACTACGAAGACTACGAAGACTACGAAGACTACGAAGACTACGAAGACTACGAAGACTACGAAGACTACGAAGACTACGAAGACTACGAAGACTACGAAGACTACGAAGACTACGAAGACTACGAAGACTACGAAGACTACGAAGACTACGAAGACTACGAAGACTACGAAGACTACGAAGACTACGAAGACTACGAAGACTACGAAGACTACGAAGACTACGAAGACTACGAAGACTACGAAGACTACGAAGACTACGAAGACTACGAAGACTACGAAGACTACGAAGACTACGAAGACTACGAAGACTACGAAGACTACGAAGACTACGAAGACTACGAAGACTACGAAGACTACGAAGACTACGAAGACTACGAAGACTACGAAGACTACGAAGACTACGAAGACTACGAAGACTACGAAGACTACGAAGACTACGAAGACTACGAAGACTACGAAGACTACGAAGACTACGAAGACTACGAAGACTACGAAGACTACGAAGACTACGAAGACTACGAAGACTACGAAGACTACGAAGACTACGAAGACTACGAAGACTACGAAGACTACGAAGACTACGAAGACTACGAAGACTACGAAGACTACGAAGACTACGAAGACTACGAAGACTACGAAGACTACGAAGACTACGAAGACTACGAAGACTACGAAGACTACGAAGACTACGAAGACTACGAAGACTACGAAGACTACGAAGACTACGAAGACTACGAAGACTACGAAGACTACGAAGACTACGAAGACTACGAAGACTACGAAGACTACGAAGACTACGAAGACTACGAAGACTACGAAGACTACGAAGACTACGAAGACTACGAAGACTACGAAGACTACGAAGACTACGAAGACTACGAAGACTACGAAGACTACGAAGACTACGAAGACTACGAAGACTACGAAGACTACGAAGACTACGAAGACTACGAAGACTACGAAGACTACGAAGACTACGAAGACTACGAAGACTACGAAGACTACGAAGACTACGAAGACTACGAAGACTACGAAGACTACGAAGACTACGAAGACTACGAAGACTACGAAGACTACGAAGACTACGAAGACTACGAAGACTACGAAGACTACGAAGACTACGAAGACTACGAAGACTACGAAGACTACGAAGACTACGAAGACTACGAAGACTACGAAGACTACGAAGACTACGAAGACTACGAAGACTACGAAGACTACGAAGACTACGAAGACTACGAAGACTACGAAGACTACGAAGACTACGAAGACTACGAAGACTACGAAGACTACGAAGACTACGAAGACTACGAAGACTACGAAGACTACGAAGACTACGAAGACTACGAAGACTACGAAGACTACGAAGACTACGAAGACTACGAAGACTACGAAGACTACGAAGACTACGAAGACTACGAAGACTACGAAGACTTCGAAACTTCGAAGCTCCCTTCGTTCCTTCGAAGCTCCCTTCGTTCCTTCGAAGCTCCCTTCGTTCCTTCGAAGCTCCCTTCGTTCCTTCGAAGCTCCCTTCGTTCCTTCGAAGCTCCCTTCGTTCCTTCGAAGCTCCCTTCGTTCCTTCGAAGCTCCCTTCGTTCCTTCGAAGCTCCCTTCGTTCCTTCGAAGCTCCCTTCGTTCCTTCGAAGCTCCCTTCGTTCCTTCGAAGCTCCCTTCGTTCCTTCGAAGACTTCGGAAAAGTTACAGCCCTAGTGCAAAGCATGAAGGAGTGGTTAAAAGTGTCCAGGTTTCCGACGGAAAGGTCCGAGCATTTTCATTTCATAGATGATAGCCCTAATTCCAGCGAATATTGAAAATCGCGGGAAAAGGTTTGGCGATGGCGTATCTCCCCGATATATTACCCTAAGAATTTATTGTTTCTGTATCGAGGAGCGCTGGCGATCAGCGCGCTCGATAATTACGTGCCGTGTAAAACGATATTAAAGGGATATAACGTTTCACGAGCGTTGCAGGTGATAAGTAGGTTGCTACCCTGTAAATTTATGTGAACCACGTGATCCGTGTTCTTCCACGTTATTAATCGCATGTACGCGGACGTATTGCTCCGCTCCGCGCCGCGCCGTATTGCTCCGCGCGCAGATGATCGATCTTCAGAGATCGATCCTGTCGTTCAACCCAGTCGCGATTCGAAAACGGGCTCTCTCGTTCCCGTTCTCATTCCCATTCGTTCCGGCCGGTGTTCCCGCGGTTATCGAGCATTATCGATCTCCTCTGCTCAATTATATCGACACTGTATTCGGGCCACCGCCGATTAGGATCGTTCCGCCGCACTTATCTGCTCCTTTCAGCCCTTTCGAGGACAGCGAAAGGGCTTGCCGCGAACCTGGCGTGACTGACACCGTCAAGTTAATGTCCTTACACCTGACCGTCTTCGCCTCGATTTTAGGCTATTTTGTTGCAGTCCACTTTCGCTCCGAGCCATTATTCTTTATAGTTTGACTAGGGATGTTAAATACAGGGTGTGTAAAAAGTAATGGTCATCCGTCCTAGCAGTGGATCTATACATCTGGATCGGTGGACATTTGTAATAGGAATTTGCCGCACAATTGTTTATAACAAAAAAAATTATTGTTATTTTTTTTTAATCGACGCCTTCTGCTCGTCGAGAAGAAAACAAGTTTGCAAAGAGCCATATTGAAATTTTCTTTAAATTGTGTGTGTTTTTTAATGGGAAATGTAGTCGTGCAAGAAAATATTCACAGAAATTTAAAAAAAAGAAAGAAAAGAAAGAATTTAAAAAAGTAATGGTCATCCGTCCTAGCAGTGGATCTATACATCTGGATCGGTGGACATTTGTAATAGGAATTTGCCGCACAATTGTTTATGACAAAGAAAATTATTGTTATTTTTTTTTAATCAACAACTTCTACTCGTCAAGAAAAAAACAAGTTTGGAAGGAGCCATATTGAAATTTTCTTTAAATTGTGTGTTTTTTAATGGGAAATGTAGTCGTGCAAGAAAATATTCACAGAAATTTAAAAAAAAGAAAGAAATTAAAAAAATAATGGTCATCCGTCCTAGCAGTGGATCTATACCTCTGGATCGGTGGACATTTGTAATAGGAATTTGCCGCACAATTGTTTATAACAAAGAAAATTATTGTTATTTTTTTTTAATCAACGCCTTCTACTCGTCGAGAAGAAAACAAGTTTGGAAGGAGCCATTTTGATATTTTCTCTAAATTGTGTGTTTTTTAATGGGAAATGTAGTCGTGCAAGAAAATATTCACAGAAATTTTTTGTTTAAACAATATACTAAAAATTTGATGTTCGTTTGAAGTTGCTCTTATTTATCGTTGGTTCATTTTAATGTAAATTCGGGAGTATGATCTTTGATCCAAAATAGGGAATAAGTGTTTATTATTGTTAAATGACAAAAAAATGAAAAATTCCAAAACAGGTATCCCCAATTTTGCATCAAAGACTACACAATCGAGTTTATATTAAAATGAATCAACAATAAATAAGACAAATTTCAAATGAACATCAAATTTTTAGTATATTGTTTAAACAACAAATTTTTGTGAAAATTTTCTGGCACGACTTTCCCATTAAAAAATACTAAAAATTTGATGTTCGTTTGAAGTTGCTCTTATTTATCGTTGGTTCATTTTAATGTAAATTCGGGAGTATGATCTTTGATCCAAAATAGGGAATAAGTGTTTATTATTGTTAAATGGCAAGGAAATGAAAAATTCTAAAACAGGTATCCCCAATTTTGCATCAAAGACCACACAATCGAGTTTATATTAAAATGAACCAACAATAAATAAGAGAAATTTCAAATGAACATCAAATTTTTAGTATATTGTTTAAACAACAAATTTTTGTGAACATTTTCTGGCAGGACTACATTTCCCATTAAAAAACACAATTGAAACAAATTCAATTTTTTTCGACGTCTGGTTTCCGAGATATCTCAGAAAATATGGTTCCCATTACCAACTTTGAGGGATGTTTCAAAAAACACGTGTCAATTGTTTTTCGAAGAACTATATCGCACATAAGTTTCATCAAAATCGGTTTGCATCAACTGAATATGTTCCCTTGTCAGGCGAGTAAAACTTACGTTTCGAAGTCGGTTTAATTTTTTTTATAAAATTTTATAAGAATTGATTCTATTGTAGATATCTTTTGTATAGTGCACATATTACAATAGGAGCCGCTCAAAGTCTAATTAAAATCAATCTTGTCATTTTTATAATGCATTAAGTATCAGTTATTTTTAAGGCTCGGTAGGTTTAGTGCTAAAGGATAAGTTTTTATCGCAGCAAGTACGTATTCAATTTAATTTTCTTTTTCTTTTTGGTGTGGATAATGATGGGGGGACTACTCAAAAAATCGTTTTTTTCCATTTTTCATCTTATTTTCTGTATTACAGTTATAATACTCGAGCACAATATAGCACAAACATAGCACAGTTCAGCACAACTGTTGAAATTATTTAATTCCACAAGTGAGGGGCTAATTTCTTGGAGGCTGTAGATCATTATCCACATCATGTCCCTTTTTATCACAGCAAGTACGTATTCAATTTATTTTTCTTTTGCTTTTTGGTGTGGATAATGATGGGGGGCTACTCAAAAAATCGTTTTTTTCCATTTTTCATCTTATTTTTTGTATTACAGTTATAATACTCGAGCACAATATAGCACAAACATAGCACAGTTCAGCACAACTGTTGAAATTATTTAATTCCACAAGTGAGGGGCTAATTTCTTGGAGGCTGTAGATCATTATCCACATCATGTCCCTTTTTATCACAGCAAGTACGTATTCAATTTATTTTTCTTTTGCTTTTTGGTGTGGATAATGATGGGGGGCTACTCAAAAAATCGTTTTTGTCCATTTTTCATCTTATTTTTTGTATTACAGTTATAATACTCGAGCACAATATAGCACAACTGTTGAAATTATTTAATTCCACAAGTGGGGGGCGAACTTCTTGGAGGCTGTGGATCATTACCCACATCATGTCCCTTTTTATCACAGCAAGTACGTATTGAATTTATTTTTCTTTTGCTTTTTGGTGTGGATAATGAGGGGGGGCTACTCAAAAAATCGTTTTTTCCATTTTTTATCTTATTTTTTGTATTATAGTTATAATACTCGAGCACAATATAGCACAAATGTTGAAATTATTTAATTCCACAAGTGGGGGCTAACTTCTTGGAGGCTGTGGATCATTATCCACATCATGTCCCTTTTTATCACAGCAAGTACGTAATCAATTTAATTTTCTTTTTCTTTTTTACCAATTTTTCGGTATTTTTCGTGGCTGTGTTATATTGAAAACAGTACATTTATTTCCAAATTATTACTATTATTTTTTTTCAGACACAAAAATTTTGTCTGTTGATAATGATCCACATAGGGATCGAAACGTTGAGAAGCTTAAATATTTAACTTGCACATTTGTTAGTTTCTAAAAGTGATCGAACCTGGCGCCGTCATATCATAATTATACTTTATAGTCTATAAAAGGCTCGTATAAAAATTAAAAGTGTTGTCCACACAATTTCGAGCGCTAATGTATTATGCAACAGAGGAGCCAAGTACAAGTGTATTTACTCCTTGTAAGTGAAGAAATGAAAGTATTCGAACAGGAGCGTGTTGTTCCGGGTTCGGAGATGACGGTTCTGGTACGCGGGTACGGGTCACCCGGTGCATGGAAAGGACTAAAGTTTGAGCGCCGTTAGCTCGTTCAGACCGTGTGTTCGCCGATCAATGGTGCCACCGAGTGCAGCACACGAATCGCAGGAGCGGGACACGGAAAAATCACGGTGATTATGCTCGAGGATTACAGTCGGTCGTTGACTCGAAGTCTTCCGGTAAATATGCCGGGCTTGGAACGCAACGTTCGCGGCCAATAAAATAATTCGCGTACCCCGGAACATTTTGATTGCCCGCCGTAGCCAGTAAAACGTGGAACGCCTAATAAAAAATTGCGACCCCCGAAGGGGCAAGGTTCGCGGAAGCTGCGGGGCCCAGCCATTTTGAGAAACTTCATCGCGCCCGTTCAACGCTGGGGTTCAATGCGCTTCGAACTCTTATCAAACTTAATGCTCAACCCTGGCATTTAATTAATTGAATTTATTTTACACGCGTTGTTTTATCGCCGACCATTCCCCGGCGCGGCGGGGAACACAAATTGGACAGATACCATAATCGCGTGTTTCGTGGGACTTAACACTTGGCTCGCCATCGCCTAACAAGTGCTCCTAGAACTTTACGCTGAAACGACGGAAACGAAAGTGCTTTGCTTTCTCGTATCCTTGACGTCTCACAGTGGTGTGAAAACCGCCAAATCGTGGTCAAAAGTACAACATTTTTTTCCGTTGTTTAAAAATCTATGTAATACTACTCTGTTTATAAGGTTCCAAAGCACGTTGTTTTGTTACGGACAATATTTCATAGGTACTTATGTCGGAGATACGTAAGTTCAAAGTTAGTAGTTCTAGAAGGCCGGCATTTTCAACCATAATTGAAATTACCTCTGCGAGTTATTATAGCGCTGTAACGCTGGTTTATCATTCTTGCTATTATTGGGCATGTCCTAATTTAATATAATATTCTGATTTTATTGCTTTATTCAATTTTTTCAAGCTCTGCGAGATGAAAAATAGAAATCTACACGTCTGGTACATTTCATTAACGAAAACGTTGCTTATCAATCGCGATCAAGCAATCATATTTTTGGAAAAGAAGCTGTTAAGGCTATTAAACAAGTGTACGTTTCATTTTCCTGCGACCTATTGCGAGCTTATGAATTATCGCCATTTCCTTAGCGACCGGTAACGTTCCGAAATGGCGAATTTGCCATAAATCGTAGACAAAACTAATTTTCGCAAATGTAAGGTACATTATTGTTATATATTATAATCAAATGCTTCAGATAGTCAACAGCCAATTGTTTCTTCTGGCACTTTCAACGTTTTCTCCCACAGTATACATATCTTTATTTTACTGAAGGTGAGTGAAATATTGGAACGAAACAGAACTGAGAAACTTCTATTACATTTTAGTACTAAAGAATTACCTCGCATGCAATATGTAACATTAAAATCTTACATTTTTTGCTATCTGAAGTCACCTGATAATAATTTAATATTTGTGGAAATAAATAATTTTTTCACATAACCGGCTGCCATTTTGTTTTTTGTAATTTTGACTTCAGATTCATATTCAACGCCACGAGAAATATGGGAATACTAATTTTCAAAGAGTCCAATAATTTGTTGGGTTACGCTTCCGCCATATTGAATCCGCCATTTTGTTTTTTGTCATTTTGACTTCAGATTTATAATCAGCGAGTTGTTGAAAGTTGTTGAAAATTTATTTATACATAACGTTAATATCGATCCAAGAATAAAGACAAAGCAACTTTGCAGTTTAAAAAATCCTCAACGTTTCGATCCAAGTATGGATCATTTCCAAGAGAAATTTTGCGTCTGAAAAATACTGAATAATGTACTGACAATGAGTGTTTCACAAAATTAATAGTAACCACAACATCATTTTTCACCGTACTTGCTACGTGTAAAAAATGGTTTATAAGTGTATAGATTATAGAGAATCAACGTGCAAACAAAGGAACGACGTATATTGACAATCGGCTAATCAGACACCATGATCGACAAGTTCTTGAATCGATATTTGGCGGTCAATTCTAATTGAAAAGACTGCCTCTCTAACTCAAACACATTTACTTATTTCCATTTGTTGTTATGGTAAACAAAAATCATGAAATATTGACCACAATAATTCTAAAACGCTGAGTGTTTATTGGTGGATGAGAACAATACTTAGTGTTTGTTATATGAACGGAAACATCATCATATACTGGGTTGCAATTGGTTAAGTGGGTCATGAATTATAAACGACCAAAAGTCCTAAAAAGGACGGAAATCATAAAAAATTGCAATTTTTACCACTTTTGATCGTTTATCATACCAATAAACAGAGTCTAATAATTGTATAATATACAGGGTGAGTCTGCAGAAACAGAGATGTATCAGATGGAACTTGCATGGTTTCGAGGGGATATTAATCTGATGTTAGTAGCTTTTTCGTAGGTGGACGCGTAAAGGACATATGAAGGTCAACTTCATTTTTGAAGTGAAACTTCCATGCTGAGGGTAACAATTTTCTGATGTAACGGAAGTCCATGTTACGGAAGTCGAAAGTCGAGTGGCGCGAAAATTTAAACTGAGAATGAACGTAGAAAAATAATTTCTTACCCCAACGGGATTCGAACCCCGGTCTACCGATTGGTAGTCCAACTTCCTAACCGCTTGGTAGTCCAACTTCCTAACCGCGTGGACAACCAACGATCTCAGAATGATAGCGAATGGTTAGAACAGCACGTGCAACCACGGTTTTTATTTTTATTTAATTAAAGTAATATCATTAAATATATTATAGACATATTGCAGATATATATATATATATATATATATATATATATATATATATTTGTTTATTTTTAATTACATGAATTAAAGTAATATAATTAAATATATTATAGTCATATTGCAGATACATATATTTTTTTTTAATTTTTATTTCCATGAATTAAAGTAATATAATTAAATATATTATAGACATATTATATGTGTATATATATTTTTTTAAACTACCGTGTGTGGAAAAAAAAAAAAACGTTTGCGTGAAAACCACGCGCGATAAAAGTGAAACTTATTGTTTATTAGGTATAATAATTTATCTGTATCTGTACCTAATAAGCAATAAGTTTCCACGCACACGATTTTTTTTAAATGGAATGAGGTATTTTTTAATACATCAATCGATGCAGCTAGACTAACCTATGTATGTCGTTATAAAAAAGCACTAACCTATGTATGTCCAAAAGTTAGTAATTCAGGAGATATTTCAATTTAAATAACTCAAAAATACCAAACTCAAACGCAAGCGGTTTTTGACCCACTGCTTCCGAGGCAGTCGGAATACTTTTCGGACTACTGTTTCGGATTTTGTTCAAATTTCGATATGTTGTAATCTGTAATGATATACAGGGTCCTCAAGTTATTACTAACCAGCATTTTTTTGTAAATAGTAAAAACTAGAAAAAATGATAGAGGAAAAAGTGGTACTGTTTTTTATGCGAAACGCAATGACATATGCATTTTTGTTTTATTTACATTATTCTGATAGAAATGGTTCCCGCCACTTTTTCAAACCCAAATGCCGGCCGCAGTCGGGTCTCGTCGGGTCTCCTCGGGTGTGGACGGAACGAATTTCTCTCGCATAATATCAAAGGAAAACCCCCGACAAACCCGTTTTTCGGCAAAGCTTGGCAGTCGTTTTGAAAATTTGTAAACTGTCATGGCCACCCGGTATATTCTTGATATCGAATACCATCTGTTTGTTACTAACGAAAAAGGCGTGCATTAAAATAAAGTTAATTGATTCCCTTTGTCTTAATCCCGGCCATCTCTTACAAATTGAAAAAACTATTTTCAAAAAATAACAAAAAAACTTTTGAAGAAATAAAAAAAAATTTTCATTTTTGTTTTAAATACAGAAAATCCATTGTCTAATTATAACCCAAATGAGTAGATGGAATTTAAGATAGGAGAAGAGTCTCAGAAGATCCATGTACATGATTGAATTACATGTCTATTGAAATGATTAAAGGAACAAGGTACAATTTCATTTTGCATAAAGATCCACGGATTAAGATCCCAGAAATCCCAACAAAGTTCGGGGCTCAAGCAAGTGTATTACGAACGAAATTAATGTTCAAAAATAGCCGAGTGGCGATCGACCAACTAGTTCGGCGCCATTTGAACGAGATTGCCCGCAGGGGCCACGCGGAGCTCCCAGGGCAACGGCCAGCACCGATTCACTTTCGATTTCGTCGCGGCGACAGCCAGGAGACAGCGAGACCCAAGTAACGAGGATCGCGTTGATGATAACGTTCTGAAAAGCGCGAGACACGCGACATCCAGGAAGAGTCGAACGGTCCCGTCTCCGGGTGAAAGTATTTCGCTGTTTTCTTTTTCGAGCAAAGTGGAACAAAGAGACGAGCAAGGCTACGTAATGGCGGAACACCGAGTCAGTTGTATTTACTTACTTACACGAGCCGTGTATATAATACGCGATCCGCATCTGCCCGTGGAAATGACGCAAACTGGACGCGTCGCCGGCTAATGTTACTCATTTCGGGAAGATCAGTCGCATAATGCGGAAACGTAACACTGATACGATGATGAGCCGCGGTCACAAACGGATTTAATTGCCGCGAATCCTCCTAGAGACTTTCACTGGTCTCTTCGACTTTTTCCTTCTGTCTAATCGGTGGGTGCAGAGAATGGGACTGCACAAGGATTTCCTTCTTTCACCCTTGAATAGCAGGGTGGGCCTTAGTTATACTTGGCGAAAATTATTTTGTTGATTTTTTCCGGGACACCCTCTGGAATTGTGACACTACACAAAAAATAATGTGTAAAATTTGAAATTGATCGGATAACGGGATATACTGCCGCATCGATTTTGAAAATTTATTAATTTTGTAACTCGGTTCTCTAAAGTTTTGCGGGACACCCTCTAGAATTGTGACACTAGACAAAAAATAATGTATAAAATTTGAAATTGATCGGATAAAGGGGAATGCTGTTGCATCGACTTTGAAAATTTATTAATTTTGTAGCTCGGTTTTCTAAAGTTTTCCGGGACACCCTCTAGAATTGTGCCACTGAACGAAAAAATGTGTAAAATTTGAAATTAATCAGATAACGGGATATGCTGCCGCATCGACTATGAGAATTTATTAATTTTTTAACTCGGTTTTTTCCACTGCACTATATTATTAGTATACAGGGTGTCTCAAAATAAGTGTAATTTTTCCGGGACACCCTCTAGAATTGTGCCACTGGACGAAAAATAATGTGTGCAAAATTTGAAATTGATCAGATAAAGGGATATGCTGCCGCATCGACTTTGAAAATTTATTAATTTTGTAGCTCGGTTTTCTGTAGTTTTCCGGGACACCCTCTAGAATTGTGCCACTGAACGAAAAAATGTGTAAAATTTGAAATTAATCAGATAACGGGCTATGCTGCCGCATCGACTTTGAAAATTTATTAATTTTGTAACTCGGTTTTTTCCACTGCACTATATTATTAGTATACAGGGTGTCTCAAAATAAGTGTAACTTTTCCGGGACACCCTCTAGAATTGTGCCACTGAACGAAAAAATAATTTGTAAAATTTGAAATTGATCGGATAACAGGATATACTGCCGCATCGACTTTGAAAATTTATTAATTTTGTAGCTCGGTTTTCTGAAGTTTTCCGGAACACCCTCTAGAACTGTGCCACTGGACGAAAAGATAATGTGTTCAAAATTTAAAATTAATCGGATAACGGGATATGCTGCCGCATCGAGTTTGAAAATTTATTAATTTTGTAGCTCGATTTTCTCCACTGCACTACATTATTAGTATACAGGGTGCCCCAAAATAAGTGTAACACCCAGAAATGGGAGGTTCCTTGGGTCATTTGAAGCGACATTTTGCTTTACAAAAATGGCGTCCGCGGCTTTGTTTAGGAGTTATTAACGAAAAACACGGACCAATCAGAGCGCGGCTACAGCGGATTAATTCTGGTTCGGCCAATAGCGACATCACGTTAAGCGGAACTTGTCGCCGATTCGGACTACGTTCACTATAACCGGGATCTGATTGGTCCGTGTTTTTCGATAATAACTTCTAAACCATGCCGCGGACACCATTTTTGTAAAGGAACTTTACAAATTTTTATATATCGTTGAATTTGTTTTTTTACGCACTATAACAGTATAGAAACAGAATTAATTTTCGTGTCCCGAAAAAATTCGTTGGTCGAAGAATAAGGCCTACCCTATTGAACAGTGGAACATTTTTGTAAAAATTATGCTCGATAACGATCGCAATCTAGTATAAGATGTGATAATTCAATTATTAATTATAACATTTGATGTTATAATTCGTTATAATTCTCGTACAATAATAATACAACAAATACGAAATAGAAATTCAGAAATTACACATATGTTATACATAATTGAGTTCATTAATTATTATCAATGGCAGAACCAGCAGACGTGATAAATGTGCCAATGGAATACATAAAGAACGAATCAAATACATATAGATCCCGTTTTATTCATATTTTTCTTTCTCCGATGTCGAGTCACATTCGACAAAAGAGTGCAAAGGGTTAACCCACATTTTAGTTACAGTCCAGTTCCGTTCATTTTAGCCAATTCATCATGCTTCTTTTACAAGAAACTTGTTGCGAGGAAAGAAACGAGCAAACCGCGGTGGCGAACGTTCGTGTTAATTCCACGATCGCGAGGACAATTGTGTTTCAAGAGATTACAGGGTAGCTCGTTCCGACTGCTCGGCAGTTCCAGCGAGTTTGATTAATAATGTATGGCTTAGAGCAGCGCGGGCACGAAACAATTGAAGCGTTGGTCGCTTTAATCCGGTGAAATTAAAGCGGTGAAATTGTATTAATCTAGATTAGCGGGGGCCGGTGTGGAGTTACGCGAAACGTTTCCCGCGTTTCGCCGTAAATCCGTTTTACGTTTCCGTTTCCGTCGCGTTTAGCGCAAAGGGAATCGCGTTTCGATTGTTCCGCGTAATTGTTAGTCCAATTTATTATCTCCATTAATTCGAACCAATTCCTAGTTTGCAGTGTTCAACGCGCCAGACTTCGTGAAAAATTACTAGAATTAATTTAGTATAAGTGGACTACAAATTAACGGAACAGTAACAAGAGAATTGATCGACTTATTCAGACTATGCCAGATTAACTCAGTTCCTTGACTTATTTTGCACAATTTTGTTTAATAATTATATTAAACAATTTCACCGCGCGGATTAAAGTGACCAAAGAAGAATCAAATACGTATAAAAACACGATTCATTTACATTTTTCTCTCTCCGAGTCGTCACATTCGATGAATGAGTGCAAAGTTAATATTCGAGGCAATCGATTTTTATTTGATTTCGGTGAGGGGGATCTTGACTAAAAATTCCGATTTTTAAGAAACATATAAAATGACGTAGAAATGGTGTAGATATTCTCAGTTTTAACCCTTTGCACTCGGTTGTTCCCTCTGAGGCACCACTAAAAATTGCTGTAACGTTATTAGAAAATATATACAGGGTCATCCGTTTTTAAACGGACAAACGTAAACCAGCTATAAAGAACCCCAAATGGAACAAGTTTTACCCCTGCCACTTTTTTTGTTTCGGCCTTGATTTCTAGAAAATTGCAAAAAACCATAATTTTTTTAGTTCGCATAAACTTGAATATCTCGGGACTCCAGTGATGAATCTTGATGATTTTTTATTAAATTTCAACATTTATAACTAAATGGTTAGTAAAAACGTTCAGTTTTCGAAAAAATAGTTTATGTCAATTTTTGAAAAATCTTAAAATTTTGAATTTTGTTAATAGTTTTTTGTTATTTTTTGTCTTGAATTAAACGATTGATTACGCATAAATCCAAGTTTTTCGAAGTTTTTTCATTCAGACTCCACGACGTGCCCTATGCCAAAAAAAACAAAGATCCGAAGGTCATACAAAAATATTTTGTTAACAAAAAAGATGCCCCTATTTATTTTAAACCAAACAAAGGAAAAATCATCAAGATTCATCACTGGAGTCCCGAGATATTCAAGTTTATGTGAACTAAAAAAATTATGGTTTTTTGCAATTTTCTAGAAATCAAGGCCGAAACAAAAAAAGTGGCACGGGTAAAACTTGTTCCATTTGGGGTTCTTTATAGCTGGTTTACGTTTGTCCGTTTAAAAACGGATGACCCTGTATAATCTATTACTAAACATTTAGGTATTATACCAATTTCGTATCGATAAAATTTCAGAAATCATAGAGAATGGAAGTATTCTAGATCAGAAGAAATGTTTAATTTTCTAGTTAAAATAACTCCGAGTGCAAAGGGTTAAATTTATTATTTACTTTAAAATTCTAACATTGAAATTAAAGCATTGTAATGTGTTTTTAAATTATTCCATATATTTGTGGTTTGGAGATGCGGAACTTCTTGCCCAGTTGTGTTGCATGTTCTTACATTTGGGCAAATTTTTTCTAAAGAATAAAAGTCAGTTTGTGTAGAAAAAACCCTTGTAATTTCATGTACGTATATGCGGATTTAGCGATGTGTGTGCTACCCTTAGACTAGATTTTGTGAAAATTTTCTGGCACGACTTTCCCATTTAAAAATACTAAAAATTTGATGTTCCTTTGAAGTTTCCCTTATTTATTGTTGGTTCATTTTAATGTAAATTCGGGAGTATGATCATTGATCCAAAATAGAGAATAAGTGTTTATTATTGTTAAATGGCAAGAAAATGAAAAATTCTAAAACAGGACAGCAGCGGCTGTTGGCTGTTGGCCGATGCAATATGTAAACACAAGCTAACAATTTACCTTCATCAAAATCAGAATAATATCATGTAGCACATCTTTGGATTCGTCTTACTACCCGCTATTATTTTCTAAAGAAAAAAATATACTGTTCCATTTAAAAAAATCAAGTTGACCTTGAAATGTCCTCCACCACTCCACCCACAAAAAAACAATTAATACCACGTAACTTAGCCCCGTCATACCAAACAACTTTTGTAGGAACACTTTTTTGATAACGACACCGTCTTCCGAGATATCCTGCCGTTCTCGATACAGTGGGACACCCTGTATACAAAAATTTTCATTCTATTCGTAAGATCGTTGGTTGTCCAAGCGGTTAAGGAGTTGGACTACTTCCTGTTTTGTCAAGAGCTTTTTCGGGAGCAAGAATCCAAACCAAAAATATTTTAGACTGTGATCTACACAAACGTATTCCGAGAAATATGATCAAAAATTACGAGGGGGAGGCTCACACCACCCCTCTGGTTAAAAAACCATAACTGTATGACTCTAATGTACCTATATACATTAGTACCTTTAGAAATAAGTACCGTTGTTAAGAAAAACTTTTTGTTTATTTTTATAGTTATTGTAAGAACCGTAAAAATTGTTGAAGCTCCATAAATAAACACTGAATTGAATTGAAAAAAAAGGAGTTGGACTACCAATCGGTGGACCGGTGTTCGTATCCCGCCGGGGTAAGAAATTATTTTTCTCCGTTCATTCTCAGTTTAAATTTTCGCGCCACTCGACTTTCGACTTCCGTCACATCGACTTCCGTTTCATCAGAAAATCGTTACCCTCGGCAAAGAAGTTTCGCTTCAAAACATAAGAAAGCCCGAGGAGGTTCTTCAGGAACGCTCGGCGCGGGTCACCGTGCGACCGTGCACCTCGTCGATCATTTAGCCGCGCCATTACGCGGCGGTGCATCAATTAACCGTGCTCGGTCGCATGCGCACACGGCACATGAACACGTTGCACATGCATACGCGCACACACGCGGAGCGGATCGGAACGGCAGAGCTTGGCGTTAGTTCGATGACGAGAAAGAAAGGTTTCTGTGTCGGGGCAAACGGAGCCTGTGGGCAACACGACCGCGCGTATTCGTTCTGCACGGTGCTGCGCGGTGCAGCGAGCAGTGCGGCGCGCGGCGTCGCTATTGAGGTATCCGCTGCGCTCGTTGCACCGCGATGCACCTACGCGCAGTCCCGCGTCTCGTCCGCGATCCACCTCGATCCCCGTCGCGAATAAATCGCAAGCGACTCGGCGTGTTTCTGCCTGCGATCGCCCGGCCGATTCAACAACGGTACACGCTCGGTTTCTACAGGGTGTCCCGATTCTTCTCGATATACCTCGTCCCGAATTCTCAGACCCGCAGTCTGTCCCATATCTAGAAATTATGGACTTCAGTCACCTTGTTAGGGCACTTGTTCACACTAGATATGTGTCCAACACTGACAGTATTTTATAATACTTCGTAGAAATGGTACAAGAGTGTATTCATTATCGAGCAGAGATGGGCATTAATCGATTAAAATGTTAACCAAGATTGATCGATTAATGTGTACGATTAAAAAAGGGATCATTGAAAAATGGACGATTGATTGAGTCGATTGATAAAGATAATCGTCAATCGATGATTAAGAATAAGAAATCATTGAAAATTAGAGACTGTTCTAATCAATTGTTGATGGTAATCGCCGTATACCAGAGTTGGGCATTATAATCAATTAAAATGTAAACAAAGATTGATCGATTAATGTGTACGATTAAAAAAGGAATCATTGAAAAATGGATGATTGATTCAGTCGATTGATAAAGATAATCGACAATCGATGATTAAAAACAAGAAATCATTGAAAATTAGAGACTGTTCTAATCAATTGTTGATGGTAATCGCCGTATACCAGAGTTGAGCATTATAATCAATTAAAATGTTAACCAAGATTGATCGATTAATGTGTACGACTAAACAAGGAATCAATGAAAAATGGACAATTGATTCAGTCGATTGATTAAGATAATGGTCCATCGTTGATTAAAAATGGAAATCATTGACAATCGAAGACTGTTCTAATCAATTGTTGATGGTAATCGCCGTATAGCAGAGTTGGGCATTATACTCAATTAAAATGTTAACCAAGATTGATCGATTAATGTGTACGATTAAAAAAAGGATCATTGAAAAATGGACGATTGATTCAGTCGATTGATAAAGATAATCGTCAATCGTTGATTAATAATGGAAATCATTGACAATCGAAGACTGCTCTAATCAATTGTTGAAGGTAATCGCCGTATAGCAGAGTTGGGCATTAATCGATTAAAATATTAACCAAGATTGATCGGTTAATGTGTACGATTAAAAAAGGAATCATTGAAAAATGGAAGATTGATTCAGTCAATTGATAAAGATAATCGTCCATCGTTGGTTAAAGAAAGAAATCATTGTAATAATGTAAATTGCACCTCGATAACGTAAGATGAAGCCATTCTCAGGATACGTCCCCCATAGATTAATCTTTTATCCAGCGATTGTGACTACCTAGAACACTGAAATGTGCATTATAGAGTCAGGAATCGAAAACTACGGAACCCTTACAACCCTCGTGTACGTTTATATGTCTAGCGCTGTGTGCATCACGCTTACTAGAGAGCGAATCCACACCCTTAACGCGAACTCCTTACGAGCATGTAAACCGATTTTCAAATGCAATTTTCTCGAAAAATATTGAGAAGCGCATTCTAGTGCTTTGCCAAATTACATTTCGAGAATCACCCATCAACCGTGGCTACCCCTTGTCAGTAGGAAGATGGCACACGTCCAAATCGCGCGATTTCCGTCAAATACCTGAACGCTCTCAAAGCAACCGTAGTAAATAAAATCGCGCGGAAACAGCCCGAATATGATTTCCTGCGGTTCAGAGGCAGCAGCCGCGCGAATCTTTGCACCGTGCGGCCACGTGTGAAGGAATACGTATCCGCTAACGTAAGTAAGGTCCGTGCGTTTTGCTCCGCGCAGTTTCCGCCGTGTGTGAACAATAAATAAGAGTTTCAGTGTGAACAAATCCGCGCGACGCTACGGGGACTACGTCAGAATTACATAAATAATATTCTTTTTCAGCGAACCGGAATTACGGTCAAGGCTAGACGCCGATCGGTCTCGATTTCTAAGGTGACTCGAAGCGAAATTATAACAATTACAGGAATCAGTGTGGCTTTCTAAGCAGCGTCCTCTCTCTCTCCGCCCTGACCCGTGTAATTTTCGGTTTTACAACCGGTTAACGCCGGGGCCATCACGCGAAATGAAATGTCGGTCGAAAATTACATATTCGGAATATACGGCAAAAAGTTTCGGCTGCTGGATCGTTTCGATAATCTTCAACTGTGGAAATAGGATCAGCAATATTGAACGGCTACGGGGTCAGTTCCACTTACAAGGGAACATATTCAGGTGAAACAAACCTATCTTGATGAAACATATGGGAGATGTAGTTCTTCGAAAAATATTTGACACGTATTTTCTTTTATTTGCAACCATTCACTTTGAAGGGGTGAAAACAGCCCCTTATTATGGCGATCTAGAGGGCGGTATTTAGTGGCCCGATTAAAAAATTTTGTAAATTGATGTTTTCATCATTTTCATAGAACAATATCATTGAGATACTCAATGCCATGTTTTTTAAATTAGTATAACCTATAGAAGAAAAAGAAAAAATACCTCGGAAGCTTTTATTAAAATTAATACAGAGTTAAAAGTTGCAAGAGGGAGCAGCTAAACTTTGCATATTCTTTTTAACAAATGTTTAAACTTTCGTGCAAAATAAGTCCAAAGATTAGCACTTTTAAGCATTTTTTTAAAACCCTTCTTAAAGCTTAAATTGTTACAAATTTGGAATATCTGTTTATGGATTAAAAAATGTTTATGATGGCATTTAGAACTTAAAGTACATTTACTAACATATAAAAAATCATAATTATAACTTGTTTTCTGATATCCTATAAGTGGTATTTAAAACGTTTAATAGATTCAATTTTATGATTTTGTTTTTAGAACGCTGTATCTTATTATACAATTACCTAAAATGAATAATATTTTGAATTTAGGAGCTTTGAAGAGTTATCAGTTTATAGCAAAAAAATTTTTTAATCTATTAACCTTGAAAAATTGAATTTTGGCCACAAAAACCGGGCTTCTAGACCACTGTGCGCGGATCTGTAGGCAAGATAATAATTGCCTGTATCAATTGCAACAAATAGAAACTAAATTGAATGTCATTTTTCCCCTTAATGAGTTTCATACAGACGAAATAATACATTGATCTTCATTTTTAAAATTTTCCAACAATCTTGAATTTCATTGACCCAAGTTTGCTATGAATGCATAAAGTGTAGTGATAATACCCCTAGTAGCACAAAATATTGTATGCACATTCGTGTGATATTAAAAGGAGATTCAATTTTTCTTTAATATTCAAATAATCATACAATATTTATTTTATATTAAGTAACAAATATTTTTTTTAAATATGCAGAGAATATCTATTATAAAAATCCATAATTATAACTTCTTTTCTGATATCCTATAAGTGACATTTAAAACGTTTAATGGAATGTTAAATTTTATGATTTTGTTTTTAGAACGCTGTATGTTATTATACAAGTACCTAAAATCAATAATATTTTGGATTTTGGAGCGTTGATGAATTATCAGTTTATAGCAAAAATAAATTTTTTAATCTGCTAACACATAAAAAATCATAATTATAACTTGTTTTCTGATATCCTATAAGTGGCATTTAAAACGTTTAATAGAATGTTAAATTTTATGATTTTGTTTTTAGAACGCTGTATGTTATTATACAATTACCTAAAATCAATAATATTTTGGATTTAGGAGCGTTGAAGAGTTATCAGTTTATAGCAAAAAAAAATTGTTTAATCTATTAACTTTGAAAAATTGAATTTTGGCCACAAAAACCGGGCTTCTGGACCACTGTGCGGTCTCACGACTCGCAAAAAACAGAGCCCCCTCTTCTCCCCTCAACAATGCGACAAATAATTGATTAGCAGTTTCACTGTGCTGTCCGCCGTCATCGTCGTTTGGCGCGCTCCCTGTAACAGGACAGGGGGAGCATAATTTAATCACTTACGGATAATCGACGTGTTAACATGGTCCGCGTTACAAGACGAGAAAACAGCTTTCACCCGCCGTTACGGTTAACCTTCTTCTTTTTCGTGATGCATCTCTCTATTGATATGATTAATCGACTAACAGCTTTCTTTTTTATGCACGACATGGAACCGTTATTAACCTGTCCGACCGTACAAGTACGCGCGCATACCATTTTCATTTCGTGTTCCGCAATTAATGTTCGTTCCGTAACGAACCGGAAGCTGGACTCGCCTCCGACCATTTTTGTCGAAGGGCCGTACACGCGAAGTCCGTTCACGTGAAATTCAATTGCAATTGAATTATAAAAACGACAAGATTCAATTTCGATGGAAACATAATCGATTAGCACGTCATTCGCGTAGATCGCGATCGTCATTCGTTTGGCATTCATTATTAAGATGTTCAATGTACACCCTTTATGGAGTCTCGAAATATTATGTATTATCACTACACTTTATGCATTCATAGCAAAATTGGGTAAATGAAATTCAAGATTATTGGAAAATTTTAAAAATGAAGATCAATGTATGATTTCGCCTCTATGAAAATCATTAAGGGAAAAAATGACATTCAATTTAGTTTCTATTTGTTGCAATTGATACAGGCAATTATTATCTTGCCTACAGATCCGCGCACAGTGGTCTAGAAGCCTGGTTTTTGTGGCTAAAATTCAATTTTTCAAGGTTAATAGATTAAAAAATTTTTTTGCTATAAACTGATAACTCTTCAAAGCTCCTAAATCCAAAATATTATTGATTTTAGGTAATTGTATAATAAGATACAGCGTTCTAAAAACAAAATCATAAAATTGAATCTATTAAACGTTTTAAATACCACTTATAGGATATCAGAAAACAAGTTATAATTTTTTATATGTTAGTAGATGTACTTTAAGTTCTAAATGCCATCACAAATATTTTTTAATCCATAAACAAATGTTCCAAGTTTGTAACAATTTAAGTTTTAAGAAGGGTTTTAAAAAAATGCTTAAAAGTGCTAAACTTTGGACTTATTTTGCACGAAAGTTTAAACATTTGTTAAATAGAATATGCAAAGTTTAGTTGCTCCCTCTTTCAACTTTAAACTCTGTATTAATTTTAATAAAGGCTTCCGAGGTATTTTTTCTTTTTCTTCTATAGGTTATACTAATTTAAAAAACATGGCATTGAGTATCTCAATGATATTGTTCTATGAAAATGATGAAAAACATCGATTTACAAAATTTTTTAGTTGGGCCACTAAATACTCTAGATCGCTATAATAACCCTGCCGTAAAAAATTTTTAATTTTTAATGTCAGATTCGTTATCAGCGACTCCAAAAACTCCTAATTACCAACTTTCAGAAAATTATGACAACATTTTGAATCCACTGTGCGTCTGTTACATTTCATTAACGAAAAAGTTGCTTATCAATCGCGATCAAGCAATCATTTTTTTTGGAAAAGAAGCTGTTAAGGATATTAAACAAGTGTACGTTTCATTTTCCTACGACCTATTGCGACCTTATGAATTATCGCCATTTCCTTAGCGACCGGTAACGTTCCGAAATGGCGAATTTGCCCTAAATCGTAGACAAAACTAATTTTCGCGAATGTAAGGTACATTATTGTTATATATTATAATAAAATGCTTCAGATAGTCAACAGCCAATTGTTTCTTCTGGCACTTTCAACTTTTTCTCCCACAGTATACATATCTTTATTTTACTAAAGGTGAGTAAAATATTGGAACGAAACAGAACTGAGAAACTTCTATTACATTTTAGTACTAAAGAATTACCTCGCATGCAATATTTAACATTAAAATCTTACATTTTTTGCTATCTGAAGTCACCTGATAATAATTTAATATTTGTGGAAATAAATAATTTTTTCACATAACCGGCTGCCATTTTGTTTTTTGTAATTTTGACTTCAGATTCATATTCAACGGCACGAGAAATATGGGAATACTAATGTTCAAAGAGTCCAATAATTTGTTGGGTTACGCTTCCGCCATATTGAATCCGCTATTTTGTTTTTTGTAATTTTGACTTCAGATTCATATTCAACGGCACGAGAAATATGGGAATACTAATTTTCAAAGAGTTCAATAATTTGTTGGGTTACGCTTCCGCCATATTGAAAAACCTATGAGTATCAATGTTAAACTAAACTGGAGTACTCCTTCCTATTTCGACCACATTTTGGCGATTTCCGACCACTGTGCGCCAGTTAGAACATAGTTACTCTCTTTACCAGTTCTGACAAGTTTCAAGTAATTTCTCGATGTTCTCAAATTCCTTTAATCTTTATATTTTGTAAGTACACGCAGCTTAGTTTGCCATAAATGCGTATCATCCACAGTCTAATTATTCGGACAAAGTTTCAGTAAACTGTAAGATTATAGACGCCACATATCTGTGACAGTGGTCGTGCACATGCTAAGGAGATTTATATCTGCTTCGTTTATTGATTTATTTGAAAGTATCTGTACGACCTTAATAATGTAACGTAAAATATCTGGATCCGGACTATAAGTTTATCGTTGTTCGTAGTCTTGTCCAACGCGAAACAATTCCGTGCGGACAGAAGTGTTTCTCTCCGTTCGTTCTACCACGGTACGCTAATAACGTGAAATCGGCAGTGAAACATATCGGCCTTATTTCTTTGTGACTCGATAGAAAAACGCGGGAAAACGTGCCTGGCCGGTGTCACAGTCGCTTTTACTGTCCCCAGGAAATCGGACGACCATGAAGGACCAAGGAAACATTGCCGATGACCACTTTCGAACTGTCCTGTACAGGGTGTATAAAAAGTGATGGTCATCCGTCCTAGGGGTGAATTTATACCTCTGCATCGGTGGTCATTTCTTAAATTTGCAAGATTTAATCGCACGTTATTTAAATATGGGTTTCACGATTTTTAAATACAGTGGGTAAAAAAAGTATTGGCACACTCTTAAAAAGGCGATAACTTTTTAAATATCGTATTATACCATTTGAATTTTTTTGGGAAGCTGGAGCAATTAGTTTGCCACAGGATGCGAAAAAAAATTTTGTCGAAAATTGCAATTTATCCGAATTGTAGAAAAAATACTAAAAGTTGCATTTTACTAAAAGTTGCATTTTACTAAAAGCTGCATTTTACAAAAAGCTGCATTTTACAAAAAGTTGCATTTTACTAAAAGCTGCATTTTACAAAAAGTTGCATTTAACTAAAAACTGCATTTTAATAAAAGTTGTATTTTACTAAAAGTAGCATTTTACTAAAAGTAGCATTTTACGAATTTTTTATGTGGGCCTATATTGAAAATTTGAAAACTACGTTTTGTAGATCTGTGTCAGTTGTATGCACTGGTAAAGTTTCATCGAAATCGGTTGATGCGGAAAAAACGACAGACATTGAAAGATGCAAATATCTTTAGATTTACTGCAATTGAAGGCTGAAAATCTGCAATTTTTACGATCTCTAAACCTCTGTAGCTCATTGCAGCGTCGACCGATTTTGACGAAATTTTCAGAGTATTAAATTGGCCAGAATCTGCACAAAGAAGTTAACAACTCAAAATTGACACAGGTCTACAAAACGTAATTTTTAAATTTTCAATATAGGCCCCTATAAAAAATGCAACTTTTAGTATTTTTACTACAATTCCGATCAATTGCAATTTTTGACAGAATTTGTTTTCGCATCCTGTGGCAAACTAATTGCTCTAGCTTCCCAAAAAAATTCAAATCGTATAATACAATATTTAAAAGGTTATTACCTTTTTACGAGTGTGCCAATACTTTTTTTACTCACTGTATGTCATTTATATTCTCTGAATATTTAGCTTATATTTTCTAAATATTCAATTTACATTTCTTGTATATGTATACAATATTCAGATCAATATTTTTCTCATACGAAAAAGTGGCTTAAAAAATATTTTTCCAATACTTGAAAAAAACATTTTTTAAGGTCACATCGACACGGACGTGTGGACTGTGGTAGTAGGCTTTTGTCTATACGTATAATTCCACACAATCAAATTCTGCAAAAACTTTAACAGCTTATAGCTCAATAACTATTTGTTTGCGACGTATGGCTCCTATCAAACATTTTCTCTTCTCGATCAGTACACCCCGTGGCAGAATGTTTCCGATCGGAAGCATTGAAACGGATTTTAGAGAAAACATTCACAATTTAGAAGTATAAAATATTACTTTACGGGGTTCAAACTGATGGGAAATGAAAAGGGGCTTGTTGAACAATTGAAAACAACAAAATAACATAAGCATCCATTTATTATTACAAAGAACAGAGAAAATAAAAAAAATGTTTCCGATTAATAGAACTGCTGGAAGAAAGTTTCCGATCCGATTTACACTGTCCAACACCAAATTTGTTCAACAATTACTGTTGGGTGACTCTTACAGAGTTTTTTGCGCTGGTTCCGAATCTGCCCTTAATTTTTCCTCTAGACTTATAGTTTTTAAGAAACTTAATTTCAAAGATTTCAGATACGACGAGATACGGCGCGTCACTGGTGGCAACTCATGTCTAGCAGAGATATTTTGCTTTCGGGTTCGAAAAAAACGTCGACTTGTTAACTTGAAAGGGTTGGGGTTGGGTTTGTCTCAAGATAAAAGTCTGCTCTATCGCGTGATATAATTCAATTTTCCGGTGCACCCTTATTTTTTAAGGCAAACTGAAAAATATCCTCACAAATTAGTGTAAAAAGGTTGTCTCTCCATCTTTAACGATTGTTTAAACATGTTCAAAGATTCATAATGTATTAATATTGGATATCAATGTATTCGGGAAAGCCTACAGAATCTATTGCTGCAAAGAACAATGCAATATGTTTTATAATAACATGACACTATTTGTTCAAAATTGAGAAATGTATTTTCTCTTTGAAATTAAGTTTCTTAAAAACTATAAGTCTAGGGAAAAAATTAAGGGCAGATTCGGAAACAGCGCAAAAAACTTTGTAAGAATCACCCAACAGTAATTGTTGAACAAATTTGGTGTTGGACAGTGTAAATCGGATCGGAAACTTTCTTCCAGCAGTTCTATTAATCGGAAACATTTTTTTTATTTTCTCTGTTCTTTGTAATAATAAATGGATGCTTATGTTATTTTGTTGTTTTCAATTGTTCAACAAGCCCCTTTTCATTTCCCATCAGTTTGAACCCCGTAAAGTAATATTTTATACTTCTAAATTGTGAATGTTTCCTCTAAAATACGTACCAATGCCTCCGATCGGAAACATTCTGCCACGGGGTGTAGAAGGCATTGATACTTTTATACACGCTGTACAGTCTCCAGATTAAGACTTGCCTCCCCACTCCACCTTCCCCTTCTACCACGCTATTCCCCCACGCTTCGTGTTCGGTCACGTGACGCGTTTCGTCTCCGGCATGCACTTAGACCATATACAGGGTGTCCCGCATCCAATGGACAACCGATTAGGAAATAATTCTACACGCAAAAGTGAGACGAAATTGAAGAACACAACTTTGTTCATGGAACAGTAGTATTTTGTATTTCGCGCTACACTCTTCATGTGTTATTTTTTTCTCGTCACCTGAGCTTGCTCTATTTAAGGATAAATATCGCGCCTTTATAGTCATAAGAGGTTCGAATGGTGGGGACCTTGCGGTTCTCGGAGGGGAATAAGTTGGAACTCCCTGTACTATACGACAGAACCGTTCCACTTTTGAACGCGCAGAAATATTGCAGATTCTAACGAAGACGCGAGTAGGTTCGTACGTTTCATGGTTCAGGATCAGCCTCCAACGCGGAGTTTCTTTAATGTTTATGAATCCAGGTTAATCGCGCAGTGAAAGAATCTAGAAATTCATCGTCGGCCACGATCCGCGGAAAACGCGCCGATTTCTGGCATGAACGAGCGAGTTCCGATGTTATCCTCCCGGAGGAACGGCCACGACGAAAATGTGCGTTTCCGGTCTCGCAGGTGGTTTTCACGGGCTCGCTTTCGTGCGGAAAAGTCGAATACGGTTATATTGTTGGTCACGGTTATTACACGCGCGTTCTCTTCTTCATTTTTCTTCTTCCTTAGGGTTACACTATACCTTGCGGCACGACAAACTTTACTCGCAAGTCGACTCGCGAAGCAACCAGTTTCAAAACACCCAAAATTCCCACACAGGCCCAGAGTGGCCAGATGAAGCAGTGTGGAGATTATGCGCAAGGATTCGCACGCGATGGCCATCAGATGGCGGCCTGTTCAGCTTCAGTAACAGAAAAATGGGGTACCTTGAGTTTCCCGCAGAATTTTACAAAGTTATTAGTATATACATATGAAAAGACAAGGGGTTAAGCTACCTTTAAAACGTTAGCAATTAAGTTTCAAGATGGAACACTCGCCCCGCCAATAATATCAGTACATTCCCGCCAATATAATTGCCTCAGGACTCTGGCCGCTCTGCTACCTTATTCTAGACACGGCACTGTTTTCACGCCATCTGGTGGCCATCGAGATGAGGGGAAGGAGCACAAATTAAGGGGGTAGAGAACCCACGTGACATTACTAGAATCTAACCAGAATATTACTAGAAAACAAGTGAAAACAGGGGTTTACGCGGGAACGTTTCACATCCTCATACGATTATATTTTGAGCTGAGTGAGGGCTCATTCGAAAGAGGAAGGTTGCACGCAGTGCGCTCTTCTCATGTTTTCTTTAGATGATGTTTATATGAAGTAATATGAGTGTCCAAAGTAGGCGAAACAAATGCAAAGGCAAGAAAAATTCCGGAGATTCTAATGTATTTTTCGTGCACAAAAAGATTTTTCTCGCGAAAAAATCGAGAAGACCGCACTGCATGCAACCTTCCTCTTTCGAATGAGCCCTCACTCAGCTCAAAATATAATCGTATGAGGACGTGAAACGTTCCCGCGTGATCGCATTCAATTGTTCCCCAGATTCCGTTCATGAAGGGTGAGTAAAAGCAATTTTAGTTCACCTACATAGACGAGATGGCGCTTAGTCAGGTGAACTCAGGTGAATTATCAGCGTAGATTCGTAACAACAAAAGTGTAAAGGACGTGAAGTAATTTGGATCCATTAATAGCAATAAAGATATTCATAAAAAGAACAAAAAACTGTATTGATAGCGAAATTGTAGCGTTAGATTGATACAAATGTATGTTCGTCACTGTTGCCAAATTGGTTTTCCCCTTAAGGGGGTAGAGGCCCCACGTGACCATGGTATTTTTCATTGTGACCAACCCCCGCGCGGAAAACCAATTTGGCAACAGTGATGAACATACATCTGTATCAATCTAACGCTTTAGTTTCGTTATCATTACAGGTTTTTTTCTTTTCATCAATATCTTTATTACTATTAATGCATCCGAGTGGCTTCATGCCCTTTACACTTTTGTTGTTAAGAAACTACGCTGATAATTCTCCTGACTAAAATTGCTTCTACTCACCCTTCATGAAGGGAATCTGGGAAACAATTGAATGCGATCACGGGAACACACCTCACATCCTCATACGATTATATATTGAGCTGAGTGAGGGCTCATTTGAAAGAGGAAGGTTAAATGAAGCGCGCGTGGCCCCTAAATTAGCAGGAAAAATCTTTTTGTGATCGAAAAATACATTAGAACATCCGGAATTTTTCTTCATTTGTTTTCCCTACTTTGGACAGTCACATTACTGGATATAAACATAATGTAACTGAAGTTGGACCCACGCGCGCTTCATTTAACCTTCCTCTTTAGAATGAGCCCTCACTCAGCTCAAAATATAATCATATGACGACGTGAGGTGTGTTCCCGTAAACCCCTGTTTTCACTTGTTTTCTAGTAATATTCTGGTTAGATTCTAGTAATGTCACGTGGGTACTCTACCCCCTTAAGGGGGTACCAGACCCATGGATCTAGTGTATATATCAGTGTAACCAACCTCCACGCTGAAAAACAGTTTGGCAACAGTGATGAACATACATTTTTATCAATCAAACGCTAATTAAACTAAGTTTCGCTATCATTACAAGTTTTTTCTTTTTGTCAATATCTTTATTGCTATTAATGGATCCGAGTGGCTTCAAGCCTTTTATATTTTTGCTGTAACGAATCTCCGCTGACAGTTCTCCTGACACGGCGCCATCTGGTCTAACTAGCTGAACTAAAATTGGCTCTAGGCTTGCTCTAGACTCTGTCTGTATGAACGAAATATGGGGACTTGAATGCAATCACGGGAAACCATTGTTTGTAGTTATACAAGCATGTTACGAGCTGTGTGAGGGCTCATTCTAAAGAGGAAAGTTGATCCCCCTTCGATCTGGTCATGATTTAACGAGATAATGTTTATATTTAATAATATGAGCGTCTAAAGTGGGGAAAAAATCGAGACGACCAACCTCAGGTTACTATGTATTTTTCCAATACAAAACGATTTTTCTGACATAAATCATGACCAGAGCGAAGCGGGATCAACCTTCCTCTTTACAATGAGCCCTCACACAGCTCATAACATGCTCGTATAAGAACAAACAATGGTTTCCCGCAAACACTGTTTTTACTTGTTTTTGTAGTAATATTCTAGTAAGATCCATGGGTCTGGTACTCTCTTAAGGGCGTAGGGTACCCACGTGACATTACTAGAATCTAACCAGAATCTAACTAGATTTTGGGTCAAAACAGGGGTGTACGCGGGAACAATTCACGTCCTCATACGATTATATTTTGAGCTGAGCGAGGGCTCTTTCGAAAGAGGAAGGTTGCATGCACTGCGGTCTTCTCATGTTTTTTTAGATGATGATTTCATGAAGTAACATGAGTGTCCAAAGTAGGGGAAACAAACGAAGAACTAGCTGGTTATTGTTGCTTCGAGGGTGGGGGTGTTGTAGCTCGCTTTGCGAGTTCGCGAGAGGGTTAGTGATACGGATGTTATTTGGTATCTGACTCTCTAAGAGGTACACAAAGGACTTCTCGATTCGTTAGTTGCAGTATATTATTATCATTAGTTAGTGTACGTTTTAAGAAGATTATACGTTCTCAGGGAAGTTCAATAGTTTTCTACTTATCAAAATGTTAGCTTTTTCCTTTTCTAATGTAGGGGGGTCGCTTTCAGTTTTCGAGATATTCGCAAAAAACTATTGCTAATACTGTATTGAATTCAGCTGTGAATTCTGACAGACCAATCCTGGATTTACGTACGCGTGGTCAGGCAGGCCTGACAACAGGTCCTCCCACCCCCTCCGTGACCTAAACACAATTCATTTTATTCGCATAATCTTTGTAACTGTCACCCATAATTTGAACTAGTAATGGAAAAATCGTGCGAATAGAATGAGTTAGGGTTAGGTCGTAGAGGGGGTGGAGAGGGCTGGCCGCCAGGAGTAGTCTTTCAAAATTAAATGCTCAGCCTATATATGTATAATACTACATGGAGTGAAACCCTGTTTTCTGTCATTTTTAACCGACTTCGAAAAAGGAGGAGGTTATCAATTCGACCTGTATGTGCCTTGTTTGTATGTGACTTTTAATTAATTATTTTATGAACAGTTGGTGTGTATTCATAGAAATCAAAATGAAATTACGTTTGTATTCACATAAATGAATTGGAAATTATTTCATACTTTTCAGTGCATTTTCTTTTTTTGTTTTTTTTTCATATGTTTTTTCATTATTGCTTTTTTCATACCTTTTTTTCATATCTTTTTTTATTATTCATACCTTTTTTTGTTTTTTGTTTTTTTTTTATTCCGTTTTTTGTCTACTCTTCAAAACAAAGTCCGAACGTTGCGTTTGCGTTTTCATTGATATTTACACAAAATTCAATGTGTAGTAACTGCAGTTTGTCACGAATATCTCGAAAACTATTCGTTTTAGCCAAAAATCACACATACATTTTGTGTTCAGCATGTCAAAACGAATAGAATGACGTATGTCACGTGTCGAAAGGAAGGGGGGTTTTCTAAAGTCTTACCGAAGACGACGATGTTGGAGCCCCGCTCCGCGTGTCGCAATGATTAGTTTTCGGCCGTGTCCCCGAAAAAGTACGGTGTTCACATGGAAACCGGCTCGCATTTTTTTTTTGTTGTTGAACGTTCTGTCCGCGCGAGGTGCATTAATGGAATTACAGGACAACACACACGCAGCCAAGAGTAACGTTATCCCCGAGATACCTGGCTGGCTTTATCGTCGCGATGCGTGACGAACGTTCGTTTACGTGCGTTCCGTAAGGAGCTTCTCAGTCCTCTTCTTCCTGCGTTCCCTGTTCTGTTCACCATCTTCCACCGACACAGTGCTGCGATTTAAGGTTCTATTTGGACAAAACTTTCTTTATGATTGCTCATACAAAGTGCACAGATTTTGGAAAAGTTAATGCATATAGATTCTTTCTGCTCCTTCACGTGACGTATCTATACACGATTCCTCCAAAATATTTTTATAGAACCCATCAAGATGAGTGTCTTTCCGAAAATCCCTCCAAACTTCCTTAAATTCAGATTGGGAAACAGGGATCACTAAAAATATAAATATTGTTAATTTCTACACATTTCCGCATTTTAAAATTCACATGAAAAGAAAGTTTCAAGTGCTGATCTAAAGGTACGAACAAAAATTGGTCCGTGTATTGACGTGGATTACCTACTTTTAGCTTGTTCAATTTCGCATATATAAACTTTATAATATATAAACTTTATAGTATATAAACTTGATAATATATAAACTTTATAATATATAAACTTTATAGTATATAAACTTGATAATATATAAACTTTATAATATATAAACTTTATAGTATATAAACTTGGTAATATATAAACTTGATAATATACAATAAACTTTATAATATATAAACTTTATAATATATAATTATTTTTCTCCGTTCATTCTCAGTTTAAATTTTCGCGCTCGACTTTCGACTTCCGTCACATCGACTTCCGTTTCATCAAAAAATTGTTACCATCAGCAAAGAAGTTTCACTTCAAAAATATATATCTTGCATTGGACAGGAGCACTCACAGATGGAGTCTGGTACGATTCCTAACCTAGAAGTGATTCTCGCGTATTTTCATGATTAGATCTTATAAGTGATTTTTTTTCGCGATCGTAAATTGTTTTTAGACTAATAGGAGATGATGTTATCGGCGCACAGGTTCGGTCATGATTCCACAAACATAATTTTGAATGGTACTACAAACGTTGATTCGGGTTTGAATCTATTTCTTGGTCTTAAGAAATTTAGGACCATATGTTTGAGCTATTCCGAATGTTTGGAACAGATGAAAAGGAAAAAGGAAGGTGGTGTTTCGTCGTAATCTTATTCTACCAAATCTTACAATTCATTCTCTGGTCAGGTCAAGTCCACTGTACCAAGGTGTTTTCTGGAATTTGAAAAATTTCTGCCAGTGAAGATTACCTTTGCTGTGGAAAAGACAGAGAAATGTTGATATTCTTACCGTCTAGACTTCATATGACCAGCATCTATTTTTTACGGTATTAACGTAAAGGTACCAGTAGTTGACCATGTACGAGTAGTTGACCATTTTATAGGAAAACATAAAAAATGAGATTTTTATAAGCTGTACACTTTTGATGAAACTGAATCTCGGATGCCATACCATCTGTTGGTTTTTCTCTAATAATATTCTCTATTGCAACATCTACTCTGTTCCTCAATTAAACTTTTTATGGAATTGATTTGTTTTATTTCTTATTTCATTCTTTAATTGTAATTTGTGCTGGTAATTGTTGAAACTAAGTGATAGTAAAATTCCCAACATTATTGCTTTAACCCTCTTTCTAGTATTAGTGGTCAACTACTAACGAATAAAGGAGGTCAATTACTAGATTTTTCATTTTCAAAAGTGGCCAACTTCTGAAGTAATTACTGAATTTTTAAATATGTTTCTTAAATTTGTATAAGTAAACTTTTTTAAAAAAGTGGCCTTGGTACATAATTTAGAAGACTTAAAAGAGTGTCTTCAGGCATCGACTCCTGCTATTTGATGATAGTAACCACTTGGTTACTATTGTTCGCGTGGAAAACTTCTCTTAACTGGTCAACTACTAGTACCTTTACCTTACATTACGAGTTTTGTCCACCTAATTAGCATTGATCGCAACACTGTGCGAGAAATATCCCGAGCATTAAGAAATCGGGCCCGGGTCTCGATCGACCCGGCGAAACGCTTTCCAAACAGAACACGTTGTTGCCATTCTCGCCGACGTTAACGCGGATCGCGATTATTTTCGTGACTCGGCGATTCCGTCGTTGAATCGTTAATCGTGGAACCTAACCGCGAACTAACTTTCCAACGTCGTACCTTTTTTCGAGGCGATGTGTTACCCGTGTCTAAACGCACGGTGACTTTGTCATTTTTAAATCGATCCTTTCGCCGGTAACTCGTATCTGCATCGCGAGCGGGAATTAACCCAGATAGCACACAGACATCTTGAAAACGACTTAAATACGTCCGCTGTCGGACATTCAAGATATCTTATGGACGTCTTGAATGTCCTCCGAAAGGCCCACGAAAGGCCTACAAAAGTCTTCTCAATGGCTTGTGTTACAAAACCGTGCGTTTTAAAAACGTCCCAAGAATGTCCTTCAGACGTCTGGAAAGTGTGTTTTAGACGTCTAATGGACATTCTTGGGACGTTTTTAAAACGTATACGTTTTTATAACACAGGCCTTTCAGAGAACTTTCGTAGGCCGTTTGCAATACGTTTTTAGATGTCTAATGGACATTCTTGGATATAATATATACAATATACAGTAGCAGACAAAAGTTTAAGATCGCTCTAAAGAAGACGATAACTTTTTTAATATTGTACTATACGATTTGAACTTTTTTGGGAAGCTAGAGCAATTAGTTTACTAAAGGATGTGAAAAGAAATTTTTTCAAAAATTGCAATTGATCGGAATTGTTGAAACAATACTAAAAGTTGATTTTTCAACTACTTTATGTGGGCCCATATTGAAAATTTAAAAAATACGTTTTGTAGATCTGTGTCAATTAAACATATCCTGAAAATTTCTTCAAAATCGGTAGACGTTGCAATGAGCTACAAACGTTTAAAGATGATAAAAATTGCAGATTTTCATGATTTTCGACAATAAATCATAGCACGAACGTCCACTGGACGTCCTATGTACGTTCCTGTTTACGTCTATACGTCCATTGGACGTATATATATTACTTAATTAATATTTTTGGACCTGTAATAAGGTAAAGGTACTAGTAGTTGACCAGTTAAGAGAAGTTTTCCACGCGAACAATAGTAATCATTTACTCTGTCATCAAACAGCGAGAGTCGATGCCTGAAGACACTCTTTAAGTCTTCTAAATTATGTACCAAGGCCACTATTTTAAAAAAGTTTACTTACACAAATTTAAGAAACATATTTAGAAATTCAGTAATTGCTTCAGAAGTTGACCACTCATGAAAATGAAAAATCTAGTAATTGACCTCCTACTAGTTCCAACAATTTCCAGCACAAATTACAATTAAAAAATGAAATAAGAAATAAAACAAATCAATTCCATAAAAAGTTTAATTGAGCAACATAGTAGACGTTGCAAGTTCATAGAGAATAGTATTAGAGAAATTTAACCAACAGATAGTATGGCGTCCGAGGTTCACTTTCATCAAAAGTGTACAGCTTATAAAAATCTTATTTTTTATGTTTTTCTATAAAATGGTCAATTACTCGTTCATGGTCAACTACTGGTACCTTTACCTTACTCCCCGAAAAAATTGTCTTTAAAACGTTTTATTTCAGACGTTAAACCAGCGTCTCGAAAAAGACGTTTTCAAAATGTCTTATTTTGGACGTAAAACGAACGTCCCCAGAAAAATGTTTTCAAAATATCTTATTTTGGACGTAAAACGAACGTCCCGAAAAAGATGTTATCAAGACGTTCTTGACACGTCCTTCCAGGACGTAGGACGTTCAGCCCTGAAATGGACGTAAAATGGACGTCTTGAGGACGTCCTGTGCTATCTGGGAAAAGTATTATTTTGTAATTCTGTTGTTTATAATTCTCAACAGTAGAAACTTCGTATTTCAGTAATTCGTTTACGCGCATGACGATAACGTCAGCAATGCGTCGCTTCCGCAAGTGACTGCTCGCAACGTTGTCCAAGGCAGCAACGAGTCCTGTAAAAAAAGGATGCCGTGACAGCGCGTTGAAACCACCGATCGCAGGATATAAAACAACGAATTTTGTGCGTAATAAATTGGCCAGAATCTGCACAAAGAAGTTAACAACTCGTACTTGAGCCAACTCGAGCGTGCACCCGTGCACGCTTCGTTTCGCTGAAATAATAACGAAGATCTTTCGAGCCCCGTCACGGCGTAACCAGGAATTCCATGCTCCCCTTTCGCTGCGGTTTACCGAAAATTATGAAAATTGTCCCGATATCGTAACGTTTGAGAAAGTACGCGAATGCTGAGAGTGTGCAAAATGGATTATAAATATTTAACATACGGATCCATTTCGATCGATGTATACTAATTTATTAATTACTAATATTCGGACACTCTCAGCTGCATCGATTGAGAATCGATTCAGAATTATTTTTCAATTTTATTGCCAACAATTCCCAATTACTTTAAGTGTTTTATCGGAAAACTTCAAAGGACGGTTCCTTGACTGCTACTTATTTTAAACAATTTTGTTTACCACTTACTGGAGTGCGGATCTTTATGCGTTTATAATGAAATTAGTTAGGCGAAATATAAAACTGTTATGAATTAGAAAAATTCAGGAATATTATAATGTTGTTTTTGACGTAACAAAGTCATTAAGGGATGAAATCAATTTTTATTTTATTCCTGCTTACCATGTAATCAATGTAGAATATTCTTATTTTGCATAAATATCCGCAGTCTGCTAAAATTACGTTACATATAGCTCTCGAAATCTGTTGTAATTTATATTTGTGAAACTAATATTTGTTTTTACTAAACTTAAAAAATTGAGTAAATAATTTATACAAATTTTTATTTCTGTGATGCCGAGTCAAGCAAAGGACATATGAACGTCAACTTCATTTTTTTAACGGAATGAGGTATTTTTAGTACATCAATCGATGCAGCTGGACATTCGTTATAAAAAAGTACTAACCTATGTATGTCAAAAAGTTAGTAGTTCAGGACCATTACAGTCATACTAAGTCGTTAACGTTTATTTACTAGTGTAAAGTCCAGCTGCATCCATTGATGTATTAAAAAATACCTCATTTCATTTAAAAAAATGAAGTTGACCTTCATATGTCCTTTACGCGTCCATTTACAAAAAAGCTACTAACATCAGATTAATGCTCCCTCGAAACCATGCAAGTTCCATCTGATGCATCTCTTTTTAACACCAATAGCAGCCGCGTTATTCAAGTGTTCTGTTTCTGCAGACTCACCCTGTATATTATACATTTATTAGACTCTGTTTATTGGTATTATAAACGATCAAAAGTGGTAACAATTGAAATTTTGTATGATTTCCGTCCTTTCTAGCAATTTTGGTCGTTTATAATTCGTAAACCACTTAACCAATTTCAATGAAACGATTTACAATGAAACAAAGTTATTCTGATTTAAAGTGTGTGGAAACAGTTACGCTCTTTACTGTATACATATACATATCACCCTTTTCCTTCCCCTTACTGTCCATTCTCTAGATTCCCCCTCTCCGTACCTCCTTAAACACGCGCTAGCTTTTTCTTACGATCTACCACAGATGGCGCCACAGGGTCAATCGCCCGTAAAATATGAAAATGGATATATAATAAACGTATACAATAGTAATGTACATCTGGCTAATGGATCCGAGTGGATTCAAGTCTATAATATTTTTGTTGTTACTCTCAATAACAATAAATTAGAATATGAATATAGCGCCATTCCACTTAGCCGCGAAACGCTCAAACTACTAGCAAAGTGTTACCAACGGCGGGTTTTTATCTGAGATTCCTTGTGAACCGACGAGATACTGTTTTTTTTTTAAATAAAACCAAAAACCTTTTAAACCAGTTCTGGCGTATAAGCTAACGTGCATAGATACATATCTAAATATCCAAATACGTATACATATATTAATACATATTACCAGCAATAAGATTGTAGTCTAAAACTAGGCAAATATCAGTATTCGCTAGATATCACAATATTTCGCAGTCGGGTAACTAATTCTATTGAAATATTACCTAAAATAATTAATCTCTAATATCTTTCTATCTTACAGGTATAATTTCGTTTTGTACTACCTTTGGGGTTTCGCCTTATAACTAGTTTTATGATTAACGCTTTGCTTAATTACTATTTATCCCTATGTTCCCAGTCAAGGGCTGTTACACGAAAATATTGTTGGACGTACAAAAATCACTGATAATATTTAGTTTTTTCGAGAAGTCATCTTTTGTGACTGAAGGGGTTCTGCAGATTCTTGTTAATCTTTTGACGAAGTACTGCCAGCCCCCGTGGTACATAATCCGCGGGATGGTAAGTGGGCGAAACGGGCGCGGGGATAACGGTGCAAATTACAGTGATCTACAGTTTAGATTCTAAACGACCACACCGCTAAAAGTTCCACCACCGATGAGATAATCTCGGAGATACAGTGGGTGGTCCAGCGCTCCCTACCTAAATACAACATTTGTTCGTGAACCACGTATGACGGCGTCAGTGACGTAGGTAAATAACTTTAGTACCGCAGATAATAAAGGAATGTACCATGCTGACATTGCCCATTGTTTAATTGTTTGGAAAAAATTACTTTTTATTGTATAATTTCATTACGCACTCTTATTGCTTCCTTATTTCCCTTATTGTTCACCATTGTTATTATTGTTTTATAATCGACAGTGTACAGATGTAGGAAAAATGAAAGTAATTACCACGTGTATATAGGGGAGAGTCGTGCAGTACCGATCGCTCTAAGTTTTCTGGTTATTAGCACCGACGAGAATCTCGTCGGTGTTATTAGGTAGACTAGAATCGGTAAAAATTAAAATTAAAAAAAGGAATTTGTAACACAAAGGGAACTTAATAAAAGGCGAGAAATTAATTCCGTGAAATTTAATAATTAGTATTCATTATTTGTAACAATAAAAACAGTAGAATTTGAAGGAAACAAAGAATTGTCGTCCAGTACCGACCAATTACGTATTTAGTAGATTTTTCAGTCTAAATCATAAATAATGTTAAAAAAAGACATTTAGATGTTAAAATACGCATTTTTATTCAAATTTTATTTACACAAATAATAAAATAATTATATATTTTTATATATTATGAAATTTTTTAGTTTAGTTTTCACATCTTTTCTTATTTCCTTTCCTTAATTGAGTTTTAGCTTTTCTTTTTCCTGCTTCTTTGCCTTTTTCGATTTTTGCAGCTTTGCCTTTTTCGATTCTTGCAGCTTTTCTGTTTTCTATTTCTTGCAGCTTTTCTTTTTTCCGCTTCTTTGGCTTTTTCGATTCTTGCAGCCTTTTTTTTCTCTGCATTTATCTTTTTTTCTTCAGCCAGGTTCTTTTTTTCCTAAACTTCGTTGATAAAATCGGTCGAAGTTAAGATTTCGGATTGTTGCATCCTTTGTCTTCTCTTTTTTGTTTGCAACTCTAATTTGTCGTTTCTAGGAGAGATTGATTTCACAATTTCAAATGCTAACAGATTGAACTTACAGATAAGAAAAGTTTGGTTTATACTGATCGACGGTTGATTGGTCGGTCCTGCACGACAGTTGGATGGTCGGTACTGGACGACAAACATGGGAAACAGTTTAGGTTTTGGTATCCATAATATACAAAGAAAATTCCAAAACAGGGTCTTAATAGACTCTTAATAGACTAGATATAATATACATAATTCAACAAAGTCGTTTACTTACCTGAGAAATAAATTATTAGATCTAGAAAATAACTTTTAACACTCGAAATATCAACGCCCACGCTAAATGTGTCAGAACTGCGAAAACAATCGAATGAACATTATAGCAACGAAACATATTACTCACAATAGTTATATTCATTTGTTTCCTTAAAGAAAGTGTAGCCATATTGATCTGGAAAGTTGTAATTAATTTTGGTCGGTACAGTACGCCGGTCGGTACTGCACGGCTCTCCCCTATGTATATGATATTTGGTCCCCTCAGGGTTTCAAATCCATTTACCAACCTCCCCCCTTCTTTCCACTCTCTATCGCCAAAAGCCTATTTCAGCCTAATTTTCAGCGGGACCTACTTTTTATTAACGGTGGGTTCCGAACCACCTTTTTGCCAACAACACACGCGGCCGGTACCCGGGTATCCACCACCTGGCGTATTGATCTATACCCATGCGGTCACCCATCCTAGTACCGGTCACGTCCAACGCTGTTTAACTTCGGTGATCGTACAAGAACCGGTTTTTGAAGCGAGGCAAGTAATTACCACATAATAATCTAAAAAAAAAAAGTATCGGAATTTAAAATTAATTTGAAAATTATTACGATATTTATAAAACAATGATTCGTAAACGAAAAATATTCTGTAATAATCGTTACTTGTTGTAATAGTTATTTATTGTTATTTATAATACAAACAATTTTTAAATGAATACATTTTAATAATTTGTTTCTATATTCATTATTTAAATTATTATGTCAATACTAGCGTTTTGTTAAAATCAGCGATGAGCAACTCACACTGCAGTGGGCTAAAAGTGGAAACATAAGACTGATTAAAAATGGAATGACTTTTTAAAATTGGTCGAAAGGACTTGAATGTTTTTAAGACCTTAGATAAGTTTTGCACTTTTAATTCACCTATAGCAAATCGAATACACTCTTTTGCAAATTAATTTCACCATTTGTAAATCAAATTCAACCTTTTGCAAATCAATTATAATGTATGAAAACTGCGTGTAAATATGTACAATATTAATTCCAGCCATGTTTTGAATGTATTGGGTATTGAGTCTTATGTTTCTTTGGCAGACATATAATTCAATCGCAATAAATAAATAATTAATTAAGCGAACTTGATTTGCATAAGGTTGAATCTATGATGTACGTATGAATCTATACGTACAAGTACAAACAATTCGAATCTTCCGCCATATTCGGTGAGCAAGCGCGTCATCTACGAACAAAACACAGAAACTCGTGTTTGCTCGTGTTTACCATCAACAGTAAAGCGAAAAGTTTTCGAAATCAGCTGTCGGCGAATTTCATTTTATCGCGGCAGGATCATTTTGATGAACTTTAACGAGCAAACAATCATTGTTGACATTCTGACCCCTTACCATTGTTATCGTTCATTCTTATACTATAATCTCGTATCTCTATAGAGATTATTCTCAATTGGATTGATCCACGTACAATCGCGTTACCGCGTTATCACTCGAAACCCAAACGCGCCAATTTCATGGGCAGTGCTTTTCAAAAACAATTGTTACATAATTATCGGTTAGTTAACTGTATCGGTCGCGTGGTAGATGAAGTAATACTGACAACGTGAACATCTGTCCATTCGAACTTCGGCTGTCATACGTCAATCGCACTTTGTGTTTCATCAGCCGCCGCATCCGTGTTCTCCCACCAGCGCCCCGGTCGTTTCTCTCTCTCTCTTCTACCGCCAGGATATTCCTATCGCCATCTTCGCTAGCCTCCTTCCATCTCTTTTCACAAATGGAGGTACACGCCCGACCGGCCCGACAAGCCGGCAGTCTCGGTCAAGCTTTCGCGTGGTCTAGTTGTTCGATCTGGTTTTCCAAATTTTTTCCACGTGCCTTCGAAAACGCAGTAATTCCAATGCGACGGCTACAAAAATCGCACCGATCAGATCGTCACGAATCATCTACTCTACGAGCGACAAATACCAAACACCACCATCGAATTCTAACAGGAGTCCTGCGAAGGACGCTACGAGAAATTCCCGAGGAGCGTGAAGAAAGTTGACTGATTCCCGTGAAGTGGTAACGGTATAAATCATTGCAACGATGGCTTCGTTGCTGCTGAAGAGCCGCCTAACAACACGTGAAAATCGGAGAAGAGACACGTGATCGAACGGCCGAAAATCGCCGAACGAATAGTGAGCGAAGAAAATAAAAATGTTCGTAGAGGGAGCGAGCTTTTCTTAACGGCGTTGGGAGCTTTCGTATCTACTTAGCTGGCGGACAGTGGTACGAAAGCACAGTCTAGCCACGTGTCACGCGTTTGTCAAATCGATGAACACGTTGCAACTAATTCCAGATAACGCAGCTTATTTAGTATTCAAATGTTACCCGTAGGGGTGACACTGTGAAGTATTAGTAAACAGTTACTGTCCGAAGCGACAGGCAAATTTCGCCGTACACCTAGTAAATATTTTGAACTGCGCGCATTGGCGTAAGCACTATATCCTGACATGGATGATACATTGTTTTAAATCCATTCGAGGATTTCCACGTGGGACGCACAGCGTGTCGAGTCTTGACAGAGTCTCAATGAAACACCCTTCGGTCCGAGATCGAGCGCAATAGAGAAGTAGACACCGTTGACAGCGAACATGGAGAATAGGAATAATGGGAATCACGATTTTTGGGTGTTCGGTTACGGGTCCTTGTGCTGGCATCCAGGATTTAAATATAAGAGGAGCGTCGTGGGACACGTGAAGGGATTCACTAGGCGCTTTTGGCAAGGAAACACGACGCACCGCGGCACTGTTGAAAATGTAAGTGTCGTGAACGTCTACGTTCCCTAACGACCAATGTTCTTATACATATCCGTTATTCCAGCCCTGCTCCCTTTAACCCTCACAATTTTATTCTTCGGCAATTAATATTTAATACAATAATTTTTTCTTATGAAAGTATTTACGAAGGACAACCGCTCGTAAACAAAATCATAAGGCAAATGCTTGACCCTTTGCAGTCCTTTGTCGAGTGTGACTGGACATCAGAGAAAGAAAAATTTTAATGGAACGGGTTTTCATATAATATGTATTTCGGGTTCTTACTTTATTTATTTAAGTTGCATTTTTTAGTTATAAACAAATATAAGTTTCACAAATATAAATTACGACGAAGTATGCTGTATTTAATATAATCAGAAAACAAAATTGTTTGAAATAAGTAGTAGTCAAGAAATTGTCCCTTGAAGTAAATTTCAAGAAAACATTAAAAATAGTAGAGGGTTGTTGGCAATAAAATTGAAAAATAATTAGGATGCAAAGGGTTAAAATTTTACGAGCGCGACGATAATCGTGTTTCAGGGAAGCTCGTTTTAATATTATTAAATTCGACTATATTCTTATTTTTTCATTAAAAAAAAAATAAATTATAATAAAGTGTGAGGGCTAAACAAAATTGTTTGGAATGAGTAGCAGTCAAGAAATTGTCCCTTGAAGTAAATTTTAAGAAAACATTTAAAATAGTAGGGGGTTGTTGGCAATAAAATTGAAAAATAATTCGAAGTGCAAAGGATTAAAATTCTACGACCGCGACGACAATTGTGTTTCAGGGAAGCTCGTTTTAATATTATTAAATTCGACTATATTTTTATTTTTTCATTAAAAACAAAAATAAGTTACGATAAAGTATGAGGGCTAAACAAAATTGTTTGGAATGAGTAGCAGTCAAGAAATTGTCCCTTGAAGTAAATTTTAAGAAAACATTTAAAATAGTAGGGGGTTGTTGGCGATAAAATTGAACAATAATTAGGATGCAAAGGATTAAAATTTTACGACCGCGACGACAATCGTGTTTCCGGGAAGCTCGTTTTAATATTATTAAATTCGACTAAATTCTTATTTTTCATTAAAAACAAATATAAATTAAGATAAAGTATGAGGACTAAACAAAATTGTTTAGAATATGTAGCAGTCAATTAACTGTCCCTTGAAGTAAATTTCAAGAAAACATTTAAAATAGTAGGGGGTTGTTGGCAATAAAATTGAGAAATAATTAGGATGCAAGGGGTTAATACATTTTAATAGGTTAAAAATACTATAACAGTATCTATAAAGTCTAATGTTTTTCATGTTTTAAATTTGCACCCTTACCCTTGCAATCCTGGAGAAAAGTCTACTCCTTTTATAGCTCAGAATGTTTCAATTGTACAGGTTCGTTACTCTACATTTACTGCTCTTCGAATCCGATAATTTTACCGCCACGTGTCTACCTTGTCCGAAGCGCAGAACCATTGTATTTTCGTGCACAGAAAGCAGTAAATATTATCGCATGTGAGTGTCATTCGAATAATGTATTGTTTCGACACTTTTATTTACGCGTTACTAGACATGTAGACACGTAGAAGATATATATATACGCGATCGCGAAACATTTTTGATTGGACGGATTGTACAGCTTTTTCGCGCGCAGGTGTCTCGCGGTTGTTCTATTTATAGCGATAATTTTCTTGTTCATGAACCGGTCGCGTGAATTCTTTTACACAGTTTTGGCAGCAATCCATTGACACGCTACAAGGATGCACTCTTGCTTGACGTTTCCAATTTGCAACGGTCGCGCGTTACAAACGTATCATGGCTGTATCAACTGCACAGACGTAGTTTTACTCAAAAAATGATGTGACTATTCCTTTCTATACAGAATTATTTTTCAATTTTATTGCCAACGATTCTCTACTACTTTAAGTGTTTTATGTGAAATTTACTTCAAAGTTCCTTGACTGCTACTTATTTTAAACAATTTTGTTTACCAATTACTGGAGTGCGGATCTTTATGCATTTATAAAGAAATTTTTTAGGCGAAATATGAAACAGTTATAAATTAGAAAAATTCAAGAATATTGTAATGTTGTCTTTGACGTAACAAAGTCATTAAGGGATGAAATCAATTTTTATTTTATTCCAGCTACCCACAATCGGTGCAGAATATTTTTATTTTGCATAAATATCCGCAGGATATTATATATTGTACTAATTATACTAAGGTAAAGGTACCAGTAGTTGACCATGAACGAGTAATTGACCATTTTATAGAAAAACATAAAAAATAAGATTTTTATAAGCTGTACACTTTTGATGAAAGTGAATCTCGGATGCCATACCATCTGTTGATTAAATTTCTCTAATACTATTCTCTATGAACTTGCAACGTCTACTATGTTCCTGAATTAAACTTTTTGTGGAATCGATTTGTTTTATTTCTTATTTCATTCTTTAATTGTAATTTGTGCTGGTAATTGTTGAAACTAAATGATAGTAAAATGATTCCCAACGTTATTGCTTTAACCCTCTTTCTAGTATAAGTGGTCAACTACTAACAAATAGGAGGTCAATTACTAGATTATTCGTTTTCAAGAGTGGTCAACTTCTGAAGCAATTACTGAATTTCCAAATAATTTTCTTAAATTTGTATAAGTAAACTTTTTTTAAAAAGTGACCTTGGTACATAATTTACAAGACTTAAAGAGTGTCTTCAAACATCGACTCTCGCTGGTTGATGACAGAATTAATGGTTACTATTGTTCGCGTGGAAAACTTCTCTTAACTGGTCAACTACTAGTGCCTTTACCTTAATATTTGTTTTTACTAAACTTCAGAAATTGAATAAATAATTTATTCAAATTTTTATTTCTCTGATGCCGATTCACACTCGACGAAGGAGTGCAAACGGTTAAATGTAAAATTGGTTTAATGGCCTGGTTAAATATAAAATTCTAGACACAAGAATTGAAAATTAAATTAAAATTATTAATAGAGAAAATACATTCGCATTTTGTTTAGTCTCTTTCTATTGACTCGAACAATTTTTATTTTCTACGAAGATCCACGGTTTAGTGATAATTAAATTATTGTGAAACTATCCTGAGCTTGCGCAAGTAAAGAATAGCTATATCAGTAACATAAAAATACTAGAATCGTGTATTAAAATCCGCTATATTACGCCGCTCGTTCGTTTTTCTTTTCGTCGCCTCTTTGAATTTATTTTAAATTCTTCGAACGCCTGCTTAAAATTGTAGACATTAGAAAAATTGAATAATGGTATTTTCGACTGTTAAAAATTATCAACCCCCGTAAAGTAAGCTCTAATAACACATAAATAGTAAGTGGAGTCTCTTAATCCCCGACAAATCATAAATAGCCTCGTTTTTATAAATTAGAGGAAAGAATAACACAGGATAAAAAGTAAACACACAGATTTAATTTCATTCATATATAAAAATTCTATAGGAAAATCCGCAGCTGGGGTCTCTGACACCCCACATTACCTTGCCAAGGTTAAAAGGGTAAATACATACTCATTTCGCTGCAGTCTCTCTCTATTGATAATTAAATAGTAATTGTCTAGTGATAATTAAAATATTGTAAAAATATCCCATCCCAAGCTTGCGCAAGTAAATAATAACTATCAGCAACATAAAAATACTAGATCACGCCGCTCCACAGTGTGTCGTCCAATGGAAAAAAGTCCGGAAATCAAAGTGTAAGACCAAAAAATTTATGTATGCTAAAATGTTCGTAACAAAACGTAGTTTCTGAAACTGCATTAAATTTTAACTGAATAAATCAATTTGTTATTAAAATTGAGGCTGAAACTTTACTGTCAAATTCGGTGCATTATTTTAAACATGCGACCCTCGCAAGCTATTTGGTTTTTTAATTTGATTTTTAGAGGGTGTGTTTAACATTATAAGACCTTCAATCTCCCACAAAATTTTTTTAAAATAATCGCAATTTGTCCTAAATTTTTATGTTTAACATTTATCAACTTTGATTAGAGTTTAAAAGAAAGTACATCAAAGTACATCCGTAAATTTTTTTACAGTAATTGGAGGCATATTGAACTTTAATTTCGCGTTGGTTTAAATCTGCTCACATTTGCTCAAGGGGAGAAAACAATAAAAAACCATATAAATTTCGAAGAAATTTGTTGCAATTATTTTTAAACGCATGCCATTTGATAAGTAGTTACATATGTGGTCAATTTTATTCTTATAAATTATATATTTAGTTTTAAAATTGTTTAAATGTTTACAATCTTCCAATTCAGTATTACAGAAAGTACCAAAAGGTTCCTTTGAGATTTTGTATTATATTAATTTAAAGCACATTAGACTTCTTTCTAGGTAAACAAACGGAATTCTTAAGGACTCCTAAGTTTTAATTCCTCGTTGTGAAGATTTACAATTAGATAAACAATGTATATAGTATAATACTTTTTTAAAAAATTTTCGTTAAAATTGTAAACCACTTTTTATTCAATAAAAAGTCATGAAAAACAAGATCATAGCAACTAAAAAATAAAATTTTTGTTTAAATAATTAAAAAAAAATTTTTTTTTACATCATTCAATTCGGTTTTGCATTTTATTTCAAAAAGTATTAAGATACTTTACTCGAAAATTGCATAGTTTAAGAGTTACGACTTTTTTCCCGAATTCCCATATACTCGACACACTGTGCGCTCGTTCGTCTTTCTTTTCGTCGCCTCTTTGAATTTATTTTAAATTCTTCGAACGCGTGCGTCACTTCTCCTGTGATTCGGGATTAGCGCGATATTTACAGGCACCGGGAAGATTGAATCGTCATCGGAACAAAAGCTTTGTCGTAGAGAAATTTTTTACGCCTCGAATCATGCCACGCATAACGCACATGCACGCGCGTGTACAACGCTCAATAAGTAGCCACAGTTTGCTTCTATTAAGACCAATAAAACTTGGACACTGTTTCCTCCGGAGTAACGAATTAATATCGTTACAATAATATACTCGATCAAACTATTCACTTGATAACAGAAACTTTTTCTTTCTCGTCGTAGACTCGTGTGATCTGATTAAAATTCGTACCATACATCTGTTCTTCGCGCAAATCACAGACATGATACAGTAATTTCTCAATCGTAGTCCTCGGTCGCCTCTGCAATCGTAGTCCAGTGCCTACCCATTCCACCGCCTGCCTGTCAACGCTGCGCCGGGCAGCAGGACGGCGATGTTTGATGTCGGCTCGGGTATATCGGTGTGAACACCACTACATTGACTCGAGTGAATCGAATTTTCAAACTACTTAATTTTCATTATTTTTTTATGAGATTTTACTGGCTTATTCCTGGCATTTTTCTGATTAAAATCATACCAAACACGATATAATTTGGCCAATATTTAGTGGTTTAATCGACGATGAAAGTTTTACTTACAAGAAGGACAGCGTGTTTTATCTATGCCGGCGACGGTGACTCTTCGCGTCTCTTTCTTTCCAATACGCTCGTCTTCGTTGCGTTCGAAACTTTCATCGTCGATTAAACCACTAAATATTGGCCAAATTATATCGTGTTTGGTATGATTTTAATCAGAGAAATGCCACGAATATGTTGGTGAAAGTTCCATAATGATATCATCGAAAATAAAGAAGCTAAGGTCTTGGTGTTTTATTGTGATGACGCACGGGCCTTTAAACTGTGCCGGCGACGGGGACACGCTTCGGCCACACGATCCTATTTCATTCTGTCTTTCTCTACGTTCGGCTTGTCGTTTGAAGTCTCAGCGCGGTAGGGTAGACGCAGTCATAAATCAAAAAATAGCCACCCTACTTCATCGTAGTCCGTTCATAACACGGGTGTTGGGACTACGATTCAGAAATTACTGTATACAGGGTGGGGCATTTTAAACAGGTCACCTGAATAACGCGGCTGCTATTGGTGTTAGGAAGAAATGCGTCAGATGGAACTTGTATGGTATCGAGGGGGCATTATTCTGATGTTAGTAGCTTTTTTGTAGGCGGATGCGCAAAGGACATATGAAGGTCAACTTCATTGTTTTAAATGGAATGAGGAATTTTTTAATACGTCAATCGATGCAGCTGGACATTCATAATAAAAAAGTATTAACCTATGTATGTCGAAAAGTTAATCGTTCAGAAGATCTAGCAGGCTGTATTAACCATTACTTAATACTAGTCAAAAATACGGTGTTGCGTATGGTCAAATAATGATGCATTACAGTAGATATAATTAAATTTAACCATATAATTAAAAAATATTTCGAACAAAAGTTGTACAGTATACAGTTGGAAACCAATTGCAATAACAACTAATCATAAAAACCTCTTCATTAAAAAGAAATTTAAATAAACTTTTTACTCATGGAACCTTATATTTTTGGGTGCATTAATCGAAGCATCTTTGTATTCCCTTTAAAAAATTATTTAGGTACTTAAGTCAAAAATTGATTGGTTTAAAAGTTATGATTTTTGTCTTCAATATCCATTTACATGCCGCACTGTGCGACGAGTCGATAACAGGTCTTTTCGGTTGCAGTTTTGCCAACCTATTCACCCGATATCTTCTCTTCGTCCTGTCCGTTACGCAAACTTCCCAACACGAGATGAGATCGCGTTCCTCACAGTTTATTGTACTAGCCACCGTCGCGCGTCGATAAGATCCAATATACGAGGTTTATTAAATGACTGTGATTTCTCTCGATCTCGTGTTACCCTGCCGTTACTAGTCCGATGCGAAACCAGTTGCAACTCGTAGAACCCGATATCTTTCGAACACATTTCGTTCCCGTGTTCGTGTTACGTGTTTACGTCATGCTGACCGCGCATGTTCCCTCGTTCATTGTTTGTTTTGTTTCTCCTCGAAATGCTCTCGTTTACTGTATGACTCCGTTTTCTTTTGTTACAGCCTGGACGCGTGGCCACGCTGATCAAAGAACAGGAGGTAAATATGCGAGCTCGCAAATACTGAATCACTCTCGATTACCCAATCCTCAGATTTTTCTAAACATCGGCAAACAAACACGCAACCGTTGAGTAAATTGTATTGAGTTTTCTAAACATTCGACGATTACGTACAAAAATGTTTTCAATTCGAGGCAGTGACTATAAAAACTGAGACTTAAGAGGGTAGGGTACCCACGTGACCATGGTATTTTTCAGTGTGACCAACCCCCGCGCGAAAAACCAATTTGGCAACAGTGATGAACATACATTTGTATCAATCTAACGCTTCAATTTTGCTATCAATACAGGTTTTTTTCTTTTTATCAATATCTTTATTGCTATTAATGGATCCGAGTGGCTTTGAGCCCTTTATATTTCTGTTGTTACGAATCTACGCTGATAGTTCGCCTGACTAAGCGCCATCTGGTCGAAGTAGCGGAACTAAAATTGCTTCTATTCACCCTTCATGAATGGAATCTGGGGAACAATTGAATGCGATAACGGAAACACACCTCACGTCCTCATACGATTATGTATTGAGCTGAGTGTGGGCTCATTTGAAAGAGGAAGGTTAAATGAAGCGCGCGTGGGTCCCTAAATTAGCAGGAAAAATCTTTTTGTGATCGAAAAATACATTAGAATATACGGAATTTTTCTTCATTTGTTTTTCCTACTTTGGACACTCACATTACTACGTATAAACATAATGTAACTAAAATTGGACCCACGCGCGCTTCATTTAACCTTTTTCTTTAGAATGAGCCCGCACTCAGCTCAAAATATAATCATATGACGACGTGAGGTGTATTCCCGTAAATCCCTGTTTTGGACCAAAATCTAGTTAGATTCTGGTTACATTCTAGTAATGTCACGTGGGTACCCTACCCTCTTAAGAATGTTCTGGAGCTATATAAAAACGCAACAAAATTTTTGAAAATTTGACAAGATATAATTCTTACTAAATTAATGCAATTACTTTGAGTTAGATTCACTACATCGTTTAATATTTATAGCAGAAGTTTGCACATTCTAACAGGTTTTCTTAAGGAGAATTCATGGATTTCCACTTCAAACCCTATTTAAACCTTGCAAAAACGCAACTAGAAACTTAAGTTTTTTTTATATATAGTAAAAATTATGTATTTAATTATGTTCGAAATTTATTAGGATTCACTAAACAGTTACAGAGCAAAAAATTATAAACTGTTACAAAACTTCAAAGGGCGTAGCCGATTAAGATGGTAAAAACTGCCCTTAGACCTTTTTCAATGGCTCTTGAACCATTCGAAAGCTGACGAAGAAAAACCCCTCTGAGACAACAAATGTAAGGTAAAGGTACTAGTAGTTGACCAGTTAAGAGAAGTTTTTCCACGCGAAAAATAGTAACCACTTACTCTGTCATGAAATAGCGAGAGTCGATGCCTGAAGACACTCTTTAAGTCTTCTAAATTATGTACCAAGGCCAATTTTTTACAAAAGTTTACTTATACAGATTTAAGAAAATTATTTGGAAATTCAGTAATTGCTTCAGAAGTTGACCACTCTTGAAAACGAATAATCTAGTAATTGACCTCCTATTTGTTAGTAGTTGACCACTTATACTAGAAAGAGGGTTAAAGCAATAACGTTGGGAATCATTTTACTATCATTTAGTTTCAACAATTACCAGCACAAATTACAATTAAAGAATGAAATAAGAAATAAAACAGATCAATTCCATAAAAAGTTTCATTGAGGAACAGAGTAGACGTTGCGAGTTCATAGAGAATAGTATTAGAGAAATTTAACCAACAGATGGTATGACATCCGAGGTTCACTTTCATCAAAAGTGTACAGCTTATAAAAATCTTATTTTTCATGTTGTATAAAATGGTCAACTACTCGTATATGGTCAACTACTGGTACCTTTACCTTAACTTTTCTCCTCATAGCAAAAACGCCGAAAAAATTCGGTTTTTATTGTTTTTGACAATGAAGCAGCCGAACAAAAAATCTTTAAAAAATTTAACACACTGCCTGTTATAGTAGTTCATCAGGGAACGAAAAATTGGAATGGCATGTTTTCATATTTTTGAGAAAAAATGTTTTTCCGATGTTTTTGAGGTTTTTCATTTTTTACGACCTCAGTTTACAACGAAATAATCTGATAATAATCCCAAAAATGCACCTTAGGATCCGGAATGTGTCACATTTTTTTCAAAATTTTAGAACGCATTTGAGACCGGAAAATGCGCCGAAAAACGTAAAATCTATTTTACCCTGTAACTACCCTTACGGGCAAGCTAGAGGGCTGAAGTTTCACTCAGAGGGGTTTTTCTTGGTCAGCTTTCGAATGGTTCAAGAGCCATTGAAAAAGGTCCAAGGTCAGTTTTTACCATCTTAATCGGCTAGGCCCTTTATCGTGTTGTCGTCTCACTAGCATGGAAACGCGACAATACGTACAATCTCTAGTAGCACAAGAATATTGTATAAATATTTTTTTCAAATACTGAAAAAATATTTTTTAAGCCACACTTTTTAATATGAGATAAATATTGCATCTGAATATTGTATACATATACAAGAAATATGAATTGAATATTTAAAAAATATAAGCTAGTTGAACTAAAAGTTGACTAAATACAGTAATTGTACCTGAAAGAAGATTCACGCGAAAAAATATATATTTTTAATATGCAGATAATATTTATCATATTATGAAATATATTTTTTCTCGTTATAAAAGGAATCTTTATGTAATATTAGAAATAGAATATTCTTTTTTAATATGTAGGAAATTTTCATGTTTATTATGGAAAAGTATATGTTCTAAAATATGATGCGAAGTAAAATGTTTACTTTTAATTTAATTTGAATTCGTGTGTGTCACTTAATCGACATACATTTATATTATAAGAACATTAATGCGACAAAGTTGTTGCACGAAAAATAATCGTGTAGCTCTTACGTCTTACACAATATGTGATTGACCTGTAAGATTAAAAAGTTTGTATGCAACAGACTCATAGTTAATTAATGTTCTTATAATATAAATGTATGTTGATTAAATGACACACACGAATTCAAAGTAAATTGGAAGTAAAAATTTTACTTCCAATATTCAATGACGATTTATTTTATATTTGCAACCAATACTTAATTTGTAATATGAAAGGTGTGTATGTCTTCCAGCATATTCCGGAATACGTAATATTTTTCCATGATAAATATAAAATATTTCCTGTACATTAAAAAAAAGTATATTCTCTTTCTAATATTACATAAAAATTCATTTTATAATAAGAAAAAATATTGTTATATATTAGAAAAAAATATTCTATTTTCAATATTAAATAAAGATTCATTTTATAATGAGAAAAAAATATTTTTCTCGTAATATGAAATAAAGATTCTTTTAATATTAAGAAAAAAATATTGTTTTCATAATATGAAATAAATATTTCCTGAATATTACGAAAAAAATATTGTTTTCATAATATGAAATAAATATTTCCTGAATATTACGAAAAAAATATTTTTTTCATAATATGTAATAAATGTTTCCTGAATATTTAGAAAAAAATATTTTTTTCATAATATGAAATAAATATTGTATGTATATTTGAATATTAAAAAAAGATTGAATCTCTTTTTAATATTATATGAATATGTATACAATATTTTGTGCTACTAGGGATTATTCACAAAATTCATTTACAATTTTTTATAATATGAAGACAATTTGATTAAAAAATTACAGTAACATCCCTATGAATTGGGAAGTTAATAAATGTAACATGAAATTCACTAATTAAACGAAAGCTTTTTAAATTAATCTATTTTTTTTAATGCAAAATATACTCGTGAATGGCTTTCATTGCCAATATATTGATGGATTTCGAATTTCTTGTACTTTTGTCTCCCATTGTATCTCCAGAACATCCTTAAATGAATTCAAGCATGTGAATAATAATATATCTCCATTTCTCTGTAATTGACCTATGTAATTAATCCATCTAATTAATATATCTTCATTTAATTCGCATTGTTAAAGAAGAAAAGTATTTTTATAAATCGCTCCATAAAGATCTGCAGTCCAGTTTATGTATCAGATGATTGCATAACTTCGTGCCCAATTTGAAAATGAAATTCACTGGATAAATTTTCAAGAATACAACTTTATTAATCAATTCTAATTGTAGAAAAGAATGGTAACTATATAATTTTTCTTTTTTTTTACACTCCGCCGTTCAGTGCAGTTTGCGACTTTTATGAAAATCGGGCACAAACTTATGCAGTCGTCTAATAATATTGGAATTTTCAATTCTGCAAATACACAATAAAAATATAAATTATTCTAAAAGAGGTTGAAACGGTTGTTCGACTGATGAGGTCCAGGTCCTATGGAATTCGAAAATGCGAAAATTACATACTGCCCCTTAATGGCAATGCTTTCGATCGCAATTAAGTCGATTTCTTTTGTTGCCGCAGGGCATCGTGTATGGCCGAGCATTTCAAGTCGAAGACAGTGTGGCGCTGCTTTATTTGAAGAACCGCGAGTGCACTTTGGGTGGATACATGACGACCTTTTCAACGTTCCACAGCCGGGACGGAGACAAAAGTTACCCCGCTATCGTTTACATCGCAACCAACAAGAACGAGCATTGGCTAGGGGATGCGCCGTTGCACTGCATTGCGGATCAAATCTTCCAATCCTCCGGCTCGACCGGTCACAACGTTGAATATCTTTTACGGTAACATTTCAGTCCACTTTCGATTCAGCCCGAAAGCTTGAAAGTTCTACCACTCGACTCCTTTCTCTGTTAAATATATACAGGGTGGTCCACCTAAGTAAGGCCACCTAAATATCTCTACAGGTCATTGTGATGCAACAAATATTTCTTACGTAATGTGCATGGTGTCCATGGACCGATATCTGGCAAGGATACATAACTACATTTTTTTTTAATTGCATCGTGTAGTTGATGTAAATCTTATTTGCTCGTAGCATACGTCATTTGATTTTCCGGTCTGTCGACATGTGGCTATATTTATATTTCTGTACTAATCCCCTTTAGTCTGCGTTCGATAGCATATCGAATTTGAAATCAGTGGTCGACGAGAGAACATAGACGCTCGATTATCATAATAATGATCTAAGAATGTATTGTTTGCAGACTGGCCCAATTTATGCACGACTATCTACCCGAGGCCTGTGACGATCATCTTTTCACGTTGGAGCTGTTGGTGCGCAAGCGAATCGAGCAGGAAGATATGTGTCTCAGGACTTTAATGGGTGACCGAGACTTCGTCATTGTTATCGATAACGACAACGCGGATTCCGACGATGAGAACGATAACGACGATGTTAATAATATCAGGATACACAATGTCAAAATACGTTCCAGTTTTTATTACGGATACCACGCAAGAACTCGCGCTGCTTGAAGATATAGCTCGCGTGGAATGTTGAAATCTCCCAGATACTATGGAAACGTTTCTACAGACTCGCAAGAAACGACGAAACACGTACAATGAAACGGGAAGTAGCTATTTGGGAATATTTTCAACCGTATTCTGTTGTACATATTGTAGTTTGAGAATTCAGAAGTAATACAAGGGCAACTCGAATATATTTTTAAATGTGCCGCTTTTGTTCCGTCGCCGTGCTGGACATTGTTCACGGACGAAATTTTTTGTATAAGATTGTGCCTTCATGTTAATTTAGCGCACAAACGATTGTTCCTGCTATTTCTTAGGTTTAAAGGTGTTCAAAAATTTTGTATTTTCCAATCCTATTGTCAAAATGCACGAAAATAACTTTATCAGAGAACGAAGTGTTACTGTCTTTTACTTGAGCAAGGTGTGGATCATTTATTTTACAAATATGACATAGCGGCAGACGAGCGTTTCAATTATTGTATTTCTTCAGTCCTCTCCTTTAGTACATAGACTCTTATTGCTTATCCCCCGATCCTTATCCCTGTTGTTAGTCCTTTCCCCAATGTCGGTATTTATTTATTTAAAGCTTTGAGCCTTGGTAGGTCCATTAGCTGGTAAAAGGTTTTTTTTTTAATTTAAACTTTAGGCCTAACTTGACCCATAAGCTGTGGTAAGAAGTATTAAACGGGTCAAAAGCGCCACTCTGCGTGATGGCGAAACGCTGAAACTGGTAGACAAATACTGTTAGTATCTCGTCGGTGCTTCTGTTTCTCACTCCAGTCAAAATAAATCCCAGAGGGCGTAAGAGAACACCGAAATTTTCGTGGGACACGTAGTCCCGTAAGGCTGGCAGTCTTTAACAGTATCTCGTCGGTGCTGGAACTAAAATAGGCTAGCTTCCTTGGTGGTAAAACCGCATAGAAGATTAAACTTGCATTCCCTTAAATTACTTAACTATTTCCAAAGAGTTTAATCTACGACTCTGATAATAAGACAAAGTCTGTACTTTCGAAAACGTCGCGATAAAAGCAGATAATAGGTATTGAATATTTTTGTCTAAATCGTAAATGTGTTTAAAGTTTTGTTGATAAAATAGAAATCTAATATGCGCGTTACCGTTATTACAGGATTACAGGAATTTACTTGATCCGCCCGAGCAAGACTCTTTCAGGGCATGCAACATAAGACAAAAATTCTCAATCAGCTGATATTCACGAAAGAGCAGAGCGTTGTTGACGGGTGTTTGAATTCGCATTTTTTTCGTACGAGAAAGTATCGCCTGCAATCTGAGATTTCTGACAAAGGTGAGAATTGAATAGTGCTCGGATATTTTGGTCAGAGAACGTGGTAAACGAACCTTTTCAAACCGCTTCTACGTTTTGTTTATATCCCACTTAAAGATACTTGTAACCCTCTTAAAACATGACCTGTTGCATGCTTTATTAGATATTAAAGTAAATGACGGAGACAGACACGCCGCCATCCTCTCCAGATATGAATGGTCAAATGGATGAAGACGACCTGATATACGTGGGTGATGTTGACGAAGTGATCGAGGCTTTTGAGGCTGATGATGTTGGAGTTGAAGATACGATGGGAGTTGAGCCTGTGGAGCAGGGAGACGCGTCTTGCTTGTTCACTGGCCACAAGCGAGGTCAGGCAAGCTCTAGTTCCCTCAACGAATATATATTCTTCTATAAACAAGCGTAATTTCATTGAAAATTTTCAGGTTCGGTTTTCTGCGGCTATTTATCCAAGAATGGGAAACTAGCTTCCACAGGAGGGGAAGAGGATAAAGCTTACATTTGGGACACATCATCCGGAGAAATTATTCTTGACTGTACTGGACACAAAGATAGTATTATCTTTTCAGAATTCAATCATGATGAATCGTATCTAGCCACTGGAGACATGAGCGGTTTGATTCAAGTTTGGTTGGTTGCTGACAAAACCAAAATTTGGGACTATAACATGGGAGATGCAACAGTTAGTTCGATTTCTATCATTGTACTTTCAGTTGTAAACGAGATAACAGAAAAACTCCTTCTTACAGTGGATGAAGTGGCACATGGCTGCAAATGTATTGCTAGCAGGCTCTGTCTATGGAGAAGTATACATGTGGAAAATACCTAACGGAGATTGTAAGATTTTCCAGGGATATAGTTACCGGGCAGAGACTGGAATGATCTTTCCAGATGGTATTTATTTCTTGATACAGTAGTGTTGCGATCTAGCTCTTTGGGGATCTCCACGCTCACTATCCCTTCGTCTACCCCTTCCACTGGGGGGCATCCCCGCGAGGGGCCAAGATGCTCAGAAGAAAGAAGTTGTTTGTTTATATGCTGTCCTTTTCTATGTTCGGCAACCTTTGTACTTTCGGCTCGGTCGACATAGTTATAAGAATATAGTTTCCCTACACGATCTCTGTCCCTGCTTAGAACAGGCGATGGGAGCTAGAGCGCGACTGTACTGTAAGTTCAGAAAATCGAAAGAAACGTGTTTGAACAAGATATAATTTTTCAGGCAAACGTATCGCTGTTGGTTACGAGGATGGAATCATTAGGGTAATAGATTTGAGAACTGGTTCCATCCTGTCTTCCTCCGCAGGCCATTCCTCCACTATCATCACCCTCGATTGTCATCCCGATAATAATCTAGTCCTCTCGGCCGCTACGGATGGAAAAACTATAATCAGTAATTCGAACACAGGCAAGGTAATAAGGAACGGTGCTTGTGGTGTACTTTAGGAACCCAAGTAACACGGTTTACAATCTTCAGATAATTTCCGTTCTGCAAAACTTGATTACCGGCGAGAGAAACAACGCGCATATGGAGCAAGACGTTGGGAACGTCGTAGATAATAGTGATCGTAATTGGGTAGAGACTGCAGCTTTCTGTAAGGATCCTGCGTTTCCCGTTGCTGCGACTGGTACAGTTAACGGAGAAATCTTTATCTGGGATATCTCGAAACAGGTATTACCACTCTTACATTCAGATGCAACTTTACACGGTGTTATACAGTACTGATTTTCATTGGAATTATTCAGGTGCTCAGGCAAAACATCGAGCAAGAAAGCGGTATATCAAAACTGGTGTGGAAAGGGAATACAACTATCCTGTTCTCGGCAGGATTAGACGGTATACTTAGATGTTTCGACGCAAGAACTGGTCTATGTGTACAGTCATTCCTAGGACATACCGCAGATATTCTCGATTTATGTATATCCGAGTAAGTTGAAGCAATTCGAGATTACTTTCTCTCGACAAACGTAACAAGATTTAACGAAAATGCGTTTTAGGAACGGAGAAAAGGCATTAACAACGTCCGACGATTCAACAGCCAGAATTTTTGATATTTCGTCTCTATCATAACGTATCTATTACATAGAGAAAAATATAAAATCTTTGTTATTATCTAAAATCTATGTACATTTTATGAAAGTTGTTCATATATATATATTGTACTTTGTTTCCTTTTTTAATTAAAAATAAAGTTTATTTATTTTTAGCTCATAGTCTGCAGCATTTTGTCCTTGTACCACTCTGAATCCAACAAATAGCTTTTATCCTTCCAGAGAAAGTGAGTTGGACCATGCTCTTCACCTCTGTCGAAATTAAATAACGTGCTGAACTCTATTGCTATTTTTGATCTTACTAGACCTACTCCTCCTGCTCTCTCTGGTGCAGGATGGTATACTCTTCCTGTGTGAATATTCATGTACAACTTTTCTGGTTTGAATGGCACCTACAACAAATGAATTATTAAAACTTAAACCAAGATACGTGGATTACATTTTGAAACGTACCATCAGCAATTCTTCTGCATGAGCATAGCCAAACCAGTCTTCCGCCTGTCCTGTCTCGCTGTTCTGCTTCTGCAAAACATTAGTAAACACTATTGGCAGATCATCGCATCTGACAAAATTTCTTTCTGGACCGCAAGGTGAAATATATGGGAAATCCTCCATATACCTTCCTGTCTCATTTTTCTTCAACCGCTTGAAAAAGAATGCCAAAAATTTCTTCTCTAAAATGATATAAAGATTGAAACAGATCGAAATGTATATCTTTCGAGATGTATGCGAACCTTTAAAACACGAGGTAAAATTCTTCATGCGAGCATCGTCCAAGAACAACTAGGGAAATAGAAAAATATACATTTTAAATAGTTCGATAGTGTTTTTTGTTATTTTCAATTTATTAGAGACTTGTACCATGCCTTGATGATCTATGTAATAGAAATATTCTCGAACTTTAGGTTCCGGAGACTGTCCCTGTTCATATTTTGATATTTGCCTTCTGTGTACTTTAGAAACGGACGTTTTAAACGGAATCGTAAATAATCGTGATCGTAAATGTGGAAACATTGCATTCTGTACATAAATTATTCAATTTGTGACAATTAAGAAATAATTGTCCATACAAATACGAAGTACAAACAATATCAACTTGACATACAATGAGTATAATTACCACCGAAGTTTTATCAAATTTCGATTATTGTTACAAATTTAAATTTCATTCATTATGTAATGTACATGTTGTTCACTTAATTTTGTTCTTGCCCGTCTGTATTTTACTAATACACCTGTCTAAGGTTGGGAGGATTACACAGTTCATTTGAGAAAACATAACCTCACTCCGCAGAATCTCGGTTGCGTCTTGGAGCAGCGATTATGTCAGACGCGACGTAACGTACGCAGATCGCGCAATAAAGCGGTAGATTCCAATAAAATAATCAGCCAAGCCTGATAAAACTTCCGATAACGTTTCACTGTGCGCCTCTGGACCGATCCGTCGGCCATGTTTGATTAATTGGAGAACACTTAGACCATATCAGACCATGGGAGGAGCTCGATTGGACACAGTACGATTGCCCACTTAGCTATTGGGCACATATTTTTTGGAAACAGCATCATTGGACACGTCTCTATTGGGCACAAGTAGGATTGGATACGTTTCAATTGCGTACAAATAGATTTGCGCACTGTAATTTTGGACACAAATGTACCGAGACCAAATGAAATTAATGGTTTTAAAGTGTCATAAATTTTTGCTTATGTTTTTACTCGAAATATATTTTCCATAATTTCTATTGAAATATAAAGATTGTGATAGAAGTGTACATTAATAAAACGCAAATATAATACGTGTAACTGAATGCGTAGATTATTTAATTTTTGAAATTAATCTTATTGTGAATTAAAATAGTTACAGCGAAGAGTGAAGTACAGCAAAATTCTACGACTGTGTAGAATTATTTTCATAGCTCCTGAATAATTCGGTGTTGTTAGAGCAGGAATGGGAAAACGAGTTCGGAGTGAATAAACTGAGTTTAATTAATGATTTCACTAGTTTATGTATTTTAAATGAAAATATAAATTGTTGGATTCCGCGAGCGTACATCTGTTTCGTAATCGATTGAGATCAAGACGTACGCTCGCGGAATCCAACAATTTATATTTTCATTTAAAATACATAAACTAGTGAAATCATTAATTAAACTCAGTTTATTCACTCCGAACTCGTTTTCCCATTCCTGCTCTAACAGGTGTAAAAGAGATAAACTAGATAAGTATTTTATAGGATTAGGATAGAGTTAGGAAAAATACACACTCCAAAAACCATTCATTTCATTTGGTCTCGGTACATTTATGTCCAAAAGTACTGTGCGCAATTGAGACGTGTCCAATCCTTAGACAAAGATCACGGTAATGTGTGAGTCACCGTTTCGAAAAATATACAAGCTATGCTCATTAGCTTATGAGGGTGAGGGTGATATACCCGAAAAGAATGGACAGGATAATTTCACAGAATTTAGCATTTTATCATGAAATAATCATTTTATGTAAAGTATATTTGAGATACAAATGTTTATTCTATATGTTTTATTCAGGTATTACAATGAAGTATGAATTTAAAAATTTTTTAAATTTAAAACGTCAATATATGATTTCATAAAATTCAATTTAGTATATATTTCTTGCAATCGATGTAGAAAATTTTGATTTAAATAAAGGTTACATATACTTACAGGTATTATAAGGTTACACTTATTGATTACAAAATAATATTGCTTTAGTTAATCTACTGCGTATTTTTGTTCTATTTACTACTGTCAGCTACTGTACATTTTTCAATGTGGTGTAATCTTAAATTGCAGTATTTTAACGTGTAATGGGTAGTGTCGGCGTCGATCTTCCGTGTCAGCCATTTTGAAATTATCTTACTATCTTATGACTCAGCTTTTACCACGATCTTTGCCTCGACCAACTCTCAGTTTTCTTATACACATACTATACCATACTATACTGTACTATACCTATGCTGTGTCTATAAGTATATATGGTCTAAGACAGGTCTAAGATGGTACCACAGTACCACGATTTTGGCATCACTGCCTTCAGCGCTTCGTTCAGGCCGCGCAGTCTATCTGTATTCTGTATATGTCTATGCGTGGTCTATGCCAGGTACATCTGAACACAGCTGAAGCAGTGAGTGCGAGTGCGAAGTGCGAAGCAGAGTAAAGTGCTCGAACTGACTTGACCCCGGACCCTTATGTTGTTCAACTCCGAATAAATTCTACCGTCTCGGTGTAGAACTTGTCGGCGGAGAAATGGCTGATTTCTTAGATTCCGAAGCGGAGGAGAGCGAGGTATTTTCGTTGTTCTCTCTAACTTGGAAACGACTGTGCGGCTACTCGTTTATCTCAATTCCTTCAATGTTCTTCGACAGCTTATGTCACTGATCGATGTGTTCCGTTATATTGTAGGAGGAGGAGGAGTTGGACGAAAATGAGAAAAAGAAGCTGAAAAAGATAAAGGCCGTCGAGGAGAGCGAAGAAGAGGAGGAAGAAGGTGAGACGTTGTAAATAACATGTTTCGATTTTCCGTCACGATCGAGCATGGAATTTTTTTTATGCTCCAAAGTGCCATGTTTATTCGCGTATGCCGTACGCTAATTGTTATGCAATCGAAACAAATCCAGTTGTTTGATATTGGTTCGCAGACGACGAGGATCGGTTGCGAGAGGAACTGAAAGATTTGATAGATGATAACCCTATCGAGGAGAGTGAGGGGGAGGACAGTGATGGGTCCGGTACATCGAAAAAACGTAAGAAAAGCGACGACGAGGATTTCGACGATCGTCTTGAAGACGAGGATTACGACTTGATAGAAGAGAACTTGGGAGTCAAAGTTGAAAGGGTACATATACAATATGAATTAGCGTGGTGTTCGCAATGATCGATCGATCGTACGAATGTAGTGATATGATCCTTTACTTTAGAAACGTTTCAAACGCCTCCGCAGGATACAAGATGAGGAATCTGAAGAGGAACAAGAAAAGGAGGCGGAGGAGGATAGGGATGCTATCGCGAACGAGCTGTTCGAAGGCTCCGGAGATGTAAGCCTGATTCTGAATTCCTACATGTTGTTATATATGATTTTGTTTTTAGTTCTAATCAAACATTCGCTGTTTCTCATTACGTGAAACGCTTAACTTTTGTGCTTGTTTTCATACCTCTATCAGGAAAGAGAAATTAGTATGGTATGTACGGTAGCCAGAAAGACGAATTCACTAATGCACTTCTGCTTCGGCCGCACGATGTAAGCTTTCGTTATTTATTAGGAGGACGAGAGGAGGAGCGAGCGAAGTCACAGGCCCGAGGTGGAGACGTTCGACGAGGAGGGAAGCGAGGGAGAGTACACGGACGCGGATGATTTTATCGTCGATGATGACGGCAGGCCGATCGCTGAGAAACGTAAAAAGAAGAAGCCCATATTTTCGGACGCGGCCTTGCAAGAGGCCCAAGATATTTTTGGTGTCGATTTCGATTACGACGAGTTTGGTAAGTATGGAGAAGAGGATTACGAGGAAGAAGAGGAAGAGGAGGAGGAGGAGGACGAGTATTTGGACGATGAGGATGCCGAAAGACCGAGGAGACCAAAGAAACAGTTGAAGAAGAAGACCACCAGGAAGAGCATCTTCGAGATTTATGAGCCTAGCGAACTGAAACGCGGTCATTTCACCGATATGGACAACGAGATACGCAACACGGACATACCAGAAAGGATGCAGCTTCGCTTGGTTCCCGTTACAGCTGTTCCAGAGGGTTCTGACGAATTGGACCTGGAAGCCGAGTGGATCTACAAGCAGGCGTTCTGTCGTCCGACAGTCTCTATCCAAGACGCTCACTTGAACGCCGAGGCTAAAGAGAGAGCTCGAAAAGGACCACAGACGATCGGGAAAATTAAAAAAGCTCTGGACTTCATGCGGAACCAGCATTTCGAGATTCCGTTTATATCGTTTTATCGAAAGGAATATGTTCTCCCGGAACTGAACATCAACGATCTTTGGAAAGTGTACAAGTTCGATGCAAAGTGGTGTCAGCTGCGTCAAAGGAAAGAGAACCTCTTAAAATTGTTCGAGAAGATGCGGAACCACCAGCTGGATGAGATCATGAAGAATCCCGATGCCCCGTTAGCCGACAACGTACGGGTGATCAAAGACGACGACATAGAGCGGTTGAAGAACGTGCAAACCAGCGAGGAATTGAACGACGTATACCATCATTTCATGCTCTACTACAGCAACGAGATCCCAGCGATGCAGGAGGCTGCTCGGCAGAAGGAGAAAGAGGCGCGGCGAGAAGCGAAAATACAAAAGCGATTGCAACTGCTCGCCGAGGCCGAAGAAAACGGCGAGGATCCACCGCCGGAAGACGAACCAGAGGTGGAGGAGGAACAGGAGCCAGACGAGACGTTGAAACAAGCTGTACGGACCGGTCCGTATTCGATCTGCAGGCGAGCCGGACTCGACGGTTTGGCGAAGAAATTTGGTCTTACGCCGGAACATTTTGCCGAAAATCTGCGGGACAACTATCAACGGCACGAAGTCGATCAAGAGCCCACAGAGCCGTTGACCATTGCGAACGAGTACTGCAGTCAAGTTCTCGGGACACCGGAAGAAGTACTGAAGGCCGGGCAATTAATGGTGGCAATACAGTTGGCTCGCGAGCCTCTGGTCAGGAAATGCGTTCGGGAAATGTATATGGAGAGGGCGAAAATATCGGTGAAACCGACGAAAAAGGGAATCAAGGAGATCGACGAGAACCATCCTATCTACGGAATGAAGTATCTTAAGGACAAACCGGTGCGCGATCTTGTTGGCGACCAGTTCTTAAATCTGGTGATAGCAGAGGAGGATAAACTGATATCGATTTCGTTGAGCGACAGCATCGAGGGCAACACCAGCAGCAACTACGTCGACGAGACGAAGCAGCTTTATTACCGGGACGAGTTCAGCAAGAACGTTCAAGACTGGAACGCTCTCAGAGTTGGTAGCGTGGAGATGGCGTTAACGCGTATGGTCATACCCAGCCTGAAGAAAGAACTGAGAACGAACCTGGTCGCAGAGGCAAAGGAGTGTGTGATGAGAGCATGTTGTCGTAAAATGTACAATTGGATCAAGGTGGCACCGTATAGCTGCGAGCTGCCGGAAGAAGAAGACGAGGAATGGGATACCAGCAAAGGGCTTCGCGTGATGGGTCTGGCGTACGTTCCCGACTACTCTCAAGCCGCGTTCACTTGTCTCGTGGCTCCGGATGGAGAGTGCACCGATTACCTGAGGTTGCCGCACCTGATGAAACGGAAGAACAGCTACCGGGAGGACGAGAAAGTCATGAAAGAAGCCGACCTGTTAGCCCTGAGGAATTTCCTAGCCACGAAGAAGCCGCACGTGGTGGTGATCGGAGGCGAGTCCAGAGAGGCTATGATGATCGCGGCCGATGTCAAGGAGTGCATCGCAAGCCTAGCCGAGGAGGAACAGTTCCCGACGATTCAGGTCGAGATCTGCGACAATGAGCTGGCCAAGATCTACTCAAACAGCAACAAGGGCGTGTCCGAGTTCCGGGACTATCCGGAGCTGCTGCGACAGGCGATCTCTCTGGCCAGAAGAATGCAAGACCCTCTGGTCGAATTCTCCCAGTTGTGTACCGCCGATGAGGAGATCCTTTGTTTAAAGTACCACAGTCTGCAGGATCAATTGCCGAAGGAAGAGCTCCTCGAGAACCTGTACCTGGAGTTCGTCAACAGGGTAAACGAGGTCGGCGTCGACGTAAACAAAGCGGTGCAGCAAGCTTACAGCGGGAACCTAGTCCAATTCGTGTGCGGCCTTGGTGCAAGAAAAGGCCAGGCGTTGATCAAAATGTTGAAGCAGACCAACCAAAGGTTAGAGAATAGAACGCAGCTGGTGACCGCTTGCCACATGGGACCGAAGGTCTTTATTAATTGCGCCGGTTTTATCAAGATAGATACGAACAGCTTGGGAGACAGCACCGAAGCGTACGTGGAGGTGCTCGACGGTTCACGCGTTCACCCAGAGACCTACGAATGGGCGAGGAAGATGGCGGTCGACGCGCTCGAATACGACGACGAGGACGCGAACCCCGCCGGTGCACTCGAAGAAATCCTCGAGTCGCCCGAGAGACTCAAGGATCTGGATTTGGACGCATTCGCAGAGGAGCTGGAGAGGCAAGGGTTCGGAAACAAGTGCGTTACTCTCTACGACATCCGGGCGGAGTTGAACAGCCGGTACAAGGATCTGCGTGTTCCTTATCAGTCGCCAAGCGCCGAGAGGCTATTCGATATTCTGACCAAAGAGACACCGGAAACGTTCTATGTCGGCAAACTGGTCCTGGCGACCGTAGTCGGCATCAGCCACAGGAAACCACAGGGCGACCAACTCGATCAAGCGAACCCCGTAAGAAACGACGAGACCGGCCTCTGGCAGTGTCCGTTCTGCCTGAAGAACGATTTCCCCGAGCTCTCCGAGGTCTGGAATCACTTCGACGCCGGTGCTTGCCCGGGTAAAGCCACCGGCGTCAGGTTGAGGCTGGACAACGGGATATCCGGCTACATTCACATTAAAAACTTGTCCGACAGACACGTTGCCAATCCTGAGGAAAGGGTCAGCATAAGGCAGATCATTCATTGTCGCATCATAAAGATCGAGGTCGAACGCTTCAGCGTCGAGTGCACCAGCAAGAGCAGCGACCTCGCGGACAAGAATCACGAGTGGAGGTACGCGGTACTCATTGCGGACTTTGGTAACCCTGGCACAGTGGTGCGAAGTCCTTCCTTATTATTCTGTCAATTGGTTAAACTTCTTTATAGTTATAGTCTTAAACATAGTTGCGTTCAAGTTTTTTGGTTGAAAGTTTTTCTGAGATTTATTTTATGTATATATTATATTTTGTTATTTTATTTTATTATTATGTATTTATTCAGTTGTTTTGGTTATCTTGTTTTCTTATATTTAATTTCTGCTTCTTTCGATCTTTATTTTCTATTGGAGGCGTTTTCTTTTTATTTTACCTTTTACACTATATCGGCAAGGTATTAGATGTATAAGGAATAGTGTATCTACGGAAGTCACCGCAAAACAGGAATAAAGTACCCCTTTCTATGCTCCGCCTGATGGTGGAATTCGTCGTGGACAGCGGAATGTACAGAAATTGCACCCCGGTGTACATCAGGTTGCCGCTAACAGGCGGGGTGTAAAACTGACTGACTCAGCTTCGCGTCCTAGTACTTTATTTAGTTCGCGTTACACTTCGTAAGTTTACAGAATTGAAAATTCATACGACGAATAATTAGAGCTAGTTCTAACAGTTGTCCTGTTGACTGCGTTGTATTGACGATTTCTCTGGTTTTCAGACCGCAACGAGATCCATTCTACGACACCGACTCTGAGCAGAAAGACGCGAAAGTCGAGGAGGACGCGACGAAGGCAAAACAACGGCAGACTTACGTGAAACGAGTGATCGTTCATCCGTCATTCCACAATATCAGTTTCGCGGAAGCAGAGAAGCTGATGCAGACGATGAAGCAAGGCGAGGCAATCGTCAGGCCGAGCAGTAAAGGCGCGGATCATTTGACCGTCACGTGGAAAGTCACCGACGAGGTCTACCAGCACATCGACGTCAGAGAAGAAGGGAAAGAGAACGCGTTCTCGTTGGGACAAAGCTTGTGGATCGCAAACGAAGAGTTTGAGGACCTGGACGAAATAATAGCGAGACACGTGAACCCGATGGCCGCGTACGCCTCCGAGTTGTTGGACTTCAAGTACTACAAACCTACCGTGGAGGGTATCAAAGATAAGGCTGAAGAAATACTGAAGGAGCAGAAGAAAGAAAACCCGGGCGGAATACCGTACATAATATCCGCCGCGAAGGTCCGTAACAATCGGTTTCGGCGACGCTGGGTAGCGCGATACACGCTCACAGTTTTCCGTACACGTTTTAGAACTATCCTGGCAAATTCCTGTTGTCCTACCTGCCGCGTACTCGGTGTCGCCACGAGTACGTGACAGTGTCGCCGGAGGGATTCCGATTCCGAGGACAAATGTTTGGCAGAGTGAACGATCTGTTTCGCTGGTTCAAGGAACATTTTCGAGACCCGGTGCCGGGTCAGTCGACTCCTAGCACTCCACGCGGTGCTATGACTTCCAGAACGCCTTACCACACTACTCCGGGAGCAGTGAGCGGTGGGTAGTTTTCTCTTCAGCGCCGAAGCTCCGACCTCAACCCCCTGCTCATCTGAGTATCGAATCTGTTGCAGGAATGAATCAAGAAGCGATACAAAGAGTGGCGCAAAATCTTCCTCATCACATGTTGCACTCTTTGTCACAAGTAGCGAACCAAACCCCGCATCATTATCCACCACACACACCGGGAACCGCGAGCGTGGCTGGCTATGGTGGCGTTCACACTTACCCGAATACACCATACACACCATCCGGACAAACACCGTTTATGACACCGTACCAGACACCGCATCATACTCCGCACCATGGTCAGCCTACTCCCAGATATGGACAGCAGACGCCTAATCATCAGCAGGGTCCCTTCGTTCATCCACCTCCTCCCTCGGTCGCCACTCCAGGCCACCATAGGTCTACTCCATCGCACAGACCAACACCTCCGATGTCGACACCTGGAGATCCGATGGATTGGAAAAAGGCGGCCGAGGCCTGGGCCAGATTGAAAACTGGCCCCCGAATGTCGTAAGTGTCCTAAGTTCGTCGATTCTCCCGGATATCGGCCCATCTGTACACACAGGGTGGAGCGTTTAACACTAGACTTACGAGATGCATTCTGTTACTTTTAATTGGAAATATACATCCAAGAGGAATTATACAACAAATTTATTATAAAACAAGTAACTAAAAATTTGGATAGATGCATCCTCTCTAGATATTTTTATACAGTAATGTGAAATAGTCACTTTTGGTGCTCCGCAAACCTAGCGTTAAAAAAGAACAAATTTTATATTCGGGTGATCTGTTTTAAGATTCCTCTTTCCAAGATTGCAAGGGTGCGAAATGCGCCTTCTCATTTGTCGATAATGCAAAGATAGGGGTTTTCTTCTAATTGTAAGCAGCAATCGTCCTCAAAAGTCCTATTTTTACATTTAGGAGGCGTAATTTGCATTATTCGGCAACATATAGCTGTCGCAGCTTTATGGAAATATTCAGCTATGTATGCTTCCGAATTATGCAAATTACGTCTCGTAAACGTAAAAATAAAGACTTTTGAGGGCGATCACGGCCTAAATTGATCTTTTATTTAGCGCTTTTGACTACTGAAAAGCCCCATGTTTGCATTATCGAGAAATGATAACGTGCATCCCACACCCTTACAATCCTGGAAACGAGTCTACCCTATTAATATGTCGTTGTGCCATCTTCCACCTTGTTCACACAATTTATTTCTGTGAACAGCTCAACACCAAGATATGAGGACTCGAGGAAAACCCCTCGAAACTACGAGGAATCGGTCGGAAGGACAACACCACGGAACAGAACTTCGACGCGAACTCCATCTTACAAATCTCCACGGGGAACGCCACACACTAATTCTAGTCCTCGGAGTATGTCTCTTAGCGGAGACGGTACTCCCCTGTACGACGAAAGCTAACGGATTAATTTCTACTTAATAATTCATGCTTTCTATATTATCACTCGGCGCGATATAGAAAGAAAAGAACCGTACAGAAATGTCTGTAAGCGAATTGGGAGTTGCATGGCGTCTCATCGCATCGAAGATTCAATCGTCCCGTAGCGACGAACATCTATCGTACTGTATAAAAGAAATGGCGAAGCCATTTATAAAGTTACTATAACACATTAATAAATCGTTATCTTCCCCTGCACGTTTATAAACTTAGGAAAAACGATATCGGATGCATACTAAAAGGCATGTTACCGTATATACACGCATATGTACATATAAGGCGTCATTCGAGTACTAGATTACGTTTAAACGTATTCACCATTGTACGATTTGAAAAACCGTAACACTCCATTTTATTAAACTTTCATTTTTTCACCGTACTACCGCATATCGACTTACACCTCCATACATGTAACACGTTCCGTCTCACTTTTAACTCCACCGATATTCAGTTACTGTACATTTCTTATGTTACTGGCTTAGGAATGGAATATATTTCTTACATGCTTTATACAATTGTTAATTCACACTATTGAACAATAAAATAGTCTACACAATACTGTAAAATTATAAAAGTATTCATTTCTCTCACCAATATGTATGCAGAATCTTTTTTGGGGAGGTTTTATTTACGAAAATAGCGAAATATATATAAGCTTTAAAAAATTACTTCTCTTCAGTCATAGCTATAATATATATGTTTGTTCATTCGAATTAGAATATGTTAAACCCTTGTCGTATTTTCACGAGTTATGATACATCATAAATGTAGCCATGTAGAAAACATAAATTTTATTTTCTCCTCTACATTTTTTTGGGATAAAAAGATTCGAATCACAGTAACTGTAAAGACAATTGTACGACAAGGGGTTAACTACGCGTAATTCTCTATTGTACATAAGATTCTTGATCCTCGGACAACGTGTCATCTTCTTTCAATTGAGATTTATTTCTGCGGAAATAGTAACTTTCGTGGTAACAATTCCCAGCTGAAGATGAGCATCGATTCGTCGACCTAAACACGTACCCTGTAGCATTTGATCTTGTCCGTTTCGTTTCTTCGTTCTCCAAGGAATTTTTACGCTGTAAGAACGAATAATGTGCAATTATATCCTTGCTAGTCTGATCAAATCTGGAGTACCAGATTACCAGTCATTTACCAGTTTTCTTGGACTTTCTTCTTCATCGTCACTTGTATTGGATTTCTGTAGATTCTCCACAAATTTTTGTCTCTGCAAAATTAAGCGTGAAACACATATATATTCGAAATGAAAGAAAGAACTTGTACAAAAGAAAGAAATGTTACCTTTTTTACGGGAGAGCTTTTACTGTCAGTACTGTTGCTTGAATTTGATAGTTGCGGTTCGGGTCTCTTCTTCTTTTTTCTTCTTACCACTACGGATTTAGTACCTTCAGCTGTTTCCATACCATTTACGATACCTTTATTGTTTGTGTTTGGGCCCTGCTATGTAAAATATAAAAACACTTTACAATGTAACATTTACAAGAAATTAAAAGTCATCAAAACGTCAGACGCACCTTCACTTCTTTTGAATCGTTTTCCTGGTTTGAATTGCTTTGCTGTTTTCTCGTTTCTTCTATATATTTACTTTTTATGTTTTTACTCAGACTGTTTGTTGCAGAGTTTTGATCAAAACCAGCTGAATACACTGTTTCGTTTTGTTTCATCGAGAAACGTTCACCTGAAGACAAAGAAAACCATTGTTATTTTGCTCGACTGTTGGTTCTTTCAAAAAAAAGTGATTTATATATTTTACCATTCCAATAATTTAACGGACGCATTATTTTTCTGCCTTTCGAGCTTATACGAATATCATTTGTAGGTGGTTTATTCTCGGTTTCACTTTTACTTTGCAATGATTGCCAAGCCTTACAAAACGTATTTATTCTTGCAGGACATCCGTGACGGCATTGATAAAGTAACTGTTTCGGTATCACTGTATACGCAACAATAATATCGAATTAATTCTATTATATTTTTCGAGATACACAGAGCATTAGAATTTCTTACCATCTTTGTGATTATTGAAATCACCAACTAGCTCGTAGAACTTGTGACTTATCGTCTCGATCACCTTCAGTGATGCTCGACGAAGTACAGTGTCCGTTTTAAATTTTCTATTAACAACGTGGCCAGCATCGCTACGAATTCATATCAATACGTTAAATACTAATGAAACGCACTATTGGTTAACAGGGCGTACACTGCTGTGCAAAAGAAAGAAACACCCAGCCATATATAATAGAAAAGCGTAAAAATCAAATAACAACACAGTAAGTTTTTAAAAAGGATTCCACTGTTTGATTGTCTAGTTCTGAGAACATGTGTTATTGCGGATTATCTAATACTTTAAATGCAATAAATCAATCATTGTACAATACAATTTCTACATAAAGATATTGTTTGTTGTTGTATCTTATAATTATACCGGGTGTTTCTTTCTTTTGCACAGTAGTGTATATTGAAACACTTACTTCAGTAATTTTCCCTCAAAACATAAACTCAATTCAGGCTCGCATATAAGTTTCGGAGACCAGCCCATTAATTTTTCAGCTTTGATACCATTGTCCTCTTTGTATTCACAAATACGTGCATGATCCTGCTGTATCAATTTTCTTGATCCTTCATGTTTTACTCCATCACTATAGATGTCAATCTACAACATTTGAAAACGAATGAAAAAACTGTAAAAATAACTAACGCTCTAAGTGTTAGTCTAATTAATTCGAACTTTGACAAGTTTATTTTCAGTCGTTTTCAAATGTTCTACCTCTTTCTCCGATGCTTTGCTATCTTTGTCAACGTTTCTCGCTTGCTTCGCTTCTTTATACATTACTTTTATGTTAACAGGTACAGAATTAAGCACAACAGGCTTGGACGTATTACTCGAAGCTTGATAATTATTATTCAGAGCATCATAGCTTTGTTTGTCCAAAGTTTTTTCTCGAAAACTTGTTTTTGTAATTGCATTCTCATTTTCTAAAGTTTTATTAATTTTACATGTATTGCTTTCAATTACACGAGAAATGTCAGAACAATTTTCTGTTAGTTCATCAAGAGTCATTGGATTTTCTTGAACGAGTTCTTTCATTTCACGAGGATTCACTTCTTTCGTACCGAGATTAACATTCTTATTAACATTATTTACTACCTTTGCATTTGTCAATGTCTCCACTTCTGACAAATATGTTTGATTTCTGATAATACTGACACTGGAATCGTCATCATACACGTGATTAATATTTCCAGTGTTGATCGACGAAGTTTCCTTCTTTTCCGAAACATTGCAATGTCGTCGCAAATGTTTTGTTGGTCTTATCTTACGTTTATAAGTCTTCATTAATGTTTCTCTTTGCCGTAATATTCGCTCTGCAGGTATTTTCGGAATTCCAATATAAATTTCACTTTCGCTATTAGAACTATCTTGATCTGTACAATTATTAGCTTTCGCGGGATTTCTTGATTTTAATGAATAGTCATTGGAAGCAGTACTTTTTTCTGGATGTATATCAGTGTTCTTACATTTACTCTTATTAAAGTCAATACCATTGTTCAAAGGAGTTGACTTATCATTTCTCACATTTTTCCTCCGTTGTTGCACTAAGATTTCGTCCTGCTCCAATGTCGAACTTTCTATGTGAGAATCGTTCTCCTTACTCGATCCGTACGACACAAAGTAATTTAAAGAATCAAACATCTCAACAATTTTACTAACAAACTCTTGAGGATAGTTCTTATCTGCTATATTATTAACAATAACATTAAACGTGTCTTTCAATTTATTTATTTTGTTGTTCTGGTAAGGATACTCTGCAACTGTAGTTGCCGATCCCATAGAATGTACCTCATTCGTGTTCTGTTGATTATTTTTGTTTATGTTAAGACTCGGCACATTCAAGTTCTCCTTGTTTCTATGCATATGTAAATCAGTGGGTGATGTATTCCCATTTTCTATAGATGTGAACGTGAGACTCGTTGCTTCGGTTCTTAAGTCATCATCACTCTCTGCGAGTGGGGTAGGCCAGCGAAATGTTGGCCTGGATCCTTGCTGTTTGTACGTATTCCAAATCTGATAAACATTCTTCCAGTCATCCGGAAATCCGTTATAAAATTTACCTCTGACATAATCTGGTAATTCTATAAAGTAATTGTATTTTAGTTTCGAAATATTGCAAAATATTAAATTTGGTAACTAAAAATTCTTTAAGTTCAAAAACGACTTTGATATTAAAAAATATTTACCACCCTCATTGTCAACAATAATGCCTTCCAATTCATATACATGATTGCATAGAGACTGAATCTTAATCTGTGTCAGTCTCCTTATGATAGGTTTGCTTCTAGCAAGCTGTTTACTGCAATATTAAAGTAAAATGAATATATAGAATAATTCATACACATTTCGCATAGACTTACCCATTTATTGTTCCTAGAATAACCAATTGTCCCTGGTCGTTTAACGCTACTTTCCATTTGGTAAAGACTCTAATCCTATTTTTCGCATGTTGTGTCACCTTATTAGGACTAACTTGCAGAAAATTAGAATTGGTTTTGCTAGGGGATTGTTTGTTTGCACATTTACTTTGAAACGCCGGCGTAGTTCTCTGAGCATTAGACAACGGTGTACTGTTTGCTTTCTTAGATGCACTGGATATACAATTAGAAGTAGGAGGTGGCATCATAAAATAATCTTCTTGTAAACCATTTGTACTATTAAAATCTTTAACGCTAGATGTGCACATAGATAAACGACTATTCTTTGCATCCTTCTTCAACACTACGTTCCTGAGGTTATTACTGGAGGAGACGATTACGCTGCCAATTCTGGAGGCACGTGATTCCGGAATATTACTATTTACATCAGAACTGTCCACATTGATGGTGGACATGCTAGGCGATATGGGTAAAGGCCATGATTCGTCTAGTCTAACTCCTTTCTTAAGATGAGACAGCTTCAAAGCTCGTTCCAACTTCTTGTACCGTTCGTCATTTTGTAAATCAGAGAATTTCACCTGTACGGATACGAATTAATTGTTTACTGAATACCGACAAATTCAGATAACGGATAAGGACAATTACCTCCGACATGCGATCCATTTCGAAAAACTCGTGCCGATTATTTACACAAATTACAGAATATTTATCACATTCAACGATCTCCTTTCGTATTGAAGATATTCATATAAGTCACTATTTCTTCGTGTCAAAAACTAATAAAACACTTCACAAAACGACCATTTATCAAATAACTGTGTAAGAAAACAATGTTTATTTCACACACTAGAGTATATATTTACCGTATCTCCGAACAACAAATTATTTGACCTGGGTGATTTTACATTCTCTGGGTACATTCTTTCATTCAATGTGATTCAATTTGATTGATGTTATTCCATGTGATTCAGCATACGCGCGCGATTTCCGTAACGCCCACAGTTTTCAAATAGAGATAGGGTGGCCACGTGACATTACTAAAATATTACTAGATTTTTGATCGAAACCTGGTCGAAACCAGTCGAAACGTCTGAAACGTCGAAACTGGTCGAAACCACGAAGTAACCCAGCTAACCAGGCGAACTTAGAGCCACGTCCGTCCGAGGGCAGAGATCGGCAAATCATTGTCCAATCTACGCTCGGAGCTGCTCACGGCTTGATTGGCTCAAGTTTGGACGTCCCCCTGTCCACGCATATGCGATGCCAGTGCCGTCCGTAGGACGAGGGATTTGGACGAGGGCATGAGGACGAGCAGGAGGACGGCACGAATCCGACACCAGGACGCTAAATGTGCCGTTATGGTTCACTGATGTGGCGAATATCGCACAGCAGCACCGTCGCATTAATGTGGCTGGCGAATATTTTGCAGGTTAGCACCGATAGCGAAGGTAGAAAATTGTGCGGCAATGCAATACAGCTACTGTAGCTGGCGAATATCATTTTACAGGATAGCACCGTCAGCGAAGGTAGGTCGCACTAATGTGTTAGATGTCGGCGAAGTAAATTGATATCGTACCAAATATACAGCGCTTGTCCCTTTTATTCACATTCATTCTCGACAATTCGAATTGCTATCGTACCAAATATACAGCGCTTGTCCCTTTTATTCGCATTCATTCTCGACAATTCGAAATACCCATACAAATTTTATTAAATTCTCATATTTATTTTATTTTTCCTTTACTGTGATCTTTATGCGAAATAAAAATTGTTTGCATCCATTGCAAGAGACACAAGCTAAAAATTGCATTGCCGCACAATTTTCTACCTTCGCTAACGGTGCTAACCTGCAAAATATTCGCCAGCCACATGCGACGGTGCTGCTATGCGAAATGCGCCACATCAGTGAACCATAACGGCACAATTAGCGTCCTGGTGCCGGATTCTCGCCGACCTCCGGCTCACGTCCAAAACCCTCGTCCTACGGACGGCACTGGCGTCGCATATGCGTGGACAGGGGGACGTCCAGATTTCGATTTTTGGTTAGCTGGGGTATTGTAATCTTTTGATGAAAAATAAAGAATATTAGTTACAATACTTAATGTGTTCTTTCCTCCCTACTCTCTACAAGAATATGCGATAGCAGAATTAGCTTAACATCTTCGAAAATTTTAAGTAAAGCAGAATTATATTAATATTTTTCGGTCTTCTGGCTCGATGTTGAATTGTAAAAAAATTGAGATTCAGTAGTATAACTCAACGACAAGTCAGACAGCTAAAAATTGGCGAAAATTTTCCGAAAGTCTCGAATTTTGAACTTCGTATTAGGAGAACATGATGTCGAAGGAGGTATCCGGGATTTCAGTAGTACAAGTCAACGACAAGCCAGACGCTCGAAAATTTTCGAAAATTCAGTAGTACAACTCAACGTCAAGTCAGACGGCCAAAATTGCTGAAAATTTTTCGATTTCCTCGAAAATTGAACTTCGTATTAGGAGAATATGATAACGAAGGAGGTATCCGGGATTTCAGTAGTACAAGTCAACGACAAGCCAGACGCTCGAAAATTTTCGAAAATTCAGTAGTACAACTCAACGTCAAGTCAGACGGTCGAGAATTTCTGAAAATTTTTCAATTTCCTCGAAAATTGAACTTCGTATTAGGAGAACATGATGTCGAAGGAGGTATCCTGAATTTCAGTAGTACAAGTCAACGACAAGCCAGACGCTCGAAATTTTTCGAAAATTCAGTAGTACAACTCAACGACAAGTCAGACGGCCAAAAATTGTCGAAAATTTTTCGATTTCCTCGAAAATTGAACTTCGTATTAGGAGAATATGATAACGAAGGAGGTATCCGGAATTTCAGTAGTACAAGTCAACGACAAGCCAGACGGTCGAAAATTGGCGAAAATTTTCCGAAAGTCTCGAATTTTGATCTTTGTATTAGGAGAATATGATGTCGAAGGAGGTATCCGGGATTTCAGTGATACATTTCAGTGTTGAGCCAGACATTCGGGAAGAGTAGGTTGTTCAATCAATATAAGCGGTTCTTTATGACATTGTTTTTATTTATTCATTTTATGTTCATACATAAAGTGTTGATATTGGACATATATATATATAACTTATATTCTAACGCATATACATACATAAACGTAAAAGAAATTATCTACACTTTTATACTAGTGGTGGAACTTTTAGCGTAGTGGTCTTTCAGGTCACTGTAATTTTCACCGTTACTGCGACCGTGTTGCCCTCTTACGGCGATGCAGAATCCAGGACTAGATTCGAGGTAGAACGCAGCCATAACCATTCAAAACGCGACATAGCTGCAGCGCAAGCGTAGTACAGGAGCAGTGTTGGATGGCGTTGGAGCAGCTGGCAGCTGGTTATCTGGGCAGTTACAATGCAAAGATTATACGATCAATATTTTCAAAATTTCATCGAATTCTGAGAATGGACGTAAACCGAAACACAGCCCTAACATCACTGACAAAGTTTGAAACTATAGATAGATTATGCATAGAAAATATAACCAGAAAGTAGTCAACAGTAGCATTGTCTCGCTTCAAACGATCTCCTTCTATTTTCCCAGCTAACCAAAAATCGAAATCTGGACGTCCCCCTGTCCACGCATATGCGACGCCAGTGCCGTCCGTAGGACGAGGGTTTTGGACGTGAGCCGGAGGTCGGCGAGAATCCGGCACCAGGACGCTAATTGTGCCGTTATGGTTCACTGATGTGGCGCATTTCGCATAGCAGCACCGTCGCATGTGGCTGGCGAATATTTTGCAGGTTAGCACCGTTAGCGAAGGTAGAAAATTGTGCGGCAATGCAATTTTTAGCTTGTGTCTCTTGCAATGGATGCAAACAATTTTTATTTCGCATAAAGATCACAGTAAAGGAAAAATAAAATAAATATGAGAATTTAATAAAATTTGTATGGGTATTTCGAATTGTCGAGAATGAATGCGAATAAAAGGGACAAGCGCTGTATATTTGGTACGATAGCAATTCGAATTGTCGAGAATGAATGTGAATAAAAGGGACAAGCGCTGTATATTTGGTACGATATCAATTTACTTCGCCGACATCTAACACATTAGTGCGACCTACCTTCGCTGACGGTGCTATCCTGTAAAATGATATTCGCCAGCTACAGTAGCTGTATTGCATTGCCGCACAATTTTCTACCTTCGCTATCGGTGCTAACCTGCAAAATATTCGCCAGCCACATTAATGCGACGGTGCTGCTGTGCGATATTCGCCACATCAGTGAACCATAACGGCACATTTAGCGTCCTGGTGTCGGATTCGTGCCGTCCTCCTGCTCGTCCTCATGCCCTCGTCCAAATCCCTCGTCCTACGGACGGCACTGGCATCGCATATGCGTGGACAGGGGGACGTCCAAACTTGAGCCAATCAAGCCGTGAGCAGCTCCGAGCGTAGATTGGACAATGATTTGCCGATCTCTGCCCTCGGACGGACGTGGCTCTAAGTTCGCCTGGTTAGCTGGGCCCAGATAGCCAAGCGGGCCGAGCGCTGAAATCTAGCAGAGCGTGCCGAGGTCAGGTATCAGGATTTTTACGTGTCGAACATCGCTTGGACCTGCCGAGGGCAGCTCGTACCGCGTTTCGGTCGAGGGCAAGTTATGACCGTAAGGGCTCGAGAACGTGCCCTCGGCCGAAACACGGTTCGATCTGGCCTCGGCCGGTCCGTCCTCGTTTCGGCCAACGCTCTAGTGTGCGTGACGCACACAGCGCTAGACACGTATACATACACGAGGATTGCAGAGGTTCCGTATATTTCGAATCCTGACGCTATAATGCACATTTCAGGGTTCTAGGTAGTCGCAATCGCTAGATAAAAGATTAATCTAGGAGGGACGGACCCTAAGAATGGATGAATTTTACGTATTCGAGGCGTAATTTACATTATTCGGCGGTTTTAGGTTTATGAAAATGTCTCTCGGCAGCCACGATAGGCGACAACACTGTCGCTTATCCCGTTACTTCTCACGGCTCCGCTACTTGTTGTCAAACAATGTAAATTATGCCTTGAATACGTAAAATTCATCCATTCTTAGGGTCCGTCCCTCCTAGATTAATCTTTTATCTAGCGATTGCGACTACCTAGAACCCTGAAATGTGCATTATAGCGTCAGGATTCGAAATATACGGAACCTCTGCAATCCTCGTGTATGTATACGTGTCTAGCGCTGTGTGCGTCACGCACACTAGAGCGTTGGCCGAAACGAGGACGGACCGGCCGAGGCCAGATCGAACCGCGTTTCGGCCGAGGGCACGTTCTCGAGCCCTTACGGTCATAACTTGCCCTCGGCAGATTCGAGGAATTTGGCTATCTGGGAACTTGCCCTCGGCAGATTCGAGGCATTTGGCTATCTGGGATATTTTGTTCTAAGGCAACGTGATATTGCAAAATGTTATGGAAAGGAATAGGTTTGAAATAATCGTGGATATTAATTTACACTCTAGTATGCAATATTAACGAAAATTTAAAGTGTACAGCCATTAGCTGAACACTATCCTTTATTCGTAAGATACTAGAAGTTCTTCTGCACCGATGAGATCCAGATGAGATCACTTCGATGGCCTTCTGTTTCTCAATTCAGCCAGAATATATCCTAAAGTGCGTAAGAGGACACCGAAATATTCGAGTGACACAAACTCACACGAAGTCCCATAAGGCTAGATGACTTTTAATAAGAAAAATGCCACAAACGAGTTGGTAAAAGTCTCATAATAAATAATGAAAAGTAAATGAGTTTGTTAATTGGATTATACCTAGTGGAAATCGTAACCAAACTGACTTATTGTTTGAACAGCAGTTGAGAGAGAAAAAGTATTTAATTAAATGGTTTTTTACAATTATAATAAGTTTTTGTGTTTGCGCCTCTCTACACAGATTGGAACGTAATACATACATTGTTAGAACTGAGAAAATATTTGGATGTAACATCGACGACAGCTTGAACATACAACGATATGCTAACGTCATCTGTAAAACTATACATACGAAATCTATTTATAATATCACAATAAATAATATTCAGTAACCTGTAAGTAAAAATTGAATACACGTACACACCATACTGAAATTTGCGCGCACATTAAGCTTAAGCATTGGTCAATTTAAGCCTGAGAAACTAACATCATATAAATATTGGTCGTATTTTTCTTTTTATTGTTATCATCGTCAACATCCTCACCGCCATCATTCATCATCATCATCATCATCATTGTCGTCGTCATCGTCGTTATCATCATGATCACGATAGACTATTCCTTAAAAAAAGAAGTACGTTATTGTTTCTTTCAGTGAAAAATGAAACAATTTCACACTCTTTCTTTGAATTCGTGATAGCGCAAGTAATTGCATTTTCTAATTACCACTGACTTGTGAAGCACAGATATTCTACCTTTACAACGGTAGTCTACTAATGAGTAAAATTCGACTAGATTTCCACATTAAAGATCGTATAATCTCAATTTAATATTATCGCTATCTCTATGGCAAGCTGTACGTACCCAGATAGCCGAAATGCTCGATTCTGACCAGGGCACTTATGACCGTGTGGGCTCGTAACGTTCTCTCGGCCCAAACGCGGCACAAGCTGCCTTCGGCCCGTCGGTCTTTGTGCAATCATCATTTCTGCCATGGCAGAAACAAGGACCAACGGGCCGAGGGCAGATGTTGCCAGGTTTGGACCGACTTTGGGCGGAGAGCAGCTTGTGCCGGGTTTGGGCCGAGAGAATGTTACGAGCCCACACGGTCATAAGTGCCCTGGTCAGAATCGAGCATTTTGGCTATCTGGGTAATTAACATTAATTATTAGTTTTAAGCAGGTAGAAGAAAAAGTAGATTATTCTCTTATTAACAAATATATCGCTATTAAAATGTTCCTTACGATCACCTGTATTCAGATGAATAGAACAAAACGCGTCTGCTGCGCGCCTAATATTATTTTGCAGACTGTTTCTATCTTTATGATTTACTAGCCGTCGATTTATTTGCTTCTCTCGATCCTTCCGCGGAATCAACGAATTCCTTCTGATGATCCTTCGGATTTCTATCCTTGTAATCTCGTCGGTGATCATGATGATTATTATGGTTATTATGATTGTTATGATTATTGTGGTGATGATGATGTTGAAGTTGGTGGTGATGATGATTGTTATCGGTATCTCTTCGATCTTTCTGTGACGTATGAAGCCAGTAATTTCGGCGAATTTTATCGATTTTTTCACGACAGTAACTGCGGTACATATTTTCAAGTTGCGGTAACACCGTAAAGTCCACTTCCGACTGATGATCTTGTTTATCGTGCCGATTTCTGCCATTTCTGAAATCAAACGAATTCGGGATGAAATCACGAGACGATAACATAGTCGGTGCAATTACGGTTTACCTAGGCGTTCGACGATGCCAATAACTCTGGCTTTGCAAAGGCGGAAATTTGTGAGGCATTTGTTCCTGCGTGGAACTCGTTGGTGATCCGCGATTATGGTGACCGTTGTTACTGTCGCGAGAACGAGCACCTTTATTAACACTTGCTGCATTTTCTAATACTTCTTTTAACTTTTCAATTTCTTTCCTTTGATCTATAATCTGTTTCATTAATTGTTTTACCATCGATTCTACACATCGCAAGTCGGCCTCGTCGGTCTGATTCAGTCTAAAACAATCGACTTGAATCCCAACATCCGTTACCGATTGTTTACTTGCTTTTTGTTCTGTCGACGAATCCAATTTCCTGCAGTAAACAGAACTCTTTTTGCGTTAACAAGCCACAAGCGTGATTTACCGTATCAATCGCGATTACTAACTTTTTCTGTTGCTCAACGATCTCAGACAAGTACTGATTTTGTGTCTTAGCCTCCTGCAAAGATATTTTAATATCTTGCAAATCTTTCTCCAATAGTTCCACCTGCAACGGTGCAACATTCACGCATCCTGGGCTATCCTAAAAGAGAAACGAATCATGTATCTGATCTTTAGAGAGTGGATTTTATGCATTTATGAAAAACTGAGTAGGTGTAATTTAAAACAGTAAAAACATATCTTGTTATATTATTTTCAACCTATTGAACATATTAACAAAGAAAATGAACTTCTTTGTTTGTTGCAATTCAAGTAAAAAATTTTTATTTTGCATAAAGATCCGCTGTCTACTAATCTTTTATATTCTTATTGTTCAAAACCATAATAATACCTTTGGTTTCGCAAACCCAGTTCCATTATCTTCGGGGGATGAAGGACTACTAGGCACAAAAGCAGATACTTTTGAAAATACTAATTGAAACTGTAAATCTGTAGGGAAATAAAAGATTATAATATGTTATTAGAAGTATATTATGTTATATTATGTTAGAAGTATAATGATTTACCTCTATTCCTTTGGCGAAGAGAATCTACTTCTTCATGTAGAGCAACCAGTGTTGCTTGATGTTGTTCTTGCAAGAATTTCATGTTCTGTTCAAACTGAGCTACTATATCTGATGGTGGTTTCTTTCCCTTAGAAACAACATATATTAGATTATTCAAAGTTTTTACAATATCATTGAAGTAAAGAGGAAAAATGTTGGTCTTACTTGAGGAAAGGGTACTTTTGGGACTGTCGAAACCGTTGTTGGTACTTTCGGTAATTTGACTAGCACTTCGGATGCCATTCTTGATAGTTTAATACTTATTCGAGTAGATAAAACATAAATATTCACCACAGGCTTATAGAGATAAAATGTTGGGATCTAAACGCAGACGAACGAAACGAAGAAACTTCCCTTGAGAAAGCGATCGCGCTTCCAAATATCTAGAAAAACAACGTAAAAATTAATTTCTCAATAGTACGAGATGATTATGCTGCCTCTAAAACAATGACGTTATTTCGTAGAAATATATATCGTCTCGCCTCGCAGCATCGTAATCCGATACTGAACAAGCGAAAGCGTTCCTTGACGGAGAGACACATATCGATGAAACACGAGATAACAGAAAAAATACGCAATGTCAGAAAATAAATAATACTACCCCAGAATGACAAAGGTACCTTCGACACTTTGCCGAAGCAGTTACACTTGAACAGAGATCAGCAGTGCGAAATGACAGCTGAAAATTCGTCAGGACACACGATCACCAAGGTCTTCGAGGAGCGTGATTCTGCGCCTGGATTTTTTGACGTCATTTCACACCAATCAAGGATTGGTTAATACTTTAGCAACAATGGTGGACATCGACTTTTAGCGATTAATTGATCTGATACGATTTCAAAGATCTCCGACCTTGGCTGAGCATAGGGGAGAGAACGAATTCCACATATGATCCAAAGAGCGCGAATGAACATTACGGTAGCGTGATCGAGGAATAGAAACAGAGTTTGGCATCGGTGCAGTTAGCTCTAGAAGTTTGAAAAATAGCGCGTAAAATATATGTAGATCGTCAGGTGGATCCTGTTTGGATACGCAGAACAGTACCTGTTCGCAGGACGACCTGTGTTTTGTATGTCCTCACGAGCGGGAGTATTGACACAGAATACTCGGCCAAAGGCGCAGAGCACTTCATCAGAGACGAAACTTCGAAATTTTGCAAGGATCAATTTCTAGTTCGCATGCGTGTGCAAATTGTATTCTAAAAATTCAACGGCCAATAATACCTACCGAGCGCGCGTGCGTTCCCGTAGAAATTTTTTAATCGGACAGTGTAACTGCACAAATAGAAGTATTAATATTCGTGTAAACGTGCAAGGATATTCACTGATATGCATGATCCGATGAAAGTAATTTTTTAAGTATAATTCAGTTCGTGAAACAGCTTGTATTTCTTGAACACGGTCTTCCGAAAACAGGTCAAGATCTGTTTTCCGTTTCGAAAATTACCGCGCTTTCCAGTATTTTTAACGCAACGTCGGTAATGAAGATTTTGTCGGTAATGAAGCAACAATTCTAACCAAGGTTCCCCCAGTTTAGGATTACAAAGGCTAGTTTCGCATCTGGTCAAGCATTCTGTGGTATTGATCCAATAACAATAACATATGATATCACGCTATAGCATATCACAGCCGCGCCCATATTTTATATGAAGTTGTTTCTACGATAACACAAGCAAGCAAACATGACTTTCTAATTATTTCTTATTTTTTAAAATCGTTGCTATGTCAAATTAGAAGCATTCCTTAGACATTGGATACGACAAGATAAATACTTTTCGATAACTAAACAAACACTGCAGATTATGATTATTGTAGCACAAAATATATATGTATGTATATATGTCTACGTATTGCAAAAACGAATGTTCAGATTTCGATTATCGAGTACTCTGAATATGTTACACTATTGAAACATTGATAATTCATTGCCAATTTAACTCCTGTTCAAAACTAAAAAGAAATTGCTCTTTTTTTCATTTCCTTCGTGTTACCGTTCGAAGGAAAGTAAGCTCGTATCTGATTTTTGTAGACTTTGTGCGTACTTTAATATTTGGTACTTGAAACATTGCTAGACGTAAAAAAATTGTTTAAATAATGTTTTGAATCTTCGACGTAACGAAAAGAGAAAAATGGCTTATTTGGTAGACAGCAAGACATGCAATGAGATAAATAATAAAGATAGAGAACATGTTCTATCTTTTGAAATGGGTGAAGATTATAAATTTAAGGTATTTTGATACATATATACGTACATTACGTAAATGCGTGTGTATATGTCAACATGTTGATATAAAATGCTGTTTATTATAGTATACACCAGAAAGTCATTTTAAGCACGTACTAAAAAGTGTACAGAGGCAACGATGCAAGGAGGACGAAGAGCGCATCTGGACCTCGTTCGTTAAGGAACAGGAGTTTCATAATTTAAGATTTCCAGAAAACGATATTAATCTGCCTATGCAGAGCGTTAAAGATCTCATACAAGAAAATATGCAAGATGTAGATAGAGAACTTAAGAGGCTACAAGAAGATGCTCTCCCTGAACGAAACAAAGGAATTTGTAACTGTAAATTGAATAATAGAAATGACAATGTTGCAAGTGTAGAAGTAAGTATTTGTACAATTTTCAGTTAATTATTATCACAATTAATGAAGAGATAACGTTCACATAATTTTTTAAATTCTAGCCAAGCAGTATACAGAACTGTTCTCCAAGACAAAAGGTGCCAGCAATAGATAAAGCTGCATGTGACTCTAATATTTTGATTCCGATATCGCAAACAAATAATATCACTGATTATCAAGACTGTAAAACATCCAAGATAATAAAATCAAGAACCAAAAAGTCTGTATCGGATTCTTCTATCATACATAAAAAACATTATACCGATCAACTACTTCGCGCGACTAATCGCTTCGAGGATGACTCAGATTCAGACTCAAATTTGAACAATAGTAGAACGGATACTGTTCGTGTACAAGCAGATCCACTTACGATACACAAGCTTCTTTCAATGCAGAAAAGAATATCTACATTGCTGAACGAAATTTCGTTTAGATTACGTAGAATTCCTTTACCAGATGGAAATAACGATCTGAAAAGAAGACAACAACAGACCATGGAATTTGCTGTTAGGTTTTCGAGAAATTATCTGTATAATCTTAACAGGCTTGTAACGACCATTTACGGGCATATTGATGCTGCGTCTACCAGAACAAAACTGTATCGTAGAAATGTCACGTTCCATCAAGATATGATTAAGCAAAAATTGATCGCTGCATATCAATTGTTAATACAAGCATTGAGTGCCTACAGCAAACACATACCTAACTCTATCCACGAGGGTCATCCTGCGAAGCTTCAAAATGCATTACAGATCGTTAGCGATTTGAAAGACATTTGCAATAAAATTGAAATTACGGCGAATTATTTCTGTTCAGGGGACGTAAATGCCTCGCCGGTAATAATACATATTAAACAAAAATAATTCCAACAATTTGGGAGTAACACCCTTCAGGAAAATTTTCTGTTACAGGAGAAAGATCCTCAAGATGACATCGACATTGTCTTGTCTAAATTAAAATTGAATTTGGAATCTAAAGAACAATCTGCAAGACGCAAGCATGTCGAACCCGCAGTGGCTCCTGCGAAAACGTCTTTGCAAAACGGAAGGCAGTTAAATAAAAAAAAGAATTTATCTAGTCGACTAAGCATGTACAGTATAGATGTACCTAAAACTAATCAAAGGAAAAGCACAGATTTAAGAGGAAAAAGTATTGGACCTTGCTTATCATTGATTAGTACATATGTTATTTGAAAAATCTCGAATACATATCAATTTTTCAGGGTATCACAGAGAAAGAAAATGTAAAGTGACGGACACGAAAAGCGTGCACATTCAGCACTTTACAATGCCAGAACTACTATATCCTAGTCCTGCTACGCACACATCGTCTTCGCAAGACACCATTCTGATCGATTGTACGAAGAAGATGAAGTATTTGAAAGATGATGATATTAAAACTATGATGGATGAAGTGCCGATCGATTCCGAGAATGTAAGCTATTTCAATAATATACAGAAACGAATTAGAATAAGTTTAAAAAGAAAGTAATTTTGTGAAATAGGATAGTAATCTAGAAATTCAAACCAAACATAGTAATGCGACGAAAGTAGAACAGTCTGAAGGATTGGCAAAGAAGTCGTTCATTGAAATATGGAAACCTAGGAACGCGAAAGATACGGAAACAGATACTAGAGTAAAAGATACGTTAAATGACGATGATATAGTAAAGAAAGTAACTACAATTACTAAAGAACACTTGTCTACTCTAGTTCCTGTAATTAGCGATTTAATGACTCTAATAACACAAAAGGTAGGACCAAGTACTGTGTACGCAGTCAAATATTTTTTCGTATTTTTCGTTGTTCACGGACTATTTGACTGCTTACATCATGTACTAACTCGTTTGTCACATTTATCATAGAAGACTGACTTGCCAACACAGCCTCTGTCTGAAACATCTATGGGAACGCTAGTGGAATTTCTACAAAAGTATCAATCCCCCAAAGATTGTGATACTCAAGCACGTTTAACGGATGGTGGTTGTAAATATTTTACAGAGAATAGGTAAATAAAGCATAATAATAAAAATTCGTCTAGCTTAGGTAAAATAAGAACAAATATTTTCCGTATTGTGATAGCTTATCTGAAATTCAGAAGCACAATAACAACGTACAATTGATTTGTATGTCGTCCATGGACAAAAATTCTAACACAAGACAATGCGATGTTTCGTGTCAAGCAGACGAGACTGCAATAAATGTAAGTAATCTGATTGAATATTCAGGCCACCCTAGTATTCGATTCTTCCTTAAACAAAGATTACGATTAATTTTTAGATGCTCGGTGACAGTAAAGCATTGCATCCAAATACCAAACATAAATCCGAACTTTTTCTTTCAAAGGAAACTGAACACAGAATTTTAGCATATAGAAACGAGTATAAAAAAGTGTGTCAATTGAAACCAATGTATTCTAGCAATACACAGAATAAACCATGGGATATCGTAGCATGGTAAGAACACAAAATAAGACTTGTCTTTTAAATTTATGCTAACACCAATTTTTTGAGCAGGATATCCGATAAACTGATAGATGAGCTAATAATAGAAAACTCAAAAGAATTTGAACCGCCGGGGTTACTACAAAAAATATATGAGATGGAATTTCAAGAATTTTAGGGGCAACTGTTCCATAATTATTGAATTAATCTAGAAGATCATATTTATAAAATGAAGTATTTTTAAAGCCATTTTCGCTTGGAGTATAAATTTTTTGAATAAACTATTACTTTATACATGAACGTTTAATTTATTCTATCATTTTTTCTGTATCTCTAGTAGAATAATAAATAACTACGTATGCACAGATTTACTCTTTGGTATGCATTTGAATAGTCATGTTTGTGAATCTGTTCACACATACATGTATTTGCTGCAACATGGCGCTAAACCTAACCTCTTAAGGTGCTTATTACTCACGATTCGAGTGATAATGAATACATGTAACAATTTAGACATAAAAATACAAAATGAGACTGATGGTTCTAAGATTGTATAAAGACTTATTGCGATACGGTGGAAATTTGAAATATACAGATAAACTATATTTTCGAGCTAGAATTCGACATGGTTTTAGAGAAAATAAACAATTGACTGATGAGCAGGAGATAAAATTTCAATTTCAGGTAAGCATTAACTTTAATCATTCTTGTTGACGCGGTTCATAATTTGTTGAATAATTTGTATTGCGTCAAGTTGTTCCACTGGCATTTAATGGCTTCTATATTTCGCTTAACCTAAAGCCTAAGGAATTTAAACAGACACATTTTTTTCAGAAAGGGCAGAAACTTTTGTCGAATCAACGTGTTGTATAATTAGTTATTAGGAACCAGAGTTTATGATTGTACTTAGTAAAAATGTTTAAACATTCATTAAACAATGATTATTTCATTAATAAGTTGGTTATTTACGTATCCTTGTTGACTCAGAGAAATGCTGAGTTATGTTGTAAAAACAACAGGGAATTAATCGGACTTTTAAACTATAGTAATCAAATACGTCATAAATCTTATAAACGTTTCTTGGATTATTCAAATGTGCCTAAAATGAATGAAAACGATCTCGAAGAACAATTCGTGAGAGGATCTGGACCTGGTGGTCAAGCTACCAATAAAACGAGCAATGCGGTTATTTTGAAGCACAAACCGACTGGATTAATTGTAAAATGTCATGAAACTAGAAGTTTATTTAAAAACAGAGAAATAGCCAGAACGAACATGTTGACGAAATTAGATAATTTAATTAACGGTGACAATTCCTTAAGAAATCAAGAAGAAACGCTTATGAAGCAGGATAGCTTGAAAAAGAAACAGAAGCAAAAGAAATTGGCAACGTTAAAAGAAGAGTTCGAGAAACGCGAAAATCTCAAATAATTTAATAAAATTCTGTATATTAAATGATTACCCGATATGTTAAAAAAATAAACGTACAACCATTGGTAATTAATAAAAGGGCAGAAAAATTCATGTACAAGATTTTCTTTCAGTTTTAATGGAAAATTCATATCTTTAATAGTCATCTCTTTTTTTGTAATCATGAAAGGCTTACAATTATTTTCTTCGAAATAAAATATTTAGGTGGACCCTCCGAGAGGGAATTTAATAGTAAATGTTACATACAATGATGCGCATTTTGTAACGGAATATGGTCAATACGCTACGATAAAGCTTTGTATGCAGTCTCGCGTGATTTCAGGAAATTGCTTTCGTGAACGAAAAATCATTTGTGTTTCACACTAAAGATACTCCACGCGCGTTGTACCGTGCAAAAGCAAAATGATAACAAGTCTTTTACAAACACAGTGAATACATACAAACGACGGAAAAGTCTCGTTCGAAAACGCAAAGACTGCATATATTTAAAGAATGTACAGGGGTTCTCAATCGAACCCAGTATCGGAAAAGACACTATGAAGAATATTAATAAAATTCTATCGATGGGTGCCAATAGCGTTAAATACTATTCTCTACATACACAAATAATGTTTTATACATAATGTACAGTTGCAGAGCGTACAGGGAGTGTCGCCCAACGCGACGATTTAATATTACTAATAAAACTGATTGACACAAGTAATTTGAATTCATCGCGTTGGGCGACTCGCCGTGTACAGAGTAAATTTCAACCAGCGAGATCCCGTGGAAAATCTGTGAGTGGGTGTGAGTGTGAGTGTGTGTGTGTACCTCGGTGTCGAAATTTAAACTATACAGCACAACCTCTTTCGTCGAGGATTATTTCAGCTACTCTTCAACCATCGGCCGAACTGACCGCGGCCAGTTTTTAAACGTTTTTTCGGCGGTTGAACGTTCGACCGCGGTGAACTGGAACTTCTTAACCGTCTGTTGCTCGCGATCGTCACCGAAAGAATACTGTGGTCCATGTCTACTTGTTCGTCGATCTTCATCATTCGAACGACTGGCTGGAACTCGATGCTCGAACGTCTTTGCTCGAGTTCCGAAGTCGCCATTAAAGCCGGACTTACACGGCCCGACAACGCGCACTCTATCTCCGAGTTCTGCGTCGTCTCGGACGAGACAGCGTGTTCGGCTCGCCGTTTCACGCCTCTCAAGGTCTGTTGCTTCTTACACGTAATGTTCAAGTAGGCTTCCTCCTTGCAGTTTTCGTTCTCCTCGTACACAGTGTCGGAAGACATGTTGTTCCTTCTCGCTTGCTTCCTCGAATGAATCCGCCTCCTGCCGGGCCCTCTACCGACCTTGCCACCTCTGTACACGTTGTTGCGATGTTCCATCTCGGGGTCCGGATCTTCGGGATGGAGTTTCTGCGGACTGCGTTTCCTCGGCAATCCGTTCGCGTTATGATGGTTCCTTGCGACTATTCCGGTCTCGGTCTCCTTCCTGCACAGGTTCTCGTGGTTCTCGAGTTCTGCACGCGACTCGCACGTCTCCGTGGACGTATTGTCTCGTTGACGCTTCTTCATAGTCGTCTTCGTGACGAACACTCGCCGTTCCGCGAGAAGATCTTTCCCGAATACGTGATTCTCGTCGTTTCCAGGGTCGTTCTCCGATATCTCTTCGATCTCCGACAGATCCTTCTTGAACGCGAAATCTTTGTTTATCAGAAAAGTCCTCTCGGACTCTGTACAAACGCCGCCGGTGCTGGCGGGCATCAACGGCTCCGTACAGATCTCTGTGCTCGTGTTCGTATGCAGAACCGAACTGTCGATAGTTTCCATGCTCGCGTCGTTCTTCTCTTCCCCGTCGTGTAGCGCGTCCCTGCAACTGGTGTTCTCAACGTACGTTTTGCATAAGCATCCGTCGTCCTCCTCTTGATGATGATGATGATGGTAATGCTGATGCTGATGGTCAAGGCCGCTCGATTGCCCGGTATCCCGTGAGATATCAGCAACGTTGGTTGATATCCGATCGTTCGTCGCCTCGTCCGCTAGTCTGTCGAGAGCGCTCTGGTCCCGTACATCGCAGCTGGTCTCGTTCTGCTCGACATTCTTCTCCGACAAATTCCCCCGGTCGCAATCGGTATCAACCACGTGTTTCGCTTGGAGTTTCTTTTTCATTTTGATACCGGGCCAACCTGTACGATTTTTTCGTTTTTTCCTGCGTTTAGATGGCGACTCGACGCTTACCTCGCCGCACTCCGAGCTGGCACACGAGGAGTTCTCTAAACAATTCGCTAGCTCGTGACAATTCTCCAGCAACTCGAGCAAGTTTGATGGCGGGCCTTTCGGGATACTCGGCTCGTCCAGAGGACTCTGTTCTATTTGTGCGGCGCCAGGCTCGAAGGAGTCCTCCAGTTCTAAAGTGTCGTTCGCGTTCAGCATCTCGTCGATCGTCTTGACCATCTCCTTCAGGTCCTCGTCCAGGTCCGATGACTTCACCTCGACTTTCTGGTCAGGCCCGGGAGTGTTACTCGTTTGCGAACCAACGGACTGGCACTCCTCTATCGTATACAAATTCGAAGGCTGTTGCTGCTGCTGTTGCTGCTCCCGTTTCCTAATGATCGTCGACATGATGGCCAAGGTGGACGCGTGGCACCGTGGACTTTTCCTCGGCGACCGCCCGACGCAACCGCTGCTTCGGCCACGACCTTTCCTCCTGCTGTCGCTTCTATTCAGATTCTTCGTTAAAACTTCGTGAAAATTGTCAATCTCATAAGGTAAAAGAAACGGTTTTTGCGAGTCACCTTCACTGAAATAATGCCAGAACTCGGCCCCCTCGTCTTGCCGCTGATACGTCTGATACCACGGCTCAGACATCGGTACAGCTTCGAAGGAGAACTGCATCTTCTCCACTTCCGGCGAAGGTTTGGACGGATATATTCTCTCTTGCTCATCGGCTTGTACTTTCTCGACGACCTCCTCTTGCTCTTGGATGGCCGGCCTTGTCGTCTCCTCGATGACCGAGGGTTCTTTGATTCCTGTCAAAGGCGCCTGATACCTCAGTCTGCTCCCAGGTGTCTCGAACTTGTAATAATTCTCGTTATCCTTGATGAGCGCCTCGGCTTGCGTTCGTCTTCTTTTCCTAGCTCGACCCAGACTCAGCGAGTCCTGCGAGTCCTCCTCGATGGGCTCCGTTTTGATGGGCGTACTACAGTCTATGGATGAACTGGGACACGCGGAGCTGATGGTGTCGTTGTAATCGCTCTCGGTCTCCCTCGGCAACACGCTGCTTTGCTCGTCGTCGCTCGCCTCGCTCGAGTCGTCTCGCCTCGGCTCGCCGAACATAAACGACTCTGCCTCGTCGCTGAGTAACGATAACTCGGATTTCCTCACGCGCTTAAACCGTACAACTACCGGCTTTTCGCTGGATGGCACTTCTTTCTTCTCCTCGTCGTCGACATCCTTCTGCACCGTACACTGCGAATTATTGTTCGATACCACACTTGAGCGCAACTTACTACCTAACACTTCCACTTTGTAATACGCGCGGTTGTCCTCGATCAAACGCTCCTCAACCGATAGTCTGTGACGTCCCCTGAACCCCCTACCCCCCCGTCTGCCCGATTTGAAATATCTCGGTTTCAACGTCTCTACTTTCGCGTCATCTTTTATAACGTGACCGTTACACACAACGTCAGCGTCAGCGTCAACGTCAACGTTGTCGCATACCTGCGAAACCTTTTTTACATTAGACGTAACATTCTCGAGTGGCAGTTTACCGTTCAACCCTTTCACGATCTCGCCTCTAGACGTTCTGCAGGAATTGTTACAACCGTTCTCGTTTACACTCAAAGTATTTTCGTTATAATTAAGTTGTACACTACCGTTCGTTTGATCGTGTTTTCTATACTGTACAGAATCCCGATCCTGTTTGACATATTCTGCACTCACACTGTTACTCTGTTCATTATTGCAAGGTATTGTTCTCTGCAAATCCTGGTTATCGACATCGTTTTGCTTGTTGCACGCTATACCACAGTCTTTCTCGTTGTCGCGTTTCTCTTTCAGCTGTAAACGTTGCGCCGCTGTAAACGTATCGATCTTGAACTCGTTCTGTTTCGATTGGTTCAGCACCTGCTCACGTATCAACTCATCCTCTGGATCGTCCTCCTCTATCCAGATCGTTCCCTTCGCTCGTTTCTTTATGGTGTACCCCTCGAATTTGTCGTAGATCTTGTCTGTTTTCTCGACCTCGTGCCACGGGCTACCTTTCGACCGTAGCAAGTGTCCACTTTCGTGTTTCGCGCGAGTACGTAAATTGTGAGGCGAACTTAATCTTAAATTGAGATTCCTGCGCGCGCCATTGCACTGCACCATCTTTATATCATCGACCTCGAAATCCCCTAAGCTTTTCGAGTTTCTACTTACTTTCCCTTCTGGCAGTACTATGTCATGAAGATTACGATCTCCATTGGAAAACAAATTGCAGTCTTTTCTGTCAAACAGAATAGAAAGGAAAAAAGCTTATCAAATGATTCTTGACCAATCGGAAACAATAAAAACGTGATTACTTATATATACGTACTCTATATCCTTTGTTCTGTTCAATTTTAGAAATGCTTCAACATTGGCTCCTGCGTTGATCAGATTATCCAAGGATAAAAAATTGTCATTGTTCCGCACAAAGTTAAGATGTTGGTCACTTTGCACATGTTTGCTAAGATCCCGGTAACTGATACGACAAATTTCACAATAACCAGAAGCTAATTGTTCAGTTCTGCGAGCACGAGTGCCAGCCGTCCGTGGTCGCCGAGTCATCTCTTTATTCTGTTCGATATTCACAATATTATCACCTGTACCATTTACTATATTTTAGATTGTAACGCGTATCGCGTTATATCGACTTACCTCCTCTTCTTTGACCGGTTGAATTCTCTCCCTATTTTCCTTTACGTCTCCTCGCAATTTCTCTGGTTTTTCTCGTCTTTTTGTGTTGAAAGGACAGGAGCCTAATGGCCCAGAAAAATTTAATGTCGGCCACACAGGTAGTTCAACGAAGACGGGCCTTGTATTCCTGGATACAGTTGAAAATCTAATACAAACTGCTACTAGCAATTTCACTATACTCCCTAAGGAAAACATACCTCCGAAAGGCCTCGAATTTGATAAAAGGTCCCTTGAGATGCCTGACCTTTAAATCCTTCGTCGAACTCTGCTGACAAGACTGATTCGATCGTTTCAAAGGATCTGTATCTTTAACAGAGGAATAGATTCTATCGAGCCAAGTTTGGAGTTTATCGATTGCCCAAATAGGAATTCCCCAACTTTGGGCGTTGTAAAGTGGATCCACGGAACACTGTTGTGGCTGTATCAGAGCACGTTCCAACATTGCATCCACTCGCGATTTCTGTAACAAGTCCAGGTGAAATGGAATGTTAACAAACAAATATAACATAGAAGCAAGATTCTCCACGAACAGAATACTTACAGATCTTTGGGTAGTTGGACCCCTCAGAGAAGTTGAGTTAGACAGAGCACAGTCAGGACTAAAATATGGCGTTTGAGGAGTTGCCACGGGAGTCGGAGTTTCTAAACTCCTCAGCGAGGGAGGTCCCCCGCTGCCTCCGCTGGCACAACCCCATTTATGTTTCCCAAAGTCGACGTCACCTGACTTGTTTACTCTGTCGCTAACTACCAGAGTCACGTTTTGTACTAAAAATATTTCGATCACCTAAAAAGCACAATCCAGATCTTAGACGGTTATAAAAAGTAGTATATATAAATGACGTAGAAACTTTCTGATAAGGAAACGGAGTGGGACGTGCTAAGGAGGGAACGGTTATCGAAAATGACAAGAGGGCCAACTTACGCGAGGTACGTCGGCAGCTGTGCATGGAAAAGGATGTGCAGAAAGTGTGGACACACAGTGATAGCAACTGACTCGTTGACGGACGCACGGGCACACGTTTACATCGGCGGTATGGTGACGTCAAGGCGGTCTCGTGTTCCTCTCGAGAAGCGTAGCGATCGAGCGCGCCTATCAAACGATTTCACAGAAGCGCGAGTTACGCGCGTGCAGATAGAAACGTTCGTGCAGTGAACAATGGTCGCCGCATTGTTGCACACCGCCGTTCTAATAATACGTCGGAGTCGCGGAGAACCTGAACAATAACGAAACACGTGGGATCGAACGAAACGAATAATTCAACGATGTTTCGATCGGAACGCTGACGCGAGAGTATACTACGAGCCGAATCACCGCGGTGGTCGAGGTTGTCGCGCCGAGTTTACGCTCGGTTACTGTCAAACGGTATCGAAACGCACGAAATCATCAGTACAAAACAACTTCCTCGAACGACACTGTTTATCGGTACGCGTATCACCAAATATCGCGAAGTAAACGGCAGACACCTTTCGAAATGCGACTCGCGAGGAACGGTACCATAGGGGGAAGTTTCTCGAGACGTTTCTTAGCCGGTCAAACGAAAGTAAAGAGATAAAGGAAAAGAGCGCTGGGACGCGCTGCGAGATCGTTACTCGCGGGGGAGAACTGTCACGCACAAAATGGCCATTCGCCGTTAACAGCTTGGCAGACGAGCCTGGAGGCGGCGCTTTGCGTTTCTGTTCGCCCGAGGACAGCGAACGCCGCAGCGAACCGAACAACAGACTTTCCCTGGATACGTGAAAAGCGATTTTCGCTCGGTTTCCACGTCCATTTTTTCGCTTTTTTCCCCCCTTCGCAGACCCACCACGCAACAACACAACAACTGATGATGACGAATCCGGTCCACTTCGTTCTACTTCTCGCGCTGACCTAAAGATGGCGCGAGCACGACCCGGTTTTTCACCGATTGTTTGTCAACAGAGAACTATTGGGTCGTACTACAAATTCGGGTCTTTTATCGCGGAATAATGGAAATCTACGTCGCCGAAATATCTATTTCAAATATTCGTCGATGTATCTTTTCACGAGTTCGACGATGACGCGTGATTTTCCCAATTCAAAAATAAGTAGTACCCGAAACAGGCGATAATAAAATGTATGCAGTGAAGTTTCTGAACGACAACAAATTTGAAGGTTAATCGCAATCGGTAAACGTTAATCATTGATCGCTTTAAACACGGTCCGTCTCGCTGGCGATGCAAGCGAGGTTATTTATTTCCGATTGCACCGAACACGATACAGCTGAGTCGGAAATATTTTCCAAGGAATTGACAATTTGCGGCGTCGCTGCATTTTCGTGTTCGGTACTGTCGAACCTCGATAAATATCGTTTCGCTTTATTTCGATGACCGGCATACTGCGTTCCAGATGAATGTGTTTTCTTTTTTTGTGCAGCGACGCTGTGCGTGCGCCCACGCTCCGAGTAAACGGCAACAAGATATACAAATGAACGGGTTGAAAGTGGCGGGAAGGAGGATCAAGGAGGATAAAGGATGAAGCGAAGCAAGAAAGAGGAGAAAGCACACGACCATGAGAGAGAGAGAGAGATATGGATGGGGGGTGGGGAGGGAACGGTCAGATGGAACGCTATATAGTATATAGGAGGGAGTTTGTGGTCCGTGGGTCCGCGGTTCGTCAACGAAAAGAGGCTTGCAATGCACTCGACTTGTGTAGCTCGTTGTAGGCGATGATTCAACGATATGAAAATAAAGACATCCGAGAATTGTTTTGGAAAGACGATCTACATCCGAAAGGAATACTTACTCCACCCAAATCTTTGATTTTCGCTTCTATTTTGGCTGTGGTCGCATGATTCTTTATGTCCAAGTAAAAAGATTTTCCCTCTAACGGTTTATTGTCTTTCCGAACACGAACATCTAAAATATCAGAAAAATGTCTTAGCGACGGTTCAGGTGCCAGACAAATTTATTGCCCGATCAAGCATACATGTAACGTACGATAGGTTAACAGATAATGCTTATCGTATCGGCACCGTAAAATAAAACGAAGAAAAATTATTATTTACGTTCTCTTTCGGAAAGGTACGATGGTTTTCGAAAGGAACAAATTTACAACGCGATTACTCGGTAAACTGCGTACGTTCGTGTAAAATCGAGGGTTTACGTGAACATCGGTTAAACGCAGATGCTGTATCGCTGTTAATGTCAGGTTAACCAGTAATTGAAATCTGAGAACGCGTAAAGTCCGTGGTCTGGTGATAATGAAACGATGCGTCGTTGAAGAAGGATACAAGACAATAAGAAAAACAGCATTTTTATTCGACCGAATGGTTGTATCGTACGATGAGATCATCGTATAAATGTCAAGGAACAAGTACGTTTACGTGCTGGGACGAGGTGCAGCAATAGTTTTACACGAATACGCTAGTCGTAATGTACACGAAAGGGGAGAGACGGTCTATGAAAGACTCGATTCCACGAACGGCGAGACCGTGCGTGCCGAGAAACTTTAATACGCATATGCTAGACGTACGTGACTGTTTGGTGAATTTATTTTCTCTCGGTGGCTGCTTCTGCTCTTGATGTTGAATTTTGGACGGAGATACCATTCCTATGCCATGCACCGCACACACAACAACTATATATTTCTTTCACTATACTTTAGTATTTTTGAAACACTTCCCATTCTCGCAAGCGTGCCGCATACCATCACATTTATCTCTTTGCATATTCACCAGTCGCTCTGATTTCTCGAAAGAACCATCACCGATCTAAACAACTCCTATCGATATTTTCATTTTGTAACGAAAACGTTCTCTGAAATGTTTCCGCACCGACCTGAACACATCGATGAACTGAACTGCTATGCGTAACAGTTTGATATTTAAATCGTGATATATACGCAGGTGGCCGACGGAATAAAAGTTCCTGAGAATCACTTGGAACTGGCGGATGGCTTGTGTCGGGGTCGAAGAATCTGAATTAAAATCACGATAGAAAATGTTAATTGATAAAATATATCTAGAAGATAAATTCAGAATCATATGGGTATGTTTTTTCATTACTTTTTAAAATTTATACATAGGGACTTTTTTCAGTCTCCATACGTAGCGTTTCGCGTAGCGAGCCACGAGATGACGCTTTGTAAAAATGTAGAGAATGTGATGTTACGAATGATACAAATTTTTTTAATATGTAATAACATTCTGTTGTATTTATGACATCATAAAAATTAATTCTTGAACGATATTCAGTTCACGAAACGACGTATGTTTGGTGAACATCGTTGTCCACTGTACAACATTTCAAATATTGTCGCGTTGTGGCGGCTCTATAGAGTTTTTGATCGCGCCATCTGGCGTTCGACTATCGAACGTCACAGTAAGAAAAAGCTGGTTAGTGGAAATAGGTTGCGGATATTTCCGAATCGATGTATAGGATCTGGAATTAGGCGAACGTTTGTTTACTCTTTCAAAGGTTGTATTAAACTTCAAACGAGATGAATTGAACAATTCCGAAAAATTTGCTACACCTACTTTTAACCTGTTAGATATGTTATACGACGTCTGTCGGAGAATTTTTGGTTGTCAGAGCGGGACGAGCGAAAATTCATCTGCTGTCAAATAGGTATGTACGATTTAATGTCGGTGGAGCTCGTGCATAACCTCACTCTTGACAATGTTGCGTTTCGCAGGTTTGTTCGCAAAAAGATCGATAACGTTAGGATCATCGTGGGAGTTCGTACTTGAAAGCATATTTGAAGAATGTCGTGTACACTTGTACGAGAGTTTGTCGAAAGTTTTAAATCCAAAAATGAAGAAGCACGTAATAAAGCAGCCAGAGACCTGTGTCTCTATGTCAAAACGGAGCTGCGGGAAGCGTCGCAGGAAGAAATTACAGCGTTTATGGACGAATTTAACCATCATATATTTGAGATGGTATCCGGATCCGATGTCAGCGAGAAAAAGGGTGGTATATTAGCCATAGTTTGCCTTATCGGCGCAGACGTAGGAAACATTAACACGAGAACCATAAGATTTGCAAACTACTTGAGAAATTTATTACCTTCCAACGATGTTGGTGTTATGGAACTGGCTGCTAAAACCGTAGGAAAGCTGGCCTTAGTTTCAGGTACTTATACGGCCGAATACGTAGAATTTGAAGTTAAACGTGCCTTTGAATGGCTGGGCGGAGATAGACACGAAGGCAAAAGACACGCTGCCGCTCTTGTTTTAAGAGAACTTGCTGTTTCTATGCCTACATATTTTTTCCAACAAGTAACTCCGTTTTTTGAACTTATATTCAATGCCGTACGTGATCCAAAGCCTGTGATAAGAGAAGGTGCTGTAGAAGCGTTGCGCGCTGCTCTGGTCGTCACCGCGCAGAGGGAAACCGCGAAACAGATGCACAAATCTCAATGGTATAAACAGTGCTACGACGAAATAGTCGCAGGTTTCGAGGAAGTATATACCAGAGAAAGGGGGGTGAATAGGGACGACAGAATACACGGTTCGCTATTAATACTAAATGAATTGCTTAGATGTAGCAACGTCCAATGGGAAAGAAATTACGAAGCTTTAATGGAGAGATTGAACTGCTCCACTCAACAAAATGAAAACGATATACTGTCGTTGATGCCGCGCTTGAAGACTACCATAGTGTCGAAGTGGTCGAACTGTTCTCAAAATTCACCGAATTCTCAACAAACATTATATCCGGCTCACGAATCGGCGGTTTGTCGTTGCTTGATGCAAGAGAGGCTGGACGACATTTATAATGACGTAATGAATCAAAGAATGTCTAGAAATCTACACATACAGCATGCTTTGATGATGTTGCTGCCGAGACTCGCCGCGTTTAATAAGGAAAAATTTACGAGAGATCATTTACGGGAATCGCTGACGTACTTGTTGATGACGCTGCGCAGCAGAGAGAAGGACAGGTACGCTGCGTTCACCACGATCGGATTTATAGCAGTTGCGGTAGAGGATGCTATAAATCCTTATCTTTCGAAAATCATGGAAGTGATCAAGAATTTACTGCCATCCAAGGAAACGTCCACCAAGAAGCGTGGTACATCCTTAGAACCTGCGGTCTTCGTATGTATAACTCTGCTCGGACATGCCGTGAAACAAGTGATAGCCGCGGACGTGAGGGACTTGCTAGAATCCATGTTAACCACTGGCTTGAGTCCAATTCTCACGACTTCTCTCCGGGAATTAGCCCACAGTGTTCCATCGTTGAAGCCCGATATATCTCAAGGACTTCTGAGGATGTTGTCTCAGGTTTTAATGCAAAAACCATTAAGACATCCTGGTGCACCATGGACCACAACTAGTCCGATTTCCGCAGCACCGACAGAGGTGGATATCCCATCGACGGTGCTAGCATTGAAGACACTCGGGACGTTTAACTTCGACGGTAATCCGCTTCTGCAATTCGTACGACGATGCGCCGACCATTTCCTTACGTTCGAGCAAGCGGAAGTCCGACTGGAAGCTGTGAGGACGTGTTCTAGGTTGTTGAGGTTGGCGTTGAACCAGCCAGGACCCACGGTAACGAACACCGTCTCCACTGTTCTTGGTAAATTGTTGGTTGTAGGTATAACGGACACGGATCCCGACGTGAGATTGTGGGTTCTGGCTTCCCTGGACGATTCGTTCGACATTCACTTAGCGCAAGCGGAAAACCTATCCGCGTTGTTCATAGCGATGAACGACGAGATGTTCGAGATCAGAGAACTGGCGATCAGAACGATCGGAAGGCTCAGCACTATGAATCCGGCTTATGTGATGCCTTCTTTGCGGAAAACGCTTATACAGTTCCTGACAGAGTTGGAGCATTCGGGTATGGGTCGCAACAAAGAACAGGCTGCCCGCATGCTGGATCATTTGGTCGTCAGCGCGCCAAGACTCATCAGACCGTACATGGAACCCATCTTGAAAGTTCTCGTTCCGAAGTTGAAGGAGCCTGAATCGAACCCCGGGGTAGTTCTAGCTATACTGCGTGCTATTGGCGATCTAGCAGAGGTGAACGGTGCTGAGATGCAACAATGGATGCCAGAACTTCTGTCCATACTACTTGAAATGTTGGTAGACGCCAGTTCCCCGGAAAAACGAGGGGTAGCTTTGTGGGTTCTAGGTCAGCTGGTCGGAAGTACAGGACACGTTGTGAAACCGTACATGCAGTATCCTTCTTTGTTGGACGTGCTGATCAACTTTTTGAAAACTGAACAGCAGCCTATCATTAGGCGAGAAACCATACGGGTGCTCGGATTATTAGGTGCTCTAGATCCGTACAAGCATAAAATGAACCTCGGCCAGATAGATTCTCAACTAGATACGCTCACATCTATGGCCGAAACGAAGAGCGAGACCGAGAACACGCAAGATTTAACCACCAGCGAGATGTTAGTGAACATGTCCTCGTCCACTCTGGAAGAGTATTATCCGGCGATTGCTATAGCCACGCTGATGAGGATCATTCGCGACCCAACGTTGTCGCAGCACCATACTATGGTAGTGCAGGCTGTCACTTTTATATTTAAGAGTTTAGGAATTAAGTGCGTACCGTATATCTCTCAGGTAATGCCCAGTTTTTTGAACGTCGTTCGCACGGCCGACGTTAACTTCCGCGAGTACCTGTTCCAACAGTTGGCTATTCTAATAGCAATCGTGAAGCAGCACATCCGAAACTATCTAGACGACATATTTAATCTGATCAAAGAATTCTGGACAGTGAACAGTCCACTGCAAAGCACGCTGATACTTCTGGTCGAGCATATTGCGGTTGCGTTGGGCGCAGAGTTCAAGATTTATTTGCCGCAGTTGATGCCACAGATATTAAGAGTGCTTACGCACGACACCAGCAAAGACAGATCCGTCACCGTGAAGCTTCTTCAAGCCCTCCAGAAATTCGGAAACAATTTGGACAACTATCTCCACCTGGTGTTGCCACCGATAGTGAAGCTGTTCCATACGACGGATTGTTCGAAAACCGTGAACAAAGTAGCTCTGGAAACCATCGAATACCTGGCGGACACGTTGGACTTCACGGACTTTGCATCGAGAATCGTGCACCCTTTGGTGAGGACCCTCGAATGTCCACAGCTACGGAGCACGGCTATGGACACGCTGTGCGCCTTGGTCATCCAATTAGGGAAAAAGTATCAGATCTTCATACCCCTGGTACAAAAAATCATGACCAAACACAAGATCGTCAACTCGCGTTACGACGTTCTGATCGACAAAATTTTAACAGAAACCACCGTGACCGACGGCGAAGACTTTCTATTGATGAGGCATCGGCACACGCGGAACAAGAATCGCGACTTGTCGCTGACATCCTCGGACACTACCACCATAAAGAGGTTGCACGTGACCGCCTCGAATCTTCAAAAGGCTTGGACAGCGACGAGGAGAGTTTCGAAGGACGACTGGCTCGAGTGGTTGAGAAGCCTGTCGATCGGCTTGCTCAAAGAGTCACCATCGCCGGCACTCAGATCCTGCTGGGCTCTCGCACAAACCTATTCCCAACTCCCCAGAGATTTGTTCAACGCGGCATTTGTTTCCTGCTGGACCGAATTGGACGAAACGTACAAAGTCGAGCTGATACAGACATTGCAGCAGGCGTTGATGGTTCCAGATCTTCCGGAGATCACGCAAACGATACTGAACTTGGCGGAGTTCATGGAACACTGTGACAAAGGACCGTTGCCGTTGGACAACAAAATCTTGGGGGAGCGAGCGATGCACTGTCGAGCTTACGCGAAGGCTCTGCATTACAAGGAGGACGAGTTTCACAAGAGCAGAAACAGCAATGTCTTCGAGTCGCTGATCTCTATTAATAACAAATTGCAGCAAAAGGAGGCTGCAGAGGGTCTTCTCGAGTACGTGATGAACCAGAACAATCAACAGGACCTGAAGGTGCAGGTGCGATGGTACGAGAAGCTGCACAATTGGGACAAGGCCTTACAGTTGTACAGAGAAAGGCTGGAGGGAGATCCCACGGACGTTGAGTCCAGTTTGGGGGAGATGCGCTGTCTGGAGGCGCTTGGCGAATGGGGACAGTTGCACGACGTTGCCACCAAATATTGGACGAACCAGAGCGACGAGACTAAACAGAGAATGTCTAGAATGGCGGCTGCCGCGGCATGGGGTTTGAGCCAGTGGGAGAGCATGGAGAAGTATGTCTCGTTGATACCGACTGATACCCAGGACGGCGCGTTTTACAGAGCTGTCTTAGCGATCCACGACGAACAGTACAATGTCGCGCATCAGCTGATCGACAGTGCCAGAGATCTGCTGGATACTGAGTTGACCGCCATGGCAGGCGAGAGCTATCAGAGAGCTTACAACGCTATGGTGGAGGTCCAAAAATTAGCGGAGCTGGAGGAAGTGATACAATTCAAACTAGTTCCAGAGAGAAGGTCGACTATCAAATCTATGTGGTGGGAGAGGCTCCAAGGCGGGCAACGAATAGTGGACGACTGGCAGAAGATTATACAGGTGCACACGTTGGTGATCTCACCTCAGGATGACATGTACACCTGGTTGAAGTACGCGAGCCTTTGCAGAAAGAACGGCAGCTTGATGCTGTGCCATAAAACGTTGGTGATGCTCCTTGGAGTCGATCCATCGTTGACTCCTGACCAACCGTTGCCAACGACTCACCCGCAGGTGACGTTCGCTTATTGCAAACATATGTGGGTCGCCAATAAACGGGAGGAGGCGTACAGTCAACTGCAGAAGTTCGTGCAGACGTCCCGGCAGCCGACAACCGTGTCCGTGACGAATCAAGAGGACGAGAAGCAGCAGGAAGCCAGGAAGAGATTGCTGGCTAGGTGTTACCTGAAACTCGGCGAGTGGTTGGAAGCATTGCAAGGCATAAATGAACACTCTATACCAGCTGTGCTGTCTTACTACGACGCAGCCACGGAACACGACCCAACCTGGTACAAAGCTTGGCACGCGTTCGCCTACACCAACTTTGAGACAGTATTGTTTTACAAACATCAGCAAGGGGAATCGAACGCGGACACTGCTCCGGGAAATGGCGGGACACGTAACAACCTCTCCAGCTCGCAGTACATATCGAAATTCACTGTACCAGCCGTGGAAGGTTTCTTCAGGTCGATCAATCTCTCTCATGGAAACTCGTTGCAAGATACTCTTCGGTTGCTGACATTGTGGTTCGACTACGGTCAATGGCCGGAGGTATACGAAGCTATCGTCGAAGGGATCAGATTGATCGAAATCAACACTTGGTTGCAAGTGATTCCTCAGCTCATAGCAAGGATAGATACACCGAGAGCTTTGGTTGGTCGTTGTATACATCATCTTCTGATTGACATCGGGAAAGCACATCCACAAGCACTGATTTATCCCCTGACAGTGGCCTCGAAGAGCGCCAGTCAGGCGCGGAAGAACGCTGCGAACAGGATTCTGAGGAGCATGTGCGAGCATAGCCCGACTCTGGTGCAACAGGCGATGATGGCCAGCGACGAACTGATCAGAGTTGCGATTCTGTGGCACGAGTTATGGCACGAAGGCCTCGAGGAAGCTAGCAGGCTGTACTTTGGGGAAAGAAACGTCAGAGGAATGTTCGACATACTGGATCCCTTGCACGCGATGCTGGAGAGGGGACCGCAAACTCTGAAAGAAACGTCTTTCAATCAAGCTTACGGTCGAGATTTAATGGAAGCGCAAGAATGGTGTCAGAAATACAAAGCGTCGCGCAATGTTCGAGACTTGAATCAAGCCTGGGACATGTATTATCACGTTTTCCGAAGGATATCGAGGCAGTTGCCACAGTTAACCAGCTTGGAGCTGCAGTATGTCAGTCCAAAATTGCTCCTTTGCAGAGACTTGGAACTGGCTGTGCCTGGAAGTTATAGTCCTGGACAACCGGTAGTCAGAATAGCGAGCATACATAGTTCTATGCAAGTGATTACGAGTAAACAACGGCCACGGAAATTATGTATAAAAGGTAAACTCTAGCTGTTTGTAGGTTTAGTCTCGTTTCGACCTCATTGAGATTGTAATCCGTGATTTTTGAATTTTTCAGGAAGCAACGGTAAAGATTACATGTTCCTGTTAAAAGGGCACGAGGATCTTAGACAGGATGAACGTGTTATGCAATTGTTTGGTCTAGTCAATACTCTTCTGTTACACGATCCAGACACGTTCAGAAGAAATCTCACTATTCAGGTTAGTGAACCGAACACAACTCCTAGTTCAAGGTAACTGCTTCTCGTTCTGTTTTCAGAGGTACGCTGTAATTCCGTTGTCAACGAACAGTGGACTGATCGGGTGGGTACCGCACTGCGATACGTTGCACACGCTGATCAGAGACTACAGGGAGAAGAAGAAGATATTACTTAACATAGAGCACAAAATAATGTTAAGGGTAAGCAGCTAGAAAAACGTTTCTTCTCTTTCGAAAAAACTGTAACGAACGATCTGATTTCCAGATGGCTCCAGGCTACGATCACCTTATGCTCATGCAGAAAGTCGAAGTGTTCGAACACGCGCTAGAGCACACACACGGCGACGATTTGTCACGACTCGTTTGGTTGAAATCGCCGTCGAGCGAAGTATGGTTCGATCGTAGGACAAATTACACGCGATCCTTGGCCGTGATGTCCATGGTGGGATACATTCTTGGATTAGGAGATCGGCATCCGTCGAACTTGATGTTGGATCGTCTCAGCGGGAAGATACTGCACATTGACTTCGGAGATTGCTTCGAGGTTGCCATGACACGTGAAAAATTCCCGGAGAAGATACCGTTCAGGTTGACACGAATGTTAATCAACGCGATGGAAGTCACCGGAATCGAGGGCACCTATAGAAGAACCTGCGAGTCGGTTATGTCGGTACTGCATCGCAACAAAGACAGCTTGATGGCTGTTTTGGAGGCTTTCGTCTATGATCCTCTTCTGAACTGGAGATTAATGGACAATGCCACGCCAAAGAGCAAACGATCCGATGCTCAAGGAATGAGTGCCAGCAGCACTCAAGAACACGGCGACACGTTAGACTCTCTTACCGCCACGTTACCAAAGAAAGGAGTGCCATGCAGCATCGAGAACGGCGGTAAGTTCATCGTTATATTCAACTGTTTCATATAAAAGAAAATTAAACGACGAATACATCTGAACAGGTGACACCAATCAACCAGAAGCGTTAAATAAGAAAGCTCTTGCTATCATAACCAGGGTCAGAGACAAATTAACAGGACGTGACTTCTCCCACGAAGAAACGCTTAACATTCAACGACAAGTTGATCTTTTGATTCAACAGGCTACCAATAATGAGAATTTATGCCAGTGTTATATTGGATGGTAATCGAATTGTTCTTTCTATAATTTCTAAAAAATTCGAATCTTTCATTTGTTTTATGTGAACTATGTCTAATTGCAGGTGTCCATTTTGGTAAATAGGAAAGAGCAACACTCCCAAGCCCGTGTGTAACATAAGTATCCATAGAGTTATCGGATGTATATTGTACGCAGTATCGTTCCTGTCTTTGCATTTTTATTGTTAAGAAATAATCACGACCGGAGTCATAATGCTCAGACGCTATTGTACATTTGTATGCAAGGCTCTAAGATGCAACGATATAAGCCAGGTTTTCCAAATATTTCAGTTTATGTCACGATCGAGATCTAGAAACTGGTATTTCAGAAGGAGAAAGTGTGTCGAAACAATTTCTTCTTTTCAAAATAAGCATACGATAAAACGAAAGTCGAATGTATGCTGTATGCTTGTATAAAAGCACGTGACTATACCGTTTCATCTTAGAGCTACAGATATACGAACTATATTATTACATCGATTGTACATACTATTCATGTTATTTCTGCTTATCAAGTAATGTATATTAGAAAATGACGCATCTTAGAAACCGCATGATAATCGTTTATAGCTATAAATTACAATTTTTTCAAATGTAAACATAAAAAAGCTACTCTAAAAAATAAGATTGTACAGTAACAATATATGGTTTCTTAAAGATTGCCTTTGTACCCCTAAAAACTTGTACATAAATGAACATTTCAATCGTTCAGATTACGTGTATATTGTATGATAGCGTTAGAGATACATTTATACAAGGTAATCTTAAGATTAGAACACTGTTTCGGTATCAAAGATAACAATTTCCTTACACAAATTAAGATAGAGCATAAACTTAGCCTTATGTGGTGTATAATTTAGTTCCTCTGTTCCATGCGAACTCATTGTGATAAATTTAGATAACTACTGTCAAAGGCATATGGCAACAACTTGCTTACTGTAGTTCTTAACGCATTTGTCATATCAGGACTTGACAAATAAACTGGTATGTCACCAAATTCTGAAATATATTGTCTACAGAAACCACATGGTGAGACAAAATTGTTGTTCCTCTTTTCGGCAACTACAACCAATACTTTGAATTTCCTTTTACCCTCAGACACTGCTTTTCCAATGGCTACTCTTTCGGCACATGTTCCAACAGGGTATGATGCATTTTCGATATTGCATCCTGAAGAAATGGTCCCATCACTACATAAGACTGCTGCTCCAACTTTAAAATTGCTATATGGAGAATAAGAATGTTCACGGACCAAGATACTCTCTTTTATTAGACCCTGAACATCTGGTTCTAAAACAATATGGAACGTTCATTAAGAACTATTATTTGTAATAATGTATGCTAATGAAATGAAAAACACTTATCTGAATATATTGAATTTAATCAGAAATGGCTTCTATTGCGGATAATCAAAAATAAGTGATCGAGTATGTATACGTTATCAGAATAAACGACTGTTAATGATAATCATTAAATTCGATTACGCAAAAATATTAGAAGGTTGAGATTACCTAGGGCTGAGAAATCAATAATTTTGTCTGCGTCCATTCTCGGTTAAAAATGACGAAATTGTGTTTCTTGCGTGTCCCTGCTACGATTAACTTTGCAGTTTGCAAGAAGAATATACTGTGACGAGATGGCAAGATGGTCCATGTCATCGGGGCAGGGTCCAGTGACTTCAAACTGCTTCAAACGGTCTGACTCAGGCCAAGACTTCTGTCTCTGTCTCCAGTCTGCCTTCCCCTTCTACGTCGCTATTTCCCACGTTTCCGTCGCGGCCCGATCACGTGACGCGTTTTGTCTCTGTCGTACAAGTGTCCGGTACTGGCAGAGAGAGGGTATACCTTCTCCCCTTAATTCGTACTCCCTCCCCTCATCTGGCACTGCCAGGGACCTTCTTGTTATTGTATAAGATAAGGAACCTGCTAGAAAAAGTAATTTAACGCTTCTAATCTAACAGGCACTTCGCACTGCACGTCTTATCGTAGCGCTGAGTCATAAGCTGAAATGCTAACGTTAGTATATTTCAATATACAAATAAAAAGCGCGCATGCTAAAAGTATAAGGAATCGTTTTGCAACTCGTACTGTTTGCTCGAATTGTGTTCATCGATACAACGGTGTACAATTATGCAATTAGGCAGATGATTTGCAAAGCCGTGCGTCCCACTTTTTATTGCAAAACAGTACGCGAACAATGTAAGTTTGTTATTGTGAAAGGACACTTGTAATTGTAATTTAGTTGGCACGAGGTTCGACTTTTTCATGTGTACATGCAGCATTGTCTCTCGAACTGTCTCGAACCGCGCGATTGGCAATCTTTTTCGTGTCACGTTTTCTATCCCCATTACTCTATTGCACATCCAACGGTGCGCAGGCGCTCGAGAACGAGAGAAAGCGACGAGCGAGGAAGAAAGTGCCAAAACAAACAATTTCTCGTGACCAATGTATGCAGAGAATGCTTACGCTATTGTTTGGCTGCTCATACTCGCTTATCAAGTATATGTGATGTATTCGCGATACATGTCATGTTCTTTCACCATCTTTCACGATCTTCCTTTGTCCTTGGCCGCTAAGCAGCACTGTTGCAGTGACAAGTTGTCAGCCAATCAGAGCAAAGGCGCAACTGTTTCCCCTGTTCGTATCTCGGGTAAAAAATAGAAGATAAAAACTTCTGTAATCTATGAATTGCGACGATAATCAAGAGATAAAGAAGAAATATGATATTCTATTCTATCTTGCTGATCTACAGATACTGAAATACAAAAATAAAGTGTTAACCATTTAGTAAAGAAGACGAATCAATTGGTCGTTCACTATATTTCCCAGTAATCAAAGTATATTTAATATTTTAATGGAAATGTTTAGGAAAATCGTTACGATATCACACTATGATTATTAGATTGCTGATGTTTTTGCAATTTTCAATTTTTGTAGACAACTTTTAAGGAAGGCTACCAAATAAAATTTTATTTTCATTGGTAATAGCATTTGCAAATTTGTAAATTTGTATAAGCCATACATGCATAAAGAACCGCAGTCTAATTATTAAATAAACGATATTTTTCAAAGTTCGTCCAAACGGTGACAAAATAAAAAACTTATTCTAATACATTGACTGCACTGCTTATTATATTGATTACAGAAGAATAGCATTTGATTTCGACCTAAGAGAAAGAGAACAAGCTTTTTATTTCGATTTGTTGATCCCGAGTAGGATTGGTTATTATGCGGGGTGAAAAAGAAGAAGAAATCCGGGGAAACCCGGACGGCTGGCGATCGTACGCCTAATTGAATGCAACCACCAGACACGCGTGTAAGTCGATCGTGGTGTAGTTACCGTTATCGATGCGAGGGTGCGTTCCGGCTCCAGTTGCTCAGCTGTTTTGAAGAATTGACGCAGCTTGGCAGCGATTGTCCGTGGAACAGCGTGGAATCGCTACTTTCACGTCCAAACGCAAACAGATGTGGAGTGACTGTCCAAATTTTTGACATATCTCGTCCAGTATTCTCCGGAAAACGGCGAGCACCGTTTTTTTCCTTTTTTTTCCATTGGACTTCCGCAGCACAGTGAAAGGCCACGATTCACGGACGGTGTCGGAGGTTAGAGGGTTCGAAAAGGAAAACAAGAGATCGCCATGAGCGAGCTGAGTCAGGAGGAAGTGAGTACCAAGTAACACCGTTCTCAGTCGTTGTTCGATAATGAGTTTTGTTGTTGTCGTTCCGGGGGGGGGCCCGTTTCTCGGTTTCGGTACCCTCTTTGGCGTACCGTTGCCGTCGAAACCTGCCGCGACGATCCCGTTCGGAAGAACGCGGCCGAGAGAACGACAACACGATCAAAAATAAAACAGAGAGAAAAACGAAACGTTTCGTTTGACGGCAACAACGACATTAACCGTGAATTAACAGTCGTTTTATCGAGGCACCGTTCTTAAAGTAATTATGTAACGATAACAAATTACCGTTGATTTTTCATTCACAACGTTTGCACTGCACAGCAGAAGCTGTTCTCTTTCTTTGTTATTAACTGGAGCATGCACTCCCTTGGTTGCAACAGTGTATTTTCTTTTTACTCGTTTTTTGTTCTACAGAAGTATGTCGTGCTTCGTACACTGTTCACATAAATTTTCGAGTAATTTTTTCTGTAAACTTTAGATGAAAAATTGACTTGCTGCTATTATGTCATTCTTTGTGGCCTTTGTCTTTGTTACAAATATAGTTGGGCTTTGTTACGGTTGTACAGTCTTCTCTGTTTGCTTTGCAAATTAGTTATATAATGTTTATTACATTGCATATTATGGAATTGTAATATGGATCTTGTAGTTCCTTTACTGACAAATGTAGTTCCAACGAGCACACGTGATTATTGTACCATCTGCATTTCAATCGTAGATGAGGAGAAGGCGGATGGCCCGTTTAGCAGGCCTGGATAACATAAGCACAGCCACTACGTCCGATCACAATGCTGGTCCTGTTTCCCCAAGTACACCTGGTCCATCAAAAGCGTTTACAGGACAAATGATATCCCCTTCGAGTCGGCAACAGCTTCAGAATCCAGAAGTGGCAATGGAAGTGGAAGAAAATTTTTATAAACAATGCGTTTCTGGCGTGGATGTGGATTCTGGGATAGAAAATATGGAAGTGGATGAATCTGATAGAAGAGACACAAAGTCAAGATCGCGTGTAAGCATCTTGGTTTAATCATTAGAGAGCAGAGACGTAGTTAGAATGATTACTGTATGACTTTGCTTTGTTGTTCAGACTACCAGTTCCAGCACAGAGGTAACCACTGAACAAATACATTCTGTGATTTCGCGGGTATTGTGCATATCATGGAAGGAGCCAACAGAGGGCACTATATTTCTTCCGCAAACAGCGTCTCAAGTGTCCAAAGAAAAAATTGTAGATCCTACAGAAATCATCAATCAGGCATTAATGGAGGTTCTGTGTATGTTCACTCGAGGAGAAGATCCCCTGAAAGAAATCACTGTGGAAACCTCATCGGATAGGGAAGATAGTCCTAATAGTCAAACGAGTCCTTTATTAAGCCCAGTCGCGATACTTTGTCGTTGTGATATTTGTTGTAAATTGTCTGAGCCTAAGAGTTTCCCTTATTTATTAGATTGTTATTCAAGAGTTGCCGTCGAGGAACGAAATCACCCAAAGGTACAATATACAATTGTTTACAGTAGAACATAGCATGTGATGACCAGCTTGATTCGCGATAAACGATAACGCTGCTTTCATTTTTGAACAGAAATCCAGTATCCCGCCACTTTCTGACGTATTAGCTGTTTTGAGAGCACAATGTGTTCAGTACTCCACTTTGGTGCTACAAGGCCTAGTGGGCATTTCTCAGTCTTCGACATCGTTTCCTTTGCCTATAACGCTCCTTTTGTATCCGTTGCTATCGCAGAGTCTACCTCGGGGCTATTTACACGAGTTGGTAGCAAGGACACACACGAGCCCGACAGTATTTATTAAAATTCTTACACCGTTGTTGCAAGGCTTGTACCTGACCATGCAACAGGGTAGCTTGGTAGGGAACACGCATCGAAGACCGATAGAAGCGTTAGAGGAACTGATAGATATTCGTTGCGGGTCGTCTAGCAACGTGCGTCCGATTTGCCGTTTGATCACTCATCAAGCTCAATTCTTGCCAGACATCATGACACAAGGTGCAGGTAGAGAGCTCACTATAACGTCTTTCTTGGGACCGTTCCTGTCGGTGTCCGTGTTCGCCGAGGACCAACCGAACGTAGCGGAAAAATTTTTCAGCGGCAATCCACTTGTCGACAAGTGCTTGAACTTGACGTTGCAGCAAGAGCTGGAAAGCATCAGAACGTCTCTCCATAAAATAATCCACGCGATCCTCGCGAACACGAGCTGCCGTGACAATATGCTAAAGTATTTGGCAACGTTATTGCGCCACAACGAGAAGCGCGCACAAATACAAATGGATGAGTTTTCTCTAGCCGGGGACGGATTCATGTTAAACTTGTTGTCGGTCCTGCAAATGCTCTCTGTGAAAATTAAATTAGACACGGTGGACACACTGTATCCGTTCCATCCGTCGAGTTTCGTTGAGATCAAAAACGATACAAGGCTGAAACTTTCGTCCCAAGAGGTGGTCGAATGGTTGAAACTCTTGGAGAGAACCCACAAATGGGCCGAACCAAAATTCCCGACGCAATGCTGGTTTCTCACGTTGCATTGCCATCACATAGCGTTGTTACCGGCTTTGCAGAAATATCAAAGGAAGCTGAGAACACTGCGAGACGTACAGAAGATGCTCGACGACTTACAGGCGACCGAGCAACAGTGGAAAGATACACCTTTCGCTGGCCGTAATAAAGAGTTAATCAAACGATACAACGAGCAATTGAAACAGCTTGGTAAATCGAGATCGTGTACTGACGCCGGATTAATCGATCCCGTCTTGTTGAGAAGGTGCTTGCATTTTTATATTTCCGTGGCGGAGGTTCTTCTGAGTCTATTGACTCAGACCACGCCAGGAAATCCCCTTCCCGAACTTCCGCTGCCGCAAGAAATTCCACAAAAGTTTACAGCGCTACCGGAGTGGTACGTTGAAGACATAGCAGAATTTTTATTGCTTACTCTTCAGTAAGTATCGCTTTATAATAGATACGTCAACAATAGGTTCCTGTTCCGTACAATAACTATGATTCAATGTACTTTATAGATTTAGTCCTGGCGTGATAACAAATAACATGGATAATTCGCTGATCACGTGGTTACTCGTTGTAGTGTGTACTCCACATTGTATACGGAATCCATATTTAATAGCAAAAATTATCGAAGTCCTATTTGTGATAAATCCCAGCGTTCAGGTAATTCTTGTCTATGGTGTGGGCATAGTACGTACACAGAACTTGGCTCGTAACTCTTGTGAAACATAATTTATTGTTTCAGGGACGAACCGAGTCGCTGCACGATCAAGTTATGGCCCATCCTATATCGAAAACGTTATTGGCATCGTACCTCATGAAGTTCTACACGGATGTCGAGACGACCGGCTCTAGCTCGGAGTTTTACGACAAATTCTCAATCCGCTATCACATTAGTTTAATATTGAAATCCATGTGGGACAGTCCGGTGCACAGGGAATCGATTATCAACGAGAGCAATAACGGCAAGCAATTCGTCAAGTTCATCAACATGCTGATGAACGACACCACGTTCTTACTAGATGAAAGTTTAGAGTCATTGAAGCGTATACACGAGATCCAAGAGCTGATGTCCGATCTGAAAGCGTACGCGGCTCTGTCGCCCGACCAACAACACTCGCGCATAAGACAATTAACGGCGGACGAGAGACAGGCAAGGTCGTATCTTACTCTAGCCAAAGAGACCGTGGCCATGTTTCATTATTTAACGGTGGATATCACAGAGCCGTTTTTACGTCCGGAACTGGTTGGAAGACTGTGTGCCATGTTGAACTTTAATCTGCAGCAATTGTGTGGCCCCAAGTGTAAAAATCTGAAGGTCCGGAATCCACAGAAATACGGATGGGAGCCCAGAGCTTTACTTAGTCAATTAGTCGACATCTATTTGCATCTCGACTGTGACAACTTTGCGGCAGCTTTGGCAGGCGACGAGGTAACATCGTCTCTCTTTGTCGCAGAGAATAGTATAACCATTCCCGCTATAATAAATCTTTACAATTGCAGCGCTCCTTCTGCAAAGAATTGTTCACCGACGCAGCGAACAGATTACAGAGATCGGTGATCAAAACAACCACAGAAATCGAAAGATTTATAGCTCTCGCGGAACGAGCCGCAGTGATCGCTAGAGATAATCGTGCTCGGGACCAAGACTATGGCGACGCTCCAGAAGAGTTTCGAGATCCGCTCATGGACACTCTCATGGAAGAACCCGTTAAACTGCCGTCTGGTATCGTCATGGATAAGGCGGTGATCATCAGACATCTTCTTAATAGCGCTACAGACCCCTTCAGTAGGCAACCTCTCAGCGAAGATATGCTTATGCCAAGTGAGTACAAAGAATTTCATTGAGTTAAAAATAAACGTGACCGAAATACCTTATATTCGATTATCTGCTAATCGTTACGGCGACCGTGCACTCTCGTAGAAGTTTGAAATATTCCCTCTGCCCCTTATTTGTACGTTTTTCTAAAAAAACGTTAAAAAGATGACAATAAGATTTCTTCTTTGTAATCGATACCAATTGAACAAATGAATGACTGTGTTTCCAATTGTTTGTTCGAGTAAAATCGATATATAACTTTGTATAATATGAAATAAAGGGAGCATTTCTGATTCTACAAGTAAAGATCATCACTTGCATTTATGATTCTCTCTAATGTTTTTAGTGCACGAGTTAAAAGAAAGGATATCAACATGGAAACAACAAAAGAAAAAGTCGTCAAATATATAAATTGTGATTGAATTGTGGCGTCCACTTCACAGAAAGACATCACGATGTCAGCTGACGTTGTTACTACACAATACATGCCACCAGCCTATGAATGAATTATTCTCGAGTGGTAAATGAATATAGTGCAATGATCTCGCTACTGTGCAAATAATTGCGCTCAATAAATCTACGGTTTTTATACATTAAAAAAAACAAACAAACGTTAAACAGACTGCAGCTAGGTAACTGCCATCAATCGCTACTCCAACAAATAATACCTGTAAACGAATTTGTAAATAATTGTCGACCGAGACCGGGACGGCTGATCTTCCCCTCAGAGAAATTAAAATCTGATTCGTAAAACTTAACACCGGCTCGTTCGTATCGGTGCACGTGCCTGCGAGTGAAGAAAAAAACCAAAACGTTTAAAAAGCATATCCCGCGTTCGATTTTTGACGAGACACGAAAGTCAACAGCACAGATATTAGGAAATTAATTAAAGTTTCTCTCGGATTTTGCTGTGAACTCAATACCAACGCGCGCAAGGGACGATATTGTCCGATGCGAAATTTCTGCGTAAATCAGGTTTGTATGAAAGACGATCTTAATGAAGTAAGAGGAAATTCATTTACAGCAATTACGAATTCCTTTCTGAAGATGTACATGGTAAATGTATCATGCATATTCGTTCAATAAATTTCATGATAAAGATACGTATATGCAGATGTATATAATAATGTCATTTGGAACTGTTCCATCCATTGAAGTATTTTTCGTTGTGTAAAAGAGTACTTTATAAATAACTCAATCATGGATCTGATAAAATTTTTCGTTTTTATGTATGATCAATTCGGGTGCTCAATTCTTTAAAATTTTCAATTGTTTGCGCGAATCGTATGGGGTATTCTTTCCTAATATCTTGCATTTTTTGAATATTTAAATACGCATCTTACAATTATGTATGTATGTGTATATATATATGTGTGTGTATGTATGTGTATATATATACATATATATATATGTTTGTAAAACAAAAACATTACAACATTCCGAGACTTCGAAAAATGTAATACCGGAAGTTTGAAGGTACGATTGTAATCAATAACTCGACGCATTTACAAAATTATATAGTGCATTATTTTAATCATTTACATCTCATAAACTTGACATCAAACAACAATGACTATCGCTATAACTTTCGAGAAATAAAAATATATTGCATCATAATTGTACATATGAAGAAACAAAAACAAATATTTCACAATGTATGATGAGTTACTGCGCATGAATATCAGTAGTATGAAAATAAATTTCCAGATAATTTGTTCAACCGACATTAAACATTATCACATTGCATAGTTATGAATTTTGTAATTATTTGCTGCTGAATATATATATACACTTATAATAATATATATATTATTATAATTATACAATTATAATTGTATATATATTATATATATTATCTGCGCTGATTTGTTTTACGAATTATGAGAATAACAGGTTTCTACCTGCGATTCATTATGTAATGATAATGTTTAATTTGGCACGAGAATAGATAAAAACGCGAGATATTCGGTGAAATTTATAACTAAGTATTAGAAAATTCAACAATCGCCGCGTTATCCCATACTTGTAAATAATTTTAGTTTTCTCTCATATATACTACTAACACACGTAACAACATTTTATGTATTATTAAAGAAACTATGAATAGTTCATCTTTTGGAAGATATTCCAAATCATGTTTGTAAATATTATGATTAATGTAAGTTACCGAAATTAAAAGATTTATGAAACTGAACGTTCTTCAATAAAATAAGCTTAAGTAACTAATACTTAGAATGTAATAATAATAATAATCAATTTCGTATTAATTGTAAATGACATAAAAACTGTATTATTGAAATTACACAGGTTTTTTTTCAACTATTTTTATGGTATCATAAATATAGATTTATATTCCTCTTTTGGCTTATTTCACTTTAACGTGTCCAAGTAAAAAAGACAATTAGATGAACTAATCTCTTTTTAATGAACTCCCTCCACCCCTTCCGCGTAATTTCATCTGAACCTGTCGGATAATTTTGCCCCTTCCAACTCCTGATGAACTGTATACTGATTCAGCATCCTCTAGAGCTGAGTCCTCGTTCAACTCTCTCATCATAGCCTCGGAATAACCACGAGGAGGTCTCAGGTCTTCTCTTTCACTGATATCCAAGTTCAGTCTGAAATTATATAATAAATTAATAAAAATACATAATTTGACCCTTTGCGGTCCATGCCAATTCTAGTTTTGTTTCAGAAGGTCTGCACTACATAGGATTGGCTATGTCGAGTCACACTCAACACAGAACTGCAAAGGACTAAAAGAAACATTCCAATAAACAAATGCAATATACTTTGGTAAGACAAGGTTGTCATTTGAAGTACACTTCACATCTGATATGATGCTGTTATTGTCTATATCTAAATCCCAATTTTCAGTACAATCAACTGTACTCGAGATCTCTGAAGGCATTGGAAAATTGGTCCATCCATGATTTCTTACTTATATGAAAAAAATCAATAGAATCTTGTTACCGATTAGTTAATTGGAAGTATAAAAATAACTATCGACAAAAGAATAAACAAACACCTGTATGTATGTCGGATTCAAATACGTTACGAGTGGGACATGTGACAATGTGGTCTTCCAGTTCAGATTTATGTAAACGATGGGTCGCATCATAGGGACACATAACTTTGTAATGTTCAGGATATTGCTAAAAAAATGTATTCGTCGTATATATGGTCGTATATATTAATGTTATAGCAATAATATTGAATTTGATAATTGATTCGTGGAAATGAACGTCCTCACCTTCTCACATTTGACAATGTGTTTCTGGAGACGAGATCTTGCAATTACATGACTCTTATTATAAGGACATAGTACGACTGGATCGCCCAATTTAAGATACCTGAACATTTTCTTTTATTTCTAATATACTCTGTAATAATTACTTATAAACTGTAATTATTCAGCAATGTAACGAAAATGTATATTCAACAAGAATATCTTCTTGTCCGTAAAAACAGCATTTGGTTTTAGACGCGACTGGAAGGTGTTCAGTGTTCATTTCAAATATTTTATCCAATGAGAGTTAGCGAGGGGAAAATTTCGATGAGATATTGGTCAGATTTTTCAGACATGCGCGTCGAGAGAGAGAGTAACGTATCTGGAGAGGGGAGTGCATTTGAATGGGGCACATTTATTGGCGGGAAATTACTAAAAGAATCCAGGACGAGACGATGAGGCGACGACGTGCTACGAATTTTCGGTAAATTATTATTAGACTGCGGATCTTTATGCAGAATAAAATTTGTATAAATCATCGCTAGCTACAGGAGCTAAGTAAAAATGATTTTTCCTGATCAATGATTTTCATATGTTAAAAATAGTATATCGGCGTTGTTAAACTCTTTTAATCTGTTTCCTGTTTTAAATTACACCTACTCATTTTTGTCATAAATGCATAAAATCCGCAATCTAATTATTATTTTTTAACTTAACTATCTAATTATTAACCCTTATTATTACTCAGAGTCACCACTAAAAATTGCATACCATTCTTCAAAATATCATTTACATTTTTAAATATAGTGGTATCTAATCAATTACTAAACATTTAAGTATTGTATGAGGTATTATATCAATATCACATTCATACAAAGAATAAAATTACTATAGAATGGAATTATTGTAGGACGAAAGCAACGTTTAATTTTCAAGTTAAAATAGCACAGAGTGCAAAATGTTAATATTTGAGTGGCATACGCATGTTGTACATTCCTGTTTGCAAAATCAAATTATGACAATTTTATTTTGTGTATATCGATTTTATAGCACGTATCCATAATATTGCTGTATAGGTAACTTCATGCCAAACTACAGAGGATTTTCACTCGTCTGACTGTAAATATAAATAATGCGCGACGAGTGGAAAATAAAAATGAAAATCTCTATTGATAAAAAAAGTCATTTATTAAATCATTACCTACAAAAACTCATTTCTCTTTTTTCTGTACTTATTTCTTTATCTTTTTCTTTCATTCATTGAGACTATATACTCTACAAATATGCGATAGAAATAATTGATATTAATTAAGTATCTGCATTTATCGTAGTCATAAATAATTACATTACATACTTTTTTTATAGATTACTTCCATCATGTTATGAACATTTTAATTCAGGTGGTTTTGCATTTACAAATAAAATACATCTTTTTATGCACAGTAAATAAAACACGAGCAATAACGAAATTCAGCTTTCTCAGCTTTCTCCTTACTATAATCGTTCTCTAATATCCTTTAATGTAATTGCATACTGTATTTTTTTAGAAAACGGTACACGGTACAAGTTCGCTATCATAGACAGAGCTAAATCAATTTTACTAATTGTCACAGCATCGATTATTCGTCTGCATTACAGAATAATGAAGCGGTACTTGATCGTATGATTAGTGGTACAGCGTCAAAACTTATTGTCTTATTTTGTAAATTTATCAACTTATAAAATGTAAAAACTTTGTGTTACAGGTATGTTATCTTCTCGAGATTAAAAAACATTTTAGGATATGCATACAGTTCCATACGAATAATACTACTTAAAATTCTAAACAATGAGATAAATTATATATATTTTTTTTTCGTATATATATATACATATATGTATATGAACATATATAAACATATTTAAATAAGTATACGTTCAAAACTCGCGTTTAGGTTCACACCTATCTTAGGTGTAAAAAATATTATGCTTATTACACATATTAGATATACAAGTACAAATTCAGATTCTAAATAATGCAGGCACTTTGTACATATGAAGGATCATCACATTGGTGAAAAGTTGCATCTAAATGTGTATTATATTAGAAAAACTCGATTGTATGGTACACTAACTGAATAATAAATTTTGTAATGTACACAATAATGCTTGCACAAGAGAGACAAATAAATTAGATTTTTATAGATTACAAAAAGCAAATCTAAACAGTCTTACATTCGCCTGTTGGATGATCCACAACAAACCATTTGAGAACCAGTCAAAACTCATTTGAAATTATGCCATGGATTGATTTATCAGCTGCCTATGTAATCGCTCGAACTATGAATGTTTTCTTTCGAACAATGATGCAAGATATATGTACATTACACGTAAGGAAGAGGATCGACGAGTAAGCACGCGACAACGTACAAAATGCCCAAAAACATATTCAATTTAGCTGTTTGTTTAGGCACACTTTGAATCATATGTGGACTTCGGAATTGCTTTTCTATTTTAAAGGCAGTTGGCAGAGTAATGACCGGTAAAAGAAACCAAACCGAATATCTTAGCGCAAGCACCACGAAAGTTACATACGGTGTGAACAATAAAAAAGCGTACAAAACGTGAGATACAGTATGACCTATTAATATGGCTAAAGTTACTATTCCCGCTTTTTTATCACTCTCCAAATCTCGGGTGTTATTACTATGTAGAATAGCCTCTGTATTCAACGCGAGAGGTATAGCATAGTATATTGTCCCCAGTTCAAAATAACCAGTCTGAGCCATGAACGCGAAAAGAACGGATATAGGGCCGAATATAACTAAAACAAGAACATCGCCCAACGCGATGTACTTGAACCCTATGCCTCCTGTGTAAAGAAACGAGAAGGACAAACCTCCAAAGTATACTAGAGCTAGGTGCTCCATTTTTGCAGGAGATATCATGGTTAACAAAACAAAACCCAAACATCCTATCGCATACAACAGTGCACCTAGCGAAACTAATTCATCTTTTGATAAAATTTGATCCACTAATATTCTATCGTCGCTCTTTCGACTGTCTACTCCTTTGATGTAATCGAAAAAGGTATTTACTACATTACCAGCTCCGTGTACGCAAAACACTGTGTACAATGTAAGAATGAAGGATATCCAACTAAAATTTGTCAATCCTATTAATCGATACGCAAGTACAGATCCAAGGAGCGTCGGCATTAACGAAGCGCTTAATGACCATGGTCGTACAGCTAGAAAGTAGGAGGATAACTTCATCAATGGCGAGTTCAATGTAGACGATGATTTCGATGAACACTTTGTATTAATTGGCATGGATTTCCCTCCAATTTCGTTGGTAGAAATCCGAACACCATTGGACATCATAGTTTATACTATGCTGTAAATAAAATACATAATTAATTATCTTCACGTTTATTCGGCACAGCAATTTTATATACATTCTGTGTTTTATTCCATTTACAACCTAAATATCAAATGTTTTTGCTGTTCCGATACATGCGAATCCAAACTTATATAATAGAAAAGAACTGTTTGCGATTCACATTTTCCCATCATAGCAAAAATAATATATAGCTGATACATTGCTTAAAAATAAAATTCCATACGACGGAGATGACAATATATATAAATATGTCCGAAAAATTGTTAACATTCATAGAATTAGTCGAGAGGTTTGCAACACCGTTTCCATTCACGAATTTTCTCGTTTCAACAAAAAAACGTGTATCGATGTAGAAGACTTAACGTCATTGGTGAAACGGCTCCGAAAATTTCTAATCGTAACGTAAGCACTGTATCGTTGAGAATGAACTTACCTACTGCTCGTTCAAAATAGAGAAAGTACCAGTTTCAGGTTAGAATTTCGATCATCGTGAAAACCTCGAGATTCTTTCGGACGAAGGATTTTCACATAGTTAGCATTTGAACTTCGCGTTCGGAAAAGAATTTCGGTTGTTCTTGTTGTATACGTTAAATGTAACGGTGACGTGTTTTCATTAATTTGCACGTGGCGCTCTCTGAAATATTTCTTTCCTTTTTCGTACGGTTAACAGCAGTATCGGCGATCCTCCCTTTCTCAAAAGAAATTCGATACTTTTCTTAATTTGTTGCGTGAATCTCGAATTTGTCATCCATTTTTTCGACTTTACTCCGTGACTTCGGAAATTTCTACACTGCACACGCAGACGTCTCTTTTGTCCTTATTATTACTTTTTCGAATCTCTTCTTCAACTTTTCGTGTACAGGGTGTTTGGCAACAGGTGGACGGAAACTTAAGGGATGATTCTCCATGATCATAGAAGAGGAAATCCGAAAATGAAAAAATCCCGAATTCAATCTCGTTTTCAAGATATTAAGCAATAAAAGTCTGCTAATAGCAATGTTCTGTCCTCGTTTCTCGTATGCACTAACCTGACGTACACTTTTCACGATATTTAAGTTCATATAGATTCATTGTAAATAGTTCAAAGATTTTTAATTATTCATTTCCATAGCTATTTTGATCATGTGTATAACAGATCTTGATTACTTCCGGCAGAAAGCAGATAATTTTCACTATTCTACCGATGACAATCCTTACAAATCCATTTAGGCAAATTTTTATCAATTGTTTGGAAACGTATCTTTAAAACTTGCACCCCATTAAATAACCTGCCCAACTATATCCTATAACCACAAAACCAAATATTAATTTCCAGACCGAACACTTTATCTTTCTGTATTGAAATTTCACTATCAATCGATATTACAAAATATTTTAGCGAGCAAGCTATCTTGTATTATTGATTGTATAGCTAGGAGATTGAAGTGCTTGACCATGATCTGCAGATACGGAAATTCTTAGAATATTGGACCTTCGTGTTGTAGAGTATGCTGAGTATAATAATTTCTAGCTATAATATTTTACACCAGTAATTGATATATTCACATTTTAGATTTACACACAATTTCATATAAAAACTAACGCATGTCGACATCTACTGTGAAACGTTGAAACCACCGTGGTCTATGTATATATATTCAACAAACGATTTAATCATTTGAAGCGAATAAAACGTTTCTAAGAACTTAATCCAAGCTTGTAACTTCGGTTATTATAATTTATATTCCATCTTTGCATTCTCGAAAATTCTTCTCGCGGTTATCATTTTTATTTATAATAAAAAAACTTTAATTATCTATCACATGTAAATATATCATCAGAATAATAAATAATAAGCTAGTTCTGGTCCTGGTCACCACCGACGAGATACTGTTAAAGACTGCCAGCCTTACGGGACTACGTGTCCCACGAAAATTTCGGTGTTCTCTTACGCCCTCTGGGATTTATTTTGACTGGAGTGAGAAACAGAAGCATCGACGACATTTCGTCGGTGCAGAAGACCACTGAGGAGAGATTCTCGTCGCGACGCGTCGGTGAGAAGACGAATCATCACGAAACCATATGGGTTATCATCAAATGTTATATTCTCCGCCATATTTCAGACGAGGTTTTAGTGCTGATTTTTGAGGTTTCAAATATTAAAAGTAACACTCAAGAACAAAAGATTCCTAGAAATATTGTACGTAAGAAAGTATTGAAGCATTATTTTAGAAAAATCTAGAATTCCTAATACAAATTTCATATCAAATACCTGAATGTTTAATTTAAAAATATTTCATAAATGAACATACTTCCTTACACTTTTTTAAATACATAATTGTTCCAAGAATCGATCTCTGAAAACAGAAATATCTAGAAACATGGAATAAATTTTATTTGACATGTTGTTCCGAATAAAGTTTCGACTGATTCCGATAAAGAATTATGTGGATGAATTAATATGTATAAAAAAATGCACGGAATTTGACAGTGAAGTTTCAGTTTCAACTTTAATAACAAATTGATATATTCAGTTAAAGTTGAATGTAGGTTTAGAAACTACGTTTTGTTATGAAAATTTAAGATACATAAATTTGCAGATCTTACACACTATGATTATCTGACTTTTCTCCATTAGACGGCACACTGTGCTACGTGGAAAACATATGTGGAAAAATAGCGATAATTCTAAGTGGACGTGCCCAAAGCTTGTTCTCGCATTTCGTTCCGCTTAGCGTCTTCGCAAAGAAAACATATACAACCGTCCCCTCGCGAAGAGGGAAAGTGTAGGGACGTCTAGAAATTCAAATCGCTGACAAATATAATATAATTGTAGGAGCAGAGATAGACAAGTTTTTATTGAATTAAGAATTTCAAATAGCCAATATAAGAGATAAAAAAATTATTCGTCACGCGTCAAATAAAAATAATCCTGGTTATCTCTATTGCACGCATGAAAAATGATGTTTTATTCTACGAAAATTTATGTTTTTGCGTTGAATAAACTTTTCATTTTCATGTGTATCTTTATTGAACGGTTTATTTGACTTCGAATAATCTTCTGAGCCGCGTTCGAATGCTGTAGGAAGGACCGAGCACCCGACCAGTCAAAGAATGGAACGCACGCGTTACAATGTAGTACATATCGCGTATCGCCCAATTACACTGTCCAACAAACTTTTTTATGATGTCTCGATTCTCACTATGCAATTCTTATAGTGTTTTCGCGCTGATTTCGAATCTGGCCTTAATTTTTCTCCCAGACTCACAGTTTTTGAGAAATTTAAGTTTGAAAAAAAACACATTTTTCAACTTTGAACAAAGGTTGTGATATTATTATAAAAGATGTTGTATTGTTCTTTACAGCAAAAGATTCTCTAGATTTTCCCGAATTCAGTGATGTACAATAGTAATACATTATGATTGTTTAAACATGTTTAAACAAAACATTAAAGACGGAGATGCACCGCTTTTGCACCTTTTTTTGATGATACTTTTTAATTTATCTGAAAAAATAAGGGTCCAGTGGAAAATCAAACTACACCACGCGATAGAGCAGACTTTTATCTTGCGAAACCACCCTGTCAGACAGGGCCGCCGCGTGCGGTTGTGCAGGTTGTACACCGCACACGGGCGCTTCATCAAAGGGGCGCCACAACATTAACAGTAAACAGATTTGCTAAGTTCAAAAAAAGGTAATTCAAATTATTTGCATGTCTAAAGAGGGCGCACTAAATTTCTTTTGCACACGGGCGACTCGTACCCACGCGGCGGCCCTGCTGTCAGATTTCGAACATCGACGTTTTTACAGAACCAGAAAGCAAAATATCATCGCGGAACACGAGTCGCCGCCAGTGGTGCTCTGCCCTAGCGTGGTCGTTTGAGGGGATACGGCGCGCGGCGCGCGGTGGTGTCTCTCCGTCTTTAATGATTGTTTATTAATGTTTAAACAATCATAACGTATTAATAATGGATATCACCGTATTCAGAAAAGTCTACAGAATCTTTTGCTGCAAAGAACAATTCAATATCTTTTATAATACCGTCACCACATTTGTTTAAAGTTGAAAAATAGGTTTTTTTTCAAAGTCATGTTTTTCAAAAACTGTGCGTGTACGAGAAAAACTAAGGGCAAATTCGGAATCAGCGCAAAAAACTCTATAAGATCCACCCATCAGTTATATGAAAACATAAAAAAAGTTGAAATTTGTTGGACAGTGTAATACACGTACTGCAAATTTCATCAAAATCGGTTGGCGTAGAAGAAAACAACACGCATAGAAAGCAGGGATTGAAAACTATTATGAAACCCAAGATGATGTTATAACTGTTATAAGAATATCGATATTGTTTTATATCGGTTACGGTTCCGGTTCCGGTTCCAGTTTCGATTCTGTCATTTTAAATTCCGTATTGTGTTCGGCATTATGTATTTATTTGGGGTGTACGGGCCGCCCGATTGTCGAGCTGCCGAAGAGAGTAACTCGACTTCGCCGGACACGTTCGGAAAGAATCGGACAAGTTCGGACGAGCGAGTTATTGCGATACCCGAGAACATCTCTGCGTTCTTATGAAATAGATAATTGCAATAATGGCATTCTATCATAACTTATAACGTAATTTTTATTATATAAACACTATTTATTATTTGAGTAGTTATTCATTGTTATTTATAATGTAAACAATTGTTACATACATTTTTTATAATTTGTTTCTACACTCCATATTTGGATTATTATTTCAATAATTTCTTGTTAAAATAATTGTTTAAATAAATTATTATGGAGATAATACTTCAAATAATAAATATAGAAATAATTAAACAAACAATTACTTTAACAAGAAACTATTGAAATATGTAAGAGATAGCCTGGATTAAAACAGCAAATGCGAATCAACTTTATTTAAACGCCTTTTTCCGGAGACTGTTTCTTGTTCATTTCGTTTTCGACGTTCCGCTTCGTTTTTGACGTTCGCTTGTCGTTGGCTACGAACCGCTTGTAAATAACATTTACAATACACCGGGTGGCGTAACATGAATAACAGCAACATGAACAACAGCTTACAAATATTAGTTCAAATAATAAATATAGAAACAATTTATAAAATTTGTTTATTTAAAAAATAATTTTAAGAGTACATTAGTATTGAAATAATAATTTCAATAATGAATATAGAAACAAATTACTCAAATGTATTTATTTAAAAATGGTTTAAATTATAAATAACAATAAATAACGATGATTACAGAATATTTTTCGTTTACGAATCATTGTTTTATGTATAATTTTCAAATTAATTTTAAATTCCAATACTTTTTTAGGATATTACGTGGTAATTACTTTTGTTTTTCCTACATCTATACACTGTCGATTATAAAACGATAACTACAATGGTGAACAATAAGGGACATAAGAAAGCAATAAGAGTGCGTAATGAAATTATACAATAAAAAGTAATTTTTTTTCTAAGAATTACAGAATGTGGGTAATGTCAGCATTCTACATTTAATTATTATGTGCGGTACTGAATCTATTTACCTACGCCACTGACGCAGTTTCATGTGGTTCACGAACAAATGATTTATTTAGGTAGAGAGCGCTGACCACCAACAGTATTTCGTCGGTGGTGGAACTTTTAGCGATGTGGTCTTTCAGGTCACTGTAATTTCCACCGTTACCACCCCGCCCATTGCGCCCACTTACCGGACCGCGGAATAGCACGGGCGCTGGCAGTCTTTAACAGTATCTCGTCGGTGTGGTCACATATGTAGTAAGTAGTAAAGTGGGTTCTGTATCTTGCTAAAGATGATGTAGGTTCTGTTCCATGCTAAAGATGATGTAGGAGCTGTTCCAGGCTAAACATGATGTGCAAACAAAAGTGGCACGGGCAAAACCCGGGCGTGAGCACTCTCATTTACTCTCTGTTTATAATAAAGAAATCCATTTACAAAATTTCAGTCAATTCTGAGCACGGGGGTTTATCGAAGAAGCCTTCTCATATTTTAATGAATTCATTGCCTCGTAATATAATATTAGAAATTCCGAACAATATACAAATACAGAAAAGCAACTTCAAAAGTCGATAACTTGTCCAAGTTTCTTCAGTCGGTTAAGTAAGGAGTCTCCCCTTTTGATCGTATTCTGGTAACTCAATCCGCGATCACAGGTGGCGTCAGGTGCCTTACCTCTGTCACAGCCGGCAGTGCTAACCGTGACGATCGTTCCCGCCACCCTGTCGATCTTGCAATGCAATTTACCGTTCGCGATAAAACGCGCCACTTCCTGCTCGATGTATTCCTCGGTTACCCCGAACTCCGTAGCCATTCTATCGAGGTTGATCGTCCTGTATGCCTGCAGTAATTGCGAGTATGCTTTCACGCGCATCTCTCTCACGTAGTAACGGTAATGGGGATGCAGCAAAGGGTTGGTCTTCAGTTGGGTTTCTATCCAGGCGAGATTCTTGAAAAATTCTTTGTAACGACATTCGTAGAATGAAAGGAAATAGTCCCTGTATGGGAGGGACTCGGTGAGCAAAGCCTGTTGCAACATTCCGTTGTTGTTGACGTGATGGTCGAGCTCGGAACGAGTCAACGAGATCATTCCGGACAGCACCGTGTATTCGACGACTTCTTTGAAGGACAACAGCTCGTATGATTCGAAAGTAGGGGTGCAATCCGTTAGAAGTTTGCTAGCCTGCGGAAAGTTTCGAGTTGCCAGGCAATAGACAGCCTCGTACGCTTTCAATTTGTTGCGACAACACCAGTCGCTGCCGGACCCGCAAGCGGACTCCATCAGGCTCGTTATGTTTCCGATGATTTTCTCCATCGAACGACAATTATTCCTCACGTACGCTAATCTGAACAGACAGAAGGCAGCTTCGACCCTAACACTCGACGAATTCGTCTCGTCGTTATATATGGCGCTGGCTAAATCCGTGGCGCGATCGAGATCACCGATCTCGCACAGGAAGTCTAGCTTCTCCCGCCATGTCGTTTTCCAATCGTCCAAAGTCGAACTCTCGTTTGACTCTAATTTCTCCCACGCAACCTTGTTCGCGCGTTTCATCTCCTCGAGCAGTTCCTCGTTAAGATTCCAATTCAATTCTTTGCATATATCCTCGTAATACTTGCTCATGTTCTTGCGAATCACTACTTCGAGAAACTCGTTCTTCAAGTACTCATCGTCTTGGTGTTCCTTCAAGGTTAACTTGAACCGAGTTTTGGCGAGCAGTATGTAATCGGGAGTTTTGTGACACAATTCGAAATAGCTCATGCTTATTGTGCGTTTTGTTCAATTGCTATAGATAGTTCTACGTGTCTTTTAGCGTTCACGAAATTTTTGATATTTGTGTTTGCGAAGGGATCAATATTAATTTTTGTATGAGAACGAAGTGAAGACAACGTCGTTTACCTATTTTTAGTATTTTAATCGAGAATCGAGGATTTTGAATTCCAATCAGTCGTCCCAAGATGCTTTTCGACGGTAGTCGACCAATCACAGCGGTCCGTTCAAACGAGGGACGGCGTGCTGCTGCCGCCATTTTATGTCGTGTCTGTTAACCGCCAAACGTTTGCCGCTAACCTCGCAGTGTGTTTACATCGGAGTTTGTAGTGTGATAACTTGAATTATAAACGATGACACAGAAAGCAGGGACTGTCATGAATTTACCATGGTATATATTGTCTTTTCGTTTGCAATAGTTTTTTAATAACATTCGTAGTAACACCGAAATCGGTGACTTGTGTTTGTTGCTTCAGGGTCGAGAAATACCGTCCGAAGAAATTGGAGGATCTTATATCTCACGAGGAAATCATCAAAACGAGTTAGTATTTTGTTTATTTGCAGATTCCATAACACAATATTTGGTAAAGTTGCCGACGATGTGGGTCCTCACCGATTTCGGTGACCTAGAAATATGTTACGAATAGACTGCTGATCTTCATGCACCATGCGAAAGCTACTACCATTAAAAATAAGACTTTATTTAAATCTATATTCTTGAAATTCGTCTACAAAAATTGTAGATTGCATAAACATCTGCAGTCTAGTTATAAAACTCAACATGTTTAATAACTTTTTCCTTCGAAATAGTTGGCGGTCTACTTTAGTTTTGGAGATATTAGCAAAAAACTTTTGTAAGTTTCAATTAGGTCTGGGTTGGATATATACAGGTTACTGTAGGTGGTAAAAAATTTTACAAAGCATAATCCAAACCTAAACCTGCCTATAATGTTTCTGTAGCACGAAGCGGTTTCCACTATCAAGAATGCTCATATGAATCTACAAGTAAAGTTTTTTTACAAATATCTTGTAAACTAAAGCCGACTGCCAAAAACTAAAGGAAAATGCTATTTAGAATGGTGACCTTGACAAGTTATCTAAAATTGCTTGAAATCGGAGAGGACCCACATGATCTGCAAGTTTATCGTGTTTTGTTTAACGATATTTTTCTTTTGTTGTAGTAAATAAATTCATCGACGATGACCAACTCCCACATCTCCTCTTTTACGGACCACCTGGTACAGGCAAGACCAGTACGATACTTGCTTGTGCTAGAAAATTGTACACTGCGGGCCAGTTCAATTCAATGGTTCGACTCGATTTTTTTCTTCTATTTCTATTTTCATTTTCACGTGTGCATTCCACTATTGCTACTTTTCACCTGTAGGTGCTAGAAATGAATGCTTCTGATGACAGAGGTATCGGCATAGTCAGAGGTCAAATTCTTAGTTTTGCAAGTACAGGGACTATGTACAGATCTGGCTTTAAATTGATCATTCTGGACGAGGCGGATGCTATGACCAACGATGCACAGAATGCCCTGAGGAGAAGTAAGTGGTGTTTTTTAACCCCTTGCCGTATTATTTTCTTTATAGTTGCAGTGATTCAAACGTCTTCATCCCCAAAAATGTCATAGAAGAGAAAAGAAAATTGTATTTTTTCTTAATTTGTTTAATAGGTTGAAAATAATATTACACTATTTTTATATTATTCTAATGTCTTTACTGTTTTAAATTACACCTTCTCATTTTTGCTATAAATGCATAAAATCTATTGATTACAAACGAATTAAATTTTATTTCATTTAAAAAGAAAGACGTAACATTCATATTTGTTAGACTTTGTTTAAAACCTTCGCCATGAGTGTGACTCGTCTAAATACAGCAAGGGGTTATAATACTTAGACCTTAAGGAATATGTTTCAACATAAAACTATGTTACAGTCATCGAAAAGTACACGGATAACGTAAGGTTCTGCATCATATGTAACTACTTAAGTAAAATTATTCCTGCTCTTCAATCTCGATGCACTAAATTCAGATTTGGCCCGCTATCAGAAAGTCAGATTTTACCTAGGCTGGACGATATCATCAAGGAAGAGACGTGAGTCTGTCTATTTGCACACGAGTTTTTGTACCTTTTATAAAAAAACGAATGTTGTCGTAGATTGGAAGTCAGCGAAGATGGGAAAAAGGCACTGGTCACTCTAAGCGGAGGAGACATGCGAAAAGTTCTGAACGTTCTCCAGAGCACATGGCTCGCTTTCGGTGAGGTCACGGAGGAGACTGTTTATACTTGCGTCGGGCATCCTCTTCCAATAGACATAAAGAACATCGTGAACTGGTTATTGAACGAGTCGTACGAGCTCTGCTACGGCAGTATCCTTATATTTGTACCGCAAGTGCTATCTATTACTTCGTAGATCATTTATTTATTATTCCTTAATTTGCGACTGCACAGAAATACAAGACATAAAGTTAAAGAAGGGACTCGCGTTGCAAGACATACTAACGGAACTTCATCTGTTTGTCAATAAAAGTATGTAGCAGAAATAACAGGATATTCGATGTAGTCACGCTATGTTTCTTTTCAATTAATTATTTCGTTTCAGTTGAATTTCCAGACCAGATACTTATCGATCTGGTGATTAAACTGGCCGAACTAGAGAAGCGGGTTGCGATTGGCTGCAGCGAAGCGGTACAACTGAACGCCCTCGTTTCCGCGTTTCAAAGTGCCCGCGATATCGAGGCCTCGTGAACTTTACATTAAGGTAATTTAATAAACTAGAAATACTATTTTGTTACAAAAGAATGCGAATAAAAGCAAACGTGGAAGAACTAGCTGTCTTTTTCTAATTGTCGCCGACGATATCGAACGAAATATCCTTGTTGTTTCTAGGAAAGTGCGCATCACGCAACGCCTCCCACGCTTCCATTTACCTCCACCTTTTTTTCGATGCCGTTCGATAATAAATTACGTTCTCTGGCGAGTCTTATCAAGGCAGCCAATCTCTAAAAATAAGTTGTCAAAGTCCGAGTCACAAATCAGTCTAGTCTGAACGTGGATTCGGACGATCGTAAATTCTGTCGTTCGCAGTTTCTGCGATCGTGATCGTCTCTCACGTCTGCAGCCGAGTTATAGAAAACCCATCTACCGGACGATAAGTTTCCTCGGGGGCGGCGCGGCGTAGCTGCAACATCATCGTGTCTGTATTTGATCGTACGAGTGAAACAGCGTCTGACAGAGGTCCGACAAATACTGGCCAATCAGCACGCGATCACTCGACGAAAACATATCCGGGACCCAAACACGCGATGCCACTATTTCCCACCATGGGCAGCGGTAATCATCGTCGCTTCGTGGTCCCCTGTATCGCGAGAAATCGAAATTCGTGTAGATCAAAGCTTTCTCGTTCGACGTACGCAATTGTTATTTATGTACGGGTTTTCGCAAAGAGAGAGAGAGAGAGAGAGAGAGAGAGAGAGAGGGAGAGGGAGAGAGAAGCACACTGTTTCTGTAGATTCGGAATGGGAATCACTGACCTGCGAGAACTAGGTATCGGTCTCCTAAATCGTACCTCATCAATTTCTTTATAATTAACGACTATAGACGACGTTTATTGGTAAAAATACCAAACGAATGGGTCGTGAAAACTATAATAAACTAGTTCCCGGACTACATTTTATTTTATTCATGTCGTAAATAATTAAAAAAACGAGGAATAAACACAGGCGGGATCGATGTAATGCGTGACCGCCTTGTTTTAACGGATGGTAATCTAACTTCATGTTGTATGTATTTGCTATTGCTCTGTTTATTCGATCCGTTTGTTTACTTTTGTTTTGCGTTGAGAACAATTAATGGCTGATTGTACACGGATTATTATACAGGGCGTGCAACAATAATATAGAATCAACATTTTTGCAGGTTCTTCCAGTGGGACCGACGCTCATTGGACATCCTGTATTTCGGCGAGTCCGTAGAACAGTCATTTTTGTGCAATTATTCCGATTTCAGCTTACCAAGGAATAAAGTGTTCCCCAGTTAATGTCGTCGTCCCTTCGGCGAACAGTTTCGCGATCATTAACGGCCACCCTAATAAAATGTTTTATCGCGTTTTAATTGTCTCTCCCGCAGGACGAAGCGTTTCGCAACTGCCTCGTTTAAACATGGCGCCGGCATATCCCGTTCCCCGTTCTGTTTCTCAAAAACGCACGGCGAACAATCAGCATCGCGCTAACCCACGAAAACAAGTTCCAATTTGTGTTCTTCAATTATTATTGGAACGGTTATTGAAAAACGAACGCGCTCGTCGCATATAATCGTGCGATCCCGGACGATGGTATTGGCACGGCTATCAAAACAGCTTTTAATTATACGGTTCCGCACGAACGTGAATAACGGACTGATAAGTGGACTGCGGATTCTGTGCATTTATGGCAAAAACGACGTGGTACGATTTGAAACAGCAGGGTCATTAAATGATTTTAAGAATGTCAATATATTATTGTCTTCGGCTTATGAATTAAATTGTTTCAGAAAAAGAAGAGGAATGTAGAGAATCTATGACAGTTTTTGGAGACGTTTGAGTTCGCTGCATTTTTTTAAGAGAAAACGGGTTTTCAATTCTCTACACTCGACATCATGTAAAAATATTTTAGAGGAAAATGAACTCTGCTTTGCGGTAAACATTTTCAGTGGTACACGCACTTGAACTGTTTACTGTTTCAAATTCTATTTACCCCAGCTATACGAACAACAAATATCGTGTAATAATAATCAAATAGTATACAAATTTCAACGATAAGTGTTCACATACTTTTGAGCGAGGGTATATATTGAACGCATACATTCAAAGGGTACAATTCGATGTCGGGAAGTTGGGGTTTTGTCGTTGGAAGTGGTGGGATTAGGATGAAATAAGGGAACCGAGGACTGCAAGGAGTTTGCACTTGCAGTCTCGTTGAAGTGCGAGAGATCACGTCACGCTGAGAACGCGCGAAAAGGAGAGCCACCTAATGGCATGCCAGGCGAAAGCTGGGTTATTCCACTTGTCGGGGATTGGGTATAGACTGGTATAGACTGGCAGTGATACTGCACAACGAACACGCCTAAGCAAACGCCGAACGTCCTACATTCGCGTGCTGCAACGTGCAAGCTGCAACCAGCAACATTATCGCGCGACATTAGCAGACCGCTTGCCGACGTAAATCGAATTACGCGCCGAAAACCGTAACGGTTATCCGGAAATTTCGTACCAATATTCGACCATTAAAATCTCTCGTTGAAATCCATCTCGTCTGATCTCATTAAAATCGCTGGTACTGTCGTTAATGTTAATCGATTCGATCGCAACATCATGTATTTCACGAGATAGACGCTTTGACTATTGTCCGAGGTGTCCACGTAGACCCTTTAATATTTCTTCGTTATTTATTCTTGGGGCTTGTAAACGATTTATTATGGAGCGTGCCTATTTGTTTCGTCCCGTTTCTGCGCTTGTTTTATCCCGATAGAAATGAAATAATCTGAGCGTGATAATGCTCCTGGTAAAGATGCTTCTTAACGCCGGAGTCTATTATTTTCTTTGTTGCGCGATTAGTATTCTAGAATCGTAAACGTAGCAGTGATAAATCCGAAATTAATATCGTTGTGTTTCTCTTATTGGTTTGCAGAGGCTGATGAAAATAGTGAAACAATATTCGAAAGTTAATTCAACGCGGCGAAATGGTGGTGCGGCTCAACCAGGTGCACAGGTGTGACAGATTCTCTGTTGGTCAATTATATTCATTGCATCGACGTTGGCGATCATGCAATTCATATGTCCAATCACAGAGACCTACAGTATCAACGTTTCGACTGTTATTTCTTGGTCCCGACGCTAAACATTAATATTTACCGTGGCGCAGGGGTTCTCAACTCGAGGAGACTGGTTAGTTCGACGAAACCCATTTTTCCGCCGCAATCGATAGCTTCGAATATGCATGGAACATTCGTTTAAGCAAAGTTAAGAAGTTTATTAATATTCCAGCGAGCGAGGTAAAAATCGATTACCGATGCGAGAAGGCTTCGCGATTAAGATAAGCTCGAATTAGACGGACGCGTTATTCGCAAAATACTACGTAATTGGCGAGATGCTTCCTCCGAATCGTTGTTGAATCCCGGCCGGTGCGACGGGACGCGATGCGAGCAAGTTTCACGCGCGCGTCTCTGTCAACCGGCAAAAATATTTTCTAATTAACGTCCAGCCGGCTGAATAATTCATGCGCTTTTAATGGAACTTTTCGGAACGAAGACTTAACGGCGCGTCGTCGCCGGCGAAAGCCTCGTTACAATTGTATGAATTTTCCTTTATATTTTCCGTGCGACCGCGATCGAAAACCGACGAAAACGGAAAAAAGAACTCGGATCTCCTATAATTCGTATTTTGCATGGCCGAGCAAATATTTTAACGGGGGACTTTTGTGAAAAGCATAACCGACCGACCTATCGATTTATCGACGAGCATTCGCTCGCCGGGAAAACAAGCGGACTGTAAATGTAATGCGTCGACAATGGCCATGTAAATTCGCCTGGAAAAAATATCGATCGCGTTCGAACATCCACGGTATATTTAGTTTATCTGACGCGGACGCTGATTCCGGAAAGTCTGAGTGAACTAGTCGTTCCCAGTTGGCTTTCTGTAATTTCTCGAAATTTCTCTCTGCTCAAAATCGTGTCCCTAATCGCGCCGAGCTAGTCATGATTTCAAGTAGAGCGGTACTAATGTAAATACTCCTACGGATTTGCGACAAACTCAGGATTGCTTTCGTTAAACGATCGTACGGTTAATAAGGCTGTCTATCCTGGAAAGTGGGCGTGTCTTCGTGGCCCCAAGAAGCAATATACAAGAAACAAATTAAAATCGATGTTTGAAATATATGTAATTAACGGGAGAGGGTGTGGCTTCGTGGTCCCACGGAGCAGTGTTTGTATACTTGATAACCAGTCGTTTTAGCACAAGGAAACACTCGTTATCCAATAAAAAAATGAATTAACGTTGCATGCACTCTGTATGCAGTAGGCGTGGCTTGCCCGGTAAGGGTGTGGTTTCGTGGCTCCATGGAGCAATATCTACAGTTGTCAGCTGTTCTAATGTTCTAGGGAAACAAGCGTTGTCGAACCAAGAAACGAATCAAAATCGATTTGCGAATATTTTGACGCCATAGGGCATAGAATAACTTTCTAGAGCAGTTTAAGAGTATTATCCAATGGACAAAAATCCTGTATCGAGGCTGGCGACTAACAGAGGTCTCCGTTGACGACTGGGCGGGTCCCCGAATTGATAATTAAATAATACTCATGCTCGATATCAAACGAAACTTTCGGGTTAATAAGAAGTTTCCGGGGCGAGGGCGCTTGCTCGTATTCGCGTTGGAGGGGCCGAGAGTGACAGAGAACGTCGCCGGCTCGGCAGCACGTCGATTCGCCGAGTTATTTCAGCTTGAAAACTTGGCTCGCAGACGTGCCCTTAACTTTCCGCTTCGAAATAACTAATTCAATTAGTATATCAGCGCCGGTAGACCCGGGTTAACTACACCTTTGCTCGGTGTATCTAATCTTCGCGCGAACCTACTCGCTCTCCGACATTGCTAATCTCCCATGGAACCGCCGCCTCTCCCAGGGAATCGACTGTTCCCTATCCAACTCCGTTCCCGTTCCCTTTCCCGTTCCAGTTACCGTTGCCGTTCTCGTGTAATTCGAGACCCACCCTCGTAAAGAGTGATCATCAGCCTGTTTGATTTGCCGACGATTTCACGCGCGATTAAGCAGCTTCGACGAGAGTACGACTCGCGCCGTCGTCGTCGTCGCAGTTCCCGTTCTCGGAATTGCTCCGATGAGAAGGAACCTCGTCGTCACCCGATTCCGATGAAACTTTGCGGATTCCTGTAACGCTAAACAAATTTTAGAGTCCAGGCTGCTTAAGCTTTCGTTAGAATCCGTACCTCATTGGGCCAATTTATTCCGTGGAATGCCCTCTTCGGGATCGACGTATTTTACTTGTCGTAATCTTACATAGCCATTTTTAATCATCCAGTGCTTTGTCTAGAAGAACGTCGACTGCTTGTCCAAATCGTAAGAGACACGATTATTCTAGATTCCCTTCAGTTTAACCCTTTGCTTTCAACCGTTCCATCTACAAACAAAAGTATCGAAAGAAGGTTCCACGGCAGTGGTTGTTAACCTTTTTGAAGTCAGGGAACACTTTCGATTGTATGACAAAGGGTCTAACAGACTAAGAATAGTGAATCGGCACCCCCCTGGATTTTTATTGAAATTGTGTGGAAAACATTGGTTTTAGGTTGAAAGATAACCCCCTAAAATTTCAAGTCGCTAACCCTTCATATAAGGATTATACGAGGGTAAATACCCTTAACTATATCATTTTTTTTCTCGGTTGTTAATTAAGATATTCAGATAAAAAAATACGAAAATACTCGTACTTACGTCCTTCACATCATATATTTTTCACAATTGTGATCATATTATTAAGGGTAGAAAAAAATTATTAAATTTTTTAGGGGTGGAAATTGCAAACAACCCTTCGAGTGACCATTTTCAAAAAATTCAACACAATGTTCTGTTATCTATCTAATATATACAAAAGTTTCAAGATGGTCGGAGGGGTGGAACATAGTAAAATATTGAAAAACAAATTAAATTACGCCATCAACGAGGTTGTTGTTATCATCAACGAGGTTGTTGACAAGAAGAAGAAAGACGTCAGATCCTCTTGAGTCTTTGATACAAGAACACGCGTTAACGATTGTACCCCTTTGAAGTTATAGTTTTCTTATTCATTGTTACCATGTGTTCTCCGGCAAGACGTGGCCGTAGCCTTCGTAACAATATGTAGAGATATACATATTCAATATATTTCGTGGAATTTCACGGAACATTTGCCAAAAGCTCGCGGAGCAGCACTGGTTAAGAACCAGCGTTTTACAGGGAAACTATTGAAAATATAATTTCATCGATAATAGAGCAGAGTTTGGCTCTGAGAGCCCGTCGTTTGCAATTTTCGGAAGAACGTCCGCTCGCGCGTCGTGCCGGATGTCGCGTGGATTTGTTTCGTCGCTGAAAGCGTAAGAGATCGTGTCGCGTCTACGTGACGGCGGCCTGGCGGTGTTGGAGTCGGGTGTTTCAAAATCAAGAGGCGTGCCAGCGTTTAGGTGGGTGGGATCGACAGAGAAGGGGTGACGGCGGGGGGCGTTTCGTCAGGGAATCGAGGATCGCGCGACGAACGTTTGTATTCATCTATTCAACGTTTATTGCACGTTACAGGAACGAAGAAAAATGTCATCGGCATCGCGGGTTGGAATTTTTGACCGACTCCGTTAGCTGGACCGAGCAGCCAACCATCCAGCACATTCAGCACATCCAGCATATCCAGCCAGCCAGCTAGCCTGCCAGCCGGTGCGCCGCGAACGATACATCATTTAACGAGAGCGGACAAAGCGGTGTGTAAGCGCAGCGCGAAATCGCCGACGGTCAGGAACGAGCACAAAGGCGCGGCTTGAATATCGTGTACCGTGGTGCGGTGCCGAGGTCCGTGGCCCTTGCTCCGTGCCCCGAGCTCCGAGCAGCAGAGCTCGGAGCTCAGAGCGCGCTGCTCTCGCTGTGCGAGGGTGGTCGCCAGTCCACGCTCGATTAGCCGTGTCTCGCTGCTCGATGCTCCAAGAGATTGAAATGCTGCCGCGCGAGAAGAATCGCGGGGATTTATGTCCCGATCGAATACCTCTCCCTTCCCTCTCACTCTCTTTTCCTTTTCCCTCTGACCTCCACCCCGCCTTCTTGTCCCCCGTCGCTGTTCTTTCTTCTCTCTTTCTCTTTCTTCGTATTCGTATATTGTGAAAGTACTTTCCTCGAGTGCCTAGAAACTTATACCTAGAAAGTTCCGAGTTTGGATTCTTGCAACAACCCTGCACTCCACCCCGAAGTTGTTAAAGTGTCCATGAATGGACACTTGACGGCCACAGTCGGAGAAAGGGATTGCCAAGATACTCTTGCGCTGATATTTAACGAACATCCGGCTTCCTCAAACACCGCCGCGGACCTCGCACATGGTATACCATGGTCCGACAGTGGTTCGGACCTCTGATCAACTTTCGACACAGCTATCGAGTACAGTTTACGCTATAGAGAAGACGGTGGAATCTTGAAAATTCTATCAACGACGTTGCTGACGTTCTTGTACCCCTTAACCGGCAGGAATTATTTTTAGTGTGTGTTTCTACGGGTCGAATATATCTGTTTACCCCTTCGAACAAGATTATATACCGAGGTGCTAGAGGTAAGAATTCCACGAAGGAAAACAGGTTGCTTTCGACACGTTTGCGACGGCGCCGGATGAAATGAACCATATTTGTACCACCATATTCATGCCGGCGTGAGCGTGCTGATGGAAATTTGTTTGGTACTACCTGAGAAAGATAATTTTGCTGTTACGTCAGAAACGACGCACGTTCACAAAGGGTTAATAAAATCTATTTCCTATTTTTTAGATCGGTGTGTTTTAAAATATCCAAGAAATGGAGTTTTAAGACAAATTGAATAGAGGAAATCAATCTAGAAGAGGAATTGTATCTTTAGATCCGGTTAGAAAATGACTGGATTTTAGATTAGGCTACTGGCTAGTAGATCTTGGAGACCTCGAAAGACCTCCGGTAGATTGTAAATAGCACGGAAACACCTCGAAGACTGTGAACCAAGGCTTTCTAAAGTTTGTAGACGGGATTACCGGTCTCCTTTAAGGGACACGGAGAATTCTCGAGGCCCTTTTGTCTCTGAACACCGAGGGCTCCGCGAACTTGTGATAGATTGGAAACATCATCGATCTCCATTAAGGTCCGTCGAGTGCCCAAGGGATCAGGGGAGCCAGTCGAGGTCCGAGGTTCCACGGAGAGACCCTAGGGATCCTAGAGATCATCTGAGTTCCGACGTAGGCAAAACCTCTACTTTTTCAGTCGACGATCAGCTCCGTCACGGCAACGGCTGATTCCGAATCAGCTCGCGTTTACAATTATTTGCAACAGGGGCCGACTACTCATCGCCGCGTAACAAGTGCATGATGCAGCGGGTTCTCGGGGCGTGAAAGGATTTTTAAAGTCACTTCGAGCCACGCTCGTCGGAAGATCCCAAAGGGGGTCTGTTAGCAACGCGGTTGACACGATTGTAATGCTCATTAAAATTCAGGGCCGCCTCGAAAATAGCACGAGGAACGCGCCAGCGCGAAACAAAGCCACGTTCTTCTTCCGAGCGACAACCGCCGATCGTAATGAAACTTGGTGCGTGTATTCATCATCAAAAAAAGGTTTGACGCTTTTTTTGAAATCCTGATTTACAGGATTAAAAGTTAACTATTGTAGAAATATTGTACATTTTCAAACTTTATCGGCGCGATTAAAGGGGCACCAACTTGACCCGTTTTTGTAAAAAATTAAGCAAAGTCATTCCCCTTATGGTCGCAACATCGCACCATCATTACCGGTGCACGCTGCGTAGATTAGCGTGAGTTTATCAAGATTATTAGCGGAAGAAATAAATGTCGTATAAGTATTATTTCACCAATTTCGTACGCTTTTTTCCAGGAGCGAATCGATTTGGCAAATGAGCGGGTCGTAGAGTGATCGATTTTTCGGCGGAGCGAGCAAAAATAACAGCGGGAACAGCAAGGTGATGTTAATCGGCGAACATTTCTCGGCCGATCGATTCCTCCGCTTCCGGTTGGCTCGCTCGCGAAGGATCCTATGATGCTTAGGAATTGATGCGCGCCGCTAAAGGAAAAAAGGACGGTGGAAAATAGCTCGTGATCGATGCGCGTCCGCGAGACGCCGCCGCATCGCCAAAAATTTTCCCCGGCAGCCCCGTCGAGCCCGCTTTAATATTAACCGTGCTGCTCGACTATTTTTGCCCGTGCGATCGACTTTTTACCGCCACGCCATGACGCGGGCCACGCCGTGCCATGCGGCGAAAACTGTTATCGATCAACGGGGCCCCGGTCCCCGGGAGAAAAGAGATCTCGGAAGTTGCTGCGTGCTTAGATAACTTCCAGCGAACTGTTCCGGAGCGGGTCCCGAGATAATTATCGCCCCGGCGTGGCACGGCGAGTTCCCTGTCTTCCAGTTTGTATATCAACGAGTCTCTTCGGCTGTTCGATCGATCGGAAACTCGGCTGGTCCCCGTGTCTTACGTGTTCCTTCTACGCCCCAGCCCCTTTTCCTCCATGACTCTCTCTCTCTCTCTCTCCCTAAAAAAAGCTTATGCTCTATTTTTCAACCGACTTCTTCTTTCCTCGTACAATGTCGCCGTTCCGGAAGAACGATGATGAAGCTGCGAAGAAAGTAGTTTTTCAAAGGAACCGTACGCAAAACACCTGTGAAATTACCTCTGGCGATCTTCTTCGAGTTTTTCCCGTTAGTCTTTCCACGTAGCATTCCGATCTTTCATCTCGAGATACTCGAATCCGATAGTATCAAGCACTTCGCTTCTCGAAGCAAATTCTCCTCGGGCGAACTTGCAGAACTGCTAAGTACCTGCCCTCCGATTTCGATGGTTTTCGGATAGTAGGTGTTCCGCAGGTTCACCTCTCTTGCACTGAGAAGGTTAATATACTCGTTCATTGCAAGCGTTTTGATTCAACGAGGACACCTGTGTGTTGTAGCATTCGTTATAGGGTATGCTATAGTGCTGTAAAATTCTATGTTGGCACGCGCGTGCCGTCGGCGGTAGAGGCGACATGGAACGCGTTAAATAAGCTGTTCTGATTTTGTGCGACTTTTATGGGGATTGGAATGGCGTTGAACCTGTTAATAAGTTCCAGGGCTGTTTGAATCCCTGGCTTGGACGCGGCGTTCGTGCTCGGTGGTTCGAGCAGCATGCTCCAGATCGGCGGTCCCTGGAGCAACTACGAGCGTCTTCGCCTTCGTCTTCGACTAATCTCGAGCAGACTGATCGAGCACAGCACGCCGGAATAGGTGTACGGTGGTGCGGCTCGATGCTGATCGCAGGGAGCTTGACCCGGTGAAGAGAGAGAGAGGGAAAGAGAGAGAGAGAAAGAGAGAGAGAGAGAGACACATAGTGGGTGGCAAAACGGGGCTGAGATCGGACGAGCGGGGGTTACTCTCCCCGCTGTCGTTAGTGCCGTAAGGCGCCGCTCAAGAACCTGCTACCACTTTCAATCGCTGGAAACTGGCATGCCGGTCACTGCCGGTCACAGGCCGGTTCTCGAGCCGCCGTGCCCCCGAACCCTCGAGTTTAATGTCAGCCTTGCTGGCAATTGCACGCGTTTACTACGAGGATTACATCCAGTGTCTACTCGGTGGTAACGAAGTAGCGAGCCAATAAACTCAACGGGACCATAAATAGAAGCTCTCTCTTCTGCTCCGGCTGCCTCGGCTGGCCGGCTACAGAATTTTTCCACTCGAGGAACTTATCACAAATTGTAGGACTACCGGTGTCGGCTGTAACTCGAACGGACCATTGTCTCTAGGGAACCTCCGCGTTAAAGAATATTTTCTTGGTCGTTCCATATATGAAATGTCCAATTCGTAACAGTAACTTTCATACTAGTTTTACAGGAATCGTCCAAATGACGGGTTCCAATATTTTTAGTTTACGATTATTGAGATTGGCTAAAAGAAGTGGCTAAAAATTTGGATAGATACGTTCTTGTTATCTCTGTAATAAGTTTAGTGCTCCATAAACCTGGTGTCAAGATATTTTGGAATTTTTCAACCCCCGTTTCCACAGGGTTGATGTAATAGGCTCTGAAGTGTTATTAATTTTTGTTCGCAGACTCGCTTTCTTCAATTTCACTCGAACATGCTGCGAACGCCGGAAGATCCATGGGCAAATAATTGGTTCATTTTGTTTTGGATGAAACGCTGCGCTTGCGGGGGTGGAAACGAGGCTTATCTTTGCGGCTGCTTCCGCTGATTTGACCCTCGCGGAGGGTTCGGCGTAGAGTAAACAGTAATCTGCTTATGACACCAGTGTAAGTATTTCTTGCTGCTAATTGTGTTACCGGTTACCCACGCAAATGGTGATTCGAGGGTAAACAGGGGAAACTTGATTGACGGGACGACTGCCTTCGCGTTGCTTCGAAGAATGCGTATTTCCAACAGATTCCAATGCTCTTCGCGTTTAAGCATTTAGGCATTCTTCCACGCGCGTGGCACATTTAAACATATCGTTTGCATATTCATTCTAAAATTTTTTGTGAAAGTTATTCTTCCTTGTTCAAATGAAGATTGAAAAATATTTCTGCGTTTGTTCGCAATCCTCCCACTTGTTGCGTTGAGAAAAATTCCTGGAATCGTACATAGTCGAAATGGACGGAAATAGGAGCATCCAATCTTTATATCAACACCCAAAGCATCATACGACATTCAATGATGTTGGAATTGTTAGATTTCGTAGTCTCAAGTTGTAATATGTATGTATATGATATTTGGTCCCCACAGGGTTTCAAATCCATTTACCAATCTCCCTTCTTTCCACTCTCTCTAACGCCAAATTTCAGCCTGTTTCAGCCTAATTTTCAGCGGGATCTCTTTTTATATTACGGTGGGTTCCGAACCATCTTTTTGCCAACAACACGCGACCGGTACCCGGGCAGCCACCGCCTGGTGTAAGCTCTATACCCATGCGGTCACCCATCCAAGCACCGGTCATCACGTCCAACGCTGTTTAAGTTCAGTGATCGTACGAGAACCGGTTTTTGAAGCGAGGCGATGGTCGTTGACTAGTCTCAAGTTGTAAATGAATTGAATATTAATCTGAGAAAATAGCAAGAATAGGTAACAAATGTTAATTGTTTTTATGGCGTTGGATGTAATGTGTCTGTACAGGCTAGAGGATACAGGAAAAATATTTCAACCCTGACTGTATGACATGGTTAAATTAGCTATCGAATGAATTAGAAATTGAAAAGTTAAAGTGTATGGTGCAGCGAGTACTTTATCAAGCTGCCTGTATCTTGCAGATTCCACTTGAAGTGTTAAATGGAAACGAATTTTAATTATTCATAACGATCCCTGAACATTACCGAAAGATGCAATGACAATTTATTGGAAAATGTAGGAACGAACGGGGAAATGGGTACAGAAAAATTCTGGTAGTTTTAGTGTTAAGAGGAAGAAGAGAGAACGAGATCGGAACTCAGTTTTCCCGTTGTTCGGGTTCGCGGGGAGCGTTCGACGGGTTCTGACGAGGATCTGGGCTCGCGGAGGCCTATTTCCCGTTGATGTCGTGAAATTTCGCGTCATTATGTGCTCCCCGAGCGGAACAATCTCGCGTCGACGCGAACGGGATGGCGTGCGCTTCGGATTCGGGGTTGGTTCCGGGCGGAGCGCGAGTTACACGCGTCGCGGCCGCGAATTATTTGACTGTGGAGTATAGTGCGCGAAGCACACGGTATGAGAGCGCGGAGCGAAGCGTCGAGCACCAAGATAGAATCTCCCACGTGTCCTCCATCGAAACTCCCCCGCAGTGCCATCAGCATTTTGTTTCGAGCGGAACTTTCTCTCCTCGATTTGATCTCGCAGCAGCTTTCTTCGAGGGTGGGAAAAAGTTAGCAACTGTGACCAGGGCTCCCCTCCAGCGTCGTCGGAATCCCCTTAGATTAAACGTTCTATATTTCAATCTTTCTAATGGTGCTTCTGGATAAAACGAACGAATGCTCGTTCGCTCCCCGCTCCAACTCGTGCTAGTTTAAACATTGAACACAAGCGACTGCTTAAAAGATGCATAAATATGAAAATAAATTTTATTTACACTTCAATGACTATGTCTGGTTGCCAGTTTCATTATTGATTTCATTTTAATCGAGTAAGGATTCTTCGAGCGTTCTGAACGGTCGGCGAATTAGAATTTGATGTTTGGTCTAAACGCATCGTAATGTTACAGCTATCGTGGACCGAAGTTTTCGATATTTGGGTTTCGATAATTTGTTACAAACATAAAAGTGTTTGGTCTAAACGCATTATGATGTTACAGCTATCGTGGACCGAGGTTTTAGACACGAGGATTCGCGGAGGGTGTCGCGGGTGTTGGGGACGCAGGAAGCGATTAACAGCGACGAAACTACAATTCCGAGCTGGTCGTCGTCCGGGAATATTAGTAAAATTTTATTTCGAGCACGCGAGGACTATTACCCTCTCACGGAAGAAAAACGCGGCCGCTGCTCCGTCTCGAGTAGAAGGAAAGCGACCGAAGACACTGCTCGTCCTACTTTCTTGCCTCTTATCCAGTTGCTTTTTGTTTCGCGCTTCGCAAATGTCTCTCTCTCTGCCTCTCCTCCTGCACCGCCCATTCCGTCCCCTTGAATGGCCTGCAATCAAACACACCGTGAACACGCACACACATGGAGAAAAAAAAGGAAGAAAATCGTGTTCCTCTCGCAGTTAGAGGAAGGAAGGAGGAGGAAGAAAAATTTTCGGGGAAACCGGCTCGAAGGGAATAATTGTAAGAGCACGATCCCGCGGGACCATCGATATCAGTCGCGAGAGTATTACTCGCCGCTTGCATAAATTTCCGGCCACAGGACCGCGTCGGGCTTTTCTTCCAAACCCCACTGCTCTCTGCTCTCCGTCCTCGTGGGGTCGCCGCTAATTAATTAAGAAGAATAATCGTCCGCATTTAGTCGGAAGGATAATAATTACCGATATGAAAACGACGCTGATCAAGCGCCGTCCAAGTGATCGACGAACGCGCCGGATTATCGATCGCGAAAGGACCTCGAACGGCTCCGGAAATTACTGTTCAAATCAGCTATTAACACGTTCGCTACCCTGTCACGCATATGCGACGTTCACAATCTCGCAGTTCACTCAAAGACAGTCTAATTAATTGTCTCCTACACTTCGCTACTTGAAACCGTAACATGCAGAATGATATTCTGATTCTTCACGACTTTTGCGAATTGTTTTAATAATTCGCGAGGGAGATGCGCTATATTTAATCAAAGGTTTCATCAGCGAAGATAAGCAGCGAAACAAATGGTGGTAGCGGACGTGTTAACTCCTTGCCCAACAATTCCACTTGAGACTTCGGATCAAGTTCTCGTGATATCAGAGAAAACAAGTTTTAGTCGGCGTGTAATAAATTATAAGGGAAAGGTTCCGGTCGAACCAGTTACAAAAATTTCGGGAACCGGGATCGATATTGCAACAGTTTTCAAGACCGACTCCCCCATGAATTAGTTAGCGAAGAAACCGCAAAGCTGTGCCCCACGATGGCCGCTAAGTAATTGCCGCGCTTCGAGTGAAAACGTCGCCGGTCGACGACAGAAAGAAGATCCGGGCTGGCTTCAAGAGAGCCGGGAAAACTTTGGGGAAACAGCGTTCGTCGAAAGCGGGGTCGAACGAAAAAGTTCGCGAAATAGGGGGCACACGGTCGAGGGTTCCGTTTCTGTCCGCGTTCCGAATTTCATTGGGTGACCGATTCTTAACGAAGACAACCCTCCTGAACCCAGAGATGCCAAATGGAAGAATCTGGAGAACTTTCCCCTCCGACTGGGCCCCCCACTCTTACTTCTACTAGTTCTACTGCGCACGCGCCACATACGAACGTACCTCTAAACGTGACTCACTCGAGCAGAGCAGAGGTACGTCGTGTGTGGCGCGTGCGCAGTAGAACTAGTAGAAGTAAGAGTGGGGGGCCCAGCCGGAGGGGAAAGTTCCTCCAGGTTCCTCCATTTGGCATCTCTGCCTGAACCTTGAAACTGGTCTGAACCTCCGAGATATCAAACGAAAGTTTGTAAGTCGCTATGAACTAGAAAAATGTTTAAGTTACAGTGAACGCGTCCACAGCCAGTTGATGTGTCGCGCGAATTATTATTCCGCATCTGCCATCCTACTTTTTCTCTTCGACAAGAAAGTATCGATCTTTCTGACAAATGAAATTGATCTCCTGGTGGACGGGCAAAAGAGCGCATGGTAAAATTCGCTGAAAATATAAACGAGAAAATTTGTATGAGGGAACTCGCGCTGATTGGCTCACGAGCCCTTCATACGTAATCAACTTTCACGTCGAAAATTTAACGTCTCCAATCATCCTGATTCGCACTTTTTTTCTGCCACCAGAGAATTAACGCTTCGACTGTCGACTCGGCAACTTCAAAAATTCCAGAAAATCAAAGTAATTTATTTAGTGGCATAAAAATGGAAAAAGTTCTGGCTCCGGAAACCGCTTCACTGGAAACAGAAGTGCAAACATTCGGTTCTATAGCTGTGGAATCAATTCCATATCTCGCTTGTGGGAGACGCGGCGCGTTAATCTGGAAGATTGTAGATGTTTTCGTTGCATTTTTATCGGGTTACTAAAAATTTTCGGGTTTCATTTACTTAACGGCACAGCATACACCGCGTCTGGGAACTGAAACGCTCCGCAAAATTGCTTCATTGACCACTGACGCGATATCTGTATCGATGTTGACACAAAAAATTGTAACTCGAGCAATTACAGTTATCGTTCGACCTACAATCAACGGGAAATAATGGTTTTCTAGGGAAATGGTAATCGCCCGAAAATTCCATTTCGGCTGAAAATTTGCCTAGGAAACGAACAATATGCAATCTATGTTGAATAAAATCGTGGTAACTAAAACTAGACTACAACCGGTGTAAATACAATACAGTTGATACCGATACACATGGTACGATAAAGCGAAAAGGTTGCTCGTCGAATAAACCCTTTGAGGACGAATGTCGACCTATCGAGGATACGAGGTCCATGTATGTAATCCTTAACACTTCATGTACCAATTTTGTAATGGTCCTTTTGAATTCGATGATCGACGTTTGAGGAATTGTCAAAACAATTATAATAATAGCAAATCAGTATAAACCTTCGATTTTTTCCAGAATTGAAGACATTAAATTCAGCTGCCTGAAGAAAATATTTCGAATATTTCAAGAAGTAGTGCTGCACAAAGGGTTAAGAGGAAAAGGAAAATTGACAGGGACCACTAACAACGAAGTACCTCGTCCCGAATCGAAAGAAGAAATAATCGTCGTTGAGTCAGACGGTGATCGGACTGTAACAGGTCAATCGTTGGATCCGACGTGAAATGAAAATTCCGTCAAGATCGTCGGGGTGCGAGCACCGAGAGTGTACGTCCCTGACGGAGATACGGGGGTGGTTGGAGGGGATGGAGCAGCTGGGGTAGCTGGAGCTACCTCGAATGCGAGCCCGCGGTACCTACACGCTGGCTGTCTGGGTTTGGCCGGGTCGTGGCGGGTCCTGCGCAGCCAAAGAGACAGAGAGAGAGAGAGAGAGGGCGAGAGGAAGAGGGGCGAGAGGAGAGAAAGAGAAGCGACAGTGAGAGAGATAGAGAAAAAGAGAGAGTGAGAGCTGGAGGAAGCGCGGATCGAGGCAGTGCCGGAGAGGGGTGAGCAAAACCGAGCTGGCTGATGAGCGGGCAGAGGCAGGCGACGCCAGGAGGTAGGCAACTAGACAGCTAGGCAGCTTGGCAGGTAGGCAGGCGAGTAGACGACACGAGCACGGACAGAGAGGCAAGGTAGGCAAGGCAGGCAACCAGGCAAACGGGCGAGCAAGCGGAGAGAGCGAGGTTTCGGGGGAACGAGCAGAACTACGGGGCTCGTTCGCCACCCTGTTGGGTCACCCTCACGCGCCACCCTTGCCCGAAATCACTCCCCCACCGATCGTCACTCGGTACACCCCTCTTCTCCGGCGTTCTTCGCACTCCTACTCCTTCTCCGGTGGTCTGAGCCGCCTCGTTCGTCCGTGCGCTCGTCCTCTGGCTCGCCAGCTCGGTTCGGCTCGGCTCGGTCCAAGTGCTGCGTGTCCAGGTGCTCTCGATCCCCCGTTGATCCCGACTTGTGCGTCGTCGGCATCGTCGTCGACGGTTATCCAACACATCGCTTGTCATCGTCATCTTTGGTCTCGTCGCTGTTATCCATCGTGGACGTCGCGGACGTCCGAGTCGACGGTCTCGCGCGCGCAAACCTGACCTGCCTTCCGCGTCCTCGACGTCGCCCTTTCACCCCCTCTGCTTTCTCTCTCTCTCTCTGTCGGCGAGAAGAGAGAGAGAGAGCGTCGTTCAGTGCAGAACTGCCTCCTGGATGGTTCAGGGGTGTTCGTTCTTTTCGGCCTGCGTGAGGTACAGTGAGAGCGTCTCCGGTGCTGATCGAGGACTACTCTGTGCGCTGTGTTTGTACCAGTGACTCAAGATGACGAGCAGGAACACCGACGCCCCGCTAAAGGATTCTCTTCTCATCTGACTTGCCACACCGACACGACAACGACCGCACACACGCACACGCGCGCGCACACGCACACGCACACACACATACACACATATATACACAGCGAAACGATACGGTACGCCGTGTCCTCGGACGTTGACACGCGTCGCCGCATCGCTGCCAGTCCTTACCTAGGCCGGTCGTTCAACGTGGCCCAACTTGGACATGTAAGTACACTTTGTTATCTATCTCTGTCAATCGTTTGCCACGGATCAGCACCGAGCTGTTTCGCGAGACGCGACGGAAAACCGAGCGCACTTTTCCGCGACGGCCCGCCAGGCAGCTCTGCCGCTCGAACTTTCCTTCGGAAACTGCGAATCCTGGTTGTTCGAAACCTTCTGTCCTGAATACGCGAGCCATAACTTCTGCTGGGGATCCTCTGGACCGTTCTCTTCGAGCAACAAATCCTCTGCAATCCCTGTTTGCAAACCTCCGTCGGAGTACACCTCTCGCTGACAGTTGTCTCATTGCCAGTCCTCCTCGAGAACCCTTTGACAGGCTCTCGGGGAATTATCGTTATCTATTTAATCCCTGTCTCAAGCCTCGGTAAATTTTACTGTTTTCTATGCTCTTTGTTAGCTGTTTGTTCTTTAATTACCTTTTCGAATCGTCAAGTTCCTACGGTAAATTAGTTGTTAGTATGTTTATTCTTCGCATTGTTTTCCTATCCACAGTGCGAAGCATTCGCACAGTAAATTATTTTCTAGTACTTTTATTCCTTACGTTATTTCCCTACCCACAGCGTGAGGCATTTGCTTTTGAAATCGTATATTTTCTGTCTACAGTAAATTATTTCCTGCCATTGTTATTCCCTACATTATTTCTCTACTCATGATTACTGACTTTCGCTATTCTGTTCCTTAAATGCGTTTCAAGTTATACATTTTCCTTCCACGAATTAAAATCTTTGTCAAGTTACTGATTGTCGACATTCATCGAATAACCAATGCCAAATCCGAAACCATTATTGAATTCTATGCAGCACCACATTAACACGTCCACCCCGTTCTAAAGCCGTCGCTAATTCGTCATGGATTTCTGTTGAAAGCATTATATTGACGCTGTTCAATTCCTTTGATTTATATCAACTTTCAAATCGCAGCTATACTCATTGGTTCTCATAAATCCATCAAATCTAGAAATCATCGATCCAAATGCTTTTCACTACACAATTTCGGTTTTTTGAACCGCTCGTAGAATCGTGAATGATCAATTCCCCGCACGAAACATTTCTCCAGCTTGTTTATCATTCGCATTATCTGCATCGCTTTTTCCTAACCCTTTTGCGATCCGAAAGATTTTGTCACTAACTTAACTATGTTCCCATTCGTAGCTTTGCTAACCTAACATTACAAATTCTTCAATGCCATAAAATTGTGGCAATTACTGTCGAACATATCATAAGTCAGTGAAGCAACTATTTGTAGAAAAATTAACGTCAGGCACGACGTACGACCGGGAAGGGTTGATGCTTGTCCCAAGTAAGACTAAATGTTGGTTTATCAGTATCCGTTTCATCGGTGCTAAATTCCAGCTCGACCGCAAAGGACTGTTGTAATATTCGTCGAACCAGGGTTCGCAAGCGTGCAACTCCCGATGCGATACTAACGTTCCGAAGCGTCGTTTTGGAAGACGTCGAGGCAGTAAACATCGAGGCCGAGAAATCAGCGGCAACACGGGTTGCAGGGTCGGTATCCGGGGCCGTGTTATTCCCATAACAATCGTTGAACCCCTCCCTGTTCGTCTCCCGGCGAATCTCGACGGAATTAAACCGAAAGTCGTGTTCCCCCGAGCATTAAATTCCGTGGACCAATCGGAGGGAAGACCTGACACGGCGCAGAGGGAACTTCCGAAGCCGTGGTTCGATCAGGCTTCTCTAAAACGTTCTGGTTGCACGGGACAAGTCGTCTTTTGGGTTCGATCCGGTTTTACCCGCGACGCGGAGCCCGTGGCTCTCCCGAGTCCCGAGGGATCGGTTTTGTCGTTTGCCGGACGAAAATCGGTGAAAAGCGGCGCCGAGCCGCGCCGCGCCGCGCCGCGCGCGGACCCCGAAGATCGATCTGTTTGCCGGCGAGAGCGTGCGACACTGACAGAACTCGAACACGCGAGTAAACACTCGACTCGTGTGCCGCGATGGGGGAATGGGAACTCGAGAGAAACAGATAGAAACGCTACGGGGAAACAGGGGAAAAAGAGTTGTGCGAGGGATAGAGAATCCGATTGGCTACGGGGAAAGGAATTTCGACGCCGATCGGCCGACTTTTCCCTCTAGGGCGATTTCTAGTTTGTACAAATTGTTTTCGCTTTTTTTTGCATCTTCTTACCACTTGACCCTCGCGTGGCGCGGCGGTCCATTTGAACTCGGAGTTGCAAAGGTTACATCTAAATTTGAATTTTGAAGTGAAACTTCTTTGCTGAGGGTAACGATTTTCTGATGTAACGGAAGTCGATGTAACGGAAGTCGAAAGTCCAGTGGCGCGAAAATTTAAACTGAGAATAAACCGAGAAAAATAATTTTTTACCCCGACGGGATTCGAACCCCGGTCTACCGATTGGTAGCCCAACTTCTTAACCGCTTGGACAACCAACGATCTGAGAATGATAGCGAATGGTTAGAACAGTACGTGCAATCACGTTTTGTATTTTTATTTACGTGAATTAAAGTAATATAATTAAATATATTATAGACATATATATATATATATATATATATATATATATATATATATATGTATATTTTTAAACTACCGTTTGTGGAATAGAAAAAAAAATCGTGTGCTTATTACTTATTAAGTATAGGTACAGATAAATTATTAGTATTTTTTTATTAAAAACAAGAGATAATAATAAATAAAAATACTAATAAGTAATAAATAAAATAAATAAGAACTAATAAATAATACAACAATTTATGCTACATTTTCACGAAGTTTATTTTAGCTATCATAAGCCAATTGTCACAATGATAGAAACTGATAATTCGGTGGAAAATGATTATCGTTTGTGATTTAATACGTTCTAAGCTTCTTGAAAATACAGTCCCAATTGTTGTATTATTTATTAGTTCTTATTTATTTTATTCATTACTTATTATTATTTTTATTTATTACTAGCTGACCCGACAGACGTTGTCCTGTCCAAATTTCAATGAAGTTTTGCATCGTTTTGTGTACCGTTTTAAGAATTCTGATTTTTGCAGTTCGTCCAAATTTTCCGACGTTCCTTTATAATTGTCTCGAATTTTCTTTCTGAAAACTTTTCCAGGATCATAACGAACAAAACAAAAAAGAATTACTATCCATCATTCGAATCGTTAGTTACGGTCTTGAGTTCGTACAAAAATCACATAGGAAAAAGCACTTAAATTTTTTCCTGGATTTTACATTTTTCCGGGCAACTTTTCTGATTTTTCTTTCCCTAAAAACCTTATTCGAACTATTACGAACCTTTTTTTTGAAATTAGCCAAGTCGGTCCAGCCTAGAATATTTCCGTTCTCATGTAACGCGGTTACCAACGAACAGCATTTTATTTTTATTTATATAGATTATCTCTATCTATACCTAATAAGCAATAAGTTTCACTTCTGTCGCGCGTGGTTTCCACGCACACGATTTTTTATGTAGTAGGTTGGTTGAAGCGTTCGCTCTTTGTACGCAGGGCAAACGTGCCTTATTTTGGCCCCTATTCAGTGCAGTCAGCAGTCTTCAAAATAAATAGGGTCCTTCTTGACACGGGGTTGCAAACGTTTCGTCGAAATTTTGAGTTTCCAGCAGTTGGTTTGACGAGAGAGGATTGTCACGTAAGAATCTGAATAAGTTTAACCACGGTTGCCATTAAATCGTCAAAAGCATCCCCTTTGCGAGAGTTAATACCTTGACGACATGTTTCAATAGAATTACAGCTGAATTTGAATGTCGAGTAAGCCTGCAGAATATGGAAAACAGTGGCGCGCTAGTATAAATTACTTAGCGTTGTGGTAACGGATGATTATTACCCCAAAATACCACGCGATGCTCTTCTATTCGAAATACAAACGCGACACTAAAATTAATCATAATCGCTTGTTGTATACTGCAAAGCTGCCCCCCGAAGCCAGAACGCAATATCTCGGAAATCAAGCAACCAAATAACTTAAAACTTGACAGATATCGTCGCATAAAAACGTGAGCAATTTTAATCTTTCAATATGAGATGGCCTCCGAATGTCCCGTGTATTCTGATTCTTTGTGAAACGAAATATTTTCGAACCTCGCAACGGAAACAACGACTTGCCGCACCAAAAGAGAAAAACTTGTTTTCGAAACGGGGCCTGTTTTTTATATCCCGATATTTTTTATAGATTCCGGTTCATACGATACCAACACTCGTGCAGATTGAGAAATGTTTTGCACTTTTTGAGTTGCAAGATCACAGCCGTCAGGAACTTGCTTGGTTTTTTTTTAAGTCTTTTGTTATCAGCGCTGTTATCCTCGTAAAAAATTGTTGCTGAGAGAAATTAGACTGCATCGTTCGAATATCAATTAACTCTTTGCACTCGGAGCTATTTTAACTGGAAAATTAACCATTTCTTCCGACCTAGAATATTTCCGTTCTCAATGATTTTTTCAATTTGATGGATAAGAAATTGATATAATGCCTCGTGCAATACTTAAATGTTTAATTATTGATTATACACTAACATATAATAATACTGTGACCAGTACTAACAAGGGAACATATTCAGGTGAAACAAACCAATCTTAATGAAATTTATGCGAGATGTAGTTCTTCGAAAAATATTTGACACGTATCTTCTTTCATTGGCAACCATCCACTTTGAGGGGTGAAAACAGCCCTCAAAGTTCGCTGTTAGATCCATATTTTTGAGATATTATGGAAACCAGAGATCGAAAAATTTGATTTTTTTTTGTAAATTGTGTTTTTCTTTTAATGGAGAATGTAGTAGTGCAAAAAATTTTAACAGAATATGTTTATTCAAACAATACATTAAAATTTTTATGTTTTCTTTCGGTTTCTCTTATATATCATTAGTTAATTTTAATGTACACTATGTGTGATCTTTGATCCAAAATAGGGGATACATGTTTTAGGATTTTCTTCTTTTTTCCATTTAACAATATTTATGCATAATGAAAGATAGTCTTGCACCTGGTGTGCGGAGGAAGGAATTCTGGCTTGTCTTACAGAAATATAAGCGTTTAATCTTAACATATTATTTAAACAAATGTCTTTTGTTAAAATTTTTTGCACAACTACGTTTCCCATTAAAAACACACAATTTAAAAAGAAAATCAATTTTTTTCGACCTTTGGTTTCTGAGATATCTCAGAAAACATGACTCTGACCACGAATTTTGAGGGCTGTTTTCACCCCTTCAAAGTGGATGGTTGCCGATAAACAAAAACACGTGTCAAATAATTTTCGAAGAACTACATCTGACATAAGTTTCATCAAAATCGATTTGTCTCATCTGAATAGGTTCCCTTGTAAGTTTGGTATTGTAATGCTCGATAGGTTCGCTAAAAAAAATTCCAAAAAGTGCCTCTCAAGATTGCATTATTTTTTTAAACGCTTTTGTTATAATCAAAGAAAATGATTATTGTTGCTCCTCAAAATTTGATTGTTTAAATGTCAGTTAATACGAGTACTAGTTTCGGAATTATACTGTTTGATAGGTTCGTTTGAAAAAATTGCCTCGCAATCGTCGATCCAGGGACACCCCTTCAGACCGGGGGACACGTGTATCTCTTTAGAGGGAAAAAATGGGAAAGGACGGGGTAACAACCGGTTCGCTGCAAAGCACCCTCGGGAAGATTGCGCAACTCCGAGGGAAAAAGGGGAAGAGGGAAAGAGGGCAAGAGGGAGAAAGGGAAAGAGGAGAGCAGAGCGAGAAATTCGCGTGAACTAAGATCCTGCAGCCTCGATACCGGAGCCTGTTTTACGTCCGCCATCGCGATTACTTTGATCGTCGGACCTACCGACCCCTTTGACCATAGCTTCCCAACTTGGTCGCCGAAGAGATCTCGGAGGCGTTAAAATTTCAGTATCTAGATATTCCACTCCCTTTATTTTCAATTCGGTCATCAACGTTCAAACTGTACATAATCTAACCTTTCTCGAACGACTAGAAGTTAGACGGCAGATTTTTATACAAAACTAGTGGGGCATACAGCTATTAATGGCTTTTTTTTTATTTTGTGTGTGACTCTCCACGAGCCACACAAAGAACTTCCCGATTCGTTAGTTGCAGTACAATAATAACTAATAACTCACTCTTGCATTGGGATATTTTTTGTTATATTAGTTGCATAATTAAAAAAAAAATTTTTTTTTAAATAAAAATGACATATATATACTTACGTTTGTTTATTTGGTGGACAATTTCCATCCTCTCGTATAAATTGCATTGTTGAATGAACTTCTTTCGAAAAAAACTAAAAAATCTGAAAAACTACTTGACCAATATGGACCAAAATCTAATCAGCTTAAGTTACGACGGGGCACATCGATTGCATCATTCATCATTCTGATCGCGTTGTTATTTTTTCAGAAAACGTTAACGAAAAATTTGATAACATACAAACGGCCATACACACACACAAACAATTTGATAAAAATAGTCTAAAATGACTCCAATGACCATGAAACGTGAAGATCTGCTAAAAAATCGATTTTCGGGGTAACTACGAATCGGGAAGTTAATAAAAATCTTCTGCATCAATTCCAAGAGACAGAAGTCACGTAAAAATATATTTCTTTCTGCAGTAGTTTTAATATGTTGAGAAGAGAATGTCACAATGTTGTGAAACTGTTTTAATGTCTATTTACCGTCCTGTGTTTCAGCACAATTTATACATCGTTAAATTCGTTTGCATTAAATTGCTAAAAACGTCATTCAATAATTAAAATGAGAAAGTCGCACACGACAAAAGTGTTCTAGGTCAAACGAAATGTCCGAGTTCGGAGCGCAAAGGATGCTTGAAGAGGACGCTGCTAGTTGAAAAAGGTTGGAGATCTGTGTCTTTGACAAACACGCAGATCTCCGTGGTCGAATTTGAATTTCGCGCGCTCGTGTCGCGTAACCGTTTGTTAAATGTTTGAATGACCGTGGGTTGACCTTAGGGTCTGTCCTAGTTTAGGTTCAGATGACCTGTTTGGAATTGAATAAATTCTTCGCGAAAGGCAGGTGCCCTGCAAACGCCTAGTTAGAAAATGGAGGTAAAAGGAGTTTGGAGTTCCCTAGAGCAGTGGGGTTTTGGTGGGTAGGGGTAGGGAGCCAATCCCGTTCTCCCTTTAAAAAGTAAAAGAAAGCCTAGTCCCACACTCCCCCCCGACCACCATCAATGGGGAGGGGGTGTAAAAAGCATTTCCCCACCACTTAAAAAAAAAAGTTCAGATGACCTTAGGAATAACCCTTTTCAAATCCAACATTTTTGGGGCACCCTGTATATGCAGTAAGTAGAATTGGTCGGTCGTGATCAAGAAGCCTCGAACGAAGAAACATTATTTTTTTCTCCGATTTAGTTTCACACGTGGATTCACCTCCCTTTTGTTGATCGGTGACATGTACTGTTGTAACTTGCCTGCGCGTTCCGTGAAAGTAATTTATCGGATAGAAGGGCGGGTAATTTAATTTGCGGAAATTTCTGTATATCAAACGAGATAAATGATCGATCACCGACGAGAGCTCGTTGGAGGGTGGTTGGTGACCGGCAATTACAGAGACAGTTACATCGGTTGCCACAGTTAAAGGTCAAAGTTCGCGGAGTTTTTAATATTACTAATGGGGTGGGGAGAAGCGGCGACATTCGGCTGGATAAACGAGCAAACTTTTCTAACGCGACTCAATTAAATAATTTCATGTATTCCGCTGTTCTACATACGTACTTCATGCGTTATTATCATCGAACACACACAACTTACCGGCGCGCAGTGGAGTATTTGCCTCGAAAAGTTTGCCAAACTACGATTTTTCAAATCTTAAGTAAGATGAATAATTTTGGTTGTCTGAGCTATTGGAATATATGAACAACAGTGCACCAGTTTTGTTTCTTTAATTCGTGTACTCGTGCAGCGTTGTCATGCATTGAGAGAAAAGTTTGTTTCTGAAATATCGCTCGGCTATTAGGATCTTTCATAGTATGTGACGAAAACGTGTTCATTTTTTCTTTACAGACTTTTTAGACATTCATTACAGGTAGTTTTCAGCAATTTTCACTTCCTTGTTTGTTAAAAATCATTCAAGTTTGAAAATAACCTATTACTTGCTGCGATATTTTGCATTCTTAGAATTTTCATGAAAGAAATTTTTAGGCTTCCAACGTGAGTCCCAATATTTTTTTGTGCACAATAATATCTTAGTATCGATCGTAAGTAGGTTTTAAACAAAATTTTTAATGGTATCAGCGCACTGGTTCGATCAAAAACTACTTCTACACTATTTGCAAAATATCGCAAAATCAAAATGTCCACGTTTCGATCTATATTTAGATCATTTTCAAGAAATTAATAAAATTTTGCGTCTGTAAATTAACCGACAATTTCTATTAGTACTGTGGAGCAAATATAATTATAAACGTTTTTTTAATAAATTTTTAAATTTAAGAAAATTATAATTGTAACTCACTTGCTTAGTGTAAATTAAAATATAATTATAATAGATATAACTGACATTGGTGTAACCACATGTTTAGCCCAAGCCGGCATCTGTAAGACTGCGATAAAGTCAGAGCATTTAGAAACAATGTGATCTGTATTGGATCGATCTGTACCTGATCAACGTTGAGCGGTAAATTCAAACATAATTCTTATATTCATATATTTTCACATATAGTTTTCTGCCAATATACCATATTATTTGAGTATATGGTATTTATAAATTAACTTTCCAGTTTAATTGAACACAATATATACCTTTTTAAAGGTATATGTTTGGATGTAAGGAATTATTTAGAAAATTCATTTAAATATAGATCGAAACGTCGAAATTTTGATTAAGTGATATTTTGCAAATAGTGTAGAAGTAGTTTTTGATCGAACCAGTGCGCTGATACCATTAAAAATTTTTTTGTGCCATTCGAAACTGTAAAGAGTCTTGTTAACAGTGCAATTGCAGAAGTCTTTACATTATTTTACGTTACTGGAAATGCCCAATAATTACCACGATTTTTCAGACACAGCCCGCTAATGTGTCAAACAATTGTTTCGGATAAAATTTAATCGGTATTGAGTCATCTATAAATCCCAAGTCGATTTAACCATTTGCACTCAGTTGTCCCCTCTGAGGCACCACTAAAAATTGCTGTAACGTTATTCAAAATATATACAGTGACTCCCACTAATATTCGGACACTCTTACAAAGACGATAACTTTTTTAATATTATACTATACGATTTGAATTTTTTTGGCAAGCTAGTGCAATTAGTTTGCCACAGGATGCGAAAACAAATTTTGTGGAAAATCGCAATTCATCTGAATTATGAAAAAAATACCAAAAGTTGCATTTTACAACTTTTTTATGTGGACCCACGTTGAAAATTTAAAAAATACGTTTTATAGACCTGTGTCAATTCAACATATTCTGTAAAATTTCGTCAAAATCGGTTAACGTTGCAAAGAGCAACAAACGTTTAAATATGGTAAAAATTGCAGATTTTCACGATTTTCGGCAATAAATCATGAAAATCTGCAATTTTTATCATCTTTAAACGTTTGTAGCTCATTGCAAAGTCGCCCAATTTTTACGAAATTTTCAGTACATGTTTAATTCACACAGATCTAGAAAAGATATTTTTTAAATTTGCAAAATAGGCCTACATAAAATAGTTAAAAAATCAACTTTTAGTATTTTGTCAACAATTCCGATCAATTGCAATTTTTGAAAAAATTTCTTTTCACATCCTTTAGTAAATTAATTGGTCTAGCTTCCCAAAAAAAAAGTTCAAATCGTATAATACAATATTAAAAAAGTTATCGTCTTTGTAAGAGTGTCCGAATATTAGTGGGAGTCACTTTATATTGTTTGCATTATTCAATATATCGATATATGTATAATCTATTACTAAACATTTAGGTATTATACCAATTTCGTATAGATAAAATTTCAAAAATCATAGTGAATGGAAGTATTCTAGATCAGAAGAAATGTTTAATTTTCTAGTTAAAATAACTCCGAGTGCAAAGGGTTAATTTCTGAAATGTCACTATGAATTTTTTAGTACATATTGTTGCAGCTGACTGTCTTAAAACAATGCTGAAATAGTTTTTCTTCAAATGTTTAATCGCTTCACTTGATTATCTCCTAGAGAACGCGGATTTTTCTCGGAAAACGCGAATTTTTTGTTCGTTCCGACTCGACGAGGATCCGTTTACGATAATATCGACGTCCATAATAATCTTTTAATTCCGATTGAAATTCATGCAACGCAAATATTGAAATTTATACGGGACGGTCCGAGAAGATTGTTTTTTAGAGTAGTCGAAACACGACTGGCTGGCTGATTTATTTTTTTCCGCGTGAAATCGGATGGCAGCAGCCGGTAGACAGTTCGATGAAGGGGGGCCGGAAGTGTGTTTCGCGGATTTGTCATCTGTTGCTGCTGTTGGGACTTGGAAAGGATCGCATGATAATTTTGAATAATTAGCCATCTGTCACGGACTGTTGGCCTGGGGCCATTGGATTACTCGCGTTGGACGTCAAAGAATTTATAAAATGCCGATACAGCGTTAACGTCGTAACATTAGACTTTATAACGTAATTTTCTCGGTGCTTTTATTTCGCAATATGGCTTCGATGATTATAATGTATTTTCACGAGCGAATCGAGTGCGCGCCCCGTCCAATATTGCCACCCTGCTCTGCCTTTTCTCTCAACAAAAGTATATTTGACGTTTTAACCGAGTCACTTTAATTACGAACATTTAATCCACGTGACTAGGTACAATATATTGTATTAGGTTGTTGCATATGAAATATCCAATTTTTAATAGTGACGTTAAACAATCTAAAAATTAATCTTATTCGACAAAATAGGTATCATCGAAATCAACGTATGCTGTTAACGAATTACACGTTTCTTGATTGTATTACGGTAGAAATGGAATTTGATGGTCATAATTAATTTTACTATCAACGAACAGTGTGTTGATTAAAAATGCATTCTTTTTACGCCAAGTAAAAATTCTTCAACGAATGTAAAATAGTGCAATAATATTTTGAAATTCTTCTGATTATTTCACTGCTCGATATTTCATTTATCCATTTTCGTTATAAATTCGTGAACTCCACAGTCTATCGATTAGTCAAATATCACGTAATACCGACGACGATATGTTGGTTTTCCTCCACTATAAAAAGAATGCAGGAGAATGGCATTGACCGACGTTAAAAGAGAGTTTATTAAACGATCGGCGTTGTACTTCAAAGTGATGTACAGGGTGTAAAAAAATGTTTGGTCCTGGCTGCCATTGAATTTCAAAGGCAAATTTTTGTGTTATTGCATTGTATTCTACGCATCATGGGGACAAAAAGTGTTAAAGGAACCATGGATGAGTTGAGTTTTAAATAATAATTTATTTCAGTATGCTGTAAATAACTAAATAAATATAAAGAATAAATAACTCCTAAAAAACAAAATAATACTATTAAATATATTATATATTCTATTCACATAACTAATCCAATTAATAAAAAAATTTCACCTACTAAATTTAATGAAATAGGTGCAGATATATTAGAAGTGCAAAATAAAAATCACATTATTCTTATTTTAGGTATATAATTCATTAACCCCTTATTAATTAATATTAATCGTCTATTAGTTTCTTGATAAGCAATATTCACCAAAAAAAAATAAACCAGAAGGACATAAACCATGAGCTACTATAATAATATATCCTTCCAATATTCTAATCTTAGCAAGGAAACCACGAGTCAAAACTGAACTCATCCATGGTTCCCTTGCACTTTTTGTCCCCACGATGCGTAGAATACAATGCAATAACACAAAAATTTGCCCTTGAAATTCAAGCTCAAGGACAATCTTGCGGCACTTTTTTTCACAGATCTTCACCGATCCGAAGATGTAGAATACGCCTATGGCAGTCAGGGCCAAACATTTCTTTACACCCTGTACAATAAATCTGTAGCTTGTAATAGTATTTCTCAATTAAAACGCTTCGTAACATTTCACCTGCAACATCTTAATAGTTTAAGGATGTTCTGGAGGTACATTGGGAGACAAAAGTACAAGAAATTCGAAATCCATCGATATATTGTCAATAAAAGCCATTCATGAGTATATTTTGCATTAAAAAAATAGATTAATTTAAAAAGCTTTCGTTTAATTAGTGAATTTCACGTTATATTTATTTTTTAATCAAATTGTCTTCATATTATAAAAAATTATAAGTGACTTCGAATCTGCCCTTAGCTTTTGCACAGTTTTTGAAAAACATGACTTTGAAAAAAAATCCATTTTTCAACTCTAAACAAATGTTGTGACGTTATTATAAAAGATATTGAATTGTTCTTCGCAGCAAAAGAATAATTCAATATCTTTTATAATAACGTCACAACATTTATTTAAAGTTGAAAAACAGGTTTTCTTTTCAAAGTCATGTTTTTCAAAAACTGTGCGTGCAGGAGAAAAACTAAGGGTTGATTTGGAATCAGCGCAAAAAACTCTATTAGATTCACCCATCAGTTATATGAAAACATAAAAAAAGTTGAAATTTGTTGGACAGTGTTATCCATACTATCGAGCGTTTCGGAGAACACTCATCTAGGTACAGTATTGGATTCTCTTGTTTAATTGCGTTAATTGGTTAAACTATTAAGATGTTGCACGTGAAATGTTACGAAGCGTTTTAATTGAGAAATACTATTACAGTCTACAGGTTTATTCTAAAAGTTTATTCTGAAATATCGCTCGGCTATTAGGATCTTTCATAGTATGTGACGAAAACGATTAAATTTTTCTTTACAGATTTTTTAGACAGCCATTACAGGTAGTTTTCAGCAATTTTCACTTCCTCCTTGCTTGTTAAAAATCATTCAAGTTTGAAAATAACCTATTACTTGCTGCGATATTTTGCATTCTTAGAATTTTCAAGAAAGAAATTTTTAGATTTCCAACGTGAGTTCTGATATTTTTTTTGTGCCATTCGAAACTGTGGTCTTTTTTTTTTTTATTAAGCATTTCAGATCTCAACAGAGATCTATTTCTGCTGTACAAATATAAATTACAATTAATACATACAGTAATTGATATTGATAAACAAAAAAAAAACAATTAAGGTTTAAATGGAAAGATTACAGTCTTTCAAAAAATGGTGTATACAAATACAAGCCTTAATGTTAGGTTTCGCTATAAACATGTCAATGTTTAGAGGTAGTTGGTATCCCATTTTACATAAACACTCCAAAAGTTTGAGCCTTTGAACATCATACTTCACGCACTGCCAGAGCACATGGTTTAGAGTTTCGTCACTTTGATTACAACTACAATTGCTGTTGGAAATTATATTAACTCGTGCCAATGAAGCAGCCAAATGATAATGATCCGCCCGCATTCTATTAATTGTGAAGAATCTTGTTAACAGTGCAAAAAGAATTGCAGAAGTCTTTACATTATTTCACGTTACTGGAAATGCCCAATAATTACCACGATTTTTCAGACACAGCCCGCTAATGTGTCAAACAAATGTTTGTGATAAAAGTTAATCGGTATTGAGTCATCTATAAATCCCAAGTCGATTTAATTTCTGAAATGTCACCATGTATTTTTTAGTACATATTATTGTAGCTGACGTCAGTTATATGAAAACATTTTTGGTGTTGGACAGTGTAATCAAGGTTTCGTAAAAATGATCGAAACAGTGCGTTGTTTCGTATAATTCCAATCAGAAAACTGTCACGAATATATCGGTAGAAGTTTCATAAAGAAATCCATGGAAACAAAGAAGTTTTGTCTGATCGGATGAATATCTGTTCACGATATGCGCGACATTATAGCCATTCTTCGAGACACCGGAAGCTCGTGTAGCCTAGTTGGCTGGGGTTAATATTCTTCATGCGCAGGGGTCACATTTTTCAGCGCGAGTGCGCGAGGAACGCGATAAATCGTGACTGGGAGGCGCGAGGGTAGGAGCTGCTTTTGCGAGGAAGGACTCGTAGAGGATTGGAGAAAGGAGAAAAGCCATGCGGCAGGATCGAGGAAGGATCGAGGGAGGATCGCGGCCGGCAGATCCTCTGGCACAATGAACGGAGCTCGCCGAGTGGTCACAATAGTGTCCCTTCCTGCCGGAAATCGTTGACTCGGGTGTATCGTAAAGAAGTTTCCGGGGAGACTCGAGACGCGTCCGTGACGGCGTCGTCGTCTGTATCTCTCTTCTTTCCCGTCTTCGAGATCGTAGTAATTAAATCCACCGCATCTCGACGATGGCAAAAAGAAGGACAGAGATGAGGCGCGCGTTGCGTCGTCTCGAAACTCGGATGACGGAGGCGTGACACCAGCAGCCATTAGATCCATCGAGGAAAGATTCGGGATGCGAAGATTCAGGTTTATGACAGCTGTTCCAGCCATTCGACGGGCTCCGAAATGATCGATTGCGATACTATCCAAGCGCGATCTCTATTCTCGAGTATCCACGCTTCTTTCTCTCTCTCTCTCTCCCTTCCTGCAGAACTGGATAGACAGTGTTATGGATCCATGATGGTTCTTGGCAGGGAACGATGATAGACACGGGTCTATCAAGAGAGTTTTATCGGATAGCGTGCCCGATTTCGCCCTGGGTAACTTTTTGTTTCGCGAGAATGATGATCCAAGCATTCGAATCTTGCGACGATGGACCTTCCCCCTTGTTGTATTAGACTGTGGATTTTATGCGTTTATGGTAAAAATAAACGGGCGCGACGTTTACTTCTTGTCTTATAATCAAAGTTTAATGAAATATTCGGTACAACTTACCCTGAGATCTTTTAGCTTAGGTTTCCCCTACTCGTTTTTAGCATAATCAAATCCGCAGTCTATCTATGTATAAATTGTTTTAGTTGTTCAATAAGAGAAGTTCAATTCGCATTCTGAAGCGAAGCGAGACTCACGGCAGAATTTCTTGAACATTTTGGACACCCGTGTTCGCACCAGCCTGTGCATTAACAAAATTGTTAGCGTCGCGTCACCCGAGGAAGTTTCAGCTAGTTTCGCGTCCCAGTGGCCGCAAGATCGAAGTAATAAAACAGAGGCGGTCTCCGATAAAACTCCGTCGGAATAATTAGTTACTGTAACACTCGTAATGACCCTAAACGAGCAGCCGGCTCCATGAAGCGCAAGGACCGACGGCAAATATTGTACTTCGATCGAAGTGGCCGTCTCGGTACGCGGTGTGACCCGTCATCATTAATCTTCCAAAACCTCCAAACACTATTTAAATAACATCATAAATTGAATGATATCGGCGCTAGGTTCGATCATTTTTAGAAAAACAACAAATGTGCAATTATTTAAACATGTTTCTAACGTTTCTATGTGGATCTTTTTCAAAGAGACACTTTTGCGTCTGAAAAATATGAGAGAAAACAAAAAAGAAAAAATTATTTTTGATATGAAATAATTATCACATAGAAAAATCAAAAATTAATTTTCATATACATACTTGTTGTGTGAAAAGTGGACGAGGACATTTTGGAACAAAAATCAGTGAGTTACACGTGGATGAATTTTATTCCATGATGGTAGATATGTAACTGAAGCATGTGTTGTTTCAAAGGCATAAAGGCTATGACATACAGTGACTCCCATTAATATTCGGACAATATAAAAAAAACGATAACTGGTTAAACATTGAACTATACGACTTGAATTTTTTGGGGAAGCTAGAGCAAATAGTTTGCTACAGAATGTGGAAAAACATTTTTTCAAAAATTGCAACTGATCGGAGTTGTAGAAAAAATACTAAAAGTTGCATTTTACAACTTGTTTATGTGGGCCTACATTGAAAATTTTTAAAATACGTTTTGTAGATCTTGGGGTAAATTCCCCCGCACTTAAATGCAATTTGCTACAAAACGAGAAAAGATATCGACATGGGATGAACGGCAAACAAAAGATATAGATAAACTCTACATTCCAGATTTTTTCCAAAATTTTTTGCTAATTATTTATAGTTGAAAATAATGAATTAATTTTTTGGGAATTTTTTAAAGTATCTTCCCCTGGGTTGACACCTACCAAAAAATTATAAAATATTGCTATGATACGTACCTACTTTATAAAAAAATCTCAGAAGTGTCCATTTGGTGGAACAGTGTTAAGAAAAATAAAGTATGCCGGCGAACGCTTGGTCTGATCAGTATCGGCGCAGCGACCGAATCCCCTTGCGGTGACTAGTAATGGGAACGAACGGGAAGTCGGCAGTGTGTACGGAAAAGCTGATACATGTAAAAATGCGACTAAATGTTCTCATATATGATTACAGTTGGAAGTCTAAACAATTATATTTTAGGAAATAGCTTACATTGAAGAAGAAAAATGCGTGTAAAGCTAGTTCGTTGCTTTCAAGTAACAGAAAGAAGCTTCTCACAAATATGTTGTATGGTCACGGTGTTAGAGGTTCTGCTCGATGCTACGAAGGGCTCGAGTTCGAATCCTTCTCAATTCAAATTTTCTTGTTTTTTCTTTTTTTTATATGCATTTATAAACTAAACGAATTTTATTGTTTGCACTTCAATATTATTACAAAATATTGAAAATATTATTAAAATATTATTATATATTAGACGATTTAGTCGCATTTTTACATGTATCTGTTTTTCCGTACACGCGCCGACTTCCCATTCGTTCCCATTACTAGTCACCGCAAGGGGATTCGGTCGCTGCGCCGATACTGATCAGACCAAGCGTTCGCCGGCATACTTTATTTTTCTTGACACTGTTTCACCAAATGGACACTTCTGAGATTTTTTTATAAAGTAGGTACGTATCATAGCAATATTTTATAATTTTTTGGTACGTGTCAACCCAGGGGAAGATACTTTAAAAAATTCCCAAAAAATTAATTCATTATTTTCAACTATAAATAATTAGCAAAAAATTTTGGAAAAAATCTGGAATGCAGAGTTTATCTATATCTTTTGTTTGCCGTTTATCCCATGTCGATGTCTTTTCTCGTTTTGTAGCAAATTGCATTTAAGTGCGGGGGAATTTACCCCAATATCACCCTTATCGATGGGGGTAGACATTTGAAATTTTACACAATGTTTTCTTAGACACAAAACTATGTTTTAAGACAGAAATCAGGAAAATCGGAGCGGGGGCGCTAGCCCATGCTTATCCTGCTATACCTTTTACAGCTTTACTATTTAAATAAATTTCGTAAAATTGTTTCCACTTATAAGATTAAACTTATCGAATGAAATTGCGATAGGTCCTCTTTATGCCTTCAGGGCCAACGTCTATGCACCGTTCTGTATCTGAAACTCCTCTCAAACTCTATTACTGGACCGGGATGTTTTGTACAAAATAAAAATTGCGTTAATTGCGATTTGCAAGAATTAGACATAATAATTTTTAAACGTTCTAAATATTTCCGCTATTTTGCAAGATTAGATTACCAGATATATGGCATATTTTCAACCTCTGTACTTTGTGGGATTTTACAATGATTTAAAGGATTCGGGGTGGTTTGAAAACAAATTCCCGAAGATTATTTTCGCCGGTGTAGCGGAGTTTGTTCCTTAATCTGAACGCGATTAAACTTCGTGGGACTCGCTGTCCATCGACCCGAACGCAACAGAAAATTCCTGGCTGAGGAGGAGTGGGGGTTGTTAATTCTGGCGCAGATTAGTCGAACGGGGTAAGACGTCCACTTAGCGAGATAAGATTCGACGGATAGAGAGAGAGAGAGAGAGAGAGAACGAGATGGAGAGTGAGTTGGAGAGAGAGGGTGCTTAAAGCCAGCGTATCGGCGCAACTTTGACCGACCGAACGAACCAAAGAACGAACGAACGGTCGGAGAGCATCGAATCGCTCAATTACCGGGTCCAGGTATAAACCGTGCAACGAGCCGCGTACGCGGCGGAAAGGAAATGGGAAAATCGAGCAAGCCCGAGCGGAAGGCAATCGTTCTCTCTCTCGCTCTCCTCTTTTCTCTCTCTTCCTCCCTCCATCCATCTATCTATCTATATATATCTTTCTCTCGTGCTCTCGCTCTCGCACTCTCTCGCGGCTCCGGCCGAATCGATCGTTTTCCACGTCGAATCCTACTACCCCTTGCGAATACTCTGTACGTGAAGCAATTCCAAGATGGAGCCGCCTCAAAAGAAACGGCAACTCGGCTGGCAGATGGAGGCGCGGATAGAGAAGAACCAAGGAAACGTGTTCGACGGACCCAACACTCTGCCACCGGGCTCCCCGAGATCATCCCTAAACGACATCCGCCATTGTCTCGGTTCCATTCATCCTTGTACAATCGCGGCCGACCGATTGCCCTGTAATTATGCAATCGTTGGGACCTCTAGTACGCGTTCTGCTGACATCTAGAGTCTGCCTAAGGCGCGCGGCGGTTACTCGGTTACTTTTAGCTCTTAGCACTCGAATATGCGACTCTGGGGCGTCGCTAAAAATTGCTATGAAATATTGTTCGCATTTAACACGTTGACGTTCGATGAAAACATAGTGGTAAATGAAAAAATTCAATTTCCACCTTATTACTACGGTCAGGAAACTTTTAATTCTTTGAGAGAACATTGTTGATTACGGTAAATATATCGATGAGGGGATTCAACTCGGACGACCTTGACCTTTACATATGCTGCCAAGGACAACATTTTGAACAACTTTTGTCATTATATGTATCCGTCGCTCGATCACAGTTTTTGAGAAAATTCCAAAAAACTACTGCTAGTACTGTATTGAATTTTCCGTATTGCGTACGCATATACAAGGTGCTCGACTACAGGTGGGAGAAAATTTAAGGGTTGGTTCTTAACGATGATATAAGACGAAAATGAAAAATAAAAAAATTGCGATTTCGGTTTCGTTATTTAGCTATTCACAACGCGACAGTCACGTATCAAGTGACAGATGCGTGCATAACTTGGTTCTCATTTGGGGCCCAAGCGAGGTGACAATTTTTTTCACAAATCGTTGGATAACATTCAACTCTTTGACGTACACAACGTACACTTTTATCTGACGCGTTGTTGATTTTTAATTGTTAATATCTAAACAACGAAGACGAAATCGCAATTTTTTATTCTTCATTTTCGTCTTATTGTATCATGGTTAAGAACCACCCCTTATTTTTTCTCCCACCTGTAGTCGAACACCCTGTATTTCCGATTTTCGTATGGGTGGTTGCTATTCGCATAATTTTTGTGTTACAACTGTCATCCAGAATTTGAACTAGTAATTAAGACTAACCTAACCCAATCCTAACCACACCACAACTCATTCTATTCGCAGAATCTTTGCGTTGTAACTGTCATCCAGAATTTGATCTAGTAATTAAGACTAACCTAATCCAATCCTAACCACACCACAACTCATTCTATTCGCATAATCTTTGTGTTGTAACCGTCATCCAGAATTTGATCTAGTAATTAAGACTAACCTAACCCAATCCTAACCACACCACAACTCATTCTATTCGCAGAATCTTTGTGTTGTAACTGTCATCGAGAATTTGATCTAGTAATTAAGACTAACCTAACCCAATCCTAACCACACCACAACTCATTCTATTCGCATAATCTTTGTGTTGTAACTGTCATCCAGAATTTGATCTGGTAATTAAGATTAACCTAACCCAATCCTAACCACACCACAACTCATTCTATTCGCATAATTTTTCCGTTATTAGATCATACTCTGGATGACAGTTACAATGCAAAAATTATGCGAATAGAATGAGTTGTGGTTAGGTTTGCAGAGGGGGCCTTGATTACAACGCTGACGTTTGTCAATCAATTCAGTTGGATTAAAGTTGCATTTATTCAACTGTTGAAAGTCAGACGTTCCATACGCTGTTAATAATTCTCGAACCGTGGACTGGCGTAGCACGTGAGGATAAAAGGGAGCAATCGCGAGGCAGTGGAGGGAATAAAATAACAATTACCATCGAGTACACGGTCGCCACGATAAACTATAGCTCGGGTGAAACTATGGGGAGCATCGAAGCCGATTTCGCGGCAGTTCTGTCGTCGTCTATCGGCGCGTTTCGATCTTGTCCTCTCTTTCTTGCACCTTCTGTGCCATCCTCCTGGCCTTTCGAGCGCGACTCAGCCGCGCGACTATAAAGAGATTGCCAGAGCGAGATAATGACGAGAGAACGGCGCGAGTGACGCTAGAGCTCTCCGAGCTCGAATCCGGCCCCGAAAGAAGCTCAAAGGGGGAAATTCTGCGTGGATGTTTACCGCTGTCGATAAATTCTTCGGCGAAGGCATCGACTCGCGGAATTTCTGCGCAACGTTTCCTGTCTCGCGGTCGATCCTCTCCGAGGCATTCGCAGCGTGAATGGAACGAGCTGCCGAGGGAGTCCTTTTTCCGTTCACGGACAATTTATTCTTAACCCCCTTCACTGTAATGTCAAGTCGGACTCGTGGCCAGGATCTACTATTATTGTTACACTGCGGATCCTTATGCAAACAAAAATTGTCTGTTTCAATTGCAGGATATATGAACCAAGTTTGTTTCTTTTCTAGTCGTATTAACCCTATCCTAACCCTTTTCTATTTTAACTTGAAAATTACACATTTCTTCCAACCTAGGATAATTCCATTTTATATGATGTTTTTCTTTTTATGGATATGAAATTGTTATAGTACTTCGTACAATTCTTATATAGGGTGTCCCAGTTTTTTCCGGCCAAACTTTGCAAGTGTGTTCTACACGCAAAAGTAAGAAAAATATGTTATATGAACATATGCTCTTAAATGTAAACACAAACAGAGATATTCATAATACGTTCGTACGCTATGTCGACGAAATGCCAGTTCATTATCATTTTGTATTATTAGTTATAACTCCTTAATAAAACATTTAAGAGCATATGTTCATATAACATATTTTTCTTACTTTTGTGTGTAGAACACACTGGCAAAGTTTGGCCGGAAAAAACTGGGACACCCTGTATGTTTAATAATTGATTAGATACAAACATATTGTTATTGTATTATACTAGTGACTCTGAGTCAAATTGCACCACCTTCCGTTTTTTTATACGTAAACTCTTCAGTCTAATTGTAGTCCTCGTCTTCCAACTTATTGTTAGAATAAAACCCAGTTACGTTTATCTACATTACATTATCTTAAAGCGAAAATTTTTATCTGCACAGCATGCCCCAGAAATGTCGTTCAACCTTGAAAAAGGGCTGTTCGTAAGGTCATTTGAAGTGGCATTTTCATTTGCGAAAATGTTCGTCTCCGTTTTGTTAAGTTATTTCGTTCATTCCATTGAGCGTAGCGATGGAGACGCGCCGCGGTGAAGTAGTGAACAAGAGAAGGAGTAGAAATGGATTCAATTAAAATTCACTTACCCAGTTGTAAATGCACTTGGTGCTTCGAAATGTGTGTCACTGGGTTGTTCGGAGACAAACTGCTCAGTTGACTTGAGTTATACAGCAGTACTGAACTATTTAACGAAAAAGTCTGTCCTTTTAGAAAGTTTCTCACAGGAGGTATAGGACAATAGAGACTCATAAACGCCGCGCGTAGCTGTCATTTCCACTTCTTGCTGCGTAAAAGGACAGATTTATTTTTAAAAAACTCATCGACTCTGCTACCACTCTGCGGAAAAACAGAAACATATGATTGCTATAAATTCTAGTCTCATGGCACAGAATGGGTCGGATTAGGGGAAGGTGTGACATTTACCCCTAAAACGAAGTTTCTTGTATCGATATTTAACATATGAACATTGCTTCCCAAATGTCCATAGACCACGGAAATGAAGAAAATAGTACAATTTATTCAATATTATAGTTGTAATAAACGTTGGAAGTTCGACGTTTTAAGACGTTGCTATTTAATATTTTCTCGCTTTTTTTTTAATTGAAGAGTAGATTTTTGCGATGAGAAATTGTAATTTACATTATTAATTACTGTGCATAACACATTAATAATCAATGCTGACCTAAATGGCGAAAATGTTTAAAATTCTCTATATTCGGTAAGGGAGTTTAAGTTCCAAGTTGTCTCAGGTTCTAACAAATTGGAATATTTTTAGTACACCTTGTATAAAAACAAAAAATGGTTTCCCGTTAAACACTGTTTTCACTTGTTTTTCTAGTAATATTCTGGTAATATGCTAGTAATATCCATGGGTACCGTATCCCCTTAAAACTTCTGCTAGATTCGCGTGCTTTTGTATACGAACAAAGTAGAATAGGTTGATCATGGTCAGACGCGTCAGACGATTCCTATGCAATACACGTGTATTCGCTGCATTTTCAAACTCGATATTCTCAAAAACGAGCTTATTTTTTCACGCAGAATCCCCCCTCTGCACTATTTATTTATTTATTTATACTTTATTTTATGTTTTTATCCATATTGTACTTTCTCTTCGGTCTAGTCTTCTTCCAATTTTTTTCTGTGTTATCTCGTCTCTTCCATCTTCGATCAGGATTTACTAATGTATCTAATCAATTATTATAAAATTATGAGGTATTTTATAACAATTTCATATCCATAAAATTTCAAAAATCATCGGGTAGGGAAATATTCTAGATCGTAAGAAATGTGTAACCAAGTTAAAATTGCTCTGAGTGCAAAGCGTTAATAACACACGTACATACCGACGTATTTAATAGTGTGAATAATATCTATATAATAAAAATGAAATGCTGTTCGTTGGTCACGACATCACGTGAGAACGGCTGAACCGATTTGGCTAATTGTTTTTGTTTTAATGTTCGTTGTAGTCCGAATCAGGTGTTTAGGGTAAAAAAAATTGGAAAAGTCGCCCGGAAAAATGAAAATTCAGGAAAAACTAAGTGTGCTTTTTGAATCATATTTCAATATAACAAGAAAACGAACGTCGCAGCTTTTAATGAATATTTCAATAGGAATTTACATTATCCACGTCTATTTTCTATAATGATCACTGCGAAATACGTATTTTTCTCATTTTTACTTTGTTTACGCAACCAAACGTATTGAAATTTGAACAGGACAACGTCTGTCAGGTCAGCTAGTTTTGAATAATGATTCAGCCATTCTTAGTGGCGTCTCAGAGTCACCATTCGAGTGCTAAGAGTAACTTACCTTCAACCCTCATTTTGGTAATAGTTTCACAAAAGATCGTAGGGTAACGTTTCACCTATTCCTGCTGTACACGTGAATACGAAGTCCTCTCGCGTTTTTCGAGATTGTTCTGTTTGAATGTAAGGGAAAAAATTGGCAATAGCGGCATTATTTTTCATTCTTCCGATGCAAATGGGTTAACTGTGCCCAGCGGAGCCTCCGCCGATAAATTGCGGAGCTCCGAGCCCGTCGTTTCCGGGTTTGTGGATCGGTCCGCCTCGAAAGGAATCGCATCGGTGTATTTTTCGTTCGCGAAACTCGTTATACTTTGCTGACCGGCCGCGGCCGGTGTAAAGCACAGTGAAACCAACCTAACATCGAATTATTTACGGGGAACGGTTCTTCGCCTCGTCTCGCGGCGAAGAGAGTCGATCGCTTTTGCCAAGTCGGCGTCTCGTCTCGTTTCGTCTTGTTTCGTTTCGTCTCGTCTAGTCTTGTCACGACGGTCCTTCTTCGTCCTCGTTCCCTCTGGTTCGTAAAAAGTTTTAATTGAAAAGCACCGGCTCGATGTTTAGAGACGAATCGATTACGAGTTCGTGAAAGCTTCCACACTCGAAATAATTTCGTAATTAAACGAAGATTACTTTGATTGTCTTGGGACCATTTCCTCTAGTTGGGAGCGCGAGCGGGTAAGACGGGTACGGCCGCAATCCGATTACTCGTACCCACCGCGCCGCACGCCGCGACGTCCTCTTCTTGTTGAACCTTCCTCGCTAAACGTTACTCGTGTCTATTGGCGACCGGATTACGCCACGGTAGGAACCTTCCATAAATTACAACTGCGACGATGAAGCAACTTATCGAACTGTATCGATGGTTGGGATATTTTTCCAATTCGACATAATCGACTCTTTGCGATTCCGTGGTCGGCCAGGCTGGACATTTACTTTCGCAGAAACAGCTCCTTGTGGTACAAAGAACAGATAAAGAGAAAATGATTTCGGCGCAACGCACAGTGCGGCATGCAATGGACAAAAATCAAAATAATCATGGATCGATTCTAATCTAATTATCCAACAAAATCATTAGTCGGTAAGTGAGGAATGTGTACGTAAAAAGCAGTATCCAAGAAAGTCAATGGGGGATCAGCAACAGCCAAGAGTTTATTGTAGTATAAATACTAAAAAGTTAGATTACTCGTGCCGTAATTGCTCTTCTAGGTTCGTTTTTGTTTTATACTGTTTGTTACAACTTCGGTGTGGAGAATTTGACCAGAGGTATCCATAATTTTAACTGGCAATTTAGGAATTGCATTTTTTCCTTAAAATGTAATTTACAAAAAAACGGTTCAAAACATCCTATAATTCTGACTGTTCTGTATCAACAAGATGTTGTAGTATATTGCTACATAATTTTTTTCTGCGATAAATTGCAAGACTAGATGTTATTTAATTTTTGTTAGAGAAATGCATTTATAATCGCGACTTGGTTGAAGCTTGAATGTCCGAACACACTTATTCCCAGAAATGATCAAAAGTTAGACAAAAACTGTAAGGAATAATTTAATTTTTGAATAGTTTTCATTTATGTACTTGAACTTTTTATTTATATCTATATATTATTTATATTTATATTAAGAATAGCAAATAATTAAATTTTTTAATAGTTTATCTTCATATAATTAAACTTTTTATTTACATGTACATATTATATTTATATTAAAAGTATTATGGTTCCTGAGTAATATGCGGTTTAGTTTAGTTCTGGATTTATCTAGCAGTTTGTATTAACCATTACTTAATACTAGTAAAAAATACGGTGTTGTGTATTGTCAAATAATTATACATTATAGTAGATATAATTAAATTTAACTTTATAATAAAACAATATTTCGAACAAAAGTTGTACAGTATACAGTTGACAACAAATTGCAATAACAACTAATCATAAAAAGCTCTTCATTAAAAAAGAAATTAAAATAAACTTTTTTACTAATGGAACCTTATATTGTTGGTGCATTAATCGATGCATCTTTGTATTCCCTTTAAAAAATTATTAAGGTATCTATGTCAAAAATTGATTAGTTTAGAAGTTAGGATTTTTGTCTCGAATGTCCATTTACATGCCGCACTGTGCAACGGTTCGATCAAATAAAACAAATATAAAGCAATTTTATAGATAAATTTTAAACTTTCTTTTCGATCCTAATTTGGATCATTTTCAAGAAAGTGGACAAAAACTGCGTCTGAAAATATAACCCAGAGAAACGGTTATGATATTGAAAAAATTCCAAAATCTATTTAAAATTGAGTATCATATGTTATAACTCATTTGCTTTATATAAATTTAAACATAGATATTTTGTTTGGTGACACATGTTCTTATACGTTGTGACACTGGTTACTGAGGCACAGACAACGAGGCACAAGAAACAGAACCAATCGGCAATCAATAGATAAACCTAGCCAATCGATATTTGGCGGTTTCACTTCTTATCAATATTTAAGCTTTCAAATAGATTTATTCAAATGAAAAAAATGATATATTATATATTATATATTATAAAATATAGTTTGTTCAAATGAAGAAAACCCCACACAAACCAGTACCTTAACCGCTTCTCTACAATCGTAGAGTTAATTTATGAAAAACAAACAATATTGACCAAGTCATGAAGAAACAAATGTTTCAGTTGTTTTATAATCGACAATCATAGGATAACAATAATATAAAGTATAATTATGATATCGGCGCCAGGTTCGATCATTTTTTTTAACAAAAGAAGTAGGGAAGTTATTAACCTTTAATACTTTTTTTACAAGATTTAAATTTTCAGAACGAAATACAGGATTAGCCAATAAAATGGCACGATCTACAAGACCTTTAACAAGACCTGCTTTGTGTTGTAGGGGATGGGCAGAAAAAAAATTAATGTATCTGCCAGACCATGTAGGTTTGTGAAACGAGTTTGTAATAAGGGCTGTACCTGCTCTAATAATTTTAATATCAACGAAGCTTATGCAAGAATTAGCTTCAAGTTCTGATGCGAATTGAAGTCCATTATGGAAATTGTTAAAAGTGTTAAGCAAAGTGTCAATTTGATCAATCTTAATGCAAGTTAAAATGTCGTCAACATACCGTTTGTAAAACACCAAACTGAACGGTAAGTTGGAAATGGACGAGTTTTCCAACTCCTCCATCACCAAATTAGCAATCACCGGTGATATCGGAGAACCCATAGCTGTACCAAATATTTGTTTATAAAAAGTGCCGTTGAATGAAAACACATTAGCTTCCAACACAAATTTTATAGCTTCTAGAAATTCTATTTTTTGGATAGAAGTGTGATCTTTAATTTCATTCCATCTATGGTCAACCACTTGTAAGGCAAGTTCAATAGGAACATTAGTAAAAAGAGCAGTGACATCCAAAGAAATCAACTGCATGTCATTGGGTATAGATAAAGTTCTAAGTGATCGAACCTGGCTCCGATATCACAATTATACTTTATATTTCAATTTTCGATCGATAAGAATTTTTCCTTTGATAATAATGTTAGGAAGTCACTTTCATATATTAACTCTACGGTTGTAGAGAAGTGGTTAAGGTACTGGTTCGTGTGGGTTTTTCTTCATTTGAACAAACTATATTTTATAATATATAATATATAATTTTCTTCATTTGAATAAATCTATTTGAAAGCTTAAATATTGATAAGAAGTGAAACAAATTTTATTTTATCTAAAAAGAAGGGCATAACATTCATATTTGTTGGACTTTGTTAAAATCTTCATCGCGAGTCTGACACGTCAGAATATGGCAAGGGTTACTGGAATTTTGGTATCATTTAGAACTAAAAAAAATATTTGACACGTATTTTTACATAGCTGCCGACATTCATATTAAGGGGATGAAAATAGCCCTCAAAGTTGGGGTGAAAGAAATCACTTTATTCAATATCACCAAAACTACTAAACCTAGACGAAACTTTCAAAATTCAATTTCCGTGTCTTTGAATAGCGAATCTTTCAGTGCAAACCGATTTTTAAAAAAGATTAACTTCCGTTGCGAAATTTATGTATAGAGCATATTACAATTTTTTCCGTTTAGAAAATTTCATTAAATTCGGTGTGTTACAATTGGGTAACTACTCTTGTCAGTACGAAAAATACCTAGAACCAAGCGGTAAGTGAAGTTATATGAAATACTTATGGGTCGTTGAAGGTAAATACGAAATCGAGCCGAAATTTTGCACCGACGTAATAAGTCGCTTGATGTGGGAATGCAATTGAATTAGATCGTGTTGTAATAGGTTCCGAAGCGGAAGGGAGGGAGCCCTCAAGTCCATAAAAGGTTAAGGAAATGGATTTGAAGCGTAAAAATCGGTGGAGCGTTCTGACAGTGAAACGCGAAAAGGCTGCGAAGGTGGTTAGTCGGTTGAGCGATGTGAACGGGTGAACTGTAAGTGCCTCTGACTGCATTCGGGGGTGTATCAGGCGCGCACACGGTGTTAATACCGCGATGCGTGCACCCAGCCGGGGAATACTCTTGTACACGTGTCCGACTGCAAATCCTGAACCGTGGCACACGGTGTAGAAGCTTCTGGCCGACAGCTCTCCGAGTCGCGTCGAACTTGGCCGGTACACAACGGATTCTCGTAGATACGTGACGGTCTATTACGGCTTGTATAATCGACCGATCGACCGGCCGGATTCCCAGAGCTGACACCCGATTCGTATCCGGCCATTTCGGCCGGATATGCGATTCAGACGTTCCGACCGTTTCCGATGTTCTCTCCACGAATTATTACTCCGACACCCCCGACGATGGATTCAGCCGGAGAACCACGATCGAATTGTTGTCCGTTGGGGCCCCGGAATTGTCGGCTTCGGATCGGGACGCGTCTTACAATTAATCGGATCGATGTTGCAACGACAATGTTTGAACGATCAAGGCGCCCAGGTGGCGCTCATTTACTCGCACTTCTCCGTCGGGGTTCTCTCTTTTATCTTCGACGATCAATTATTCGGAGTGTGCGGTTACCCGAAAGGGTAACAGGGTGGTGAAATGTGGAATTTTTAAAAATCGATTTTGCAACGAATAATTTTGAAATAATGTGCTGTTAGAAAGAATTTTCTTTATTTCAGCCTTACAGCTAAGAAATGTGACTTGGTTTACATTAACTTTACGAATTTATCTTGTTTCACGCATCGGTCCATACCTTCTTCTACTCTTTTCTTTGTCTCACTAATTTCTATCCTGGCCTACTCTTTTAGTATCCCAATTATTACTAACCTACTTATTGCATGCTTCCTAATGTGCTGTTAGATAAAATCTTCATGAATTTTTTTGTAATTTTATATTAAGCAGACTGGAAGAAATAATTCGTTAAAACCGTGACGATTACGATAACTGTGACCCCCACTTTGAAGGTTAAATAAAATATTCACTGGAATTTAGAAACTACTCCTGGATTTTCGTATGCGTGGTTACTATACAGATCTGAATGTACACGATGCAATTAAAAAATGACCTTTGGAAAAAAATATTCTTGGCAGATACTGGTCCATGGACAACATGAACATTACGTAACAAATATTTGTTGCATCACAATAACGTGAAGAGATATTTAGGTGCTCTTATTTAAACGGACCTCCCTGTATACTCAGAAACTGCGCAGCTGATAGAAAAATGTCGTAGGACGTAAATTGTTGGAAATTTAATTTTCTACAAAAAAGGTTTCTTGATATTTTGCTATATCTCGCATAGTTTCCGAGATATTTGCAGTTTTATAAAAAAGAAGAAATCTACTTTACCGGCTAAACCAGGCCCATTGGGTACCTGTTATACAGGGTGTGCCAAAACTACCCTAGGAGCCGAAAATGAGAGGTTCCTTGGGTCATTTGAAGCGACATTTTCCTTTACAAAAATGTTGTCCGTGACTTTGTTTAGGAGATATTAACGAAAAACACGGACCAATCAGAGCGCAGCTATAGCGAACGGAGTCCCACTCTGCGACAAGTCCCGCGAGGCGTGGTGTCGCCATTGGTCGACTCAGAATCAATCCGCTGTAGCCGCGCTCTAATTGGTCCGTGTTTTTCGTTAATAACTCCTAAACAAAGTCACCGACACTATTTTTGTAAAGGAAAATGTTGCTTCAAATGACCCAAGGAAACTCCCATTTTCGGCTCCTAGGGTAGTTTTGGGACACCCTGTATATACAGTGTTTCATCGATATAAGTTCCTAGCACGGGTCTGCCGAGGAACATTTGTGAGCCAGAGACACTATTCTTTGAGTTTTGCCGAACGTAGAGAAGGACAGCCGAGCTCGAGAGGTTTTGGTCGTCAAGAAATGTAAACATAGCTAATTCAAATTTCCAACTTCCTTATTTTTTTATGAAACTGCGATTACCATATTTGTGGCATTTTTCTAAGAACAATGATACCACATATAATATAATTCCAATGATATTGACTTGTGTAATAGACAGTCAAATTTTCGAGCGCAAGGAAGGACAGTTGCCGGTGAGCATTTGAAATGTGCTGGCGACTACGACTCGCTGCGTCTCTTTCTTTCCCATACACTATCCTACGCGCCCGAAACTTTAACTGTCTATTACACAAGTAAATATCATCGGAATTATATCATATGTGGTATCATTGTTCTTAGAAAAATGCCACAAATATGGTAATCGCAGTCTCATAAAAAAATAATGAAATATAGGGAAGTTGGAAATTTTGATTATGCGGTCTCACCGAGACACACGAGCCGCATGTTGTCATACTTCTCGGCGACCGAGGCCTCTCGAGTTTCTTGGCCCCTCAAGAGGGTATACCCCACAGTAGTGGGGATAGATCTGGGACATTTACAGGCCAGACTTTTGGGAGATGGGGGTACCAGACCCATGGATATGACTAGCATATTACTAGATTATTACTAGAAAAACAAGTGAAAACCGTGTTTACGGGAAACCATTTTTTGTTTTTATACAAGCATGTTACGAGCTGTGTGAGGGCTTGTTCTAAAGAGGAAGGTTCATTATAGCCCGGTCTGCTAATGATTTAACAAGATTATGTTTATATTTAACAATATGAGCGTCCAAAGTAGGGCAAACAAGTCGAGACGACCACCCTGAGGTTCCCATGTATTTTTCTGATACAAAGCGGTTTTTCTGACTTAAATCGTGAGCAGAGTGGGCTATGATGAACCTTCCCCTTTACAATGAGCCCTCACACAGCTCATAACATGCTAATATGAGGACAAAAATTGTTTTCCCGTGATCGCATTCAATTGTTCCCCAGATTTCGTCCATGAAAGGCAAGTAGCACCAATTTTAGTTCAGCTACTCAAACGAGAAAAACTATCAGCATAGATTCGTAACAACAGAAATATAAAGGGCTTGAAGCCACTCGGATCCATTAATAGCAATAAAGATATTGAAAAAAACCTATATTGATAGCGAAATTGAAGCGTTAGATTGATACAAATGTATGTTCATCACTGTTGCCAAACTGTTTTTCAGTGTGAAGGTTGGTTACACTGATAAATACCCAGATCAGGGGTTACGGTACCCTCTTAAAATGTCCCCAGGAACACTTTAACCTTCAAAGCAGGGACAACGGTTATCGTAATCTCTCCGCCGTATAGGATGGTATGACGAAAGATCAATTTGGTCTGACTATCCTCCCGTTCTTGGGCCGGACGGGGATCACGAAAGTTCGGAATGCTCGAATGCCGAAAATCGGATGAAGTCAGGTTTGAGGATCCGAAAAATTCTTAATCGGAGGAGTACGATGCTTTCTCATACGGGATCCTAACTCGACCAGATGCTCTTACACCCGCACACCCCCATCAATTATTCCTAAAGGCTGTTTCGGAGTGTTCCGGATGAAACGGGTGCTCGTTCCGGAACCAAACTGTCCAGTCCTCGCAACAGCTATTCCCGTCCCCTAATTAAATTGCCGAAGGTTCCCAGGGAATCATCTTTTTACGAGTCTACCCTCGGCAGTTGCTGTTGAATCTCCAATTTTCGACGTTTAGCCGGCTCACCTCGAGCCTCTCGGCCGAAACTTAGAAAATTTCTGCCGGGGCACGACTAATCCCTTGAATCTGCGACACTTAAGTGGAAAGACGAGAGGCATCGAGGCGGAGAGTTAACCGTGGGGGAGCATGAACCACGAAAATAAGATGGTCGATTACAGTGTGTCCGAGCGAGAGAGAGAGAGAGAGAGAGCACGGACCGTTTAACCTGTATCACGGGGGTGGAAAAAATTGGTGGTGGAAGTTGCGACGCAAGGGGGTGAGGAGGGGGATCGGCAGGTGTCCTCGTCTCTCGGCCAGAGTTCGTTAAACTAATATTCATACATCTTGGAAAAAGTGGGTCGACCGAAGCCGTCTCGAGCCGTGCATGTCGCCCGTTTATTACGTTTCGTGCGTTCCGGGAAGTTTTATTAAGAGTCGACGGTGAAATTCTGCTTATCGTCCGCGCCGGTTCCTTTCCCGCCTAAAGGTCCATTTATACTACACGGACGGATCAGCCACGGACAGAAAGACAATACTTAAAGAATAGGGACTCTGCCGCGACATCTTCTGACAGAATCTGGGGGCCAGAGTCCCTATCTCTTAAGCATTGTCCTTCTGTCCGTGGTTGATCCGTCCGTGTAGTATAAATGGACCTTAAATGGACCTTAACAGAGCTATCCGCTTTTCGTTTGTCCCTCCGAGGTCCTCCACAGGTGTGCGCGCGAGAAACTGAGCGAGCGATGACCCTTTAAGGTCCATTTATATTACACTGTTACGTATGCGGCAGCGACCGTTGGTAACCTTTGGCCCTTCTGGAGCTGCACATCGAAATAAAGAGTCTATTCAGAACAGGGCAATTATTCAGATTAGGGCACTCATTAAGATTTTGGGGCACTTAGAGACGATACATCAATCTGCATCATTTCCGGGAACCCTGTTTTATCAATAGTCCCCACTCTTGTCTAGGCCGATATTGGGGACTATATAAGGGCACTGAATCCCTTCATATTCGGGCTTTCATCTCAAGAGTTTTATACTGTACGCGTCGATTCACGTCGTGATTACTGTCGAGCAAGATCGGGTATTAGTTCTCTTTCGAGCAAAACTGTTACATCTCTTCCGGTACGAATCCCAGAACCGGGATTCTGTAGTAGATAGCCCCCGCATCCCTCGTTGCGTAAACAGAGAGGTTAGTCCGCGACACCGCGACAATTTACACTCTAAACATTTGTATTCCTTTCGATTCAAGATTATATTATCGTGTGTTAAACTTAAACCTAGAGTTCAGTTTAATCATAACCTTTCCTATTTCGATTCCAGTCGTTAGCATCCTACGACGATACACCTTTGCCGCTCAAGGTGTATCTAACAATTTCAAATAAGTTACGAGTCGGCGGAACCACGACCTTATCCTTTCCGACAGTGGCACAAACGGATATCCTGGTGTTGAAAGATACACTGGCTAGTCCGGAGTGTACCCTTTAAAGGAGACCCAGGTGGTGAAAGATACACCTGCTAGTCCTTCCTGTGTTCCACACAAACGGATACCCCTGTGTTGAAAGATACACTGGCTAGTCCGGAGTGCACTACTCCTACCTATACCAAAAACTCTTAAAATCCCAAACCGCACGCTGCCAAACCTCGGCTCGTAACAACACGGACGGATCAGCCACAGACAGAAAGACAATACTTAAAGAATAGGGACTCTGCCGTGACATCTTCCGACGGAATCTGGGTGCCAGAGTCCCTCTCCCTTAAGCATTGTCTTTCTGTCCGTGACTGATCCGTCCGTGTAGTATAAATGGACCTTAAATGGACCTTAACAGAGCTATCCGCTTTTCGTTTGTCCTTTCGAGGTCCTCCACAGGTGTGCGCGCGAGAAACTGAGCGAGCGATGACCCTTTAAGAGCCGTTTATACTACATGGACGGATCAGCCACGAACAGAAAGACAATGCTTAAGGAATAGGGACTCTGCCGTGACATTTTTCGACGGAATCTGGGGGCCAGAGTCCCTATCCCTTAAGCATTGTCCTTCTGTCCGTGGCTGATCCGTCCGTGTAGTATAAATGGACCTTTATTCGTGTGAAACGTCCAAACATTTCCATCGGATATTAATTGTTGCTATCGGATCTGAAACACGACTGGAAACGTCCGGCGGGGCTCGTCGTCTCGAAGCTTCGCGTAAAAGAATTTCGCGATAAAAGTCCAGCGAAACTGTACGGGTTCTCGCCGGGCTTTTTTTCCCCGGCCAAATAGTTTGCACACCTCTGTGTGCTCGTGCTCTCGGTAGATGGTTGTTATGCTAACGAGCTTTAGCCGGCAAGGGAGCCATCTTCATTTTCCTGACACGTCATAACCGACGCGTCTAATCCGCCCTGCCCCCCTGGTGATCTCGACAAACTGACGTAAGTCGCGTCATTTGCGCAGATTCCGGCGGATCGTTAACTTAATATTTGCGCCGGAGGAAATCTAGAGAGACGGGGAGAAGGGGAATTCGATCCGGGGGTCCTAGCTCTCGGGAGCTATCGAATCTTTTTTCTCCGCCATCGATTTTCGTGTTCTGGCCTCGTAGCGTAAACTGCGAAACGCTTGACGGTGTTCCGGCTTGTATCGTAATTTTTGGACAATCGACTCTGCTCCCGAGTCACGCCCGCATATTAAGAGGCCCCGGGGGCAAAACTCGGAACGTTTTAGACCACCGGAACGGAATAACCAGCACAATCATCCTTTGTGTCCGTCCCGACCAGATTTCGAGGCACAAAGCTGTCATGTCTGCTTTGATCAGAGGCGTCTTCGAGTTCGACGGCGCTCGTTCTTTTTCCTATCGATGAGACGACCGCGCGCAGATACCCATACAGTGGGACAGAGTATACCGATCGAGGACCCAGGACGGGGCGCCTGAGAATTAATAAACGATCCACAAAGTTCTTCTCATAGTCCTCTAAGTACGTCTGCGTGGCGAAGAACGGGTCGCGCACACATACGCGATCTATTATACAAAGCGGGTTCGAAAAGTTAAGGAAAAGAGTGGGAGCGAAGAAAGAAAATAAAGAGAGAGAGAGTGAGTGAGTGTGAGACGGAGGGAGGCAGAGAGTTTCGCGCACAGCGAAGATTTACGCCCGGCCCGTCTGTAATTTAATACAGGATACTTTGCCGGAGTTCCTTCGAGAGTTACCTGTTCTTTGGGCGTTCGCGGAACGTGAGCGGACTTTGTGTCTCGGCATATCGCGCGGAGGAAGAAATAAAAACCGGTACCAACCGAGAAAGGGAGAGGAAGGGTTGGGCGACGGGTGGGGGTTGCGCGAGGTGGAGCAACGGAGGCGTGAAAATAAAAAGGAGAGAATCGAGGTTGGCGTCGTTATTCACCAGGCTGCCGAGTCGAACATCTAATTACGATGAAAGAGGCTGTCCACGTACCGCGAGACCCGATGAAAAATTCAATATGAAACTGCAATCGGAACTCGCCGCGTTTTTCTATGAATCGTTATTATATCAGTGTCTTCTCCCACCTTCTCTTTTGTCTATTTCTCCCTCTTCGTTCGAGCCCTTCGCACTCCCGAGCTCTAGCGTAAGCCTCTTCCGGTGCAGTGATTTATAGCCAGGCCACACGTAACGCGCATCGCCTGAATAATTTTCCAAAGGGGGACGATGTACGATACTTTCCCATTCTCATCGATCTCCAAGTGTCAAACTGGTATTAGAATCGCAGGAGTGGCGTACGGTGTCTTATCGAGTTCTTGGCCGGAGGATCGTGCCAGATACACGTATCCCCGCGGATCTCGGGCTGTTTGACGAGCTCGGGACAGCTCGGAATTAAGAGGCGGACGACGAAACGACGCGGCACGAGACTCACCACCGCTACACCCCCTTATTCACGAGGCACAGTGGCCCGTTTCTATGCAGCTTTTGTAAGGTGAAGTGCCCTAAGTCTGGACAGTCCAAAAGTGATACCTAAATATGGACAATTGAATTTTCATAGTAAAATCAATGTATCTTTTAGGAAACCGAATTGGTTTAATATAAAGGTAAATAGACATTACGAAAATTTGAAGGTGTTACATTATTCGCGATTTTTCGAGATGACTGAAAATTCATTTTTATGTAACTTCGATTTCTCACAATTAACTAGGACAAGTTCAAGCGCAATACAATTAGTGTTTCTGATTTCTCAACATTTTTAATTTCTTGAGAAATGAGAAATAAGACTATGTTTCTCGAGAATTCTCTAGAGTTTTGAATGAAATAAAAAAAATTGGACAACTTATGATATTTGGAAGTATTTATCGAAAGCGCAAAAAACTTTAACTCAATGTTTATTCCTGTCCAATATGTACATAACTTTAAAAACAACGAAAAAATAGACGCTAAAAATAAGTAAGAATAAATTTATTCATCTGAAACCAAAACACCAAATTTTTAATGGAATAAAAAAGTATTGGAAATCTTATGATATTTGGAATATCGTTGATAATATTTATTGGAACAGCAAAAAACTTGAACTCGATGTCAAAATATAGGCGCTAAATATAATCGATAAATTTATTTATTTAAAACTGAACTTTTATGAAATGAAACATTACGCTTTTGTTTTGAAATAACTTCAGAAACATAATACATCTAACGTAGAATCAGATAATCTACTTCTTTCTTCTGTAACAAAATCTGTAGCCGTAGAAAAATTTCATTCATTTCGTGTGGATGTTGGCTTTATTGTGTATAGAACATCCAAAAGTTGCTTCAGGTTGGGTTATGCAATAAGTAATATGCAATTTGAGATGAACGAGTATTTCTTGATAAGAAACAAATGAGAATTTCCTAAAATATGTTATAAAATAAATGAGAATTTTTCTAGATTTAAATTTCTTGAGAAATACCATAATTTCTCGAGAAATGAGAAATAACCGATTATAAAATTTCTCGAAATTTTCTCGAGAAGGAACACTAGGTCTGCCTACTCCGATTTTGATGAAATTTTAATATGTTATAGATTTCGACATTTTGAACAACTTTTTCCTTTTCCAATAGTGGTGGGTCGCTTTTAGTTTTCGAGATATTTGCAAAAAACTACAGCTAATACTGTATTGAATTTTTGGTATTCTTGCGCGTCGTCGGTTTACTTTTGTTTTGTAAGCACGTTGTGGGGATGAGAGAGAATACAGGGTCTCACTCTATATAGGGTGACACATATATGTATAGGGTAAGATTTCAATTTGGAAAGACTACTCCTGGATCTTTGTATGCATAGTCGATCATCTCTCCACGAACTAATCCCAACTCATTCGGATCGCACGATTTTTCTATTACTAGTTCAAATTCTAGATAACAGCTGCAATGCAAAGATTATGCGAATAGAATGAGTTGTGGTTCAAGATCAGCTTTACGTTGCCACGGAGCGTACAAGAATACGAAAAATGCAATACAGTATTAGCAATAGTTTTTTGCGAATATCTTGATAACTAAAAGTGACCCCCCTATATTGGAAAAGAAAAAAGTTGTTCGGAATGTGTTGCTGCATAATATATTAAAATTTCATCAAAATCGGAGTGGGTAGACCTGTTCTATATAATTAACAAATCAATAAATAAGAGATTAAATAATTATATTATGTATCCTGAGGTCTTAGCTACAAGTAAGTGTGAATATTATTTCATTAAGACATCAATTGAAATTTAAAAATAAATTTTAAATTCATCTGAAAACAGTATACAAAATAGTCTATTTACATGCGAATTATGTGCATTTACAGTTCGTTCTTTTATTAGAAAAACAGATGTAATTTAAGCCCTCAGACAAAAAATAATTATGATGCATAATAATATTGATATTTTAAAATAAATTCGCAATCAAACTTAACGTAACTAATAATTATTCATCCAAATATTGTTTTGAAATATAAGTACTCCATACTGGGACGTGATGGCAGTAGCTTTCCCACTCTAAGCTTATATGCAATGTATCAAATCAACGCACTGTTTGCAAATTATTTAACTACATGTATGTATAATCAGTCTTCTATTTGCTTGAATAACAAAAAAACAGGAAAAGAGAGAAACAAAATTAGAAAAGAAAAACAACAAGAAATCAATAAAAAATTACATGAAAGAAAAACTAATTACACAACAAATTAAAGTTAAAATTCAATGATAAATCTAAAAAAAATAAGGTCTAAAGCAACTAATGATAGAAAGGAAAAATGAAATTAAGGAAGAGAAAGCAAAATTATGTACTCAATTAGAGAATATCGAGAAAGAAGTATTGCATCTCCAAATGCTTGCTTTACAACAACAACAAAATTATAGGGGATAGAATTTAATACAATAATTTTTAATTTGTTAAAAATTTAATAAAGTTCGATGTTGTAGATATAATTATATGTTATAGGTTCGTAAATAACAAGAAGCACCTTCAGTGATTAACGATATAAATATATATTTGGTTAAATAATACAATACTATAATCTATGATAAGAATACTACATACTATAGTTACGTTCGCTCGATCAACTCCTAAATTGAATTTGTCCCGGTATAAGCTTTACTTCTGTCTAGGTACTAGCTTAGATTGAATTTAATATGTCCAACAATAGGTTTGAATTATTCTTGTTAATACATTTGAGATATTAATCTAAACAAAAATTTTTTAATTTCCCGATTCATAGGGAAGTTACTGTAATTACCCCGAAAATCGATTTTTTAGCAGATCTTCACGTTTCATGGTCATTGGAGTCATTTTAGACTATTTTTATGAAGTTGTTAGTGTGTGTGTGTGCGTATGGCCGTTTGTATGGTATCAAATTTTTCGTTAACGTTTTCTGAAAAAGTAACAACGCGATCAGAGTGATGAATGATACAATCGATGTGTCCCGTCGTAACTTAGAGCTGATTAGATTTTGGTCCATATCGATCAAGTGGTTTTTTAAATTTTTTAGTTTTTTTCGAAAGAAGTTCATTCAACAATGCAATTTATACGAGAGGATGGAAATTTTCCACCGAATAAATAAACGTAATTATATATATTTCATTTTTATTTAAAAAAATTTTTTTTTTAATATAAAAAAATTGTGCTTATTTAAAAAAAAATTTTTTTTTAATTATCCAACTAATGCTAATGTTACCGCTTACAATAATCAAAAAATATCCCAATGCAAGAGTGAATTATTAGTTATTATTAGTTATTATAATGATAATAATGTACTGCAACTCGAGAAGTTCTTTGTAAGGCTCGTGGAGAGTCACACACAAAACAAAAAAAACCATTAATAGCTGTATGCCCCACTAGCAATTGGTACCACTAACCCTCAACAATAACCCCAACAATAACCAGCTAGTTTTATTTTAAATTACATTACAAACTCTAAATTGTATGTTAAAATTCTTAAAAAATTATTTTTGTTTATCTAAAGTGATCAAATTTAGAATAGAAAAACATGCTGTCCATGCATAGGGCACTTCACCTTACGCTGCATTTAGGTGCTGCATAGCAGACGCTGGTAGCGAACGCGTCAAGGCGTTGATATTCCCGAACTTGAAGTCGAAAAATAAGGACTACCCCAGTACATATGTTCGGCGAGCCCGTGCGGGGGCCGGCGATCGATCATGGAAATCCCCGTAAAAAGTACACTCGAACGTGTCTGGGCCATCGGTCTCGGAGTGTCAAACGAGAATTAATAGTTTGGTCGAGTAATGTATAACGTGTATCGGGAGGGGGATGGTCGGTGCAGAGGCGCGATGAATAAAGATGAGTCGGGCGAACGACGACGCGAATCGCTTCATCGACGTCGGTGAAGGACAAAAGACAGAAGGAAGAAGAGACTAGGCCGAACGTGGAGGGTGGAAGAGAGGCTCGGAGTGTCGCGACCGAAAAACAGAGGAAAAAGAAATTAATAATCGAGGCGGATCTCGCGGACGTAGAGAGGGAGGAAGAGAGACACAGAGAGAGAGAGAGAGGGAGAGAGAGAGGCAGAGAGTGGTGGAGTAACGGGGGAAGGAGCAGGCAAAGGAGTAGGCGGGGGTGGTTTAACCGGTGACCTTTTTGAAATTCTAATTTCGTTGAAAGCACTTCGAAGCAAGCGGATTTTCATTTTTTTCTCCTCCTTCCTGTATTTTCTTCCTCCACCCTCTCCTATCCCCCGATGCGCCTTCGGTCGCCTCGTTCCCTCTTTTTTTCTCTCTTTGTACGCAGCGAAAGACTCGGAAATAAACGCTTTGACGAGCGAGCAGCCCCGGCCCCGCTAAATAGATTAATGAGGAGAGATCGTTTCCGGGGACTTCAATTTTATTAAAGGCGGTTCAAAGGGAGAATCCCTCGATACAGTCGTATCCCTTGGTCCGTATTTAAAACTGCTGGATGGCGTCGGGAATGAAGAGAAATGAGAATCGAGAGGAACGGGGAACCCGCGCGCAAACCGTGGAATCGGAACGCGAGAAGAGGAAACCCGACTATAACCGACAAAGTATAACGTCGAAAATAAAGTGACTCCCTAACGTTCGGAACGAAGACAATCGCAATTAGTCGGTTTTCTTAATTTCGGCTAGTTCGCTATTTTCTTTTCACGTCGAAAGGAAAACGCAGACAAGAAAGTTTCGAATGTTGTTCGTGATGCTGCTGTCGGGTCGGCAATTATGCGAGGAAGATACACTAGTGTTCGTGATTTCTCAACATTTTGCATTTCTCGAGAAACGAGAAATAAAACTATATTTCTTGAGAATTATCGAGATTTATCTACGATTTTTAATGAAGTAAAAAAGTATTGCAAATCTTATGATATTTGCAATAACGTTGATAATATTTATTGGAACAGCAAAAAACTTGAACTGGATGTCAAAATATAGGCGCTAAATATAACCGATAAATTTATTTATTTAAAACTGAACTTTTATATAATGAAACATTACGCTTTTGTTTTGAAATAACTTCAGAAGCATAATACATCTAACGTAAAATCAGATAATCTATTTCTTTTTTTTGTAACAAAATCTGTAGCCTTAGACAAATTTCTTTCAGTTGCTCTTGCGCAAAATTTTTTTAAAAATTCATTTGATGCGACCCTTGCAATCTGTTCTACTCGGTAAAAAACTAATTCCTTCCAAATTTCAAGTCGATCGGACAAAGGGAAGACGTGTCGCAACGAGTTTGTTTATGCAGAAAATTTTAATTTTGCGAAAAATGAAAAAGTACACATATTTTCAATCCCACTGGTCATTAAACACTATTTTAATGTAATATTCTTATTATATCAAAGCAGAAATTAAATTGTTTAATGAATTTGTTTAAGCAAAATTTTTAATATTTATTTTTTAAATATAAAATTTGATCTCACATTAATATAAGGAAAAGTAGAAAAAGACAGTTAAATACTTATAATTAAATATTTTATTTATAGGCCTAATTATAATAAGAGTACAAATAATTTTTAAAAATCTGTACTTAATGTTGTTTTATCCATTTTTGGGTATTTTTCCCTATAATCGGTTACAATTTGTAATATGAATTGTTTTTCTTCTTCGTTTTTGCATAACGTTAAATTATAATCTTTCATTAATTTTATTGCTCTTTCTGCAACGTCATTCACAACTTCTAATTTTGTTATAATACCTATCGCTTCGGTATAATTATTATTAGTTTCCCATAGTGCTGGATCAATTAAAAGAAAATCTGAATTTATATTGAACCGTTTGAAAAAATTATTTGATTCAGATGATACGAAATGTTGTATTTCCAAATTCGGAAGATTTTTAATTTCTATAGTCGTTGTCATGTATCTCTTATAATTATTATTATTGTTTACATTTTGTAGTGCTTGCACCATCGATCTTTTTGTTTCTACTGAAACTTTTTTATCAAAAAACGATAGCGCCGCATGCTCCGGTGACAAGTACCATAAATGGTTCACAATTTTTTTTTAAATTTCGGGAGCCGAGCGGTTCCCGAGCGTAGACAATACAACGACGCGACCGTTTGGCGCGCTCATAGCTCTACTCCGTAATGTAATAAACCATACTATTGACAATATTGTTGAAACTTTCATGTAAAATTTCTTATTATACAACCAAAAAATGATATTTTTATGTTATAACAGTAACTCTTATCATTAAAACATAAAATTTGAGTTGCATGTAAAATTAAAGGGAAATTACTGAAATTTTCAAACTTCAAACCGATTGCGACACCCTTTCCTGTTGTCCAATTGAGTTCTTCTTTTGCAGAACTTATTTTTTTGGATCTGGAACAGATCTAGGGGGTCGCATAAAAAAATCAGATGGTCGAAAAATAAGGTCCACCCTAATAATGTTATTAATAATGTTCCCCATATATATATATATATATATATATATATATATATATATATATATATATATATGGGGAACATTATTAATTCATTAATAACAATTTATTGTTGAAATAATATTTCAAATAATGAATATAGACTTGAAAGATGCAAAGCTCGTTCGTAGGCGTGGGGGAGGGGGGTTTTTCGCGGTATATATATATATATATACTTACGATCAAAATCTAAATTCTTCTCACATGTAGCACGAGCGAAGCGTGTCAGGGGTTGCTAGTATATTATAAAATAAGTCTTTCTTGATGAGAAATAAATGAGAATTTCCGAGAATTGTTATAAAATAAATGAGATTCGTAAGAATTTTCCTAGATTTAAATTTCTTGAGAAATTCTCAAGAAATAATTCTTGAGAAGGAATATTAGTCCGGACGGTGATCCGTCAGCTCTTTCTTATTTACTACATAGGAGAGGCAGGAGCGCGGACTCGCACGGTAACGAATCGAATTGCTTCGATTTCCGGATCGCGCGACACCGCCCGGCCGAAAAATTCGATTAGCGAATCACCGGGCACCGCAGGCTTTGATATATGGCCGACGGCCACTCGTTTTACTTTTTCATTTGAATTCCCGGCTCGATATCGTAATCGCAATAATTTCCCGGCGAGTGCGAATGCGAACGGGAACGCGTGCTGGCTATGCCCTTGGGGCTCGGTTGCTACAGCTACGCGAGCAACTAATTGTATCAGCGTCGAATAGTACCGTCTCGACAGATTTTAATTTGCGCAAGCTTGAGGAACTCTCCACAAAAATTCAGACGAACACACACGGTGCTCCAATTTACTCCTACAAATAACGTCGAGTGATGCGCACACTGGTATTATTAACTTCTTTTTGTAGGTCGCCGCGTCAAGGACGAATGTAGGAAAGTATTAGCTCATGCATGTCGAAGAATTATTAGTTTAGAAGATTTTTTATGTAAATATTCTCGAGACACCATTTATATCATTATTAAGAGGTTTGCCTAACAGTATTTAAATAACATTATTTCGTAAAGCAGAGGTGTCAAACTCGTTTATCACCAAGGGGTTCGTTAGGTATTATAAATTAATTCGAGGGCTGTGAGATGAAGAAGAATCAAATTGTTTTTATTAACCTTGCAGTTACATATACAAAAGAACATAGCATAGAACACAATAATAGTACAGAAATACATATGAAGTACAAAAGTTATTTTTCAAGTTTAAATTGAATTTGTCGAGCTGTTTTTGAAATTGATTGAATATGCTGGTCTGTTCCGCAGTTTTATTACTTTTAACGTTGAAAATAGTGGTTCGCGATATGCATGCATATACAGTGGGTAAAAAAAGTATTGGCACACTCTTAAAAAGGCTTTTTTAATATCGTATTATACGATTTGAATTTTTGGGGGAAGCTAGAGTAATTAGTTTGCCACAGGTTGCAAAAAAAATTTTGAACATTTCGAATACTATTTTAGAATTTTTCATATTTTTACACTACATAAATTTGAAAGAAACAATAAGAGGCATATTTTTTGTATAATGTAAAAATGAAATATAGACATAGAGTACATACAGTAGCAGACAAAAGTTTAAGACCGCTCTAAAGAAGACGATAACTTTTTAAATATTGTACTATACGATTTCAACTTTTTTGGGAAGCTAGAGCAATTAGTTTACTAAAGGATGTGAAAAGAAATTTTGTCAAAAATTGCAATTCATCGGAATTGTAGCAAAAATACTAAAAGTTGCATTTTACAACTTTTTTTATGTGGGCCAATATTGCAAATTTTGAAGATATTGATTTTTCGCGAATCATATGGTAAGGTAAAGGTACTAGTAGTTGACCAGTTAAGAGAAGTTTTCCACGCGAACAATAGTAACCATTTACTCTGTCATTAAATAGCGAGAGTCGATGTCTGAAGACACTCTTTAAATCTTCTGTCATGTACCAAGGCCACTATTTTAAAAAAATTTACTTATACAAATTTAAGAAACATATTTAGAAATTCAGTAATTGCTTCAGAAGTTGACCACTCATGAAAAATCTAGTAATTGACCTCCTATTCGTTAGTAGTTGACCACTTATACTAGAAAGAGGGTTAAAGCAATAATGTTGGGTTAAAGCAATAAAGTAAAAATCATTTTACTATCATTTAGTTTCAACAATTTCCAGCACAAATTACAATTAAAGAATAAAATAAGAAATAAAACAAATCAATTTCATAAAAAGTTTAATTGAGGAACAAAGTAGACATTCCAAGTTAATAGAGAATAGTATTAAAGAAATTTAACCAACAGATGGTATGGCATCCGAGGTTTACTTTCATCAAGAGTGTACAGCTTATAAAAATCTGATTTTTTATGTTTTTCTATAAAATGGTCAACTACTTGTTCATGGTCAACTACTGGTACCTTTACCTTAATATTGATTTTTCGAGAATCATATGGTAAGGTGAATTGCCATAAGTCTGGACAGTCCAAAAGTGATACCTAAATCTGGACAATTGAATTTTTATAGTAAAATCAATAATTAAGAGATTCAATAATTATATTATATATTCTGAGGCCTTAGCTACAAGTAGGTGTGAATATTATTTTATTAAGACATCAATTGAAATTTAAAAATAAATTCAAAGTTCATCTGAAAACAGTATACAAAATTGTCTATTTATATGCGAATCATGTGCATTTATAGTTCGAACTTTTGTTAGAAAAGAAGATATAATTTAAGCCCTCAAACAAAAACTATTTATCACGCATAATAATATTGATATTTTAAAATAAATTGGCAATCAAACTTATCGTAAATAATAATTATTTATCCAAATATTAGATGTCCAAGTGTAGGACTGTTTTGAAATACAAGTACTCCATACCGGGACGCGATGCCAGTAGCTGTCCCACTCTAAGCTTATACACAATGTGCATACGCCTAAAACCGGACACGTGTTTGCGACTAAAATCAACCCGTTGTTTGCAAATTATTTAAATAAATGTACGTATAATTAGTCTTCTATTAGCTTGTATAACGTATGTATAGAAAATGTGTACCGCCTGTGACGTGAATAATACTTAATTTTTTATGTTAATAACAAGAGAGAAACAAAATTAGAAAAGAACTAGAACAATAATAATTTACATGGAAAAAGAAAGATAATTACACAACAATTTAAAGATATAAAGTTAAAAATCAATGATGAATCTAAAAAAATAAGGTCTGGAATTAAAGAAGAGAAAGCAAAATTGTGCATTCAATTAGAGAATATGGAGAACGAAGGAGTATTGTCTATTGAAATGCTTGCTTTACAACAGAAAATGAGAATTGAATATAGAATAATAATATTTTCATACCATATGTATATCATTAAAGATTTAATAAAAATCGGAGGCATTCTCATGGAATACCCCCACTTCTCCCGGCCGTGCGTCTCGCTCCCCGTAGCGGTCATAGTGCTCGGAGCACTATAGTGTCTGTTATACAGATTATACATAATTTCAATTCATCCCGGTATAGGCTTTACTTCTGTCCAGGTACTAGCTTAGATTGGATTTAATATGTCCAACTATAGGTTTGAATTATTCTTGTTAATACGAACAAAATATTAATCTGCACAATAATTTTGGGACTTTAAATTGCTTTACAAAATCTGAATTTTATCATACTATTCTTAAAAAATTGTTTTTGTTTATCTAAAGTGATAAAATTAATGGTAGAAAAAATGCTGTCCAGGCATAGGGTATTTCACCTTAATATTGATTTTTCGAGAATCATAGAACGAAGCCATGGACGAGATACCTCTATACTACAATAATAAAGTGAAATTTTTATTGCATTAGGGTAGTCTAATTGAAAAAAACTCGGGCCTCAAACGCGTTACGTGCCCCATTAGAGTCTTACAGCCAAATTAGGCTAGCCTAATGCAATAAAAATTTCAGACTTTATTATTGTATTGTGGAGGTATATCTTCAAGGTAACGATTTCATTTGTTTCAAACAATCTGCCTTCATCGACAACATTGCTTGAGAGCACAGTTTCGCGTGAACCCGCGAAGAACACGGAACTCTTACCGCGCCGCGTCGGAGTATGGAATTTCGTTTGCTATCGTTTCGAGTTCGAAAAGTGTGCTACGTGTAGTGTTCAGTTCAATTGTGTGAAAGTGTGGTGTATCGTGTTTCACTGGTGTAACCTGCACATGGATTAACGACTGAATAGGTTAGTTTTTAATTTAATCAATTTATGCTTTTTCTCTAGTTCGGGTAAAGTTGCCGATGATGTGGGCCCTCACCGATTTCGATCACCTTGAGATGCAATATGTTATAAATTCCACGAATTAAATATCTAATTAACATAGATTTTTTACATCGATCGATTTTCAATCACTAGTTTTTGCACTATTATTTCGTAAACCGGCAGACAAAAACTGTAAAGGGAAAGGAAATAATTCTTATCGATCGAAAATTGAAATATAAAATATGTTAATGATATCGGCGCCAGGTTCGATCATTTCAAGAGGAACAACAAATATGCAATTTAAATATTTAAGTTTCTCAACGTTTCGATCCCAATGTGGATCATTATCATTATCAAGATCATTACCAACTTAAATATTTAAATTGCATATTTGTTGTTCCTCTTGAAATGATCGAACCTAGCGCCGGTATCATTAACATATTTTGTAAAGGGAAATGTTGTTCAGAATCGTGGCTTTGACAACGTATCAAAATTTCATCGAAATCGGATAAGATATTGGTACATCGAATGATTTTCAATTGAGGATGTTCTGGAGGTACAATGGGAGACAAAAGTACAAGAAATTCGAAATTCATCGATATATTGGCAATAAAAGCTATTCATGAGTATATTTTGCATTAAAAAAATAGATTAATTCAAAAAGCTTTCGTTTAATTAGTGAATTTCACGTTATATTTATTTTCTAATCAAATTGTCTTCATATTATAAAAAAATGTAAGTGACTTTTGTGAATGATTGTGCCCCCCGATTTGAACTTCAAGATAATAAATTTGTGATATTCAATATATGTAATTACGCAATAAGACGTTAAAAGTAAATAGTTAAATAAATTGAAAATACCTCAGAAAGCAATATTCATGGTTATTACTGAAAATAAACATGTGAAATTTGCGTAAAATGATGTTCTCATAATAATAAAAATCGTGACAACACTGGACTCAGCTGTCTGTTTCTGTATTTGAGAGTTGGTAGTATTGTGTACGTTTGAAAACTATCGTGACTTTGACAAGTATAAATCAATTACGACGCATAGTAGATCTAAGATTACTTGGTGAACAGTTATGGTGTACATCTTGTAAAGAAGCATTATCTTTGACTATAATGTCTGGGGTCACAACTCTCAATACGATGCCATAAATGTTTGGTTATGAACAAAGTATAGCTATATTCAGTGGTCTACACTGTTGTCGCGTTTCCATGCTAGTTAGATAACAACACGATAAATTTCACGTTTTCCAACAGTTTACAATTTTTTCCTCTGTAACTATTTAGTGAATCCTAATAAATTTTGAACATAATTAATTACATAATTTTTATTATATATATAAAAAAACTGGCGTTTCCAGTTGCGTTTTTTTCAAGATTTAAATAGGGTTTGAAGTGGCATTTTATGAATTCTCCATAAAAAGACGTGTTAAAATGAGCAAACTTTAAGTTGCTATATATATTAAACGATGCAGAGAATCGAACGCAAACTTTGGTAATTGCATTAATTTAGTAAGAATTATATCTTCTCAAATTTCCAAAAATTTTATTGCGTTTTTATATACCTCCAGAACATCCTTAAACGTTGTTAGAATATTTCGTAAACTAATGCCAGTAGACAAAAACTGTAAAGGGAAATGTTGTTCAGAATCGTGATCTTGACAACGTATCAAAATTTCATCGAAATCGGAGGGGATTTACATCATCGAGAAACTCTTGTTCGTTACCACATCGCGGCGTGCTCCCAACACTCAGCTGATGGCGCGCGTCGCGGAACGATACAATACGCGTCTAGCTCGCGCTCTGATTGGTCCGTGTTTTTCGTTAATAACTCCTTAACGAAGCCTCCGATGACATGTTCGTAAAGGAAAATGATGCTTGAAATAACCCAAGGAACCTCCCATTTCCCGATGCTGAGGGAATTTTGGGACACTGTATTTATCTGAAAAAATACGCCTAATTGCACCTAACATATTGGGCAGTCAGCTGACAGATAAACAATTGTAGAATTATAGATTCTCAACATCCATATACATATAAATTCAATAAGATTAAATTTTCTGTACGAATCCAATGTATTTTTGTTTCATAATTATAATTTATATTTGAAAATTTCGATCGATAAGAATACTTCCTTTATTTTTGTTTCAATACGGAATCGCATTGTACTTTGATTAATTCCAGTTGTGAATAGTCATCAACGATTTCAAAGTTTTTGGTCGGGCCACAGACTACTTGTCGACATGCAACCTAATAATAATTTTTCGTCATACATGGCTTAACGTCTTTAGAGAATAAAACGCTACACCGATTGACGCGTAAAGAATCTCGTTTCGGAATGTTTTAGAAGCCCGGTCGCGCTTCGCTCAGTGAATTCCTCCCCGCGAGCGGTTTCCGCAACGGGTGAACCAACCCCATAATTCATCGGCTATAGGGGGAAACAAGTAGGCATCCTTGGCAAGTGTTTATTTGCTCCTCGAGTCTGAAACGTTAACTTTTTAACCGCCGGAACGGGGCGCGCGGAGTTTTCGAATTCTTCGACTCGAAGGGCGAAAGAACGCGAGCAGGGTGCTTCGGAAGGAGATTTTGAAATATTCAAATCCGTGACCGCTTAACGCAAGGTATACATTTAGTTCGCGTACTTATGTCGACGGTGGAGGGGGCGCATGTAAAATTTCTAGCAACAAGAATTTCTAATTAAATAATTTCGAAGTTTCGTCGGCCGCGTGCGCGCGCGCATGCCAATTGGCAATCTCCATAAAGCGGTAATACTCGTGTTCTCCGGGCAGCCACTCCGCAGCCTTACAACAGGCACAGACCGTGTATAGCTACCGCCTAGGCAGTGTACAGACTGTTTCAGAATTATTGGCCGAAACTGTAGCGTCTAATGGAACTCATGTGCAGTTTAAACTGCGGCCGTGGAAGAGCTGTTCAAAATGATCTTTATTGCCGCACGTACACAGCCGCCCGGCCCTGTACTCGATGCAAAGCTTTTAGAGCGAAATTTTAGGAGACTACTGTTCCGAAACGCTTAATCTTCGAACAACGCCGCCGCGTTCGAGTACTTTGAGGAGCGAACAACTCGTGTAAATATTAATGCGTCGTGTTCTCGGGAACTTCTGTTACAGAAATTAAAGGTACTGAATTAAACATTAATGTCGCCGAGCCTGAAGAAGAAGAAGAACCGAAATCTCGAATTTTCTGTTCCCTCTATGCATTCAAGCTGAACGTCGAAAGGTATAGCAGGATAAGCACGGGCCAGCGGCCCCCGCTCCGATTTTCCTGATTTCTGACTTAAAACATAGTTTTGTGTCTAAAAAAACATTGCGTAAAATTTCAAATGTCTACCCCCCTCGATAAGGGTGATATTGGGGTAAATTCCCCCGCACTTAAATGCAATTTGCTACAAAACGAGAAAAGATATCGACATGGGATAAACGGCAAACAAAAGATATAGATATACTCTACGTTCCAGATTTTTTCCAAAATTGTTTGCTAATTATTTATAGTTGAAAATAATGAATTAATTTTTTGGGAATTTTTTAAAGTATCTTCCCCTGGGTTGACACCTACCAAAAAATTATAAAATATTGCTATGATACTTACCTACTTTGTAAAAAAATCTCAGAAGTTTCCATTTGGTGGAACAGTGTCAAGAAAAATAAAATATGCCGGCGAACGCTTGGTCTGATCAGTATCGACGCAGCGACCAAATCCCCTTGCGGTGACTAGTAATAGGAGCGAATGGGAAGTCGGCGCGTGTACGGAAAAGCTGATACATGTAAAAATGCGACTAAATGTTCTAATATATGCTTACAGTTGGAAGTCTAAACAATTATATTTTAGAAAATAGCTTACATTTAAGAAGAAAAATGCGTATAAAGCTAGTTCGTTTCTGTTAAGTAACAGAAAGAAGAAGCTTTTCACAAATATGTTGTATGGTCACGGTGTTAGAGGTTCTGCTCGATGCTACGAAGTTCTCGAGTTCGAATACTTCTCATCTCAACTTTATTTTCTTGTTTTTTTCTTTTTTTTTAATATGCATTTATAAACTAAACGAATTTTATTGTTTGCACTTCAATATTATTATAAAATATTGAAAATATTATTAAAATATTATTATATATTAGACGATTTAGTCGCATTTTTACATGTATCAGCTTTTCCGTACACACCGCCGACTTCCCGTTCGTTCCCATTACTAGTCACCGCAAGGGGATTCGGTCGCTGCGCCGATACTGATCAGACCAAGCGTTCGCCGGCATACTTTATTTTTCTTGACACTGTTCCACCAAATGGACACTTCTGAGATTTTTTTACAAAGTAGGTTAGTATCATAGCAATATTTTATAATTTTTTGGTAGGTGTCAATCCAGGGGAAGATACTTTAAGAAATTCCCAAAAAATTAATTCATTATTTTCAACTATAAATAATTAGCAAAAAATTTTGGAAAAAGTCTGGAATGTAGAGTATGCTTATCCTGCTATACCCTTTAGTATTTTTTTAAAAAATAATAAATTTTAATATTCCGCACGCATCATTACCCAGCCCGTCTTCAACATCAATGTTATTAATTATCATATATTTTACATTAATTTCCAATTTAATCTCATTTAATAATTCGTTTTGGGCTGATTGTTTTTTTAAAGATTGTAATATAAATTTTTTTGTACTTTCATCGATATTCTTCGAAAATGTATTCTCGGCAGTACAGATGATTAACTCACTCTTGAATTGGGATATTTTTCGATTATTGTAAGCGGTAACATTAGCATTAGTTGAATAATTAAAAAAAAAAAATTATAAATGTAACGTTTGTTTCTTCGGTGGAAAATTTCCGTCCTCTCGTATAATTTGCATTGTTGAATGAACTTCTTTCGAAAGAAACTAAAAAAACTAAAAAACTACTTGACCAATATGGACCGAAATCTAATCAGCTCTAAGTTACAGCGGGGCACATCGATTGCATCATTTATTATTTTGATCGCATTATTACTTTTTCAGAAAACGTTAACGAAAAATTTGATACCATACAAACGGACACACGCACACACACACAAACATTTTGATAAAAATAGTTTAAAATGACTCCAATGACCATGAAACGTGAATATCTGCTAAAAAGTCAATTTTCGATTTTCGGGGTAATTACGGTAACTTCTCTATGAATCGGGATGTTAAAAATAAATGAATCTGGTCGATATTAATCTTACGGCGAGAGGCTACGGTTTGTTTACACGGGACGATAAAACTTGCCTGCATCTCCGACAGTGTGACGGGAATTTAGTCAACCCCGAGACTAGTTTGCTAAGTGAGAATAATTCGAGAACGGTGAACGGCCGCGTAGACGCGGCACGGCGTACAACAAGAGGAAAATTATCGTCCCGACGCCAATTTCGATCCTGACAAGGCTTTGTCGAGCCACGTCGCTGCATTCGCTCGGATCCGTAAGCTCCAAGACACTTCCGGAGGGTAACGACTGTTCCGTATCTGTGGCGTTAACTGTTCGCCGTACGAGTTCCCTCCCCGGGAGCGTAACTCCTTCAACGAGCATAACCTCAACCTGACGCAGTAACGGGATATCGTCGATTCCCTAGACTGCCGTCGTACCTTCAAACAGGTTTATCTATCCGCTTGAAAAACCTTTGTCTATCATTTGTTCTCGTAAAATCACCAAATTCTTTTTCAAACCGATTCGTTTTCATTCAAACATATTTGGATCTTCTAGCATTTCGATTGTGAACCTCTCGGCTCATGTAAACACTAAACCACTACCAGTCAAAATGATCGGTTCCCAATTCTTTATTTTACAGTTTAATGTATAGCGATCGTAATGAGCTTTAAGCAAAAATTAAATGTTGTCGGCGCGTTGGTTCGATCAATTATATTATATTATATCATATATTATATCATATACTATATCATATATTATATCATATATTATATCATATATTATAGCATATATTATATCACATATTATATCATATATTATAGCATATATTATAGCATATATTATATCATATACTATATCACATATTATATCATATATTATATCATATATTATATCATATATTATATCATATATTATATCATATATTACATCATATATTACATCATATATTACATCATATATTATATCATATATTATATCATATATTATATCATATATTATATATTATATTATATATTATATTATATATTATGTTATATCATATATTATATCATATATTATATATTATATTATATATTATATTATATATTATATTATATTTTACAGTTATCAAAATAATAAAAACGATGGTAATTATATAGAAAAGGTCTGCATACTCCGATTTTGATGAAATTTTAATATGTTATGCAGCAACACATTCTGAACAACTTTTTCCTTTTCCAATATAGGGGGTCGCTTTTAGTTTTCGAGATATTCGCAAAGAACTATTGCTAATACTGTGTTGCTTTTTCCGTATTCTTGTCTGCTCCATGGCAACGTAACGCTGATCTTGAACCACAACTCATTCCATTCGCATAATATTTGCATTGTAGCTGTTATCTAGAATTTGAACTAGTAATGGAAAAATCGTGCGATCAGAATAAGTTGTGATTAGGTCGTGGAGAGGGTGAAGAGGACCACGCATACAAAAATCCGGGAGTAATCTTTCAAAATTGAAAGCTTACCCTATATATGTGTCACCCTATATAGAGTGAGACCGTTTTCTCTCTCATCCCCACAACGTATTTACAAAACAAAAGTAAACAGACGACGCGCCATGCAAGAATACCGAAAATTCAATACAGTGTTAACAATAGTCTTTTGCGAATATGTCGAAAACCAAAAGCGACCCCCCTATATTGGAAAAGGGAAAAGTTATTCAAAATGTCGAAATCTATAACATATTAAAATTTCATCAAAATCGGAGTAGGTAGACCTGTTCTATACAATTATCAAAATGATTTTAAAAGAAATGATTGTATAGATGTCGTAAGGAGAGCAAGTATTACAATAGAAACCGCATAAAGTCTAAATAAAATCAATCCTGTCGGCTTAACGAGGGTAGATTGAGTGTTAAAGAATTGCCTTTAGTGAATTTTGTCTGAGTGCAGATTTACAATATCGACATAATGTATCTCCGCCTGTGTCGAACACTACATTTATTTTATCTGTTGTCACCCGTCGATAATGCCAGTGTGGTTCGAAACGAAAATATGCCTGACCAATAACCAATCAGACCCGTGTTCCTTCCGGACGCCATCTTTTCAGATTCGCACAGTACGTGCATCGAACGGAATCACTATGGCTGCAGCAATCGACCATTCATCGAATATTCGGAAAATTTTGAAGCGACCGGTACATCGGTTGAAATTCGGACGTGCCGTGTCCTTTCGCCGCTTTTACGGCACGCCTGGGAGCCAGAAAATTATTACAATTAGCGCCTCCGATGCGGGTCACGTGTTACAATACGGCAAAATACACAGGACGACAGGGGGAGAGGGACAAAACGCGGCTGGGACATACGCCGGCGTTTTCCCGTCGATTTAATGACGTTACACATAGGATTTAGTAACGGGCCACACACGTGACAGCTACATTAAATTCCGCGTTCCATTTCACACTGAAATTAACCCTAGAATGCACCACAAAAAAATTATAAAACAACCCGTGCAAAAATCAGAATTCGATGAAATGTTGAAAATAGGTTCTTTTTTTACTAACATGACGATTGCCAGGATTTTTGGCGCGTCGAAAAAAAAAAATTTTATCATTTCAATGTTGCGCTCTACCTTAGCGACTACTGACTTACCGACTTTGTACTTTTTGATTTGTAAAATTCAAATTGAGGAATAAATTTTATATAAAATGATTTTATTAATTATGTTCGTGCTGTGCGCATGCATCATATATACAGGGTGTTCAGGCTATTACTAGCCAGCATTTTTTGTGTAAACAGTAAATATTAGAAAAAAATTATGGAGGAAAAAGTATTACTGTTTTTTATGTGCAACACAATGACATATGCATTTTTGTTTTATTTACATTATTTTGATAGAACTGAAGGTGACCTTCAATTTGTTAAATCGTTCAGAAGATATTTCAATATAAAAAACATAAAATACCATTACTGTCGTACTACACTAGTAAGTAAACGCTAACGTCTTAGTACGGCAGTAATGATATTTTTATATTTTTTACATTGAAATATCTACTGAACGACTAACTTTTCGACATACATAGGTTAGTACTTTTTATTACGAATGTCCAGCTGCATCGATTGACGTATTAAAAAATACCTCATTCCATTTAAAAAATTGAAGGTCACCTTCAGTTCTATCAAAATAATGTAAATAAAACAAAAATGCATATGTCATTGTGTTGCACATAAAAAACAGTAATACTTTTTCCTCCATCATTTTTTTCTAATATTTACTATTTACTTTTTCTTTTACAAAAATGGCGTCCGTGGCTTTGTTTAGGAGTTATTAACGAAAAACACGGACCAATCAGAGCGCGATCTAGACATGCGATGACACGTTCGGCCAATTGACAGTTGGCGCGTCGGGCCGACTGTGCTAACTTGGGTCTAGGTCGCGCTCTGATTGGTCCGTGTTTTTCGTTAATAACTCCTAAACAAAGCCGCGGACGCCATTTTTGTACAGGAAAATGTCGCTTCAAATGACCCAAGGAACCTCCCATTTTCGGGTGTCGGAGGAATTTTGGGACACCCTGTATATATTCTGGAAATTAATGTAAAATGTATAGAAAATTTCAATTGTTAAACCAAGTGAGCTAATATCTACAATGGGAAGATTATGCGATGAGAATTAATTTGGATTAGGTTAACCCGAAAAGTTTATTTATTATTTAGTTGTATTATTATTTATGTGATTAGAGTGAGCTGTGGTTAGATCGGGGTGGGAGCGACCTCGCACACGACAATCCAGGAGTAGTCTTTAAAAATTTCAAGTTTACCTTATATATGTATTACTTTAAACCAAAGAGGATTCGTTTATAGATGATATGTGTGAATGTTTATGGCGCTGTGCGATGAACTAGGCTAGTGATGATCCCTTGTTACAACTAATTGAAGACATTCTATATAAAATAGAAAGTTGGTAAGTCGGTAAGGTAGAGCGCGACATTGAAATGATAAAAAAAATTTTTTTTCGATGCGCCAAACATCCTTCTGGCAATCGTCATTTTAGTAAAAAAAGAACCTATTTTCAAAATTCCATCGAATTCTGATTATTGCTATAAACGGAAGTTTCGCCTATATTTGATTCATGTACGCGCGATTGCTCATAATCGGTCCGCGTTTTTTTGCCAGAATAGAAATCGTAAATAACGAGAACGCGTCGAACGTTTCGGAACCGATGGTGGAGCTACTGTCGACTCTCTGTACCCCTCACCCTAGCTTTTGTTTCCCCTCCAGCACGATTTTTCCGTGCGGCGGGACAATTATTTGCGTCATCCGACGAATTTATCATTGTTGATTCGGTCGGGTTTTTTTCAAAGGACCAGCCGGAATAATGCCGGACGAACGTATTGACAAAATGCCGGATAATTCTGTTCCTTTCATCCCCGCGGCCATCGAGAACATCCGCGTCCCGGAATTTATGGGGAATTGGAAAAAAAGGGCGGAGCGGTTATTGGTGGCATTAAAAAATGCCGGGCAGAAAACAACGGTGTCAATCGACTAGTCACTTGTTCACCATTGTTAAATTCGCATTTCGCACGCACCACGCGGGACGCAGTGGTTCTCAACGAATTCCTGCGGACAGTCTGTCACGAAAATTCTACCTTGGATCGATAAAGTATGAATCATTTAATCGTTTCACTTAATTTGCCAGACCAGCTCTCGTCTAAAAAGGCTGGTCGCTCGATCTGCTGCAGCTTTTTTTATTCTTCCAACATTTTTGTTGGAAGCGCGACAAAATAATCTAGTCTACAGGGTGTCCCAAAACTAGTGTAGGAGCGGAAAATGGGAGGTTCCGTGGGTCATTTGAAGCGACATTTTCCTTTACAAAAATGACGTACGGCGCTTTGTTTAGGAGTTATTAACGAAAAACACGGACCAATTAGAGCGTGGCTACAGCGGATTGATTCCGAGTCAACCAATGGCGACACCACTCCTCGCGGGACCTGTCGCAGAGTCGGACTCCGTTCGCTATAGCTGCGCTCTGATTGGTCCGTGTTTTTCGTTAATAACTCCTAAACAAAGTCGCGGATGCCATTTTTGTAAAGGAAAATGTTGCTTCAAACGACCCAAGGAACCTCCCATTTTCCGCTCCTACACTAGTTGTGGGACACCCTGTATACTGTCCATTCATCAGATAGACTGGGAGTATTTTAGAGGGATTAGATCCCGACTACAGGGTGACGACAGCAATAACTTATCTCGAACTGATACGTCCACTCCTACAATCTTTTCCACGTTTTCCGATACACGTTCCCACTTCAAAACTGCCGATGCGTGCGCGCCATGGCGGCGAGACTCAACCTGCTCCACTAGCTGGGTTTATTTTCCTCTTCCAAACACGTTTCGATCGTTAGACGCTTTGTGCTCCCAATCTCCGCTAACTCTTGTCCGGGGGATGGTCACGACGGCGCGCCATCTTGTTTAAAAGCCTCGTAAAATGGACGTGTCCGCGCTGTTCGAGGTTAGGATCCCGTCGCAATAAAACCATATCGTTTTATAGAGAGCGAAAAGGGTGAAACGTCCCGTCGGCAAATTGATTTTGTTTGCGGTCGAGTGAAATCTGCGTTTTGGTTCTTGTGAGTTATATTGGCAGCCATGTCGAACATTTAGCTAACACAAGGCGTTTCGAAAATCGCGGCGCCGTCATTATTGATTGTCGATAGGTTTCATCGGACGTTTATCGACACGCGAAGTGTTCGTTATCGAATAGAGGAATTATCGATAATATTTTCTTTACATGTAGCGTGATAGGAGAACTACATTAAGGGGGTACGGTAACCCCTGATCTGGGTATTTATCAGTGTAACCAACCTCCACACTGAAAAACAGTTTGGCAACAGTGATGAACATACATTTGCATCAATCTAACGCTTCAATTTCGCTATAATTACAGGTTTTTTTCTTTTAATCATTATCTTCATTGCTATTAATGGATCCGAGTGGCTTCATGCCCTTTACACTTTTGTTGTTACGAATCTACGCTGATAGTTCACCTGAGTTCACCTGACTAAGCGCCATCTCGTCTAAGTAGCTGAACTAAAATGGCTTCTACTCACCCTTCATGAAGGGAATCTGGGGAACAATTGCATGCGATCACGCGGGAACGTTTCACGTCCTCATACGATTATATTTTGAGCTGAGTGAGGGCTCGTTCGAAAGAGGAAGGTTGCACGCAGTGCGGTCTTCTCGATTTTTTCGCGAAAAAAATCTTTTTGTGCACGAAAAATACATTAGAATCTCCGGAATTTTTCTTCATTTGTTTCGCCTACTTTGGACACTCGTATTACTTCATATAAACATCATCTAAAGAAAACATGAGAAGAGCGCACTGCGTGCAACCTTCCTCTTTCGAATGAGCCCTCACTCAGCTCAAAATATAATCGTATGAGGATGTGAAACGTTCCCGCGTAAACCCCTGTTTTCACTTGTTTTCTAGTAATATTCTGGTTAGATTCTAGTAATGTCACGTGGGTACTCTACCCCCTTAAGGGGGTACGGTAACCCCTGATCTGGGTATTTATCAGTGTAACCAACCTCCACACTGAAAAACAGTTTGGCAACAGTGATGAACATACATTTGTATCAATCTAACGCTTCAATTTCGCTATCAACACAGATTTTTTTCTTTTTATCAATATCTTTATTGCTATTAATGGATCCAAGTGGCTTCAAGCCCTTTATATTTCTGTTGTTACGAATCTACGCTGATAGTTCTCCCGTCTAAGCGCCATCTCGTTTGAGTAGCTGAACTAAAATTAGTTCTACTTGCCCTTCATTGCCCTTCATGAACGGAATCTGGGGAACAATTGAATGCAATCACGGGAAACCATTTTTTGTCCTCATATGAGCATATTACGAGCTGCGTGAGGGCTCATTGTAAAGAGGAAGGTTCGCCGCAGGTCGCTCAGCTCATGATTCAAGTCGAAAAAATCATTTTGTATTAGAAAAATACATTAGAATCTGCGGAATTTGTCTTCATTTGTTTTCCCTACTTTGGGCACTCATATTATTAGATATACACGTAATCTAACTAAATCATGAGCTATGCGACCTGCGATCGACCTTCCTCTGTCAAAAGAACCTTCATGCAGCTCAAAATATGCTCATATGAGGACAAAAAATGGTTTCCCGCAAACACTGATTTTATCAACAAAACAGTGTTTGCAGGAAACCATTTTTTGTCCTCATATGAGTATATTTTGAACTGCATAAAGGTTCTTTTGACAGAGGAAGGTCGATCGCAGGTCGCTCAGCTCATGATTCAAGTTGAAGCTAGCTTTTTAAATTAAAAAAAAATTTTTTTAAATAAAAATGAAATATATATAATTACGTTTGTTTATTCGATGGAAAATTTCCACCCTCTCGTATAAATTGCATTCTTGAATGAACTTCTTTCGAGAAAACTAAAAAAACTAAAAAATCTAAAAAACTACTTGACCAATATGGACCAAAATATAATCAGCTCTAAGTTACGACGGGGCACATCGATTGCATCATTCATCATTCTGATCGCATTGTTACTTTTTCAGAAAACGTTAACGAAAAATTTGATAACATAAAAACGGCCATACGCACACACACACACACACACATACTAACAATTTGATAAAAATAGTCTAAAATGACTTCAATAACCATGAAACGTGAAGATTTGCTAAAAAATCGATTTTCGATTTTCGGGGTAATTACAGTAACTTCCCTATGAATCGGGAAGTTAAAAAATCGTTTTGTATTAGAAAAATACATTAGAATCTGCGGAATTTTTCTTAATATTTTCCCCCCTACTTTGGACGCTCATATTATTAGATATAAACGTAGTCTAACAAAATCATGAGCTGAGCGACCTGCGATCAACTTTCCTCTTTAGAACGAGCCTTCACACAGCTCGTAACATGCTTGTATAAAAACAAAAAATGGTTTCCCGTAAACACGAGTTTCACTTGTTTCTCTAGTAATATTCTAGTAATATGTTAGTCATATCCATGGGTACGGTACCCCCTTAACTAGATAAAAAGTAGTCGATATTGTCGATAAATGGGACGTCATCGCCTACATCGATGATCGAGAAGTGAGAGTTCCACGTGAGAAAATGGTTCAATAACGCGGAATATTGGAGAAAATCGATTTCGGAAGTTTTTTTGCGACCGCAGTGCGCGACAAGTAGAAACGGTCAGCCATGATCAGACCCGCCAGGCAATATTCGAAGGCGATTATCTCGGAAACGGTGCTTCGGGGACAAAACCTTTGTCCTACACTTTCGACGCAGTTTGCTACGTAGAATCATCCGGTATTAGTTCGGTCGACAGATTTTATTCTCATCACGGCAAACAGCCGGCGAAAGAGTTCCTACGAGTTCTGCGAACGTGGTTATCAGAAATTCATTAGAACCACGACGCTTCCGCATCGACCGGTCAGAAGGGAATCGAATTAAGGTCCTCGTTCGTTGGATCGGCGATCGTAGGCTCGTCGGGTCTGGTTTTCGTTGCACGTGCACGAGATTCGCGACGTCTTCGCATTCGGCGCAGTTGGCTGGGCGTAGCTGTTGGATCGCATCGATTACTTCACCGCCGCGTAAAAGGAATAATAGGGCCGACTACAAATAGCCAGGAATTATAATGTCAATCAGTTACATCTGACTCGAATTTACTTAGCCGTTCGTGTCACGTTTACGCGCCCGTAATGCAGAGCACTTTAAGCGTGGCAAATGTGGACAGAGGTCGCTCTGTCTCACACGCCTGTTCGCTCTTCCTCTCTCTGTCTCTAGCTTTCTATCTCTCATCGTTCTCTCGCTGTTCCTCTGTCGGAATATAGGTGGCCCATTATATATTTATGCACTCGATACCATGGCACAATTATAGAACACTCAGCCGCAAGAATAAATTACGAAAGAATGAATTGTATGAAATTCATTGGCAGCCAATCTGCATATCACGCTTGAATAATGTACCGCAAACAGCGGGAGAATACAAATACAGTCGCGAGGAAACCGGTCGCACGGTGAACCGGAATCGCAGAGTCGATCGAAAGGGTCTAGCAGACTGAAAATAGTGAATCGCCCCCCCCCCCCCCCTGGATTTTTATTGAAATTGTGTGGAAAACATTGGTTTTAGGTTGAAAGATAACCCCCCAAAATTTCAAGTCGCTAACCCTTCATATAAGGATTATATGAGGGTAAATACCCTTAACTATATCCTTTTTTTATCTCGGTTGTTAATTAAGATATGCAGATTTAAAAAGTACGAAAATACTCGTACTTACGTTCTTCATATCATATATTTTTTCCACAATTGTGATCATATTATTAAGGGTAGAAAAAATTATGAAATTTTTTAAGGGTGGAAATTGCAAACAACCCTTCAAGTGACCACTTTCAAAACGTTCAACATCAATGTTCTGTTATCTATCTAATACACAGGGTGTCCCACATAAATAATAACACCTAAATATCTTTCGTATTTACAGTCCTATCGGAAAACTTCAGAGGACAAAGTGACGCTATTTCAGGGGGGCAATATGATAATGAAGAAAAAAATTTTTTATGTCGTGTTTTTAAATGAAATTGCAATGTCACCGATGTTTTTTTAAATGGAATAGTATATTTTTTTGCGATAGCATGATAGACAATAAAAAACTGAATTTAGTAGATACCACCTTTTTGACCTTAAAATGACCTTGAGCAAGAATAATCGTGTTGAAGCGGATGAAATGTGGAAGTTTAAAACTTACGTGTTTCAGCAAAGATTGCGCGTTGTTTACGTCGGGTTGACCTTTACATGTCATATCAAGGTCATTTCAAGGTCAAAAAGGTGCTATCCATCATATCATAAATAAAAAACCAAGACGGTATCATTTATGTGGGACACCCTGTATGCAAAAGTTTCAAGATGGTCGGAGGGATGGAACACAGTTAGATATTGAAAAACAAATGAAATTACGCCATTATAATGATTTTGAGTTTAGGATTGAGCGATTGTAGGAGACCCAATAAAGAAACCGAATGAGTATAAGTGATAGTAGCCAGAATATCTTAGAATCAATACTAAAAACGTATAATCACTACTAAAATCTTCCACTAATGGTATGCCTACATTATAATGGCGTAATTTCATTTGTTTTTCAATATTTAACTATGTTCCACCCCTTCGACCATCTTGAAACTTTTGTATGTATTAGATAGATAACAGAACATTGTTGTTGAATTTTTTGAAAGTGGTCACTCGAAGGGGTGTTTGCAATTTCCACCCCTAAAAAATTTAATAATTTTTTCTACCCTTAATAATATGATCACAATTGTGGAAAAAATATATGATATGAAGGACGTGAGTACGAGTATTTTCGTACTTTTTTTATCTGCATATCTTAATTAACAACCGAGAAAAAAATGATATAGTTAAGGGTAATTACCCTCATATAATCCTTATATGAAGGGTTAGCGACTTGAAATTTTGGGGGATTATCTTTGAACCTAAAACCAATGTTTTCCACACAATTTCAATAAAAATCCAAGGGGGGGGGCCGATTCACTATTCTTAGTCTGCTAGACCCTTTGTGTCCCCGCTGATTAGACGTCACCAATTACTCGGAGAATAGTTTTTAGAGGCTTTTTGGATTAATTCGGATTACTTTCAGCTGTTTAATTGCAAAATGGCGTAGTGTGCGGTCGATGCCTGAACAACGTCGTTAAATGCAAAACCGACTTCTTGCGGAGAATATCACGTCCGTCTCGCGATCGGTAAATTAAAATGGCTCTAGAAGAATAGAGAAGGTGACTTAAACTGAGAAAGCGGAGAAAATCTCTAGGAAACGGAACCGGGGCCGAGCGCGTTCGTAATCTCGCTATTAAATTCCTAATGCAGTCGTCGTGTTACGTTCCCTTGTGAAAGAGAAAGAAAATGAGAAAGAGAGAGAAGAAAATGGAAGGGAGAAACAGCCCGGAGGACAGATTTTTCTGCAGCAGGTCATGAAAACGCCGCCTTAACGGGGAAACGATCCCGGATTATACGATGGGGACATTCGCGCGCGTACTCACACTTGGCACGCTTTAAACGGGAATGCGAAACGAGTAATCGAGCGATATATGGTGTTATCGATTATCCGTCTATCGTTTCGGCAAGCGAATTTCGATATCCGAAATGTCTCCTGGACGAGCATTGAAAAATGAATGGCCCCGTTCGAAATAAAAACACGTCGGGGGGAAAACGAAACACTGAAACCGATCCGATTCGATTCGCGACGGCCATTCTGCTCGTTAAGTAGATCATGATCGGTCGGCCAACGCCAGAAGAAAAATCACGCCGCTTGCTAAGAACTTTGCGCCCGGTATAATTAATACGTCCCCGCTCTAGACAATGGAAAACTATTTTTCCGTCTTATCGTTGAGACCACGGAATCATCAGACGTCACCAAGTCACGAACCAATGAAAAACACTATCCGCTACTCGAACATTAGAGTCCCATTTTAATTGCACGTCGATTACGCTGCTGTACCATTCGAACAAATCTGAGGCGATTAATTTCTTCGTAGAACGAAGTCGTCTTCTCGTTGATCTCTTGTTTTATGACTTCTTTCATGGTCGCTGTAATTAGAATTAGAATTTGTTTGTCGTAAATATGTAATGTAATAGTTTAGTTGTTCCCGTTACGGGTTACAAAGTGTCCCGTTCCGTTTACAATTTAGTTTCGTTTTATCTGTCTGCATAATCTATTGGAATCTATCAAAATATAAAATACAAAATACAAAATACAAAATACAAAATACAAAATACAAAATATACAATATCAACATATAATATAATCTAACTTATATATAAAATATAAAATATAAAAATATAGAAATATAAAATATAAAATATAAAAATATAAAAATATAAAATATAAAATATAAAATATAAAATATAAAATATAAAATATAAAATATAAAATATAAAATATAAAATATAAAATATAAAATATAAAATATAAAATATAAAATATAAAATATAAAATATAAAATATAAAATATAAAATATAAAATATAAAATATAAAATATAAAATATAAAATATAAAATATAAAATATAAAATATAAAATATAAAATATAAAATATAAAATATAAAATATAAAATATAAAATATAAAATATAAAATATAAAATATAAAATATAAAATATAAAATATAAAATATAAAATATAAAATATAAAATATAAAAATACAAAATACAAAATACAAAATACAAAATACAAAATATACAATATCAACATATAATATAATCTAACTAATATATAAAATATAAAATATAAAAATATAGAAATATAGAAATATAAAATATAAAATATAAAAATATAAAATATAAAATATAAAATATAAAATACAAAATACAAAATACAAAATACAAAATATACAATATCAACATATAATATAATCTAACTAATATATAAAATATAAAATATAGAAATATAAAATATAGAAATATAAAATATAGAAATATAAAATATAAAAATATAAAATATAAAATATAAAAATACAAAACACAAAATATACAATATCAACATATAATATAATCTAACTAATATATAAAATATAAAATATAGAAATATAAAATATAAAATATAAAAATATAAAATATAAAATATAAAAATACAAAATACAAAATACAAAATACAAAATACAAAATACAAAATATACAATATCAACATATAATATAATCTAACTAATATATAAAATATAAAATATAGAAATATAAAATATAGAAATATAAAATATAAAAATATAAAATATAAAAATATAAAATACAAAAATATAAAATACAAAAATATAAAATACAAAAATATTAAATACAAAAATATTAAATACAAAAATATTAAATACAAAACTATTAAATACAAAACTATTAAATACAAAAATATTAAATACAAAAATATTAAATACAAAAATATTAAATACAAAAATATTAAATACAAAAATATTAAATACAAAAATATTAAATACAAAAATATTAAATACAAAAATATTAAATACAAAAATATTAAATACAAAAATATTAAATACAAAAATATTAAATACAAAAATATTAAATACAAAACTATTAAATACAAAAATATAAAATACAAAAATATTAGATTCAAAAATATAAAATTCGAAAATATAAAATATACAATATCAACATATAATATAATCTAACTAATATATAAAATATAAAATATAAAGCAAAAATAAAAGGTGTTGTTTGTCGTAAATAATATTCCGTACGAAAAGAAAGTTTATGTTTATTATACAGTAGCTATATTTAGTCGAATGGTTAACTAAAACTCTTCTCCATCGATTCGGGGAAGTTTCTCCAGTCGACCTACTTCTTCATAATTAAAGAAATATTGCTACCGATAACAAAAGAATATAATCGTATTTTGATTTCAAAGAAACGAATAGTCTAACTTTACATATATTACAAGGCAGGAGGTTCAATAAAAAGAATTCGATTGTATTCGTGTTCGTATTCCTTTGCACTCGACTGCGTCCTTTAAGAAAAGGTCTGGAATCTAGTCGGCAGTTCGGATGTCCCTTTCAAGAGGACACGACGAGATTGCTGGCAGCCGTGCTGCTTACAACTTCGAGAATGGTTCGATCATAAGATATATCGCATCATTTAAATAGAGCAATGATTTCATCAAAAAATGCGCGTAAGTCTTTAAAGCGATTTCCATCGATTCCGGACTGGTAAATTTGGGATCGAGAGCACGACAGGGTGGGACAGGGTGGGGCGGGGCAGCAGCCTAGTCTAGGGATGGAATCTTTTCGCAAAAGAGGGAAGATCGGGCGCGAGGGGGTTAGCAATGAAAACGATCACCGTTAAGGGTGAGGCACACGCCGAGGCACGGCCCGTGTCTGCATGTGTAGCGTATAGCCGCCTACCGTGGTAAAAGCCGGTGACCTAAATGTCGCCTTTATGCCAGGGGCGTATCTGTCATACGCGCAGGTGCACCCTATCCCACGACCGCCCCCGGGATATTAGCAGTGCTCCTCTCGACAATTCCTTTCTCGCTCTCTCGCGTTCTCTCGCGCTCTTTCGCTTCCATTCTTTGGCTCGTTCAACCTCCTCCCATCTTCCTCCGACACGACCCCCACTCCCCCGCAATTTCTACACCCTTTTATTCTCTGTTCGCCGAAATAAAAGGTTTATCCGCTTGTCTATCTGTTTATCTAGCCATCTATCTATTCATTTATCTATCCGTTCGTCTATCTACATTTTATCTGGTTCTCCCTTCACCTCGTTTCTCCTGCTCGTTCGTCGTTGAACGTGTCTTTCATTTTCTGCTCTACATTTCTCGTTACCCTGAGCCACCCAGCTCCATCCTTTCCATTCACAACCACCCTCTCGCACCCTGCGCTGCTCCTCCACCGCCCTCCCCCTTCTCCTCCGGTTCGTTCGCCTCCTCCTCACCACCCCCAGCCCCCGCCTCGCGTTTCAGTTTCTATTTTTCTTTCTTTATCTCCATTCTAGCCTCCTAGTTCCGCGGACTCTCCTTTGTATAAAATCCTCTTGAAAAATTTACGGCGTGATAAATTATTGTTCGGCGGAGGAACGGGACGGCGAAAGAATTAGACCGCTCGAAAAATGTTTTCCCGTGCACCACCTGCCGTTCCGATCCGGCCCGCGAGAACCGAGCATCGGCTGAAAGGTGTCGCTCGAGAGGAATTAATCATTCCGTTATACTTTATTCCCCATTATCTCTCTTGCTATCTCCCTTCTTCCCCCTCTCCGTAGTCCCCCCTGTCTCTGTTTCCCTCTACAGCCTCTACCCCGCGTTACGTTTCAATTTTATCGGGATAATACCGCGGCCCGGTTCGACGGCTAAATGCCGCTGTAGATTTTAACGAACGGGAATTCGACGCAGCTAGCCAGGATCGAACAATTACCCTCTTTCCAGAATAACAACAGGCTTTTGTTCGCTTGCAAGCTGTTCGTTAGCTTCGCGAGCTACCCGTAGATATACGGGGTGCTCCGTGAAACCTCACCCGAATCTATCCGATCTCGCGTAAATCGCTGCTCCAAAATCTCCACGTTCTTCACGATCCATCGCATTATCTACGGGCAATTTTTCCATCATTTTTTGAGAATTGGCTAGGGCTTTCAATTTTTTCCGGGGCCAGATCCAGTAATATAAACTAAAACAGTATATACAGTAGCGGACAAAAGTTTAAGACCGCTCTAAAGAAGACGATAACTTTTTTGATATTGTACTATACGATTTGAACATTTTTGGGAAGCTAGAGCAATTAGTTTACTAAAGGATGTGAAAAGAAATTTTTTCAAAAATTTAAATTGATCGGAATTGTTGAAAAAATACTAAAAGTTGCAATTTACAACTTCTTTATGTGGGCCTCTATTGAAAATTTTAAAAAATACGTTTTGTAGATCCATCGCATTATCTACTGGCAATTATTCCATCATTTTTTGAGAATTGGCTAGGGCTTTCAATTTTTTTCCGGGGCCAGATCCAGTAATATAAATTAGAACAGTATATACAGTAGCGGACATAAGTTTAAGACCGCTCTAAAGAAGACGATAACTTTTTTAATATTGTACTACACGATTTGAACATTTTTGGGAAGCTAGAGCAATTAGTTTACTAAAGGATGTGAAAAGAAATTTTTTCAAAAATTCAAATTGATCGGAATTGTTGAAAAAATACTAAAAGTTGCATTTTACAACTTTTTTATGTGGGCCTATATTGAAAATTTAAAAAATACGTTTTGTAGATCTATGTCAATTATATGCCCTGTGAAAGTTTCATCGCAATCGGCTGATGTGGAAAGCAACGACAACGATTGAAAGATGCAAGAATCATTCGATTTACTGCAGTTGAAGGCCGAAAATCGTGAAAATCTGCAATTTTTAACATATTTAAACGTTTGTTGCTCATTGCAACGTCGACCGATTTTGACGAAATTTTCAGAGTATGTTTAATTGACACAGGTCTATAAGTTGTAAAATGCAACTTTCGGTATTTTTTTTATAATTCAGATGATTTGCGATTTTTCACAAAATTTGTTTTCGCATCCTGTGGCAAACTAATTGCACTAGCTTGCCAAATAAATTCAAATCGTATAGTACAATATTAAACAAGTTATCGACTTCTTTAGAGCGGTCTTAAACTTTTGTCCGCTACTGTACATAGATTCAGAAGGAATTTTTTTTTATAAAACAGTAATAATACGTAATACATTTTATGATTTCTGCGCAAGGTTCGATCATTTATAGAAAAACAGCAAGTGTGCAATTATTTAAACATGTTCCTCGACATTTCGATCCCTATGTGGATCATTCTCAAAGAGACATTTTTTGCGTCTGGAAAATAATATATAGTGAGTGAAAAAAGTATTGGCACACTCTTAAAAAGGCGATAAATTTTTAAATATCGTATTATACGATTTGAAATTTTTTGGGAAGCTAGAGCAATTAGTTTACTAAAGGATGTGAGAAGAAATTTTTTCAAAAATTGAAATTGACCGGAATTGTTAAAAAAATACTAAAAGTTGATTTTTCAACTATTTTATGTGGGCCTATATTGAAAATTTTTAAAATACGTTTTGTAGATCTGTGTCGATTAAACATATCCTGAAAATATCTTTAAACGTTTGTAGCTCATTGCAACGTCGACCGATTTTGACGAAATTTTCTGAATATGTTTAATTGACACAGGTCTATAAAATGTATTTTTTTAACTTTCAATATTGGCCCACATAAAAAATTCATGAAATGCAACTTTTAGTATTTTTCCTATAATTCCGATGAATTGCAATTTTTAACAAAAATTTTTGTCACATCCTGTGGCAAACTAATTGCTCTAGCAAGTTGAGGTATTATGCTGTGTTGCCCTGTGATTGAGACGAATTATACTGAGTTTTGAATTTGCCGCCTATTATGGATTGTAGCAAACATAGATCGTCTACTTCTTATTGGTCAAATCCCAATTCTTAGTCTTACTGTATGCAATGTTTGCATTATAACCTTCAACAAGGATTCAGTCCATTATCTACCAGCATGGAAATAATACATTTTTCATAAAGCTAAAATTCTATCCTATATAACATGTGAAAAAAATAAGTTTATTTTCCAGTTTAAAACATTGTTTTTTCTTTTTCTCTTAAAACACGGTCATTTTTATAATGTTATATTTTGTTTCAGACGCAAAAATCTCTTGAAAATGATCCTCATCAGGATCGAAACGTCGGTATTTCAATTTGCAAATTTGTTATAAAACAAGGAATTTTTAGTTTATACTTGATCGAACCTGTGCGCCGAAACCATCTATTTTTTTTTATTATTTGTGCAATAGAAACCTCAAATAAGAGGTTATTCTGCAATCAGTATTACATACATAATATTACAATAGAAATCTTATTTGCTAATGTGTGGTTAAAGTAATAATTACATGACATTAATCGTTACAGTACATGGCGTATTAACAGTACATGATGTTATATACATAATCCGCAATTTTTCAGGAAGGAACATAAGATCTTACATATAGTGTTTGTAGGTCTGTGGAGTAAAACATTGCATGTCTATCTATTATTAATTGCTCTAGCTTGCCAAAAAAATTCAAATCGTATAATACGATATTTAAAAAGTTATCGCCTTTTTAAGAGTGTGCCAATACTCTTTTTACCCACTACAAGTATAATATAATTTGAAAAAATATTGCGACACAGCCGTGTAAATCAAACGGAAAGAAAAAAAAACATTAATTGCAGTGACAAAAGGTAACAAAAAAAGGAATATTAAGGATTACACACAACCAAACTTTAATCCATGGTAGTAATAATACACGGGGTAAACGTGGAAATAGTGTAACTCACAATTATGTGTTCTAAAAAGTTTTTGTCCCTTCTTCACAGCAAGTGCGTATTTAATTTTTTCCTTTTCTATTTTACCAATTTTTGGTAATTTACGTGGCTGTGTCACATTCAAAACAATATATTTAATTTCAAAATTTTAATATTAATTTCTTTTTCAGACGCAAAAATTTGGGTCTCTTGATAATGATCCGCATTGGGATCGAAACGTTGAGAAATTTAAATATTTAACTTGCATATTTGTTGTATCTAATAAGGATCGAACCTGGCGCCGATATCATAATTATAATTTATATTTCAATTTTTCGATCGATAAGAATTTTTCCTTTAGTAATAATACAGTTTGAATTCCAAAACAATTGGCAACCCTATCCATGGCCGAGAACTTTCTTAAGCCTCATACGTTCCTCAGAGTGATAATTCACCCATTCAATATTTTCACGTACTGCAAAATCATTAATCCTTTTACGTCTACGTCGTGAGATGTATTTCTTTAAAATGTGACGCTATAAATGAAACATAATGTGTCGATTTAATCTGTAAAATAAAAATAGGTGAATTATTATCCTAGCCCCTTTATGTAGCTACTTTTGAGTACCGTACGAGGGTCAGTAGATTCGTCAACAGCAACGAGAGCTTCAATAATAACGTAATCGAGTAATTTCATTTAGGATTTTTATCTGCATCTGATTAAGGTAGCGCTCACGCACTTTTCATTGGGGTCTTATAACATTCCCGGCCATTTTGTTTTACGGTAACATGAAAATATAAAGAGTGGAGCAGGATATAGAATCCAGTCTCGCGTTTCACGTAACAACCCGACGATGAATGCGAACTCCGAATCACGGCACGCGAAATAATCCCCTGTTTTACGAATCCAACACGCTAGAAAGAGGTAGTGGCCTGTTCCAGACGGAACAATTAAATGCTTTATGCTACTGAAATTCGTAATCCGGTGGACCTACTTTCCATACAAAAACCCATTATCCACCTTCGAAGCAGCTAGGACACGCATATATCCTGTAGCAGCGGTAATTAATGGAAATATGTAGTGTGTTGATGGTAGCGTTTCGTCGAATAAAGTAGCAAATTCTGGATGGAACTGTGGATGGAACCCGCAGATGGGAAACGAGCTGTTCCTGCGTGGGGGCGTCGCATGGTACGAGTAGGCCCCGGGCACTTTTCTAATGACTCCACCGTCAGCCGTCTCTCGTCTCTTCTCTCTCACTCTGCCATCTCCCTGGTTGGGTGTATTTTGTACCGAGCTCCGTAGAGGAACGGAGAGGGGAACCACCTACGTCCTTCAATTTTCATCGATTTCGCAATTGCATCGCTGAACCGCGTGTTCCACGGGCTCTAAATTCTACTCCTGATCCCATATGCTCGCCTGACTTAGGACCAGATCAGGGTTTCCGTCTATAAAATCGCGAACTCAGGACGGACGTCACGGTGCGGTACTTTGATAGGAATTTGGGACGAAAATCAAAAAATTCGCATGGCGTAGAAATAATTAAAATTTTTTGTTTAGAATTGTTTTAAATGCGCTTATTGAACATTTAGAATACTATTTTAGAATTTTTCGTTCTTTTACACTACATTTTGAAAGAAACAATAAGAGGCATATTTTACGTACAATGTAAAAATGAAATGTTAAATGACAGATAAATCACGTTAATGACAGTTCGTATAAGAATTCCTTCGCTAACTCTGAATAAAAAAAACCTAATTTTATGCGGGATATCTTCCGTTGTGTACTAGATATCAATACACTGTCTTATGTCCTCAAGATCTCTGTTTTGAAGCAGTTTTCATACAGATTGATATGAAGGCATCCCTTGATATGACGTACCCTGTGGACAAAAATCTGAAAATTCATTGTCTAATATCCACAGGATTCTATGTTGAAACTACGTTTTAACATTTAATTACCATGTTTATCAATAGAAAATTCAAATAATTCAGTAGGGGATTAGTTGCAAACGAATTTCTTCTAAAAAAAATTCTATATCAAACAGTTTATACATCCGAAACGTCACTCACTTTCATGGTATCAGGAAAAAGAATTGCATGAATTATGTCCTACAGGACATAGCTTAAAGTACAACTAATGTGACTGAAATTACAAAATTTGTACGTCTCTTATATGCATTATACTAGTAAATAATACAGTTGAAATAATTTTTATTACCTTTTCCTCCTTTAACCCTTAGCACTCGAATGGTGACTCTGAGGCACCATTAAAAATTGCTGTACCATTATTCAAAATATTGTATACATTATTAAATACATGGGTATCTAATCAATTACTAAACAGTTAGGTATTATACCAATATCATATCCATACAATTTTTAAAATCATAGGGAATGGAAATATTCCAGGTACGAAAAAATGTTTAATTTTTTAATTAAAGTAGCTCAGAGTGCAAAGGGTTAAAATCAAAAACATGTCACGTGGTAAAGTTCTAACTGAAGAGGAAATAATAGAAATCTTTCATAAAAGAGCAAAAGGAGAGAATTTAAAACAAATTTCACTAGAAATGAAAAGAAGTAGATTTGTAATTCGTAATTTTTTACATAATTCAAAAAATTACGGAAAAAAGAAGATATCTTGAAGATAATCGTCCCTTACTTCAAGAGATAAAAGAGCAGTTTTTTCGAGACTACTGTATGTTCACTTCAAATAATTTAAATTTCGTCATTTTTAAAGTGTCCGCATTTCTAAAAACAGGTTCGCAAAGGGGGCACTTGGGGCTATATCTCCATTTTTTCAAATTTTAAAAAAGTTCCCTGCTATGCAAACGTCGCAGTTCTTTAAAGTAATGCAAAATAAATGGCGAAAAAACAGTTTTTTTCAAATGACAACATTTTCAGTAGATACTCTTGTGTTTTCACTATACCTCCTCGAAATTCATTCTCGTCGGTGTGTTAGTCTTAGCTTATAATTTAATGAAAAAAGGGTGATACATAAAAAATCGTTTGAGATTCGTTCGTAGGAAATTTGAAAGAGTGATCCCAGTGTTAATGAAGCATGTGTGAACGAGTAACATCAAAAAACCCGGACCTTTAAAGAAAATTCCCCGGACGCATTAAAAAGTAGGACAAATCTGCGGAAAACCGGGCAGATAGCGACTCTAGGTAAAATACAGACCATCCCACATACTCGGCCATAACTCTACAAAAATTAACCCCTGCTCAACGAACACTGTGTCATTTTAACCTGACGTTGAAGAGAGCGAGTAATAAATACACTGTGGGTTTTATGCATTTATGACAAAAACGGATTGACAGAGAGAAATATTACGAAGACATTACGACAATTAAAGATGTTGCTATATTGCTGTCGACTTATTAAAATTTATGAACGAGGAAATGCATTTCTCTTCACTTTTATATAGTAGTCATACAAAAGAGAAAATAATAGAAAATATACATATGTTAGAAATAAAAGAAAGGAATAATTACGATCAGACTGTGGATGTGTATGCAAAATGAAAATTGACTGGATCTATTTAATCAGAATCTATTAAGCAGCAATATCTATTAAGCAGAAAATCAATTAAAATATTCACGTCCTTACACGCATTGTCAATTTGTTTCAATGCTTATCTATGACTTTAAATAACTACTTGAAGGAGTAGACTCCATTTTCTAGCGTAATTCGTATTATCCGGAAGCATATAATTGCGCATATAGCTATTTTCATGGCTACATGCTCCCAAATAATGCAAATTACTCCTCGTAATCGAAAAGATAGGATTTTCGAGGGCGATAGCGCTGTAAATCGATCTTTTAACCTTTTTGTCTACTGAAAAACACAATTTTGGATATGGGTGTACCGTCTTAATCGCGAGATTAATAAATTTCATGGAATGGATTAAATTTCATCCACGTGTAACTCACTAATTTTTGTTCCAAAATGTTCTTGTCCACTTTTCACACAAGTATGTATATGAAATTTAATTTTTGGTTTTTTCTATGTGATAATTGTTTTCATATCAAAAATAATTTTTTAACTTCCCGCTTCATAGAGAAGTTACTGTAATTACCCCGAAAATCGAAAATCGATTTTTCAGCAGATCTTCACGTTTCATGGAGTCATTTTAGACAATTTTTATCAAATTGTTAGTGTGTGTGTGTGTGCGTATGGCCGTTTGTATGTTATCAAATTTTTCGTCAACGTTTTCTGAAAAAGTAACAACGCGATCAGAATGATGAATGATGCAATCGATGTGCCCCGTCGTAACTTAGAGCTGATTAGATTTTGATCCATATTGGTCAAGTAGTTTTTTAGATTTTTTAGTTTTTTTCGAAAGAAGTTCATTCAACAATGCAATTTATACGAGAGGATGGAAATTTTCTACCGAATAAACAAACGTAATTATATATATTTCATTTTTATTTAAAAAAAATTTATTTTAATTAAAAAAAAAAATTTTTTTTAATTTAACCAGCTAGTTCTTTTTTGTTTTCTCTCATATTTTTTCAGACGCAAAAGTATCTCTTTGAAAAAGATCCTCATAGGGATCGAAACGTTAGAAACATGTTTAAACAATTGCACATTTATTATTATTATTATTATTATTATTTATTTTATACGGACCGAAGTCCTTTAGTACAAATGTTTGCAGTTAATGTAGAATAACAGAAACTAATCTTAAACATAAGTCTTAATCTAAAATATAAATTAATTAATTATGGACAGTGCGAAACTAAACTAATGCAGGTACTATTATCGAATAGTGCGGCGCAATTTTGTTTTGAAAGCCTGTAACGTGCCATTGACAAAATCAATATTGCTATAAAATGTGTTGGAGTTAGCAACAATGCGATTTAAAGGATTTATTGCTCCATATGAGGATTTGGATTTGATTGTTTGAAATCCTGCTCTCGTTCTCAAAACACGTTCAGGTACATACAAATTAATTTGCTTAAGGAGTCCAGGACAGTCTATATTACTATTTAACAAATTGAAGAAACACATTTGTTGTTTTCTAAAAATGGTCGAACCTAGCGCCGATATCATTCGATTTATTATATTACTAATTTTCGATCGAGAAGAATTTAACGTTTATTAATAAATTTTATTTAAACTAGGGTAACTGCACCAGTGAATGAACGGGCACCAGTAAATGAACGCTTTTGTATATTTCAACAAATTTTAACCCGGACGGCATACTAGCGATAAAATTGCGATTAAAGAGTTAAATAAATAGGAGAATATTGTTTAGTAATTTTGTTCATTGATTGGACTAGCATTATTCAATTACTAGAATGTAGTGTTCATTCACTGGTATTTTTCATATTTTTGAATTTAACGTTTAATAAAGAAGATTAATAATAATTTCATTGTATTTGTGTTCATTTATTTTTGACAAATGAAGTATAGGGAGCTATTTGGCATATATGAGATTCCTTTAATTCACATAGTCTTTTTTAAATAAAATATTTTCCTGAACAATTTCTTAAATGTTCATTCACTGGTGCAGTTACCCTATGAGATTGCGGACGGCGCACAGTGGGTAAACTTGACAAAATACGATTCAAAAAGGAATAACTTTCGATAGAAATGAGATAGAGGACTGACATTTTTTTTACATACAGCTGAAACTTCACAGAATATGGGAAAAATAGGGAGAATATGGTACGAATGTTTTTTAACCTCGAAAAAATTCGCCAAAGTTGCGCAATTTCGAGAAAATTGTGGTTTTTAAAATACCACGCGCGGCAATAATTGTTTTGGAACATGCTCTACAGCATTTTGCGTAGATTTTCTCACGCTGATTTCAAATCTGGTCTCAAAATTTTTCTACGACCTCAGAATTTTCCAAAATATCGGATTATTGTTAAACAGTTAAACTTTTATTTTTTCAAGGTTAGAAAACATTCGTACCATAATCTCATTATTTTTCACATATTCTACAATGTTTCAGCTTTAATTTATAAAAAATTTCATCGTTCTATCCCATTTCTATCGAAAGTTCTTTAATTTTTACACAGATTTCGTCGGTTTGTCCCACGGTGACGTCTAGGGTAATGCTAACGCCACGCTATGGGACAAACCGATGAAACCTGTGTAAAAATCAAAGAACTTTCGATAGAAATGAGATAGAGCAATGAAATTTTTTGAAACATTGTAGAATACGGGAAAAATAATGTGATTATGGTACGAATGTTTTCTAACCTTGAAAAAATAAAAGTTTAACTGTTTAACAATAATACGACATTTTGGAAAATTCTGAGGTCATAGAAAAATTTTGAGACTACATTTGAAATCGGCGTGATAAAATCTACGCGAAATGATGTAGAGCATGTTCCAAAAAAATTTTTGCCGCGCGTGGTATTTTAAAAACCACAATTTTCTCGAAATTGCGCAACTTTGACGAATTTTTTCGAGGTTAAAAAACATTCGTACCATAATCTCCCTATTTTTCCCATATTCTGTAAAGTTTCAGCTGTATGTAAAAAAATGTCAGTCTATCTCATTTCTATCGAAAGTTATTCCTTTTTGAATCGTATTTTGTCAAGTTTACCCACTGTGGCGGCGCACGTCGGTGCCGGTGGTAGCGAACGCGTTGAGGTGACATTACCGTATTATGTGACAGACCGTACATCGCGGATCACCTATTTCTAGTCCCGGTACTTTGGATAATTAAAACGAGTGCAGCGACCTACCGTCGCGAGGAGATCGTTGCCCGATAATCTCGAATTTTCGTCCGTTTGAGGAATAATTATAAAAGCTGTAGCAACCAATCCGTAGAACGTAGCCGTGGGAGAGGAAGGGAGGAAAAGCGGGGAGAACTGGTACCGATGGAGGGTTCCGAGCTAAAAGAGAGACCGACAAAAGAGCCGGAGGAAGTAGAATGGGCATTCAATTCAGTCTATTCCAAGTTTTCAAATAATTCAGTCGTTTAAGAACTCGAGGTACTGTAATTTGCCAGAATCGCGGAACCTACCGGAGATTTCGACTCGTCTGTTCTAACGTCGGCACTCGGCCCTTGGAAAATCTAGGGAATATCGCGGATTAATTAACGACGCTGGATATTGTGAAAATTTTGGTAAACAGCGATCCCCGTTCTCGCGTTTCACCAACTATCAGGCTGCTCCGGAAGCTGGGCTTTGAGACCCGTTGTAACATCGACGTCCATTGTCTCGACTGTTCCACTGGTCGAGGAAGTTCTTTTCGAGAAATTTCGTTTCGAGAAAAGGTCTAAATTTGTACGGAATATCGCCCTCCGTGAAAGTCATTGTTTTCGCAGTTGAAGTTGGAAAAATGTTTAACCCTTTGACAGGCGAATTGAATGAAATCCAGTGTGATCTTCAAAGGTACCGCCAGTGGTACCTTCAAAGGTACCCTTCAGTTTCCAATTTATCATCAGTCTGTGTCTGCGTTAGATAGACACATTGCCAGTAATATTTGCCGTTAATATCAACCAATATTTGATTTGAAAATGTACAGGGTGTAAAGAAATGTTTGGTCTTGGCTGCCATAGGCGTATTCTATATCTTTGGATCGGTGAAGATCTGTGAAAAAAGGTTGCCGCAAAACTATCCTTGACCGTGAATTTCAAGGGCAAATTTTTGTGTTGTTGCATTGTATTCTACGCATCATGGGGACAAAAAGTGTTAAGGGAATCATGAGTCAAAACTCAATTCACCCATGGCTCTCTTAACACTTTTTGTCCCCATGATGCGTAGAATACAATGTAATAACACAAAAATTTGCCCTTGAAATTCAAGGTCAAGGACAATTTTGCGGCACCGTTTTTCACAGATCTTCACCGATCCGAAGATGTAAAATACTGCTATGATAGTACGAAACATTTTTTTATACCCTGTTCAGGGTGTCCGAAAAGATGTGATTCCTGCTGTCACTTTGTAAACGAAGTTTTTGCAAAGGAGAAAGTTATCTCAACTGACACACAGTGGTCTAGAAGTCAGTTCTAGCGCGAATTAATTATTGTGCGAGGAAGAAATTAACATTTTGTGTAAAAATTACTTTCAAATATTTGAGTAAAGTAAAGAGAACATAATTTACACTACTGACTACTTGTTTATTAATATAATGATTAAGTGTTACAAATATAATATAGAATAGATCTGCAAATCTTTGAAATCGAGATTTAACTTTTTACTACACTTTTCCTGCAGACCTAATTCAGATATAATTGGATTTGAAGACAGTAAGAAATAATTAAACAAATTCATGTTTGTATGTTCTGCAGAATCCTTTCTACTTCTGTGTTTCCTTATAAATTTAAAGTCCTCGTTTTTTGCCTCTTACTCTTCCTCTCCAAGCTGACTGATTGGTAAAATCGCATGTTTTATCATTTCTGCTCCATGTATCAGCACTTTGTGAATAATTGAATAATTATTTTTCTTAATAATAAGTAATAATTTTTCTTAAAAAGTATCAGTTCATAAAATATATCATAAAGTTGTGAATGAAACGTAAACCTACCATTTCCAGTTACAGCCATACTGATAATATCATATGTAACAAGATCCTAACACAATTTATACACACTTCAAGAAAGAACTCGATATTTTGAGGTTATAATTTGGAACAATTGACCAGCGCAGAAAACAAAAATGTGGTTACTGGAATGTTGACAGTCTTGCCAACAATAATACGGTGATGTGATTTAGTGATTTTGCTTTTCTTAATGTAGTATACATATCAAACTATCATACAAGTATAAAGGGTATAACAGGATAAGCATGGACCAGCGGCCCCCGCTCCGATTTTCCTGATTTCTGTCTTAAAACATAGTTTTATGTCTAAGAAAATATTGTGTAAAATTTCAAATGTCTACCCCCATCGATAAGGGTGATATTGGGGTAAATTCTCCCGCACTTAAATGCAATTTGCTACAAAACGAGAATAGATATCGACATGGGATAAACGGCAAACAAAAGATATAGATTTACTCTACATTCCAGATTTTTTCCAAAATTTTTTGCTAATTATTTATAGTTGAAAATAATAAATTAATTTTTTGGGAATTTTTTAAAGTATCTTCCCCTGGGTTGACACCTACCAAACAATTATAAAATATTGCTATGATACTTACCTACTTTGTAAAAAAATCTCAGAAGTGTCCATTTGGTGGAACAGTGTCAAGAAAAATAAAGTATGCCGGCGAATGCTTGGTCTGATCAGTATCGGCGCAGCGACCGAATCCCCTTGCGGTGACTAGTAATGGGAGCGAACGGGAAGTCGGCAGTGTGTACGGAAAAGCTGATACATGTAAAAATGCGACTAAATGTTCTAATATATGATTACAGTTGGAAGTCTAAACAATTATATTTTAAGAAATTGCTTACATTGAAGAAGAAAAATGCGTGTAAAGCTAGTTCGTTGCTGTTAAGTAACAGAAAGAAGAAGCTTCTCACAAATATGTTGTATGGTCACGGTGTTAGAGGTTTCTCGATGCTACGAAGGGCTCGAGTTCGAATATTTCTCAACTCAACTTTCTTTTCTTTTTTTTTATATGCATTTATAAACTAAACGAATTTTATTGTTTGCACTTCAATATTATTATAAAATATTGAAAATATTATTAAAATATTATTATAAAATATTGAAAATATTATTAAAATATTATTATAAAATATAGAAAATATTATTAAAATATTATTATAAAATATTGGAAATATTATTAAAATATTATTATAAAATATTGAAAATATTATTAAAATATTATTATAAAATATTGGAAATATTATTAAAATATTATTATAAAATATTGGAAATATTATTAAAATATTATTATAAAATATTGAAAATATTATTAAAATATTATTATATATTAGACGATTTAGTCGCATTTTTACATGTATCAGCTTTTCCGTACACACCGCCGACTTCCCGTTCGTTCCCATTACTAGTCACCGCAAGGGGATTCGGTCGCTGCGCCGATACTGATCAGACCAAGCGTTCGCCGGCATACTTTATTTTTCTTGACACTGTTCCACCAAATGGGCACTTCTGAGATTTTTTTACAAAGTAGGTACGTATCATAGCAATATTTTATAATTTTTTGGTAGGTGTCAACCCAGGGGAAGATAGTTAATAAAATTCCCAAAAAATTAATTAATTATTTTCAACTATAAATAATTAGCAAAAAATTTTGGAAAAAATCTGGAATGTAGAGTTTATCTATATCTTTTGTTTGCCGCTTATCCCATGTCGATATCTTTTCTCGTTTTGTAGCAAATTGCATTTAAGTGCGAGGGAATTTACCCCAATATCACCCTTATCGATGGGAGTAGACATTTGAAATTTTACACAATGTTTTCTTAGACATAAAACTATGTTTTAAGACAGAAATCAGGAAAATCGGAGCGGGAGCGCTGGCCCATGCTTATCCTGCTATACCCTTTTAACAGATTTACGTTAGTTGGTTTTTTAAATTTATTCGCGCTAGAACTTACTAGGCCACTGTGTGACATCAGGAATCACTTACTGCAAGGGAGGATGGTTGTACAATAGCGATATTGTGTGTCAAGGAATTAATGAAGTTTAGGGTTGTGTCGCTTATTTTTTCCGCGAAAGTTTTATTTTCTTCTCAGGTTTCGTTGATCGAATCGTGGTGTTCGTTCGGAATGATACGAAGTTTAGGAACAGGCCGATATTCGAGTTGGTCGGCAACGAACCAGAATCGGACAGGGATTGAACCCCGCACGGGTGACGAGCCGCGAGGCTAGGGTAAAATCAAGGGGGAAGAACACGGGAGGGAAGGTGGGGTGGCAGTTTGATTAACTTTTCACTTCGAGTCATTGCTCCGGCGTAGTCTGAAGCGTTGCAAGCTACGAATCGCGTCCGTAACTCGCTTTCAAAAAGTTGAATTGAAACATCGGTGGATCGATGCGCGGCTAACTTGGAGCTTTGGCTTGATTTATCGTTAACGAGGTTACTCCGCCCCAATCGCCCAGATATTTTTATATTATGGTAGCCACGGTCTCGCGTAATCCGGCGATTCGGTTCTCGCGAACGAACGGACGAGCCGGGTTACATTATCAACTGTTTGCCCTCTCCGAAATTGGCCCGAAAAATCCTCCCCCAACGGGTCGCGATCTCGCGTAAATCACGGCGAACCGGGACTTTTTAGTCACGACCGTTTAACCCGGACGTGCATATGCAGTTCCCACTCTGAAACAGAAAAGAACAGGAAACGATATAATGAGAAACACACGGCAGAAGTTACGCGCGACGATATCGCGCACCCGAATTTATGGAATATTCAAAATGTGTTTTTCGTGTTGCTCGAAACTGGCCGGACGACCCCGTCGATACCATCTCGAGGTACACGCGGATTTTTGGTGGAAATTCTATTATTGGACGATGCTCGTGATAAGGTGATCCGGAATGAACAGTTCTCATCGTCAATTCTATTGGCCACTAGGGTGGACTTTGCTAAAAGCCAAGAACACGTGTGGCCTATTCGGGTAATATGATCGGCGAGTAGAATCTGTGAATAGGGGCCTCGCCGACATACCGAAAAGGGCGAAACTTCCGTTTATAGCAAAAATCAGAATTCGATGAAATGTTGAAAATAGGTTCTTTTTTTACTAAAATGACGATTGCCAGAAGGATTTTGGGCGTTTCGAAAAAAAATTTTTTATCATTTCAATGTCGCTCTACCTTACCGACTTACCGATTTTCTATTTTATATAGAATATCTTCAATTAGTTGTAAAAAGGGATAATCACGAGCCTAGTTCACCTCACAGCGCCATAAAAATTCACACATATCAACTATAAACAAATCCTCTTTAGTTTAAAGTAATACATATATAAGGTAAACTTGAAATTTTTAAAGACTACTCCTGGATTATCTGGGTAATCACATAAATAATAATATAACTAAATAATAAATAAACTTTTCGGGTTAGCCTAAACCAAATTAATTCTCATCGCATAATCTCCCCATTGTAGATATTGGTTCACTTGGTTTAACAATTGAAATTTTCTATACATTTTACATTAATTTCCAGAATATATGCATGCGCACAGCACGAACATAATTAATAAAATCATTTTATATAAAATTTATTCCTCAATTTAAATTTTACAAATCAGAAAGTACAAAGTCGGTAAGTCAGTAGTCGCTAAGGTAGAGCGCAACATTGAAATGATAAAATTTTTTTTTCGGCGCGCCAAAAATCCTTCTAGCAATCGTCATGTTAGTAAAAAAAGAACCTATTTTCAACTATTCGTCGAATTCTGATTTTTGCTATAAACGGAAGAACAGCCCCGAAAAGTTATAGGAGAAGTACTTCCTTTAGAGAAGAAATTAATGTGATAAGTAGACTGATTATTCAGTGTAAATAATCTTAATTCGTACAGAATGAACTTGTGCTTGAATGCATCTAAGGAATTCTAATATTTTCAGAGGTATCAACTATTCGATTTGAATTTTTAGTGTACATTTCACATTTAGCGTGCAGTTATGTACATTTCATAACTTCGCATTCGAGAATAAGGTCCACCCTAATATCCACCACCATTTTCTACAACTGTCTCGTAACATAACATTAGAAAGAAGGTCTCGAAGTCTCCGAAAGTCGAGCATTGAACTTTTGCAATCATCCTACAACCGCAACTACTTCGTTGTCAATAATGTATTCTATATCGAATGTTCTATATCGTTGTGGCCAATAATGTTCTACATCGAATAGAATATTTACATTACTGAGAACCTTCTTTGCTAAAATGTTTTATTGAACGCAACATACCTGAATATTAAAACAATACAGTAGAAAAAAGTCATGGATTGTCCGTGTATTATGCTGTGTACTATGCCTTTAAACGGCAGAATATATAAAATTAATTTGAATGTCTTTACGTACACTGTTAGCTTGTAGACTGCACATAACTGCTAACGATAATAAGCTGTTCCCTAATGTTCACCACCATGAATTTAAATGTTGATTATCATTAAGAACAATAAGTATTGTCAAAAACGTCTGCTTATTGTTTTATTCACCAGAAAAAGTTTACTTAAAATCGACGATCACTGTGATCTCTCCTTGTTAATGCAGTTTGATGCAAAGAAAAGGTCTAAGGGATGCGTATAATTTTATATGTTTAAATAGTATGTATTAATCGTTAAATATATTACTCGAAAAGTGAGGTGGATTTACTGGGATCACAGGGTTGAAATATTTCCATATCGTTGTCTGTAGAGGTTAGCTGTCCTAGCGTTAAAAGAAAAATACTTGCTGTCTATCCGTTTAGTTTCGGGCCGCTTCGTTCCCGGCTAATCTGTCCTCTCCGAAAAATCCGTATAGCTCGGGGCTTTTGCGCGCGGGTCCTCGCGAATAACTGCGAATATTTCGTACGTTATGAAAGCGGGCCTCGTCGTGCACCGCGAGTATTTCGAAAAGAAAGAATCGAACGGTACACAAGATAAATTTCCATTTCGAAAGTTGAACAGTCCGTTGTCCCAACGAGATCTCTGTGTGTTAATAAAATCCGAGTTCCAACGTACACGGAATTATGCCAGGGAGCGTCTACTGTGCCTCATAATCGCGTTAGTAATTCAGAAGACTTTCTTGACAGTGGGCTAATGAAACCTGACGACCGTCGCGTCTCGTACGGATATTTCAGACGTCCTTCGGAAAATAGGTCTCGAATGCGTTGTGCGACAAGACGTTTGCGTTTAATAATTGATGGAACTCTGAGTTCTCCATTCCCTTGGGCCATTTAGTACCAAAGTTTTATTTTTAATTTGCACTCGGAGCTGTTTGAACTCGAAAAATCAAACGTTTATTCTGACCTAAAATACGTCCATTCTAGAATAAATTAAATTTAAGGAAAAAATGAACGGGAAAGAAAGGGATTCGAAAGTTCGGTCTGGACATAAACGATCCTGGTTGCGCACGGAGTGGGTGAAAGGTTAAGTTAAGTTTGCAAAGTAAATTATTGTTACGGTGGACTGAAAACATGCGTCTATTTAGGAATGGCGAGAATAAAATCTGTCGACCGAACTAACCGGATGATTCTACGGAGCAAACTGCGTCGAAAGTGTAGAACAAAGGTTTTGTCCCCGAAGCACCGTTTCCGAGATAATCGCCTTTGAATATTGCCTGGCGGGTCTGATCATGGCTGACCGTTTCTACTTGTCCAATATTCCGCGTTATTGAACCATTTTCTCACGTGGAACTCTCACTTCTCGATCATCGATGTAGTCGATGACGTCCCACTTATCGACAATATCGACTACTTTTTATCTAGTTAAGGGGGTACCGTACCCATGGATATGACTAGCATATTACTAGAATATTACTAGAGAAACAAGTGAAAACCGTGTTTACGGGAAACCATTTTTTGTTTTTATACAAGCATGTTACGAGCTGTGTGAGGGCTTGTTCTAAAGAGGAAAATTGATCCCAGGTCGCTCAGCTCATGATTTAGTTAGATTATGTTTATAACTAATAATATGAGCGTCCAAAGTAGGGGGAAAAATGAAGAAAAATTCCGCAGATTCTAATGTATTTTTCTAATACAAAACGATTTGTTCGACTTGCATCATGAGCTGAGCGACCTGCGATCGACCTTCCTCTGTCAAAAGAACCTTTATGCAGTTCAAAATATGCTCGTATGAGGGCAAAAAATGGTTTCCCGCAAACACTGTTTTGTTGATAACTGATCATATGAGCATATTTTGAGCTGCATGAAGGTTCTTTTGACAGAGGAAGGTCGATCGCAGATCGCTCAGCTCATGATTTAGTTAGATTATGTTTATATCTAATAATATGAGTGCCCAAAGTAGGGAAACAAATGAAGAAAAATTCCGCAGATTCTAATGTATTTTTCTAATACAAAATGATTTTTTCAACTTGAATCATGAGCTGAGCGACCTTCTTCTTTACAATGAGCCCTCACACAGCTCGTAATATGCTAATATGAGGACAAAAAATGTTTTCCCGTGATCGCATTCAATTGTTCCCCAGATTCCGTTCATGAAGGGCAATGAAGGGCAAGTAGAACTAATTTTAGTTCAGCTACTCAAACGAGATGGCTCTTAGAGAGGAGAATTATCGCCGTATATTCGTAACAACAAAAATACAGGGTGTTCGACTACAGGTGGGAGAAAATTTAAGGGGTGGTTCTTAACGATGATATAAGACGAAAATTAGGAATAAAAAAATTGCGATTTCAGCTTCGTTATTTAGCTATTAACAATTAAAAATCAACAACGCGTATAATAAAAGTGTACGTTGTGTACGTCAAAGAGTTCAATGTTGTCCAACGATTTGTTAAACATTTTCACCTCGCTGGTGCCCCAAATGAGAACCAAGTTATGCATGCATCTGTTACTTGATACGTGACTGTCGCGTTGTTAATAGCTAATTAACGAAGCCGAAATCGGAATTTTTTAATTTTTCATTTTCGTCTTATATCATCGTTAAGATCCAACCCTTAAATTTTCTCCCAACTGTATTCGAACACCCTGTATAAAGGGCTTGAAGCCACTCGGATCCATTAATAGCAATAAAAATATTGATAAAAAGAAAAAAACCTGTATTGATAGCGAAATTGAAGCGTTAGATTGATACAAATGTATGTTCGTCACTGTTGCCAAACTGTTTTTCAGCGTGGAGGTTGCTTACACTGATAAATACCCAGATCAGGGGTTACGGTACCCCCTTAAGACGAGCGTGCAAAAATGGTGGTACGGAAGGGGTTCGCAGCCGTTCTATCGTTCGCCGGAGGAATCGGCACGGCTAATCAAATCGGCGTTTCACTGGTTTCGGAGACGAAGTGGTGGCTACGTCGACGGTGATGACGATGGCTACGAGGATGGCGGTGGTGGTGGTACTTTGATTACCGTCTACGTCGTCCACGAGAAGAAAAGGAGCCGAGGCTAGTCGGCTCTGTCGATGACACCCACATTCACCCTCTTAACCATATCCAGCTTGGTCTCTCTTCGTAGAGCGCGCCGTCTGCACGAGCGGAGCAGTGTCTTTGTGTCCTCGCAATCACGAGGAGAGACGAGCACCGCTATATAGCGACATCAAGGACGACGACTACCTAAGGCCAGCGGTAGGGGGTGGGGGATAGGGACGGAGGAAAAGAAGTCGCAGATTAATCGGGGACGCCTAACAATCGCGTGGTATTCTTCTTCATGCGCTGTTCCCTGGCTCGAGTCCCTTTTCCGCACGAGAGGACGAGAGCCTCTGAATTCGACGAGGCCGTGCCACCAGAGAAACACAGGGAGAACAGTGGAAACGCGAAGAGCAAAGAAAATGCGGACGCCGCACGATGCACACAGAATGTTCCGAAACGCTGCGCCGGCTACAACCTGCAACACACATACCACCTATATCGAACGATTTTTTCCTCCATTCTATCGAGAAACGCGACCACAATAGCTCGTTTCGACGTGGCTTCATTATTTTACGCTTTTGCGTCTACGAGAGACACCGTTTTCGGACACCGAAGCAACTTAGCCCTAGATATCCAACGAGGCAACGTGATCGAGTTACACAAATTGATCTTGATCAAGCTCATCTGAGAGACGCGCTTCCGTATTAAGCATCGTCCACGTTCACCACTCGCGCTTTGATTCAGTTTACGATTACATTGATTGCTACTACTTTGTCGTTCATCATTTTTCGTAATTTCCTAATAAGAAAATCTGTTTTTAATTGTTGGATTATGATCAAAAATCTAATGACTAGAAAACAGCACTTACAGTTGAAAGTTAAAAGCATATTTGATTATTTTTCGCGATCGTAAATTGTTTTTTTAGACAAATAGGAAAATGATGTTATCGGCGCACAGGTTCGATCATGATTCTACAAACATAAATTGAATGGTGCTACAAACGTTGATTCGGGTTTGAATCTATTTCTTGGTCTTAAGAAACCACGTTTGAGCTATTCTGAATGTTTGGAATAGATGAGAAGGAAAAAGGAAGGTGGTGTTTCGTCAAAAGCATATTCTCAGAAATGTTTCGGAAACTAGAGGGCGTTGAACGGTCGATCGACTTTTGAAGGGCGTGACTCCGCACAGGGACTATGATGGTACGGTAAAATTTCGCACATAGTCGCTCGTTCGTATGAAGAATAGAAAATCTTGATTTTGAAAAAGCAAGAGCGAAAATGTATGGAGGAAAACCGATACGTTGGAATTACGCGTGCGATCCACGCAAATAGCTATCGATCGTGGATCGAAGCTGTAGATCGTTCTCGTAGATCCGTGCGAATCGAGCGGCGCAGCCTCGCAATTTCGTCCGCGAGAGATGAACGAGAACGTGCGCACGGCGAAGGGGAAAAATGAAAGAATCGCGAGGGACGTTTTAATCATGACGGAACAAATTTCGGCCTCCTAATTTGGCGCGAGATGACGCGAACATGTTCCCCTCCCATTTCGCAGGGCATTCAGTCGAAAATGCAGAAACGAAAACTGGAAGCGAGGCAGCGCGGAGAGGCGGTGGCAAATCGTGTGGATCCATTTGCGGGATGTGTACCTTCACTGAGAAAAAAATATGTTAATTATTCTATTTCCGCGGTGAATAAATATTACTGTACGCAGAGACCGCAAAGGGATTCGTAATTATTCGCACAAGGCGAATTCGCGTCGTATGAGACTAGAATTTCAGTTAGGCATGCCTAAATACGAATGTGGGCCTAATGCGGAAATAATGGTGGACGCCTAAATTAGCCATTCCTAACAGTTGTTACACATGGTTTAAATGGGGATGACAGAGCGCAAGCCTTCGTTGGACATTCCTAACAATTTCCACACATGGTCCAAATGGGGATGACATAGCGCAAGCCTACGTTGGACATTACTAATAGTTGCCATACATGGTCCAAATGGGGATGGCCGAGCGCAAGCCTAAGTTGGACATTCCTAACACTTGCTACACTTGGTCCAAATGGGGAAGGCCAAGCACAAGCCTAGGTTGGACATTCCTAACAGTTGCCATACATGGTCCAAATGGGGATAGCCGAACGCAAGCCTAAGTTGGACATTCCTAACACTTGCTACACTTGGTCCAAGTGGGGAAGGCCGAGCACAAGCCTAGGTTGGACATTCCTAACACTTGCTACACATGATTCAAGTGGGGATGGCCGAGCACAAGCCTAAGTTGGACATTTCCAACATTTGCTACACTTGGTCCAAGTGGGGATGGCCGAGCACAAGCCTAAGTTGGACATTCGTAACACTTGCTACACTTAGTCCAAGTGGGGAAGGCCGAGCACAAGCCTAGGTTGGACATTCCTAACACTTGCCATACATGGTCCAAATGGGGATGGTCGAGCACAAGCCTAAATTGGACATTCCCAACACTTGCTACACATGATTCAAGTGGGGCTGGCCGAGCACAAGCCTAGGTTGGACATTCCTAACACTTGCTACACATGATTCAAGTGGGGATGGCCGAGCACAAGCCTAAGTTGGACATTTCCAACATTTGCTACACTTGGTCCAAGTGGGGATGGCCGAGCACAAGCCTAAGTTGGACATTCGTAACACTTGCTACACTTAGTCCAAGTGGGGAAGGCCGAGCACAAGCCTAGGTTGGACATTCCTAACACTTGCCATACATGGTCCAAATGGGGATGGTCGAGCACAAGCCTAAATTGGACATTCCCAACACTTGCTACACATGATTCAAGTGGGGCTGGCCGAGCACAAGCCTAGGTTGGACATTCCTAACAGTTGCTATACATGCTCCAAATGGACATGGCCGTACGCAAGCCTAAGTTGGACATTCCTAACAGTTGCTACACATGATTCAAGTGGGGATGGCCGAGCACAAGCCTAAGTTGGACATTCCTAACACTTGCTACACTTGGTCCAAGTGGGGAAGGCCGAGCACAAGCCTAAATTGGACATTCCTAACACTTGCTACACATGATTCAAGTGGGGATGGCAAACACAAGCCTAAGTTGGACATTCCTAACACTTGCTACACATGATTCAAGTGGGGATGGCCGAGCACAAGCCTAAGTTGGACATTCCTAACACTTGCTACACTTGGTCCAAGTGGGGAAGGCCGAGCACAAGCCTAAGTTGGACATTCCTAACACTTGCTACACATGATTCAAGTGGGGATGGCCGAGCACAAGCCTAGGTTGGACATTACTAACAGTTGCCACACATGGTCCAAGTGGATATGGCCGAATACACGCCTAGGTTGGGTAATCCTAACAGGTGCCATAGCATAATAGCGCGAACTGGGGTTGTCCGTCGGATAGTTTCTTATGGCGAGTTCGCGACGAAAAGATTTCTTCGAGGATTAAATTAGAATTGTCATTTGGTGATAATTCCAGACGTCAGCCAAATATTTAATTTTTTATACACCTCGTTAAAATTGCATCACGCCATAAACCTAGTCCCTGCTTGTGAACATCCGCAACGGGTACTGAGACTGGCCGTGAACAGAGTTATGTATCGTCCTACTCCTCCTTCCGAGTAGGTTTCCCTTAGAGCTACGGGAAAGAGGACTGAACAGTTGAAGGTGTCCTGATTGGGAATTTGTCGTTTTCCCTTCTCATGGCAATCGGTGATACAACACCACCTCCAAAATTAAAAACGCCCTGTCATATTTTAGAAGAACTTCACGGAAAGACGAGAACACTCAGTTCAGTTCCTGCACTAGCATTACGCCTTCCTTGTCCAGCCATCGAAACGCGATTCCTCAAACACGACAATACTGGCAAGCGATCAGTGAACCGCCTACCTAAAATTAATTTGTCGGGTTGTTAATACAGCGACATTCGCGAGTCGACGCGTCCGCGGTCTAGCAGGGCTCATAAGCTTTACAAATTGGAACAGTCATCCGCGCGCTGTTCACGTTCAGTGTATAGACTGAACAGTAAATTAACAAAAATTGTTTTCCGCTACGATGTTGGATGATACGCGAAATTTGAAAACTCGTGAACTCACACGTCTCACAAGGAGAGGTCGCGGTCGACAGGAAACTGATTTTCCTGAAACTTGCAGTATTTCAAGATGACGTACCCAAATGTAATTTAGCAAAGCAGTAGCGCGAACTTCACAAGATTTTCTGAGAAAATTGCATTTGAAATCTGTTTATCAGTCATAAAGAGATTGCGTTTACCTATGAATAATAACCGGAGTGGCTGAGGGCGCAGCAAAAAATATTGGTAATCATTAGGTCGCTGGTTCACGTCCCGCAGTCAACATTTTTGTTCTTTCATTTTTCCAACTTTAATCCTTAAATTTATGACATCTGCTAATAAAAAGTTATTTTTTAAATAGAAAATGCATGTCTTCTATTTGTAGGTATTGAAAAAAAGTCTTTGGGATAACTCAATGTGACACTATACGCGGGTTTCCTAATGCGGGCCTCAATTAGCTTTCCCAATTAGGCAGTCGTTGACATTCCGCGTTACATTCCGCATGCCTGCCCAATGGGGCTGCCCCATTAGGGCCTAACGCGAAATTGGGCTAGCCTAATGCGGATCTAACGGTCTACCTAACTGAATTTCTACTCGGGTAATTACTCTGTTTCCGTATCGGTATCCGATTATGCCAACACCAGCAGATACCATTCATACAGAGTTTGATGCGTCTGTTGCAGAATATTAAAATAATTACAGAACATCGACTTACCATTTCCAATTTTTTAAAATTATTGAAGTGAAAACTTCTTTCGGTGCACTGCGTTCATAGTTGCTGGGCAATGAATACGTCTGATCCGTCACGCTCCGAAATGAAACGCTATTCGGTTAAACTCGGGAGAGCCGAGTTGATCCGAGCGAGCGAGACACAGACAGGTGTGCAAACGCCATAAAAGTTTCGGTCGTGCGATCTTCTGTGCACAGTATTGATCTCTTTTGATATATTAATCTCCTCAAGGATTTCTAATTAGGCTTCTGTCTGCCGCAATCGATGGAGAAATTTTTGATTTTGCACAGACATTTTATGCTTTTTTTTCCATTGACCGTATTTCTTTCAACAATTTGTTAATGTTCTTCTAAAAACATTACAAAATTTCTCCGAATGTCCATTCTTTGCAAGCTAATGTAATTTATAACCTTAACATGAAAATTCATGCGAATATGTTAAATACAAAAGGTTTCAAATAATCTAACCATTTTGGTCGGCTACATAAGGGTTAACTTTATAACATTTACATTTCTAGAATTGTTAGTTTAAAAATAGGCACCCTGGAGGGCAAAAATGGCCACCGTGGACACTGTCGAGAGCGAGAGAAAGCGCGTTCGAAGCGAACAGATTCGTGTTGACACTTTCGAGTATCGTGCACGTGTAAACGCGGCCGTAGCTCGAGCGCGCGAATAAAATTGATTCCGGCCACTTTGCCCGGTGACACAATTACGGCGGCCCGCCGGAATCGATACAGGGGAATATTTTCGATACCAGTGCCTGGCCGCCGTTGTGTTGAATTTCCTCCGTTTGTGTAAAGCACGGTAAATTTACGGAAGGCCGTAATGCAGTCGTCACGTGTGTGGGATTAATACGCAAACGGTGCATTTATTTAACGGAGCTGTTTATTTGCCGGCGAGAGTCGACCAGAACCGGCTAAAACCAGGGCACGAAGAGTAGAAGGAGGGCCCGTGAAATTTACAACCGGCACTGGTGTCGCTCTTCAAATAAAACTCCCCCACCGCGCGACCGTTATCCACCAAACCCCTTACTACCCCTACTGGCCCCTCTCTCTCTCCACTCTCAACTCGCTACGAAAAATCGATGCGCAATCACGAAACATCGCTACGAAATCCGCTCGAGGCAGCATCCTTCACACTTCTCACGCTCGGATATGGCGCGGACGTGCTCCCGTTTCGATTACCATACCGGGTCACTTTATGCCCGGCATCGGACACTACGCTGATTCGATTCGCCCCCGTGGTTTACATACGCGCGAGAAACCATAGTCGGACTTTGAATTTTGATTCGACCGACGCCACGCACCGGATCCGATCGAAAACCAACGCGTCCGCTCTCTGGACGATCACCCGTGATCGCTATTCGTGTCCCCTATTTGATTGAACGACGAAATGATATTTAAAAACAGAAGAGATGCAGCTGATTTCGTGAAGAATAATGTGGGAAAGAATTCTCTATCGTCGGATGCACCCCTTAAAATAAACGAGTGCAACCTGGCGCGAAACGATTCTTCTATAAAATTGAAATCAACGATAATAATTGGCATATCTAACTTGTGAGGTACTTGTGGTATGTACAAGATTTGCTTGTTCTTCCGTTTACCGTCAACCTCAGAATTCGATGAAATTTTGAAAATAGATCCTTTTTTTACTACAGTAACGATTACCAGAAGGATTTTTGGCGAGTCGAAAAAATGTTTTTTAGTATTTCAATGTTGCGCTCTACCTTACCGACTTTCTACTTTATGTTCGTGCTGTGTGCATGCGTCAATTAGAATTAGTTGTGGTTAGGTTGTGGTGGGGGTGGAGAAAATTAATTAGCACGCACTCGAAAACCCAGGAGTAGTGTTTAAAAATTTCAAGTTTACCTTATACATACAGGGTGAGTCCGCAGAAATAGAACACCTGAATAACGCGACTGCTATTGGTGTTAGGAAGAGAGGGACATTCATCTGATGTTAGTAGCTTATTTGTAGGTGGACGCGTAATGGACATATGAAGGTCAACTTCATTTTCTTAAATGACATTTAAGGAATTAAGAATTGAGGTATTTTTTAATACATCAATCAAATAAAAAAAAGTACTAACCTATGTATGTCGAAAAGTTAGTAGTTCAGGAGATATTTCAATTTGAATAACTCTGAAATACCATTACAGTAATACTAAGTCGTTAGCGTTTACTTACTAGTGTAACGGCTTAGTACGGAAGAAGTAGAATTGGTTGATAATGATCAGACGCGCAAGGCTATTCGACGCGTAACCACCGCATATTCGAACCCAATTTTCTCGAAAAACGAATTGCCAACCGCAGATCACTGAATAGGTACAGTGACTCCCACTAATATTCGGACACTCTTAAAAAGACGATAATTGTTTTAATATTGTACTATACGATTTGAACATTTTTTTAGAAGCTAGAGCAATTAGTTTGCTACGGGACGCGAAAAAAGAATTTTGTCAAAAATTGCAATTGATCGGAATTATAAAAAAAATACTAAAAGTTGCATTTTACAACTTTTTTATGTGGACCTATATTGAAAATTTAAAAATTACGTTTTGTAGATCTGTGTCAGTTATATGCACTGGTAAAATTTCATTAAAATCGGTTGATGCGGAAAAAAACGACAAGCCTTCAAAGATGCAAGAATCCTTAGATTTACTGCAGTTGAAGGCCGAAAATCGTGAAAATCTGCAATTTTTACTATCTTTAAACGTCTATACTTCATCGCAACGTCCACCGATTTTGACAAAATTTTAAGAATATGTTTAATTGACACAGGTCTATAAAACGTAGTTTTTAAATTTTCAATATAGGTCCACATAAAAAAGTTGTAAAATGCAACTTTTAGTATTTTTTTTATAATTCAGATGAATTGCGATTTTTCACAAAATTTTTTTTCGCATCCTGTGGCAAACTAATTGCTCTAGCTTCTAAAAAACTGTTCAAATCGTATAGTACAATATTAAAAAAGTTATCGTCTTTGTAAGAGTGTCCGAATATTAGTGGGAGTCACTGTATGTGGAAGAAGGATCTATGTCAGGTTTTTTAAATTTTATAGAAACGCAATTAGGAACTCATTTTGCTAAACATTTTATAAAAGAAACCGTGAAAAAAGTCTTTCAGTGTTCAGTCTTTTTCCAATGGGAGAAGGACCTATGTCAAATTTGAGCTGGTTTTTATAATTGCAATTCGCGTTTGTATTCAAAATTGCGCCCCTACAAAATTTTAGTGTTCTTCCGGATACTCATTTAACTATAGATATAGAAATAAATATGGAGAAAATAACAATATGAAATAATTCTGATGACGTTTAATACGCAACATTAAAGATACGATCTTTCTTAACGATTCTACAAATCGGAAATAATAATTTACTCGCTAGTAAAAAGTTATAGTAACATAGTAAACAGTCCAGTCTTTTATTTCGGTGGCGTCAGCAAACGGCATAAAAACAATAATTTCACGGTAAAAGATGGCAGTTAACATCAAACCTTTTTTTTTGTTAAGGGAGATGGTTAAATTCTAAAACACTCCACTTCCCGGGACAACCAATGGGTTGCCCTCTACTGTCATAGTGTGCCCAAACTAGGCTCCCCGGGGACCTACTCTCCGTCATACACCTTTTTTTTAGCGTGAGGGAAATGCTTTTACGCATACCCCGTACCCCCCGGTAGAGATACGGGGTTATGTGGCGCTACGTGGCCAGAAGGGCTCTAAACCCACTAAAAACCTCACGACAACCTTCCCTAAGCTATTCGGGGGCGGCTGGGATCTCCAAAGAACACAACCAGCCATCCCTATTCGCCCTTGGCCCCTATAGGGCCCCGTCCCGGGGGGAGAGAAGCTCCCCCCAGCAATACCTAAGCTATCAGGGTGTAAGCAGGTTGCCCACTTACACCCCCCTTCCCTGGGCCGTTCGGTGGCCTTCGCGAGTCTCCAGCTCGCTCCGCCCAACGACCTCCGTCATACACCTGGGGTGTCTATTTTCGGGCCTACGCAAGACCTGTTCTTTTTAAATAAGTTAACAGCAAACCTTTTTTTTGTTTAAGGGCGGTGGAGGAATGCTACTTATGCACACCCCCCGCAGATGTAGTTTGGGGGTAGTGTCGGGCTCGGTTTCCCCTCAGGATGACGTTTAGGGGACTTATGAGGCCTTTTGCCAACACCATACCGACTAAACCCCCACCGCCCAGGTCTCTTCAGACCTTCTTCACCTCCTAAGGTACACGGACTGATACTCCCGTTGACCCGCTTTTCGCATTCATCGGGGGTATTTTTTCCGTGTCCACAGCCACTCCTGTTCTTGGCTAGTAAGTTAACAACAAACCTTTTTTTTTTTGTTAAGGAAGGTGGTAAATTTTAAAACCTCCACCTCCCGGGACAACCAATAGGTTGCCCCTCTACTTTCCTAATTATGCCCAAACTAGGCCCCCCGGGGGTCTACTATTCGCATTTCGCCCGGGTTGCCTGTTTTGGGCCTAATCCACGCCTGTTCTTTTCAATTAAAGTTAACAACAAACCTACCGAGCCTGAAAATTAACTGGTACTTGTTCTCTTATGAAAATGAGAAGATCGATTTAATTTAGACTTTGCGAGGCACCTGTTATAATACGTGCTCTACAAAAGATGTTTACACAATCAATTCTTCTAAATTCGTTTTTATTATTTCAATAATTATGAAATAATAAATCTGGAACCGCTCATTTTGACCAGTGATGGTGGTTTTAGTGTTAACCGAATTTGCATACCGACTAAACCCCCACCACCCAGGTCTCTTCAGACCTTCTTCACCTCCTAAGGTACACGGACTGATACTCCCGTTGGCCCGCTTTTCGCATTCATCGGGGGTATTTTTTCCGTGTCCACAGCCACCCCTGTTCTTGGCTAGTAAGTTAACAGCAAACCTACCGAGCCTTTTTTTTTAAGGAAGGTGGTAAACTTTGAAAAACCTCCACCTCCCGGGACATCCGATAGGATGCCCCTCTACTATTCTTTCAGTTCTGACTAGTTTTCCTAGGGACCCACTTATAGCATTTACACCTAGTCAACTATTTCAGAACACTCACCTTTTCGTGTTCTTTTCTAATAAACCTACCGAGCCTGAAAATTAACTGGTACTTGTTCTCTTATAGAAATGAGAAGATCGATTTAATTTAGACTTTGCGCGGCTCCTGCTTTAATACGTGCTCTACAAAAGATGTTTACACAATCGATTCTTCTAAATTCGTTTTTATTATTTCAATAATTATGAAATAATAAATCTGGAACCGCTCATTTTGACCAGTGATGGTGGTTTTAGTGTTAACCGAATTTGCATACCGACTAAACCCCCACCACCCAGGTCTCTTCAGACCTTCTTCACCTCCTAAGGTACACGGACTGATACCCCCATTGGCCAGCTTTTCGCATTCATCGGGGGTATTTTTCCGTGTCCACAGCCACTCCTGCTCTTGCCTAGTAACTTAACAGCAAACGTACCGAGCCTGAAAATTAACTGGTACTTGTTCTCTTATAGAAATGAGAAGATCGATTTAATTTAGACTTTGCGCGGCTCCTGTTATAATACGTGCTCTACAAAAGATGTTTACACAATCGATTCTTATAAATTCGTTTTTATTATTTCAACAATTATGAAATAATAAATCTGGAACCGCTCATTTTGACCAGTGATGGTGGTTTTAGTGTTAACCGAATTTGCATACCGACTAAACCCCCACCACCCAGGTCTCTTCAGACCTTCTTCACCTCCTAAGGTACACGGACTGATACTCCCGTTGGCCCGCTTTTCGCATTCATCGGGGGTATTTTTTCCGTGTCCACAGCCACCCCTGTTCTTGGCTAGTAAGTTAACAGCAAACCTACCGAGCCTTTTTTTTTTTAAGGAAGGTGGTAAACTTTGAAAAACCTCCACCTCCCGGGACATCCGATAGGATGCCCCTCTACTATTCTTTCAGTTCTGACTAGTTTTCCTAGGGACCCACTTATAGCATTTACACCTAGTCAACTATTTCAGAACACTCACCTTTTCGTGTTCTTTTCTAATAAACCTACCGAGCCTGAAAATTAACTGGTACTTGTTCTCTTATAGAAATGAGAAGATCGATTTAATTTAGACTTTGCGCGGCTCCTGCTTTAATACGTGCTCTACAAAAGATGTTTACACAATCGATTCTTCTAAATTCGTTTTTATTATTTCAATAATTATGAAATAATAAATCTGGAACCGCTCATTTTGACCAGTGATGGTGGTTTTAGTGTTAACCGAATTTGCATACCGACTAAACCCCCACCACCCAGGTCTCTTCAGACCTTCTTCACCTCCTAAGGTACACGGACTGATACCCCCATTGGCCAGCTTTTCGCATTCATCGGGGGTATTTTTCCGTGTCCACAGCCACTCCTGCTCTTGCCTAGTAACTTAACAGCAAACCTACCGAGCCTGAAAATTAACTGGTACTTGTTCTCTTATAGAAATGAGAAGATCGATTTAATTTAGACTTTGCGCGGCTCCTGTTATAATACGTGCTCTACAAAAGATGTTTATACAATCGATTCTTATAAATTCGTTTTTATTATTTCAATAATTATGAAATAATAAATCTGGAACCGCTCATTTTGCCCAGTGATGGTGGTTTTAGTGTCAACCGAATTTGCATACGAATAAGAACTATGGTCGAATTTAGGAGCCGGTCCAAATTAAGCTGCTTTCCTCTATATCGAGGCATTACCGGATCGAGAAAGTTTGGCACCCTTAACCCGGGGGCAGAGTGTACGCGCGCGTACGTTCCGCTGACGCCCTCGCAAAAAGCTAAGCGTCAGATCCCGGCTGTACGTGTATGTAATACGTGTGTGTATACGTCGTCTGCGGCGCGACGCGGTGATGTATGACGCGTGCACAGGACCAGGATACGGTACCGATGGAGCAAGATTACCGACGACAGATAAGATCCTGATGATGCCAGGTCGCGCCAGCCGCCCTTATCCAACTTCTGATAGACAAGCCTGGCTAATACATGTGCCTGTTTTGTCGTTGGGATCGCGATAGGTTCGCTCGGTCGGGTATAAATTGCGGGGAAGCCCGGGGATTGAAAACGGACGAGGGGGAGGATTGCTCGGAACGAACCCCGCCTCCACCGGAAATCGCAATGACGAATGTGTAACCCGGTATACTGTAGAAACTCGCGCGCCAGATCTTTGTTCAGATGACCCTGATGACGTCGGAAGATAAAGCGTCGCCCGTGGCTGTGAAAGGAGGCACGCTCCGGGGGATTCGAATCGGCGGGGACACTAATTCCCGATGCATATGGCCGCCGTCGAGTCGTAAAACGCAACTGAAAACCTCGCCCGTAAAAAACGGAACGCGCCCAGGATCCCTTAGAGTTTCGAAATCTCAACTGACCCGCGTCGCTGCTCGCTACAGAATCGAGATTATCGAGGCCGAGGTAGAGAGAGAGCGAGGGAAACTGGATCATGCAATTTCTGCTCTTTGCAATTCTTGAAAAGATAATTTCGCATTATTTTCGGTTATGGAACACCGATCGGATTCTAAATGGTCTCGGGACGTCTTCCTTCCTGAATTGATGGTACGAATTGAAACCTCATACAGTAAATCCGACTACGACGGGGAGCGAAAATTTGTAGTTGACATGTGTTTATGGCAAAAATCAGAATTCAATGAAATGTTGAAAATTGGTTCTTTTTTTACTGAAATGACGATTGCCAGAAGGATTTTTGCCGCGTCGAACAAAAAATTTTTATCATTTCAATGTTGCGCTCTACCTTAGCGACTTCTGACTTACCGACTTTGTACTTTATGTTCGTGCTGTGCGCATGCGTCATATATATATTCTGGAAATTAATGTAAAATGTATAGAAAATTTCAATTGTTAAACCAAGTGAACCAATATGTACAATGGGAAGATTATGCGATGAGAATTAATTTGGATTAGGTTAACCCAAAAAGTTTATTTATTATTTAGTTATATGATTATTTATGTGATTAGAATGAGCTATGGTTAGGTCGGGGTGGGAACGGAGGCCGACCACGCACACGACAATCCAGGAGTAGTTTTTAAAAATTTCAAGTTTACCTTATATACAGTGGGTAAAAAAAGTATTGGCACACTCTTAAAAAGGCGATAACTTTTTAAATATCGTATTATACGATTTGAATTTTTTTGGGAAGCTGGAGCAAATAATTATACCGAAGCGATAGGTATTATAACAAAATTAGAAGTTGTGAATGACGATACAGAAAGAGCAATAAAATTAATGAAAGATTATAATTCAACGTTATGCAAAAACGAAGAAGAAAAACAATTCATATTACAAATTGTAACCGATTCTAGGGAAAAATACCCAAAAATTGATAAAACAACATTAAGTACAGATTTTTAAAAATTATTTATACTCTTATTATAATCAGGCCTATAAATAAAATATTTAATTATAAGTATTTAACTGTCTTCTTCTACTTTTCCTTATATTAATGTGAGATCAAATTTTATATTTAAAAAATAAATATTAAAAATTTTGCTTAAACAAATTCATTAAACAATTTAATTTTTGCTTTGATATAATAAGAATATTACATTAAAATAGTGTTTAATGACCAGTGGGATTGAAAAAATGTGTACTTTTTCATTTTTCGCAAAATTAAAATTTTCTGCATAAGCAAACTCGTTGCGACACGTCTTCCCTTTGTCCGATCGACTTGAAATTTGGAGGGAATTAGTTTTTTACCGAGTAGAACAGATTGCAAGGGTCGCATCAAATGAATTTTTAAAAAAATTTTGCACAAGAGCAACTAAGGTCCACCCTAATATATATAGATATATAGATATAGATATAGATGATAACCCTGGGGAACATTATTAATTCATTAATAACAATTTATTGTTGAAATAATATTTCAAATAATGAATATAGACTTGAAAGATGCAAAGCTCGTTCGTAGGCGTGGGGGAAGGGGGTTTTTCGCGGTATGTAATATGACACGTGCATGCTTTTCCCAGGAAGACTTGACCTTGAACGTGTTCGAACGTGTCCGAACGTGTTTTGCAGTATAAAATACCTCGTGTTCAAATACCTTTGTATAATTCTCATAGCGATAGGTTCAACGGTATGGAAGTTGATATATTGCAGCGTCATCTACAGCAGCGAGTTACAACAAAATGAGTAGCGTAAAAACCTTCTCCATGAAAAAATACATATATGTGCCAAGTTTCATGTTGATCGGTCAAATAGTTTCGAAGTCTATTAATCATATACAGTGACTCCCACTAATATTCGGACACTCTTAAAACGACGATAACTGTTTTAATATTGTACTATACGATTTGAACAGTTTTTTAGAAGCTAGAGCAATTAGTTTGTGACAGGATGCGAAAAAAGATATTTGTCAAAAATTGCAATTGATCGGAATTGTAGCAAAAATACTAAAAGTTGCAATTTACAACTTTTGTAGATCTGTGTCAATTAAACATATCCTGAAAATTTCTTCAAAATATGTCGACGTTGCAATGAGCTATAAACGTTTAAAGATGGTAAAAATTGCGGATTTTCGCCAATAAATCATGAAAATCTGCAATTTTTACCATCTTTAAACGTTTGTAGTTTGAAGAAATTTTTCACGGATTGAATTTTCATCATTCATCATCATGGATGAATGTATTTTTTCATGGAGAAGGTTTTTACGCTAAACATTTTTTTGTAACAATATATCAACTTCTATACCGTTGAACCTATCGCTATGAAAATTGGTATAATCGGTATTTGAGCACGAGGTATTTTATACTGCGAAACACGTTCGGACACGTTTAAGGTCAAGTCTTCCTGGGAAAAGCATGCATGTGTCATATTACATACCGCGAAAAACCCCCCTCCCCCACGCCTACGAACGAACTTTGCATCTTTCAAGTCTATATTCATTATTTCAACTATTATTTCAACAATAAATTGTTATTAATGAATTAATAATGTTCCCCAGGGTTATCATCTATATATACATATACAATTGAACGATTTGAACATGTTTGTAGAAGAGCAATTAGTTTGCTACAGGATGCGAAAAAAGAATTTTGTCAAAAATTGCAATTGATCGGAATTATAAAAAAAATACCAAGTTGCAGTTTACAACTTTGTTATGTGTACCCACGTTGTAAATTTAAAAAATACGTTTTATAGACCTGTGTCGATTAAACATATTTTGAAAATTTCGTCAAAATTGGTCGACGTTACTAGGTCGACCCTAGCGTAGTTACCCTACGAATTAACCGCGATGGAGGAGGGACGACTGTAGTGTGATCGGAGCGAGGCAACATGTTGCGGACAGAGAATAAATCCGGGAGATCGGAAGAGGGACACTTATCAACGGCGAGTCGCACACGAGTCTGAATAAATTGACTTTTTTCCGGCGCCGCGGAACCGATAGAAAGGAATTACCGGCCAGATAAAATCCTGATGATGCCAGGTCGCGCCAGCCAGCATTTACTTACTCAGCTCTCTGGCCGAACCTACAGCCGCAAGAATGAATGGGGAACCGACGCGGCGCGTGTTTGATCAACGGAGATTGCCTGGTGCTCTAGCGGACCAATCGGTTCGCGATCGACGAACGGACAGACGGACGACGGAGCAAATAAATAAATTCGACGATCGCACGAAAGTTGACACGGCTCCGACGCGACCGGGTCGCCAAAACGATCGAGCTTTTCGCATCTTCGGCTGGCTAAAACGTTGCTGTGGTAGTGGCTCGGCAAATAGACTGCCAGAAATAGACCGAGAAGGTGCTTTGATAATTTCGCGAGGACGCGATCGGGAAGGGCTGAAAGGAGCATTGAAATTCTGTTCGTCTCCGGTATCGCGCGACCCGGGTCGGCTGTGCCCGGTTGAAAATTCTACCTCGTCCTGCTTCCTGGCGGCGTTTTATTTATATAATGACTCGGCCCGTGGGATCTAATTAAATAGCTCGCTTTTACTGCTCGGAACTGGGGCTTTCAGGCAAATATTAATCAACCGGTGGATATTCCCGTTCTGCAAACGACTAACGCACAATTGAAAACCGGCTGCCGAATATAATATTGCAAAATACGCGGCCGTTATCTGTGGGCCGGATTTTATTTTATTTATGGTCGCACTTGGACTCTGCCCCTCCGTACACCCGCGCCCCTCGCACTTCCTACAGCCCAGCAGCCAAGCACCACAAACGAGAGAGAGCACGGTCCAGAAAGTTTGATTTTTGGCAACGGGGAAACCGCCTTCGCCACGTACAGCGCTTATTTCCTTCCCTTTTCCAGTACCTTCTGGCACTTTTCCCTGCCAACGTCCAACTTCGTCCGACCACATATGTGCAGGCACCCTATTCCACGAATAGGTAGACACATTGCATCTGTCTCGTAACGCCCGGGAGATGTACGCTCGGATATCGGGGTTAGGGGAATCTATAGATTGAGCTGCGCGACCGACCAACACACACAAAAAAAATGCCCGTCGCTGTTCAACTTCCGGAAAGCTCCGCCACCGAACTTTCCTCATGGCGTTTTTGCATAATATTGCCGGACATGTCTTGGACGATGACCTCTACGGCGGTTCTTCATCGCGCCAGCCGAGAAACCTCCGCCAAATTTCGAACGGCGCACAGTGGTCCGGATCGTAAAAGTTTTGGTGTCTTTTAGCTCAAAAGTCAACTTTCTCATATTGATTTCTAACAAATTTGTACTGCTTCCTAAATGTTCGTCAACCTCGAAAATGAAAAAATTAATGCAGTTTACCAAGAATTGTAATTAGGCCGAGTACTTAAAGGTAGACTGTTTAGAGATAGTACTTTTCATCAAGAAAATTGCTTCTCTTCTTCGAGGTGCCCTGATGACACCACTTAATATTTCTTTTTTTTTTTTTACGATGAAGTGCACTCTTTTGCGTTATAAAATCAGCATCGATACTAAAGTTATTGTTCACAATATGTTAAAAATTAATATTCAATGAAGTAAAAAAATTGGCCAAATTTTTTACATTTGACAACGAATATCTAGGAAGTCCCAACGAGTCCCGCTTTCTAACAAATTGGATCATTTTCAGCATACTTTCCCGAATATAATTATGTAAGAAACATGTCCCCCCGCGTCCCCCTTTGCAAATTATCATTGTTCAAAGCTGTCAATGTTACTTCGTGACGAGTTTCGCTTGCGTAAAACGGCTCGTATGGCTGATCAAATGTTTTCCAAATATGAACATTATAAGAAATAAATAAAGATATATGTAAATTAATTTCGATAGTCACTTTTATTTAAAAAAAAATATGTGTGTGATACTTTCTTAGCGTTTTCGCTGCATTTATTTCCATCGTTAAAACCTTGTGCAGCGCTCGAAAATCCTTCTTATTCGAATAGAACCACAAAAATAACGGGATTATCAAGGAATACGAAATTTGAATATACAAGGTGAGTCCGCAGAAACAGAACACCTGAATAACGCGGCTGCTATTGGTGTTAGGAAGAGATGCATCAGATGGAACTTGCATGATTTCGAGGGGGCATTAATCTGATGTTAGTAGAAATAATAAAAATTAAAATATTAGCCAAGAAATAATAAAACACGCATTGCTTCCCATCGGCCAGCTCTCTGAGGAAGCACAGGAAACGAGACATAAAGATTTTAAACAATTTAGAGCAAAAAATTCAAGAAAAATGTCAAGATTATGCACGAAGAAGGATATATTTTTTAGATTATTATTAACATCTGACCCGTACATGTCACGATTAAGATTAACATATAAGAGAAAACCTAAAGAACTGAATCCTGAGGCAGTGGAGTTATTAATTAACTAAGTCAATCGACCATCATAGATTATCACGAAAGACAAATTATGGTATACTTATTTTATTAGCTTACTTTTTTATTTGTAGTAACATTGACTGAATATAATATTAGTGCTATTTTATTCGCAATATGTATTTAAAATATTTCTTCTTTTTTACACAGGAAAGCATCCGATTGTGTGTTAAAGATTAACGCCAACACTAAAAATTATTGTTCACAAAATGTATAAAAAAGGTTAAAAAACTATATTTGAACAATTCATTTTTCAATAAAAAATATCAATGAAAAGTTAGTATAAATTATTGTTTAACAAACGCAAAAAAATATTGAATTACACATAGTTAAAAAAGATGATTTTAAAAATATTTTTAGTAAAAATTTCATTGCAATATCTCTACTGGTTCAAAAGTTATAACACAATGACACCAACTTTTCCGATCCGGACCACTGTGCGGCGTCTACGCTGAGACCAATGCACAGTCCATAGTCGATCAGCATCAATCGGTACCATATTTTTCTGCTCCCGTTTAAATGTCTTATAATGGCGTCGGTCATCCAACTAAGGTATAGGTACTAGTAGTTGACCAGTTAAGAGAAGTTCTCCACGCGAACAATAATAACCACTTACTCTGTCATCAAATAGCGAGAGTCGATGCCTGAAGACACTCTTTAAGTCTTCTAAATTACGTACCAAGGCCACTATTTAAAAAAAGTTTACTTATACAAATTTAAGAAACATATTTAAAAATTCAGTAATTGCTTCAGAAGTTGACCACTTTTGAAAATGAAAAATCTAGTAATTGACCTCCTTTATTCGTTAGTAATTGATCATTTATACTAGAAAGAGGGTTCAAGCAATAATGTTGGGAATCATTTTACTATCATTTAGTTTCAACAATTACCAGCACAAATTACAATTAAAGAATGAAATAAGAAATAAAACAAATCAATTCCATAAAAAGTTTAATTGAGGAACAGAGCAGATGTTGCGAGTTAATAGAGAATAGTATAGAGAAATTTAACCAACAGATGGTATGGCATCCGAGATTCAGTTTCATCAAAAGTGTACAGCTTATAAATATCTTATTTTTTATGTTTTGCTATGAAATGGTCAACTACTCGTACATGGTCAACTACTCGTACATGGTCAACTACTCGTACATGGTCAACTACTGGTACCTTTACCTTACTGCTGCTATTTTGCATCATAGTGCATCGCGTCGACGAAGTAAAAGTTTCGAGGGCTAATTTTATAGACTGTGGGTCTTTATGCAAAAGTTTTCTTAGTTAACCGCGAGAAACATATTCTTCTAACGAGTCGACCGTCTATTTCATTTACAACCAGAGTTATTGGTCATTTACTACGTGACAATGAAGTTGAAATCTCGCACTATACAGTAATGTCGCGATAGTTGTCGCAGGAGCTGTTCTCTGGAGCGACAACTTCCAAGATAACTGCCGTCTTTTGATTTATGATTGGCCTCTACAGTCTATCACGCCGAGACATCAATCGAAAGCCGAACGTAGAGAAGGACAGAATGATCGTCGCCGTCGCCGGCACAGTTCAAAGGGCCGCGTGTTCCCATAATGTAATGCCAATTAAAAATGCTTTATTTTCCATTATTTTTTATGAGATTTTTCTGGCTTATTCCTGGCAATATTCTGATTAAAACAAGACCAAACACGGCATATTTTGGCCCATCAGTAATGTCTTGAAAGTTGTTGGGAGCATATTTACTGTACTTGTGACGCATCCCTAGTAGCACGAAACATTGTATACACATTCATATAATATTAAAAAGAGATTCAATCTTTTTTTAATATTCAAATATTCATACAATATTTATTTTATATTAAGTAACGAATATTATTTTATAAGTATGGAGGAAATATCTATTTCATGTTACGAGAAAAATATCTTTTTTTAAATATTAAATGAATCTATATTTCATGTTAAAAATAGAATATTCTTTCCTAATATACATATAATATTTATTTCATATTCTGAAAAAAATATTTCTTCTCATTATAAAACGAATCTCTATTTAATATTAAAAATAGAATAGTTTTTCCTAATATACAAATAATATTTCTATTTCATACCATGAAAAAAATATTTTTTCTCATCAAATAAATCTTTATGTAATATTAGAAATAGAAATTTTAAAGTATCTTGAAAACAAGATAATTTAATAATTTTTTGCTATGGTGATCATTTTTTACACAGAATAAACAGTAAAATCGATTAGTACAACAAAAAAAATGCATTTCTACTTAAAGAAATGATGCAATTGTAATTGTAATTGCACATGCACAGTTGCACAAAAAAATTTATGGGCCTACGAATGTAGCATTCCCCGAACCATTAATCTTTCTAACTGCATAAAAAAATTCTGTATTTTCAATAAACCCCTTTCGAAGACGAAGATAAATATTCCCTCGAGCAGTGCACAGAAAGTAGTGTTATAATATTATAGTTTCTAATTTTTGTTATAACTTTTTCTTAAATTTGAAGATTTAATTGAACGTTATCTAAATATGAGTTTCACGTTTTTTAAATATTTACTTTATGTTTCTAAATATGTAATTTATATTCTCTGAATATTTAGCTTATATTTTCTGAACATTGAATTTACATTTCTTGTATATGTATAGAATATTCAGATCTAATATTTTTCTCATATGAAAAAGTGTGGCTTAAAAAATACTTTTTCAATATTTGAAACAAACATTTACCCAATATTTTTGTGCTACTAGGGATAATTTATAATTTATCATACATTTAACATATGCTGTAGCACATGTTTAAATAGACAAGTTAACAATCACGTTCTTGGAAACAAAAGTATCCGAATTTTATGTAAGAAGGACAGAGTCAACTTGGCACTCTTGTCTGAATCGTTGTGTGGCGGCCCTGGTATGTATCGTGTACAGCTCCTGCGACAACTATCGCGACATTACTGTAACATGTGAGAAAAGTAAGTTTATTTTCCAGTTTAGAACATTGTTTTTTCTTTTTCTTTTAAAACACGGTTATTTTTAACGTTACATTTTGTTTCAGACGCAAAAATTTCTTGAAAATGATCCTCATCAGGATTTAAACGTCGGGATTTCAATTTGCAAATTTGTTATAAAACAAGGAATTTTTAGTTAATAATTGATCGAACCTGTGCGCTGAAACCATCTATCTATTATTAATTGCTCTAACTTCCCAAAAATAAATTCAAATCGTATAATACGATATTTAAAAAGTTATCGTCTTTTTAAGAGTGTGCCAATACTTTTTTCACCCACTGTATATTAGTACACGTGAACACGTGAATACGTGTACCCTCGATACACGTTCAAAGCGGTGGTCTCTACTACGTATCCCTTTCGTTGCTCCCGATGAAGCCGACCCTCTTTGAACTTGGTCGATCGTGCATCGAGAATTCGCGAGGCAGCACGCGACGGAAAAACTGAGAAGGTGCTCATCGCTGCATCGCCATTCCATTAACATTTACCGAGCCTCTATCCTTTAATCTTCGAGCAATAGGGTCACGAAATCGTTCCGGGAACGGTCGTTAAAGTCACCTTTATCCGACTGGCAAGCGGCGCGGCAGCGGAACTGTTTCCGCGTTATTGATCACGCGGAGCGGGTTCTCCCCTGGTCCGGTCGCAGCGATCAATCGGCGGCCCGACCGTCTCTTCTGACATTTTTATCGAATGAAACGCGCTCGCGTCCCCTTTCTGCCCGTCACGCATCGGCGTTGCTCGTAAATTCTTCGTGAAGAAGTTACCGCAACCTGTTGCGTAATTATAGCTTCTCGCGCGAGGGAGAAGCATGCCTTTCGATTCCGATTGGAATGGAAACCTCGGGGATCGATGTACCTCTTCTCTGCCCTCTGTCCTCTTTGCTCGATATCGAAGAGTTCCGCAGGGTAGGCTTGTCATCCGTTCATTCCGCCTTTGGTAGCAGCTGGTTCGCGGTTCATCGCGAAAACCAAGTAGACCAAGCCTCTCTCTCTCTCGCTCCCACTCTCTCTTTCTCTCCATTGAACCCGAATCCCGTCAGGCCGATAACCATCGACAGCGGGACCAATCAATTCCGGCGGAATATTCGACGTCCAACAAAGTCTATCCGGTATCTAGCTTTTTCACTTTGTCCCGTATCCGCGGACAAAGATGGCTGGCTCGTCGCGAGATAGACCGGCCGTCATTGAACGTTTTCAATCCGGCAGGAAAAGCTGCCAGGAAGAAGTGTCGACGGGCTCCCCTGCTTCTGGGCAAGTAGCCGATCGGTCGCTTTCGCTAGGCCGATGTAGATCTCTTAAGGGGGTACCAGACCCATGGATGTGACTAGCATATTACTAGATTATTACTAGAAAAACAAATGAAAACCGTGTTTACGGGAAACCATTTTTTGTTTTTATACAAGCATGTTACGAGCTGTGTGGGGGCTCATTGTAAAGAGAAAGGTTGGTCATAGTCCGCTCTGCTCATAATTTAACAAGATTGTGTTTATATTTAATAATATGAGCGTCCAAAGTAGGGCAAACTAGTCGAGACAACCACCGTCAGGTTCCCATGTATTTTTTTTAATACAGAATGGTTTTTCTGACTTAAATCATGAGCAGAGCAGGCTATGATGAACCTTCCTCTTTACAATGAGCCCTCGCACAGCTCATATTAGCATATTCTGAGCTGTGTGTGGGCTCATTCTAAAGTGGAAGGTTCATCATATCCCGCTCTGCTCATACAAAACGATTTTTTCGACTTAAATCATGAGCAGAGCGGGCTATGATTTAACAAGATTATGTTTATATTTAATAATATGAGCGTCCAAAGTAGGGCAAACTAGTCGAGTCAACCACCCTCAGGTTCCCATGAATTTTTATAATACAAAACGGTTTTTCTGACTTAAATCATGAGCAAAGCGGGCTATGATGAACCTTCCTCTTTACAATGAGCCCTCGCGCAGCTCATATTAGCATATTCTGAGCTGTGTGCGGGCTCATTCTAAAAAGGAAGGTTCATCATAGCCCGCTCTGCTCATGATTTAACAAGATTATGTTTATATCTAATAATATGAGCGTCCAAAGTAGGGCAAACAAGTCGAGACAACCACCCTCAGGTTGCCATGTATTTTTCTAATACAAAACGGTTTTTCTGACTTAAATTATGAGCAGAGCGGGCTATGATGAACCTTCCTCTTTACAATGAGCCCTCGCGCAGCTCATATTAGTATGTTACAAGCTGTGTGAGGGCTCATTGTAAAGAGGAAGGTTCATCATAGCTCGCTCTGCTCTTGATTTAACAAGATTATGTTTATATCTAATAATATGAGCGTTCAAAGTAGGGCAAACAAGTCGAGACAACCACCCTCAAGTTCCCATGTATTTTTCTAATACAAAACGGTTTTTCTGACTTAAATCATGAGCAGAGCGGGCTATGATGAACCTTCCTCTTTACAATGAGCCCTCGCACAGCTCATATTAGCATATTCTGAGCTGTGTGTGGGCTTATTCTAAAGAGGAATAAGCCAGTTCCCGGCTATAGCGAACGGAGTCCGACTCGGCGACAGGTCCCGCTTAACGTGGTGTCACTATTGGCCGAACCAGAATCCATCCGCTGTAGCCGCGCTCTGATTGGTCCGTGTTTTTCGTTAATAACTCCTAAATAAAGCTGCGGACGCCATTTTTGTAAAGTCTCTTCAAATGACCCAAGGAACCTACCATTTCCGGAAATTACACTTATTTTGGGACACGCTGTATGCATATACTTATACGTACGCGATTGATTAGTAATATGCAATTTGAGTTAACTAAAAATTAATTTCCGAAAATATGTTATAAAATAAATGAGAATCATAAAAATTTTCCGAGATTTCAATATCTCGAGAAATACTGCAATTTCTCGAGAAATTCTCGAGAAGGAGCACTACCTAGTAGTAGATCTCGTTGCTACTGCCGAGTGCGACTAGTTCCAATCAATCCTTCATCCATCACACACATCAGAGGCCTACCGCGTTTCGAAGAATATGTCGCGACTCATTGCTGCGCTACGGATCTTTACGCGATTGGTTCCGTTAGAACAGTCGGCTGTGTTGATTCTGATCCGGTAAATCCTGATATGGAGCCGCGGTGCTAGCTCCAGGACACCGCTAGGCCCCAATGACGACAGAAGTTCCAATTACAGTCGCCGGCTCGATCACCGAATCATTGCAACGCGGATCTGAGCATCACGGCCAATTTGCGTATCGGGTTGATGTCGATGCGTTGTAACAGGCCGTGCAGCCGAACTGGAGCGCGATAGGCATTCGACAGAACCGTTCTTCTTTCCCCGTTCCTCCCTCGAAGGAGTATAGCAGGCATAATGATCAGGGTAGAGACCACGGGACCGTAGAAATCGTCGATCCTCGAACCGGGCTTTTGCCTATTCTTGGCCGACGATTCACCAGCCCCAATTTCGCATCGATGGAAACGACCACGGCGGGAGAGAGGTTTTTTCGAAGGAAAGAAAAGAAGGGTTGGCCGTGTGCACGGACGTAGACGGGGCTCGGGGCTAGGGGCTCGAAGCTTGATCCACCGCGAAGAGGTCCTCTCAATCTACAGTCGATTTTCCCGTGCACCGACCCAATTTCGAGGTTGGTGCGGCCAATTTAACCCGCGTCCTCCCTCTCCTCCTCGTCCTCCGCTTCCCTTCTTGTCGGGATGCCGTCCTTTTTCGCCGCGGAATAACCGCCGAAACTGTTTTTTAAAATCGCCCCGACAAGTCCCGTCCAGGCGGCCATCTTGTTTGCTCACTGACGGGGGCGACCCTCGCCACCGAAAAACTACAGTCAGTGTTGGGCAATAGAAAAATTTATTTAAATAAATAATTATTGAAATAATTATTTAAACTAGCTGGTTATTGTTGCTGCTCTTGCGAGAGGGTTAGTGGTACGCATTGCTAGTGGGGCATACAGCTATTAATGGTTTTTTTTTATTTTGTGTGTGACTCTCCACGAGCCACACAAAGAACTTCCCGATTCGTTAGTTGCAATATATTATTATCTTTATTTAGTGTACGTTTCAATTTTTTTTTAAATTAAAAAACATTTTTTTTTAAAGTTAAAAAAATTTTTTTAAATAAAAAAAATAAAAATGAAGTATATATAATTACGTTTGTTTATTCGGTGGAAAATGTCCATCCTCTCGTATAAATTGCATTCTTGAATGAACTTCTTTCGAAAAAAGCTAAAAAAATCTAAAAAACTACTTATGGACCATAATATGGACCAAAATCTAATCAGCTCTAAGTTACGACGGGGCACATCGATTGCATCATTCATCATTCAGAGCGCATTGTTACTTTTTCAGAAAACGTTAACGAAAAATTTGATAACATAAAAACGGCCATACGCGCACACACACACACACACACACACACACACACACACACACACACACACACATACTAACAATTTGATAAAAAATAGTCTAAAATGACTTCAATAACCATGAAACGTGAAGATCTGCTAAAAAATCGATTTTCGATTTCCGGGGTAATTACAGTAACTTCCCTATGAATTGGGAAGTTAATAATTATTTAAATAATTATTTAAATAACAAGTTATTTGTTATTTGGATATTCAAATAAAACGCAGAAATAATTATTTTTTATTTGAGCAAGTCTAAATGAATTTATTTAAAATAATAAAGTTACTTGTTATTTACAAATACAATTTTCAATTATTATTTGTATTAACAAATAATAAATTAAATTGTATTTTCATTCATTAATTCGCCGTCCGGACGAGTCCGAACACTGGCACATTGATTTCCACCTGAATCCAAATAATAAATAAACTTTTATCTGCAAATAAGAAATAATAAATAGATTATTTATGGAATTATTTAAATAACTTTAATTTAAATAACAAGTTTAGTTATTATTTGCAAATAAAATCTCACGTTTATTTATTATTTAGATTATTTGGGATGTTTTGTTGTATATTTTGAATAGTGTAATTTCGGAGTTTCTGTGGCCCTCTTATTGAAGATAGTTGTGCAATAACAACTGTTTTCTGGATTTGTGTGAATGGGTGGATATGATTATTTGGGATGTTTTGTTGTATATATTTATTATTTAAAATAAAATTTGCCCAACACTGATTACAGTGTCTCCCACTAATATTCGGACACTCTTAAAAAGACGGTAACTGTTTTAATACTGTACTATGCGATTTGAATATTTTCTGGGAAGCTAGAGAAATTAGTTTGCCACAGGATGCGAAAAAAGAATTTTGTCAAAAATTGCAATTAATCGGAATTATAGCAAAAACAGTAAAAGTTGCATTTCACCACTTTTCTATGTGGGCCTACATTGAAAATTTAAAAAATACGTTTTGTAGACTCGTGTCAATTATATGCAAGGAATTCCAAGGAATATAACCATATTTTTTGCAAAATTTAAATCGCTCTGGCCCCTCATTAAAAAAACGTAAAAAAAGAATTTGTTTAAATTTTTCAACGTTAAAAACTTAACTTTCGAGGTTGAAAAAATTCTTTCGTAATAACCCAGTCCATTCTGATAAAACAAAAAAAATCATGTGCGTGGAAACCACGCGCGGCAGAAGTAAAACTTATTGCTTATTAAGTATAGATACAGATAAATTATTATACCTAATAAGTAATAAGTTTCACTTCTGCCGCGCGTGGTTTCCACGCACATGATTTTTTTATTTTATTGAAGTGTTTTATTGAAGTGATTATTTTATTATTATCCTAATGTGTGTTTTTTTAATATATATATTAGATATATATTTAAAAAAATTACAAAGAGTGAGAGAGAGCGCTATAGATCCCGGCTAATGCTTTCTTTCTTTCCGCAAGACGGTGCAGTTTATCTCTATGAGTCTATAGGCGTAACATAACCATGTATTTCAAACCATTTCGTTTGATATTACTACCAAAATCTTCGCTGTTATTATAAGATCATTGATTGTCCAAGCGGTTAAGGAGTTGGACTACCAATCGATAGACCGGGGTTCGAATCCCGTCGCGGTAAGGAATTATTTTTCTCCGTTCATTCTCAGTTTAAATTTTCGCGCCACTCGACATTCGACTTCCGTCGCATCGACTTCCGCTACATCAGAAAATTGTTACCCTCAGCAAAGAAGTTTCACTTCAAAAATGTAGCTCAATCGGACAAACAGTTCCTGAGAGAAAAATTCGTAAACGAGGCCCGTTTTCGCCAAAATGGGCAAAACTTGAAAACTTTGAAGGCCTGCTATTTCTAAAAAAATTTGAAACCGGGAAAATGGTGACTTAAACCCCTCATAATTTCACATGAACTACAACATATTTTAATTAGAACAAAATCAACGATGGTGCCTGCGAAAACTGATCGAGTTGGCATGGAATGACCCAGCTGCGTCCAATTGACCGTGCGCACCTAAGTTGCGTTTGCAATTCCGGTGACACACTTATACTGCTCGTCGTATATTCGGTCTACGATGCGAGACGAGACGAAACGGGACGGGACAAGGAGAAATCAAGACGAGGAGGAGAGACCATGACAGCAGCCTCTACCGAATTACCATATTCCCTTCGGCGCTACGTGTTTCCGGGGACGGGGATGAACCCGGGGACGGGGGTTTGGCCCAGATTCTGCTTACCGACTTAATAAACAGAGCCTTTAGCGGCACGCGTACCCCACGCAGTAGCTGCAGAAGCATCAGAGGCAGACAGCGGGAGGTTCCTCCCCCAACTCGCAATCCGGTTATCCTTTATGAGATTGCCGGCGTCGGTGCCGGCCGTTCCCGAGAGCCACCTCTTCGTCATCGACAGGTTAAACGAGCCCGGAAAAATTTCGGAACGAACCGACGAGAACTGGCGCGCGGCTCTTTGTTCCGAGGGAATAAGGAAACATATTCCCGGGGATAAATATAGCGGGCTGAATAGAATTAGCATAATCCACTTGCTGGCGCGACGCGACGCGGTCCAGGCACGAGCACAGTCAGCCTGGAAGCTACATTCTCCGTCTTAATAAGCCCCCTGTTTTACTCGTGTCGTGTATTAAAATCGACCCGCGAGCGCGCGCTGCTATTATGCTTGCCCCTTATGCACCCGTGTGCGTGTCGGATCGGGACTGTCTCTGAAGTTCATCCCACAATTCATCGTGGGACAAGTCGTTTCGTTCTCCGATAACGACTTTGCTCCTCCATCGCGTCGCACCGTTCAATGGTCCGCGCGATATCCTGTCACAGTTTTCTGCTGAGGCCAGCCTGTCGTCAATAACACTGGTTTACGTGTTTCCCGATGCAAACCGTTCGTCCCCATCACCATCGACACTCGAGCAATTTCATCTGGAAACTCAAATTTTCAACTTTAAGGGGGTAGAGGCTCCACGTGACCATGGTATTTTTCATTGTGACCAACCCCCGCGCGAAAAACCAATTTGGCAACAGTGATGAACATACATTTGCATCAATCTAACGCTTCAATTTCGCTATAATTACAGGATTTTTTCTTTTAATCATTATCTTCATTGCTATTAATGGATCCGAGTGGCCTCATGCCCTTTACACTTTTGTTGTTACGAATCTACGCTGATAGTTCACCTGAGTTCACCTGACTGAGCGCCATCTCGTCTAAATAGCTGAACTAAAATGGCTTCTACTCACCCTTCATGAAGGGAATCTGGGGAACAATTGAATGCGATCACGCGGGAACGTTTCACGTCCTCATACGATTATATTTTGAGCTGAGTGAGGGCTCATTCGAAAGAGGAAGGTTGCACGCAGTGCGGTCTTCTCGATTTTTTCGCGAGAAAAATCTTTTTGTGCACGAAAAACACATTAGAATCTCCGGAATTTTTCTTCATTTGTTTCGCCTACTTTGGACACTCGTATTACTTCATATAAACATCATCTAAAGAAAACATGAGAAGAGCGCACTGCGTGCAACCTTCCTCTTTCGAATGAGCCCTCACTCAGCTCAAAATATAATCGTATGAGGATGTGAAACGTTCCCGCGTAAACCCCTGTTTTCACTTGTTTTCTAGTAATATTCTGGTTAGATTCTAGTAATGTCACGTGGGTACTCTACCCCCTTAAGGGGGTACGGTAACCCCTGATCTGGGTATTTATCAGTGTAACCAACCTGCACACTGAAAAACAGTTTGGCAACAGTGATGAACATACATTTGTATCAATCTAACGCTTCAATTTCGCTATCAATACAGATTTTTTTCTTTTTATCAATATCTTTATTGCTATTAATGGATCCAAGTGGCTTCAAGCCCTTTATATTTCTGTTGTTACGAATCTACGCTGATAGTTCTCCTGTCCAAGCGCCATCTCGTTTGAGTAGTTGAACTAAAATTAGTTCTACTTGCCCTTCATGAACGGAATCTGGGGAACAATTGAATGCAATCACGGGAAACCATTTTTTGTCCTTATATGAGCATATTACGAGCTGCGTGAGGGCTCATTTGAAAGAGGAAGGTTAAATGAAGCGCGCGTGGGTCCCTAAATTAGCAGGAAAAATCTTTTTGTGATCGAAAAATACATTAGAATATCCGGAATTTTTCTTCATTTGTTTTCCCTACTTTGGACAGTCACATTACTGGATATAAACATAATGTAACTGAAGTTGGACCCACGCGCGCTTCATTTAACCTTCCTCTTTAGAATGAGCCCTCACTCAGCTCAAAATATAATCATATGACGACGTGAGGTGTGTTCCCGTAAACCCCTGTTTTCACTTGTTTTCTAGTAATATTCTGGTTAGATTCTAGTAATGTCACGTGGGTACTCTACCCCCTTAACCATTTTGTTGGAATATTCCGTTTTTGAGGTTATACAGCGTGTCCCAAAACTAGTGTAGGAGCGGAAAATGGGAGGTTGCTTGGGTCATTTGAAGCAACATTTTCCTTTACAAAAATAGCGTCTGTGGCTTTGTTTAGAAGTTATTAACAAAAAACACGGACCAATCAGAACGCGATCTAGACACGAGTTAGCACAGTCTTAAACAATTCTTAAACAAAGCCGAGGACGCCATTTTTGTAAAGGAAAATGTTGCTTCAAATGACTCAAGGAATCTCCCATTTTCCGCTCCTACAATAGTTTTGGGACACCCTGTATAGAAATAGTAATTTATAACTGCTTATTTGTAGTGCCATCGGGGCACAGCCCGTTTTTTATTTATTGTAAGTAGAACGAAAAGAAATAACTGATATAATAAGAAGTAACTGATAAGTTTTAATGCATCTGCATTATCACACCGCACATCGCGAATGATCGCGAAGGACAAGACAAGAAGAAGGAAGCGACGCGAGAGGCCTTCGATTAGACACAGTACGATTGGAAACTTAGCTATTGGACACATATCTTTTAGAAACAACAACATTGGACACAAGTACGGTCGGACACAAATAGAATTGCGCACAGTACTTTTGGACACGAATGTACCGAGACCAAATTAAATTAATGGATAATTTAGTAGATTATTCGAAATTTCGGCGAAGTTTCCATTTACGTCCATTCTCAGAATTCGATGAAATTTTTAAAATAGTGTCCATAAATAGTGTCCATTTGGTGGAACAGTGTCAAGAAAAATAAAGTATGCCGGCGAACGCTTGGTCTGATCACTATCGGCGCAGCGACCGAATCCCCTTGCGGCGGCTAGTTATGGGAGCGAACGGGAAGTCGGCATAAGTACTTTATTTTTCTTGACACTGTTCCACCAAATGGACACTTCTGAGATTTTTTTACAAAGTAGGTTAGTATCATAGTAATATTTTATAATTTTTTGGTAGGTGTCAACCCAGGGGAAGATAGTTAACAAAATTCCCAAAAACTTAATTCATTATTTTCAACTATAAATAATTAGCAAAAAATTTTGGAAAAAATTTGGAATGTAAAGTTTATCTATATCTTTTGTTTGCCGTTTATCCCATGTCGATATCTTTTCTCGTTTTGTAGCAAATTGCATTTAAGTGCGGGGGAATTTACCCCAATATCACCCTTATCGATGGGGGTAGACATTTGAAATTTTACACAATGTTTTCTTAGACATAAAACTATGTTTTAAGATAGAAATCAGGAAAATCGGAGCGGGGCCGCTGGCCCATGGTTATCGTGCTATACCCTTTGAATGTTATCAATTATCGCATTGCACAGTGGTCCAGAACCCCGGTTTTTGTGGCTAAAATTCAATTTTTCAAGGTTAATAGATTAAAAAATTTTTTTTTGCTATGAACTGATAACTCTTCGAAGCTCCTAAATCCAAAATATTATTGATTTTAGGTAATTGTATAAGATACAGCGTTCTAAAAACAAAATCATAAAATTGAACATTCTATCAAACGTTTCAAATACCACTTATAGGATATCTGAAAACAAGTTATAATTATAATTTTTTATATGTTAGTATATGTACTTTAAGTTCTAAATGCCATCATAAACATTTTTTAATCCATAAACAGATATTCCAAATTTGTAACAATTTAAGCTTTAAGAAGGGTTTTAAAAAAATGCTTAAAAGTGCTAAACTTTAGACTTATTTTGTACGAAAGTTTAAACATTTGTTAAAAAGAATATGCAAAGTTTAGCTGCTCCTCTTATAAGATATCAAAAAACAAGTTATAATTATAATTTTTTATATGTTAGTAGATGTACTTTAAGTTCTAAATGCCATCATAAACATTTTTTAATCCATAAACAGATATTCCAAATTTTTAACAATTTAAGCTTTAAGAAGGGTTTTAAAAAAATGCTTAAAAGTGCTAAACTTTGGACTTATTTTGTACGAAAGTTTAAACATTTGATAAAAAGAATATGCAAAGTTTAGCTGCTCCCTCTTGCAACTTTTAACTCTGTATTAATTTTAATAAAAGCGTCCGAGGTATTTCTTCTTTTCTTTTCTATAGGTTATACTAATTTTAAAAAATGGCATTAAGTATCTCAATGATATTGGTCTATGAAAATGATGAAAAACATCGATTTACAAAATTTTTTAATCGTGCCACGATATAATATGATATAACATGATCGAACCAATGCGCCGATAACGTTCAAATTTTGCTTAAAACTTATTACGATCGCTACACGTTTAACTGTGATCTTAAGAAAGGTTGCGAAAGTTTAACATGTCTGACGTTGATATTAATTTTTTCAGGGTGAGGGGGCATGTTGATGTGCCGGCGGTTGCTGCTGATCGCAGCCGCGATCACGGCCTCGATCGAGGCTGGCTCCGCTAGTTACCACCCCGAAAGCGCCACTACCACACCGGCATTCAATCCAGACAATGTTGCTGTTTGCAGGTAAGCTGTCTGTAGCAAAAAGTTCTCTAGAATTCTCTAGATATATAGTCTTATTTCTCATTTCTCGAGAAATAAAAAGTGTTGAGAAATCAGGAACACTAATAATATCACTATTAAGATAAATATAATATTAAGTACAATGTAAATCTTTAAAAAATGACAAAATTAAATGCAACGACTGAAATTCTGACTGATGATGACTGGTAACCCTGTTACTACATTCTGACGATATTTTTCCATTTTCTTAAAAATTCTGGAGAATTCTCTAGAAATATAGTCTTATTTCTCATTTCTCGAGAAATGAAAAGTGTTGAGAAATCGGGAACACTAATAATATCACTATTAAGATAAATATAATATTAAGTACAATGTAAATCCTTAAAAAATGACAAGATTAAATGCAACGACTGAAATTCTGACTGATGATGACTGATAACCCTGTTACTACATTCTGACAATATTTTTCTATTTTCTTAAAAATTCTGGAGAACTCTCGAGAAATGAAAAGTGTTGAGAAATCAGGAACACTAATAATATCACTATTAAGATGAATATAATATTAAGTACAATTTAAATCTTTAAAAAATGACAAGATTAAATGCAACGACTGAAATTCTGACTAATGATGACTGATAACCCTGTTACTACATTCTGACGATATTTTTCCATTTTCTTAAAAATTCTGGAGAATTCTCGAGAAATATAGTCTTATTTCTCATTTCTCGAGAAATGAAAAGTGTTGAGAAATCAGGAACACTAGTTGTGATAGGATCTTTACACTGTTAACTCGAAACACGAGATTTCAGCGAAAACGGACTTGTTAGCGGGAAGGTGGCGGACAGCAATTAGACAGGCTAATTAATGTGAAATAATTTGAATGCGTACAAAGTACACTTGTAGTTGAATGCACGTAAGGAATTATGATATTTTTGGAGGTATAAAATATTTAACTTGAATTTTCAGTATATTATCATTTTTTCATGAAATGAACAATATTGGGGGGAGGCGTGCCCAAAATTTCATGGTCGAAAAGTAAGGTCCAAGCTAGTCCATACACTCGACCCATTGTGTGACGTGTCTGCAACTATCAAAATGAGGGTGACATTTTTAGCACATTGCCGCGTGAATTTTGTGTGTTCCACGCGAGTTTTGTTTGTTTCATTCATATGAACACTCACAGTTATTAATAATTATTAGTAGTTAACTGGTAATGAAGTTCGCACATTGCACTGTGTATAATTTAGTTAATTGCCAAAATTAAATATTATTAAATTCTTTCACATATTAATATATCTTCTCTTCCAACCCACTGATTTCCGAGTCCACCATATTCCAATGCAATCATAATCAGCAACATCTGTGATTTGGAAAATTTTCAATTTTGCGCCGCCTCCGAAAAGATTGTATTGTATTTAATATTTGATTTTAATCAATTGCATTAACGGTTGATGCGTATTCATAGAAATCAAAAGGAAATTATTTCATACCCTCTACTGAATTTTTTCAGTGCGTTTCGAAGTCGGTTTAATGTTTTTGTATAAAATTTTCATAGCTACAGCTGCATACTGCCGAATAATGCAGATTACGCTTCATAAAATCCCATCTTTGTATTTTTGATTGATTTAAATTCTGGAAAAACGAGTCTACTGCCTTAAGGATGTTCTGGAAATACAATGGGAGACAAAAGTACAAGAAATTCGAAATCCATCGATATATTGGCAATAAAAGCCATTCATGAGTATATTTTGCATTAAGAAATAGATTAATTTAAAAAGCTTACGTTTAATTAGTGAATTTCACGTTATATTTATTTTTTAATCAAATTGTCTTCATATTATAAAAAATTGTAAGTGACTTTTGTGAATGATTGTGCCCCCTGATTTGAACTTCAAGATAATAAATTTGTGATATTCAATATATGTAATTACGCAATAAGAAGTTAAAAGTAAATAGTTAAATAAATTAAAAATACCTCAGAAAGCAATATTCATGGTTATTACTGAAAATAAACATGTAAAATTTGCGTAAAATGATGTTTTCATAATAATAAAAATCGTGACAACACTGGATTCGGCCGTCTGTTTCTGTATTTGAGAGTTGGTAGTATTGTGTACGTTTGAAAACTATCGTGACTTTGACAAGTATAAATCAATTACGACGCATAGTAGATCTAAGATTACTTGGTGAACAGTTATGGTGTACATCTTGTAAAGAAGCATTATCTTTGACTATAATGTCTGGGGTCACAACTCTCAATACGATGCCATAAATGTTTGGTTATGAACAAAGTATATACCAGTCTGCATCATAGATGATAAAGTAGCTATATTCAGTGGTCTACACTGTTGTCGCGTTTCTATGCTAGTTAGATGACAACACGATCAATTTCACGTTTTCTAACAGTTTATAATTTTTTCCTCTGTAACTATTTAGTGAATCCTAATAAATTTTGAACATAATTAATTACATAATTTTTATTATATATATAAAAAAGCTGAAGTTTCCAGTTGCGTTTTTTCAAGGTTTAAATAGGGTTTGAAGTGGAATTTTATGAATTCTCCATAAGAAGACGTGTTAAAGCGCGCAAACTTTAAGTTGCTATAAATATTAAACGGTGTAGTGAATCTAATTGAAACTTTGGTAATTGCATTAATTTAGCAAGAATTATATATCTTGTCAAATTTTCAAAAATTTTATTGCGTTTTTATATACAGTCGGTGACGAAAATATTCGGACACCATTATAGTTTTGACGATTATAGTCCGTACTTCATAAATTTATGCAATATGAACAAAAAGTGGTCTCATGTATGTTACTATGCAGTGTGTAGTTAACATAAACATAAGAGATATTTATTTATGATAAGTGATTACATAAATAATGAAGGAAAAATGGAAAGTATGCTTATTTTCATGTCACGAAAATATTCGGACACTTCCTATACTTCTCAAGTTTGTAGGTTCCAAGAACTGACTGAAACAATGTTATTAAACATATCATTCGTACCATGTACAGAGTATATTAGAGATCGAATATTTGTCAGTGTTGCTCGAAGTTTGTGCGAAATGGGTCGGAAAAGTAAGAACACGTCATTTAATATGCGACAATTAGTAATTTTTCATTGGGAAAAGGGAAAATCGATTCGCAAAATTGCAGATTTATTAAATATTAGTAAGAGCACGGTATGGGATATTGTGAGACGTTACAAAACCGAAGATAGAATTGAATCTATCCCTCAAAGCGGACGCAAACCAATTCTCAATACTCGTGATAAACAGTCCATAATTAGGAGAATCAAATGTGATCCTCGGATAAGTGCTCCGAAGTTAGCAGCTGAACTAAATAATGACCGTGAAATATCAGTGCATCCAGAGAACATAAGAAGAGTGTTACGATCAGAGGGCTATAATGGAAGAATAGCTCGAAAAAAGCCGTTTATTAACGCGAAGAACAGGATGAAGAGACTGAATTTTGCAAAAAACTATATTTCAAAGGAAAGTCAGTGGTGGGAAGACGTAATTTTCGCGGACGAGTCCAAATTTAATATTTATGGAAGCGATGGAAGAATTAGAGTATGGCGGAAATCAAAAGGAGAATTAAATCCGAGACATTTGCAGCCGACTGTGAAACACGGTGGCGGGTCTGTGATGGTATGGGGCTGTATTTCGGTCCATGGAGTAGGCGAATTAGTTTTTATCGACAACATCCTCGATAAAAATAGGTATCTGCAGATTTTGCAAAACAATTTTTAAAAAAGTGCGGATAATATGGAACTTCAAAGTGGGATAAAATTTTATCAGGATAACGACCCAAAGCAGGAATCGCGTATTGTGCGAGAATTCTTGTTATACGCTTGCAAGAATGTCCTCCACCCACCACCGCAATCGCCAGATTTGAATCCCATTGAAAAATGGGATGATTTAGATCGCCGAATTCGAACAACTCCCATAAACACAAAGGACGACCTAAAAAGACGTCTGCAAGAAGAATGGCTGCGTATTGGGCAAGATTATTTTTAAAAAATAATTTGTAATATGCCAATGCGATTACGGCACGTCATAAAACATATGGGATATCCAACAAAATATTAATTTCTAAAAACAAGATTTATGTATAGTGTTATAAACTTAGTTTTGACAGTGTCCGAATATTTTCGTGACATGAAAATGAGCATACTGTCCATTTTTCTTTTATTATTTATGTAATCACTGATCGTGAATAAATATCTCTTATGTTTATGTCAACTACACACTGCATAGTAACATACAGGAAACCTCTTTTTGTTCATATTGCATAAATTTATGAAGTACGGTCTATAATAGTCAAAACTATAGTGGTGTCCGAATATTTTCGTACCTCCAGAACGTCCTTAACGTGGTTGCATCGGTTCAGCGGTCACGTCAGCCGAGCCCGCGTAGTCGTCGAAGGATACCTATAGTGTTTTACGGTTTATTCGCATTCCGTTTGCAGATCGTCCGAGTACCTATGCGACACCGGCGACTGCATCGCCCAGGACAAATACTGCGACGGGGAAAATGACTGCGGCGACAAGTCCGACGAGCCGAAATATTGCACCCGTGAGTCCGCCAGCCTGTGCATTCCGTGTTCGATCCTGGGGAATTTGAATGCGCTCGAGACACGCGGCGGTTTTTTTCCGGGCGATTTCGTTTGAGGGAGCTAAACCGGTACCGAGAAGCAATTAGTAGCGATGGGTTGGAGTGGCTCGCGAGCAAAGCGCAGCAGAGCAGAGCAGATTCGGCCGTTTAAAAATAAAAACGGCGCGATTCCGAGGGCACTTGAATTTAAACGAGACGGATTCGAGTCCCTCCGATCAAATATCTCGAAACCCTCCTTTGCTTTTCGCGTACCACGGATCGAGATTCAAGAAAGATTCTGCGAGGTACTCGTGCCAGATTTCAACGAGAACCTCGATACAATCGAATCGTGCAATGAATAGCAGCAACGTCGGGTTTCCTTCCATTCCATCGCTGGCAATTAGTTTGATTTCGACAGCGGTCGGTCATCTCGATCGACAATAACCAAATACGGCGCGCGCGCGTCGCGAGATTAGGGTCGTGAGAGATTTTGGTACGTGGCTTTTCAGCGTGCAACAGAACCCTGTACGGCGACGTGGGCAGAACCTACAGCGTGGAGGTCCGCCGGCCGAGGGAGGATCGACTGCCATTCTTATGTCATCTCAACTTCACTGCCGCCGGGTCCGACCTCGGAGACCTAGTTCAGGTGGGACAAGAAAGGAGCTTGATTCCCGTAGAAAATAAATGCTGACTCCCTTCTAGCAGTGGAACGAGACTGTCACGGACCAGACACAGCCTCCAGACCGGTCTCGGATAATCATTTTTTGTCTGTCCGTTCGGGCTACGTCGCTCCTGTTCCCCTGAAAATACCTTATCCCTCGAAATTGCTCTTGCAAGTTTGTTTATTCGCTCCATCTCACTCCCCCTTTTTTTCTCGCATACGCTCACTACCCCTCCTCCTCTATACTTCGATTCCTCTCCCCGTTTCGCTGGCCGTGCAACAATTAATCAGTTCTATCGGATTGCCGCAAAGATGCTTCGTCGAGAAACACCGTCTTATTTTCCGTTGCGTTACTTCCCGCAAAGTTGCTCGGTTCTTTTTGCACCCGAGCCCGCAACACCGCGTCCTTAATCACAGCAACCGCCTAACAATCTTGTTCCTAACTTCTTCCATACCTCGCGCGCTCTAACCGTTCGGTATCTCGGCTATGGTAATACACTACTATTTGTTGGGTCACTGGAACTTTGCCGTTAGCTCCGTGAAACAACGCGCATCCTAGACCAAACTCCATCACCTTCGGATACCTACTTGCATCCTAAATGCAGAGACTAGAATAGCAAGCTATGAGCAGTGCAAGCCACTGTCGCCAGATTAAAACTTGTCCCCCATGCCCCCGTTCACCTTCTACGACGCTATTCCCCTCGCTTTCGCCGCGGCTCGGTCGCGTGACGCGTTTCATCTTTGTCGTGCATGTGTCACGCAACCAACAAGTACAGTAATGTCGCGATAGTTGTCGCAGGAGCTGTACACGATAGTTGTCGCAGTGTTTACTCATTCCACCAGCTGTCAACGCTGCGCCAGGCCCGGCCGCAGGGCGGCGATGTTTGATGTCGGCTCGGGTATATCGGTGTGAACACCACTACATTGACACCATGAATCGAATTTTCAAACTGTTTAATTTTAATTATTTTTTTATGAGATTTTACTGGCTTATTCCTGGCATTTTTCTGATTAAAACAAGACCCAACACGATATAATTTCAATTTTATTTAGTGAGAGAGAGAGAGACGCGCATAGTCGTCGTCGTCGGCACAGATCAAAGGCCCACGTGTTCGCACAATGTAATGCCAATTAAAAATGCCTTATTCTCCATTATTTTTTAATGAGATTTTACTAGCTTATTCCTGGCAAAATTCACTAGTACAACTAGTAGTTCACTCCGACAACTTTCAAGACGTTACTGATGGGACAAATTATACCGTGTTTGGTCTTGTTTTAATCAGAATTTTGCTAGGAATAAACCAGTAAAATCTCATTAAAAAATAATGGACAATGAAGCATTTGACACGCTCGGCCACGCGATCATTGATGTCTCGGCGTGGTAGACTGTAGAGGCCAGTCATAAATCAAAAGACGAGCATTGTCTTGGAAGTTTTCGCTCCAGAGAACAGCTCCTGCGGCAACTATCGCGACATTACTGTACATTCCCAACGATCGAGGTTCGCGTAAAGAACGGGAGTGAAATGAAAGAAAATCGGCTGTTCTTCCGTTTATGGCAAAAATCAGAATTCGATGAAATTTTGAAAATAGGTTCTTTTTTTACTAAAATAACGATTGCTAGAAGGATTTTTGGCGCGTCGAAAAAAAATGTTTATCATTTCTATGTTGCGCTCTACCTTAGCGACTACTGACTTACCGACTTTGTACTTTATGTTCGTGCTGTGCGCATGCGTCATATATATTGTGGAAATTAATGTAAAATGTATAGAAAATTTCAATTGTTAAACCAAGTGAACCAATATCTACAATGGGAACATTATGCAAAGTTTATTTATTATTTAGTTATATTATTGATTTATGTGATTAGAATAAGTTGTGGTTAGGTCGGGGTGGGGGCGGAAAGCACGCACACGACAATCCAGGAGTAGTCTTTAAAAATTTCAAGTTTACCTTATATTTGTATTACTTTAAACTAGAGAGGATTCGTTTATAGATGATATGTGTGAATTTTTATGGCGCTGTGAGGTGAACTAGGCTGGTGAAGATCCCTTTTTACAACTAATTGAAGATATTCTATATAAAATAGAAAGTCGGTAGGTCGGTAAGGTAGAACGTGACATTGAAATGATAACAAAAATTTTTTTCGATGCTCCAAAAATCCTTCTGGCAATCGTCATTTTAGTCAAAACAGAACCTATTTTCAAAATTTCATCGAATTCTGATTTTTGCTATAAACGGAAGTTTCGCCGGAGAATCTGTTGTATATGCTTTGAATCGGAACAGATCGATATATGATCGATAATAAAAATTTCGGCGGAGAAACATTACTTTCGATATCATCGTGCACTGTTCAGAAGGTTTCTCCCTACAGGAAGTGTACTAAAATGATTCGTGGTCCACAGCTGACGTTCGACACGTTTACGGTGGGTCGGTTCTCGACGCTTGCGTCAAAGAGTTGTCCGGACGGGTACATGACCATCCACGAAGAGGGTCGTCCTGTGACCGGTGGGCAATGGTGCGGGAGTTCGTGGGGCTACACGGTGTATTATAGCGAGACGCCTTCCATCAACTTGACTCTGTACATACAGCGACTGTCCGAGCAGGCAAGTAGAACGAGTCGAGAGGCAGCTCTCCTTATCAGACCCTATCGCACGCACGCGGGAGAGTGAGGGAGAGAGCTTGTCTCAGGATGGATCTTTACCGAAGTCTGGTTGCTCGTTTGTTTAGGGGAGTGGCTACAATTTCGATTTCAAGTTGTCGTACAAGTTCCTGAGACGCAGCGAGGCTCATCTCAGATACGGGAACAGCAGCATGTCCACGTGGAGAGGCGAGCTAGTGAACGGCACCTATTGCGACCGCGTGCTCACCAAGTGCGACACAAGGGCCTGCCGGCTACAGTCCCCGAATTACCCGGGTGTTTACCCCAGGAACGTCACTTGCTACTACCGCGTCGAGCAGATTCGCGCGCCGCCCGGACAACGAGCCTTGCTCGCCGTCAGCCAACGGAACAGCCATAAGATACACATCAAGGACCAGGTCGCGAAACCCGATAGAAGCCTCAGGTAATCGTGCACTTTGATACTCGTTCTTATTTGAAGGTGGTGGTAGTGTGTTTCGGCAAGGATATGCAATGACAAGGACATATATGGTGTTCAGGCAAGGACCCTAGGATTAGACTTTATGATATGGTCGACTATCTGGGAGGTTTTCAGCAATTTCTTTCTTAGCATAGAGCCATTGACATTTGGTTAGTAGACCGATCTGCAGCCAACAGGTGGAACAGAAGAACATGCACAATTAGAAGGTTTTTTAACTTCAATTTAGCCTCCCAGGTCTAAGAGACCATCTCGTAAAGCCCAGTTGTACCCACCCTACACTTGGGGAGGACCCAAAAGTGCGGTAGACCTTGGTAAGCAAGCAGTTAGTCAGTCTCAAGAAGTCAAATCAGTAGAAACCTTTAGACACAACAGTCATGCACACGGTACATCAGACTAGCATTGTTGCTTTTGATAAAGGAACTGTGATGGTTAAATATAAAAAGCACTTTACAAACACGAGGATCAGAAAAGACAAGAAATATGCTTTATTAATTATGGGCGTACAGAAATGAAGACCGTCACACTTGTACGATTCCCGATAAATACAATATTCTCGACACTCCGCAAAATCTAAACTCCGAGTTCGAATCCGTAAAATCTCAGCACTTGAATCCTCCTTTCTGCTCCGGGGTCAGATCTATTTAAAGTAAAATCAACTGGGCGGAGGTATCCGCTAACGGGGTAATCACCCCTATTCGCTAGACGACTTAAGCGAGGAGGATCTTCCTGATCCGTGGAAGAGAAAGTCACTTCCTCAAGTCATTTTAGTGAACTTCCAAAAAATACTGATAATATGACCCCCGGAGCAGCGCGTTCATACCACCCTAAGTGGACCTCTTAATTTATGGCCCCTCGACCTGGCGCAGGCCAAGGGTAGTGCCAATTGCTTGGATAGCCTTTTTTTATTGTTTAACGTATAGGGTGTTGAATCTTAATGACATTTCCCGGGATGTGTGGGGACTCCCTCATATCTATACGCATTCGCAAACTTGCACATACGTATGCAGGCCTACCCCACTAAAACTCACCCTACACGTACCTTCCAGATGACGTTGGGATGGGTTGGGCGGAACTATCCGAGAACTTTACTTCGTCAATTGCTTGGATAGCCTGCACATGTGCTAGGACCCACTCTGTCCGTTCGGGGCCCTCGCGTACCCGGATTAAAGATCCTCGGTATTATTTTATGATCTCCTTTCCCGAAGTCATTTGGAACGCGCATTTCTTACAAGCATAGCTCACAATCCCCATCGGTAGTGGTCCTGCGATTATAGACGGCACCAAGTGCAATATTCAAAGAGCTCTACCGCAACGTTAGTCCAGTCCTCAACAAATGGGAAGCCATGAATTAGACTTTGGCCAAAGAGTGGCTTGTCGATGGGGTTCGCTGAGGTCTTGGAAGTGGTATCCGATGACGCTGTTACAGCCGACCGTGCCTAATGCTCGCCTTCGGTCTGCTCGAGACTGCAGACGGAAAGAGGACGATGCACTAACGGTGGATTGTTTCGTTTCCTCAGAGTTTGGGATCAGTGCAACACGGCGCAAGACTACCTGACGGTATACGACGGCGGATCCACGTCGGACAAAGTATTGGTCACATTGTGCGGAGGAGACGCGGTGCCGGACATCGTCAGCAGCCATAACACGATGCTGTTGGAGTTCCACACGTCGCCGTACGACACCCCGTTTCATCCTGTTCCTCTGTCTTTTCTGCCCGGTTTCGAGCTCGAGGTTCAGGTAACTTTTAGACGAACAACGGGATTCTCGACCTCAACGTTCATCTCGATCGAAAAGCTAACTCAATCGTTCGTTGCAGGTGCTGTTCGTAGACGAGAAGTCCAGGACGTTCGTGAAGGAGAACAACAACTGCGACTTTTATATATCCAGCGAGGACAGCTTGTCGGGCGTCCTCGAGAACCCCAAGCACTCGTTGCCTCCGAACACGACCTGCCGTTATCATTTCCAGGGCAAGCCGAACGAGATCGTTTGGCTGTCCTTCGACAAGTATTACGCTGCCAGCGCTGAGGCCGCTTCCACCATCGACGTCACGTCCGATTGCAACGCGACGCTGCTCATATGGGACGGCGACCATACTTTAGATAAAGAGACCCCTGTCAGAAAGGTATCCTTCTGTTTGCTTCTCGTTGCCAGTGAAACGAAACGTCTAATTAGACCGCCCCGCTAGTAACGTCTTCTATCTTTCGCTGAAACAGTTAATAAACTGCGGATTTTAAGATACTTGAAAGAAGAAAGAATCGTTGACGTACCTCTTTTAACGTAAACTTTCCTTTCTCTTAACGATCCGGGGTTTAGGTACTACACCTTCCCCACGATTCGATTTAAGTAACTCATGAAATCGCTCGCGTTCGCAGAATATTTCGCTGCTGGGGCAGTTCTGCAAGGACGACACTCCTAGGCTGTGCGACCACAGCCTCCTCCGGAACGATAGCCGTCACACGAGACCCTGCAGCCTCGCGGAAAGCTACGTGTCCACAGGCAAAGACCTGACCCTCGAGCACATCCTGCGCCAAGGGAGCGCCCTTTACCCGATTACCTTTGCGCTGCGGTACGAGTTCGTACACGAGGCGGTCTCCTGCAACCACGTGTTCGGTTCCGCGTCGACCTCAACCACGTCTTCCACGTCCTCCTTGTCCCAGTCCTCCGCTAAGATCGGCCGATTCGCGTCGCCGAAAAGTGTGTTCTTCTACGGACGCGGTGGTGCGCAGAACGTTAGCTGTGTGTATCGTTTCGAGGCCGAGCCCGACCACAGAATAGAACTGTCGATAACGAGAGCCTCGTTCGGAAACAAAGGATGTTCCTCCTACGTGGACCCGTTGGTCAATCGGTGGACCTGCGATCGCCGTTTGGTCGACTCCCCGAAGTTTGGCAGGGCCGAGCTCGTCGTTGCCGAATACCCGTGGCAGGGTGTCGAGTTGGTACGCTTTTCGTACCTTAAAGGGGTAGACTCGTTTTCCAGAAATGAGAAGGCGCATCCCGTACCTTTGCAATCCTTTTTTTTACATGAGGGAAATGCTTTTACGCATACCCCAAGTCCCCTGGGAGGAACAAGGGGTTTTGTGGGGCTTACGTGGCCAGAAGAGCTCACAGTACCCACTAAAAACCTCATGGTAACCTTCCCTAAGCTAATAGGGGCGGCTGGGATCGCCTAAACACACAACCAGCCATCCCCCTAGCCCGTGGCTCCTGTGGGGCCTCATCCCGGGTATACCTTTTCAATCCTGGAAACGTGTCTACCCCCTTGAGTATTACCTTCGTACCCAAAGTAGCCTTCGCGCGGGACATAATTTAGTTCGTTATTATTGATATCGTTCGATTGAATCTTTCAGGTTCGCGACTGCCTGTGCTCGAACGTCACCGACCGGATCGCTTTGCGGACCTTAACGTCGAACGTGGTGGAGGTCCGGTTCACGGTGACGCTGATGAATGTCACGCAAGACTATAAGGACTACTTCTTCGAGGGAGAGTACCGCTTCGTTTCTCTGGGAGCGGACACGAGCGAGCAGGGCTGCTCGACGAAGCTCGAAGAACGACGACTGCGTGGGACCAGCGGCGAAATCTCTCTGAGAAGTCCTCTGCCGCGGATCATTCCCGGCGTGGCAGCTGTGGAGGAGATCCTGACCAACACGGAGGACCTGACCGCGACTCAGTGCGTGAACGAGCCTTGGCTGATCGAGCCGGAGGACGCGCGTATCAATTTCCTCTACCTGAGAACAGCGGGCTACAGCATCACCCTGGATAACGTCGAAGATTGCACCACGCTTAATCGCATCGTCGTTTACTCGGCCTCGAACACGAGGGACCGCAGCGTCATCTGTCCCGAGGGAGGCGTCGACACTGCCAGAACGGTCGACTTCTTCTCCGGCGGCTGGAATTATAGCGCAATAAACGCCAGCATCGCGATGGCCCAGCACGCCAGAAGTTTCGTCGTCGAGTTCCTTCAGAGAGAGCCTGGATTCTATGCTGTCACGTGGATGGCCATTTCCAAACGATCTCCGAGTCCGAGCGTCAGCTCAAACGTCTTTACCATACTGCCACAAGAGGAATGTCCATACAGGTCAGACATGTCAGATCTCGGCGACCATTTTCTTTACAATCAACACTCCCATAAAGGTCCATTTAGTTTAGCGAGATCCGGCCAGGCCTGGCCCGGCGATCTAATGCTTTAATACATAGAGTGAGTCCGCGGAGACAACACCTGAATAACGCGGTTGCATTAATTAATCATAATTAATCAACGAGGGAGCATTAATCTGATGTTTATGAAGGTCAACTTCATTTTTTTAAATAGAATGAGGTATTTTTTAATACATCAATCGATACTGCTGGACATTCGTTATAAAAATGTACTAACCTATGCATGTCGAAAAGTTAGTAGTTCAAGAGATATTTCAATTTAATACGTACACAGTACTTTTTTATAACGAATGTCCAGCTGCATCGATTGATGTATTAAAAAATACCTCATTCTATTTAAAAAAATGAAGTTGACCTTCATATGTTCTTTACGCGTCCACTTACAAAAAAGCTACTAACATCAGATTCATGCCCCCTCGAAACCATGCAAGACCATCTCTTCCTAACACCAATAGTTCTGCAGACTCACCCTGTATATGGGTGGAGCCCCCTATTTCTTAAGCATTGGTCGCGCCGGGCCGGATCTGACTAAACTAAATGGACCTTAACGCGATTAAACCAGATTACTTCATACCACGTTATAAGTCGGTTTACTGTACTTTGTTTTAACATGTTCCGTGCACCACCGATGGAATACGCTAAACTTTCCATTCAGGCCGACGTATGTATTTAATGCGATAGAAACATATGTTTGATAGTAAGTTTAAGACTGTAAAATATATTTTTACCAAAAGAATGAGGCCAATATATTTTTACCAAAAGAAGTTTGCTTAATTGCTATATATAATTGTAATTAATATAATAATGTATATAATAGTATAATAGTAGTAATAGTAATAGTATAATAATTACATATAATGATTCACTTTGTTAAAGCAAGAAAACCTAGGATTGAAACAATTCCTAGGATTGAAACTTGGATTTCTATTCTTGAAACTTGGATTTCTATTCTTGAAACTTGGATTTCTATTCTTGAAACTTGGATTTCTATTCTTGAAACTAGGATTTCTATTCTTGAAACTAGGATTTCTATTCTTGAAACTTGGATTTCTATTCTTGAAACTTGGATGTGGTAACTACTCTGTATAATGTCAATTACTTATCGGATTGATGAGGTAATGAAGTATTCTATGATACAATTATATCAACCTTTAGTTAAAATATCAAATGGCCTGAATGATAAGTCGAGCAAAAATAGCTTGGCACGGAACGTGTTAAAGGAGAGACAACTCCGATCGCCTAACTTCATCTATCATCAACTTTCAGGTGTCCAGAGATCCAGGCGTGCATAAGCTCGGTCCTGTGGTGCGACGGGATTCGGCACTGCCCTTCCGGATTCGACGAGGAGGAAGCCAACTGTTCGTACCGTTTCGGGGTGACTTTACTGTACGTAGCCGTGGGTGCTGGTGCCCTAGGTATATTTCTAATCCTTTTGCTCGCCACCGGCTGCCTGAAGTACTGCATCTACCGTCACAAAGCGCGCAAGAAAAAAAAGAACGTCGCCCTGAACGTAAACCATCTTCACGTGAATCACACTCATCACAACAATGGCCTGACGGGTAGTCGCTTGAGTGGACGCTACAACCTAGCCACACCTCAGGAGATGTACTTAGACAATTACGGGAAGGACAGTATTTGTTGACAATACGCCATCGCCGATATCGAGACCACCGTGTGAATAATTAAAGATTTTTAAATTTACGCCTACCTCGCTGGCTTCCGGATCCACCAAGACGGACGAGCGACGAGCGGTTAGGTCGATCGTTCGAATCATCTACGCAATAATCATATTCGAATACCATAGACCAATTCTCGAAAGGCATTTAACCAAACGGGTCCGACTCGTTTCGTATTTTCGAACGACCAGCTATGCTTCGGTCGAGCCGTTGTTCGAGTCTCGTACGCGTTCGTATGGCAATGGCCGAAGTGTTAACCTGTACGTATAATCGGACACGAACGTTCGATGGTATATCCGGTGTTTCTCGATCGAACATTCGCGAGTTTCTGGTACGCGTACGGATCGAAGAAGCTGTTGCGTTCAGCGAAGTCTAGATTCGACCAGTGTAAAACCGTCGGTACGATCGTGTAAATGATTCTCCTGACAAAGACCCCGGTGTCACGGTAGCTTTAGAGAGACACACGTGTTAGATTCGAAGTGGTGAGAGCGGGGCAAAAATTCGAACCACGGGGAAGAAGAGAAAAGGAACGGGAAAAAGTAAAACGAGAAGCGAATGCAAGTATATGCTTTTAAAAAAACGAAGTAGGAATCGTAATTTGCATCGAGGAAGGGAGAGGAAGAGAGAGTTTTTATCACGGGGTCGGTTGCCGAAAAAATAGTGCCACAAACGTCCATGACCGGAAACGACGCAGAGAACAAATTCTGGCGGGAAGGCGGTCAAAAATAACGCTGTCGTTATTTTGGCGTTTGAAAGTTGCCGGGACAAAACGAGACAACTGTGATTTTCCATTGCTGGAAAGAAGGAAACGAGAAACACGGGGTTCGGTATCATGAAAAATACGTAAAAAAGCAAACGGGAAAAGTTATCAAAAAATAATTTACACCGATGTTTGTCGCTTTTAAAGTCCATTTTACCGTATAATTTTATAACTGTCGTATCCGAGCGGCGATATCGACGTACGCCAACTTTTTATCCTAAGGATCATCACGACCAAAAGCGTTATCATAAACCCCCCAGCCGATCCATCGTGTTATCAAAATCGATCGGTGTGATCTGCGTCGATCCGTCGACAATTCCATCGTTTTTTGTAAGAGACACGCAGCCAACCACAATAGTTAACGCGGGAGCTTAGCGGCGCCATTAACGATACGTAGGAAAAATTACGAACAGAGACGGAGTTTTACAGTTTGAGTTCTCATCGTGCGAAAAATTCACGACCGTTTCGCACGTGTACGAGGTATAATATTTTAACCGAAATTATCCGAAACGAGAAAACGTTGAAAACGCTCCGACGGTATTCTAAACGAAATATGCATATATATATATACTCGCGTCGACTTCGGAACGAAAGAGCTCTAGAAACCGAGAAAGTCTGGTTACCGGGAACCCTATGCTCCTGCATTAACCACGGAACTTAACCCTATACAGATTTCATAAGTGCATAACGTTATCAAAGATGATATAACATATAGTTAAAGATCACGCATATAACCTAGGTTTGATATCGATGCGCGAGGCTTGTGACTGGGACGTAGAGATTGATGTATAGTTGGTTATCGTTTAAACGAGCGCGAACACGAGAGGTATGCGAGGGCGAACAGGAAAAGACGATGAAAAAAAACGTCACACCATTGTAACCCCTCTTCCACGCCCCTGTTACGAAAGTGGTAACTACTAAAAGCCATCGTTTCACGCGCGCGGAACCACAGTGAGAAAAAGAAAAGCGAGCAAGTGAGAAAGAATGGAAGTGAAAAAGAGAAACAGTGAGAGAGAAAATGTAAGAGAGAGAGAGAGACATATGTACGAAGAGAGGATTCACGTCATACATAACATACTACATACATGAATACATACACACAAGTATGGTAACAAGCGCGTATAACTTACGTCTGTATGCTGTGATAGAAGTAAGCGTATCAACAATCGGAAATAAATCTCTCGCGTGAAATTGCGCTTTCGATGGTATTCAACCCTCAGCATCCTCCAGCTCAAATTAATTACAGATGCCATCATAGTTCATGAATATTTATTAATTATCCTATCGGTTCGAGATCAGTTACATCCCAGAGATTGTTTCTGTTTCGAAATCATGTCCATGTTCCTCGCTCCAAATTTAAAGGGGTAGACTCACGATTCCAGAACTGCGTGGGTGCAGAATGCGTTTCATTTTTCTGTAAGGTAAAGGTACCAGTGGTTGACCATGTATGAGTAGTTGACCATTTTATAGAAAAACATATAAATAAGACTTTTATAAGCTGTACACTTTTGATGAAAGTGAACCTCGGATGCCATACCGTCTGTTGTAACATCTACTCTGTTCCGCAATTAAACTTTTTATGGAATTGATTTGTTTTATTTCTTATTTCATTCTTTAATTTCTTTAATTTCTAGCATAAGTGGTCAACTACTAACGAATAGGAGGTCAATTACTAGATTTTTCATTTTCAAAAGTGGTCAACTTCTGAAGCATTACTGAATTCTTAAATGTGTTTCTTAAATTTGTATAAGTAAACGTTTTTTAAAAAGTGGCTTTGGTACATAATTTAGAAGACTTAAAGAGTGTCTTCAGGCATCGACTCTCGCTATTTGATGACAGAGTAAGTGGTTACTATTGTTCGTGTGGAAAACTTCTCGTAACTGGTCAACTACCTTTACCTTAATGCAAAGATGAACTTTTTTCAGAAGTCTAAAGAAGCCAATTTTTTTATTCCAGCAGTGAACTTTGATCAGTCAAATATTTTCCATTTTGTTCAATGATCTTCTGCCATCTTTCTAATAGCTTTATAATTCCACACTTATAAAACTTCTGGTCATCCGAAGTCATCGTTAGCAAATGTTGTACTACTGAACTTTGGAATAAACGGTAATCTGATGGTGCAATGTCTGGGCTATATGGTAGATGTGACATCAGTTCCCAACCAAGCTCCAATAATTTTTCACGCGTTATCAAAGATACGTGTGGTAAAACGCAATGGTAAAACATTCGCTAATAATGGTGACCTAAAATCATACACCTCTAAACGAGTCTACCCCCTTAAGTATGTTTCAGTTCGAACTTTCCACTCTAATTTACGATTGCAAACTTAAAATAGAAATGCAACGACGTCTCTTAAGGTCAGGTATGTATGGGTTTACACCTGCGTTTCTGGTTCAGATCCAGTGAAGCAAAAATGGTGTCTTGGAAAAGGGGCAGTATTTTTTGTTTCCTACTTGGCTGACCTTCTAGGCTAACAAGCGCATACAATTCAAGACGGACCTTCAGTCTTACTTGAACCGCCTCGGTATCCGACGGTTTCTAAGGGGACGCGTTTGAAACCGGATGTCGGTCAACCATGAATATCCCGGCGCGAATGAAACGTTCGATGTGGGTCAGTAGCGTCGGCAACAATTTATTTTCAGTTTACTCGAAACGTTTCCTCTGGCTCCGCATTAACCTTCTTCTTTTACCTGCACCTCGTATTTTTCTCTACATTTGGGAATGCTAGTAGCCGTATTTCGCGCCCATTCCAAGTCCGGCGTCTCTCGAGAACTCGTTGGCCTTTCCGGTTGTCGCGAAAACAATCGTCGATAGAGAGTACTCGTGGGAATTGAACCCTGGCGATAAGTGCAAGATACGTAATCCGAATAATTTCGGTATAGCAATCAATCAAAGGAGAGCTCATGAAAATACAACAGGTAGCGAGTGGAATTTGAAATAAACCACAATCGCGATACCATGGTTCCGAGTACTTAGTCATCAAGATAGAATATGGATGATGGTCACTGAGAAGCTCATCCTTGGTCCATCCATATTCTGGTTGTAATTTAAGTTCTGCAATCGAATATAGTGGATCCGCAGCAGCATCTGCTTTGTCTTCGGAGTTTCATCAATTATAAGCGACCATCCCTTGATCAATTCATGAATATTAATATTTAATAACGGACGTCCGAGTCATCAGATAACTGACGCGCTTGTACTTTATTATTCGTTTTCTCGTCTAAGGTGTACTTCCGTTCTCTAAAGAGTATTACATCAAATCTTCTTTCATAGATATTATGCCTTAATACTTGCTGGTAGTGGCTTTGTAGTTAATATTTTGAAATTTTTACGCTATGAAAAATTCCTTGAAGCTAATTCCGCCATCTATACTACTTGGTACAGTCTTCCCTCGCATAGTGTGACTTGCATCTATACGGATAGTGTCTCTACAGATACCAAAAAATCAAATTTTGGACGAGATTCTGTGGGCGCAGTTGGCACTATTTCTACCGTCCAATGGGGGAATGGCTCGATTCGACACAGTACACTTGCCCACTTAGCTATTGGGCACATATCTTTTGGAAACAGCATCATTGGACACATCTCTATTGAGCACAAGTAGCTATCTATATATAGAGATTAGTTATAGAGATTATATTAGTTATATTACAGAGATATAACTACCATATCCTACTTGTGCCCAATAGAGATGTGACGCAATCGTACTAAAGGATTACTGAGACCATACTTTAAATAAAAATTGAACGCAGTTCGACCAGTAATCAATGTGAAAAAGTTTATTAACAAAGTTTTGTATATTACAACAGCAAGTCGATGCCAGGCAATGTTCTGTAAATAGAATTGAAGTTTGATGGCGGGGAGCGAGTGCGTTCGTTACGTTGACTCGAACATCCCAACTCCCAAGAGTAAATTTCTTCGAGAAAAATGCAACGTCAGAACCGGCGTATTCTTGGTCGCGAATGTCCTGAGGAGATAGGTTTCCGCGTTTGTTTTCACGTCTGGGTTGTGGGACACGTTGACGTCCTCTAGACTCATCTCCTCCGCGAGCTTGGTGAAGTCCCACAATTTAATCGTAGAGTCCAATGACCCTGCGGACAGAGAAAGTATACATTTCTGTTCGACCCTAGAAATTTTAATTTGAACAGCCGACACCAACCCGAGACCAGTATATTACCGTCCCTGCTGAACGATAGGCAGTGAACGGTACCAGTATGGTTCGACAAGGCAGCAACAAGATGACCATGCGCCAAGTCCCAAACTAAAACACGATGATCTGCCCCGGCTGATGCTAGAAACCGACCCTCTGCAGAAAAAGCGAGGGAGTAAATCGGAGCTTTGTGTCCGGTCATTAATCTGACTTGGCTACCGGTGACGCAGTCCCATAATCTTATTGTCATGTCGCTGGAGCCTGTTGCCACATAGTTCGAATTTGGATGAAACTGTACCACCTGAAAGAAATTCCGAAGTTTACAAGATGTTTGTTGTGAACTGAAATTGGTGTCGAGGTCAACGCACGTCTACATCCGAGTAATGACCGGCAAATATTCGGAGAGGTTGGTGAGAATCGGTCGCCCAGAGTCTGGCAGTTTTGTCGTGAGAGGACGTGGCGAAATAATAACCGTGAGACGAGAATCTCACGCACCATACCGGGAACAAGTGTCCCTTGTAGCAAACGACGCAGGTCCACGTGTGCAAGGACCACAGTCTGACTGTAATATATCATAAGGTAACATTTCTTTCGAACAATCACAGGCGCGCAATGCACAACATACCTGTGGTATCCTCCGAGGACGAAAGCAGAAGATTTCTATCTGGACTGAACGATAAACTATACACAGGACCGTTGTGTCCGAACAGAGACCTCGATGTTTCCGCCGTACGATCGTCCATCATCCTCACTAGTACATCGTCTACCGTTGTGAAAAAAGCACATTTTTAATCACGAACGTTAGGCCTCGTACAGACTAGAACATTTCGACGAACTGCGCCGCGAACCGCGCCGCGAACCGCGCATTTCGACGAACATTTCGACGAACGCTGCCGCGCTCATTTCGGCACGTACGAACGCAAACGGGTGGCACTTACAAATCTGTTTGCAGGATAGATGGCATGTCCTAAATATTCATAATAAATCCCGAAAAAATTCACGGGAAACCCGAACACCACCGGTAATCCCGGATATTCTCCGGAAAAACTCAGGATTTTTGGGATCCAGTCCCGACATGATACGAGGCTTCCCATCCCGTTCCCGGCACCGATACAATTCCAATTGTTTTAAACAAATACAATAAAAGATAAAAAATCGCTAATGAAAGATCAATCTAGCGGGGTTATATCCCTATTTGCATTATTCAGCAGCATGTAGGGGAGCCGCGAGAAGCGTTGGGTTGCGCAACGATGCTGCTACTGTCAAGAGACATACATTTTCTTAAATATCAAGAGATATAGGGTTCTTATTAAAACAGTTGGAAGCAACCCTGCTAAAAACCCGAGAATTCTCGAATCCCGATGCCGGGAACAGGATAGGCAGCCTCGTATCATGTCGGGATGGGATCACAAAAATCCTGAGTATTTCCCGAGAATATTCGGGATTCCCGGTGGTGTTCGGGTTTCCCGTGAATTTTTTCGGGATTTCTGCAGGGCTGTGCGAGATTCCCGAAAATGTTCAGAATTCCCGTAAAATATCCGGGAAAAAATGCAATGCTTTCATAGCAAGGGCCTCTTTAATAATTTGAGACAAATTATGAAGTAGAAATGTAATTTTTCCAGATAATTTAAAACACCGATGTATTTGTTTCTAAATTTCTGTCTATTTCTTGACATTTATTATGAATATTTAGGATATGCCATCTATTCTGCAAACAGATTTGTAAGTGCCACCCGTTTGCGTTCGTGCGCGCCGAAATGCGCGCGGCGGCGTTCGTGGCACCGTTCGTCGAAATGTTCGTCGAAATGTTCGTCGAAATGTTCGTCGAAATGTTCGTCGAAATGCGCGCGGCGGCGTTCCCAGAGCTGATGGATCGACCGTTCGCGCGAATGCGCGCCGAAATGCACGCCAAAATGTGCGCGGCGACGTTCATGGCACTGTTCGTGGCACTGTTCGTCGAAATGTTCGTCGAAATGCGCGCCGAAATGTCATAAATATCTCACAAATTCAAGTCATTTAATGTCGAATCTGATGCTTCGTACAGACTTGAACATTACAACTCAATAAACTGCCAACATTTTCTGTATTTATTTCTGTAGTATACGCCGCTGCAGCTCCCATAGTTGTTCTGCAAGGAAATCTGGAAGTAGCACAAATCCGTTCCGATCGCCGTTCGTCGAAATGTTCGTCGAAATGCGCGGTTCGCGGCGCGGTTCGCGGCGCAGTTCGTCGAAATGTTCTAGTCTGTACGAGGCCTTAGAATATCCCGTTGCAACAACAATACCTGCTTCCCTGTCGATGTCCTGCAACTGCTCTCCAGTCTTCATCAGTCTTAATTTCTGTGGGATTAGGCTCCATACTTTGATACTAGAGTCACTGAACCCGATAGCCAGTAGACTCGAATCTTCCGCTACTTCTGCCGCTGTCACACTATGTCAAATATTATTGTATACAGTAGGCGTACAAAGTGTTCGTACACTTTTTAAAATGGAATAACCATTTTATAATTGTACCAAACGACCTGATTTTTTATAATTAATTAGAAGCATTGGTTTATGAAATAATATGCAAAACAGATTTTCCAAAAAATTACTATTTACAAGGTTACATGCAAAAATAAAAAAGGTATTTTTTAAAACCTTTTTATTTGGGCTCGTAATAAAATTTAAAAATTTATGTTTTGTAGATCTATGGTAGTTATACACATACTGAAAATTTCATCCAAACCTTTGGAGCAGGAAAAAACTACACGCATCGAAAGATGTACGATTCTGTGAATTTTAAAACTACTATTTCCACCATTTTTAGCTGCTTGCAGCTCGTGTGTATGTTAATCGATTTCGATGAAACTTTCAGCATGTGTGTAACAAACATATTTTAAATTAAAGAATTAAAAAATTAAAAGAAATGTTTTTTTGCATGCAACCTTGTAAATTTTAAGTTTTGGAAGATCTTTTTTGTAGATCATTTAAGTAACCAATGCTTCTAATTGATGATAAAAAATCAAGTCGTTTGGTACAATTATAAGAAAGTTGTTCTATTTTAAAAGATGTATGAACACTTTGTACACACACTGTATATGTATATTGAGGTAGATACACGGTTTCAATCTTTGCGCGAACTTACGTGTGTACCGCGTTCAGAATCGTGTAGAAACATATAGACGGCAATATATCCGGACCTAGTACAACCCTTTTTGACGCTTCCCTGAGCGCTTTAACTTTCTCCAATTTGTCCGCGTCTTTTCTATACTCAAAATATTCAGATTAATTTCGCTTCAAACGGCGCAAACGGTAGTTTCGATGGAAAACGTTCTTACAAATTGGGCAAGGGCATTCTGCCAACAGGCGGCGCGTTCGGGTCCGATTTGGTTTTCTTTGAAAATAGTGGATCCTTCTTCGCTTTCTTCTTTTTTGGTTTATCGCCGTCTGCGCCGCCCGTGTCGTCTTCTTCTTCTTCCGTTGGCGGTAAAGATTGGATGTCTGGTTCCTTTAGAAGTCCGTAATACACCTTAGCCTTATTGTCTGTAAACAAAATCTTTCTGATTTCATCAAATTCTAAGATTCTTTTAAATACCAGTACCTTGTCTCGTTGCTTCTCCTACTACCGCGCCAGACGTCGCATCAATTTGCTGTTTGTTTCTTGCTACTCCTTCGTACATATCGAAGTACAGGTGTTCTTGTATAATGTTCAATAGCACACTGTGTTTTTTCTCTTGTAAATGCCTCTTTATTATCGAAAGCGTGTCCCTCGACATTCTGATTATGAACTGATTCGATCTATGGATTATTTTATAGAATTCGTACAGTGAAACCTATTTGTAATTGTATCCTGTGCAGATGTAACTTGTGCGCATACTTGAAAGTGTCGGTTAACTCGTTTCCTGCCATCTGTTCGCGTTTGGTAACATTGGACAGTCTTCTAAGGTCGTTCTGATAATACTCCTCCAAATTCCCACCAAATTTCTCTAAGAGCTGTTTGGCTTCTTCCGAATGATTGTTATAAACCAGTTCCAGGTACATGTGTACCAAAACTGGATATAATATAGTGCCCAATTCATGCTGTTTTCAATAACAAATACATTTCATCTTGTCGAACATATAAACCAGCGCTGGGATTGTTTGTCTGCTGTAGACAAGAAGCTTTCCTCACCAACGTCTCTTTCATGCAGCGTGCACCTTCGCTGCGCAGTGGTGCTTTGTGTATTCTTAGTTGCCTATGGAGACACATATAAGGGGACCAAAGGCACGAGACACGCTGCATGGAAGAGATGTTGGTGGAGGAAGCAGGCAGTTCAGGGGCTCCTACTGTGTCCATCACTAATATAAATGAATGGTAAATACAGGGATTTTAGTCCCTTTGTAGCCTTCGCTAAATTAAGGTAATGTACACACACAATAATTTACCTTGTATATATCTAATGAACCTTCTACAAACTTCTTGAGCTCACTATACGCTTTCTCGTAAAGTGCAGGATCCCCTTCGCTCTTATATGCTAAGAGAACACTGTTAACTTCGGAATCAGTCTGTTGAGTATCATCGGCAGAGATATCTGTCAAATTCGCCTCTTTCTTAAACAACTCCTCGGTTCCCTATGAAATAAATTAGTCGGGTTTATACACACCGCTGTGATTTTTGATTATCAAATAGTATACTTCATATAGAAAAACGTAAATTCAATGTTTCTGTAATAATACTCTCAATGTTTATATACGGTTTGGAGGTTAGAAAACGTCCGATAAGGAATACGTCTATGTCATACCTTCAGATTATATTTTCTTAGCAGTTGAAGAACCGCCAGCATAGTGCTTTTGTCGTTGTCCATTTTTCCTTAAGTTTTTCTGTTACAAAATCGAATTATTCGCCGACAAACATACTGTTCGAGAACCTATACACAAATTCCGCCAAATCAACCGTGCACACAAGCGCAAGCACATCTGTAATCAGCAATCTGTAGTCTGTAGTTCTGTTTTCTGTTCTATAGTGTATATAGTACAGCCTGCATACAACAGACAGGGACAGAGCATGTACAATTTATCGTCACAGATGTTATACCAGATGCGAAACTCATATTGTGGCAAGCGAGATGGGCGCCACTTGCGGCTAAATCTTGAAGCTCCGTTCAGTATTCGTACAGCACCATCATATGCAGTGACAGAATACTGAAACTTCAATACCCGACAATTACACGACAATCAATGAATCAATTGTCAGCACGGACAGATTACAGACCAGGAAAGAGAAAGGATTCCGCTGTTTATTGATAATCCGCAATAAATCAATCATAGAATAATACAATTTGTACATAAAGATATGGTTTGTCATTACATCTTATAATTGTACTGGATGCTTCTTTCTTTTGCACAGTTAGTGTCAAGAGCATTTGCGGCAACGGTGCAAGCAGATTTATCCATCGGCTTTTACAGCACCATCGAGGTATAGCAGTGTAGCAGTGGATTGATGATCATCTAATATACAAACATTTTATGTATGAATCTGGAATGAATAAATAAAGACAATGTTTACAAAGAGCATCTGCGTATATATTTATTGAACCACCAATTTCTACCGAACTTCCGACTTGTCGTTGAGTTATGCTACTGAGTTTCAAAAATTTTCGAGCGTCTGGTTTGCCGTTGATTTGTACTACTGAAATTCCGGATACCTCTTTCGTCATCATGTTCTCCTAATACAAAGTTCAATTTTCGAGGTTTTCGAAAATTTTGTCTAATTTTCGACCGTCTGACTTGTCATTGAGTCGTACTACTGAATTTTTGAGCGTCTGGCTTGTCGTTGGCTTGTACTACTGAAATTCCGGATACCTACTTCGACATCATGTTCTCCTAATACGGAGTTCAATTTTCGAGGAAATCGAAAAAATTTCGGAAATTTTCGACCGTCTGACTTGTCGTTGAGTTGTACTACTGAATTTTCGAGCGTCTGACTTGACGTTGACTTGTACTACTGAAATTCCGGATACCTCCTTCGATATCATATTCTCCTAATACGGAGTTCAATTTTCGAGGTTTTCGAAAATTTTGTCCAATTTTTGACCATCTGACTTGTCATTGAGTCGTACTACTGAATTTTCGAAAATTTTTGAGCGCCTGGCTTGCCGTTGACTTGTACTACTGAAATTCCGGATACCTCCTTTGACATCATGTTCTCCTAATACAAAGTTCAATTTTCGAGGTTTTCGAAAATTTTGTCCAATTTTTGACCGTCTGACTTGTCATTGAGTCGCACTACTGAATTTTCGAAAATTTTCGAACGCCTGGCTTGCCGTTGACTTGTACTACTGAGATTCAAAAATTCTCGAAAATTTTCAAAAATTGAGTTTCAGTAGTACAAGTCAGCGACAAGTCAGACGCTCGAAAATTTTCGTAAATTCAGTAGTACGACTCAATGACAAGTCAGACGGTCGAAAATTGGATAATATTTTCGAAAACCTCGAAAATTGAACTTTGTATTAGGAGAACATGATATCAAAGGAGGTATCCGGAATTTCAGTAGTACAAGTCAACGGCAAGCCAGGCGCTCGAAAATTTTCGAAAATTCAGTAGTACGACTCAATGACAAGTCAGACGGTCAAAAATTGGACAAAATTTTCGAAAACCTCGAAAATTGAACTTTGTATTAGGAGAACATGATATCAAAGGAGGTATCCGGAAATCAGTAGTACAAGTCAACGACAAGCCAGACGCTCGAATATTTTCGGAAATTCAGTAGTACGACTCGATGATAAGTCAGACGGTCGAAAATTGAACAAAATTTTCGAAAACCTCGAAAATTGAACTTTGTATTAGGAGAACATGATGTCGAAGGAGGTATCCGGAATTTCAGTGGTACAAGTCAACGACAAGTCAGACGCTCGAAAATTTTCGAAAATTCAGTGATACGACTCAATGACGAGTCAGACGGCCGAAATTAGGCCGTATTAGGAGAATAAGATGTACAACTCAACCTCGAGCCAGAAGAGCGGAAAACCTTAAGTTTTGTCGAATTTAATTAATTCTGCTTTACTTAAAATTTTCGAAGATGTTAATCTGATTCTTCTTTCTCATGTTTATGTACGGGGTAGGGAAGAAAAAACACATTAATTGTTGTAAATAATATACTTTATTTTTCACCGAAATATTACAATATTAAATGTGTATAGTGATGAGATGAAACGAAGGTGTCTAGCAGAATCGCAGTGATAAAGGTACGAATGTTCATGCGAATACGAATGTAGGTAGCTGCTCCCCAGGTAGCGGGAGCTAATTTCTATTTGAACCAGCGTAGTCCTTGTGAAATTTTGTGTTAGGGACGAGTGTAACTTACTGCCTATTGGAGTGCTAGAAACAGAAAGGAACACAATTAGCACAAGATGGTTACATAGACATTGGACAAAGTGATAGAACGAATGTAGAAACAAATTATTAAAATGTATTTATTTAAAAATTGTTTGAATTATAGATAAAAATAAATAAATATTACAATAAATAACGATTATTACGGAATATTTTCCGTTTAAGAATCATTATTTTATAAATATCGTAATAATTTTCAAATCAATGTTATATTCTGATACTTTTTTAGATTATTACGTGGGTAATTACTTTCATTTTCTTACGGCTATACACTGTCGATTACAAAACAATAATTACAATCGTGAACAATAAGGGAAACAAGAAAGCAATAAGAGTGCGTAATGAAACGATACAATAAAATGTAATTTTTTCCAAACAATTACAGAATGGGCAGGGTCAGCATTCTAGTTTATTACCTGCGGTACTAAATCTATTTACCTACCCCACTGACGCAGTCTTACGTGGTTCACGAACTGTTCTATTTAGGTAGAGAGCGCTGGACCACCAACTGTATCTCGTCGGTACACAAAAAAGATGATATTATAATTACAATTATAGATAGATCAAGTATAATTTTAGAATAAGAAATGATAATAGATAAGTGCAATGAAAGATTGAATAGACATAAAATAGAGCGTAGACAATAAGAACATAAATGCAATACATTTAGTAGAAATTATGACATAAACTGTGATCAAGTACCTAAATAATATAAGGAATACCAATTTATAAGACTGCGAATAGGAAATAAGAGACAATGTTACCAGGATGTAAATGAACATATATTAGAATTAAAATTAGGTTATAGTTTAAAAGCTTTAAGTGCAATGTACTATATGATATATTTTCTGTAAAACAATGTACTTATTCAAACCAGCTAACGAGCCTATCAAGGCTCAAAGCTTTAAATAAATAAAAAAAAAAGTATCTCGTCGGTGGTACAACTTTTAGTGATGTGGTCTTTCAGATCACTGTAACTTCAAACTTATCCCCGCGCCCATTTCGCCCACTTACCCGCTTACTTGATAGTGCGGGCGCTGGCAGTCTTCTCGTCGGTGCCCGGGCGTGAACACTCTCATATCATTTCATACTATCTGATAGTAGACATTAATCTGATGTAAAAGTTTAAAATAATAATGAAAGCGCAGGTTGGGTTCAACTCTTACTTAATTTTTACAAATAATGAAGTTGTATTGGAAAGAAAATATAAATGAGTGTGTTTTTCATTCTACCACGAGCGCTCGATTAAATTCACAGTACCATCGATTTAACGGTTATGCGATCAATCACATAAATGGAAATACTCCGTCAAAAGTTGTCAGTCCCCCCGGTGCCGCTGAGTTAGAGATTCCAAAACAACTTTCATCATAACACAAACATTGTTTATTGTTTAGTCTATCTATGAATAAAAAAATCCTCGATGTAACTATCTAAATAAATATTTCCAATAGTGATTTATAAATACACTTGTCTGTCTTACACATCAAAATAATTTCGATGCTAACGAAAAGGTTAAGATCATCGGACGAACGGACGACCGAATGGATCCAGGTCAATTTTACGCAACGTAAGGATCAGTCGGCCTTGAAAACGAGTTTCTTGTGGAGACAGTCGGAATCGTAAGAAATTCCCGTTGCTTCGGGATATTCACGATATAGTTACCAGTAAATGCCTTGAATTTTCCAAGTGTACACTGCGACCCTGTTTCTTATCTTATCGTCTTAGATTTCGACTACATCCGCCCTTCCGAATAAAAAGTCTCGCGTACATATACAAGCAGATAACATCTCGTAAAAATTCGCGATGCTGTTCCCACGCTCTTTAACGAGCCTGGATTTAATAATCGGTTACTTGGTTTTTCAATTCCTTATTCTCGAGATGGTTGACTGTCGATAAATTTGAAGAACATACACTCCGCGACAAAAAGATAGCACTTTATACAGATAAATGGTTTTTTACCTTTCCAAGTAGTATATTACATTGTTTGTAACCTGGACACTGAGTATTAAGAATAAAAAATTATTTTAATATGTTTCTATGTATTTATTATGAGAAGACACTATTTTATTCGCAAATATGTAATATTAAACGAAAATTAGTGAATCAAAAAGATAGCACACATTTCCTAAAAAATTAAGTATATGTATACAAAAATAACGTCTTAATATTTTATAAAATATTCTTTTTCTATTTTCACGGCGAGAACAGTTGCATTATGTTGCTGATAAATAAAGCTTGTGCTCGCAATTTTGATAGCATGTCGTCTATTAAACTAATGCACTATTCATTTTCCCACTTATTTTAATTTTCGTATTTCCATAGTACCCAATTCCCGCCCACACCATTACTCTACCACCATCAAATTGTAGACTGTATGTTGTTCTTTACGCAAATCGTGGAAATAACAACGGTAGTAAATCTCTATTCATCACTGAACATAACTTCTCGCCATTTTTTCTTACAATGAATATACTTAGAAAATTGTAAACAAGCTTCTTTATGTTGCTTAGTTAGCGATGATTCACGCATTAATTTTTCGCACTTTATGTATTTACAATCTTTTATAATACGTTGTGCATTACGTATCTTAGTATTTACACCAGCTTCTGCTGCAATTTCTCTTGCAATAGCAGCATAATTTGATGCAATTCTTAAAATTGCACGCCGTTGACAATAAGTCGTCAATCTTGAACGACCTGTGCTCTTTTTTCCATATTCGTCTACATTTTTTAAGAAATTATAAATAACTTTGCGACTACGCTTCAACAATTTCGGAATTTTAGAAATGGAACAATTTTCTTTAGGCAAATTTTGAATTGTTAACATTTCAGGACCAGTCAATCTTTTACCGCGACCCATTGTTGGACATTTCATATTATTTAAATTCGAGAACACGCACAATATTAAATACTTGTCGACCTGAACACTTGGACGTCTTAAAACTAACTGGAAACACAAATTTAATTTTGTGCTATCATTTTGACGCAACAGTCAGCACTGCTGTTTACGTTTACGACTTATCCGTGAACCTACAAACAGAAAACAAGCATTTACCCTGTACAGATGCACCCTATTACTAACTGAGCAATAATATACATATAATACTAAAACTGTAGTTATTCAACTATATTTGCAAAAATTTACAAAATTGGGGAGTGTGATATCTCTGTCGTGGAGTGTACTATCAGACCTGGTAGAATTGTGCAATTTAGTTTACGACGTTGAAAAATATGTAATAAGTAGACTGTGGATGTTTATGCAAAATAAAAATTGTCTGCATCGATTGCAAGAAATAGAAACTAAATTGTATGTTATCTCTTCCATTAATGATTTCAACTTTTAACTAAAAGTGGAACTAAAATAAGCTAAATAAACTTTATTTATAAATAATTAATTAAGATGAAACTTTGAACACATCTTTTATATAACTTTTAATATTTTTTTACGAAGAAAATGCTATTTCTGAGACCACCAATTTTGGAGGTCCAGCATTTTGTGAGTTTTTGCTGGAACAAACTAATGGTAGTCTAATACTGGGACCATAGTCATACTTTTTTTCAAAAATCCAGTGAACCGCAATCGTGCAATCTAGCAAACAAGAAATGTAAATTGAATGTTTAAAAAATATAAGCTAAATATTCAGAGAATATAAATTACATATTTATAAAATATAAAGTAAATATTTAAAAAACGTGAAACCTATATTTAAATATCGTTCAATTAAATCTTCAAATTTAAGAAAAATTTGTAACAAAAATTAGAAACTGTAGTATATAATAACACTACTTTCTGTGCACTGCTTGGGGGAATATTTATCTTCGTCTTTGGGAGGAGCTTATTAAAAATTCAGAAATTTTGTATGCAGTTAGAAAGATTAATGGTTCGAAGAATGCTACATTCGTAGGCCCACAGATTTTTTTAGGTACAACTGTGCATGTGCAATTAACAATTGCATCATTTCTTTAAGTAGAAATGCATATTTTTTGATGTACTAATCGATTTCTCTGTTTATTCTGTGTAAAAACTTATTAGGGTACCATAGCAAAAAATTATTAAATTATCTTGTTCTCAAGATATACAATGAGCATCTTTTTCAATAAAGACAGGTTTTGAAAATATCTCGAGTACTAATAATTTTGTCGCACATAATAAGAACAATACTTAATTAATGTATTTGTAACATAAATGTATGTCTATTAAGTGACAAACACGAATTCAAAGTAAATTAAAAGTAAACATTTTACTTCGTATCATATTCTGGAACAAATATTTTTCCACGATAAGAATAAAATATTTCCTTCACATTAAAAAAAAATTATATTTATAATATTACATAAAGATTAATTTTATGAGAAAAAATATGTTTCATTGTATGAAATAAAAAATTATTATCTGTATACTAGGAAAAAATATTCTATTTTTAATATTAAATAAAGATTCGTTCTATAATGAGGAAAAATATTTTTTTCATAATGTAAAATAAATATTACCTGTATATCAGGAAAAAATATTCTATTTTTAATATTAAATAAAGATTCGTTTTATAATGAGAAAAAACTACTTTTCTCGTAACATGAAATAGATATTCTCTGCATATTTAAAAAAAATATTTGTTACTTAATATAAAATAAATATTGTATGAATATTTGAATATTAAAAAAAGATTGAATCTCTTTTTAATATTATACGAATGTGTGTACAATATTTTGTGCTGCTAGGGTATATTCCCAGATAATACGGACGTCCACTAAATGTCCGATGTACGTCCAATTTACGTTCACACATCCAATTGGACGTACATCGGACGTCCGGGTGCTGTCTGGGTTGATATTTTCCAACAATTTTGAATTTCATCTAGTCAACTTGTTATAAATGCATAAACAGCACCCGGACGTCCGATGTACGTCCAATTTACGTCCACACATCCAATTGGACGTACATCGGACGTCCGGGTGGTGTCTGGGTTGATATTTTCCAACAATTTTGAATTTCATCTAGTCAACTTGTTATAAATGCATAAACATCCGCAGTGTAGTAATAAGATAGGATTATCGTTTGCTAACAAAAAGGATTAGGATATTCATGGCTTCCGCATACGAAAGAGCGATCGGTCCATCAACTAATTCTTTTGCAGTGTTCCAAACTCCGAGGGAGAGAGAGAGAAGAGAGAAAGAAAGAGATAGAGAGAAAGAAAGAGATAGAGAGAGAGAGGTGGTCAACGGCTATCATAGTTTCTTGCCAACCGTATGTTGGTAGCGCTCGTATGGAGGAGCCGAGGCCGAGGAGCCGAAGACCGAAGCACCGAAGAGCCGCCAAACCGGTCGAGTGGACTCGTCGCGAGGCTTGCGGACGCTTGGGCTGCGTACTGCCTGAGTAAACAAAAGATGCTCTGAAACGGTTGCATTCGGACCTGTAGAATGTGATTGTGAGTCTCGACGGCCACGCTGTCAACAACCAGGAAGACGATCGACTCGCGGATCGATTATCCTCACCTGTTGCTCTGTCGAAGATACTTCTTCTAGAGAACCGAGACATGCCTCTTAGGTAAGCGAGATCTTCTACTATTTACAGTCGACGAGACTCTTACTATCTCACGGTTCCACGCAAACTTTCTACACTTACAATCAGACTCGAAAGTACCGAAATTTGACGAATATTTCAAACAGAATGCCGGTAAACGAACAGGTAAAACGTACCTATTTGATTGTACAAAATTGTAAAATTGAACGATCGAATCGATACTACTTAAAATAGTTCTACATCCACGCAGGCCTATCTTTGTTTCTCGCTTCGTGAGAACATTACTGAAACTTTTTATTCATCGCGAAGAAAACTATTCAAGAAAATAAAATACTGTGTGTACAGGTGCCTCAACCTGCTCGATCACAACCGTTACACACGTGAAGATTCACATACTCATTCATAAGTGTACAGTAGTCTTTGATCTCGGATTCTGTTAACGTGTTTACCCCTTATGTAGCCAACCAAAATGTATTGATTGTTCAAAATAGTATTTAACATATTTGCAGAAATTCTCGTTTTAAGACTATACATAAATTAACGTATTAGCGAGCGAGGTATCGACATTCCCATAGAAATTTCGTAATATTTTTGTTGTGAGAAATACGGTAAATGGATACCTGGTTGGCCACGCAAGGGTTAATGAAAGATAACACGAAGTTGATCACACACTGTCCAGATAGAATACACGATACCTCGTAACACTTTCTTGCTTATCGCTATGACACATTGTACGTGCACTAACAATCCAACAGGAGTCAGCAAAGCTACAAAGTGTGACGAATCGAGCCTTTATATGCACATTGTCGTTGTCAAATTTGTGCAGTAGATCTTCGAGCGTCTGGCCAAGTGTACGAGGAGTATACATACATCTGTTGACTTTTCGTTTCATCGTAGATCGCTCGCGCACGTGATAGCCCAAGAAAAAATCGATCAACTGTTTTAACAGCCATCGATAAATCGTTGCTGTACCGAACGAAAAGCGTTTCGATAACGCGACGATAACACGATAAAACAATTCATGAAAATATTATTGCCTGTTCCAGGGCATTTGTCGATGTGTGATAACCGTTGAAACTAGTCTGTGCGATTGACCGACCCGCGTAGTCGGTACCGTCGGATGGTCGCGAAAATTAAAATGGAACGGATCCGAGATGATACCGATCCGCAGCCTGGCGATCCCACGAAAGATTCGACGAATTTCATCGAATTGAACGTCGACATGAACGTGACCGTGTCGAACGTGCCGAAATCAAAGATACTATTCCAAAGATCGCGGAGCGTCGTTCTTTTCCTGTTGGCGATTGCGTTCGCTGTCGTACTCTCCCACATGCGCAAGGAAGTCCGCAGCTTACAAGTACAGGTAACGCACAATCGACTCTAGAGCAGACAGGTGATTATAAATTATCGATTTATTCGAAATGTCTGCAGCAAAGCGGGAAAGTAATGTTAAATTGAGACAAGTAGACAACTTTACCCGTGGACATTAAACAATTTGTCGATGAGAAGCATGTTACGAAAAATTCTACCACCTGGTAGGCGCGTGTTCGATGGGTCGAGACTTTATAATCAACCTGCACAAAGAAAACAAATCGAGAAAATTAATTAACTTTAACGGCGCTCCGATGACGACGCTGTACCGCGAAATATTCGATACAAAGGAATTACGGGCGAAAATGGCGCGCGATATCTCCAAGAATCGTGAATAAACGTTCAAGGTAGCGAGAATAATGCTGACTCTGAATGAATATTTTTAGATGCAGTCGGTGAACGTGAACCTGCTCGTACTGATGTCCAAATACGATCGGCTGAACAGAAGTTTGAACCGAGTATGGTTTCAGCGGCCGGACAGGGCTCTCGAGCACAGGAGCATGCACGAGATAAGACGGCTACTCGAAGATGCTTCCTCGATTACCGAAGCCATCGAGATGTTTGACGGTATTCGTAACGAAACTAAGGAAACCGCGTACGCTTTTAACGCCCATAGTCAGTATTTTAATCCCGTCGGAAGTTCGGAGACCGAACGCTCGTCGCAAGCCGATGCTCGTAGCGCGAGTGCTCGCAGAGGATTCAGGTCAACGCGCTCGAGTTCGTTAGCGACGTCGGAGGACGACGGGAAACCGGAGGATAACGACCAAGCTAATTTGCGTATCGAAAGAGCAATATTAACGGCGAACAAGGAGATCTCGTCGGAGAAACCAATAGACACGAATCCCGTCGATACTGTCGTTTACAACAACGATACTGACAGTGACTATGTCGATGACGATTTAGAATCACGAAGAGAACCTCGAGCCCGGAGGTCTCGAAGAGACGAGGGAAGAGGTAAAAAACGGGGAAAGAACAAAAGGCGGCCCAAACGCAGGCGATTGGGTATCTAGTATTATTTAGTTAGCATGTATTTTGTTTTGTTACACGTCCACCATTTCTATCGATCAGACCCTTTATAACAATTACTTACTACAGCTCTCCCATCTAAGTAGATATTGTACTTATTATAGGGAACGATCGACATGTTGCAATTACCGTTTTCGTTTTCTGTTATTCAGGTCCACTAGTGGCAACATTTGTCGGTGCAATTCCTGAACAACATATTACAGATACAGGTATGTACCCGAAGCGTGTGATATTTTGATTAGTCTTGTATGAAAATCTTCTATGAAATTGAATTGTTTCCCTTTTAGTTTATATCGGGCCTTGGGTTAAAAGCACCAAAAACAATACTCAGTTTAGCCTAAATAAGTTCCACTTAGTCGAGGATAAGAAATCTATTGAAGTTACCACGACCGGATTGTACATGATCTCTGCACAGGTATGTACATACATGGTCCAAAGTCGTTTCAAATTTATAATATCCTTGAATTCGTCTTGAAAGCAGCTACTACGCTAGGAAGTCTAAAATATATGTAGTGCTAATTGAAAAACCATCGATGGCCGTCAAGAGATCTTGAAGATAATCCAATAGAGGGAGATGCGTTAGTATCGGTATATTTGTCCCCTTGAACAGAGCCTTTGATATTTCCGTCTATCCTTACATATTAACAGAAACGACTAAACTGTTTTACGTGCCTCACCCTGTACGCAGAATACTTGTATTTTCGTTGAACAATTAGTAATACATATTTCCGAATTCTTACAGATATTTTATTTCGGTGAGCCAACCAATTACTCGTATTGGATATTGCTGAGTTCGGAAGGTGACTCTAAGACTCGGAAACTAGTTAAGTGTTCTACAGCATCTTCCACGTCGGCTACAGAAGTTTCATGTTACACAAACGTGATTACACCGTTACAGAGGGGTGACAGAGTCCACATACAGCAACAAGAGAAAAACAGGTGGGTGTCGGATTAATATCTTTTTCTCTTCTTTAACCAGTTCATGGCGACTCTTATCATGAAATCGCAATTTCTAGATATATAAACATGCGAGAAGGACACAGCTACATACAACTCGTACTGTTGTCCAATAACATTCACAAAAACCGACAGCGGTAGAATCACGCATAATAAAAATTCCTGAAACATATTGTGCCATGAATGATTGCACAGGGAAATGGTTCTTAAATCTGATCCTGCATCCGTTATGCAATTTTAAGAAAAATACGATCCGACGACGCATTTGTTTTAATTGTAAGCTTAATTTTAATCTAATTATAATTATTAATTTTGTAATAATTATAATTGTAACCTCACACGTTTCACACAAGTGATAATCTGATTCATAGAACTTCGACACGCGTACACGTAAAATTATCTTCCATTCATTTTCTCACTCGAACTATTCGTATCGGTTGAATATACATATTTGATGTATAATTTAGTGGAAGATGCATAATAGACAAGGAGTGTACAAAGGAATAATGTTCAGTTATAGACAAATTGGACGAACGAAATTTGCAAGAACACTATACCTTTGTACTTTTAGCGGTTTATCTTAAGCTGAATCGATTACAGATGTGATGTTAAGTTTTAAGAAGAGTCAGTAAGATTAATGCATGTTATTGCGTTTTTATATTTTTTCAGTTTTGTACATTTTTCATATTGTTTACAACATTCGCGTGTACTGTTACGAACGACGTAAAATATAAATAAGCGAAATAAAACGAATTAATTTGACGACGACGAATTTGTTGTTTTTTTTTTCTTTTAATGAATTTGAAAGTTCGAAAACTATTCCAGTTGTTTGCAGAAATTCGGCCATTTATTTCTATGTTCTCTTATCATAGATTATGTAATTTGCTACCGAGTTTGCGATTCGTAAAAATACTTTCTTAAATACGAAGTACAACGTCTGAGTACCTTTTAGTAATATTTTCGTTGCGAAAGTAAGGAGCACTCGAGAATCCTCTTGTAAAACATCGTAGATGCCAGTCATGTGGCAGATGTTGCTCGGCTCAAACAATGGTAGTGCCACCGTGTACGACAATACAGATGTTATCAGCCTAAAGAAATTAATAATACGGAGTTAGAAAGAAGGCAGTAGATAACAGAAGCGATTCAAACTTATAAATATAAATAGTCGATTTATACCTATTGTCTAATATTCGCTTATAAACATTACTTGAATCACACATTATTATTATTTCTGTCATTATTATTCTTAAACTTTTCTTTTCGTAGATATATTCAGTACATTCCTTCCCTGCTTTTTCTTATTGTCTTAGCAGTAAGTTCACGACTGGTTTTGTGAATTGATAGTTTATTCCGAAAAAATTTCAAATAGTATTTCTGTCAATTGTTGCCTCATCTTTACTATTGCGGTATACAATACTGCAGGTATCGCACGTATAAAGCGGTTCACAATGTCCCAATGAAATGGTGTATGTATCGTTTGAATTATCTTGACAAAAAGGAAGCAATCCCTGTGTATCCCTGTGCTAAATATGTCGTATTAGCATAACCCTGTCTACATGTATAAATGATTCCACTTTACACTCGATATATGCAGGTTTATGTAGCATTTATCTTTGCTAACATTTGCTTTGCAATAAGTCGATACGTTTGTTTTTTTTTTTTTTATTAAGAAACGGATAGATTTATATATTTACTCACCTGAGCTTGGGTTGAGGTTTACTCGGGCATTTGTATATATATATTTTTTTGTTTAATAGATTATGAGCATAATACATGTTAGCATAGATTTAGTTCGTTAATTCTCTTGCGTGCTTTATCCATTGTTTATTAAGAAAACAGTTCGCTTTTCTGTCTTAAATGTGTGCTTTTCTGTTTATTACACAGAGATGTACATATATGTACATAAATATGTATGTATTATGTATACATGTATGCATATGCAAGAAACTTGACTGAATTTTTGTACACAGTAACTTGTAAGAGAATAGAGGTTCACTGATAAGTATATATTATTTACATAGAAAAAGAATCGTGACAATATATTTATATATATACTTTCAATAAAAAAACTGGGTGCATCATAAACAAACGATCGAATACTATTCAGTACTGACCGACTCGTTAGGAAATGAAATAAATATATAAATTCTAATGAATGAAAGTATACTATATATAATACTCTAAAAGAAGAAATAACATTTTCTAGATTTCATTGAAATGTGTGCGGTACCTGTGCCATTGGTCAATAATAACTTTTATCATATCAGTCGTCATTTATTCGTATACTCTATTGTATGATTATCAGATTCGGTATCTCCTTGCTGGTAATGGAGGGAAGGTATTCTCTCTCTTTCTTTCTTTGTGTTCCCTACGTATCTCAGGTTGTTGCTACGCCTGTGAAATAAACTTAATTTTCGTCAAATTCTTTTTATACACCTATAATCTTCCACCAACGGACGATTAAAATCGACAAACATAACAGTCTGACTAAATAATATCCTTTAAACAAACTGTACACGTACAACAAACAAAAACGATTTGCTTTTGCGTACGTTGTTCTTTTCTTTTCTTAAATCTTCATTTAGGCGTTACAAAAATAGATTCACTCTTTAATAAAAGCTCATACCTACATTTCGCTCATATAAGTACATTATGTTCTCGTCAAGTTGAAATCATTCTGGTTTCCTATGGCAGTTGCTGGTTTGATCAATTTCTTTTGCTAGTCACGATAAGTCTGTGATCTTTTCGTGTTGAAGGTGAGGAGAAATAAGAAATATGAAAAAGTATTGAAGTTTTTTTTTCTTTATGGTTCCTTGTTTCAATGTTTGTTTTCATTGCAATCGTTAGACTATTTTACTTACAATACTAAATCAATTTACTATTACTATGCTGATGACATCATGCGACAATGAGAGACTTTCAGTACAGTTCATTTCATTCGATAGTTATCGATATAATAGGTGGAAATAGAAGATTTCATTGCTTGCCCTACATAAATGGTTCTGTGTCTTAATGTACACAATTGGCTGGGACAAATTACTTTGATCTACTCATGCACGTTATATTGTCTTTGGACAATTACTCTGTATATGGATTTCCATTTAATACAAATCATCTACTCTGATCAGATTCTAGAGTATTTTTATGATTGTCTCTGCCAGTGTGACATTGTGTTCTACTAATACGTTATCACCGTATATTGAAATACTCTTCGACCATCCTAAAACATGTAATTCGATTCTCATGATACCGACAAACACGTATTTATACCACTTGGTTGTTGTCACTTCTAGGCAGAGTATTGACGGTCAGTTGACGCCAAAATTGCTCCTCCATTGTTAAAAGTCACAAAATGAAAACAATTGCAACAATAAGACTGATTTATTGTATTGTTATATTGTTAATTTTCAGAGAATCTTGTCAAGAAATCAGTAGTCGCACTAATAAACGCACAAGTTTGAACGGTGTAATCACCCGATACATGTTAGAATTTCTTCAGTTATACGTTAATATATAAACGAAATACAATTACTTCTTCCCCCTCATCTTTTTTCTTGTTCCTTTTTTGTGTTTGTTATACAGAACATACTATATTATTCGTTCTCGTTTAACTCTATTTTCTAAAATTCATATTTAGCGGTAATTGAGCTGTGTTCACAATGATCGACTGTTTAACGACTTTACAAATAGCGTAAATATTTTTGTACCTTACTGTTACAATGCAGGCAATTATACGTGTATGTGGTGTGTGTACGTGTGTGTGTGTGTGTATATATATATATATATATGTATATGATGTGTGTATGTATACACATATATATATATACGTACCCGATTTAATATTAATTATTTTACAATCGCAGATTCACTTCGACTGTACACCAAACTAAACTTAATCCTAAACGAAGTTATTTTAGTCAAACATGACAAAGTAGATGCTATGTGTTGCTAGTCAAGTATAAAACGCTCTTGTCATTTATACTTTTAATAATAATCGTAAATGATCGTTTAGCGCTGTAACGCGCAATATTTAAATTAATCTTTCTTTCCATGAGCGCGCGACGAAGATAGGAAACATAAATGACCTGATCACGCTCCTTCCCTTCTCTTCTCCTCTATGGTAAAACCACTGTACGTTCATTCGTTTAAATGTAAAATACTTGTACACATACTTAACGACAAATACCATTTGTCCAACTTATCACGCGCTAGGAATGATATCTATACATATATATGTATATATATAATTTTTTTCTCGTTAAATTTGGAAAAAATGTGTGGATATCTAACGTATAAAATTAAATAGTTGAATGTGTAATTTAATAACGTCGCTGAGACTGGGCGTTTTGGTAACCAGCACTGCCACCTGCGAACAACCATAGAGCTCCTCCGTTCAATCATTTCGTAAGCATATCTTTGTTATTTGATTCTGTATTAAATTCTATATACTTATATACACACATTAATTGTCACGGAAAACTGATCAACTACACGGACATCATTTCCCTCTGTTTCGGAATGTATTATTGACTTCTGTTTTCATTTACACGATTAGTTGTCAAGCAATTCAAATTCTGTGCTTTCTGTTTGTATCTCTTTACATTTAATATTAGTACGTCATCAAATTAATCGAATCTGCTTTCAAATAGAATATTCGTGTCCTTGATCGTAGGGACACATATTCTCGACATACATGTATCTGTTCAGTATCGAAAAATATATTAAAAATAAACCTGCTATTAATATTGTAATTCTTGCATTCAACGTTAAAACTTTTGTCTTTTGTATTCGTTTTCTTTTCTCTTGTGAGAATTGAAAAATTCTCGACTGAACATAGTTCTTTCATAGTTTTTCAGTTATTTTGCGTTTTGTTATACTAAGAACTGTTTCCCCTAACGGTATATTTGTAATCAAGTCTATTCTTACACGTAATATGAAACTTTCTCTCAAAATTTAATAATGTCTGTTGGAATGTGAGCTGTACTTACCATAATCCTGTTTGCCGTATACACCATCCTGATTCGAGTAATCTGTAACCACGATAAATAGAATGATATTATTGATCCATTAGCAACAGATAGGTCGAGCAGATATATCAATTACGGTTACAGGTAATTATCATTTTGAAATTTCATTCGTAGGAACAATTCCTTGTGATTTGATTTGATACTACTGCTCTATAAGATAATTAGTATAATTAAGAAAGAGTTAAGAAAATATCGGAAGTATGTACTTAGTTACAAGGTAACTGGAAGTCTGTTCAAGGCCGAGAGGCAAGAACTATGTAATAAATAATTAAAAGAAGCATAAATAAATACTAATGCTCTATACCAACCTGATGGTGGTGCTTTGCCATAGCTGTAGGGATCACCAGTACTGAATGCTCCTGTAGCGGGAACGGTAGGTGCTCCGCCATACCTATTATCGGCTGCGGTCGATGGTGGGTAGCCCTAAGCACAAGCAACAGTAACCCAAGTTATATTTATGTAACTGTCAGTCGAATTACATACTACTCCGAATATAATGACTCACTGCTGTTTGACCATAATCGGGGGGCTGTTGATAACTTTCGTAACCCTGGTACGAGGACTGAGTATAATTTTGTGATCCATAGCCTCCGCCATAGCCCACTGCTTGTTGCTGCTGCGGTTGTTGCTGACCGCCACCATATGCATTGCTAGCGCCTCCTCCGTATGCACCTTGACTGTACCGAAATTCTTTCATTTCACATGGATACGATTTCGTTTCCGATAACGCTGTTAAACTACGATCGAAAGAAGTATCGATACCTGGGTGGTTGAGTCGCGTACCCGTTCGCAGGTTGAGAAGATGGTTGATCGAACCTCGGTCTCTTGGATGGTCCACTGGAACCTGGAGGACCTCCACCGCGTTTCGATGGACCGCCACGACCACTGCCTCCTCTGCTTCCACGATCTCCGAAACCTCCTCTACCACCTGGACCACCTCTGCCCGATCCACCCCTAAAATTTACAATTTGATAAAAACAAGTCGAGAACTCCGCCATGTTCTGTACACCTTGGGCAGACCAAACTGTACAGAAGAATTCAAATACATAAATTAACGATAGTTACAGGTTGTACCTGGATCCTCCTCGACTGCCTCTATCCATTCCTCCTCTACCACGGAAATTACTACTACCTCTACGACTATCACCTCGCGAGAAGTCACCCCTTCCCCTACCACCACGGAAGCCGGTGCTTCCTCCGCCTCTGTTACCACCTCGTGGAGGACCACCCATTCCTGGTGGTCCAGGAGGGCCGCTGCCTCCAGGTCCGCTGGACATTCCCGGCTCTGGTGGACCTCTGTGAATTTAAAATAAATTGTAGAAACAACGAAGTACACGATATCAATGATCCTCGAATTTTACTGTATCCAACAAATTTTATCTTCTTGACCCCTTGCACTATAACATCGAGTCAAACGCGTGATGAAGATTTTGAACACAACCTACTAGATATACACTAACGCTCAAAAGTATGTGGACACTTTGCATTGAAATTTGTGTACTATTTGATTGTTATTAGTCGATATTTATTGTTCACAGAGCTGGGTAAAACAGAATTTGAAATAGTAAATAGTTAAAGTATGCATACTACTGAAAATGTTTAGAAACATATTTTAAGGGAAGCATATGTAACTTTTCTGTGAAAAATTGATTTCTAAGAATTTTTTTCAGAACAATTATAATTGGTTACATGGAACTTGTCCGTTGCTAGATGTAAACAGATAGTCTTAAAGTACAAGTGTACAAAAAAATTTATATTGTTCAGAAAAATATAAATAAAAAAACAAATATATATTGTAGGTTCAATCCCTAGAGAAATGTGTAATTATGCAGTAAATACTAATTTTGGTTATAAATGCATAAAATTCGTGGTCTACTAAATAAATTAGTGCTCAGATAAATTCTCCAATACTGTATAAAGCAGATCGCATGAAATTTTATTAAATCCCTTTAAGATTCAGTTTCTTCCAGAAGGAGAATTGAACAAGTGTCCACATATTTTTGAGTGGTAGTGTATATGCATGTTACTAATTTCCTTTAAACTGAAATAAAATTCCACTTTGCTGTTGTCGTTATATAGTCATTGGGGAGAGAATACAATAAATATAAACTTTCTTTTTCTTCTAGGAAATTATGAATAATAAGAAAGGTCTAATCGCTGCAACCGTAAAGTAATCTTAGCGCAAGTGGGTAAGTACAAACAGGCTTATTGATTCGGTATACTAACCCAGGAGGAAAATGTCCACCATGTCCACCTCTTCCAGGAGGACCTCCTCTACCCCTCATTCCAGGTGGTCCGCCTCTCATACCGCCTCCAGGACCACTGCCACGACCGCCTCTCATCATGCCTCCGCCTCTTGGTGGTCCACCCCTTAAATACCACCACGCGATAAGTTATATTTTAGATTTCTTTTGGAACCACAGAAACATATGAAGACAAATAGTGTGATAAAAGGTATCGAGTTAACCATTCAATGTTATTTTATTTGCTTTTTGAATTTCTCTTGAAAGAGACACACTTATGCCATGGGCATCGATGCAATAAATTCTGTAATTTGTTTGAAAATAACTAACAAAAACATTGCTAAAAATTTTTTACCTTCCTCTATCACCGAAACCACCACGTCCTCTCATTGGACCTCCTGGACCGCCACGGCCACGAAAGCCACCTCTACCAGCAGAAGCGCCTTCCATTTATTTGTGTATCTAAAATTTTAAAACAAACCAATTGTAACTGAGACAACGTTAATTATAAAATGATAACAACGATTCCGTTTCGCACTTTAACCTATCGAGAAGAAAGGAAACGTCGGGACGAGACAAACTTCGATATTTTACGCGAAGAACGATTGTATCCAACTCCGATTTTTAGAAGAGGTTACGATCCATCCCATTTCTAAATCACCCTATAGACGCCATCCGATACCGTCGTCAAACCTAAGGAGTTTTTTCTTTTTCCTTCTTGTTTTTCACAATATATCAGGAAACTTAACCACAACGCAGAGAGATGTCGTCTAACAGGAACAATTTACTTCAATCAAAGAGTACTTACGATTCACTGGACAACAAATAATCCGTTTAGAAGTGACAAACGCGCCAACTTTACAAGACAAGCCAACAAGGAAAATGGACGCCGGTACCCGGAAAAAGAAGCATCGACCATTAGCACTCGATTACTATAGCTGACATTACCGGATATCCTTTCATTAAGGCCTATTTTCACAAGATGTCGCAATTCGGCTCTAATGTTTCTCTGTACCAGAGAGTATATGAGAGTGCTCACGCCCGGGTTTTGCCCGTGCCCATTATAGTGCTGCCCCCTAGTCTTAGTGCTTAGCCTGGATCAGCTCCTACATCGACTTTTCTACCCCGGACAAGAACCTACATCGACTTTTTGTTTCTGGCAAGAGCCCACAGCGAGTCGCTGTCAGCAACTCTCACATTGAACAAGATCTTTGACCATCATCAGAACGTTTAGTTTATATTGTTGGCTTCGCAGCACCCCTATTATATTCCCTTTCTATAAAACAATTTTAACCTAAATGTTTTTTTCCAACTTTCATCTCTCTCTCTCTCTCTCTCTCTTTCATGAAATGAAGGAAATATTCTGTATTAAATTATTTATGCAGTTATCTGCAAAAAATAATTATTCAATTAGGGTCAAATAAAAGGAACAATTACAGAAGTAGACACGTTATACGGAATAAATAATTTTATTTAAACAAGAAAGATCAGGCAACATTTTAGATCGACTTCCAACAAATTAGAAAATGTATAAGGTACTATTTAGTAATTATTGATAGGAATCCAATAACAATTAACTAGGCGAATGCCGATGAAGTATAAACCTTTTGGCAGGCAGCTATGACAGCGATGACTATGCAAATAGGAAAATGCATTTTATTATTCACTTTGAAGGTTTTTTTACTTTATTTAAATATAATCTATTTAAATCTACTAAAAAAACACGGATTATTAAGTTTGTTTAAACAATTTTATATGCCCAAAAAATTCGGTTTATAAATTGTTTATGGACATTTATACTTTGTTTAAAACATTGTATTTGTTTAAATAATTTAATTTACAACCATTAGACGCAGCTCGAAAATCTATCGAGTTTGGTCTCATTCTAATCAGAAGAACGCCGCGAAATCTGCTCACATGACTCCGTGAAATAATTATGTGAAATAACAAAGTCCAGCAATTGCATTTTTGCCGTCTCATACTGATATACCTGGCTGGCTGTAGAGTTGCCCGGCCGTGTTTATTGCACCTCTTGGCCGCGGCCACAAAGCCATTGTTGCCTAGGCACCTCGTCGCCCCAGTAGAAAATAAGGAAAAGGATCTTCTAGAAGTCTACGGATCCTTTCGCGAGTATATTCACGATTACAACTACCAAGCGCAGCTCGAAAGTCTATCGAGTTTGGTCTCATTCTAATCAGAAGAACGCCGCGAAATCTGCTGACATGATTCCGTGAAATAATTATGTGAAATAACAAAATCCAGCAATTGCATTTTTGCCAACTCGTACCGATATACCTGACTGACCGTCGGGTTGCTCGGTCGTGTTTATTGCACCACTTGGCCGCGGCCACAGAGCGGTCAGAGCCGAGCTTGAGAGGTTTCGGTCGTCGAGAAATGTAAACATAGCTAATCCAAATTTCCAACTTCCTTATTTTTCATTATTTTTTTAGGAGACTGCGATTACCATATTTGTGGAATTTTTCTAATGCAAAATGATACCAAACATGATATAATTCCGATGATATTTAGTTGTGTAATAGACAATCAAAGTTTCGGGCGCAAGGAAGGACAGTTGCCGGCGAGCCATTGAAATGTGCTGGCGACTAGGACTCTCTGCGTTTCTTTCTTTCCCATACGCTATCCTTGCTCGCGCCCGAAACTTTAACTGTCTATTACACAAGTAAATATCATCGGAAATATATCATGTTTGGTATCATTTTGCATTAGAAAAATGCCACAAATATGGTAATCGCAGTCTCCTAAAAAAATAATGAAAAATAAGGAAGTTGGAAATTTGGATTAGCTATGTTTACATTTCTCGACGACCGAGACCTCTCAAGTTCGACTCTGACCGCTCCGTGGCCGCGGCCAAGTGGTGCAATAAACACGACCGGGCAACCCGACGGTCAGTCAGGTATATCGGTACGAGTTGGCAAAAATGCAATTGCTGGACTTTGTTATTTCACATAATTATTTCACGGAGTCATGTCAGCAGATTTCGCGGCGTTCTTCTGATTAGAATGAGACCAAACTCGATAGACTTTCGAGCTGCGCATGGTTGTTGTAATCGTGAATGTACTCGCGAAAGGATCCGTAGACTTCTAGAAGATCCTTTTCCTTATTTTCTACTGGGGCGACGAGGTGCCTAGGCGACAATGGCTTTGTGGCCGCGGCCAAGTGGTGCAATAAACACGGCCGGGCAACTCTACAGCCAGCCAGGTATATCAGTATGAGACGGCCAAAATGCAATTGCTGGACTTTGTTATTTCACATAATAATTTCACGGAATCATGTCAGCAGATTTCGCGGCGTTCTTCTGATTAGAATGAGACCAAACTCGATAGATTTTCGAGCTGCGTCTAATGGTTGTAAATTAAATTATTTAAACAAATACAATGTTTTAAACAAAGTATAAATGTCCATAAACAATTTATAAACCGAATTTTCTGGGCATATAAAATTGTTTAAACAAACATAAATAATCTGTGTTATTTTTTAAATATATTATATTTAAATAAGGTAAAAAAAACCTTCAAAGTGAATAATAAAATGCATTTTCCTACATGCATAGTCGTCGCTGTCATAGCTGCCTGCCAAAAGGTTAATACTTTTGGCCTAGTTAATTGTTATTGGATTCCTATCAATAATTACTAAATAGTACCTTATACATTTTCTAATTTGTTGGAAGTCGATCTAAAATGTTGTCTGATCTTTCTTGTTTAAATATAATTATTCATTCCGTATAACCTGTCTACTTCTGTAATTGTTCCTTTTATTTGACCCTAATTGAATAATTATTTTTTGCAGATAACTGCATAAATAATTTAATACAAAATATTTCCTTCATTTCATTAAAGAGAGAGAGAGAGAGAAACGAAAATCGGAAAAAACATTTAGGTTAAAATGATAGGAAGGGAACATAATACGGGTGCTGCGAAGCAAATGGAAGCAAACAATATACACTGAACGTTCTGATCATGGCCAAAGTTGATGTAGAATCTCGTCCGGTGTGAGAGTAGCTGACAGCGACTAACAGCGACTCGCTGTGGGCTCTTGTCAGAAACAAAAAGTCGATGTAGGTTCTTGTCCGAGCTAGAAAAGTCGATGTAGGAGCTGATCCGGACTAAACTCGATTGGCAGCCAAAAGTGGCACGGGCAAATCCCGGGCGTGAGCACTCTCATATACTCTCTGTCTGTACATAATCTATCAAACGAGATGGCCGTGCGCTTACAAACATTATAAAATGTCCGAAAATAAGGGAATATATATTGTATACAATATCGTACCTATAAATTTCTCAAAATTACATTAATATACCTACTTAGCTTTACTATCATAGTTTCAGATTTATTTATAAAATTATAAATGTACGTAGAATTGTCGTCTATGGTCATGGAGTCTCAAGGCGGACACTCAACGCGGAACGGAAACCGCTAGGAACTTTATTCTAGTTAGAAAACTTTGTGAACCCATCCGAATGCTATAGGGAATATATGTTTGTATCTTGGCAGAATTTGCGCGGGCAAATGTGTGATTGGTTGCGATGTTTGGATTTAAATATTGAAATCCGTTGCTTGTCTTCCGTAAGACAAAAACTGTAGTTTGAAATTCGGAAGACGTTCAACGGTGTAGTAGGCAGATCTTTTCGGGTGGTACGGTGGTACACGATTACTGGACGTTCCGTCCCGAAACTAATACTGTAACGTCAAACTTGACTGTTTGCACACTAACCGAATAATATAGATCAAGAACAATCTTATTCAAAATGTCGAAAGACGAGAAGGAATGTGTTATTCCGGACATTATATGCGACGTAAACTCGGGGAAAAGTTACATCAAAGGCCGATTTTTTGGAAAGGTAAGCTTATACGACTGTTGCCTGTCTTTTTCGTTTCTGAAGTCTTATGCTTTGTTACTGTAATCAATCGAAGTTCCATAGAAACAGTGCTAAAACCCGCCCTCGTAAAAAATTGTTAACTCAATTGTACTCGAATGAAGTCTAATGAAGTTCCTTACATTAGAACCAAATAAATGTTAATTTGCATGTATACTGGTGGAGTAACCACAGACCAATCACAGATCTAATTGTGCCAATATGCTAGAACTAGATCTACATAATGTTTTAGGGTGGCTTTGCAAAATGTTACGAAATCAGAGAATCAAAGTCACATCGTGTGTACGCTGGAAAGATTGTCCCAAAGGCACAAATCACGAAGAGCAATCACAGAGAAAAAATGACACAAGAGATCTCGATTCATAAGACTTTGAATCATAAAAACGTTGTAGGTTTTTATGGATTCTTTGACGATCCTCAGAATGTATACATAATTCTAGAATTATGTCGCAAAAGGGTACGTTACTTTGATGCTACTTTGATCAATAGGTTTTACGCAAGGACGCATACGTTACTAAATGCAACCGTTTTAATTTTTCAGTCAATGATGGAATTGCACAAACGTAGGAAAGCATTAACCGAATGTGAAACTCGATTTTATATGAAACAAATCTTAGACGGTGTTAATTACCTGCACCTAAATAAAATAATTCACAGAGATCTGAAGTTAGGTAATTTATTTTTGAGTGATGATCTGCAAGTGAAAATCGGTGATTTTGGATTGGCCACTAGGTTGGAACACGATGGAGAACGAAAGAAGTAATGCTCGCGCATGTTTACACACGTAATCGACCAATGAAAAACGATATCAAACTTTTCTTCTCTATTAACAGGACCGTTTGTGGAACTCCTAATTATATAGCACCAGAAATTTTGACAAAGTCTGGCCATTCCTATGAAGTCGATATATGGAGTATCGGATGCATCATGTACACTCTACTTGTGGGAAAACCACCATTCGAAACATCCAGTTTGAGAGAGACTTATGCTAGAATTAAACAAGTTCAATATAAAATTCCTCAGCATATAAATTCTATCGCTATGAATATGATATCGGATATGCTACAAGGAAATCCGTCCAAACGTCCTTCTATAGGAAAACTAATGAAAGATCAATTCTTTACTTGCGGTAAGTACGCGTTTCTATTGCTAATACTATCGTTAAGGAAATCCTCTTTTAATCGAATGTCTTCAAAACGTTTGTTCCAGGTTTCATGCCAGCAAGTCTACCGTTATCTTGTTTAACAATGGCGCCTCGCTTGGATATGTTAGAAATGCACAATCAACGCAAACCGTTATCTGAAATGAACACTAATATAATAGGGGAGGGACAAGACTTTGTATTCAGAGTACCAAATAGTCCAGGACGTAAGACAAAACCTCAAGAGACTGTAAACGAAGTCCAAAAACTGAGTCATGATATCAAAAACATGCTTCAGATACTAAAAGAGCAGCTGGCTGCAGTATTGAAAGCTCATCCAAGTAGAGATGCAGTATTATCAGAAGGTACTCGAGAATATTGATTTTTACGTGATATCACTACTGAAACTAGCTCGAGCAAGGAATCCTCTTAAACTTTTTTGTTTTGCTGTAAATAACACGTACTTGTTGCTAATAAGATTGAAAGACTTTAAGAACGTCAATGTATTAAATTCAGCCTATTAAAATGATAAAAGGAATCGTGAAACTTCTATTAGGTTTCTGCTTGTTGCAGCAACTGATACAAATAATTTTTATTTTGCAATATCTATACATTTTATATTAAGATAATCGAATTGAAATTGTTTAGATGAAATGACTGACCCAGCCGCACAGCCTCTTGTATGGATAAGTAAATGGGTTGACTATTCGGACAAGTATGGTTTCGGTTATCAACTTTCCGATGACGGAGTTGGTGTGATGTACAATGACGGTACTCGCTTAATCATGCTGGCTAACTGTTTTAACATCCATTACATAAACCGCGAAGGGAACGAGCTGTATTATACCGTTCAAGAATATCCTCTGGAGCTGGAAAAGAAGATGAAGCTCATGAACTTCTTTTTGAAATACATGAAAGAACATTTAATGAAAGCTGGAAGTTCTGTCACCGTGCAGCCAAGCGATGCCCTGTCTAGAATACCGTACATGCATCAATGGTTTAGAACACAAAATGCTGTAGTTATGCAACTTACCAATGGAACTGTGCAAGTAAGCGAAACCGAAGTTCTGCTCTCGAGTTCTCTCATTTGTCGACTCGAGGAAATCGATTTCCTTTCTTTCTCAAAATGCGAATGTACAATTCTTCCATGTTATTTAGCAATGTTACTATCCTTACAGATAAACTTCCTGGATCACTCGAAAATTATTATGTGCCCGTTAATGGCGGCAGTTACGTACATAGACACAGCTAAGAATTTCAGAACGTACAGATTCCAATCCATCGAAGAGAACGGATGCTGTCAGGGTTTGGCGAAAAACTTGACGTACGCCTACGAGAAACTAGTATTAATGTTATCGACTCCCGAAACTCGGCAAAATTGTTGTTGAGAACCGGTCGGGGAAAAGCGCTGTCGACACAGTATGTCGTAGAAGTATTGAAACTATCATTTCTTTATTTTTTCTTTTTTTTTTAATAAGCATAATATATGTACACTGGGCAATTTATGCATACGTTTAAGTAATTATTTTATTTTTATTTTATTTTGTAGAACCGTATAGAAGTTTTACTAGATATTTTAATTGTAACAGCAAAGCGAAAAATCAACGAATCATGAGAGCAACTTACAGAAATAGGAGGAAAGGATGCTCTGTGATGAGTAATAGAGGAAGGGCCAGGGCCTGTATTGTTTCCTTATTTTTGTTTTTAGAACAGCTGACGATTAAATTGTGGTTGTAATCTATTGTGTAAACTCATATTTTGACATAATTTTATAGATAAACAAACTCTAAATCTAAGTGCTTCACCCATGATGCGCACGTTACTCCGCACAAGTGCCTCGAACACGGCTACAAAAGAGTGAAAGTCATGGTATCGGTCGTGCTCTGACGGAGTAGTGCAATTTGAACATTCCTCTATCTATGTCGGTACAGAACAAGCGGCCCAAACTTCACTAACTTCGTCTGTAAAAAAGAAATCTTTTCACATTCCCCATTGATCAAAGTTTGAGGTCCGCTAATGTGTGTAATATATGGATGTGCAAATTGTTGAATGGCCAAATACATGGAAACTTCGAGTATTTTTAAACCTTGTATGAGATTTGAAAAAACATTGAAGATCTGAACGGTAGAGACGATTCCAAATGCACAATATTTATAAAAAGACTTCGAATTCATACTTAACAAAATGAACTGCTATAAATAGGAAATTATGATTAGGTGTCTAAGTAATCTAAATGTAAATACATACAAGCATTCTATATTATGGTATGTCGAACATCGTATAAACATTTAATGTATTAAAACGATTGTAATAGTAGAATTATTTTTGTAATTAGCCTATGACACTGTTTTGATGAGAAAGTAAACTGTTTTCATACGTAACGTGTCATTCTCTCGTTGTTCAGTGCAGAAAATGGTCGAGAAGTAAATATACAGAATGCCCATTTATATTTTCTAATGTCGAAATTAATGCGCATCTCGAAAACTATGGAAATATAAGAATACAACTGCGACCTTTACAGGTCTTTTCGAGGTCATTATAAGGTAAAATAAATATTTTCCCACGTTTCCAAGTTTGCAGACAGAATAGACGCACCGTGTATCATAGTGCCTGATGGTTTCGACATTCTACAAAATTCTATGAAACCAGAGTCAAAAAATAGAGTATATGTAGAGACGAATTAGGTTAGGTATAATTTTCACGACCCATAATTCTTATTTTTACTCAAATACCCGTATAGTTCTACTTTATACATTTTTTCTTTTATTCTAACGACAAAGCTGTTTTGAAAACACCGAAATTAGCGATGTATGTATTCAACAATAAAGGGGAACTCGACAATGCATGCGTGAAACGAGAACTGAAACGCATTATTCTAGATAAAACAAAAATAATTCTACGATAGAAGAGTGCAACAGTGGTGCACGCATCGAGAAGCATAAAGAGAGAACTCTGGTCGATGTGTCGACTCTGCTCTGACGGAGTCAGTCGAATCGGTATAATGTGTGCGATAGTATTGGTGCGTTACAGCGCGAAGACCGAACGAGCGAGGAGCCAAGCAGAGAAAAAGCGAGATCTGTAGTCAGTAGCGGCGCAGGTTTTGCGTTGAGTGTGCGTGTGTCGGTTGGGATTCGTTCCACGCGTATTCCGTGCTGAGAAAGTCAGTTTCCCTCGTTCCAGCATGTGACACGTATTACGTATGATTCTCTAGCGAAGCCGAATCACGAACCGTCTACCCGTATACCCGTACACTGACAAAAAACAGTGAGTATAAGTCGACTAACTCCGAAACGAGCTCGTACTAGTTGTTTGTCATCGTCGACTCGCTTTCGAGTCGCAAACACGAAACGACCAAGAATAAGCAAATGTTTGACGGTTGACGTCGAGACAACCGCTATAGCTGCTTCGAGGAACGCTTATTACCCTCCCGGCTTAAAATATATTCCGCTAGACTTTCGAAAGATCTCCCTCAACTATGCGCATGCAAATCTGTCGTTGATAAGGCAGCACACGATCGGGTATCAAATCCACGGTCCGCGCGAAACGATGACGATTCGGTACAGTTTATTTGTATACACGCGTTGGACAAAATCCACCCTGTTGTTTTTATAAATTCATTCATGTATGTAGCTCCGTTCCTCCACGAGCGAGACGGTTAATTAAATTAACGATCAACCACGTGCCGCATTGTTGTTAACCACGCGTGCCCGTTCAATTGTTTCTCGCGTTGATTTCTGTAGGATATAATTTGCAAGCGTTCACGCGCGATGATGACAGATCTGCGCGTTCGCTGTGATGAAACTAACGCTTTGAGTATTTTGTTGCGGTAATGGAAAATATACATACGATAACACCGCGGAAACGGGTGATCGAATATTCAAATTGACGGCGATACGCCGGTCGATTTTACTGTAAAATGGAACGTTACTTCTTGACTGTGTTGTATAAATAATTTGAAAAGACTTGGTCATCCTATGCAACAGTAGACGCGCCGAGAATATATCGCGTTGAACCGTTATGAATCACGTGTCGTTAGCAATTGACCCCTTCACAGCATCTGGTCTCGATAACAATTTCGCGTGGCATCGTTTCGATGAAGACCCATTAAACGCGTCGAGTCGTACACCCGCAACGGTTGAATACGAGGATACCGATTAATAATCGAACGGGCGTGTATTTTTAGACGTTGACAGTTGATGGTCAGTTGGAATTGCGAGTGTCCACATGTTGAAACGGGAGAAAGATAGCCAGAACCTTGCCACTATCTTCGTTTCTGCTGCCCCTTCGTAGACGATCGTTGAATGTTTCAGGTTAACTTCTCGCTCGTTGCGTAACGTGTTTCAATTGTTTTCAAAGGCCATCCGCGATGCTTTCTTGACGAGTCCCGAGCAGATCGGTTCCGCACTCGAATTACAAATCTCAGAATCGACTTTTAGAAACAATCTACGAGCGGTTCGTTTGAAAAGATATTGCGATCTTCGACGATATTATGTAAAACTCGTAACGCGTCTAAGTAGCGGGTTTGAGTATCGTAATCTAACACCGAGTGTCGAATTTATTCTTTTGTCAGTCCACAGCCACGCGAACGAAGAAGTTCCAATTTTAAATAAAAGTTCAATTCGGCAACGTTTTCTATGCACTTGCTGGTTACGCGAATTGAACGTTCTGTAAAGTAGTCGCGTGTTCGTCGAACGTTCGGTGACAAGATTAGGAGGACATATTCCTAGCCAATCGATAAAGCCAGGCAACGTATGACTGCAGAACAATTCAAAACTTGCAACACCGGAGAAGCGAACAGATTTACTGTTAGCGGATTTCACTTGTTCGTATGTCGGAAACTCTAGGCGAGTGACAGTCTATTTACCGTCGTTGTAATTTGTTGTACGGCAGCTCTTGTGTACATATTCGGCCATCTTCAAATCACGGGCCATATGCGACTTTACCGACTGGATTAACAAAACTCGATTCCCTTCTTCTGCTCAGGTCTGTGGAAATGTACAAACACGGTATGCGACAATCGCGTGGATTAATTGAACTGACACCTGAAATTGGGATGGTTGTTTAAAAAATCTGCTCAAATTGAATGTCAACACGGTAACACAATCGAAATAAATGCAAGTTTGTACAGTCGATAAGGGACAATAAATTTGCGTCAGGCTGCATGACATTGAAATATTAGGTGACTAATATTTACTCCCGAGTACAGAATCACTGAATCATTATCGTTGCTCGTTCTGTTACCTTTTTACGCGAAATTTAAACATTTTCCGTGTATCTACTTACCGGTGCACGATGCAACAGAACCGGTATCTGTCGAAAATCACGCAGAGTCGCGTTTTAAATATTTTCTCTTTTCATTAAAAATATGAAAATAACGAACTGGTACAAATAGTCTAATCCTCTATTTCGGTGGTATATTAGGATGCCTGTATCGGGTCGTTATTAATTTGACCGATATGGTGGTCGCAGCGTTAATTTATATATTTGTATGATTGACCGCGAGAATCAGTCATGAGCGTGAGAACGAGATTACATAACTCGTAATGATGAACATACGCGTGTCCCATGGAAAGTTTATAGGAATTTGTCTCGTATAACCACGACGACAATGGTTCCACCGACTTGGCAACCGTGCAGACGCCGAACGAACGACGAATCCATACAGGGTGAGTCCGCAGAAACAGAACACCTGAATAACGCGGCTACTGTTGGTGTTAGGAAGAGATGCATCAGATAAAACTTGCATGTTTTCGAGGGGGCATTAATCTGATGTTAGCAGCTTTTTTGTAGGTGGACGCGTAAAGGACATATGAAGGTCAACTTCATTTTTTTTATGGAATGAGGTATTTTTTCATATGTATATCAATCGATGCAGACATTCGTTATAAAAAAGTACTAACGTATGTATGTCGAAAAGTTAGTAGTTCAGGAGACATTTCAATTTAAATTACTCTGAAATACCATTACCGTCGTACTAAGTCGTTAGCGTTTACTTAATATTTTTTAATACATCAATCGATGCAGACATTCGTTATAAAAAAGTACTAACCTATGTATGTCGAAAAGTTAGTAGTTCAGGAGATATTTCAATTTAAATAACTCTGAAATACCATTACTGTCGTACTAAGTCGTTAGCGTTTACTTATTATTTTTTAATACATCAATCGATGCAGACATTCGTTATAAAAAAGTACTAACCCATGTATGTTGAAAAGTTAGTAGTTGAGGAGATATTTCAATTTAAATTACTCTGAAATACCATTACTGTCGCACTAAGTCGTTAGCGTTTACTTACTAGTGCAACGTCTTATAATATTTTCTTATTTTTCTTCTTACAGACGCAATCTCAATTTAATCTTGAAAATGGTCCAAATTAGTGACCGAAACGTCGAGTTTTTGATAATTATCAAAATTGCTTAGTTAATTTTTATTTTTGTTTTCAACGATCGAACCGTGGCGCCGATATCATTCAACAATTGTGTTTAACAATAATACGATCGATATAAATAAGTTTATTTAAACTGAAATATCTCCTGAACTACTAACTTTTCGACATACATAGGTTAGTACTTTTTTACAACGAATGTCTGCATCGATTGATGTATTAAAAAATAATAAGTAAACGTTAACGACTTAGTACGACAGTAATTGTATTTTTGAGTTATTTAAATTCAAATATCTCCTGAACTACTAACTTTTCGACATACATAGGATAGTACTTTTTTACAACGAATGTCTGCATCGATTGATGTATTAAAAAATAATAAGTAAACGTTAACAACTTAGTACGACAGTAATGGTATTTTTGAGTTATTTAAATTGAAATATCTCCTGAACTACTAACTTTTCGACATACATAGTACTTTTTTATAATCAATGTCCAGCTGCATTGATTGGTGTATTAAAAAATACCTCACTCCATTTAAAAAAATGATGTTGACCTTCGTATGTCCTTTACGCGTCCACCTACAAAAAAGCTATTAACAACAGATTAATGCCCCCTCGAAACCATGCAACGTCGATTTTTTGGTAATTAGCAAAATTGCTTAGTTAATTTTTATTTTTGTTTTCAACGATCGAACCATAGCATCGATATCATTCAACGATTGTGTTTAACAATGATACGATCGATATAAATAAGTTTATTTAAATTGAAATATCTCCTGAACTACTAACTTTTCGACATACATAGGTTAGTACTTTTTTATAACGAATGTCTGCATCGATTGATGTATTAAAAAATAATAAGTAAACGTTAACGACTTAGTACGACAGTAATTGTATTTTTGAGTTATTTAAATTCAAATATCTCCTGAACTACTAACTTTTCGACATACATAGGTTAGTACTTTTTTACAACGAATGTCTGCATCGATTGATGTATTAAAAAATAATAAGTAAACGTTAACGACTTAGTACGACAGTAATTGTATTTTTGAGTTATTTAAATTCAAATATCTCCTGAACTACTAACTTTTCGACATACATAGGTTAGTACTTTTTTACAACGAATGTCTGCATCGATTGATGTATTAAAAAATAATAAGTAAACGTTAACGACTTAGTACGACAGTAATGGTATTTTTGAGTTATTTAAATTGAAATATCTCCTGAACTACTAACTTTTCGACATACATAGGTTAGTACTTTTTTACAACGAATGTCTGCATCGATTGATGTATTAAAAAATACCTCATTCCATAAAAAAAATGAAGTTGACCTCCGTATGTCCTTTACGCGTCCACCTACAAAAAAGCTACTAACATCAGATTAATGCCCCCTCGAAACCATGCAAGTTCCATCTGATGCATCTCTTCCTAACACCAACAGCAGCCGCGTTATTCAGGTGTTCTGTTTCTGCGGACTCACTCTGTATACATATGTATCTCCAGGTATCTTTCTACATACGAATCATGGATCAATGCAAAGCATACGGAAAAACTCATTGGCTGCGATAACAATTAACTATCTATATAGTGTTGGAATTTTTGCAACGGCTCGCCGTATTGAGAATTCTCTGTTCCCCTGTCGTCTTTCCACCGTGACTAGAATGCATGCTGACAATTCGAAACAGTTTCTGCTGATTCATGAACGTCAACGATGATTACTGGCACCATTTCATCTTCGTCATTGACTGTACACACAGCTGATACGCGATAACTAAAAATAAGGCAACAATTATTTAACCACGGATATAAATGCTGAAATTTCCGTGCAGATTATTCAAACAACGGGATACCACTTTCTTCGAATTTATTTTTGCGACGTCTAATGTCAAAACGTTCAACATTCGCTAAGACGTTTTCCGATCAAATCGAAAATTGTTCAATACAGCGTCTAAAAACAAAAATATTAAATCGTTTACATTTGTCGAATGCTTTAAAATCTTGTGAATACGTTATTTAATAAAATAATGTTCAGTAAAGTACAATTCGAATCTCACAGAATCCTAACATCTTAGCGGACGTTTCAGCATTCTGGTATCAGTACGCGGTGGTAAGTGTGCCTCTTATCTCGTTGATTCATGCGTCGAACAAGCATGTTTGAACAACAGAAGATTCTCATCCGATTATGAATTATAAACAGCTTATATGATTGCGACAAGTAATTCAACGCGCTCGTTGAAAGTTTCGTTCAACGATTTCCGTGATATCGTAACACACTGGTTAATCGATTGATCGATCACGATCGTTGATACAACCGTGATTGTAAGATATCCTACATCGGATATTATGTGTCCGATCAAGAAATTCATTCGCTATCCGTAGATCGAAGATGTGGTTTGCCGAATTGTTCTCGATATCCTGTCACCACCGTTGGGAGGAATGCTAAACGACGTTATAAGAATGATAAGTGTCGTAGAATCAACACCGGAGCGGTATCACTCGCGATTACTTTAACGCATCTATTAACCACTAGGGATTGCAATCCCGCGCCATTTTCAATCCCGTGGGATTGATGTGGAGTTTATTTTAATCCCGCGAGACGAAGGATTTAATTCTTCAATCTAATACAGTGGGTAAAAAAAGTATTGGCACACTCTTAAAAAGGCGATAACTTTTTAAATATCGTATTATACGATTTGAATTTTTTTTTGGAAGCTGGAGCAATTAATTTGCCACAGGATGCGAAAAAATTTTGTTAAAAATTGCAATTCATCGGAATTGTAGCAAAAATATTAAAAGTTGCATTTTACAACTTTTTTATGTGGGCCAATATTGAAAATTTTATAAATGTGTTTTGTAGATCTGTATCAGTTATGCACTGGTAAGGTTTCACCGAAATCGGTTGATGCGAAAATAAATTTTGTCGAAAATTGCAATTCATCGGAACTGTAGCAAAAATACTAAAAGTTGTATTTTACAACTTGTTTATGTGGGCCAATATTGAAAATTTTAAAAATCCGTTTTGTAGATCTGTATCAGTTATATGCACTGATAAGGTTTCACCGAAATCGGTTGATGCGAAAATAAATTTTGTCAAAAATTGCAATTCATCGGAATTGCAGCAAAAATACTAAAAGTTGTATTTTACAACTTGTTTATGTGGGCCAATATTGAAAAGGCCCTAGGGGTGTAAGCATAGTGAATTTGCCCTTGAAAGATGTCGGCACGATACTGAGAGGATTTTTAGGTACTAATGAGATAATAAGATCCTGAATGTTTCAGATCTCTAACCCATTTGGTTTTTGAGAAAAAGCAATATATGTAAAAATCAGAAAAAATGAAAATTCTCTGAAACGCGTGAATCGATTTATTTGAATTTTGGATATGTTTTGGGGGTTGATGGTAGCTTCTAGGAAAAAAATTATGAGCTATATCGGTTGATAAAAACCTCGAAAAAAATGACGCTTTTGTTTTAATTTTGATTTTTAACTATGATACGATCCTGGCACAATTATGAAACCATTTTTTTCGAATTCCTCATCCATTTTTCTATGGATTTATGAGCTTTTAAGATTTTTAAAAAAGGTACGCCATATTGCAAAAAAAGAAAAACCATTTTTTATGCAAATATTCACTTTATTTATGTATTTTATGCCTAAATCTTTATTTTTGTCGTTCATATATATCTTTTAACCTCATTTTAAATAGTCATTTCTAAATCAAAAATTAAATTTTAAAATATCAATGAATATTAACTAAAATATTTTAAACATTGTGCGCTTATAACATAAGAAACAGATTTTAGTTGCTAAATTATAAATAAATAACAACAAATGTTTGAAAGGTATATTTGGAAGAAAAAGTTCATGATCATATTTTATCAGTCTTCATCACTATCATCTTCGATCACCGGCGCAACATTGTCTCTATTAAATAATTCGCTTAGTGTTTCAGCAGGCCTCAGAATTTTTGTCAAACATCTTCCGTGTGACAAGTAATAAATAATAGCAGCGACGTGAGAGCAACATCCAATTGTTCTAAGACCATTTGCACACTCACAACTATGCCTCAATATGCTTTTGGTACCAATAGCGTTTTTTTTATACTCAATAAAATATCTATAAACCTTCTTATTGATATGACGGGATTGAACTTGAGCTTTGAGTATGTTTGACTGGTCTTTTACATATTGAATAGTAAGATTACCTGTTTCATCAAGCATTTCTGCTAAATACGACACAGCCTGCTTCAATTGAAAAGAACCGGTGAAAAAGATTCGCAGATCTTTTTCCGTCATTTCTGGAAAGTCTTCTAGAGCTTCAGATGAAATAGTTTGAAACGGCAATTTTTTACGTTGCCAGCCATTTTGTTGAACTTCATTAGCTAACGTATTTTCTACACTATTTTGTGATTTCATTGTTTCGACGACTTCATCCAAAAACTCTGAGTCGGAAGTAAGACGCTTACTGTACGTATTATGTAGAAATGAGGCAATTTTGAAAAAACTTCCAATTCTCGGAAGCATTTTATTGTCAATTCTTTGATCAAGTAAATGATATTTTTGTTTTAACATTCCATGAGTTGCCTCTACGGGCCAACGAATTTTAGTTACATATCTTGAAGCATTAGACTCGGCTGTTGTTAATTGATTTCGTTTTCCCTTAAGTGCTGGCATTAATACTTTATAATTTTTACTTTCTAAGTATTCTTTAACATCACGGAATCAACGATCAACCACAAATGCATCGCCAGGTTCTAATAAATGACATATACCATCAAAAAAAAATAATTATTGTTAAAAGTAGAGAAATGACTATTTAAAATGAGGTTAAAAGATATATATGAACGACAAAAATAAAGATTTAGGCATAAAATACATAAATAAAGTGAATATTTGCATAAAAAATGGTTTTTCTTTTTTTGCAATATGGCGTACCTTTTTTAAAAATCTTAAAAGCTCATAAATCCATAGAAAAATGGATGAGGAATTCGAAAAAAATGGTTTCATAATTGTGCCAGGATCGTATCATAGTTAAAAATCAAAATTAAAACAAAAGCGTCATTTTTTTCGAGGTTTTTATCAACCGATATAGCTCATAATTTTTTTCCTAGAAGCTACCATCAACCCCCAAAACATATCCAAAATTCAAATAAATCGATTCACGCGTTTCAGAGAATTTTCATTTTTTCTGATTTTTACATATATTGCTTTTTCTCAAAAACCAAATGGGTTAGAGATCTGAAACATTCAGGATCTTATTATCTCATTAGTACCTAAAAATCCTCTCAGTATCGTGCCGACATCTTTCAAGGGCAAATTCACTATGCTTACACCCCTAGGGCCTTTTAAAAATGCGTTTTGTAGACCTGTGTCAATTAAACATATTCTGAAAATTTCTTCAAAATTCGTAGACGCGGAAAAGAGAATACTGAAAGATGCAAAAATCTTTAGATTTATTTCGATAATAGGCTGGAAATCGTGAAAAACTGCAATTTTCACGTTTGCAACTTATTGCAACGGTGACCGATTATGATTTTTCAGAACATGTATAATTGACGCGAATCCACAAAATTTATTTTTAAATTTTCATTATACGCCGCCATAAAAATGCTGTAAATAACAACTTCTAGTGTTTTTTTCTGTAAATCCGACCAATTGCTATTTCTTAAAAAAAATTTCACATCTTGTAGTAAACTAGTTGTTCCAACTTCTAAAAATATCCAAGTCGTATAATTTTACATTGAAAAAGTCTTTTTAAGATCGTCGGAATATTGCTGTGGTTTACTGTATGTGATAATATCAACTTTGTTTAAGCGAACGAAACGTTTTAAATGATTATATTTTCAAATTTTCTCTCTTGGCCAAAGTTCAGTGAACGGTAGTGTATATTGGATAAAATGCATTTTTATTAGGACTGAAAGAATAACAGCTACAATAAATTTGATCTTTCCAGTCTTGGTTCCATTAATTAGTATGTTCAATTTTCTTTGTAATTTGGCGATGAACGTGTTGGCCCTATCGCGCCTTGTAGATCTTGAGAAAGCAAAATTTGAATCGGTGATGTGATATTTAAAGTTATCGCCTTTTTAAGAGTGTGCCAATACTTCTTTTACCCACTGTATATGCATATTTAATAAAGAAACAAATTTTACTTAATGAGATAATCATCTTTAATCGTATTAATTAAAATTTACGAACGAAATACAAACAAAATAAAATCCACATAAATTTAAATGAAAATAAATCTCTTTTTGGACCTATGATTGAAGTATATACGTATACGTATATTGTATACGTGCGTAACAATATCAAGTATATAATATAATAATCTTATATATATCTTCGACAAAACATCAAAATAGTTCATCGTGCACGTCATCATTCGTGAAATTTTGATTTTACGCATGATCCTGCAAAATTTGCAGGATTCCGCATTACCTATTTAACCCTTTGCACTCTGAGCTACTTTAATTAAAAAATTAAACATTTTTTCCTACCTGGAATATTTCCATTCCCTATGATTTAAAAAATTTTATGGATATGATATTGGTATAATACCTCATACAATACAAGTATTTAATAATGTATACAATACTTTGAATAATGGTACAGCAATTTTTAATGGTGCTCAGAGTCACCATTAGAGTGCTAAGGGTTAAAAAATGACGCGGAATCCTGCGGGATTGCGGGATTGCAAACCCTATCAACCACCGTGAACAGTACTTACATCGACTCAAGTGGATCGAAAGGGGGCGCACAGTGGGTAAACTTGATCTAACTCGATTCAAAAAGGAATAACTTTCGATAGAAATGAGATAGAGGGCTGAAATTTTTTTTACATACAGCTGAAACTTTACAGAATATGGGAAAAATAATGAGATTATCGTACGAATGTTTTCTAACCTTGAAAAAATAAAAGTTTAACTGTTTAACAATAATACGACATTTTGGAAAATTCTGAGGTCGTAGAAAAATTTTGAGACCAGATTTGAAATCAGCGTGAGAAAATCTACGCGAAATGCTGTAAAGCATGTTCCAAAAAAATTTTTGCCGCGCGTAGTATTTTAAAAACCACAATTTTCTCGAAATTGCGCAACTTTGACGAATTTTTTCGAGGTTAAAAAACATTCGTACCATATTCTCCCTATTTTTCCCATATTCTGTGAAGTTTCAGCTGTATGTAAAAAAAATGTCAGTCCTCTGTCTCATTTCTATCGAAAGTTATTCCTTTCAGATTCGTATTTTGTCAAGTTTACCCACTGTGGGGCGTCGATCAATTAATATTCGAGTTAACGTCGAAAAACGCGTATACATAATATGGCGCTAGAGCCTCGCACACAGCCCTCGAGGACTTGTTTGAGGAATGACGAAGCAGCTAGTAGGGAGATAAAGAAAAGAAACCCAATTTACAATTACACATTTCGAAACACGATACAGAATCCGTTTGTCCTTAAATACAGGTGCTCGATCGATACGCGTCTCATTCATGGAAGAGAAGAGGAAGGATTTGCTGGTTTGTCAGGAAATCGGGGCTGCTCGTTGAAACGATATTACCAAGCAAGCCTGGTAAACAGAGCTTTCGTGACATCAGTCCCGAGATTGCCGCTTTATCTAAAAGCCTAGTGTAAATTTTCGTGTGATAGGCCAAATTGCTGGCAATTAATCGTGACACAGACCGTAAGACTGGGCTTTCGTTTTCTATTGCTGCTACTGTTGGTGCTGTCGCCTCCGTTGCCGTTGCTACTGCTATCGTATTGCTAGTGAGTGCGGGGAATTACGAATCTCGACTTAAACCGCCCTATTCTTTCCGTTTAGTGATATTTAAGTGTGTCGTTCGAATCGCTCGAAGGGTGAGTTAATGCGGCGCATACAGGAAGATGGATTCGACCAGCGTGAAATCGAACCCGAACCCGAGAGTAAAGGCGAGTCTGGTGTCTGTGTTATTGTGGTGGTAAGTTTCTTCGATTATTAAACAGCACGATCATTCCGATAGCATTATCATTCCAATACACTACGCATTTTTATGCGAATGCATTTAGAGCAAGATTGAGTAGATAAAATTCAAAATTGGTGGAAAATTTTTGAAACTTAAGACGGCAATACGCATATATGATTTCCCCTCTATTAGGGTCGATTCATACATCTCCGATATCGGAGTCCGACAAAATATTCTTACCCAGGTTTAAGTGAGACCGTCCACAACCGGAAAACTGAGTCCGATTTTCCTCCGATACTTTTCCTTCGAGTCGAACAGGCCATAACTAACAAATAAAAGGTTTCTATCCCTCCTCAGGTGAACTATCGGTAGCTCTCCTTTACAACATCATGGTAATGAGAAACATTCCTACTCAAGTTGCCTCAAAAATCGGCCGGAAATGCATGGATACCGAAAAACGCCGGCCGGATATGTATGAATCGGCCCTTAACTCTCTGTCGTATATTTTCGTTTACAGTTACAGCGATTAGAACGTCTTTATGCAGAAAAATGTCGTAGAAATATATTTTTTGTATGGCTACGTTTATGTGAAAGCTTAAATGTTGATTACAAACGAATAAAATTTTATTTCATCTAAAATGACACGCGTAACATTCATGTTCGGCGAGTCTGGCTGGTCAAAGTACGGCAAGGGTTAAAAATCGTTAAGGGAAGAAATAATATTCAATTTAGTTTCTATTTCTTACAATCGATCCAGACGATTTTTATTTTGCATAAAAATCCGCAGTCCGTTTAGAACGAATCTCTTGGCCAACCTCGATGCAAGAACAAAAGAAACATAGGGTAACTGCACCAGTAAATGAACGCTTTTGTATATTTCAACAAATTTTAACCCGGACGGCATACTAGCGATAAAATTGTGATTAAAGAGTTAAATAAATAGGAGAATATTGTTTAGTAATTTTGTTCATTGATTGGACTAGCATTATTCAATTACTAGAATGTAGTGTTCATTGACTGGTATTTTTCATATTTTTGATTTAACGTTTAATAAAGAAGAATAATAATAATTTCATTGTATTTGTGTTCATTTATTTTTGACAAATGAAGTATAGGGAGCTATTTGGCATATATGAGATTCCTTTAATTCACATAGTTTTTTTTTAAATAAAATATTTTCCTGAACAATTTCTTAAATGTTCATTCACTGGTGCAGTTACCCTACTGTTCCTTTTGATCGGTCTCGCTTTTCCATGAACGCACAGAATCCGTTGGATAATAAAGGTATTATTAGTAGACTGCGGATCTTTATGCAAAATAAAAACTTTCTATCTGAATTGCAACAAGCTGATGTGAAATAAATATTTAATTTCTTGTTGAATATTTTTAAAAGGTTAAAAATAATATAGTAGTATATTTAAATTCTTCAAATTTGTTTACTATCAGAAACTAGACCGACTCATTTTATGTATTTGTGACAAAAATGGCTAGCCGAAATACTGAATAGTGAACACGTTAGAATAATGAAATAATATCACTGTATCAAACGCAATTGATTAAAATAATTCAAAGAGAAAGTACATTTTTATTTGACCTCTTTACGATCATCTTTGTACCGTATAAAAACTATTTATTATTTCTACGAAAATTGACTTCTAGTGTGGGCAAAATGGCAAGGCATTTTTAATATAAAATAAGAAAAGTAATAGAATTCAACAATATTGCACAATTTTTGGCAGTTTTGGTAATATAATAAATTTAATGATATCGGCGCTAGGTTCGATTGTTATTAGAAAAACAACAAATGTGCAATTATTTAAACATGTTTCTAACGTTTCGATCCCTATGTGGATCTTTTTCAAAGGGACACTTTTGCGTCTGAAAAATATGAAAGAAAACAAAAAAAAGAAAAGAATTATTTTTGGTATGGAAACAATTATCACATAGAAAAATCAAAAATTAAATTTTATATACATACTTGTTGTGTGAAAAGTGGACAGAAACATTTTGGAACAAAAATTAGTGAGTTACACGTGGATGAAATTTATTCCATGATGGTATAATAAGTTTTAGTAATAGATAGTAAAAGACTGTTCTTTACGTTGTACCACTTCAATCATTCTTCTTGGTACTGTACTGCTTTCCACTTTTGTATAATATTCTTGATAAGCTTCTCCAAACGTTCTCGATAATATAATCAATTTTGATCGATCGTAAATATTAAACTTTTAATGTTATCGGCGCACGGTTCGATCAATCTCTTAATAAATGTAGCTATTTTGCTATAGCAAACGCAGTTCTACCATGAAATTATTCAAAATAGAACCGAAACGATTGGGATACTTGCAAAATAGCTACATTTGTTTAGAGATTGATTAAACCGTGTAACGTGAACATTAAAAGTATAAAATTGTTCTCGATAATAAGAAGACCTTGCAAGTCAATTCGAACCTTTATATTATCCGCTCCAAAATAATGTTTTCCTATTCGAGTAGTATGCACTATCTTGCACTATCTTGCACTATCTTGCATTATCTTGCACTAGCTGCATTACATATTTTCTGCCAGCAATTCTGCGTGCATATCTCCAAATTTAGTACTTGTATCCATCTGGACCATCCAAATTAAGTTTTTTTATCTTAATAATATTGAATGAAATTTTGCGTGTGTACAACGGTGCCTTATCATTTCGTCCACCAGTGTATTATTAATAACTAATTAACAATGGCTTCTTATCGGAAGACAACGGTCGTGGAATACCGTTGCTTTCCTTTTAATTATATCACAGTCGAATGACTAGATTAGCGAATTTTATTCGAAAATTATCTTAACGACGGTGAAGATAGTTCAAAATGATTATGTGCGTCAAACATAAACAAGCATAAACATAAACAGTACAAACAAAAATTGATGACGGTTGCATTAAATATTTCGAATGCAAAATAGGCAATAAACTAATCAAATAGTCGACAAACAAGCGCGCGCGCTAGCGGAAAACTGCTTTATCATTACGTGCGGTAATCACCGATAACAACGGTGAACCGTTAAGTAACCGATGCATAACGTCGATCGTTACGTGTTAACAGGTGGACGATAGGATTGTTCAAGACAGGCTATAAGAAAACTTTGCAGACGGACGATCTCTATGATCCATTGAAGACCGATCGATCGCACGTGCTTGGGGACAGATTAGAGAAGTTATTATCAACAATTGAAATGAAACGACGACGTCCGATTAACCCTCGGAAGGACGGATGCTTTTAAAAATACTACTACTGATGCTAAATTTATAGGAAAAGAATGCTTCTGTTCTTCTAATTGGCGTTAACATCCGTTACCCAAGGGTTAACACGCGACACTGAAAGCTAAACAAATTGTTCGAACCGTTTTATTTTCAGACGATGGAAAATCGAACTGGAAAATTCAAGGAAAAGCAAACGCGGACCCAGTTTCCTGAGGGCTATTTTCCGCACCTTTTTATGGGAGTACAGTCTGCTTGGGCTGATGCAGATAGTAAACGAATTTGTACTACGGTATTAGATACTCTACTCTTTTCCCCATTCAACGAGTCTCGAATCGCTAATTTTTGATTATCGGATCGAATTAATACTAACTGAAATGCTAGATTGGGAACACCGATACTTCTCGGAGGACTGCTGCGCTACTTCAAGAAGAACTCCACCGAAACGTACGAGACTGCGCTTCTTTACGCAGGAGGGATTTGCATCGCCACTTTCGTAAACGTGGTATCGTTTAATCAGGCGATGTTCGGCGCGTTCCACGTTGGTGCAAAAATTAGGGTTGCTGCGTGTTCCGTTGTTTATCGTAAGGTAATTATTATACAGGGTGTCCAATATTAGTACAATGTTAAAAATATTATCGTCTTTTTAAGAGCGTCCGAATATAAGTTAGTGTCACTGTATACAGGGTCATCCGTTTTTAAACGGACAAACGTAAACCAGCTATAAAGAACCCCAAATGGAACAAGTTTTACCCCTGCCACAATTTTGTCAAAAATCGCAATTCCTCTGAATTATAAAGAAAAAACTAAAAGTTGCATTTTACAACTTTTTTATGTGGACCTATGTTGAAAATTTTAAAAATGCGTTTTGTAGATCTATGTCAATTATATACCCTGTGAAAGTTTCATCGCAATCGTCTGATGTGGAAGGCAACGACAACGAAGAATCATTAGATTTACAGTAATTTCTCAATCGTAGTCCCAACACCCGTGTTATGAACGGACTACGATCAAGTAGGGTGGCTATTTTTTGATTTATGACTGCGTCTACCCTACCGCGCTGAGACTTCAAACGACAAGCCGAACGTAGAGAAGGACAGAATGAAATAGGATCGCGTGGCCGAAGCGTGTCCCCGTCGCCGGCACAGTTTAAAGGCCCGTGCGACATCACAATAAAACACCAAGACCTTAGCTTCTTTATTTTCGATGATATCATTATGGAACTTTCACCAACATATTCGTGGCATTTCTCTGATTAAAATCATACCAAACACGATATAATTTGGCCAATATTTAGTTTTTATTTTTTTTCACTCGCTGTCTTCTTCCATTCCCTACAATTACTCCATACCGTCAATGAAACCACTAAATATTGGCCAAATTATATCGTGTTTGGTCTTGTTTTAATCAGAAAAATGCCAGAAATAAGGTAGTGAAAGTCCCATAAAACAATCATGGAAATTAAACAATTCTGTCATTGCTAATTCGTTGCGAGAACACGCGGGCCTTTGAACTGTGCCGGCGGCGGCTACTGTTCGCGTCTCTTTCTTTCCAATACGCTCTTCTTCGTTGCGTTCGAAACTTTCATCGTCGATTAAACCACTAAATATTGGCCAAATTATATCGTGTTTGGTATGATTTTAATCAGAAAAATGCCAGGAATAAGCCAGTAAAATCTCATTAAAAAATAATGAAAAGTAGTGGTGTTCACACCGATATACCCGAGCCGACATCAAACATCGCCGTCCTGCTGCCCGGCGCAGCGTTGACAGGCGGTGGAATGGGTAGGCACTGGACTACGATTGCAGAGGCGACCGAGGACTACGATTGAGAAATTACTGTACTGCAGTTGAAGGCCGAAAATCGTGAAAATCTGCAATTTTAAACATATTCAAACGTTTGTAGCTCATTGCAACGTCGACCGATTTTGACGAAATTTTCAGAATATGTTTAATCGACACAGGTCTATACAACGTATTTTTTAAATTTTCAACGTAGGTCCACATAAAGAAGTTGTAAAATGCAACTTTCGGTATTTTTTCTATAATTCCGATCAATTGCAATTTTTCCCAAAATTCTTTTTTCGCATCCTGTAGCAAACTAATTGCTCTAGCTTCTAAAAAAATGTTCAAATCGTATAGTACAATATTAAAACAGTTATCGTCTTTTTAAGAGTGTCCGAATATTAGTGGGAGTCACTGTATCTATTATCAATTCTTTTCGATCGCAAAACTATCTCAATATACTTTTCGTTAAAATTTGTTTCCCTTACATTTAAACATGCAATAGTTATTACTTTGAAAATTGTATTTCGTGTTATTTTCTAAAAGTTCTTTTTCCCATTTTTCCCATTTTGATTAGAATCGGAGAGGATTGTCCCAAAATTCGCCTAATATTTTTGATTGTTTTTTACTTGCGTGCTTCTCTGTGCAGGCGTTGAGGCTCAGCAAAACCGCGTTGGGTGAGACAGCGCCAGGAAAGGTGGTCAATTTAGTAGCGAACGACGTGAACAGGTTCGATCTTGTTTCCATTTTTATTCACTACATGTGGTCCGCCCCGCTCTCAGGACTGATCATAGCGTACTTCCTCTACACCGAGGCAGGCTATGCCGGTTTGATTGGCATCGCCGCGGTGTTCGTTGTCGTGCCGATTCAATGTGAGTTTTCGGTAATGACTATGCGTGTACACTTTGTATCAGACACACGTCGCTGAGACGGGCAACGCTCATGTATTACGGTGACGTGTTTTAGCCTATACCGGTAAGCTGTCCTCCAAGTTTAGACTGCAGACTGCCGTGAAAACTGACGAGAGGGTGCGACTAATGGACGAGATCATATCGGGCGTCCAAGTAATTAAAATGTACGCATGGGAGAAACCGTTCTGCGCGCTCATAGAAACCGCCCGGAAACTGGAATTGCAAGTAGTTACGAAAAGCTCGTACATCAGAGGCATCTATATGACCTTCAACCTGTTCACCACGAGAATGGCGCTTTACTGCACCCTGATCAGCATGATGTTGTTGGGGAACGAACTGACCGTCGACAAGGTGTTCGTGTTCTCCTCTTTCTACAACATATTGGCGCACACCATGTCGGGAATGTTCGTGCGCGGTTTCGCAGAAATAGCTGAATGTCTGGTCGCCGTAAGGAGATTACAGCACTTCCTGATGTACGAGGAGTTCCAAGAGAAAGGATTCAATCTGAACAAATTCGCCGCTAGCCTCAACGGTAGCATCAACATGGACGCGAAGCAAGCTTCGAACAAAACGTCCAGAAACGATCTGCCGTACATCGACGACGAGATAGAGGGCTATGAGAATCTCGACAGATCTGAAGAGAAGAGGAAACACAATGGTTTGGTGGTGGTCGCCAGTGATCTGTTAAAGAACACCGCGAGTCTCATGGAAGGTAAGTCACGCTGTACAGAACTGCCGTTTGAGTTAGCAGCAGCAGCAGTAAGTTCACAGGATCACGTGCGTTTGTAACTACCATCGATCACGTTTTCTAGCAGAAACGAAACGTACGTCTGTGGCGAACGAGGAACCATGCGCGGTTAAGATGAGCAATGTAACAGCCAAATGGGAATCCAGTCATTCGGAGAACACTCTCGAAGGACTGAACCTAGAAATCGAAAAAGGAAAGACATACGCGGTGATCGGAATGGTCGGGGCGGGGAAGAGTTCCTTCCTTTCCGCCATTCTAGGTGAAATAGAGATAACGCAAGGTCAGGTCAAGGTCAATGGGAGTTTGAGCTACGCCGGGCAAGAAGCTTGGGTGTTTGGATCGACCGTACGACAAAATATACTCTTCGGTCAACCTTACGATCGTTCTCGTTACCAAAGGGTTATCAAAGCGTGTTCCCTCTTGAGAGACTTCAAGCAATTTCCTCAGGGTGATCAGACAGTGGTCGGAGAAAGGGGCAGCTCTTTGTCAGGGGGTCAAAAGGCCAGGATCAATTTGGCCAGGTCGTTATACAGACAGGCTGATATATATCTACTAGATGATCCTCTGAGCGCTGTGAGTAAAGTTTGCTGTGTATCCTGAGGTATCGATTAGACAACCAAGCTTTAATGACCTTTTGTACAATGATATTTCAGGTTGATACACACGTGAGCAAACATTTGTTCGAGGAATGCATCCAACGATACTTGTCGGGGAAAACGAGAATTCTGGCGACCCATCAGCTGCAATACGTGAAGAGCGTCGACACTATCGTTCTGATCGAGCAAGGGAAGATCACAGTGTTCACGAGTTATCAAGAACTGCTGGACAAGCGACCCGAGTACTATCAACTTCTCTCGGACGGGGGTGATACCCACGATGACTCCTCTTTGGAGAAGAGTGGCATGCGAAGGCAATTTTCTTCGTCGAGTACTAGAGTCAGTTGCATTTCGTGTCCTTGTATCATTCAGGATCCAGAAACGTTTCGGACGGAGAATGAAAAATCTGTATTTCTCTTTTGGTAGAGTCGAACACCGGAAGCTAGCAGCGGCGGTACCGACGACGAAGAGGAGGACGAGGACGCCGAGAAACAGAACGATGGTTTCGAAGGGACATCCCGTGGAGCGGTCAAGGGATCAATTTTCATAAAGTACTTCCAAACAGGCGCGAACTTGTGCCTGGCTTTTACCGTACTTATGCTGTTTCTAATTACTCAGTGCATTGTCAGTCTCAACGATTACTTCGTTCCGATTTTGTAAGTAGTTTCGTACCCGTAGCTTTTGTTCCGACGCGATGATAGCAAACAGTCTTTACGAGCGTCAATCTTATTTGCAGAGTCAACGTAGAAGAAGCGCGGCAGTACAGAATTCAGCAAGCTAACCTGAACGCTACCAACGACACAATGATCGATGATTCGGATATGACGACTTCGTACACTTATCTGTACATTTACACGGGTATTGTAGTGGGAATATTTATGATCGGAATCACCAGGTCCCTGTCGTTTTACAAAATGTGCATGCTGTGCAGTCAAAAGCTGCACGATATGGCGTTCAGCGCATTAATCAGAACCGGCATGCGGTTTTTCGACACGAATCCCAGCGGCAGGATCCTTAACAGATTCTCGAAAGATATGGGATCGATAGATGAACTACTGCCGAAAGCGATACTCGATGCTGGCCAGATATGCATAATGATGGTTGGCTCCCTAGTCGTGTCTTGTATCGTCAATGCTCTTTTCTTGATTCCGATAGTGTTCTTGGGATTTATATTCTACTGGCTACGAAAAGTGTTTCTCAAAACCAGCAAGAACATCAAAAGAATGGAGGGAATGAGTAAGTAACGATACCTAACACCCGGGTGTTGCCTGTGATCATCGTTAAAAGAACGTCGGCGCGTTTATCTTTTCAGCTCGATCACCTGTATTCACTCACCTAAATGCCACACTCAACGGGCTGACTACAATCAGAGCGTATTGCGCGCAGGAAATATTGAAGAGAGAATTCGATAAACTACAAGACGTCCATACTTCCACTATTTATATGTACATAGTAGCAAGCACTGCCTTTGGATTTTCTCTGGATGTCTTTTCCCTCGTGTTCACTTCGTTGGTTACCTTCAGCTTTCTTCTTTTAGAACAATGTAAGAACCTTATAATTGTATGGAGCAATTCTAGGGGCGGCTAGATGGTCAAACACGTGTCTCGGCTTTGTGTTCACCCTCTCACACGTTTTGCCAATTATCGCTTTCGTTTTTTGGTATGTTCTGATTGCGCACTACTAGTTTGACCCTTTAGATGCCCGATAGAGTTATTCCTCTACTGTAAGGTAAAGGTACTAGTAGTTGACCAGTTAAGAGAAGTTTTCCACGCGAACAATAGTAACCATTTACTCTGTCATCAAACAGCGAGAGTCGATGTCTGAAGACACTCTTTAAGTCTTCTAAATTATGTACCAAGGCCACTTTTTTAAAAAAGTTTACTTATACTTTAAGAAACATATTTAGAAATTCAGTAATCGCTTCAGAAGTTGACCACTCATCAAAATGAAAAATCTAATAATTGACCTCCTACTAGTTTCAACAATTTCCATCACAAATTACAATTAAAAAATGAAATAAGAAATAAAACAAATCAATTCCATCAAAAGTTTAATTGAGGAACATAGTAGACGTTGCAAGTTCATAGTGAATAGTATTAGAGAAATTTAACCAACAGATGGTATAGCATCCAAGGTTCACTTTCATCAAAAGTGTACAGCTTATAAAAATCTTATTTTTTATGTTTTTCTATAAAATGGTCAACTACTGGTACCTTTACCTTAGTCTCTTTTTCGTCGCGACACGCATCGACCAATTTTCTCTTATTCGTAGCGTTTTCGGGAGGTGAGGTGGGTTTAGCCATCACCCAAGTGATGGCTATGACCGGAATGATCCAATGGGGCATGCGACAGAATGCCGAAGTGGCCAACCAGATGATGGCCGTGGAACGTGTACTCGAATACACGCAAATAGTACCGGAACCGAATCTACGCGACCGAGGAAAATTCGCGAAGAAGACCGAGAAAGCTATCGCTCTTCCGGCTGATGCTCCGACAAAGTGGCCCGCTGAGGGAACGATCCGGTTCAAGGATGTCTACTTGCGATACGTGGAAGACGAACCTCCGGTGTTGAAGGGGCTGAACATTGTCATTTCCGCAGGGGAGAAGGTTCGTTTGGTTCAACAAGATGTCTCGAATATGTTTTCTATGTTTACTTGAAAGTGATGATTCTGCGGCTTTGTTAAGGAGTTGTTAATGAAAATCACGGACTCATCAGAGCGTCAATGCAACCACCATACTCTGCTCTAGCCGCGCTCTAAATGATCCGTGTTTTTCGTTAACCCTTTGCACTCCTTTGTCGAGTATGACTCGGCATCGTAGAAAGAAAAATGTAAATACAACGGGTCCTTTTATTTATTGTTTAGTTGAAAACAAATATAATTTCGACAAATGTAACTTGCAACAAAGTTTGAGAGAGCTATATCTAATTTATTTAGTAAACGAAATTGTTTAAAATAAGTAGCAGTTAAGGAACTGTCCTTTGATATAAATTTCAAATAAAACACTTCAAATAGTATGGAGTTGTTGACAACAAAGTTGAAAAATAATTAGAAGTGCGAAGAGTCAATATCTCCTTAACAACTTGGAATGACATCAGGAATCATCCCTTTCAAAGTTGTTTAACATTTTAGGACACCGTGCATAAAGTTGCTATCAAATGTTACAGATAGGAATTGTTGGCCGAACGGGTGCAGGAAAATCCTCTTTGATAGCCGCCCTATTCAGATTGGTGAAAATTGACGGAGCCATAGAAATCGATGGCATAAACACCGGGTCGATCTGCCTGGAGGATCTACGGCGTAAAATATCGATCATTCCCCAGGATCCTGTGTTGTTCTCTGGCACCCTGAGGCGCAATCTAGATCCCTTCAACGAGTTCTCGGACGACGCACTGTGGGAAGTGCTCGAAGAGGTTTGCCAGATAAGAGCATAATCCTTTTGGGGAGATTACGATTACCGTGGCCCCTACTTTGAAGGTTATATTTGTGTTCCTGGGATCATTTTAAGAAAAAAATGTGTATACAACAGGTGTCCAATGGGCTCCGTTTAGCCGGTAAAGTAGATTTCTTGTTTTTCATAAAACTCCAAATATCTTGCAAACTATGCGAGATATGGCAAAATATCAAGAGACCTTTTTTGTAGAAAATTAAATTTCAAATATTTTATGTCCTATGATATTTTTCTATCAGCTGCGCAGTTTCAGAGTATATTTATATTTCGGTGAATTTGCAGAACAACTGCCTCTCCCCCGAAATAATAATCGGTGGAACGTAAAGGCTTCGTTCTGAAAAGATCAAATTCTGGAAGCCATCTACAATGGGAAAATTATGTAAACAGAGTGAGTTAGGGTTAGTCCGTGAGAGGGGCCGACCACGCTTGCGAAAATCCAGGGGTAGTAGTAGTAGTAATTTCAAGTGAATATTTTTCGTGAAAAATGGACTTTTAACATCATTTTAACGTTTCTAATAGGAAATTAGATTTCCTACAAAAAAATCATGTGCGTGGAAACCACGCGCGGCAAAAGTGAAACTTATTGCTTATTAGGTACAATAATTTATCTGTATCTATACTTAATAAGCAATAAGTTTTACTTCTGCCGCTCGTGGTTTCCACGCACATGATTTTTTTTATTCTGTTACACACACGGTAGGTTTTTTTTAGCTATTAGCAATAGCTGATAAGCTATATATCTCTGTGAAATAAAATATTTATTTAATTTTAAAGCAGTTGCGCGTGGTGTCGTAACATAACCATGTATTTTTTATTTTTTTATTTTACATGTAATTTTGTAATTTATATACATGCCTCTTGTTTTTTTAATATATCTAATATATATAATAGAAACACCATTAGTATTATAATAAAATAATCACTTCAATAAAATAAAAATAAAAACGTGGCAGCACGTGCTGTTCTAACCATTCGCTATCATTCTGGGATCGTTGGTTGTCCAAGTGGTTAAGAAGTTGGACTACCAATCGGTAGACCGGAGTTCGAATCCCGTCGGGGTAAGAAATTATTTTTCTCCGTTCATTCTCAGTTTAAATTTTCGCGCCACTCGACATTCGACTTCCGTTGCATCGACTTCCGCTACATCAGAAAATTGTTACCCTCAGCAAAGAAGTTTCACTTCAAAAAATCTCTTGATATTTTGCCATACCTCGCATAGTTTCCGAGATATTTGCAGTTTCATAAAAAACAAGAAATCTACTTTACCGGCTAAACGAAGCCCATTGGATAACTGTTATATACACATTTTTTTCTTAAAATGATCCCAGGAACATAAATTTAACCTTCAAAGTAGGGGCCACGGTTATCGTAATCGTGCCATCCTTTTCGTCTCGGAGAATTAGTTCTTTGGAAATTGATCCGTATTTGAAAATTCATAGGTGGAGCTGAAAGACGCCGTTGTAACCGCCGGCACCGGGTTAGGCAGTCGAGTATTCGACAGAGGAAGCAATTATAGCGTCGGTCAGAGACAGTTGGTTTGTTTGGCAAGAGCAATCTTAAGGAACAATCGAATACTCATGCTGGACGAGGCAACCGCAAACGTTGATCCACAGACGGACGCTTTGATTCAACGTACGATAAGGAAAAAGTTCGCCCGCTGCACTGTACTTACTATTGCCCATCGGCTCAACACCATCATGGACAGCGATAAAGTTCTAGTAATGGATAAAGGTCGTATGGCGGTAAGTAACTGTTTCTTAACTTCTTTCGTTCCTGTGTTTAAAAATGCCGCGAGTGGCGCTATCTGCAATTTTACACGGCAATGTTCGTAACTACCCATCGATGGGCTTGTTATCTGGATCGGTGATAACGTATCGCTGTATCTAATGCTTTTCCGGATGATAAATGATTTTTAATCTATGTTACAGGAGTACGATCACCCACACATACTGCTACTGAATAACTACAGTCAATTCACGTCTCTGGTAAAGGAGACGGATCGCGCGATGTACGATCAATTAGTTAAGATAGCAAGGCAAGCTTACGTTGCGAAACACGGGGAACGATGATCTATGGAATCTCGGTGGTCGATCAACGCATCTTTACTTTTTTCGATCGACTTCCGATAGTTAAACGGCGATTGTACGATTATACTTCACGTGTATACAAACAAGTATTAAAACAAGTTCCGAGAGCGCACGCGAAAGACCGTTTATATATATATTTTTATTATCGTTGAACGAGCAAACAGATATACATACTCTGGTCACAGTACTTCCTGTATATGAAAATAGCGTCGTTGAATGACGCTACAATATCTTCCAAATGAATACTTACAATTTTCTATTGTATATTTTTTACATGAATCTAAACTGACAATTTCCGATCCGTGAATTTTGATCAATGATAGATGGTGCATTAAACTATATTTACTTTATACCGTAGAATTGTACGAATCGCGCGCAATGTGATTAATTATATTTTAATCATAAACTATACATATTATGCGAGGTTAACGATACAACTAATCAGTGCTTCGAATGTTCGATGGTGATCGTTACGCGGGACAGTTGTTAAATAGACAATAACAAACATTATACGAAGTGTGATACGCAATTGCGACTCATGTTCGAAGAGATTCAATCTTTCATTTAAATGTACACCAGCCCTTAAATTTGCTGCTTTCCTTTACAACTGTCTCGCGTGGCTTTTGCATGAAAACAAGCTCTAGATGGATCATGGGCCAGATGGGCGTAATATATAATAAAAATCGTGCAGGGAACGAATGATTAATTTCGGCGTTTAAATAAATAAAATCTCATATAAAATTCTTCGTTTCTATGTGAACTATAGACAATAGGCAAAGTGGCTCGATACGAAAAAGAAAGTCAATAATGAATGCTGTACACATGTCTGTATACTTTAACGAATCGCGTGTAGAAGCAAGGAATCAATGGTGCCGGTATCGAGTCAAAATATATTTTAAATCTCACAGGGTGATTACTAACGTTGTACATTTTTAATGAATACGCGCACACGTACGAGAAATATCATTTATGTATAATGTATCGAATTGTGTAAATAAACCACCACTTTTATAGACATTATTGATTTATTGTAAAACCGTTTTATATATGGACGATACGTCTTATGGAAAAATAGTACTCACAGGTCGTGGTGTTCTCCAAAGGTGGTGAAATCACTGCCGCAACGTTTGCCGCGTCACTACTTCGGATTGGCAAAAATAATTCACTGTTTATGAAGGCCCACCGGAAGGATATGCAAAAAAAAACGTTTCAATCTGTGTCGAATTACTGGAATAATGTTGTTTCTATTACAATCGGGCAACAACCCCCTCGAGACGAGGGCCGCGATCGAACTAAACGGCACGGGAGATCCACATGCGCGCCAGTGATGCCATTCGGGACACCTTTTTTCGCGCATGCGCGTACAAACCAGTGACGTATCTATGATAAGGCGATTTTTTAGCAGAGCCCCGAGGCAGCTATATCGGCGGGATGTGCTGGTATAATTCACGGGATGCACAGTGGTCCAAATGCACGACTTAGGAGTGCAAAAGTCAAAGAGCGAAACATGGAGCAGCCATTTAATACTATTTCTTACATCAACATTCATGTCTGTAAAAGTTAACATCGACAATTTTACTTCTCGAATCAATTATTGTTAAACGTGACAAACGTTGAAAATAGCAGTATGAAAAATTTTATCGAAATAAAGGACATCCTTTCCACCTGTAATTTATTGTTTAGAACGTTAATATTGATTCTAATTATAATAGGCGTGTTCAGAAGCATTAGGGAAGTATAAAAATAAAATTTAACGATTTTTAGGGACTGTTTAAATAACGCTTCTCAAGGAAATATTATGAAATTTATTTTTGAAGTTTGTTGTAGGAAATAATAGTAATGATTAGACTGCGGATCTAAATTATATTATTGTATAAATATATATTAAATTTTAATATTTCATTTGTATATACGGATCCATATACAAATACACCTGTCGTACATTCATTTTTTTTGAAACTTATTCTTGAAGTTTGTTGTAGGAAATAGTAATGATTAGACTGCGGATCTGAATTAAATTATTATATAAATATATATTAAATTTTAATATATTTCATTTTCATTTATTTCATTTGTATATACGGATCCATATACAAATACACCTGTCCTACATTCATTTTTTTTGAAATTTATTTTTGAAGTTTGTTGTAGGAAATAGTAATGATTAGACTGCGGATCTAAATTATATTATTGTATAAATATATATTAAATTTTAATATTTCATTTGTATATACGGATCTATATACAAATACACCTGTCGTACATTCGTTTTTCATAAATCGTATCAATTTCGCACTGCGTGGCGCCGAAGGTGCCACATTTTCTCGTAAATCGTACTTTACTGAGGCTCAAATCGTCGCGAATGCGCGAAAAGATTTGTCCCGTATGGCATCACTGTGCGCGTCTACGGCTAGGTACCAAGCTCTGATTGGCTGTGACTGCGCAGGCGGCCTATTTACCCCCACGAGCGGCAAGTTTAAACCACACGGTGCAACGCTCTATAATAGAACTCTATTTTTATAGACATTATTGATTTATCGTTAAACCGTTTTATATGGACGGTACATTCTATTGAAAAATAGTACTCACAGATAGTAGCATTGACAGAAGGTGGTGAAATCACCGCCGCAACGTTTGCCGCGTAACTACTTGCGGTGGAAAAAATAATTTACTGTTTATTACGGTCCACTCTCGAAGGGTATGCACAAAAAACGTTTCAATCCGTGTCGAATTACGGGAATAATGTTGTTTCTACCACAATCGGGCAACAACCCCCTGTGACAAGAACCGCGATCGAACTAAACGGCACGGAAGACATGTCCATGTTACTTCACATGCGCGTCTACGACTAGGTACCAAGCCGTGATTGGCTGCGACTACGCAGGCGCCCTATTTACCCCCCCCGAGCGGCAGGTTTAAATCGCATGGTGTAATGCGGTTGTTAGGCGACCGTTTTCCTTACAGAAACTGTAATCACCGACGAGATACTGTAAAAGACTGCCAGCCTTACGGGACTACGTGTCCCGCGAAAATTTCGGTGTTTTGTTACGCCCTCTGGGATTTATTCTGGCTCCAGCCAGAAAAACAAAAAGCCTCCGACGACATTTCGTTAGTGCAGAAGACCACTGAAGATATTATTATTAAATATTGCATTCTCCGCCATATTTTAGACGATGTTTTGGCACTATTTTGATACTATTCTCGTCGGTGGAGTAACTTTCAGCGATATGGTCTTTCAGGTCACTGTAATTTCCACCGTTACCACCTCGCCCATTGCGCCCATTTACCGGACCGCGGAATAGCACGGGCGCTGTAATAAAATATGTACAGTCCCGTCGATAAATCACCAGATACTTACTTATCTGCAACAAAATATAATTAAAGAATACAAGCTTCCAGTTTGATTTTATTGTTTTACATATACATGCTATTCGTGACTGAAATGGTTGTTATAGCCGATAAAACACGTACAGATCAGCTCCGAACTGGCCGATTATTTACAACCACCGCGTTCCGAGAACTTCAATCTCGATAGATAGACAACACGTGCGACAGACCCACCGAATCAAATTGATAGGATCATACATACATAAATACACACAACTTTTCTATTTTATATACTAGGGGTTCCGCCCCCTGCTCTCTCTATCTCTCTTCAAAAGCACACTGTCCGGTCGCTCAATTTTCGTTTCCCCTTCAGAAGGCAACCCGCTCCTCAATTTGTAATTCCTCTTCAGAAAGCACTTGACTTCTTCGGCGCTTGCTCAGCAAGGAATGTACCGATCGCGATGAAGCTTTTCACATTTAGTTGGAGATACTGCCGCGATGATCCCTCTTGCAAAAATATATGTAATTTGTTATTGTTAATAATTATTGTTATAGTAAAAAAAACTATTCGTACATTTTAAAAAATGTGAAATAAAAAAAGGCTGTTCTTCCGTATACGTTCCTTCTCAGAATTTGATGAAATTTTGAAAATAGGTTCCTTTTTGTCTAAAATGACGATTGCCAGAAGGATTTTTGGCGACTCCAAAACAATTTTTTTTATCATTTCAATGCCGCTCTCCACCTTACCGACTTACCAACTTTCTATTTTATATAGAATATCTTCAATTAATTGTAAAAATGGAGCATCACAAACAAATTTAAGTAACTCATTATTAAACTATACGACTTATACGACTCTAAAAGCAGTTGACGAACTGTCGCATCACACTGATGCATGCGCACAGCACGAACATAAAGTAGAAAGTCGGTAAGTCAGTAAATCGGTAAGGTAGAGCGCGATATTGAAATGATAAAAAATTTTTTAAAAAAAGAAACTATTTTCAAAATTTCATCGAATTCTCAGAAGGGACGTAAACGGAAGTTGTGCCAAAAGAATTTTTATTAAAAAAAATTAAACCACTTCGAACAGAAAAATTAAAAAAATTCATTAGAAAATATAAAATAATTTCCATTTTATAAAATAGTGAATATAATACAAACTTTCTCGGAGGCGGCGCAAAATGGAAAACTATCGACACAGGAAATTACGAAAATCCTAAAATTCTTGTACATATTAATGTTACCGTGTCTTCCCACCTATTGATTTCCAAGTCTACCATATTCCAACGAAATCATAATCAATAACATCTGTCATTAGGAAAATTTTCAATTTTGCGCTGCCTCCGAGAAAAATTGTATATATTATATTTACTATTGGGCTGGTAATAGTGCTTACCGAACTAACTTTGCTTGAGCTAAGCCTCGCTTAAAAGGTCTTTGCGCTTCTCAGGCATTCTAGTTTCCATCTTACACTGGATTCTAGTTTATTTATTTTTATTATTTCTAAGTGGTGACGGTTCCTTCGATGTGGGTTATTTAATAAAGTGGATAAATTCCTATTGCCGTTTGCAATTAAACTTGAAGTGTTCGTGCCGTTATTCTACCCCTTCTTCCACGAACCTATTCTTTAACAATTATAACGATACATAATTATTGAAATAATAATTCAAATAATGAATATACAAACAAATTATAAAAACTTGTTTAAACTGAAAATATGAATGAATAACTATTTAAATAATACATATATATAAGACCAAACACAACACAGAATACAGAATGACAGAACCGAAAAATAACAGTTATAGAATCGAAATAAGCCAGATGTAAGCCAAAATCGATATTCTATTTAGTAACAGTTATAATATCATTTCGGTTCTTAATAACTATTTCGAGAACTGGAAGCGATAAATAACGGTTTTTATTTCCAGGAACCGAGTTCGAGTATCCGACTATCTCATGAGATTCCCGGGTAGCCAACTGTCTCATGAGTACCCAAGTACCCGGGTATCTTATACAGGGTGTTCGACTACAGGTGCGCGAAAATTTAAGGGGTGGTTCTTAACGATGATATAAGACGAAAATGAAGAATAAAAAAATTGCGATTTCGGCTTCGTTATTTAACTATTAAAAATTAAAAATCAACAACACGTCTAACAAAAGTGTACGTCAGAGAGTTCAATGTTGTCCAACGATTTGTTAAACATTTTCACCTCGCTGGGGCCCCAAATGTGAACCAAGTTATGCATGCATCTGTCACTTGATACGCGACTGTCGCGTTGTTAATAGCTAAATAACGAAGCCGATATCGCAATTTTTTTATTCTCTTCATTTTCGTCTTATATCATCGTTAAGAACCTACCCTTAAATTTTCTCCCACCTGTAGTCGAACACCCTGTATACTGGGGTAAAGGTTTTAGCTCTACTTCATATTGAAAGGCGAGTGGTGATCAGCCTAAAAAAACAAGTTAGGTTTTCTGTTAAAATTTCCGGGTTTGGAAGTGTTCCATTACAGAAAAGTTTGGGAAACCCTGGAATAAAGGGTTGCATCGAATCGCGTTTCCATTCTACCGACACAACCAGTAGAGTTCGATAATTAATTAGGCTGCTGTTGTGGTCGGTCGTCTGTTCGACGATGCAAAGAAACGACTCGAGGCATCGTTGTTTCAGGAGTTCTTTGCTGTTCGAAGAGCAATCGAACCGGGAGACCCCATTTGCCTAGCTGGAGCAGAATAGAACCTTCGAACGTACACGGGAACGAAACAAAAGGGAGACTCGAAGAAAAGGCCAGGATTTGGAAGAGCAGTCTTCCAGCGACGGGGACAATGTTGAAATCATTGTTCCGACCACACTATAAAGCTGTTACAGGATGAATAAAGCCCACAGTCTACTAATGAACAATTAAAGCTTTTTACTTTCAGTTTAATTAGGAGGGGCTAGTCTTTTTGATCCAGCGCCTAAGTTGGATATAATCTACGGATGTATGCGTTTCCCATCTCCAGGACGCATAGCTGAATCAATCTTAAAGCATAATACACATAATCGACTAATTTTATTGGTAATAGTATATTTAGCAAGTTTTTTCTTCTTCAAGATAAACGGTGGCTCAACCTATGCGGTGCTCCAGGCTAGGTTACTCGTCGCCATTACAGTAATATTTGTCGACAAGACCTACGAAAGGTTCCGTTGGCCTCGGTTAAGTCTGTGTCGTATCGGCACAAAAATGATCACGTAACAATATGTCGAAAACAACTTACTGAATAGTTTAAAATGTGACCGTCATCGAACAGTTACAGCGAACGAGTTATCGAATTTAATGCCAAACAATCAGTGCTACGTTTTCTATCTAAATGTATATCTAGGTGCACGGTATTGCACCAGCCAAGTTTTCGCACTACCACCTTTTACACGAAACAACTTAGCCGTTTTTTAGAGGATTATAAATCGACACTGGAGACAGATTGAGAGATGTAACTTCGTACACTTGTTAAATGCTATCATGTCTCAATATTGACAAAACATTAATCTTCCAATATTAGTAGGTTCCGAGATATAGGACCTCAAATACGCTAAAGTCACTGACTGACAGATCATCAAAACCTTTTGGGTACTTCCCATTGACCTACAAGCTTGAAATTTGGTACATAGGTCCACCATAACAAACCACCATAGGAACAACCCTTTTTTTAAAGGCGGTGGTGGAATTCTCTTAAGCACACCCTCCCTTAAGGTGTTGTTCGGGAAGGGTAGTGCGGGACTCGGTTCCCCCCTAAGATGTTATGTGGGGGAATTATTTACCTATAAGTAACACTGCCATACCTGCTAAACCCCCACCGCCAAGGGCCCTCCGGACCTTTTTATCTCGCTCTCGTGTCGGCTCCTCCCCCGCGACCCGCTTCCCGTACTCAGCAGCGGGGAAGATTGCGCCGACTAAATGCCACTCCTGTTCTTTACTAATTACCATAGGAATAACCCTAGTAGCATTTACGATTGGTATTTTGTTGGGCCTTCGTTGGCGGTATCCGTTGAGCAACCGTTGAAAATGTCGCTCTTTTTTTGCGGTTGGGCCAACAATGAGGGCCAACGTTGGGTCAACGGTCACGCCCAACCTAGAGCCATCGTTACTAAAAGATGAACCAACAGAGCCCACATTCTGAGTTTTTTTTATGGTATATTAATTTAAAAATAATATACGTATTAACTAGCTGGTTATTGTTGCTCGCTCGCTTCGCGAGCTCGCGGATGGTGTTATTGTTGCTCGCTCGCTTCGCGAGCTCGCGGGTAGGACTGCTCTTGCGAGAGGGTTAGTGGTACGCATTGCTAGTGAGGCATACAGCTATTAATGGTTTTTTTTTTATTTTGTGTGTGACTCTCCACGAGCCACACAAAGAACTTCCCGATTCGTTAGTTGTAAGCGGTAACATTAGCATTAACTGCATAATTAAAAAAAAAATGAAATATTTATAATTACGTTTGTTTATTTGGTGGAAAATTTCCATCCTCTCTTATAAATTGCATTGTTGAATGAACTTCTTTCGAAAAAAACTAAAAAATCTAAAAAACTGCTTGACCAATATGGACCAAAATCTAATCAGCTCTAAGTTACGACGAGGCACATCCATTGCATCATTCATTATTCTGATCGCATTGTTACTTTTTCAGAAAATGTTAACGAAAAATTTGACACACACACACACACACGCACACACACGCACGCACGCACGCACGAACGCACACACACACGCACACGCGCACGCGCACGCACACGCACACGCAAACACACACACACACACGCAAACACACACACACAAACACACACACATACCGACATTTTGATAAAAAGAGTCTAAAATGAATCCAATGACCATGAAATGTGAAGATCTGTTAAAAATTCGATTTTCGATTTTCGGGGTAAAAAAACATTAATAGCTGTATGCCCCACTAGCAATGCGTACCACTAACCCTCTCGAAAGAGCAGTCCTACCCGCGAGCTCGCGAAGCGGGCGAGCAACAATAACCAGCTAGTTTTATTATTGTAAGCGGTAACATTAGCATTAGTTGCATAATTGAAAAAAAAAATTTTTTTTTTATAAAAAAAAAATTTTTTTTAACCCTTTGAACTCGAGGCCGTTTTCGCTTGCGCGAACCAGCAACTCGAGACGATTACGGCCAAATTAGGTGAACATTTTACAGGTACTTCAAAAATATTTAATTTAAAAAAAATTAAAAAAAAAAAATTTCACCAGTTTATTCATTTATATGTCGAAAACAACAAATTTTGATAAATATTACACTCTGTAATTAGTTTTGGTGTGATACTTAGTAAAACAATAGCCAAGATGCATCCTTGCCACTTCACATCGGCCGGGCGCCGTATCGACACCGCTCGAGTTGCTACTTAACATCGGCCGAACGCCGTATCGGCGCCGCTCGTGTTCAAAGGGTTAAATTTAAAAAAATTTTTTTTACATAAAAATGAAATATATATAATTACGTTTGTTTATTCGGTGGAAAATTTCCATCCTCTCGTATAAATTGCATTCTTGAATGAACTTCTTTCGAAAAAAACTAAAAAAACTAAAAAATCTAAAAAACTACTTGACCGATATGGACCAAAATCTAATCAGCTCTAAGTTACGACGGGGCGCATCGATTGCATCATTCATCATTCAGATCGCATTGTTACTTTTTCAGAAAACGTTAACGAAAAATTTGATAACATAAAAACGGCCATACGCACACACACACACACACACACACACACACACACACACACACACACACACACACACATACTAACAATTTGATAAAAATAGTCTAAAATGACTTCAATAACCATGAAACGTGAAGATCTGCTAAAAAATCGATTTTCGATTTTCGGGGCAATTACAGTAACTTCCCTATGAATCGGGAAGTTAAAAATGTATTTTCATGGTAAGATTTTGGGAAATTATAATTAAAATAATTACTATAAATTAAACATTTTATAATTTATTATAATATTAAATATAATAATAAATAATTTATTATAATATTAAATATAATAATAAATAATTTATTATAATATTAAATATAATAATAAATAATTTATTATAATATTAAATATAATAATAAATAATTTATTATAATATTAAATATAATAATAAATAATTTATTATAATATTAAATATAATAATAAATAATTTATTATAATATTAAATATAATAATAAATAATTTATTATAATATTAAATATATATACATATATTTATATATTATAACAAAAGATATTTAATAAAATATTTAATTTATAGTAATTATTTTAATTATAATATCCCTATGAATCGGGAAATTAAAAAAGAAAAAAACTAAAAATAATATCCACCCCGACCCGCTTCCGTAGTTAGTACATGCCCTATCGTTGAACCTACAGATAATTCTTGTTCATAGATGCTATGATTAGGGCTACTAGATACGTCAACAAATTAAAATTAAAGTATCTAAATAAAAAGGAAAACCCATTTTGAAGAAATCCAAAAGGGTCTGCTTATACTACATGAACACCCCCTTGCCTTTCCCTTGCAAAATTAAAAAATTCCAAGGCTGCTCTCACAATAAAACTTTAGTGGATCAACCATCGCGCAAAAATTCCAAATTTTAAGTATATTTATAAATACGAAAAAAAATCAATTTCGAATATAACTTATTTTTGGTTGCAGCAACACTACTGCCGAACCAAAAATAAGTTATATTCGAAATTGATTTTTTTATTTATTGCCCAACACTGGTTATGATATACTATAAAAAGAGAAAATAAGAATGTGGGCTCTGTGGGTTCGTCTTGTAGTAACGTTGGCTCTAGGTAGGGCGTGATCGTTGGCCCAACGTTGGCCCTGATTGCTGGCCCAACTGCAAAAAAGAGCGATATTTCCAACGATTGCCCAACAAAACGTCAACCATAAGTGCTACTAGGGTGGTTCCTGTTTACACGATGCTTTTATTGAGTGTAGTTAGCACGGGAATACGTAGTACTATTTGTGTTATGCTCTCCTGTTTGAAATGAGTCAGGAAAAAAAGCCAAGGATGTAAAGAGAGTAATTATTCAACTACGAGGTTTGTTGTCTACGTCACCGGGCGATCTACACTACCTTGTATTTATTCTGTGTGTTCTATCGGTATGAATAAATTTTAATACGAAATCCGCTTCGGAGCTCGGTCAACCATCATTGTTGAACGACTGCTCTGTCTGTAAGGGGTTGCTTCAAAAACTGTTAACGCTGCCTGACAAGGTTGCGCGGTTTCAGGCGGAATAATGGAGTCGCAAATGGTGTATACGAAATGGAATCCAAAAGACAAAGCTGGTCCACTAAGCATATTATTCTTTGCGTGAGTGTTTCGATCGTTGAATCGTATATTTTTTCCCTACTCACGTCCGCATCGCGATTCTTTCCTGTTCCATTTAATTCGCTCGATCAGTGAATTGCGAATCACTTGAAACTTTGAGTGCCATATCTCCGAGAAATGGGAGACAGTTATTTGCCAACATTTCTAAACGAATTGCGGCGTGATTGTATCAAGGGTATTCATTGTATTCCGACTTCGTTAGGATCTGCACAATGCAAGACGGTTGAGTAAACCACGCGTTTTGAACTTTTTAATTTTGAACTCTAGCTTCATTAGATCAGTTTTTGAGAGTGCCTAACTGCCACTCAATGTATCGAAGCGTTCGGAAAATAAAACTTGTCGGTATCGATTACAGGAAATAAAAGTTACAGAAACATTGACTACTTCTACTCTCCGATTAAGTTAAATACGTTCGATACAGAATAGTTTAACAATACTGAAGATTCCGAAAAGTTCCTATTCTTCTATGTATATTCTCGTTTGAATATCGCTCCGTCGGTTTTATCGAAAATGTCTAAAATTAACGCCCTATCTATATATTACGAGCCATTTGCAATTCCTCCGTTATTCCAGTCTCTATACATAGAGACGGGAATATTCGACGTAAGATTCGTTGTTTAATTGTTGTGATGTCAGGTGGTCTTGGAGACTGATATTGAAAGGCGCCAAGAAGGATTTGGAATTGCCGGACCTCTATTCTCTTCCCAGCAGCAGTGAATCCAGGATACTTGCTAACCAATTGAATAAGTAAGCATTATCCGTGGCTTGAAATACTTCCTAGTGATGTCTCGGTCGCTACGGAAATACAGATTAATGATTAACGAGTACGATATTCGAAAATAAAGGTCGTGGAAGCGCGAATTGACCAAGTTGAAACATGTGGACACGACAAGCATCGAAACGGATGAGGCAAAGTCGAAAAAAAGGAATGGCCCTTCGTTATGGTTGGCTCTGCTGCGGGCGTTCCGCAAGGAATTTGCGTTCCTCGGAATGCTGACTGGCATCTGTTACGTAATCCTGAATCCGTTGACGGCTTACCTGCAGGCATATGTGATCAGTTACTTCGATCGCGGAGACAGATCTATCAAACTCACCAAAAACGACGCGTTGATCTACGCGGGCTCAATGATATCGGTAGTGTTTGTAACGACTTTCATCGTACACCACGGTACACAACTGCAATCTCAACTAGCCATGAGAGCGCGAATCGCGTGCTCCTCTCTCATTTATAAAAAGGTAACCGATTATTCCCTGTATCCGAAATACTTCGTTTGAGCGTGTTTATTCGTTGCCATTGCGAATCCCCGTTTAAACCATCTAAGGAGACGTGTTTCTTCGGTTTTGCAATCCATCCGAGCAGCGTCAAGTTCACACGTAAAAGATAACATACTAAAGAAGCGAGCATTATCCAAGGACGAGCGATAGTTAGGAATCGCGACCATGATAACGCCACTTAAAAACTATTAGAAGGTCAGATAAGAACTATACAGGGTGTCCCAAAATAAGTGTAACTCCCGGAAATGGGAGGTTCCTTGGGTCATTTGGAGTAACATTTTCCTTTACAAAAATGGCGTCCGCGGCTTTGTTTAGGAGTTATTAACGAAAAACAGGGACCAATCAGACCGCGGTTACAGCGGATTGATTCTGGTTCGGCCAATAGCGACACCACGTTCGCTATACACGGGCTCTGATTGGTCCGTGTTGTTCGCTAATAACTCGTAAACAAAGCCGCAGACACCATTTTTGTAAAGGAAAATGTCGCTTCAAATGACCCAAGGACTCTCCCATTTCCGGGAGTTACACTTATTTTGGGGCACCCTGTATATTTCGGTTTCTGGATACGGTTTCCTCGTTCGGAAACGGCTCTTTTCATCCCTTCGGTACGTCTCCTTTCCAAATGTAGAGACTTCAAACTGTAAAATAAATCCAGGCATACAATTATACTACAGTGGGTAAAAAAAGTATTGGCACAGTCTTAAAAAGACGATAAGTTGAAATGAAAGACGCATTTTTTAAATTTTCAATATTGGCCCACATAAAAAAGTTGTAAAATGCAACTTTTAGTATTTTTGCTACAATTCGGATGAATTGCAATTTTTGACAAAATTTTTTTTCGCATCCTGTGGCAAACTAATTGCTCTAGCTTCCCAAAAAAAATTTAAATTGTATAATACGATATTTAAGAAGTTATCGCCTTTTTAATTGAAATTAAAAATCAGAATTGAAATTCGACAACTATTTCAGAATCGAAAATGTAGTATTTAAATACATTTTCAATCCATCGTATTATGTATAATTATGATTAGACAACCACTAGTTTATCTAGCCAGCAATTCCTAAAGTGATTAAGGAAACAATTTTTAGAAACATTAAGAAACATTTCTTTTCCCAGATTTTACGACTGAGTAAGAGCGCGTTGACGCATACTACCAGTAGTCAGGTCATTAACTTGCTCAGCAACGATCTCCAGCGTTTCGAACAATTCTGTGACTTCATTCATTTCGTTTGGATATCGCCTCTGCAGGTAACTCGCCAGATATCTCTCGCGATCAACGTCTGGAAATCTGTCCGTAATTAATTCGCGTTCGCTGGGCGATATTATGAATCTTTTTAACGAGAGGGGGAGTGAAATACCATTGGTATTGGTTTGTTTCCTACGATCGCAGATGATACTGATCGGTTCGGTGATGTGGACCAGGATCGGACTCGTGACGTTTGTCGGTATAGGAGCTCTGATCATTCTGTCACTTCCAATACACGGTATCACCGTCAACATGGTCAGTAGTTTGAGACAACAGGTCGCCGAGCTGACAGACGAAAGGGTACAATTGATGCAGGAGTTGATTGCGGGTATCCAGGTAAGGGATTTGTCGTGTCGCACGGTGGGGTATTCGCCCAATTTCAGCGGCCACAGCTAGTTCAATATTGAAACTGAAACTTTGCTAAAAATTTATCCAAATTTAATGAACACAGAACCATTTTAAAGCTTGAGATTTCTACTTTTTGTACTGTATGCTGTTTTTACTGAAACGGATGTTTTGAGTGCAAAATTTGTCCATAAAGAGGAGCGTATCAGATTGTAAAGTTTGTAGTTATTTTTCAATCATGATTGCGGATTATAATCAACATTTGAACGTTATTCGTCTATTTTATGTACACTATCGAAAAGTGTAATCATTTACAATTAAAATATCTTTTTAAAATAGTTATTACAAAGAATAATCAATATTTTTACGTTATTCGCCTATTTCATTTACACTATCGAAAAGTGTAAGTAAATTTACAATTAACATATCTTTTTGAAATACTCATTACAAAGAATGATGTTTTTTAAATATATAGCCATGGCGAGAAGTATGCATTTTCCGTCCGCTTGTTTTTGGTGATGTAATACATTGTACTACGAGACCCATCGAAGGAACTGTTTAAATTACGAACTCGCGAGATACAGACGTGCTCAATAGACTTTTAATTACTTCCGGTCCTCTAATATCCAGTATGAGACAGATTAGAAGGAAAAAAGCAAACCCCTTTCTAAGCGAGACATTGCAATTGATTCTACCTCCTGAACATCCATCGACTGAAGAAGAAGATGATGGTGATAATGATAATGAAGAAAAAGGAAGAAGATTGCAAAAAAGAAGGACCGAAGTATTCTCAAGCGAAGAATTTTGTCCTGATGAAAATTAATAGAAACACAGGGTGCCCTTTTAAAAGGTACATTCTCATACATGCATTTTGCATCACCGAAATTAAATATCTTCATTAAATGATACACATACAAATGTAATTTTTTCGATTTTTCAGCGTAAACTGACTGATTCAACTAAATACAATAAAAACATAGAGTCAAAGATCTACGTACGGTATTCTACAGCATACAATGAGCGTTTATGAGTTAAACAGTTCCTTCTACTAATTCCTTAGTAAGTACTTATTTTACGATAGCGAATTCAGACATGCATGGTGGCCATTTTTTCGTAAATCAGCTATAAAACACGGAGTCGGACGTAGTCGGATCCAATTTTTCTTGCATCTTAATCAGAAAACTTCAAAGAATACAATGGCACAGAAATGAACACCGGGACTCACCTGGAAGTATAACAAAATCATTACCAAAGTCTTAGAATCATCAAGAAAGTTGGTTACTTTTAAATATTAATAATTACACAAATGTATACATATAGTACAAAAGTGAATTTCTCTTAAAAGTATACCCTATACTTAGCTAAAAAAGCTTCCATAATACAAAAATCTGTTAGTGTATGTAAATAAGGTAAAACTTACTTGTAAACTTACTTGAAAACGAATGATGGAAGATTGTTCCTCAGACATTCAACTAACTCAAGCCCAAAAATTTGATAATTTATGTAAAATCTTAAAAATTGAGTTTTTACCGCTGAAATCTGGCAAATGCCGCACTGTGCGTCGCGTCGGTGGTCTTCAGACGCAGACAACAGAGTACACATGACAATTATTTCGGTTTCTGCAAAGGTGATCAAGATGTATGCCTGGGAGAAACCGTTCTCCAAAATTATAAACGCAGTCAGGAGGAAGGAGATAAAGAGAATTCGAAAGAGCGCGTACATATACGCCGTATATCTGGCCAACGTGGTGTTGACCGCGAGGGTTGTCCTGTACACCACCCTCGTGTTCACCGTGTTGAACGGGTACGACCTTCGTTCGGACATCACTTTCACGCTATCCGCCTACTTCGAGATGCTTCAGCTGACCATCGCTTTTTTCTTTCCTCTGGGCTTGATACAGATATCAGAAACTCGGATCTCTATTGCCAGGATACAGGTTCGTGTCCGAAGCGAGGCTCTCATGCTCACTACTCATCGGTTCCAAGGGAAGAACCCGAGGTGGTCGTTTTCGAACTGGACGTACTTTTACACGCAGTAGTAGTTTACAAGTTTCTAATGATATATGTAAAATACTAGCTGTTGAAACTGAAAAATATTAATGATATAAACAGTTAACTGTTACGTAAACTCAATACGTAGTATAAGTATGAAATGGCCGTTATGGACCCAGTCAGCACGCCTGCTCTGTTTCTGCAGGACCACTATGCGCGCCTGTGCGCGCAGATCAGCTGCAGAAGGGTGCGGGATTCACGTTCTTATTTCGTGATAATACAAACAAGGCTTTTTTCAGTAGTCAGTAGTTTGATCCTTCATTATTTTTTTTCTATGATTTTCTACGATTCTGTCATTGAAACAATTGGCTTGTGATAGCTGGAATATGATATAAATATTCTTGATTCAATTTTGTCTAAATGTCTTGCAAATACTGTATCCAGAGTTGTTCCTGATCTTGTTGTCGCTTCATTAGAATTATTTACCATTTCCAATCTTAATTTACTTCTAAACATTGCTAGACTGCAAGAAGTTTTATTTTTGTTATTTAAGACTGTCTCGGCTAACAATCCCTACCACTTCCGTTGCGCATTTTCGTGTCGCGAATTCCGTGACGCGTTGTAGGCTTACACCCTGCCAAGAGAAGTTTCACTACAAAAATACGAGTTTTAGACTGATCTTTTATCTAGCGTTTTTGACACTGAAAAACCCCGTGTTTGTTTTATTACAAAATAAATGAATCCGACACTCTCGCAATCTTGCAGCTGTGAAAAATACTGGCCCAGCCTGCAGGGCCTGGTCTTGGGATTTCTGCAGCTGATCTGCACGCACAGTGGTCCTTGTTTTTTTTTAGCGTGTGGAAACTGCTTTTACGCATACCCCGCATCCCCTGATAGGGATACAGGGTTATGTGGAACTAAGCTGCCAGAAGGGCTCAGCATTACCCACTAAAAACCACACGACAACCTTCCCTAAGTTAGACGGAGGGGGCTGGGACCTCCAAAGAAACGCAATCAGCCCCCCCTTGCCCTTGGCCCCGTGGGGCCACGTCCCGCGCACAGTGGCCCTGCAGAAATAGAGTCGACTCGGCCTAGAGCAGCTCGAAGCGGTGTTCGGCTCGTAATATGCAGGTCAGGGCTCCGCTGGCTGGGCTTAGTGGCAGGCGTGCTGACTGGGTATGTTTATGCATATGTTTAGAAATTCTTATTACTGGACGAACAATGCCAAGAGACATCTCAGAATCGAGCAGCACAGAACGGTAGTTCGCGTTTGCAAAAGGCCATCCAGAAAACAAACAATAAATGGGCCGACGAGTCAATCGAACTGAAATATGGCCGTAAAAATACATCAGTGACGCGTATTGACGATACCACTCCGGTTTCCGTGACACTGGATCAGGTGTACGCAAATTGGGTACCCACACAGTTACCGCCGACATTGTCCCAGGTTTCGATGCAAATTCGATCCGGACAATTGTTCGCGATTGTTGGATGCGTCGGTTCCGGCAAGTCCTCCATCCTGCATCTGCTTTTACAAGAGCTACCCCTGCGGGCTGGTACCGTCCAAGTGAGCAGCGGAGTCACGGAGAACGTCGACAGTAACGCATATGGTTTCTTCGTCCACAAACCGAATCTGACGATCTCATATGCCAGCCAGGAACCGTGGCTATTCGCGGGAACCGTCAAGGAAAATATCCTGTTCGGGCAGGAGTACGACAACGAGAGATACGTCGCCGTAAGCTCTCTTTCTCTCTTTCTAGGTTATCGGCTTAACGCTATCCTACTTCATTCGAACATTTCGTATTCGAGTAGAGAGCGGATCTTTTACGCTGTAGCGCGTGTTGCAGGTGACCAAGGCTTGTGCGTTGTCCAAGGATTTCCAACAGCTTCCTTACGGAGACATGACCAGCGTGGGCGAGAATGGATCCGCATTGTCCGGGGGTCAGAAAGCTCGAGTGAACCTGGCGAGAGCCGTCTACAAACAAGCAGACATTTATCTGCTGGATGACCCGTTGAGCGCCGTCGACGCCAAGGTAGCCAAACACCTCTTCGAGAAGTGCATCCAGCAGTACCTTCGCAAGAAGACGAGGGTTCTGGTGACCCATCAGCTGCAGTTCATCGAAAAAACCGATTCCATCGCAGTTTTCGATCGAGTATGTCTCGTCAAATAGTACGCATGTATAGTTGTCCTTCACGTTATACTCAACGAACACATTGATCCTCTTCTGTTAAAGGGTATGGTAAAAATGCAAGGGTCGTACAACGAACTGTCCAAATCCTCGTCGAAATTCGTCAGCGTAATCAAAGATATCAAGATGTCGGTGGAAGCCACCAAGCAAAAAGAAACTAAAGATGCGTTTTTACCCTCGTTGCCATCGGATAGAAGAGTCAGCCAGAGAAGCATGGGCAGAGCTTCGGTGGCGTCCATTGTCAGCAGCATGGTATGTATCTGGAATAATTCTGTTTACAGTAACGTCGCGATATCGGATGGTATGTACAGGGTGTAAAGAAATGTTCGATCCTGGCTGCCATAGGCGTATTCTACATCTGCGGATCGGTGAAGATTTTGAATAACGCTATGGCAGCCAGGACCAAACAGTTTTTTACACCCTGTACTTCGATATGTCTACGGTTACAGTTGTCTTATGACTACACTGCCGAAGAGGTTCAGATGGATGAGGACAACGAGATGTCTGCTACCAATCGGAAATCCGGCAACGTGTACAAGGCATACTTTAAGCATGGTGCATCCGTTGTTCTGCTGGCTGCGTTGGTGTTGGTCATCATCTTGTCCCAAGTAGTTGTCAGCGGCAATGATATGTGGCTATCTTACTGGACGAACGTAGAGGGAATTAGACGATCGCTTGAAAGCAACACTTCCCGATCCTCGGATGAACATTTCCCGCGCAACAATACTTTTTTGAGAAGTATATTTACGCTGGACAGCCACGGCCTCTTAAAAACCATAGACGGTGTATACCTTTACACGTTCGTCATCCTTTTGTGCATACTGGTCGTGGTGGGACGAAATATTTACTTTATATGGGTGTGTTCGCAATCCAACAAGAATCTTCACAATACGATGTTCTCGAAAGTGTTGGGGACATCGTTGTCGTTCTTCCATCGTAATCAGTCAGGTAAACTATTAGGTTGCTGCAATTGAAATGACCGTTTTTCACATTTGAAACTTCCTGCCTTTGTAGTTTAGTTCTGCCATGACAAATGGCGTCATTTGTCATGGCAGAACTAAACGTAATATATAATATATTATTATTATTATTATTATATAATTATATATTATTATTATATTATATTATATGTATATAATTACGTTTGTTGCTTCGGTGGAAAATTTCCGTCCTCTCGTATAAATTGCATTGTTGAGTTAACTTCTTTCGAAAAAAACTAAAAAACTACTGGACCAAATTGGACCAAAATCTAATCAGCTCTATGTTACAGCGGGGTACATCGATTGCATCATTCATCATTCTGATCGCGTTGTTACTTTTCAGAAAACGTGGACGAAAAATTTGTTAGCATACGCACGGACATACATACGCGCACACACACACACATACAAACATTTTGCTGCAAATAGTCTAAAATGACTCCAATGACCTTGAAACGTGAAGATCTGTTAAAAAATCGACTTTCGATTTTCGGTGTCATTACTTATCTATGAATCGGGAAGTTAATTAAAGTTTATGTTAAAGATTCGAAACGGCCATTTCATTTGCAACAACCTAATATATTAATGTATTGCCATTCCTTCCGGAAGAACAGAAATTTAAAAAACGTTTGTCATTGCAGGCAGGATTTTCAACCGATTTACCAAGGATGTGGGCAACGTAGACGAAATACTACCGTTGACTATGCTAGAGTCAATTCAGGTTATGTTGGTGGTGTGTGGCTGCGTCGTTGTCGTAGTGATTTGCAATTACTGGATGGCTATTGCTCTGCTGATTATTGGCGTCATCTTTTCTTTCCTGTGGAGGATAAGTTCCAAACTCATAACACGCCTGAAGCAGCTGGAAAGTGTAGGTGAGTACCAGAACATCTGCCCATTGTGTTACTGACATAATCTGATCGTGGTCCCATTTCAGCGAAGAGCCCTGTGTTCGCGCACGTGAACGCTACGATGGAGGGACTGAGCACGATTAAAACCAGCGGGCCCGATGTGATGAGACTGTTGGAACATCAGTTCAACCAGCTGCAGGACAATCACGGCGGCGCATGGTACCTGCTGACTGTTGTGATGTCATCGATGAGCCTCTACATAGACCTTCTGATGTGTATCTTCTACACGTGCGTCGCATTCTCCTTCATCCTAATCGACGACGGTAAGTATTTGTTGGGTCACAGTGCGCATCCATAACAATATGCTCGGCTAATTGTTTTAACGGATCGACTGGTTGGCTGATTTCTGTGATGGTAAATCTATGCTAAACAATACATCGTTTTTCTATCTCGAAAGAATGATGGTTTGCTCCGTTAGATACTGTCCTCAGCGGTCATGTTGGCTTGTCTCTGACGCAAGCGAGCATCATACTCGGTACCTTGCCTCACGGTGTAAAGCAAATTAACCGCATGTTAGCATTCATGGCATCGGTGTCGAGGTTGTTGGAGTACACCGAGTTGCCGTCCGAAGGAGAGTGGCAAAGTAGCAATCCTCCGCCACCGAGCTGGCCGCAGAGCGGTCTTGTGAGCTTGCGGAACGTCAGTCTTCGATACAGTCAGGACCAGCCAATGGTCCTCAAGGTAATTAGAGATTGCTGTTTGGAAATGTGATTATTCTGTCACCACTCCGGAGCACGACTTCATTCCAGAACCTGAACGTGACGTTAGAGCCGGGATGGAAGGTTGGTGTAGTGGGCAGAACCGGCGCGGGAAAATCATCGCTGATATCGGTCCTGTTCCGGCTGTTTCCCGAAGGGTTGCATGGAAGAATCGAGATCGACGGGATCGATGCGAGCACGGTGGGGCTGCACGAGCTCCGCTCCAAGGTTTCCATCATTCCTCAGCAACCGTTCCTTTTCTCGAACAGCGTGCGTAACAACCTGGACCCGTTCAACACGTACGACGACGCGAAGCTGTGGGACAGCCTTCACCAAGTGGAGCTCAACCATCTGCACCTCGATCAGATGATAGAGCGCAGCGGAAGCAACCTGAGCATCGGCCAGAGGCAACTGATGTGTCTAGCCAGGGCGGTCTTGAGGAACAATCGCATTCTCGTGTTGGACGAGGCGACCGCCAACATCGACAACCAGTAATCTCATCTTTCCCCGAACCGAAGTGTGACCACGGTCACGTATCTGTTCACGATAACTCTGCTTCGTTTCAGAACCGACGCATTGATCCAGCAGACGATTCGAACCAAGTTCGCCGACTGCACGGTCATTACCGTCGCTCACCGGCTCCACACCATCATCGACTGCGACAGAATCATAGTGATGGACGCTGGATCCATCGAGGTACGGTTCAGTTTCGAAGCATTATATTCTACAATAAATTGTAGCATTGAAATGGTAAGGAACGCAATTGACTCACGAACGGTTTGCGGAAACAGGAATTCGGCTGCCCTCACGAGCTCCTGCGGAACAATCCGAACGGGGTTTTCTCGCAGATGGTGGAGAACACTGGGCCAACTATGGCGCGTTTTCTGCGGCAAGAAGCGGAGAAGCACTACTCGAAAAGTCGTCTGAGTCCGTCTCCACAGTTAGAGCCTAATAGTGAGGGGGACGAAACTGAAATTATTGATCAGACTTCACTATAATACGTTAATAGGATAATATACCACACAATTGATAGCTAATGAACAGATTGTGGAATTTTGTGGAACTTTTATGCAATTTAAAGTGGAACTTTTATTTAGTGAAACTTTTATGCAGTTAAAAGGATGCCTGCAACGCGTACAATAAGCAGAAGCCAAAGGGTATAGCAGGATAAGCACGGGCCAGCGGCCCCAGCTCCGATTTTCCTGATTTCTGTCTTAAAACATAGTTTTATGACTAAGAAAACATTGTGTAAATTTTCAAATGTCTACCCCCACCGATGGGGGTGATATTGAGGTAAATTCCCCCGCACTTAAATGCAATTTGCTATAAAACGAGAAAAGATATCGACATGGGATAAACGGCAAACCAAAGATATAGATTTTTTCTGAATTTTATGCTAATTATTTATAGTTGAAAATAATTAATTAATTTTTTGGGAATTTTATTAACTATCTTCCCCTGGGTTGACACCTACCAAAAAATTATAAAATATTGCTATGATACTAACCTACTTTGTAAAAAGATCTCAGAAGTGTCCATTTGGTGGAACAGTGTCAAAAAAAATAAAGTATGCCAGCGAACGCACGGTTTGATCAGTATCGGCGCAGCGACCGAATCCCCTTGCGGTGGCTAGTGATGGGAGCGAACGGAAAGTCGGTGAGTGTACGGAAAAGCTGATATGTAGAACGTTTTCTCGTTTCGCAAATCACTCGTCTTGATTTTTTCTAAAACAGTCTCTTTTGAAATGCATAAAATCCACGGTTCAACAACGAACAAAACTGAACATATTAAAACAAAGATAATTCTAGAGGGAGAACAGAATTCGAATTTGTCGTATTTATTGAAATATGAAAGTACCTATACAAGTGTAACTTTCAATGGAAAGCGATGAACCGTTTTCCTCCGGTGTTAAAAAATAACAGTATTGTAATCGTATTTAGAATTTTCGATTTTGCCAACGATGTTTATTTCGTGTGATTAAATACTACATCCGAACCGAATTACCGATTGACGACTGACAAACAATTATAACCGCGGGACAGAGAATGTGTAAATTGCTTTTGTTCTTGTTGCGTCAAAAGTACACAGCACACGTATACACGCAAGCGTCAACGTAGTAAATATACTTTGCATAGACTGTATACTATATACGAACAATAGTTAATGGAAAGAATCCAGTCGATTCGTTGGAAGTAAAGAAGACACTTTGAAGAAAGTAGAATCGTAAAATTATTATTCTTTCTATGTCTGTCTCTTTGGCATCTATTACTACAAACGAGCAATTATTGGTAATCCTCATGACCTTGAAACGAGATTATTGGGGATCTTAGATCGTACTTACAGCATAAAAGGCATTAAGTTTTCTATGACGCATTCGAGGAGCGACAATTCTCCTCCTCCATCGAGGCGCGTCGATCAATCGATTCCCGTGTTCTAAAACCTTAAAACGAGTACGTTCACGTTCCGTGTAATAAATGTTGAATACGCATACGTTCTATGTATAATTGTGTAAGTGTAATAATATTTAAATCCCCTTCCATCCTCCGTCTCTCTCGAGTCGTTACGTTCGGTAAATTCGTTACTAAAGTAGATCATCCTAGTAAGTATACGTTGCTCTTCGTAAAATTGTATCTCTGAACCGTTCTCTCGACACTCGATGAAAAAAGAATCGTCCTCGTCCGATTAGAATATATCCGAGGACCACGGTCCCCGTGAAATTCTCTATCAAAACTCTTCTAATACTCGCTAATTGTAAGTATTGAGCCACACGGTCTACGTGAATCGATAGCATTCGCGTATCCATTATATAAAACACCTGGCGTTATTTATACGCAACAACAAAACAGACCAGATCAACGAAATCGTAAAATATCAAAATCTGAACGCCAAACGACGCGACTCGCGCGAGGATCGTCTTTGTCACCTTGCATGTCTTCAACCTTCGAGAGGACATTCGAAACGGATGTAAAAATGCAACAAATCAGTCGATATCTTTCGTGTTCGCTTTTACCGTGTTAACAAGATAAAATCAATATCGATTCACGGTAGATTGAGAATTTTACGCATTTGTTTGAATTAAATTGCACCAATTTGAATAATGACTTCGCTCGTGACGGAAACGATTTTGCTTTAAGTGAACCGTGTTACATACATTTAATTCTCGTACCGTACGCGTCATTTACACGAACGTATGCTCCAGGTAAAAACAGAAGTTTGTTCCCTATATTAGAGATTTTATTATGTTTCGAGGGGGCCAAGAATCTGATCGAATTGTTTCAAAGAATTTTGGAAGACGAAAACCTTTCCAAATGCATAAAATCCACAATCTAACAGTTATTTAGTTGTCGAAACATTCGATTCTCTGCGAGGAGCCGGGCGTTTACTTGGCGCATCACGCGATTCGCAGGATATCCTAAATGTCTTGTACACTTTCTAAAAACTAATTATACAATATATCATGATGTAAACTTTTGTTCAAGTAGCACTTATTACAATACATATTGTTGTCTTCCTTTCACTTAATCACTGCTTCTTGTAATTTACTTTCAGTCCTTACAGTGGTACTTAACGTGTAACTCCTTAAACTGCGCGATTCCCGTACAGCAAATATGATTGATCGATGATCCAATTAAAAACTATGTTTGATTTATTCGTTCAGATTGCAGTTCGTGAATCAAAATATCGGCTTAAAATATTCAATGACGATAATCGATCTTGTTTCCTTTTACGTACGAATCACCTAGTCTCGAACTACCTAGTAGGCGAATGTATCCATTTCCGCTTAAGTAATACGTGTTAGTCGTTTTCGTGTAACAGGTAATTATATTCGAATAACAACTTTCTAAAGTTACCGAGTGTTTTATAGTTTGTAAATTACGTCGCTATATTCCATATTTCCTTCTGTCGCAGCTAAGTAGAATCTAATCGTTTAAGTGCAACTATAAACTATAGTACTTAATATTGTATAACAGCGATTTTATGAGTAACTTCTTTCTTTTAGAATATCCGCGGAAGTGTGTCCTCTAAACGTTGCTAGTTCTACGTTTTAAATAGATCGTCTGATTTTCAATTTCCTTTGGTTAGTAAGAATATATTATACTTTGCTACTATTTTCTTATTTCTTTTTATACGTTTTTATAATAGATATATCTATGTATATATTTGTATATATCATTGCGAACCAAAGAAATTTGTTCGTGAACAAAGGACGAGTACGCGATGAAAAATATTCTATTATAAAAGATGTGATCGGCCTCGGAATAGAATTGAACACTTTTCATAGTAGAAGAAACAAAGAGCTGAGAAACACTGTTATATAATATTGTACCATATAAATCTCGTCTAGTTATTTTTTTTTGTTCTTTCTTTCAGCTTTATGAGAATTTCTTGTGCGCTGGAACTTCACCTACAATTGTTCCCTTAATGGTATATATTTACGTATAGCTCGACAAAAATAGTTTAGCAGGTAAATTCCGTGTACCTGTTCGATGGAAACCGTGCATCCAACCTGCCAAGTTATTATCGTCGACCCTGCAGCCACCTCCTACCTTTTCTACATATCAAACATGATGCGAGCTCTCGTTGTCGATACTTATCGTAATACTCCTGTCTTACGAGTCCAGCAAGCCTTCAAGTTAAACAACGATACGTAAGTTCGTTAAAAGTACAGGTCAGCGATGAAGAAAGTCGAAAATATTTCTAAACAGTACGAGAGAAACGTTAACGGTAAATATGTATACGTCGAAACGAATCTTTGGTATCGTTGAGAGCACAAACGTATTGCACGATGCACGTAACTTACGTTAAAGATAAAAATCAAGAACATCCTTAAACAACAGTAAAAGACAGTTTTACATTTCACCGCTCTCACTCCCTCTCCCTCTCTCATTTCCTATTGTTCGTTTCCATTGTTGCTAAAAATTGTACAACTGCTAATCAAACTTAAAATATTTTTTGGCAGTTACAACGTTCTTTGAGCAATGTGTGTGATATTTTATTAAATTATTCATGTATTTCTGTGTACGTACTTTAATATTATTTGCACTTATCTTCGCATCCGCTACGTCGACGAAACTTAAATCGTCTACTCTCCATGGAACTGAACTGTATCGTTCACGTGAACGCATAACAACGCATCGATGATTAAAACTAAGGTCAACCGTAACCACGTCAGCTGTAAACATTAGAACGATTCAACGTAATGGAACTAATAGGGTGTTTCACCTGAAATATGTCGTGGAATCATGTCCTCTTTTCTGTTGCACGGTATATCTAGTACCATCGCAACTAAAGAAAATGGCTGGCCTGTTTCAAGCGAAACACATTCTACCCCTAATCGTTATCTTGCGCCCCTCGCTATTGCACTTCTAATTAACAAGAACTTTTAATAAAACGTGTTGTCAATAGCCAGGGATAACCAAAAATCTGCACTTACCATCGACTAGAAAAGAAAGTACTGGAAAGGATGAATCATGATTAAAAAACGTGGAACGGTGGTAAGTTAATGGACGGTGAAGCATAGAGAAATATTGCTAAACGGTTGTTTCCCGGTCAACGTGGATGTACTCCACGAAACCGGGTTGCTGTTGTCAGGAGGCTGCTCCGAGCAGCGTTTCTTCTGTGGGTGCGCGTCTCGGTCTATTGCTTTTCTTTGTACCCTTGTAATGAAGTCCCTTGTTGCGTGTTTTCGACCTGCAACATAAAAACTGTGCATTACGATTTTTATCCTACCGCTATTTACAGACCTCATTAATCCACAGACAACAGACTCTGGAAGCAAAGTAAGGATCGGTCACCTGCTAATAAGTACAGCGAAGAAACACGCAAAGGCAGCGATAATTCCCGCCACACCCGCCAGCACCAGCCACATTTCCGATGGAAGCAGTCCGAGGAGTTTTGCGCCGTTGCCACAATTGGCTTCGTCGTGCCCGGACGGGCAATGGGCTCGTCCATCGCACCAGAGGCTCGCAGCGATGCAAGCGCTCAGCTCGGGGCATTTGTGAGGGCAATCTCCGTGCGATGAAGTTTCGTTCTCAATCCCTCTCTCGGGCAGGCGCAGTTGTCTACGCAATGCCGCTCTGCTCTTCGATATCTCGAGCCACGAGGCTGCGGCCTGACCAGGCTCCCTGGCAACGAAGTCCAAGAGAAGCGCAGGTGGCCGCGGCGGCCCAGGCCATTTGCCCTCACCGGCGCCACCGAGCCATTCCTCCGAGAACACGTGAACCGTAAACTCTCTTGCGCCTGGTTCAGCAGGACACACCACCTTCAGCAACTTGGGCGGCCATCCGGAGTAGAGGAGTATCCGGTTGGTCGTCGGACACTTCGTCTGCTCATTCAGTTCCGAGGGTGGCGGTGGCTCTAGGGGGAGGAACCATCCCCAGGTTAACACGAACAGAGACCTGTTTTCGCGTGCCTCCACTAGCCAAGGTAATCCCTCGCAGTAGATGTCCGGTCTCGACAACGGTGGTGACACGAACCTCAGCTCGCCTCCTGAAAAATACAAAGGGATTCGGTAAAAATTAGAGATCCTGGTTTTAAACATGTACTAAAATACACGTACAGGGTGTACGAAAAGTAATGGTCATTCGTCCTAGGGGTGAATCTATACCTCTGGATCGATGGACATTTGTAAGAGAAACTTGCCGCAAAATTGTTTATAACAAAGAAAAATGTTGTTAAAGTTTTTTTTACATCAACGCCTTCTAGTCATCGAGAAGGGAAAAGAGTTTGGAAGGAGCCATATGTCGCAAACAAATAGTTATTGAGCTATAAGCTGTTAAAGTTTTTGCAAAATTTGATTGTGTGGAATTATACGTATAGACAAAAGCCTATCCACACGCCCGTGTCGATGAAACAGAACATAATCGTGTGTGACTTGGTACGACGAAAGAAACAGACATAGTTCATAGTATTTCCCATATGCTCTCCTTCTTTGCGTCGCAAATTTTGATCCTTCACTATTTCTTTTCTATGATTTTCTACGATTCTATCATTGAAACAATTGGCTTGTGATAGTTGAAATATGATATAAATATTCTTGATTCAATTTTGTCTAAATGTCTTGCAAATACTGCATCGAGAGTTGTTCCTGATCTTGTTGTTGCTTCATTAGAATTATTTACCATTTCCAATCTTAATTTACTTCTAAACATTACTAGACTGCAAGAAGTTTTATTTTTTTTATTTAAGACTAGCTCGGCTAATAACCATCTCCACCACTTCCGTTGCGTATTTTCGTGTCGCGAATTCCGTGACACGAATTAGGCTTACACTCTGCCAAAAGAAGTTTCACTTCAAAAATATCCAGTTCACATATCGTTGGACAATTGAATAAAGACTGCAAGAAGCCTAATCACCTTCTCCGCGTACTCTCTGCTTCCTGGGACACTCAGGTGCCCGGATCAGCTCGAAGCTCGCGTAGAAGAAAAGCGTCTCGAAGTCCTCGTGCGGCGCCTGCTGATCAACCAAGAACGAGATCTCCAGAGCTCTGCTCGAGGAAATGTGCGTCAGAGGCAAGTGCGACGTGTTGTCGCATAGACAGGCTCTGGGCAGCCGAATATCCCGCCAGGGGGCCTCATACAAAACTATCCGAGCTTCTCTGGAGCCCACCTCCTGAACGCAACGCGGTCGACCGGTATGAGGGTCTGGCTCACTCGTACAAACTGTCGACTCGCCGAGGCTGACGTTGTGCAACGTTAGCCGCACCCTCTCGTCCGTGCCCGCCTCGATCCGGTACCGGCAGTCCAACTTGGAGGACCCGCCCCTGCCGAACAGCCGGACGTCCCGCGGCGACATCACCTCCCCGCTTCGAACTTTGCGCCAAACCCGGCTGCAGACCCCGTCTCCCCAGGGCTCGCCGACTTGGAGGGTCGATATAAATTCATACTGTGCCTGTAGAATACAATTTCTCATGTACACGCTGCTTCGATCGGCTACTTGTATCGTATGAAAAATGGAATATTCAGAACAACAATTGCGTTTACAGATACGAATAATTTTGAAGGTTTTAAAAGAGCAATCGACGACATAAACCAATAGAGAAAAGCAAAAGTTGATGTATCAATTGCTTACATTAAAATTAACCGTGTGAAGAGCAGTGCCCAACTGTGTCTCCATGCGCAGCGTCAGGGAAGGTGCCACCGTCATGTAGCTCTCTTCCTTACTGCATGGCCGTGTACTTCTGGTGACGTTTCTCAAAGCTGCATGCGCGCACAGTTTAGGTGTGTCGTCGCAAAGCGTTGCCACTGGAAAACCGGTGTTCGGAGTCCCATCCCAGAAGATCAGTTTAACAGCGCAGGGTACGTCCGACTGGGAGCTGGCGTTATTCTCTACGCTGCCTGTTAGATCTCTCTGGGAGTAAGAAGAAAAATAGATCCATACTCTGTCTCCAACGGCTCCTTTGATATTCCATGTACAGCTAGAGTTTGGTGGCAGTGCGTGAAGCGGTGCTCGTAGTATACCGCTGCGTTTGCTAGTCCCGTTTACAAAAAAATGGCAGCCTTGAGGACCCCTAGCGTAATCGAGTCCGTCGGAGTCGACGTACACTACTTGGATTTCGAGCTCGAGCCGCAGAGCAGCAGCACCCAGAGGAATGGCTATCGGGGAGCTGCGGAATTCCACTTGCATCGTCGGACCCCTGGCAGTTATTCTAGGCAACGGTCCTCCGCAATAGATCAACAAGATCGGATCTTCTGGGCGAACACCGTCGTGGAAGATGAGGCGGTCCTTCTCTGGAGGACATTCCTGCCATACGCTTAAAGAACTATTGGCTGTAGTGACTCCGACTGGACCAACCGCCGTGGATTTCACGGAGATCATGGCATGCTTGCACGTAGGCACTTCCTTCTGCCTTATGGTGATCGAGCAGCTTGCGTTCCTCGGATACTCGCCGGGATAATTCGGGCTCTGTAGCCTACACTGCTTCAAATGGCATTCGTAAAAATTTCTAGAGCAGTATGTACCCGGTACTGGGGAGCCTCTTTCAATTGGAAGATCTGGTTTGCCTAATCTAGCGACAGCTTCGTTGCGTGCTACGAATCTATACCGCAACTGGAACTCGAATGGCACGCTAGGAGGCGCGTGAAACAACCGTATGGATGCTGTTACTGTGCTGGTCTCGCTGTAATAAGATGCCTGTCCCTCTCCCACTCCGCACCAAGACCCACCAGTAAAGTGTCTACCCAGTTCTGCTAACTGCAACGAACCCTCCGGGCAACTTGCTATGAAGCTATTCGTGTTCGGATCTACTCTACCTACGCTGAACGCATCCCAAAGAAGTTGCACTAATTCTCCATACCCCTGCCCAGCAGCGGTAAATGTCAAGTGACAAAGAAATGGTAGACGTTCCTCCGACGGTCTTGGAAGATCTAACTTGTACGTGCGTCCTTCTCGACCATGATAGGTACGATTGCAGGGTGTACACATCGGTGGCTCATCACTGTTGTCTCCACAGTCGTCTCGGCCATTGCAGTAAGCATCTATCGGTACGCAATGTCGATCTCTACAAGTCAACTCAGCCAGACCGCAATCACCTCCTGCCACATAGTCGAAGCAACCGAACAGATGCACCAACAGAACCAGAGCAGTTACCCGAATTCGCTTGTAGCCACCTCCAGCATCAGCTACCTCCTGCAAAACGAAAACCATATTAGTTAGTTAAATAATCTTTGATTGCCTCTAACAAGAAATTTGCTCGAACATTTAAAAAATGAAATAAAAAATATCATTCGTACCTGTCATTTTAATAAAGTGGATGAAAAAAATATAAATCGACGAATATTTCGATGTAGTAACAAAAAACGAGAAGCAATCTAGTAAATACATATACCATTGACCGCCAAGGTGCTTCGAATGTCAACCTACTTCATCACTATTTTATTTCGTCTATTATTTACGTTTACACAATACAGACACTCTCGACGTAATCGAAATAACTCATCCTCGAGTGTGTGCAAACAGAAATTTTGAAAAGTTCAGAAGCAAACAGAAATATAATTGCGTGCATACACACTCGCTCTCGAGTTGTTTGCTCGACATGGCACTCGCCGAGATTAGATTGACCCTACCTAAATAAATGAAGATATCTCGTGTCAAAAATCGAGTACAGATTTTCATTTCCATTGTTCCGACTAAAACGCCACCGGCAAATAAATATCGTGTACTTATATATTCAACGACCGCGTTACACTAAGAAACGATGAATAAAAAAAAGACTATAATAAAAGCTATTCTACTTGATCTGAAACACGTGAACATAGCGCGATACGTCTACCCCGTAAACGTCACATTATACCGCGGAAATGAAACTGCTACGAGGCCGATTCGATTTTGTAACCCGGACTCGGTCGTCTGTATGTATGTCAAAAGCGCACGAAATCCTTAAACCCACACGCAAACACAAAGCCTTCCAAAGAAGATATAACAAGAGGATTTACCATAATCGTCTGTCATTGAATCGAACATCACAATAGCAAGCCCGAGGACGTAGATGGAATCGATGACATTCACAGAATACCAGCGACTTTGCTCTCGAGGGATGGTAATTTTAAATGTGGCTCGTCAAGATGACGTCTGCTGGCGACCGATACAGTCAACATGATTATTATTAACGAATGATACCGGTAATCAACACCACCCCCAGCGAAACCGCGACGGACCCTGGATGAACAACATGTTGTCGATAATTATGCTGCTCCAGGAGATGTAGGTTGCAACGTTTGGGGAACCGAAGCCGAAACCGAGGCGATGCAACCGAGTGTCGAAGACCGATGCAACGGCAACGGGACCGAAAGTCCAGTGACCGAACGAACGGCACGCAACTCCACACCGTCGAGAGGTTAATGCGCAACTGCACGGTAAAAGAGAAAACCCCGGAGGGCTGGATCGCTGCAGGGCATGTTCTGGGGTAAGGGTGATGGAACGAAACGGGGCTGAGCTCAGAGCCTGGCGCCTCAATGCATCGATCGACGTTCGGTCCTTCTCCCTCTCTCTCTCTTCATTTCCCTCTTCATCCCTCCATTCCTCTTACCCTTACTCTCGCCGTTTCAACGCCCTAAACCGTGCTACGTATGCCGCAGTGACGTAACTACCGATCGCAACACCCAAAACCCCTTGTCGGCAGACACAACCACTTCGCGACTCGTGTTCTCATCAACAGATGTTGTATATGTCAATCTTACTTGTATTCATTAAATTAAATCAGTCGTCCGATCCCGAATCGTTGATTTCTCATTGAAAATTTCCAAAACTTCTGATCATTTATATAGTAACCTTTCACTTTATAATTTTTCCTTATTTACTTCCTACAGCTCGTCGAGTACATTCGAATACTTGGATCATTTTAATTGAATGGGTAATTCGAATATCCGTAGATCCGACCAATAGAAACCCTGTTTAAAACGAATAATATGGATTACGAACTGATACAATAATAAATGATTTTTTTTCGACAAGACAGATTTCTATGTACACCGGGATCGAGATTCGATACGTACTCGAAATTAATTAATTTATTAAAAGATACAACTGAAAGTGTTGATCTATATTGACAGGGTGAAAATGATCTATCTCGGATCATGTTGGTATGGCGATTATTCAGCACGCAAATGTATTTCGATAGGAATGTATTCTGTGAATCAATTCATGTGCAAATGAACATACGTGTATGTTGGTCGAAACCTCGATAAATTCTAACGTTAATTACGGCGTGTTACACGAGGTGGAACGACGTCTGAGAAAATAATCATTTAAAAACGTACTCCGGCTAGTTCTAATGCCGACGAAAGTTTAAATAGAACTGGCCTGTAATTTTTCTTTCATTGACACGGTGAAGCGTTTAAAGCCTCTCGTACCCCAGTTATACGTCTGAAGGTTAAACGAGGGTAATAACGTTGCATTATACCCTCGATACGCTTCGATACGCGGATTAACCGCACTTCGGAGCTTCACGAGAAAAAATGCGAGTCACAACGGCGGCTGACCGCTATAGGGGATGAATTGTAGGTCAAAAGAGATGCACATAAGCCGAGACGGTAACACGGGGACAGAAGAAAAAGAGATCATAAAATTCGGAAAAATAAAGTAGAAAAATAAAAATGGACATCGGACCGTCGTTTTTTTTTTGCGAATTTTTTAGAATGATAGAAACAATTATACATGAAATCGATGTTACTGTAACTAACAATTACTAACACCGACGCTTTCATCTATATCTAAATGGTTTAGTTGTTTTTGCATTTGTATCACGACGCTTTATTTTGTAACTTATATCTTTTAAATTAGTTTCATGACATATTAAATGATAGTCATTCATTTTTGGTCGTTTTACGAAAGTTTTAGTTTATTTGTGGTTTGAAGCCGCTAACGTGTACAATGATATAAAAACGAAATTAAACGTGCGAATACATAAGTATGTGAAACATAAACATGCAACCTTCACACTGCTTTATAGATAGTTAACAATTGTTTATCAACCTCATTTTTAGCTCAGCAATTTATAATAGGCGAGTACAGCTCGCTTTACGGGCGTTATATTTATAATGTTAAAATAGGTCGATAAAGCATTTTGTATTTTTTTCTGAACTGTAAAAGTACAGTTCGTCTATAGCTTTCAAGTAATGCACTGCGAGTAAACTGTGACGAGATTAAAGAATAGCAAGAAAGACGAAATTAACCAGAGCATAGTTTGCTAACATTCCACGTGGAAGTAATTAAGCTTTCTGTCGTACATTTAAAAAACGTGTGTATTTAACAATATTGCACCGCACTGCAGGTTTGTCGGAACGCGCGGCAAGCAATCAATGAAACGGCTACAAAGAAAATTTAAAGACAACTGCACGGCAGAATAATACTAGTTCTTCACGAATGCACGAAATCTGAGTCCGTCCTACGCTACTAAAGATGCGATGTAAAAATTTACACATTTTCGACGATTAAAAATATATTTCCTTATCATTAACGAACGCTCCTTTTGAATACTTAAATTAAACTTTTTCCCTACGATCACATTCAAAACTAACCTTTAATTAATTACATACGACGTGTAATTATTCTATACCTATCTTCTTTTTAACCCTTGTACATCGAAAGTATTTGTGTTAATTCCTCATCGATTAACGCTTGCTTATTTTGTTGTACAAAATAAAGAAACTAATAGAAAGATGTCGAAAAGATGGGAACGGAATGCAAACAAATAGAATATAGTTTGTGAATGAACTGACATGATGAATACGTCGTTTCGAGATCCTTAAAATGCATAACGCGTACGGATGTCTTCGAGTTTCTTCGAGACTTCCGACGGTGTTCTTTCGAGATCGCCGGATATACTCTTTTGTTTCGCCGGTTCGATCGAGTTGAACTGTTCGCAAAGATCCCCGTCGATTACGTTTTTTACAGGGTAATAGTACGACCTAAAGGACAAATGATCCCTTCCGCAGAGGGGCGGATGTTCAGAGCGCATGTGCATCTCTAAATGTTGGAAGAAATCGTGGTCCTCGTGGCTCGTAAACGGTACGAGAACGCCAACCGTTCCGCTTAACGTCGTGTATACTAAACTTTCCGATCCGCCGGGAATCAGAGTGGCCTTTTGCAGAGACATAACCGTTTCACCGACATGGAAGCAAGCGACGGTGTCTGCTTTCTGACTGGCACCGTTCAGTAGACCTCTGTCCCACAAAGCTTTATTCCCAGTGGGGTCTTCGTCCACGTCATCGTTAATTCCGCTTGCTAAACGTATCTATAAAGACATTAAATCAACTTACCAAATTGTTTAACTCATAACAATGGGTATATAGCCGGATAAAAAATTTTTCTGATAGCACAATGAAATATAAATTTGGTTTGGGGCACATTTGACCACCTTATCCGGCTAAACGCTTTCTCAAGAATGAAAGAGAATACTCACGACAGCGATGTTCCCAAATTTGTCCGCAGTGGCAACGGTGTCGTAATCTAGCACACATGTCGTCGTGATCCACCTCGGATGCGTATCATCCGCGAAGACAATCAACTGATTCTCCTGTCGTTTGTATCTCACCGCGTAAACAGATTCTTGAACATCGCTCACATATATTCGTTGACCGATCGCATTGATAGAAACAACGGCATTAGGAATATGTTTGTTCTCGCATTTGCGCAACAACTTTTTCTTGCCCATGTCGTACAGACGCAACATTCTGCCGACACCGACTAACACGCGTCCCTGATAAGGACATATAGCCAACGGTACCTCGTCCAAGTTAGTTTTGTGAACCAATTCGAGACTGGTGCATTCGAGGTTCACCCTAGACAAAAACCATATTATAACGATATATGCCTTTTCAAATTCATACAAGATCTTAGTTATCAAAGTTTGTTATCAGTACTGCAGGAATATCATCATAGGATACAGTGATCGTGTAATTTTGTCATCATATAAATATACCAATTTCAAAAATGTTTTGATAGTGCTCGAACACCAGACTTACTTGTAAGTATACAGGAATCCTCCACTGCTGACTCTAGGATTCAACTGAAACTCTTTAGCAACACCAACGATGAGAAACAGTTGATCGCCTTGATTAGCGAATTTCACAAGACTCAGGCTGTAATGTAAATGTATACATGAATCACTTTATTCTTTACCTTAGCTGCAAACAATTAACGATACACGAATATCTAACACTCACCATAGGGCAGCCAAATTTTGCTCGAGCCTATGAATCTCGAAAGTCTGTCCCGTCGTGGGCGCTATTATTCTGATCAAGGATGCCCATAAACCCGGGCCAGCTCTCGGCGCACCAAATATAGCTTCATTAGGTTCTTCGGATAAGAAAGCCTCCGCAAGTTCTCTCGCTACCGCTGCCTCTTCCGCGCCTGCAGCCTCCTGCATCTCTTCTGCCATTTGTAATCTCCTTTGCTGTTTCGTTTCCTCCGTGTACGCGTTGTGCTCGGTCTCGATGATTATCAAATGCGCAGAGTCCGAGTGGATGGCAAATTTCCTTGGCGTGTATTCCAGAGGAAAACTAATCTGATTGAACACGGCGCCTAATTTTTCGAGGGCAAGGATTCGCAATGTGTTCGTCGAAATCGCAACGATCCCCTCAGGACATTGCTCGGAACTGAAACCTGACGCGAATTCCAAGCTCTCGTAAGAAAGTGGCGTCAAATGGAAACGGTTCTGGTAATAGTAGCTCAACCACGATCTGCTGCTCATCGCGAGCACAGCCTGGTTCCCCTGCATTTTTATCCTAAATAACTTCACAGGCCGAGATCCTAGATAGCGGGTACGCGTGTCCGCGAGATCACCGGAAATGGGATCTAATACTGTTCTCAATAATACACCGTTTTGCAAACCTAAAGAGAATGCAGACATATATTATATACTGTTTTGCTTTGAATAGGACACTATAGACAGAATTGCATGCAGGGTTGTACACCTAAAGAAAGGAATATTTAAGTGGACAACCCTGCCATACAACGTAGGTCGTCCTTGCAGATTTAGTTTACCTATGTTTAAGTATAAGCTAGATTGTTGGGGTGACAAGTCCTCGGAACTGTTAGCGTCTTTCGCACCCATTTCAACGATACATAAACTTTCTGCAGCCGCAGGCAGAGCTTGCATGCTTCTGGGTGCTAAACAATCAGATGGATCCAACGAAATGATCCTGACTGTGTTGTCCTGAAGACCAACGGCCAAAAACCATGATCTTTGCTCTCCGATCGCTACGTTACCGAGAGCCATGCACATCACTTCCGACGGCATTTTCTTCCGTTCCGTGTATTCGTTCAATTGTCCGGTCTAGAAAGTACGAAACGATCGGCGTTAATCGAAGGTTCTAACGTAGCAGATGAAATGTTCACTTCTCATCCATTTCGAGGCTCAGTAACAAGTTAGCTACGCGTGAGATGAAAAAGTGATATATTTTTTGCATGTCTTACATCTCTGAGAACATTGTATTCGCAGAGAGAACAATCGATGCAACGCGTAAACGTAATCTAAAGTGTGAAAGTGTGGTACAAGCGTAATGGAAGAGTTCACATACAGGATCCATTTCGAAGTACACCAGTTCTCCACCGGTCAATGCGATGACAACTTGACGCTGATTCACCGCGCATTTGACTATGGTCTTTTTGCCAGGCGCCTTCCACTCGTTGACACGTTTGTCAGCGCGGATATGGCGTATTCCATCAGGATATACCTAAAACGAAGTAGAGAATTACTTTCGTATTTGCAGGAGAAATAATTTCTCTTTCATTGCAAAGCGAACTGTCGAGCTCTAAATACCAGAACTATTTAGATAGAAGCTAAACATTCAACGATGCGACGAACTCGTTATAATTTAGCACCAGTTTTGCGACCGTCACGTGGTAGACCAGGTGCCGGAGATACCTAAGTGCAGCGACGCAGGTAAAACTGTGTAGAAGAATCGAATAATTTTACCTGGACTAACGCGTCCTCGCCCAAAGCGGAGCAGCTCAGCGTGGGTGTTGTACCAAGAAAACCAGAATCGGTCACTTCTTCGACAGTTTCTCCGATACTAAGTACAAGAGTTGCATTCACGAAGGACACTATGATGTAAGCATCATACTCCTCTGTAATCAAAATTATAAAGCTCACTCTGAGATATCGAAGTAAAATAAAACACAGACGAGAAATAGAGATAAAATAGTGATTATCTTCGTGGCAGTCGAGCGCACGCACACTGTCATCCTATACACAAAGAGTAGACGGACTTTTGGTGCAAAATCAATGCTCTTTATCCCCCAGCAAAATCGAGTGTTCTTACCTTTTAGTTACTCTGTGTTCTGTAGTTCAACCAATAGCATGCTGGTAGCCTGAAAGAGAGAACTGGTGTTTGATAAGAGTGTATCAAGCCACCAGATTCGTCAATATCATTTACACAAACTAATTTATTTCTCTTTAGAATTAATCGTAATTCAAAATAACTATAGAGATCCTATCACGTATTTATATCAAATATTTTCCAGAAATTTCAAATGTTATACGATTCGATTATTAGAAAAGAAAAAGACAGATGTATACGTGTAATTAAAATGGAACAGACCAGCTATATACTCTAATATACTCCAATATACTCTAATTTTAAGTCGAATAATATATACGTATACATAATGGGTGTAACTATGATATTAGAATTAACAAGTATCATCATATATCTTCATGTAGAAAAAAATTTAACATTTGTTCGAAACTGTTGGTTAATCGTATGGTAATGAAAACATGCAAACAACTACTGGGTAAGATGTTCACGAACTAACCATCGATTCTCCTTTTAACAGTCCACACAGCATTTGGATTACCAGGCAGTTCACTGACTGCCATTTCTGAAACTTCCAAACCATGTCGTAATACACGCAGCGTCGAGCGCGGCCCTCTGCCACACGTTATGTACAACTGAGGAGTATCTTCGTTCGCCAAATCAGCCACCTGCAATAAGTCATGAACTCTGTAAATACAAATACTACGTTTTACGTCTGCTCTGGTTCGTTTGTATAGTGTATCTGTCATTCTTAGGTTCAACTTCAGTTTGCAATAACAAAATGAAGGCGACTAAGATCGTTTTACTCTTGCACCCTTTCAAAGAAAAAAGACCTTTAAATATCAGCTTCCTACTTGAGGGTGCAGGGACAATTCATTCTCGTAAAACAATTTAAAATTCTGTTATGGGACTACATTTACCTGGCACGCCATTATCGGCGACAAGCTGTCCATCTCGTCCACCAACACCAAATTTCTAAGTGGCCTTGGCGCGAAAAAGAAGGTATCGCCTTCTTCGAGAGGCATAGCAGAACTGAACTCTGGTTCGTCGTCATCGTCTCCTAAATGTGCGATTTGATAGAGGTAACTGGAAAAAAGTTAATTTGTTTCAAAATTCAAAACGAAAATTCGAACGAACGTGTTGCAACTAGAGATCGCGGTTTAGAACGTGTACTAAAATACATGTGTACAAGTGGTTCATACACCGTGTAGTACGAATTTAAGGATCCGTGTACGCGGATCTGCGATATGGATTCGTTCGGCACATTCGATCGAGAAACAATAACGCATCGGTTATCGGGCTCGAATGTGCCGAACGGATCTGTATTCACGAATCCTTAAACTCTTACGGTTCAAGTACCACGTGTATTTATATACACGTGGAATAAGGATCTCTAGTTGCAATGTGAGGATTCTTGTAACTATGCACTTACTGGTTTCCAAATTCCGATGCAACGAATAGGAATCCTGTTTTCAAAACACACATACTTGCCGCGACAGGTACTGTATCGAAATATTTTAGTTTGATTTCAGTCACCATGTCTTCGTCCGTTTCAAGGGTAATCTTGAAGATGTCCCCTTGCTCGGTTTGAGCCAAGAAAAAGAACATGCTTTTGGTTTTATGAGTGGCTGAACAAACAAATATCATGCCCCTCTCAGGGTCATCTAGATCATTGCGCCGCCTAGGAATAGGGCAACGAATATCATGTTGATCTCCCAAGTTTTTGTATGTCAAGTAATTCTCTGAACAAATAAGGACACCGCTCGGTCCATCGTTTCCACCAGGAACGGAGACCAGAAAATTCGCGTGTTCCTCTAAAGGTTCGCTATACTTGCGAACAACATGGTTCAAACCAAGATCCAACTCGTACAAAGTCAATGTTTGCTGTGTCTTTACCGCAGCATCACCCGTGGGATCACTATCTGCTTCCTATAAAACAGAAGCAAGATTGTTTCTATGAGAATATTATAAATCGCGGCAATCTATGGTTGCTCCAATAATGTTGAAATTAATACCTCATAGTCGATTTCTAGGCAGGCAAACATAGGATTCTCAAAACCTACATCCACACCTACCGTATGATAAACTAACGTATTACTTTTATGAGCTTCCAAAGGCGAGGAAATTGTTAATCTAGCCTCTGGATCTCTATTCAAGATATATACAAGTTTTTGCTTTTCAATTGCACCTGAAACAAATACCGACGTAGTTAGTAGTTATCGATAATTATAAGGATTAAAGAGAAACTGATTAAAACTACACCATCATGCTGAATAATATAATCAATGTTAATCAGTTGAAACACGGATCAGTAGAATAATCATTTGGTGGATAGAATATTAAACCTAAATGCCTCTTTCTTTTTATTATATGAAAGTTTTTCTGGACAAGTTGTATTATCTCAAAAGGAGCATACAATGATAGAATCTTTTCTCTAGGCAGACATTTAGGAGCTCCAGAATGTAATATAAACGGGAAAGAAGAAAAATACAATACCTATCATTACTGCTCTTCCTTTGGGATCTATAGCTAAGTATTGTCCAGGAACAATACGTCTGCAACCACTTTTTCCAAATGTTTCCTGATGTACTTTTTCAAAAACATTCTTTGCAGGAATGTATTCCAAAATTACAATACGCCCTGAATCAGAACCAACTACAATATAATCTTTGGTTCCACCGGTCAGCCTAAAGGCCATTAAGGATCTTATAATTCCAAATACTTCTACAGTCAACAGGGTATGAACTTTTCCAGTATTTGGGTCTGGTCTTAAAAGCTCCAGAGATTTCCCACGAGAAACTAGAATCTCTTGCATCTTACTACCAGAGAAATTCCCATGCACTGCATGGGTAATACCCGTTGCACGCTGCAGCGTTAAATTATATAGATACATTGTACCCTCTGTTTTTATTCAGTGGATGAATAGGAAAAACTATTGATGTAAGGAATGTCCATCCATTCTGTAATAAATACCACACATGAGATCATGTCACCAGATTTTTCGTCGTTAAACATATCTACAAAATATTATTATATACACACCCAATAGCGTTCATATAAACATAGATACAATATTTTTGCCATTCGTATATTTGTTTTACGAGAAAAATTAACCGCGGGAAAACGTAATTCACACCGAGAAAATGCTCAACACGCATCATGTTAAACAGTTAACGGGCAGCAATGTTTCAAGAATATGTCGCGCCACACTTCGTCACGCGAATCGTGGTGAAGTGATAAAACTATTAATATTTCTGAATATACAGAAAAACGAAGATTATTATTTTACCTTGTATTTGAAAGCACTTTCGTCCCCTAGTGACGATGCCCGTTGATTTCCGTTCTCCTCGTGAACCGACCACCATTTGCAATGACCGATTTCTTCCCATTTCAGGCGGTCTATCTTTACGAACCAGATTAGTACAGATAGAGCGGCGACCAAAATATTTTGTGTGCACTAAAACTGCCGATCGCCATCTGGAGGAAAAAATTGGAACTGAAAAGTATTTTTTCAACTGTGAATCAACCATATTTGTTTCACATATAAATAAACGACGATTTTTTTATTCGTCTTATCTTATTGCTTTTTTATTACTTTCCTTTATATAATTATTTCTGTTAGTGATAATGGTGGTTGCCAAATGTCGCCCAAGCCTTCCACGAATACCAACCGGAACCGCCATTTTATTGTATCCAAGAATTGTCCAAGAATCCAAAATCCAAGATCCAAGACATACAAATATATGTTGAATATATGTTGATCAGGTTGATCACCATATCACTTTTGCCAAACTGTTTTTCCGCGCGGAGATGGTAACAATAATAAATACCTAGCCAAGGGGTACCCTAACCCCTAACCACCCCTAACCTAACATAACGATTTCTAATTATACGAAGATAAAAGTTATATTATATTTGATGCTTTTGAGATTACGATATTTTTCAATTAAATATTTTTTTGTAGCCCTTTTTTATGTTTTCTGTTTTAAGAAAAGATTATCTCCTATATAATCATATATAATTGAAATCCATTATATAGAAATGATATAGAAACTCGTTCAGAAATCTAGGCTTTATTTAGGTTGGTACCTATTCTTACACCACTAACAAGTCCGTTTGAATTCGAATCATTTGATTCTAACAGTTCTCATTGCAAGATAGGAATAGACAATGAATGGGTAAGAACTAAAAAACTGTACAGTAACCAGTAACATGGAAGAAATCTGTCAAATTCTTCGTGATTGTCGTTTTTATAATGACAAGAGTGACGAATCATCGAACTTAACCGAGAACAGTTCATTGGAAAATGTGAAAAATGATATTGAAAGATTTTTGGCGATTGCGAGATGCAGCGTGGGATCCGTTGAATATACAAATTTAAATAAAATGTTAGCAATCTGTTATTTAAAGGTATCGTTTGTTGTATCCTGAGAGCGATAATCTTACCTACATGATTCGATTGAGGTTCTACATATTTTTTACAGATAGGGAATGAACTGGAAGCGATAAACCATTTAATTGAATCACATGCAGTGATACTTCGTCAACAAATATTACACAGATACATAAAAACAGATATGAGAGAGACAATTCTGAATACGCCGCAAGTCTATGGACTGAAGTCTTCCTTTGTTAATTTTAATACAAGTAATATAAATAACATTGACAATTTGAAAGCGAAACTCTTTGATCTACCTAAAGGTAAATTATATGAGATAAATAACATTGATTCTGTAAAGGCACGTTACTATGATATTCGTAGTTATATCACAATGTAGTTCTAATATCTGAGACTCCACATTATAACTTCACAACCTTTAGTTCATACAATTATCCTTGTTTATGTTAATTGCATATATATTTTGATTACGAATACAGAATGGTATATGATCCAAATCACCGCTCAATATCAGCCTATGGATATTAAGGAATGTGACAAATCCATGCCAAGTATAATGCAAGAGATACATATTACCATACTACCAACTGGAACCAAAGACACAGAACCTATGTGTATAACACTGCCAAAACCAAAATTAGATTCCGCTTATGACATTTGTTCTGAAATTCAGAAAATACTTGCTTGCAACAAATCGGACCTTTCAGCTACTTATGCAAACAACGAGTTATATTGGAAAATGCGTGATCAGCAAAATACTAAAATGAAGGTATTTAGATCATCAATAATTTGCATATAGTTAAATTTTATAATTTCTGTGTATCTGTACAAGTCTATATACATGTATGCAAGACAGCTATACAAGCCTTAGAATACAAATGGTTACGAGAGTGGAGAATCTTATTTGTCGCAGACCCTATAGACAAACACAGTATGGTGGAAGACATTGTTCAAATGATAGACAAACTTATATTAGACAATGGAAACCAGTAAGTAAAGTTGTTGATCCAAAACTTGATTTTAATAGATGGGATACTAAATAGAATTATATTTTGTAGTAAGAACATATCAAAGCGATCCAAGTGGTTACTGAAAAAAGTGGCCTTAACTGCATGTTTTCTAACGAGAGAAGAAATAGCATGTGCAATAAAATACGTTCTTCCTGATCATGACAAACTCGCTCATAATGTCATATTATCTATATATGGAAAATTGTCGTCTATAAATGAACTGAAGGATGCAGTTAGGAAAACATTAATTTTTATTGTTGACGAAGTAAGTTTTTATAAGTTATATGCAGATCACAAATTTTCCAATATTCATATATTTGTGAAACATCTTTCAGCACATGGATTACATACCCTTTGAATCTATGAAAATTATAAAATGTCACCCTGTTACTCGTTTTCCATCATTACATCTCGTGTATGCTCTTTTCAAAGAACACGAAAGCACAATAGAAAATGGTTGTAAAGTAATTAAAATAAAAGACGACATGGGCATTTGTATAGTTAATCCATCGGGCAATTTGTCTAAAATGGAAAAACGTATGAGACTTTTTATTGAATACTGGTTGCCAAATTGGAAAAGCTGGTACAATGTTGAACCACAAGTAGAAGTTTTCGAAGATGCTTTAGTTAATCACGACATATTAATGTACAATGGTCACGGTAACGGAATACAGTACTTACCTGGAGAGCAAATCGAAAGACTAAGGGTGAAAGCGATTGTTCTATTGTTCGGTTGTTGTAGCGTAAAACTACTTACAGTAGGAGGACGTTTCCCGCCGTACGGTGTCTCGAATCAGTATTTAATAGCCAGCAGGTAATGAACTAGAGAAGTTACTGAAAATCATCGTGTCTATTTCTAATTATTAAAAAAATCATATGTATTTTATATTTTATTAAAAGTCCTTGCGTACTCGGTATGTTGTGGGAAATCACTGATGCCGACATTGATAAAATGACTACAAATTTCATTAGTAATTGGATACCATCGCCATTAAACAGATCATGGGCCGACGTAGACGTCAATACGTGGTGCGCGGGAACCCTTAGTGAGTATAGCAAATTTTATACAATCTTCAAGGGATTTGTCAATTAATTTTGCTACTATTAAAATTTTGTACGATTAGAGTTTCTAAAAAATTCACGAGGAAGCTCGCAAAACTTGGCGATGGAACCCGAGATGTTGAGAGCGGTAGCAAAATCGAAAAATGTTTGTTCTCAATATATGACTGCGGCTGCGATAGTAGTACGAGGACTGCCGATCAAATTGATTTGAATCGTAAGTGTAAAAATGTTACAAATTACTATAAATATTGGATGTTGATTTACATAAGTCAAAAAGCTGATACAAAATTTTCTTTTCGAAAAAGTATACGCGATTTGGTCTCAGATCTCACATCGGTTTTCGGTATCAACAGGTTTGTAATTCAAAATATTGTCTTTAGTCACATGATTATTTGAGGCTCTGGCACAGAGTTGGAAATGTTCTTGTGGGGCAGAACTTGGCCTCCATTGATGTATAACTCGTCTTTCACGATTACATCTTCACCGAGTACCGTTATACCTTCCATCCGTACCCAACGGCCAACGACGCTTCTCCAACCAACGATGCAACTAAAACAATACATCGATACATTCGTTATATATTAAATATAACTCTGAATATATACGGAACGAATGTGATTCAGACGATAGATTTTACCCGTCTAGCCACGCGTGTTCTTTAATTATAGCCGATTTGAGAATGGTACTGCGTTTGATGCAGCATCCATCGGATAACACAACACCGGGACCGATGGTGACATTGGGTCCTATCCTACAGTCTTTGCCAATCATTGCTGTTTCGTCTACTAAAACGTTTCCTACCACACCAGGACCGGAGTACAATTTTTCAGGAGATTTTTGTCTCAGAGATGTCAGGTACATGCTCATTCCTGCATGAACGATACTTATATAAATAAAATAGATGCAACGATTGTTTAAGTGCACATTAAAGATTTCTTACGAGTATATACCTTTAAGGAAATCTTTTGGTTGTCCTACATCCATCCAAAATCCTGTTAATTCCATCGCGTACAATTCTCCGTCTTTGGCCATTAATGGAAAAATTTCCTTCTCTATACTTGTCGGCTTCAATTCTATTCTTTGTAAGATACTCGGATTAAAAATGTACATGCCTAGAAAATAATTTTTAGAAACATTGTTACGTATCTTCTGGTAACATTACTTAAGCTAATTTCATAATTGATCAAAGAAAAAGACAACACCTGCATTGATTTTATTCGAGATAAATTCTTGCGGTTTTTCCACAAAGCTTTCTATTTTACCATTGTCCGCATATACAACAACACCATACTTTGATGGCTCCTCCACTTTGGTAACAACTATTGTCCCTTCTTTACCATGATTCTTGTGAAAGTCAAGCAACTGCTTGAATGGAAAATCACAAATAATATCAGAGTTTAAAACAAAAAATGGTTCATTTCCCGTGCTTAACAGATTGTGGACAAGCGCAAGCGGTCCTGCAGTACCAAGAGGTTCTGGTTCATGCGAAAAGATTAAATGTACACCTAATTTCTTTGCTTCCTCTCCTAAATCTCTTTCCATCTCTTCTGCACGATAAGACACTGCTAATATCACCTCGGTTACGCCTGTTTCTACCTGTAATTTAATTGTCACTCAAACTTTTTAAATATGCCACAGATATCTAAAAACTTATTGACAGAGAAATACTAGAACATACCAGAGCCTCTATTTGATGCAATAGCATTGGTTTATTAGCAAACTCGACTAAAGGCTTAGGCCGACTTAATGTGAGTGGTCTTAATCTAGTACCATATCCACCGACAAGAATTAATGCCCTCATTGTAGCCAACTTCTTCTTTTTCTGTTGCATTACTCCTTAATTGTTCAATCGCAACGTGTTTATGGCAACATGGATTTGCGATTGGATAGAATTCTGTCAAAACTGTTATTTAAAACATTAGGTAAATATGACACCTGCAAGTCAGACACTAAATAGTATATACACTCATATGTTATAAAATCCATACACGATTGAAATTGAAATTAAGAAATTACTAAATATAGGAAAACACTTAAATTTTTCAAAAACACTCTTTTTCAGAACGACGTGAATCTATACGCGGAAATACAATGAAAGACAAAATACAAAAGTTAACATAATGAACAGTTTCAATTACAATATTTTTTCAAGACTTATACAAACGACTTACCTGTTATCTACTTATCAGCTTGTTAAAACAGATGTTATAAAATAATTATTCTTGTATTTGCCACGTATTGAAACGCCGCGTACACGTTCGTATGTACACAGTGACACACGTAGATACACGATAAGACTACACTCGCGTAAGTAACGATACAAATATATACGTATCAATCACAATCAGTCTTTAGAATATCGTCTTTATTCAAATTTCTACCTTTTAGTTCTGTTTAAATCTTCCGTTTATGGTTAATTTAATGAAATGTGTCATTCATCGTCACCGGTGAACAACAATAATTGTACTTTATTAAATACACTTTTCAGAACTTGCTTACATTCAGATTTATTTATATACATATTTATCAAGTCATCTTACAGTTTAATGTATAAAACCAACAGAATTATTGTGGTTGTCTCAGGAATGTTAAATTATATTTGTTCTATGATATACGAACATATTTTATGTACTTTCCTGTTCACATTGTTTAAAAAATTATTAATAGAAATTTATTGTTTTTGTTCTTAATCGTTTATCATTTAAATGTGAAGTTTGAATGGTTATAGATACACCTACACCGTCCGAATCTGTGTCTATTTATCGTTACTGTATTGTAGAAGATGAAAATACACATTACGGAGGAACATATATGTATGTGCTACATAGCGTTATTATAATTATACAGAAACCCTTCTGTACTAGAGATGTGATAGAGATGTGATTGTTGGCGCTTTTCACGCGCATGCGCGACGATTGTAGCCTCAGTCAAGTACGAAGATCAGGTAAATCGGGTACCTTGGTCGCCCCGCTAATTTCGCATGCCATACTCCCCCACTATTTTCCCTCCAATAGTCCCCCATAAACTTCGGACGCAGATACGTTCCTGCCGAAACTCGCGCATGCACGTGAAAAGCGCCAACAATTACATCTCTGCTCTGTACCGTCATTGCGCCTGCGCCAAAATGAACCTGCCATTGTTTAAGAGGGCACCACGGTCGCACAAATGTGGCGAATACCGTTTTACAGGGCAGTGAGATGAAATGTGAAGAAAATGGTACGGCTATGCAATTTTGAGTTTCTATCTCCTGCAATCGGTGCAGATAATTTTTATTTTGCATAAAGATCCGCAGTCTAAGAAAAATAACATAAATATGAGAATAATGTGCATAAGAATAAAATTCTGCATTCAAAAATCAGTATTTCGAATTGTCAGTAAAATGGACGAAATTTACTTTGCTGCACTTTGCTGACACATTAGTACGACCTACCCTCACCGACGGTGCTGCCCTGTAAAACGACATTCACCAATCACATCAGTACGACACGACGGTGCTGCCCTGAAAAGCTGTATTAGCCACATCAGTGCGACCGTGCGGCCCCAGTGCTGCCCTCTTAAATAAAGGCAGTTCAGGGTCCAGCTGTCAGCAGAACAAGTCACATCTGCGCATTACGCTTACAGACGCTCAGCCAGAAATTGAGCTAATCTTGCCTTGAGCAGGGCAGCTTCGACCGTATTCTGCCCAGTATCTGCTATAGGCGGTATCTGCTGGGATCCGGCTGGGATCTGCTAGTAGCAGTCCTGGTTGTGCGACCTAACACATTTGTTCGTATAGTATTGCGACACGTTCCTAATAAAGACCACAATCACTGTACATTATACAGGGTGAATCCGCAGAAACAGAACACCTGAATAACGCGGCTGTTATTGGTGTTAGAAATTAATCTGATGTTAGTAGCTTTTTTGTAGGTGGACGCGTAAAGGACATATGAAGGTCAACTTCATTTTTTAAAATGAAATAAGGTATTTTTTAATACATTAACATTGGTTATGAAAAAGTACTAACCTATGTATGTCAAAAAGTTAGTAGTTCAGGAGATATTTCAATTTAAATAACTCTGGAATACCATTACAGTTATACTAAGTCGTTAGCGTTTACTTATTAGTGTAACGTCTTAGTATGACAGTAACGGTATTTATGAGTTATTTAAATTGAAATATCTTCTGAACTACTAACTTTTCGACATACATAGGTTAGTACTTTTTTATAACCAATGTCCAGCTGCATCGATTGATGTATTAAAAAATACCTCATTTCATTTAAAAAAATGAATTTGACCTTCATATGTCCTTTACACGTCCACCTACAAAAAGCTACTAACATCAGATTAATTCCTAACACCAATAGCAGCCGCGTTATTCGGGTGTTCTGTTTCTGCGGACTCACCCTGTATAAACGAGTGAAATCATGCATATTTGACAGTAACTTTTATTTGCAAAAGACAACATATTCAGTATATTGTTCAACGGAAGCAATTATGACGAATTTATAATAAATACTTCAATTGCAAGATTATAAAAATGATATCAACGATAATATTGAACCACTTTCTTTACAAATGTCTTTCGGTCTACTGGCACATTGAGAAACGCTTTTTTTATGGCAATCATATGGACACAGAGCATTCTTATAGAGGCGAAACTCATTTTGGAACCTTTGATTTCCGTAATCTACCGTAATCCAATCATTTTTGATCATTTTAGATCTACATCGATGATCTTTGAAATGAAAGCGATCGAAGAGTCTGCAATATTGTGAAAAGAAACGAAAGGTAATACCGTGAAAAACGGTGATTTAAATGAAAAATTTATTATGATCGTGTTACGTATGTAACCGAATTTTCTTATTTCGTTTTGTATATAATAACAAAGTACAAATATTTCGAACAAGTAAGTCAAATATGCAGTTCCGAAACTATATTCATGGTGAACAAAATATCGTAGGCATGCGCGCTTGAATATGACGTTCCGAGACAATTTCACTGATGACCCACTTCCGGAAGCATGCGCACTATGAGAATTGGTTACCGAGGAACTCCGAAGTTTCGCTTCTACGATGAATTCTCTGTGGATGGATTCTCGTTAGAAACCGGGATCCGAGGAAATATCGTCGCATTGGAAACGATGGTTTAAAGGTAGAGACGACTGCACGGCACAGCCGCGAGATGGCGTAATAAGTACGACGCTGCTTTTGACGTTCGCGTACGACTTTTTTTTTTGGTTCCTTCTACTTTGAAAACTGCAGGAAGCGAAAATTGTTAGTACTGTGCTTAGTGCTTACTGGTCTGACTGAGGATGTGGTGGAAAGTGTTGGGCACGATAGGAGAGATTCAACCGGAAAGGATTTCGATTTCAAGCACATAGTACGCGAGACACACGAGGTCCCGCGATTGGCCAGTTTATGAGACGACGATGGCTCCGTGAGGAGAGGAGAACATGGCTGCGACGCAAGCCGAGAGCCAACAAAACGATGTGAAGCTGAACGAGTCCGTGAAATGCGCACAGAAACGTCCGCAAGTCGGTGGAAATAGTGCGAGTGTTAACGCGAAGCAGCAGCTGGATCCAGAGCCGGGTGATAAAGTGCCCCGGGGCGCGGCCCAGCTGCTTAAATATGTGAATCGCGGCGGGGACACGGGTTTCGAGATGAGTCAATACCGCGAGGACATTGGTGGACACACTGCCGGTGAGGTAAAATCACCCAGAGAGGCTGGCCAAGCGCCTCAAGAATCTATCGGCAAGCAGGAGCCCCTCGACGCGCCCGGTCATCCGAACCATCCCGGACATCCGTTCACGTCGAACGTAATACGCGACTACTCGGACGAGTATACTAACAAATCGAACGAGTTTCCCTCCAAGTCGTTGACCGATTATCCGGCCAAGCAGATACCGGAATACGTGGGAAAGCATGGAGATTTTCCAGGGAAACAATTGGAGTATCATGGTAAACACTTAATACATGAAAGCGAAAGAGTCCACCGAGCAGACATGGAAGAGCATTATGCAGCTTCCAAGATTGAATCCCGATTGGCATACGTAGGGGCTACACCGACCAGCTTCCCGGGTCAGCCAAGGTTTCTGTCTGGCCAAAGTATATCGCAAGCTACTGGTCCAACCCCGACGTTAAATCAGTTGCTTCAAGCATCTACGCCAGTGCATCGGTTTCATGGAAATTATCCTGGCATGGGACCGGAGACTTATCAACAACCTTGGCCTATTCAACGACCACCGGTTGTTCCTCCAGTTTATCCTCAACCTGGTCAACGACCACCGCAGACGGTAATTTCTTGAGAACGTTTCTATACGTAACATCATAGAAATTTTATTAGACAACGGATAGAAAATACATTTTGTTGTATGGTTAATCAATGCGCCTTGCTCTATCTTTCTTCAAAGTTAAATATTTTCGATTTTGTCAAATATCTAAAAAAATACTGTTCCGTGAAATATAGGGGTCACCAAGATTACACGCTGGGCCTGGAGGACCAAGTTCTCCGACTCCTATGCCATATCAACAGTACACGCAACGTTATTCTTCTCCTTCGAGACCCCATGCGCCGTATACTCACCATCAGGTAGCATCTTTGCATTTATTTTATAAAAATCTATGGTAATATATGAATTTTTCAATGAACAGGTAATTAATGGTAACTTATATTTTTTAGATAAACTCATACACCACGCAAACCAGTCATCCTTCCAGTTTGTACACAGACCAGAGGGGATGGAACCAAGGTGGACCACCGAATCCACCACCACCTCCATCCAATCAAGCTAATCCTTCCAGTCAGTCGCCGCAACGTGCTCTTTCTCAATCTCCTGCACCACCACCTTCAGCATCTCCGCAACCACAATCTGGCCAATCACAGGTAATTTACACCTATATAAAATACATATCTTCTGTTTATTACCTAAGTACTTTTCTTGTGATGGAACTTTTCGTGATATGCGTTAAAAAAACGCATGAAATTGCGTATATAATGTTGAATAAGAAGGAAGGTCTATTAGATAATATTATTAATCGTAACACGTGCACGTACAACTTGTAAAAGATAGAAAATTCTGGAATTTGTAGAAAAACAAACAATCACATTCAATACACTTCTGTAACAAAAGTACTTCTTTATGGTTACATGTATAAATCATTACAAACATTACACAAGTGATTTTTGTGTTTACAGAGTTTCCATAATCTGCAGCAAAGATCCACAACACCGAATACTCAAGGAATCGATTCAGGGGTAAGTGTTTTTGTCTCTTACCAACCCATCAAAATAACAAAACGTATTCGGAGGTCTTCCTTTGGTATCGCGTCGATTCTAAGTCGTTCGAATGAAAAATTTCACGCGCCTAACCTTGAGCCGTAACTTTAGTCTTAATTATAGAGCACATGCGCGTGAATGCACGTGTACACACGTGTTATTGTTATTTGCTCTTTCCTTTTCTCTTTTTTTTCGTATCAACCGATCGAAACTTGGTAACAATTAAAAAAGACAAAAATAAGCATAGGAATCGAGTGTTATGTGGGACGATATTGCCGACATCGCGGGGCAATTCTAATTTCACGTTGCCATGAAGTGCCATTTGATCTTGGATACAGTGGACGGAGGTACTTGAATACTTCCCTCGTGAAAAGAGCAAGCATGAGTGAGCGAAAGGGAGACCTCTCGAGTATGGCTTGGCTACGGCAGGAGGGGCAGGGTGTGGGAAGTGGGGATGGAGAATAAGCGACTTGTAGAGTTCGATTAGGGCGCGAGTTGCGCGGCCGCTGGAGCCCCAGATATTAGCGACTTCCCCTTCTCTCTCTCTCTCCCTCTCTCTGTCTCTCTCTCTCCCTCCCCTTCCTGCCCTCCCACTCGCCCTATCTCTATCGGGCACAGTCACTCAGTCTCTATACCACATTCTGTTAGTGTAGTGTAAATGTACGTCAGCGTGCATATGTGTGGTCTTTCTCTCCCTCTCTTACTCTGTCTCTGTCTCCCTCCCTCCGTATCCCTTCCAAACGCGTACATTTCACGCGAGTATGTATGCGCATCCCCACTCCTCTATGTTCGAGCTCTCGCTTCTTCTAATATAGATGGGCGGGTTAGTGAGAGGCCGATGTGCAACATAGGTTACACGAGCATAGGAGCGAGTAAGAGAGCGTGCGTATGATTCGCCCGGATTGATGGTGGGGAGAATACAGAATATATCCGAGGCAGTTCTCCCCCACCACCGGTTCTGACGTTTTATATCGTTCAGCTATATTCGGTTCGTTAGATCATGCAACTGTCACTCCGCGACATGCTATCGAACTTCTCGTATTCCCATGACACGGCTGAAAAGTGTCGAATATATTTTAAACGCTCGATGAACGGTTCAGTCTGTGTGACATTAAAAACCAGCCACTGGCTATTTTATCTAATCCAATCGTACTTCTTTCCCCATTAAAATTCCTTGCTCTACACCGATCTAAGAATTTTCCGTTTCATTAGTCTTCGCTCGAAACGATGATCTAGCTCAGTTCTTTCTTGTTTCCTCTTCGACGTTACGGTCCCAATAAACCGTTGTTAAATTGGCGTGGTCTTTCGGATATACAGAGATTAAGTACTCTATGGTAAATCAATTTTTCCAGTAAGGTTGATTATACTTTCATTCAAAACTGTTATTCTCGTGCCGTTAAATCTGTCCTGCAACGATAACGTTGTTACAGCATTAACAGATAAAAACATTATTATATAATATCCGTAATACCATCCGCGGCTACGTAAATATACCCACATTTTATCATCTATCTCGTTGCGTATAGTCTACGTTATAACGGGACAGTACGAAAGAGTCACTCCCATTTCCTATTCAAATTTTTCGATTCTATCGTACCATATTCGATCATCTGTTCAAAATTTGATTGTACGAGTACACGCTTTTAGTGTTTGATATAGGTTAACCCGAATCGATAATTTCGATATGTTTGGTAAGCGCGAATATTACAAGTTTCCGTTGGCTATAACGAATCGGGAGAATTGAAACGCGACAGGTAGATCCGTCCGGAAACTACAAGATTGTTAATGAAATTTGAGGTTTTGCAAAAAGGGAGTAGTTGCACCCTCGTACTGTTTGGACTTCGAAGTAGTTTTCTCTCTATCGCGTACTCTCTCGGGGTTTTTGGAGCACACGGGTGCTTTTCAAGCGGCGAGCTACGGAAATGGCCGACGGTTGCCGAACGCTTGCCGCGCCACGAAAGAACGCCCTCCAACGAGCAGCAGCTAGACGCGAAATCTTGTAAACCGAAGTCACGGAACACGCATTCGATAAAAAGAATCACGTTTTTTTCGTTTGCCCTCTGGCCATGTACACGTACGTAGACGATCAACGCTCCGAAATTCGAGTCTGTTGTTTCCTCGTGGACTCCTGATCCGATCGATCGCGAGAGCTGTTTCCCAGATCGAGAATATCGGAGGGTTGTTCCTTGCGATACGAAACTGCTCGGTGGGACTTATTGACACAACATGCGATGGTCGAGCGAGGCACACGGTGTGTGAACAATCAGTAGGCAGTTCTATAATGTACTGACAATGTTATGACCGTTCTCCTGCGGGTTCCGTCGAAATCACCGACTCTCTCTCGACAGCACATGATCCGAGCGTGGATCTTTGTCGTCGTCGTTAGGCCACGAGATTCCCGTAAAAACATGTGAAAATCGTATGGGGAGTATACGAGTCGTCCACGGTCGGTTCTGTCGTAGTGCGCGCGGGGTAACGCCTCTCCGTCGATTCTCGCGTCATGCCGAGAGTCCTTGTGCCCGACACTGTCTATGCTATATGTTCCGCGATCCATCCGAGGAAGTCTCTAATCGTCTTCTCTACGGATGAACTGTCCACTGTCTGGTAGGTGTAATGATGTGTTCTTTTCTTTCTTTCTTCCATTCTTTCTCTATCCTTTTCTCGCTCTCTCGCCGTCGCGCTCTCTTCCTCTCTCGCTCTCGCCCGTTTCCCTTCTTCCATTCTCTGTATCCTTGTTTTCTATCTCGCTTACACATGTTCCTCTACCGTGGCTCTATCCATTTATCTATCTTCTGCTCACCTTCTTTCTCTACCAGCGTACTCGCGCAATCTGTCTCTCTCTCTCTCCGCCCCCCTCCCTCTCGCGCTAACCCCCCTCCCCTGTTCCTCGCCCTTTATCCTGCTCTCTGTTTATCTTTCTCTCTCGCTCTGAATGTATCATTGTAACGACCTGTGTGAAGTGTTACGTGTGTATGTACGCGAACGCGCATTCAAACTAATAAATATCATGGATACATGTGCGTGTGTGTATGACGTGTTATGTTGAACCGTACGATTAGTATATAGCGAGTGCCGCGTGTAGTGTGTATTCCTGATTTTACTCGTGGTCAAAATATGACAGCGAATTGGTCGTGTTGTGTGGAATAAGCGTGGACGTTCAAGCGTCTCGCAAAGTGGCCTTTCTTCTGACCAACGCTTTTCTCTAACGAAACTTTTCGTTTTCCTTTGTTTAATCGTTTCCTCTTTCGCGGAAACGTTGATTTCTTGATCGGGTGCCAGAAAGACGCGGATAAGTGATCGACACGAAGGAATAACCTGTTTTAAGATCGTTCGAAAGTGACTTCTGTGTACATAACCCTCATCTATAGATTTTCCTCTACGATCAGATAACTTTTCGATATGAACGCAACACCGTATATACCCATAGGTAGTACAACATACCTTGGCCCTTTAATTCTCTCTGTGTCGCAAGTATACTTTGACTTTACGGTGGATTACACTGTTTATTATATTACAGGAATTGTCCGGGCAAAACAGTAACGATAGTTCGAATGGACCAGCTTGTCCAGGAACACCGAACTCGCAGGGGATGAGACCAACCCCTTCACCTACAGGATCCACAGGTTCTCGTTCGATGTCCCCTGCTGTCGGTTTGTATATTCTTTAATTTGTTCCGTGGCATGGATACTTGAAACAAAGAAAAGCAGAATAATATTTTATTATTGTCGCTGTAATCTGTTTTCCTTTTTATAGGCCAACAAAACGTTGTTCAGATGCCTCCACGCCCGTCGAGTAGCCAGTCAGATGGTAGTGGACCAGCACGAATGAGTCATTCTCCTATGACAACTCAAGGTAAATAAGAAATATTTTGCAAAGAACGTGAAACGGCTGTATAAAACGTGTAAAAATGTTGATTTTCGTTGTTCCAGTAGCATACCAGCAGCCATTGGGTCCTTCGCCACACATGCACACCTATAAAATGAATAACACCGGTCCTGGTGTGGTTCAGCCAGGACCTGGTGCTACGAATCTTGGTGGGATAAACCCTATGGGTGGTGGAATGGGATATGCAGCTGGTGGAACGGCTGCCGGTCAGCCTGGGGGTTATCACACGCAAAGTACCTATCCTCCTCCACGTCCGCATGTACAATTTCCACAGGGGTATCCATCGCCAGCAAATTCACAACCACCACCTAATAATCAATACCAGGCTCCCAACAGACCCAACAATTTGGTGCAATATCCTCCGTATACGGTAAGTTTGTAAAACTACTTCAGAATTGTGTCGATTCAGAATTAAACATTTTCGTAGCTCTATCTAATTATACCTTTTTATCGTGGTTCTAGCATAAAATGGGATTTAATAGTGTACCGCCAGGTATGCCACCCAGTCCTGGACCACCTCAGGTTTATGGGAGTAGCAATACAACAGGTATGGTACCTCCTGGTACCCCTGGTGTGACTGTGATCGGCAACATGGGACCTCCAGCTAGCTCCATGGGCCCTCCTCCACCATCGCCCAATCATGTCAGTAGTCAGCCACCTCCAACAAGCTCGGCTGTACCGCATTTACACACTCCAGCAGCTACACCACCCCTAAATCACGAGGGAAGTCCAATGCCTCCACCGAGTACCACTCCTAATTCGCATCCTACTTCAACGCCAACTTCGACGAGTCATTCGGACCTTACTACGGATACCTCGAACGACAACGGCATAACAACCACAGCTTCAGGTATTTTTATTTCGAAATTCTTTACGCTGCTCATTCGTTGCGTTGGTACGTTTTCGATAACGATGTATGATTTGATTTTTTAAGTAACATCATCGATTAATGTCACATCCACTTCGAGCGGTACTGTTACATCTGTAATAACCACCGGTCCTGATGGCACGTCCTTGGACGAGGGTTCTCAACAATCTACATTGTCAAACGCATCGGCAGGTTAGTAGAAACCTTTAAGAATATGTCGACGTGACTTCTTTATTCTTCCGACTGTATATATTTCTATTTCCTTTTTGATTAGCTTCTGGAGAAGACCCAGCATTTACACCAAAGGTACGGAAAGAAATGATGGGAGGGTATCACAGCCATCCAACCACACCACAAAGTACAGTTCCGTCGCCTGGTGCCGCGAGTATCAATTCGATCCACGAAGAATACCCTGACATGAACAGCCCTGGTTGGCCACGTACACCTGCTAGTCCTGTATGTATAGTTTTGTTATTATAGTTATTTAAGGATAAAAAACAATTTGATATAACGTTTTTCTACTTCGTATGTATATTTGTATATTTAAACGTATGTTTGTCATTTTCACGATCAAAATTAAAAAAGAAAAAGAGATATATTCAGGGTAAATAATTTTACACTGCAATCTTTTAGATCTTTCAATATTTTATATATTTTACAGGTTTTTAACAGTCATGTGCCTCAAGACCCGTACAGATCTAAGGTTACTGTTTTTTCACTATAAGTATTTATACTATACTGTTACGAAAAGTTACGACACACATTGAATGCTTCGAGCTTTGTTTACTTTAAACAAAATTTTTATATTTGCTTCGCAAATGTAATTCGTGTATCACTTTAACATTCATTAATATGTTTTTAATTCCTCGTTTCTGTAGATATACACAGGATTTGATCTTATACACAAAAGCGAGTACGACATGCTGCGCGTAGAACAATGTATAGTAGAATTTATTCGTCCTCGGATTAGGTTTCGGGAAGTCGAATTCAAAAATCCACTGCATGCCTATGCTGTTACGGCGAGGTTACTATAACACGTATCGTGCGTGTAAACGACGTTTGCAAGCCTTTACCTTCACTAATACCATAGGGATGCAGGAGATTTTTAAACTGTTGGTTTTCTCGAAAATTAAGATGAATACGAACAAATGTTATTCACGCCGTGCTCACTTTTATATATTGACCAGAGCCTGTGTATATGTATATAGCGTCCGTTCGTTTGTGTTGTAAAAAAATAACAATATGTTGCCCGTGTTATTCGTATATTCTTTACGATGTAGTGTTCGAGAAGTTTTTGGATAGCGGTTTCTTTTTCTACACGCGTCTGTATATACACGTAACACGATCATTCATTAACCTTGGCGAGACACGAAATCATAATACGTTACCGACACGTGTTATCATTGGGCGAGAACATTTTTTTTATTTTGCTTCGCATAGCTGCATGATATACATTCGATACATTTCATTTTCCAACATAGAACTTTCAGGGGGAAAAAGCACTCATTGCATGGAAGATTTGGGTTGTAGCAGCACTCGACCAAGTCAAATAAAAATATTAATATAGCGTCACATTTGTACATACGACATTTGACAAATGTATATATAACATACATTGTTAGAAATAGCGCGCCAAACGTTTCAGACTGAACGTTGTGGAATAGTATTGAGGTGACTAAATTTCTAATGATGATTATTACAGAAACCAGATAGCTTGGCGAAATTGTACGAAATGGACGACTCGATGGAACGAAGAACATGGCTGGACAAATTAGTTAACTTTATGGAAGAACGAAGAACACCAATTACAAGCTGTCCTACCATCTCCAAGAACCCCCTCGACCTATTTCGGCTATACCTCTACGTCAAAGAGAGGGGGGGCTTCATGGAGGTATGCAAGGTGCAGTGTAGTTCCATCTAGCCCTCGGTGTCTTTACGTAGTTTTTTTATTGTCTCTATATGTGTTCACGTTTTCTTTTTTCGTTTTGAATATTGTGTACACGCATCGAGGTGTCACTTAACTGACCACTCGAATGAAGGCGCTCACACACACGAGTTTCACGTTTTATGTTTTTTTTTGTTTTAGTTTTCCTTTTCCATATTTATGCATTTTAAAACGTATCGTCGGTTGTTGAAAACCACTGTGAACACGCTTCTTTCTGTTTACGCTGAATTGTGCATGATCACATTGTACTTTTTTTGCTGTTAGTGTTTCATTTTTTCCCTTTTATTTTCTTGTATTATAACTATATGAAAAAAAAGAACGAGAGAGAGAACAAAGAAGCTTTAACACGTCTTTTCTTGAAGTAGTCGTTCGACGCGTATGGAATGCGCCCTGATCTACGAACCTTGGTGCTATATGGAATTATTCTAATATTCAGTGAAGATAAACTTTTAATATCAATATAATTACGGTAATTCGTCTCGACTGTACTTTTTTGTCTGTTTCACTTTTTCCATACTTTTCTGCATGGTCAGAAAAACAGTTTAAGTCGTTCGAATGCAAACAAGCCAGAGTTGGTTATTTTTCGTCAAATCGATGTTTTGTTTTTCTTTTAGACTAGTACCTGTAACGATTTTGTTTTTGTTTCTGTTCCACGTGTAATTTTTCTTTTTATTTTGCGTTTTCGAGATGCAGATTTTTGCTGTTTGGATTTTACATTGATAAACACACGGCGCGACGCGTCTAACAGAGGAAAAATCACGTTCATTCTCTATAGGTGACAAAGAACAAAACGTGGAAAGACATAGCGGGGTTGCTCGGCATCGGCGCGAGTAGTAGCGCAGCGTACACGCTGCGAAAACACTACACGAAACACTTGTTGGCGTACGAATGTCACTTCGACCGCGGAGGTGTGGATCCCCAGCCCATCATAAACCAAGTCGAAGCTGGCTCGAAGAAGAAAGGAACAAAGGGAACTGCTTCTGTACCCTCGCCGGGTAGGTGTATAAAATCATTTTCCGGTAATAGTAGTGCATGCGGTGCCACAGACTAACGGTGCACAAGTCCGAATTCACTGTAGCTACTAAGCGAGAAAGTGTAGAAACTAAGCGAGACCTCCGCTAACGCGAAAAAGTTTAAAATATCAATTTCTACAATATATCAGAGGTCGCAGTTTTAAACGTGTACTAAATACAAGTACCCACATGTATTTACATACACGTGAAATAAGGATCTCTACAATATATCCTAAAATCATCGAAACCCTAGGTAGTTGTTTAGGCAGGTTCACCGCGTGAACGATAAAGAGACTTCATAAATAACATTACACGTTCTTCAGGGTCTTCCAATTCACAAGATTCCTTCCCTGCTGCTGGATCGAGTAATGCTTCCATGGATGGTTATGGAAGTTACCAGAGTGGTTACACCGGCGGTACACCTGGAGGACCTTCTTCGGAGTACACGCCTCCTCCTCCTAGACCGCCCAGCCAGAGTAGTGCTCCCTCCCCTCATCAAGGTAAATGGCTCATATTATTCATGTTACGGACAATGTATTAACACGTTCAGCCCCTCTAAATGAACCTATAGCTAAACTCTTTTCACGGGTATACCTACGCATCAATAATCAGTAACATTTAAGGATAGGATCAAGTTCAATATCTATTTATGAATGCAAGTCAATTTGAATAATCAACTTATTTGATTATTAGATTTGTACTAATTCTGAATATTTTGTAATGCGGTACGAATTAATCGCGCTGTAGGAGAGTTGATGAATGTACTCACGAACCGAAAAAGTTTCATTGAGTATACTTGCTATCTAATCATTTTATACGAGCTGGTTCCGAACTCTAGAATGTGTAGAAAACGTACATGTAATATATTAGATGATCCCCTCTCTATTAACTAGACCGCGGATGTTTATGCAAACTAAAAATTGACTGTGCTAATTACAAGAGATATCATTTGAACAAGTTGAAAATGATTTATTGATATCCTTAAACTCTGTTAGTATTTCTTCTGTTCTAAATTGTACAGACCCAATCTTGTCATAAATGCATAAAATCCGCAGTCTACTAATAACGTTCGTCGACCGCTGCGAAACAAAGATTCCGTTCGACTAGGAGAATTTTGAGATTTCGGCTGGGGCTGAACTTGTTGAGTTGGTGTATACATATACGACGACAGTGACATCAACCTGATAGTTGTGGAATCGTGTGAAAGGAATAGCGGTTGAGAGAATGATATTCCGACAGGTGGTTCGAACCAGGGCGGGCAGAATAGCGCGAAACCGTTCGACAACAGTGTGGGACGCTCTGCTCGCAAGTCGAACGCGGCGCCCTACCCTGGTCCACTACGAACCCCAGGTACTTCTCTCTTCCTTGTGTCCTTTCACGACTTAGAACGATGTATATGTTTCCCATTTTAGCACGTCCTTGTCCGTTGTTTATTGCCTGTTAATTGTTACTTTATTCTCTTATTGTTATCCGGAAACGCATGTTACAGACTAAACATCATTGAACAACTGGAAAATATTTGTTTGTGTTTAAGGTATACAACAAAGCAGTTACCAGAACACAGGTTCCTACCAAAACTATCCCCAGGATCAGTATATCCGCCCTCAAGGAAATACCCTATCTCAACAGGGAGAGTTCAATCAACCTTATTCACCGAGGTCACATTATTCACCTTACGTACCGGACGTCGACAGGTTAGATCAATGAAACGCGTGAGGTGACAGTAGGTCCTCGCTCATTGCACTCCCTAGCAAATGTATAACTTTACGTGAACCTTGTTCGTTGCATTTCGTTTGTTGTAGTGTTCAAGCCGCGGTGTGATTGTTTCTTATTATTATTGTATGTACACATTAGTCGCGGCTTCGATTCAATAGTGCGGGATGTGTAGATGGGATATCTTATGCGATTGATTGGGTTAAGTCCTTGCCTTAAATTCCGGTCCCGTTTTCGTACAATGTGCGATTACCTACTGTACAGGGTGTATAAAAAGTAATTGTTATTTGTCCTAGGGATGAATCTACACCTCTAGATCGGTAGATGTGTGTAAAAGTAACTTGCCGTAGAATTGTTTATCTCATCGAGAAGAGAAAATGTTTAAAAGGAACCACATGTCGCAAACAAATGGTTATAGTGCAGAGGTACACGTATAGACAAAAGCCTACTGCTATAGTCCATCTGCCTGTGTCGATGAAACAGAACATGATCGTGTGCGTGGCTCGACCCAAACAAAATTTAAAGGGACATTCGTCGCTAGACCTGTACCAAGTCGTCGTCTGCCTACCCATTCAGATGATAAATTTGAAGTTGCAAAATATGATAGAAAACTTTATATACATTGTTATACATAAGAATATTAACACCGAATTATAAAATACTAATGTAAAGTATACTTACAATTTTTTTAGAATCTTCTGTTCCTCTGTTGGGTCTACAGCACACTACTGTTTACTCATACGAATATGTCTAAATAATTGCCTGTCTTTGCAAGCATAAAGTACCACGCTTCTACACAATCACTAACTACTGCACAACACACTTTCTGAAATCATGACAGCGAACGAAAAGATGTTACTCCGACCACGATCAAAATAGTTCTGCTATTTCAATTTCCGCACGAACACTCTGCTCTCCCAGCATACAATGTATTTGATCAAGGCTGATCTTTTGAAACAAAAGATATCGTTCCTAAAGAGATATTGATTATTCATTTTTTTTTATTGAGAATCATCTGTATTTCGTTGCGTACCGCTTCTTCGTATTATCACTGCAGGCACAAAGACCCGATTACTGGCGATATACCTGAAAATACGAGGGGAGACAATGATGACGGGTTTAGGGACGAATATCCATTTAAATTTTGTTTGTTCGAGGCACGTACATGATCATAGTCTCGGCGACACGATCAGGTGAACTGTAGTAGTAGAGTTTTGTCTATACGTATAACTCCGCACAGTCAAATTGTGCAAAATCCTCTAACAACTTATATAATATTGTTACATGGTTCCTTCCAAATTTTTGTTCTTCTCGATGAGAAGGTGCTGATCTAAAAAAAAACTTCAACCACAATTTTCTTTGTTATGTATAAACAATTTTACGGCAAGTTTCCTTTACAAAGGTCCACCGATCCAGAGGAATAGATTCACCCCTAGGACGGATCACCATTACCTTTTATACACCCTGTACACGAAGCAAAGGTGTGAAAAAACGTTGATCATCGTTCACAAATTTTTCAGGGGTTATCCTGGAGGGAATATGCCGCCGAACAACGCCAGTGGACAGGATATATACAATAGATATAGTAGTAGTCAACAAGCTGGAAGCTACCCGGCAGGAACACCGCCCAACGCCAGAAGTAACAGCTACCCGTCTGCGCCGCAGACACATCCAGCTACTGTACCACAACAAACGGCTACCAGTCAACCTTCGTCACCCTCCCAGCCTTCCGCTACTTCGTCTTATTCGTGCCCTCAAGATTATTATCGACAGGAACAGGTAAATATTCCTCGCCGCGAGGAGCTCCTTACGAGCCGTTCGCTAGCAGAAATTGCATCGAGGTTTGTTTGATTGGTAATTGTGGGTCAGTTCGTTGTAGACCTTGCTGTGTGCTCACGGTAATCATGAGATATGTTTGAAGGTCTTTTACTTGTATCAGCTGCGTAGTTAGTAATACAAGTAGGTGGCGTTGAAAGAAAATAAGAAAGCGGCGGTGAGCGTTAAAAAACGAAACGGAGTCCGGAAACTTTATAAGGATGTCATACTGTGAACACGTGCCTTGAGAGTTCGTGAACAGATTTTTTGATGTACCGCTCACTGAGAGAACACTGTTACAAGCGAGCTCGCTGTTAGCTGATCACAGTTCATTAAAGTGTTTACACTGCTGTTGGCACGAACTGTTCGTCAACAGTAGTGTGGACTCATTATTGAAGTATCTTATCGACTACGATTTGTTTTCGATCGAAGGGAGGATATGGAGCTCCAGGAGGAACACAAATATATACAGGAGGCGCGAGTGCAAACAAGAACATGCCTCCGCCACCGCCAGGTCCAAACCCGCCTAGGCGCCATCCTGATTTTGCCAAAGACCAACAGTATCCTCAATATAATCAACCAAGACCAACGTATCCAGGTAAAACGATCAGTATTCGATAAATAAATAGTGCGATAGTTCGATGTATTATATCGTTAAACGACATATTCTGTAATGGCGATACTGCGACCCCCTAGGATGGCCAAATACAACCAACCAGTACAACAGCAGTAGTGGGAGCAGTAGGGTATCATACACATCGCAGCAACCGCAATCGCAATCACAACCGCCACAGCAACCATCGCAGCAACCGACGCCACCGGTCGGTCCTGTGTCCGCTACGCCTGCAGCAGGAGCAATCGCTAGTAATCAGCAATGGGGTACTCAGCAAGCAAATAGAACTACTCCTCAACCGACTCTGAACGCTATAGCGCACGCTCCTCCTCCGTGGGATCATCGATACTCGAATCAACCGTCCCCCCTTTATCCTGCACCTGGTAATCACCAGGTACGTGCTTCCATATGCGATAAACGCATCATTCATTTAAAAACATAATGGCAACACGTTATTACGCAACTTGCTCATTCGTAGACTCAGCTCGGAATCAACCCCATGATAAGTCAACAACCTACATCGAAAAGAGAAATGACATTCCCTCCTGACAGCGTGGAAGCAGTGACCCCACTTATTTATAAGCGGAGGAAACTGACACGAGCCGACGTTGCGCCTGTCGAAGCTTGGCGCATAATGATGGCTTTACGATCTGGCCTATTAGCTGAAAGTTGTTGGGCCCTTGACGTACTAAACATATTATTATTTGACGACTCTTCTGTAAGTCTCATGTTTTTTTTCAATCCTTCCTGTCTCGCGAGAGAATAAATATACTTTAGAAAATACCGTGTCGAAACGTAAACCTTGTTGTTGCAGGTAAGTTATTTTGGATTGACGCATTTGCCGGGGTTGTTGGATGTCCTGCTGGAACATTTCTCGCGTTCCCTGTCGGATATGTTCGAGTCGACCGTAAACGAGGAGGATCGCAACTGGACCCAGTCGGCAGAAGGACCGGAAGTGGATTTGGGCGCCGTGACGCGGCCGATCGATCCCGAGGATCGAACCAAACTTTTGTCATCCTCAAACTACACGTTCTTGTCGAGAAGAGGTCGTCCGGTGAAAATCATCTCAAGGGACGAAGACCTGTTCGTTCTGGATACACGGAGGACTTGGGATCATCAGGAGTGTGAATCCGAAACCGAACCTTGGCAAGTCGACATCTGCACTACGAAGTACATAGTGACCTGCTTTCAGTCTGAGATTGGATCGGTACCGTTTGCGCGTCTTCTCAGAGATGAAAAACCACCGTTGCTGCAGAAGGAGGTCGAATGTACAGATTCGAAGGACGAAACCAAAGTGGATTCGAACACGCTCGAGACGTCGGAATTCTCGTCGCAGAAGGCTGCCGAACTCGGCGATAAGCCGAAGGAGGCCAGCGAGAAGAAACAGCTGGACAAGAAGAAGAAAACGAAAACGTTGAGCGACGTTTTGTCCAGGATCAAGAAAGAACCAGTGGAGATGAACGATTTGACAAGGGAGCTGTTCGAGAAGAAAAACGACGGTTTCAAGAAAGAGTGCGAGACCGAGAGTGCGAAGGTGAACAACAATATGGGCGAGCACTTCTCGGATATACAAAAGTCCGACGAGGAGTTGATCCCCACGCAGAACGGGCTGAACGACGCGGCGACGGCCAATGTCGAGCTGGAGAAGTCTGAGATAAAGGTGGAGAACGACGATCAACAAGAGTCGATATCGAAAGAGGACGATAATAAGGAGGGACCAAGATTAAAAATAAGAGATCCGGCGGGTACGTTGAAGAGGAGACGAATAAGCGACTACGAGGACGAGAGTTACTCAAGGGATGAGGCGAGCTTGTACCTCGTCACCGAGACACAGGACAATCTGGCTCGACGTTGCGTCTGCTTGTCCACAATATTAAGGAATCTCACATTCATACCAGGCAACGAGGCCGAATTCGCCAAGAATGTGACATTCTTGAGCTTGCTCGGTAAGCTGTTGCTGTTGCATCACGAACATCCGGCCAGGACACAGAAAACGCGGAACTACGACCGGGAAGAGGACGCGGATTTCGCGGACAGTTGCAGTAGCCTGCAAGGCGAGAGCGAATGGTGGTGGGATTTCCTGCATCACATAAGAGAAAACGTGCTGGTGATGGCGGCGAACATAGCCGGCCACTTGGATCTGAGTCAGCACCCGGAGGAGATATCCCGGCCGGTGTTGGACGGTCTTCTGCATTGGGCGGTGTGTCCAGCCGCTCACGGCCAGGACCCGTTCCCGACGGTAGGCCCGAACTCGTCGTTGTCGCCGCAGAGATTAGCGTTGGAGGCTCTCTGTAAGCTTTGTGTTACCGAGTGCAACGTGGACCTAGTCGTTGCGACGCCCCCATACTCCAGGCTCCAGAGACTCTGCTCCGTGTTGACCAGGCTACTGTGCCGGAGCGAAGAGCAAGTGCTGCGCGAGTTCGGCGTGAATCTGCTCCATTTCCTGTCGGCGGCTGACAGCGGGGTGGCGCGCACCATAGCTCTGCAAACGCCGTGCGTTGCGTTGCTGGTTGCGTTTATCGAGCAAGCGGAATCGAGCGCGCTGGGGGTCGTGAATCAACATGGATTGGCCGCGTTACGAGACAATCCCGAGTCGATGGGAACCAGCCTGGACATGCTGAGACGCGCGGCCGGCACGCTGCTCAACCTTGCCAGGCATCCGGACAACAGGACTCTGCTGTTACAGCACGAGTCACGGCTACTTGCTCTGGTTATGAGTCAGATATTGGATCAGCAGGTGGCCGCGATTGTTGCTCGCGTATTGTTCCAGTGTTCCAGGGGCGCGTAACTTTGTTGACAAAAAGAGAGAGAGACAAACGGTATTCTCCTTTTTTCTTTTTGGGATATATACGCGGGTGTGTTGAGATCCGTGTTTGTTTAGTCTCCTTCCTTGTGTAAAATGCTGATATGACGACGACTACGACGATGATAAAGTTTTTTCCAAGGTGACAGAAAGACAGCTATATATATACATAGTGGCTGCTATTCTATATAGATAATACGGAAAACACGAGAGAGAAAACACGAGCGAACGAATGAGAATGAGAGAGAGAGAGAGGGCAAGAGAGAGAGCGTGTTTAGAGAAAGAATGTGTGTGAGAGAGAAAACGAGTGTGTGTGAGAGAGAGAGAGGGAAACAAAAAGCGTAGAAAGGTGTAGAAAAAAAGTGTGAGCAGGAAGGTGATAGTGTTCAGTATAACGGAATGAAAAGAAAGGAGCACGTTGTATGGTATAGCACCGTGGAAGAATAACGGAAGGAACGTGGAATCGGTTATAGAGAATACAGTAGACGGAACAAAGTGTCGATATACGAACGCCACTAGATTCGCGTGGTTGTAGTTTTATATCGAGTAAATAACGGGGAAGAGAATTAACAAAAAAGTTGATCAAACGGTGTTAGCCGCGTGCGCGTAACAGATACACTGCAAATACGCGAGTGCCGCGCCCGTGGCTGTGCGCGCGCCCGCGCCATGACACGATACGCGATACCTGTCAGCGATACCTTTTTCCCCCCATCCAACCCCCTTTCGTGAATTGGAATAATATCGACATAGTGTAAGATATTTACATAGATAATGAAAAGAATGATGAACGGAGAAAGGATCAATGAACAGAGCGAAATGGCTGGGTTCCCGAGGCAACGAGTGAAATCGTGCCGATTCAAAACAACGGATTACAACCAGAGGGAGAGGGAGATGTATGACAAGACACCGATTGATGTCGAGGGTTGCGAGGTAGAATGAGACGGATACGTACACAGAGAAGAGAGAAAGAACGAGCGTGAGAGAGAGAGAGAGAGAGAGAGAGAGAGAGAGAGAGAGCGAGAGAGAGAGAGGGAGAGAGAAAGAAGAAATGAGACAAACGATTATTAGCAGCATAATAATATATAAAAGAATAACTGAGAGATGACGATTGAGACAAAACTATTGAAGAAAAATAAAATAACAAATCTGTTTGACGAACCTTAAAATGGTGCGATGCGGAACGATAATATTGGGGTGACGATTATATATATAAATATTAACGATAATATAATGCAAATTTTTATATTTGCATGTTTTGTGCTGTAATTAGCGAGTAATTAAGATATTTTGTAGATAACACATATACACACGTACACGCGAACACACACGCACGCGCACACAGAGACACACACGTACACGAAGGAAACACGTACACTTTTACACTGACACTTCCATTGAATCGTATATTTGAGCTACGCGTCGCGCCGCGCGTGTCAAGTAACGAAACAATTTAAACAAAATGAACAGAATGAGAGAGCGAGAGAGATGGTGTGAACAGAAATACGACAAGAATAAAAGTACACAATGCGGCGCCGAACGCGCCACGGTGGTCTTCGTTGCGAAGAGAAATACAAAAATTGTATGAGAAAAAGCACTAGACCACCGAGAGTCTCGACTTTAGATGCACAGGCATAACTAGAACTGAAGAAAGACGTTGTTGGGAAAATGAGCAAAAGAGGGAACGAGCGAGAGTGTATGTACGTGCCTGCGAATGCATGTATGCGCTTGCGTGTGTGTGTGTATCGTGGAGAGAAAGAAATAGGAAACTGCGATTATTTACGGAGAATGAAGAAGAATTGTAGTGTGAAAGGGGAAAGAATACAATTATACGAGAAGAGAGAGAGAGAGGAAGATCAGAATGTTGAAAACGTTGTCTAATTTCCCTTTTTCCGGGAGAAGATCATTCTCGTGCGAGAAGAGCGTGAATGGGGGGAATCTGTGTGTGAGCGCGCAACGGATAAACAAGAAAATTAATGAAACACAAGAAAAAGCTGAAGGGACACAGTTTTAAAACAATTCAGGTGGAGGATAAACTTGCGGAATTGTAACAAAATGTGTACACGTTGAGCAAAAGAGAACGAGAGCGAGAGAGAAAGAAAAATGAACGAACGATGTCGGACCAGAAAGGGACACGTGACGCATTCTGTGCGTGTGTCACTATTTTGCCCGAGCGTATGCGTTCGTGTGTGTGCACGTGCGTGTATGTGTGTATCGACAAAGGTAATGAATGAACGAATGGTTCGGTCGTGTGTGCACCAGGGATGGGGTTGCTGGTAGAAAAAGGGGTGGGGAATAGTGTCTGTGAAATTAACTGCTAATATACTACGTATACACGAGCTTACGAGAACTACAGAATAAGAGGGAGAAAGAGAGAGAGAGAAAGAGAAAGAAGATAGTGGTCGAGGGAAGCATAGGAAGCGTGTAAGCGAAGGGTAAACTAGAAGACAGTCCGGGAAAGAACAAGTGCGCTAAATGACGCTTAAGTTTATATTCACGAAAACAAATTTTTTCACGTAATTATTTTTTGGTGGATTCCCGTTTATTTCTTTTCATTTTCCTTTTTTTTTAACTTCTTTTCGGGCGATTTTTCAAAACAAGAAGTTCTATGTAGGTAGACGATATATTTCACTACGGTGTTTTAGTTATTTTTTTCTTTTTTTTTTGGAATGGACGTGTTTGTAAAAAGGCAACCGAATTCTGTTGCGGTCAAATCAAAACATGTAACCGTAAACTGAGGGGATCGACGAGAAATATGTAATCGTTCGTAAATTGTGGGGAAAGGGTAGTAGAGAGAAAGAGAGAGAGAGCGAGCGAGAGAGAATATTTGAGAGTGATTTTTCAGTAATGTAAGCAAACGCAACATACAGAGACGGATAAAACATGGAATTTTTAAATCTTAAGCTCTCGATCGTGCCATTAAGTAATTCTAATGGGATGTAATTGTAATCTCAAGACTTTTATGCTTTTTCGAAGCGCGTATGTTATCGTAAAGCAAAAAAAGAAACTAGTACGTACTATCCCCCCCATTGTCAGCTTTTGCACACATTTCGACGATTCTTACGTATACATTTACCTAATGTAATTGAAAGAAACGAGAGAGAAAAGAAAATGACGAAGCCACCCTCATTTTTAATAGTTCTTTGGAACAAAGACATGTTTATATTCGTGCGCGCACACATATACACAGACGCCCCCCATACACGTACACACATACACGTCCACAGAAAAAACGACACAAACACACACGTACATACACTTTCCACGCCGGTACTTCCTTTTTCGTTTCGGTAGAGAGAAATGTCACGAATGAGTGATGTTTAAGTTTTCACAGGGGTAGCGCATGTAAAAAAAAGAAACGGAAGGATCTATTTGATTCGACTATGTTCGAGGACAATTAGGTGAAAAGGATGAAGGAAAAATGGAAAAAAAGGTGGACGAGGTAAATAAGTTAAACAGAACACTTTCCCTGATCCCAGCTTCTCCCTGACCCCAAAGTATCCTACTCTATAGATATCTAAATACGTGTAGTTCTTAAATTATTTACTTTAGTTCGAGTGGAGATGCCTGTAAGTGTAATTTACTAAGACTTTTTGTAAATAAATTATGAAATAAACTAGACGTACTTTATCCAAATGACTATATACATATATATATAATAGACATATATATATATATGATATACGGACACGTCTGACACATTGAGATAGAACTTAATAGCGATTTAAACAAGGGGAAAAAAGAACTATTTACGAGAGTATATGAAGAGCTCTTACACAATTGTGATGATGATGATGATGATGATGATGATGATGATGATGGTGGTGATGATGATGATGATGATGATGATGATGGGGTGATGATGATAATGATGGCGATGGCGGCGATGCGTAGAGGATATTTAAACTATACGAAAGTTGAGAATGAATTAAATTGTACTTGTAGGAAACAAAACAATGTTGCTTCTTAGTCATAGGTTTTCAATATAGAAGGAAGTGTTGCGTTCATTGGAGAATTTATTGTGCCTGATTAATTTAAATATACAATGATCTTTCTTTTATAGTTTGGGTTCCAGTTACACAACTTGGTTTGAACATATACCGTTCTCCATGTTCAAGATCATGGCTATATTTATTTTCTGGCACAGCCACTCCAGAACATCTGTTGCTTCGCTTTCCAAATACCAATCGCCCATGGGAGATAAGCGGTCTTCGTTCTACAGGTAAGATCGATCCATCAGTTACGAGTATACGTAGAACAGATTCAAACACTATTATAGTTTGATACATATGATACGTACCTTGTTCACATGTAGGATCAGTTTATTATTGACTACAGTTGTAGGTGATAGCAGTTGAGTCGTTTCCAGAGTCCATTTTACGTTCAGAGATCCCCAGATGGATCCTTTCTCGATAAAGTATAGTCGCCTAAACGGGAATGAAAAAAGTATCAATAACGCTTTCGATTTTGGTTAAACGAATGAAATTGTCTCGACATACTTACTGCAAAGAAACCAGTGCTATATGTTTCCCATCGTTAGACAAAGCAGCATGCGCCCAATAGGTCTCTGCTTCCATACAAGGATTTTTATTTATCATAGTCAGAATGTGCATCCCTTTCGCTTTGTGTACCGAGAATATTTCCACTCCCTGATGTAAAAGAAAAATGATCATCATATTTGTAAATTACTTATATCCGTAAGTATCACTTATATCCATTTAACTTAATTCCATTTGATTATAGTCAATATATAACCATCGGGGAATACGTGCGAGTATACAATGAATATAAATTTTCCTATTTTTTTCTTGGTAAATTATAAATGTCAAAGAAATTCTAATTTTTGTAATTGTAAAATAAATGCAATGCAAAGGGATTAACGAATCCGGTTAATTAAAATAATTATGGTTTACCTTGTATGGATTGACGTAACGTGGTAAGCGTATTCGAGATATAAACTTATGACCTATTTCTTGTGCCCTGAAAAAGATGTACGATGTACTATAGATATGCTCGATGCGAATGATAATTACTTAATTTTCCACACCTTTTTATAATATCTGCTATCACCTTCGAATAAGCTTTCAAGGAGGAACTTTCAGTATGAAAAAATATTGATGTTTTCTTTCCTAAAGTTCTGAAGAAATATTTCAACTCTTCCTGGTGAACACCTATACAATATCAATGCACGTGTTTATGTACTTGTTCACTTACGAACGATGAATAATTTTTTACTTACTATTTATAAATGCAGTTACTAAGCTGCAAGTCTCTAGCTCAATCTCTGTAGAAAATGAGGTACGAATCAAATGATTCAGAGGAGGTACATCCTGGTTCTGAAAACATGGCTCTTTCGTCTAGAATCAAATCCACTGATTAATCGACTCTGATAATTGTTGCAGAGACAACAGAATTATTTTGTCTTGGTCTATTACCTTTGACGGAGATACGTGAAGTTCGAAATCAAAATTAAAGGCAGACGTCTGTATAGAGTCTACCGTGGCATAGCCCAATTGACATGCTACCTCGTGGCTCAGTTTCTCTGCTATTTCATCTCCGCACAGAATCAACTGCGACACAGAATAACTTAAATTAAAACAAAATATTTTGGATGAAGGACAGAATAATTAAAATCGAAGGATATACGTGAACATTCAGTTTCGCTTTCTTACGGTGTTAGACTCGTAGAAGTTATCCCCTGGTGATTTAAAGTTGTAGCCATACTGATTTCCTAGAACGGTAGTCGAGCGAATCAACACCTGAAATTGTTGCATAGCCTGGGCCGCGTACGACCGTGATAGATCGAACGAAAGTTCCGCATTGTTAACAGTAATAAAGTTTCTTTGATAACAAGGAAGTCTGAAATACCAAGATCGATATTAGCGTTAACATTAATATCAAATCATAATACATTTAGCATTAAATTCCCACCTGAATTCAGCATGCTTCTCGGAGCTTCCATTCTCAGAATATTCAAAAATAAATCTGACAATATTTTTGTAATCCGCGATATCGCTAATATTATAAATGTTAGGTCTCTCTGTGTCAGCCAATAATATCAAGCGTATTAGGATCGGAGAAATATACATCTGCTCTATTATATTTTTCTTTTTAACAATCGAACTCTGCAACTATCAAGTCGTTGTCAACAGGCGGTTGGACACAATTTTAGAAATAATTAGTAAATTACTTCGGAAGTACCTCGTTATTTCTGTTGGAAGGCAAAATGTGAACGCTCGAGACGTCCTTTCTCAGTTTTGCAGCGATGGAATACTTGGTCACCGGTTTCTTTGGGATCAAATCGATCAAAGAAAGAAGGAAACCTTCTTGCAAATTCAAATCAAATTCCCGCACTATCACACAAATGCCTCTGCGAAACAATTTGAACAACTATAGTAAATAATACCCGCAAATATCGATGTAAGGATGCACGCTTACTTGTAAACATTGTAATTTAGCTTCCTTTGCTTCAAGCCAACAAACTCAATAGAGTGCTTCAGCTTAGGGTTCCCAGCATAATTGATAACGCTCTTTTGTAGGTTCGAGTAGAAAACTACAGGGAAGGTTGTATTACGGATTTGATTATCAATCTGCGAAACAGTACACGTAAATCTCAGAATCATCTTATCTCCATGGAATGCAATCTTAATGAAATTATAACTATACCTGTATTCTATGCACATAACCCTGCAGATAAGTCAACGTCATAGACTTCCTACAGTGCAACCAAATTGCTGGAGAATAAGTTCTTCTCAATTTCCCGAAGAATGGCTTCGTTATGTGCATTTTTGCCAGGTCAACCTGAAAATTCGTTCATGTACTCGTAGTCTAGTTGAGCGAGGGCGAAAGACTCGACCGACTTACGTCAATTAAACTGTCTAACTGAGCCTTTTTACAAGAATTTACATATTTGCTCTCTATCCATGCACTCAACTCTAACGACAAACTTTTCCATTTTCTGCCGAAATAAAGCTCCCAATGAGCCGCAGAGTCTGTCACATTGGCGTACACCAACTCCCTCAGGATCTCGTTCGATTTAGTTACCTAAAATGCATTACCATTCTATGTTTTAAGAAACTATCAACCAGGATTCAACCAACCAGTTAACCGAGCGGCTGTCGTCAACTTACAATGCTGATGCCAATGCCAGCGAGGGAAACAAATATCTCCTTTCTACTCGGTTCAGGATCAATGATGTTCTTCGCTTTTAAGAACACTGCCTCGTGTTGTGTGAACAATAGAACTCTCTGATTACTCTCCATGTAGCTCACCCAATAGACGACAGTTGTCTGTTCTGTCTGCGCGCGTTTCAGTGTCGGTGACTTGACATCCTCGTCGCAGGCGTTGTTCTCGCTGCTGTTGAAACTCGCGGATTTGGTCTCCAACCACGTCGACTTATTGTTACATTGTTTATACGAACAGGTGGAGGAAGACACGCTGTTGCACGTGTCGACGATGACAAGGGGTACAACCTCTTGGCCACATCCGTCCTAACGAATAAAACAATCCATGTTTACTTCACGCTCTATTCGCTCATATCTATACTAGCACTTGCCTTTTCGAACTTGGCGTCATACCCAGTCTTCTTATTGTTGTAGACATTCCAGATGAGCTCTCTGGGCTTCGTAGGATCGTCCCACGTGTACAAAAGACTTTGAAACGGATTTACCAATGCCACTTGTCCTAAGTTGTGCTGGCTGATTTTCAGAAACAGGTCGTCACAGAAATTGTCTATCCTCACTGGTATATCCCCAGGCACACACTTTTGGAACGTGATGTTGTAAGGGGAATTCAGACCGCCGTTGATCTCCACGGTAATGGCTGACTACAATTCCACACGATATTTTCTCATTCTACATTCTTACAACTAGACTGCGGATCTCCATGCATTTATTGCTTATGAAAATGTTCAATAAAGGCTAGAATACAAAATTCGAACGAATTTTGTACAATTTCTATTTGTTTTAGATCTACAAAGGCTGTTCCCATTAAAATACTTAAACATCCACAGTCTACTTATAATAATTGCCGAGTACTTTCGGTACTTACGCCGTTATCCATTCTCAGCACCGTCTTCCCGGTATATGTGATGCCGAAGTGTTGAGATACTAATTGACTGTTCCTCCACTTTATCCTCATCCTCATCGAATCCGTGACCGGCCAAAATGGCATGCTTTGTCCAGGCAGGAGGTCGTTCCACAAATCTGCTTGATCATTCTCCTCCATGAACCTCAGAGTTCTCTTTGTTTTGTTGCTGATGTAGAAGTAAGGTAGGAACGTAATAATCTTCGTGAAATTCGACAAGCGAGAGCTCTCAATTTCCGTCAAGATTCTGTACTTCCTCCCACGCTCCGTATCCTTACACACGATCAAAGACATCGAGGTGATCCCTTCGAGGCCGAACGGTAGGGACCACTCGGACTGTTGAGCTTTCAACCTGATCGTACCCTTCTTGTTATTCTTCTGAGAGAATATAATCAACTCTTCCTCGGGAATTTCGTTGATTATGTGAGAATGACACTCCTGAAACCGTTTTATTAACCCGTCAATTTGATGCATTGTAGTTCTACAGAAAAATTGAGTAGCTACCTGAATATACAAAGGCAATCCAGACTTATTTATTATCCAATATTGAGACTGAATAACAATGTGCCAACTCGTGATCTTACACAATTCTATATTCAACAAGAAAGGCTTGGTCAAGTCTGATTCACTGTCCGCTGTCATCAGAATAAATTTCCTTTCCAAGTTGGTGTTCAATTTTGCTGTCCCGGTCCAGTATCCACCCAAGTAATTTTGAATCTGTCAATCAGCAAAGAGAAGTTTATCAATATTTCATACTTAAATTTATATGTCTTCGATTTCTTAAAAATCTCTAAATCGTCCCCCGTCGGTGAAGAATTCATACTAGAAGTGTGTGATAATCCTCGTTTCCAGGATTGCAAGACTGCAGGATGCGCCTTCTCATTTCTCGATAATGCAAAGATGTGTTTTTTCAGTAGTCGAAAGCGCTACATAAAAGATTAAGCTAGGTTGCAATCACCCTCAAAAGTCCTATTTTTCCGTTTACAAGGTGTAATTTTTATTATTCGGCAGCATGTAGCTGTCACAGCTTTATGAAAATAGATACATGCGCAGCTGTAAACTTCCCAATAATGCAAATTACTAAATTTAATTAAATCTGAAATTTCGAGGCGACTGTGGTCTTAATTGATTTCTTATTTAGCTCTTCGACTACTGAAAAAGCCCATTTGCAATCCTAGAAACGAGAATTTACCTCCTTAAGATGCTCGGGAATGCCAGACGGGTTCTCGCACACCTCTAAATTAATATCAATTTCGCGTGAATTAACGGCACTCACCTTGAACACAAATTGTATGTCATTGTTGCAGTTCAAGGAATGCATATTGATCTTCTCCCCGGGTTCAATTTTCACTTCATAATTGATAGAGGGTATGTTGACGTCTACAACGAACGGTAACTGATTGTTGAAAATGAGAGGCGAGTGAATGCTAATCAAATAACTTGGTACTTGACAGCTTGGTCTCGTGGTTAATGGAACTTCGTTACAGGAAACCTTGACACAAAACACGGACTGATTCTCGTCCTCCTTCATTTTACAGTAAATGTCTCTCGCCACGTTCATCGACGCGCTCAGTTCTTTCCAATAAATTCCTTCTTCGCTGACATGGTACTTTCTGCAACAAACATTCATCGTATCGTACACAGATTGGAACATCCGTTATTTACTACATGCTGCACCTGGATTTCAACTTACTCTAAATAAGCGGGTAGTATATGTATAGGAAAATGATAAGCAATGTACAAAGGAATATTGTAAGTGGAATCAGGTTCAATGATTGTCATTCTGATATTGTCGTCGAATGGGTTCGTTGGCACGCCTATACATGATAGTCCAAGTTTGTCCAACAATGATTTTTTATAGTAAAGACCCAGCGTGTAAGAAGTTTCGTTCCGAAACTGCAATTAAAATATAAAGTATGTCAAATACAATATCGCTTAGAATAAAACGGATACTGGATAGTTTACCTGCAACGGTGATCGCACGGTGATCGTGCGATGTAAATAATTATCTATTATAGCATCAATGACCAAATGATAACGGACTTCGTGCCTGATGGGTCGCAGTGGGATCAAATTGCAACCTTGTCGCATTGGACAATAGACAAGCACATCTTCGAATCCTGAATACAACAAAGAATCGGTGAAACTCGTCGCGCCCGTTGTATTCCTGTGGGTGCAATTCTACAAAAAACAATCGTTACCTTGAAAAACAACACGCAATACCTCCCCCGTGATTGTCTTGTATATTCTGATGGAAGAATCGTCTTGAAATATTTCCTTGATCGGCATCGAGTGATTTTGCACAGTCGGATTAGGATCTGTGAACTCTATGTCGTTCTCCACCCATTGCGGACTACCATGTGCAGATTGAACTTCTGGTTCCGGACTACTTGGAACACTCGCTGGTGAATCGATGTTATGGTAGTCTTGACTTGCTATAATGCGACTACCAGTTTTGTTATCTTCCTACAACGAAAGGAAATAAGGTTGAAATCAGACGCAAAAAGACGTTCAGTGTGTTTCTAATGCACTGACATCTGTCGAAGCAAGCAGTTCTATTCGACTTTCATGACCGATGGCGTTGATCAGATTCAGCTTCCTGCTACTGGTAGGTACTATTGGTATTCCACTGTTGGCTTGATGAAATGCGTTCATAACAACGTCCGCGACTGCAATTAAGTTGGGTGTGACTATAAGATTCAGTTTCTCCTCCGTGGAGATGGTAATGTAGACTGCCATGTCGTTGGATTTGATCGACTCACGACCGATCGGACCAACTGTAATTAAACATTGTTATTAACACGTTCTGTGCCGAGCCATTATTGTTCGACAATTAAACAAGCTTATGTTTTTTGTTCTTTACTGCATTTTTGTGTTTAACTTGTTATAATATAATATGTTTTTAGCGCATTAAACAAATATGTCAGCGTGTATGAAGAGAGAAGAGGGGGAGGGTATACGCGTGAATGAATAATTTAACGTGTTAAAATAATCGTATCAAATGCTATTTCCTCACAAGAATCCACATTGCACTCCGGTGTTAATTCCAGCCCTTCATCCTCGTTGGTACTGGAGTTATCACTGTCGCTGTCCTCCTCGCCGCTGCTGTTACTGTTAAATAAATAATTGGACGTTCTCATCAACTTTTTCTGACCCTCGTCATCGTCTGTGTCAGAATCTTCTTCATACGGTGCATACAGTTCAGTGTCTGAAATATTTGTGGTCATGGTTTAGTCGCGTATTCCGTTTCATCAAAAGAAACCATCGAGTTCAAACTATGTACTACCGTTTGGTTTTGGCACAGCCAAATGATCCGGAGTTATGAAAACCATGTCCGTAAAATCTTGGTCGATGCTCTTCAAGCCTTTCTTCTTGATCTTCGATGCGTCTTGCTTTATCTGCTGGTACGGATCGGTCCAATTCGAATTCACCATGAAAGCTTCACCGTGACGCATCTATAAGTAACACAGTAAACGCCAGGATAAAGAGTGGTCATTTCTGCCAACGAAAATTATTCATCTGTTTACTAACAGCAAAGAACAGGCTTAAACAGAACGAAGAATACCTTTATTATCAATTCCCATGGCCTGTAGTTAGTATCGTCGTCGGAGCACAAATCGATCAGTGGCTCCCAACTCTTGTAATCCGCGTTATAACAAAACGCGTGGAGCTTCATGCTGGACTCTAAAGAGAAATTATTGAACCAGTCGTTGATGGAGACGGTTACTATGTTCTCCATTTTGATAACTGGCAATCTCTCGGTCAAGTATTCGATCTCCAGCAACAAGGAAATGACCAGAGGCTTTAGGTGGACAGTTACTATTTTGTCACTGCTTTCGCACAGCAGATTTAAATCATCTGCAACATTCAAAGAAAACGTTGTCAACCTGGTCGGAGGTCCAGAATCCAATCAAATTTCGATTCTCACCGTCGATAGTCTTCTTGTAAGGTACGTTCGATATTTTCTTGGGCGTCCACAAGTTAAAGTGCGCGTTGAAATCCTGATGAAATAACTTCTCCTCCGCTTTGATGTGTATATTTTCAAGAAAGCTCGTTGCTTCGTTCAGTATCTAAAGAACACGTTCGTGCGTATGTATCACAATTGATCGACCTACTCGATTTGTTGGTACTTACATCGATGAACGTGTGAATGATTTCTGCAGACAAGTGTATATCGATGGCGTTGATAGTGACGGTGTAGTCAGCATTGAACTCTGGTGCTTCTTCTTTTCTACAGATCTCTATATCGCAAGGACATAGTAACCAATAAGATGCCTGTTTCGCGTAATTTCCTTGTTTCTTTGACTTTGCACGAACATCAGTGAAGGTGCAAACGATCGAGGACGAACAGCTATGCCTGCTGCTCTCGATGGTTACCTCTGCCTGCAGTAGAATCACATGCGAGTTGCTCGGCTTCAGGCCTCCGAAGAGCAAGATTTCCGGTTTGTGTATTCTCACAGATACAGAAGCATCTAGACACGTAAAATAGCAGCTGTTATTGCAATTCCGTACAAATGGCAAATAAACGACAAATATACATGCGCAGTCGTGGCAGGTCAACACGTTGACTATTGAAGTATAGTTCCAAAATATTGAATAAAACTAAGGAGTAAACTCTCTTTTCCAGGATTGCAAAGGTGTGGAATGCGCCTTCTCATTTTTCGATAGTGCAAAGATGGGGTTTTGCAGTAGTTAAAAGCATCAGATAAAATTATTTTATTATTTTTTTTAGCCGAATAATGCAAATCACGTTGCGTAAACGTAAAAGTAGGATTTTTGGCTTGGATTGATCTTTTATCTAGCGCTTTTGACCACTGAGAAACCCCATCTTTGCATAATCGAGAAACAACAAGGCGCATCCCGCACCCTTGCTATCCTAGGAACAAGTCTACGCTCCTAGCCGATCACTTTATCTACCAACAAATTTTGTCTCGCGTACGAACCATATGGTAGTCAACGTGTGAACATTAAACCTCTTGCCAACCGATGCTTGTCACATACGGAGAGGGAGTAAAACAAGCTAAACAGAAAACCACAATCGAAGCAACATGACGTTACAAACGCAAGTACCTGGCTCCTCCTTAAAATATTGTGCGTATTTTAATTTATCTCTCTCAGCGCTGGCAATGTCCCTGTTCTTGATTTAAAAGAAACACGCATCGTGACAATAATTACGTCGTTGCCATAATAGATATGCTTGGATATGGCACGAAGAAGTTGTGTAGATCGGTCGATTGGATCGAATCGAAACGCGATTTCTACTTACTGCTTTTTGATTGTGGCTCTCGTATCCGTGATTAATGATTCCTTCCTCGACCTGCTCGGCTGGAATCGAATCCATGATGTACCGTGTCAAGTGCATAACGAATGGCACAGACAGATTCATTCTAACTTCCTGTATGAGCGCGTCGAGACACTTTTCACCAGCAGGCGCACAGGTGTACGCGATGTCAACGATAGGCGACATCGACACAGATATACAGTAATCCGGATGCGCTCCGATCAATCTTGCAGGTGCCTGGATTATTCTTCAATGGAAAAAGAATAACAGCATTAATACAGTTCGCTGTTCGTCGCGTGTGTACAGAGTAGGATGCTTTACAGACTTTCTTATAGCTTGAGAATCCTTCCTGGTATCTTTCAGAATGCAACTTTGAAGTGATAGCTTCATCTTTAAAGCTTTGTCGCTGTAGAACGCGTAAGTGTTGATCAGCTCGCCGAAGGTTAACCTGCATAGGCCATGATTCAGATCGCGAACTGGTGAACTCAACACCTGCGAATGAAAAGCTGCTGCTTAAAACAAGTTTCGCCGTCTTATTAAAACTTTGATCTTGTTGATTTTAACACATCACCGACCAGTGATTATTGGATAATTTTGAAAAATCTATGTTACATGGCTAAACATTTTTTATGGAAACCTTCAGTAGCAACAGCAATTTTCATTGTGAACTAACAGATCACCCTCAATGACGTCATCTAATAGTTTCATTTAAAATTGCAATGTAAAAGACAATTTCTATGCTTTCTTTTGATACAGCGCAATTATTGCAAATCCTATTAATAGGTTTCCGGTAGGTAAAGTGTTAAGATAAAGAGAATAAAATGACTAAAAGTTATACCTCCTCCGAGTCCAAGAACAAATTTAATTGCAGCCCCTCGAGAGTTAACTTTGCGTTCACCTCACATACTGTATTCTCGTTATGAGTGAGAAAATCTTCCAGTTTCTGCACCATCATGTCCTGATTGGACTTCGTCAGTTTCTCTTCTACGTTCGAGTGCGTTTCATTTTCGTGTATATCTTCAAATAGTACGATCTTCGATATGTTGTCTTTCCACACTAGAATGCTTGACTTGAGATCTCTTTGGCTCAGATTGATGTACACAAAATCCATAGATCCTTGCACATTGAACAATCCATATGTCTGAAACTCCATCGCGCTGCGATATTCGGTTTTTCTTTTGATATCAAAGTGGATATGTATCGGCTCTACTATCGGTTCCTGAGAATCAACATTTCCATTATTATCCGTTGGAAGGAGCACACGCGTAGAGGATAAATCAACAATAAATTATACTTGAATTTCCAAATCTCTACTGAGCGTCATGATCGCTCTAGACACAGTCAGGTTTTTCAGCTTCACCAGAATGTTGTCGATTATCAGATGATTACCATCGGTTTTGGAATTCTCGGTCGATTGTTCGACCTTTTTGAAAAAATTCTCCACCGATAATACACCTAGAGAAATAAATACCTTAATCATTGCAATCGATCGATAATCTTAACTATCTTCTATTAGCGAGCACAACCTGTGTTTAACACCAAAAGACTGGGAACATCTTTCCTTTGCGGTAGAAGGAATATAGGGCCTTGTATGTCGATAAAAATATGCAGTTTTGTAGCGCTCTTCTTAAACTCTTTGATACCGTTTGTAACTTTATCGATCAAGTAATTTTGAAATTGCATACAGTAGGTTGAAAAGAACGGCGCTAGAAAATACTGTGGAACGAATCGAATTTGTAACTATCGATACTCGCAGGAATATGTGTTCCAAGAATACGTGTCGAAGGGTTGTACCTTTAAATCGTATAATATTTTCGAAACGAGCACACAGTTCATTCTTCCAATGGAGAGCTTGAAAGTTCCATCTGACATCACGTCATCCTTCTTGGTGTCAATGTCGGAACACGTGTATAGCCTCGGCATGTGTCTGACATATTTCAAATCGAGCACTCTATCCTCATCGGTGGTTAAAAGCTTAAAATAAAACGAATTAACTAGAATACACAAAGCAAGGTTTTCATTCCGAGAATCGTAAATCGAAGATCGTAGAAATTACTTTAGAATACAAAGTATCGTCTTGCAAGTCTTCGACGGATAAGTGTCTCAAATGCGCACGCAAAACCATCCTCTCGTTGGCGTTGTAGATGCAGTCGTTCTCCAATCCGAGAACTTGTATCTCTAACAGATCCATATCTTTGTCGCAAAAACGAAGAACGAGCGCGCTGAGTCTCGCCGAATAATTTAACTTGATGGCACCTGGAAGTTTACAGATTCATCAAAGTTGGCAGTATTTATATTTTAGTCTTTTAGTGTTACAACAGTCTATTGCGCTGTACCTGGAGGAATGGGTGGATCGTTATTCTTTATTTTCCACTGCGCTATAGTGCGAAATATTTTCTCCGCGAAACTGATGAGATTATTCTTCTCGAGTGTACTAAAAACAATGATGTTTTGTATTGAATATAAATCTCCCTTAAGACTGAGTTTATGAAACCAGGCAAAATGATTAATTGCAATTATGTTTAATTTACGATTATTGAAAAATCCTTACTTGATCAAACCAAACCAGTATTTTCGAAGTTTCATTAACGCGGGTCTGTGGAGATTTATATGAACACTAAGAATATTTACGACGAACGATCGCTCGATGCTTTTGAAGTGGGATTTGAAATCGGGACAGTTCGATTTTACCTAAAAAATTACAAGCTCTTAGAAGGATAAATAAATAAATTATAATGTTTTTATCATAGGTCGAACTGTTCCGTACCTTACGGTACGATACGACAAGAACTTCATGTGGCTCTTCGGTTGAAATCAACTCCAAGTAAGATCCTGTTACACCCGCATTAGTTTTGTCCACCAAAAGTATAGATCCCACTCCAAACTGAATGGCAGGACCGTACACCATTAGAGCAGTCTCAAGGTACAATCCATGGAGTCTCAAATTCAAATAGGGCTCTTCTCTCCCTTCATTGTAGCATACCAAGTGAAACGATAGCTAAAAGTTTGAACACATTATTAGAACATTCGTGGCATGATAATTAATTAGAGATAATTTTAACGCGCGAATAATACCTCTCCAATGGCAAATCTCAATAATAATTTGATATGATTGCACGGAGACACGTTATCATCGAATCCAGACAAATGTATCGTTTTAGACAATTGTTCCAAATCTTCTTCGCTGATTTCTGAAGACACTACACTCCTGTTGACAAAAATATCTCTTATCGACAGTTTACTTGCCATCATCTTAAGAAATAGAAAGCCAAAGAAGTAAATATCCAAACATGTATTTTTGAAGTTAGTATTAAGTCTTACTTGGTTACCTATCGAGTTTCTGTTTCTGTACATTACTGCCCAGCAGTTCTTTGGTAACGTGATTGAACTTGTTCTGCAACGTTCCAATTGATAGCACACACACGCTGCGTTGAACAGTCTTCAAATGTTTTATCGTCACGACGACGGCATCGGGACTCTTTTTCGAACCGTAGTGCGTCCAATTGAAATCACACTTTTTAAAGTTTTGCTGATAATTCAACAGCAATAAATTCAAAAAGTGAACGACCATTTGTATCTTGTTTTCGGACAGGTTGAACTTGATACTCGAAATCGAAACGTTCACCTTCGTCCTGTGAAATTGAACATTGCAATAACCTTGATTGTGATTCAATTCGAACTGTAAAAACACACCTGGGTAGTTGATGGTACTCCGGTTTTATACTGTACGAGATAGTCGTGTTTGCTTGTATCTTTTGCACAAAGTGGCACTCGGAATCTTTTCTTTTTCTGGCTGTTCTCCAGTCGTCTCCTATAAAGTATAACGAGGAGGTTAAGAGCTGCAACCTTTTAAGTTTACGGGGATAGTGAATACATACCCGAGTGGCAAAACAAAACTTGTGCACCAGAGAATACAAAATGTATTCTATCGTAAAGCAATTCTTCCAACTCCATGAGCGTGGCGTCCTCGAGTTGCAAGTTGGTCGCTTGAAGTTCGTTAGACACGATCACGTTACCAAAATCCAGAACAAGAATGTCTCCACCTCTAAAATTCAGTCGTGTTACGTACAGATTCAAACGATAATTGTGTTACATCTAGGAAATGTTTCATATTGTACACACTTCTGTATCGATCCATGTTCAGGAAACACAATGTACGGTCCTTTAATGTCAATTTTGAAACTAATTCGTAGGGTTTGAGAAACGATATTATCTGCTAAAACCAGGAGGTTCCTTTTCATGTATTCATAGAGCTTGTACATCCATAGAATCGTGGTTCGAATGTTCGCGTCGTTCAGCTTAAAGAATTGTATAATCTCCATTGCAGCATGCTGAAACAAAATTTTAATAAAAACATGCATTTTCATATAGATTGTACGGTATATACCATATTGCACTTACGTGGTAATAAGTAACTTCAACAGGCTCGAGTTTTAAAGATACGTCAAAAGTTGGATCCACGTTTTCTCCATTCTTCTCGAAGTCTATTGCAAAGAAGTTAGTCGACACGTTGTCTGAAAAAAAAAATGATCATAACTGTAAATAAAATTTGAACTTGTATGGAATATGTTAAATTACCTGTGAGAATGTTGTCTACAGTGATTAGAGGCACCAAATCACCTTCTGGAGAAACACCTTCCACAACGAAGCTCTCAGCTCGAGCAGACACTTTAAAAGCAGACATGATTGGTTGCACCTCGATGCTCGTCAGAAACTGTGTCATAGTTATAACAAGTATTTCTCTGTCACTGTTGTTGAGGAAACTTAAACAAGCGTTCGCCAAAGTGAAATTGAATTTATAATCTGCAATGAAAAGTTATCCTTATTGTTCGTAATATACCTAGCATATTAATGTACGGAAAAATAAGTGTACCAATAGGTTGTGGTAGCTTTTCTAACTTTATCTTTTTCTCTAATCCATTATTGGTATTACTCTGAGATAATTTTTTGGTTTCTTGCACATTGATACCCTCGAAGTTCGGACTTTTCTCTTCTAAGGATGAAGACGCGCTCTCCGTATTATTTTGTATCGAGTGAACGCCGCTTAAATCATGAGACTTCTCTTCCATAGTTTTATTTTGCAATTCTTGTCTGGCGTGTTCTCTGGCGATTACTATATTCAGTATCGTCAAACAATCTTCGTACTTCTGTAAATCTAATTTCAGTTCTGTATCGTTTGGCCTCAGTAAACTCTGCAGACATGTTTCTTTATACTTCCTGTAACTTTTCCTGTGTTCGCTGATTCTCGGCCAAGTGTACGGTCTCACGTTGTATTCTAGAATAGAATTGTAGGCATATTTCCACCAAGATGATGGATTCTTTAAGACAGCTTCGTTGGGACGATACTTTATATAAGGTCTACAAAAGTATTGGAGTAAATAAAGAAGACATATTCATTTTTTAAGCAAAATAAATTTTAGATCACATACTTATTTATAATTGCACGTTCCAGCGAATCGTAAAGATGACAAAATGTAATATACTGCTGTTCAGTAACTTGCATCGCGACGTCGTGCAACACTATATCGACTAACATGCGACATGTTTGAGCCTCATTTCCTTTATGTATAATTACCTTTATTTTTGCCGTGAAAGGTTTCAGAACTGGAACACGGTCAAAATGATATTAATTTCTCTGAACAATTAACTACTTTGGAATGGAGAGAACCCTACAAAGATACACTGTTTTGTCAAAAAAATTTCCTAAAATTCTTCTAGATGTATATTAGGTTGTCCCAAAAGTTTCTTTCAGAATGTATTCCTTTAATGTTGCTAAATAAATACAAACAGTGCGATAATTTTTGTTAATATTTTAGTACTTCCTAACATGAATTTGCATTATGTGCATGAATCGAAAACCAATTTTTGGGACAACCTAATAACTCAAGCTTTCAAAGTTTAATTGCCAAAAAGAGATTTTGCTAATGTGTTAAACATGTGGTGTGTCGTTGCAGGACTGAAAATGAAGCGTAAGAAAGAACGTACGAAATTGAAATTCCTTGTCTCCAACACCAAAAGTTTGCAGAGATTTATGCATTGTATCCTTCCACTCTAGAACAGCAGACATGTCCCAGTCACACCTGTTGCTTGCAAGAGAAGATTCTGTGTCATGATCCATATACATGCTTAGAGATTCTGCTCTTACTAATTGATAAACTGTGTTGGCGTTGTTTCCACAAACACCAGGCTTCCATTTGCTAAAATTTATTTTATAACAATGACAAATGTTTTGTGACACAATGAAATAACTTGAGGAAATAATTACCTGTTTGTAGTCATCACAGATACACTCTGAATACAAATACCAAACGCGCACAAAGACTCGTTTAACTTCTCCTCGTATCTAATATGTACATTGTTGATAGTAATTTGAAAGTTTTTTGTTACTGACGTTAATATGTTGTCGAAGAATTCTAAAAATGAGTGGATATATTAAGAACTGCATCGAATATCAAATTTAACTGTTTAAACTACCTGCTTTATAAGGTTCATGTTCTTTTAGGTCTTCCAATATCTTTTTCTTTTCAGCTCTTATTAATTTTTTTTGTATCTCAGCATCATAAGCACCATGAGCAGCAGGTACAGCTACTATGTACACATCCTTGAAAGTTCAGATTACAATGTTAAAGTTATAATTTGCTAATTGCTAGCTAACAGTTGATAAGAAGAAGAGAGAATAAATTTTCTACCTCGATACAGAGGATAATAGGTTGAGAAAATAATCCAGACCATGGGATCTTTAAAACAATCTTTCCTATAAGTCCTAGTTCTACCCTGATGGGTAGACCAAGCTGGTACTGAAAACAATCATTCGAACGTATTTCACTGGTTTTCCATAAAAATTAAAATAGAGATTTCGGATGAGATACACAAGGGAATTCTTACCAGAGCCTCGGGTTTTAATTTGAGATCGGTCAAACAGGTATCGCCGGAAAAAATGCCGACATTAAATTGCTCAGTATCCAGATCTTCAACATACTTGCCCAGGAGCCGGTTCAAAAACGCTGCTATGGCACCCTCGAACATCGTTCCGCATTTAGGTGAATCAACGGCAGTTGTTTACCTGTCGCGTTCAGTGTGACACTGTTTTCTATGTATCACGGGCTCCTTTCATAACCTTAAGAAATTCGTAAAATAAATTCCGTCATGCGCGACTCCACGACAAGGATTTTATTGATCCCCCTGGGCTCTCTCCTTGGAATTTCGCTGGTGATACGTTCAACGCGAACCTGTTTCAAACTACCATGGACGACTTCGGTCCAGTCCATTCATAGTCATATATTTTTTAACGAATACAAATAAAATACAAATTAAATACAATTAAAATATTAAAACGTAATTTTAATTCGTCGATCGAATTACCGAAACTGAAGTACGATCTACGAAGCTGACGGGCGATACGGAACAAGACAGGTTTACCACCAATCTATAATAGCACTTGTTTATTATTATATCGTACAAGATTGATCGTTTTAATTCTTGTATTTACAACAACGGCGTTATAGCTGGCAAAACTGATAGTCGAACGAAACAAGGTGGTATCGGTAATTATGATACGGTCAATCTCAAAATAAGTTTGATAGATAGTGACTATGATCGTGCTCGCTTATAATCACAATGGCGGCGTTCGACTGTTATAATTATTAACAGAGGATCTTGTCTGTACAGAAATGTTACAATAGCGAGAGAGGCGAAATGAATTGCACACTTGTTTTCACGCAAACATCTTAAATAAAAGCTAATACAGTTGCACTACAAACGAATTAAGTTTTCGTGTTTACCTAAGTATTGCCTACTATTCGAATTGTAACGATACTTTTAAACGATTCTATTATGATTGGATGAATGATCTAAAAAAAGTTGTATATAAACGCCTAAAATGCGTCATATAACGACATTCAAGTAAGTGTGTATATTACATGATCATTTCCCTACAACGATTCTCTTAAATGGTCAAATGTTTCGTCTCTCCGGTATTGGGATCCACTAAAACTTTCTCCTTACAGCCATTTCCGTTCGAACTGTTGCTGAACGAATCAGTATCGTTAAGGGGGAAGAATCTTCCATCTTGATATTCTTTAAACAATAGTTCTGTCGACTTCTGTTTCTCCTCCTTTCCATTGTTGGATGGTTTCTTCATCGTTAACGTTAAGAACTCAATGATTAGATAGGACTCAGGCTTGTAAAGTCTAGTGAAGTGCAGCCTGATATGTTCGCCAATATTCTCATCTTTTCTCGGTCTGTAATCGCAATGGGGGCAGGACGGTGTGACTCGTTCGATACCGTGGCGGCGTTTGTGGGCGTCCATGACATCTCTGTCGCAGCTCGAGAAGGGACAGCTCTGGCAGCGCAATGTCGTGGTCTCCTCGTTCTGCGACACGAGCATACCCTTTTTCTGCATCAGTATCAACGACTGTTTGTCCTGGTTGGAGGCTTGCATTCCGCCGTAGTTTAGCATCGCGGCCCCGTTCGATGACACCGCGGCCGATGAGCTGCAGGACGACTTGAGAGTCTTCCCTGAACGGGACACGGACGCCACGTTATCAGAGACGGTGTCGCTGTCGATGGTGATCGTGTCGTCTTCGAATTTCCGACGCAAGGCTTGAGCCTCCGCATTCGCATGATGCTTCTTCAGATGCTGAACGTAATTCGCGTAGTATTTGACAGAATAGTCGCAGGTATCGCAACGGTATCTCTGTTTCGCGCCATGCAATGTCAGATGAACCCTATACTGTTCCCGCTTCTCGAATGCGGAGGGACACTTGTGGCATTTGTACCGTCTCTCTTTTAGTCGACCGTTCCTTATGCAACCTGGATAGACGAAGTTCGGGTTGCCTCGCATGAACAGTCCAAACTGAGGATCGGAGGGCGGCGGTGACAGATTCGCAGTTATCTCGCTAGTCTCGTTCTGTCGTCGGTGAACTACTTGGTGTTTCACCAGATTCTGAGCAGTCTTCGAGGAGTAGTCGCACTCGGTGCATTTGAATCTGTTGTTCGATCCATGCAGTGTCATGTGGTACTCCAGAGCATCTAACTTAAAGTAACGGGCAGGACATTTGGCACAGGTGAACACTTGGTTCCCGGTTCTCGGTTGATTCGGATTGTTAAAGCCGTTGCTCGAGGTCTCGGAGACCTCGACGACAATCCACGCGACCGTGCAACTCTGGCTCGAATCCTGGCCGCCTGCTTCGACGCAAGCCGTGTTGGGAGGTGGGTATCGTTGGGAGTGACCGTACAGAGACAATAAGTACTTCGTACGCTCCTGATACTCTGTTGAGTGCGCCTTCTGATGGGCCAACAGATGAGCAGGCTGCCGAGCGGCGTACGAACACCATTGGCATGAGTACGCCAACTCCGTGGAATGGTATCGCAAGTGGATTCTCAGTTCTTTCTCGTAGAGGAACCGTGCCGGACATTTGCTGCAACAATGCACCAACCTGGAGTCGCGCAGATCGGGTTCCGAACCTAATGCGGGAGTATGCGTAAATCCAAGAAGCGTGGTCAAGTCGCTCAATTGCTGAGAATCGGGTCTGGTGTTGTCCACCAAGCAGTGAACGGTACCCAGTGACCCGGAATGCATTTCCGTGTGGGCGACCATGATTTCTCGACGGGTACAGGTAAAGCTACAGTCCGTACAAGCGATGACGGGCCCTTGACTGGGAGTGTCGAGGTGCATGGTCTCATGATCACGGACCTCCGCGCGTCTAGAAGACACGTACGGACAGTGTCGACATTTCAACATCTTTGCGAGGGTACCGTCTAGTCTAGACACCCAGACCAACGGCGCGTCTGGCAGTGATCGCGTATCTAACAGCAACGGCGGCGGTGCATTGGCGTTTTTGGAGGCGTTCGATATACAGGTCACGTTGTTCTGCGTGGTTATGTGGATCACTTGTTCCATAGACCTCTCCTGTTTCATGCGACTGTTACCTGAAACGAAAAACAACGAATCAGCAACGCTCAGCAACACCAAAGGGTATAGCAAACTTACTGTTATCAGAATTAGTCTGTTGCTCTTTATATTTAGCTGACGAAAAATTATAGTCCGTACTTTGTTGGTGCACGACCGCGAGCTCCTCGCCGTGGAGTCTAACATGGTCCAAAAGTTCCCTGCAACGATTAAACGTTATTCTTCTCTCTTTCTTGAAAAGTGCAGAGTCGATTTTCATAAAACATTAATACATACGCTTTCGTGCTGACGTAATAGGGGCACAGATAACATTTGAAAATGGCTTCCAAGTTGGGGCGATGATGAACTCTATGTATGGACAAAGTTGCAGCGTCTGGTGCGGAAAATGGGCAATCTCCGCAACCGAATGGATTCTACAGAAATGTATAATTCGAGGTAAAATACAGTTACAATTCTTGGCAGAAAGCATTTGATCAAGTGGATCGAGCATCTATAATATTTCTTTGACGGAAAGAATATATTTGTCTAATGCGTATGTATTCGGGATTTTAATCGAATATTTCCTGCCAGGGATAATAGACATGTTGGCCCATGAACTAAGTAACGAATGATGTTTACTTTTTCGTCTTCATTGCGTTGCTCCGATTCATTGTGGGACTTGACATGCAACGATACAGTCTCTCTGTTCGAATGTCTGAAGTTGCAACGTTTACATTTCCACATGGTACGTTTATTGTCTGTGGAGAGCGTAGCGGAATTGGATCCACTCTGTCCGTTTGGTGAGATCAAGTTATTTTTTAGTAAGGATTGACCACGATTTCGAGCGGCAGCTTTTAACGGAGGTGGTGGTCTTAGGCCAATATTAATAGTGTTAACATTACTCCCTTCGCTTGTGGACACAATCGAGACCGGAGTGGAACTATATTCCGGAGTTTGCAAATACTCGTTGCTGTTCATAATCAACAACTTAGTCGGTGGGTCATCGGAATTAGTCTCTTCCACGCTACGCTCTTCCATATTTTGCTCGTCCCATGATTGTTGCTCCACCTAAGGAAGGACAGAAACGGATTACATTTGATATGGAATCGTTTTGATCATGTACGCGCGAAACGTTGCTGTTGTGCGACGGGAAATGGACTCGGTAGTTTGCTAATTCGGTAGAAAATCTAATCGGCACACTGAGAATTTTCTTTAGAAAAACTGAAAGTCACTTTCGAAGCATCAACACATTTAGACAATTATTTTTTATTTGTCGTGTCGGTTTCAATTACTAAGAATATGCTTGTAATTTCAATAAAAATATGAAATCATAACACCAATCAAGTGTCCAAGCGCTCCGATAAAAATAAATTTTGTATATATATATATATACACACTATATATATATGTATACGTGTATATATTTTTCCGTGTTCTACAGATAGAACAGTGTTAAAGGATCATCACTGGTGCTTGTCGTAGGTTGTAAATGAAACAAAAAGATACGAGCAAAATCAGTGCGCCAAGAAAAAAAATGAGACGACAAGCACTGGTTCACTAACAACTAATATGGACTAGCTCGGCTTAATGTAAGTGAAATTAGTGCTTTCACCTGTGCAAGATACTTGTTATACTTGGAATAATTCCGTCGACCGGTTTCATCCGTCATAAGTACCCTGGCAGTCATATGAACTGGATCTTTAGCTGCTTTAAGTTTAATATGTTTTGTGATGTCCCACCGCCAGTTAGAGCGGTACGCGCACAGGGAACACTCGAATGGCTTCCGATTTAAATGACCGACTATATGAACGTGAAAGCGACTTGCGGTAGATGCCCAAAATGGACAATGCGGGCATTTGAATACCCGTCGGCCACTTGGATGCGCTGAGGTGCCTTCAACCTGACAAAAGATTTTACTACCTTTATCAAAATAAACTGTTAAACCGCTCTCGAAACACAATTGGCTACGGTCTCGATTGCCATAAGAGAAACATTGAAAGCACATTCTTAATAATAAAAAGATGTATGTACAAAAATGTAAACAAAGAGGAACAAAAAAAACGATATCGAATACAAACATTAACAACAATTCATCGTAATAGCATCGCATACTTAAAATAATTGATCGTGACTTCAAGCTGAAGTATGCATTCTAAGTATGGAGTACGAGTATGTTCCAACTTCGCCATCCTGAATTATCGTCGGTATTTCGAATATTTCAATAAATTCAAATGGATGAGAACTCTATTGAAACACCAAAGATAAAGAAAATATTTCGAATGATAAAATCGGAACGGACACTCTGTATTGTAATGGCCATACAGGGTGCTTGCAATAAAAACACTTGATATAAAAAAAGTTTAACGTGTGTATAAGATATATATATAATATTTGTTATGTATATAGTCAGATCTGTTGACTCTCGTATTGCAATTCGTCTATTCATTCGTGTGCGTGTGTTCATTTCATTATTCCATGTGCACGCGGTTAGATAAAGTATGTATTGTATATAGATAGATATTTCTATAGAAACATCATACCGATGATCCAGAAGAATTGAGTCCACTGAGATTTACGTCCCAATCCGTTTGCGCTGGGAATGCATATTCACCGCGATACGAGGTCACACGTAGTTCTGAACAATTCGATAATTTTTCTAAGCTACTGTCTATGGACGAATCGTTGCTCGCCAAGCGACAACACTGCATATGCGTTTGTAGATCAGTCGAGTTTTTGCAACGTCTTCTGCACTTTGGGCAACGCGTCGTGCCCACAGATACGCTGAGAGCAGTGTGGTGTGTTTGTTTGTGACAAGCCAGCTCCTCCATGCTACTAGCTTTAAATGTACACCAGCATTTCAAATCGTTCGTGGTACTTACTGCTACCTCCGCCACTCCATTATTTATCGACGCCGACGTAGTAAGCTTTTCCTTTAGCTTATCAAAGAAGGACGCATTTTTTTTTTCAAACAAATCTGCCGCGTTATTCGCATCCTTCTTTAAGTTGTTGACCTGTTGGAAGTACGTTCGAATCACTAACAAACAAAATCCATAAAAAACGAATCAACGATCGCGCGTAACAGTAGAAAACAAGGTGACTAACTTCATTATTCCCATACAACCTAGCCAGTTCCGTGTCTCTGGCAATTTGAGCGAGTTCCGGTCGCACTCTTACGCGTGGAACTTTTAACAGTGTTGTGGAAGATCCACTGGCAGTATTATTGGATTTAGCAGGGCTCAAGGGAATCAACATTGGCAATGGTTTTCGAGACTTGTTCGGTGTAACCGGTGCATGACACTCTGCCAGGTGTCTCTGCATTTCCGAGTCCCAGGCGGTAATGAACTGACAGCCCTTCTCCTCGCATTTCAACGCTATGCATTCTGCATTCGCTATTGCACTTCTTTTATCTTCCATAGAATTCATCGATTGATCGGACATGAACGAGTCGCCGGGACTGAGGGACACCGTAGTACTTCCGGATATGTGAAGCGCATCCCGGAAATCGCTCGCGCCCACCTAAAACCAGAAACCATGTAAATTTCGAACACATACGAAACATATCAATAATATTTATCAACTACAATAGTGTACCTGATTGTAACGCTTAGGACTATTTCTCGGCTTACGCTCAAAAGGTGCATTAGACTTGCGATTTGTCTGTCCTACAGGTGGCTCGTGATGATTGGTCTCGTGCACTGTCAAGCTTTGCCTGATGTCAGCCGTGAAATTGCAAGCACGGCACTGAAAAGCTCCCCCACCTCCATGGTTCCTAGTGTGTCTGTCCAAATTCCACTATAAAAAACGTGTTCGCTGTTATTGATTTTTCTCTGAAACAAATGATCTACTGAATTCTATAAAAATTGCATTAACCTTGTATGGTGTACGAAAATCACAGGCGTCGCACTTGATCATTGGCATGGAATGATACTTCACGTGTTTCGTGTAACGAGCACGTACATGTGTTACATAGGAGCATTTGGAACATCGAAAGAATCTCCTTTTCAAATGATGCACTCTTTGGTGGGTTTCGAGGTCTCTCGAATTTAATGCAACATACGGACACATTGAACATCGGTATCCAGTGTGACGCGCGAACTTCCCCTGGAAAACATTATGTTCCTTGTAAAGTTGACAGTAACTTACTCTCAAGTACTGTTACACTGTAATCTCTTAAACGATGACAGATCCCCTTGTTAATTTTATAAACTAAACAGATTGATTAAATTATTTGTATTTCGAAATGAGATTGTTCTGACTAAAGTATAATTTTTCGATAATTTACACGCTTATTTGCGGATGCGAAAAGGAGCAATTAGATCTTTTACCGATTCGACATCCTCTCGTTGAAAACGATGAGAACGACAACAATATATACCTTTGGTTTGTGCTCTTTTTTTAGATGGTCGAGATAAGCCTTAAGAATCGGAAGAGACTTTGGAGGTTTGCAGGTTTTACATTCGTAGCTCTGCGAGGATCCGGTACAATCAACGAGGTCGTCTTGATCGCCCTTTAAACTGTCCTTCGCGGAATCGTCGTCTTTGTCTTCAAATGAAAGCTCCTCGGCGGAGGTTCGCGACTGTTGCTCCTTCATCGTGGTTTCCTTAAGATCTTCTTTAAGGTTACCTTCTTTTTCCTTGGATTGCTGAGGTCGCGGTCGAAGTGCACGGAGACGGGGCAGCCTTCCTGACATCTTGGACGAGGCTCGTTCTATCCCACGTACGTCCTCCCGTGTTCCTGTCGCGCATCGGGAATATTCTTTTAATTCCCCTCAGCCTCCTCCCGGGGCACCGAGTATCTCGCGGCAGGGGAAAAAAAGGAGAACGGCATTCACTTCTCCATCGGTCTGCACCGTTTTCTCTTTCCCAATGACATTAACGCGACGAGCCGCTGGCCTACGGTCTACGATCGCGTACGCACATCTTCCCTCTCACTCCCTCGCCCTTCCCCTCGCACTCGCTCTATCTCTCTCTCACTCTCACTCTCTTTCTCTCCTGTTCACGTGTATGTGCCTTTAAAAACGATTTTCCACCCGCGATTTAAAATCCGTCGGATTCTCGGATGTTCTACAATCGTTCTTAAGGAAACATTTCCTCGAATTCTGCCGACCTATCGAACCGCGACGGTGGACCCCGTGGTGCACCTTTACGGAAATACACGAGTACGGTGCACTGCTCGGTGGTCGCGCGATCTACACGCTACACGCCGCCATTTTTCTTTTACTTCCCAATAAAACTCTGCTGACGAAGAAGACTCGAAAGAAATTCCCTGGCAAAGGAGCGGCTCGCTTTCCGAGAAAATAATCGTGCGTCAGAATATCAATAACGAGAAAATCATACTTTATTCAAATGTCCTTCCGTCGAGTCGCGAATACCTACGTTTACGTTGATACGCTGGCCCCGTGCAGACAACATCGATCACTGGAAACTAGTACTCGCGTGTTCGCAAGATCGCCTGGCCGATCATATCGACGAAACGGATCTCTATATCAAAATATTGAAAATAAACATTCCCGGTAATTCGAAAAGCCTACGTTTCGATACTTTGTTTGCGATAACGCTACTCCGAGTTCGCTCTATCAGCGTCGACTGTTGTTAGTCAGAAGGAAAGTAATTTGGTTCCTCTTATCGGAGCAACAACCGGTCGCTGCGAGTAGAACTTCGTCGAACGGTCTGCCTTTTCCTACTCCCGACATCCGGTTCACATGATACTACGGCCGATCGCAGCGAGCGAGGGTGTCGTTGGTACATTAATCATTTTCGTGCGCATGGATTTCTCATCGGCGATCCGCGCGACGATCTACTCTACTCGGCGCAGCGGCGGTATTCGATAAACCGTGTAATCTCCGAGCGGTCTGTACGATAGAATAAGGCTCGGTTCCAGCGGCGGCAAGATGTACGCGAGCAACAAAGAAAGAAGAAGAAGAAGAAGATCCAGTTTCCCGAGACGCGTTCACGATTTCCGTTTCTCCAAGCGGTTTCCGGTTTATGGTCGAACGACCGCTGGCTCTCAGACAGGGACGGGCCGTACACGGTAGTGTGCGTTGCACGTTGTGTGCGTGTGTCTCGCGCAAGCTAACAGAAACGGGGAGGAGAGAATTCAATCTCGGATTCGCTGATAGGAAACAAACCTCGAGCGAAGTAGTTAATTCAGATGTAGTGGTAGGTTATCTTCCGGATTGTACGACCGTTGGAAATAGGTACGGCAGATTGGTTAAATTCCGAACGGTCCGCAGAGCCAAACGAGAGAAACGGTCGCCGGATTTACCGTCGCGACGTCCTACGATTTCGACGCCCGAGAAAATCGGATACTCTGGTTGGACCCTCGAGCTCCCTCCCTTCTTCTTTTTCTCTCTCCTATATCGCTCTGGTTCTCCTTCTGAGCCAACGCGACCGCGACCGCGAGGGCCTCGCTCCCGCTCGTGTTCCTCTTATTATTTTCTCGATGCCGTACTTTATATCGTCGGAAACACCTCTTCGTCGTCGTCGGCGTTTTAACAGTAGCCGACGGACCGGAGGATGAATCGTACAAAGACTACGAAGAGACCGAGCGTACCAGTAGCCCCTCCCTCCTCTTTAACCAACTCGGACAGGAACGACGGCGAGGCCGAAGTGGCGCAGGTCGGGCGCCATCTGCAATTCCAATTCGGTTTCTGATTGTGGTAACCACGCACAGTGTCCTCGTACGCCCCCACTTCCTCCGCCTGGTCTCATCCTGCAGCCCTCGGGCTCAGGCTCGAACCAGCAGGAGCTAAGCCTGACACAATATTTATCGACTATAACTATGTATACGTGTTACACAAGCAATCGTTTATGATTTAATATTCTTACGATCTTCCCTTTTCAATCGTTTCCTGAATAAATCTTCCTTTCTACTAACGGAAACGTGAAACCTAAATAAATAAAACATTCGGGACTGCAGACCTGCTGCAATCAACTCTAAACGTTCGTATAGTATACACTGGACTGATAAATGCTTTCAATAATCTAGGCCTTCTCGCTGCTATCGACGTTGATGATGATAGTCGACTTACTAAGGATAAAGAAACTTAAGAAATATTTATTGTAGGTTTATATTTAACGCGTTCTTATCGATTTTTCTCGTCTATAACTAATATATATTTGTAAATATTCTTCCAATTCATTTCGCTGAGATGACGAGCGTCCTTCCATGACGTCTTCTGTCAACAGGAAAACTGTCGATCAGCCTGGTATACCCGAATTGAAATTGCTCTGATTTTCAGATTGAAATTGTTATCGAATATTTCTGTTTTATAGAGTTATTATTTTACATGTCGCTTCGTGGTCGGTGTCTTCTTCTTTTAACCTACGCCTCCCATATTAGACGTTGCAATGTTAATGGATTATTCATTTATATTTGTTCTACATCTATGGTTCTCTTCCTTGTAAAAATATTTTCTCGAATTGGATACTCTCGTTATAAAAGTAAAAACTATTTCATTCACTGATCGTATTGGCGTATACGCCTACATATACATAGGCGTTTGCCGATAAATTACACGTGTACGGTCATGGAAGCTACCCAGGTACCAAAGTATATATTAGTTCATCCTTTATAATATATGTTTATATGTATAATGTTTCAGTAGGGCTAAATAAATAACATAAAGATATAGTTATCGAGAACTTTTGTAGATATATCCTTTTACTGTGATAAAATAACGAGTAACAATTCTCTAAGAGACACGTGGCAAAACAGATACACAACATGTATAAAGTACATGGTAATAAATGCAGATATATATATATGTCAGCATGAAAATCGTTGAAAGAAAAAGAGAATAGGTGTCCAAGGTTTTTCTCAGTTCCTTACGACAATAATAATTCCTTACTAGTTGCTTGAGAGTCGGAAATCGAATTTATACGTTTCACATCAAACGATTAACCTAAGAAAGTGTAACTATAATAAACAAAGCGATGAGCAATATTATTCGACTGATATTATAAAAATATTTATTGCGAGAATCTTGTGCTAAGGATAATTTATACTTATAATGGAAACAGAAAAATAGTATGAACTTCTCATGCTCTATGTTCGCTTTTTTTAATGCCCTCTGATGATAAGATAAAATAACTCGATCAAATATAAGGTCTATGCTGGTCTACGCCTCTACGGTCTGTTGATATCGACCGAGCGTTAAACAAATATCTGTTTTGTATAGATTTTCTATATAAATTCCTTCATTATTTTGTCGAGCCCGAAGTACTATTCTAATTTTTAATTTTGGCATAAAATTACAAGACAATTTTATGTAATAACAATTCTAAATCCGGAAAGAGACTTTTGGGAAAAGAATTTTGTTTCACGGAGTGTGCCCTTCCCAAAACTTATAATAATTTTCCGTCTTTTAAAAATCAAAATTATAGAATCCTCGATTCATCGCGCGGCTCGTAATAATTATAGCTTTATTTCTGTTAACATGAGGGGAATAACTGATAGGTTACTATTCTACATAGTGTGGAATAAAAAATTTAAAGAATTATATATTTCGTACAAATGTACACAATGTAAAAAGGTATATATATATACATTCTTCCAATATAAATTATCAATACTTTCAAATATTTCCGCCATTACATTAGAACCTGCTGTACGTACCTTGGAAAGAATAGATTTTCACGCAGCTAACAGCTAAATCATGCAACTATGACGATAGAACGAATAATTAATGATTATTTGCAAAGTCTATCGATGCGTATGAATATGCATTTCAGTTACAACAACCATCTAAGAAAGGTTAGAGATCTTTAACTTTTGTATACGAGGTTAGGCCGACAACCTCTTCAAGTTGATGATGAAATACTGTACCCCCTGTAATGACTTTTCATTTTGAGAATTACTTCTTTTGTGTTAGTGTTAGAAATGATTCTTCTTAGGAGATTGTTTATGAAAGGTACTCTTTGTCAGCGTTTAGAATATCGCAGTCCGACGATCAAACATAGACAGATATTTTACACGTCTTTAACGCCGTCGAATCGAATTAAGGGAAAAACATGTATATTTACCATGTTAAGATATCACAACAACACCGTACAGATAAACGTTTTAAAATCGCCCGGTCGTATCACGGTGAAACCAAAGAAAGTGTCAGAACTGAAAAGTCTAATGATGTTAGCTGCACCTGAGAAATGGAGATTGGTTGGTGCCATTGCATTTTTATTAGTCTCATCTGCTGTCACAATGGCAGTACCGTTCTGCTTAGGAAAACTAATTGATATAATCTACACTAAAGACGCAGAGAGTATGAGGAAAAATCTGAAAAAGTTATGTACCGTTCTTCTTGGTGTATTCCTTGTCGGAGGTGTATGTAACTTTATTAGAGTGTATCTGATGTCTACAACAGGGCATAGAGTCGCTCAATCTTTAAAAAGAGAATTATACAGCGCAATATTACGTCAAGAAACAGCAATGTTCGATAAGCGTAGTACAGGAGAGCTAGTTGGCAGATTGTCCGGTAGGTTCTTTTGGTTTCTAAAACGAGAGAATGAATGAAACATTGATTTATTATTAATTTGATTATTTTAGGAGACACCCAACTCGTTAGCTATGCTCTAACTACTAACATATCGAATGGACTACGTTCTGCCATAATGACTATTAGTGGAATGTCCATGATGTTCTATGTTTCGCCTACATTGGCTGCCATCGGTTTAAGCATAGTACCACCGATTGCTGGTGTGGCCATAATTTATGGCCGTCATTTAAAAAAGATTTCTAAAGATATACAAAATAATGTAGCCACATTGAACACAATAACCGAGGAAAAAATTTCCAACATAAGGACAGTCAAATGTTTTGCCAAAGAGACATCTGAAATCGAACGTTACAATTCTCAGTTAGATAATATACTCAGAGTATGTTATAAAGAAAGTTTGCTCAGAGGAATATTTTTTGGATTGACTGGTTTCACTGGAAATGCGATCATTCTTTCTGTGTTGTATTACAGCGGAGTTATGATCTCCAATTCTACTATTACAGTCGGAGAATTAAGTTCCTTTTTATTGTACACTGCATACGTAGGAATATCATTGAATGGATTATCCTCGTTTTACGTTGAATTAAATAAAGCACTAGGTGCGAATACACGTATTTCTGAATTGATACAAAGACAACCAGAAATACCTATTCAAGGTGGTAAAATCTTAGAGAGGGATTTGTCAGGTGATATTGAATTCCGAAATCTTAATTTCGCTTATCCTACGAGAAAGAACGAATGTGTTTTAAACAATTTCAATTTAACGATTCAGAAATCTACAGTAGTAGCTGTTGTCGGTTCTTCAGGTTCTGGAAAATCTACGATAGCTTCGCTTTTATTGAGGCTTTATGACCCAGACTTGGGATGTATACTTCTAGATGGTCATGATCTCAAATCTCTCGATCCCATGTGGGTGAAGTCACAAATGAGTATTGTTTCCCAGGAGCCAATCCTATTTAGTGGTACAATAAGAGACAATATATTGTACGGAGTAGAAGATTCAACGAATTACAATTCGAAAGTAGAAGATGCTGCAAGAGATGCTTATGTTCTACAATTTACAAAAGAAATGGTATATGGTTTGGACACTATAATCGGAGAAAAAGGTGCTACGCTCAGTGGTGGGCAAAGACAAAGAGTTGCTATTGCTAGAGCACTATTAAAGGTAAAACTGATTTATTGATATTATTGATTATTAGACTGCGAATCTTTATGCAAACTAAAAATTGTCTGCATCAATTGCAAGACACTGGAACCACTCAGGAATTTCTTCCCTTATTTAACGATTTTTAAAAATTCAAGATTATATATGAATGACCCCCAATCTTTTTAAACATTCTACTGTTTTATGCATTTCTATTCATTTTTCTCATAAATGTATAAAATCCGTAGAACACTAAATATTATTACGATTTAAATTTGATTTTCAAATAATTCTCTATTTAGGAACCAAAAATACTAATTCTGGACGAAGCGACGAGCGCATTAGACGCTGAAAGTGAACATTATGTACAAGAAGCTTTAAAAAATGCTATCAAAGGGCGAACTGTATTAACAATAGCCCATAGACTTAGTACAATCAAAAATGCTGATAAGATTGTAGTTATAAACCAAGGTCGGGTAGCAGAGACAGGAACGTACAAAGAACTGATGAATATTGATAATGGTTATTTTCATAAATTGGTTCAACATCAGACTTTTGCATAAATTTGAGATCTCGAAAATATCTGAACAAAGCCTGGATCATGAAATATATACATATATGTTTTACATATGAGTATGTTAAACGTGTTAGGAGTTGAGTAAAATCTGGCAGGAATTGGATTGAAACCATTAATAAAGGACATTGAAAATCACATGAGATTTGTAATAAATAATTAGTAAATTTATTAATTTAATTTCGGAAATACATTATCTTATTCTGTAATCGATGAATTACGTCTTAATTATTGATGGATTCCTTTATACCACATGTCAAGTGTTAAGAATGTGTTTAAATAATACGAGATAGGTGTGTACTTAAATAACACTTACAATTATACTGACTTCATCGTTCTGTCATTTACTTCTTTCCTTTTCTCATCTACAGGAAGGGTGAATTCGAAGGTGGTAAATATTGTTCAGTGTGCAATTGTTTCCAGCCAATATGTTAAAAAATCATTTATATAAGATGTGAAGTACTTATCAACAAATTGTAACTTGTGTTAATATATATATATATACACAAGTTATAATATATATACATACATATATATACATACTTGTGTATGTATATATACACACACATGTGTGTATATACATGTATACAGGGCTTTAGCGAATTGATTTCTGATCTAAGGTGTAAGGCAGGTATTATAAATAATTCCACTTTGGTAATAGTTTTTAATATATTTTCCTATAAAATAATGTACACTGCTATTTTAAACTATCAATGTATCTTATATTGTCCATCTATATTATCTTTAAATTAATATCCCATTACTACAATTACATCAGAGAATAATCTACTTCAAAACCTGTGTACAAGTAAAAATATTCCATGTAACACATGATTAAAAGTAAATCGTTTCAATTTAATTAGTTGCGTTCCTGTAATAAATCATTACACGTCTCCAAAGAATACACTTTATTTGAGGGAATAGAAGGACATTTACGATACCCTTGTCATCCAATAAGTATTTATCTATTAATCTTCTATTAGAAAATACAGCAAGGAATAAAGAGAGTATTAAAATTCATTTTTCTAACGTGGAAAAACGATTGGTACTTTTTATTCTTGCTCTATTTAATATTCGTCTATGTAGGAATATGTGTAACAAGGACATTCGTTAAACAATTACATCTTGAATCATAAAATGAAATCAGTCCTTCAATTTCGCTTATGCTTATTATAATTGGAACATTTGTAATCTTCAGTCATCTCTGGGAAAAACTGTGCCTATCGAGTTGTGAAGTTTTAAAATTTGACATATTTCTTTCCTAATCATAGATTAAATTGCAAATTGTTTCATTGAATTTCAAAATCTCTGTATAAAACATTTGCCAGCTAAGTACTGAAAATCTGAATTTAGAGAATGTGGTCTAAATCATGATCATATGTAAATAAATTACATCGTTTGTCGATAAAATGTATTTTAAAACACCAGAATGCATATTTCAAATGCTCTTTGTTCACACAGCTATCACATGTCACATTTGTTGGGAGCCACATTAAAATTTCTTATGCTCCAGTCACAAGCACAGCCGTACCCTAAATAGAAACTTTATCTGTATAAATTTATGATGAAACTTTTTACAATCTGACTTGAGTAGAAACTCAGATCGTAGTTACAACTGGTCGTTAATAGTATAACAACATCTTAGGAATAGGTAGTTCTTTGCTTTCTACAGGAGCTTAGAAATTCATGCGCACAAGTCTCTGTACAAGTTAATACCAAAGTTTACCAGATATTTTAATTGCAATTAGAATAGTCACTGAAGCAGTAAACGATACATAATTGTATTCTGCAACCTGTTTTAGTATTTTCTCATGTGTTTTACACCGCGAATTGTGTACTGGAATTCATATAAATTACACTTCAATTATTATAAGAAGAATTTTTATCCCGTATTGTCCTGGTAAATTCCAATTCGAGAATTAAATCAATTAGACCACCATCATAAATGTTATTAACTTTGTGACAAATGAGCTGTTTCTTGTTCCATTGGTTCGTCTTCTTGTTGAAACATTGAGGATGTATCTTCGTCGTCTACATCCATCATTTCTGTTGTGTCTTGGTCCTTTTTATTTGTAACAGTTTCCATTATCGTGTCATTGTCTTCTTCTTTAGCCACTATAGTACCTATATTATTACCTTGTAGTTCCATTATATCGCTGCTTTCAATGGACATTTTCTCTTTGCATTCGGATTGACACACACCTGCAGTGTTCTGATCCAAGGGTTCTTCTAACAGTTCAACGATGGGAGTAGAATCTTCCTCTTTGACAGCAACTGGTTCTGGATCTTTTGGTTCTTCTATGATAGGAATTGGTTCAGGTACTATAGATTTAGTTACTCTGGACTCATCTTCTATAGCTTCTGTGATGGTCAAAGTCTCTTTTTCTTCTTGGTCTTCTCTCTGGTTTTCAGTGAAATTTTCCTTTGTATCGTCTTTAGAACATGACTCCTCCACAACAGGTTTTAATTCTTCGATTAATTCTACTTTTCTATTTTGATCTTTTGTATTCTCTGTGTCTACAGACGAATCCTCTTCCAGTGTTCTTACAAATGAGGTCTCAACTGAAGTCGCTTCGTCAGTGGATAAATGTAAATTACCAATAAGTTTACTCGAATTGCTTGCTATAGACATATCTGCTGTGTTAGTATTGTCCAAAGGCTGAGTCTCTTTCTCTTCTGTATTTGTATCAGGTGCGTCTATGGTTGTTTCTGTATTATCTGCGTCACTATTAGACTTTACAGTTTCTTTGAAATTCATATCGGAAGTATGTAAAAGATTATCAACTACCGGACTGATTAGTTCTTTAGTATTTAATAGCTCTTTGGACTCCATGTCTGATTTAACTGACACATTGTTAGTTTTATTTGCTTCATCTTGTATGTGCACCTGTATCGGCCCTACTTTCGTTTTCTCATTTACCTTAGAGTTATCTAAATAGAATTTGGATGATTTATTTTCACTAGAGCCAAAGTCTTTCGGTTGGAAAGTGGTTTGCAATTTTCTCGTTGACTCTGTGCCATCCCCTTCTTCGCTCTCCAAATCTAAACTAGGTTGAGAACTGGTGTCCTCATTCATTATACCTTCTGGAACGTCGTTTGATATTCCAGAATTTTCAGAAACTATGGATGACAAATTTTGTATAGCGGGTCCTATTTGTGGCTCTTGAGTCTGTGTCTGGGATGTTAAGTTTGAAACAGCAGAAAATTCAGATGTAGTTGGTACAAAATTGGGCGTTGTAACATCGGCTTTAGAGGAAATAGAGTCAGCTTTCTCCTGAGAAACTTCTTCTGCACCAAATACAGTTTTTGTGACAGTGGTGGTTGGCACAACAGTTTGTAACATGGGTGATTCGTTATCGACGCTGTACACATTAATGGTTACAGTGGAAGGACAGTCCTTTTCCCAATACTCCATTTCTACATCCTGCGGAGGTTGCGTACCCGAAGTATCCTCGTCCACGGATCCATTTACCATGCCGTCTCCATTCTCGTTTCTCCTAGCAATCGAACCAGGCTCTCTAGTGGAAACAACCAATATATTCTTCTCTATGGCTCGCATGAATTTGTCGACCCTGTTGTACTCCTTACGCGGTGCTGTCAGAAGCTCGCAGATTCGTTGAACGGTGAACGGCGCGTTCGCGAACGATTCTAAACGTTCCAAAAGATTGCTTTTCATAGTGTCATAGTTGAAATGTTCAACGTTCGGACAAGGCGCGAGCTCCAGGGTCGGACAGCTTTCATAAAAGTCGGTCATCACGCGCATGAGCTTCTCCCGGAACAATGTTTTGATCAGAGGCCACTGATAGACGGGGTCGCCGGTTTTCGCGACCCAACCCAAATAGTCCTCTAACTCCCGAGGTATCTCGCTCGGGCGCATTTTCTGAAACTCGTCGAGCGCCTGCAACACCTCCTCCAAATTTTCCATGTTCTCCGCCTGCTACCCCCGCGCTCTGCCTCTTTCGTTCACCGAAGAATTTTCGTCGACACTTTTTCCGCAAAAATCCTAAAAGTTATTGGCAGTGAAACTTTCTACAGCAGAAACAACGAAAAACGCAAACACACCGGGTACTGGCACAGCAACAATGAAAGGATGGGGGGAATGGAGCGCAGGGGTACCAATCATATCCGAAAAACATGTCATCGTGACAGCGTTTGGTTAGCTTTCGGAAACGCGATTGCGTTACATATTGCTTTAAAATGAATCATTCGTATATACGAACGAAATAACGAACCATTTTAATTTACCTTAGCCTCAAATCTATCTTCCACAGGTCGCATCTGTTTCATTATGTATATCAACGTACCCAATACATGTTGACCTACAAAATCGAATTTACGTCGCTAAAAAACTATTTCTGTGTATATCTTCTTCTCTAGAAATGTTTCGCGTGTGTCCCTGAACACCCAACATCAAATTTGTATTTTTGAATTGTATATCTGTTACGTTAAACGAGACAAACAACGGTCATACATTTTCGGTAATGTTATATGAATTGAAAGAACACGACAACTTCAGTTTCTACGCTCACGTAGTGGTATTGATAATGCCTGACACGTATAGTTTATTATAGAACGATTACAAACTGGTCAACCGTTGTAATTAAAAATATTATTAGATCGCACTTGAAAAAGTAATTTATGTTGTTATCAAAATAAATTACTCAATCGATTATGGGATATTTAAGAGTTGGGTAATGTTTAATGTAATTAGTGATTGGGGATAATCACAGCAGAAACATTCGATTATTAATTGCAATTTAATCGTAATTCGACTTGGTACTGCAACGAATTTCGTTTTGTGTAATTTTCAAAGGTCAGGAAAATAACATACTACTTGAAATTCATAAATATCAGATTTCATAAATGTTGCATAAATTTATTTTAACACAGCTTGTAATTTTAAACTTCGATTGGACATTAAGATTCGGTAACATGTACATGTATAAACAATCATATTAATGGAGTAAAACGACACGCATAAATCCTTAAATAGTATAATATGTTATTCTCTTAATAATCATACAAGGAATAAATATAATTGTATGGATGTAATTATGCATTTGAAAGTTACAAAAATACCATTTGTGTTTCAGTCTTATTCATGATTGTAGTAAAAACAGACTTTTTATGACATCCCAGATAGCCAAAATGCTCGATTCTGACCAGGGCACTTATGACCGTGTGGGCTTGTAATGTTCCTTCGGCACAAATACAATCTCGGACCTACTTAAAATTTGAGAAACACCTGGCAGAAACCAGGACTGATGGACCGAGGGCAGCTTGTGCCGGGTTTGTGCCGAGGGAACGTTACGAACCCACACGGTCATAAGTGCCTGGGTCAGATTCTAGTCATCGTGTGCCTTGAGCCCGTTCAAGCAACGTTCGGCCCGTATAATCCCGATGCCTGAGCCCGGCACGTCGGGCTCGATTTCTGCACGAGATTCGCTTGGCTATCTGGAAAGGTCCAACATTGTTCTATCAAGAAATACTTCTCCAATATTATTAACAGTAATTAATCAAATAACATGCGTCTCTTTCAAATGCACAACTAGTAGTAATTAAACACGAAACAATATATGGTACAATAGTTCTTCTGAAATTAGTTGGAAGCTTTCTGGAGATTCATTGGATTACATATAACATTTAACATAATGGATTGTGTACATTTATAATATAAATAGGATGTTCCCATTCATATTATTTCAATAGCATTTCATTAAAGAACTAAAGGAACACAGCACAAAATGTAATGCTCTTCTTAAAAGTATTGCACATTAGTCGAGAATATTGTACAATAATTATTAAAAGATGTGCTGTATGTAAAACACAAGGTTTACAAAAAGAACTGCACTTCCATAATTTTTCTAAAATAACTCGACGATCTTCATATGTATATATATATATATTAATTTAATGAAATTATAAATTAAACAAATAATAACAAAATTGTCGCATTAACGTTAACTAAAAAAAATTAATTTATATATACTTTAACAAACGGTGCACAGACGCATAACGTTCAAGTTACACGGAATAGCAGGTGTGCTTGATATTAGAAAATTGCTGGTGAATTAATTCTAATATACGTTGCATTATAAATAAAACTTTAACAGTGATAAACTTATATGTATATTTATATATAAATTGGCTTGACCGAAGACTTGGTAGTAGTCATGATTTCAACCCTACACAGAGCTTTGTTACAACTATCCAATAAAATCTGTTATTAGTAATGAATTTATAAAGTTAAATTAATATTACCATATATTGATATCTGATATTCTTTTTTTTACAGATTTTGATTATTTAAACATCAACCACCATCTTCTTATGAATATCTGTATTACCAACAATCTGGAATTATAACATTACAAATATATTATGCAATTATTGTAAATTTAATCCCTCGATTAGTACTTGTTGATACTTACAGAACAGAATTCTTCAAAACTGATTTTACCATCTTCGTCTTTGTCAGCAAACAATATTGTTTTGTCAACTATTTGCTGGAGTTGCGTGTCTTTTAAGTTATTGCCTACCATCATTTTCAATACTTGGTATAATTCTCCATTGCTTATGAAACCGTCGTTATCCATATCATAAATTCTAAAAGCAAATTTTAATTTGCTCTCTTTATCACCCTGTAAAACAAGATACTCTATTTGAATAGAATACTTTTAGAAAGACTTTTAAAAAGTATATTTCATATACCTTGACACTGAATTGAGAAACACCATGAATAAATTCTTTAAAATCCACTTCTCCATTACCGTCTGCATCGAATATATCGATGACACGTTGAACCAAAGGATTTTGTTGTAATTCTGGCAATGACATGAATTCATCGATGCTCAAGGCACCGCTATTATCCAAATCTAACTTTCTAAACCGTTTTCCCAATCTTCTAATTTCATCGACATCAACTGGGACATTGATTAATTTTGTATTAATAAAACAAATTATTTCAAATGATACAGTTTAAATAATGCTTTCCTCTAAACTGGTATTAATATGATCACCCTACACACATATATATATATACATGTATATACTACATGTATATATATATGTGTGTGTGTGTGTGTGTGTGTGTGTGTGTGTGTATGTAACTGTAGCACTATACGGTAAAGAACAGATACAGGGACAGAAACTTTATGAGTGCTATGTTTAGTTAGCGATAAAAATAAATTAGAAGCGGTGCATGAATCAAAAAGAGAAAGAGATTTTTGAAGTTGCACATCGCAATAATAATGTCTTCGAAATTATATAAAATATTTTTGCGATATGTTCAAAACAGCTTGAGAACGAAAGGACTAACTTATATGAACGGAAAGCTAGTGCAAATAAAAATAGGTTACATGGTGCATAGTGAAATTAATATTTCATATAGACTCACAATTCGAACATAATTCCATAGGCAATGAACTTTCGTTACCCTGAAAACAGAAAATGAAAAAATCACGTATTCTGTTAGTAGCATAACAAACCTTGATAACGTCAACCACACAAAGGACTGTTTTTCTCAAGAAAACTGCACTAAAATAGAACTAAATACATAATGACACTTTAACTTGTCGTTCTGCGGGACCAAAAGGAGTTTAAACATTAAATGCAATCACCATCGTGAGTTCGATTCAGCACACTTCTGTTAGAAATTCAGCAGAAAACGCCAAAATTGATCAGCAAGCACTATTTTATGGTTGATGATCAATGGAAAAGCACGCAGCATAGACGAGAAACTCTGAGAACAATCAGTGTGCGCGTGTACACATGTTTACATACTATATAGGATATTTACTGGAGCATACTTCAAATCATGAATACTTGTTTTTTTAATATACATTCGTTGAATAATTTATTGAGGAAACATAGAAGTGCATTTGTCTGTAACCGTGTCGTTTGAAAGCAGCAGTACCTCGTAGTTCGTTTCGTTTACAAGGACGAGCAGAGTTATCAAGGACTTTAGCTCAGGCTTAGTTTAAACAAATACAATTTGAACAGGTGTAAAATGGACTAATAAACGGTTCGTCGTGCGACCATAAGCGCCATCATAATTTCTAGGGCGCATGCATCTATAAGTAGATTCTTTCGTCCATTGTGCACATGAGTATGCAGGTTTCTGCATTATGAACGTAGCTTGAGAAGTGCCATTTCATTGTTTAAATTTAATATCCGTATTAAAATATACGAGAACATTTAGTTGCGTACGCGACACGATAAGAAAAACATTTTTAATAATATTCAGTTAAAGAAGTTGCGTATATTCGTTGAGCGTTTTCTAGCACAGTACATTTCAAATATTGCCGCGCTTTCCGACGTTTCTAAGGGTGCGTTCCGTTTTACATAGACTGCATAGAGAACCTGTCCGTTTGGGGGTGGCTCCAACAACACCATTGGACACGTGAAGGATTGGACACATCTCTATTGGACACAAGTAGTATAGGGTTAGGATAGGGTTAGAATAGGGTAGTTATGTCTCTATATATATAGTATAGGGTTAGAATAGGGTAGTTATGTCTCTATAATATAACTAATATAATCTCTATAATATAACTAATCTCTATATACAGATAGGTCAGGTGTGCATTAGCCGTGCATCAACTGGCATCATGATCAGCTACAATCAACTACAAACTCTCTGACTACAATCAACTACGACAGCTCAGAAGTGAAGTGCGTAGTTGATGAATTAGCGGTACATTTGAAAAAAGTTATTTTTAAAATAAATATGTATGTTATTTACCGAAAATGTTCTTTGAATACTGTTCTAGGATAACCAGGGATAACTCGCTTGACATAATCTTCTATATATAATATTGAATAAATTAATTCCAAATCAAAATTTACAAAAATATCTTTCAATTCATCTTCGCTGTCACTGATATCGGAAGTATCACTCAAATCACAACAATTGTCCAATTCTTCTCTCCCAATGTTTTTATTTAACGAAAATTTGTCACCCATGTAAACAGCCATTTTTGATTCGCATCCGCATCAAATGTATGGAAAAGTGCTCCGTTTCCAAGCGCGCATCATCACGGAAACGATATCAATGCGCGCATCACATTGAATGCGATCCATGCGCTTGATGCGTGAAACGGAACCCACTCTTGATAAAAGCAGCAACACTGTCCGTGTGTAGATCGAAAATTTCGGGCTCACGGACAGTAAAGGTTCCGACAAACGAGTTTCGTTTCTGTAAGAATGCTTTGTGGTGGTTCTGTGACTGCAATGATCTTAAGAAATTTCAATTGCAGCCGTTACTGTATCCGTATACAGTAAGTTTTCCTCTATGGTGAGTAATCGAAAATATTGGGCATTCTCTACTACACTCGATCCATGACAACAATGACAAATATTAATCGGCCTGGCGATGCGTTTTAGAGATGAGTAAACCTGTTATGTTATTGAGGAAACATAAATTCATGATGTACAGTTTCGAAGGAGATTACAGACGTAAACCACAACAAAATTTAGCCGGTGCGAGCAGGAGAGATGATAAATCAGAAAAGTCACTGCTGTTGCAACATGCCCAATTGGAACGTTTAAAACGGGAGCAGCAGCGCAGAAGACACTATGCAGCCTTGAAAATTCAAGCATTCGTTTGCGGTTTCATCGTTCGAAAACGCACGAAAATAATCGTGAGAAAAGAATTCGATGAGTTGCAACAAATCACTGGTCTTAGAAATTTAAATTTGGAGGACTTGATAGTGTATTTTCGAAAGATATTATTCTTTTACGATTACACTTTGGATAGTGGTAGGCTGATTTGGATGTTCCAACATTTTTTAATGCATGAACAAGAGATCAAACAAAAGTGTGTAAACTGTCCCGAATGGTTATGGAGATTGAGGTAATGTTGACGATGCAACAACAGAAACATGGTAAGCCTATGTACTAACGAAATATTTTACAGATGGATGCTTCGTATGTGTATGCAACACAATTCGGAAGCTCTGATAGATGGAGCCAGTTCACTGGCGATACCATTAAGGGCTTTAGAAACATTTACTAGTCGTGACGATACAGAGAAAACTTTAGGAGAACACAGTTATAAATATTTAGAAATAATCTTTGTATATTTGATAAAACACAAATACTTCGATCGAGTAAGGAAACTGATAGACGAGAAAGTTCCACCTATGTTAGAGCCAAGTGCTGTCCCACCGACTCCGCTCTCGAAGTGTTTAGTGGACATGATAAAACGACCATTGGACTTGATCAGCTATATAGATCAAAAGGATGATTTCTCTGAGCTCGTCTTAAAGGAACTCTGTAAAAGTGTTTTCTCGCTGAAACTGTCTGATCCAATTCGTATGTTCATTATTCCATCTCTAGCCGAATACAAAGAATTTCCATACGACCAGCTGATCGACTGCATCAATAAAGTCCAAATAGAGTGTACCACAAGTTTATGTTATTGCATTTTATCGTTAGAATCGAATCATTTGTGTAAGTATATAAAAATGGATCATCAGCGAGGAAAAGATAGAATGGAAAGAGCGTGTCGGGTTGACGAGCCGTTTTCTCGTTACAGCAACATACAAATCGAAGGACGTCCTAATTAACTATCTGCAAGTTCTTGCTACGATGAGTTCGATGATCGTTCCGTTGGCCGCAGAGGAGAACATAGATCAAGCAGACGATTCGGACAGGGAATCGAACGCTAGCATGATGGACGAGGAGCAGGCCGACATTCTACACCAGTGCCTGGAGATGCTGAACGAGCAGCACCGCGTTCAGGAGATACTGTCGGCAGTGGATCGGACCAAAGATCCGACGGTGTTGCAACCACTGTGCCAACTATGCCATCATTTGCTAATCTCCAACAAACTAGCCATACATAAGTATAAATTGTTGTACATGCTCGCATTTAAGCCTGTATTCCTGAAAAACTTATGGACCGCTCTGTTATCGGTTCGTCAAGTGTCGTTGTTCGGCGGAGCGACACCATTGTTGCAGATCATGTCGCGAGGCCTCGGTCTCTCGAGCGAGGATACGAAAAAGATCGTCCCGCTTCTGGTCGTATTTTGTTCGTTGTTTAGCTTACTGATCGCCACGTTACACGATACAGAGTTTTTCATTGAAACGACTACGAGGACAACGACGAGCGAGCAAGCGTTGGATACAAACGGACAGCAGACGATGCCGTTCACGATTTCCGAGCTCGTGGCGCTGTCTAGCCATTTGAAAGGTGTTTGCCTGGGCCTGGTAGAGCTAGCGTTTCCCGACAGCAAACCGACCGTGCGAAACGACTACAAGGACGCGGTTCTCGGGTCATCTTGTCCGATACAGACCCAGCAGGACACCAAGATCTGGACGCATCTGTTCAAGGTGACCGTCGGTCTGCTTCGCCAGCTGTACACGAGAGACCTGAGACAGCAATTCTGTCCGGAAGGCCACTGGTTCGCCTCGAATATCTTGATACCCATCGACAAGCCGCAGAATTTTACGTTCCATAGACGTCGGCTGCGGGAATACGTACCGTTCCAAAGGATCCGGGTGTTCACCAGAGAGGACTTGGAGGAGGGTCCGCCATTGTTTTCGAGAGAGGTTCGAACGTTGACGTTGCTTCGCGAGATACCGTTCGTCGTGCCGTTCAACGACCGTGTGATAGTGTTTCAGTCGTTAATTTACCGGGACAAGTCCGAGCAACAAGGTGAAATGACACACTTTCTGCAAGGACCGTCGATCACGATATCTGTACGGAGGAACTATCTGTACGAGGACGCGTTCCAAAAGTTGTCCCCGGAGAAGGAGCCTGAGCTACGATTGAAAATGCGCGTGCAGTTGGTCAATTCTGCTGGATTGGAGGAGGCTGGTGTAGACGGCGGCGGTCTGTTCAGGGAGTTTCTGTCGGAACTGTTAAAAACTTGTTTCGATCCGAACCGGGGCTTTTTCAGGCTCACCAAGGACAACATGTTGTACCCGAATCCGACAGTGCAATCGTTGGTTGACGATTTTCCGAAGCATTATTATTTCATCGGCAGGATACTCGGCAAGGCTCTGTACGAGAATCTGTTGGTAGAGCTTCCGTTCGCTGAGTTCTTCCTGTCGAAGATCGTCGGCCGTCAATCAGACGTCGACGTCCACCACTTGGCCTCCTTGGATCCCGTCATGTATAGGAACCTGTTGTATCTGAAGAGTTACAAGGGCGACGTCGCGGATCTCGGCCTGGATTTCACGATACTGTCAGACGAACTTGGCGAACGACGAGTCGACGAGCTGAAACCGAGCGGTGCTAATATACCGGTGACCAATCACAACCGCATCGAGTACATTCATTTGATAGCCGACTACAAGCTGAACAAACAGATTCGCGCACAATGCTACGCATTCAAGCAGGGCATTGGCAACGTAGTCCAGATGGACTGGGTTCAGATGTTCAGCAACAAGGAGTTGCAAGTTCTGATATCCGGCGCCCAGATACCAGTCGACGTGAATGACTTGAAGCAGCATACCAACTACACCGGAGGCTACGCTCCTGATCATCCTACCATCACCATATTCTGGAAGGTCGTCAATGAGTTCAACGACCAACAGAAGAGGTTGTTGCTCAAGTTCGTTACCAGCTGTAGCCGACCACCTCTACTTGGATTCAAAGTATGTCCGTTCGCTAGTGCCTTTCGCCATTATTATTATTCGTTTGCAGCGGAGTTGGACAAACATTATTTTGAATAACGAATAAATGATTTCCCATTCGTTATTCGTTATTCGAATAATACTCAATTCTGTTCACTGTCGGGCGCACTGTTTCTCTCTCCTTATCTCTCTTCTTATTCTGTCGTTTCTAATAGAATTGTTAACATTACAGGAACTCGACCCGCCATTTTGCATTCAACAAGCCGGCAGTGTAGATCACTTGCCGACTTCCAGTACCTGTATGAATTTGCTGAAGCTCCCAGAGTTTCCGGACGAGAAGATTCTACGCGAGAAACTTTTGTACGCTATACAAGCCGGCGCAGGCTTCGAACTGAGTTAAGCTCCGAGAGTGCTCTTGAATATTCTCTCGAGCGAATTCTTTTTTAGTTAAATCGGTGATACCTGACTTTATGTATATAAAAAGAAAAGAGAAATGTAAACGGTAGATCAATCCGTAACACACAGGCGTGGGGAGAATACGATAAGGCTTTCCTTCAGCATGTTTTAATCTTTATTTTCGAATTTAATGAATTACGATACTTTTACAAGGTAAGAGAAATTACAAGGCGAGGGCGGAAAATGCTTTTGCATGGTGTTGGGTTTTACGCGCGTTAACGCGACGCTTATTGGAACTCTCGTCGCGTCTGTGGTTACAGATTGAACACGTGTCTTCGAGAACAGAGTGCAAACGTTGTAATATTTTATTAACGGTAAGTTACCAAGTGCGTACTCTGTTCTGTACCGCGTTCTCGTCGTCTAGCGAATCAGAAACCTCGTGAACTGCTCTTTCGCCCACTCGGTAGGTCGATGTTAGCGTTTCGTGGGGGGAGGGGGTTGGGGGGACAGAACATTTTTATGGAATTTCCATCAGACATGGTAACAATATCTGTAATATTGTCAGGAGGGGCCAATTAATTAGGTAGCGTCTCGGGTGACCACAGACTACCGGTGCAGAGAACGAACGTAACATTTGTATAAACACGTTGGTTCGCCCTGTTCGGTAAAATACGATCTTGTACACAAGCTCACGCGTTGTCCGTTCAACTTAGGGTTCAAACAAATCACGAGCACAATGACGATGCGTCTAGTCGCGTTGCAATAAACCCAAGGAAAGTTTTTAATGCATTTTATGTATTGGTAACGTCGAATAATCTTTCGAAAATCAAAGATAAATAAATTAGAAGTTTCTAAGAAGTTGTTTGGTAGACAGCAATATCGTTTAACTATTTGGAACTTCAATATAAGGGAATTATTGAAATTTCCTTTATACAATTATTAGACAAATCAATCGATAAAAGAATTATAATCAGGCAGCTTCAATTAGGGTGTTTTGTAGTCGTGCGTTATGTTTCTGCCAAAGTAGCGCGTCGTGTTTCGCTTGAAATGTAAGTTCAACGGACAATGCTTACATATACACGTGTGTAGAAACACAGGTATATGGTATATATAGGTATATATATATACACACATGTATATTTTTTTGTTGTAACTTCTCTGTCCTTGGTAACATCTCTATCTACAACTGTACATTGTGTATATTTTTATGTTTTGTATTCGCCACGAAAGTCGCGCGACGCTATATCCACATCGAGTTTACATGACAGGATAGGATGTATGTATTTATGGATTCGTTTACCTATTTAGCGTGTAAATAAAAAAACCGAGATCTTCGAGTGTTACACACATCTATGGACAAATACATGATTTGAACGTTACATCAGGGTTTCATATTTTATTCAAAGCAATCTTGCAAAGAACGATCAAGTATAAATATAATGCCGAGTCACAGAGCTGGATAAAGTTCCTCGGTTAAGACGATTGAACCTTAGACGTATATCGTCGTATTTGTCGTAGACATTACAGTAGCAACCGCCACTGTTCTCACCGGGTCATGTTTTCTTCTCATGGCGCTTGTTCGCCGATATTGTGTCTATGAAGAATCGCACACACACGTTTAGCGGTTAGAGAGAGCTTATGTCATTTGTGTAACATGGCGTCCAACGAAAATAACGATTCCCAGAAAGTTTTGGAGTTTAAAATCTACAAATACTCCAGCTTCTCCTCGTCCTACGTGCCAGAGTAAGTATTTCTCGATCGTCGAACGGTTCGCTGGCAAGTACAACAACGCAATTATAAGCTAGACGAACGGTTGTTCATTGTAATCGAATCTCTCTAACCTAACGTAACCGTTACGATGTAGAACGCGAGCACGTTCTACTCGCGAGATTATTCAACAAATGAACAGCCCGATCGCTTTGGATTTCTCAGCATATTTTCGATTAACGTTCTTCGTTCTTCTCGTAGAAATATCCTCATAGACAAACCGTCGGATCAGACATCGCGCTGGTCGTCAGATATTGACAATCATCCACAGGTAAACATCGTTTCAAATTTTATTAATAATATAAATATAAATGATTAGAAATCCTTGGGATTGTTCCAAGCGCCGATTCTTCTTAACATTTATTGCTTAATGCTTGTCAAATCATTGTAAGACTGTACTCGTTGTTTAGTTTCTCATACTGAAGTTGCAATGCCCGTCGATAGTGAAGACAATTACTTTCGGAAAGTACGAGAAAACACACGTATGCAACATAAAAAAGTTCAAGGTATACGGCGGTTTAGAATCAGAAAACATGATGGAGTTATTAGAGAGGTGAGTCAGAAATGTGTGATGTAAAGGTGTGCACGTCGTATAATTGTGTCCGTTCTTTTTTAGTGGATTGAAAAACGATTCTGTGCCCGAAACGTTCGATTTGAAGCATATAGTAGGAAACAAAGATAATTACTTTCCTGTTCGATACATTAAAATTCTGCCATTGCAATCATGGGGTCCTAGTTTTAATTTCTCTATCTGGTACGTACGTCTAACTGGAATCGACGATCCTAAAGTAGTCAGACCTAGCATCGAATGGTTCAATGTGGTAAGTACAGCTGATATATTTCTTCTAGGATGCTGTCGCTTTTTTGTATGAAGATACTGATGACCGTTTATTTCAGTATCGTCAGAAAGAAGTAATAAGACTCTGCATGAAACACTTTAGAAGACTGGAGCAACCTGAGATCATGGAAACGTTGCAAAGGGTTACAGGAGTTTCATTAGAGGATGCTAGATTGACCCTGTTGTACGATTTGTTGGTGACGAAGGGGGATTATCTGCAAGCAGAACATTTTATCACTAATATAGTCATGAGTGAGTTTTCATCCATTGTCTTGCCTCAAAGCAATGAAATAATTTTCTGCAACCCTAGAAAGTAGTACGACTTACATTACAGTGGGCCTTTTGAACGATTACATCCATGCTCAAACCTACAGAGCAGTCTGGACGAAATTGTCGACGGACGATCCGAAGCCTGGGATGAGAGGCGGCCATCAAATGGTGCTTGACCCGAGTGCGGAGCTCGTGTACCTCTTTGGGGGGTGGGATGGAAATAAAGATCTTTCAGATTTGTGGGCGTACAATATAGCCACCAGCAAGTGGACCATCATCTGTAAAGACGCGGAAGCTGTGGTAAGCAGGGAAAGACTAATTGTTCGATAAAGATACGATACGGGTTGTCATAACTAACTCAAAAGCATCAAATATCTCGCCAATTATCGATATCAGGGTGGCCCGAGCGCGAGATCCTGCCATAAAATGTGCTTGGACCCCGAGCGTCGACAGCTTTTCATCCTGGGAAGATATCTGGACACGCAGTATAGAAAAATGGAGAACTTGAAAAGCGATTTTTTCGTTTATGACATCGAATCGAACAAATGGACCCAGATATCGGAAGACACGGAGGCTGTGGGTGGACCGGAGCTAATTTTTGATCACCAGATGTCCATGGACGTTGAGAAGCGAACGATTTATATTTTCGGTGGCCGTGTTGTTGTTTCTCCTAATATGTAAGCTTCGCTGGCCTATAGGTAATTCAACTGTATGCCAATTGTCGTTTTAAACCGTTTCGTTTGATCAACAGTTCCGATGAGTACGAATATCGTATGATACCAAATTCGACCGAGCCAATTTTCTCTGGGCTGTACTCTTACCACGTGCCAACGGGTACTTGGACCAAACTAGCTTGCGACATTGCAAGACCGTGCCCTCCGAATGTACCAACTATCCGATCCAGAGCTGGCCATTCTATGCTTTTTCATCCGGTACGCGCTATGAAAATGTTTGTCGATCAACGTTCGTGTCGATTAAGAGCTATAAAAATTGAACTTTCATGGTCTGTCGCAGGGCTCAAGGAAACTGTACATTTTTGCGGGTCAAAGGGGCAAAGAGTATCTTAGCGACTTTGTCACCTATGAGATCGATACGAATCACATAGAGCATATAAACTTCAATGATTCTAGTTCAAGAGATTCGAACCACGTGCCGGCAGCTGGTTTCACGCAGAGGGCGACGATCGATCCTGAATTGGGAGAAATTTATGTTCTGTCGGTTCGTGTCAGAAGTTTTTGATCAACGTGTATAACTATACATACAAATGTACTGTACGCACGGTTTTAAAATGTTTTTTTTTTGTATTTTCGCGCAGGGTTTGAGTAAAGACAAAGACAAGAGGGACGACAACGTGCAGAATTCGTTCTGGGTGTATAACATCGAGAACAACAAATGGTCTTGCATCTACCGACACGAGAACGTCGGGGAGAAGTACTGGAACAAAATGCAAGACTTCGTTCCGTGCCCGCGATTCGCGCACCAGTTGGTCTACGATCATGTGAAAAAGGTAGATATCGTCTTCAGCGGAGAACAGTATAGCCAGCTCTCCTATAACGCGATTAATTCGTACCGCGTTTCAAGAAATTCAGAATTAATTCAAATCGCGTAAAATTTAATCAAATTTGTTACGAATCAAATCGCAATTTGTGCTCCTCGTTATAGGTGGGTTTACTGCATATGTATCAAGAAAATACACATTGTCTCATAGATAAAAATTTTTTATTGCGATCCAAGCAACAAACGTGCACAATGTTAAAAATTTGACTTGTCCTCGTTGATATCGTTTTTTAGGTGCATTTCTTATTCGGAGGTAATCCGGGAAGATCTTGTCTCCGAAATCTGCGACTCGACGACTTCTGGCAGCTGAAGTTATGCAGACCTTCTCAGGAGGAAATCCTGAAGAGATGCAAGCTTCTGATTAGGAAGAATAAGTTCAAAGAACTGGCCTTGAGCAACAGCGTCGAGGCGCTCGAGTACCTGCAGACCCGAGTGTCCGAGATCATCGATCACAACGACATGGAACAGACGAAAGAGGTATTGACCATATTATTTCTCAGTAACGGGTGAAACACCACCGTTTTATCTCGATGATTCCGCATAATGAACTCTATACTCATTTCTTCGTTACAGTTTCAATTGTTAACGTCTATTCTATTCAGAGAACAAAACTCGTTAGTAGGAGAGGCCATGAACTCGAACAGTTCGGAAACCATGTTAGCGAATTTCTGTCACCTGGGCGATTGTATGTACGCTCAAAACAGTCGGGATATTCACACATTGAGAACCGAGTTGTACGATAAACTGACCGAATTCTTTCCGGAGTCGTTGACACAACCGCGCGCAAACTTGATCGATCTTTTACCATTATGAACCGGCTCTGACCGATGATAGTCCGTCGAACAACGCCTCTAAACACACACACACACGCACGCGCGAGCGCGCGCGCACACACAGAGAGAGAGAGAGAAATATAGAAGAGCAAAGAGATTCCGTTTGTTTTCTTGGGATGGTGTTTACCACATGACAGTAAAATGTGATTTTATCTTTAAACAAAAATTATGGAAAAGAAAGGAAACGTTATTTTTATATAGTGTAATTCTTTGTATCGTTTTAAAAAGAGAGAGGATTTACACAACATATACTATACACGTACGAGCTAACATATAAATATTATACATTCATATATAGAGCCAATTTGATTTTCATTCGCGGGAAAGGCAGCTTAACACAGAGAATTATGCTAATATATACTTCATTGTGATACTTTTAAGTAAAGACTCGTCTAGTAGGGTAAATCTGTATATTATGTATGATTTATGTCTTTTGTATAGAGTTTTCGTTTGTATTGAATTGTTGTAATCGCTCTTACCGTGTCCATAGGTTTTTCATTTAATCTGTAGTTATTATTTCATCGAACGTGATCAACGAGTATTATGTTTCTCTATAGAGTGTTGTAGTATCTATGAAACTAGTTTCTTTTCTATGCCACACAGTCCTAGTTACCAATGTGTCAAGGTGCATTTATAATACTACGAACGATATTTCATTTTACCGGGTGACAAATTTTACAAAAAGTAGCTTCGTCTCCGCTAAATGAGCGAGAAGAAGGCTGCACAGACTTTCATGAAACGAAAACTCGTTCTATTAGACAACGCGTTAAAAAGCATATATATTCTTCTATTTTTCTGGCTTCGATCTTTTCAATGTTTCAAATATTTTACACGATTTACAATCGCGTTTGAATAATTACAACATAGTATCGAGGAAATACCTCATGAGAAAGAACGTGGTGAACTAGAGATAAATCCCGTGATCGTAATACACGTGTGGCAGTAACGCGAGTTATCTGTCTTCTTCCTCGTCCTAGCTCGCTACTTTTAGATGATACACTATTTTTTTCGACGATAATGCATCACCGGTTTAACATCCATTGCTATGGACAAAAATATAAAATATAAATATTCCGTTGCTGGTTCGATTGAAATTTGTACGATGATCGACTTGTTGCGTGATCTTTCTTTTTATCACCTATACGATATACATATATAAATATATAAATATATATACAATAGAGCTTATTATAGTAGAATACATAATGGTGTATAGATGCGTACCTATGTGTTCTACTATAGTAAGCGATTAACTAAAGCCTTCATTATTGTTAACGATTGTTTGTACTGTAAGCGTTATTCGATGACACGCGCGTTATCGTGCATCAAACATCTTGTACATAGCATCGCTTTGCCGATATATCTGTTGTAAACGGTTATATTTCTAGTTTCATTGTGGACGCGCGACGACAATGTCAGAAATAGAACGGGACGGAGAGAGAGTGAGAGAGTGAAAGAGAAAGAGCGGGTGAGAGAGAGAGAAAGGGTGAGAGAAAGAAAGAGAACGGGAGAGAGAGAGAGAGAGAGAGAAAGAGAGAGAGAGAGAGAGAGAGGGAGCGCGTTGTATGTGGAAAAGCGCGTGAAATTCAAATAGCATCTTTGTATATAGATCTACGCGTCAGCGGACGAAGCGATTGTACAATTCGGTTATAGGTTTAGGGTAGTGTGAGACTTTGTAAAAAGGCGATGAAAACTCGAGGCAAGGTACATTAGAATAAAAGAATAAGTCCGAGTAGCGAGAGTTCTGTAAATGGATCTTGCCGGAAAAGATCATCTGTCACGATCCTTGTCCGAAAGAAGAGGCTGTTATAGTTGTTGCTCACCATAGTGGTGTACCGGACAAGCGTCTTCGATGTTTATCGGTCGCGTTCGAACGCTAATATGTAGATTACGGATGTTTGTGCTGGTACGTTCGTAACACAAGCGTGATCGCATAACGTCCGTAGTCCACAAGTATGTGTTAGAGACGTGTACGTTGTATAGCCGACTACAAACGATACTTCCACCGTGTTATATGCACACATATACACACATATACTCGTTATGTCGAGATACCAGATATCAGAATTGTCTCAGGATTTTATCTCATCGCTAGATCATCAAAATCGACGAGAACGTTGGATAGGAGCTGTAAAGACGTGATATTCGAAGTTCTAGTCAACTAATGCGCGATTACGAGAGGCATCATCGTCGAGAACTGATTGGACTGAACACGGCGAGCGTACGATTTCTAACGATTTTAAATTATTGTTGTCATACACAGTCGCTGCGCGCTTTATACTTCCATTGTATTTCTACGATCCATTCGCTTTTACTGAATTACTTTCCTTCTTCTTGATTACTTCGTAACATCGGACTGCGGATGTTTATGCGGGCATAGGTATTCACGGACCAGTTAACAGAGAATTGTATGTAGAACGGTTCTATCGGACATAGAAAATAATTTTGTTAAACCGTATTTAGACTTTTACTACGTATACTGAGTTTTATACAATCGTGTTATTGCTACGGTCACATAAAATTCGCAGTCTGCCCATCATCCCAGGTCGTGCTGTTCGAACGAAACAAAATACTGACTCCGATGCTACCATCCACGTTAAACGCGGGAAGCAACTGAATTCTCTATTTGTATTGCCTATTGTTTATAATGACAGATGGAAACGTGCGAAAGGTCTTCTCCGTGAGCAGAACAGCACGGCCGTACTTCAGGCAATCATTTTCTCCTTATTTACTGGCGAACTTTATATCGTTGTAACATTTAGACGTAACCATCAATTTTTATGTTCAAATATAATCGTTTCGTTAACGTCGATCGAATGCATTTATTCTAATCCTGTTCCCGTCTTCATCGTTTCTGTACATAGAGAAATCATATCGATCGTGATACAATAAACTGATTTTTAACCGAAAAAGGCTTTGAAGAACAATAATATAAAAAGTACACATGTAATTCAAGAGAAGCGAATTTTGTATTAATCGGTCGAGAGTAATTGTTGCTCCAACGGCCACATTCAGTTGAATCTTTCAGATTACACATCCTACAGAAAAGCTGCTCGAGGAGTTTGAACACAAAGATAATCGTTCGGAAGAGTTCAAATAAGAATGGAAGACGCTGAAGAAGTTCCAGACGCCATCGAGGCTACGATCACGAGCAAAGAATTCCCCCAAAACACATTTATGTTGGAAAAGGTATTCATTCGCTATTCTGTCAATTTCTCCGGTTCATCGGTTTTGGTTTTTAAGTTCGCCACGAAGGAAGTGCATGAATTGATGGAATTCATGACCCGAAGAACAAAGATCGACTATGAGAGACACACGCACGTTTGTCAGACCGACTACGAGTGTATAGTGAAGCAACCACAAAGTTTCTACTTCGAAAAAATGACGGAGTTCGCGATGAGATTGCCCTCGTACAGCCTGGTCCCCGTATGTGACTTCAAATTGTGCGACAATGTTACAGCGGACCTTATGCTCAGGGTGTTTTCTGCCATCATTTTTACCAGGGACTGAAAACCGTTATGATATCGGTTCCGGTTCCGAAACAGTTAGGAGGAACCGAAATGATTTTATAACTGTTACGAGACTATCGGTTCTGGCTTATATCGGTTAAGATTACAGTTCTGGAGAACCGATACCCAGATAGCCAAATGCCTCAAATCTACCCAGGGCAGTTATGACCGTGAGGGCTCGTAAAATGCCCTCGGTAGAAACGCGGTAGGATTTGCCCTCGGTAGAAACGCGGTAGGACCTGCCCTCGGTACGTCGTTCCTCGTTTCTGCCAAAATTTTATAACGACGTTTGCCACATTAGTGCGACCGTGCTGTCCTCTTACAATCTCGGACCTACTTTAAATTTGGCAGAAACGTGGTAGGACCTGGCCTCGGTACATCGTTCCTAGTTTCTACCGAGGGCATTTTACGAGCCCTCACGGTCATAACTTCCCTCGGTAGATTTGAGGCACGAGCTACCCTCGGCACGTCCAAGCGACGTTCGGCCCGTAAAATTCCAGATACCTGACCTCGCCACGCCGTGCTGGATTTCTACCCGAGGCACGCTTGGCTATCTGGGTATTATTTCGGTTCTGTAAGGGTACGTGCAGTATGCATCCGTTTTCATCCGACGTCCGACTTCGGCACACACCGACGAGCGTTCCGAGCGCCTCTGGAGGCGTGTGTTGGTGCTGCTACGTCCGATTTCGTCGGAAGAGGTGTTCATAGTGGGCCCGACATCGGACGAAACGGTCGAGGCTAGCGCCAGCCAAACCTTTTTAAGTGCTTCGAGAAGGGTTTCACTGGGACAAACCCCATGGGGTCCAACGTCGGACGATAGTCGGAGGAGAATCAAATCATTTTGTTTTTCATCCGACATCGGACGGTGCAGCGTTCACTTCAAACAATTTTCACGTCGCCAATTTTGAAGAATTCGTATTTTTAAAAACGGGTCCGTAAAGAAGACACTTTGGGCTATATTATCATTATTTTTATTTTCCAATTTTCTGGTGCTATGATAGCAATGTACCTGTTTAAAAAAACAACTGCAAAATAAACTATGAAAACAAGTATTTTTTCAACTGAAATAGTTTGTTTTAAATATCTTATGGTATCACTATGAGCACCAAAAATCCATTTTCATCGTTTTGTTATAGTTTGGCCGTTATAATTTAATGAAAAACTTGTGAAACATTATATTACACGTTGGCGTAAAACCATCAATTTTCAAGATTAGGCAGGACTACGGTGACGTGTTTGGATGTACGTTTCACACGCATTTTCGGCTGTTGGCGAATCGTGTATTGGCTGCACTGGCCACATATACTACGTAGCGTGCACCGCCGCGGCCAAAACATTGGGACTACAGGCGCGCGGCTGTGGTGGGGATAGGCAGACCTAGGAATGGGCTCGCTTTGTTTATGTGCCGTTCTTGGGGCTGTTCTCTGTGGAAAGGTTTATGGCAGATCGTTACTATTGAGATGGTAGTCGACTCTTTCTCGGACATCTGTTGACTATAAAGTAATTTTTAAATTACCACGATTATGAATTGGACACGCTAAAAACAGCTTCGCAGTTGATCGCCCAATAATGGTCCAATCATTTGCACGCTCAATGTTTCATTGCACGTGCAGATAATCGCTACGCTGTCGTACGTCGCACAGAGGTGCAAAATCCCCAAGACGTGGCAATAACGTAACGTCATTTTAAAAAATTTATTATTACATTGATCATAGATTAAAATAGAACTTAAGCTGTGTTACAGTCTTTATTAGTAAAATATCAACGTAGCTCAAAGATCTCTTTGAAATCTTGAAAATTGATGGTTTCACGCCGACGTGTAATATGATGTGTCAACAAGTTTTTCATTAAATTATAACGGCCAAACAATAACAAAACGATGAAAATAAGCTTTGGGTGCTCATAGTGATACTATAAGAGTATTTAAGAAAAAGTATTTCAGTTGGAAAAATATTTGTTTTTATAGTTTATTTTGCAATTGTTTTTTAAACAGGTGCATTGCTATCATAGCACCAGAAAACTCTTTACGGAACCATTTTTAAAAAATACGGATACTTCAGAATTGACGACATGAAAATTGTTTGAAGTGAACGCTACACCGAAATATATCGCGCGAGGGCCGTCTGGTGGTTGACGTCGGACGAAACTAGAAGGGTCTCACAGACAGGTCTACCCACACATTTGAAATGTCGGACCGATGCCTCTGACGTCACCAGATCGGTCGGACGTCGGATGCATACTGCACGCACCCTAACTGTTATATTTCGGTTCTGCATTTCGGTTCTAGATTTCGGTTCCGGATTTCGGTTCTGTCCTTAGACCATATATACCCACAGACGCGGCATAGGTATAGTATGTGCATACAATGCTGTGTGACGAGATCTAAAATTATCTGGTTCCCACAAGCCTCGATTCGAGATAATTCAAAATGGTGGATAGTGTATGAGACGAAGCGAGTGCACAGTACACAAGTATTGTATTCGACATATACATGTATATTGTTTTTACTCTTCTTTTTTTAAATAAAGTAAGTTGTGAGGAAAAAAATACAGATTTCATATTATCAACTCCTACATTAAAATTTAGCTTTTTCCAAATTATAATCGACAAAATGAGTTAACCATATTTAAAACTAGCTGGTTATTGTTGCTCGCTCGCTTCGCGAGCTCGCGGATGGTGTTATTGTTGCTCGCTCGCTTCGCGAGCTCGCGGGTAGGACTGCTCTTGCGAGAGGGTTAGTGGTACGCATTGCTAGTGAGGCATACAGCTATTAATGGTTTTTTTTTATTTTGTGTGTGACTCTCCACGAGCCACACAAAGAACTTCCCGATTCGTTAGTTGTAAGCGGTAACATTAGCATTAACTGCATAATTAAAAAAAAAAAAAGAAATATATATAATTACGTTTGTTTATTTGGTGGAAAATTTCCATCCTCTCTTATAAATTGCATTGTTGAATGAACTTCTTTCGAAAAAAACTAAAAAATCTAAAAAACTGCTTGACCAATATGGACCAAAATCTAATCAGCTCTAAGTTACGACGAGGCACATCCATTGCATCATTCATCATTCTGATCGCATTGTTACTTTTTCAGAAAATGTTAACGAAAAATTTGACACACACACACACGCACGCACGCACGAACGCACACACACACGCACACGCACACGCGCACGCACACGCAAACACACACACACAAACACACACACATACCGACATTTTGATAAAAATAGTCTAAAATGAATCCAATGACCATGAAACGTGAAGATCTGTTAAAAATTCGATTTTCGATTTTCGGGGTAAAAAAACATTAATAGCTGTATGCCCCACTAGCAATGCGTACCACTAACCCTCTCGAAAGAGCAGTCCTACCCGCGAGCTCGCGAAGCGGGCGAGCAACAATAACCAGCCAGTTTGATTATTGTAAGCGGTAACATTAGCATTAGTTGCATAATTGAAAAAAAAAATTTTTTTTTAATTAAAAAAAATTTTTTTTAACCCTTTGAACTCGAGGCCGTTTTCGCTTGCGCGAACCAGCAACTCGAGACGATTTCGGCCAAATTAGGTGAACATTTTACAGGTACTTCAAAAATATTTAATTTTAAAAAAATTAAAAAAAAAAAATTTCACCAGTTTATTCATTTATATGTCGAAAACAACAAATTTTGATAAATATTACACTCTGTAATTAGTTTTGGTGTGATACTTAGTAAAACAATAGCCAAGATGCATCCTTGCCACTTCACATCGGCCGGGCGCCGTATCGGCACCGCTCGAGTTGCTACTTAACATCGGCCGGACGCCGTATCGGCGCCGCTCGTGTTCAAAGGGTTAAATTTAAAAAAATTTTTTTTACATAAAAATGAAATATATATAATTACGTTTGTTTATTCGGTGGAAAATTTCCATCCTCTCGTATAAATTGCATTCTTGAATGAACTTCTTTCGAAAAAAACTAAAAAAACTAAAAAATCTAAAAAACTACTTGACCGATATGGACCAAAATCTAATCAGCTCTAAGTTACGACGGGGCGCATCGATTGCATCATTCATCATTCTGATCGCATTGTTACTTTTTCAGAAAACGTTAACGAAAAATTTGATAACATAAAAACGGCCATACGCACACACACACACACACACACACACACATACTAACAATTTGATAAAAATAGTCTAAAATGACTTCAATAACCATGAAACGTGAAGATCTGCTAAAAAATCGATTTTCGATTTTCGGGGTAATTACAGTAACTTCCCTATGAATCGGGAAGTTAATAATAAGAGTAAAGTAAAAACGAACGAGTAATAAAATAAAATACATGTATGTATATTTATACAGAATGACATTTGACGACGATTCCCCTTTCCCCTCTGCCACTTCACCTTCGCGGTACTGCGATTTCTCAACATACTATAGCACTTTTCCCACAAGCGTCGTCTGCTAGCCGGTTTAATCTCGGAACAAGGCAGAATTATCTGCGCCGGGTCTATAGGTATATATGGTCTAAGGTTCTGTCATACTGTATGCACTGGAACCGATATCATAACAGTTCTGTATTCTCTATTGTGTTTGGCAGTTCAGCCTTATATATATATATTATTTAAGTAGTTATTTTTTGTTATCTATAATTTAAACAATTTTTAAAGAAATCTTTTTTTATAAATTGTTTCTATATTCATTATTTAAATTATTTCTGTAATTTATTGTTAATAAAATTAATAAATTTTTACAATGTATAGAAATTTATTTCTATAGTTATTATTTTAGTTCTTATTTCAGTAATTTATTGTTCAAGTAATTGTTTAAACACTGTGTACATATTTAAAAAAGGAATATAGAAACAAATTTCTATACATTAGAAAATTTATTTGTTTAAACAATTACTTGAACAGTAAATTACTGAAATAAGAATTAAAATAATAACTATAGAAATAAATTTTTATACATTGTAAAAATTTATTTGTTTAAACAATTACTTGAACAGTAAATTACTGAAATAAGAATTAAAATAATAACTATAGAAATAACTTTCTATACATTGTAAAAATTTATTAATTTTATTAACAATAAATTACAGAAATAATTTAAATAATGAATATAGAAACAATTTATAAAAAAAGATTTCTTTAAAAATTGTTTAAATTATAGATAACAAAAAATAACTACTTAAATAATATATACAGAGTGTTCAGGCTATTACTAGCCAGCATTTTTTGTGTAAATAGTAAATATTAGAAAAAAATGATGGAGGAAAAAGTATTACTGTTTTTTATGTGCAACACATTGACATATGCATTTTTGTTTTATTTACATTATTTTGATAGAACTGAAGGTGACCTTCAATTTTTTAAATGGAATGAGGTATTTTTTAATACGTCAATCGATGCAGCTGGACATTCGTAATAAAAAAGTACTAACCTATGTATGTCGAAAAGTTAATCGTTCAGAAGATATTTCAATATAAAAAACATGAAATACCATTACTGTCGTACTACACTAGTAAGTAAACGCTAACGTCTTAGTACGGCAGTAATGATATTTTTATATTTTTTACATTGAAATATCTACTGAACGACTAACTTTTCGACATACATAGGTTAGTACTTTTTTATTACGAATGTCCAGCTGCATCGATTGACGTATTAAAAAATACCTCATTCCATTTAAAAAATTGAAGGTCACCTTCAGTTCTATCAAAATAATGTAAATAAAACAAAAATGCATATGTCATTGTGTTGCACATAAAAAACAGTAATACTTTTTCCTCCATTATTTTTTTCTAATATTTACTATTTACACAAAAAATGCTGGCTAGTAATAGCCTGAACACCCTGTATATATATAAGGCTGAACTGCCAAACACAATAGAGAATACAGAACTGTTATGATGTCGGTTCCAGTGCATACAGTATGACAGAACCGAAATCCGGAACCGAAATCCAGAACCGAAATCCAGAACCGAAATCCAGAACCGAAATATAACAGTTACAGAACCGAAATAATATCGGTTTTCCAGAACCGTAACCGTAACCGATATAAGCCAGAACCGATATTCTCGTAACAGTTATAAAATCATTTCGGTTCTTCATAACTGTTTCGGCCAGAACCGATATGTAACAGTTTGAAACAGTTATTTCCATAACTGTTTCAGTCCCTGATTTTTACACGTACAGTGAGTTAAAAAGGCGATAACTTTTGAAGTGAAACTTCTTTTGGCAGGGTGTAAGCCTCATTCGCGTCACGAAAAAGCGTAACGGTCAAAAGTGGGGGTTACCCCGTCTTCTCTCCATTGAGAGCGGTGAGTAAGGCGAGCGTTACGCGTTTTCGTGTCGCAGGCAGTTGCCCTATACAGAGTGGGGACAGCCACCGTGCACCATATCCAAACACTGGTCACATCCCGATGGTCGTCTAGCCAGAGAACGCCTTTTTGAGAAGAACCGAGGGTTTTCTGTACTGACAAAAGTGGTGGCAGAAAAACCCAGGGCCATGAGCACTCTCATATCTTCACTCTGATAACATTCGAATGTTATAGGGATGGGAGGAGATCATGCGGAATTTGATAGCGGATCGGTTGCGCTTGAAATACGTGGATACATTCGAGGAGCAGATGGACGAGACGAAAACGCGTTACGAGCGAGTAATGCACGAGCAGGCGGTGAAACGCGTAATTGCGTTAGAGTGCCAGGAAACGTGCAACGAAGACCTGGTGTCGATTCCGCCATACAAATTAGCAGGACGAACCGAGCTCTATCCGAAATTCTTAAGAAACCGTTGCGCGTTAATGAAGAAATTCTATTTACCTCACAAGTTGATGAGAAACATACTTGCTAGGGCGAAATGGTTGATGCCAAAGTGGATATGCGACATTAGCCGTTACCGGGATCTGGACTACCTCGATTTTAACAGGTTGCGTACTTTTTCATATTGAACTTCCTTCGATTGAATAGTTGGAAAACTTCGCGGTCACAACGCAATGAGGAGATATTGTGCAAAACTTCTTATCTAAAATATCGTTATTAATATAGATATACGTTAGGTCTCGTACAGACTTAAACAGAGCACCGAATAGCGAACTGAACGGATTTGTACTATTTTCAGAATTTTCCTTCGAACAAATATGGAAGCTACAGCGGCGTATACTACATAAAGAAATGCAGAAAATTTTGGCAGTTTATTGAGTGAATTAATGTTTCAAAGTGAAATGTACAGGACTGTACGAAGTATCAAAGATATCAGATTCGAGACTAAACCCAGATAGCCAAGCTTGCCTCGGGTAGAAATCGAGCACGGCGTGCCGAGGTCAGGTATACCGATATATCGGGAATTTTACGGGCCGAACGTCGCTTGGACGTGCCGAGGGTAGCTCGTGCCTCAAATCTACCCAGGGCAGTTATGGCCGTGTGGGCTCGTAAAATACCCTCGGTAGAAACGAGGAACGACGTGCCGAGGGCAGGTCCTACCACGTTTCTGCCAAATTTTAAGTAGGTCCGAGATTGTAAGAGGGCAGCACGGTCGCACTAATGTGGCAAACGTTGTTATAACGTCGTTATAAAATTTGGCAGAAACGAGGAACGACGTGCCGAGGGCAGGTCCTACCGCGTTTCTACCGAGGGCATTTTACGAGCCCTCACGGTCATAACTGCCCTGGGTAGATTTGAGGCATTTGGCTATCTGGGCTACATAAAGAAATGCAGAAAATTTTGGCAGTTTATTGAGTGAATTAAAATTTCAAAGTGAAATGTACAGGAGTGTACGAAGCATCAAAGATATCAGATTCGAGACTAAATGACTTGACTGCTTGGAGATGTTAATGACATTTCGACGAACGCCGCGCAGAATAAATTATAGATAGCAAAAAATCCAATTTCGGCCGGTATTCTGCGCGCGCATTTGGACCTCTTTTTGCCGTCCAATGGACCAGGAATTTGGACCTGGGCAGAAAGTCGGCCGCCGGCCGTTCATTTCGTCCGATTTTGCTCTTATTTAAGAGGGCAGCACGGTCGCACAGATGTGACGAATGCCGCATTATACAGGACTGCAGGTCCAAATCCCTGGTCCATTGGACGGCAGAAAGAGCCAAGTCGGCCTTGAGCCGCTCTCAGCGTAGCTTGTCCTCTATTCTGCCCATTTTCAGCCGCGGACCGACTTGGCCCTGGAAACGCCTGGCTATCTGGGTGGTTGCACCTTGCACACAAGAACCGGCTTGCGGTTGTGCAGGTTGTGCGCCGCACACGTGCGCTTCATCAAAGGAGCGCCACAACAGTAACAGTAAACAGATTTGCTAAATTCAAAAAAAGGTCATTCAAATCGTTTTCATGTTTGAAGAAGGCGCACTAAATTTCTTTTGCACACGGGTGACTCGTACCCACGCGGCGGCCCTGCTTGCACATGTATTTACATATCAAAAGACGTATGCGATTTTCACAACTTAGAACGCTCAGCCAAACCCAAAAAGTTTCAAAGATTCGATGTGTGTGATGTCGGAACTTAAACCTTCCGTTTTTATTCAGAATATCCATCGTAGAATCGTAAGAAAACGAAAATTCATCATGTTGCAACATCTCCAAAAATTCAAGTCATTTAGTCTCGAATCTGATGTCTTTAATGATTCGTACTGACCTGAACATTTCACTTTGAAACATTAATTCACTCAATAAACTGTCAACATTTTCTGTATTTCTTTATGTAGTATACGCCGCTGTAGCTTCCATAGTTGTTCGTGCTGTCGAGAAAACAATGTACAGGAAAGATCCAATACTTCTCCGGGATCGAGACTCCAATGGTTGTCACGGCCTACTCACTCCACTGCGATCCGTGTTTCATTATGTCCTTCTCTATGTTCGACTCTCTATTGTAAGTCTTGCTCGGCGCGGTAGACGCAGCCATAAATCAGAAAAGCAAGTCTAGATCCCGGTGGTTGTCTAGCCAGAGAACGCCTTTTTGAGAAGAATCAAGACTTTGCTGTACGCCGTGACAAAGATCGAGAACTTTCGATTCAAAACGAAGCACAGTGGTCGGAACGGCCGATTTAGGAGTACAAAAGTTAAAAAACTAAATACGGAGTAGGCATTTAATACTATTTTTTACATCAACACATATGTCTGTAGAAACTAAAACCGACAATTTTACGTCTCAAATCAATTATTGTCAAGCGTGGCAAAGGTTGAAATAAAGAACATCCGTTTCACCTATAATTAATTATTGTTTAGAACGTTAATATTGATTCTAATTATTATAGTCGCGTTCAGAAGCATTAGGATGATACAAAAATAAAATGAAGCAATTTTTTGGAAATATTTAAATAATGTTTCTCAAAGAAGTATTAAGCAATTTATGTTTTTTTAAGTTTGTTGTAGGAAATAGTAATGATATTCGCCCGAGAATATCTTCTAGGAGGCGACTTTTGCAGTCTTTTGTTTTGAACATTTCGTATAATCTGGCCAGGAAATGTTTTCAACAAAAGTTAATCGATACTCGGTCATCTATAAATCGGTATAAAAGAATTTCACGAAACTTTTTTTTTAATAAGAAAATATGATTATGTTAATTTTTTAAATGCCACTAAGTATTTTTTATTACATATTATTGTAGCTGATGTCAAGGCGAATACAATGACCTACTTAACTACGGCTTTAAGTCTTCAAATAATGCTAGAATAATTTTGTCCAGCTTAATGGCCCGTTCCGACCCCTGTGCGACGCTCTCTTCGCATGCAAGTATAAGTTTACACTCTATCAAAACTATACGAGACTAAAGAATAATGATGTAATGAATTCGCATCGTGATTTAAGGTTTCTGGACTTGCTGGAATCGGATACGAAAAAAGGCGCGCTCGACGTCACCGGTACCTACTACGGCGATATTGTTCGATTGATCTCTCAACCGCGGTATCTTTACGACGTACCTCCACCCACTATACACAAGTTCATCAATTGCGCGGACAATTTGCTTGGTCTACAAGTGGTCACATGTATGATAAACACCATCGAACATTTGCTGAATGTGTTGAGCGACTGTAACACCGTACCACTGTTCAAAGTACGCTTTTTCTTTTCTTACACTAGTAAAAATTAAATGATAATACTCTGCGTTAGGATGTCCCTTAACAAACGAAGGAGCGATAAAATGTGAGGACGCTCTCTAATTTTATTTCTTTTCATGTTCTAAGTAAGTGTGTAAAATATTAGCCTAATCGGATTATTCTACACTCTGTCTCAAGAAGCTTAAAGTTAGGATATTCTGTAAAAAAATATTTAGTACCTTTGTCGTTTTGAGTGAAAAACTGCTTATAATAGATAAATATCACAATAACAGACTATAATCACACAATTTATTTACATACTACAATTTTTAAACGGAAAAAAGGTTGGTTGAAAATTAATTTTTGGAATTGTTTCAATGAATGTTTCCTTCACTTAAAAAAAAAACTAATAAATCGTGTGATTATAGTCTGTTATTGTGATACTTATCTATTGTAAGCAGTTTTTCACTCAAAACGACAAAAGTACTAAATATTTTTAAATTTTACAGAATATCATAACTTTAAGCTTCTTGAGGCAGAGTTTAGAATAATCTGATTAGGCTAATATTTTACACACTTACGTAGAACATGAAAAGAAATAAAATTAGAGGGCTTCCTAACGTTTTATCGCTCCTTCGTTCGTTAAGGGACACCCTACCCTGCGTATTTATTCTTATGGTCGATGGGTAAACCACCGATCGTTAGCAGCGTTGGTGGGTCTATTCCTATGGACACAATTAGAGATTGTACTATTGAACGATAAACAATACATTCGTGTGTTTCGCAGTTGCAACTCAGGTGCGAAAAGAATCAGATATTTCTCAGCCCGACAATACAGGAAGTTTGCTTATCTTTCCGCGACTTAATGGAACAAATCCGCATGGTCGGTCAACAACTGCCCCCACTGGCGTCTTGGGTCAACGTGAAAACCAATCAAGATTATATTAAAGTTGTATTACCCGAATGGTACTTGGAAGAAACTTACGAACGTCTTGTTCGTATTCTGGACGAGACTTATCGGCCGTTGATCGATTACGTCGAAGATCTGCGGAAAAAGTTTCACGTCGTTTTCGATCCGGAAACGCGGGACAAAGTCGTAGCGATCGTTCGTTCGGGCTCCCATTTTAGAGAATGCGTGAGCAAGGTGGAGGATTTCAATCAATTCATTCGATCGATTCATGGCATGGTAAAACCTTCTATTGAAGATTATATGCGTCGATAGTTCTTTTGTTCGGGCATATTCGAAACCCAATAAGAACATCCTGTAAACAGGAGCCAAGTTCTCTATGGCCGTAAAAAGTTGTGAGATTAAAATTAGTTTCAAAGAACGTTATTTAATTTTTAAAGAATTACATGGAAGGCTAAATTATTCAAACTTGGCCCGTACCAAACACCTTTTATGGCCATTGGTTTAAAAAGTAACGGTTTCACGATTATTTAGAGGAAGGTGTATTAAAAATATTCCTATTTGTTAGAACCTGGGACAACTTGGGACTTAAAGGATCTCCCTTACCGAATATAAAGAATTTTAAAAATTTTCGCCATTTAGTTCAGCATTGATTATTAATGTATTATGCAGACTAATTAATAATGTAAGACACGATTTCTTATCGCAAAAGTCTGCTCTTCAATTTAAAAAACAAAGCGAGAGAAAATATTAAATAGCAACGTCAGGGTATCGCAATAAAGAGAAGCAATTTTTCTCGTGAAAAATACTCCTCTCGAAACGTCCAACTTCCAACGTTTATTACAACTATAATATTTAATAAATTGTACTATTTTCTTCCCCTAATCCGGCCCACTTGATCCGTCGCGCGAGACTTTAAATTCAATTTGAAAGTTTGAAATAATCGTTTCAGCCGAATCACGAGTACTTCCCTATAGCAATCATCAATCAGGTCGCCGCAAAGGCGGGTCTCCTCGAAAGTACAGAAGCCGTGCGTCAGTTGATCATCGAGGAGCTGGTGAAAAGTCACCGGTACTTCAACATTGAAATCTGCAACGCTTTCGAGACCATAAGGGAGCGAGCCTTGAATGTACCGAACACTACCAAGGAGCTGCTCGAATTGGGTAACTAGTTTGCATTGGAAACTAGAAATCCAAAAACAACGAGAAATATTAACGATACAATTTTAGGGGAGTACATGTTAACGGCTGCGTCGGTGACGATGAGGTCACTGGAAGAAAAGATCACTCAATCGCTGCGCATGATGGCAGCTCTAATCGAAATGACTCCTTTGTCCAAGGATCACATCGAATTGAACAACACCACTATACACTGGTTGAAGCGTATTCGGCCGATATTCGAGCAAAACAGCGCTGTGTACGAGCAAATCAAATTCGAATTGGAAGAGAAGCTTCAAAGCAAGGTGGAGCTTCTGAACAAGGAGGTCGAAGACACTTTCCCTAGGTTCGCTAGGTCCTGTATCGATTTTTCTATTAGTATCCGTTGTGTTATTGGTTTGTTGATCCTAGGTTGGAAATAATGAACGACATGGACGACGCGACTCGCATTTGCGAGTATATAGAGTATATGCGGAAGTTCGCGCGCGATTTAGAGCGCATGGACGAAAAGGTCAAATGGATCAACGATGAGGAGTCGCTGTTCAAATACCCGAACTCGCAGTATCCGCGGATCAAGGAGCTCAAAGAGAACATAATGCCGTATTACGATCTAATTTATCGCGGCTATCGCTGGCAAAGGCACAGCAGCGTTTGGTTGGACGGGCCATTCGAGTACTTGGACTCCACCGAGATCGATAACAAAACCACCGAATACTTCAGCGACTTCAACAAGATCAGCAAACAGTACAGAACGCGAATTAAAATGGAGCTTGCGACCAATTATGCGCACGGGTAAGAACTAAATACGATGGTGACAAATGGAACTACATATTAAAAATATATCTGATAAAGATGGTCAAAGATGAGAGATGTCAAATACCCACTGTATTCCGGTACATAATGAAATTGTATGGATCAGCTTCTCAGGTTCACCGGACGAACCGGACCCCTTCCAGCAACCAGCGCCCCTCAAACTTTGCCATCAGCTGATCGAGGATATCAAGTGGTTCAAGGTGATTCTCTATGCGTCCAAGATTTTGCTCGAGAAATGATATGGTATCTCGGTCGTTTTCAATGCGTAATTATCGACCAGCAATACGTGCCTCTGTTGGTGGTGTTCCGTAATCCCGCGTTGAAGCAGATCCACTGGGACGACATGTCCGCGGTGGCCGGGTTCGATCTTACTCCCAACACAGGAACAACCTTCCGAAAGATTATAAACATGAATTTGATGGAAGACTTGGAAAAGTAATAGTAACCGAGCGAGATGTCACTGTAGATTGAAGCAGAACAATAGCCGGAGGGACATTCTCCTTTGTCATAGATACGAGATGATAAGTACGAGCGCGAGCAAGGAACTCATGCTCGAAGAATCGCTAGCGAAGATGATCAGTGAATGGGACGACATAATATTTACCACGGTAACGTACAAGGACACCGGCGTGAACATCTTGACGCAACTGGATGACATCCAAGCGATTCTAGAGGAGCAAATCGTGAAGGTGCAAGCTATGCGAGGATCCGCGTTCGTCAAGCTCATCGAGGAACAAGTCAAAGAGTTTTACTTGTTGCTGCTTCGCATACAATCGACCATCGATGAGTGGACCAAGGTACTCTCTGATTTAAACTGCAGTCTGCATGCAGAATAAACATTTTCTACATTCATTTCTATAACAGCGTGAACCCGGCATAAAAATGTTCAAACTTCTCGTTCCAGGTGCAAGTACAGTGGATGTACCTGTTGCCAATTTTCTCGAGCAAGGATATCGTGGCACAGCTACCCGAGGAGGATATGCTATTCGTCCAGGTCGACCGAATATTCCGTAGCGCTATGAACGGTGTCGCGAAGGAGCCCCATGTTCGGGAGACCGCAGGATCCGTAAGCTGAAACAAATCATTTTATCGAGAAGCAATGTGATCGCCTATGTAGGTAGGTCTTTTAGAAATTATGCGGGACGCGAACACCTTGATGGAGAAAGTGAACGACGGTGTATTGAATTACTTGGAGAAGAAGAGACTCTACTTTCCGCGATTCTTCTTTCTGAGCAACGACGACATGCTCGAGATATTGTCCGAGACGAAGGAGCCTCTCCGCGTCCAGCCGCATCTACGAAAGTGCTTCGAGGGGATTAACAAACTGGGGTGAGAAACAGTAGAGAAGACGAAAAAAGAAGATCTTCTAATCTGAGTAATTCGTCTCTGTTCACAGGTTCGACAAAGACCTGGAAATATATTCGATGTTTAGCGAGGACTACGAAGAAGTAACGATGCAGGAGAAAATCTCAACGGCGGCAGCGAGGGGTTGTGTAGAGCGGTGGCTCGTTCAGGTATATTTGATACGTATTAGTATGAATTATGTTAGTTCACTGGATACGTCACCCTACTGCAAGATACATCGTGGTCATAGGTGGAGGAGCAAATGGTTAAGTCCGTGAGAAACGAGATCCTGATGAGCTATCGAGACTACGAGGTGAACCCGCGGCCAGTATGGGTCCGCATCTGGCCGGGTATGGTTGTTCTTTGCGTCTCCCAGATCTACTGGAGCATAGAGGTCCAGAACAGTTTAATGACACATATGCTCTCATCGATGGAAACGCTTTACGGGAAACTGATGAAGCAGATTTTGGAGATGGTTAATCTAGTCAGAGGTAGTTCGCCAAGCATTTTCGCGCGTGGATCGTTGCTAAGCGAGTTATTGCTCCTCAGGACAATTGTCCAAACAGAATCGTACCGCCTTGAACGCTCTGATCACGATCGACGTGCACGCGATGGACGTTGTCAAGGCGTTAATCGACAAGGGGATCACGAACGAGACGGACTTCGACTGGCTGTCGCAGCTACGCTACTACTGGGAAGACGACGTGTTCGTCAGGATCATATACACGACGGTATCCTACGCGTACGAGTACCTCGGGAACACGCCTCGCCTGGTTATCACACCTTTAACAGACAGGTACTGATCCTCTTTTCCTCCGGAAAAGTTCGACGCATAGATTACCCAGTTGAACAGTGGGGTAAACGTAATTTCGAATGACGAGTAAAGGGCTTTTTTACACCCTCAGGTGTTATCGGACATTGGTCGGCGCGTACTCGCTGCATCTAAACGGGGCACCGGAAGGTCCGGCCGGTACGGGGAAAACGGAGACAACCAAGGACCTGAGCAGAGCGTTGGCGGTGCAGTGTGTGGTCTTCAACTGTTCCGAGGGTCTCGACTACAAGAACATGGGCAAGTTCTTCAAGGGCCTCGCGTCGTGCGGCGCGTGGTCTTGCTTTGATGAGTTCAATCGGATCGACCTGGAGGTGTTGTCCGTAGTGGCACAGCAGATCCTCTGCATCGTGCAAGCGGTTAGGGGCAAGCTGCAGACATTCATGTTCGAGGGGACCGAGCTGACCTTGAACCCGGCCGTTTATGTCTGCATCACGATGAACCCCGGTTACGCGGGTCGCTCGGAGCTACCCGACAATCTAAAGGTGTGTATCGAGCGACACGATTAGCTGAAATAAAGTCAAATTAAATTCAACTGGATTGTTTGCTGGAACGACGTCACTGCACTGATATGAAAACAATGTTTACATTGTTCCAATTACGACCCACAGGTGAATTTGATTACTAGACTGGAATGCTACTAGAACAATGTAAACCCAGCTTTAGAAACCGTCGAGACATTTTACCTGCTGTTGTTTGTGTTAGGTGCTGTTCAGAACGGTAGCGATGATGGTACCCGATTACGCGATGATCGCCGAGATATTCCTGTACTCGTCCGGGTTCAGCACCGCCCGGGAACTCTCCACGAAGATCGTCACCACGTATAAACTGTGCTCCGAGCAGTTGTCGAGTCAATCCCACTACGATTATGGGATGCGAGCGGTGAAGACGGTGCTGACGGCAGCTCAGAACATCAAACTGCAATTCCCGGACGAAGACGAGTCGGTGCTTCTGCTCAGATCGGTGATTGATGTCAATTTGCCCAAGTTCTTGAGCCACGATGTGCCTCTGTTTCAAGGCATCGTCTCGGACTTGTTCCCCGGGCTTGAACTTCCCGCGCCGAGTTACGACGCGCTTCTCAAGGCTGTGCGCCAGATCGCCGAGAACCGAAATCTGCAAGCGGTCGACGGTTTTCTGCTGAAGATTATACAAACCTTCGAGATGATGATCGTACGCCACGGGTTCGTTAGCGTCAATCCACTGAATACTAGGTTTACTGGACGCGTTCTAATATATTTAACTCTGAATTACTCGCATATAGCAAATCTAATCTCAAAACTTTCAAATTAGTTTTTCAAGCATAAAATTTTGCATTAAAGTAGTTATTTTCTGAGTGAGTAACTGAGGGTTAATTTACGCTTATTGAGATCGTAAAGATGTATCCATGATGAGTTATTCGACAAATTTATTTTTTTTGTAAAATGGGTAAAAATATTGGACAGACATATTCACGTTATTTTCATAAAGTAATGTAAAATGGTGATTTTTAGTGTTTCGCGAACCCAGCGTTAAACCAGGAAGCCTCTTCTTTTATTCTTAGATTTCCAAAATTTCCAATAGGTTCATGTTGGTCGGGGAGCCGTTCAGCGGTAAAACGTCGGTGCTGTACACACTGGCGGACGCTCTTACGATGATGTATCATCAGGGCGACGAGAACGGGACGGTGACCAAGTATTTCACGATTAACCCGAAATCGGTGACCCTGGGCCAGCTGTACGGGTTCTTCGACCCGGTGTCGTCAGAGTGGACAGACGGCGTTTGCGCCGTAGCATTCCGCAATTACTGTACCGAGGACACACCCGACCGAAAGTGGATCATCTTCGACGGACCGGTGGACGCGGTGTGGATCGAGAACCTGAACACCGTCTTGGACGACAACAAAAAGCTCTGTCTAACGTCCGGCGAGATCATGCAGATGTCCGGTACGATGTCGATGATATTCGAAGCAATGGACCTGTTACACGCTTCTCCGGCTACGGTATCCCGCTGCGGAATGATCTACATTGAGTCTCGAGTCCTTGGCTGGCGACCGTTTGTCCGCTCTTGGTTGAACAAACTGAACCCGGAGTGGTCCGAGGGCTACCTGGATAACATCAACGACCTGTTCGAATGGCAAATGGATCCCTGTCTAGAATTTCTCAGAAAGAGATGTCGCGCGACGATTACCGCTGGCCAGATTCACCGGGTCGTCAGCACGATGTGCCTCTTCGAGATGCTAATGGAGGACGCGGTCGAGCAAAACCCGAAGACGTTCGACCAGTTCACGTTGTCCTGGTTGCAGGCCTCAATGGTGTCGTCGGTGGTCTGGGGCGCCGCCGGTACGCTCGATTACGATTCTCGAACCAGGTTCAACCAGTACTATCTGTCCATGTGGAAGAATGAGTTACCGGAGCACCAGATGCCAGAGTACATGGCCGAGAACCTGATCTCGTTCCCCATGGATGACACGATCCACGACTGCTTCTACACGTACCGCGGCAGGGGCGCCTGGAGACGGTACGTGGACGTCGCCCGGCAAGAGGAGTTCCTCGACACCGTAAGCATCGTCCAGCTGACGGTCCCCACGATCGACACCGTCAAGTATCAGACCATGTTCGAGAAACACGTGCGTCGCCGGAAACGGTTCCTCTTGTACGGTGAGACCGGCACCGGGAAGAGCGTCTACATCAAGGACTTGCTGATGAACAAGCTTAGCGAGACGGAGTACCTGCCGAATTTCATCTCATTCACGCCGTACATCACGGCCGCTCAAACTCAAGAACTAGTCGTATCCAAACTGTATAAAAGACGGAGGAATCAGTTCGGCCCGTTGCCTGGCACTCGATGCGTAGTCTTCGTTGACGACGTGAACATGCCCGCGAAGGAGATCTATGGGGCACAACCGCCCATCGAGTTGCTCCGGCAGTTCTTTGATCACGAGATCTGGTTCGATCTGAAACAGCCAGAGATGATTTACATTTTCGATACGATGTTCGTCTGTGCAATGGCCCCGCCCGGTGGCAGTCGGCAGGAGGTCTACCAGAGGTTCCTCAGACACTTCACATTGTTCAGCATCAGCACTTTCACCGAGGACACGGTGACACGCATCTTCACCACCATCGCGTTCATCGGGATGCAACGGAACGGCTTCACCACCGCCGCTATGCCCTGGATCATAGAGGTCGTGAACGCGACCATGAACATATTCCAGAATGCCCGGAATGAGCTCAGACCCACACCTACCAAGTCGCATTATCTGTTCAATCTGCGCGACTTCTCTCGCGTGATCATCGGCTGCACGATGATCAAGGAAGAGTCGGTGGACTCCAAGTCCATGTTCGCGAAGCTCTGGATCCACGAGATCCTGCGAGTGTTCGGCGATCGCCTGATCGATGAATCTGACCGTCACTGGCTCTTTTTGAGAATCAAAGAAACGGTTCATAGTTATTTGAAGGAGCAGTTCGACGCGCTGTTTGATTACCTGCCCAAGTTCGACGATCAGCTTAACGAGAAGAGCCTGCAGAGTCTGATATTCGGCACTTTCATGGACATCGACTCGATTCCGAGCGATCGCCGCTACCAGGAAGTCCAGTCGATGGAGGAATACCTCGAGGTAGCCACGTCTTGTCTCGAGGACTACAATCTCACGCACAGACACAAGATGGACATCGTTCTGTTTCGATACGCGCTCGAGCATCTCGCCAGGACCTGTCGGATTTTGGTGATCCCATGCGGCAGTCTGCTGATGGTCGGTGTAGGTGGATCCGGCAGGCAATCTCTGACCAAACTCGCCGCCAGTATGGTTGGCCATGGTCTCTTCCAGCCAGAGATCGGTAGCGCGTACGGATTGCAAGAATGGCGGGACGATATTAAAAAGGTTCGCGTACAGTACGATTGTTATACATGTGGGATCAGAACTTCACAGTTAATTTTCCAGGTGCTCATGAATTCCGGTGGTCAGGGAAAGGACTACGTCTTCCTGTTGACCGAGGGACAGATCAAGGAGGAGATGTTCCTGAACGACATAGACAGTCTGTTGAATTCTGGCGAGGTGCCGAATCTGTTCACCATCGAAGAGAGACAGGAGATCATCGAGGCGACCCGGTTGGCTGCGCAAGGTGGCAATCGGAACCTGGACGTATCGGTTCTCGCTGTCCTCTCGTTCTTCGTGAACCGTTGCAAGGAAAAGTTGCACCTGATGTTGTGCTTCAGCCCTGTCGGGGACACGTTCCGGATCAGATTACGTCTGTACCCGAGCCTGGTCAACTGTTGCACGATTGATTGGTTCGACGTATGGCCGGAGGATGCCCTGGAGCAGGTTGCTCTTCGCAGCACCACCGATATCGATATCGATGAACTGGTCAAGGTAAACGCCGTGATCGCCTGCAAGTTCTTCCACGTTTGCGCCAAAGATATCAGTGCCCGGTTCTACAGCATTACCGGCAGACAAACGTACATCACTACCGCCAGCTTCCTCGATCTCATTCGTACCTATGCAGAACTGATGAAGGAGAAACAGCTCGAACTCACGATCGGCAGGTACTTACACGTGTGTTAGTCTTGTACGTCTAATTAGCAGTCTGAATAATTTTACTTGATTTCTTCTGTTCTCGGACAACCAAAAATCCAATACAGGACGTCCTTCTACTTGCGCATATGTAGTGTTTATGCCGTTCGTAGGACCAGGTATTTGGACAGCGGCAGACCGAAGGCAGATTACCGGTCGATGGATCCTGAATCTGCCTTTGTTTAAGAGGGCAGTGCGATCGCACTGATGTGCCTGGCGGATTCAGACAGTGATGCCAGTAGGAGGAACCTGGAGGAACTTGCCCCTCCGGCTGGACCCCCACTCTTACTTTTACTAGTTTTACTGCGTACGCGCTACACACGACGTACCTCTGCTCTGCCCGGGTGAATCACGTTCAGAGGTACGTTCGTGTGTGGGCCAAGCCGGAGGGGAAAGTTCCTCCAGGTTCCTCCGTTTGGCATCACTGACTATCACTGCATGACCCACAATTCTGGCATCACTGGTACGAACGGCATAAACGCTACATATGCGCGCGTAGGAGAACGTCCAAAATTGAGCCAACCCTGCCTCGAACAGCTCCGAGCGTGGCTTAGACAATATTGTGCTCGTTTCTGCCCTAGGCTGGCTTTGCTCAAGGCATGCCTGGTTGTCTGGGTTGTTACCATCGGGCTGTCCCAACGGAACTTGTGCAGTGGGGACTTCTATTCTTAGTCCTTACCTTGGTTAAACTTCCTTCGTTTTCCAGAGATCGATACCTGAACGGACTGGACAAACTGCAATTCGCCGCGGAACAGATCGCCAAAATGAGGGTGACGCTGTCGGGACTGCAGCCGCAACTGGAAGCGTCCGCGAAGGAAACGGTCGCGACCATGAAGAAAATCGAGACGGAGAACGTGAGCGTCGAGAAAGCCCGGTTGATGGTCAAGAGGGACGAAAATATGGCGAACGAGCAGGCAGAGATCTCGATGAATCTGAAGACGGAATGCGAGGCGGACTTGGCGGAAGCGATGCCTGCTTTGGAAGAAGCTATCGGTGCATGTTGCATCGATACCGATATTCATTAAAAGCCTCTATTTATTACATTCTCTTTCTCCGTTTGTTTCGTCTAGCCGCTCTAAATACTCTAAAGCCAGCTGACATAACGGTCGTGAGGACTATGAGAAGTCCTCCTGCTGGCGTGAAGCTCGTAATGGCCGCGGTCTGCGTGATGTTGGACATACCGCCTGTCAGGGTCGAGGATCCGGCCACTGGTAAAAAGGAACTCGACTATTGGGGACCTAGCAAACGTCTGTTGGGCGACTTTCGGTTCTTGGAGATCTTACGCAATTACGATAAGGATAACATTCCACCCCGTATAATGCAGGTACGGGGATTCGCTTACGATCTATTCGCGTGCTAAGTTACAACTACATTCTACTCTGTCGTCGCAACCTCAGGAGATCAAAACGAAATACTTGACGGACAAGAATTTCGAGCCAAAGGTGGTGGCGAGGGCTTCGTCGGCTGCCGAGGGTCTCTGCAAATGGGTCAGAGCAATGGTCCTCTACGACGAAGTGGCCAAGGTAGTCGCGCCGAAGAAGGCCAAACTGGAGGTTGCTGAGAAGGAATACAACGACACGATCGCGTTCCTGAACGAAAGACGCGCTATGCTCGCTGACCTCACCGAAAGACTGGCTGTGCTCACGGCACAGCTGCAAGCAGCCGTAGCGAAGAAGATAGAGCTCCAAAACGAGGTGCGGCAGTTGCTCGCGATAACCTATTCTCTCCGGTAACAAGCGATGACCAACGAACCGCTCGATTCGATTCGCAGGTGACCCTCTGCAGGAACAAACTGATCAGGGCGGAGAAGTTGATCAACGGTTTGGGCGGCGAGAAAAACCGGTGGGTGGACGCTGCGGCTAGCCTACAAAGAGCCTACGACAGCCTGCCCGGTGACATTCTGCTTTCCTGCGGTATGATAGCGTACATGGGTCCGTTCACGACCAGCTACCGCCTCGAGAGCCTGAAGAAATGGTTCGACTACGTGATGCACTTGAAGATACCTTGCACGGACAATTACGACTTCGTCGAGATCCTCGGCACCGAGATAAAGATCAACTCGTGGAACATATTCGGACTGCCGCGGGACTCGTTCTCCATTGAGAACGCTATTATCGCCGACAACTCGAAGAGGTGGAGCTTGTTCGTCGATCCCCAGAGTCAAGCTAACAAGTGGATCCGCAATATGGAGAAGCAAAACGAGCTAGAGATCGTCAAGCTGACAAACGCGGACTATATGAGCATCATCGAAAGGGCTTTGGAGTATGGTACGGGAGTTATGCAGGACGGTCCATGCAACTTGCATACCTTGAGTATTTCATTATTTTTTCATATTATTGCAAGTAACAGAAATACTGAAGATATGCAAATTGCGTGGACCACCTTGTATATGTATGTTTGTTTCGACCCCAGGAAAACCGGTACTCATAGAGAACGTTCTGGAAGATTTAACGCCAGCCCTTGACCCCATACTGACCAAGTCGATCTACAAAATGGGGAACGTGTGGTTCATCAATCTCGGCGAGAAAGTGATCGAGTACAGTTTGCGATTCAGGCTTTACATAACGACGAAACTGCGGAACCCGCACTATCTCCCGGAAGTGTTCAACAAGGTGACGCTGATCAACTTCGCGTTGACGATGCCCGGTCTCGAGGAGCAGCTGTTAGGCATCGTGGTGGCCAAGGAGAGGCCGGATCTGCAAGAGAAACGAGAGTTTCTGATCGTGCAGAGCGCCGCGAACCGCAAAGCTTTGAAACAGGTGGAGGATAACATTCTGAAAACGTTGTCCGATTCAGGCGCCACTATCCTCGAGGACGAAGAAGCGATCGAAATCCTCGACTCGTCCAAGATTCTCTCGACCGACATCCTGAAGAAGCAGTCGATCGCGAAGAAAACCGAGATACAGATCGAGGAGTTCCGACAGAATTACAGGCCGATCGCGAAACACAGTTCCGCGCTCTACTACACCATCACCGACCTGCCAAACATCGATCCGATGTACCAATACTCATTGGTCTGGTTCATCAATCTGTACGTGAACTCGATCGAGACCGCGAAAAAGAGCAAAATCCTCGAGCGGCGACTCGCGTTTCTCAGGGAGACCTTCACCTACAACCTGTATCGCAATGTCTGCAGATCCTTGTTCGAGAAGGACAAGGTAAACCCCCAATCCCGCCCAAGTATTGCAGCGAGCTCGACAAGTTGACACAGGGGCGGTGTAAAAATATAGAAAATAGTCCTACATGTTTCGAGCCAATCATAAACCGTGTTAACTGCCGAACTTCCAACGATAATTCACGCAAGAAATTCAATTTACAATTCTTCGAACCGCTAGGTTTTGTACTCGTTCATGTTGTACACGACGATCTTGATAACGGAGGACACGATCACCAGAGAGGAGCTTATGTTTTTCTTGTCCGGAGGCGTCGCGTTAGCAGCGGCTTCGGAGAATCCGGTAGCCGCTTGGCTTCCGGATAAATCTTGGGCGGAAATGTGTCGCGTCCATACGTTGCCGGGCTTCGCCAATTTCCAGACGAGCTTCCTCCAGAACAGAAACGAATGGAAAAAATACTACGATCTGACTAACCCGGAGAACGCACCAATCCCGAACCCCTGGGAGAAGAACCTGACTCCGTTCCAAAAGCTGATCGTCATTAGAATGATTAGAACCGATAAAGTGACAATTATGGTGAGGAGTATCTCGTTGAACCACCCCTGACAATCCTTCCAGAATAATGGTTCTACTTCATTCGATTTTTGTGAGGACCTTACGCAACTCGATTTATCACCGCTCGTTGCAGATTCAACGGTTCGTCCAAGAAGGAATGGGCTTGAAATTCGTCGTGCCACCGCCATTCGACATATCCAAGTCGTTCGCGGATTCAAACTTCCTGATCCCGTTGATCTTCATTCTCTCACCGGGCTCCGATCCGATGGAGGCGTTGACAAAATACGCAGAGAATGTGAACTTTCTCGAGAGGTTCAATTCGATCTCGCTGGGACAGGGTCAAGGACCGATCGCTCGTAAGTTGATCGAACATGGCCAAGCCGAAGGCGAATGGATATGTTTGCAGAATTGCCACCTGGCCGCTTCCTGGATGCCTAGCTTGGAGAGCATCTGCGAAAACTTCGACGCTTCGAACACCCACTCCAATTTTCGCCTTTGGCTGACCAGCTACCCGTCCGAACACTTCCCTATCACAATTCTGCAGAACGGCGTGAAGATGACCAACGAGCCGCCTACGGGATTGCAGAATAATATCATGAGGTGTGAAACTACCTACCCTACTACTTAGTGCCTTAGTTACTTAGTTATTTAGTTACTTAGTGCTTTAGTTACTTAGTTACTTAGTTACTTAGTTACTTAGCTACCCAGTTAAAGGGGTAGACTCATATTTCTAGGATGACAAGGGATACAACGATAATGCAAAGATAGGGTCTTTCAGTAGTCAAAAGCGCTAGATAAAAGATTAATCTAGGCCACGATTTCCCTCAAAAGTCCTATTTTTACGTTTACAAAGCGTAATTTGGATTATTCGACAGCATGTAGCTGTCGCAGGTTTATTAAACGTAGTATGTATTAAAATATTATTGTAAGAAATTGATAACATATGAATAAAATTAACATAAACTAATTAAATTGATAAAATTGGTAAAAGTAGGACTTTTTATGGTGATCGCGGTCTAGATTCATCTTTTATCTATCGCTTTTGACTACTGAAAAACCCTATCTTTGCATTATCGAAAAATTAGAAGACGCATTCCGCACTCTTGCAATCCTGGAAAAACGAGCCCTAAACACAATGAATTGTCATAAAATTGATACCACTAAATATAAATTTATGAATGCAGAAATTAATTAGACTATTTTCAGGTCGTATAAAGCCGAGTCAGCCAGGGATCCGGGATTCTTTGATACGGTTCCGAAAAAGAAGAGATCATACTCCAAGCTGCTTTATGCCCTGTGCTTTTTTCACGCTGTGGTACAAGAGAGGCGGAATTACGGAGCCCAGGGCTGGAACATACAATACGGTTCGTTGAGTCCGTTGAATCCGTCGATCCGTGATGCGCGGTCAGCTCCGGAACGTAATTCGGTTGCGTTGCAGGTTTCAACGAATCCGATCTACAAATATCTGCCCAACAGCTCCAATTGTATATGAACGATTACGCGGACATCCCGTTCAAAGCGATCCTATATCTGACCGGAGAGTGCAATTATGGAGGCAGAGTCACGGACGACCGGGATCGAAGGTGCTTGATCACAATATTACAAGACTTCTACAACGTGGACGTGATCACGGATGCGAATTACTCGTTCTCGCCGAAGGCTGGCCCCGAATATGCTCTACCAAAAAGGTACCAACTCTTCTCCCTTCAATCATTACAATTGATTCTTGTGCATCGATGCCAGGCAGTTGCAACTAATCATAACAATTATCATTTATTGAATGGGAATACACCTCTTATGAATTGCATTGTAAAATGACGATGACACGCTCAAAACTTAAACTTGTCAAATAACATTTTTCGTTCCCCTGTTGCGAGTAGACACGAGTACGACGATTACATAAAATTGATCGAAGGGATCCCATTGAACCCACCGCCCGAGGCACTCGGTCTCCACATGAATGCAGGGATAACACGAGATCTCGAGCTAGCAAATGCCTTCTTCCGGTCGATGTTGCTGATACAACGAACAGGAACGACAGGCGACACTTCTAAGCAGGACGAGATACTGCTCAATATGAAAAAGGATATTTACGATAGAATGCCAACTTTGTTCGACATCGAAGAGGCCCAGAAACGATATCCTGTGATGTACATGGAATCCATGAACACGGTGCTGATACAAGAATTAGAGAGATATAACACTCTACTGCACGAAATACGGCAATCTCTCACTATGCTCGAGAATGCGGTCAAGGGGCTAATAGTGATGACTCCCGCCCTCGAGGTAACAATACCGTCTATGTTAAATAAACTGCAACAAAGTTCTTTAACGTGAAAATAACGTACAGGATTTAGCTGTCCACATACTGAGTTCAAGAATACCACGGTCGTGGACGAAAGCGTGCGCCTACCCAAGTCTGAAACCGTTGCCGAATTTCGTCAACGACTTCCTGGAGCGATTGAATTTCTTCCGAAACTGGTTGATGCACGGAAAGCCAACGACATTCTGGGTATCGGGTTTCTCGTTCGTACACGCTTTCCTCACGGCGACCACGCAGAACTTTGCGAGGAAGTACAAGATACCGATAGACAGGATCGACTTCGACTTCAAGGTTCAATCGTGACAGACCTTTTAGAAAGCCCAGCTCAATTATTATTAAAATGCTCACTGCTCGGACGTCCGAGTACTCAACTTTGAGCATCCGTATAGACCCGAGCAATAGCAAAAATCCTAATTCTTCACAAAGAAATCGTTTTAAGGGGGTAGATTCGTTTCCAGGATTGCAAGGGTGCAGGAAGCGCCTTCTGATGTCTCATGATGATCAATTAGAAGCATTGCTTTACTAGATGATCTGCAAAAAAGATTTTCCAAAAATTACAATTTACAAGATTGCATGCAAAAATTAAAAATGCATTTCTTTTAATTTTTTTATGAGGGTCCTTAATAAAAATTTAAAATATATGTTTTGTAGAACTTTTGTAGAAGTAGCTATATCGCGGCCTAGATTGATGTTTTGTCTGGCAATTTTGACAACTGAAAACCCCTATCTTTGCATTATCGAGAAATGAGAAGGCCCGTTCCGCACCCTTGCAATCCTGGAAACGAGTCTAAACGAGTATCCCCTTTTAACGTGCGGTTTCACAGGTACTTCCGGCGTACGAGCTAAACGAATCACCAGCAGACGGCGTTTACATCTACGGCATGTTTTTGGCTGGCGCGAGATGGGACATGAAAACTATGTTCCTCGAAGAGAGTTATCCAAAAATCTTATGGGAACGTATGCCGATAGTTTGGACGAAACCGATGCACATGGACTTCATAAATATTGGCCAACGATACGAGTGTCCTCTTTATATTACTTCCGCTCGTTTCGGCATACTGAAAACAACCGGACATTCGACGAATTACGTGCTATCGCTTCTAGTAGACACCAAATATCCTGTTAGTCACTGGATCAAACGAGGCCTCGCTTTGCTGTGTCAGCTAGATAATTAATACCTTGTTGCGTATTTAAACAAATCGATAACGTCGATCAACCGGTAGGTTATTGTTAATAGAGTATGTAACCACAGACAATCCAGTATATTTTCATCCAGCACTCCCTTAACTATCTGATCACCTAATTTTTAAACAACTAACAATATATTCGATCAGATTCATGAGTATTTCAAATGGTGCAACACGAAATCTATACGACACTAATTCGACAGAGGGAGCCACATTACCATACAGACCAGTCGGTAACATTATTATGGCGCCTTACCGGGGCCCTTTAAATCATTCGGAAGAAGGACATATATATTCTAAACGTAAAATAGTGTTTGATTAACGTTTGTAAACACACAAGAGACAGAAGGAACGATCAATTTTTGTTTGGCATTTAATCTACTTGTAAATATGGGTAGTTCTACGTTCATTCTTGACAACGGTGCGAACACTGCAAAAGTTGGGTTAGCTTCTGACAGCCCAAAGTAAGCCTTACACCTCGATTATAATAAATCTAAGAAAGACGATGGTCTTTATTGAATGAGATCTCATGCTTTTATTTTCAGATTAGTTCCTAATTGTATTATGAAAGCGAAAAGCGAACGGCGAAGACCATTTGTCGGAAATCAGATCGAGGAATGTCGGGACGCGTCCGGTCTCTTCTACATACTACCCTTTCAGAAAGGATATCTTGTTAATTGGGATGTCCAAAAGACCGTATGGGATTATGTGTTCTCGAAAGAATGCTGTCCTGTAAATTTGAGTCACCTCTCTGTAGTCATAACAGAACCATTGTACAATTTTTCCACGGTCCAAGAAGCTATGACCGAGATATTTTTCGAGGAGTACGAGTGTCAAAGTTTATTAAGAATTAATGCTGCTACACTCTCTTGTTACCAATACAAATCAGAAAATTCGAACTCGAAATGCTGTATAGTAGTTGATAGTGGATACAGTTTTACCCACATAGTACCCTATGTGAACGACACCAAAGTAAAAGAAGGTATCAGACGCATTGACGTGGGTGGAAAGCTTCTCACTAATCATCTAAAAGAGATCATATCTTATCGTCAACTGCATGTCATGGACGAAACTTATGTGATAAATCAGGTGAAGGAGGATTCTTGTTTCGTCTCGCAGGACTTTTTCAAGGACATGGAAACAGCTAGAAGTAAATTGGAAAATAATCCTATAATCAAAGATTACGTTTTACCGGATTACACAACGTTGAGACGTGGTTTCTTGAAGAATCCAGAACCTCCTAACGAACAGCAAACTTTACGATTGAGCAACGAAAGATTTGCTATACCAGAAATATTGTTCTACCCTTCTGATGTTGGTATTCGGCAAATGGGTATACCAGAAGCGATTATGGACTGCTTGAAATCATGCGACGAGGAAACATGGCCTCATCTCTTGTCTAATATCGTCCTCACAGGTGGAAATGCGAAGTTCCCAGGATTCCGAGAAAGAATTTACACAGAAGTTAGAAGCTTCGCCCCTGCTGAGTACACGATAAACGTTCATTCGCCCGAGAAGTAAATATATTAATTATCTATTCTGCTATCATTATAAAATGTTAACTTGTGTCCAACTTATTGTTCGCTGTTTCAGTCCAATTGCGTATGCGTGGTACGGTGGCAAAACGTTATCAGAAGATCCATCGTTCTCGAGTCTTTTAGTAACTAGGGAAGAATACGAAGAAGAAGGACAAAATCTTTGTTTCGAGAAATTCGATGTTTAACAATGCCAATCTCGTAGATGAAACTATTTTTTATTTTTCTACACGAAGTCGCGTTGAATATGCATGTAAATAAATATATCGCGAATAAAATTAATGCATTTTAAATTGAACTACGCGATGTTCAGTTGAACAAAGGTATACGCGTAAGGTACATTCAAATATGTTTATTAAATATCTTTATTATTTACCTGGGTCGTTGATATCTTTTTTTACACGGACCAATCAAAGTGTGGGTACAACTAAGCGTGACGTTGCCGTTGGCCGAGCTGTAACCCGTCCGCCGTAGCCGCATTCTGATTGGTCCGAGTTTTTCGTTAATAACTCGAAAACTAAGTGTTTCGGCGCGAATTAGAAAAGGACAACCTTAGGAATCACCGCTTTCTTTTTCCTACATTCATTCTGGAACACTCTGTACAATTCTGTATAAGAATTCTGAAAGCTGTGATCACACACCGAACATAGATAGTAGAACTGTAGCATAGAGTAAGGTTAGTTCTCCCTCTACGCGGCGAGGGATGAAGATGAGTATTCTCCGCGTAGGAGGAAATGAACCTTTTGCGCAACGGTACTCTAATCGCAACAGTATTCGTGATTAAAGCGCGTCGAGTGTGTCGTTGCGAACGATACACATATACAATATCGTCTATCGAGGATTGGGGAATCGTGTAGGATGGAAATTCGAGCTTTCACAAACTGAATCGCGCTATGCCTCGAAAGACGATGAATGCGTATCGACGATCACGTTAAGGTATTCAACGACCGTCGATAAATCGAGTGCGAATTTTTTTTTGTTCTTTCTCGGCAATATTCCAATAGAGAATTCGGTTTGTTGACAGGTGCGCGTACATTTACCTTCCGTTTATTGTTCTTCCATCTCTCGTCAGATCCTCTTTCAATCTTTCCGCAGTTTCGCTATATAATTGCAACCCTAAGCGACTTATCCCCCATTTTCATCCGCCGGGTAAAAAAGAGTTCAGCTCTTTACCCTCACTGTTCTTCCTCCACCCTCTCCCTCTTGCTCTCTCTCTCTCTCTCTTTCTATCTCCCTCTTTCTCGCTCACTCGTTCGCTCCCTTTCTCTCCTTCCCCCGTTCCCCTTCTCTCTTTGTCTCTTTCTTTGAGTCTCTAATTTTCTCCCCCTCTCTTTCGGGACGTTGCTGATTTTTCTTTCTTTTTATTAAATGTACACGATAACAAGACAATTTTCGATTCCCTCGCGTATTGTGAACGTGGATGAATAATTGTGGTGTCGGACGGTGGCCGATCATCTTCGGCTGGTCTGCCTGGGAAGCGAAGAGATCGTGAATGGTCCTTACGTTTTACTGGTGTCAATGTACACACGGTGCAACGTTATTGTAGCATTGGCCGTCACCGAGCACTTCTAACCGAGATCCCCGAAGTACAGACAGAAAATTCGACATGATGAAGGGCAGTGGTATGCTCAAAAAAGAGAGCAAAATGCGCATACGTGCTTTCCCGGTGAGTACACTGGCCTCTTTTCCTATTATTCATCCGAATCTTTTTTAGCTTTGTCCCATTCGTTTGGCCTCTCTGCCGAAAAATTTATTTTGTTTCTTTCGTCCCCCCTTCGCCACCCCTCCCCCTATGCTCACGTTTCTTTCTTCTCTTTTACACTTTTTTTCTCTTTCTCTCTCTCTCTCTCTTTCTATGCGGATATGCTTTTTTTTAAATAACCATTTCTAATAACGTGCACGTATGTGTGCATGTATACATAGAGATTTTTATAACCTGTTTCTTTGCATTACACGTCAGATCGAAAATGTTTTTTCAAAAAGAATTGTTTGTCCGCTTCTTTTGTTGACTCCCACAACCGTGTTGTTTTCATTAGTGGTTACGCTGTTGTACATTTGAATTTCATTCAATCTCTATACAACTTTGTATACACAGAGAACATGGTTGAATTTGGAATGGTCATTATTGGGTCTGCTATCGAATAGTACGGATATTCAGGTGGTAGATTACAGTTGCTATAGCATCGCAAAAGAGAAGCATTGAAATATAGAGATTGCAATGTTATCCTGTCCAAAGACCAATTTCAAGTCTGATCTGTCAGTTTAATTGAGACACCTAAATTTCAATTAGCCACTAAATTTATAATTGTTAAATTGTTCTGTAGTTGCAAAGAATAGCAAATGTTTTAACCACCACAAGAAACTTATGCATCTGTTTGTGGTCATGTTTCTCACAACCGTATGTAACTTGTTCGAAGACATTATTTCGTTGTTTCCCTGCAATACTTACCGTGTGTTTAACATTTTATATAGGTGATTCTTGTACCTTGATATAAAATATATTCATCGGCAAAACATTGAAGAACAATGTTGGTTCAACCGTGTTACTTAAATATTTGCATTAGCTCTACGTACTTTTGCTAAATGGAAAGAGGCAATATGAAAAATTGAGAAAAAAGGAGTCATGAATAATTCTCAGATTCAGAAAAATGTTGAGAATAATAATGGCATGATGAACAACATGAATGCGCATGTAATCCATTATACCCAGGGGGGTTTCGATCATTCTTTAGTAACCACAGATGTACTCTCATAATAAAAAAATCTATTTCCATAATATTTCTGATGATTTTCTTATTAGTTAATACGAGTAATAAAAGTTGTAGTTCCCCGAAGATATTTATTCTTTCTTTGTAATGCTAACATTAACAAACATTTTATACATATGTACTTTTTTTTAGACTACTATGGATGAGAAGTATGTAGAAAGTATCTGGGCCCTACTGAAAAATGCGATTCAGGAAATACAAAAGAAAAACAATTCTGGTCTTAGTTTCGAAGAACTTTATCGAAATGCTTATACTATGGTCCTTCACAAATACGGAGAACGGTTGTACACAGGTCTGAAGGAAGTTGTAACATATCATCTCGAGAACAAAGTACGAGAAGACGTATTAAGATCCCTTCATAACAATTTCCTTCAAACATTAAGCCAAGCTTGGAACGATCATCAAACGTCGATGGTGATGATTAGAGATATTCTAATGTATATGGATAGAGTATACGTACAGCAACATGATGTAGACAACGTGTATAATTTGGGTCTTATCATATTCAGAGATCAGGTAATTTTCACTAACGATCGAATCAACGATAATCTTACAGTTAAACGAATAAATGTTTATTTGATTCATTGTAGGTGGTCAGGTATGGGTGTGTTAGAGATCACTTAAGGGAAACTTTACTAGATATGGTAGGAAGAGAAAGAAGGGGAGAAGTAGTAGATCGCATTGCAATAAAAAATGCCTGCCAAATGTTAATGTTACTCGGCATTAACAGTCGTCAAGTTTACGAAGAAGATTTTGAAAGGCCTTTTTTACAACAGAGCGCGGAATTTTATAAAGTAAGAATATTCTGTCGCTCTCTCTCTCTCTCTCTCTTTTCACCTTGTAAAATTACGAATAATCTCATTCTCATTATTTCTATTCGTTTGTAGATGGAATCTCAGAAATTCTTGGCAGAAAATAGTGCATCGGTATATATAAAAAAAGTTGAAGCTAGAATTTGTGAAGAATCAGAGAGAGCAAAACATTATTTAGACGAATCTACCGAACCACGAATAGTAGAAGTTGTAGAAGAGGAACTAATTAAAATTCATATGAAAACTATTGTAGAGGTACACATAAATTATACATTGTAATTCGAGAAGTCGTCGTTGTCTTTTTCTACGATGCTATATATATATATATATCATATTTCTTTCCTGTTATTTCTAGATGGAAAACAGTGGCGTAGTTCACATGCTTAAAAACCAAAAAACCGAAGATCTAGGCTGTATGTACAAATTATTCTCGAGAGTCTCGGACGGATTGCGTACGGTGTGCGATTGCGTCTCGCAGTTTCTCAAAGAGCAAGGCCGTGCCATGGTTCAGGAGGAACACGAATCCACGACAAACGCTGTGTTGTATATTCAAAATTTGTTGGATTTAAAGGATCGTTTCGACCACTTTCTCCATTACTCGTTCAATAACGACAAGAATTACAAACAGATGATCGCCTCCGATTTCGAGTACTTCCTAAATTTAAATACAAAGAGTCCAGAGTACCTCTCGCTTTTCATTGACGACAAACTGAAGAAGGGTGTTAAAGGGGTTAGTTCTGTTAACTGTATTCATATAGATATCGGTACTCATGATAGGTAATACCATGAAATTTCACACACTGTGTCTTTTGTAACGGTACAAAACGGTATCTCTCGTTGCATCCGTATCGTTACCAAAGAAAGTTGACACATTAAACGTATTATGTAGTGAAAAAGTTGCAGTAATTTCTTTAAAATAATATAAATTTGTAAAATGTTGCGAGTTTGCCTAGCAACCTCGTCAAAAATGACCCTACGTGAATGCGTTAAAGAGTTACACATATTTTAGATGACGGAACAAGAAATCGAGGGTATTCTAGATAAGACCATGGTCCTCTTTCGGTTCCTTCAAGAGAAAGACGTATTTGAACGATATTATAAGCAGCATTTGGCTAAACGTCTCCTTTTAAACAAGTCTGTCTCCGATGACAGTGAGAAGAATATGATATCTAAACTTAAGGTAATTGCGTCATTTTTTATCACTAATTTTAACTAAGAAACGTCACGTCGATCAACCGAACGAATAATTTTCCATAGACTGAATGCGGATGTCAGTTCACGTCCAAATTGGAAGGAATGTTTAAAGACATAACAGTCAGTAACACTATCATGGATGAATTTAAGGATCACGTTCTTACGTCCAATGTAAGTTTTTATATTTGGTCATATCTGGTGGTACGATGATTGAGGATCATAGATATCAAGCTGTTTGTGTTACAGGCAAAGTTGCATGGTGTCGACATAAGTGTCAGAGTTCTGACAACCGGTTTCTGGCCAACGCAATCAGCCACTCCAAAATGCAACATGCCATCCGCCCCGCGAGACGCTTTCGATGCCTTCCGACGTTTTTACCTTGCTAAACACAGTGGTCGACAGTTAACGCTACAGCCGCAATTAGGTCCGTTCATTACAATCAAAAAATGTTACAGTATTCTCTCTGTAACTGTTGAAATCTTGTCCCTGCCACTGGAGGTCAGAGCCAACTTTTCTAATTCTTGATTTCTTTTTACGAAACTTTTACAAATAGAAGTTTCATTAACGATAAACCAAAAATAAGGAATTTTGATTTTTGAATTTAAAAGGCTGAGCTCGTACGAGTCCTTCAAGGGGGTAGAGTCGTTTTTAGATAGAATTCGAAATTGGGATTTTTTAGTAGTCAAAAGCGCTAGATAAAAGATCAATCTAGGGCGCAGTCACCCTCCAAAATCCTATTTTTACGTTTACGAGGCGTAATTTCCATTATTCAATTATTTATGCCTCCGAATAATGCAAATTACACTTCGTAAACGTAAAAATAGGACTTTGGAGGGCGACTGCGCCCTAGATTGATCTTTTATCTAGCACTTTTAACTACTAAAAAATCCCGTGTTTGCATCAATCAAAAAATGAAAAAGCATATCCCACGCCCTTGCAATTCTGGAAACGAGAGTATACGCCCTTAATGTTTACCATTCGCCTCGAACCACAGTTCTTCTTTCTTTTTTAATCGCTATCCTTCTGTACGATCAGAACACTACAAAGAATGTAACCTGTTGTATAGCTGTGAGAGTAAGGGTGAATACTGTATTTTCCAAGTGGAGTAATGTTACGCACTTTCCTGTTCCCGCGTTCAGGTTCCGCCGATTTAAATGCCGTGTTTCATGGACCACGAAGGGAAGAAAGCAGTTGCGCTGGGTTAGACACGCCGTCGTCCTCCAGTTCAATTGGCAATGGAAGCGGGAGCACGAACAGTAATCGGTTAAGCCAGTGCAGCATCAGTTGCGGGAACACAAGGAAACATATAATTCAAGTCTCGACTTATCAAATGTGTGTTCTGATGCTGTTCAATAAAAGAGACAAATTAACGTACGAGGTCAGTTGGTAACCACAGAGTTGGTATACCGTTCTCTATTTCTGGTTTGACTTTTTCCATCTGCTCTGTTTGGTGTATCACGATACAATGTATGAAAACGTTGCGTAGGAAATTCAAGGTGAAACCGATATTCCAGAAAGAGACTTGGTTAGAGCATTGCAGTCTCTCGCTATGGGTAAAGCTACGCAGAGAGTTTTGTTAAAGCAACCTCGTACGAAAGAAATAGAACCCTCGCATTGTTTCTGTGTGAATGACAGCTTTACCAGTAAACTACACAGGTATACCGCATTCAGATCATTTAAATCAGAACTAAATCGTTTTTCTTCGTAGCGAAATGTATCCGAAACTGTTCAATAATAATGTTCGTCATTCCTGTATCATTTTCTAAAGAGTAAAGATACAAACGGTGGCAGCGAAAGGCGAATCAGAGCCAGAGAGAAGAGAGACGCGTAACAAAGTCGACGAAGACAGGAAGCACGAAATAGAAGCAGCTATCGTTCGCATTATGAAAGACCGGAAACGCATGCCCGTATGTAACAGTAGTACAGTAGATGTGCTCGGCGTACTTCAACCTTGACGTTACCAATGTTACATGCACGTTTTATTAGAATAATTAGATTTTTATTCGGTGCACCAAAGTTCTATTTTTCTTCGTTTCAGCACAATATACTTGTGACAGAAGTAACGGAGCAATTAAAAGGGCGATTCCTACCTTCGCCAGTAATTATTAAAAAACGTATAGAAGGTTTAATTGAACGTGAATATTTGGCACGCACGCCAGAAGATAGGTACGTAACAACAACTACTTAAACACGGGAAAAACATTTTTAATTAAATTGTACAGCCAACGTGATGTCTATCGATTTTCAATTACAGAAAGGTGTATACGTACGTTGCTTAATGCACGAATTCGAATGTTGGATCTGTACAAACATGTAAGTAATTTGTAATAATACATATTCCTTTGAACGTATTATCAGTATCTTATTATATAATGCCGATTAATTTGTATTGTTGCATCATCAATTTTCATTGATTAGAAGAAGTTGTTATTGCTTTTATTATTGTTTCACGAGTATAGTTAAGATCACCGCGATCAAGGCATTCTACATCAAGAAAACCATGAAACTCGGAATAATTGTCATTCTAACATTCCATTTACGTTCGATAGGATTTTTTTTCTTATGATACACTTCTATCTTATATTTTAGGTTTTAGTAAGATATCAGAATATCTCGCTCTAAAGTGTTGCATGTATTCGGGAGGTTCGTAGCGCTACGCGCGCACGAAGATTTATGGGGAAAAATCCGTTCGATACAAAACCTAAAATTTAATATAGAAATTTGCGTGGAACAAGAAAATTTACGATGACGCAGAAACGCGATTCGCGTTGTCGATTGATGTGGACTGCCTCGAAATTTCAAGAGAATAATTAGTCATGTTTCATAATTGAACAGTTTGGTGGAAAAGGTTGATGTGTATTCGGAAGCTCTAGGCATTATACTCCTAAGCTCGGAATAGAGATTTACGAATACGGTTTGTAACATTAATAACACCTTTATCCCCAATCCTCCCGATTTCACTTCATTGTATTATCGAACATAAGCGGTTGAATTGAATGAGACTTGCGAACACACCAGCTATTATGAAATACATATTGTAATTTAAATTCAATAGCGATTAATTACAATGAAACTAAACGTTTCTTAATCATACGATTGCTAGACATGATTTACACACCAGTCGTGTTACGATTAAGGAATTTTTCTACACTTGTAAAACTGTGATTGTCTATGGTCGTATACAAACTACTCTAGAGATATACCATGAACTCCGTTAAAATATTGGTGTTACACCAGGATTTTATTTATATCTGTGGTTATCTATAATGTGTGTACATAAGCAGTGTGAATGTATATCTAAAAATATATTTGCCTCATTTTCAGTGTTCGATTACTTTATTTGGGAAACGCTCTCTGCTAATACACTTCTTCTTTTTCAAATTTTTTTATTGCCATCTTTGCGCGCAACAACGGACACGATGGAATTCTGTTTCCTTCTATGATTTGATTATATAAGCATTCGAATAAATAAAAGTACTACTCAGAACAAGCTGTTGGTGCATTTTTCGCAACTTCCACCTCTTCCACCTAGCTCATCAATTATTTTGCTGCGATCAACTTTTCGAAAAATCAATACTTTGTTAAATCGCAGAATATTTATTATAGTATGCCAAAAGTGGAATCTACGAATCTGTAACAGATGCGGAGTGTTATTGGTGGGTTAAAATGAAATAAAAGAAAAATTAGAATAAAGATGAAGAACTTAATAAAGGAATTAAACAAATGTTGTCATTGGAAGCTACATTAATTGTAAGGCATTATGCTCGAGCGTTTACAACGGAGATTATGTGAAAAGGCATCATATTTTTATTTTCATTTAATATTTTTATTTATCAATATAGAGTTTTAATATTTAAATGAAAAGGTCTAACCCTTTCTTACGCAAACTGAATAAGAAATAAAATCTTGTAAAAGCAGTTCTTAGTTGAGCACATTTTAAATACAGAATATCATGTTGATTCTTCCTAGTCCTTTCCCAAGTCTTATTATTAAATGATTTCGTAACAAGGTACATTTCATGTTTAATATAATAGGTAAATAATTTCATATGTGTGTTTGTGTGTGTGTAAGAGTATTCGAATAATAGTATAGTGAGGTAAATACTTTGGCTTTTGATCTACACTAAGAATAGGAAAAATAATATTAAGAATATGTTCACTCTTTATAAGGTGTCCCTGTAGATCTTTAATTTACTACTAATTACACACGTGTAATTAAAAGAAAAGAAACATTCTCTATTGTTTAGGAACCGAATGTTTTATTGCATTTGATATTTCATATACTAAAATTATCAATCTAAATTCTATTGAATAAAGTGTTGAGTCAATAGATATATTATTTGAACTTCTTAATATTTAATGTATTAACGTTACATCAGAATTCGAGAATTACATATACCGTAAGTAGTACCATCAATCGTAATTACATAGGAGATTACAGAGTTACAAATTAAATGTTTTACACTAATAGGTGGAAACGAATCGTCGACATAACGCTGAAGAGATATGTAATCACCAGAATGTTAACATCGAAATGCGACATTCATATGACAGATTCGCGCATACAGGCTCTATTGATACTAGCTCACAGTTATTTGTAGATTGAATAATTAAAAATTACTATTAATTTAGTATTGAACTTAAAAAAAACGAATTATGAATCGCTTTAACAATAACTAAAACAAACCCATGAATGTTCTTCAAGCCATTTTGAAAATCAGTACGAAATCAGTTATGAAACGATTTTCGACACATATATAGTATACAATATTATACAGTTAGTTTGTTAATCTGTTTTATAAACATTACAATTTGCACATATAAATATTATTGTTGGTAGTCAACCAATACTGTACACATGTATCTCAACTCATTTATCATGTAACAAATAAGTCTATGTTGGCTTGAATTAAATTAGCTGATGGGTGGCAGGCATCATGGTGAGTAGGGCTAATCATTCATGGTTATTCGTTGGAAGAGGGCGATTCCCGCCTCTTTTCTGCATGCTTCTTCGTAAACTCTTCCGCGTTCTTTAAAAACTTTTTTCTATCTTTCAAAAACTCCTCTGCCAGATCTGTCCTCATTGGATGTTCCGGCTCTGGATCATTCACTAAAGCTATTAAAGCTTGTATAACTGTGAATCAAAATTTAGCAGTTATAAGGTGTTCTTTTAGGCTTGGTACAGATTAACGGTTCTCTCATGGTTTGATCAAATATAAATTACTCTATGGCACTGTTCCACTCTAGTCAGAACTTTTGATCAAACCTTGAGCAGACAGACGATAGTCTGTATTCGAGTGTTACTTCGGCAAATGGCAGAAACAAAAGAACAATTTCACCTTGACCTGCCCTTGTAGCAGGTTTCCAATTCTCGTCACTTATAATCGGCAAGCAAACCTGTCCCTTGTCATTTATATTAGGATGATATATTTTTGTTTTAAAATTTATTCTTGGAGGCTTGAAAGGATATTCCGCTGGAAAGTTAATTTCAATACGAAATGCCCCTTTATTATACGGCGGATTATCCTAAAACATTCAAACTATTAGAACCCAGTTAAATATGTTACAATATTCTATACTGATACAAAAGGCAACAAACTATGGATACTTTTGCATGTATAAAAGAAAGGTACGAACAAGCAGAACTCGATGAAAGAAACTTCAAAGCAAAGATTTATTTGGTTTTGGCTTTAAATAGAAATGCTATTTTCGCACTGCATAAGCCGATCGAACTCTAAATTTATGCTAACGTTCGCAGACCTGGGTTAACTCTAATTTACTCTATGTAGAAGAGATACGAAATTGGGTTATGTTTCCCGATTAAAGTAATTATGCTAGAACGTACCGGCAATATAAGACCTTGCCAAGTGAGAATATTAGATTCATCTGCTTGGATATTCGTAAAGTTTTTCATAGGCGATGCTCTTAGGTCACGAAGTTCCTGGAAAGAGAAAACATAGTCATCGTTGGTACATCCCATGAGAACAGATTCGGAAGAAATATAAATGCTTGTCTCTGGTTTTCAAATAGATAGGCGTACCTAGAATAAGACTACCGACGATAAAATATGTATAAATAATTAATACAAAATATTAACGTTCTAGATTTCATTGAAAAAACTCGGTGTCATCGATGGGTAAGGATTCAATTCGACGACATAGTTAATCGAAGATGAGCAAACATGTTACAATTGAAAACAATATTTTTCGCACGTTTTACAAGCATTTCAATACTTCCGAGATCGGTTCGATCTATTAAAACTTCGAATTACCTTTTGCAATCTTTTCGCAACTGCCATTTTGAAAATAAATTTCACTAAAAAACTAGCAAAACTTGTCAAGTTCCTCACTGCTTCTCACTGACGTCTTCACAACTAAATAATACATATATCTACCCTCCGAAAATCCCCAGCTATTCTACATTGAAAATCTTCCAAGCTGAAGCTCCCGCGAATTTTCTTTAATGGCGTTTCTTTTTCGTAACTCGCATCGATGCGAATATAAGTAGATATTTGCAATTGATTATGTGTGAATATGAATCAATCCGCTATCCGTTTATCCGCTTTGTTGCGAGCAAGCACGCGTGCGCACACAATTCATGCTCAACCTTCAGTATCCGAATGTTTGTATGGTTGAACGTTTTAATTGGTTTTCGCCAAAAGAGCCACGAGTAGACACGGTCTAAAGTATACGAGAAATTAGTACTCTCGAATTTGACTACATACATTGGTTTTGTAGAACTTGACAAGTACTTTGAAAAATAAGTGCAATGCTTTTCATTGAGTTCACAGCCAGCCGAAATATCTTCGTACTCGTTAGAAGTACTTTGGGAAACGTAAGCGGTACTTTCAAGTACAATTCTGCCCTGAACGAGTATATTCGAACCTTTCGCAAATGTATGTACTTCAATTACAAATTTTTTATTTTTTACAATTTTTATCGATAACGTTCGTTGTAATAGAAAGTTAGCAGAATGTTGAACACAAACATGAATTTAACAAAAGCCCTAATGGATCTGTGTTTCACAGAGATGGATTTGATCCTGGTGAGTAAGTGTTTTATCTATATTCAATTTTTCAAGATATTTAAACGTGAATGTTTTTTCATTGTAGAAAAGTTATAATGTAGACATCTTCCCTCAAGAAAATAAAAAGAAATCGAAACCGAAGACAACGCAAGATGATCTAGGAATATATTTGAAATCGTTGAGATTAATAGGGATTACATAGATTTTGTAAATTTATTGAGTAACTCAATCAGTTTGGACAAAGCTATTGATAACTTGCAAGAACCGTTAGGTTGATCGAAGGAAGAATTAATGGTAAACATTGAATGCTCTGATCACTGTTGCAAGAGTAAATATTAAATACATTTATACAGCTGAATTCTAAATCTAGAGTGTATTGAGTCAATTCTTAAAAGAAGAGGTAGATTTCATATAATGTGGCATTAGGATTCAGATACATTGTTTGAATAATATTTGCTCTTTTCTATACTAGCAAATAGATACAGCAGACTTTGATTTATGAGATCAATGCAATTTCTATTAATATTAATAAGAGCAAAATGATGAAGGAATACAAATAAATAAAGTTCATTTAATTAACAACATATTTTCAAATATATTAAATAAGCTTATAACGAAGCGAATAATACATTAAATAAGCTATTATCTGTATTGTCTCTAAGTACATTCCTGAAGAGTTCAGCTAAAGTAGACATGTTTGAGCAAGCTGCTACAGAATTCAATCAATTGCAATTTTACATATTCCAGTGTAAACCAGATAATAATAACAAAGAAATGTGTGCATTTATCAAACAAATTTTAAACAGATTTATTTTTCGTTGCAATGAATTGAAAAAAATTAGATGGTCTTACTTGAACTTTTCCTAGCTTGTATTCAAGAGATGAATTCTGTTCTGTCAACTTGTTGCATAAGAATATATGTTACACTCAATAAAATATACGATGCAGAGAATTTAGCGAGGGAAGAGATTGTTAGACCATTAGTCGACGATGTGACTAGCATGGAAGGAAAATCTGCAAATAGACTTACTTGGCCTACAAAGTATATACAATAGATTATTAAATACTTTGTGCGTCGAGCCAAAGCAATTTCTAGATATTACATTACATCCTAACAGATGCTCTTTTAAGAGTTCCAACTTTTTCGTAAAAAGTTTACATGTTAACATAGAAGAGAAAATTGAGCAATATATTAAATGCATTTTTGCTCCAGGAGATCCAGTATTCTTTCATTCTGAAAGCAAATTAATTAAGTCAATTTTTATCTAAACGGTCACATAAAAGAGAAATGAGCAGTACGAAGATTTCTTGAAGAAATTAAATTTACCAGTATATTTTCAGATAGGATTTCAAGAAATAGCTGACGTTGTTTATACTATTTTTTTTTATAAAAAGGATTTTCGAATCTTTTGGGCAAACTGAATTTTCTCAGTATGCAATGTGCATTTTCTGGGAAAGTCTTCAGAGAGTTTTGGCAAAACAGAATGTATCCTTATCAATTTGTTCTTATGGGCAAAGCTAAAATAATTCTTATGAGAGTTTGTTCTGCATAGGTTCTGGCAATTCAGTTCACAAATATATGCTAGATACCCGTCGCAGCACTTCAAGAAGTATGATATTCAAAAATTGTTCAAATTGTGAAATACATTGAAGAGAGCTTAGTTAGCGCCTGTACACATGTGTCTCAATTTGTTCATCGTATAACAGATGAGTCTGCGATGGCTTGAATTAAATAAGCTGATGGATAACAGGCATCATGGTGAGTTGGGCTAATCATTCATAGTTATTCGTTAGACGAGGGCGACTCTCGCCTTTTTTCTGCATGTTTCTTTGTAAACTCCTCTGCATTCTTTAAAAATTTTTTCCTATCCTTTAGAAATTCTTCTGCAATATCAGCCCTCATCGGACGTCCCGGTTCTGGATCATTTACTACAGTTATCAGAGCTTGTACAACTGAGAACAAACAATTTAATTCTTAAACAGCGGTTCGTTTGCTTTGCAATATTAAAAAGTTATAATATTTCACCTTGGTCCACCCTTGTAGCTGGTTTCCAATTTTGATCGCTCATAATTGGTAAGCATATTTGCCCCTTTTCGTTTATATTAGGATGATATATTTTTGTTTTAAAATTTATTTCTGGAGGCTTGAAAGGATACTCCGCGGGAAAGTTAATTTCAATACGAAATGCCCCTTTATTATAAGGCGGATTATCCTAAAACATTCAAACTATTAGAATGTAATTAAATAATTTGTAATGTTGTATATTTGTAGAAAAAACGGTGAACTTTGAATGTTTTTGCATTTACATATAAGTGAAATGTAATGAAAGACGTTTTATGGCAAAGTTTGATACAAAATGGATAACTTTTTTTATATTGTCTATTGTTACACTACATAATCCTATTAGAATCTGCGTTTATATTAAAGTTTTTAAACTCTACACAATTATACATATAATTTATTCTACAAATTATATACAGGTTTCATGGGTGTCCCATGCAACTGGAACAGGCTACCTCCTAAACGGTTGGGAGTAGAAGATGTTATAAGTAAAAGTTGAGTGATATCAGATGGTTCATAATATGCAACTAATTTTGTGCACTTTTGTGCATCGGTGCATCAGAGAAATGCAAATGCACAATTTTAAAAAACATAGGCATCCTTTTAAAAAAAGTGCAGTTGCATTTGTTTAATGCACCAATGCACAAAAGTGCATGAAATTAATTGCATATTATACACCGACTGATATAATTCAAATTTTACTTATAACATCTACTTCTATTCCTAACAGTTTAGGAGGTACAGCCTGTTCCTGTTGCGTGGGACATCCTGTATAAGTTTAGCTTGTATTTCCGGAGTAAAATAATTATGCCAGAACATACCGGCAATATAAGACCTTGCCAAGAACGAATATTCGATTCATCTACTTGGATATTTGTAAAGCTTTTTATAGGTGATGCTTTTATGTCACGAAGTTCCTGGAAAGGGGAAAATATCATTCATAAGTAGGTTTTATGTAAACCGAGAATTTCAACGCGGATCACTCCAATAGAAAAAACATGATTCTTGTGTCGGTGATTTTCGAAGAGACAGAAATGTGTAGAATAAGAAACGCAGTGATAAGTCATTTAGAAATAATTCATAGAAGAATATGTTATATATTTTATTGTAAATGTTTGATGATATCGATGATACGGATATGATTTTCAAGGAATACTTTTTGAACGTTTCACGAGCATTTAATTCTTGCTGCGATCGGTTCAATCAACCGAAACTTTGAATTACCTTCTGTAATCTTCTCGCAACTGCCATTTTAAAAATAAATTCCACTAAAAAACTAGCAAAACTTGTCAAACTCCTCACCAACGTCTCATATGTCACAAATTTAAAGTCCCAACTTCTATAAGTCTATGGCAGAATTGGATACCAGCGCCGCCCTGGTTAAACCGGTATACTGTATCCCCCGTACTCCTCTTCACCACCGTGATCACCGACCAGCGCCCGTGTTATTCCGCGGCAATGGTAAATGGGCGCAATGGGCGAGGTGGTAACGGTGGAAATTACAGTGACCTGAAAGACTACGTCGCTAAAAGTTCCACGACTAGTATAAAAGTGTAGATAATTTCTTTTACGTTTATGTATGGATCTGCGATAGAATATAAGTTATATATATGTACAATATCAACACTTTATGTATGAACATAAAATTAATAAATAAAAACAATGTCATAAAGAACCGCTTATATTGATTGAACCACCTACTCTTCCCGAATGTCTGGCTCAACACTGAATTGTATTACTGAAATTCCGGATACCTCCTTCGTTATCATATTCTCCTAATACAAAGTTCAATTTTCGAGGAAATCGAAAAAATTTCGGAAATTTTCGACCGTCTGACTTGTCGTTGAGTTGTACTACTGAATTTTCGAAAATTATCGAGCGTCTGACTTGACGTTGACTTGTACTACTGAAATTCAGGATACCTCCTTCGATATCATATTCTCCTAATACAAAGTTCAATTTTCGAGGAAATCGAAAAATTTTCGGAAATTTTTGAACGTCTGACTTGTCGTTGAGTTGTACCACTTAATTTTCGTAAATTTTCGAGCGTCTGACTTGACGTTGACTTGTACTACTGAAATTCCGGATACCTCCTTCGATATCATATTCTCCTAATACAAAGTTCAATTTTCGAGGAAAACAAAAATTTTCGGAAATTTTCGACCGTCTGACTTGTTGAGTTGTTCTACTGAAATTCGAAAATTTTCGAGCGTCTGACTTGACGTTGACTTGTACTACTGAAATTCCGGATACCTCCTTCGATATCATATTCTCCTAATACAAAGTTCAATTTTCGAGGAAATCGAAAAAATTTCGGAAATTTTCGACCGTCTGACTTGTCGTTGAGTTGTACTACTGAATTTTCGAAAATTTTCGAGCGTCTGACTTGACGTTGAGTTGTACTACTGAAATTCCGGATACCTCCTTCGATATCATATTCTCCTAATACAAAGTTCAATTTTCGAGATTTTCGGAAAATTTTCGGCCGGCTGGCTTGACGTTGAGTTGTTCTACTGAATTTTCGAAAATTTTTAGCCGTCTGGCTTGTTGTTAATTTGTACTACTGAAACTCAATTTTTCGGGAATTTTTGAATTTCGTAAGTACAAGTCAACGACAATTCAGATGGCCGAAAATCTATGAAAATTTTCCAAAATCTAGGAAAATGACTCTAGTAGGAGGAGTATGAGATATAGAAGGAGATGGCACGAAATTCAGTAGTACAACTCAACATCGAGCTAGAACACCGAAAAACCTTAAGTTTTGTCGAATTTAATTAATTTTGCTTTACTTTAAATTTTCGAAGATGTTAAGCTAATTCTGCTATCGCATATTCATGTAGAGAGGAGGGAGGAAAGAACACATTAAGTATTGTAACTAATATTCTTTATTTTTTATCAAAAGATTGATTTGCTTTCTCACTGACGAGATCTCAGTGGCCTTCTGCACCGATGAGATCACTTCTGGATCACTTCGATGGTCTTCAGTTTCTCAATTCAGCCAGAATATATCCTAGAGGGCGTAAGAGGACACCGAAATATTCGAGTGACACGAACTCCTGTAAGGCTGGATGTCTAACAGTCTCTGTCGGTGCCTGGATCAATATCAGTGGGCGTTAGTGCATCATTACCGACGAATTCTGTGGTAATACTGGGTAATACAGACGGACACCAAAATACATTGGGTGTCAGGTCAATTCCTTCCTAAATATATCTCGTCTGTGTTATTACTAAATATTACTAATATAGTCAGTCATAGTGTCATACAGTGTCATAGTTCCGTACAACCAGGTACAACCACGTAAACACGACTAATTCAGTATTACGAAATGTAAACAGAACTTTGAAGTGCAATCATGCTGTAACCGAGTACATTCCAGTCATTCTCATATATATACTACTTCATTTAGTTGTTTATTATTATTTATTGTGTTACTTAGTGCGACCAGAGAGTCTATACCATCTATACTGTCCGTGCGACTTTTTGACAATAACATCTGTTGTAATAGAAATTTAGCAGAATGTCGAACACAAACATCAATTTACCGAAAGCCCCAAAGGACTTGTGTTTCACAGAGACGGATTTCATCCAGGTGAGTCGCTGTTATTGTAAATATTCAATATTTTTAAGATATCAAACTTCAACGTTCTTTCATTCCAGAAAAATTTCAATGTAGACATCTTCCTTCAAGAACACAAAAAGAAATCGAAATTGGAGACGATGCGAGATGATCTGGGAATATATTTGAAATTGTTGAGATCTGCTATGATCGATTTAATTAATAGGGATTACATAGATTTTGTAAATTTATCAAGTAACTTAATCGGTTTGGACAAAGCTATCAATGATTTGCAAGGACCGTTAGGTCAATTGAAGGAAGAAGTAATGGTAAATATCAAATTCTTTGAAAAATAATGCATTTAATATATTTCAGCACTAGAGTTCAGATATACAGTGACTCCCATTAATATACGGACGCTCTCAACAATGCAATAATTTTTTAAATATTGGACTATACGATTTGAACTTCCTTGAGAAATAGGAGCAATTAGTTTGTTACATGTTGTGAAAAAACAACTATTTTGTTTGGGCCTATATTGATAATTTAAAAAATGCGTTTTGTAGATATGTGTCAATTATATACACTATAAAGTTGTAAATAAAACAAAAAAGTTATATAAATATATAAATTGTATGGTCCAAGATTAAAAAGGGTATTGTTTTTTAAGAGTGTCAGAATATTAACAGGAATTACTGTACAGTTGAATAGAATTGAACAGTCGAATAATATTTAATCTTTCCTATAACAGCAAGTACAGCAGACTTTAGATGACGAGATTGATGCAATTTCCATTAATATTAACGAAAGCAAACAGATCAGGGAATATAAACAGAGTCTATATAGCTTACAAAATATTTTCAAGTCATTAAATAAGCTTTCGTCTGTATTATCTCTAAACACTTTCCTGGAGAGTCCAGCTAAAATAGATATTTTGGAGCAAGCTGCTACAGAATTCAATCAATTGCAATTTCACATGTCCAGGTGCAAGCTAGATATTATCAAAGATAAACAGAAGGTATATATTTCTCAATTTAAACCAATTTATTTGTCTTTGCAATTAATTGAAGAAAATTAATTGTTCTTAGGAATGTACAAAGTTGGAGCAATCATATATGACTCATCTCAATGAACTGTTCCTAGCTTGTATTCAAGAAAAGAATTCGGTCTTGCTAATTCGTTGCTTGAGAATATACGTTATGCTCGATAAAATAAAAGATGCAGAAAATTTAGTAAAGGAAGAGATTATCAGACCCTTAGTTGACAGTGTGATTAGCATGGAAAACTTGCAAACAGACTCACTTGGCCTACAAAGTATATACAATAGATTGTTAAATATTCTGAGCATAGAACTGAAGCAACTTTTAGATATTACATTACACCCTGACAGGTACACATTCGATTTTTCACAAGATAATGTTTCTTGTACATCTTCATATGAACTACTTATGACCTCATTCTAGATGCTCCGTTAAGGGTTTCAACTTTTTGGTGAACAGCTTTTGGGTCAATGTAGAAGAGAAAATTGAGCAACATATCAAATGCATTTTTGCTCCAGGAGATCCAGTATTATTTCATTCTGTAAGCATATTAATTAAGTCAGCTGTTTCTTATAAGCACATTAATAGAATAAAATTTACACGATTACAGCGATACATGGCGACTTTAGAATTTCTAGAAAAGTTAGAAGCTGAGTGTGTTACGACCGATACTTTGTCCACATTAAAGGGAAATGCGCAGTACAAAAATTTTTTGAAGAAATGGAATTTGCCGGTATACTTTCAAATACGATTTCAAGAAATAGCTGGCGTTGTTGAGACTGCTTTAACAGAATCGATATCACCAGCATCTATAAAAGTGACTTTCGAATCTGTTACACAAAATGAATTTTCCCTGCGCGCAACATGCGTTTTGTGGGAAAACTTGCAAAGGATTTGGGGAGACGATGTATATCTTTATCAGCTGTTCCATAGGTAAATTATAAAATTAATCATGGGAATGATAACTCTGATTAAAATGATTTTAACAGAAGCTTGTTCTATATAGATTTTGGAAATTCAATTTACAAATGTGTGCCAGATATCACACGTGGTCTCTAGCGGCACTTAAAGAAGTATGATATTTAAAAACTTTCTAATTATCTATTCATTGAACCGAGTGTAGTTAATCATTCCTTTTAATACAGATATGGCCTATAGAAAATGAAGTGGGATCTTCAAGCAAATCGGAGCATTACACGAAGCTAAATTTTTTAATATGTTTACACCAAGATCTAGAGAAATTGGTGAAAAAACTTCCATCACTTCTAGAAACAATCCAATCAAAACTGAAACGGCAGACTCCGACGATATTAAAGTTATTAGAAGGTAATAATATTAAATATTAATACCAGTGTTCTTTTTCAAACATATGCATATTTCTACAGATTCTTTGCGTGAGACTATAAATAAATTTGGAATGATTTTATCGCAAGTTACGGAAGAAATTGTAAATGAACTTTTAAAGGAAAGTGTAGTGCATTTGAAACAAGTCAGCGATATACCACGATTATTTAGGCGAACAAATAGAGACGTGTCCACGAAACCGTGCGCTTACGTAAAGAACGCCCTCGTTTTTCTTACAAGTTTTCACGCAGATTATAAGAAATTAATCCCGGACAATGTAAATCGTTGGTTGGAATTAACTCTTTCTTTGTTGACCGAACAGTAAGAAATTGATAATAGAGAACGATTATAATACTAATTAAGTTTGATATCGTTTGCTAATGAATTTCTTAATCGTACAGTTATTTAGCATCCGTAACGGACGTTTTAACATCAGTACAGAAGACTGAGGAGAGCTTGCGAAGATTGAAAAAGATCCGGGATAAATCTATGGGTTCTCTTTCGTCCGATGTTCAAGGAGTTAGCGACGATGAAAAAATACGCATTCAATTGCAAGTTGACGTACAAGCTTACGTAAACATGGTAAGAGCGATTGCGAAGATTTATTTCTTCGTCGAACAAAGTATTTGCTACATAGCTTATTTTTCAGATTGCGGAAATCGAGATTGCAACTTCAAATGTACGCTATGTGGAGGAGCTATTGCGTACAGTAGAAACAGCAACAAGAAGATAATATTCTTGTTCGTTTCGTTTAGTCTAAAAATATCAAAACGAATTTGTATAATCTCCTTTGCTGTTATCTATTTATAGGATGTACATACTATTTGATATACAGATTTTGTATATAATATTCGCAATGAAGAGAGTCAGCTTATTTTTGGTTCTTTATCAAACATTTTTGTTTTCATTTAATATTATGCAATTAGACAAAAAAAAACAAATATGCAAATAAAAATTTACTTAACAACCATTTAATGTATTATTTACATAGACATTGTATTATACATTTCGTATTTGTGTCTTACTCTCTTTCGGTCAAGTATGGAATTATTTTACAGTATGTTCTGATCCCAAAAATCGTTCTGTGGCAATTCGATGGTAGGGATAGTGTCTTGATGCGGATAAGACGGGTGCCACCAATTCAGAACTTGATAATTGACAACATCGTTTAACATTACTTGGTTCGTTAATGTATTAGGAACATCTGATGTTCCGAAACCCAATTGCAATCGAACCGATTTTATATCTTGCTTTAAAGCCATAGACACTTTCTGCAGAATTAATCCAGTTACTTGAGGTAGCATACTGTACCTCTTACAGGCTACCTGTAAATCCAGAAAAATAATACGTAAATAAACGAAATGTGACGATTACATATACTACATTTAATTGACTTGTACAGTAATTAAGTACCCTAAGCAGTTTACAGCCTTCTTCTGGATTCACAGCTACGTCTTCTAACATTTCAAGAAAGTCTGTCTTTCTACCGCTTTGTTTAGGCTCCTTTATTGAATTTCTACTCGATTTTGGTACCTCTTTCAATTTAAAGTAAAAGTACCACAGTAGTTTTCCTTTCTAAAATAAGAAACAATTGAACTTTACCATTGTTGTTGCTAACACAATATAATCTATTTTTTTTATATTGTATTGCTCACTCTATGCCACATTAAGCAACATCTTCGTTTTACGAGAGAATGAGGCTCGTCTTGTTGATAGTAGGATACGCTATCAATGTCTCTTTTTAAGGCAAAATAAGTGTAATGTAATGTTCTAATGACACAGGCCCGCAGTCCGTGCACACGAACCATACATTGCGGTTGAAGACGTTCTGGTAAAGCAGGTATGGGGCTATAGTAACTGTAATGATGACCTATTTAACATCATCATTTTAACGACAACGAATACGTTGTTCCTGTAAGAGAACACTTACGTCTTGTATAAATGGAACCAAAATTTGCCAGTTGTTGTTACGTGATAAGAACTTTTACATATCCGAGCAAATTTGCTTACAGCCTCCGGACGAATATACTCAGATATAATGAACCACAGATCCAATGGATAATCTTTACCTACTATATACAATTTGAAAATATAGATTTGTACCTAAACTTTTCGTTTGTATTTTACCTTCTTTTTCTTCTTCTTCCATGTACGTCGAACCCTCAGCTGTTTTTCTATACCTTACTTGATTGGGCAACGTACCTGTCAAAATGAATTTCAATGGAAAACAAAAAATATAAATAAAAATGTAAACATCTTCGAAACAGATTACCTTTACTGTTCTTTTTCGAATTATCTGAATCGGCTGACTGTGGATTCCCATGTTCGTCTGTTTCGCTCCAAACTTCTGTATCCATTGACATTTTCTCTTCCGCTGTGGAGCATATTTAAAGTACATTGGTACAATCACTAAATTGCAAAAACGTAAAATATTAACTACACGAAATATGTTTTTTTTAATAACACGAAATAAAGAATAACCTTTATAATCTACAGCTGCTATACTGGTTGTAGCCTTTTTCAGTCTTGCATGGGTTTTTGAAGAATTAGCGAAATCATTGATGGTAACGTCTGCGGAGAAACGAGAGTATTGTTAGGATAGTGGAACGTTACTTATTATACTCGCAGTTCTATTGGAAATTGTAAAAGTGACAATTAACCTGCGATCAAACTGCTTCTGGTCTCGGTGTTTGGCTTTTTGTTGGACTTTTTTCGTAATATAGGCATGTCGTTGCGCGTACGTAAACTATATATTGTAACAATTAATCAGGTACCAGTTCGTAACGAACTATAATGAAAAATCTACAACTATTTACATTAGCGATAAACGTCACTGTGATCACCCATCATACTGTCCGTCGATAGGAAAAACGCGATTGTTGATGTTCGAACGTACGTATGTCACGTTTCAGGCGAATTTCACATTGTATCTAACTCGTTGAAAAAACCGGTCGGGTTGTATTTACAAGTTTGCAAGCAATCACATAAACTAGGCCCGATTCAGGAGCAACGATTACGCCGACGAAACATGTCGACTTGTCAATAAACATTGCAGCTGGTCGACCGACGACAAGGTACATATTTAGCATACGATAAGGTCGGTATAGGTTAGTAGAAAAAATAAATAAAATACATTGTAAGATTCTGCAAAATTTTTGTACACTCGAATGCTATAGAAGTATTGTTTAAAATGAGCCTGTCCGTCGAGGATAGCAAACGCATTTTTACTTTTCTGAGGCAACAAAATTGTTGTTTAAAATGTTGTCTTCGTTTCACTGGATGGAAGTCGTGGAATTGCTTGAATGATCTCGTGAAGCACGTTAAATCGGTAAGTTTCTAGTGGCTTTGGTTTATGTTTTGAATTTATCACAATACTTGTTGCAGCTAGGCTATATCAAAGAAGATGAAGGTGTCATCGATGAGACACCTTGCGTAGCTTGTCTGGGGATTCTTCAAGACCAAATGCTAGAATCAATTGCTCAGCAAGTATGTTGAAATGTTTTACTACAAACATCTAAGCTCCATGTAAATTTCACACTATTTTATAAACAGATACAGACCAAAGTAGAAAAACAGAATTATGATAGCAATACATTTCTGTGTGCATTGACGATACCACCATGTGTGAATATCAGAGAACGTTTGTTACACGTACGATGTGCGAACGAATTGGATTCCGTAGCTTTACTAGATCTTAAGACACAATTGCAGAATGTAAAAGACATTTGGAAGTTGGTGATCAATCCTAAATTAGAACAGCTCATCAATAAGCGAGTGGATATGACACCCTCTCCTTTTCTTATTGAAATTGTTTTGGCTTATGAAGATAACAACGAAGAATGCGAAGCTTTGTAAGCCAATGGATATAGTTTCTTTCTAATTAAAAAGCTGATTCACGGATATTGTTAACAGTATTCTTTATTACAGAGAAAACTTCTGTGAAGGTGCAAGCAATGTAGGAATGAAACGAAAAAGAAAGAATTCCAATAGATTTAGTAGAAGAAGTATAGAGACTTTACTGACTAGTACAACAGATGAAAAATTCAATGAATTTGCCAAGACTTTCTCGTTCAATATATCTGCAAATGTTAATGTACAAAGCATTGAATGTTCACACACGAGTATTTTTGTAGGAGGTATTATATAAAACTCACGGTATAGTAGTAATATTAATAGTATTTAATCGATCATACTTTTAGGTCGATATAGCAAATTGTCTAGGGAAATCAGTCAAACCCCGTGGCTTATAAATGGTGAAAAAAAGATGAGTACATCTGTTCAAGATCTATTATGCAATCCTATTGCCGACGTTGTGAAAGCTCAATGTATGCCACTCAATATAATTTTTACCATACACGAGATCAGATACTTAATCTCGTTTAAAATATAATATGTTTCTATTTCTAGCCATTAAGTTCTTATCATCTGGAAGAGAGGACGTAGATGTAAGAAATATATACGATGGAAGACCGTTTGCTGTAGAATTAATTAACCCTCGCATGACTAAATTAACAGAAGTGTTATTGTCGGATCTAGTCCAGAAAGTCAACCAGTCCTCTAAAGATGTACAAATTACATCGAATTTGAGAGTTTTATCCAAAGAAGATCTAAAGAAATTAAAGGACGGTGAAACTAATAAAACAAAAATTTATCGAGCGCTTTGCGTTTTTCGCGCCAAGCCCGAAGACATGTTGCCTCTTGAAACATTGAATGATTTGAAGAAAGTCGAAATCATTCAGAAAACACCGCTTCGAGTGTTACACCGGCGGCCTTTGAGTCCCAGAACACGATTAATATATGAAATGAGAGCACGGTGGGTGAAATCTCAAGAAATACAAACATTGTTAGGCACTGCGATCGAAGATACCAGCATGTTTTTTGTATTGGATATCAAAACCCAAGCTGGCACGTACGTGAAAGAATTTGTACATGGTGATTTCGGACGAACCAAACCTAGTTTGTGCGATATCCTTAAAACTGAAGTTGACATAGTTGCACTGGATGTAACACGTATCAATCTAGATTGGCCTTAAGAATTATATCAGTGTTTCGTCTACTGAAATCAATGAAACTAAAATAAACAATTCTGTTTAATATTTTCAGTCTTTAGTTTATTCGATTCTTACGGTCTATATATAAAATAGTGTAAGATTAGATATATCAGTATAAGGTTATAAATATTTTATGAATGTGCATTCTTATGTTTAATAATCCAAAAATGATTTTTAACAGCAGCCATAGAAATTCTTTCGGAACTTTTTTGTTTGATTAACTGTGAACAAAAGAAAGTATAAATAACGCGAAAAAGAAAGTGTGGCACTATCTGAAAAAATATTGTTAAAAGATACCTTCGATATAAGATCTTTAGCTCCAGGAGTTATTGTCGATGGCCACTGGATATTTAACGTCTTTATTTTAACATACGTTTCTTGTGTAGAATCACTGAGAAAAGGAGGTGCACCGGCTAGAAATTCGTAGCAGAGAATACCCAGACACCAATGATCAACGTATATATCATAAGTTTGTCCTGTTACCATTTCTGGTGGCAAATAGTCTAGTGTTCCGCAAAGCGTGTTTCTCCTAAGATCATCGATATTATTAATAGTTTAAATAGTTTCCCATAATCCGTTAACACAAACCATACTCACTTGGATGATGGTGCATGAACAGACCATCCAAAGTCTGCCAATTTTATATCACCCTCGTTCGTAAGCAATAAATTTTCTGGTTTTATATCCCTGTGAATTACATTGTTTCTATGGCAATATTCTAATGCATCTGCAACTTGATAGGTATACTTTGCGGAACTAAAAAATGATAAAAGAGTGCATATTAAATTCTGCATGATACGAAAATTATTCATATGATAATACATACAAATGCTCATTGAATCTTTCGTTCGGTTGACGTTTCAGCTCTTTATATAGTTCTCCCCCAGCTGCAAATTCTAATACAAGGTAAATGCGTTTTCTGTCATGGAAATAAGTCAACATCTGAAGAATATGAGGGTGGCTGAAAAATGAGACATTAAAATATACGTTGAAAATTACAAGAAATTAGTTACAATTATATATGGCCACCTTAAGTGTGTTTGAATCTCAATTTCACGCATTACTTGCTTCTCTACACGGCCTTTCATTAGTTCTACTTTGTACAATGTCTTTAAAGCAACCATATACTGCGTCATTTTCTCTCTAGCTAAATAAACACGGCCAAATTTACCACGACCCAATGGTGACCCAATTTCAAAATCGTTCAAGCTCCATTGATACCTACAAGATAAAATTATTAATTTTGTAATATTTTTGTGATCGTACATATCTAAAAGTTGACATACGTATTAACTTTTCAATGTAATAATGAAACGAATTAGCAGACCTTGAATCTCTGTTATCAACGTGTTGCTCCATTCTATGCAACATATCGGAAACAGTCTCTTTATATTCGGATGGAACATTAGAAGGCACTTTAAATGGTTCCCTGAGTGCCATGATTAATTTTTACTGCTCTTAAGAAATGATTTGTCTTAACTTTCCACCTGTGAAACTACACCATTGTTTGATTTGTGAACCAATTCAGTATATATTACAATAAAATAGATGTGTTGTATATTCCACGTACTTTGAAATATCTTCTTCCGCTGTTAATTACGTCGAGTATTCAATAAATTCTGAACAAAACCATCAAACGTAGTGCGATATTAGAAGTTTTTCGACATTATTATTTCCCTCGCTTCAACTGACATGTTTGATTCAAACATGGTAAAGTAAGGGGGTACGCCTCTAGGGTATTTAACATTGTGACCAACCTCGTCGTATTCTTGTTCTATTTATTACTATACATTTTCCAATGTGGTATTTGAACGCTATCATTTGAATTAATAATATAATATGATTAGTTTGCATTTTTGTATCAAACATGTGTTCCATATAATTAGTAAAAATACGAACATTGCTTAAAATTGTTGCAATTAATTTTGGCATGAGGTTATAGTATAACGAGTAATGTCGGCGTTGGTCTGCCGTGTCAGCCATTTTGAAATTATCTTAAAAACTATCTTATGACTCAGCTGACTCAGTTTTCCTATACACATACATTCGACTGCGATTTCCGGTGCAGTGCTGCTCCCTAGTCTAACTTTTAGTCTGGATCAGAACCTATATCATCCTTGGCCTCCAGGCAATCAGAACGTATAAGTCTAATATACAAAATCTCAAATTAATATAAATTAAATACAATATTAATCATAATGGTATAAGTATCTTAATTTTTTCCAATTTTTTCGTTGCAAATTCAAATAAAATTCTATTGTATGGTTCTCTTGTGATTCTCTTTTAGAAGAACGACCATATTCATAATTATTATGTTAGGGTTGTTGCAAGTTCGTTTATAACGTTGCTACAGAGGGTGCAGATGTTCATGTAGCCACCCTTGTCATAAATGCAGTCGAATTTTGGATTCCAAGGTCATTTTTCAAGAGAATCGTTCATTTTTTCATTCATGGTTCCTTTGAGAATATTGTTTCACCGTTTATGTTGAGCATGGCAATGTGAGTGTGATTTTCTATTATGCGATTTCATACTCTCCACACCGGATTTACATAATTCTCGAAAGCACGATGCTCCAGGTGGTATAAACTGCTAGGTGATTTTCTAGTTGGAATTAAAGGCTTGGATCTCGAGTAATGTGGTTGCAGTTTGTATCGTGGACCGGAGTTCGTGCACGACTCTTTGAAAACTCGTCCCGATGTCGCTGTAGATGCGCGTTGGTAAACCGCGTTGGGACGCGGTAGGTATTGTTGAAAGACAGCCAAGAAAGGGGATGAGCAGTTGGAAAATAACTCGGAGTGCGAGAATGAAAATCGGTCTTATGTTGACGCCACTGTGCGCGAAGAGAGGAAGATGTCTACAAACGAAGTTCGGGCACATGGGCCACCAATTGAGAAGAATAATATGAGAACTTGTAATGTCAAAAAATGGTAAAATTGACCCTTAGCACTCGTGTGTTGACTCAGAGTCACCACTAAATATTGCTATGCCATTATTGAAAATATTGTTTACACGATTAAATATGTCGATATCTAATCAATAACTAAATATTTACATATTGTATGCGGTATTGCATCAATTTCATATCCATAAAATGAAAAATATCGTATAAGGGTGGAAATATTCTAGGTCGGAAGAAATGTTTAACTTTCAAGTTAAAATAGCTACGAGTGCAAAGGGTTAATATAGAAGTGGAATCTCTGTAGGGTGGATTGGAAAATAATTATACTGGGCATTCGATAACTACCTGTTTTTGGGGCTGTAGGGACATTTTTGGAAACTGCGGGATTTTTCTGAAACTTGCAGTATTTGTAGATGTCTTCTCCAAATGTAATTTGGCAAAGCAGTAGTGCGCGCTTCTCAATATTTTCCGAAAAAATTGCATTTGAAAATGGGTGTACGCGTTCATAGTAGTTCGCGTGAAGGGGTGAATAAGAATAAAATAAGAATGCTTTTTTCTAGAAATTGATACCCCTCCCCCAATTTTAAGCATAAAATCTATTATTTATAAGTTATTTTTATCTTTTAAGTAGAAAATACAGGTTTTTTATTTGTAGACATGTTTTCTCCTCGTTACAAGATTTCATGTAATTCATTTGATGACCTGAAAAAAATTAAAGAAAAATTTCTTTTCTTATAAAAAAATGAAGGTCACCTCAATTTTTTAAATATTAACATATATTTTTTACTTCATACTATTCTAACTGATGTCAAGACGAATACAACGACCTGTAATAATAATATAAATTTATATATAAATATAAATAGAAATAATAAGAAATAATATAACATGAAACCTTGAAATAATGCTTCTATTCCGTTTTTTTTCATCCGATGGCTCACTCGCCTTTTGTCTGTTACGACACGACTCTTATTAAAACTATTTACCATTACGCGTGTCCTTTTATGGAGTAATCGAGTCCTCAACAAAAGAGAATGGTTATATTTTCATGTCAATTTAAAAACGCTACAAACTTTCGTTACAGCCTAATATTTATTGGCCCAATAAATTATCTTACAATAATTTATTCACGCAAAATAATGAAAGTGTACCCGTATTGTCAGAGTTTTAAATTGACAAATTACCTGAAATCCTGCGAAAGGCAAGGTATTGGTGTCGATAAATGATCTTAGAATGATTTAAAAACGCAAAATAATGAAACTGTACTCGTATTGTCAGTTTTAATTAAATTGACAAATTATTTTATCTAGACAAATGTCTAAATGTTACATTTTATCTTCACCGAATCTTACATTGTGTTATACAGTGTCGCCTTTGCACATTACTGGAAAGCACCTTTATGTACTTGCAGCTCATTTCGATTTCACATATTTTTTGTATTGTTTTTGTTTATTAGCTTCTATCTTTTTTCCTTTTTCCACTTTCATATACTTGGCGTAATTTTTTTACCTTTTTGAAGTTTGTTCCTACAGTGCTATGGTTTCCTATGTTTTTCTCATATAGATTCAGGAGATCTAAACATTATCGAAACTACGGGATATAATCATAGATGAATAACAATATATTTGATAATAACAATACAATGAATATGAAATCGTCAATATATATATGTGTAGACGAATAACATTATATTTTGTGCTATTTTCCTACTAATAAAAATACTGCAAGAAACTATATTTTTAGTAAGACGATGCGCTGGAATAAAGATTATCGAAAGGAAATGGCGTTTCTCGAGAGCTGTAGAAGCAGTGGTTCAAGGTGCCAGACAAATTGCCCCAGTGAGTTCGAATCCATGAAAACTCCTCTTGCAGGTTTTAAGAATTCAAGAACGGTGCCAGCAGGCTGTCGTCGGGACATGTCTCCTGAGGATTTAATTCGGAGGTGGCGGCTTAATTACTCGGTTCTATCAACCATAACAATTATACGGTTTATCTATTAATTTGGAATTGTACTATCACAACAATGGAAATTTTTAAATTAAACTATGAACTAACTTCCAAATGCGAAGATGAGTGAATAGCAATTTCTATTTTGTTTATAACGATATGAAAAAATGCGTACAGTCAGTCAGTTTTTCTTTATACAGGGTGTTCGACTACAGGTGGGAGAAAATTTAAGGGGTGGTTCTTAACGACGATATAAGACGAAAATGAAGAATAAAAAAATTGCGATTTCGTCTTCGTTATTTAACTATTAAAAATTAAAAATCAACAACGCGTCTAACAAAAGTGTACGTTGTGTACGTGAAAGAGTTCAATGTTGTCCAACGATGAACCAAATGAGAACCAAGTTATGCATGCATCTGTCACTTGATACGTGACTGTTGCGTTGTTAATAGCTAAATAACGAAGCCGAAATCGCAATTTTTTTATTCTTCATTTTCGTCTTATATCATCGTTAAGAACCTACCCTTCAATTTTCTCCCACCTGTAGTCGAACACCCTGTATAATACTAGCAGCCCCCGACACGGCTTCGCCCGTGCTAAATGTAAGAAGAATTTAGATTTTTGATCTTAAGTATATATATATATATATATATATATATATATATATATATATATATATATATATATATTGTTACGAAGACTTCGGCGCGATCTTGCCGGAGAACTCATTATTGTAGACAATAACAATTATTTATTAATTGTACAACAGTTAACAAAGAATCAATGTAATCGTCGATGCGTGTTCTCGCTTCAATCGTTCGAAAGGATCTGACGACTCTCTTCTTTTAATCAACAACCTCGTTGTTCAGATACTGCAATATCGATCTAACGCTCGATCTCTGCGATATATTCACAGGGGAAAGCAACTTCATCTCGTGTCATCGTAACAATATATACAAACATCCATTTTTATATATATAGATCAAGGTTTAAATATTTAAGATGGTTTTGGACGTGCTATGGACAGTAATTAATTTAGTAATTAAAAGTAGACTTTGTACTTGTATTGACTGAACTAAATGTAATTAAAATTTGTTAAGTGTTCAGTTGTTCCACAGAATACTTTGCAAATCACGGCGCAGAGTAATCAACCTCCCAGATTTAGTACTACATCTGTTCAACTATCTAACGAATGTTACTTCGGAACTAAAGTTTTCAGTTGTTAGAAAACAGCCCCCAATCCCGCCGATATTTCGGCTGGTCTATATGTACAGTCAAAGTGCCTAGCGGTTTCACTTGTGAACATTGCAGTTACTATTAATTTCGTTGGCAGTTTGTACGTTTCACCGACAGAAGTTCGCTTTTAGCTCGGTCCAAGTTATGCGACGAATTTTCGAACAATTGCTCCGCTCGCTTTACGATTGCAGAGGGAAACAAGCAAAAACGAAAATTAAGTTGAAACGTAACACAAATTGACACGGTGTTAGAGGTTTGTAATGTATCAAGTGACAGATGCATGCGTAACTTGGTTCTTATTTGGGGCCCAGCGAGGTGAAAATGTGTAATAATTAAATAAATTATTATTGATAATAATAATCTTTATTATTAATAATTAATTAAATTAATCGTTGGACGACATTGAACCTACCTACTCGTTAAAATCCACAAGGGCATTTCTAATTGTTTTGTTATTTCTCGGTCGTAAATATTTAATAAAAATAATATACACGGCGCACAGTTTCGATCAATAGTACAAACAAAGCAAATTTGCAGAGATTAAACCCTCAACGTTTCAATCCGGATTTGGATTATTCTCAAGAGAAATGCGTCTGAAAATAAATACTAAAGTAATATAGTAGGTATTTAACGAGGGAAAACTAAAACACTGATTGCAAGATAATCTTGTGATAAAACATACTTGCTATGGCATTTCTAATATCAGCCCTATAGATTTATCGAGCAGAAGGGACCAATGCCCTTTCACTGTTTAATTGTTCTCACACGAGTAATTTACTAGAGGTCACTATAAAATGGTTCATTGACCGTAGAATGATTCACCGTGTCCATAAATGTTGGATAAAATCCTTACAAATGCAAATATCTAGAAAAATGCACATGCTTACCGAAATCATGCACAACTGATTCACGTTTGATGTACGTCTATTTGACTTCCGCACACGAAAAATAAAATATCAGTGAAAGTAACCCTAGCATCCGTATGCACACTGATTGAAGACAGCTGATGTGGTCAATGCTACACAAATGAGATATTTGGCGGTCACGGACACAATGAGAAAGCATCGCGAAATTCGTGAAAACAGGATAGACTAGTGTTCCTTCTCGAGAATTCTTTCTCGATAATATCTTGAGAAATTTTATAATTGGTTATTTCTCATTTCTCGATAGAAATACTATAATTTCTCGAGAAATTTAAATCTAGGGAAGTTCTTATGAATCTCATTTATTTTATAACATTTTTTCGGAAATTAATTTTTAGTTAACTCAAATTGCATATTGCTAATCAATCGCGTCCGTATAAGCATATCTGCGAGCAGCATATCGATGCCTACGTATACATGTTCGCAATGTGATCATTTAAGATCTTTTGCGTTTTTGATAAATATTGTCAACGATATTCCAAATATCATGAGTTTTCCAATATTTTTTTATTTCATTAAGAATTCTTGAGAAAGGTAAAGGTACCAGTAGTTGACCATGTACGAGTAATTGACCATTTCATAGGAAAACATAAAAAATAAGATTTTTATAAGCTGTACACTTTTAATGAAACTGAATCTCGGATGCCATACCATCTGTTGGTTAAATTTCTCTATACTATTCTCTATTAACTCGCAACATCTACTCTGTTCCTCAATTAAACTTTTTATGGAATTGAATTGTTTTATTTCTAATTTCATTCTTTAATTGTAATTTGTGCTGGTCAATGTTGAAACTAAATGATAGTAAAATGATTCCCAACATTATTGCTTGAACCCTCTTTCTAGTATAAATGGTCGACTACTAACGAATAAAGGAAGACAATTACTAGATTTTTCATGTTCAAAAGTGGTCAACTTCTGAACCAAATACATTTCTTAAATTTGTATAAGTAACCTTTTTTTTAAATAGTGGCCTTGGTACGCAATTTAGAAGACTTAAAGAGTGTCTTCAGGCATCGACTCTCGCTATTTGATGACAGAGTAAGTGGTTACTATTGTTCGTGTGGAGAACTTCTCTTAACTGGTCAACTACTAGTACCTATACCTTATAGTCTTATCTCTCATTTCTCGAGAAATGAAAAATGTTGAGAAATCAGGAACACTAGACAATGCGGAAGTTTGCTGTAGATCTTCATTCGTTTTATCCATCAGGCATTGTCAGGTACGGACGATTCCTCTTGCACAAACACATTTTCCTAAAACGTTGAATAAGGGTCTTTTTATGTTGGTGGACTCCAAGACTTCAAATTAATTACACTAATATGTACATTTTTGTGTCACATTATATACTTCCTCTAAATATTAGCCTCGATGTCCTTCATCTTTTAACGACTTCGGTCACTCGTCGGACGGTTTTAGATAAATCTATTTTTGTATTACTTTCGTATTATAATTTGTGGAAATTTGTTTGTTTATAGCTAATGGTAATTCAGCAAATAATTGATGTTGGTACTACTGTAAATACGTATTTCAAATAAGAGTAAGTGCCTGAAAAAAGGGCTGAAATTGCAAAATAGCATGAAATACCGGTATTCCGGTGTACCGGTACAGTAATCACTTGATTCTTGTCCCAGGTTCGACGACTCGATTCTTGTCTAGGCCTACTCACTCCACTGCCTGTCAACGCTGTCCCGCGCCATATGGTATGGCCCTGGTATGTTGGTGTGAACACCGCTACATTAACACAACGAATCGAATGTTCAAACATCTTAATTTTCATAATTTTTTTATGGGACTTTCAAAACGTATTTCTGGCATTTTTCTGATTAAAACAAGACTGAACACGTTATAATTCCAATTGTATTTAGTGGTTTAATCGACTGTGAAAGTTTCGTATGGGAAAGAAAGAGACGCGAACAGTCTCTTATGTACACTATCTTATATAATATATATTATTAACATATTCTCACAATGTGTATTGCCAATTAAAAATGATTTATTTTTCATTACTTCTTGGTTTCATTGACTTTATGGTGTAACTGTAGGATATGGAAGAGGATAGCGAGTGAGCAGGAAAGAGAAACTGTATTGTATGCTGTATTCTTTAAAATACCAATGCGATTAACACATTTATTAATAACTTATTATATCAAAATTTGTCTGGTTAGCTATTCGTTTATGTAATCGTTTAAATATTTTTTATTCTTTAATTCTTTGAGAACATATTTTCGAGATGTTTAGTTGTTTATTTAAACATATGTTATAGCGTATGTTGAATGTATGATAAATTATAAATTATGCTCCTCACATGTAGACTAAATATGGGCCAAATTATATGGTGTTTGTATTATATTTGTTTTAATCAGAATATTGCCAGAAACAAGCCAATAAAAGTCTCATAAAAAAAATCATGAAAAATAAAGCATTTTGAATTGGCATTACATTGTGAGAACACGTGGGCCTTTAAACTGTGCCGGCGACGGCCATACGCTGCGTAAATCAGAAAAACAAGTCTACATCGCGATTCTTGTCCGCTCCACGAACAGCCCCTGGGACAAGAATCAAGTGATTACTGTATTGCAATCCCTATTCGTAACTAATGAGTATTGATAATATAGCTCGGACACGTGTCTGCTTATTTCATGTTTAGAATCACGAGGAAAAGTTTCATTAAAATCAATTGCTCCTTATAAGTGTTGTTCGTCATTAGGTGGCTACGGATATTCATTTACAGAATGATCGGAAGCGTGTGTTTCATATCAGTTTTTAAACGATCGTGCGGCATAGCTGCCAAGCGGATGGATTAAGGCGAACGAAGAAGAAATAAACGGCGGCGGGAGTAGTTCTCGAAGTGAGGGAAAACTAAGAGGAGAAAATAGTAAGGAAGGGTCGTTCCAATTCAGCGCAGCTCATTTATCATTGAGTCTCGGATGCCAATCTCCTTCTCGCTGAATCGAGGAATAGAAAAAAGTGGGTGAGCGTAAAATGAAGGGTGAAAAGACTTGGGGAAAGTTCTAGCGAATTATTTGTCAAGTATTAAAGTCTTTTTAATTTATCCGGCGGCCAATGCACTTTGCAAACTCTCTCGAGTCGGCTTGATTTGACCTGGAAATCGACATTTTCTAATTCGCCAATCCATCCGCAGAGTTATTAACCCAACTCAAGCTAAATGTCCTTTGTTTCGATCGTGATTTATTCACATTGGCCGTACACAGATCGTTGTCTGCGTGCATTGGAAATCTGTTGCATCGCGATATCAATCGGTGGACTGCGGATAATTATGCGAAATAAAAATGATTTGCGTCAATTGTTAGTTTCGAAAGTGAGTTTCGCAAACGTTGAAAATTATTTTCGGGCGTCATTTTAAAGGCTCGCTTTTATACACGGATAAACGTATAATAATGTTGGCTATAATAATACAGTAGGCGAAATCACGTGCATACGTTATAAGTTAAAAATAATAATAAATGTTACTGTATAAATGTTTATATATATTGGAACACTCTGTATATACGAGGTATCGTGTTTATACAGAGTGAGTCCGCAGAAACAGAACGCCTGGTTTCGAGGGTGCATTAATCTGATGTTAGTAGCTTTTTTGTAGGTGGACGCGTAAAGGACATATGAAGGTCAACTTCATTTTTTTTAATGGAATGAGGTATTTTTTAATACATCAATCGATGCAGCTGGACATTCGTTATAAAAAAAGTACTAACCTATGTATGTCGAAAAGTTAGTAGTTCAGGAGTTATTTCAAACACGCTTCACATATGTAATATCGTTTGTTACAAATATGCAGTATTATAATTGTACGAGTGCATTTTAGTGCGGACATGTAGTTCTTTTCAATTTCAAATATAAATTCAGCGCTAACTATGTAGCTTTAAATAAATTTTTTATTTCTTGCGACCTCGCGGCAGAAAATTTATAAAAATAATTTTGAGTGTGCATGTTACTTATCAAGCAGGCAGTGCTTTTTGTTAGTTTATGAATTATACGGGAATACATTTTCAGCAATATATCTGTTGCTTATTTATACAGGGTGGGGCATTATAAACAGGTCACCTAACGCGGCTGCTATTGGTGTTAGGAAGAAATGTATCAGATGGAACTTATATGGTTTCAATGGGGCATTAATCTGATGTTAATAGCTTTTTTTAGATGGATGTCGACGCAGCTGGACATTAATTATAAAAAAAGTACTAACCTATGTATGTCGAAAAGTTAGTAGTTGAGGAGTTATTTCAATTTAAATAACTCACAAAATACCATTACTGTCGTACTAAGACGTTATACTAGTAAGTAAACGCTAACGACTTGTTAATAAAGTCAATAAGTAATAAAATAATAATAATAAGTAATAATAAGTAATAATAAGTAATAAACGCTAATGACTGTAATGGTATTTTTGAGTTATTTAAATTGAAATAACTCCTGAACTACTAACTTTTCGACATACATAGGTTAGTACTTTTTTTATAACGAATGTCCAGCTGCATCGATTGATGCATTAAAAAATACCTCATTCCATTTAAAAAAATGAAGTTGACCTTCATATGTCCTTTACGCGTCCACCTAAAAAAAAGCTACTAACATCAGATTAATGCTTAATTAATGCCGCCTCGAAACCATGCAAGTTCCATCTGATGCATCTCTTCCTAACACCAATAGCAGCCGCGTTATTCAGGTGTTCGGTTTCTGCGGACTCACCCTGTATAAATCTGTAACAAATATTTATTCAGTACTATACCGTGATTGAACACGTTCCGCGTTATAACGGTCTCGAGAGACTATTAAAAAGCGTAACCGGCGCTTGTACAGCCGTTTTGTAATCTCTCGAAATTTAATAAAAAAAAGTGCTCTTCCATAAATGTTTAAGCATTTACTACAGCGTTTATCGTAAAATTTTTGAAGTACTATCCTTGACGATCGAGGGAGGGGTTGACATAACTTCTAGTGTCTCGCATATCTCGAGTACGTAATATTAACTGCATCGAAGCGTCTAGTTAATTACAAAATAAAGGTGGTTTGTATCTGCCATTAAAAGAAATCAACGTAGTGTTAATGAATATTAGAGATTGAAGTCGGTGTTGTACAATGGCGTTATCGATTATGTTTACACTCTGTAGAAAAAAGTTCAATGAAAATAATGTAACTTAGTTAGTAGTAATCAACATATTATCGAGCATTGAAATGTCAGAATCCACGCAATAATTTGATGGTCATCAGGGATGTATAATATTTATCGAATTATTCCGAGAACCACCGCAGCGGTATTGCCATTGGTATGCCATGTCTGGTGTTCATGGAATTTTGCAAATACATTCTGAGAATAACTTTCTTGGATACAACCACATTCTATGGGGTTGGACGCACAATTGGGTCACATTCGCTCTTCCCTTGATATCTGTTTATGTAACTGTTTTCGATAATTTTCTTCTGTGTTAAACAATGATAATTTTCCTATCACTTAATAAATATGTCCTTTAATATTTCATTAAAATACAGAAGGCGATGCGCCATGCAGTTTCTGCAGGGACGAAGAGATGTCCCGTTTGTGCCATAAAAGAACCTAATGGAACATTAAACGTCAAGAGAGAATTTTTCTGCTGATCTTAACAGTTCCAAAGAAAACAGCTTGTAGCACTTTTACGTTCCACTGTCTGCGCATAACTTTTTATTATGTATCCCTCTAGTATCATTTATGGTTGGCATTTTGTTGGGCCTTTGTTACAATATTGCTTGCAAAACGTTAGAGAAATGTCGCCTTTTTATGCAGCTGGGTCAACGATCATGGCTGACGACGGGCCAACGTCACTTTAAGGGGGTACCAGACCCATGGATCTTATTAGAATATTACTAGAAAAACAAGTAAAAACAGAGTTTGCGGGAAACCATTGTTTGTTCTGATACGAGCATGTTATGAGCTGTGTGAGGGCTCATTGTAAAGAGGAAGGTTCATCATAGCCCACTCGGCTCATAATTTAAGTCAAAAAAATCATTTTGTATTAGAAAAGTACATTAGAATCTGCGGAATTTTTCTTCATTTGTTTTCCCTACTTTGGACACTCACATTACTCCATATAAACATAATTCATTTAACCTTCCTCTTTAGAATGAGCCCTCACTCAGCTCAAAATATAATCATATGACGACGTGAGGTTTATTCCCGTAAATCCCTGTTTTGGCCCAAAATCTAGTTAGATTCTGGTTAGAGTCTAGTAATGTCACGTGGGTATACTCTACCCTCTTAAGGGGGTACGGTACCCATGGATATTACTAGAATATTACTAGAAAAACAAGTAAAAACAGTGTTTCCGGAAAACGACTTTTCGTCCTCATACGAGGACTTCGCTCTGGTCATGATTTAAGTAAAAAAAAAATCGTTTTGTATTATAAAAATACATGGGAACCTGAGGTTGATCGTCTCGATTTTTCCCCTACTTTGGACGATCATATTATTAAATATAAACATAATCTCGTTAAATCATGACCAGAGCGAAGCGGGATCAACCTTTCTCTTTAGAATGAGCCCTCACACAGCTCGTAACATGCTTATATAACTACAGACAATGGTTTCCCGCAAACACTTTTTTTACTTGTTTTTCTAGTAATATTCTAGTAAGATCCATGGGTCTGGTACCATCTTAATATGAATGGCAAACTGGGCCCACTAACATATTATTCCGATCTTCGTTTTTACAGTTATTTATACAGTATATCGTAAATAATATGTATATAAACAATGTTTTTTTACGGTAAAAATTGGGGAAAAAGGAAGAAACTTATCGAACTAACTAAAATAACCATGTCGAACTTGAATTCAGACCATCTGCGTAAGTTGCACGTAAACGCTTTGATCTTGGCTACTAGATACGTCAACCAATTTAAATTAAAGTATCTAAAAAACGAAGGCCCATTCTGAAGAAACATGAGCACAAACTCCAAGGCTGCACACAATAACACAAATAACGAATATATATCCAGAAATAAGAAAACAAAAGATCAATTCGGAATATAATAATTAAGGATGTTCTGGAGCTATATAAAAATGCAACAAAATTTTTGAAAATTTGACAAGATATAATTATATATATATTATAATATATTCTTACTAAATTAATGCAATTACCAAAGTTAGAGTTAGATTCGCTACACCGTTTAATATTTATAGCAACTTCAAGTTTGCACATTTTAACACGTCTTCTTATGGAGAATTCATAAAATTCCACTTCAAACACTATTTAAACCTTGAAAAAACGCAACTAGAAACTCCAGTTTTTTTTACATATAGTAAAAATGATGTATTTAATTATACGTTCAAAATTTATTAGGGTCCACTAAACAGTTACAGAGCAAAAAATTATAAACTGGTTGGTTGGTTTATTCTTCTCTTTATATAACGTACATAAAGATGGCGTTGAAGAGCCTGAGCTCTATTTGCCCAATACAAGCAATTATAAACTGTTACAAAACTTCAAAATTATCGTGTTGTCATCTCAATAGCATGAAAACGCGACAATACTGTAGACGACTGAATATAGCTACTATTTGGAGGGTTCAATTATTCACAAAATTCATTTACAATTTTTTATAATATGAAGACAATTTGATTAAAAAATAAATATAACATGAATTTCACTGATTAAACGAAAGCTTTTTAAATTAATCTATTTTTTACATGCAAAATATACTCGTGAATGGCTTTCATTGCCAATATATTGATGGATTTCGAATTTCTTGTACTTTTGTCTCCCATTGTACCTCCAGAACATCAAGTATTTAGTTGTAACAACGTTTCTAACTTCTTTAAGAAGATACACATAGATATAGAAGATATATTTAAATGTTAGTAAACATATTGGGCCAATGTAGTATTACCATACGTAAATTTCTTATTAATTAACTGACTATTATATTATAATTATAGACTCAACATTGGACATTCGTTGGCGAATTGTTATAAAGTTTCGTCGTAGGCCTTATGTTGGGGATTTATAGACAAAACCATATCACAACCAACTCCCAATCGTTGGCAATTGTTGGCCAACCATAAATGTTACTAGGGCCATTATCTGTTTCTTGAAAGAATATACTGAAGCCATGACTCAACCTCACTCCTACTACTTCAACTTTGCAAAGAGACTGGCTCAAATAACTACTTCTAATTTCACTGCAATAATTCTTTAATACATTATATCGCCGGCTTTAAACTTCTGTAATTTTGTATAAAAAATTTGAGCTCAGTTTAGAGGGTAAATTCTCTACTTTCACGCCTCTGAGCTCAGATTTCTCGAGATGTCTTTTTATTCGAAAACATACTGAGAAACCAAAGTTGCTTTTACACCCAGGAATTTTACAAATTCAAACCGACTCTACAGACTTTAAACGATTTTTTCCACATTCATTTCAATGTATCTTTTCTCAGAGAAGCCTTCCCTTCACAATGATCCTTCAAAAGTTAATCTGCGATCTTCTGTCCCGATTTTATTGCTCTTCAAATAAATAAATGTACCAGCAGCATTGCAATAATGACTTCACTGCCTAGTTTGTTGTATTTTCGCTTATTACAATGTTGACAGTATATTTTTCATGTGAAATAATGTTAATAAAAAAATGTATCAATCATAATTTTCATAAACAGTACTTTCGAAACGAAGGGGGACAACTTTAAGCTTCCTCTCGGTTTTACAACAAAAAGAAAATAAATATCTAAACCGGTTCAAAGATTAGTATCACGCCCCATGTGACCGATCGGTCACGTTGGCAATCAATGTGTTGATCGTGTCGTCGTAAACCCAGATCCGTTCCAATACAGCACATTCTCTTGCAATCACAATTTCAGCTCTCCTCTTTCGAAAAAGCTTTCGAAAATGATCATGACAGTTTGCAAATATTCTTCGAAGACAGAGTGTAATTATTTCATTAACTCACCATTAATTTCTTCATCATTCTTGTGTTATTAGTTCACTACTCTTTTTGTTATTTCATTCATTTACCAGATCCGTTTACTAGATCATTCAGCACATCCGTTCAAGTGGCAACAAATTATAAATAATTGTAGCAGGATCTTACTGAATTAATGGTACATTCATCCTAACACTAGGTTTACAGGTCACTAAGATTGACTATTGTACTTTGCTTCACAAAAATTACAAGAATGTGCTTATCCAAATGTTCAGCTATTTTTGTTATAATTTCTACCCAAAGAAATAAAAAAAAATTGCTGTGTGTGTGTGGGGTTGTAACAATTCTTCGTACATACAGGGTGAGTCACCAAACGTTACCACCTCAAATATCTTGGTTGTTTCTAAAGATACGTAAAATATGGTAAGGACAAAGTTGAATGGTACAATGAGGCTGACACGATGCAAAAAAAAAAAATTTGTTTTTATGTCATTTTTTTGTAGATATCAAGGTCACCTTGACTTTTTTAAATGGAACCACCCTTTTTTAAACACCTACAATGATAATCCCTTTCAATAGGAATTCAGTGACTATCATTAGTCCAAGGTCATTCAAGGTCAAGGTCAGAAAAAACGTATCTGATAACCGTATCACAACAGTCATGTTGGTACTACATATATGTAATATCACTATGATATATGGTACCAACATGACTGTCGTCATACGGTTGTCAGATACGTTTTTTCTGTCCTTGACCTTGAATGACCTTGGAATAATTGTAGTCACTGAATTCCTAATGAAAGGGACTATCATTGTAGGTGTTTAAAAAAGGGTGGTTCCATTTAAAAAAGTCAAGGTGACCTTGATATCTACAAAAAAATGACATAAAAACAAATTTTTTTTTTGCATCGTGTCAGCCCCATTGTACCATTCAACTTTGTCCTCACCATATTTTACGTATCTTTAGAAACAACCAAGATATTTGAGGTGGTAACGTTTGGTGACTCACCCTGTATACCTTTACCCTTAAACCTAGTATTAAGAGAAATATAAAAATTACTGTGAAGGATTCTCGCAAAGGTTGGCCAGTAATTTTTTCCACATTAACGCATTGGAAACGCCAATGTCATGGTTGTCAACTTTATTTCTGTTTATAAAAAAACTTTTCACGAGCAAAGACTTAAGGTGTTTACGCTCTCTTAACAGTTTTACTTCGGTTCTATTTGGACCAGCATGAAACTCAGTCATTTTTCAATTTCTTAAAACCTTTCTTTATACATAGCAAGTATGGTTTTCTTTTTCTAAAATATTAGTTACAATTTTGTTCTTCTTGTGAAATGCCCATTACATTTGTCAATTTTTCAGGCGCAATTGCTCTTGAAGATGATCCAAAACCGGATCGAAACGTTGAGTTAATTTAATTATTGCAATTTTGCTGTGTTTTGTTTATTATTGATCGAAACCGTGCGCCGAGGACATATATCTATTTATATTAAACATTTACGATCGAGAAATACGTAATTAATGCAAAGACTTAAACTATGTCCTAAACAGTTTTATTATACTTCTTACCGATTCGTTTTCACCTGAAAATTTGTCAACCCTGGTTGCACAAATTTATCCAATTTGTTGGAAATTTAATGTAGTTGAAACGTGTAAAAATGGTATTTTTTGCAACGAAAATATAGCTGACAAATATACCTTTCGAGCGCGGTAAACATTTTTTTGCGTAATCTACATCGCCTGAAATTTTATAAAAACAAAACTAATTTTCGCGACATAGTCCAGTCGCCAGGTACTTTTACCTGGAAAGTATTCCGAACTCAATGAAATTTTGATACGTCATTTAGGGGTACTCTGGGGTGTCGCATCTGAGTTTTCGACCTCGAGGACCCTGTGCTAACTTGGGGAGCGGGTAAAAACCACGATTTTTATTACCTTGTTTTGGTTTTTCGCTTATTACTCAAAAACTATGGGCCCTAAGAACTTTTGTTTTCGTTTTTGGAAAGAGCATTAAATTTCCTTCAAATTTCACTGTTCAAACGTATTTTTCGGCCCAATAGGCACCGAGAGGCAGGCGTTCAAAATTAGGAAATTATGTGGCAACTGACGAATATAGGGAAGGACAGAGCAAATTATACTGTCCGACAATAAAAATGTTTCCATGTAACTATGGGCGTATCTTATACAGTTTTTAGCACTGATTCCGAATCTGGCCTTAATTTTTCTCCTACACGCACAGTTTTCGAGAAATTTGAGTTTGAAAAAAAACATGTTTTTCGACTTTGAACAAATATTGTAATGTTATTATATAAGATATTGTATTGTTCTTTACAGCAAAAGATTCTCTAGACTTTCCCGAATCCAGTGATGTGTAATAGTAATATGTTGTGATTGTTTAAACATGTTTAATATATCATTAAAGACGAAGAGACGCCACTTTTGTACACATTTTTGAGAATATTTGTAAATTCATATAAAAAAATAAGGGTCTAAGGGTTCAGCGGAAAATCTAATTACTTTCCAACATCGACGTTTTTTCGATCCTGAAAGTCCATTCGCCAGGTCGAAAAAAGGGCGTCTATCTGAAAAGTATTCAGAACTTAATGAATTTTTGACACGTCATTTAGGGGTACTCTCTTCGTCTTTAAATGATATATTAAACATGTTTAAACAATCACTACATATTACTATTACACATCGCTGGATTCGGGAAAGTCTAGAGAATCTTTTGCTGCAAAGAACAATACAATATCTTATATAATAACATTACAATATTCGTTCGAAGTCGAAAAACATGTTTTTTTAACTTCACGATTCATAGGGAAGTTACTGTAATTACCCCGAAAATCGAAAATCGATTTTTTAGCAGATCTTCACGTTTCGTGGTTATTGAAGTCATTTTAGACTATTTTTATCAAATTGTTAGTATGTGTGTGTGTGTGTGTGTGTGTGCGCGTATGGCCGTTTTTATGTTATCAAATTTTTCGTTAACGTTTTTTGAAAAAGTTTCAATGGGATCAGAATGATGAATGATGCAATCGATGTGCCCCGTCGTAACTTAGAGCTGATTAGATTTTGGTCCATATTGGTCAAGTAGTTTTTTAGATTTTTTAGTTTTTTTCGAAGAAGTTCATTCAAAATGCAGTTTATACGAGAGGATGGAAATTTTCCACCGAATAAACAAACGTAATTATATATAGTTCATTCTTATTTAAAAAAATTTTTTTTAAATTAATTTTTCAAATTTCCCGAAAACTGTGCGTGTAGGAGAAAAATTAAGGCCAGATTCGGAATCAGTGCTAAAAACTGTACAAGATACACCGAATAGTTACATGGAAACATTTTTGTTGTTGGACAATATAATTTGCTCTGTCCTTCCCTATATTCGTCAGTTGCCACATAATTTCCTAATTTTGAACGTCTGCCTCTCGGTGCCTATTAGGCCGAAAAATACGTTTGAACAGTGAAATTTGAAGGAAATTTAATGCTCTTTCGAAAAACGAAAACAAAAGTTCTTAGGGCCCATAGTTTTTGAGTAATAAGCGAAAAACCAAAACAAGGTAATAAAAATCGTGGTTTTTACCCGCTCCCCAAGTTAGCGCAGGGTTCTCGAGGTCGAAAACTCAGATACGACACCCCAGAGTACCCCTAAATGACGTGTCAAAATTTCATCGAGTTCGGAATACTTTCCAGGTAGACGCCTTTTTTTCGACCTGCCGACTGGACTAACAGTCCCTTACTAAACAACGCGATCCTGCAAAACCGCGTGTAAAGCAAATCCAGTTCCACCAGGCGGAGCGGATTGAGTGAGGCGAAAGATTCGGCCGAAACTCTCATCCCGTTATCTGGTCTCCATCAATTTATCGATTAAATCGTGCTGTTTACACGGATCGAAAGAAAGAGAGAAAAATAATCGGCCCGCGGACAAAGAAGCGTTTCGTGGGCGGAGCGTCAGGGTTTTTTCCATCTGGCGTCTTGCGGACAACTGTACCAATGTCTCGCCTCGCGTGTGCACCGTGTAAATCGCGATGCTGCGCGCGCAGAACTGGTCCAGATTCGCGAGACCCCGGAGTAGTCTCACCCTCGCCCTTCGCTCTCTCGTTCTGGGGGGTTCCCCTGTTCCCCTATTCCCCTGTTGCCCCTGATCCCCTGCTACCCCTGTTCCTCCTGGTTTTCTGGTACGTGTGCGTGCCCAGTGGCGCCGCCACTAGCGAAATCCTTCAACTCCGGACCAGAGGAGTCTTCACCCCTTGGTTCAGTCGTGGGTGCAGTGCGTAAGGGTGTGCAGTGGTCACGGAAGCTGCTTGAAGACCGGCGTGGCTCGAGCGCGCGAGGGTTAGGTCAGTGTCTGTCAAATTGTCAACCGTGGAAATTGCCAGTTTATCATCCGTCTCGCTTATTCCCATCGACCAGAAATCGGATCTTTAATCGGCGCGGCGCGGCGGATTACTATCCGGAGATTCCGTATCCCGCGAGGATATCTTCAGGATTATGTTTTTGTGGATTGACGACACTAGTGATGAGAAGTTGGAGAAATTGTTCCGGAGTTTCGGATCGCTTATTTTTGTGCCGAGAGTGACGACCTTGGAGCTTTTCGAAGACTCAATGGGAATGGATGTTTCCAGTGATAGGGGGTGGCTTATACAGAACGTAAACAGAGTTCTGTGGTTTCCGAAATTTTCGATTATAGGATACTTCTGCACAGTTGTTTCAGGGATTTAAACATGTTTCGGATCTAACCGCGGATTCCAAATCGCGAGAGCTTTCGAGAACTCCGAAGTTTTGTTTGCTTAAAAATGGTACATATGCTGGGGAGGTTTGAGACTCGACCGGATACTGTTTAATAAACTTACGCGGTCGGATAACGATAATTTGCGATTACGAACACGAACATTTTCGAAGGAACCGTTTCATGAGGGACGTCGAAGTTATTATCGTCTTTTCTGCAATAACGTGTGAACAATAATTAAGAATCTTCGTGTCGTTTAAATCGCTTAATTTCTCGTTCGATCTTCAGTATGTTTCCATAAAGCGGAACATTAAAAGCGATTAATTAATGCTATTTTGATACATTTTTGAGCAGATGTTGGTTAGAGATGTCCAAATTTGAATGGCAACCCCATTTTTGTACACTTTGTTTGTCGCTGTGTAAATATTAATATTTTAAAGTGTTCACTTGATGAGCACATCTAATTAATGTGTGGCCTATATACATGTATAACTGTTCACAGATTTTAAGCAGTTATATAATTGTTAACGTAATTATATATAATAATAACGAATTATACGATTTGATTTAATTTGAAGATTATTATAATAGCAAGTGTTGAAGTTTGAAAAGAAAATTTGTCTAATTTTTTTTACTAAAAATGATCGAAAACTATCTACAACATACATCATAAATTCTCGTTATACATTAGAAATACAATTAATGACGGCATTGAAACATTCTTCTTTATTTATCTTCACACAGTTCCATTTATAACGTGGTGCATGTATCTACTCTTTTCCGTAATATTTTCTTGCAAGAAAATTTACATTAACCACTTATTAAATTTCTATACCAATCACACGAAAATAATCAACGCTTTACTGTTTAATTATTAGACTGCGGATATTTATGCAAAATAAAAAGTTCGTGCATCCATTGCAAGACACAGGAGCTAAATATAAACTTTTATTTTTTATTAATAATTTTAATGTAGTGAAAACAATATATTATTGTGTTAAATTACACCTACTCGTTTCTATCACAAATGCATCAAACCCGGAGTCTATCAATTATTATTAATTACTATCTCTAGCTCGAAAAAGAAAATTCTCAAGTACAAGATACTTCATTTTGATTCATTTGTATTAAATTACACCTACTCGTTTCTATCATACATGCATCAAACCCGGAGTCTATCAATTATTATTAATTACTATCTGTAGCTCGAAAAAGACAATTTTCAAGTACAAGATACTTCATTTTGATTAATTTGTATTAAATTACACCTACTCGTTTCTATCACAAATGCATCAAACCCGGAGTCTATCAATTATTATTAATTACTATCTCTAGCTCGAAAAAGACAATTCTCAAGTACAAGATACTTCATTTTGATTCATTTGTGTTAAATTACACCTACTCGTTTCTATCATAAATGCATCAAACCCGGAGTCTATCAATTATTATTAATTACTATCTCTAGCTCGAAAAAGACAATTCTCAAGTACAAGATACTTCATTTTGATTCGTTCAGTGAACCACGGACAGTAGTAAAACTTTGGAACCCGTAGTGCATATGCATGAATCATGTTATTAGTGGAATTAGTGTTCACGTGAAAATTGTTACGCCAATTGATCGAACGTGAATTAATAGATTGTCCGGAAAGTTTGTGACGTTTCTAACGCGAGGACTTTATGAGACCATCCGCTCATCATTGGACACTAATTGTAACACCCAGGTATACAATATGAACCACGTAACTTGATCAGCTTGATTACATCAACTTCCAATAGAAAAGTTCGAAATATTTTTCATTTTCAATAATTCCACTTAATCGAATTAACATCGTGATTTTCAAATAATTGTTTCACACGAAAATTGCAGTAACCAAAACGCGCGTTAATATGTGGACTCATTATACAATGTATATATTCGTTCATTAACGCTGAATTATTATCAGAATGGTTAGCAATGAATGATCAACTATTTCAGCAAAAAACCACTGTTACAATGGTTCTTTTATGTTTGCTAATTCACGCGACGCAATCGATCCCATCGATTTTCTTTCTTGTCGTAATGAAACAAATACTCCACTCCGTAAATCACTTAATAAACTTAAATTGCTCTTCAGTGTATATTATGTGTACTTTATTAACGTCGCAATTAAGCGTTAAAGTATTTACTCCCTACGAGTGTATTACTAAATATTAACTGAATTTCTTCTTCGGAAATTAAAGTATATTTTCATATTTACGAAGGGGTCCAATTTATTCATTCGAGTATTGAATCTGTAACTGTGTTGAAAGTGATCAACTAGAAACGAGCTGCTATAGGGTACCGTGTTGAATTATGGAACAGTGTGAGTGTGTATGAGAAAGTGTGAGGAAGGTGGTCAGTTTCGATAGACAAATACGACACAATAAAATTTCTTTTTTGCTACTGCAATTTTGATACGGTTAACGTCGACAGTGTCCGTGTTTAACAAAAAGAAATATTTCCATTTACATCTGCGTTTTTGCTACGTTTCCCATCAGGCAATCTATGAATATTAATTACTTTTATAATTGCTACTTACAATTAGACAGTGGACCTTTATGCAAAATAATAATTTTCTACCTGAACTGGAAGGAACATTTCTTTTTTAATGTGTTTAATGGGTGGAAAATAATATAACAATATTCTTAAATTCTTCTAAAGTTTTTACCATTTTAAATTACTTTTACCATTATAAATTAATCTCTTATCAAAATGAACGGTATTCAGCATTAATAGTGAAATATCGAGTCAATTAAGTAAGATCGATCTGACATATTTTTTTTTATTGTTTTGTCTTTTATCATTACATCACAGATGCATCGATTGCTTATAAATTAATGATTCTTAAGTGCGAGATCCACTACAACGATTTCGTTTCTTAATACGTTTATGGTTAAGTATTTACGCATTAGCACGGAGAATGGAAATTGCTCCTTTGAAAGTAATAATAACAAGACTGCTCCTAATTATACTGGATTATTCTACAAACTTTAAAGAGACTTTACACACTAAATTTAACTTGTTCGTATTGTCGTTTAAAAGTGGGAAGGAAAATTACACAAATTCTACAAAATACCTCTGAATTAATAAATGTATTAGAAGGGCGTCCATTAACCGTCTCTGAAATTTCAATAATTGTGAAATAAAAAATATCCGTGATTTTAACCGGTGATTACAGTGTTATTTGCAGAGCTCGTCTTCGAAGACGTGCGATATATTCGAAATATTGTAACATATAAAAAAAGTATATGTAAAAAAAGTATTGGCACACTCTTAAGAAGGCGATAACTTTTTAAATATCGTATTATACGATTTGAATTACTAAGCTAGAGCAATTAGTTTGCCACAGAATGCGAAAAAAAATTTTGTCAAAAATTGCAATTCATCGGAATTGCAGCAAAAATAATCAAAGTTGCATTTTACAACTTTTTTATGTGTCAATTAAACATATTCTGAAAATTTCGTCAAAATCGGTCGACGTTGCAATGAGCTATAAACGTTTAAATATGTTAAAAATTGCAGATTTTCTGCAATTGAAATAAAACTTTACCAGTGCATATAAGTGACACAGATCTACAAAACGCATTTAAAAAATTTTCAATATTGGCCCACATAAAAAAGTTGTAAAATGCAACTTTTAGTATTTTTGCTATAATTCCAATGAATTGCAATTTTTGACAAAATTTTTTTTCGCATTCTATGGCAACTAATTGCTCTAGCTTCCCAAAAATATTCAAATAGTTACAATACAATATTAACACGCCACTATATATATCACTATATATATATATATATATATATATATATATATATATATATATATATATATATATATATATCAATTACTTGCACTGTTAAAATTTCATGGAAATCGTTTGATTCAGGAAAAAACGATAGACTCTGAAAGATTTAAGAATCCTTAAATTTATTGCAGTTAGAGGCCGAAAATCATGAAATTTTCAGACTACGTTTAATTGACACCGATCGACAAACCGTATTTTTAAAATTTTCAATACAGGGGAAACATAGAAAAGTTGAAAATGCAACTTTTAGTATTTGTGCTATAATTCCAATGAATTTCAATTTTTGACAAAATTTCTTTTCGCATCCTGTGGCAAACTAATTGCTCTAGCTTTCCAAAAAAATTCAAATTGTATAATACGATATTGCCAATACTTTTTTTACCCACTGTACGACATATAGAACCAAAATTAGGCAAACATTTTATTTAAATAAAAATTTTTTGCCACCTCTGTATAGGACTATGTAAGCGTCAACCGTAGTCTGATCAATTACTGGATATTCTACTGAAGAAGTTACTGTTGCTAGGTATCACAGTTCTTTGTTCCGGGGCGTATAAATCGACCTTAATGCTTTTCAATCGGATAATACACTGTGCGAGAGGAGTTACCGAAACCTGACCAAGTTTCATCGGCGAATATTTTCTCGAACAATCGTGTGTGTGTGTGTGTGCGTGTGAAGGAATCAAGAACGAAGACGTGGTTGTTAGGGATTGGGTGGTGTGCGACGCCGCCGACGACGACGGCGGAGGAAAAGATCCTCTCTCTCTCTTCTCGGTCTCTCTTTTTCTTTTAGAAAGAAGGTCACCTTTTCTGAAGAGGGCGCGATTATCAAAAATAAAATATCGTTGACCTAGTTAGCAGCGTAAAAGTAATTAGACATTCGCGGTCTGGCCTCTGTGCAGAGACCAGTCGGGGAGTGTAGGCGAGAGAGCCGGAGTGTTGATCGATCCTTGGTCGTTGGTGAGCGCATGTACGCACGATCCATCGTAAATTCACGTTTCCACTTGTGTATCGGTGCGTGCGGTGACATCCGCTTGAAATACGACACGCGGAACACCCATTCGAGAGCTACGATGCCTCGAAGAGGAGCGAATTTAGTCTCTTACGGGTCATTCAAATCCCTGGTCACACGGGAACAAATAATTCCAGGTCTTCCCAATGACAGCTCGCATTCATTGTTCCTTTCTGTGTCACTGATATAACCGAAGCTCATAACGCGCGGGGCTGTACAGCAAACCTTACGGATACTGCAAACAGAAATTAGAACTGTTGTCAGAGTTATCGATCGCAAGATTGTTAAAACAGATCAAGAGAAAATGATTTCGGCGCAACGGTTCGATCAAATAAAACAAATAAAGCAATTTTACGGATAAATTTTAAACTTTCTACGTCTCGATCCTAATTTGGATCATTTTCAAGAAAATGGAAAAAACTGCGTCTGAAAATATAACACAGAGAAACGGTTATGATATCGAACAAATTTTCAAAATCTATTTAATATTGAGTATTATATGTTATAACTCACTTGCTTTATATAAATTTTAACATAGATATTTTGTTTGGTGACACATGTTTATATATATATTGTGTTTTGTAATGGACAATGTAGTCGTGCAAGAAAATTTGATTACGATTTATGATAGAAGGAAACCAATTTATAAATCTATTTGTAATTTTTATATATATATATATATATATATATATATATATATATAAAAATATATTAAAATTACAAATAGGTTTATAAATTGGTTTCCTTTTATTATAAATCGTAATCAAATTTTCTTGCACGACTACATCGTCCATTACAAAACACAAAATTAAAAAAAAATCGAATTTTTTCGAACATTGGTTTCCGAGATATCTAAAAAATATGGTTTTGACTCTCAACTTTGAGGGCTGTTTTCACCCCTTCAGAGTGGATGGTTGCCGACAAAAAAACATTCAAATGTCAAATATTTTTCGAAAGAAAGAACTATATCTCGCATAAGTTTCATCAAAATCAGCTTGTATCAACTGAATATGTTCCTTTGTAAGCAGGGTACTTATAGAGTTTTCACTTTTTCCCCTCACTTCGTGCTCCCTCCCTTTATCTGGTGACTCTACATTAGGCTAACACTTATAACTAATCTAAATTTTGAGAAAGTGGCATGAAATAAAATCCTATTTTAACGGGAACAACGTTTGTAGATCCATAACAAGTAAAAGTTTGTCTAAATTTTCTTTTGAAAATAATCATAAGCCATGAATGCATAAAAGTCAGTTGTATTGGGATGTGACATACATATGTACATTCGGTATAATTCTTTGTTTATTATTGAACCGCAGAATTCTATACAATCAATTGTATAATTTCTGACTGCAAGTGTGTAACTTCTTTTCAATAACAGTTACGTACATTTACAATGATTTGTAACTAAATCGTTAAAGTTTGGACATATTTATATTTGCATCCGAACAAATTTATGTCATAATACAGCGTATGTGCTGAACATTTTTATCGAAATCTGTCAAAGTTGCCGCGAGCTACAAATGGCTAAAAGACTGTAAAAATCGCAGCATTTCACGACTTTCGATCTAGAACTGTACACAACTGACGTGAATCCACAAAACGTATTTTTTCAATTTTAGTAAAAGGTCGTGAAAAAGGATCGTAAAACGCGACTTTTATCCGACCTATTTCCTTCGCGACTTCGACCAAATAGAATTTTTCCAAAATCAGTTTCAAGCAACCGGTGAATCAATTCGTCTCGAATCTGAAGAAATCTAATTAATTCATTTTGAAAATGTGGGTATTTGACTACAAGTACAGAGAAAATTTAAGAGTTCTCCGTGACAATGTAAGACGAAATTGAAGGATACAAGAATTACTATTTTGGTTTCGTCGTTTAGTTATTAACAATTAAAAATGCGCCTAAAATGCGGCAACCCGACCAGAGTTGTACATTTAGTACGTCGTAAAGGCGCGCGACATAGAGCAACGAGCAATTTTTGAAAGGATAAATAGAAAGTCATTCTGCTGTTTTCAAACGAATGCTAAGAAGGACGTTAATTATCTATATGTATAAAAATGGATGTTAGTGTATATGTATATACAGGGTGTCCCACATAAATGATAACAGCTAAATATCTTTCGTATTTACAGTCCTATCAGAAAACTTATAATAATGAAGAATATATATATATGTAAGCGAAAATATATTAAATAACTGTATAACTGCTTTAATTCGAAAAGAAAATACACAACTGAAATATGAAATTAACGGAAATTAACGTAAACGTATCGTATTTAAATCAAACGTGATGACGTGTTTCGTATCTCGAGAAAAAGTCGAATCGCTACGTGAACACGTCCTTTTATATCCTACTTTTTCTAATGTTTATAAATTTTCTAGAACAAATATTGATTTAACAAGATGTGTCGCAATCGCAATGTCACGGCACTCACGCATACATACACGATTCTCGATTCTCACATTCAAACAACAAGTAACATCATACAAATCATTCATTTCCTACACTCGGCCGCCCTGAAAAAGCATATGGCCTCAGATCCTTTCATCGCAATTCTTACATTTATACAAGTTACATTATACAAATCATACTACAACAAGTTTCATTATACAAATCATACATTTCCTGATACAAATCATACATTTCCTACATATATATATATATATATATATATATATATATATATATATATACATATATATATACAGGGTGTTCAGGCTATTACTAGCCAGCATTTTTTGTGTAAATAGTAAATATTAGAAAAAAATGATGGAGGAAAAAGTACTACTGTTTTTTATGTGCAACACAATGACATATGCATTTTTGTTTTATTTACATTATTTTGATAGAACTGAAGGTGACCTTCAATTTTTTAAATGGAATGAGGTATTTTTTAATACGTCAATCCATGCAGCTGGACATTCGTAATAAAAAAGTACTAACCTATGTATGTCGAAAAGTTAATCGTTCAGAAGATATTTCAATATAAAAAACATAAAATACCATTACTGTCGTACTACACTAGTAAGTAAACGCTAACGTCTTATATATATACAAAACAATATAATAATGAAGAAAAAAATTGTTTATGTCGTGTTTTTAAATGAAATTGCAATGTCACCGATGTTTTTTTAAATGGAACAGTATATTTTTTTGCGATAGCATGATAGACAATAAAAAACTGAATTTAGTGGATACCACCTTTTTGACCTTGAAATGACCTCGGGCAAGAATAATCATGTTGAAGCGGATGAAATGTGGAAGTTTCAAACTTATGTGTTTCAGCAAAGATTTCGCGTTGTTTACGTCGGGTTGACCTTTACATATCATATCAAGGTCATTTCAAGGTCAAAAAAGCGGTATCCACTAAATTCAGTTTTTTATTGACTATCATGCTACCGCAAAAAATATACTATTCCATTAAAAAAAACATCGGTGACATTGCAATTTCATTTAAAAACATGACATAAAAAATTTTTTTCTTCATTATTAAGTTGCCCCCTTCAATAGCGCGCTTTGTCCTCTGAAGTTTTCTGATAGGACTGTAAATACGAAAGATATTTAGGTGTTATCATTTATGCGTGACACCCTGCATATATACATGTTTATATTACAGATATAATAAAATTAATTATATATTAATTAAATGTATATAACATTGTAATGTGTAACATTGAAATTTCCGTGGTGGGTAATTTAATATCTCAGTGGTAGATGCGTCGTTGAGATAATCCTAATCTTAACACTGATGAGTACTTTACCTGAACTAATCAGACAGGCTCCATAACGATCGTTGAAAATCGGATTAAACGCTGTCAGATATAGACAGAAATTTACATCCGGCGGTTATCTCGTCGAATTGCACCGTACTTTCCTGTAATGGCCTTCCGCGAGATACGCGAATCAATCAGTCGTTGGTCGATTCTCGATGCACCGCTTCGGAAATGATGGGTTCAGCACTTCGTTGTCCTTTAATAGCAACGGTTGCGCTCGCGTATGCTTTTGTTTGTGATAAATTAAACATGCTGTGCTCTCTGCCAGCTCGTTTCTAACAGTTACTCGCGTTTCTATTCAACGTATTCAGCAGACGTTGATTATCTTTGAACTCTAACACAGTGGGTCGTATCTGTAAAAAAAGAGTCGGAGTTAATTGAAAAATGTTCGCGTCATGAAATTGGTCAGAACTAGGTGTTCTCGCGAAGATTGAGGTAAACTGAATCGTTTTTGTGATGCAACGCAAGGCTCAATTATTGTTATACATATACACATACGTTACATAAACAAAACATTGTTTGAAACCGAAACAACTTACAATCGCCTGCAGTGTAAAATGCAATAGAGCGGTATTAGAGCGGTATGTGAACTATGTTCATTGTGTCACCATGCTCTATCGTAAGTCATGCCTCTAGAAGCGATCTGCTCCTGGTAAACGATGAATCGAATAATCGAAGCTTGTGCTTCTATTGTGGCAGAAATAATTGACAGAGCATATTACAATCCACGATTGTTCATCGTAGACAATGCATTATCCACGATGAACATTACCTCGAATGTTTATTAATATGTACAGCACATTCACAGGATGCTGTATTACAGTTTCATCACTTTTTGTGTGTGCCTAGTGACAATGTCAGTGTCGGACACATTTTGATATCTGTTATAATACATATTACACCATAAACGACGAATATATTATAATCAGTTCGTAAATAATTAAATTGTTACTAACACCTAAAGATTATATTTAGGCATTTACTTATTATACTATAGTCTGTATCATAGTCATACTTTCGTCAATTCTGTTATATTGGATTGGCAAGAAAGTAATTTTTTATAGATATTTTATTGATAAGATATTTTACCTTTTGTTCGATGATCTTTTCCCAACATGAATAAATAAGAGAACAGTTTATTGATTAAAGTTCGTAGCTTGAATGAAAAGAATATAAATTCGGTTTTATTTCACTTTAAAATACCGAAATTACTTTCTCGCCAACTCCATACATTACGTTGCATGTTAAATATCACGTGTTTGAAAATGCACGTTTATTAACGTATTTGCAAACAACATATCACCGTATAACTTTTATCTGTAAACACATTTGGTTTCTTTTCTAAAACATTGAAATAACTGTACAGAGTAGTCCAGAAATCACTTCACCATTTTAAAATGGAATAATTGAAATAATATTTTAAAAAGTGGACATTTGTTCGGTTATGAACTTTGAATTGTGAATGTTCTAGACTTTTGAGCCTCCCTGCATTGTGTCACGACAAAATGAACATTGTAGAACTGCACAAACTCTTTTACAAGATTCTTGACCTTTCTAAATTCGTAATATATGCGCACATTAAGAAGCACGTTTTTAAAGCGGTAGTGAACATTTACTTTTAAAGTAATTATCAAAGACCTTCGAGATTAAGCAAGAAGAATGGAAAAAAAACGCAAAGTGTCTCCGACGATCTGTCGTTAGGAGATGTAAATTGGATGTGTAGCGTGCTCTGGATTTTAATTTAACTTCATTTATCGCACATCGGTTCCGTGTTAATGTATATTAAGAGAGTTGCTGTAATCGTATTTTCCGAGACATTAAAAAGCTATTAATACTGTCGTGGAGCTTACACTAAGTTCCAAGACATCCATTTTCATCTAATTGGACTTTCATATTCCGGAAAATGTATTAACTAAAGATAAAGGAACGTGTAGAAAACAAAATGTAAATTGTTTTAAAAAAAGACTATTAGTTTTGTGCTACCATTCGACACTTTCACTTCGTACGCTTAGCCGTGGATTTTGAAATTTATTTTCATTGATTTGCATGCATTTCGTCGGACTTTTTCATTACGAAGCCGATTTTTAAAAAATTCCAGAAACAAAATTGCTGATTTTATATTGAATTTACAGATTGGACAGGTTTATATTATTATGACAGTTGTATCTGATTATAGTTCTTAACGTGTATATTTTCCGGAGTATTAAAATTAGGCAATGTTTAAACAATTTAAAAATATTCAAAAATTGAAACAAAATGCACATGTCTCACAGAAGTTATAGAGTTTCGTATAATTAATACGTTCTTAATGTTCTTCAGATTTTTTTGCGAAGTGCATCCTAGTTGATAAATAAAAAATCAATCTTTTACAACCTTTTTACGTTTCTGAAGCTTCGAGTTACGTTGCTCAGTGGGGATTTTCGACGAGATCTGTGTCAAAATCAAAGAACTTTCAAAATCAAAGACATTTTTTAAAATTAAAACTGAAACATTGCAGAATATGAAATAATTATGTTATAATTATTATGTTTTAATTATATAATAATTTATATATATAATAATTTTAATTATAATTATATAATAATGCTATATATCATTTCCCTTAGATTTTTTCACGCTGATTTCAAATCTAGTCACAAAAGTCTACGACCTCAGGATTTTCCAAAAAATCGATTTTTGTGGAAAAAAACCAATTAAATCATCATTTCTTCGTTGAAATCATTCGATAACCCACTGATTTGAAGTTATATTGTATAATTGTCAATGAGGTCGTAGACAAATTTTGTGACCAGATTTGAAATCAGCGTGAAAAAATCTACGGGAAATGATATATAGCATGTTGAAAAAAAATTTTTTCCGCCCGTGGTGTTGACAAAACTACAATTTTCTTGAAATTGTGCAACTTTAACGAATTATTTCAATTAACATATTCTGCAAAGTTTCAGTTTTAATTTTAAAAAGTTTCATTGCTCTATCTCATTTCTATCGAAAGTTCTTTGATTTTGACACAGATTTCGTCGAAAATCCCCACTGTGCGTCGTACTTAAAGGGTCTAGCAGACTAAGAAGAGTGAATCGACCCCCTCTGGATTTTTATTGAAATTATTTTTATTTTATTAAAATTATTAAATTTTTTTCTACCCTTAATAATATGATCACAATTGTGAAAAAAGTATATGATATGAAGGACGCAAGTACGAGTATTTTCGTATTTTTTTTATCTGAATATCTTAATTAACAACCGAGAAAAAAAATGATATAGTTAAGGGTATTTACCCTCGTATAATCCTTATACGAAGAGTTAGCGACTTGAAATTTTGGGGGATTATCTTTCAACCTAAAACCAATGTTTTCCACACAACTTCAATAAAAATCCAGGGGGGGTCGATTCACTATTCTTAGTCTGCTAGACCCTTTCATTAAAATCGGGGTGTTGAACGGTGTAAGGCGATTTGGCTGAACTTTAGAAACTCCCCCCTTCCATTCGACATGTGACATATGTCATTCTATTCGTCTTGACATGCTGAACACAAAATGTATGTGTCATTTTTGGCTGAAATGAATAGTTTTCGAGATATTCGTGAAAAACTGTAGTTACTACACATTGAATTTTGTGTATTCGTCTGTGCTGTGCGTGTGCGTCACCATGATGCGACAGCTCGTTGATTGTTTCTACAGATATATTACTACGTTCGTTGAACGGTCTATATACCGCGAGAACTTTTTAAAACGTACGATCATGAAATGTGAATACATATTACGATAATACCACACACACCCACCCAGTGTTTCTGAGAAGAAGGTTCGGTAATTATGTATTGCGAAAGGGTCGCTGTACTCCGATTTTGATGAAATTTAAACATGTTATAGATTTCTACATTTTGAATAACTTTTTCCTTTTCTAATGTAGGGGGGTCGCTTTCAGTTTACGAGATATTTGCAAAAAACTATTGCTAATACTGTATTGAACTCAGCTGTTAATTCTGACAGACCAATCCTGGATTTTCGTATGCTTTTTTTTTTTTTTTAACAGGTTTTCACCTGGGTTTGAATTTTGAGAATTTGGGTAAAAATTACCTGGGGTTGCTACCCCCTACATTTTTAACATGTTGTATATTGATTTTTCACTTTGAGTATTTTTAAGTTATTGTAGTTATATTGATGCGCAAGAAAATTTTCAACCAATCCTGGATTTTCGTATGCGTGGTCAGGCAGGCCTGTCAACAGGCCCTCTCCACCCCCTCCGTGACCTAAACACAACTCATTTTATTCGCATAATCTTTGCATTGCAACTGTCACCCATAATTTGAACTAGTAATGGAAAAATCGTGCGAATAGGATGAGTTGTGGTTAGGTCGTGGAGGGGGGGGAGAGCGCATACGAAAATCCAGGAGTAGTCTTTCAAAATTAAATGCTCATCCTATACAGGGTCATCCGTTTTTAAACGGACAAAGGTAAACCAGCTATAAAGAACCCCAAATGGAACAAGTTTTACCCCTGCCACTTTTTTTGTTTCGGCCTTGATTTCTAGAAAATTGCAAAAAACCATAATTTTTTTAGTTCACATAAATTTGAATATCTCGGGACTCCAGTGATGAATCTTGATGATTTTTTCTTTGTTGTGTTGAAAATAAACAGGAGCATCTTTTTTGTTGCCAAAATATTTTTGTGTGACCTTCGAATCTTGGTTTTTTCTGGATCGGACTGTAGCTATCTGAACGGTTCCAGGATGCGTGACTTCAATGGATGATATTTTCTTGGAATAAACGTGCTAAAAAAACAAAAATATTTTGTTAACAAAAAAGATGCCCCTATTTATTTTAAACCAAACGAAGGAAAAATCATCAAGATTCATCACTGGAGTCCCGAGATATTCAAGTTTATGTGAACTAAAAAAATTATGGTTTTTTGCAATTTTCTAGAAATCAAGGCCGAAACAAAAAAAGTGGCAGGGGTAAAACTTATTCCATTTGGGGTTCTTTATAGCTGGTTTACGTTTGTCCGTTTAAAAACGGATGACCCTGTATATGTATAATACTATACAGGGTGTTCGACTACAGGTGGGAGAAAATTTAAGGGTTGGTTCTTAACGATGGTATAAGACGAAAATGAAGAATAAAAAAATTGCAATTTCGGCTTCGTTATTTAGCTATTAACAACACGACAGTCACGTATCAAGTGACAGATGCATGCATAACTTGGTTCTCATTTGGGGCCTCAACGAGGTGAAAATGTTTAACAAATCGTTGGACAACATTGAACTCTTCGACGTACACAAAGTACACTTTTGTTAAACGCGTTGTTGATTTTTAATTGTTAATAGCTAAATAACGAAGTCGAAATTGCAATTTTTTTATTCTTCATTTTAGTCTTATATCATCGTTAAGAATCACCTCTTAAATTTTCTCCCACCTGTAGTAGAACACCCTGTATAGAGTGGAACCCTGTTTACTGTCATTTTCTACTCTTCAAAACAAAGTCCGAACGTTGCGTTTGCATTTTCATTGAATATTTACACAAAATTCAATGTGTAGTAACTGCAGTTTTTCACGAATATCTCGAAAACTATTCATTTCAGCCAAAAATCACACCTACATTTTGTGTTCAGTATGTCAAAACGAATAGAATGACGTATGTAACGTGTCGAAAAGAAGGGGTGGGTTTTCTAAAGTCTTACCGACGATTTTACATAAATGATAGTAACGATGATAACGAATTAATGTAGACTGTGTTTGATTTGTTACAGATTTGTGACTCACGGTTCGTGTTGTGGGAGGGTTAAAAGGGTGACGCGTGTGTCGGTCATAGTGGAGGAATCAGGGGACCATGATGCCCCCCATAATAGGGGAAACACTTCGCGTATGGTTTCTCTCGGCATTAGTGGTACATGGTGCTGTTGCTGGCAATCCGGATGCCAAGCGTCTTTACGACGATCTTCTATCTAATTACAATAAACTAGTGCGCCCCGTAGTGAATACCTCGGACGTGCTACGCGTGTGCATCAAATTGAAACTGTCGCAGCTCATCGATGTGGTGAGTAATGTTATTCATCCGACCGACGCATATACTGTCTTAATTAAGATCAATATCGGGGAACATTTTAATCGAATTCACGATTCCAGACTACAACGTATTTAACTGTCAGTTATGTATGCGATTAACATCGCAAGTTTGTTGTGATTATTATTAATCGCTTGCGATTGATCACGACTGATGATTAAATTGACCGTATCTGCACGTGGCGATTTAATTACAACTTTAATGATTTACTTTTTGAAGGGCTATTCGTCTTCAACGATCTCGAAAGACCTTGAGTCGTAGATTATTAGATACTACCCTAGTAGTATAAAATATTGTAGGTATACACATTCATATAACATTACAAAGAGATTCAATCTTTTTTTAATCTTCAAATATTCGTACTATATTTATTTTATATTAAGTAACAAATATTATTTTTTAAATATGCAGAGAATATCTGGTTCATGATACGAGAAAAATATTTTTTTCTAAATATTAAATGAATCTTTATTTCATATTAGAAATTGAATATTTTTCCTAATATACAGATAATATTTATTTCATATAATAAAACAAATTTTGTTTTCTTATTATAAAATGAATCTTTATGTGATATTAGAAATAGAATTTTTTTTAGAATATGCAGATAACATTTATCATATTATGAAAAAAATATTTTTTCTCATTATGAAACGAATCTTGATTTAATACTAAAAATATAATATTACTTCCTAATATATAGATAATATTTCTATTTCATACCATGAAAAAAATATTTTTTCTCATAAAATGCATCTTTATGTGATATTAGTAATAGAATATATTTTTTCAATATGAAGGAAATATTTTATGTTATAAATAAGTTTATTTTGAAATATTTTATGTTCATCATAAAAAAATATTTGTTCCAGAATTTGATACGAAGTAAAATGTTTACTTTTAATTTACTTTGAATTCGTGTTTGTCACTTAATAGACATACATTTATGTTACAAAAATATTAATTAAGTAATGTTCTTATTATGTGCGTCAAAATTATTCGTGCTCAAGATATTTTCAAAACCTGTCTTTATTGAAAAAGATGCTCATTATGTAGTTTTCGTACTCAACTTAGACAAATCAGTTTTTGTCATAACAACAATATCGAAACGGTGTTTACTTAGAAAGTAGTGTTATTATAGTTCTAATTTTTTTTATAACTTTTTCTTAAATTTGAAGATTTAATTAAACGTCATTTAAATATGGGTTTCACGTTTTTTAAATATTTACTTTATATATTTTAAATACGTAATTTATATTCTCTAAATGTTTAGCTTATATTTTCTAAACATTCAATTTACATTTTTTATTTTTTTATCTAATTACTTTATATTTTTACATGGCTTAAAAAATATTTTTCCAATATTTGAAAAAAACATTTACCCAATATTTTTGTGCTGCTAGGGTAAATACATTCTAATATAAAAAACACAGTTGACCTTCATATATCCTCTACGCGTCCACTTACAACAAAATTATTATTGTTATGCGTAAAGATCAGCTAATAATAAGCAAAAGAACACCGTGCAAAAAATAAATGTTGTTCATCATTTTTCGTTTGCTTTATACAGATTGTTTAAAACATTGTCTTCGGTAAATGTTACCATCGCTGAACATGGAACTTGTTTTTCACATTTTATAAATTATTTTAATCGAAAGGTATCGTGGTAATTTAATCTAAAATCCGCTGAAGATAAAATCTTTTTCTGGAAACCTTTTTAATCATTTTGAAGGCAGATTTTCTTATTCGTCTGCCTATTAATTCGGGGCTCGTCATGAAGAAAACTGATTGGGTGTTGAGGTGCCTGTAGATCGAATGGAATCTCACATAATCCGTGTTTCATCACACGTGGGATTACTGTCTTGATCGAATAGCAGAAAAACGCTCGACAGTGAATAATTACGGGCTCTCGAGGAACTGTATAAAACCGCAGGTCACGCCAAATGGAATTCTACACTGTAGAACCTACTTTATACAAATGCTGTTAAAAAGTTTTCACTAATTTCGAACATACAAGGTATCGGTAGAACGTACTTTAAGAACGATCTTAGATAATATATTACCGTACTCAGTGATAGAGTCAAATATACAGGGTGTCTCAAAATAAGTGTAACTCCCGGAAATGGGAGGTTCCTTGGGTCATTTGAAGCGATATTTTCCTTTACAAAAATGGCGCCTGCGGTTTTGTTTAGGAGTTATTAACGAAAAACACGGACCAATCAGAGCGCGATTTTCTGTTCGGTCAATTGACAGATGGCGCGTCGGTCCGACTGTGCCAACTCGCGTCTAGGTCGCGCTCTGATTGGTCCGTGTTTTTCGTTAATAACTCTTTCACGTTCATCGTTTTAAATCTTACAAGTATTTTCATAGCTATTACAAATTCACAATCACAAAGGGTGTAGCAGGATAAGCATGGGCAAGCGGCCCCCGCTCCGATTTTCCTGATTTCTGTCTTAAAACATAGTTTTATGTCTAAGAAAACATTGTGTAAAATTTCAAAACATTGAAAATTTCAATCGTCTTTTATACATTGTAATTTTTTAATCGTTTTTTCAAGGTTCTTCGTGTTCTTTTACGTATATACACACATTTTTTGTTGTTGTATGTTATAGCAATGATTGGTGTGCATTCATCCATGTTTTATGATTTCTGTCTCAAAACATAGTTTTATGTCTGAAAAAACATTGTATAAAATTTAAAATGTCTACCCCCATCGATAAGGGTGATATTGGGGTAAATTCCCCCGCACTTAAATGCAATTTGCTACGAAACGAGAAAAGATATCGACATGGGATAAACAAAAGATATAGATAAACTCTACATTCCAGATTTTTTCCAAAATTTTTGGCTAATTATTTATAGTTGAAAATAATGAATTAATTCTTTGGGAATTTTATTAACTATCTTGCCCTGGGTTGACACCTACCAAAAAATTATAAAATATTGCTATGATACTAACCTACTTTGTAAAAAAATCTCAGAAGTGTCCATTTGGTGGAACAGTGTCAAGAAAAATAAAGTATGCCGGCGAACGCTTGGTCTGATCAGTATCGGCGCAGCGACCGAATCCCCTTGCGGTGACTAGTAATGGGAACGAACGGGAAGTCGACGGTGTATAGCTTATCCTGCTATACCCTTTGTGATTGTGAATTTGTAAAAGCTATGAAAATACTTGTAAGATTTAAAACGATGAACGTGAAAGAGTTATTAACGAAAAACACGGACCAATTAGAGCGCGGTTACAGCGGATTGATTCTGGTTCGGCCAATAGCGACACCACGTTAAGCGGGACTCCGTTTGCTATAGCCGAGCTCTGATTGGTCTGTGTTTTTCGTTAATAACTCCTAAACAAAGCCGCGGATACCATTTTTGTAAAGGAAAATGTCGCTTCAAATAACCCAAGGAACCTCTCATTTCCGGGAGTTACACTTATTTTGGGACACCCTGTAGACATTCTGTCCGAAATAAATATTACAAGAAATAAACCATGGAAATTATCAAAGGAAAAAAATACATCTTGGACAACAATCAAGTCTCATGTTTATAGAGGAAAATAGAGGTTCTTTTATAAACACAAACCATGGAAATTTAAATAAAGAATGTTCCAACATTAAAAGTATCGACGAGAACCTATCGCTCTTCAATTCTGTGTAGTACCCAATCGATAATTACTTGTCAAATAACTACCCCTTCCCCCATTAGGAAGCCCCTCGCTCTCATTAGCATATAGTGTGACCCTCTGTCCTTATCTTTGGTCCTAACCAAAACGCAGTTAAACAAACGACGCGACGAGGAGAGCAGACGATTGGCCCACCGATAACTACCCGTTTTCAGAAGGAGTTCCACCCCAGATTCTCAAGAACTAACCCTAGTAGCACAAAATATTGTATACATATCCATATAATATTAAAAAGAGATTCAATCTTTTTTAAATATTCAATTATTCATATAATATTTTTTTAATATTAAGTAACAAATATTATTTTTTAAATATGCAGAGAATATCTATTTCATGTTACGAGAATAACATTTTTTTCTAAATATTAAATGAATCTTTATTTCATATTAGAAATAGAATATTTTTTTCTAATATATTAATATAATAAAAAAAATCTGTGGGCTTACGAATGTAGCATTTGTTCGAGCCATTAATCTTTCTAACTGCATAAAAAATTTCTGTATTTTTAATAAGCCCCTTCCAAAGACGAAGATAAATATTCCCTCAAACAGTGCACAGAAAGTGATGTTATTATATATAGTTTCTAATTATTTTATAACTTTTTCTTAAATTTAAAGATTTAATCGAACGTTTTTTAAATATGAGTTTCACGTTTTTTAAACATTTACTTTATGTTTTTTAAACATGTAATTTATATTCTCTGAATATTTTGCTTATATTTTCTAAACATTCAATTTACATTTCTTGGATATGTATACAATATACAGATCTAATATTTTTCTCATATGAAAAAGTGTGGCTTAAAAAATATTTTTCCAATATTTGAGACAAACATTTACCCAATATTTTTGTGCTACTAGGGAATAGTTATCGAACCATTAAGTATATTTACAAAAGGAAGAATTGAAAAGTCATAAACAAATTACACAGCCAATGTGTGGGCTTTAAGGTACTGTTTTGAAGATCGGGTTACGGAATAAGTTGGAACAGTGGTTTTTTCCACGTTACAAGCATTGTGAAAGTGAATCAGACGATTAAGACGGTTATTACTGACAAGGAGAGTGCAAGTCACCGATTTGGTTGAGATTTTGTATACTTATAGATCTCAATCTCCCATTTACGAATATATACCATTATAGGTGCAAACACTCAATAATTGCTGAGATATTTAATAAACAAAGTTCTATTGCTACTTAAATATGCTATTGTAGAGATATTATTTCACATTTGAATAATGTCCTGTCTAGTGGCAACGTACTACGCTTACAACCGGTGGGTTAGTGTTCGATCCCAGCTCAGGTAAAAATTTTTTTTTCTTATTTATTTATATTATTTATTCACTATGCAATGTCGTCTTATTTACAAGATATTATACAATTATTATAAATTAAAGTACAAAAGTCTTAATAAATTATAAATAAATTAACTGAAATGAATAATATAGTAAATTATCCTCTCGTGTCTGGAAACAGAAGAAATGAAATATAGGAAGCCAAAATATAGTATACGATAAATTTAATGATATTGTACTTACATATTTTCAATATAATATATTGTACTTACATATTTGTAATATACTGTTTATTAAATATCTCAACAATTATCGAGTGTTTGCACCTATAATGGTATATATTCGTAAATAGGAGATTGAGATCTATATGTATATAAAATCTCAACTAAATTGGTGACCCGAAGGCCTTGCACTCTCCTTGTGAGTGAACAATGTTTCTTGTGTCGAATCATGATCTAAAAAATCAATAAACATTGAATATTTGGCGTTTTGACTTCATTTATCAACTTATACGACAAAATTTTATTTTTACCGAGAACATTGTCTTCAGACAATTGCATACAGGGTGTCCCAAAATAAGTGTAATTCCCGGAAATAGGAGGTTTCTTGGGTCATTTGAAGCGATATTTTCCTTTACAAAAATGGCGTCCGCGGCTTTGTTTAGGAGTTATTAACGAAAAACACAGACCAATCAGAGCCCGGCTATAGCGAACGGAGTCCCGCTTAACGTTGTGTCGCTATTGGCCGAACCAGAATCAATCCGCTGTAGCCGCGCTCTAATTGGTCTGTGTTTTTCGTTAATAACTCCTAAACAAAGCCGCGGACGCAATTTTTGCAAAGGACAATGTTGCTTCAAATGACCCAAGGAACCATTTCCGGGAGTTACACTTATTTTGGAACACCCTGTATACATTTTTTGCGTAATTCTCATCCGGAATATTGTAGCTAAAACACAAAACGTGTGCTATCCTTTACGACAGTCCGTTACTGATTTGATATGTCGCTTCTTAATCTGATCCTGATCTGATCCTGTAGAAACTTCAGAGAAGATTATACCTGTATCGGTACCAATCACACGCGAACAACTGTGCAATAAATTCGGATAAACTTGGCTCGAGTTCGACTCTCAAAAACGGAATGCTCGTTTCTGAAAGTAGATAGTCTTAGGGGGTTCTGGAGGAATCTATTCTACCAGGCTTCGCTTAGAGAATATTCGAATCTACATACGTATGCGGATATTTGCGATGCCAGCGTGGATTGTGAGGCTGGCTTCCATTGCGGAGATGATCTATCATAAGCAGTGCACTTTATATGCAATCCTCGCGATATACGGGCCAGGTATTCGCAACAGGAACGTAGCGGGGTCGAAGTTCTCGAGGACTTCCGATTGAATTCCATCAGAGTTCATTATGGCGTATTAGGGAGTCCCTCCGGCAAGGTGATCCATTGATCACGAATTGTGTTCGGAAGTTTGGCCAGGGAAAACGATCGAAGGGAGTTCGAAGATTTCACGAATGAGGGAACGGTCGCGGTTCGAGCGATTAGTGGAAGCATAACTGCCGATCCGAGAAAGTACGAATCGTAAATCACTTAATTTTAACATTTTTCGGTAATCCGGAGTCCAGTGAGCCGAATGATTTACGCAAAACGCTCCGGATCAGATGGGACACAAGCAATGGGATTATTCATTAGGAAAATGTCGCATCAATATCGAGAGTAAAATTATAGCAAACGTTGAAAAAATTCAACCAATTTCATAGATTTATAGAATACAGATTTAAGAGGGAATCCCTTTTTTCGAAGAAATCTGAAAATTACAGACTTTTCGGAACAATCGAGATGCCCAGTTTTTGTATAAGAAATGACCCTAGTAGCACAGAAATATTGGGTAAATGTTTTTTTCAAATATTGAAAAAATATTTTTTAAGCCACACTTTTTCATATGAGAAAAATATTAGATCTGAATATTCTATACACATACAGGAAATGTAAATTCAATGTTCAGAAAATACATATAAGCTAAATATTCAGAGAATATAAATTACATATTTAAAAAACATAAAGTAAATATTTAAAAAACGTGAAACCCATATTTAGATAACGTTCAATTAAATCTTGAAATTTAAGAAAAAGTTATAACAAAAATTAGAAACTATAATATGATAACATTACTTTCTGTGCATTGCTTGAGGGAATATTAATTAATTATGCAGTTAGAAAAATTAATGGTTCGAAGAATCCTACATTCGTAGGCCCACAGATTTTTTTTAGGTGCAACTGTGCATGTGCAATTATCAATTGCATTATATATAATATTCTAAAACAAATATTTTCCCATGATAAACATAAAATATTTCCTTCATATTAGAAAAAATACTCCATTTCTAATATTACATAAAGATTCATTTTATAAGAAAAAGTATTTTCTTCATGGTATGAAATAGAAATATTATCTGTATGTTAGGAAAAAATATTCTACTTCTAATATGAAATAAAGATTCATTTAATATTTAGAGAAAATATTTTTCTCATAACATGAAATAGATATTCTCTGCATATTTAAAAAAAAGGTTTGTTTCTTAATATAAAATTAATATTGTATGAATATTTGAATATTAAAAAAAGATTGAATCTCTTTTTAATATTACATGAATGTGTATACAATATTTTGTGCTACTAGGGGAAGTATGCCCGAGTATAAGAAATAACGAGAACTATTAATTTTTTCAAGTGTTCAGAAACAAAGTCGAAAGCAGATTATTTTATTCGAAACATATTATTAAATCCTCGGACAAGGGACGATTTTTACGGCTATATAATTGGCAGTGCTTAGGAACATTCACAGATATAATGAATAATTTTGACTTCACTTTTGATGATACCTTGGGTAGATACATTAGTCTTTCCGATATCCACGATAAAGTTTGTTCAATTGCCACAATTTGAGTACTTGAATGACAATTTGGATGTTCCCGGTCAAAAATTACTCCGGCACAGAACTCGGAGGGTTAACAAATACTGTGGATTATAAATAAACTATTTTTTCTCGATCGTATTATTGTTTCAAACAAATATTAAATGATCTCGGCGCTACGGTTCGATCAATGAAAAAAGCTAAGCAATTTTGCTAATTGATAATTAATTAATTCGGTTCCAATTTGAACCATTTTCAAGAACAATAATTATAATTGCTTCTGTAATCAGAAATTTTAAACATACAATTTTCAAAAGATATTGGAAAGAACTATTAAACGTTTGAATGTACAGGCAACAAATTTATCACAAATTTACACTCACTTGCTTAGGTGTGATTAAATAGTCAAAACTTGTGGATTATGCATTTAGAATTTACCAGCAGCCTCCGACACGGCTTCGCCCGTGCTAAATGTGAGAAGTATTTAGATTTTTGATCTTAAGCATATTAATATATATATATATATATACAAACATCCATTTTTATATATATAGATACTATCGTTATTTCGACGACTTAATACAGTGGCGTGTAATAATATTCGGCCGCTCTAAAAAAGACGATAACTTCTTTAATATTGTACTATACTAGCCGTTAAAGTATAGCGATCTTACGAAGCTTTAAGCAAAAATTAAAATGTTTTCGGCGCATTGGTTCGATCAAATGGCATTCGTTACACTATTTGCAAAATAGGCACAATACTTTGTCTCAACGTTTCGATCTCAATTTAGATCATTATCAAGAGAATACAAAAAATAATATTGTGTCTGTAATGGAAATTAACAAAAAATTATTCATTGCATTAAGCCATAAAATAAACTAAAGTATATCATTTCTTTTACCCATTCCAAAAATAAAAATTAAATTTTTCTGAATAAAGACATCGATTAACAAAATTTTCATACTCACTTGCGTAGTGTACACAAATTGTATAGCATTGTATTGAATTAGAAAACTTTCAAAGAAAACATTAGGATTTAATTAGAAAACTTTTCACGAAAGCATTAGAAGAGCATACAATTTGGGTACACTACGCAAGTGAGTATGAAAATTTTGTTAACTGATGTCTTTATTCAGAAAAATTTAATTTTTATTTTTGGAATGGGTAAAAGAAATGATATATTTTAGTTTATTTTATGGCTTAATGCAATGAATAATTTTTTGTTAATTTCCATTACAGACACAATATTATTTTTTGTATTCTCTTGATAATGATCTAAATTGAGATCGAAACGTTGAGACAAAGTATTGTGCCTATTTTGCAAATAGTGTAACGAGTAACATTTGATCGAACCAATGCGCCGAAAACATTTTAATTTTTGATTGTACTATACTGTTTGAATTGTTTTGGGAAGTTAGAGCAATTAGTTTGCCACAGGATGCGAAAAAAAATTCTGTCAAAAATTGCAATTGATCGGAATTGTAGCAAAAATACTAAAACTTTTTATAACTTTTTTCTGTGGGTCTATATTGAAAATTTTAAAAATACGTTTTATAGACCCGTGTCAATTAAATATATTATGAAAATGTTGTCGAAATCGGTCGACGTTGCAATGAAACGTTTAAATATGTTAAAAATTGTAAATTTTCACGATTGTCGTCTAATAACTGCAGATTCTTACATCTTTCTTTTCTTACGTCTGCCCTTTTTCGAATCAACCGATTTCGATGAAACTTTACCAGTGCATATAACTGACACAGATCTACAAAACGCATTTTTATAATTTTCTATATAGGACCACATAAAATAATTTTTAAATGCAACTTTTAGTATTTTTGCTAAAATTCCGATGAATTGCAATTTTTGACAAAATAGTTTTTCGCATGTTGTGAATTCAAACTAATTGCTCTAGCTTCCCAAAAAAATTCAAACAGTATAGTACAATATTAAAAAAAGTTATCGTTTTTTTTAGAGCGACCGAATATTATTGCACGCCACAGTATTATGCCTAACAGTATTATGGTCTTTTTCGTTACGAACAAAATTCTAATGCGGCAACGTAAAAATTTCATGGTGTCGGAGTACTGAAGTTGCTCGCTGTGTGTCACGGAAATTCACTTGTTAGTTTAAACGTGATTGTTGTCGCCGTAGAGTTTCCAGGAATAACATTGTCATTTGAGTCACTAATATCCGCAACAGCCACCGCATTGCGTTGATATAACCCGCAGTGTGGCAAAATTTTCGATGACGAAGTGGTGAAACAGTGTCGCGGCAAATATTTGTTTGTTTTACTTGCGACCCCCGTGGAAACTCTACCAATGCATACACGCTAAAAGTGCTCGAGCGGGGAAAGCCCGTAGGGGGTAAGAAAAGTAGGCAAAGAGTGAGAGAGCGACAGCGAGAGAGAGATAGAGAGAGAGAGAGAAACGGGGTGCAGCTATAAGAACGGGAGAGACAGGTGTATCGCCCAGGGAAATGTAAACAAAGAACGTTTTCCGAACGTGTCAGCTGAATGAGCAATGGTTATGGCGAAAGTTCTACAACGGTAGGTCCACGAGTATCACGAATGCAACCGTGCATTCCCAGATTGTCGACTATTTGTCAGGAGAAGTTTCTGTAAGTTCCTGGTATCGTATTCTCACAGGAAGACCGACACCTGTGAAAATATACGTCTATACCGACGAGAAACGTTCTCTATCAATAATGGTAGAAAACTCTGCCGGAAATTTATATCTCTATCTGGCGAGCATTCTCCCTTTGTTAAGGTCCCCGTCGATCTCACGGGAAAATATAGTCCAAGCGTGTATAGTACACGTACAAATATGTATAGTACAGCACACTATGTGTACGCGAAATAACTGTGTCGTACAGTCGCGTATCCTACAACTAGAACCCTGTTTGTTGCAACTTAAAGGAGTACTAGACCCTCTGATCTGGGTATTTATCAGTGCAACCAACCTCCACGCTAAAAACAGTTTGGCAACAGTGATGAACATACATTTGTATCAATCTGACGCTTCAATTTCGCTATCAATACAGATTTTTTTCTTTTTATCAATATCTTTATTGCTATTAATGGATCCGAGTGGCTTCAAGCCCTTTATATTTGTGTTGTTACGAATCTACGCTGATAGTTCTGTCTAAGCGCCATCTCGTTTGAGTAGCTGAACTAAAATTGGTTCTACTTGCCCTTCATTGACCTTCATGAACGGAATCTGGGGAACAATTGAATACGATCACGGGAACACACCTCAAGTCCTCATACGATTATATATTGAGCTGAGTGAGGGCTCATTCTAAAGAGGAAGGTTTTTGTGATCGAAAAATACATTAGAATCTGCGGAATTTTTCTTCATTTGTTTTCCCTACTTTGGACACTCACATTACTACATATAAACATAATGTAACTAAAGTTGGACCCACGCGCGCTTCATTTAACCTTCCTCTTTAGAATGAGCCCTCACTCAGCTCAATATATAATCATATGACGACGTGAGGTGTGTTCCCGTAAACCCCTGCTTTGGCCCAAAATCTAGTTAGGTTCTGGTTAGATTCTATTAATGTCACGTGGGTACTCTACCCTCTTAAGGGGGTACGGTACCCATGGATATTACTAGAATATTACTAGAAAAACAAGTAAAAACAGTGTTTCCGGGAAATGACTTTTTGTCCGCATACGAGGACTTCGCTCTGATCATGATTTAAGTAAAACAAATCGTATTGTATTATAAAAATACATGGGAACCTCAGGGTGGTCGTCTCGATTTTTCCCCTAGTTTGGACGCTCATATTATTAAATATAAACATAATCTTGTTAAATCATGAGCAGAGCGACCTGCGATCAACTTTCCTCTTTAGAATGAGCCCTCACACAGCTCGTAACATGCTTGTATAAGGACAGAAAGCCGTTTCCCGTGATTGCATTCAAGTTCCCCACATTTCGTTCATACAGAGTGATGCAGAGTCTAGAGCAAGTCTAGAACCAATTTTAGTTCAGCTACTTAAACGAGATGGCGCTTAGTCAAGAGAATAGAGATCCATTAATAGCAATAAAGATATTGATAAAAAGAAAAAAACCTGTAATGATAGCGAAACTGAAGCGTCAGATTAATGCAAATATATGTTCATCACTGTTGCTAAACTGTTTTTCAGCGTGGAGGTTGGTTAAACTGATAAATACCCTAGAATCATGGATACCGTACCCCTTTAACTATGGATTCATTGTTGCGTTTCACGGGAATGCATGCATGGGATAAATTACAAAGGATTATCACTAATACACTGATTTTCGCAAAAAACTTGTTCTTCAACAATTAATGCGTCACTGTCCCCTGGTTCAGAACGGTTTTCCCTATTTTCGCACAGTACAAATCTCAATGCGTTTTCCTAGTTGTATTACTGTTTATTATTTTGGATTCACCGGGTAAAAGATGCGTCTAAACAACGTGGATAATAACTTAAGGAATAAGTTTCGACAGACCAAGATACTGAAACCAAGAGAGATAACCCTAAACCAGGAGACTGTATTTCAGGACCTTAATTTTACAAAATTATGAAATAATCGTTGATAGGTAAGGTGCTCATATTTGTCAGTGAAAACATTAGTGTCCTCGTAAAAATTTCGTTCACTGTGGTCCGTGAAACGAGCGTCTTCGATGGTTTTGAACTTGGATGCGATTGTTCCGGCAAGTTTCCTCTGTGGCAGGCGCCGTACTAAATATAACTGCATCAATGAGTTTAGCTTATAAATAAGGAATTGCATTTCCAATCGTAAGGAGCCACTTACAGAGATGCGGGCCACTGGCCATAGCACTTAAGTGGGGATGAAAATGACCCATGAAGTGGTCTGCAGGAATACTGGGACGCACTCAGCAGACTCCTCTCGGCACACTCCAGACTGTTGTGTCGCATTTGGAGGCTTATGACGCGGTAATTTCTACCGAGTTGCTGGCTGAAACACCGCACGCATACGCGTTCGCTAAAACCGAAAAAGCAATAAATTAACTTCAAAGACCGATATGGTGATTCAACATCTGAAAATTCTGCTTGCGCGTACTATGCCAGAATTAACAGGTCCCATTAGTTCGCATCACGGGCCTGGCTCTGTTAAAATCCCAACAGGATATCCACGCGCGCCGCAACGAATTATATAAAATATGACCCACATGTTAAAAGTAATAACTCAGTTCAAAAATACGATGCTGTTCGCTCTGACGCATCGCATGTTGAAAACACCGTTCGAAACTGTTAAAAACAGTTGGCTGTGTAACAAACGCGCACTGAACACCCACAAGTGTTTGTGAAATTTCACACGAGTGCTATAAAGTTACGAATTCAATTACTTTTGAAACGATGCATTGTAAACAAATTTCACCGGCATGTTTTCAGTCCACCTTGCATTGCGCAATATGTATCCGGTTCGGATTCACTAATCAAGTAAATTCGTATTTATTACACAATTAATGAAACTGATCGCGTAGATAGACAATTGAAGAATATAAGATACGCATTTCGTTGGAATTGTTTACGATGTTGTAAGTATTGTATTCAAATATAATTCGAGTCAGGTAACAGGACTGAAGACTAAATAAATAAGGGGGAGTCAAAATTTTTGCTAATTTTTTGGTAAAAAAATGTTTGGTAATTATACAGGAAAGGTCTGTCTACTTCGATTTTGATGAAATTTTAATATGTTATAGATTTTTACATTTTTAACAACTTTTTCCTGTTCCAATATAGGGGATTATCATTTAAAACTTTATTATCTAAATTTTCGATCGAGAAGAATTTTATATGGGTAATTATATAGGAAAGGTATATGCCTACTCCGATTTCGATGAAATTTTAATATGTTATAGATTTTTACATTTTTAACAACTTTTTCCTGTGCCAATATAGGGGGATTATCATTTAAAACTTTAATTATCTAAATTTTCGATCGAGAAGAATTTTATATGGGTAATTATATAGAAAAGGTATGTGCCTACTCCGATTTCGATGAGATTTTAATATTTTATGCAGCAACATATTCTGAACAACTTTTTCCTGTTCCAATATAGGGGGGTCGCTTTTAGTTTTTGAGATATTCGCAAAAAACTATTGCTAATACTGTATTGAATTTTCTTTTGATTTATTAAACACGTTGTGGGGATGAGAGAGAAAACAGGGTCTCACTCTATATAGGGTGACACATATATAGGGTAAGCTTTCAATTAGGAAAGACTACCCCTGGATTTATATATGCGTCCCCACCACGAACTAATCACAACTCATTCTGATCGCACAATGTTTCCATTACTAGTTCAAATTCTAGATAACAGCTACAATTCAAAGATTATCTGAATAGAATGAGTTGTGGTTAGGTCGTGAAGGGGTGGAGAGGTCCACGCATACGAAAATCCATGAGTAGTTTCACAGTGCGTTTACAAAAAAAAAATTAAACACACGCCGCGCAAAAATACGGAAAATTCAATACAGTATTAGCAATAGTTTTTTGCGAAAATCTCGAAAACTAAAAGCGACCCCCCTATATTGGAACAGGAAAAAGTTGTTCAGAATGTGTTGCTGCATAATATATTAAAATTTCATCAAAATCGGAGTAGGCACATACCTTTCCTATACAATTACCCATATAAAATTCTTCTCGATTGAAAATTTAGATAATTAAAGTTTTAAATGATGTCGGCTCCAGGTTCAATAATTTTTAAATGAAAATAATCGAACCTGGTGCCGATGTCATTTGAAACATTAATTAATTACCCATATATTTTGTTTTTTCAAATTGTTCGAAGTGAAAAAAGGAATACGTCATGTACCACCATATTATTTCACGAGATTTTAATATTTTTATAATTTTTAAATAAAAATGATCGAACCTGGTGCCGATGTCATTTGAAACTTTAATTACCCATATATTTTGTTTTTTCAAATTGTTCGAAGTGAAAAAAGGAATACGTCATGTACCACCATATTATTTCACGAGATTTTAATATTTTTATAATTTATTTATAATTTTTAAATAAAAATGATCGAGCCTAGTGCCTATGTCATTTGAAACTTTAATTACCCATATATTTTGTTTTTTCAAATTGTTCGAAGTGAAAAAAGGAGTAAATCATGTACCACCATATTATTTCACGAGATTTTCATATTTTTATAATTTATTTATAATTTTTAAATAAAAATGATCGAACTTGGTGCCGATGTCATTTGAAACATTAATTAATTACCCATATATTTTATTTTTTCAAATTGTTCGAAGTGAAAAAAGGAATACGTCATGTACCACCATATTATTTCACAAGATTTTACTAATTTTATAATTTATTTATAATCTTTATAATTTTATATACAACACTTTGTACGATAGTCCTACATAATCTATAAAGCTCATGTATATTCAAATTAGATTACCGCGTACAATTTGTAGGTGTCAAAATATTTTAATCGTCCCTTTCATAGTCAGATTTGACAGTCACCTTCATTAATGGAGTTCTGCCTCGCGAATATTTAGACGTAGGCGTGAGCGATGCATCCGGCAGTATTTAATCGTGCCCGAGGATGATTTAATTTGATTTGCTGGACGAAGCGTACGATCCACTGGGGTTACCATAGATAGTTACCGAACAGGTGCTGGCATATTTGGTTCATTTACCATGCGGTTAATGATATCCGTGGGGGCGCTAGCCCCAACTCCCAACGGGTTTACCTTTTAATGATTTGCCTTTTAGTTAATTGAAACTTACCAGCCTTGAGATGCGCTGTTAAGAGAGCTGCAATATTACGGCAATTTGATAGCACTTAATATGTGAATATCACCTTCAATAATATCTATATTGTTAATATCCAAAGTACAACGACGATCGAGCTGCTTCAATCATTTTACCAGAGAAGTGATTAAATCATTCATTCTTTTACGTTACTTATAATTCATAATTTATATCGTTGTTATAAAAATAATTCTTTTATTTATCATCGACATTTTCTTATAGTTATTTTATCATTTTGTCTTGGAACGTGTCCTTCGTGGCATGATCTTCAAATGACCTTGAACTCCGAAGATGAAGGTCAAACTTAAATATCGTTTAATAAACAGTAAATTCTTCTCGATCGAAATTTAATAATATAATAAATTGAATGATATCGGCGGTAGGTTCGATCATTTACAAAAAACAACAAATTGTTTTCTATAAATATTGTTGTTGTTTTCTATAAATGATCGAACCTAGCGCCGATACCATTCAATTTATTATATTAAACTAGCAGCCCCCGACACGGCTTCGCCCGTTCTAAATGTGAGAAGAAATTAGATTTTGATCGTAAGTATATTAATATATATATATACATACAAAGATCCATTTTTATATATATGGATATAGATGGTAACCCTGGGGAACATTGTTATTAATCAATTAATAATTTATTGTTGAAATAATAGTTCAAATAATGAACATACACTTGGAAGATGCAAAACTCGTTCGTAGGCGTGGGGTTTTTCGCGGTATGTAATATGACAGGTGCATGCTTTTCCCAGGAAGACTTGACCTTGAATGTGTCCGAACGTGTCCGAACGTGTTTTGCAGTATAAAATGCCTCGTGTTCAACGGTATGGAAGTTAATATATTGCAGCGCCATCTACAGCAACGAGTTACAACAAAATGAGTAGCGTAAAAACCTCCTCCATTAAAAAACACATATATGTGCTAAGTTTCATGTTGATCGGTCAAACAGTTTCGAAGTCTATTAATCATATATACAGGGTGTCCCAAAACTACCCTAGGAGCCGAAAATGGGAGGTTCCTTGTGTCATTTGAAGCGACATTTTCCTTTACAAAAATGGCGTCCGCGGCTTTGTTTAGGAGTTATTAACGAAAAACACGGACCAATCAGAGCGAGATCTAGACATGCGATGGCATGTTCGGCCAATTGACAGTTGGCGCGTCGCACAGTGGGGTATTTGGCCAGTTTAGCGCGCCAAAACTATTATGGCATTATTAATAATGTGAAGGTCATAATATTATATATCGTTGAATTCGTCTTAATACCAGCTACAACATTATCAAATCAAAAATACAGTTTAATGTTTAAAAAATCGAAACGATCTTGTTTTTTTCTTTTAAACAAATTTTTTAAAATGTTGTTTGTATTGCAATTTATACGTTTATTAATACTGTTGAACTTTTATCTGAAACATTTTTTTGTCAGATTTAGAGAAATTGCTATTACAAACAAATTTCACGCGTAGCCGTGATAAAAATTTAAACATAAAGTCTAAATATCAAAATCATAATTTATTGAAAACGAAACACAACTATACAATATACAATATTACAACTATACAATATACAATATTACAACAACTTTACAATATACGTAAGCCGTAGGCTTGAACACAGACCCAAGCGAGAACCTGGAAAAGCCAATAGCGAGGATTAGGACTGCGTGAATCGGCACTGACCAAACCCGGCAGAACGAAGGACAATAGGAAAGGAATATAAAATAAGGCACTGATACATAAATCTTACCCTTGATTAATTTACTCTCAAGGATGCTTGCTCATGCTCTCCACAATATTCAAAGAAAGACTGACACTCGATTGTTTAACCGACATTACATTTTTCCAATAATGTAAACTAAATATTCTAGCAATAGTAACATTCATTCTCCTTCATTTACCTCCAAGTATCTACATCCTACAGGTCAATTATTTCATCATTATCAGTCATATGCTAGACGGTCGATTCATGCCATACTGATATGTATCGCACAGAAAGTTAAATTTCTCCATGTTGTGGCACTATGATGCACCTAAACTCTTCAGGATTCTATAAAGCAATGTCTACTGAATAACGTCAAAAAAAATTAGAGGGGTGTTTTGCGGAGAAAAAAAGTTATTACATAATACATTTTAATTTTTGTAAAAAAAATTGTACCATTTTCCATTGTTTATTCTATCAAAACCACCGAAGCGTTTACAACAAAAAGCTATAAAATTACTTTATATACCTTCCTTTACATCCTAGGTATGTTTTTATCCCGATTCCATACACTAAACTTGTGAAAAAATCATTTCTTTAACACATGTTTTTCGACGCTTCTCTTGGTCACGAGAATATGTCACTTTCAAGTGTCTATATGTTACTAAATAGTACTGTTTATAGAAAAATATTATTGTATATTACTCGCATATATATTTAGGTACATGAGAAGAAAGTTTCAGTCATTTTGAACAAACTAAAAATTTTGACTTTTGGCGCGCTAAACTGGCCAAATACCCCACTGTGCGTCGGGCCGACTGTGCTAACTCGCGTCTAGGTCGCGCTTTGATTGGTCCGTGTTTTTCGTTAATAACTCCTACACAAAGCCGCGGACGCCATTTTTGTAAAGGAAAATGTTGCTTCAAATGACTCAAGGAACCTCCCATTTTCGGCTCCTAGGGTAGTTTTGGGACACCCTGTATATATGTATATATATATATACAGGATGTTCGACTACAGGTGGGAGAAAATTTAAGGGTTGGTTCTTAACGATGGTATAAGACGAAAATGAAGAATAAAAAATTGCAATTTCGGCTTCGTTATTTAGCTATTAACAACACGACAGTCACGTATCAAGTGACAGATGCATGCATAACTTGGTTCTCATTTGGGGCCCCAGCGAGGTGAAAATGTTTAACAAATCGTTGGACAACATTGAACTCTTTGACGTACACAAAGTACACTTTTGTTAGACGCGTTGTTGATTTTTAATTGTTAATAGCTAAATAACGAAGCTGAAATCGCAATTTTTTTATTCTTCACTTTCGTCTTATATCATCGTTAAGAATCACCCCTTAAATTTTCTCAAACTCAAACAATTAATAATGTTCCCCAGGGTTATCGTTAGTAAGGAGATTGCAGGGTTTGGTAGAAATGACACCTGTAAATCTGTAGAAAGCGTCTTTCATCACTTTTAGCACTTACTGGTGCACGTACCCTACCGCATTCAACATAGAAGACTCCGCGCATAGGCTACTTCGTGAGTATGGTTTGTGTAAAAGCGCAGACATTTCACTGTTCCTTAAGTTCGCAAGTGATGATCACGTTAGTCATAACCCGCGTGTAAGATTCACGTTGTATACGGGAAGACCAGCTATAAGAAACTGTTGTTGAGTAGAAAGTTGCCATCGTAAAGTCTACAACTGGAGTAAGCCCAAAAAGTTGCCTGGGAAGTTCGCGTTCCCAGTGGACATCTTCCTTATCGCGACGTATCTTCGGGTTTACGATACGTTAAACGTTATTAATAGACTGCGGATTTTATGCATTTACGATAAAAATGTGTACATGAAATTTGAAACAGTGAACACGTTAAATAGATTTAAGGCAACCAATGTATAAGTTTCACATTTTTTTTTTATTTTAAATCTCATACAAGATTTATTACAACGTTAGGTAATGATATACAAACAGAATATTATATACATAGAGAGAGGTATTTTCAATATAAACATATAGGTGAACAAATTAACATTATTTTTTTCCCTTTTGGATGATACCTACACACGCAAATTACAGCTATTTAGAAAGGACACAATATGGTGGCAAGCCCCAATATTAGGGCCAGACAGGAACATAGAGACATCTAAGGGCAATTGAAATCCCAGTTTGTGGAGCTTTTCTAAAAGTAAAGATCTTTGGGTGTTGTATAATTCACACTGCCAAATAACATGGTTGAGAGTTTCACTCTCAGAGTTACACACACACTTAGGATTGTTAATAATGTCAATACGGGCAAGAGAGCTAGCTAACTGATAGTGATTCGCTTAAGTTTCACGTTGATAACATAATTAAAAGAAGAAACAAGTTTGGCCCCTGTGTCTTGCGATCAATGCAGACATTTTGTATTTTGCATAAAGATCCGCAGTCTAGTTATTAAATACACGGAAAGTTAGGCCCAGTTGACCTCCATAATTATTGGAAATTCTCAGTTCTGCTCAGTGTTTGCTCTCGGTGGCACACTGTTCTTGTCGTTGATATATTGTTATCGTTGAAAATCCACGCGCCCGGTGACAGAATAAAATGGACCGCGGTGAGAATCTAGAGTACATAAACTGATTTTTTGTCCACGATCGCAACCACATCGCTCGTAAATGACGTCTTAGAATTTATCGACGGCAAACTATTCGAAACAGCTTAACCTTAATGCGCCGACTAAAAGTGTACAAACTGTCGATAATACGCTGAATCTAGCGACACTTTTAGTACGAGACTGTCGCCTTGCAATATCGACAGTTGCCTTTATTAATAGTTTATTAACTTCAACTAGAATAGAATAGTTGAGCCCCGTCGATATTTCAGTTCCAGACAGGACCTATATATTTGCCGCGCTTTCGACCGAATAATGGCCACCATTGTGTACAAGTTATTTATTAGAGGTATAATATTTGACATTATCGAAGAGTCATGTAAATATCACGCTCCAACGATCGACCATTAAAATTTCAATCGTTGTTGCGCTTGCTGCTGCCTACCTCGTGAATCATCCGTACAACCACTGGCATTGTTAGGTTAAGTTATTGCCATTTACACAGAAATCACTCTATAAATCACGGAGCATCACGATTTATCGTGTGACAGGAAATGTTTAAGGCAGCCATATTTTATCGTCTTATTTCTGTTACTGAATCGTAGAATTCAATATAAAATTCACCAAGTGGGACAGCACCGGTTCGTTTGCATTTCAATGAAACAAAAACTCGCGTGTAATGGCAGAAACTGGAAAATTCCCATGGTCGTTTTAATTAACTTTTTTAGCAACATTAATTTACGGGAACGTTTGTTGCAAACGATTGATACTGTCAACACCCTCGTGGTATTACTGGATTCATTGTAAGAAACACAGAAATGCTTTCAAACTGCTCGTTTCTTCTGTTGTTAATAAGGTTATTTAAGGGTAAATGTACTTATTACTGCGGTGTACATATTACTGCGGTGTACATATTACTGCGGTGTACATATTACTGCGGTGTACATATTACTGCGATGTACATATTACTGCGATGTACATATTACTGCGATGTACATATTACTGCGGTGTACATATTACTGTGGTGTACATATTACTGCGATGTACATATTACTGTGGTATTTTTTCCCAATGAGATTAAAATAAATATTTTGCTGTGAATAAATTCATGCAATTCAATGGGAATGTATTCTCGTTGGCGAAGCAAACAAAATTGTTGATCGTTCTCACATTTTTATAACATCAGGATTTGAAAAAACATTCTTCAGAAAAGGTAAAAGTGAGACCATTTGTCTTCTATTTATTATTGTTTAGATACAATAAAAATATAAGAAGATTCGCGTACATTAAAGTGATGGAGGAGCTAATTACTGCGGGACTAGGAATGTTCCTAACACTGAATACATTTGTGTTTAGTTTATTAGTAACACATCCTTTTCCATAGAATGGTTACACATGTTTCATGATAAATTAGAAATTACATTAACACTAAGACTACCGAGCACTGAAAGCGATTAAAATATTGTAGCTGATAATAATGACAAGGCTCTATTTATTTAGATTTCGTGCAATTTTTATTGGAATGTGTGCTTCGATAATGAACGTCGTAATTTCAATAATTATATAATAACTAGCTGGTTATTGTTGCTCGCTCGCTTCGCGAGCTCGCGGATGGGGTTGTTGTTGCTCGCTCGCTTCGCGAGCTCGCGGGTAGGACTGCTCTTGCGAGAGGGTTAGTGGTACGCATTGCTAGTGAGGCATACAGCTATTAATGGTTTTTTTTTATTTTGTGTGTGACTCTCCACGAGCCACACAAAGAACTTCCCGATTCGTTAGTTGTAAGCGGTAACATTAGCATTAACTGCTAAATTAAAAAAAATGAAATATATATAATTACGTTTGTTTATTTGGTGGAAAATTTCCATCCTCTCTTATAAACTGCATTGTTGAATGAACTTCTTTCGAAAAAAACTAAAAAATCAAAAAAACTGCTTGACCAATATGGACCAAAATCTAATCAGCTCTAAGTTACGACGAGGCACATCCATTGCATCATTCATCATTCTGATCGCATTGTTACTTTTTCAGAAAATGTTAACGAAAAATTTGACACACACACACATACACACACACACACGCACACGCGCACGCACACGCCCACGCACACGCACACGCACACGCACACGCACACACATACCGACATACACATATAGACATTTTGATAAAAATAGTCTAAAATGAATCCAATGACCATGAAACGTGAAGATCTGTTAAAAATTCGATTTTCGATTTTCGGGGTAAAAAAACATTAATAGCTGTATGCTCCACTAGCAATTCGTACCACTAACCCTCTCGAAAGAGCAGTCCTACCCGCGAGCTCGCGAAGCGGGCGAGCAACAATAACCAGCTAGTTTGATTATTGTAAGCGGTAACATTAGCATTAGTTGCATAATTGAAAAAAAAAATTTTTTTTAATTAAAAAAAATTTTTTTTAACCCTTTGAACTAAAGGCCGTTTTCGCTTGCGCGAACCAGCAACTCGAGACGATTTCGGCCAAATTAGGTGAACATTTTACAGGTACTTCAAAAATATTTAATTTTAAAAAAATTTTTTTAAAAATTTCACCAGTTTAATCATTTATATGTCGAAAACAACAAATTTTGATAAATATTACACTCTGTAATTAGTTTTGGTGTGATACTTAGTAAAACAATAGCCAAGATGCATCCTTGCCACTTCACATCGGCCGGGCGCCGTATCGGCACCGCTCGAGTTGCTACTTAACATCGGCCGGACGCCGTATCGGCGCCGCTCGTGTTCAAAGGGTTAAATTTAAAAAAATTTTTTTTACATAAAAATGAAATATATATAATTACGTTTGTTTATTCGGTGGAAAATTTCCATCCTCTCGTATAAATTGCATTCTTGAATGAACTTCTTTCGAAAAAAACTAAAAAAACTAAAAAATCTAAAAAACTACTTGACCGATATGGACCAAAATCTAATCAGCTCTAAGTTACGACTGGGCGCATCGATTGCACCATTCATCATTCTGATCGCATTGTTACTTTTTCAGAAAACGTTAACGAAAAATTTGATAACATAAAAACGGCCATACGCACACACACACACACACACACACACACACACACACACACACACACACACACACACATACTAACAATTTGATAAAAATAGTCTAAAATGACTTCAATAACCATGAAACGTGAAGATCTGCTAAAAAATCGATTTTCGATTTTCGGGGTAATTACAGTAACTTCCCTATGAATCGGGAAGTTAAAAAATGTAAGACCGGTCATTTGACTGGCAGTGGTAGGTTTAGTGTTAAACTAAAGTGCGATCGAAGCACAATATCGCAGTAATGGGTACAATTACTTAGTATACATGTGTTCTTGTAGTCCCTATCACAATGTTTATCTACTTACTGTGTTTATTTCTACGTCTAATTACATTATATAGTAAATATATAATATATTTCTATCTGACTTATTCATACTACGTTTGTACCTTATAGAAATTGCGGTTTTATTTCATGTTGTGAGCATTTTGTAGGAAAAAGAAAAGAATAAAAACCTACTTATTTTAAGTTCAGAACTTAGCCATCTGATCCTGTTTGTTTGTTTATATTAATACTATTGCTTCCACATCACATTAATATATCTAGACATTTTCTAATTCTATATTATGTACATTTAAATATTTTTTAACACTATATTATATTCGTCCGAGTATTTTCTAAGTCTCCTATCTCTATATCATAAAATGGAAATTTGTACTGTATCTGTTGGTCCTTTTTGCATTAGATTATTTAATAATGTATTATTCTCTAACTGTGTATTATAAAATGTTTTCACTAGGTAATCTACATAGTCTCCTAAATATTCAATCTCTACTTCTCAGTGTAAATCTTTTATTTTGGTGTATATATTTTTGTCTGTAATTAATCGTAGGCATTCGTTTTGAAAGCGTTGTACTTTTAACCCTTTACACTCTGAGCTACTTTAACTAAAAAATTAAACGTGTTTTCCTACCTGGAATATTTCCATTACCTATGATTTTAAAAATTGTATGAGTATGATATTGATATAATACCTCATACAATACCTAACTGTTTAGTAATTGATTAGATACCCATGTATTTAATAATGTATATAATATTTTTAATAATGGTACAGCAATTCTTAATGGTGCCTCAGAGTCACCATTAGAGTGCTAAGGGTTAAAAGGTTTGTGTTTGCTGTTGTTCTCCATATAGGAGCATCATATGTTATAATTGGTCTCATTATTACTTTACATATCAATTTTTTATTTTTATTGCTGATTTTAGAAAATCTTGGCACGAGTGAATATAGGTTTTTTGTAACTGCGTAGCTCTTCATTATTATGCTCTTAAATATGCTCTCTGAACATACTAATTTCGAATCTAATGTAAGCCGAAGATACTGGACGAGAATCGGTTCTTTGCAGCTTGATATGGCCGCTGCCCGTAGCACTACTTCAGCAATGAATAATATTATCAGAGCACTTCTACCTCCGGTTCATTGGATTTTCGCATGACAAGCATGAATGGCAGAATACAAAAATGTTTCCTTGAAAATCAACGATACTCCCGAGCAAACAAACCGTAAACGTCAATATGCATTCCGAATTGTAATTATCCTGTTCGCTACTGTCCACAGCATCACATACACATTATTCCGTATTAATCGCACTGCGATTATTCCGTGGACAAATGTCACTGTGCACTGCATGAACCATAATTGTCACATTAGCGAGTGTTAACTCCAAATTTTGTACATTAACTACGAACGAAACCATCATTAAACTCTCGGATATATCGAAATTAATAAGTCTACTGTAGAGACTATGTTGAATGATGACGAGGGACCAACAACAGACTGCGTTCTCAACCAAGAGAACGAGGCGATTAAGTTGAATTTCTGTGGACAAGGATTACTTATACATCCTTATCGATATCAGATTAATGTTACAACGGCAGGAATACAACGAAACTACAAATCACAGTTTTAAACAGAAATAATTTCGCAGAAGTGTCAACAAAAGTTTCTCGTTTTCTTGTCAATTATTAATTGAATAAGACTCAACGAGGAAATAACAGAAATTTATTTACGAAACGGTTAAGTTGAATTTCTGTGGACAAGGGTTATATATACATCCTTATCGATATCAGATTAATGTTACAACGACAGGAATGCAACGAAAATACAAATAACAGTAAAACACAAAAATTTTGGCAGAAGTGTCAACAAAAGTTTCTCATGAAATATTTGTATGCATATAAATATCGTCCGAGTTTTAATGAGTTGTTAATTATTAATTGACTAAGACTCAACGAGGAAATAACAGAAATTTATTGACGAAGCGGTTAAGTTGAATTTCTGTGGACAAGGATTATCTATACATCCTTATCGATATCAGATTAATGTTACAACGGCAGGAATACAACGAAAATACAAATAACAGTTTTAAACAGAAATAATTTCGCTGAAGTGTCAACAAAAGTTTCTCGTCTTCTTGTCAATTATTAATTGAATAAGATTCAACGAAGAAATAACAGAAATTTATTTACGAAGCGGTGAAGTTGAATTTCTGTGGATAAGGATTATCTATACATCCTTATCGATATCAGATTAATGTTACAACGACAGGAATGCAACGAAAATACAAATAACAGTAAAACACAAAAATTTTGGCAGAAGTGTCAACAAAAGTTTCTCATGAAATATTTGTATGCATATAAATATCGTCCGAGTTTTAATGAGTTGTTAATTATTAATTGACTAAGACTCAACGAGGAAATAACAGAAATTTATTGACGAAGCGGTTAAGTTGAATTTCTGTGGACAAGGATTATCTATACATCCTTATCGATATCAGATCAATGTTACAACGGCAGGAATACAACGAAACTACAAATAACAGTATAAACACAAAAATTTTGGCAGAAGTGTCAACAAAAGTTTCTCATGAAATATTTGTATGCATATAAATATCGTCCGAATTTTAATGAGCTGTCAATTATTAATTGACTAAGACTCAACGAGGAAATAACAGAAATTTATTTACGAAGCGGTGAAGTTGAATTTCTGTGGATAAGGATTACTTATACATCCTTATCGATATCAGATTAATGTTACAACGACAGGAATGCAACGAAAATACAAATAACAGTAAAAGACAAAAATTTTGGCAAAAGTGTCAACAAAAGTTTTTCATGAAATATTTGTATGCATATTAATATCGTCCGAGTTTTAACGATCTGTCAATTATTAATTGACTAAGACTGAACGAGGAAATGACGATACCCTCGATAAGGAAATAACGGAAATTTATTTACGTCGTCGTGCAGTTCGAGGTCCAATTATTTTTGAAATATGGAATCAGTAATATGTCATTCCTGCGAGCAGATCTTAACGCAAAGTGCAGAAAATAATGAGAATTGCCATTGAAGCTGACTAATTAAATGTTACAATGAAGTTCCCGTCGTGCCACAGCAATTCGAATGAAAGCATAGGAAAGATGTAAAAGAAAGAAGAAAAAACCGTTCGATTATACCGGCTACGTGCACAAGGGGATAACCAGGAAACGAAAGAGGAAAAATAATCTCGGAGAACAATGCCAGTACGTGGAACAAACGAGCAGCCGGCACGCAAACAGAAAAGTCGTCTGACAAACACAGTCAAGCGACCACTTAACCTCCTCCGTTTCGCTTCTACATTCCGCGAACTCATTAAAATATCATTAAATATTAATATACTGTACGTAATTCCTGTATTCATGAGCGTCTGCTGTTTAAACAAATAATATTGGCCGTAAACAAAGTGTCAACGTTTCATACGCGTGTGAAATGTACGATTTTCGAAACAGGTCGAGATCATTGGGTTGTACGTATAATTTCAAAGTTATCTCGCAATTATTTACTATTATCAATTCGAATTTATCTTCGAATTCGCTGGAAATTGTTTTATGAAAGAAACTGACACCCGAAAACACTGAAGAATTTAAGGGTGGATTCGGTTAGGATGTACGTATATCCTATCAAAGTAAAAAATTACTTTGCAAGTCAATTATACTGACTTTTTAATAAGTGAATATATATTTCAAGGAATTTTTTAATTCGTACTATTAATTTGCATCGAGTATCACACGCGCGACTATTGATGCGCAATTCTACTTGAATTAGTTGTGAATCTTCAATCTGCACAAATCTGAGACGGCGTAACTTCCGTTTATAGCAAAAATCAGAATTCGATGTAATTTTGAAAATAGGTTCTTTTTTGACTAAAATGACGATTGCCAGAAGGATATTTGGCGCGTCGCAAAAATATTTTTTATCATTTCAATGTCGCGCTCTACATTACCGATTTTCTATTTTATACAGGGTGTTCGACTACAGGTGGGAGAAAATTTAAGGGTTCTTAACGATGATATACGACGAAAATGAAAAGTAAAAAAATTGCGATTTCGGCTTCGTTATTTAGCTATTAACAACGCAACAGTCACGTATCAAGTGACAGATGTATGCATAACTTGGTTCTCATTTGGGGCCTCAGTGAGGTGAAAATGTTTAACAAATCGTTGGACAACATTGAACTCTTTGACGTACACAACGTACACTTTTATTAAACGCGTTGTTGATTTTTAATTGTTAATAGCTAAATAATTTTTTATTCTTCATTTTCGTCTTATATCATCGTTAAGAACCACCCCTTAAATTTTATCCCACCTGTAGTCGAACACACTGTATAGAATATCTTCAATTAGTTGTAAAAAGGGATCATCACCAGCCTAGTTCACCTCACAGCGCCATAAAAATTCACACGTATCATCTATAAACCACAACTCATTCTAATCACATAAATAATAATATAACTAAATAATAAATAAACTTTTCATTGTAGATATTGGTTCACTTGGTTTAACAATTGAAATTTTCTATACATTTTACATTAATTTCCAAAAAATATATATATGACGCCTGCGCACAGCACGAACATAAAGTACAAAGTCGGTAAGTCAGTAGTCGTTAAGGTAGAGCGCAACATTGAAATGATAAAAATTTTTTTTCGACACGCCAAAAATCCTTCTGTCAATCGTCATTTTAGTAAAAAAAGAACCTATTTTCAAAATTGCATCGAATTCTGATTTTTGCTATAAACAGACTTTCCATAAACCTCTGAGACTAATTCCTTTTGCGCTATGATCAGAAACCTTCGTCGAATGTAATTATACCAGAAAGAGCACCAGATGTTACTGAATAGTACAATAACTTAAAACTACTTGAAAAGCTTCTGCATTGTAAGAATTTACGCAATTTCCATAAAATACTAGAAAATCGCTAATGAACAAACTCTGTTTCGGAGACTGTTTAAGAACGCAAAGCGTGCTATAAAATCTCTTGGCTTTTGAAAGAGGTAGAGTCTTCACGAATGTACAACTAAAGAAACCAATATTGAAACCTTATTCGTCAGACCATTAACCATGTCGAACAGCAAAAATTGTACGGCTTATGCAAACTTTTGAAATCAACTTTATTCAATTTTCTGGACCAAACAGACCACTGCGGCGTTCTCAAATTAAAGTTTTTTTTTTTACTAAAAGCCAGGGAAGGAATAAGATTAATAGTTTTAATGAATAATATAAATTCACATTCAGCTACAATTTCTCAATTTAGTTCCCAAGCATCTGCAAACAGTGACCATAAGCAGAAAGCAATTTACGAAATATGCGAGAAACGCTCATTAGTAATATCCTCGCAGCCTTTTAAATGCTTTGCACCATCTAATGACTGTTTGGCGACTTGAAGCGCCTTGTCCATAAATAATGACCAGTCTTTTCTGAATTGCTCGCTAATTGTAAGAACAACTTTTGCGCTATAAATGTTTATAGCAGCATGCATTTCGAAGACGGCATCATTAGGTTCTTGTACCTCTTTTGTTTCTATGTTCACCATTGTACAGTAATTCTGAGTTGTTATATTTATAAACAAATTCTAAATTTCATTTCTATGTAATGACACACTGAACATTTGTACACGAGCTTTTTTTATTGCAATTGAGAATTTGGGCAATTTCTGGTACAGTGGCTAACCAATTTATTAGAGCTATTTATTAGACTATAATATTGCCTATAGTATCGTTGAATGTGTATTTATGATTGAATACTTTATAATTTACAGAAGTGATAAGAATTAGTGTAGCTGGAATTCCAGTAAAAAATTAACTAAATATTTTGATATTACGTATATTAGGTTGTTGCAATTTAAATGACCATTTTTCACAAAGGAAACGTCTCGTCTTTGTAATTTAGCTTTTTTATTGCAATTGAGAATTTGGGCAATTTCTGGTACAGTGGCTAATCAATTTATTAGAGCTTTTTATTAGACTATAATATTGCCTATAGTATCATTGAACGTGTATTTATGATTGAATACTTTATAATTTACAGAACTGATAAGAATTAGTGTAGCTGGAATTCCATTAAAAAATTAACTAAATATTTTGATATTACATATATTAGGTTGTTGCAATTTAAATGACCATTTTTCACAAAGGAAACGTCTCGTCTTTGTAATTTAGCTTTTTTATTGCAATTGAGAATTTGGGCAATTTCTGGTACAGTGGCTAAACAATTTATTAGAGCTATTTATTAGACTATAATATTGCCTATAGTATCATTGAATGTGTATTTATGATTGAATACTTTATCATTTATAGAAGTGATAAGAATTAGTGTAGCTGGAATTCCATTAAAAAATTAACTAAATATTTTGATATTACATATATTAGGTTGTTGCAATTTAAATGACCATTTTTCACAAAGGAAACGTCTCGTCTTTGTAATTTAGTTTTTTATTGCAATTGAGAATTTGGGCAATTTCTGGTACAGTGGCTAATCAATTTATAAGAGCTATTTATTGGACTATAATATTGCCTATAGTATCGTTGAATGTGTATTTATGATTGAATACTTTCTAATTTATAAAAATGATAAGAATTAGTGTAGCTGGAATTCCAGTAAAAAATTAACTACATATTTTGATATTACATGTATGATTCGTGAATGTGTACGAGTGGCTCTAATATTAGGTTGTTGCAATTTAAATGACCATTTTTCACAAAGGAAACCTCTCGTCTTTGTAATTTAGTTTTTTATTGCAATTGAGAATTTGGGCAATTTCTGGTACAGTGGCTAACCAATTTATTAGAGCTATTTATTAGACCATAATATTGCCTATAGTATCATTGAATGTGTATTTATGATTGAATACTTTATAATTTATAGAATTGATAAGAATTAGTGTAGCTGGAATTCCAGTAAAAAATTAACTACATATTTTGATATTACATGTATGATTCGTGAATGTGTACTAGTGGCTCTAATATTAGGTTGTTGCAATTTAAATGACATTTTTACAAAGGAAACGTCTGGTTTTTGTAATTTAGTTTTTTATTGCAATTGAGAATTTGGGCAATTTCTGGTACAGTGGCTAATCAATTTATTAGAGCTATTTATTAGACTATAATATTGCCTATAGTATCATTGAATGTGTATTTATGATTGAATACTTTATAATTTATAAAAATGATAAGAATTAGTGTAGCTGGAATTCCAGTAAAAAATGAACTACATATTTTGATATTACATATATGATTCGTGAATGTGTACGAGTGGCTCTAATATTAGGTTGTTGCAATTTAAATGACCATTTTTCACAAAGGAAACGTCTCGTCTTTGTAATTTAGTTTTTTATTGCAATTGAGAATTTGGGCAATTTCTGGTACTAGATTCTGGTATTAGATTTCTACCAGAAAGGCATTTAGACACTTGTATCACGATGGAAAAAGTGTATTGATGTCGATGGGAATTATTTCGATTAATCGAATAGGAATAAAGCTTGTAAATTAAAGTTTATGTTAAAGATTTAAAACGTCCATTTCATTTGCATTAACCTAGTAGTTTGAATACCTACTGTTAATGAAATTAATTGAATCCCCAGTGTACCATTGGATGTAGTACAGTAAATTAGAGAACGTAGGCAACAAATTGCTGCAATTTTAACATCCCTGGAGGATGTGGGAAAAAGAATGAGTGTTATATAAAAAACCTTAAGTTGAAAGAATCTCTAATTGTAAAACCAGCAACATTTTCTTAAAATTTAGATAGTCCCAAAAAATTATGAAGAAATTAAATTGTTGTTTAATACTTCATATAATTTTATATAATTGTTGTTTATTAGAAAGGTGAATATGTATATAATATAATAATTAATTTTGATCATTTTTATTTATTTAAATGATCGAACCTGGCGTCGATAACATTTAAAAATGTTGTTTATTATATTTGTTTAATATTTATTTATTTAATGAGGAGTTAAAAGAGGTCCTGCAGAATATTAAGAATTGATTTTTATTGACTAATTGTGTTATATTATAAGTTTTTCGTTAAGTGTGCTATCACTCAGTCCCTCTACATATATTGGGTTAATAATTCTACTTGTTTAAATAAAAATAGATATTAAAAAAAGATAATAATAAAAAAAAATAAATAAAAAAGAAGATAGATAATAAAAAAAATAATGAAGCTTCGATTCGTTTCATTCGTAAATGTTATGAAGGGCAGACTGAAAATCTGCGTACAGGACAATTAAATTTGTAACATTTAATACACAGAAATTACAACAATTTTGAAGCGTGCTGTCTTTTTGTCCCGTAGTGTATTTGCATGACACTCCGCAGTTCAGTAGCGACGTTTCCTTAAATTCTTTAGAACCTTGAACTGTTTGCACGCTTCCTTTGGGAACATCCTCTATGTTTAAGGCGGGATGCTAGAGCTGAACACTCATCGCGGCCAAATTGCCTCTGAAATGTCTCATACGAGGCGAGAGATAACCCTCCTATCGTAGGGAAGCAGTCTGTACAATCTAGCCGAGGGGAGAACGTAGGAAGGATGTTCTACTGGCAATGTGATGGAAAAATAAGGGATGTTCGTTTCCTGATAAAAGGAGTTGACACAACATTGCCCACGGCTGAACTGAATCTAGCTCCAAAGGAAGTGGATCCCGACAGCAAACGATTTTAAAACGAACCATTAGCTATTTAGTCTCATTGTTTCGCGTAATTGTTTAGCTGCACACTACACCGTCTGTTTGTTTTCCTACTGAATATAACTTGGGAATAGTGAACGGTGAATTTTGCTGCATTATGACCAAATTGAAGAAGACTAATCTATTCCCATAATGAACATGTATAAACCACTCTTAAGGATGTTCTGGAGGTACAATGGGAGACAAAAGCACAAGAAATTCGAAATCCATCAATATATTGCCAATGAAAGCCATTCGCGAGTATATTTTGCATTAAAAAATAGATTAATTTAAAAAACTTTCGTTTAATTAGTGAATTTCATTTTATATTTATTTTTTCATCAAATTGTCTTCATATTATGAAAATTGTAAATGAATTTTGTGAATAATTGTATCTATATTCAGTGGTCTACATTATTGTCGCGTTTTCGTATTCGAAATTTTGTCACAGTTTATAATTTGTTGCTCTGTAACCGTTTGGTGAAACCTAATAAATTTTGAACATAATTAAATAGATAATATTTACTATATATAAAAAACAACTGGAGTTTCTAGTTGCGTTTTTTCAAGGTTTAAATAGGGTTTGAAGTGGAATTTTATGAATTCTCTTTGAAATCCATCTCCTATGAAATTATTATGACAAACAACAATAAGTTCTGATTATCGTAATCGCGAAGAAAATGATATTGCAATAGGCTAAGTGAGGTTGGTGAGAAATTTTCACATTCACTTCTATTATTTGCAAAAATATGGAGCTTTGATATTCGTCGCTATTAGGTGCAAGTATACACGAAAGAGAACTTGATTTCTCTGGTCTTGCGGAATTTTTCTCTTAGTTATTTTCTGGCTAAATGTCTTAGAACCCATTAGCTAGACTTGCCCGTAACTTGAGTAAAAATGAACCGATCATGTTGCCACGTTGTTCGCACATGAATCGCAGGGAAGACGCGTCAACAGTTTTGACGAGGCTGCAAGTTTGTTGAGGTACGCGCCAAAGAAACGATCCGTTTGCATTCGCATTCACATCGTTCAATGAAATATGACGTGTTGCAATGAAAATTTTATAAAAAAATATTAAACCGACTTCGAAACGCGCTAAAAAAATTTATTAATACGTATGAAATAATTTCCTCTTGATTTCTACGAATACATATCAAGTGTTAATACAGTTGATTAAAATAAAATATTAAATACAAAAAAATTGATTAAAAACTATGAAATAATTTCCTTTTGATTTCTATGAATACACAGTTAATTCAATTGATTAAAATAAAATATTAAATACAAAAAAATGTATTAAAAGGTATGAAATAATTTCCTTTTGATTTCTATGAATACATAGTTAATACAATTGATTAAAATAGAATATTAAATACAAAAAAATTTATTAAAAGGTATGAAATAATTTCCTTTTGATTTCTACGAATACATACCAACTATTAATACGATTGACTAAAATAAAATATTGAATACACAAAAATTGATTAAAAAGTATGAAATAATTTCCTTTTGATTTCTATGAATACATACTTAATACAATTGATTAAAATAGAATATTAAATACAAAAAAATTTATTAAAAGGTATGAAATAATTTCCTTTTGATTTCTATGAATACATAGTTAATACAATTGATTAAAATAGAATATTAAATACAAAAAAATTTATTAAAAAGTATGAAATAATTTCCTTTTGATTTCTATGAATGCATAGTTAATACAATTGATTAAAATAAAATATTAAATACAACAAAATTTATTAAAAGGTATGAAATAATTTCCTCTTGATTTCTACGAATACATATCAACTATTAATGCGATTGATTAAAATAAAATATCGAATACACAAAAATTGATTAAAAAGTATGAAATAATTTCCTTTTGATTTCTACGAATACATAGTTAATTCAATTGATTAAAATAAAATATTAAATACAAAAAAATTTATTAAAAGGTATGAAATAATTTCCTTTTGATTTCTACGAATACATACCAACTATTAATACGATTGACTAAAATAAAATATTGAATACACAAAAATTGATTAAAAAGTATGAAATAATTTCCTTTTGATTTCTATGAATACATACTTAATACAATTGATTAAAATAGAATATTAAATACAAAAAAATTTATTAAAAGGTATGAAATAATTTCCTTTTGATTTCTATGAATACATAGTTAATACAATTGATTAAAATAGAATATTAAATACAAAAAAATTTATTAAAAAGTATGAAATAATTTCCTTTTGATTTCTATGAATGCATAGTTAATACAATTGATTAAAATAAAATATTAAATACAACAAAATTTATTAAAAGGTATGAAATAATTTCCTCTTGATTTCTACGAATACATATCAACTATTAATGCGATTGATTAAAATAAAATATCGAATACACAAAAATTGATTAAAAAGTATGAAATAATTTCCTTTTGATTTCTACGAATACATAGTTAATTCAATTGATTAAAATAAAATATTAAATACAAAAAAATTTATTAAAAGGTATGAAATAATTTCCTTTTGATATCTATGAATACATAGTTAATACAATTGATTAAAATAAAATATTAAGATTAATACAAATTTAAACGTCTATATTGTAACACGTTGTCTGTAGTTCAAGTTAAAGAAAAATAAGCTCCGCCCGACCGAGCGCGTGTATGTTCAGGAATCCAATTTTAACGGGACTGCAGGTTCACCGAGATACGCGTCCTGGGCACGATCACGTATGCCGTTCCATAATCGTAAAAAAGTGTTAGGAACCCAACGAGCTTGCCGAGCTGCTCGCCATAGGGATGGGTTTTTCTTGAAATCTCGAAACTCTTTACTGATCCAGACTAAATTCTTTGAAGATCTTCAACGCAATAACGAACCACGCCATCGCACCTACTGGCTGGTCGATAACAGAACAACCTGGCTGCATTTACAGCTCACAGTGAGAAGTATTCGTTCCGTCTCTCTCCCAATTATCAACTTCAAACGAAATACGCTTTTTTATAATGCGAGGTTTAATCATTCGTTTTTATATAATAATGTCTTATTCTCGAACTTTATATCTGTATATTATTAATCGACTGCGGATCTTTACGTATCAAATACAAATTTTCTTCGTCACTTACAAGACGCACTAGGGCTTGTCGGTTTTTAAAAGAAAGTTATACAATTCGAAAATCGGGGTTTTCAGAAAAAAACCGGTTTTAAGTTTATACATAACAATAGTAAATTTCTTTTAGTAAATTTCTTCCATTAGTTACTAAAACTGACATTATTAAGTCATCCGGACAGATATTATCAAGATTATATAAAGATTATTCTACAAGAAGATGAATGAGATGTTGAAAAAAGTGATGAAGAAGAAAATGAAGATTTATCTATGATGAAAATACTATAGTGACAGCAATAAGTAAATATCTGCAAGAACTGGAGGAAGAAGTCACATCCTCTAAGCCTCAAACATTGAAGAAGTTTTTGGCTTTAAAGGCTACAATTAGAAGAACAAAAAATTTAGATTTATTATTTAATGCTTTTTTCTTTTTCTCGCAATTTTGTGTCCAAAATAAGGATACAACTAAGCAATAAATCAATTGACATTCTATGATTTTTGAAGTCATATTTTAGTAAACAAATATGGACAAAGAAACAAGTAAAATAATCATTTTTTAAATCATTTTTTATTATTCTGTTAATTCTTTATTTTAAGAATTCTATGTATGTATAATTGTTATAAATAAAAATATAATAATTATTATCATAAATAAAAATATAATAATTATTATTATACATAAAAACAATTAAACCATTATATCTTAAATTGTAAATATGTCTTCGTTTTTATCTGTAAAAATTTCAAACCGGTTTCAACCGATAAGTTTAAATTACAGGACTATACGGTGAATGGATCGAAACTTCCCCATTGATCCCGCTTCGTTCTGGTCATGATTTAACGAGATTACGTTTATATTTAATAATATGAGCGTCCAAAGTAGGGGAAAAAATCGAGACGACCAACCTCAGGTTCCTATGTATTTTTCTAATACAAAAATAAATAAATCATGACCAGTGCGAAGCGGGATCAACCTTCCTCTTTACAATGAGCCCTCACACAGCTCATAACATGCTCGTATAAGAACAAACAATGGTTTCCCGCAAACACTGTTTTTACTTGTTTTTCTAGTAATATTCCAGTAAGATCCATGGGTCTGGTACCCTCTTAAATTGTGCGCACCCATTTTTGTCATAAATGCATATAATCCGCAGTCTAGTTACGACATAGTAAGACCATCTATTAGGAGGATACGAAGAAACATTTTCACCAACCCAATATACATATAAATAAGTGAGTTATCTTATTATTTTTATCAACACAGTCAGAAAACGTATTGTTCGTAATATTTGGCAGAAGCCGAAAGACAGAGAGCGAATGCTCGTGTAGCGGAACAGAGAAAGAGATATAGCAAAGAGATGAGGTACATAGTCGTTATTCGAGTACTCCTTTCGCGAAGATATCGATGAGCGAAAGGAGAAAAGAAGTGGGAGCGTGAAAGGGGTAGGGGTTGGAGCGAGGTTCGAGATAGAAGCGGCCGCTGGGAATCCTGCCTAACTGAGAATCGATAGAAATTTCCAGCGCGCGCGTCGCGTCGCCTCGCAGCCTACGATATCCATTTCTCTGAACAAACGGCCCAGTATCGTAATCTTTTTCAAGCGCTCGCCTTTTACTGTGTCGTTAGTTTCCGATATGTAACTGTACCGAAAGTTTCCACCGGAACCGGTGACGAGGAGGCAAATAGAAATGTATACTCCGATGAAACCCTTCGATGACTCTGATTCCGATGAGGATCTTTTCCATCCACGCCCCTAGTAGCATTTATGGTTGGCGGTTTGTTGGCCCTCCGTTGGCGGTATACGTTGGGCAACGGTTGGAAATGTCGCTCTTTTTTGCAATTGGGCCAACAATTAGGACCAACGTTGGGCCAACGATCACACCCAACCTACAGGGTGTCCCAAAACTACTCTAGGAGCCGAAAATGGGAGGTTCCTTGGGTCATTTGAAGCGACATTTTCCTTTACAAAAATGGTGTCCGTGGCTTCGTTTAGGAGTTATTAACGAAAAACACCGACCAATCAGAGCGCAGCTATAGCGAACGGAGTCCGACTCTGCGACAGGTCCCGCGAGGCGTGGTGTCGCCATTGGTCGACTCGGAATCAATCCGCTATAGCTGCGCTCTGATTGGTCCGTGTTTTTCGTTAATAACTCCTAAACAAAGCCACGGACACCATTTTTGTAAAGGAAAATGTCGCTTCAAATGACCCAAGGAACCTCCCATTTTCCGCTCCTACACTAGTTTTGGGACACCCTGTAGAACCAACGTTACTACAAGAACCCATAGAGCCCACATTCTGATTTTCTCTTTTTATGGTATATCATGAACAATATACATATTAAAAATGTATTTTCACGGTAAAATTTTGGGAAAAAAGGAAAAAGTAAAATAATACCCACGTCGGACTTGAACCCGGACCAGCTTGCGTAGTTAGCACATTTTTTTTTATAACAGAGCGTTTATTGTGCCAAACAAAAAAATACAATATTTACAGGTAGGAACAACAAACTTAAACGCACAAAAGTATAACAATTAATGAATTAATAAAACTAGACTAAAGGCTCCGTTTTCGGAGCACGCACGGTCTTACAATTAGATTCTATTTGCACTTATTGCTACTATTTACACTTATACTAGATATTTTATCTATTTATGGTTACAACATATATACAGCATAGCACAAGAACTGCATAATCAGAGTCTTACATTTCGGAGTAAGAAAACAATTAGATTTAGTACTTCGTAGTTAGCACATGACCTATCGCTGAACCTACAGGTGATTGTTGTGCGTAGGTGCTATGATTAGGGTTACTAAATACGTCAACAAAGTAAAATTAAAATATCTGAATAAAAAGGAAGATCCATTTTGAAGAAATCCAAAAGGGTCTTCTTATACTACATGAACACCCCCTTGTTTTTCCCTTGGAAAATCAAAAATTAAAGAAATGAAAAAATTCCAAGGCTGCTCTCGCAATAAAACTTTATAATGAATGAATTATCGAGCAAAAATTACAAATTTCAAGTATATTTAGCCATACGAAAAAAAAAATTTGGAATATAATTTATTTTTGTTGCAGCAACACTACTGCCGTCTGTTAGACGATATATTTAAATATTGACAGATTTTCGTTGGGCCGATGTAGTATAATCGTTGTAAATTTCACGTTACTTAACCAACTATAATATCTGTAGGCCCAATTTTGGGTATTCGTCGGCAAATTGACATAATTTTTCGTCGTTGGCCCTTCGTTGGGGATTTGTCGACAAACCACTACCCATTCCCCAACAAACTCCCAACCGTCGGCCACCGTTGGCCAACCATAAATGCTACTAGAGGCCTGTCAGAATAGACATTTATTTTTTTCCTTAAGGGGGTAGGGTACCCACGTGACATTAGTAGAATCTAACTGAAATATTACTAGAAAAACAAGTGAAAACCGTATTTACGGGAACATACCTCACGTCCTCATACGATTATATTTTGAGCTGAGTGAGGGCTCATTCCAAAGGGGAAGGTTAAATGAAGCGCGCGTGGGTCCAACTTCAGTTACATTATGTTTATACGTAGTAATGTGAGTGTCCAAAATAGGGAAAACAAATAAAGAAAAATTCCGGAAATTCTAATGTATTTTTCGATCACAAAAAGGTTTTTTCTGCTAATTTAGGGACCCACGCGCGCTTCGTTTAACCTTCCTCTTTAGAATGAGCCCTCATTGAGCTCAATATATAATCGTATGAGGACTTGAGGTGTGTTTCCGTAATCGCATTCAATTGTTCCCCAGATACCGTTCATGAAGGTCTATGAAGGGCAAGTAGAAGGAATTTTAGTTCAACAAAGGTGTAAAGATGAAGCCACTCGGATCCATTAATAGCAATAAAGATAATGATTAACAGAAAAAAACCTGTAATTATAGCGAAATTGAAGCGTTAGATTGATACAAATGTATGTTCATCACTGTTGCCAAACTGTTTTTCAGTGTGGAGGTTGGTCACAATGAAAAATACCATGGTCACGTGGGTACCCTACTCTCTTAGTAATTTCAATCGGTCAAAAATTGTCTTTTGTAAACGTGTTTACAATTTTGCATTTCATTTATATATTTTCGCCATGAGTTAGTAACACGCGATTTCACTATTCCTATTTGTAAAACTTGTTGCAAATGAACGTAACTCTTGGCTGTTACTAATCCCTTATTAATTTTCTTGGATACTACTTTTTACACGTTGTTAGAGTTATCGATCGTAAGATTGTTAAAACTGACAAAGAGAAAATGATTTCGGCGCACATTCCTTACCTAGCGACTGATGACTTTGTCGGATGATTAGATTTGAATGGAACCACGATTATCTTGATTTTTGTCCATTGCATGCCGCACCGTGCGGCGTAACCAAATCGAAATGTAAACGCTACTTGTCTATTCATGTTCTGCACGAATATTTCTTGGCGAAGTGCACGGCACGTCGGCGAAGGAATTCTAAAGATGGTGGACGGAAACTTGCTGGAGTTTCCATGAAATACGTTTAAACTGCCGATTTCTGCCAATCGGGAAGAAAAATCAGCACATTCCTGAGAGCTATTCACAGGGGCCCCGCATGTATCTACAATCCGTACGTTCCTCTTGGCAGTATACTCACTCCATCGAAGTACACGTTGATAGGCACTCGGCTGGTGGTAGTTGCTCAGCCTTTCTTGTATTGTTCCGACCATTCCCATTACATTGCATTGTCTTTCGACCACGCCGGTAATCAGCAACGCTTTGTTGCCAGGCTTCATTTTCTCGAACGACACAGTCACCCACTTTAAAACCGGCCCTGAGGAAGTTTTCAATTGCGGGCAAGCGAACCGGTAACCTTCGACTCCCTAATGTCTGCCACTCCCGACATAAACCATTTCTAAGTGTCACTGGCGCAATCAACGGCTACGATATTCCGACATCTACGTGAAAAAAATGACTCCGCCCGCAACCCTCAAAGCTCGCGGTGCCTGCTTTTGTCTCGAACGATTTGACGCTTTCGTGTTCCACGGAATGGTTATTTCAAAAGAAACCATTTTCAATATGCATACCTCTCGAGAAGGCACAAACAAACACCGCTTAAAGTCAGAGATTCAAGTAAACTATGAAACATGCACGATAGACTGGAGGCAGTTGCTTCGTCGAAACAATTCATTCCGAATACAAAAGTAAATACGAAACGTTTTTGTACGAGGCTTTGTTTTCGTGGAAAACAAAACGAACGAATTTCTTGATCTCACGTGAATATATTTCGCTGAATTGTCTGACCATCGTTGCTATTTCCACTTTCTTTCGTTTTTACATTCAATGATATGTATTCACCAATTATTTACTTCCCGATTCATAGGGAAGTTTCTGTAATTACCCCGAAAATCGAAAATCGATTTTTTAGCTGATCTTCACGTTTCATGGTTATTGGAGTCATTTTAGACTGTTTTTATCAAATTGTTAGTGTGTGTGTGCGCGCGTGCGTATGGCCGTTTGTATGTTATCAAATTGTTCATTAACGTTTTCTGAAGAAGTAACAACGCGATCAGAATGGTGAATGATGCAATCGATGTGCTTTACACTTTATGTACAGTGACTCCCATTAATATTCGGACGCTATAAAAAAAACGATAACTGGTTTAACATTGAACTATACGACTTGAATTTTTGTTGGGAAGCTAGAGCAAATAGTTTGCTACAGAATGTGGAAAAACATTTTTTAAAAAATTGCAATTGATCGGAGTTGTAGAAAAAATACTAAAAGTTGCGGTTTACAACTTTTTTATGTGGGCCTATATTGAAAATTTAAAAAGTACGTTTTGTAGATCTGTGTCAATTAAACATGTTCTGAAAATTTCGTCAATATTGTTCAACGTTGCAATGAGCTAAAAACGTTTAACGATGGTAAAAATTTCAGATTTTCACGTTTTTCGGGTTATAACTGCAGTAAATCTATAGATTCTCACATCTTTCAATGCCAGTCGTTTTTTCCCGCATCAACCGATTTCGATGAAACTTTTGCAGTACATATAATTGACTATGATACATGTGATTATGTTGTATGATTATGGTACATATGATTATCGTTTTTTTAGAGCGTCCGAATATTAATGGGAGTCACTGTATATACTTTGTACTTTATGTTCGTGCTGTGCGCATGCGTCAGAAATTAATGTAAAATGTATAGAAAATTTCAATTGTTAAACCAAGTGAACCAATATCCACAATGGGAAGATTATGCGATGAGAATTAATTTGGATTAGGTTAATCCGAAAAGTTTATTTATTATTTAGTTATATTATTATTTATGTGATTAGAATGAGTTGTGGTTAGGTCAGGCCGGCCCGACGCACACGACAATCCAGGAGTAGTCCTTAAAAATTTCAAGTTTACTTTATACCGGGTGATTCACGAGAAACAGACCACCTCAATAGATCTGTTAGGACCAGAGATGAAAGAAAATGTTAGAGAGAAAAGTTGTACCGTTAAAGGGGGCAAATATGGTGGTATAAAAAAATGTGCCGATTGTAGTCGTTTTCAAGGTCTTTTAAAGGTCATTTACGATTTTTAAATAGCACCATATATTTTTCACTTCACAGTGTTGTAGCTGATGTCAAGACGAGTTCAATGATGTGGTACACTATGACCTTCAAATGACCTCGAACTAGAAAATTTGTGATAAAGCAATGATAACTTCAAAATGTGTAATCATTTTATTTGAACTAAATTAAATGTTCGAAATTATGACCTTGAGCAGTAACACAAACATTTAAACGTTTTACAAGGCAATCAATTGTACTTCCAATTGTTTCTGTTTCTCGTGACTCACCCTGTATATGTATTACTTTAAACTGTAGAGGATTCGTTTATAGATGATATGTGTGAATGTTTACGGCGCTGTGAGGTGAACTAGGCTGGTGATGATCCCTTTTTACAACAAATTGAAGATATTCTATATAAAATAGAAAGTCGGTAAGTCGGTAAGGTAGAGCGCGACATTGAAATGATAAAAAATATTTTTGCGACGCGCCAAATATCCTTCTGGCAATCGTCTTTTTAGTCAAAAAAGAACCTATTTTCAAAACTTCATCGAATTCTGATTGTTGCTATAAACGGAAGTTTCGCCGAGTTCGTTTACGAATGCTGTACCAGGTAGATTACCGAAGCTTGTAGCTCAGGTGCGTTCTCTAATTATTGTCCTTCTAGGCGTCCACCACGGCTAACGTAGCATAAACCCACTCCGAAGCAAATGTAGTCAAGTCGTCTGACCATATTTGCGGCTATTACTCCTGAACACCATCACTCGTCTGAAGACCCATTTACTCTTGGTACTCGGAGAAAAAATTCTGTATCAGAACTCAGCCAATCGAGAACATCCAAGTCAATGACTTGATAATCAAATTATCGGCCCATTAAACACTTTGATCTCGGCGCCCCGTCAGTCGTATGTAGGTGACCAAATTCTTTGTTGAAATTTGAGGGTGAAAATCACCCTAAGACCTACAAACACAAGCGAAGTCTCCGAATTCTACAAAATTCTGCTGATGATTGTGAAAAAGTGATTCGAATTCGAATTTCTAAACAAATTAATCTTTTTGCTCTCTCACTATGCATCTTTTATTATAAATCTTTCGCAATCACCGACATAATTATAATTTTCTGCAGGTATAAAAATATGATTTGCAAGTTTAGATTTCAGCATTTTTTCAGCGAGAATGTTACGAAATGGTGTGGAGTTATTTGGTTGTTTCAACATCTTGCTTTCTGAAGCAAGGATTCCATTATTGCATAATATGGTTATTCTGCCAATTCAACTTTGAATGTTCATAAAACTTGCTCATTTTTGACGTAGCTTTCGCAGTAACGTGGAATCTCGTATTGCTATTTGCAAAATATCAAGTGCAGTTACTCGATTATCGCCAAAAATTAAATTCTGTACAGTTGATGAAATACTACGAATGCGCGGTAGGTACCGGAATCATTAAAATTCAGATGACCAATGTAGTAGCTCATGTGCACGAGTTCAATTCTCACGGGTGGACGATATTTTCATTGTCGTTAATTTCATTTGCATAAATGACGGCACGTTGGACGCCGCTTTGTAATAATCATAATAGTTGACGAGAAGAAACATACATAACACGGGCGACATGAAGTACTATCCCCTCGGCGAGAAGAGAATGCGACTAGCGAATGTTGCAGAAATATAAATTGATGAAATAATATTTGTGACTAAAAGCGAAAAAGGTACATACGATAATATGTGCTGGCATTAAAGATAAGTCAACGTAGGAAAATTTAATCAAAGTTTTTTGTTATTACATTATTGTTACCCAATAAAATTAAAATGGAATAATAGTGTTACGTTATTTCTAATACGAATAATAATATGAATCATTCTTCCACGTTAATTTAAACAACCGTTGCATAGGATTGTTTGTTATTGGCAATAATTTCGTATATCCGAATATCTTATAATATTCGTTTGAAATAAATTAGCGCTAGTCACACTGATTATTAGACAGCGGATCTTTATGCAAAGTAAAAGCTTTCTACCTGAATAGCAACAAACTGGACTGAAATAAAAATGTAATGTCTGTTTTAAAATGTTTAACAAGTTGAAAATAATATAACAGTAGCATAAAATTCGTCTAATATTTTTGCTGTTTTTGATTACATCTACTCATTTATGTACATTAATCCATAAAATCCGCAGACTAATTAATCACTAATTAATCTAATTAGTGATTACTAATTAATCAGGCATGTGGAAACCATTTTTTCTCACAGAACTTGCAATTTTATTTTGAATTTAATAAGAGCAATTTACTTTGGTTCATAACTGATTAATTAGTAATCACTAATTAGATTAATTAGTGATTAATTAGACTTCAAAATAAAATTGCAAGTTCTGTGAGAAAAAAGTGTTTCCACATGTAAAATAACGTCCTTATTCGAATATGCCATAAATTATACTGTTGATACATTGTAGAGTTTCTTCGTTGAACATATCAGCAGGTTTTTGCGGATCTCAATGGGCTTGTTTGGTTACATTATTTCGCTGTCGTCACCGAAGATGTTCTACGAAGCGTTGAATAGTACATTTCGATTCAATTCGTACATGTTTATTGCTACGAGAGTATCCAAGTAATCTATGGTAATGTTATGGTAAGTAGAAACGAAAAAGCATCGCATAAAGTACTCTCGCACCGGTTAGAATAGAACGAAGACGCAAAACTAACACTGACGTTTCTTTTCGGCTGTGCTGAAAAGGGAGAGGAGATATACGAGTATAATGGCGATGGGAAGAAAGAAAGATAGGATTTTACACGGTAAGGCTACGGCTGCGGCTGCGGCTTTAAGCGGTGCCACTTTATTTCTCTTGGCACCTTTTTTGTCTGCTCTTTGTCGACTGCCTCACGGCTACCAAAATCTCAAAGAAAACGTGCATTTATGACGCTCCAGAAGCCTCGCTCTGAGATAAGAAACTTGACGTTGGAATCATTCTATGAAAAATGATCTGTGCCACAAATTTCGCGTTACAAGAACTTCCGTTGCTCTGTAACGACGTGAAAATGTTCGATCTTCTAACTTCTGTCGTAATAGAAATAATTTTATTAATTATTAAGATTATTAAGAATTATTATTACGATGTGATAACAGAAATAGGCCTTTACGTATCACATGAAGAAGGGGGGGGGGGAGTTAGGGTGGACCTTATTTGCCGACCATAAAATTTTTGGCAGGACGCCCCCTAATATTGTTCCATTTAATGACAAAATGACATGTCCAACGTTTTAGATCAATCGAACGTCGGGAAGGGGTGGCGCATTAGGGTGGGCCTTAGGTATACCACGTGAAATTTTGTGTTTACGACACCCCCTAACATTGTGCCATTGGGTAAGAAAATAATTAACTTCCCGATTCATAGGGAAGTTACTGTAATTACCCCGAAAATCGAAAATCGATTTTTTAGCAGATCTTCACGTTTCATGGTTATTGAAGTCATTTTAGACTATTTTTATCAAATTGTTAGTATGTGTGTGTGTGTGTGTGTGTGTGTGTGTGTGTGTGTGTGTGTGTGTGTGTGTGTGTGTGTGTGTGTGTGTGTGTGTGTGTGTGTGTGTGTGTGTGTGTGTGTGTGTGTGTGTGTGTGTGTGTGCGCGCGCGCGCGCGCGCGCGCGTATGGCCGTTTTTATGTTATCAAATTTTTCGTTAACGTTTTCTGAAAAAGTAAAAATGCGATCAGAATGATGAATGATGCAATCGATGTGCCCCGTCGTAACTTAGAGCTGATTAGATTTTGGTCCATATTGGTCAAGTAGTTTTTTAGATTTTTTAGTTTTTTTAGTTTTTTCTCGAAAGAAGTTCATTCAAGAATACAATTTATACGAGAGGATGGAAATTTTCCACCGAATAAACAAACGTAATTATATATATTTCATTTTTTTTTATTTAAAAAAAAATTTTTTTATAATTTAAAAAAAAAATTTTTTTTAAATTAACTTCCCGATTCATAGGGAAGTTACTGTAATTACCCCGAAAATCGAAAATCGATTTTTTAGCAGATCTTCACGTTTCGTGGTCATTGAAGTCATTTTAGACTATTTTTATCAAATTGTTAATATGTGTGTGCGTACGGCCGTTTTTATGTTATCAAATTTTTCGTTAACGTTTTCTGAAAAAGTAACAATGCCATCAGAATGATGAATGATGCAATCGATGTGCCCCGTCGTAACTTAGAGCTGATTAGATTTTGGTCCACATTGGTCAAATAGTTTTTTAGTTTTTTTCGAAAGAAGTTCATTCAAGAATGCAATTTATACGAAAGGATGGAAATTTTCCACCGAATAAACAAACATAATTATATATACTTCATTTTTATTTAAGAAAAATTTTTTTTAATTATGCAACTAATGCTAATGTTACCGCTTACAACTAACGAATGGGGAAGTTCGTTGTGTGGCTCGTGGAGAGTCACACACAAAATAAATAAAAAAACCATTAAGAGCTGTATGCCCCACTAGCAATGCGTACCACTAACCCTTTCGCAAGAGCAGTCCTACCCGCGAGCTCGCGAAGCGAGCGAGCAACAATAACCAGCTAGTTTCTTTTTTTTTACCGTGAGGGAGAATTCTTTTACGGACTTCCCGTGCCCCTGGGAGGGGCATGGGGTATGTGGGACTTACGAGAGCCAGAGGGGCTCACAGTACCGCACTAAAAAACCTCATGACAACCTACCCCAAGCTATTCGGGGGCAGCTGGGATCTCGAAAGGAACACGACCAGCCACCCCCTCGCCCTTGGCCCCGTGCGGGGCCCCATGCCGAGGGGGGAGAGAAGCTCCCCCCCAGAAATACCTAATCTATCCGGGTGCAAGCAAAGAAAATAATTCCTGCAGAGGATGAAGTTGATCGGATAAGAGAAAGACGTGCCGCATTGAGGTTGAACGTGCTAAAAACATGAAGTTCTAAGAGAAATATTTGTGATTTTTCGCAACTGCAACGTCATTGTGGCACGTCTTCCCCTTATCCGATCAACTTCGTCTTCTGCAGAAATTATTTTCTTACTCAATGGCAGAATTATAGGGGGTGTCGTTAAAAAGGAGGGGGGGGGGGTAAAATAGGGGGTGTAAAAAAATCTCGCAAAAAATATTTCACGTGTGCCACCCCTTCCCGACGTCCGATTTATCTAAAACTTTGGATATATAATTTTTCCTTAAAATGGAACAATATTGGGAGGCGTCGTGAAAAACGCAAAAAAGTTTCATCAGGTGTAGCTAAGGTCCAGCCTAATGAACACGTCGAATTTAAATGCAACGACTATATTGAGGAGTATTATTTATTATTTACTCTATAACTGCATCGCGGATAATTGTTTAATTACTCTCGTACAACCGCGAGCTGATGAAATCTTCGACGAAGAACCCGATAGAAGCTTGATTAGCTTAAAGGAAATAATGTCTATTGGATTGTCTACAGATTATAGAATTATTCCCGCCGTAATGATAAAATAGCCAGTATGTAGTTCGCTACGTGCTAGCCATACATAGGTAATGGTTCTTCTAGAAGCGCTGTGGTTAGCTCAGCGACGTGATCGAAATGCAACGATACCGTTGTGGACCAAGCCATAAATTTTACGATTAGCCTTCTCTTCACATTTACGCTACACTTGACAATTGTCAACGGACGATATCTGGAAATTGTTCCAACCATTTCGTCCTCAATTGCAATTCATGCGTCGCACAGTGGGATATTTGGCCGAGCTAGCTGGTCGAAATTATTTCTGCTATGCTAGTTGTTCATAGCGAACTTCCTACTAATTTACATATAGCATTTTAAGATAGTACGAACGATTTCTCGAGGAAAATATATTTATATTCTTTTTTAAATTCATTTAAGTACTTGTTATTTATTATTTTGTAATAAATTAATTATATGAAGCTCCGGTTAATGTGTTTAACACGATCGTTGCCAACGAAATAGACATACACGTGTGACCACCGTAAATCTATATGAAAAAATCAAATGAATTTTATGCGTATTCATATTTGCGACTATTGTGGCGTAAGGCTTGGTATATGTAGACCTAAAGGGGCTTCGTATATGTAGACCTCTGGCGAACCGTTTTAGTGGCCAAAATTCAATTTTTCAAGGTTAATAGATTGAAAAATTTGTTTTTGCTATAAACTGATAACTCTTCAAAGCTCCTAAATCTAAAATATTATTAATTTTAGGTAATTGTATAAGATACAGCGTTCTAAAAATTGAACATTCTATTAAACGTTTTAAATACCACTTATAGGATATCACAAAACAAGTTATAATTATGATTTTTTATATGTTAGTAGTTGTACTTTAAGTTCTAAATGCCATCATAAACATTTTTTAAACCATAAACAAATATTCCAAGTTTGTAACAATTTAAGCTTTAAGGGTTTAAAAAAAATGTTTAAAAGTGCTAAACATTGGACTTAGTTTGTACGAAAGTTTAAACATTTGTTAAAAAGAATATACATAGTTTAGCTGCTCCCTCTTGCAACTTTTAACTCTATATTAATTTTAATAAAGACGTCCGAGGTATTTTTTCATTTTTTCAATAGGTCATACTAATTTTAAAAAATGGCATTAAGTATCTCAATGATATTGTTCTATGAAAATGATGAGAAACATCGATTTACAACATTTTTTAATCGGGCCACGAAATACCGCCCTCTAGATCGCCATAATAACCCTGCCGTAAAAATTTTTTAATGTAAGATTCGTTATCAGCGACTCCAAAAACTCCTAATCACCAACTTTCAGAAAACGATGACAACATTTTGAATTTTGGCCACAAAAACCGGGCTTCTGAACCACTGTGCAGTGGTCAGAAGTCGCCAAAATGCCAAAAATGAAATTTCCGTTAGGCGAATGGCTCTTGTCTGAAGGAGGAACTTGCCCCTCCGGCTGAGCCCCCCACTCTTACTACACACTAACGTACCTCTGCTCCAGAGTGGCCAGACGAGTCCGACCTTGGAACTCGCGAGGGGAATACAGTACCCCTTCTCTGATGACCAGCTATATGCGCGCTTGCGCAACGTGTCTCCCATGCGCCTTACTTGATCCCCGTCGTGCTTGCGCATATTGCTGATCATCAGAGAAGTGGTACTGTATTCCCCTCGCGAATTCCAAGGTCGGACTCGTCTGGCCACTCTGCTCTGGTCTGTCCAGTGTTCCGATTGAGTACAAAATTTCGCACGCATGCGCGGTGAAAACAGTAGCGTATCTACTATGACGCAGCAGAGCGACCAAGGCCCCGACGGCCTGTGGCAGTTATATTGGCGGGAGCGTACCGGTATTATTGTTCTGATGATTTTAGAACAATATTTTGTTCTATTTATCATTTCAATATTTCATATGTATACACTAATAAATTTTTAGAAGTCTGTAGGATGCTCAAGCTACCCGATTTCATCGAAAAGGTTACGTTACTGAGGCTGAAATTGCCGCGCATGCGTGCGAAATTTCGTACTCAATCGGAACACTGGTTCAGAGGTACGTCGTGCGTGGCGCGTGCGCAGTAGAACTAGTAGCAGTAAGAGTGGGGGCCCAGGCGGAGGGGAAAGTTTCTCCAGGTTCCTCAGTTTGGCATCATTGGTCGTACTGGATACTCGGGTAATGACTCCATGAGAAACCCGTAGTAAAACGGTCTTATCATTTTTACCTGCCAAATGGTGGGAGTACAAATATCGCATTCATTCCTCGCGCAGTTTTCGTGCAGTGAACTACCGTGTCCAAAAAACAGTGCGAAGTTTGTAATTTTATTAAAAGTGAATTTTGTGTGTGTGTCTACGAAGGATGCTGTTCCTGGAAGTAAGTACTATGCATAATAACAATATTGGATTTATATGAATTAGTGTTCATCTATATATACTATAAAAATGGATATTTGTATATATATGATTAATAGACTTCGAAACTGTTTGACCGGTCAACATGAAACTTGGTACATATATGTATTTTTTCATGGAGAAGGTTTTTACGCTTTTGCGCTGCAATATATCAACTTCTATACCGTTGAACCTATCGCTATGAAAATTGGTATACATAGGTATTTGAGCACGAGGTATTTTACACTGCGAAACACGTTCGGACACGTTCAAGGTCGAGTGTTCCTGGGAAAAGCATACACGTGTCATATTACGTACCGCGAAAAGCCCCCTCCTCCACGCTTATAAACGAGCTTTGCATCTTTCAAGTCTATATTCATTATTTTAACTATTATTTCAACAATAATTTGTTATTAATGAATTAATCATGTGTCCCCGGGGTTATCATCTATATATGTATATACAAACATCCATTTATATATTTATATATATATATATATATATATATATATATATATATATATATATATATATATACTTAAAATAAAAAAATCTAAATTCTTCTCACATTTAGCACGGGCAAAGCCGTGTCGGAGGCTGCTAGTAATGTATAAAGTCAAAGATAAAATTTTGTGCATAGATTTTACAAAGGGTATAGCCGGATAAGATGGTCAAAAATGCCCTTGAACCGAATTGTATCGACGAAGTGTCATTCGATAGGACACCAAAAAAAAGCATACTGTGCAAAATCTCAACCCTGTATCTCGATCGGGAGGGTAGTTATGGGGTAAAATCGAAAAATCAGTTTTTGGACTATTTTCCCTAGTTAATTATGTTTAAAAATTCTGAGAAAAATGTGACATATGTAAAGTATCCAAATGCATACTTCGCAATTGATTTCAGATTTTTAAATTGAAAATTCTGCTTGTAAAAAATCAAAAACCTCAAAAAAATCGAAAAAATGCAGATTTCACATGGAAGTTCTAGAGTGACAACTTTTATATTTTTACAGTAGCGATATATTGTTATTGGCATGGTTCATGAATTTTTTCAGATTTTTTGGTTTACTGCGCCGTTGTCAAAAAAAATAAAAACCGATTTTTTCGACGTTTTTTCCAGGAAGAACTAAGTTAACCTTAAAATTATAACGTTCTATTTATTTTTTAAGACTATAAGGCTCTGATAAACCTTGAACATTTCTAAAAAATAATTAAACAATGAAATCGGCTTGATTAGTATTTTTACTGTCAGCCTATTAGATCTGAAAGTATTAAACAGATTCCCAACAGATCGGTTGGCTCAGCGCGTTGAGCGTTCGACTGTTAACCTGCTTATACTAGGTTCAAGCCCGGCATACGTATACTTTTTTTTTTACTTGATTATTTCTTTTTTTTATGTCTAACTGTATAATAATCAATGGTATTTTTGTAGATTTCTTTTAGAAGCAATATTTAAATATTTAAACAATATTTTAAGGTCAAATTCGGAAAAAAAATTTTGGAGCAATTGTTATTATCAATAATTTTTATTTATGCATCTTCTTAATTCTGGTAGTATTAAATATTTTCTGTAGTAAATCTATACGTGTCTTCGAGTTTTAAATACTCCGTTATAGACTAAATCCATTGTAATACTATTCTTTTGAATTATTCGTTTATGGTACCTCGTCTTTAGTGCGGAACAGCAATTATTGTGTATGAACCATACCGTTGTGTAAAAGCATGTTTCAATATTTCATCATGTGATGTCCTCAGTCTTCGTCACTATCTTCATTAATGACCGGTATCACTTCTTCTTGGTTGAATTGATTGAATGAGAAAAAAATCTTCCTCGATATTTCAACAGGTCTTATCATTTTTTAGAGGCATCGAGCATGTGAGAGGTAATAAATAATTGCTGCCACGTGCAAGCAACAACCGAATTAAAATATGTTTTAAATATTGCTTCTAAAAGAAATCTACAAAAATACCATTGATTATTATACAGTTAGACATAAAAAAAAGAAATAATCAAGTAAAAAAAAAAGTATACGTATGCCGGGCTTGAACCTAGTATAAGCAGGTTAACAGTCGAACGCTCAACGCGCTGAGCCAACCGATCTGTTGGGAATCTGTTTAATACTTTCAGATCTAATAGGCTGACAGTAAAAATACTAATCAAGCCGATTTCATTGTTTAATTATTTTTTAGAAATGTTCAAGGTTTATCAGAGCCTTATAGTCTTAAAAAATAAATAGAACGTTATAATTTTAAGGTTAACTTAGTTCTTCCTGGAAAAAACGTCGAAAAAATCGGTTTTTATTTTTTTTGACAACGGCGCAGTAAACCAAAAAATCTGAAAAAATTCATGAACCATGCCAATAACAATATATCGCTACTGTAAAAATATAAAAGTTGTCACTCTAGAACTTCCATGTGAAATCTGCATTTTTTCGATTTTTTTGAGGTTTTTGATTTTTTACAAGCAGAATTTTCAATTTAAAAATCTGAAATCAATTGCGAAGTATGCATTTGGATACTTTACATATGTCACATTTTTCTCAGAATTTTTAAACATAATTAACTAGGGAAAATAGTCCAAAAACTGATTTTTCGATTTTACCCCATAACTACCCTCCCGATCGAGATACAGGGTTGAGATTTTGCACAGTATGCTTTTTTTTGGTGTCCTATCGAATGACACTTCGTCGATACAATTCGGTTCAAGGGCATTTTTGACCATCTTATCCGGCTATACCCTTTATACTGAAAGTTGTATATAGAGATATTTGTATACTCATGTAGTAGATACTTTGATCTTACATTGTTTTGAAAAAGCAGCTGCCCAAAACTGTCCAATTTGAAATGTGATCCACTTTTGTGACGCAGATGTAGTCACGCTACTAATTACAAGCACGTTTTCTCGATACATTTAGAAGATACAATAAAATTTGTTAAATTAGTATTTTATTGTGCCACTTAGAGAATTTTCTGATACACATTTTGAACATCAACAAATAAATTCAGTTTTTTATTGTCTATCGTGCTATTGTAAAAAATATACTATTCCATTTAAAAAAACATCGGTGACCTTGAAATCTCGAAAAAATAACCTTGACAAAAAAATTCGGCCTGTACTGTACTGGCGCCTTCGAACGGAATATTTTCTCGTCCTGACATTTTTTCTATCATACAAGATAAGCTATATATTCAAGGTGGTCAAGTTAGGTGAAACACCCTGTAGATTATGATCTTGTCCGGCTTTTCAACACTCGTGTCACATCGCGCCCCCTTCTTTTTTTCCACAACAAAGTATATTTTGTGTTACTTTCTCGTGCATTGTTCTATCACCTGAGCCACAACAATCTCACGGAAACATTAGAGAACCATTTTTTTTCTCGAAGATACTACTTGGAATGTGTTTGACAACTACAGTCGGTACGTTTAAGAGGGTACCAGATCCATGGATCTTACTAGAATATTACTAGAAAAACAAGTAAAAACAGTGTTTGCGGGAAACCATTGTTCGTTCTTATACGAGCATGTTATGAGCTGTGTGAGGGCTCATTGTAAAGAGGAAGGTTGATCCCGCTTCGTCCTGGTCATGATTTATGTCAGAAAAATCATTTTGTATTAGAAAAATACATAGGAACCTGAGGTTGGTCGTCTCGATTTTTTCCCCTACTTTGGACGCTCATATTATTAAATATAAACATGATCTCGTTAAATCATGACCAGAGCGAAGCGGGATCAACCTTCCTCTTTAGAATGAGCCCTCACACAGCTCGTAACATGCTTGTATAACTACAAACAATGGTTTCTCGTGATTGCATTCAATTCCCCATATTTGGTTCATACAGACAGAGTCTAGAGCAAGCCTAGAGCCAATTTTAGTTCAGCTAGTTAGACCAGATGGCGCCATGTCAGGAGAACTGTCAGCGGAGATTCGTAACAACAAAAATATAAAGGGCTTGAAGCCACTCGGATCCATTAATAGCAATAAAGATATTGACAAAAAGAAAAAAACTTGTAATGATAGCGAAACTTAGTTTAATTAGCGTTAGATTGATACAAATGTATGCTCATCACTGTTGCCAAACTGTTTTTCAACGTGGAGGTTGGTTACACTAATAAATACACTAGATCCATGGGTCTGGTACCCCCCTAAAACAGTGGAAGTATTAAAAAGATTTCATGCCACCAGTATATTAGTTTTACCTTAATTAGATAATTAAAAGAAGAATTAAATTTTCATTTGGCTTCTGCGTCTTGCAATCAATGCAAACATTTTTTATTTTACATAAACATCCGCAGTCTAGTCATAACTCTGTTAATATTAATCGGATGTGGCATTACTTGAGCACGTCTGAAAAATGATATATCATAGAGTGATTGTAAACGAGAAATTGTTATATTTGTTTATCCAGTGAAAAGTTATTACATCTTGAAAATTAGTGAAAATAAAGGAGAATAACGACTATGTACCTCATCTCAATTCTATATCTCTCTCTCTGGTCCGCTACACGAGCATTCGCTCTTTAATTCAACGTTTCGGTCTCAGTTTTCTCGTTTCAAATCTATAAGATTTGCTCAGTCCACATGCCACCGGCATGGAACCAACATGTTTTATTAGCGTTAACTTTAGCCAAACTTAGTTTAATTAGCGTTAGATTGATACAAATGTATGTTCATCACTGTTGCCAATCTGTTTTTCAACGTGGAGGTTGGTTACACTGATATATATACTAGATCCTTGGGTCTGGTCCTTATCCTGCCTTTACAGAGTCTGCACTACGTTTTCACGGTGCACAAACAGATGCAGAAAGATTGAAGCTCAGCTATCTCCCTTTGATATCATAACTTTCAAAAAGGTGACACTATTTTTCTCAGAAATATTCACCACTCGGTCCTGCCCCCTCCCATGCATTCGCGTGACCCGAGGATCTTCAACACACACGACTCGCTGACATCCCGCCGTAATCTTGTCGAATACATAATAAGCTCGCGACGAGCTGAGAAATATTCTTGTGTGCATTTCAAATGAAACAATTTATGCTACCGCCGTTTCTCGCCTGATGTTTGGACGATTTCCGCCGACGTTTTCCTGGCGGTGTTAGATCCAGGCACAGACTACTTTTACTGGAAAACTACAGCTCTTTGCCGAAATCAATTTCCATCGTGGATACTCGGGCTAGAAGTTGCTTTAGCAATGAAATTGAAAAACAAACTCGCAGAAAAAGGACATCATTATTTTTTATCAAACGGTAAATTCGTCTCGATCGAAATTTAGTAATGTAATAAATTGAACGATATCGGCGCTAGGTTCGATCATTTATAGAAAACAACAAAATGTGCAATTATTTAAACATGTTTCTAACGTCTCGACCCCTATGTGGATCTTTTTCACAGAGACATTTTTGCAATGTTTTTGTGCTTGTTCTTTCCCTCAACGGTTAGTTGCTTCAGTTCAATGTAGACCAGCATGGAACTCAGTCATTATTTTTAAAACTTTTCTTTACACTTAGCAAGTATGTTCTTTAAGAATATTATTTACAGTTTTATTAATTTTGTGAATTACCCATTACATTTTGTTTATATATATTTTCAGACGCAATTGCTCTTGAAAATGATCCACACCTGGATCGAAACGTTGAGTTACATTTAAATATTGCTAATTTGCTTTGTTTCTGATCGAAACTGTGCGCCGAGAACATATAATTGATTTATATTGAAATTTATGATCGAGAAACACGTAACTATAGACATTTTTGCGTCTGAAAAGTATAAAGAGAAACCAACCACACGGTTGTTAAACAATTGTTATCATATTAAAAATTTATTTGTTTTCTCTTTATATTTTTCAGACGCAAAAATGTCTCTTTGAAAAAGATCCACATAGGGATGGAAACGTTAGAAACATGTTCAAATAATTGCACATTTGTTGTTTTCTACAGGGTGTCCCAAAATTCCTTCAACATTCGGAAATGGAAGGTTCCTGAGATCATTTGAAGCGATATTTTCCTCTGTAAAAATAGTGTACGCAGCTTTGTTTAGGAGTCAATAAAGTTCTATTGCTACTTAAATATGCTATTGTAGAGATACTATATAATAAATAATGTCCTCGTCTAGTGGCAACGTAGTACTACGCTTACAATCGGTGGGTTAGGGTTCGATCCCAGCCCGGGTAAGAATATTTTTTTTTCTTATTTGTAATTGTATAATATCTTGTAAATAAGGCGGCATTGTATAGTGAATAAACAATATAAATAAATAAGAAAAAAAATTTTTACCCGGGCTGGGATCGAACCCTAACCCGTCGGGTGTAAGCGTAGTACGTTGCCACTAGACGAGGACATTATTATATAGTATCTCTACAATAGCATATTTAAGTAGCAATAGAACTTTGTTTATTAAATATCTCAACAATTATTGAGTGTTTGCACCTATAATGGTATACAGGGTGGTCTTTTTATCTGAAGACATTGAAATATCTCGAGAACTATGTATCGGATCAAAACAAGTGGGCAATGAAAATTGTTCGTCGCGAAGGGGGACATCCAATTATACCAAACTGGACCCCCCACCGCCACCCCCTGGGGGTGGGGGTGGGTGGTTAATTATGGTGTTATTGAATAGCATTTTTAAAAATATCAAATACGTCTACTTTTATTTTTCTGATCTGATGTATATTTCTCGAGATATTCCAAATTTTCAACGATTTTTTACAATGAAAAATGGGGGTTCCCATTTAAGTTTTTTATCTTCTCCCACCCTCACCCCCAGGGGGCGGCGGTGGGGGGTCCAGTTTGGTATCATTGGATGTCCCCCTTCGCGACGAACAAGTTTCATTGCCAACTTGTTTTGATCCGATACATAGTTCTCAAGATATTTCAATGTCTTCAGATAAAAAGACCACCCTGTATACCATTATAGGTGCAAACACTCAATAATTGTTGAGATATTTAATAAACAACGTTCTATTGCTACTTAAATATGCTATTGTAGAGATACTATATAATAAATAATGTCCTCGTCTAGTGGCAACGTACTACGCTTACAACCGGTGGGTTAGGGTTCGATCCCAGCCCGGGTAAAAATTTTTTTTTTTATTTATTTATATTATTTATTCACTATTTAATGTCGCCTTATTTTCAAGATATTGTACAATTACAAATAAGAAAAAAAAATATTTTTACCCGGGCTGGGATCGAACCCTAACCCATCGGGTGTAAGCGTAGTACGTTGCCATTAGAGGACATTATTTATTATATAGTATCTCTACAATAGCATATTTAAGTAGCAATAGAACTTTGTTTATTAAATATCTCAACAATTATTGAGTGTTTGCACCTATAATGGTATATATTCGTAAATGGGAGATCGAGATCTATAAGTATACAAAATCTCAACCAAATCGGTGGCCTTGCACTCTCCTTGTAAGTTGTGCTAAGATTCGTTGTTGTTTACAATTGTTTATACTTTTTCTCGATCGCAATATTAGATAATTAGAATTTTCGATCAATACTAGGCACCGCGAAAAATTCAAATTACAAGATTCGTTGTGTTCGTGTCGAAAACATAAAATCCACTGTTTCTATTGATAGGAAGTAATGTTATTTTCAGTAAACCGTAGTGCATTCGCCAAAGTCTATAGTTTTGTATATTAGGTTACAGTAAGCCTTTACAAGATAATTGAGGGGAACGGTAGGGTTAATATTGATAGGAGAGTAGAGAGAAGCCTTTGTGTTATATAATACACTATTACACATTCGGGTAGTATGTACGAAATTATGTACGCGATTCTACTGCTAATACTAGTGATTCCCTTCGGCCTCTCTCTGTCTCTCTCTTTCTCTCTTCCAAGGGGTTCCGTAAGCGATGCCTTTTAGAGATAAAAACGGCCGAAATTGCTTTTCACCGTGGGAAAGTGGTTCGTCGCTTGCAAGGCCGAAGGGTACCAAGCCTACAAACTTTGCCACCCGTATCTCGATTCAAATTTCTACTCGCGCCGCTCATTTACCTCGTGCAAGCTCACCTGGAGGTTAGCATTGGGGAAAGTAGCAAATTCGAACAGTTTTCGAATCCTAAACGTCTGGACCAAATTGCAGTAATAATTAAAAAGATTTTCAAAATTTCTGCAAGATTAAATACTTGAATTTAATGAAAAAAAAATTTTGAAAAAAAACATTTTTATCATTAACGTTTTCTGAAATTAGTGTTGTGTGTAAAATTTATAAAGATGCCTATATAACCCCTTTCGAGGAATCACAATATTTTTGGGACAGCCAAAAAATGTAGTCAATCCTTCTTTTCCTTTTTTTTTCTTTTACATTTAATCGATAATCATTCGAAGACGAAGCAATTATTAACAAAATCGTCTCACCTGGAAGTTAGCATTGGGGAAACTAGCAAATCCGAACAGTTTTCGAATCCTAAACGTCTGGTACAAATTGCAGTAATAATTAAAAAGATTTTCAAAATTTCTTCAAGATTAAATACTTGAATTCAATGAAAAAAAAAATTTTGAAAAAAAAAACATTTTTATCTTTAACGTTTTCTGAAATTAGTGTTAGTTCTGTGTAAAATTTATAAAGATGCCTATAAAACCCCTTTAAGGGAATAACAATATTTTTGGGACAGCCAAAAAATGTAGTCTATCCTTCTTTTCCTTTTTTTTCTTTTACATTCAATCGATAATCACTCGAAGACGAAGCAATTATTAACAAAATCGTCTCACCTGGAAGTTAGCATTGGGGAAACTAGCAAATCCGAACAGTTTTCGAATCCTAAACGTCTGGTACAAATTGCAGTAATAATTAAAAAGATTTTCAAAATTTCTTCAAGATTAAATACTTGAACCATTTTTATCTTTAACGTTTTCTGAAATTAGTGTTGTGTGTAAAATTTATAAAGATGCCTATAAAATCCCTTTCGGGGAATCACAATATTTTTGGGACAGCCAAAAAATGTAGTCAATCCTTCTTTTCCTATTTTTTTTCTTTTACATTTAATCGATAATCATTCGAAGACGAAGCAATTATTAACAAAATCGTGCAAGCTCACCTGGAGGTTAGCACTGGGGAAGTAGCAAATCCGTACAGTTTTCGAATCCTAAACGTCTGGAACAAACTGCAGTAATAATTAAAAAGATTTTCAAAATTTCTTCAAGATTAAATACTTCAATCATTTTTATCTTTAACGTTTTCTGAAATTAGTGTTAGTTCTGTGTAAAATTTATAAAGATGCCTTTAAAACCCCTTTCGGGGAATCACAATATTTTTTGGTCAGCTAAAAAATGTAGTCAATCCTTCTTTTCCTTTTTTTTACATTTAATCGATAATCATTCGAAGACGAATAAATTATTCACAAAATCGTGCAAACTCACCTGGAGGTTAGCATTGGGAAAGTAGCAAATCTGAACAGTTTTCGAATCCTAAACATCTGGAACAAATTGCAGTAATAATTAAAAAGATTTTCAAAATTTCATCAAGATTAAATACTTGAACCATTTTTATCTTTAACTTTTTCTGAAATTAGTGTTGTGTGTAAAATTTATAAAGATGCCTATAAAACCTCTTTCGAGGAATCACAATATTTTTGGGACAGCCAAAAAATGTAGTCAATCCTTTACGTTTTTTTTCTTTTACATTTAATCGATAATCATTCGAAGACGAAGCAATTATCAACAAAATCCTTATTCTTGGTCTTAGTTTCACTTGCGATTGTAAAATCGCCCCAAACTATTTGAGGCACCTGATCGAATAGCTTCTGTACGTATTTTCGTATCGAGTTGTACATATAACAATCGACACCATTGCGCCGCGTGTCTGGAATCGATCCTCACATCGGCTAGTGATTCTAAGGTCCTCCGAAACGGCCTGCAAACCATCATAAACTAGGAACACGACTAGGAAACTACATCACGTGCCATCGATTCCTATGTGCGGAATATTATTTATGGCTGAACAGTCTGTATTCAGAAATCCAAGTACCATATCTACTATACATGTATCATATGTATACAGGGTGTCCCGAAACTAGTGTAGGAGCGGAAAATGGTTCCTTGGGTCATTTTCCTTTACAAAAATGGCGTCCGCGGCTTTGTTTAGGAGTTATTAACAAAAAACATGGATGTTTGTACAATTGACAATTGACAATTGGCCGAACGTATCGTCACAAGTCTAGATCGCGCTCTGATTGGTCCGTGTTTTTCGTTAAACCATTTTTGTAAAGGAACATGTCGCTTCAAATTACCCAAGGAATTTCCCATTTTCCGCTCCTACACTAGTTTTGGGACACCCTGTATACCATGGAGAGATTTTCTCTATCCGCAGAACTAACCCCTCACGGAACTACTGCAGTCAGAAAATCATGTTTCCACGAACACTAAATAACGGGATAACCCATAGGAATAACGGATAACAAGGAAAAGAATTCATGCATTTGTTCGATGGAGCACGAGAACAGTAGACAAAACGCATTACCATAAAATACAGCGAAACTCCATTTATCCGAACTCCGATCATCTGAACTAATTTTATCACAGTCCCCGGACTACCGAACATTCATTATAATGAATCCGTGCCACGTGATACATTGCTTTTTGTACTGCTAACGTATTCGATGTACCGAGGGCAACTTATACTACTTGATACTACTGCAATCGTTTATGTACAGGGTGTCTAAAAATTATATGTCACGGCCACCATAGCGTGATTCTACATCTACGATTTAGTGGAAATTGACATAAACTCCCCGAAAATTGACCTTGACCTTGAAAATCAAGGTCAAAAAATTTTTTGTTTAATCGTGTTCTACTGGTCATAAGGACCAGTGAAAGAATCCATGGATCGTATCTCAACCGTTCTCTTAAAAAATGATGTTGCATTTCTTATCATTTTTGCAACTTCTTTGTTGATAATGTTCGTTGTTTCATTTTATAATCAGTGAAATAGAAGTAGGGTAACTGCACCAGTGAATGAACATTTAAGAAATTGTCCAAGAAGATATTTTATGTAAAAAAAAATGTGTGAATTAAAGGAATCTCATACATACAAAATGGCTCCCTATAAGGTAAAGGTACCAGTAGTTGACCATGAACGAGTAGTTGACCATTTTATAGAAAAACATAAAAAATAAGATTTTTATAAGCTGTACACTTTTGATGAAAGTGAACCTCGGATGCCATACCATTTGTTGGTTAAATTTCTCTAATAGTATTCTCTATTAACTTGCAACGTCTACTTTGTTCCTCAATTAAACTTTTTATGGAATTGATTTGTTTTATTTCTTATTTCATTCTTTAATTGTAATTTGTGCTGGAAATTGTTGAAACTAAATGATGGTAAAATGATTCCCAACATTATTGCTTTAACCCTCCTTTTAGTATAAGTGGTCAACTACTAACGAATAGGAGGTCAATTACTAGATTTTTCATTTTCATGAGTGGTCAACTTCTGAAGCAATTACTGAATTTCTAAATATGTTTCTTAAATTTGTATAAGTAAACTTTTTTAAAAAAGTGGCCTTGGTACATGATTTAGAAGACTTAAAGAGTGTCTTCAGACAACGACTCTCGCTATTTAATGACAGAGTAAATGGTTACTATTGTTCGAGTGGAAAATACTAGTACCTTTACCTTACTTCATTTGTCAAAAATGAATGAACACAAATAAAATGAAATTATTATTCTTTTTCTTCATTAAACGTTAAATAAACAATACCAGTCAATGAACACTACATTCTAGTAATTGAACAATAATAGTCCAATGAATGAACAAAATTATTAAACTGTATTCTCCAATTTATTTAACTCTTTAATCACAATTTTATATAGTGCGGGTTAAAATTTGTTGAAATATACAAAAGCGTTCGTTTACTGGTGCAGTTACCCTATCATGATTCTGATAATTTCATGCCCAATGAGATAGCTTACTGATGATACTCACAGAATGTTGTCATGTGAAATATTTCGATTGAGACGACTACGACCATATAGCTGACAGTTTTTCATGCGATTCTGACATGAGTTTTCATGTAAGTTTGACACCAGTAATCGATTTTCAAGACATCTCATCGTTGGTGGAAAGTACTTAAAGATGATAAATATTAAATACCCCATATTTGTCACAATTAAAACTTCTGTTGTTTATTTTTTATGGAAAGCCTGAAAGCATGGTGAAACGCATAATGTGACGGAACAATTTTTACGGAAATATCTAGTTTCCTTCTGTCGACCATTTTTTTTGCAAACTACACATTCCATTGTTGGATGACATAAATACATCGATTGCAATTAGCCAGACCTGGGTACAAAATGTTTCAACTAAGAAATACAAATATTTGTAAATACTAATTCTCACGATTGTGTTACATATGTTTCATTTGAAACAGTAATTTAGTATTAGTTTCAAATGAAACATACAGGGTGAATCACGAATCGTGATCAGTAGAGATTACTCTGTTATTAACAGTCTGATAGGAAATGTTTTTATCAGCTTTTGCATGGTTTGAAGAGATCTTTAACTTTATCATAAAACATTTTTCGTGAACTCTTCTTTTGTTGTTTCAAGGCCACCTTGAATTTTTTGCAAATAAGCTGTAACTAATAAAAAACCACAAAAATTGCAGAAAGATTACAAGAAATTGCTATTTTACTTTTTTTTACAAAAAATTTGCTACACACGCGAAAGTTCTTTTGAAACCATGTACACGTCATAAAAACATTTTCGATCAGGGAGCTAATGACAGACAATCTAATGACAATCTTTACTTACTGATCACGATTCGAGATTAACCTGGTATATGTAACAGTTGTGAGAAATAGTATTTGCAAATATTTGTATTTCGTAGTTGAAATATTCTTCACCCAGGTCTGTAATTATCCCTCTGCATTCCACACACAACAAACGACAAACACTCTAATTCTGTCAAACGTGGAGTGATTAATATTCATCATCTGCAAGTACTTTCCAGCAACCAGTGTTGGGAAAATTTTATTTAAAATAATAAATAATTAAATAATAAATAAACGTGTGATTTTATTTGCAAATAATAACTAAACTTGTTATTTAAATAACAAACACTCTAATTCTGTCAAACGTGGAGTATTTAATATTCATCATCTGCAAGTACTTTCCAGCAACCAGTGTTGAGCAAATTTGATTTAAAATAATAAATAATTAAATAATAAATAAACGTGTGATTTTATTTGCAAATAATAACTAAACTTGTTATTTAAATTAAAGTTATTACAATAATTCCATAAATAATCTATTTATTATTTCTTATTTGTAAATAAAAGTTTATTCTTTGGATTGAGGTGGAAATCAATGTGCCAGTGTTCGGGCTCGTCCGGAGGGCGGATTAATGAATGAAAATACAATTTAATTTATTACTTCTTAATACAAATAATAATTAAAAATTGTATTTATAAATAACAATTAACTTTATTATTTTAAATAAATTCATTTAGACTTGCTCAAATAAAAAATAATTATTTCTGCGTTTTATTTGAATATCCAAATAACAAATAACTTGTTCTATAAATAATTATTTAAATTAATTTATTTATTGCCCAACACTGCCAGCAACGATGACACGTCTTAAAAATCGATTACTTGTGTTAAGCTTACAATGAAAACACTTCATATCAGTAATAAAGATGTTATGAGATATCTTGCCCATAGTATTGTACGACATAATCGTAAAATGAACGTACGACAGCACGATGACGAGATATCTCGTCAGCATCGTTTCTTCGACATCGTGGAAGCGAGATATCTCGTCCACGCTAGTGAAAGTGTTAGTAAACTCCACCTGTGGACCAATGTCTGTCCTCAACTTGGAAGAAGTGACGATCGCTTACGAAGCAATTAACCCAACACAATGGTGAAAGCATTTCCTCATACAACCTTTGGATTTACTATTTCCTTTCTACACGGGATGTGGCGAGCAAGTTGTGTGACAAAGGTGAGCTGACTCGCCAGGGCTCGTGCGAAGGGACAAGGGAAGCCTCAATATTATTTCTTCCGGGCAAGTTGATTCGGCTTACGTGTGCTGGTCCGCTTGGGTTCGTGCGCAAGGCTGTTAACATCAGAGAACAAGTCAACTAAGTCACTGTCAAAGTAAGCATGAGAACACTATTGGGTTCATCAACTACCACAGCCATGGGACAGCTTTATTTTCAACTGTTTTGGTTCCTTTATACCGTAGATATGTTAAAGGAAACTTTCGTCTCATTCAATCACGTTTTATATTATTCAGCAGTTACATCATCATCCAACCTAATATTTGTTTCCTCTTGTGCAAACATTTTTCTCCTTTCTCGTTTATTCCTTACCCCAGCGAATTTCTTCAGATTCCAAGAACTGCAGTTGATATTCGTTAATCAATCTATTATACAAGTTGCCTTTACTCGCTTAAACCTACATAATTTTTGATATCTTTTGTACATTCTCCCATTCTTCGTACATAGAATTATTGATCAGCTAACTTGAAGAATTTTACGAATCATGTGGGACTGGCACAAATCTTTTTGAACGAAAACTTAATATGAATTCGTTGTATCTCACATCATAGTGGCACAAATCTTTTTGAATAACATCTTAATATGAATTCGTTTTATCTCACATCATGGTGGCACAAATCTTCTTGAACAAAATTTTAATACGAATTCGTTTTATCTCACATCATGGTGGCACAAATCTTAATATGAATACGTTTTATCTCACATCATGGTGGCACAAATCTTAATACGAATACGTTGTATCTCACATCATAGTGGCACAAATCTTTTTGAATAACATCTTAATATGAATTCGTTTTATCTCACATCATGGTGGCACAAATCTTCTTGAACAAAATCTTAATATGAATTCGTTTTATCTCACATCATGGTGGCACAAATCTTAATACGAATACGTTTTATCTCACATCATGGTGGCACAAATCTTAATACGAATACGTTTTATCTCACATCATGGTGGCACAAATCTTAATACGAATACGTTTTATCTCACATCATGGTGGCACAAATCTTTTTGACCCAAATCTTAATATGAATTCGTTTTATCGTACATCATGGTCGCACAAATCTTTTTGAACAAAATCTTAATACGAATTCGTTTTATCTCATATCATGGTGGCACAAATCTTAATATGAATTCGTTTTATCTCACGTCATGGTGGCCCAAATCCTTTTGAACAAAAACTTATTACGAATTCGTTTTATCTCACATCATGGTGGCACAAATTTTTTTGAACAAAATCTTAATATGAATTCGTTTTATCTCACATCATAGTGGCACCAATCTGAATATGAATTCGTTTTATCTCACATCATGGTGGTACAAATCTTTTTGAACAAAATCTTAATACGAATTCGTTTTACCTCACATCATGGTGGCACAAATCTGAATATGAAATCGTTTTATCTCACATCATAGTGGCACAAATCTTAATATGAAATCGTTTTATCTCACATCATGGTGGCACAAATCTTTTTGAACAAAATCTTAATACGAATTCGTTTTACCTCACATCATGGTGGCACAAATCTGAATATGAAATCGTTTTATCTCACATCATGGTGGCACAAATCTTAATATGAAATCGTTTTATCTCATATCATGGTGGCACAAATCTTAATATGAATTCGTTTTATCTCACGTCATGGTGGCCCAAATCCTTTTGAACAAAATCTTATTACGAATTCGTTTTATCTCACATCATGGTGGCACAAATTTTTTTGAACAAAATCTTAATATGAATTCGTTTTATCTCACATCATAGTGGCACCAATCTGAATATGAATTCGTTTTATCTCACATCATGGTGGTACAAATCTTTTTGAACAAAATCTTAATACGAATTCGTTTTACCTCACATCATGGTGGCACAAATCTGAATATGAAATCGTTTTATCTCACATCATGGTGGCACAAATCTTAATATGAAATCGTTTTATCTCACATCATGGTGGCACAAATCTTAATATGAATTCGTTTTATATCACATCACGGTGGCACAAATCTCTTTGAACAAAATCTTAATACGAATTCGTTTTATCTAATATCATGGTGGCACAAATCTTAATATGAATTCGTTTTATCTCACATCATGGTGGCACAAATCTTTTTGAACAACATCTTAATATGAATTCGTTTTATCTCACATCATGGTGGCACAAATCTTTTTGAACAAAATCTTAATATGAATTCGTTTTATATCACATCACGGTGGCACAAATCTCTTTGAACAAAATCTTAATACGAATTCGTTTTATCTAATATCATGGTGGCACAAATCTTAATATGAATTCGTTTTATCTCACATCATGGTGGCACAAATCTTTTTGAACAACATCTTAATATGAATTCGTTTTATCTCACACCATGGTGGCACAAATTATTTTGAACCAAATCTTAATATGAATTCGTTTTATCGTACATCACGGTGGCACAAATCTCTTTGAACAAAATCTTAATACGAATTCGTTTTATCTAATATCATGGTGGCACAAATCTTAATATGAATTCGTTTTATCTCACATCATGGTGGCACAAATCTTTTTGAACAACATCTTAATATGAATTCGTTTTATCTCACACCATGGTGGCACAAATTATTTTGAACCAAATCTTAATATGAATTCGTTTTATCGTACATCATGGTCGCACAAATCTTTTTGAACAAAATCTTAATACGAATTCGTTTTATCTCATATCATGGTGGCACAAATCTGAATATGAATTCGTTTTATCTCACATCATGGTGGCACAAATTTTTTTGAACAAAATCTTAATACGAATTCGTTTTATCTCACATCATGGTGGCACAAATCAAAAACTTAATATGAATTCGTTTTATCTCGCATCATGGTAAATATGGCGGTAATTACGCGACTAGTCAGAGCCAACTGAGTTGGTATCATAATCGAAGCATATTAGTTACATATGAAAACTCCGGGGAACTCTGGGACATTTACCAGCGCGACAAGTCGAGGGAAATGGTTATAACTGCATTCAATGGAAGGAGCGCAGCATGCAGTCTCGAAATAACGCAGCGACGCGCGACGCGACGTGTCCTTTTCGTGGTCGAACGAGTGCGCGCTACCTTCTGCGAATATTTCACGCGTATTTGTCCGGGTATCTCTTTACCTGCATTGTTCTCGTGTACGTAAGCCCAGATCTCTCTTGTTCGTTCTAGCGCTTTGTGTTTGTACACATGCAGATTCCCCTGTGAATTTCCATCTTCTCTTCATGATGATTCTACTTACTTTCTCGAGTTGTTAAAAAATATTCAAATCATAATTTTCTAGCGAATGTCAATCTATGTTATACACATTTCTGATTTAGTTACATTTTTTGTTTGGAGTTATCCAGAGGAATAAAATTTAATCGGAGAACCGTGTGTTCGATAAAATACTTGATTGCATCAAAAATTGTAGTCTTCATGGTGTATCAGCACAATGAGGGAATCGGTTAACGATTAGTGTTCCTTCTCAAGAATTCTTTCTTGAGAATTTCTCGAGAAATTTTATAATTGTTTATTTCTCATTTCTCGAGAAATTACAGAATTTCTCAAGAAATTTAAATCTAGGAAAATTCTTATGAATCTAATTTATTTTATAATAATTATAATTTTTATTAATTTATTAATAATTATTACATTTTCGGAAATTTTCATTTATTTCTTATCAGGAAAGACTTATTTTATAATATACATTCGAAAATTAATTTCTAGTTAACTCAAATTGCATATACACAATAAAGCCAACATCCACACGATATGAAAGAAATTTTTCTACTGTTACAGATTTTGTTACAAAACAACGAAGTAGATTATCTGATTCTACGTTAAATGTATTATGCTTCTTAAGTTATTTCAAAACAAAAGAAAATTCTTCGTTTCTTCTTTTAATTATCTTATTAACGTGAAATTGGTTGCCTTAAATCTTTCTAATATGTTCACTGTTTTAAATTCTATGTACACATTTTTGTCATAGATGCATAAAATCCGCAGTCTAATAATAATAAAAATTATATGTTCTATTTAGTTATTTTTGTATTATTAATCGACTCAATTCGATGAGTATGTTGTTTATTTGTATATTAACGAATTCGATAAGTCCAAAAAACAAACCTACCGTGTTCTAAAAATTATGCTCGTTCACACTAAAAAGTGTGAAATAAACACATTTTTTAAAAATAAATATAACCGCCTTCGAAACGCACTAAAGAAATTTACTGAAAAGTATGAAATAATTTCCTTTCGATTTCTATGAATACACACCAATTGTTAATACCATTGATTAAAATAAAATATTAAATACAATACAATTAATTAATTACTTAATTTTCTTCACATGCTTTCACATATTAATATATCTTCTTTTCCAATCTACTGATTTCCAGTCCACCATATTCCAACGCAATCTTAATCAGCAATATCTGTGATTTAGAAAATTTTCAATTTTGCGCCGCCTCCGAAAAGATTGTATTGCATTTAATATTTTATTTTAATCAATTACATTAACAGTTGGTGCGTATTCATAGAAATCAAAAGGAAATTATTTCATACTTTTTAGTGAATTTTTTAAATAAAATTTTTTTATCTGGTGACAAATGTAAAAGTAGCTAGAGCGTAGATACTAAATAAAAATTATAATCAAAATCATAGATACATTTCGATGGCTTCGAACCCAATATAGTATTTTATCGATAATTGTCTCCAACACGAGTCTATTCTTTGACTTTTGCCAAACGTAGAAAAAGATATAACTAAATCCAATAACAAATCTTGTTCATTTTTCATTATTTAAGTCTGTTAAGATTGTAATTGTTTTTAAATTAAAATATCCTTTTTTTAAAGAAAATACGTGGTTTCCTTTACTCGTCAATTTGATGAGTGTCTATAAAGGTAGGTTTACAAAAAGTCCGTAAACCTATTGCAACGATGTGTAAATTCGCGAATTTCCAGTATAAGAACCGTTTCTGAAGTGGCGCCACTGTTTTTGTGGCATTACGGATACTGCAATATTGACACCACACCCGAGTTAGCATGAATTATAGTGCGTCCGCTGAAGTCGCAAAATAAGGTACTGACAATCGTGGATTTTTATTGTCGATGTCACGCCGCACTAAATCGTGTTATTGTCGTCCTAGTTGGAAATTATCCAGGCTACAAACCCTCGCTGGTTTAACTGGGGATCCGAGGACAGCACGAATATCAATATCCGCTACTGCACACTGTGCAATAGGACTCCGCACCTCGATTGGCAGTAAAAGGATCTCATGCGTAGCGAATCGCAGTAGTGCACCGAGGATCACCACGTCATTGTTTACTTTATTTAAAGTTCGCCTACACCTAACTTGAGTCGGATTGATACTTAACCTTTGAATGGAACGATTTTGACGATTCCATAAGCATCTACAGCGCGATACTGTAGTCTCTCGATAACTGTCGCATTGTCGGGTCGTACTAGTGACAGTTTTAGAGGAGGCGAAACTTTATTCTTTGTTGTGTGCCGACCGTAGAGGAAGGACTGAAGTTTGACGCTTCCATTCACTGCCTCTCTTTAAATATTTTGAGTATTTAAAAAAAAACTTGAAAAAAATAAAAAAATTACACTAAATACATGAATAAATACATCAAGGACAATTTTGCGGCAACTTTTTCTCACCGATCTTCATCGATTCGAAGATGTAGAATACGCCTATGGCAACCAGGACCAAACATTTTTTTACACCCTGTACATAAAATTGCTTTCCAGCAATGTGTTAAGGCGACACTGTATAACACAATGTAGACACAGCTATGCACAGCTTAAGGGGGTAGAGGCCCTACGTGACCATGGTATTTTTCATTGTGACCAACCCCCGCGCGGAAAACCAATTTGGCAACAGTGATGAACATACATTTGCATCAATCTAACGCTTCAATTTCGCTATAATTACAGGTTTTTTTCTTTTAATCATTATCTTCATTGCTATTAATGGATCCGAGTGGCTTCATGCCGTTTACACTTTTGTTGTTACGAATCTACGCTGATAATTCACCTGAGTTCACCTGACTAAGCGCCATCTCGCTAATGTAGGTGAACTAAAATTGCTTTTACTCACCCTTCATGAACGGAATCTGGGGAACAATTGAATGCGATCACGCGGGAACGTTTCACGTCCTCATACGATTATATTTTGAGCTGAGTGAGGGCTCATTCGAAAGAGGAAGGTTGCACGCAGTGCGGTCTTCTCAATTTTTTCGCGAGAAAAATCTTTTTGTGCACGAAAAATACATTAGAATCTCCGGAATTTTTCTTCGTTTGTTTCGCCTACTTTGGACGCTCATATTACTTCATATAAACATCATCTAAAGAAAACATGAGAAGAGCGCACTGCGTGCAACCTTCCTCTTTCGAATGAGCCCTCACTCAGCTCAAAATATAATCGTATGAGGATGTGAAACGTTCCCGTTCTGGTTAGATTCTAGTAATGTCACGTGGGGCCTCTACCCCCTTAAATGCTACGTTCAACAAAAATTTCTTGACGAAGGAGAAGAATCGGAAAAAAAATCTTACCATTTCTAACTGATCCATGACAAGATATTACGATATCTCTGTCATACGTGGACCGATTTTATTGAATTTGGCCTTATTCGAAAGCTTATATGCGGTTTACATAAAAAAACGCCTTTCAATTTAGAAAATATTGCAGGCGTGATGAGATAGTAATGAAAGAAGTTTCAGGTTAGGTTAGAATGCTTAGATTACGAATAAAAGATACTTCGGCGTCGAGACGCTACCGCGTCTCTAGATACTCAAGTTCGCCCCCTCTTTGTTTCTATTTTTCACGGAGAAAGGAACAACGTTGATACAGTTGATCTTCAAACAGGATAGTGCGATCCTCGAGAAACTTTCACGAGGAATACTCAAATTTTCTATTCGTTCAGAATTCATGATGAGATCCCCTCGAACCTATCCAATTTTGTAGCCACTGCTCGGCCCCATGAATATTTTTTGGGAATGCAATATCTGAAAATGAAGTAGATATTAACACGGATTTAACCAATTTGAAATATTTTGACTATTTAGAAATACTGAAATTATAAATGAATATCACTATCCTAAGAAAATTATAAATGAATATCACTATCCTAAGAAAATTATAAATGAGTATCACTATCCTAAGAAAATTATAAATGAATATCACTATCCTAAGAAAATTATAAATGAATATCACGATACACAAACGTTACAATTACGAAGATAAGTAACAGGAAATTATTTATTTAAAAATGTAGAACGCATAACGTTTTTCCTAATTTCATTCGAAAGAATGTAATTAAAAATAAAAACAAGAGAACATATATTAATTATATATAATTAAAATTTACGATAGAGAAATATTAACTGTTATCATGAATATCACTATACTACGAAAAGTAGCTACATCAGTCCTTGTGACAGTTTGATTCAGCGTTCTAATTGAAAACCGTTCAGATCCGTTCATAAGTGGTCCGCATTTAATCTGCACACAATTTATACCTAACCTAGTTCAATTTAATCCAGCTTTGACATAATGGAGTTCTAATATGACAAATCTAGTCATCCATTAATGCCCAAGGCTACCTTCACCTTGTTCTACTTTGTGGAACTTGTTCAATTTTAAGATACAGCTTTTTGAACCCAGTATATATGTTTTCACCTTTTTCAACTTCTGTTGCTTCTAAAAATGATGTCTAGTTTAATATTCATTAAAATTGATGAGCTCACAATAAACAATCAAAAAAGTAGTATTCATTTGAATCATTATTAGGTTTATTTTAAAAATTAATATTGCCGTGTGGATAATTAAATAATACCAGAGTGTATTATTTAGATAATTTTTATTGAGAATTTAGATAATTTTTATTGAGAATTTAGATAATTTTTATTGAGAATTTAGATAATTTTTATTGAAAATTTAGATAGTTTTTATTGAGAATTTAGATAATTTTTATTGAAAATTGAGATAATTTTTATTGAAAATTTAGATAATTTTTATTGAGAATTTAGATAATTTTTATTGAAAATTTAGATAATTTTTATTGAAAATTTAGATAATTTTTATTGAAAATTTAGATAATTTTTATTGAAAATTTAGATAATTCAAGTTTTAAATGATATCGGCGCCAGGTTCGATCATTTTTAGAACAATCAACAAATGTGCAATTAGTACAAAAATATTTTGATTGATATATCAAAATGAGATGAAAATATTTTTCAAACGATGATTCTTTCAAAAAGATCCACATCGGGATCGAAACGTTAGAACCATGTACTAATTGCACATTTGTTTGTTCTAAAAATGATCGAACCTGGCGCCGATGTCATTTAAAACTTTAATTGTAGACAATTAAGATGTGCAGATAATTAAGTAATACCGTGGGAGAATTAACAAAACTCGATTGCATACATAAATATTTATAGTAGACTAAGTAAGTAGAGCCCCTTAGTGTCATCTAAAATAACAATGAGATTCGTCGCGTGGAGTAAACGCTTCGGTACTCGACATTCTGATAAAGAGCGTCACTCGGAATAAACAATGAAAAGGTTAAAGTGATCTTTGAATAATGTTACCTCTTTGAATAACAGTTACCTGTTCGAATAACTGTTACCTCATCATAGCAAGTAACTTTACTTTACACTCGTTCGACTTAATATTACACAAAATATATTTGCCGACAAAAATTAAGAAACGAACCAATTTACATGAAAACACGTTTCCTATGTGTAGACGTAATCGAACTTACAAATTGAATTTGCAGTTTTCTCAGCTGTTTCCCAAACAAGCAATAAGGAAGATACATTCGACCGAATTCGCTCGGTGCATTTTGTTGGTGTGTACGAACTTATACAATGAAATTTACATTCGGATCCATATTTCAGCGATCAATTTTAAATTTAAATCCAAGTAATAGTTTCTTGTTTCTCGATCGTAAATTTTAATATAAATCAATTATATGTTCTCGGCGCACAGTTTTGATAAAAAATAAAGCAAAAACAAAGCAAATTAGCAATATTTAAATGTAACTCAACGTTTCGATCCAAGTGTGGATCATTTTCAAGAGCAATTGCAACTGAATATATATATATATATATATATATATATATATATATATATATATATATATATAATTAAATTTTAACAAAGCATAGTTGAAAAAAACCAAAAATAATTTCCAGCCCTTTCATATTTGGACTACAAAGAAAAGAAGTATAGGCTGTTCTTCCGTTTATGGTACACCTCAGGATTCGATGAAATTTTGAAAATAGGTTCTTTTCTGACTAAAATGACGATTGCCAGAAGGATTTTTGGCGCGTCGAAAAAAAATGTTTATCATTTCAATGTTGCGTTTTATATTCTGGAAATTAATGTAAAATGTATAGAAAATTTCAATTGTTAAACCAAGTGAACCAATATCTACAATGGGAAGATTATGCGATGAGAATTAATTTGGATTAGGTTAACCCGAAAAGTTTATTTATTATTTAGTTATATTATTATTTATGTGATTAGAATGAGTTGTGGTTAGGTCGGGGCACCGACCACGCACACGACAATCCAGGAGTAGTCTTTACAAATTTTAAGTTTACCTTATATATGTATTACTTTAAACTAAAGAGGATTTTTATGGCGCTGTGAGGTGAACTAGGCTGGTGATGATCGCTTTTTACAACTAATTGAAGATATTCTATATAAAATAAAAAGTCGGTAAGTCGGTAAGATAAAGCGCGACATTGAAATGATAAACAAAATTTTTTTCTATACGCCAAAAATCCTTCTGGCAATCGTTATTTTAGTCAAAAAAGAACCTATTTTCAAAATTTCATCGAATCCTGAGGTGTACCATAAACGGAAATTTCGCCGAAGTATATATTGATATATTAATCTGGTGCATCATTTTAAATAAAATTATATGTTCTTTCATTGGAGTCAAAACTAGCATTAGTAAGGGACAGAAATTTTACCTAGAAAAAACTGGGGCTAAAAGTTCACGAGATAAGTTATTGTTCTCATCATTATTTATAAGAAAGGAGAAGAACGCGTGATTCGTTTTTAGCAGTTTCTATTATAAAAGTCGTTAGACACCCTGTTGTCTAAATTAGAAATCATTATTACTTACGTGATAGTGATGTATTTAATTGACAAAGGAAACATTCATTAAAATTGTAATTATTTGTAAATTGTATTCTTTAGTAGCAACTTGGCAGAAGCAATAAGGAAGAAGAATTTGACCGAATTCGCTCGGTGCATTTTGTTGGTGTGTACGAATGTATACAATGAAATTTACATTCGGATCCATATTTCAACGATCAATTTCAAATTTAAATCTCGACGGCAACATTGAAGTTGAAATCCAAGTAATTTAGTGCGACTCGGGGATTAAATATCCGCGCCGAAATTCAAACCAAACACGATACTTGAACAATTCCAAGGAACACCCGACGTTATCCTGAATTTGTTGGTGCTGCGATTACAGCAGCCGACATCGCGGGAAAAAGCTGAAAACGCGAGAATTCGATTAATCGTCTGAAACACAGGCTGTATACTTAGACAAAGATTAAAAGGAGGGAGGAGTCGGTCGCAAGGAGGGATGGGAAAGGTGTGTGGGGTGGGGTGCAAGGATTAGAATATCTCTACTCCCCACGAATTTCTCTTCGGTAAGGAGGTCGGGGGCCTCCTCGTTTCCAGCGTTCCTCTCAGCTCCCGACGAAATTATTACACGCTCAAGTGGAGTTTCAGTGAGTGCCCGCTCGGAGTAATTAAATTTCACTGTATATGTTGAAGCGACGGGGCGGGGAGGGAGAAACAAGAGGAATGGGGAGGAGTTGCAAGCAACTAACGGCGAGTACTAGGGGATGACTGTGACAACGACACCTCAAGCTGTTTTGTTGTTATAGACTTAAATAATGCAGAGTATAGAGCGACTCGCTGACAGATGTTTCGGTTGATGAGGATGGAGCTGATTGAGATGACGGATAGGGACACAAAGATAGCACATCCTATATGTTTCTTTGTATTTCCACATGCGATCAGAAGAAAAAGTACATTCTAGTAAATTATATCGTTAGCGTAGCTGTAAATATTTGTGCGGAAGATTATATTATTCATTTGTAACAATTGTTACGATTAGACTGCGGATTTTATGCATTTATAACAAAAATACATATAATTTAAACCTGTAGATATGTAAAAAATATTCGAGGACGTCGATGTGTTAATTTCCAGTTTAATAGGATAATTAAAAGAAGAATACAAGTTTTATTTGGCTCCTGTGTCCTGTAATCAATGCAAATAGTTTATATTTTGCGTAGAGATATCCGAAGTCTGGTTATTATAGTACAGTCCTCGACAAAATGATAAGACACCTAGCATATTTTTAAATTTCTTTTATTTGTATACTATCTTCAAAGTAAGCATGTAAAATCTTAGGATTGTATCGCATACCAATTCAAAATTAGAGAAAGATATGTACACACTTACTGACTTTGCTTTGACAAAAGTATAAGACGCTAACAGAAAAATGTTTGATGAAATAAAAATACAAAATTAATACTTTGTGATACTTCCCTCGAATCGTATTACGTCTAATAATCGCTTTCGAATAGTATTATTCAACTTTTTGACTCGTTTTTGTTCTAAATCTGTTCGCTCCCATCACTAGCCATCGCAAGGGGATTCGGTCGCTGCGCCGATACTGATCAGACCAAGCGTTCGCCGGCATACTTTATTTTTCTTGACACTGTTCCACCAAATGGACACTTCTGAGATTTTTTTACACAGTAGGTTAGTATCATAGCATTATTTTATAATTTTTTAGTAGGTGTCAACCCAGGGGAAGATAGTTAATAAAATTCCTAAAAAATTAATTAATTATTTTCAACGATAACTAATTAGCAAAAAATTCTTTAAAAAATCTGGAATGTCGAGTTTATCTATATCTTTTGTTTACCGTTTATCCCATGTCGATATCTTTTCTCGTTTCGTAGCAAATTGCATTTAAGTGCGGAGGAATTCACCCCAATATCACCCTTATCGATGGGGGTAGACATTTGAAATTTTACACAATGTTTTTTTAGACATAAAACTATGTTTTAAGACAGAAATCATAAAACATGGATGGATGCACACCAATCTTTGCTATAACATACAACAACAAAAAATGTGTGTATATACGTAAAAGAACACGAAGAACCTTGAAAAAACGATTAAAAAATTACAATGTATAAAAGACGATTGAAATTTTCAATGTTTTGAAATTTTACACAATGTTTTCTTAGACATAAAACTATGTTGTAAGACAGAAATCAGGAAAATCGGAGCGGGGGCCGCTGGCCCATGCTTATCCTGCTATACCCTTTGTAATTGTGAATTTGTAATAGCTATGAAAATACTTGTAAGATTTAAAACGATGAACGTGAAAGAGTTATTAACGAAAAACACGGACCAATCAGAGCGCGACCTAGACGCGAGTTAGCACAGTCGGACCGACGCGCCATCTGTCAATTGACCGAACAGGAAATCGCGCTCTGATTGGTCCGTGTTTTTCGTTAATAAGCTATATTATTGATCGACTGCTGATTTCTATATACGCAGGAAGTAGAATTGGTTCGCCATGGTCAGACGCGTCAGACACTTCTCGTCTGATCATGGCGAACCAATTTTACTTCCTGCGTATACTAAAATCAAATTATTATTAAATTATTAATATTAAACGAATTTAATAAGCTATATTATTGATCGACTGCTGATTTCTACAGGGTGTCCCAAAACTACCCTAGGAGCCGAAAATGGGAGGTTCCTTGGGTAATTTGAAGCGACAGTTTCCTTTGCAAAAATGGCGTCCGCGGCTTTGTTTAGGAGTTATTAACGAAAAACACGGACCAATCAGAGCGCAGCTATAGCGAACGGAGTCTGACTCTGCGACAGGTCCCACGAGGCGTGGTGTCGCCATTGGTCGACTCAGAATCAATCCGCTGTAGCCACGCTCTGATTGATCCGTGTTTCTTGTTAATAACTCCTAAACAAAGCCGCGGACGCCATTTTTGTAAAGGAAAATGTCGCTTCAAATGACCCAAAGGACTTCCCATTTCTCGCTCCTACACTAGTTTTGGGACACCCTGTATATAATTTCTTTATAATTATAATATTAAATATTAAATATTATAATATTGAACGAACTTATTGCCCCACCCCGTACATCGACGGTACAATTTCGTCAAGGAGAATAAAACACCCGGTACGTAATGGAAAATATACTATCCCGGTTTCCAGGGTTGAGCTGTTCAGACTTCAGAGTTGTCCATGCGCCTACTGTACTACTCTGATTTTTAATATAAATTCAAATATCCGCAGGAAAGCGTACGATAGAGAAAGTAGGACACGGATGCATCGAGCACTAAATGAAAATTGTTAACAGACTCTAAGGGACTTTTTAATACCGTCACATCGTGTCTCACATCGGCGAAGCTTTCGAAACTTTGCTACCCGAGTTTTATAGGAGGGGACACTGTCAAGATAGGCTGGAATACTCTCTCGTCCATAAACTGTTCCGTAGTTTCGAACAATATCAGAACAATACAAAATTTATTAGTCCTCGACAATTTATCGCATAAAAAGTAAGCAACTTCTTGGTTCAACTTTATCGCTGCAACCATTTTCGAAAGCTTGTTTCCGCGTTGGAAGATTTATAATCGACATCAATTTGTTAAAAATTTATATCGAAGAAGTATTTTATTCTACCAACAATTCTAAAGATTAATGGAGATGATATTACTAGTTGTGCAAATTGTTTTTTAAAAAATGTTTCTAGAAGCGATTTTCAATAGCGTTGATTATTAATTATTGCCAATCGTATAAGATTGTTTAATTAATCATCTACAATGCACTGCACAAAAAAATGTTCAGAGTCACGGAAACGAGAGATTCTTTTCTATGTGTCATACTGAGAATAACATTCAAACAAATGCAAAATATCCAAATTGTCTCGTCCGAATCTCATTAGCATTAAGCAGTGCGCACACGCCGTTTTAATTACGTTTTTCTCTACAATCTCCACCACTTCCGTCGCTTGCGACGAAAAAATTGAGGAGCAAAAGTTTCGCAGGTACACTCCCGTGTAAACTTTAATAAGCTCGATACAGACTGTAATTGTTAATTTCAAAATAGAATATACAATTAGAACATACAATGTTGATTCTGATTTATTTGCGTTTAAATTTCAAGTGTAGTTGAATGTTAATTTCCCTCTGTTACCAGAACAATGTTGAGGTATTATACTGTGTAGTCATGTGACTGAGACGAATTATATCGAGGTTTGAATTTGCCGCCCTTTATGGATTGTAGCAAACATAGATCACTTGCTTTTAATTGGTCAAGTTCCAATTCTTTGTCCGTTAGTATTCACTGTTTACTTTGTAACATTCAACAAGGATTCAGTCCATTATCTACCAGGACAGAAAATTTGAGTATTCCTCGCGAACGTTGCTCGAGGATGGCACTTTCCCGTTTGAGGAACTGTATCGTCGTTGTTCGTTTCCCCTTGAAAAATAGAAACAAAGAGGGAGGCGAAAGTGCGCTTCGCTCGAGCACAAACGAGCAGACAGTTGGGATCGAGGAATAAAGCGACACCCATCTTTATTCACGATACACGAACGCCGAGTGAAAGACGAGCACGTTGGCTCGCGACCAAACGGAGGCGAACTAGCCTCGCAAAACGTTGATACTAATAACTTTGATGAAATTCGTTGCTGTGAGTTCTAGCGGCTAATGATCGTACAGATTAATTAGACTCTCATAAAAACGTTAAGCTGCGTGCATACGTTGCACGGACGAGTCAGAATAATAGGAAACATATTGGAATGCAATTCAGATAAAATGATATTTAGAATAGAAAGAGAAATTTCATTACAAATATGTTAATTTGAAATTTTATAATATTACTTGTAATACTTTCGTAATGTGAATTCGGAAATGAAATATTATTGTTAGGTCCAGTCATACATAATATTACAGTGACCTGGTAAATGGCAACAAGTCCTTGCAAATGATATGACGAAATAATTGATTAAGATACAACTCTTGCCTATTTCATTGGTAAATAAAATTGTCATAAATTGCGTCGTCGTTAAGAAAGATGAAAATTAATTTTTTCGACGCCTCTTTCTCTTTTTACGAGTGTACTATATAACATTGAACGTTTTTGTGGTCGAAGAATAATGTACGAACTTAAAAATTTTATTTACGTTATATTTAACTAGAAATGTTTTATATATACGTAAATATGAAAAAATAAATTTCCGATGTCTTTACTCTGCTAAACATTTTTATAACGTTATCATTTTTATCGGGTTATAACCGAAGTTTTAGCAAAGATAAATTTTTACTTGCGGGTTTATAGCAAGTAAAAACGAGTATTGCTATTATGGTAAAAACTATTGGTCTCCTCCGCTTCTATCATAAATTCTAATGTAGTTTTACTTTGAAGTCTATTCATTGGCGAAACTTTATGACTCGTTTAGTCGAAACAACTAACAACGACTACAATCGCGTTTAAATGGCTCCTGTTAAGTCCATTAATTAATGTGTCATAATAAACCTTAAATACAGAAAATAATAAGTTTGTTCGCCGTATTTTGACATACACTAGTCCTAAAAAGTGTATAAACACTAAATTTCGAATTCTGATATCGTAGATATTTAAATTGCAATATTTTCGTTGAAAACAATAGTGCAACAATAATCCTAGTCTCATGTTAAATCGAAAATTGAAAAGATCCAATATATTTGAAATTATTATTTATTCTAAAAAAATATATTTATTATAAAAAAGTTGAAGCTTATATTGTAACGTTCCATTCCGTAAAACATACTGCATATTAACGCTAAATGCACTTGCGATGGGAGGGGAAATGCATATTAAAAACCTGAATTAAAATATCCTCTGATTTATAAACAAATTACGTATATATCGCTTTAAAGAATCTACCCGGAATTTTATAATGCATTAAATTATTGGAAAAAGGTGCCGTAAATTTGATCTCGGGTATATTGCGCGGCAAATCGATCACTTTCATACGCGATGTCTGGAATTTTGTTTAAATTGAAATATGCGGCGATCTGTATGGAAATCGAGGATATGTTTGTGTACTACGTGCTACGTAATGGAATCTAATTGCGCGACATCAAATTAACGAAATACATACATCGCAGGTATCAATGTTGTTCAAATAATAATAGATATATTGAGATGGATAAATGCACATTTGTCATATAGATTCAATAGTTAATAGATAAACGTTAATGCGATAGATAGTCTTTATGCGAAGTACACATTTTCTACATCATGTGTACAAGGTGAGACACCTGACTTTTATACCTAAAATACCTTTGTAAAATACCTAACGATACTAAAAAATTGTTGTTTTTATCATTTATCGTTTTCTCTGTCATTGCAGCTGTTTAAAGAAGGCTGGTTCCATTTTTAAAAATAAATGTAAGCTTGACGTTTCTAAAAAAAATGACAAAATCAAAAATCCTTTTGTATCGTGTGAACTCCATTTTACCATTCACAACTTTGTTCTCAAGACATTTAATGTGTCTTTCAAAACAACAACGATATTTGAGGTACGAACTGCGTGACTCACCCTGTATATAGGATTGTTTTCTTACATCGTGTGTACAAGGTGGGACACCTGACGTTTATATCTAAAATACCTTTGTCGTTTTTGAAGATACATCAAATGTCACGAGAACAACATTAAATGGTAAAATGGGAATACCTAACGATACTAAAAAATTGTTGTTTTTATCATTTATCGTTTTCTCTGTCATTGCAGCTGTTTAAAGAAGGCTGGTTCCATTTTTAAAAATAAATGTAAGCTTGACGTTTCTAAAAAAAAATGACATAAAATCAAAAATCCTTTTGTATCGTGTGAACTCCATTTTACCATTCACAACTTTGTTCTCAAGACATTTAATGTATTTTTCAAAACAACAAAAATATTTGACGTACAAACAGGGTGACTCACCCTGTATATAGGATTGTATTTCCTACATCGTGTGTACAAAGTGAGACACCTGACGTTTATACCTAAAATACCTTTGTCGTTTTTAAAAATACATTAAATATCGCGAGAACAACATTAAATGGTAAAATGGGAATACCTAACGATACTAAAAAATTGTTGTTTTTATCATTTATCTTTTCTCTGTCATTGCATTTTTAAAAATAAATGTAAGCTTGATGTTTCTAAAAAAAATGACATAAAAACAAAAATCTTGTTATATCGTGTGAACTCCATTTTACCATTCACAACTTTGTTCTCAAGACATTTAACGTATCTTTCAAAACAACAACGATATTTGAGTTACGAACTGCGTGACTCACCCTGTATATAGGATTGTACATGAATTATTAATGTTAACAATTCTTCTGTTTGTACGGAGAACGTTAGTATTTTTGACTAACCATGTATTCTTCCGCAAATAATTGACCCTCCACCTGTATAAGGACACTACACTCCATAAGCATTGGCCAGGATTTGTGAGTGAACGAAGGAAACACGTTCTTGCGTATACCATGAAAAATGTACTGTCGGCAGGTGATACATGGAAGATATCCTGGCAACGGTGCAGTATTGTGGTCACGTATACAGACACAGTACCTCTCCTCGTTGTCATAGTTCATGGCTCTTAAAATGGTCCCTGATGTCTAACCGAAGCAATAATTTTTCTTAACGTTTGCTTTAGCCCCGTTTTCGCTCCGAGCTTTTATTTCGGTACAGGGTCCTTAGTACTTACGCCGGTTGGCAACGTTTCGATCGATAGCGTCGACTTTTCATCTGCCACGGTTCAACCGAGGCGAGTTTTAAAAAAAGAGTCATTGTTTATTTCTCAGTGACTGGCTTCTTTCGAGCCAGAATACGTACGAAATCCATAAAGTCCAAAAGAGACGACACGTGGCAAACCTTCCGAACGTTCCTCTGTTACTCCTAGCTTCAGAGTAGCCAAATCAGGGAACTTGAATCTAGGGGAAAAAGTTACCCCCTCTCCCTCTCTCTCTGCCAGTACCGGCTTAGTCACGTGACGGTATGACACGCATCACGTGACGGGAGAACGGCGGATGCGTGGGGAATAGCGACGTGGAAAGGGAAACTAGAGTGGGGAGACAATCTCAATCTGGTGACTCTGCTCCTAGCTTTCTCTCATATACAGTCTTCGAAAAAATAATCTATATGTTTCTTTGTATTTCCACATGCGATCAGAAGGAAAAGTACATTCTAGTAAATTATATCGTTCACATAGCTGTAAATATTTGTGCGGAAGATTATATTATTCATTTGTAACAATTGTTACGATTAGACTGCAGATTTTATGCATTTATAACAAAAATTGATACATATAATTTAAACCAGTAGATATGTAAAAAATATTCGAGGACGTCAATGTGTTAATTTCCAGTTTAATAGGATAATTAAAAGAAGAATACAAGTTTTATTTGGCTCCTGTGTCCTGTAATCAATGCAAATAGTTTTTATTTTGCGTAGAGATATCCGCAGTCTGGTTATTATAGTACAGTCCTCGACAAAATAATAAGACACCTAGCATATTTTTAAATTTCTTTTATTTGTATACTATCTTCAAAGTAAGCATGTAAAATCTTAGGATTGTATCGCTTACCATAGCAAAATTAGAGAAAGATATGTACACACTTACTGACATTGCTTTGACAAAAGTATAAGACGCTAACAGAAAAATGTTTGATGAAATAAAAATACAAAATTAATACTTTGTGATACTTCCCTCGAATCGTATTACGTCTAATAATCGCTTTCGAATAGTATTATTCAACTTTTTGACTCGTTTTTGTTCTAAATCTGTTCGCTCCCATCACTAGTCATCGCAAGGGGATTCGGTCGCTGCGCCGATACTGATCAGACCAAGCGTTCGCCGGCATACTTTAATTTTCTTGACACTGTTCCACCAAATGGACACTTCTGAGATTTTTTTACAAAGTAGGTTAGTATCATAGCAATATTTCATAATTTTTTGGTAGGTGTCAACCCAGGGGAAGATACTTTAAAAAATTCCCAAAAAATTAATTCATTATTTTCAACTATAAATAATTAACAAAAAATTTTGGAAAAAATTTGGAATGTAGAGTTTATCTATATCTTTCGTTTGCCGTTTATCCCATGTCGATATCTTTTTTCGTTTTGTAGCAAATTGCATTTAAGTGCGGGGGAATTTACTTTATGGTCTGATAATATACTTTTTGGTCTGATTTAAAAAACATGGTATTTTTTAAAAATTTATTTTCATTTAAATAATTGTTTCACTATCAAATGCTCGTAATACAAATGATTATTCTTTATCAATTGGTAATATTTTCTTGAAACTGCTTCAGAACTAAGCGTAAACTTGCTAATGACTACACTGCGGATCTTCATACATTCATAGCAAAATTAAGTAGATGAAATTAAAAATTGTTGGAAAATTGACAAATTGATGATGTCGATAAATAATTTCTCTTCCATTAACCCTTAGCACTCGAGTGGTGCCTCTGAGGCACCACTGAAAGTTGCTGTACCATTATCAAAATATTGTTTACATAATTAAATATGTTGGTATCTAATCAGTTACTAAATATTTAAGTACTGTATGAGTTATTACATCAATTTCATACCCATGAAATTTAAAAAATCATGTAGAACAGAAATATTCTAGATCGAAGGAATGTTTAATTTTCGAGTTAAAATAGCTCCGACTGCAAAGGGTTAAAATTATTAAGGGAAGAAATAACATTCAATTTGGTTTCTATTTCTTACAGTCGATTCAGGCAATTTTTATTTTGCATAAAGATCCGCAGTCTACTAATGACAGAGGCCTGGTCAGTATTAAGAAATTTCGCTTGTATGCGAAGTGGACACAGCGACGTTTACGAGCCAGTAAGTAGTACACCCGCAGACTTTGCTACCCTTATCTCGAATGACTTTCTACTCGTGTCGCTTGCTTGTCCGAGGTGCCCTCATCCGAAGACTGCCGACTAAAAGGGATCAACACTGTTTCTATAAGAGTCGCTATACTTGGTTCGCCGCCATTTACTGTCGATGACTATCGGTTTTACGATGTCACTTGTCCACAACTATGTGAAGCGAATCGCACTCCAAAGTGTTATTTGTTTGTGCCATCGCTCGCAGCTTCTGGATCAAACGGGAACGCTCCATGCCCTTTAGTCTGCGTGTTTTTCTGGTTTCGAATGGAGGCGAAGTTGTATAGCTGGCTTGTTCATTGAGCATGTTTCATATTTCATTCAACATTTAAAAATATCTCTTATCCATCAATAATAGAGAGCGTATGTCAAATCAGAAAGCGAAAGAGAGAGAGAGAGAGCGAACTGTATCATAGAAGATACAGAAACAGAGATACAATTCACACATCTCCATTGAAAAAGTATACAATCCTTCCGGCTGAAAAAATCGAAACTCGTTTGTGCTTTCTGTTTGTTTATTGTTTATTTCATCGAACACCTTTACAAAAGCAATTCCAAATACTCTCTAATTCACGCATGGCAGCTTCGTCAACTGCGTAGAAAAGCACAGTTTTCTGTTATAGTATCTCACGTATCTCGCGTGGTTAAGGTTACACACAGCGCTAGACACATAAACCTACACGAGAGTCGTAAGGGTTCCGAAGTTTTCGATTCCTGACTGTATAATGCACATTTCAGTGTTCTAGGTAGTCACAATCGCTAGATAAGAGATTAATCTATGGGGGACGTATCCTGTTTAGACACGTATAGACACGTTTTGACGTGTGTAGACACGTGTAGACACGTTTCGGCGTGTTTAGACACGTTTATACACGTTTTGACGTGTTTATACACGTTTTGACGTGTTTATGATTGTTTAGACACGTTTAGACGTATTTAGACACATTTGGACACGTTTAGACACGTTTGGACACGTTTCGACACGTTTGGACACGTTTCGACACGTTTATACACGTTTCGACGTGTTTAGACACGTTTATACACGTTTCGACGTGTTTAGACACGTTTATACACGTTTATACACGTTTCGACGTGTTTATGATTGTTTAGACACGTTTGGACGTGTTTAGACACATTTAGACACGTTTGGACACGTTTAGGCGTGTTTAGACACGTTTGGACGTGTTTAGACACGTTTGGACACGTTTAGATGTGTTTAGACACGTTTAGATGTGTTTAGACACGTTTGGACACGTTTAGACGTGTTTATGATCGTTTAGATGCTTTTAACCAGTGTTTAGACACGTTTTGAATGGCTTCTTTTACGTTATCGAGGCGCAATTGACATTATTCGGCGATCGTAAGTTTATGAAAATGTCTCTCGACAGCGACGATAGGCGGCAGCACTGTCGCTCAACCCGTTGCTCCTCATGGCTCCGCTACTTGTCGTCGAATAATGTAAATTGCGCCTCGAATTTTTTCGAGGTTAGAAAACACTCGTACCATAATCTCCCTATTTTTTCCCATATTCTATAACGTTTCAGCTTTAATTTAAAAAAATTGCATTGCTCTATCTCATTTCTATATAAAGTTATTCCTTTTTGAATCGAGTTAGGTCAAGTTTCCCCACTGTGCGTCGCTAGTGCCCTAGATCTTTCAATTTTTGGGTGAACCCTTTGTCCTTGGATACGCCCTTTGTATCGGCACATATCTCCGGAAGGATCGAGACTCACCAACGGAAACATCTGTATACGTAACAATTAAAAGAATTCGTCGGTTTTTCAATTTGAAAAACCGATTTTTCCAAATATTGTCTCAGTTTTAGACCACGCGAGAATTGATATCTGCTGGCCATCTGCCAGTAAAACGGATGATTGGTTTGTGAGCCGTCGTGACAAGCGAACCGGAACTTGTTTGAAGTAATGTTATGAAGTATTTTAGGTACGTGCTCGTTTTGAAAACTAAGGATACTCAATCAAATTTGATTAAAATAATAAAATATTTAAAAACATTCTTCTGTTCATTGTCGTTTAAAACTAAAAAAAAGGACAAGAAGATTTTCGGCTTTTAGACGCGATAGTGACACGAGATAAAAACTAAATAATATATCAAATAAGTGGCAGTAATGCGAGCGACGCAATCTGTATTATAGTAAAGCCACCATTAAACGTTAAGTACATAATGCTATGCGTGTGGTGGGATCAAAGAGGCATTACATGCAACGAACTATTAAAACCTAATGACCCAATGAATTCAGAAAAGTGTTGTCAACAGTTATAGAGATTGAGAGATGTTATCGTGGGACGCAACCAGTATGGTAGGATTATTCATTGACACGATCATTTCGAATTAGGGTAACTGTACCGATTACATCATGTACATCATGCTTTGATAGTAATATGTTTTTATAGTATTCCTAATTTATCATGAAATAATAATCTGTGTAAGCATTTTGTGAAAGAATGATGCATTGCGAATACAAAAACAATTGCTGGGCCTCAAAACCTAATACACTGGCAAAAAATATTACTCACAAGGGAACATATTCAGGTGAAACAAACCGATCTTGATGAAACTTATGCGACATGTAGTTCCTCGAAAAATATTTGACACGTATTTTCTTTTATTGGCAATCATCCACTTTGAAGGGGTGAAAACAAATTTTTTAAAATTGTGTTTTTCTTTTAGTGGGGAATGTAGTAGTGCAAAAAATTTTAACAAAATATGTTTGTTCAAACAATACATTAAAAATTTTATGTTATCTTTCGGTTCCCTTGAATATGTTCCCTTGTCAGGTCGAAGAAGAGCAATGTACAAATTACTGTGTACCCATTACTGTGGATTAGAATTCGAAATATTAGAGTATTTAGGCAATAATTTAAATAAAAATTTGAATAAATCTTGAATACATTAATAAATAATTTTTGTATTTAACACTATAAATAACTGAATCCATTCTTTCCATAAATACTTGAGTAACATTTGCTATTTTTAGTTTGAAGCGTGAAGTTTACAATATTTCACAATTGCATTCAAATTGCATTCTCAATTTTTTTTGCTTTTTATTTCTTAAAATCTCGATTCTTTCTTTGTTTCTTAAGTTTTCAATTTCATAAGTCGATCTTTCTGTGCATTTCACTTTACTTTGTTTTTTATGTTTGTTACTGTTTGTTTAATTGCTTTTCGATTCGATTTTTGCAATACCTTCTTATCGTAAAGCAATATAAATAATGTAGAATCATGTGGCCAGTAGACCTTTCATGATCGAGATAGAAAAAAATGGTCTTACGTTTACCTTTCATGAAGAATGTTTTTTAAAATCCCGAGATTATAAAAATACGAGAATTAAAATAGTTTATATCGATCGTATTATTGCTTATAACAACTAACAAATGATTTTGGCGCCACGGTTCGATCATTAGAAAAACAAAGTAAATTAATCAATAAGCAATTTTGCTAATAAACAAAAAAATCGACGTTTCTGTGCTGATTTGAACCATTTTCAAGATAATTTTTGAAATTGCGTCCGTAAGAAAAACGAGAAAAAAGAACTTTTAGAAAATGAAATAAAATACAATTTTTGAAGTAACAACTATTGCATGTTTAAATGTAAGGGAAACAAATTTTAACACAAAGTTTTCTTACTCACTTGCTTAGGTGTGATTAAGTATAATAATATGATTATTTTAACATTAATTACTGACACAGTAATGTTGCGTAAAATTCATTTATTACAGGCGTTTCATACCTAAGGTTTACGCTACGGTTTTTAATCATATAAAAAGTTTCCAATATTAATCTCTGATATAAGTTTTCCTCTCTGTCAACTATCTTGACGTTGTCAAAATTAAATCTGTGATCTAGTTCCAAAGAATGTCTCGTCAATGCAACATGTTGTGGTGGTGGTAAAAAGACGTTGCGTTTATGTTCTCTGATCCGTGTATCTAAATTTCTGGATGGTTGTCCAATATAAACCAAATCACAACCCGAGCAAGGTATGGAGTAAATAACATTACAACTTTTATTTTGTGGTAATTTGTCTTTAACAGGTGGAAACAAAGATTTTATTGTTTATTAGCAAAATTGCTCATTGATTAATTTACTTTGTTTTTCTAATGATCGAACCGTGGCGCCAAAATCATTTGTTAATTGTTATAAAAAATATGAGAATGATTGACAATATTGTTTGCCTCGCCACCGAGAATACAATCCCAGTGAATTGTACAAAATTCAGAGCGAAACATTTCCTTGTACGTGTTTTAATCTCATTGGGAAAAAATACCGCAGTGAAACACTTGTAAGTAATAGGTACATTCACCCTACTCATTTTTATCATAAATGCATAAGATCTGTCTAATTATGCCACACCGAAGCGAGAGACTTGAATTGCAAAGAAAATGAAAAGTTTCCGTACTGCGATGGCGAACTCGAATGATAAATTAACTCGTCATCCCCGGTTAAAAGGTGAATAATTCGCGAACGGTATTTAAAAAGATGAAATCTTTCTCCCTCGATTAAACAGCTAAACGAGGCAGAACACGTGCAACACCTAATAATACATAATGCGCGGCTTTCAACTATTTGACGTCTAAAATTGCGCCGCGGAAACAAAAGCGGCGGCGCGGTGGGCCTATTCTTTTACCGAATGCAGGAACTCGGATTAAAATTTATTCCAATTGCAGACACGTGTCGCGTAACCGTAATCCCCCCGTAATTCCACTTTTTACGCCTTTCACTTGGTTTCCTCCCGTTCCATCGGTCTCGCCACTCCTTTCATTTCCTTCATTGATCGACGTATACACCCGCGGAACGATTTACGAGTAAATCGCAGCCGGCGAGAGTTTCCTTTTCGTTGAATCGTTAGCAGGGTTTTTTGCTAGAATAAGTGGTCTCGCCGGGATCTCGTATCGATCCTTGGTAAAATGGCGACGTGCCATGGTGCACGACACGCTGTTTGCGATGATTGTATGAAATTTTAGAATGTTCGCTCATTTGCACGAGTCCTGTCGGCTGAGAAGCTCGCCAGGTGTGTCGGACGTATTAGCTGTAAATTAATTTCATCAATTCCAGAATTACCGCCGTCGTTTTCTAGACAATTTGCTCCATGTTACAGCAGTATGTCGCTGGTTCGAGTCACACGCTGACGACATTTTTGTTTTTTCATTTTTAATCCTAGAGCAAAAATTAAACGTTTTCGGCGCATTGGTTCGATCTATTAATACTTTAAAACTTTAACACACTATTTGCAAATATTCACAATATTTCATCTCGACGTTTCGATCCAAATTTGGATCATTTTCAAGAGATTAATTTAATAACATTGTGTCTGTAATGAAACCAAACATAATTATATTATTTAATTATTTAAACTTACAATGATTGAACACACGCGTAACATGTTTTACAAGAAAAATAAACAGGTAATAGAAAACTAAAGAAAAAACCATGTTACTTACTTGCGTAGTGTTGCAAAATAACTTTAAATTAATCCTAGAACTTGTGACATCTGCCAGTAACAGTTATTTTGGAAGTGAAACTTCTTTGCTGAGGGTAACAATTTTCTGATGCAGCGGAAGTCGATGCAACGGAAGTCGAATGTCGAGTGGCGCGAAAATTTAAACTGAGAACGAACGGAGAAAAATAATTTCTTACCCGGACGGGATTCGAACCCCGGTCTACCGATTGGTAGTCCAACTCCTTAACCGCTTGGACAACCAACGATCTTATAATGACAGCGAAGATTTTGGTAGTAATATCAAACGAAATGGTTAGAAATACGTGGTTATGTTACGCCTATATAGAGATAGACTGCACCGTCTTATGGAAAGAAAGAAAGCATTAGCCGGGATCTATAGCGCTCTCTCTCAATCTTTGTAATCCGCGCCGCCATTGAGGACTTCAGCGCTTCGTACAGGCAGCACGTGCAGCCACGTTTTTATTTTTATTTTATTGAAGTGATTATTTTATTATTATACTAATGGTGTTTTTATTATATATATTAGATATATATTTAAAAAACAAGAGGTATGTATATAAATTACAAAATTACATGTAAAATAAAGAAATAAAAAATACAGCAGAAGTAAAACTTATTGCTTGTTAAGTATAGATACAGATAAATTATTATACCTAATAAGCAATAAGTTTCACTTCTGCCGCGCATGGTTTCCACGCACATGATTTTTTAAATAGAAAATGCATGTTTTTCATTTGTGGGCGTTGAATAAAAAGTCGAGAAAACGTAAAGTGGCCCTGTACGCCGCACAGTGGGCGAGAAAACAATCTTTGTGGCCAAAAATCTGCTTACAACTCAGTTTACCACCGATTCAATTGGAATTTTTTTTAAATGTTCGTGAAGGTCTATATTTTGATGACGTGCTGCGCAAAAATCTCAATAACTCCGATACTTCTTCTCTAAACGTGTCCAAACGTATCCAAACGTATCCAAACACGCCTAAACGTGTCCAAACGTGTATACACACGTCAAAACGTGTCAAAGCGTATCTAAACGTGTCTATACGTGTCTAAACAGGATGCGTCCCTCATATATTAATCTTTTATCTAGCGATCGTGATTGCCTAGAACTCGTAAATGTGCATTATAATCTTTTAAATTTTCGATAATGGCCCAGCTAAAATAGTTGTAAAATCCATTTTTACTGTTGTTTACACAGTAGGTCTCGTTGAAAATTAGGCTGAAATTAGGCAATACAGTGGAAAGAAGGGGAGATTGATAAATGGGTTTGAATATACTATTGTTTACCACAATTCCGACCAAATGCATTTTTCAACTTATTTATTAGACGTTATTTATTAAACTAATTCTTCTAGCCTTACAGGGAAATTGAAGACATTTGGTCCATTCGTAAAAAAGTTATTCCGATTTAAAGCATGTGGTATCAGTTATGCTCCTCATTGTATGTGACTTCTTGATGACACGATATTCTTGAACGGATCAAAGATTTTCATAACGATTCTCGTGGTCGATACATTATGAGTAGACCAGGTCACCAATATCCAATAAAGCCAAACTCGCGTTAGGCTAGTGTATATCGATAGTTATTACCGTAGAAAATTAGTCGCGGCCAGTAGTTGCTTCGTACAAGAACGTATTAACTACCCTGTAATACATAATCCTGCGTACAGGCTGGTAGAAGCATGCAGGGACCGGTTGGTCAGTGGCTTTCCATTACCACTGTCTAGCCTTTTAACCACACATTCATCTGTGTACCCATAACTTTAGCTAGAAACCGTATAAACTTGCATTAGGTATTCATACCGTGAGATAATACCGAATTTTGCACCTTGCTGGATCAGACATGCAACCATCACCCAAACCTAACCTCTTTCAGCACTCCTCTTCTAAATAGAGGGTTCTTACTGGGAATGATTTTCATTTGTGCAGAGGCACGTACCGTGAAACGGAACATGTTTCCACGTACTTCATCCGCTTCCAGAGGTGTGATTATTTGCTCTGATTGGTTACTAGAATTATCGAGATGCTAATTATTCTTTAAACAATTCTTCCGCACGTAATTGTTAATTCTGGCGAAGGTACAGGTGTATAAAAATGTGCCACTGAAATAATTTACTCCATTTTATCATAACACAGGGTTGCACACCTCCTTCAATATTAAGATACGATGGAAACTTATTTTAGGAAGTATTCAAATATGTAATTATTATATAATCATGAGTACAACTTGTACAATTATGTAGAATAACTTTGTCGTGTATAACAATTTTTTTAAAACGTCTGTGTTATTTATGATAACAAAAGTATGTATTAAAAATTCAATTCTTAAATCTGGAGGACATTTATTGTAATTTTGGAATTTTCTTTCTTTTTTTATTAATATTTAACAAAATATGCAACATATATGAATAAATAATTATCATAAAATATAAGATGTAAAGCAATTCTAAGAGATTACTATTTTGCTACAAGTCCATGTGTAATCTTACTAAAAATCTTTATAACACAGTTGAATCTGTACAATTATGTAGAATAACTTTGTCGTGTACAACAATTTTTTTAAAACGTCTGTGTTATTTATGATAACAAAAGTATGTATTAAAAATTCAAATCTTAAATCTGAAGGACATTTATTGTAATTTTGAAATTTTATTTCTTTTTTAATTAATATTTAACAAAATATGCAACTTATATGAATAAATAATTATTATAACATCTAAGATGTAAAGCAATTCTAAGAGATTACAATTTTGCTACAAGTCTATGTGTAATCTTACTGAAAATCTTTATAACAGATTAGAATCTGTACAATTATGTAGAATGACTTTGTCGTGTACAATTTTTTAAAATGTCTGTGATATTTATGATAACAAAAGTATGTATTAAAAATTCAATTCTTAAATCTGAAGGACATTTATTGTAATTTTTTAATTTTATTCTTTTTTTTATTAATATTTAACAAAATATGCAACATATATGAGTAAATAATTATCATAAAATATAAGATGTAAAGCAATTCTAAGAGATTACAATTTTGCTACAAGTCCATGTATAATCTTATTGAAAATCTTTATAACACAATTGAATCATATTACGTTGTTGCAAATGAAATGGCCGTTTTAAATCTTTAACATAAACTTTAATTTTACAAGTTTTATTCATATTCCCTTAATCGAATTACTTTCCATCGACATCAATACACTTCTTCCATCGTGATACAAATGCATCAGTGTATTTCGGGTAGAAATCTAATAAACATTTCTACAATGAAGAACAACAGTTGCCGCTTGGCACAAGGAGGAATTCTCCTGCTCCTTTGCCATGACAACTGTTGTTAATTAACAATGACAGTTGCGGTTAGCGTTACAAAGAATATTTGATTTCGCGCCGCTAGGGACATTTCGCACCGCTAGGGATATTCCCTACAATTGTACAACTTCAACGCCACCTGTCGTGGTAAAACTGAACTACAACGGGGGGAAGTTTCAAGTGTGAAAATCGGTCATTTAAATTGATATCAAATAAATCAAATAAATCATTTAAATTAAAAACAACCTAATATTTAAAAATCATGTCTAAAAACTCTATTGCTAAAATTCAGGCTGAAGTAATTATTGTTTCCATCATTTCTGTAATAATAATTCAAAGACTGCAATAAAATGTAGAAAGAAAGTCTTGCAACGAATTGATCATTGCGGGATCGTCGGTGTAATGAATTTGTCCTAACCACGAGAGACTAGTGCGAAAAGTTCACGGAACAGAATTGTACTTTATCGCCCCGGAAATACAAGGACATTAACTCTCCTAATAGTCTGTTGCATAGAGGGTTACAAGCTGCAAGGGTGGCAAAGTAAATGCTCCGCCCAATAATTACGCGAACGCAAGCAGCATTGCTGTAGTTTCTCACAAGAGGATAATACAGAGTGTTATGGGTGGATTTCAGCAAAGGATTTTGTCCTTCGATAGTATGTAATTTTAAAGGTTCTCATTGATGTAGGTGTAGCTTCGACAGCGTTTTGTAGTCGCATCGTTGTACTTTTGCTTGTCACATTGTGACGGCGCGGCATGTAATCTGTGGGAAAGCTCATTACGACCTGAACAAAATGGACGTGCCAATACCAGCCTTGACCGTCTGCCAAATTCGGCTAACTTTAATTATTTCACTTTTAACGACTGTTACTCTGGAAGTTTTAAACACACCTAATCGAGCTTTAATTATCCATACACTAGCATTCACTCGTTCTTACTGCTAATATATTCAGGTGAAACAAACCAGTCTTGATGAAACTTATGCGAGATGTAGTTCCTCGAAAAATATTGGACACGTCTTTTCTTTTATTGGCAATCATCCACTTTGAAGGGGTGAAAACAGCCCTCAAAGTTCGCTGTCAGATCCATATTTTTGAGATATTTTGGAAACCAGAGATCGAAAAATTTGATTTTTTTTTAAATTGCGTTTTTCTTTTATATTTATATAACTTCATACAATTTATATAATAGAAAATATTAAAAAATAAAATCGATAACATTTAGAACGTATTACTCACAAGGGAACAAATTCAGGTGAAACAAGTTCCTTGAAAAATATTGGACACGTATTTTCTTTTATTGGCAACCATCCACTTTGAAGGGGTGAAAACAGATTTTTTACCTTCCCGATTCATAGGGAAGTTACTGTAATTAAAATTGTGTTTTTCTTTTAATTAGTTTGCATTAGGGTAACTGTACCGATTACTATGGTATCATGCTTTGATAATATATTTTTATAGTATTCCTAATTTATCATGAAATAATAATCTGTGTAAGCATTTTGTGAAAGAATGATGCATTGTGAATACAAAAACAATTGCTGGGCCTCAAAACCTAATACACTGGCAAAAAATATTAAAAAATAAAATCGATAACATTTAGAACGTATTACAAGGGAACATATTCAGGTGAAACAAACCAATCTTGATGAAACTTATGCGAGATGTAGTTCCTCGAAAAATATTTGACACGTATTTTCTTTTATTGGCAACCATCCACTTTGAAGGGGTGAAAACAGCCCTCAAAGTTCGCTGTCAGATCCATATTTTTTTAGATATTTTGGAAACCAGAGATCGAAAAATTTGATTTTTTAAAAATTGTGTTTTTCTTTTATATTTATATAACTTCATACAATTTATATAATAGAAAATATTAAAAAATAAAATCGATAACATTTAGAACGTATTACTCACAGGGGAACATATTCTGGTGAAACAAGTTCCTCGAAAAATATTGGACACGTATTTTCTTTTATTGGCAACCATCCACTTTGAAGGGGTGAAAACAGATTTTTTAAAATTGTGGTTTTCTTTTAATGGGGAATGTAGTAGTGCAACAAATTTTAACAAAATATGTTTGTTCAAACAATATATTAAAAATTTTATGTTTTCTTTCGGCTTCTCTTATACATCGTTAGTTAATTTTAATGTACACTATGTGTGATCTTTCATCCAAATTATGGAATACATGTTTTAGGATTTTCTTCTTTTTTCTATTTAACAATATTTATGCATAATGAAAGATAGTCTTGCACCTGGTGTGTGGAGGAAGAAATTCTGGCTTGTTTTACAGAAATATAAGCGTTTACTTTTAACATATTATTGAAACAAACGTCTTTTGTTAAAATCTTTTGCACAACTACGTTTCCCATTAAAAACACACAATTTAAAAAGGAAATCAATTTTTTTCGACCTTTGGTTTCTGAGATATCTCAGAAAACATGACTCTGACCACGAATTTTGAGGGCTTGTTTTCACCCCTTCAAAGTGGATGGTTGCCGATAAAAAAAACACGTGTCAAATATTTTTCGAAGAACTATATCTGACATAAGTTTCATCAAAATCGGTTTGTCTCATCTGAATAGGTTCCATTGTAAGTAGAAGAGTCACAGGAAATCTTCAGACACCTTTTGCCGGCACACGGTGAGGCCTTTAACCCGAAAAGTTGGAAAAAAGACGATTTCAAAATTTTGTGAAAGTCGTACAATTTTTTGCTTTACGACGTAATTGAAGAAGGTGTGCAAAAAAAGCTGCAGAAGAAGGACTCGGTATTGTTTTCTTATTTGTACACCCGTGAAGTACTCTACTTCATCGAAAGTCAAGAGATTTTGCTGCACGCTTTGCGTTCTTGAACAGTTTTTGAAACAGCATTCGTTCATTAGCGATTCATTCAAGTGTTTTAAGGAAAGTAAATTCTTACATTGCAGAAGTTTTTCAAGTAGGTTTTTTGAAAGTAGTTTATTTTTCTAAAATAACGAAATACAATAATTTTGAGTTTTAACGATCGTAAATTGTTGTTTATGCACAAATGATATCGGCGCTACAGGTTCGATCAAGCCTCTTGATCCTTGACATCTGATAGGCTAGTTACATCTACGATGTTCTCTTGTTTTCCGTCTTGACTTTGTCACAACGGTTACAGTGTAGTACAAGATATGTTAATGATATCGGCGCCAGGTTCGATCATTTCAAGAAGAACAACAAATATGCAATTTAAATATTTAAGTTTCTCAACGTTTCGATCCCAATGTGGATCATTATCAAGAGACAAAATTTTTGCGTCTTGATAATGATCCACATTGGGATCGAAACGTTGAGAAACTTAAATATTTAAATTGCATATTTGTTGTTCTTCTTGAAATGATCGAACCTGGCGCCGATATCATTAACATATTTTATATTTCAATTTTCGATCGATAAGAATTATTTCCTTTACAGTCTAGTACAGTTTAAACCTTCTTACTGACAAGTACCATTTCGTTTACACTCTTCATTCTGTGTTTTTTCATAATTAGCAAGTACGTATATTACCTCTTGTCTAAACTATAAAATTTCCCGTGTTATTGAATAACAGTGTCTATTAATATTTCACAGACGCGGACTTTTCTTGATGATGGTTCAAAGCCGAACCGAAACGTTGAAATTATAATTCTGCAAAATTGCTAATTTTTTGTATCTTTGATCGAACCTGTAGCGCCGATATCATTTGTGCATAAATAACGAAATACAGTTATGTGTGAAAATGATACGACATTATCAAAGTTTTTTAACTTTAGGGGTGTAAGACCGAAACGATCTCGAGAAACTTTTTGATATTGTATAGGCTATAGCTAAGGACCATCTTAATTGGCTCGGTCACCTGGTCACCTCATCGTTCCAGGTGAAACCTTAACGGTGCTGGCTAATACACTTTATTGATACCTGTTAAGGGAGATCGTAAATGTTCCCTAACAGGAGCCGTGTTGTAAAATAATTTAACTTGTTAACCATCGACTTCACCACCGTCAACACCCATACGAGCACGATTAAGTAACAATTAGAGTGATATGAAGTGATGTACTCGATGGTGCACGTATACATAATATAAATCATGATGCCGGAGGTGTTCTGATATTGTTGGGTTACATAATTCTCTGGAAAATGCAGTCGGTAAAATGTATTCGTACAGTACGTAACAATACCGTAGAGTATAATGAATTAAATTAACCCAATTCGAGAAATAAGAAATATGCATACCTATATTGTTAGAAATATCCAGAATAATTGTAAAATAGGTTTGCGATATCTATACATATGTGCTGTACAAATATTTATTACATGTTTCTCAGATTTTATATATTTATTACTATTTTTCTGAAAGATATAGATATCGTATATTTTTCTTACAAATTTAACAATATGTATATGTTGTTAGAAGTATCCAGATAAAACACATTTGAAATACATATACATGCATGTATGCTGTATAAATACTTATTACATGTTTCTAAGTTTTTGGATATTTATTATTATTTTTCTAAAAGATATAGATATCTTATATTTTTCTTACAAATTTAACAATATGTATATGTTGTTAGAAGTATCCAGGTAAGAAACATTTGAGATATCTATACATACATATGTGCTGTACAAATAATTATTACATGTTTTTAAGTTTTTATATATTTATTATTATTTTTCTAAAATATATAGATATCTTATATTTTTCTTACAAATTTAACAATATGTATATGTTGTTAGAAGTATCCAGGTAAGAAACATTTGTGATATCTATACGTACATATGTGCTGTACAAATAATTATTACATGTTTTTAAGTTTTTATATATTTATTATTATTTTTCTAAAAGATATAGATATCTTATATTTTTCTTACAAATTTTACAATATGTATATGTTGTTAGAAGTATCCAGATAAAAAACATTTGCAATATCTATACATACATATGTGCTGTACAAATATTTATTACATGTTTCTAAGTTTTTATATATTTATAATTATTTTTCTAAAATATATAGATATCTTATATGTTTCTTACAAAGGCCCTAGGGGTGTAAGCATAGTGAATTTGCCCTTGAAAGATGTCGGCACGATACTGAGAGGATTTTTAGGTACTAATGAGATAATAAGATCCTGAAAGTTTCAGATCTCTAACCCATTTGGTTTTTGAGAAAAAGCAATATATGTAAAAATCAGAAAAAATGAAAATTCTCTGAAACGCGTGAATCGATTTATTTGAATTTTGGATATGTTTTGGGGGTTGATGGTAGCTTCTAGGAAAAAAATTATGAGCTATATCGGTTGATAAAAACCTCGAAAAAAATGACGCTTTTGTTTTAATTTTGATTTTTAACTATGATACGATCCTGGCACAATTATGAAACCATTTTTTTCGAATTCCTCATCCATTTTTCTATGGATTTATGAGCTTTTAAGATTTTTAAAAAAGGTACGCCATATTGCAAAAAAAGAAAAACCATTTTTTATGCAAATATTCACTTTATTTATGTATTTTATGCCTAAATCTTTATTTTTGTCGTTCATATATATCTTTTAACCTCATTTTAAATAGTCATTTCTAAATCAAAAATTAAATTTTAAAATATCAATGAATATTAACTAAAATATTTTAAACATTGTGCGCTTATAACATAAGAAACAGATTTTAGTTGCTAAATTATAAATAAATAACAACAAATGTTTGAAAGGTATATTTGGAAGAAAAAGTTTATGATCATATTTTATCAGTCTTCATCACTATCATCTTCGATCACCGGCGCAACATTGTCTCTATTAAATAATTCGCTTAGTGTTTCAGCAGGCCTCAGAATTTTTGTCAAATATCTTCCGTGTGACAAGTAATAAATAATAGCAGCGACGTGAGAGCAACATCCAATTGTTCTAAGACCATTTGCACACTCACAACTATGCCTCAATATGCTTTTGGTACCAATAGCGTTTTTTTTATACTCAATAAAATATCTATAACCTTCTTATTGATATGACGGGATTGAACTTGAGCTTTGAGTATGTTTAACTGGTCTTTTACATATTGAATAGTAAGATTACCTGTTTCATCAAGCATTTCTGCTAAATACGACACAGCCTGCTTCAATTGATAAGAACCGGTGAAAAAGATTCGCAGATCTTTTTCCGTCATTTCTGGAAAGTCTTCTAGAGCTTCAGATGAAATAGTTTGAAACGGCAATTTTTTACGTTGCCAGCCATTTTGTTGAACTTCATTAGCTAACGTATTTTCTACACTATTTTGTGATTTCATTGTTTCGACGACTTCATCCAAAAACTCTGAGTCGGAAGTAAGACGCTTACTGTACGTATTATGTAGAAATGAGGCAATTTTGAAAAAACTTCCAATTCTCGGAAGCATTTTATTGTCAATTCTTTGATCAAGTAAATGATATTTTTGTTTTAACATTCCATGAGTTGCCTCTACGGGCCAACGAATTTTAGTTACATATCTTGAAGCATTAGACTCGGCTGTTGTTAATTGATTTCGTTTTCCCTTAAGTGCTGGCATTAATACTTTATAATTTTTACTTTCTAAGTATTCTTTAACATCACGGAATCCACGATCAACCACAAATGCATCGCCAGGTTCTAATAAATGACATATACCATAAAAAAAAAATAATTATTGTTAAAAGTAGAGAAATGACTATTTAAAATGAGGTTAAAAGATATATATGAACGACAAAAATAAAGATTTAGGCATAAAATACATAAATAAAGTGAATATTTGCATAAAAAATGGTTTTTCTTTTTTTGCAATATGGCGTACCTTTTTTAAAAATCTTAAAAGCTCATAAATCCATAGAAAAATGGATGAGGAATTCGAAAAAAATGGTTTCATAATTGTGCCAGGATCGTATCATAGTTAAAAATCAAAATTAAAACAAAAGCGTCATTTTTTTCGAGGTTTTTATCAACCGATATAGCTCATAATTTTTTTCCTAGAAGCTACCATCAACCCCCAAAACATATCCAAAATTCAAATAAATCGATTCACGCGTTTCAGAGAATTTTCATTTTTTCTGATTTTTACATATATTGCTTTTTCTCAAAAACCAAATGGGTTAGAGATCTGAAACATTCAGGATCTTATTATCCCATTAGTACCTAAAAATCCTCTCAGTATCGTGCCGACATCTTTCAAGGGCAAATTCACTATGCTTACACCCCTAGGGCCTTTAACAATATGTATATGTTGTTAGAAGTATCCAGATAAAAAACATTTGAGATATATACATACATATTCATACATATGTACTGTATAAATACTTATTACTTGTTTCTAAGTTTTTATATGTTTATTATTATTTTTGTTTGTGATTTATGATAAAATAAACGAAGTTCTGCAATGTTTTTACTGAAATTAGTAAATAACAAGCATTGTGCGAGTACTGTATACGAAATTTATTATTGCAATTTATGTGCAATTGTTTATAAACTAGCAAACGTATATTTGAAGGATAAACGTAGGTAAATACTTCCGTTCGAAATAACGTACGCATATTTGTTATCAACATAATTTTTTGGATAGGATATTTTCAATCGAATGATTTATTTTAATTTTAGACTTTTTACTTATATTTAACGGTTAGTGAAAATTTGAAAATCAGCAATACTCAATTAATAAACAAAATCTACTTATACAATTTCTTTGAGAAGTTGGCACGTACAGTTTTCAGAGTTATAAAATGTTGAACGAGGGAGAGAGAAGGAAAAAAGAGCGCCACTCGGGCGTCGACGAGGTCATTTATAATTCTAGATGTGGATGGAACGTACAATGCACAGGGTAGTTGAGAAGCGATGCCACCGACAACAAAAGTATCTTTCGTGGTGAATGTGTAAAATAACTGATTAGTTATACGAGTTCGGTATGTGCTGAAATAGTTAAAGCAAAAGTTGGAATCTACACTTTTTTAAATTATGTGACCGAAGTATATGGACGTTGCACATGTGTATGTACAATAATTTAAACTCACAATTCGTGGGGAAACGATTTCACATATTCCGTTTAATAACAATTACGTACATTCCAGTCACACAATTCCTTTGTTCTAATTTTATCATTTCTATCTTCGTTTTAACAATTGTACTAATATGGCAGCAATATTTGTTGTTGATGTTAAACAATATTTTACGGCAACGTGTAAAATGGCAATGAAACAAAATACAAGAAGTTCAGTAAATTATACAGGGTGTCCCACATAAATGATAACACCTAAATATCTTTTGTATTTACAGTCCTATCAGAAAACTTCAGAGGATAAAGTGACGCTATTGCAGGGGGAACATATAATAATGAAGAAAAAAATTGTTTATGTTGTGTTTTTAAATGAAATTGCATTGTCACCGATGTTTTTTTTAAATGGAATAGTATATTTTTTTTTGCCATGGCATGATAGACAATAATAAACTGAATTTAGTGGATACCACCTTTTTGACCTTGAAATGACCTTGATATGATATGTAAACCCGACGTAAACAACGCGCAATCTTTGCTGAAACATGTAAATTTCAAACTTCCACATTTCATCCGCTTCAATATGATTATTCTTGCTCAAGGTCATTTCAAGGTCAAAAAGGTGGTACCCACTAAATTCAGTTGTTTATTGTCTATCATGCTATCGCAAAAAATATACTATTCCATTTAAAAAAACATCGGTGACATTGCAATTTCATTTAAAAACACGACATAAAAAATTTTGTTCTTCATTATTATAGTGCCCCCCTGCAATAGCGTCACTTTGTCCTCTGAAGTTTTCTGATAGGACTGTAAATACGAAAGATATTTAGGTGTTATCATTTATGTGGGACACCCTGTATATTAGAAAGTAATTAAGTAAATTAAATACAAGTATTTAATACAAGAATTAAACACTGCATTCAATATGCAACGCTAGAATTTATAGTTTTACGAGGGATCTAAGTATGTTCATTAACTCGGTTAGGTGGATTTCTGGCTCAAAAGAAGTTAAGAAATTAATATAGAAAGTGCCAAGACATAATCTCCGAGCTCCTCGGGACTGTATTATGAAGGAAGCGCAGTTTCGCAGTTCCAAAAGTAAACAAACCGTGTCCGCTCCGAAAAATGCTTAACTTCGGGTGTTCCATCTACTTGCACGCACTAATATTATGCGCCATGTAATTAGGAGTAAGTTCTGCTGATTAACAATTTGAAAATTTCGCAATACGTGTTTTTTACGCATTCCAGTTACCGATATACATAGAAACGATGTTGTAACTGTGTGGGTTCCGTCGTTGTCGTCGGTGTTACGCTATTATATTAATTATTATTATATAATATATAAAAATAAAATTATATAATAAATTATATAATAAATTATATAATATATAGAAATAAAATTATATAATAAATTATATAATATGTAAAAATAAAATTATATAATAAATTATATAATATATAAATAATAATAATAAAATATGAATATCTATTAAACAAAGTCAATTAATGTGAAATAATCTTAATTCGTACAATGCAAACTTGTAGTGAATGCATGTAAGGAATTCTATTTTTGGGGTATAAAATATTTAACTTGAATTTTCAGTGTAATTTCATATTAAACGTGCAGTTACAGTGGAACACAGTAATATTCGGAGACTTTTAAAAGAAGAATAACTTTTTTAACATTCGACCATACGATTTTGATTTGTTTGAGAAGTTAGAACAACTAAGTTACTACATGACGTGAAAAAGGAATTTTGAAAAATTCGCAAATGGTTGGCATTACTAGGAAAATTATGAAAGTTGTTATTTACAATTTTTGTTGGTGGTTCAATAATGAAAATGAAAGAAAAAAACATTTTCAAAATATGTATAATTGATACAGATTTACAAAATGTTTTTTTTTAATTTTCATTATTGAACCACAAACAAAAATTGTAAGTAACAACTTTCATACTTTTCCTAGTAATTCCAACCATTTGCGAATTTTTCAGAATTTCTTTTTCACGTCATGTAGTAACCTAGTTGTTCTAACTTCTAAAAAGAAATTTTGTAAATCTGTATCAATTATACAAAAAAAGAGCTACACATATTGAAAGAAGCAAAAATCCTTCAATTTGCAAAAACTGCAATTTTCATTATGTTCAAACGTTTGTAACTTATTGCAACGTTGACTGATTATGATGAAATTTTCCGAATATGTATAAATGACACAGATCTACAAAATGTACATTTTAAATTTTCGAATGTCTGAGTCGTGATAACAAAAAATCGTATGCGTGGAAACCACGCGCGATAGAAGTGGAACTTATTGCTTATTAGGTATAGATACAGAAAATTAAGGAAAGAACATGTACATAAAAAGTATTATGATGAAGTTAGGTTAAAGTTAAATATAAATTAAAATATAGTTAAGTTACTAAAAGAAAGAATAAATATAGTTAAAGTTATATAATAAAATACTTATCTTATACTCTGGTTTATGATAGATGCCGGGTTCCTATCCCTGAAATATGAAAGAAAAAGAAATAATAATATCAAGAAAAAAATTATAAAGTTAAAAGAAATAATGTGAAAAAAAATTATTAAGTTAAAAGAAATAATGTCAAGAAAAGAATTATTAAGTCAAAGAAATAATGGCAAGAAAAAATTATTAAGTTAAGAGAAATAATGTCAAGAAAAGTATTATTATGTTAAAAGAAATAATGTCAAGAAAAGAATTATTAAGTTAAAAGAAATAATGTCAAGAAAAGAATTATTAAGTTAAAGTAAATAATGTCAAGAAAAAAATTATTAAGTTAAAAGAAATAATGTCAAGAAAAAAATTATCAAGTTAAGTATACTTACTGGAAAGAACAGGCGTGGTCCTCGGTCCGCTAAAGTATGCTAAAAAAGAAAGAAAAAAGAGATTACTTACCTCCACCAAAGTTCCCTAGTTTCGGGAGTTTTCTACCTCCCGAATTTTTTTCTGTTCCACACACTGTAGTTTAAACAAATATATATATATCTAATATGTCTATAATATATTTAATTATATTACTTTAACTAACCCTTAGCGCTCGAGTGGTGACTCTGAGGGACCACTAAAAATTGCTGTACCATTATCAAAATATTGTTTACATTATTAAATATGTTGGTATCTAATCAGTTACTAAATATTTAAGTACTGTATGAGTTATTACATCAACTTCATACCCATGAAATTTAAAAAATCATGGAGAATAGAAATATTCTAAGTCGAAGGAATGTTTAATTTTCGAGTTAAAATAGCTTCGACTGCAAAGGGGTTAATGTAAATAAAAATAAAAAACGTAATTGCACGGGTTGTCCAAGCGGTTAAGAAGCTAGACTACCAATCGGTAGACCGGGGTTTGAATCCCGTCGAGGTAAGAAATTATTTTTCTCCGTTCATTCTCAGTTTAAATTTTCGCGCCACTCGACTTTCGACTTCCGTTACATCGACTTCCGTTACATCAGAAAATCGTTACCCTCAGCAAAGAAGTTTCACGTCAAAAATTCTTGTTGCGTTCGTAAGTTGGATTCGAGGATGGCTTGCAATCTCTTCTGCATATGTTCGTAATAACGCACGTCGACAGACATTCCCGACATGGCTCTTTATGGCGTGCAAATGCTCGTCGTTTGATAATAATTGAAACGGGATTAAACGGTTGCAGGCTAACAGGGGCAACAACCATTTAATGTTCCGGAGCCAGTTCATTGTGTATTTTCTAATAATTGATCAAACAGCGTGTGCGGCAACAATCAGTTCGTGTTCCAGAACTATTCGTAGTGCCTTGTGTAGTTTGAAATAATTGAGCAAAGGGGCAGAGGAGAGAAGTAAGCAATCATGCTGTTGCGGAGCGTAACGGAATAGCTGTTATTCCAATCCATTTGTATTCAGTATTTACACTCCCGGGTGTAATGAAATTTTGCAAGAAATATGGCGCGTTCAGTTTTCGAACAGTCTGTATTCCGACCGAAGAGAAACATTAGTCAACAATTACAGAAATTTATGACACTCCTGACGGCATTTCATCCCTCCACTGGTTCAAAGAGTGCAATAAATTAAACGGCACATGGAGCAGTGACAAAAAATTTGTTGACGTGAAATATCGTGTCCAGTGGCGAATGTATGTGCTTCTCATTCAATCGGGAAATTTCGTAAAAGTACTGCTAAATCAATTTAATCAGTAATAACATTCATATATATAATATTATAATTCAACTTCACTCATTATTAATCATTTATTATTACAAAGTACTTTTGAGCTCCTCTGCCTACTTCTGGGTCCTCCTCACTAAATTCCTTGTAGTGTAGAAGGAAAATTAGAGATTAGGAGTGTATACAGGTTTAGCACTCCAAATTAATCTTTCTCTTCAAATTAACTCTTTCACGAAACAAATATACCACTTGGCAAATCAAAGTACCTTTTCACAGATCAAATTTACCTTTCTGTTAATTAAGTTTACCCGTTTGACACTTAAATTTTTTAAAAAGTTTGTTTTCTTAGGCTACCTTAACAAAAATATGTTTTATGTAAAATTATTCTGCTTGACAATTTTTATTGCATTCATGTATTATAATAGTATGTAAATTTAAAATTAAGAGATAAAATGACATAAAATTAAAATTTAATCAAGTTTACCCGTTTGTAACTTAGGATTTTTAAAAAATTTGTTTTCTTAGGCTACCTTAACAAAAAAATGTTTTATGTAAAATTATTCCGCTCGACAATTTTTATTGCATCCATGTATTATAATAGTATGTAAATTTAAAATTAAGAGATAAAATGACATGAAATTAACGTAAAAAACATTTATTCGTACATGTATATACATGTATTCATCCAATGATTATGGCAATCTGTGGGATTGATAGTTGCAACAGAATGGCTAATAACATTCGCTAAATAAATATCCAAGGTTTGTAATATCTGTCAAAGTATTACTTGAACAGAATTTAATTGTTTCGGAATCTTTTTAATGCTCAATTTTTTCATTATTGGACAATATGGTGGTAGAAATAATAAACGGTGTCTTGTCGGACCAAGTGTATTACTTCACTTTTGAGTCATCTACAAGATGAATTTGACAAGAAGGTGAACTTGATTTAGGTGAATTTGATTTGCAAAAGGATTAATGTAGAGTGCAAAATTGATTTTTAGTAATTCTTAGTGAGAGGTAGTTCTTTGAAAAATATTTTACAAGCACTTTTTTTGCACGTCACCCATGTTGAAAGGGTGAAAAGCTTGAAGTTGGGCAAAATTAGTGAAAATTCCATTATGCGGTCCATAATATTACAATATTTGATGCACAGAAATATTACTTTCTACTTGAAATACTATTTAATTCAGTCAAACAGAATTTATGATATTAAAACGTACTTCAAATATTTATTTCCGCCAAATAGTACCCAGCGCTGATTGTAAGTAAACAGAAAAGGAAATTAACAGCAACAAGTGAGTGAATAATCAACTCGTGGTTAATAAGAAAATAAATATCACGAGTATCAGAAAGTTCCGTCGAGTTTTAAAAACATTATCAGCTCGTATTAGTGTACAATCTTATTTTCTTTGGTACCAATAATTCACTACAACTTTCTTAGTAATCTAGTAATCTCTCTGTAGATCATTAATAGAGTTTTTATAAAATTCTTGAACTGTCACAATGTACATGCTTCTATTTTTTAATTGGATTATCATGCAATCGATATGCTACGTTTTGCACAAACTTTTTATTTTTCATAAAGCTTTACAGAGTATAGTAATATTATTCTTTCACCAGAACGGAAAGTATTTCAGGATTTGTGGATCTTCATGCATTTATCGATTTCTCTAGTTCAGAACCGTATTCCAATTTCTGGTAACCCAGACTAATCTAATCTAACTAGGCTAGACCAGCTCCCAATTTAGGAATGCCGGGAATGCTTCCAGTCTCGTGCATATACAGATGCAATATCCTTCGCATATACGGTGTCCCCACAGGATACGATATCAACTTGAGAGCGGAGAGAAAATGAAATTATAAACTACGAAGTTTATTGTGATCTATCAAGGGATGTAAATTAGTTGGCTACCAATCTATTATTGTTTGTTGTCCATAGAGATCTGCAATGGAAAGCTTCTATTTGCTGAAAACATGTTTAGTTCTTAGATCGTGCATTATTTAAATTTACCAATAAAAGTGTTCCGTTATCAAATCTGTTATTGTAATCTATCAAGGGATGTAAATTAGTTGGCTACAAATCTACTATCGTGTGTTGTCCATTGAGATCTGCAATGGAAAGCTTCTATTTAACGAAAACATGAGTAGTTCTTAGATCGTGCATTTTTTAAATTTACCAACGAAAATGTTCCATTATCAAATCTGTTATGGTAATCCATCAAGGGATGTAAATTAGTTGGCTACCAATCTACTATCGTGTGTTGTCCATTGAGATCTGCAATGGAAAGCTTCTATTTGCTGAAAACATGTTTAGTTCTTAGATCGTGCATTATTTAAATTTACCAATAAAAATGTTCCATTATCAAATATGTTATTGTAATTTATCAAGGGATGTAAATTAGTTGACTACCAATCTACTATTGTTTGTTGTCCATTGAGATCTGCAATGGAAAGCTTCTATTTAACGAAAACATGTTTAGTTCTTAGATCATGCATTATTTAAATTTACCAATAAAAGTGTTCCGTTATCAAATCTGTTATTGTAATCTATCAAGGGATGTAAATTAGTTGGCTACAAATCTACTATCGTGTGTTGTCCATTGAGATCTGCAATGGAAAGCTTCTATTTAACGAAAACATGAGTAGTTCTTAGATCGTGCATTTTTTAAATTTACGAATAAAAATGTTCCATTATCAAATATGTTATTGTAATTTATCAAGGGATGTAAATTAGTTGACTACCAATCTACTATTGTTTGTTGTCCATAGAGATCTGCAATGGAGAGCTTCTATTTGCTGACAACATGTTTAGTTCTTAGATCGTGCATTATTTAAATTTACCAATAAAAATGTTCCATTATCAAATCTGTTATTGTAATCTATCAAGGGATGTAAATTAGTTGGCTACCAATCTACTATCGTGTGTTGTCCATAGAGATCTGCAATGGAAAGCTTCTATTTAATGAAAACATGAGTTGTTCTTAGATCGTGCATTATTTAAATTTACCAATAAAAATGTTCCCTTATCAAATCTGTTTTAAAAATCTACAGAAATGCAAAGTAATGATTTTTAGAATGTTTCGAGTACCACCCTCGATACAGGTCCGAAAAGGATGAATTGAAAACATGATTTTAATATTCGTCCACGAAAATTATTTATTTACGTAGAAACAAGTAATAAAACATTTGGCTCGTTGGTTGGTTGCAGTAGCTACATTGATCGGACACGAATGAGTCGGTGTCCAGTGTCAGAAATTCGTGGACCTATATTTCTGTCAACGTTAGTTGGCTGAATCGTTGAGTGGATATTCGTGTAACCTCTTTAGATCTTTTTGCAACAACCTAAAATCCTTTTATCTGTTCGCCAAACATTCCATCTGCGACACCTTCCCACAGAACTGTTTCACTTTCTCTGATACTAGCACTCGTTGATCAAACCCTATCCTCTTATCACGAGCCCGGCTATACCGCAGCTCGCTGTTTTTGTCTTCCTTCTTTTTTATCCGCTTAACTCTTCGATTCCAGGACTTCTCCCAATAAACAACCACTAAAGCATGAATCGAGGACGATGCACGATGCTGGCAATGTATGCTCACAAGCAGTTCAGTTTGATAATTACAAGCACACGGTGAATTGCGCTGCACTTAGAACGTTGGGAAACAGGTATACTTGCTAAATTGAAACACAAAATCGGATGCCACCATCTTCTGCTTCTTTCAACACTAAGGTGTGGACTTGCCATTGTTGACATTTTAATCATTTTGAAATTACATTATTATAAAGATTGCTAAGTATCTACATGAATTAAATCTCATCATTTGTACAAGGCAACTGGCTATTTAGTACATATCGCTACTTTGGAAGACAACCGGCGTAACTAAAAAAAATTCCGATTGTTCGCTTATGTCATAAACAAAACCAAAAAGTGGTATATTTTTATGTACAAGAATGTCACAAATGTAATTCGCTAAAATTAGTTAGCTAAGCCCTTTAGCTACAATTGAATTTTTTTTTAAAGAACAGTGTCACATGTCTAAACCCTTGGAGTTAATATTTCGGTTAGGAGAGAAACAGCTATAAAAAAGTTATCTCTAAGTATGTACTTTAAACAATGTAGAAAATATTGCTGATGTGACATTATGGTGATAAGTGATATTCAGTTGAACGTTACGTTGCGTTGGTTAAAACTTGAAGGGGGTAGGCTCATCCAGGCTCACCAAATCTAGAGTATTGATCAGTGTTATCAATCTCAAAACAAAGTATTTTTGTGTGGTATCACTGATAAACATACATATGTATCAGTCTAATAACTTTATTGCTATTAATGGAACCGAGTGGCTTCAAGCTCTTTATAGTTTTGTTGTTATGACTCCACGTTCACATTTCCCCTGACTACGCGCCATCTTGTCTAATTAGCTGAACTAAAATTGGCTCTGAACTTGGTCTAGACTATGACTTCATGAACGGAATATGGAGAAATTGAGTGCAATCATGGGTGTCCGTTATTTCACCTTATGTGAGCCTATTTTGTGCTGCACAAAGGTTCATTCGATAGAGGAATCACTTTGTGTCAGATAAATAAGTTTAATGTAGAGCAAAAGTCGAGAAAAAAACTGAAGATTTCAATGTATTTTTCTGTCACAAAATAATTTTTTTGAATCTTATGATCGGGCACAGCGCACTGCGCTTAACTTTCCTCTATCGAATGAACCTTTGTGCAAAGGACGAAAAACTATCACAAGAAATGTAGAATTTATCCAGGTGTATATAATAAATAATTATACACAAAGTGCGCACAACACATGCCTTGGAGCCCACACTTCTTGACGATAATGTACACCGTGTTTAGCGGTGTCGATTAATTAGACCACCTGGTCTTGCGGGATTTGTACGATTTCCTACGTGTTCGTGGAAGGTCCTTGTGTACTTAAAGCCACTTCAGAAAAGTCGTTCCAGTTTAGGAGGGATTTCGAATGCCTTTTTTCCTGTGTAAATCAATATTGGAATTTTTCCTCCTCCTCCAGATAACGCGTAAGGACTTTGGATTAGTGCTAGACCGTTGGTTATGCTCGTTAAAATATAACAAATATGAGAAACAAGAAATCGAGTTTCTGGAGTACATGCTGATAAGTGTACTTTAACCTTGTATTGCTCGATGAATTGTGACGTATACCTACTATGAATTGAGGTTAGGATAGGGTTAGGATAGGCTCAGTTATTTATTTTTTGTTTTTACTTATTTATTCGTTTGTTTTTGGTATTTAGGCACTCTCAGTATTTGTTTCTAGTCATACACCCTATGTCTGTCCCTAAATTCTGTACATAGCAGATTGTTCATTGCTAGACAAATTTTTGTTATATACCCCGTTAGTTAATGTGTATATATTTCCTTGTATATATCACGCGCTACATAACGTGTCTTTATATTTACTATAGTGTATTATCGTAGTTAGGCTATCTTAAGTTATTTATAAGACTGAGTTTTATTGTTAACCCCTATACCGTGCAGTAATGCCATAAGGCAATCCCGCGGACCATGTAGGGCTGTAAATGACCGTGTAAATAAAAAGAAGGAGGTTAGGGTTTAACGGGCCATTGCCATCTGCCCATTTTGTTCCCCCCTCGTTAAAAAAAAGGATTGGCTCAGTTGAGAAAAAGAGTATTGCACCAGAAATTATTGTATCGAACATTATGGTTCACTGTAATGAAAACATTTATTATTGCTTTTCGAAGACTGTACTACACAGGGTTGCCATCTTGAGACTTGTGTCCCTACTCTATCTTGCCATTCTACTTCTTTAACTTGCAAGAAGAGGGTCGCAGTTCAAGTCTCCTGATCTGGCGACTGTGAAACTAGCAGTAACGAAACAGCGTATGATAACAATAACTTCTGCGACGTAAGAGAAGAAAAAAAATCATTTCGCAAACTTTTCGATCGGACCACGTGTAATAAAAGCTCGAGCTTACGCGGTCTTTATCACGGGAACACGGTGGATGCGATTTCGGATTACCGTTTCGATTTTCGCGTGCATATGTGGAATCCAATAATCCCTTTTAACCAGTAATTTGGTCTCGTTAAGGGACAAATGGCCATGGGCCATGTGCGGTGCATGCCACCTGCGATTGGAGAGGCCATAGCGTCACTAGTTGGGGTTTAGCATCGACCATCTTGAAGAGAAAGCACCTCTTGGCTGGATAATCAACCTGGCCTTCTGTCGCAAGTTCCAAAACCCTTTCGAGGTCGGTGTCTCCCGCTTGCGCTATTTCCAGTCTCGTCACTAATTCTTCTTTATTGTCCCCGGCCATTGAAACACCAATATTCTACAAAAACAATATTCTACAATATTTTAATCATACTAATACTAATAATGAACAGAGTGAACAGATTATTTAACACCTGTGAATATACAGAAGCAGGTTTTACGTCTGAAGACAAGTCAGACGTATGTCATCATTAATAGTGCGGGCTGAACTTTAGAAACCCCCCCCTTCCTTTCGACATGTGACATACGTCATTCTATTCGTTGTGGCATGCTGAACACAAAATGTATGTGTCATTTTTGGCTGAAATGAATAGTTTTCGAGATATTCGTGAAAAACTGCAGTTACTACATATTGAATTTTGTGTATTCGTGCACGTCTGTGCTGTGCGTGTGCGTCACCATGATGCGACCGCTTGTTAATTGTTTCTACAGATATATTACTACGTTTGTTGAACGGTCTATATACCGCGAGAACTTTTTAAAACGTACGATGATGAAGTGTGAATACATATTACGATAATACCACACACATCCACCCAGTGTTTCTGAGAAGAAGGTTCGGTAATTATGTATTGCGAAAGGGTCGCTGTACTTCGATTTTGATGAAATTTAAACATGTTATAGATTTCGACATTTTGAATAACTTTTTCCTTTTCTAATGTAGGGGGGTCGCTTTCAGTTTTCGAGATATTCGCAAAAATCTATTGCTAATACTGTATTGAATTCAGCTGTTAACTCTGACAGACCAATCCTGGATTTTCGTATGCGTGGTCAGGCAGGCCTGACAACAGGCCCTCTCCACCCCTCCGTGATCTAAACACAACTCATTTTATTCGCATAATCTTTGTAACTGTCACCCATAATTTCAACTAATAATGGAAAAATCGTGCGAATAGAATGAGTTGGGGTTAGGTCGTAGAGTCTTTCAAAATTAAATGCTCATCCTATATATGTATAGTACTATATAGAGTGAAACCCTGTTTTCTGTCATTTTCTAGTCTTCAAAACAAAGTCCGAACGTTGCGTTTGCGTTTTCATTGATATTTACACAAAATTCGATGTGTAGTGACTTCAGTTTTTCACGAATATCTCGAAAACTATTCAATTCAGCCAAAAATCACACATACATTTTGTGTTCAGCATATCAAAACGAATAGAATGACGTATGTCAAATGTCGAAAGGAAGGGGGGGGTTTCTAAAGTCTTACCATAGTGCGACAGGTGTCGCTTCTAATTATAATGTGTTTCCACTTCATCGACATCTAAGTAGCGGACAAAACTTTAAGACCGCTCTAAAGAAGACGATAACTTCTTCAATATTGTACTATAGGATTTGATCTTTTTGGGAAGCTAGAGCAATTAGTTTACTAAAGGATGTGAAAAACAATTTTAGAGACTCTAGTGCTGGTTTTTTTCCTGATCTGGCGACTTTGGTCACGTGTCGCCCGTTAAGTCGAAAATATTCAACACCTATGATTCCTGATTCTTTTACACTTAATTGTGTACGATCTATGAAAGTTAAATAAAAAACCTTTTGACTTTTGTATGTGTCGTCGAACATGTGCAGTTCATTTTGAAAGTTTTGAAAAATATTATTTTGTCGGCTTCGGCGAAGGACTTGGTATTTGCTCTTGCCTGCGTGTTTCTTCCGCGAGCTCATATACAGGGTGTCCCAGAACTAGTGTAGGAGCGGAAAATGGGAGGTTGCTTGGGTCATTTGAAGCAACATTTTCCTTTACAAAAACAGCGTCCGTGGCTTTGTTTAGGAGTTATTAACAAAAAACACGGACCAATCAGAACGCGATCTAGACACGAGTCAGCACAGTCTACCCGACGCGCCAACTGTCAATTGGCCGAACGTGCCATCGCATGTCTAGATCGCACTCTGATTGATCCGTGTTTTTCGTTAATAACTCTTAAACAAAGCCGCGGACGCCATTTTTGTAAAGGGAAATGACCCAAGGAACCTCCCATTTTCCGCTCCTACAATAGTTTTGGGACACCGTGTATAACATCGTACATACGCACACAGATACATCTTTCCACATGTTCGCTCTAGAAAAATCACTCGGTTCGCCCACTGAAAGTTTACCGTACGAATTGGAACTCTGTATGTGTGTCGGGTGCGTTGAAAACTTATATTGCTGAAACAGATCGTTGGAATCACAGACAGGTCGCGACATTCACTGGGACTCGCGTGCCAGTTCCACAGATATTAAACTTCCTGTGAAAGTTCCTTCTTTGGGGATATATTGCGGCAGCTTACAAGTTTCCGGCTAAAACTTCCGATTCGAATGCTAAAATTTGTCCATTAATCAACCGTCATGCCTCGAACATCGTAAATTACAATCTCCGTAGAATTTTCCTGTGAAAAAGTTTACGGTACAGTTGTAACCGGACTTTGATTTTTGTTGTTGCAGTTCAGCTTGCAGTGAAAAAGATGTATTGAGTTCGAATCGATCCAATTCTGTTGTCACGGAACGTGTTTATCAGGGTGGACCTTCGTTATACTTGGCGAAAATTATTTTGTAGATTTTTTATGGGACAACCCCTAGAATGGTGCCACTGGACGGAAAAATAATCTGTGCAAAATTTGAAATTGATCGAATAATGGCAAATGGTGCCAAGTCGACTTTGAACATTTTTTAGAAACTATAATAATTTAGAAACAAAATGTAACATTGATAAAAAAAATTCGTGACTTTGAAATCTCAAAAATTGACATTTAAAAAATTTCTTTTTCTTTTGCATTGTATTTCATTTATTAAACAGTACAACTTTTATCTAAAATATTTTTTCATATTTTATTAGTAGCAAAGATGTACATCAATATACATATACATATAATACAGTACAAGTCTCAAAAATTGACATTTAAAAATTTCTTTTTCTTTTGCATTATATTTCATTTATTAAACAGTACAACTTTTATCTAAAAAATTTTTTCATATTTTATCAGTAGCAAAGATGTACATCAACATACATATACATATAATACAGTACAAATCTCAAAAATTGACATTTAAAAATTTCTTTTTCTTTTGCATTATATTTCATTTATCAAACAGTACAACTTTTATCTAAAAAATTTTTTCATATTTTATTAGTAGCAAAGATGTACATCAATATACATATACATATAATACAGTACAAATCTCAAAAATTGACATTTAAAAATTTCTTTTTCTTTTTTATTATATTTCATTTATTAAACAGTACAACTTTTATCTAAAAAATTTTTTCATATTTTATTAGTAGCAAAGATGTACATCAATATACATATACATATAATACAGTACAAATCTCAAAAATTGACATTTAAAAATTTCTTTTTCTTTTTTATTATATTTCAGTTATTAAACAGTACAACTTTTATCTAAAATATTTTTTCATATTTTATTAGTAGCAAAGATGTACATCAATATACATATACATATAATACAGTACAAGTCTCAAAAATTGACATTTAAAAATTTCTTTTTCTTTTGCATCATATTTCATTTATTAAACAGTACAACTTTTATCTAAAAACTTTTTTCATATTTTATTAGTAGCAAAGATGTATATCAATATACATATACCTATACATTATACATATAAACAGAATAAATTATAATTATTAATAAATTATATTATAAACAGAATAAAATAAATATTTTCATATGTTAATATCTTCTGACATGCAGTATCTATAATTTACTGAATATCATTCACAATATTCATTTCAATTCAATTCTAGGAATGAAGACGAAAATGTTGTGGCCCGCAAGTGTGACAAAATGATAGCACAAGTAGCAGATGTACGCTTATCAGTTGTGTAGAAGGTACTCGAAAGCAAACATTCATTGGAAAAAGTAATTAATAAAGTGCGTACTAACTTCCTTGATTTCTTATTTAATAAAGAAGAACATAGTAAAGTATTAAGCATGGGTCGTCGAAAAGAACTAAGTGAATGCGAAGAACTCAATTACACAAATATCAAAAATTCTAAATAGAATCTGAAAAGTCATTATGAACTTGTTAAAAAATCCTGTGAAAATCGCGGCTTTTCTCAAAAGAATATCCGTGTTTTGGATTGGCTTGTGTAATTTTTATTGTAGAACATTCAACTAAGGGTGTTCGATTGAACAAATCGAATTTGGAGTAAAAATATATATGCATGGAACGTTCACTAATGATAAAATAAAAGTAAAGTGCAAAAATGATCCAGGTTCAAATAAAATATCAACACATATAAACACAATATCAACAAATCTCTATGAGTTTCCGTTTACGTTACGTGAATCGCAGGCATTCCACGCATCGGACTGTGACAGCTTTATTTGTTTGCAAATAAAAGCATCAAAGCTTTCCGGAATGACGATTTCACCAATACATGGTATTTACTAACGATGTTATAAAGCATCATACAACTTGACAAAAACGAGTGCTGATTTTTCACTTTTTTTATCCGAAGAAAAAGAGATTTTTCAATGCTTTATGCTTGTTAATTACTTCAGGATAATTCTAAGAATATAGAGAATTCTTCAAAAATTAAAATTTAATGTACATTAAAAAATATACCACTTTCCTTATTTTTCAAATTATTCAGAACGTGAGAAAACTGAAACGGCTAGTTCATTTTCACTAAAAGGGCTAGTATCATTTTATGAAACATTTTTTACGAAAACAATGTATTCGATAGTTGTAAAATGCAACTTTTAGTATTGTTTCTACAATTCCGATCAATTGCAATTTTTGACAACATTTTTTCTCGCACCCTGTGGCAAACTAATTGTTCTAGCTTCCAAAAAAATTCAAATCGTATAGTACAATATTAAAAATATTATGTCTTTTTAAGAGTGTCCGAATATAAGTTAGTGTCACTGTATATAATAAAAACGAAGAATTTTTAATATTATGTATAGATTAATTTCTAATATACAGGATGTCCCAAAATAATTGTAACTCCCGGAAATGGGAGGTTCCTTGGGTCAATTGAATCGACATTTTCCTTTACAAAAGTGATGTCCGCGGCTTTGTTTAGGTGTTATTATCGAAAAACACGGATCTGTCGCCGAGTCGGACTCCGTTCGCTATAGCCGCGGTCTGATTGGTCCGTGTGTTTCGTTAATAACTCCTAAACGAAGCCGCGGACGCCATTTTTGTAAAGGAAAATATCGCTTCAAATGACCCAAGGAACCTCCGGGAGTTACACTTGTTTTGGGACACCCTGTATAGTGTCTGTTATACAGATTACATGTAATTTCAATTTGTCCCGGTACAGACTTTACTTCTGTCCAGGTACTAGCTTAGATTGGATTTAATATGCCCAACTACAAGTTTGAATTATTCTTGTTAATAGGAATAAAATATTATTCTAAACCATAATTTTGAGACTTTAAATTACTTTACAGAATTTTAATTTTATGATACTACTCTTAAAAAATTGTTTTTAGAACAATTAGAACATTTAGTCGCACTTTTACATGTATCAGCTTTTCCGTACACGCGCCGACTTCCCGTTCGTTCCCATCACTAGTCACCGCAAGGGGATTCGGTCGCTGCGCCGATACTGATCAGACCAAGCGTTCGCCGGCATAGTTTATTTTTCTTGACACTGTTCCACCAAATGGACACTTCCGAGATTTTTTTACAAAGTAGGTTAGTATCATTGCAATATTTTATAATTTTTTGGTAGGTGTCAACCCAGGGGAAGATACTTTAAAAAATTCCCAAAAAATTAATTCATTATTTTCAACTATAAATAATTAGCAAAAAATTTTGGAAAAAATCTGAAATGTAGAGTTTATCTATATCTTTTGTTTGCCGTTTATCCCATGTCGATATCTTTTCTCGTTTCGTAGCAAATTGCATTTAAGTGCGGGGGAATTTACCCCAATATCACCCTTATCGATGGGGGTAGACATTTGAAATTTTACGCAATGTTTTCTTAGACATAAAACTAATGTGTCAATTAAACATATTCTGAAAAGTTCCTCAAAATCGGTCGACGTTGCAATGAACTACAACCGTTTAAAGATTGTAAAAATTGCAGATTTTCACGATTTTCGGCCTCTAGCTGCAATAAATCCAAGGATTCTTACATCTTTCAATGCCTGACGTTTCTTTCCGCATCAACCGATTTCGATGAAACTTTCACAGTGCATCCAATTCCCACAGATCTACAAAACGTAGTTTTAAAATTTTCAATATAGGCCCCCCTCAAAAAGTTGTAAAATGCAACTTTTAGTATTTTTTCTACAATTTCGAACAATTGCAATTTTTGACAAAATTTTCATTTCACATCCTTTAGTAAACCAATTGCTCTAGCTTCCCAACAAAATTCTAATAGTATAGTACAATATTAAAAAAGTTATCGTCTGTTTTAGAGCGGCCGAATATTATTGCACGCCACTGTGTGTTATTGAATAAATCTATGAATAAACATCTGAATTTCAGCTTTCAATTTTAATTTACAAATTCTACGAACATTCGCTCACAACCCAATATTATCTGCAGACATTTTATGCAACTATTCCTGAGAAGCGTGCATTGAATACAGAAGCAGATCTGGGAATCATTCAGACTGATCCTCGGGAGTGTCTCGCAGAGGTCGCGGTTTATGTCAGTATTGTTCTGCGAATTAAGCAGCGCTTCACAGTATACCGAAAGCGACATGTTAATTGAGTTAGACACGGATGTTTCGCTTTTGGAACAACGTACCAATTTTTCCGGAACATAAATAGCAGTATGACTACCTGCCACTGTCAAACCATCAGTACAGTACATCCAGATATTACAGGGTGACAAGAAATAACGGAGTTAAACATTTCTTATTATAATTCTGTCAAATTGACGAATTTTAAAAAACCAAATAATAACAACAATAACATAGACCTTTAGTATTAATATATTTAAAAAGTTTCGAAGTGGCCCCCTTTTGCGGCGATACAGAGGCTCAAACGTTTTTTGAAATTTTCGGCAATGGGCCGCAGCTCTTCCGGCGTCATTCGGTCCCATTCCCGACGTAGAGATTTTTTTAGTGACTCCAAAAATTCATGGAGCCGAGCACAGGCCCTGGCCTCCAAAATCGACCACACGCTGTAGTCCATCGGGTTGAGATCCGGTGAGTCCGGCGGCCATTCCGCAGATGTGATGAAATCTAGAAAATGGGTTTTGCACCATTCCTGAGTCGTGTACCATTGCCGTGTACCTTGTCGAAATAGCTCCAAAATAGCAGCGCGTTTGTTTGACATTATAAGCCAGATACAAATTAAACTATAACAAAACAAAAAATTTATCACTAATACAAAAACGTACAGCAAATTCAATGTGATAAAAATTATTTAGCTCCACGTATGTCTTTACGTGTAAAGAGACGCCAAACTTTAACTCCGTTAATTCTTGTCACCCTGTATTAGTGTTTCTATATTGTTTATTTATTGCCAATATCGCAGTATATCGTATTAGGCACTTTTACTCGTGTGTCCGATTTTAGCCGGATTTTCCCCTAAATAAAAATCGGGCTATTTTGCCAAACGTTAAAACCGAACCAGAGGCGCCCACACGTGAGATTAGCGGTTAAAGGAAATTGATCACTGCACCGTTTCAGAAGAGACTCGCAAAAAGCTCTAGGCTGTCGGAGATTGTGCACTCAGATGTTTGTGGTCCTGTGAGTATAAAATCTGCTCGAGCGCATATTGAATTCCGCGCTCAATCGCATATTCGGCGGGCGCCAGCATCGCTTCACTTCTCGTTTGCGGCTTCGTTTATATCGATACATCGATGCGAGGGACGACGACCTCATCAACGGATTTTGCAATCGAACGGATCGACCGCCAAACCCACTCGAACCAACCCCTCCCCCCCGCGACTAGTGTATATTATAACGAGCTTGTATATTCTCTAGTTAACCCCGTTCGTTAAACACTCTTTGTTTCGCGCGGCAAGTAACGCGGTGTACAGTGAAAGCGCGCTCGTCAGCCTTCACCTCCAATTACTTTAATCATTTATTAAACAATTTCAATATAGTTCCTAGCATCTAAATTTCGTTTCATACACACGGTGTATCCCACATAAATGTTAACACCTAAATATCTTTCGTATTTACAGTCCTGTCAGAAAACTTCAGAGGACAAAGTGACGCTATTGCAGAGGGGCACTATAATAATGAAGAAACAAATTTTTTATGTCGTGTTTTTAAATGAAATTGCAAAGTCACCGATGTTTTTTTAAAATGGAATAGTATATTTTTTTGCGATGGCATGAAAGACAATAAAAAACTGAATTTAGTGGATATCACCTTTTTGACCTTGAAATGACCTTGATATGATATGTAAAGATCAACCCGACGTAAACAACGCGCAATCTTTACTGAAACACTATATATATATATATATATATATATATATATATATATATATATATATATATTCCCAATACAGCTTTCCAAAAAAAAATCCAAATGGTATAATAATAATAATAATAATAATAATAATAGGAGTCATTGTGTATATATATATATACAGGGTGTCCCAAAATTCCTCCGACACCCGAAAATGGAAGGTTCCTTGAGTCATTTGAAGCGACATTTTCCTTTACAAAAGTGTCGTCCGCGGCTTTGTTTAGGAGTTATTAACGAAAAACACGGACCAATCAGAGCGCGATCTAGACATGCGATGACACGTTCGTCCAATTGACAGTTGGCGCGTCGGGCCCACTGTGCTACCTCGCGTCTAGATCGCGCTGTGATTGGTCCGTGTTTTTCGTTAATAATTCCTAAACAAAGCCGCGGTCGCCATTTTTTTAAAGGAAAATGTTGCTTCAAATGACCCAAGCAACCTCCCATTTTTGGGTGTCGGAGGAATTTTGGGACACCCTGTATATATATATATATAATTATATATTATTATTATACCATTTGGATTATATATATATATTTTTTTGAAAAACAATTTTTTCAAAAATTTCAATTGAGTTGATGGAGTTGTAGAAAAAATACTAAAAGTTGCATTTTACATCTTTTTGACGTGTGCCTGTATTAAAAATTTACAAAGCACGTATAGTAGATCTGTATCAATTAAACATATTCCGAAAATTTCATCAAAATTCTAACTCGCGTCTAGGTCGCGCTCTGATTGGTCCGTGTTTTTTCAATAATAACTCCTAAACAAAGCCGCGGACGCCATTTTTGTAAAGGAAAATGTCGTTTCAAATGACCCAAGGAACCTCCCATTTTCGGGTATCGGAGGAATTTTGGGACACCCTGTATATCTAGAAGTCTCCTGGCCGGGGTTAAGGATGTTCTGGAGGTACAATGGGAGACAAAAGTACAAGAAATTCGAAATCCATCGATATATTGGCAATGAAAGCCATTCATGAGTATATCTTGCATTGAAGAAATAGATTAATTAAAAAAGCTTTCGTTTAATTAGTGAATTTCACGTTATATTTATTTTTTGAAAAATAAAAATAAAAAATTGTAAGTGACTTTTGTGAATGATTGTGCCCCCTGATTTGAACTTCAAGATAATAAATTTGTGATATTCAATATATGTAATTACGCAGTAAAAAGTTAAAAGTAAATAGTTAAATAAATTAAAAATACCTCAGAAAGCAATATTCATGCTTGTTACTGAGAATAAACATGTAAAATTTGCGTAAAATGATGTTCTGATACTAACAAAATTTGTGACAACACTGGACTTAGCTGTCTGTTTCTGTATTTGAGAGTTGGTAGTGTTGTGTACGTTTGAAAACTATCGTGATTTTGACAAGTATAAAGCAATTACGATGCATAGTAGATCTAAAATTACTTGGTGAAAAGTTACGGTGTATATCTTGTAAAGAAGCATTATCTTTATCTATAATGTCTGGAGTCACAACTCTCAATACGATGCCATAAATGTTTGGTTATGAACCAAGTATATACCAGCAAGTATTCAAACGTCGCGCGCAATCATCGTCTACATTATATGTCGATGATATAGTAGCTATAGTCAGTGCTCTACACTGTTGTCGCGTTTCCATGCTAGTGAGATGACAACACGATAAATTTCACGTTTTGTAACAGTTTATAATTTTTTGCTTTGAAACTATTTAGTGAATCCTAATAAATTTCGAACATAATTAATTACATAATTTTTACTATATATATAAAAAACTGGAGTTTCTAGTTGCGTTTTTTCAAGGTTTAAATAGGGTTTGAAGTGAAATTTTATGAATTCTCCATAAGAAGACTTGCAGTGAATCGAACCCAAACTTTGGTAATTGCATTAATTTAGTAACAACTATATCTTGTCAAGTTTTCAAAAATTTTATTGCGTTTTTATATACCTCCAGAACATCCTTAATAATGTTAATATGCAAAGCAGCAATCGACACACTTGAACAGCGGGCTTGGAAACACACGCACACGTGCTCGCCTAGTGCCTATTAAAAAAAAAATCCAAGTAAAATCGATATTTCAATTTCGCCTTCGTAAATTGGTGAAATTAGCGAGGGTGAATCGTGTAAATACAAATTCCGGTGGCGCGCGTATCGTCGCACTGACAGAAAGGAAATACGGGTGTGTACCCACGAAAATTCACCGACAGGAATTCGTTACCGATTCATAGCGTATGACATTTTCCGATTTTCCCGTAAACGAAAGGCTCCGCGTCACGCCGCCGCTCGCTCGACGCGTTCTGCATTATTCATACGCGTTGCTTGGACCGCACTGTAAAAGCGGAGCAGCGTCGCGACGCCGACGACTAGCACCGCGGAGCGTCGCGTCCGTATCTGCAAGTGTAAAAGGGGGATCATCTCATTATGCGTCTGCTGCTGAGCTTGCGACTTTTGCCAAGCCTGTTACGGTCCTCCAACGATTTCATATCGTATGATACAATCGTGCCGCTCGCATCCGGTGCCTACGATCGTAAGTTTATCAGATCGTTCCGAAACTCGTAAAAATATTGAAAATTTGCCCAAGCTGCAGCCCCGGCAGTATTGGCACCATAAATATCTGATTTTCGAAAAATCCTCGACATCTCTACTGTTATTGTTCTGTAAAATAAAAATCGTATCACAATAAACCGGACGCGTAGTTTCAAGCTTGTAGCCTCTGTTGTCATAATTCATTCATTTTTGTTTTAATCGAGTAAGTACGGTAAGCTCGTTCAAGTCGTACCCTACAAGCAAAAACACGAATGGACTGTAGAATTTATTAAATAAACAAGAATTACTTGTGTCAGTTCAAATTCCTGTTAACTTTGTTGTCGTGTATTATGATACAATTTCGGGCATATGCACGCTTTTACTTGTCATTAAAAACAGTTCCGAAATGGTAAACCTTTTGGTCTCTTGATAATGATCCGTATTGGGATCGAAACGTTGAGAAATTTAAATATTTAACTTGCACATTTGTTGTATCTAAAAAGGATCGAACCTGGCGCCGATATCATAATTATAATTTATATTTCAATTTTTCGATCGATAAGAATTTTTCCTTTGTCATTCCATAGTTCGTGCAATTTTTGTGCGCCAATCGTTCAGCTCTAAGCCGACAATCAAATCTAATTGACGGCATCCGTTGCACAAGGATTAATTCATGTACCGAAGCAATTCAATGCGATAATTGTTTGCCATGAACCTCTGCTTGGCCGTAATCATGTTGACATGGTTTCAAAATCCCCTAGACGTGACTGTCACAGGATATACCCCAAATCCACAGGGACTAATCACGTTGGCCTCTGAGGTTTTTGCCAAACATTAGTAATTTCATGGTTTCTAAGTACTTTCTCGCGATAGTACAATCTTTGACGAATTTCTTACTTGTTCAAGGCAGTGTTTATACAGGGTGTCCCACGGCGAGTGCCGTTTTTATATAACTCTTGAACGGTATGCGATAGGATAAAGGTGTGCCAGGTTTCTATCATAATTTTCTACGCAGAAGGTCATTGTGGCAAAATTTATTCAAGGTTATTTCAAGATAATCTCGTGTTTTCCAAACAGAATGCCATATTTTTGTTTTGATATTATGAAAGTGAAATTTCAATTCAACTTGGCAATTTCAATTAAACTTGGCAATTTCGATTAAACTTGGCAATTTCGATTAAACTTGGCAATTTCGATTAAACTTGGCAATTTCGATTAAACTTGGCAATTTCGATTAAACTTGGCAATTTCGATTAAACTTGGCAATTTCGATTAAACTTGGCAATTTCGATTAAACTTGGCAATTTCGATTAAACTTGGCAATTTCGATTAAACTTGGCAATTTCGATTAAACTTGGCAATTTCGATTAAACTTGGCAATTTCAATTAAACTTGGCAATTTCAATTAATGCATATGTGCATCTTAAGTTGTTACCGATACGTTTAAATTTTCTTTTACGATTTTTTGAAACAGAATACTATGAAATATTTCTAATTAGATTAGGCTGAACATATCCTGTCTCGATATTCATTTATAAAGTTTCAATTTTCTCGAGAAATTAATATGTTTGTTTTGATATTATGAAAGTACAATTTCAATTAAACTTGGCAAATTCAATTAATGCATGTGTGTATCTTAAATTGTTACCGATACGTTTAAATTTTCTTTTACGATTTTTTGAAACAGAATACTATGAAATATTTCTAATTAGATTAGGCTGAACATATCCTGTCTCGATATTGATTTATAAAGTTTCAATTTTCTCGAGAAATTAATATTTTTGTTTTGATATTACGAAAGTACAATTTCAATTAAACTTGGCAATTTCAATTAATGCATGTGTGTATCTTAAATTGTTACCGATACGTTTAAATTTTCTTTTGCGATTTTTCGAAACAGAAATCTATGAAATATTTCTAATTAGTTTAGGCTGAACATATCCTGTCTCGATATTGATTTATAAAATTTGTATTAAGACGAAATTTATAAGTAAATGAAGAAATAAGATATTTGAAGAATAAGAAATTTGATATCCTTCAAACAGGATGTTCTCAATCCTGGCAGTTCTATGAAGTGATAGGTAACGTAAATAGGTAATGTAATCAGGTAAATAGGTAAAGTGAGGTATCACGTCTGTAATAATCACAATATAATGTTTTCTAAGTGTTTCGAGCATTATTCTGCCCGTACTAGGAGATACGAGTTTAAAATTGATTCGTAGATGGAACATCCGTATTGCCAATTTATGCAACGGAGTTATGCCACATATTTCAGAGTGCCGGTTAAATTGCATCGATATGTTTTCTGTATTCCGGTTTTCGTTCGACGTGAAATTGAATTTCACACATACCATTGGCCACCATCAATGCTTCATATTAGGAGCAAGTCCGGAAACAAGAATAAGCTCTTTTATTCGCAATAATTGATATTCTTAAATATGAATCGTTTAATTTCCTTTTTAGTCGATTCATTTCATTTTCTTATCTCAGAATGTGGAGAAGTTTTCACTCGGTGTTTGTAGCAAGTAAGGTAACGCCCAAATTAATAATAAGAATGGTTCTTTAAGATCTTGGGTGAGCCTCTCCTCTTTAAAATGCTACGAGCGGAATTTCCTTCTCCATCGACGTGAAGCTGCGAATCTGATTTGGAAATTATATGGTACGATGTAAGAACTGGAGAATCCATTAAATCTGGATTAACGAAATTACTAATGTTTAATGATATATTTGTGAGAAAAATCAAAGTTCTGTATATAATGTAGAATCAAGCTTCGATTGTACTTTATTTTAATACTATTTCTCAGTGCCTAATTTATTATGAAATAATATGTGGCGCTCGAAACCTGTTACAATCTAAGAAAATATCAAAACATAAAATCATTCGTTTTTCGTTACTAGACAGCGGATTTTATGCATTTAAAATATGCATTAAAATATTAAATACATTAGACGAATTTAAAAATACTTTTATCCTATTATCAACCTATTGAACTTATTAAGAGAGAAAATAAATTTCTATCCCACTACTTTGTTGCAATTCAGATGGAAAATTTTTACAGTGTGTAAAAAACGTATTGGCACACTCTTAAAAAGGCGATAACTTTTTAAATATCGTATTATACGATTTGAAAATGAAAAATGGGACTTTTCAAAAACGCATTTCTGTAATTTTTCTGAGTAAAACGAGACCAAACATGATATAATTTCAAAACGTATTTTTTAAATTATCAATACAGGCCCACATAAAAAAGTCGTAAAATGCAACTTTTAGTATTTTTGCTACAATTCCGATGAATTGCAATTTTTGACAAAATCTTATTTCGCTTAATCTTTTTTATACGTTTTTAATCTTTTCCCAATTGCTTCATCTATTTGTTTCTTTCTTACCCAATTTGAAACTATAGAGTTGGCCTTCTTTTCAAATGTACAAGTATATTGAAATTTACTAATTTTATAAGTGGTGGTATCATTGAACATTTTTAGCAGCTCCACGTTGTACGTTTCTTTATCAATAACGACAGTTGTATTGCATTTGTCAGATTTAAGTAGTATTAAATTGCTATTTTTTCTAAAAATTGTTTAGTTTCTTTTATTTCAGATGTAGATAAGCATTGACTGTTTAGTTTCAGACTGTGTATGGTAAAATTCAATAATTTAATTGACACAGGTCTACAAAACGCATTTTTAAAATTTTCAATATTGGCCCACATAAAAAAGTTGTAAAATGCAACTTTTAGTATTTTTTTTATAATTCAGATGAATTGCGATTTTTCACAAAATTTTGTTTCGCATCTTGTGGCAAACAAATTGCTCTAATTTCCCAAAAAAATTCAAATCGTATAGTACAATATTTAAAAAGTTATCGCCTTTGTAAGAGTGTGCCAATACTTTTTTTACCCACTGTATTTTGCATAAAGATCCGCTGTCGATTCATTACATGTCTATTCGAAACCACTGTAATCTGGATTAGATTTCAAGTGTAATCACTTTATGGCTGACCATGTTTGAACAATAGTCCGAGGTTAAGAATGAAAGTTGGTCGTCGAAAAAGTTAAACCGGTTGAGACAATCCGGAAAAATCCACTCACATGAAAAGGTTCTCTCGGCACCGAGGCCCTCTTGAGATTTCCGGAGCTCGTATATCCTTCTCTAAAGCAAGCAATGCATCAAATTTCGTATCGGGGGCCAAAGAACGAGGAGGCGGATAGCTATTTATTACTCGTGTGCGTTTAGGAAACGTAACTGTTACATACACTCCTTGTAACTAAGAATTTCCTCTGTCACTCTTCGTTTAAGACAAATTCATAATTTACGTGGTGGAAAGAACTTTTAAAAAACAATATGAAATAATTGGCAGTGAGTGAACCTGCACGCTGGTAGTGAGAATTGTGAAGCGATAGGGGAAGAGAAGCCCGGGTCTGCAATAAACATTGAAAGTAGATTCTTTAAGCTATAAAATAAGATTTTTGTTTTCTAATGTTATTTCGATTTCCATCAATTCATATTTCGACAATCGGAAATTTCTTGTTTAAATGTTCCTTGAAGCCACTGTATCGCCGTAACAATGATTGTTATTCAATTTATAAAACATTGATTGTTATTCAATTTATAAAACATTGATTGTTATTCAGTTTATAAAACATTGATTGTTATTCAATTTATAAAACAATGATTATTATTCAATTTACAAAACATTGATTGTTACTCAATTTAGAAAACATTGATTGTTATTCAATTTAGAAAACATTGATTGTTATTCAATTTACAAAACATTGATTGTTATTCAATTTATAAAACATTGATTGTTATTCAATTTACAAAACATTGATTGTTATTCAATTTACAAAACATTGATTGTTATTCAATTTACAAAACATTGATTGTTATTCAATTTATAAAACATTGATTGTTATTCAATTTACAAAACATTGATTGTTATTCAATTTACAAAACATTGATTGTTATTCAATTTACAAAACATTGATTGTTATTCAATTTATAAAACATTGATTGTTATTCAATTTACAAAACATTGATTGTTATTCAATTTACAAAACATTGATTGTTATTCAATTTATAAAACATTGATTGTTATTCAATTTATAAAACATTGATTGTTATTCAATTTATAAAACATTGATTGTTATTCAATTTATAAAACATTGATTGTTATTCAATTTACAAATCATTGATTGTTATTCAATTTACAAAACATTGATTGTTATTCAATTTATAAAACATTGATTGTCGTTAAAAACCAGTGACATTATCAATATCATCTCAGTAAAATTCGAACGAAATTAAATTGTATATTTAGATAGTTTTGCGATCGAAAAGAATTTTATAATAGATGTATGATGATTTCGGAGTAGAAGTTCGATCAATAATAATTTTATTTCTTCTAAAATGTCGTACACAGAACATTTTCCCGAAATTCATTTTTGGATATGTTAAAAAATGTGCAATTTTCCCACTAGTTCATTGTTCACTTACAATAAATTGTATAACGTACAATACAGGTTCATGAAAAAATTCTTAAACATAGTTATCACAGATATACACAATTCACTATCAGGTTTACAAAAAAAAGCATCTGAATTATATGAAGAAATTTGTTTTAGCATTCCTCAACATGTAACTGAAAGATTTTTCGATTTGGAAAATAAAAGTGTGCTAAAATATTTCAACAAATGAAAAAACTTGACATTATCAAATTTAACAATCTTTTAAATCAAAACAATAATGATACTAATTTAATTTAATTTACCTAACACAAACCATAATTCATGGTTCAAAAATTTAACTGATATTACTTACCAATTAAAATTCAAAGAAAATTATTATTGATCGAACCTGTGCGCCGAAATCATCGTACAGCTATTATAAAATAAAGTTGTATTTGTGTGAGAGTTCCGTCGAAATTATGTACTTAATATTCAAGTTCAAATTCTGCGCGAAGTTTCGCCTCGTCGATTGAAGTTTTAATCAATAATTTCAATCTCAAGTAGCACCGTTTAAGTGCACTTTCAAATGCACTTTGCACTGGGCAGCCTCAGCTTGAAAATGAATTTCAATAGTATCAACCTGTCTAAGCAGTGCCATATTGGAATTCGAATTTCATCAGGAAAATCAACTCGATCGCTAATTGATTTCCTAAACATTGCAATATCGAGAGGCGCATTTTTCGAAGCATCAGAACACATTGGTCTTGCAAAATTAATTAACAATGCTTAGGTTAGGCAAATCAAATGGGCACGATAGCGTAGAAATTCTATTGTCAATTGTGTAATTGTGTGCGATGTGGTCCAGGCGGTATATTACAAGGGAAACATGCCGGAGTTTCCGAGACTGTCCGTGTAATCGATGTAACAGCATAAATCAGATCGAGTTGGTCACAAATCAGAGGTGTTTGCGTCTAATGGTCAATTATGAAAACTTAATCTGTGTCTGGTTGTCAGTGTACCTAATCTACACAAGAATTCATTGATTCGTTATTAACCATGTAAGACGAAAACATAAGATTGCAAAATTTATAATCAAAAAATCCACTGGGAATAGATTCACAATTTTTACAGACTCAAAGAGTGCAAATGAAATCTTTAGGAAACAGGTATTTGACAAAATTAAAAGGAATTACATACAAAAGTACCATACTGAAGGAGCTGACTTTCAGTGGCAAAAATTTCCAAGTCCAATTGACCGCCAAAATCAAACTTCAATTTCTAGAATCAGATTCATTTTTGTTAAACAAAAAAGAAAACCGATCTGCGATATATGTAAAGTACCAGTTAACATGAATCATCTAATAATAGAATGCAAAGAATATGAGAATGAAAGAAAAAGCGCTAAATTGCCTGGATCCTTATCCATTCTGTTAGGCTCTGAGGAGTATGTCACAGGTCTTGCCCAGTATATCAAAGATACTAATATGTATAAAATATTGTAAGAAAATGTACCGTGTTGCTAATGACCCTAGATGTTGAAGCAACGTTAAATAAATAAAAAGTAAGTAAGTTTCTTAAGAGGACGTGTAATAAATATATGTGTATGAAATATATGAAATATATGAAATATATGAAATATATGAAATATATGAAATATATGAAATATATGAAATATATGAAATATATGAAATATGAAATATGAAATATATGAAATATGAAATATATGAAATATGAAATATGAAATATGAAATATGAAATATGAAATATGAAATATGAAATATATGAAATATGAAATATTTATATTAATTCTTATATTCTTATATTATTTATATTAATTCTTATTGTAAATTTCATTGGAAAAATATCTGCAAACTGTAAATTTGTGTTTTAACTTGCTGCAATATGTAAGTATATGCACCTTGTAATTTTAGTGCTGTAAATGCTCCAGTAAAATTATAGTGAATCGTACCGATGAAATACTACAGTGATCGTTTTTGTTCAAATGAACGCTTCTGAACATCTCATCATAAATCTCCTCGCTCGTTCAAAATTGCTAGGTCTCGGTTAGGTTCCTCTTCGAGTTTGCTGGCGAACCTCTTCAGTATGCAGCCGGAATTCCTCAACGTTATCTACTTCTGTGTTGTAAACCGAAGGCTTCAACTAAAGTACAACAGAAAAACATAAAAAATGTAACATAAAAACGCCTGGTAACTTGGATACGAACTTATATCGGATATATTTTTATGTAAACCGTTTACTCTTTTTCTTGTATGGTGATGTTTCACCGTTGAAATCGTGGCCAATTACAATGCAACATTCTATGCATTCTGATACTTACACTTTTATCAAATATTTATAAGAATCAAAATTATTTTGGTCTATACATACACAATGGCGATGACTATGTATGTAATAGTTTATTTGTTCCCATTACGGGTTACAAAGAGTCCCGTTCCCTTTACAATTTAGTTTCGTTTTATCTGTCTGCATAATCTATTAGAATCTATCAAAATATAAAATATGAAATATGAGATATGAGATATGAGATATGAGATATGAGATATGAGATATGAGATATGAAATATTCAATATCAACATATAATCTAACTAATATATAAAATATAAAATATTCAATATCAACATATAATCTAACTAATATATAAAATATAAAATATACAATATCAACATATAATCTAACTAATGTATAAAATATAAAATATACAATATCAACATATAATCTAACTAATATATAAAATATAAAATATGCAATATCAACATATAATCTAACTAATATATAAAATATAAAATATACAATATACAATATCAACATATAATCTAACTAATATATAAAATATAAAATATGCAATATCAACATATAATCTAACTAATATATAAAATATAAAATATACAATATCAACATATAATCTAACAAATATATAAAATATAAAATATAAAAAATATATAAAAATATAAAATATAAAGCAAAAATAAAAGGTAATTATAATTCTAATTCTATTTTGTATCTCACACTCATTCTCTCTCTTTCACTCTCTCCCTCTCATTCTCCATTTCATCCCTCCTGCCCTCGCCTTCCTTTCTCTCCATATCCAAGTTCGTAATGGGGAAGACTAGATACCATGTACTTGTAATTTTAATATGTAATCACTTGTAACATGTAAAATTTTTGATTCCAACTAATATACAGGGTGTCCCATAGATGTTGCACGTGGAAGGGGTGATTCCTCAGGTCACTTGAAGTAACTTTTTCCTTTGTCAAAATCTTCTGACACCCTGTGTATAACGTAGCAGTCCTTAAAGTTGAAATTGACGTGGTAAAGTACTATAAAGTACAGTAAACCCCCGTTTAAAATAAGCGCGAGTGTGATCGTACATGTATGTACAGTAATTGTACACCAAAAAGAAAGAATAGTGTAACAAATGCCACAGGATTTATTTCATACATAAATTTCATTTGAACAATTTCTTTGGAGACTGCTCTAACGTCGTTTTGTTCAAAGGAATTTTTTCAACAATGTGAAACGTCGCGGAAAACATGATTCGTGTACATAGAGCGATATCGCAAATTGAAGTAAGCGAAGAGGACGGAAAACGTTCTTTCTCCTTCTTCCGTACATATTTCTCACTCTCTCTACCTCCCTTCCTTTCGGTTATTTCAAACATTCGAAACTTTATTGTATTTTTATTCGACGGCGAGCGGTAAATTCATGTCAGATGTAGAAGGAGCTAGGTCAGATCAATACGGTCGCAGTTTTCTCGTAATTATTCGGCAGCCGGTTCTCAATAAAACGCGGATCAGGATGCAAAAGCGGCGGGTTCATTGCACTCTCCTGGTGCCGTTGCCGGTGTCCACGAGTAATAGACTTTTGATGCGGCGTCCAAATGGTGCCGCCGATAAATCGCCGTTCTCCGATATTCCGGCATTGTTCGTAGATTAACGCGCTTTAAATACTTTCCGTTTTTCCTAGACCTCAACGATAAATAATCGGTGGAACAACCAGACACTGTAACTCGCTCATGTTGTTGCCAATCGAATCGATAGACTATATTCTAAATGGTTACTCGATGTTTGATGATGTTCGCTCGGGAAATATCTTTTGGGACACCTGGCGTTCAGAATCTTTTGTTATAGTGGAAAAAACTTCCACTAGTGACGTTCGGGCGTCATATAAACCCAAGTGCAAAAATATCTGCATATTGTATAAAATTGTATGAAATACGTGTTTTCCAAAATTTTTTTTTTTATAATTGTTAGATTCTACTTAACTTCCATCTATTATATTCACCTGTTATAAATTTACAGAGTTTGTAGTTAAAAATAATATAATTCAATTATATGTTCTCGGCGCACAGTTTCGATCAAAAATAAAGCAAAAACAAAGCAAATTATCAATATTTAAATGTAACTCAACGTTTCGATCCAGGTGTGGATCATTTTCAGGAGCAATTGCGTCTGAAAATATATATAAACAAAATGTAATGGGTAATTCACAAAATTAATAAAACTGTAAATAATATTTTTAAAGAACATACTTGCTAAGTGTAAAGAGAAGTTTTAAAAATAATTTTCCGTATGAAGTCAGTCATTATTTTTAAAACTTTTCTTTACACTTAGCAAGTATGTTCTTTAAAAATATTATTTACAGTTTTATTAATTTTGTGAATTAATTAAAAATTAAAAATAATTTTCATTATGAACTCAGTCATTATTTTTAAAACTTTCTGTACACTTAGCTAGTATGTTCTTTAAAAATATTATTTACAGTTTTATTAATTTTGTGAATTAATTAAAAATTAAAAATAATTTTCATTATGAACTCAGTCATTATTTTTAAAACTTTTCTTTACACTTAGCAAGTATGTTCTTTAAAAATATTATTTACAGTTTTATTAATTTTGTGAATGAATTAAAAATTAAAAATAATTTTCATTATGAACTCAGTCATTATTTTTAAAACTTTTCTTTACACTTAGCAAGTATGTTCTTTAAAAATATTATTTACAGTTTTATTAATTTTGTGAATTACCCATTACATTTTGTTTATATATATATTTTCAGACGCAATTGCTCCTGAAAATGATCCACACCTGGATCGAAACGTTGAGTTACATTCAAATATTGCTAATTTGCTTTGTTTTTGCTTTATTTAATTTGCTTTATATAATTGAATTATACTAAAATGTACGATCGAGAAACACGTAACTATGTTCAAAATAATATCAAAAAATTGGTTATAATGATGTTTGTGTGTTTGAATTTGCCGCCTTACTGGCCATGCATTACTATTGATCGATATCGATCCACCAATGATAGGTCTCTCACATACATGGCAAATTGCCTTTGCCTTTTGAACAGCACGTGCTCAGTTACATATCTGCCATCGTGAGGTTGAAGCAGTTTCCATACAACCTTCAATATTTGTTATAATGTATTGTTATAACACTGTTATAATGTTATATTGTTATAATGTTCTATTAAAAATTGTATTTCTTTTTCGTTGGTTTTCTTTATGATAATTTCTGCAAATTCTCATTTGATATATCACTTAAAATATTTTTCAGACGCGATTCTTTGAAAAAGATCCACATTGGGATCGAAACGTTAAAAGCATGTACTAATTGCACATTTGTTGTTTGTTCTAAAAATGATCGAACCTGGCGCCGATATCATTTAAAACGTTAATACGTGCATATCTATGAAAACTTCTTGATCTCTTCTGCAAATTTGAAGGTAGCCTTCGATCTTTTATCTTGATCTTTACGTTTTAGAATTCACTTTAAGAGGTAATTCGTCGTTTATATTTGTCAAACGTTATTCGGGAAAACAACAATTAATCCGAAAGAAACAGTAGGCTATATTACAGTTTATCAATTATTTGTTAACATAATGATGCGTTTTAATTCCTTTTGCTGCATCTGGTCGAAATATCATCATCCTACAAAATGGAATGATAATCCCCAAATAACCGAGACCAGTCGATCAATCATAGGTCGTTAAGCTTCGCGAAGCAATTGGCGACAATGAGATTCGTGAGATCGATCAAAATCGCGGAACTATTTTAAGCACGACACATAGCTTCGATAATCGCATTACGCTCCGATAGAAATGGTATTCGGTGAGCGACGCAACGAAGGGAATACGTCCAGTGAATAGCACGTGTCCTATACAATTAACCGAATCTTACAAAGTAACATCATTTTACTAATGAATAATTAATTACTCCTTAACAAAGACGCGGAGAACATCTACCAAAAAGGAAATAGTTACTTCAAATCACCTCAGAAATTCTTGTAAGAAAATCACTTCGTTGACACTAAACCTACCGAGCTGTAACAATGATGGTCATGTGTTGCTTTATAAAAATGACATCATAGAATTTATATAGATTTTCTGTGATTTTTATTATAATATGTGTTTGGATACAAAAATGTATACAACCATTTCCAGTGGAAGTATCATTGTCATTTCAATGATAAAAGTAAGTAAAATAAAAATCCAGTAATCGGTCATTTGACCGACGCACAGACTGGTATTTTTACTGATCTAGCTAGCTAAAATTTTGTATTGCTTAGAACCGATTAAATTTATTATGTTTTATTAAATTGTGCTTACATAATTTTAAAAAAATACAATTTATACGTTATGAACAATGGGGTTGCTTCGAGGGACTACATGGCTCTCCCAATAACATGTTATTTTTTACCTGGGGATAGTTTTGGGAAATTTGGCCTGCTAGATCGGTGAAATACCAGTATGTGCGACCATGGTAGGTTTAGTCTTAACACAAGTTTTTTTTGGCCATGAGAATAGATTATTAAACAGTACTATTTATGGCAAAATATTATTACAGTTTACTCGCATATACAGGGTGTCCTGCATACAATGACAATCGGTTAAGAAATAATTCTACACGTAAAATTGAGAGGAAACTGAAGAATACAATTTTTTCATATGACGTTTCGTTTTCGAGTAAATCGAGTTTGAAAATTCAGCGAATACGTGCGCTATTAGATAGGATGAGACTAGATTAGATGCGTCTGACCATGGCCTACCGATTCTACTTCTTGCTGTACTAAAGCACGTGATTCCGACGGTTTTTTGAACTATGGGATTGTTTGGAAAGTTTCTGGTGATTTATATTAATAAAAATTGTACGAACAATCGAGTTTATATCATAAACTGCGCTATTAGATAGGATGAGACTAGATTAGATGCGTATGATACATAGGATGCGTCTGACCATGAACTACCGATTCTACTTCTTGCTGTACTAAAGTACGTGATTCCGACGGATTTTTGAACTATTGGATTGTTTGGAAAATCTCTGCTGATTTATATTAATAAAAATTGTACGAACAATCGAGTTTATATAATAAACTGCGCTATTAGATACGGTGAGACTAGATTAGATGCGTCTGACCATGGCCTACCGATTCTACTTCTTGCTGTACTAAAGCACGTGATTCCGACGGATTTTTGAACTATTGGATTGTTTGGAAAGTCTCTGCTGATTTATATTAATAAAAGTTGTACAAACAATCGAGTTTAGATAATAATTAGATTGCGGATTTTACGTATTAATGACAGAAATCGACACATGTAATTTACAACAGTGGACGAGTTACGAAGATTTAAACTTTAAAATTTTTACTAAAATGACGATTGCCAGGATTTTTGACGGATCGAAAAAAATTTTTTTAATCATTTCAATGTCGCGCTCTACCTTACCGACTTTCTATTTTACATAGAATATCTTGAATTAGTTGTAAAAAGGGATCATCACCAGCCTAGTTCAACATGAAATTCACACATATCATCTATAAACGAATCCTATTTAGTTTAAAGTAATACATATATAAGGTTGAAATTTTATAAATAAAACTTGAAATTTTTCAAGACTACTGGATTGTCGTGTGCGTGGTCTCCGCCCCCCACCCTGACTTAACCACAACTCATTCTAATCACATAAATATTATTTAATTAATTAAATGAGAATTAACTTGAATTTATTTTAAATATTATTTAATTAATTAAATAATATTTAAAATTAATCCAAAATTAATTCTCATCGCATAATCTTCCTATTCTAGATATTGGTTCACTTGGTTTAACAATTGAAATTTTCTATACATTTTACATTAATTTCCAGAATATATATATGACGCATGTGCACAGCACGAACATAAAGTAGAAAGTCGGTAAGGTAGAGCGCAACATTGAAATGATAAAAATTTTTTTTTCGACGCGCCAAAAATCCTTCTGGCAATCGTCATTTTATTAAAAAAAGAACGTATTTTCAAAATTTCATCGAATTCTGATTTTTGCCATAAACGGAAGAACAGCCGAAAGTTTTTCGTTATTTTAAACAAACTAGAAATTTCGACTTTTGACGAGGCTAAACTGGCCAAGTACGCTACTGTACGTCGTCTCTGAATTCTGCAAAGCGAAAAATCAGCAATGATATTAATGTAGCGGAACGCCGGCCTTAATCAAGAAGTTCAGCCATTGAATTCCAGCCTTATTTTTCTTAGTACTTGAATACCTTTGAGGCATTTACATTTCACAGCTGTCACACAGTTTCGTTCTTCTTCGGAAAGAACGAATACCAAACTCATTAAAACTTGCACGTCACTGGATTTAAATTAGCCGTTACCAAATGTTTCGCGAACGCCGATCCAAAGAATGAATAATTCACGAACGAAGCACGGTCTAGAATCTAGACTTCGGCTGAAACTTTCGATCCCTGTATATGCGAATTGCTCTCCGTCGTCGAAATAATCAAAATAAAAACAGGCGAAACAGAAACTTCTTGTTCGAACAGTTGCTTGGAAGGAGACATTTTATAACCAGTAATTGACCGTTCAGTCGGGTCTATTCGAGAATTGTAATAATACAGAAACCGATATTTGCGGTATGTATACGTACAGTACAACGAAACGCAAGAATTTCATATTCCTACTCCTTGAGCTTTTATTAGACATCGATTCTAATATCAGATCAAATATCAGAACTATTCAATAATGCGCTTGTACACATTTTTCGTGAAAAATACAGAGATATTGAGGAATCAGTTTCCCTATACAATTGGAGATGATTGAGAAAAAGCGACGCGCGGATTTCCTTTGCGTTTATTAGTAGTATGAAACGAGTGAAGTCAGACATTTATACAATTATATCAACACATTTATACGTTTAAATCAACCCAGTCAAATATTGCTGAAACGGTTGATGATACTAAAAAATGTTTCAGAAAAAAGTTGAACTCTATATAGGGCTAATTTTGCGATGCAGATGTACTTTTCCTATGTGGACGCGTAGAGGTCATATGACCTCTTGTTTTTTTATGGAACCGGAATGGAATGGAACAGTTGCTACTCGTTATTCTCTACATAAAAGTGTTAAGTCACTTATTGCGAGAAATCATTAGTCTAGAAGATATTTTGATTTTAGTATACGCAGGAAGTAGAAATGGTTCACCATGATCAGACGAGAATTGTCTGACGCGTCTGATCATGGCGAATCAATTCTACTTCCTGTGTATATAGAAATCAGCAGTCGATCAATAATGTAGCTTATTAAATTCCTTTAATATTAATAATTTAATAATAATTCGATTTTAGTATACGCAGGAAGTAGAAATGGTTCGCCATGATCAGACGAGAATTGTCTGACGCATCTGATCATGGCGAACCAATTCTACTTCCTGTGTATATAGAAATCAGCAGTCGATCAATAATGTAGCTTATTAAATTCCGTTAATATTAATAATTTAATAATAATTCGATTTTAGTATACGCAGGAAGTAGAAATGGTTCGCCATGATCAGACGAGAATTGTCTGACGCGTCTGATCACGGCGAACCAATTCTACTTCCTGTGTATATAGAAATCAGCAGTCGATCAATAATGTAGCTTATTAAATTCCGTTAATATTAATAATTTAATAATAATTCGATTTTAGTATACGCAGGAAGTAGAAATGGTTCGCCATGATCAGACGAGAATTGTCTGACGCATCTGATCATGGCGAACCAATTCTACTTCCTGTGTATATAGAAATCAGCAGTCGATCAATAATATAGCTTATTAAATTCTTTTAATATTAATAATTTAATAATAATTTTATTTTAGTATACGCAGGAAGTAGAATTGGTTCGCCATGGTCAGACGAGAATTGTCTGACGCGTCTGATCATAGCGAACCAATTCTACTTCCTGCGTATACTAAAATCAAATTATTATTAAATTATTAATATTAAAAGAATTTAATAAGCTATATCATTGATCGACTGCTGATTTCTATATACGCAGGAATAATAATATATCGATAAATGCATAAAATTCGCAGTCTAATCATTACTTTTCAAAGGAAAATAAAAATAAAATATTAATGAAATATGTCTTTGTTACAGAACTTGAAGAATCAGATCATGACAACGAACCTGTGGGTCGAACAGGTGAGTGATATTCATTTATGATAATAGTAAAGTTATAGAATCCCGTTAAATCGTATAAAAATTATTTAGCCAATAAATTATTTTTAATCTAAGTTCTATAAATATCTTTATTTGTGTCATATTAACTCTGCGTAACTAAATTTTTGCAAGAATAATTGGAACAATTGAATATCCCGATAAACGAATATTTCAATTAAGAAATACAACAGCAATTAAAATTGTCATTTCGCGTGTCCTGTTTTGAAAATGTTTTCGTCGTTGATTAAAAAGAGTTCAATTATATTTTTGAATTTCATTTTATATTTCGAATATATTTTTTATTATATTAGGCAATTGCCACATGTGGTAATTTTAGTTGTCTAGGTTTAAACTAAATATCGGTACGGTTTGCTGCGAAAGGGTTCTTCAGGGAGAGATTCAACGGGTCGAGTGGTTTGGGTCAAAATACGAAAAGACAACATGAAATAGACCTCTGTAGGCGTTACCCTCGAGTGTACCGTAAAAGTGGAGGGGATTTACGAGAGTTGCAATTTTCGGTGGAGGTAGATAGCTCGGAAGATGTGAGTACCCAGATAGCCAAATTCCTCGATTCTGCCCAGGGCACCTATGTCCGTGAGGGCTCGTAACGTTCCCTCGGCAGAAACGCGGTACGAGCTGCCCTCGGCACGTTGGTCCTCGTTTCTGCCCAGTTTTACGTAGGTCCGAGATTGTAAGAGGGCAGCACGGTCGCACTAGTGTGGCAGATGTCGGTAAAGAAAATTTTTACTTATTTACTTTTTACTTATTTGGCACGCAAGGAGGGAAAACGAAATGATAAACGTTATTGAACGAAGTATTTTTGTAATTTTATCATTTCGTTTTCCCTCCTTGCGTGCTAAATAAGTAAAAAGTAAATAAGTAAAAATTTTCTTTACCGACATCTGCCACACTAGTGCGACCGTGCTGCCCTCTTACAATCTCGGACCTACGTAAAACTGGGCAGAAACGAGGACCAACGTGCCGAGGGCAGCTCGTACCGCGTTTCTGCCGAGGGAACGTTACGAGCCCTCACGGACATAGGTGCCCTGGGCAGAATCGAGGCACGAGCTGCCCTCGGCACGTCCAAGCGACGTTCGACCAATAAAAATCCCGATACCTGACCTCGGCACGCCGTGCTCGATTTCTGCCCGAGGTTCGCTTGGCTATCTGGGTAGTTACCATATCCACTTTCACAATTCATACGACGTTCAATACGACGCACAGTGTCACGAGCCATTGACAAGAATCGGAAAAGTCCCTGCTCGTATCGATTAAAAACTATGTTCATACTATGTCGAAATGTCCAAATAAGTCTTTTTTGAAAAAATTCAATAGGAAATTAATTACAAGCGAATCCGTAAGCGAAAATTTGGAAGATGAAATAGTACATTAGTTTATAGCGTAAAATACGTTTGAAAGAAATCATCTTGTTACAAAATGATGGCTAAGGGTTGGCTAATTATAATTCATCTTCAAAATTTTTGTAATACTTATGCGCAATATAATAATTAACCTAAAATGAAAACATTAAGTTTTATTGGTTCCCCTAATCTTTAGAAGAGGATAAAACAAGAATACCTCAAAACACTTTGGGGGTTTTTTTGCATTGTATTATTATTTTTGCATTGCAATTAAATTTTAATTGCTAGCTATTGCAATAAACAGAGTTATTTAACAAAATATGTAGCAAATGTAGTTTCAGTTTCGAAAGAACAAAACTGAGTTTTCATTTACTGAAAACCAGCAATAAAACAAAATTTTGTTTATAAATATCGTTTTACAATGCTTAAATAAATTACTATATTTATAATAATATCATGCTGATATTGCTTTCAATTAAATGAAAAAACCTACTGTGTTTCACGTTTCTATCACACACAGAACAAAAGTTATTGAATTTTGTCCAAAAAACAGCTTTCGAATAAACAAATATTCTTTAGTTTTTTGTATCATTCATTTGAACATTTATCGATCTGAATATCTTGACAAATAATATTAAAGGTGCACTGGTACGATCGTTTGTGACTTTTAAGGAATTTTACAAATGATTACATGACATTTTCCTTCGATCTAAATTCAGACCATTTTCAAGAATAAAATTTTGTTGTCCTTGCGTCTGCAAGAACTTAACAATTAATTAATGAATGTTTGACAAACAGCCAAACCACTTGCAGAAAGAGCAACATTACTGAACCAGTAATGTTTCATGATGAATCGTTTTCCAACGAATAAATCCTAATAATTTTGTATTTTGAATGTCAATTAATATATTACCAATACCTTGAATTGGTGTTTCAACAACTGAAGTGTTGCTGGGCTTTTCGCAATGTTCATAATCGCCGCCATTTAACGATTGGCCAATATATAGATTCTCTGATTCGCTGTTGTTTCAAATCCACACAGTTTACTCAGTCCACACGCCACCGGCGTGGAACCAACACGTTGTTCCATAACTCTTAAGAATTAAAATTAATATTTTCTCTGTGCAAGTGAGTTTATTATTTTTGTTTTGTGTTTTTTCTGCACGTGGTTTGGCTGTTTATCAACGATACATTAATTAATTGGTGAATGCTTACAGACGCAATGTCAACAACAGTTTATTCTTGAAAATAGTTTGAATTCAGATCGAAACGTCGAAGAAAAATTTGACGTACCAGTGCGCCAATAACATTAATAATATTTATCAACAATTGTCGATCGAAATAAAGGGAATTGGACATCTTGACATTTATCATAACTAGACTGCGGATCTTTATGCAAAATAAAAATAAAATGATTTCTTTATATCGATCGTAAATGTTTTTAGATAACTAGAATAATGATGTTATCGGCGCTACGGTTCGATCAAATTCTACAACTATATAAATATTCAAACGTGTCGATTCGGATTTGAATCTTATCGTCAGAAGACCACGTTTGCTATTAATGTTTTTAATAGTAGAAAATAAATGTGGTGTTTCGTCCTAATTAATTAGTTTCGTCGTAATTAAAGACATTAATAGCAAAGCAAAAATTAAATGTTTTCGGCGCATTGGTTCGATCTAGTAATACTTCAAAACACTATTTGCAAATATTCACAATATTTTATCTCGACGTTTCGATCTAAATTTAGATCATTTTCAAGAGATTAATTTAACAACATTGTGTCTGTAATGAAACCAAAACATAATTATATTCTTTAATTATTTAAACTTATAAGGATTGAACACACGCGTAACATGTTGTAAGAAGAAAAATAAAAATAGAAAACCAAAAAACATGTAACTTACTTGCGTAGTGTCGCAAAATAACTTTAATTAATAGCAAACGTGGTCTTCTGACGATAAGATTCAAATCCGAATCGACACGGTTGAATATGTATATGTATCCCTAGTAGCACAAAACATTGTATACACATTCATATAATATTAAAAAGAGATTCAATCTTTTTTTAATATTCAAATATTCATACAATATTTATTTTATATTAAGTAACGAATATTATTTTATAAATATGGAGGAAATATCTATTTCATGTTATGAGAAAAATATCTTTTTCTAAATATTAAATGAATCTATATTTCATGTTAGAAATAGAATATTCTTTCCTAATATACATATAATATTTATTTCATATTAGGAAAAAAATATTTCTTCTCATTATAAAACGAATCTCTATTTAATATTAAAAATAGAATAGTTTTTCCTAATATACAAATAATATTTCTATTTCATACCATGAAAAAAATATTTTTTCTCTAAAATAAATCTTTATGTAATATTAGAAATAGAAATTTTTAAGTATCTTGAAAACAAGATAATTTAATAATTTTTTGCTATGGTAATCATTTTTTACACAGAATAAACAGTGAAATTGATTAGTACAACAAAAAATATGCATTTCTACTTAAAGAAATGATGCAATTGTTAACTGCACATGCACAGTTGTACAAAAACAAATCTATGGGCCTACGAATGTAGCATTCCCCGAACCATTAATCTTTCTAACTGCATAAAAAAATTCTGTATTTTCAATAAACCCCTTTCGAGGACGAAGATAAATATTCCCTCGAGCAGTGCACAGAAAGTAGTGTTATTATATTATAGTTTTTAATTTTTGTTATAACTTTTTCTTAAATTTGAAGATTTAATTGAACGTTATCTAAATATGAGTTTCACGTTTTTTAAATATGTAATTTATATTCTCTGAATATTTAGCTTATATTTTCTGAACATTGAATTTACATTTCTTGTATATGTATAGAATATTCAGATCTAATATTTTTCTCATATGAAAAAGTGTGGCTTAAAAAATATTTTTTCAATATTTGAAAAAAACATTTACCCAATATTTTTGTGCTACTAGGGTATAGTTGTAGAATTTGATCGAACCGTAGCGCCGATAACATAATTATTCTAGTTAGCAAAATAAAAATGTTCAGCATTGATCGTGGAAAATCAGGAACAATATAAAAATTGATTTCACCCCTTAAGGACTTTGTCGCATTAAAAACAGCATTGCAGCATTCTTGAATTTTATAAATCTTTTCCCGTTTTATACTTCACCGAACCAATTTCTTAACAAATGCATAAAGCCACGCAGTATGCTCATAACGTTTATAAAGTTTGTCATTGTTCTGTGAAGTTCAATTGTTCACGTGGTAACATTTTCTTTACCGTTTCCTTAAATCACGTAGAAAAACAGTATTACACATTTCAATAATTTTGAGTTTTAACGATCGTAAATTGTTGTTTATGCACAAACGATATCGGCGTTACAGGTTCGATCAAAGATACAAAAAATTAGCAATTTTGCAGAATTATAATTTCGACGTTTCGGTTCGGCTTTGAACCATCATCAAGAAGAGTCCGCGTTTTATGAAAAAACACAGAATGAAGAGTGTAAACGAAATGGTACTTGTCAGTAAGAAGGTTTAAACTGTACTGAATTATACATTTACCTGCGAAAAAATGGAATGACAATAGCTCGGCTGAGAATAGTATTGCAATAGTGATGCTAAAGGACTCTCCGAAGAAAATTTTTCGAAAAGTTTCAATCGATCCTAATAACAGAATAAGTTAGGATGATCACGTTAGATGGTTTACCCCGGATACATAATTTATTTCGGAATACCGTCTCATGAATATAAAATATACACTCAATCATGTTTTTTGATAGAGGATAACGTAAACCAACGACTATTTCTTTAATGCAACAATTTAGTTCCGTTGATATGCTAAAATGTCGTATTGCACACGGACTCGGATACTGTTTCTGTAAATGGCCCGAAGGTATCGTTCGCGCCAAGAAGATTTGCTTCTTCCTTCAGGTAAAAAGAGACTATAGCAGAAATGCTGTACATGTAGCTAAGAACACAATGTTCTACGCTAAAAACACAGTCCTGGTTCCCACCAGGATATTCTCTGAAATAGAGTACTTTAACCGTACAGAAATGTTGCCAAATGTTTAATGGCCATCTAAACTGCACGCCGTGAATTAATACGTTATTAATAATAGATAAATGGTTTCGGCGCACAGGTTCGATCAAATATAAACTAAATTTCCATGTTTCTAATCTTTTAAACTAATTTGGTAATGGAAGAACTTGAAAAAGTAGCCATTTCTAGGTTACCTTTTGAACTTGTTTTATACAAGAGATATGTTGATGACATATTCACTTGTGTTGAACCAGATCAAATTAATACTTTGTTAGACACTTTCAACAATTTTCACCCTAGACTACAGTTCACACATGAGATTGAATCCAATTATTGCCTTAACTTTCTTGACATCAGTATTATTAGAGCAGACAACAAACTAAAGACGAACTGGTATCACAAGGATACTTGGTCTGATAGATACATCAATTTTCACTCTTTCCATCCAGTACAACGTAAAGTTGGACTAATCAAAGGCTTAATTGACCGTGCAATTTTATTATCCAATCCTGAATTCAGACCTAACAATCTGTTACTCATAAAAAATGTTCTTAAGAATAATGGCTTTCCTGTCACGTTTGTTTCAAACATCATTAAGAAACGGGTTTTTGAAATTTACCATCCTGATTTAGTCACACAACTAAAAGAGGAAAGGTTTCAAAAAACAGGTCGGATCAATTATAAAAACACAGCAGTCATTCCATTCGTAAAAAGCATTTCTTTTGACATACGTAGAATATTCAGGAAGGTTGGAATTCACACCATATTTAATGTACCTTCATATTTAAAAAAATGGTTTCCACCAAATAAGGATAAAGTTCCACTCTCTAAAAATTGTAACATCATATATGAAATTCCTTGTAAAGGTTGTAATCAGTCATACATTGGACAAACATCTAGACATTTAGATACACGTATATCAGAACATAAACGTAATATTTTTCGTTCTCCTTCACAACACACAGCATTGACGAGACATTCAATAGAATTTGATCATGCATTTGATTTTGATAATGCTAAAATATTAGACAAGGAATCAAATTTACATCGTAGATTACTAGTAGAAACTTTTCATATGATTAAACAAAAAAGCGTTAATCTTAGGTATGAATCACCTAAGATTCATGACCATTACGCTGCATTACTGAATCTTTAATAGTTTTCTATATATATCATATATTATAATGTTTGATTCTGATTTATTTACATTTAAATTTCAAATGTAGTTAAATGTTAATTTCCTTCAGCTACCACAACAATGTTGAGGTATTATACTGTGTAGTCATGTGATTGAGACGAACTATATTGAGGTTTGAATTTACCGCCTAATATGGATTGAGCAAACATAGATCACTTGCTTCTAATTGGTCAAATTTCAATTCTCTATCCGTTAGTATGCATTGTTTACTGTGTAACCTTTAACAACGATTTAGTACATTATCTACCAGCATGGAAGTAACACATTATTCATAAAAGATAAATTTCTTTCCTATATAACATGTAAGAAAAGTAATTTCATTTTCGAGTTCAAAACTTTGTTTTTTCCTTTTCTTTTAAAATACAGTTATTTTTGCAATGTTACACTTTGTTTCAGACGCAAGAATCTCTTGAAAATGATCCTCATCAGGATCGAAACGTCGAGATTTCAACTTGCAAATTTGTTATAAAACATGGAAATTTAGTTTATATTTGATCGAACCTGTGCGCCGAAACCATCTATCTATTATCAATTCTTTTCGATCGCAAAACTATTTCATTAAATACGTTATTAAGTTGTGGATTATAATGCAAAATGAAAATTAAAATTACAAAGAGCTAGATAGACGTTTATAGAATTGATCTTGACCTTTCTCAAGGTCCAATTTGTTTTTCGTCGTATTTTTTTTTTTAACAATTTTACAGTAAACTATTAGGTTGGTGAAAAAGTTTGTTCCCAGCTCTCGTTTCGTATTTCAATGGCGTGCAGTGTATTCCGTTTGAACAATTTCATATTAAAACACGTTTCGTGATAAATAAGCCCACAGAAGATGACGTAACTCTAGAGTAGAGTAGACGCTCGGATTTTTCGGAACGAGTCACAGCACTGTTACTGCAAATTACTTTGCCAGGTAATACGTACTCGTGCAGCTGCATCGTCAAGAATTGAAACAAGAAAAGACGAGAGGCGTGACAGTAAGGTGCAACAGCAAATGTAATTGAAGAATAATTAAGCGAGACCAATTAACGTCCTACCATCCTCTCTTCTAGAGCGACTTGAGGAATGTCTTCAAAGATGAATCCCACTAAATTCGTTAGGCGTTGCACATGCAATTTACGCCCGCGAAGATATGAACGTCCTCGTCTTTAGGAGCAAATTAACTTCCTCTGCTAAAAATTTATGCTTCCCGTGGAAGATGGTGTTGTAAATAGAAACTAGGGTAATTGGACGAATTCACTGGCAAAATTGAGAAAAATAGTGGCCCGCGAGAGAGGACCATTGATCGAATAATTTTACGTTCTTATTAACAACTAGCTGACCTGACAGACGTTGTCCTGTCCAAATTTCAATAAATTTGGATGTGATCATTTCGTGAATTCTTGAAAAGCTATAGGATATGCGTAAACAAAGTAAAAATGAGAAAAAGACATAGTTCGCAGTGATCATTATAGAAAATAGACGTGGATAATGTAAATTCCTATTGAAATATTGATTAAAAGCTGCGACGTTCGTTTTTTTGTTGTATTGAAATATGATTCAAAAAGCACTTTTAGTTTTTCCCGAATTTTCATGTTTCCGGGCAACTTTTCCCACTTTTTTTACCCTAAAACTTGATTCGGACTACAACGAACATTTAAAACAAACAATTAGCCAAATCGGTCCAGCCGTTCTCACGTGATGTCGTGACCAACGAACAAGATTTCATTTTTATTATACAGATATTAAACAATATTAAATTCAAGAAATATTTGTTTTTAGCAAGTTCTAGATCATTTTGGTAACTATGGGGTTCCATATATCTTCTTCATTTAATGTGTACCTGAAACATTTGAGACAGGATATATTTTTATTGTATTATATTTATTTATTTATATTATTATATTATATATTATATTTATTATATTATATATTATATAGATAATATATTGTTTTCATCCATAAGGACTTGAAAAAAACAAAAATAAAATTTTCGCATGCATACGAAGTACTGTTAACAATAATGTGAACGTTTGATAACTTTCGGTTAATGAAAATTGATACATGAAAAGACGTATGAACATTTCAGATATTAAGTGAAGAACATACAATTGTTTGCATCAAGTGCAAAACACAGAATCCAAGTATAAGTTTTGTTATTCTTTTTATTACTTTAATAAGATGGAGAATCTAGTATATAAGTGTTTTCAAGTTGGTCCACTTGACACAATGCCAGGTTGGCCAGATTAAGGTAGACTCATTTCCAGGACTGCAAGGGTGCGAGGATCGCGTTCTCATTTCTCAATAATACAAAGAAAGTGGGATTCGCTAGCAATAAAATGCGCTATCGTCCTCAAAAGTCCTGTTTTCTCGTTTACGATTTGCATTATTCGGAAACATAAAACTGCGCATATAGCTATTTTCATAGCAACATGATACAGGATAATGCAAATTACGCCTCGTCAACGAAAAAATAGGACTTTTTTGTATTATCCAGAAATGAGGACTCGAATTTCGCAACCTTGCAATCCTGGAAAAAGGAGTCGACTCTTTTAACCCCGCTACGCTTAAAAAAGGCATTTCATATGTTGTTTTGGGTCCAAATGGACCCATATCAATTTATTTAATGTTTAGCTATAGAATGTTTTTAAATTTTTTATTTATTTGTTGTTATTAACCTAAATTACATACCAATTAAAAATTACACACGTAATTAAATTAACCTATTCGGAGTCTCTTGCGCAATTAATGCAAAGTGAGGTGCTCTGTGCTCTTTAGAAATAAATTTTGAGCAGTTGGTACAAGATACATCATATTTGTGATTTCTTTTCTACCGGTGTTAGTGCAAAAAGGACACCGTCTTCTAAACATTTTCGATAGTTCGGAATACAATATTGGAAATTCTTTTCATCACGTGGTTCTATAATTTTTTAAAATTTTTAACGAAAATTTACTGAAAAAATTGTTAAGAGTCCATTCGGACTCCAAATGCCTAACATGTAATAATTTCTATTGCAACTAATTCAAAAAGGATTTAAAATATTTTCTTAAGTGTAAGAAAGCTTTTAATTGATTATTCGCCACCAAGAAATTTCAGACTCGCCGGCCTTTCATTTCATTTCATTTTCCTTGAAAATAAATTCATAACCATCAATAGCTAACGAAGAATACAATTACACGTATATGCAAGGTTGATTATTCGTGAGTTAGGTATTCGTGTGATCACACACTGCTTGTATCCCTACTCTTTGGTCTCTACCGTGCTGCCACCATACCGTTAGGGTACTAATTAGTGTCCACTTTTTTAGATGGGAGTCGACACCCTTTTTTTTTTAGCGTGAGGAAGAATCCTTTTACGGACTTCCCATGCCCCCTGGGAGGGACATGGGGGTATGTGGGACTTACGAGAGCCAGAAGGGCTCACAGTACCGCACTAAAAAATCTTCCACGACAACCTTCCCTAAGCTATTCGGGGGAGTCGACACCCCCTGGGTTAGACAAGTACAACGCACCGGTCGTTGTCTTGTCATTTGTCAGTACATGTTTGCATTACGGTATTTCGTTGTCTAGCGAACAGGACAACCGCGTTAGATTCCGTTCCGCGTCATTCTCAACCTTACTGATGAGTCCACTAGCAGGTCCGGGACGAAACGCTTCTTTTAACGTAATCAATTTATATCCGACCGAATCCAGTGTTCGGATATGGCGCACCGATTCGCACGCGACGGCCCACAGTGGTCTGGAGACCCCGTTTTCGTGGCAAAAAGTATTGTAGCATTATTTCAAGTGTTAAAATCATAGTATTGTAGGTCGTTGAATTCGTCTTGACGTCAGCAATATAATTATGAAATAAAAAACATATAGTGACGTCTAAAAATAGGAGTGGCCTTGATATTTGAAGAAGAAAAAATTTCTTCCAAATTTTTTTATATTGACGTTTATGAAAGACTGAATGCTGATTAATTTTTGTTGAAACCGTTTTTTTGTCAGATTATCACATATAACTGAAAAATCGTGGACAATGCCTCTCGAAAGTAGGTTATTCTTGGCTTGCATTCAAAAGACGTACATACTGACATTTTTCACCATGTCTAAGCATTAAGTAATGTTACCAATGTGAGTAATAAACATATAGATATATTATGATTGTTAGATTACATTTCTGATTCTAATTCTATATCCTCCAAATATTCAAGCATGGGCAAATCATTTTCGTCCTCTTCTTCTAAATCTTCATTGTCAATTGGTTCTGTTGTTATGCTAGCGGTTGTAGATATTTCTGTTTCCAAACCGCTTTTCTATTGTCTATAAGACAAAACAATAAAGCGAACAAAACTGGACTAGAGAAAACATATACATGCATAGTAATTCCAAGCTGCTATGCAAGACTCAAGTGGAACTGCGTATCCAGGCGTCGAATAAACGCGGGTCCGTATTTGTTAAAATCCATTTATAGTTCAAGATTGCGGATGATTGCAGTTAAAATTTACATGCTCTTTTTAGTAAATGTTCAAGCTTTCATATAAAACAAGTCCGACGCTTCGCACTCTCAAGCGTTTTTGTATCATTCTTTTCAAAGTTTGAAATGTTATTAATTTACGCTATTCGTGTATGGACTAAACAATGCTTAAAACTGGATTATATATTTGAATTGCGCTTACTAACATATAAAATAACGTATAAAACCATCATTAAAATCTGTTTTCTGATATTCGATGATTGAAACCGAAAACGTTTTATTTTACTTTGAATTTTCTGACTTTGTCTTTAGAACGCTGTATCTTATCACAGAATTATCTAAAATAAATAGTATTTTGGATTTGGGAGTTTTGAAGGGTTGTTACTTTGTAGGAAAAAATTTTTTTCAATATATTAAAGTTGAAAAATTGAAGTTTGGCCACAAAAACGGTGTCTCAAGACCACTGTGCGGCCACCAAATGGGGTAAAAACAGTGCCGTGTCTAGAATAAGGTAGCAGAACGGCCGGAGCCCTGAGACCATTATATTGGCGGGTGTGTACCAGTGTTATCGATGGGACGTGTGTTCTGTCTTGAAACATAATTGCTAACGTTTCAAGGGTAGATCAACCCTTTACATTTTCATATCTATATACTAATAAGTTTTTAAAATTCTGCGGGGTACTCGAGGAACCCCATTTTCTTGTTACTGAGGCTGACGAGCCGCCATCTGGTGAACACTGACCGAATCATTGTCTTGCATTCATGTAATCCATTGAACTGGTTACCCAATATTAATTTGGCGGGTAGTAACACAAGTCGCGACGTAACAATAATATTTACAATACTGTGACTGCAATTTCTATTACAGTCAAATATTAATATTTTTCGTATCATCAACTCGGATATGAAGAATTTCACAACCTAATAAAAAATGTCAAAGAATTTTCGCAACGCTGTCATCCTCCACCGAACGAAACCACCCTTTCAAAATTTGTTCAGAGCTTTACTGTCCAAGCGATAAGGCACCAGAATTTCGATTTTCCCTAGAATCCGTAAGAGCGGATGCGTTTCAGTCAGGGAGGATCTCTGTCAGCCAGCGAGCGCGTGTAATTTAATCGTCCTCATTCCTAGAGCACAAATTGTTCCAACACGTTCTCCGACTGCTCTCCAGCAATTTTTCTCCGTCCCCGGCCACAAACGGCCTCTCTCGCCTGCTACAATTCACCTACAGACACGTTTCGTGAAGAACGACAGACCGATTCGTACGTAGTTGACGATTCATAACCGTACCGTACGGCAAACACTTGTTTGGTCGGCAGTGACGTTCGACGGAGACAGCGTTGGTGGGTTGAAGGGAAATAGAGAGAGGGGGAGGGAGAGAGAGAGAGAGCCAGAGAGGCTCAGATCGTTACACCGGGTCACATCCGTCTCTCTGTGTGTACTTATGCGTGTACGTGCGCTGCAAGGTATTCCGGCCGCGTCTCCGAGCGTCACGCCATCCTTCAACGTCGAAACCACCCTCTTTAGCTCCCAACCGTTTGCGACAACCTACCAGCTATCTAGGTACAACCGGTTTGCCCTCGGCTAGGGCTCCGTACACGAGTAATGGCGAAAGGCGTCCACGTTACATCGTTCGTTTGTTTCGAACTGCCGCCTGTTGGGAACGCTTTTTCGTCCTCCCACTGGAAGTCAACGATTTGAATCTTCAATAGGGGGATGTACCTACGCGACATCAAGAGGCTACCTTCCCCGGTCTCTAATTGGTTTTTCTTATTCAATGTTTACTTTGAAAGCTTCAACTGTATTAACGAGTATTACAATAACTATTGAGATGAACAAAAAGTTTTTCTTAACAGAGGTACTTATTTGTAAAGGTACTAATATACAGGGTGTCTAAAAATTATATGTCACTGCCATCATAGCGTGATTCTACACCTACGATTTAGTGGAAATTGACATAAACTGCCCGCAAAATTGAGCTTGACCTTGAAAATCAAGGTCAACAATTTTTTTGTTTAATCGTGTTCTACTGGTCATAAGGACCAACTTTGGGAAAGAAACCATGGGTCGTGTGTCAACCGTTCTCTTAAAAAATGATGCATTTCTTATCATTTTTTCAACTTTATTTGGAAAATTTTTACATTCAGCAACGATATATAAATAAATAGCGTACTAATCTCACTCCTTCAGTAAAATTATGGTTTAGATTAATATTTTATTCGTATTAACAAGAATATTCGAACCTATAGTTGGACATATTAAATCCAATCTAAGCTAGTACCTGGACAGAAGTAAAGCCTATACCGGGACAAATTGAAATTACATACAGTAGTGGACAAAAGTTTAAGATATTTATATTATTTATATTCCATTTTATATATTTATATAATTTACATAAGTATATATTTATATACGATAACTTTTTAAATATTGTACTATACGATTTGAACTTTTTTGGGAAGCTAGAGCAATTAGTTTACTAAAGGATGTGAAAAGAAATTTTTTCAAAAATTGCGATTGATCGGAATTGTTAAAAAAATACTAAAAGTTGATTTTTCAACTATTTTATGTGGGCCTGTAATGAAAATTTAAAAAATACGTTTTGTAGATCTGTGTCAATTAAACATATCCTGAAAATTCCGTCAATATTGTTCGACGTTGCAATGAGCTACAAATGTTTACAGATGGTAAAAATTGCAGATTTTCACGATTTTCGGCAATAAATCATGTAGTCCAAAAGCCCGAAAACGCGGACAAAACCTGAAACATGAACTTTCAGGTAGGTAAGTTTTAATTACGGGGTTGGTTACTCTAAGAGGGGGCAAACGTCAAAAAGGTCGCATTTCTTTACCTGACCATCAGTCGTAGTCCGAACTTCGGTGTCAACAGACAGTGCCTTCATACTCCTCCAAGTCCCAGTGCAATTTCTAAGTGTACAGTGTGTAGATTGTAGATTGTGTTGGACCATATCGATTCTAATTGTACATCATGGATGCTGTTTGTCGGGGTAAGTTGCATAGTTTTCAGTGCCAAATGTTTATTATTAACTGATATCTATGTATACAAAAGAAAGGGTAAAAGTGGAGGCATATATTTCAAAGATTAGAGAAAAAGTAAAAATATCCGCAAGGTTCCAGCTAAAACTTGTTAGAGCTTCTAGTTTATACTATTACCTTGCAATTTAATAAAAAATTAGCTGCCCGTCTCTGCCCCTGTGGTTATAACACTGTTTCTTGTAATGCAGAGTAGGTATTTTGTGAGGTTTCGATGCATTTCTTCTCGACCTGTAAGAGATGTGTATTAAGATTTCTATAAAATATGAACAGATGCTTAGAACGTATGGAGGACACAGAATGTCAGTTTTTTATAAACAATATCTGGAATTTTTTTTAATTTTTTAGAACGAATAATTTCATGCATTCATATTGGAACCGCCATTTTGTTTTTTATTCAATTTTAAGTTCAGATTCGTGATCATCGATTTCAAAAACGTCATAATACCTATTCTCAAGCAGATCGAATAATTTTTTAATGTATATCTCCGCCATATTAGATCTGCCATTTTGTTTTTTATTCAATTTTAAGTTCAGATTCGTGATCATCGATTTCAAAAACGTCATAATACCTATTTTCAAGCAGATCGAATAATTTTTTAATGTATATCTCCGCCATATTAGATCTGCCATTTTGTTTTTTATTCAATTTTAAGTTCAGATTCGTTATCATCGATTTCAAAAACGTCATAATACCAATATTCAAGCAGATCCAATAATTTTTTAATGTATATCTCCGCCATATTGGATCCACCATTTTGTTTTGTTTTTCATTTAAAATTCAGATTCGTGATCATCGACCCCAAAAACGTATTAATACCAATTTTCTATTATTATTATTGTATATTAAATTCTGTCCTGTTCAATTCTCATTTTTTGTTGCAAAGCAACCATTTCAAGAGACAATACTTCTTTCTCCGTATTTTCTAACTGAGTGCACAATTTTGCTCTCTCTTCTTTAATTTCATCTTTATTATCGTTAGTTCCTTTAGACCTTATTTTTTTAGATTCATCATTGATTTTTAACTTTATATCTTTAAATTGTTGTGTAATCATCTTTCTTCTTTCATGTAAATTATTATTGTTCTTGTTCTTTTTTAATTTTGTTTCTCTCTTTTTTTTACTTTTTAGACAAACGTTCTTCTTCTATAATTTTTTTCTTGCTCCTCACTTCAAGATGTTTATTCTGTCTTCGAAAGCACATTTGGTGATCAATTCTTAGCATCCTCCAAAATTAAATTTTTCATTTAGAATGCAGTATGCTTTTCGGAATCTTAAACTGGTCAGCGGCTTTTCTTAATGATAACCCACTACCCACTGTATTGAGAAGCTTGTTCTCTTGAATTTTTTATTTTTAGTCAATCTTCTATTTTCGTTCAATGTGTCATTTTTAACAATATCCTTATGTTTTATGTACTTTTGCCTTGCTCTTACTTTTAATTTGTTTTTTATGATTTAAAAAAAATTGTTTCGACTACAATCAAAATTTTTATCTCTAATGATGGCCATTATCAAATTTAATTTTTAATGCTAGTTTACAATCTGAAAAATTCATTTTTTAAAGAATTATATGCACATAAATAATTAAATCTTGAGATTAGGTATTAATACTGACAGATTTATGACACAAAAATTAAGTATTATTCAGTAGTTTTGTATCAATTCAATTATCAAATTATCAATTCTGCTGATATCGACTTTGTCGTATATGGGCGTTTCTAATTGGTGGTGATTAGAGTAAGGGATTGTCGTAAGGGTTGGGACACGTTTTGTTTTTAACTGTAAAATTGCGTAGCATGAGAATTACGCAAACAAATTGATATCGTTCAAAAGATGTAGTTGCCAGCTACATTGTCGTTGCAGAAAGTGTATCATGATAGCGTTCACGGATAAGAGGTTATAGCCAATATTCTGAAGACAATGTTTTAGGTAAAATAGAATTTTGTGTAAGTTGGGACTCTTGTTGAAATGAACTGAAAATAATTAGAAATGATGTATTGCTTTGAATGTTTTGTACACTTTTTGCTTAATATTTCATTGGGTGATAAAGATTAATTTATTGATAAATTGAATAAATCAGAACATTCCGGATGTTCACGTAATTGGTATGTTGATCCAAATGCATTTTATCTCGTGGAATTCGAAAGAGCTTTCGTGCTTTGGTAAAGTAATACTATTTCTGAATTGTTGAACAGCTGATCTTTTATGAGTGCAATTTCATTTTCGAATGGAAACGACGGAACGTATTCTCCCTTTAGATTGGAAGAAAGTTCCTGAAAATTCGATTGCCTTGCAGCCATTAATTAGTGGCCAATTATCTCAGGGACCCGAAACTTCGACCGAGAATTTCTTCAGCTAGATCCAATCAGAGATTCAATTTTTCCGAACAACCGAAGCGTATATCTGTACCTGGTTATATCCATATTTGATTATATAAAATATGAATAATACATTATATAAAAAATTCCAACTCTGTCAGATTTTTAGCTCGATACGAACGAATGCAGTAAAAACAATCTAGTTCAAAATCAGGAATAATATTGGTTGAGTTGAACGACAGTTCAAAGATAAAATTATGATATTAATTCAATAACATATCCTTATTTTCTTCAATTACTTTTTGCCACTTTCGAGATAACGTGTATCTTGTTTTTGACCGAACCTACGAATAAATATTTTAATCTTATCTCTGTATTTTAATTTAAAAACCCTACGAACTTTTGTTCGAACTTAATATTTGTTTAGACCAGAGATTCCCAAACTTTTTTCTCTCGTAGACCTCTTGCCAATAGTTTCTGTTTTGGGTAGACTCCCCGCCTTTCTAATATTGAATTGTTACAAATTCATCAACTTCAAATATGTTTTTGAAGGCTGACACAGTGCTACTCACTTTGCCAGGTTTAACTGTAGAATTAAAAAATTAAGAAAAAAACACATGTTAAGTTTTATATATTTATTAATTAAAATGGCACAAAATGCAAATCTAGTACAATTCTATGTAGTTTTTAATCATATATCATTTATGTGGGACACCCTGTATATAATAAAAAATATATATAAATATAAATATATATATATACACCCTGTATATAATAAAAAAAATATATAAATATAAATATAAAATATATAAAAATATATAAATATATAAAATATATAAAAATATATAAAAATATAAATATATATATTTTTTTATATATTTTTATATATTTTATATATATATATTTTAGATATTTAAATAATATATTTTATATATTTTATATATTTTATATATTTTATATATTTTATAATTTAAAAAAATATACTATTCCATTTAAAAAAACATCGGTGACATTGCAATTTCATTTAGAAACACGACATAAAAAATTTTTTTCTTGATTATTATATGTATTGCCCCCCTGCAATAGCGTCACTTTGTCCTCTGAAGTTTTCCGATAGGACTGTAAATACGAAAGATGATAACACCTAAATATCTTTCGTATTTACTTTAATTAATTAATTAATTTTCGTATATATATTAATATATATATATTTATATATTTTTTTATTATATATATAATAATGGCTTTTAATGGGAGGGTTGAGCCTGATGCTTTAATAGCAAATTTTCAATATTTGGCTTCAACTTCATTAGGTTTAACCTTAAATCTCCTCGATCGGTGATTTCTAATCTGTTTTTTTTTGTAAGAAGATTGAACAAATGCAGGATAAGTAGTTTACATTTCATGCACCCCTAATTTTTGTTTTCGCTGACATGGACCCCTTGCAGTTCGGAATCAACCCCTAGGAGTCTATATAGACCACGTTGGGAATCACTGGTTTAGACACTTCAGTATTCGAAATTACCAACACTATTCTAAATATGCTTCCTCTTATATTCGGAACGAAAATGATGTCGACCGTATACAGGGTGTCCCAAAGCTACCCTAGGAGCCGACAATGGGAGGTTCCTTGGGTCATTTTCCTTTACAAAAATGGTGTCCGTGGCTTTGTTTAGGAGTTATTAACAAAAAACACGGACCAATCAGAGCGTGGCTACAGCGGATTGATTCTGAGTCGACCAATGGCGACACCACGCCTCGCGGGACCTGTCGCAGGGTCGGACTCCGTTCGCTATAGCTGCGCTCTGATTGGTCCGTGTTTTTCGTTAATAACTCCTAAACGAAGCCCCGGACGCCATTTTTGTAAAGGAAAATGTCGCTTTAAATGACCCAAGGAACCTCCCATTTTCCGCTCCTACACTAGTTTTGGGACACCCTGTATAAATTGTGAAATTCTATTACTTGTTACCAACGAATAATGAATGATGATGGTTTCGGGGTATGAACTGGAGATAACGAGGTTCCAATGGGAAAAAGAACAGAGAGGAAGAAAGACAAGCAGCCTGATGGGAAGGGTAGAAACTGATAGTGGAAAAGGTAGCGGAGATAGAAAGTAGAAAGAGAGACGTGTCCGTGGATAGAAAGGCGATCGGTGTGCTACTATTGTTATCAATTTACTTCCGATATATTGACTGGTCTCTAAAATGGACGCTCTTATCGATACGTGATTGTGAATCTCCACGGTTGGAACTAACCTCTTTGAGCAATCGATTCTATCGCCTGTCGGCCACAGATACGTCTACATGTCCCAGGAAACGTATCAGAGATTTTAGGAGGTATCAATTTGAATTCCCGATGGAGCTACCTACAAATGTAATGGAAACTGGTTCGATGAGTAATTCGTGGATATCTGGAACGAACAAAAGAAAGTTCAACGTTGAAACTCATTTCCCATGGGGATTAAAACTTATGTCAACTGATCGAATAGTTTGTAATGAAATATTACAGAAGGCGTGGTTGTTGCATCTCTATGCACGTAAATGTTAATTCAATCGAATCGACTCCAATCGAGGGGAAAAATTTACCCCCTCTCTCAGTATCGGACTAGACACGTGACATCGTGACAGCGATAAAAAGCATCGTGGAAGGAGAAGGTGAAGTGGGGTACCAGAAAGTAATAGACCAAAATCATGATCCCTTTTGTAAATAATTACTATTGTATTTATTGCTAAGTATATCACAAAAATTATCTGCATTTTCATGGTAAAATTATTGAAAATTGGTATCACTTCTTAAACTTGAAGGAATAGAAAAATAGCACTACTTTGAGAATAACTATTAACGTTTTCGAACTTGCATGGGAAGAATACTTTAAGTGAATTGATTGTATGAATTTTAAGATGTGATTGCAGCCATTTAAAAACATGGTTCCGTCGAGTTGAAACTTCCCAAGAGTTGAAACTTCTCTTACAGCCTCTTAAAACCTTACTCTTCATAAAACTGCAGAAGGATCAACTTTTTTCAAACTTCCAGATTAGAATACCCATCTAAGTACCTTACGAACATGGGTGTCATGAGTATGGATTATTCAAAGGGTGGTAAAATGGAGGAAAATTGGTGGACTTGCATTAAAAGTTAGGATTAACAAAACTGACGTTGAGTGGATGGTTATAACTACCCCAAAACACAGAATTCGCCGTTTCAGTGGAGGCTAAAGTCACTTGTAAAAAAGAAAGAACAATGAGAACTGAAACTCACCTCGCAGAAACGATAGAAAGTTCGACAGCATTCAGAGCTGCTACAAGATTCTGTGACGCTTTGTGAAGAAATGTAGATACAATGGTATAGGGGAGTATCGAACAAATGCAATTAAAACTTTAAACAAGGAAAATTTATTCTTTAGACCTTGCCTCTGCAAATGATGTCATAGCGGTGGAAAACCACGAGTACCAAGGTTACAGACGTTAAATAACATTTCATATTAACCTGTCCATGAACGTTAAGTGGCATTTGCTATAAACGAATGCTGAAAGAAGGAAGTGTACCTGTGAAGATCAATCAAATAGTTGTGGCTCTATTACAGACAATCTAAAAATATTTAATATCTTTTGAATACTTAAGAACAAACATTTTTTTGTGACATGTTAAGCAAAATTAATATTTTTCAATTTCACTAAACACTTTCAGTATAGTGCAAGTTTATACAATAGTTTCACTCATATGGGGACTATTGCGAGTCCCATACAGTGTCGCCAACACTTGTGTCCCCAACACTTGTGTCCCCACTCTACCTTCCCCCTCTACGACGCGATTCCCCCACGCTTCTCCAACGCGTCACGTGTTGCATCTAGTGTATGTCGTATATGGACCGGTGCTAGCAGAGAGGAAGTAACCTTTTCTCCACAATTCATACTCCCTCCCCTCATCTGGTGACACTGGTACCATAGTTTTTGTTCTTTTCGTACATTATTCACTGTATATTTAGATAGTTTTGCGATTGAAAAGAATTGATAATAGATGTATGATGATCTCGGCGCACAGGTTCGATCAATAATAATGATTATTGATTATTACATATAATCACTATTATATATTATTATATATTATTACATATAATCACTATTATATTATATATTATTATATATTATTATATATAATCACTATTATATCCCTAGTAGCACAAGAATATTGTATAAATATTTTTTTCAAATATTGAAAAAATATTTTTTAAGCCACACTTTTTAATATGAGATAAATATTGAATCTGAATATTGTATACATATACAAGAAATATGAATTGAATATTTAAAAAATATAAGCAAAATATTCAGAGAATATAAATTACATATTTAAAAAATATAAGCTAAATATTCAGAGAATAAAAATTATATATTTAAAAAATATAAGCTAAATATTCAGAGAATATAAACGAGATATTTAAAAAATGTAAAGTAAATATTCAGGAGATATAAACTAGATATTTAAAAAATATAAAGTAAATGTTAAAAAAATGTGAATCCAATGTTTTAAAAATATATATTGAATATTTAAATAACATTCAATAAAATCTTCAAATTTAAAAAAAAATTAAAAACTATGGTGTATGTATATATATTATTATATATTATATATTATTATATTCATTATTATATATTATATATTATATATATTATTATATATAATCATTATTATATATATATTATTATATATAATCATTATTATATATATATTATTATATATAATCATTATTATATATTATATATGTATAATAATGATTATTGATCGAACCTGTGCGCCGAAATCATCATACATCTATTATCAATTCTTTTCGATCGCAAAACTATCTAAATATATATTATGGAAGGCGAAACATTCACACACATTCAAAGTTTTTATGCGTTAATTTCAACAATTCTTTTTGAAAACTTTCGTTGAAATTCTCAAGGACTGGTCTCGTACAAATATTTCCATCACAAAGATAAGGAATAAGAAATTATTTCTTCTAAAATGTCGTACACATAACATTTTCCCTATATTAATGTTAATAAATGTTAATAAAAGTTGCAATTTTCCCACTAGTTCATTGTTCACGTGAAACAAATTATATAAATTACAATGCAGGTTTATGAAAAAATTCTTAAACATAGTTATCATAGATATACACAACTCATTATCTGGTTTACAAAAAAAGTATCTGAATTATATGAAGAAATTTGTTTTCTCGATTATTATTGATCGAACCTGTGCGCCGAAATCGTCATACATCTATTATTATTCACTGTAATCGTGCCTAAATCCAACATTTCTATTAATGCAAAAATTTGCTATTTAGTTTCTGAGATATTACAGTGTTCTACATTACCTATCGCTAGAACCTGGAAGTGTCCGGTTGTAATTTTGCATCCCATATATAAAATTTGCAATAATGGTTACAATAGATTTCTAATTATTTATGTTATTTTTTATACTACGTCGCTTTTTACAAATCTCCCAATTTTTGTTTTTTATAATTTTACGTGGCATATGAAAACAATACGTGCGCATCGAATATTGTCCATATTGAATTTTCTAATAGAGAACTATTCGGCACGTACAGGCAGTATACATTCGAATATTCACACATAAACCGAAAGTATATGGCACGGTATTCGTAGATAAACTGGAAGTATACATCAAAAAGTACATACGTAGGCAACGGGAATCCGCCAAAAAGTTCGCGTACACGCAGTGGTTATCGATCAAAAGTTTATGCATACACGTCGAGCATACATTATAAATTTCACACATGTACAAGTATCTATCAAGTCATTTTTACCACACTGATCAAAATTATACGTAATGGAAAACACATACAAAAAGTGCAGACATCATTGTCGTTGGTTCCTTCGAAAAGACATGTTGTGTCGAAGGGATTTTTTACATCATACTAAACACACAATTCGTTAGGTTCTACGGTCCAGTTTCAAACAGCATATGAAACAAAAATTATGTTTATTATTCAATTACTGTATAATTTCATTTTTATTTGTACCTAATCTAGTGTTACTATCTTCGTCGTTTTTTAAATTGAGTCTCTGTGAGGTTCTTAGTCCCTTATAGTATAACACACATCTGCTTATATTTTATTTCCAAATTTCATTTTCATATTATTTCAAATTAATAGAAGTGTTTTAGTGTAAACATTCTTAGCCTCCTACAATACAGTAGGACCTGGATTAACCAGGGAAATAATTAGAATGTACGTTATATTCCAAAACAAATTTGTTTCCTTTAATAATTTGTATAATCATATTTAAATGCATATTTGTTTATAATCGAGATCCAGTTAATCGTGGTTCGACTGTATTTGTAGTAAATACACATATTTGCTTATATTTTATTTCCAAATTTCATTTTCATATTATTTCAAATTAATAGAAGTGTTTTATTATAAACATTCTTAGCCATTCTACAATACAGTAGGACCTGATTAACCAGGGAAATAATTAGAATGTACATTATATTCCAAAATAAATTTGTTTCTTTTAATAATTTGTATAATCATATTTAAATGCATATTTGTTTATAATCGAGATCCAGTTAATCGTGGTTCAACTGTATTTGTAGTAAATACACATATTTGCTTATATTTTATTTCCAATTTTCGTTTTCATATTATTTCAAATTAATAGAAGTGTTTTATTATAAACATTCTTAGCCTCCTACAATACAGTAGGACCTGGATTAACCAGGGAAATAATTAGAATGCACATTATATTCCAAAACAAATTCTTTATTTTTTAAAATTTATTTCCTTTATTTATTTACTTCATAATTTGTATAATCATATTTAAACGCATATTTGTTTATAATCGAGAGTATTTGTAATAATAGACACATATTTGCTTATATTTCATTTCCAAATTTCATTTTCATATTATTTCAAATTAATAAAAGTATTTTAGTATAAACATTCTTAGCCTCCTACAATACAGTAGGACCTGGATTAACCAGGGAAATAATTAGAATGTACATTATATTCCAAAATAAATTCTTTATTTTTAAAAATTTATTTCCTTTAATAATTTTTATAATCATATTTAAATGCATATTTGTTTATAATCGAAATCCGGTTAATCGTGGTTCAACTGTATTTGTAGTAAATACACATATTTGCTGATATTTTAGTTCGAAATTTCTATTTTTATATTATTTGAAATTAATAGTTGTGTTATTAAAATAGGTATATTTTCTACTCTCCCCCCCCTGAAAAGCATCGACTTCAACTATGTTATTTTTAATACAAATAAGTATTTGTGATGTACAACATTAAAAAAATGAGGGGAAGTTTAAGAATCAGCGAAGCATTAATTGTAGGTCGAATAACAACTCAGACATTCGTCCAAGTCTCCAGCGGAAAGGGATGAACTACGAAATTAATAGCAGGAGAGGGTGAGGTGGATAAATTGCACTCTCGCCTTGTAATGAGTTTATTCGGCTAAATGAATGAATGAAGCTTGACTCGTCTGACCACAAAAAATTGTTCTCTTGGGCATTTCTTGGCTAAATTGATTATGAGAACCCATCAGCGGGACTTACCCCTAAGAGCGGTACTTGCCCGTAAATAGCCTCTGCAAACTGGCGCTACGTCGAGCATTTTGACGACTTTAGCAACGGGGGAGACACAAGTAGCGTTTGACGCGATTGAAAATTTAAGCCGATTCGAACTTGAAACTGTCTCGGTTGACGCCGGCGCTGTTTGATCAGGGTCAAACAGGTTCAAACAGGTTCAAACAGGTTCAAACAGGTTCAAACAAGTTTGAGAAGGATCCTGGGGTAGACGTTCTAACTTGTTCGGAAAGGATTGTCGTAAAGGTTGTTGTTGGCTATAAACACCCTAAAACGTATAAACACCGTATAAACACCGTAATGACATATAAACACTGGAAACACCAATGTCATGGTTGTCAACTTTATTTCTGTTTATAAACATTTCATGAGCATTAGAAGTATGAAATCGTGTTCAGTGTAACTCTACCAAGCAAAGGCTAATCATTTTTCCTAAAAAGTTTCTTTTTTCGTGTGAAAATGCATTACGCATACCCCGGCCCTGGAGGGAAGTCAGTTATGTGGGGCTGCCAGAGGAATACCCACTAAAAACACACGCCCACCCTAACTAAAGGGGAAGTAGTTAATATTTCTCGATCGTAAATTTTAATAATATTTAATTAATACAGTCATTGTCAATCTTGTGAAATATTTAGTACACTATTTCAATATATAATTTCAGACCCAATGCTTCTGAAGATGATCCAAACCCGGATCGAAACTTCGAGTACAATTTAATTATTACAAATTTGCTTTGTTTGTTTGATTATTGATCGAATCAGTGCGTCGAGAACATATCTCTAGTAGCACAAAATATTGTATACACATTCGTATAATATTAAAAAGAGTTTCAATCTTTCTTTAATATTCAAATATTCATACAATATTTATTTTATATTAAGTAACAAATATTTTTTTTAAATATGCAGAGGATATCTATTTCATGTTACGAGAAAAACATTTTTTTCTCATTATAAAACTAATCTTTATTTAATATTAACAATAGAATATTTTTACTTAATATAGAGATAATATTTATTTCACATTATGAAAAAGATATTTTTTCTCATTATAGAACGAATCTTTATTTAATATTAAATATTTAATATTAAAAGTAGAATATTTTTTCTTAATATACAGGCAATATTTATTTCACATTATGAAAAAGATATTTTTTCTCATTATAAAACGAATCTCTATTTAATATTAACAATAGAATATTTTTTCCTAATATACAGATGTTTTTCTATTTCGTACAATGAAAAATATTTTTTCCTCACAAAAACCAATCTTTATGTAATATTAGAAATAGAACTTTTTTTTTTTAATGTGAAGGAAATAATTTATGTTTATCATGGAAAAATATTTGTTCCAGAATATGATACGAATTAAATGTTTACTTTTAATTTAGTTTGAATTCTTAATTAATTAGTTGAGAAATTTATTAAAAATTTATTATTAAGAATTATTAATTAAGAATTGTTCTTATTATGTGCGACAAAATTATTACTACACGGGATATTTTCAAAACCTGTCTTTATTGAAAAAGATGCTCATTGTATATCTTGGGAACAAGATAATTTAATAATTTTTTGCTATGATACCATAATAACTTTTTACGCAGAATAAACAGAGAAATCGATTAGTACACCAAAAAATATGCGTTTCTACTTAAAGAAATGATGCAATTGTTAATTACACATGCACAGTTGCACGTAAAAAAATCTGTGGGCCTACGAATGTAGCATTCTTCGAACCATTAATCTTTCTAACTGCATACAAAATTTCAGAATTTTTAATAAGCTCCTCTTGAAGACGATAAAGAACGCATAAGACGTTGCGCATAAAGAACAGTACTATTTTTTCCTCTATCATTTTTTTCTAATATTTACTATTTACAAAAAAAATGCTGGCTAGTAATAGCGTGAACACCCTGTATATATATTAATATACTTCAGATCAATAATCTAAATTCTTCTCGCATTTAGCACGGGCGGAGCCGTGTCGGGGGCTGCTAGTTACTAATAAAGATCGAGCATAGATTGTTATAATTATAAAAATATTAAATGAATGCAGACATGAGAATTAATTATTATCACCTGCGAACCAGTCCTTTTTTATGTTAACGTTGTACTATAATGATAGTTATAATTATACTGGGTGTTTCTTTCTTTTGTACAGTAGTGTACATACATAGAATATTCAATACATGTAATTTAATCGAAATGTTGGACGATCTTCTGTTTGTAGAAAAACGAATTAATAATATGGTCATATTTTTTCTGTTGGTTGTTTCAAGTCATGGTACGATTACAAGCTGCGATGGGAGCCAAAGGAGTACGGAGGTGTCCACATGTTACACGTGCCGTCCGACCACATATGGCGGCCCGACATAGTCCTCTACAACAAGTGAGTCTGCTTGCTCCTCTTCGTTCTATATTCTAATTACATCTTCTATAGTTTCACATTACATCTATACATATGGTAGTGGCATTGCATGTTGTCAACGAAGTTTAATGGCGCGTGGACATTAATTTCTCGAAAAACAAAAACAAATTCACGCGTCCTATACTAATTATCCGAACACTATAATTGAAATTAAATACGTCTTCGTCTACTGTTTGATACTTACTCGGGATAGATTAAAATCAACGTATGTCAAAATATGAATTATTTATTAAGAGAAATATAACTTATAAATATCAACGAAATTTATTTACGATATCAACTAGTTTATTATTATTTTGATTAATGGTCAGAGTTACGTTCAATTGTCATTATGATTCACATGCACTAGACTTGAAGTAAATAGTAATTTAAATGCGTTCTCGTAGAAGTATTTTTTAGTTTCTTAAACACGAGAACATTTGTTTACTCGGTTTAGATTTTTTTATGCTGCCGCGTGGTTTTTCGTGAAACCTTTAATGCACGAAGATGTGCAGGCAATTTCTCTTTATATCGTAATAAACAAACGAAATAAGAAATGAGTGTCCACTCGACTAAATGAGAAGAGGTACCATCGTCGTGCATATTGCATTTCAAAGTAGAACAGTCTATTTGATGTCAAAGCGCATCTCATATCGCGACAACTTTGCGAAAGTTACGGAAAAATGTGAGATGGTGTCGACGCGTAGCGATTCTAAATTCAACGTCCAATTCTTCCAAATGGGGGATCAAGATTACCACCGTTCGATCAATTCTTTTCTTTTCTTTTTTTAATAATCTCAATCTGCCGTATCATTATTGTTTATTCTTTCATTTTTTGGACAAATTAAACATTCAGATTTGAATATTCCCGAGGCAAAATATAACAACACGATGTAGGTTAAAGACGTGAATATCCGCGGAATAACCACTAATACGGTTTTATCGTGAATGGGTTCGGTATCCGTATTATAACGATTATTGATAGTGCATAAATAGAGGAACGATACGGTATAAAGAACATTATTGCACGTTATTAACGATTTAAATATTTCACCAATAATCACGATACGAATTCTCGATGAATATATATGTACATCGAGTCAGGATTAAATGTTACTTATATTTAAACAATGACTAATTATTAAATACTGAATTAATAAACGTTGCTTTAATTTATTTTTATTTCATTATTTTTATTTATTTTATATATTTTATTATTATTTTTTTATTTTATTTTATTTTTATGTGTAACAACGTTCAATTGTTTTTACTTCTGGGTTATATGAACCAGTAATATTGATATGTATACATATATACATATATATTACTAGTTCACTGTAACCCATACATATATATACATATATATATATGTATATATATATGTATATATATATTACTTATATATTATATATTATATATTACTTATATATTATATATTACTTATATATTATATATTACTTATATATTATATATTATATATTACTTATATATTATATATTATATATTACTTATATATTATATATTATATATTACTTATATATTATATATTACTTATATATTATATAGTACTTGTATATTATATATTATATATTACTTATATATTATATATTATATATTACTTATATATTACTATTATATATATATATATATATTACTGGTTCACTGTAACCCAGAAATAAAAACAAATGAACGTTGTTACACACACACACATATATATATGTATATATATTAATAATATTTAATCACTCCGATATTTTCAAACCTTACAGAATTTTGCTCGGTACAATTAACTTTGATAAAACGAAAGAGTTGTCCTAAAGGAATGATTTAGATATTTTCGGGATTTTATTCTGATAATTATAGACAGTTAGAATAGTCATTGAGAGTCATTGTACAGATTATCGCATCGAGCGGCTCGTATCGATCATTATTTTCTCATTAGTCCGATATTTATGTAGGTCGAGAACATCTCCATTATGCAGTTATCACCCCTATCTGTGCACTGCCGTCTGGGAAATACGGATATCGTACACAGGTTGATTCGCCTAATCTAACCTCGAATTACTTATAAAATATTGGCTGTCCATATATGGTTTCTATAAATCTTTTTTGAATCGAATCGTTTTATATCGAAAGTACTAAAAACCATTGTTTAATATTTTCACCAATAAAGGACAAGATAATCCTCAAAAAAAAGATAACGAAATAACATTAAGAAGTTATCTTACTCATTAAATCATACATTAACTTAATAATGATTTATTCGATAGTTTGAGGTACAAAAGTATCTATTGAAACTATAAAGTGCAACAGTATTGAATATCATAGAAAATTTTGATTATTGACGTAAGGTTAAATCTATCACAACACTATTTATTTTATAAATGTTCTATATGGGTTCTCACGATTCAGGTTTTACTGTAGTATTCTTGAGCAGAGTCGCCAGATTAAGATTTGTCCCTCCACTTTACCCTTAGACCATATATACCTATCCAGATAGCACACAGACATTTTGAAAACGTCTTAAATACGTCCGCTGTCGGACATTCAAGATATCTTATGGACGTCTTGAATGTCCTCCGAAAAGCCCACGAAAGGCTTATAAAAGTCTTCTCAATATTCCAAGAATGTCCATTAAACGTCTAAAAATTGTATATATATATATATATGAAGGTTTGTACGAATTTAAACTCTTGAAATGTTACATCTATCACGAAACAATTATTACATCATGTCAGCATTGGAACGAATAACAGTATGAACGTAGCAATATTATAAAAAGTGTAACATTTATTAAAATTATCGAGACTTTGAAAATTTTCAAGACTCTCAAGAGTCTCAAGAATTTCTGATTTCGAATAGATACCGAATGGATTCGAAAGTCTGTGGTGATTGATTTGTTCGAAAACTTTCCACGACAGAGTATTGCATACCCATCACTACTCACTTGACTAATCCGCTACTGGCAGAGAGAGAGTAACTTTTTCCCCTCGATTCGTGTCAATTCCCATCATCTGGCGACTCTGATCTATTAGCCACGTGACACCTCTTGCACATACGAAAGATTGACAACCCGGTAAACGAATCTGCAGCAATAACTACGCGCGATAACGATCAAAACAAGATGCTACAATAATATTGACGATGAGCAAATTCGAGAAGCGATTCGAGATCAATTTGTCTGAATCAACCTGCACGATCTTCGCATAATGGATTTAAATTCGTATGATTTAGCGGGCAAATATTTGCAGCAAATATCGAAAAAAAAACAACGAGGAGGCGAAAATAAATTCAGATTCGACTGAGCGCAGCCCTAGTTTCAGCTTTCACAAATTTCTTCCATCCTCCGCACATATTTGCGTAACTTTTGGCCCATTCGCCGACGAAAACGAGCGAGAGCCAATAAAAAGTCATCCGTGGCTCCTGTTCAGTGAAGGCTGGCTGTTGATGTAGTCACCGGATAGATTATTATTCATATCGCATGAAACATGGGCGCTGCGGCGAATGTTCGTGTGAATGATTCTTGACGAACGAGTTGAGGTTACGGGTGAAATGACTTTTCACGGTCGACTGCGAATTTTATGATTTTCCGTCGAATGACAACCTCCGACATCACAATGGAAACACGAAACGTCTATATTTTCGAGGAAATATGTGCTCGTGCCATTAGCGAACGATTATTGAAGTCTGGAATCCTGCACCACACGGATTTCTAACTTATGTGCCTTCTTATTTCGATCTAGCTTTATAGATTATCAAATTATTTATTGCGGATATGCTTATACGTACGCGATTGATTAGTAATATGCATTTTGAGTTAACCAAAAATTCATTTCCGAAAAATGTTATAAAATAAATGAGGTTCGTAACAATTTTCCTAGATTTAAATTTCTCGAGAAATATTGGCATTTCTCGAGAAATGAGAAGTAACCAATTATAAAATTTCTCGAGAAATTCTCGAGAAGGAACACTAGCTATTCAAATAGTTATCAATAATAACAAATTCAATATATTTTTGCAAGTGGGATCATCGGGGAAATAAATAATACTAACTGTGAAAGGTTTCATCGCAATCGGTAGATTCTTTGCAGAGGAACACCAGCGAATAGGTTTTTTGCTATAACAATAGTTATCAACAATAACAAATTGCATCAATTTTTGCAAATGCGATCATCGCGGAAATATCTCCTACTAACTGTTAAAGGATTCATTGCGATCGGTACATTCTTTGCAGAGTAACATCAACGAATAGTTTTTTGCTGCAACAATAGTTATTAACAATAACAAATTACATCCATTTTTGCAAGTGGGATCATCAGGGAAATATTTCGTACTAACTGTTAAACGTTTCATCGTGATCGGTACATTCTTTGCAGAGGAACACCAACGAAAAGGTTTTTTGCTACAACAATAGTTATTAACAATAACAAATCACATCAATTTTTGCAAGTGGGATCATCGCAGCAATATCTCCTACCAAATTTCATCTCGATCGGTATATTCTTCGCACAGAAACACCAAGCAATATGTTTGTTTTGCTATACCAATAGTTATAAACAATAACAAATTACATCAAATTTGCAAATGGGATCATCGGGGAAATATTTCCTACTAACTGTTAAAGGGTTCATCGTGATCGGTACATTCTTTGCAGAGGAACACCAACGAATAGATTTTTGTTGTAACAATAGTTATTAACAATAACAAGTTCAATAAATTTTTGCAAATGCGATCATCGCGGAAATATTTCCTACCAAATTTCATCGCGATCGGTATATTCTTCGCACAGAAACACCAACTAATATGTTTTTTTTGCTATAGCAATAGTTATTTACAATAACAAATTACATAAATTTTTGCAAATGGGATCATCGCGGCAGTATCTCCTACTAAATTTCATCGCGTTCGGTATATTCTTCGCAGAGAAACACCAACGAATAGGGTTTTTGCTATAACAATAGTTATCAACAATAACAAATTACATCAATTTTTGCAAATGGGATCATCAGGGAAATAACTCCTACTAACTGTGAAAGGTTTCATCGCAATCGGTACATTCTTTGCAGTGGAACACCAAGGAATAGATTTTTGCTGTAACAATAGTTATTAACAATAACAAATTCAATAAATTTTTGCAAGTGGGATCATCAGGGAAATAACTCATACTAACTGTGAAAGGTTTCGTCGCATTCTCTGCAGAGAAACACCAACGAATAGGTTTTTTGCTATAACAATAGTTATCAACAATAACAAATTCAATAAATTTTTGCAAGTGGGATCATCAGGGAAATAACTCATACTAACTGTGGAAGGTTTCATCGCGATCGGTACATTCTTTGCAGAGGAACACCAACGAAAAGGTTTTTTGCTACAACAATAGTTATTAACAATAACAAATTCAATAAATTTTTGCAAGTGGGATCATCAGGGAAATAACTCCTACTAACTGTTAAAGGTTTCATCGCGATCGGTACATTCCTTGCCGAGCAAACGCCGAAGAAGTCAGTCAAATATAAATGCAGCATTACGTTTTTTGCAATAAAAATCATTAGGAATGAAAAAATGTAATAATTTTTATAACGGTACCACCACGGCGACATACTCTACAAGATGCAAAAGGTTTCGTACCGATTGATCCATCAATCTCTGCGTAATCGGTGAACATACATAGAAACAAGGAACATACAGTTCGAATTGAGTAACCACCTCTTTTTTCGAAGTGGGTTAAAAAACTGCATTTGATAACGTTACTGCGTTACGTTTATAAGATTTCTACCAGAAATGCATCGAGGCACTTGTAACACGATCGAACAAGTGTATCGATGTCGACAGAAATTATTTCGATTAATGGAACACGAATAAAGCTTGTAAAATTAAAGTTTATATTAAAGATTCAAAACCGCCATTTCATTCGCAACAATCTACTAAAATCATCGTCTGCCCGACTGAGCCACTCGTTCGATCACATCCTGTACACAGAGAAATCAAAAAATTATATATTAATTATCTTCGTAAAAAAAGAGTATTGATAAAAAATGCGCAGCCACGTGTCTGCTTATTTTGCCTCTAGAATCACAACAGGAAGTTCAATTAGAATTGTCGACCCCACAAGTGTGACCTCTCCTTGTTAGTGTTACAGATGTGTGATCAAATTATTTCGCTTCTGAGCGGTCATCAATTTTTTTTAGTACAACATGTAAGAGTAAAGTTTCATCTTCTTGGTATCATATTTCTCCCCCCTGTGATCGAGGAACAGCCACCCGGTTGCTCCACTTAAACCCCTCTGGCAACAGATTCCCCGTCTCTCTGCTAACTTGATTTCTCGCGGTTCCATTAGTCTCCTTCTTGCTTTTCTTTTTTGCTTTCGACGTTTTCGTTCCTTATTTCTGACTTCCCCTCTATTTGTCTCTGTTCTGCTCACTGGAGCGTGGCTCGTTTATCCAGTTTTCCTCATTTTTTCACCCTAGCTCCCTGTGACTTGTTCATTGCTCTCAGAGACAGCGATTTATTGCGCTCTATCGATTGATATCGATTTAAGAAACGAATGGGAACGAGGAAAGTGAAATCGACGTCCGGAACGACCGTTATGAGCTTGGACTTACCCGATGATGGAAAGGAGAAAGAAAGATGGCGCCGCGGACGTTAAGAATTCCGTAGAAATATTATTCTGAATTTCACCACCCGATCAGGAAAAATACCGAGGAGAATCAATTTTGTTCGTGCATAAGTAGACAGCGTGTTACGTATTAAGTACAGAGTAGTATTACACATTTGTAACAAAAATTAGTGTAGGTGTACTCCAAAATATTAGAAGAATTAAGAATACTATTGTTTTCAACCTATCAAACATATTAGCAAACAAAACTAGTTTCTATTTAAGGTAAAGGTACTAGTAGTTGACCAGTTAAGAGAAGTTTTCCACGTGAACAATAGTAACCATTTACTCTGCCATTAAATAGCGAGTGTCGATGTCTGAAGACACTCTTTAAGTCTTCTAAATTATGTACCACGGCCACTTTTTTAAAAAAGTTTACTTATACAAATTTAAAAAGACATATTTAGAAATTTATTAATTGCTTCAAAAGTGGACCACTCATGAAAATGAAAAATCTAGTAATTGACCTTCTATTCGTTAGTAGTTGACCACTTACACTGGAAAGAGGGCTAAAGCAATAATGTTGGGAATCGTTTTACTATCACTTAATTTCAACAATTTCCAGCACAAATTACAATTAAAGAATGAAATAAGAAATAAAACAAATCAATTCCATAAAAAGTTCAATTGAGGAACAGAGTAGATGTTTCAAGTTAATAGAGAATGGTATTAGAGAAATTTAACCAACAAATGGTATGGCATTCGAGGTTCACTTTCATCAAAAGTGTACAGCTTATAAAAATCTTATTTTTTATGTTTTTCTATAAAATGGTCAATTACTCGTTCATGGTCAACTACTGGTACCTTTACCTTAGCTCCAGTTTTTTGAAATCCAGGTAGACAATTTTTGTTTTGCATCATGATCCTACGTGGCACTCGAAGAGCTGACAATGGGTCACTGATAAGAAATAATTGACAACGAGAAATTTTCAATTAGCGTGTGTTTATTACAATAATTCCTATAATCTGTTAAAAATGTGATTAGAAAGACACATAGGTGTGAACAACAATACAGTAAAATTTAATTTAAAATGTCTACTTCGAATGCACAATTAAGTAAATTGCTTGAAATTTTGTTGATTAAAGTGCAATGAGAAATTGTTAGAATTTCATGATCCTTGTTATATTTTGCATCATGATCTCTATATTTAAATTACCAACGTGGCACTCGAAGAGCTGACAAAGGGTCACTGATAAGAAATAATTGGCAACGAGAAATTTTCAATTAGCGTGTGTTTATTACAATAATTCCTATAATCTGTCAAAAAATGTGATTAGAAAGATACATAGGTGTGAACAACAATAAAGTAAAATTTAATTTAAAATGCCTACTTCGAATGCACAATTAAGTAAATTGCTTGAAATTTTGTTGATTAAAGTGCAATGAGAAATTGTTAGAATTTCATGATCCTTGTTATATTTTGCATCATGATCTCTATATTTAAATTACCAATGTGGCACTCGAAGAGCTGACAATAGGTCACTGATAAGAAATAATTGACAACGAGAAATTTTCAATTAGCGTGTGTTTATTACAATAATTCCTATAATCTGTTAAAAAATGTGATTAGAAAGACACATAGGTGTGAACAACAATAAAGTAAAATTTAATTTAAAATGCCTACTTCGAATGCACAATTAAGTAAATTGCTTGAAATTTTGTTGATTAAAGTGCAATGAGAAATTGTTCGAATTTCATGATCCCTGTTATATATTGAAATATCTAGAATACCTTAGTCTTTGGGTAATATTATTAGCGAAATTCTTGGTGCCTACAGTGCAAAGGTATCACTCTGTATGCTATGCCAGAGTGATTCGTGACCTGTCGCGTTAGTGGTGGAGATAATTTCAAGCAACCGTCAATATGCACAGTTTTATTCCGATAAAAAACGACGCATTTTATTTCGATATAAAGTTTTTGATTTTGAAGTTGTTCGCTCTTAGTGACAGAACGACAGGACATGTTATCACATTATAGTTTGCCTCTTGCGTTAGGCTGAAGTGAAGCCTGTTTTTCATCGCGGTTGCAATGCACACCGCAGTATTAGGGACACTCCCAGTGATTTTTGTGCCACAGTAATGAGCCCCCTTTACTTCAATGCACGTAATGCTGAGGCCTGAATGAATTTCTTGAAAAGGCAACAGAAGTTCCTTTTTATATTTCTATTGTATTGTGGAAGTACGTGTTTGAATAATAATGAAACTCTTCCAAGCTTTTAATCCTGTTTCTGTTTTAAATTTCACCTGCTCATTTTTCTGATAAACTCTATTTCTCATAGACCCACACAAACAATATTATATGTTAAATTTGAAACACCGTATATTTTTACCATATTGTCAAAAAATACATTGCTCTGATTCCCGTTTTTGCGGTTGTAATTTATGCGAGTAAGAAGTGTTTACCATTTCGGAGACATTAGTGTTTCAATTACCGCGTTTCTTGTTGGATTTCTGCGATTTCTTGTTAAAGCAATGTCCGTGACGCTTTGAACGCGCAAGGAAAGATTACGGTGAAGCTTTTGTTAACGTTCAGGCTACCTTCAAATTCGTTGGCATCGTTTCGTCGATTTTCGAAGCGAGACGTCGACCTGTAGGATTTGCTGTACATTTCGCTGTCACTGTGCCCTTTTAAAGAGATGCGCGTCCACCAAGTGCCTCGAACATCGCTGTCAATGACGAGAGACCTGCATAAAACAAGAAATTTATTTCGAAACTAAATCTCTACTTATATACAGGGTGTCCCAAAATTCCTTCAACATCCGGAAATGAGAGGTTCCTTAGATCATTTGCAGGAACATTTCTCTTTGCAAAAATGTCGTCCGCGGCTTTGTTCAGGAGTTATTAACGAAAAATACGGACCAATCAGAGTCCTACGTAAGGACAGGTCCCACTTAGCGCGGTGTTGCCGTTGGTCGAGCTAGAATCAATCCGCTGTAGACGTACTGTGATTGGTCCTGGTTTTTCGTTAATAACTCCTGAACGAAACTGCGTACACTATTTTTACAGAGGAAAATATCGCTTCAAATGATCTCAGGAACCTCCCATTTCCGGATGTTGAAGGAATTTTGGGACACCCTGTATATATTTCTTTATTGATTCCCCTTAGGGTTACAATTCTTGCCCAATACCCAATACGCATCTTTTCTCCTTATCTATGCTTAATATTTAATATACTTAATTAATCAATTAATTCTATCTTATCTCTAACTTACAACTATTTTATATTACTATAGATATATAGAGAGAGAGAAGCGATATTTACAAAATGCCTTAAATTCTATCTTAATTACAGTATTTACATTATATATACATGCACACACTCACATACATACATATATAAATCAAATACTATAAATAAAATTACTTCAACTAAAATACTATTTATAAAATTATTTTATATGAAATTTAATCCTCAATTTAAATTTCATAAATCAAATGCTATAAATAAAATTATTTCAACTAAAATACTATTTATAAAATTATTTTTATTATTATTTTACCCATACATTCATACACATACACATTCATACACATATACATACACATATACATACATTTGCGGACTTCCGTTTCCGTTTATTCCACCCCCATTCCCATACTCTCTTTCATGTCTTTTCTCCAATCTTTCCACATCCACTTCTCCCCTCCTCCCTCATCATCCATCACCTCGCTCATCCTCTCCTGCCATCCATTCTCATCATCCATAACTAAATCTCTACTTAATTTCTGTTATTCCCTTAATTTCGTCGAAATACGTGTTTTATTCCAATTCACAAGTTTGAAATTGTATGAAACAGAAGGGTATATAAACTTGTGTTTCTCGATCGTATTATTGTTAAAAACAAATGCAAAATGATCTCGCCGCTACGGTTCAATCACTAAACTACTTTAAGCAATTTTGCTAATTACAAATTAATTCGACGTTTCGGTTCTAATTTGGACCATTTTCAAGAAATTAATTGAAATTGCGTCTGTAATCAAAATATTTTAAATAAGACATACAATTTTCAAATTTCGAAGAACAAAAAGAAACTATTTCTTTTAAAGAAAACTGATAAATGTTTAAAGTACAGAAGGGTATAGTCTGGAAAGAACACAGGGTGTCCCACATAAATGATAACACCTAAATATCTTTCGTATTTACAGTCCTATCAGAAAACTTCAGAGGATAAAGTGACGCTATTGCAGGGGGGCAATATAATAATGAAGAAAACAATTTTTTATGTCGTGTTTTTAACTGAAATTGCAATGTCACCGATGTTTTTTTTTAAATGGAATAGTATATATTTTTGCGATAGCATGATAGACAATAAAAAACTGAATTTAGTGGATACCACCTTTTTGACCTAGAAATGACCTTGATATGATATGTAAAGGTCAACCCAAACAAGTAAGTTTTAAACTTACACATTTTATCCGCTTCAACATGATTATTCTTGCTCAAGGTCATTTCAAGGTCAAAAAGGTGGTGTCCACTAAATTCAGTTTTTTATTGTCTATCATGCCATCGCAAAAAAATATACTATTCCATTTAAAAAAACATCGGTGACATTGCAATTTCATTTAAAAACACGACATAAAAAATTGTTTTCTTCATTATTGTATTGCCCCCCTGCAATAGCGTCACATTGTCCTCTGAAGTTTTCCGATAGGACTGTAAATACGAAAGATATTTAGGTGTTATCATTTATGTGGGACACCCTGTATAACGTGATCGAAATTCATTTTTTAATGATTTACTTTCTGGCAACCGTGGAGTGGTTTTCAGTTGAAAACTGTAGTTCGTAGCTCGTAATTTAGTTTTGTTCGAACATTGAGTAACAGTTCCCTTTTATTTAATTCACAGAATGTGGAATTAATTCTCCAAGCGAGACAATCGCGTTGAACGGTACACATTGACACTGGCAAACAAGAAATGCCTGGTGCTGTGGATAACTCATGGACATGAAAATCACAGTGTGTGTGTGTGTGTGAGTGTGTCGTGTGTGGTCGATTCTATAGAACAAATTGTATAGTCGAATAAGGGGGTCAAAAGTCCTCTTAAATCAAATTGGACTTGCAATGGACCATTATTTTTATAATTAAATGTAATTTTTAATATAGTTTGAAATTATAATAAATTTTAAAATTATTCGATAATTTACTGAAAGAAAATACACTTTACTGCCAAGTTTCAACAGTCCCTTATTTTCACCATACGAGTGCCAGGGAAAAATTGAATTGGAATTACATGGAAGAATTGAAAAGCCCTAAGTTTATATTTACAATTTTTTCAATTAATGCAAGTCTGCCTGCACTGAATTTGCAGAAGAGTTGCAATTTTTCGCTGGAAGTCTAGGCGCACTGAATTTTTACATGAAAGTCTAGCTGCGTTGAATTTTTAGATGAAACTCTAGTCACATAGAATTCCCATTACGTTTATGAAGCATTCATATTTGCAGTTCGCAAACGTGCATACGTTTCATAATACTGCGACTCTAGTCATTTGATTACCCAGTGTAACTGCAATATTTTCTGTCACTCTCGAAATTAAAATCAAATGTGACATTCATTTCCAATATACATATTGCATACAAGGTATGTTGTGTAACATCGCAACTGAAAGAGATACAAGTAGGACCTCGATTAACCGGCTTGGTCGGGAACAAACAGCCCGGACAAATTAAGGTCCGATGGATGATAATCGAGACCCGCGGGACGCAATTAAAATGTGCATTATATTCCAGAATAAATTTTTTATTTTGGAAAATCTATTTCCCTTCGAAACGTAATCATATTTAAACGCGTATGTAGTTCTAATAATGAATATAGACTAACGTGTCCGAACATAATCGAACGTGTCTGAACGTGTTTCGCGGTATAAAATATGATAACCCTGGGGAACATTGTTAATTCATTAATAACAATTTATTGTTGAAAAAGTAGTTAAAAAAATGAATATAGACTTGAAAGATGCACAGGTCGTTCGTAGGCGTGGGGGAGGGGGGTTTTTCGCGGTATGTAATACGACACGTGCATGCTTTTCCCAGGAAGACTTGACCTTGAACGTGTCCGAACGTGTTTCGTAGTATAAAATACCTCGTGCTCAAATACCTATGTATAATTTTCGTAGCGATAGGTTCAACGGTATAGAAGTTGATATATTGCAGCACCATCTACAGCGGCGAGTTACAACAAAATGTGTAGCATAAAACCTTCTCCATGAAAATATACATACAGGGTGTTCGACTACAGGTGGGAGAAAATTTAAGGGTTGGTTCTTAACGATGATATAAGACGAAAATGAAAAATAAAAAAATTGTGATTTCGGCTTCGTTATTTAGCTATTAAAAACGCGACAGTCACGTATCAAGTGACAGATGCATGCATAACTTGGTTCTCATTTGGGGCCCCAGCGCGGTGAAAATTTTTTTTAAATCGTTGGACAATATTGAACTCTTTGACTTACACAACGTACACTCTTATTAGACGCGTTGTTGATTTTTAATTGTTAATAGCTAAATAACGAAGCCGAAATCGCAATTTTTTTATTCTTCATTTCCGTCTTTATATCATCGTTAAGAACCACCCCTTAAATTTTCTCCCACCTGTAGTCGAACACCCTGTGTATGTGCCAAGTTTCATGTTGATCGGTCAAACAGTTTTGAAGTCTATTAGTCATATATATATATATTAATCATATATATATATATATATATATATATATATATATATATATATATATATATATATATATATATATTAATGTATAAAATATATATTTAAAAAAATTTATATAAAAATTTATATAAAATTTATATAAAAATATATAAAATATATATTAATCATATATATACAGGGTGTCCCAAAATTCCTCCGACACCCGAAAATGGGAGGTTCCTTGAGTTATTTGAAGCGATATTTTCCTTTACAAAAATGTCATCGCATGTCTATATCGCGCTCTGATTGGTCCGTGTTTTTCGTTATATATATGTATATATATATATATATATATATATATATATATATATATATATACAGGGTGTCCCAAAATAAGTGTAACTCCCGGAAATGGGAGGTTCCTTGGGTCATTTGAAACGACATTTTCCTTTACAAAAATGGTGTCCGCGGCTTTGTTTGGGAGTTATTATCGAAAAACACGGACCAATCAGAGCGCGGCTATAGCGAACGGAGTCCGACTCGGCGACAGGTCCCGCTTAACGCGGTGCCGCTATTGGCCGAACCAGAATCAATCCGCTGTAGCCGCGCTCTGATTGGTCCGTGTTTTTCGTTAATAACTCCTAAACAAAGCCGCGGACGCCATCTTTGTAAAGGAAAATGTCGCTTCGAATGACCCAAGGAACCTCCCATTTCCGGGAGTTACACTTATTTTGGGACACCCTGTATATATATATATATATATATATATATATATATATATATATATATATATATGATTAATATATATTGTATATATTTTTATATAAATTTTGTATAAATTTTTATATAAATTTTTTTAAATATATATTTTATACATTAATAATAAACATCCATTTCTATATATATAGATCTCGAGAAATCCTCACAACAGAATTCTCGAGAAGGAACACTAGATCGAGCAATGGAGGAGTACTTTGAAGGGCACCATATCGGTTTTGACGAATAAATTTTCGATTTTATGAATAAAGTCCTAAAACTTTTTGACCAAGGTGGTACGAATTAGATGATAATGGGAGGACCGTTATATTGATAACGGGGAACCGGTCCAATGTTAGTAAAATTGTTCTATAAAAGTAGATTTTCAAGCTTCGTTTTGGAGTATTACATTAATTATAAATCCCATCAAAAGACTAGATAAAGTGTTAAAAAAAAACATTCAAGGAGTACAATATAAAATAATTGATAATGCGGGACTCGATACATGGATAATGGACGAAAGGAGATTTTGCAGCTTCGTGTTGCAATATCACGTTAATTAAATATCTAACTGAAGGAAAGAAAACTTTCGTACGAGTTCTATATGAACTGGAAAGCATTTGAAAGTGTAGTGGAATGTACCTGGATCTTGGCAGCCATCTAGCGACTTTGGCATTGCTCGAGTTAGGTCTTTCCAGCGCTAAACCGACTGTATTATTCTCCTGTGGAGCCTTCGTAGCGCATGGACAAGCTGGACGCTTGATTCTCCATGGGCCGAGTTCCTCGATCGAGTGAATCGTATTCTGGAAGGCCTGCAGGGATTTGACGAACCTGGACCTTACTCTGTTGAGGTCAGCAGAGCAGATTGCCTCGAGGTCGTAAATTTTCCTCTTGTACGAGCCCAGGGCCCGTGTTGAAAGACGCTGTTCGAACGAGTTCAGCTCGTCTTGTAGATCGTCGATGGTCCTTTGATACATCCGTGTCCCAAGGCATGCTAAATGGCTTGTCTTCGACTTGTCCTGATGAACGTTTCGATACGGATTACAGGCCGACCGCCGACTAACGAGCTACCAACTTACTCCCGTTAAGCACGCCGACTGGTACAATTTCACAGGGTTACATGGATTCCGTGTATGCTTGTCTGGACAGCAGTTCTGTCTCCTGTGATCTAAGGACAATTGTTTCAATGAGTTTTGCGTACACAGGAAGCTGCTCATTGTGCTTGACCGTATAATTTCGCGCCGGCGACTTTGATTCCCCTTAAACCCACGTCTAAATGCACGGTGATTAAACCAGAGTATACTCGCGGAACAATGAAATGGTGCGAAAGTGCTATTAGATGCATATCATTGTTAATTGTACTACTATTATGGATCGATTTAATTAACTTCCCGATTCATAGGGAAGTTACTGTAATTACCCCGAAAATCGATTTTTTAGCAGATCTTCACGTTTCATGATCATTGCAGTCATTTTAGACTGTTTTTATCAATTTGTTAGTATGTGTGTGTGTGTGTGTGCGTATGGCCGTTTGTATGTTATCAAATTTTTCGTTAACGTTTTCTGAAAAAGTAACAACGCGATCAGAATGATGAACGATGCAATCGATGTGCCCCGTTGTAACTTTGAGCTGATTAGATTTTGGTCCATATTGGTCAAGTAGTTTTTCAGATTTTTTTAGTTTTTTTCGAAAGAAGTTCATTCAACAATGCAATCTATTCGGAAATTTTCCACCGAATAAACAAACGTAATTATATATATTTAATTTTTATTTTAAAAGGATTTTTTTTTAAATTATGTAACTAATGCTAATGTTACTGCTTACAATAATCAAAAAATATCCCAATGCAAGAGTGAGTTATTAGTTATTATTAGTTATTATAATGATAATAATGTACTACAACTAACGAATCGGGAAGTTTTTTAATTAAAAAAAAACCATTAATAGCTGTATGCCCCACTAGTTTTGTATTACAATTGTCCTTTATGGGTATTAACTATATATGATCTATTTGAATACTGAATCATTATAGAATTTTGATACTTCTTTTATAAAGTTTGTTAAATCAATTGGTTGGAATAGAATTTCTATCAATATGTAAAATATATGGCTAGATTATATGCTATTTGAGAACAGAAGTTGACTAATTTAGGATCACATAAATTAATTATATTACAATTATAATATAAAATTTATAAAAAATAATTGAGATGTAAGTTGCATGTGGGGAACATATGCTAATCATTCTTTGACCTTGACAATTCCTTGATGCTTACACTATATTTCAAATTGCAAGTTTTTATAGGTGCACTGTGTGCTGTCATTGAACTTTTCAAACAATAGTATATTAGACAAACCAAAATTTCAGGTTAAATGGGTTTTCTCTGTCTTTAATGATTTCTAATTTTGTAGATCGTTGATCCAACCACTTTTTTTGCTAAATATATCTTATGCAAGTAATATATTCGCTAAGACTCGAGGAATGGATAATGAGATGAGGTAAAATTATGTAACCTGTCAATCTATTGTAATTACATGGTAACTTCACAAACTTTTGCAGTAACGTCATTTGAATTTCCTGATGAAGATTTAGTCTCTCGTCCTTCAGATCTTTTTTAAGGTTCCGGAGCACAGAACGGAGCTTTTCAAATCGTGAAATCAAAGATTCGTTGCATTCGAGGTTATTCGACATTACACGATCGATGCTGTCCATTTTTCGTTATATCTTACGCGGGGAGTGTACAAATTCATCGAATTTATTAAAAATATCAAAGCATTTTTATAGTATCTACCATTGGATTCGTTTCATGTTGCCACTTGAAATGTTATTGAACCCCTTCATTACGTACCCGACACGTTTGCGCAATGATCAATACTATTTAAACGTGTGTAGTACATATAAACTATTATGGCGGATGCATATGTTTGCAAATACATCGCATTCATGAAATAATACAAGCTAATATTAATTTCGCGTCGCGATCGAAAGCAAAATCTCAGAAACTTATAGTTACTGAATATGATCCACACTTGAGCATTATCCACATAAACTAATTAGAAAATAATAGTTAAGATAATACATTATTTTATTTGGTTACATGTTATTCGAAGTAATCATGTCTTGTTTCATTATTAAAAAAATTCAACTTTAATCTTTATTTGGTAGCTGGTACCACGCATACGAAAATCCAGAATCTCGAAAACTAAAAGAGATCCGCTCATCCCTGAAAATGAAAACCAAGTTCAAAATGTTTTTTTTATAGGAAATTCAATTTCCTACAAAAAAGGTCTGTATATATTTTGCCATATCACGTATAGTTTCCGAGATATTTGCAGGTTTATAAAAAACAGGAAATCTACTTTACCGGCTAAATCAAATAAGAAATAACCCCAAGAACAAAAAAATAACCTCAAAACGAGAGGCCACGGAAATCGTAATCGTGCCCACTTTGTTGTAACTCGCCATCGTATTGATGACAAAACAGAATAATTTATGATTTTTCATGTCCTTCAAAAATAAATACTGTTCCCGCTGCAATACAGTGGTCCAAAAGCCCGAAAACGCGGACAAAAAATAAAAAATAAACTTCCAGCTGGGTAAGTTTTATTGAGGTCGGTTATTCTAAGGGTAATACCACTTGGGGGCAAACGTCAAAAAGGTCGCATTTGTTTACCTGACCATCAGTCGTAGTCCGAACTTCGGTTTCAACAGACAGTGTCCTGATACTCCTCCAAGTCCCAGTGCAATTTCTAAGTGTACAGTGCGTAGATTGTGTTGGACCATATCGATTCTAATTGTACATCATGGATGCTGTTTGTGGGGGTAAGTTGCATAGTTTTTAATGCCAAATGTTTATTATTATCTGATATTTATGTATAGAAAGAAAGGGTAAAAGTGAGGGCATATATTTCAAAGATTAGAGAAAAAGTAAAAACTTCCGCAAGGTTCCACGCTAAAACTTGTTAGAGCTTCTAGTTTACACTATTACCTTGCAATTTAATAAAAAATTAGTTTCGATGCATTTTTTTTCAAACTGTAAGAGATATGCACTAAGATTTTCTATAAAATATGAACAGTTGTTGACGGACAATGCTCAGAACGTATGCAGGACACAGAATGTCAGTTTTTATAAACAACATCTGGAATTTTTTTTAATTTTTTAGAAGAACGAATAATTTCATGCATTCATATTGGAACCGCCATTTTGTTTTTTTTTTAATTTTAAATTCAAATTCGTGATCATCGACTTCAAAAACGTCATAATACCAATTTTCAAGCAGATATAATAATTTTTTAATGTATATTTCCACCATATTAGATCTGCCATTTTGTTTTTTTTTAAATTTTAAATTCAGATTCGTGATCATCGACTTCAAAAACGTCATAATACCAATATTCAAGCAGATTCAATAATTTTTTAATGTATATCTCCGCCATATTGGATCCACCATTTTGTTTTTAAAATTTTTAATTCAGATTCGTTATCATTGACCCCAAAAACGTCTTAATACCTATTTTCAAGCAGATGTAATAATTGTTAATACGTTTAGAGGATTTGTCCACGTTTTCGGGATTTGGAACCACTATGTGCTGGGCTTGTGTGCGAGGGTAAATCCAAATTATCTCATTAGTTTGGTAGAGTTGTTGATGACGGTATCTAACGTTGCGATATTTATTGCAAAAAAACAGAACAATATAAAATATGGGGAGATCACGATAACCGTGGCCCCTACTTTGAAGGTTATATTTGTGTTCCTGGGATCATTTCAAGAAAAAAATGTGTATATGACAGGTATCCAATGGACTCCGTTTAGCCGGTAAAGTAGATTTCTTGTTTTTCATAAAACTTCAAATATCTCGGAAACTATACAAGATATGACAAAATATCAAGAGACCTTTTCTGTAGAAAATTAAATTTCCAATAGTTTATGTCCTATGACATTTTTCCATCAGCTGCGCTGTTTCCGAGTATATTTATATTTCGGTGAATTTGCAGAACAACTGCCTTTCCCCTGAAATAATAATCGGTGGAACGTAAAGGCTTCCGTTCTGAAAAGATCAAATTCTGGAAGACATCTACAATGGGAAGATTATGTAAACAGAGTGAGTTAGGGTTAGATCGTGAGAGGGGTCGGCGACGCATACGAAAATCCAGGGGTGGTCTAGTAGTAATAAAAACTGAATATTTTTCGTGAAAAATGGACTTTTAACATCATTTTAACGTTTCTTATAGGAAATTTCATTTCCTACAAAAAAGATCTCTTGATATTTTGCCATATCTCGCATAGTTTCCGAGATATTTGCAGTTTTATAAAAAACAAGAAATCTACTTTACCGGCTAAACGGAGCCCATTGGATACCTCTTATATACACATTTTTTTCTTAAAACGATCCCAGGAACACATCCATTGATTTTTCGAAATTATTTAAGATCGTCCAGAGTACACAACAGAGGATCATTACTAAAGAGTTAAGGTACGGATCTACCAGGAAAAGAGCGTACTAATAAACAGTTTTAAACGTTCGAACTTTCTCGATTTATTTCGAATATCCCGCCGCACCGTTCCGTAGTTTTCACAGCAATTAAAATTCCCGACGAACTCATTTCGAATTCAGTCGATTATGTAGCGCCCAACTTCTCGTAAAACTTTTCGCGAACCCTACTAGGAAGTTCGAGGCATCGATTGGTGGCTAATTACGCTATCGAAAATTCCCTCGCGATAATTAGAGCCCGAACAATCGTTGTTTAACAGGTGGTAGGCATGTTATCCCAGGAACTAGAAAAAGGAACTGTTGCGATTCTGCCAATTTCCGTAAACTGTTCCCGATTATCAATCGAAGCTCGCGCGCGTCGACAAATTCATGGCTAACAGGAGAGGTTATCGAATCCGTAAATTAAAAAAATTACGAAACTGCACACAAGTAGAGCAAGTCGCTAATACACATATGCATACACATATTCGCAGAGTTGTTCATCCCAGTATTAGAGAATAGTATTAGAGAAATTCAACCAACAGATGGTATGCGTTCGAGGTTCACTTTCATCAAAAGTGTACAGCTTATAAAAATCTGATATTTTATATTTTTCTATAAAATGGTCAACTACTGTTACCTTTACCTTAACTGCCATTGAAATTGTCGAAGCGATCTACGTCGTAGAATCAGTTGTACGATAAATCGTACCGTCTGTAGGCCGTTTTAGCAAGGAGCCAGTTCCTACCAGTGGACGATGCTTAATCGACCACGGGAAGCTCGAAAACGGCCCGCCGAGAAATAAAAAGGACAACGGCGAAAGTGGAGCGTGGAACGATAGCTCGCGAGTCATTTTCATCTCGCTAATGCATGCAAGGAGGTTCCAGAGGTGTTCGTCTTCTGTGGAGGCGGTGACGACAACGATGACGGTGACGATGAAAAGAAAAACTGGACTTTAATTAAACCGACCGCAATTCCGCGTTTCTTTTTTAATCCGCCTACACCTTTCACATTTCGCGATTTCTTGGATATAATTAAGTAGATGTTTTCGATTTTTAATGAAGATTTTCGAATTTTTAATGAAACACGTTTCATCTACCTTGTCCATTATCTGTTTGCTTTCTTTGTTTTAATTTGAGATGTGACAGACCAATATATAAATATAATATAAATATTTATTTATTTATTTATTTAATGCTTTAAACCAGATGTGGTTTATTTAGCACTAGCTGACCTGACGGACGTTGTCGTGTCCAAATTTCAATAAATTTGATTGTGATCATTTTGTGAATTTGTGAAAAGCTGTAGGATATACGTAAACAAAGTAAAAATGAGAAAAAAACGTATTTCGCAGTGATCATTATAGCAAACAGACGTGGATAATGTAAATTCCTAGTGAAATATTGATTGAAAGCTGTGACGTTCATTTTTTTGTTATATTGAAATATGATTCAAAAAGCACTTCTAGTTTTTCCCGAATTTTCATGTTTCTGGACAACTTTTCCAATTTTTTGTACTCTAAGATCCTGATTCGGACTACAACGAACATTTAACAAAAAAAATTAGCCAAATCGGTCCAGCCGTTCTCACGTGATGTCGTGACCAACGAACAGCATTTGATTTTTATTGTATAGATATTCAGTACATGAGTCCATTAGCGTATAACATGTTGTCTTAATGCGCCTCTTAACTTAACTTAACTTGCTATTAATTTATAATTCAAAAGGTTAATTCAAAGAAATTAAATTTTTAGTGCGCAACGCTTAAAAAAATCGAAAATAATTAGCAGACCTTTGATGTCTGGACCGCATAGGAAGCATCCTATACAAGTCGGGAGACAGTACTTGTGTCGAAATAGAGTAGAATGTAGTGTACCACGTTCGTCTTCATAATTTGGGCATTGCCGTATAACGTGATCGAGATCTTGAGCTATAATATAAATATTGTATAAAAAGAACATGAAAATCGTATGAATACGTATATTCGAAGTTTCGTTCACGCACGCGCACACGCTAATCAGAAAACATGAATGAAAACTGTATTCGACGAATATTCGAATTTGGTTAACCAGATTGCGAAATTGTATACGACAAACATTTAATCACTTCTTTCTCCGGTGTGCGATGATTTTAGAAACAATCTCTGTAAAATAAATGTTTTCCGAACTTCATCTCATTACGAAGTTTCACAGGAACTCCAACGTAACACTTGGTCCTATCTTCTTATTACATTCCGCGTTTTAAAACTCGGAGATAGTTCGCGAATCAGTAGTAGTAGTGACGAGATGAGGAATTGAGGAAACCAGGATTACACAGGGTGAGCTAAAACGATATATGACGAGCTATTTGATAAAGTCTCTGATAGGGGTCCTAACAGATGTAGATTTAGCATTTTTTCAATTTTATAGAACTCTTTGATTCTTTGCGCTATCATTCTCTTTGCATCTGCAATGATTCGCGTCGTTTATAACAGATCCGGGAAACATCTTCACAACTGTCGCTTCACGACTTTCATCACCAGTGTACCGGTACCTATACTAGGATAAATGAATCTATTACTGTGGGTGTACGATTTACTGCGGCATTTTTTTAATCAAATCGATATACGTAAAAATAAATATTTTGCCTTGAATAAGTTTGTTTAATTCAATGAGAATGTATTCTCATTGGCGAGGCAATGATTCCCACATTTGGATAAACGACTCTATTACTGCGGGTGTACGTTTTACTGCGGCATTTCTTTAATCAGATTAAAATTCGTAAAAATAAATATTTTGCCGTGAGTAAGTTTGTTTAATTCAATGAGAATGTATTCTCATTGGCAAGGCAATGATTCCCACATTTGGATAAATGAATCTATTACTGTGGGTGTACGTTTTACTGCGGCATTTTTTTAATGAGATTAAAATACGTAAAAATAAATATTTTGCCTTGAGTAAGTTAGTTTAATTCAATGAGAATGTATTCTCTTTGGCGAGGCAAACAATATTGAGAATCATTTTCATATTTTTATAATCTCAGGACTTGAAAACACATTCTTCATAAAAGGTAAAAATATGTCCATTTTTACATTGAAGTAAAGGGGGCTCATTACTGTGACACAAAAATTACTAGTAATGTCCCTAATACTGCGGTGTGAATAAAAAATACATATGAATTACAAAATAGTCGGTATCATACATACATAAAATAATATAGATTTGAAGTACGAATGGTGTATGTACGTATTTGTGTATAGTAACTGACAATCATATATACTGCTACATTTATAAAAATAGAGCAGTGTTCCGCAACCTTTTTTGGTCGATGGCACACTAAAAATATCTGAAATTGTTTGCGGCACACTTGAATATAAAAAACGTAAAACTCGTATGATACAAAAAAAACAAAACAAATTATCTTAACCCAGGAGGAGAGAGAGAAAGTTTTATAATCGCGTAAAAAGAAAATGTGATTTATTTACGCGCTTGTGTTTTATTTTCTCACTTCCTCATTCGCAGGAACTTTTCTAATAATCTAATATTTCATCCTATCAGACTCTCTACTTTCTATGGTATAAATTCCTCTGACATTCATCCGCAGAATCAAAAGTTTCGGTGCCATTTCAACTGGTACGTACAGTGGGATACCCTACAAACCGCAATGGCAAGAACATTCCCGCGAACGAATAAATAGAATCAAATAAAATCTCGTCCATTCGATCGATGCGTTGTACTCACGGACGGAATTCGATATAATTGAGCCAAACTCGGAAATTGATAAGGCTAGCCTGGAATAGCTTTTAATTAGGATCAGCTTCCTGCTGTATTGTCTTTTTATTTCTCATTTCCACGGACTTAAAGACGCGAGGCGCTCATGCCGGGAACGGTATAAGGATTTGCTTCCTTTTTTTCCAAGTGCTTCCTGAATCCTGAAGGAGGCAACTTCTGCGAGAACTCTCTTAGACACTTAACTTTAGCTTAATCTTCCGCAGTTAATTCGAATTCTACGAAGATCCTCTTACTACGGATCATCGAGTTTACCGTCAAGGCGTTCGATCGCTGTACATTTTTTTCCGTGTTTATAGTACGCATTCCCTCGTAACATGATTGAAAACGTTCGATAAATGAATGATTAAAATCTCATGGTTTAATCATTGGAGACATTCACTTCTCGTGTTTGCTTCGCTCTTGTGCAGGGTGAGTTAGGCACGCGACAGGGACAATGTGAAATATTTAATAGTTAGGGAACCGGTACATTGGTAGTGGGTGTTGTCCTGACTTAAATCAAATATATGTTCTCGGCGCACAGTTTCGATCAAAAATAAAGCAAAAACAAAGCAAATTAGCAATATTTAAATGTAACTCAACGTTTCGATCCAGGTGTGGATCATTTTCAAGAGCAATTGCGTCTGAAAATATATATAAACAAAATGTAATGGGTAATTCACAAAATTAATAAAACTGTTTTATTTTTCTTTAATGACATTTCCACCCAAAATTATCGTATACTCTGAATGTACTTAACTGCTAATGCATTTTTATGACAGCTAACTTCAAGTGGTACATGTTACAAATGGACTTAGGCCACTTTCAATATAAAAATCTCTATCAATTTCCTTTTTACAAAATTTTTGAGATTTTAAATGTACTAGTTACAATTTGATTTATAATGAAAAAATAACGTAGATATATAGTATAAATATTAAAATTGCTAGCTTGATTTTTCTCGAAAATGGACAGCTAACTTCAAGTGGTACATATTACAAATGGACTTAGGCCACTTTCAATATAAAAATCTCTATCAATTTCCTTTTTACAAAATTTTTGAGATTTTAAATACACTAGTTACAATTTGCTTCAGAATGAAATGATAACGACTATAAATATTAAAATTGCTAGCTTGATTTTTCTCGAAAATGGATAGCTAACTTCAAGTGGTACATGTTACAAATGGACTTAGGCCACTTTCATTATAAAAATCTCTGTCATCCTATTAACCCGCTAATTTCCTTTTTACAAAATTTTTGAAATGTTAAATATACTAGTTACAATTTGCTTCATAATGAAAAGATAACGTAGAAATATTAAAATTGCTAGCTTGATTTTTCTCGAAAATGGACTTGGATCACTTCAAAATAAAATACTTCTCAAGTTCGAAGTCGAATAACTTTTATATATGTATATTCTCAACTTCTGAAAATATCAATTAACGAAGTAACAATTTGTCGCGAATAGTGCAGCGATGCGCCTATGCAATTTCAGACGGTTTACGTAGCCGTTCGAAATAACCAACTCTAATCACTGTGTCGAGATTAATGGTAATGTGGCAACGTTAGACCACCCAAACGTCATCCTTTGACTCGCCGCCATCGCATCAATGAGGGCTAATGGCAATTTGCATTATTCGCGCCGAGCGAATTGATTAAACTTCCTCAAAGTAAAAACTTCTCCACTAGAGTTTCAATATTATGTTACTGTTAATGTTCTGCATATTTAAGAGCTTGTTAATGTGAAATTGACGGATAACGCGAAACCAAACTTCGCGCGAATAATTTCGGCAAATTTTCTATTATCGATTCGGAAGTTCACAATAGTGAAATCGGAATGAAAACGATAAAGACGAAATATTTTGCATAATGACCACTCACAAACGCATTCGTGCATTTTGGTTTAATTAAATTTATTTAAAATGAATTTAAAAATGAAGTTAATTATTAAAATGTTAATTATTAAACTATTTAAAATGAAGTCACAAAATAATGTTGGATCTGTCTTTGTATTTCAACATTATTTGAACACATTTATACTAAGATTGATTTTATTTATACATACACAATCATTTCTTATGATTCTTTTTTTATGAAATCATTTTTATTTCGTCAATAATCGTAAAAAATATAAAATCTAGAACCAATAATTTTAACCGGTATTGGTAGGTTCAGTGTTAATTAAAAATCCCAGGGTAATTAAAATTTGATGAAATTTTCTGGACATGTATAATTGACGCATATCTAATCGTAATTTTTAAATGTTCGACATAGACCCACATGAAAAAGTTGTCTTTTTTTATTGAGCCACTGAAACCTACTGTAGGTTTATTTCGGCTTCAACAAAGACACACTAGTTTCACAGTTTGAGTACATTTACAATATGACTAACCACTAAAGATGCAGATCACAATCATTTAGAAACTGACAAATATATTCACAGGCTTTGACATTTGGTTCTGCCAAAAAGAGGTGCGCTTTTAATGGCAAGAAAATCTTAATTTTACGTAAATTATTTACAAGTTTAATTCTTTGGGATTCATATAAACAGCACTGCCATAATACATGATCCAAATCCTCAGAAGCTGGGTGACACTCACAACTGTGATCAACTGCTTCAATTTCTTGTCGCATCTTTTGGTAAACTAATTGTTGTATTTCCTCCAGCAAGTCGCATTGTGCAATATTGAAACAAGTGATCATGCTTCTGAAAGTGTCCGAATATTACGGAGATTCGCTGTACATAAAACGAGAGATATAACTGTAACAGTAATGGATGCATGAAGATGTGCAATCTGGTTATTGGAGGTAGCAAGATGCACGCTCGAAATTGTGTCACCAATATGTAGCTGATGTTGCAGTCACTGTGTTAACGATATCGAAGACGTCCAGTAACATATTATCTGTCAGATCGCATTTCAATCTGCAGGCGAGTATCCAGGCCACTTGGCTCTTAATCGATATATAAGCGTTCCAGAATGACCTTTAAGCGGTCGGCTGAGCTTGTGTGCATTTTCGTATGCAGTCGGGGATGCGTGAAGGTGTTATCTTGCATTTCGTACGTGCGCCTGGCACCGGCACGTACCGTCAATCCGGGGCAACGGATTCTCGGAATAGTCACGAGGGGTTGCTCTTCCATCCTTGTCCATCTCTCGGCATAATAATGCTGCCCAATGCCGCCATCGACCTATCTGACAATCCACGGATTTATGAAGGATCGGGATTCAAACGTGTTAATTACGCTTCGTACGAGCTGTCCTGAAAAATCATCGATTCCCACTGTACCCTCCACACTTTAACCCTACCGATCCTAAACGGACACCCATTCGGGACATTAAGTTAGACACTTTTCATGAGCTTTGTAAGAGACTGTCGCACAGTGGTCCGGATGCAGAAATTCAGGGACATTTTGTTGTACTTTTAAACCATTAGAGATAAAACAATGAAATTTTCAGTAAACATATTTATAAAATAGTCATTTTCAACTATAGGTAATCAAATATTTTTTGCATTTGTTAAACAATAGTTTTTTATTAATTTTTATTAATACCTTTTTATTTAAAATAATATTGTTTAAATATAAGTTTGCAAACTATTTTTTCTAATAAGTTATAACTATTAAAATTCGTTTAGTGGTCCGGATCAAGAAATTCAGTGACATTTTGTTATACTTCTAAACGATTAGAGATAAAACAATTAAATTTTCACTAAAAATATTCATAAAATAATAATTTTCAATTATAGAAAACTATATAAAATATTTTTTGCATTTGTTAAACAATATTTTTTAATTAATTTCTATTGATACTTTTTTTTATTAAATATAAGTTTGCAAACTATTTTTTCTAATAATTTATAACAATTAAAATTCGTTTAGCGGTCCGGTTCAAGAAATTTAGTGACATTTTGTTATACTTTTAAACCATTAGAAATATAGCAATGAAATTTTCATTAAAAATATTTATGAAATAGTAATTTTCAACTATAGAAAACTATATAAAATATTTTTTGCATTTGTTAAACAATATTTTTTAATTAATTTTTATTGATACCTTTGTATTTAAAATAATACTGTTTAAATATAAGTTTGCAAAGTACTTTTTCTAATACTTTATAACAATTAAAATTCGTTTTGCGGTCCGGTTCAAGAAATTTAGTGACATTTTGTTATACTTTTAAACCATTAGAAATATAGCAATGAAATTTTCATTAAAAATATTTATGAAATAGTAATTTTCAACTATAGAAAACTATATAAAATATTTTTTTGCATTTGTTAAGCAATAATTTTTAATTAATTTCTATTCATACTTTTCTAATTAAAAATAAGATTGTTTCAATATAATTTTGCAAACTATTTTTTCTAATAGTTTATAACAATTAAAATCCTTTTAGTGGTCCGGATCAAGAAATTTAGTGACATTTTGTTATACTTTTAAACCATTAGAGATACAGCAATAACATTTTCACTAAACATATTTATAAAATGGTAACTTCCCACTACATTGACTCAATGAATCGAATGTTCAAACTTCTTAATTTTCATTATTTTTTCATGGGACTTTTAAAAACGTATTTCTGCCATTTTTCTGAATAAAACAAGACCAAACACGATATAATTTCGATTGTACAGGGTGTAAAAAAATGTTTGATGAAGATCTGTGAAAAAAAGTTGCCGCAAAATTGTCCTTGACCTTGAATTTCAAGGTCAAATTTTTGTGTTATTGCATTGTATTCTACGCATTATGGGGACAAAAAGTGTCAAGGAAACCATGAGTCAAAACTCAACTCACCCATGGTTTAATTAAATAATATTGCTTCATATCTAACTTTGATTTTGTTGTTTGTAGCGCAATAGATAATATTCTAAGCGCCCCTGGATTCCATTAGACATACTGCAAGGCACACGTTTTTTGCAAATCTAATTTGGCTAACTGTAGCACCATTGTTTTTCGCTCGAAGGACCATACCGTAAAGTGTTTGCTCGCGAAAATGTTATTTGGAAAGTTTGTTCTCGCCGGGACAGTTCACAGAAGATTAAATTGTTACGTTACGATCGAGGCGCAGTCTGACAGACTCCGTTCCACACTTATTAGCTTCCATTGTGTAAAATAAACAAACTACGCAGGTTGAGCTGCGTGAGCGAGTATATTGTAATTTTGTTGAAAGGTGGAGATAGAAATGCCTAGTTATATGTATAGATCCATGGATAAAAGAGAACAAAGGAAACGGGATCAGCGGAGTTTCCGAGACTCCACCTCGCCAGTGGAGGATTAAACATTATTTCTCATTGTTACAATCTGCCCATATGAAAAATGCACCGCATATCATATGAACATTACGTAAAAGGTACGAGTGGATCAATTTTCTGCATACTTCACGTTTAAAAGAAGAGTTTAGAAGATTCGGTTCATGTTGAATTTAAGGATGTTCTGGAGGTATCTAAAGACGCGACAAAATTGTTGAGAACTTGACAAGATATCATTCTTACTAAATTAATGCAATCACCAAAGTTTGGGTTCGATTCACTGAGTCGTTTAATATTTATAGCAACTTAAAGTTTGCACATTCTAACACGTCTTCTTATGGAGAATTCACACAATTCTACTTCAAACACTGTTTAATCCTTGAGAAAACGCAACTAGAAACTTCAGTTTTTTATATATAGTAAAAATTATGTAATTATGTTCAAAATTTATTATAACTTTATTATTCATTCCAATGCTGATATGACGTAATAATTGTTTCGTGACAGATGTTACTTTCCCTCTGCCAGTAGCGGATTAGTCAAGTGACTAGTGATGGGTATGCAATACTCTGTCGTGGAAAGTTTTCGAACAAATCAATCACCACAGACTTTCGAATCCATTCGATGTCTATTCGAAATCAGAAATTCTTGAGACTCTTGAAAGTCTTGAATATTTTCAAAGTCTCGATAATCTTAATAAATGTTACACTTTTTATAATATTGCTACGTTCATACTGTTATTCATTCCAATGCTGACATGACGTAATAATTGTTTCATGATAGATGTAACATTTCAACACTTGCAATTCTTACAAAACTTCCAAAGTTTTAAGGCTTTCAACATTTTTAAGGATGTTCTGGAGGTATCTAAAAACGCGACAAAAGTTTTGAAAATTTGACAAGATATAATTCTTAAATTAATGCAATTACCAAAGTTTGAGTTAGATTCGCTACACCGTTTAATATTTATAGCAACTTAAAGTTTGCACATTTTAACTTCTTATGGAGAATTCATAAAATTCCACTTCAAACCCTATTTAAATCTTGAAAAAACGCAATTAGAAACTCCAGTTTTTTTTATATACATATAGAGTAAAAATTATATATTTAATTATGTCAAAATTTATTAGAATTCACTAAACACTTACAGTGTTTACATGTTAAAATGTTAAAAACACTTACATGTTAAAATTCATTTACAATTTTTTATAACATGAAGACAATTTGATTAAAAAATAAATATAACATGAAATTCACTAATTAAACGAAAGTTTTTTAAATTAATCTGTTTGTTTCATGCAAAATATACTCGTGAATGGCTTTCATTGCCAATATATTGATGGATTTCGAATTTCTTGTACTTTTGTCTCGCATTGTACCTCCAGAACATCCTTAATTAACATTAGGTTTGCGGGTCTCTGTAAAAATTACAAGTTCTAATATATTTCTTTCACAATTATTAAGATTGTCATGATGCATCCATGAGGAAGTATTCAACAAGTTTATTTCTTTGGATATATAGGGTGAGTAACCTATGTTTGCACCGCAAATATCTTCGTTGTTTTTTTAAGGAGATCTTTTTAAACACATTCGACGACAGACCTATTCATTTGGAATGCAGTGACTATTAATTATTTATGGTCATTCAGGATCGTAGACAGAGAAAACGAATAAGATTTAAAAAGATTATGTTGGTGAAGTAAAAAAAAGCATATATTAGGTTGTCTCAAAAGTTTCTTTAGGAATGTGTTCCTTTAATGTTGTTAAATAAAGTTGACAAAGATATTTGAGGTGTGAACATTAGGCGACTCACCGTGTATACCCAAAGAAAAAAATTTGTTGAATAATTTATATAAATAATATATAATAATAATAAATTATATATAATTCGATATAATAATAATAAATTAAATATTATTCGATATAATAATAATAAATTATATATTATTCGATATAATAATAATAAATTAAATATTATTCGATATAATAATAATAAATTACATATTATTCGATATAATAATAATAAATTATATATTATTCCATATAATAATAATAAATTATATATTATTCGATATAATAATAATAATAATAATGAATAATGACTTATGGATGTATCTCTGCAAATGTATTAGTAATAATTAGATCACATCCACTGCACTGGAATTCAAGGAAGTAAACACTGATGCAGGAAAGTGTGTCGCTCCTAATAAATAGATCTCGTGTTATAAATGTCGAAATATTGGAGAGAGTCTGTGCAGTCCACAGAAGTCGTTCTCAAAAGGTTAAAAGTGATACTTCATCGAATGTTAAAAATGGGGTTCTCCTATAATCCTCGCGGCCCTGCCACGAGGTTCCACTGAATCTGTAACATCTCCTCTAAAATTGAAAACGAAACGGCGTGTCGTCGCGCGTCGAGTGATATCGGAAGGAAAAAGAACTTGCGAGAGGAACCTCGACTCCCATTGGAAGTTCGCCCTCTTGCAGGACTGGCTGATCGGTCATTCGGAAAATCTCCGACTCTGAGTATTGAGACCTCCTGAGTTCTTTGTCGACTCGATGCAGAAATATTAGATCGTCGAACATAAAGTGGCCAACATTTTAATAACACGCTACATTTCAAACTATAAATATCAAAAGAAGAGTTAATAATTTTCGGAATGATCAATACTCGAATCACCCACATTCAAACTTTCTAAAACAGGACAAGATATCATGAATAATAGCTTCCATACACTAATCGATACAAAAGATGAAGTTTGTTGCACGTAATCAACATGCAAGAATAATAAATTCGCACATTATAAAAAAAAAGTTGAACCATAGATATCAAAAGAAGAATTAATCATTATTGGAATGATGGATGCTCAAATCACCCACTTCATACTTTCTAAAACATGACAAGATATCCTAAAATATGAAGTTTGTTACGTCACGAAATCAACACGCAAATATGACACATTCACACATTATCAAAAAATGTTGAACCATAGACATCAAAAGAAGAATTAATCATTATTAGAATGATGAATGCTCGAATCAGCCTCTTTCAAACTTTCTAAAACATGACAAGATATCATGAATAATAGCTTCCCTACACTAATCGATACAAAAGATGAAGTTTGTTGCACGAAATCAACATGCAAATATGGTACATTCGTACATTATCAAAAAAAAGTTGAACCATAGATATCAAAAGAAGAATTAATCATTTTGGGAATGATGGATGCTCGAATCAACCTCTTTCAAACTTTCTAAAACAAGACAAGATATCTTTAATAATAGCTTCCCTACACTAATCGATACAAAAGATGAAGTTTGTTGCACGAAATTAACACGCAAAAAATAGTTGAACTATAGATATCAAGAGAAGAATTGATCGTTATTGGAATGATGGATGCTCAAATCACCCACTTCATACTTTCTAAAACATGACAAGATATCCTAAAAGATGAAGTTTGTTACGTCACGAAATCAACACGCAGATATATGACACATTCGCACATTATCAAAAAATGTTAAACCATACTTATCAAAAGAACAATTAAACATTTTTGGAATGATGAATGCTCGAATCACCCTCGTTCAAACTTTCTAAAACATGACAAGATATCCTAAAAGATGAAGTTTGTTACGTCACGACATCAACACGCAGATATGACACATTCGCACATTATCAAAAAATGTTGAACCAGAGATATCAAAAGAAGAATTGATCATTATTAGAATGATGAATGCTCGAATCACCCTCTTTCAAACTTTCTAAAACAAGATAAGATATCATGTATAATAGCTTCTCTACACTTATCGATACAAAAGATGAAATTTCTTACGTCACGAAATCAACACGCAGATATGACACATTCGCACATTATCAAAAAATATTTAACCATAGACATCAAAAGAACAAATCAACATTTTTCGAATGATGAATGTTGGAATCACCCTCATTCAAACTTTACGAAATATCAGCCACATCGGTGTCCTCATTCGAAATACAACGAAAGCCAATCCCGAGCCATCGTTTCATATCGAAAAAAAACTGTATCGAAGCTGTAGAGGAATATTTTTCCACAAAGTTCCTCACTCATGCATCCATGAATAAATTTATGTACTAATTCCCCAGAAATCACTTTGATGTTTTCAATTATTATGAAACCAGATGTTCGAAATAGGGCATATCAACCTAACAGCTCATTATAATTCCTACGGAAATATCCATCGTATACACGAATAAATAACCACTCCAAACTATTGTGCTTAATATATTATGATTTTACGACATTAATTTATTCCTAATTTCAGTTCATGCCCCACGCGTTCAACAACTTTTGGACCCGAATGTACGCGATAGCAGCGATGTCTGTGCCTGTGTTTCGTACGCGTATATATTCATGCCTCCGGTCTTCCATTCCAGCCGTTTGTTCCTGGTCGAAGTCGGTCCGCTTTTGTTCCTCTTGTCACCCTCTTTCTACCCTTGTAAAAGGCTTACTTGGCGAATCTAATACACTTTGACCTCTTCGACCGATTCTCTCTTTCTCTTCCGTTGCGTCTGTTCGGTGTTCTGTACTTTTAAAAGTCGTTCGTTCGCGAATTATATCTTCCGTTTCCGTTTCTCGAGTGGATGGAAACTTCCCAACTTTGCTTCTAAGCTTTCACGGCTATTTTTTAAATTACGCGATCGTGCCATTGATAATGGACTCGTATACCATGTCAACTACTGGAACTCGTGCGAAATAAAAATTGTGGACCCTCTTCTTCATAAACCATCGAGATACTAACACCTTAATATTCGAATATCCCATTACCTAAATTATACAGTTTCAATTCGTCGAAATATTTTTCCCGAAATGGTATCTACTTATTATCGTCGTAAATAATAAACAACTTTTAGTATATTTTCTCCCCAATTCGACCAATTACATAGTGATATTAAATTAATTGTTGTAACTTAAAAAAATTCATAATCATAATATTTTATCAAAATTATTAATTAATTACATATTTGAAATACAATAAGTTTTTTATTTAATAATGAACAATTTTTAGTATATTTTCTCCCCAATCCGACCAATTGTAATTTTTTTAATATTAAATTAATTGTTGGAACTTAAAAAAATTCATAATCATAATATTTTATCAAAATTATTAATCAATTCCATATTTGAAATACAACAAGTTTTCTATTTAATAATAAACAACTTTTAGCATATTTTCTCCCCAATCCGAGCAATTGTAATAGTAATATTAAATTAATTATTCTAACTTAAAAAATTCATAATCATAATATTTTATCAAAATTATTAATTAATTACATGTTTGAAATACAATAGTTTTCTATTTAATAATAAACAACTTTCAGCATGTTTTCTCCCCAATTCGACCAATTGTAATAGTGATATTAAATTAATTGTTCTAACTTAAAAAAAATTCATAATCATAATATTTGATCAAAATTATTAATTAATTACATATTTGAAATACAATAGTTTTCTATTTAATTTCATCAGTATAGGTCGTTGGTTGTTTCAATATAAACAGTTGTTGCAATGTTGATCTAAATTGTTCGCCCATTTGTAGTAACAAAGAGTTGGGCATTATTCGAATTGTTCCGAATATATATTTATTGCAAATAATGATTCGAATAAATTCTGTTCAGTCAAATAAGATATTCGAATAAATAATTATTCATTATTCGTAACAAGTTATTTTCTGTGGTTAATCGAATTTATTTAACGTTATGTATTCGAACATCGATTGCAAAATTAAGTTTACAAGATTCAATAAAAAAATTTCGGATCAATTTTATCTAATTCATGTGCGAATAAAATCAGATTCGGATAAATTTTTATCAAATTCGTTAGTCATCTGATTAAAATTTTACCCAACTTTGCTCCACTCTCTAAATATACATTTTTATTATTATTATTTATTTTATACGGACCGAAGTCCTTTAATACAAATGTTTGCAGTTAATGTAGAATAACAGAAAATAATCTTAAACATAAGTCTTAATCTAAAATATAAATTAATTAATTATGGACAGTGCGAAACTAAACTAATGCAGGTACTATTATCGAATAGTGCGGCGCAATTTTGTTTTGAAAGCCTGTAACGTGCCATTGAAAAAATCAATATTGCTATAAAATGTGTTGGAGTTAGCAATAATGCGATTTAAAGGATTTATTGCTCCATATGAGGATTTGGATTTGATTATTTGATATTTTTGTAATTACGAAATACATTTTTTTGAGAACGTTCCCTTTCACGTTCGCAGCTGAAGTAGTGATGACTGTAAAGAGTCGATGATTCGTGACTATCCAACAGTTCTGGAAAGTCGATTATTCGTGTATGGCTTCGATCGATTGCATGTAAAGATTATACAGGGATTAGGTTGTAATCAATGTTTGTTCTTTAAACCTCGTCATTGCTGATTGAGCAGTTAGTGGCTTTCTTAAGGGATTTATGTTCTAACGAAGAACTTCTCTTTTAAGCAATTTGTAATCAAATGGATTAATTAAACGCGTCAGCACCTCTTTCCGATTACTGGCGTGAGCAGTGGACTCGCTGAATGATTTTTAGAAAGGTTTTTAAAGTTGTGTATACTTATTCGAAAGAAATTGTCGATTCGAAATACTTATTTGGAACTTATCGGTGGTATTCTGATAAATACTTCGTGATCAATACTGTGTTTAAGGCGATAACAAATGGATTTTACTAGTATCAATGACATATAATTTCCATAACAGGTTGACGCCACAGCGTGATACCAGGGGAATTGATACATATTGGTGCTAATGAGCATGTCACTGAATTGCTTCCATCACAAATAGCAACTAATTGCAGTTAGTTACAGGCAAGCGGTAATCGATTCTAATCTCAATAATATACGCGACATAATTTCTCTGAATCTACTTTCCTTCTCGATTCATTTTTATTGAAATTCTACATTGTAGTAGTTCTGGATTCGATAAACTGATATGAATGCAAAAAATTAATGCTAAGCCTACTGATCATAAAAGTGACTGATGTGTGAATACTATAATATAGTATATAAAAATAGTGTATAATACTATATATACTATATACTATAAAAATAATAGTAAAGTATAGTATTATAAAAATAATAGTAAAGTATAGTATTATAAAAATAATAGTAAAGTATAGTATTATAAAAATAATAGTAAAGTATAGTATTATAAAAATAATAGTAAAGTATAGTATTATAAAAATAAACAAAGAGCAACTAATTGCAGTTAGTTACAAGCAAGCAGTAATCGATTCTAATCTCAATAATATACGCGATATAATTTCTCTGTATCTACTTTCCTTTTCGATTAATTTTTATTGAAATTCTACATTGTAGTAGTTCTGGATTCGATAAACTGATATGAATGCAAACAATTAATGATAAACCTACTGATCATAAAAGTGACTAATGTGGATACTATAATATAGTAAATAAAAATAGTGCATAATACTATATATACTATATACTATAAAAATAATAGTAAAGTATAAGTATTATAAAAATAATAGTAAAGTATAGTACTATAAAAATAATAGTAAAGTATAGTATTATAAAAATAATAGTAAAGTATAGTATTATAAAAATAATAGTAAAGTATAGTATTACAAAAATAATAGTAAAGTATAGTATCATAAAAATAATAGTAAAGTATAGTATTACAAAAATAATAGTAAAGTATAGTATTATAAAAATAATAGTAAAGTATAGTATTATAAAAATAATAGTAAAGCATAGTATTATAAAAATAATAGTAAAGTATAGTATTATAAAAATAATAGTAAATGGTAAACCTACCGACCATAAAAGTGACTAATGTGGATACTATAATATAGTATATAAAAATAGTGTATAATACTATATATACTATATACTATAAAAATAATAGTAAAGTATAGTATTATAAAAATAATAGGATTAAATTTATTTATATTTCGTGCGATTTTTACAATAATATATACTGGAGTCAACAAATATATTTAACAAATTCCACATGAAAACACCTTTGCAATTGCAATAGTTGTCAAATAAAAAATTAAAAATGAATCACATTGTACCCCTCGTGGCAGATTCAAGTGTTAAATCTTTGCATAAAATGATTTGATAATTTGAGGACGAGTACACATAGGCATAACCTTTTAATTCTACTACACCTCCACCAGAAATACTATCTTGAATTTTCAGACGAACCCTAACAAGTACGACAGTAAGAGACCTTACAGAAGAACCAACACAGATCGAGTTGCGCGAATCGAGTGAATTTCCTGAGGAGAAATAACATTGGAAATCTTTCTTGTATGCTCACTATACTGACTATCAGATAATATTACTGGGCCGTTGTACACATCTTGCACACCATTTTCAATTTGTATGGGTCCATTAAAAGATTTTCAAATAACTAGGTGAACTATGAACATGCATCCGTTAAAGTCTACTTCAATCAATAAATAATCTATATTATTTTTAATCGTTTTTACTATTCCGAAAAGTAAATGTTTCGTCTAGTGCAGCAAGTTTTTAAAATATTTCGAGTACGTATTGTATTTCCAATATACTATTACAACATACAGTAGCGGACAAAAGTTTAAGACCGCTCTAAAGAAGACGATAACTTTTTTAATATTGTACTATATGATTTGAACTTGAGAAGCTAGAGCAATTAGTTTACTAAAGGATGTGAAAAGAAATTTTTTCAAAAATTGCAATTGATTGGAATTGTTGAAAAAATAATAAAAGTTGCATTTTACAACTATTTTATGTGAGCCTGTAATGAAAATCTAAAAAATACATTTTGTAGATCTGTGTCAATTAAACATATCCTGAAAATTTCTTCAAAATCGGTCGACGTTGCAATGAGTTACAAACGTTTAAAGATGGTAAATTTTCGGCAATGAATCATGAAAATCTGCAATTTTTACCATCTTTAAACGTTTGTAACTCATTGCAACGTCGACCAATTTCGACGAAATTTTCAGGATATGTTTATTTGACACAGATCTACAAAATGTATTTTTTAAATTTTCAATATAGGCCCACATAAAATAGTTGAAAAATCAATTTTTAGTATTTTTTCAACAATTCCGATCAATTGCAATTTTTGAAAAAATATTTTTCCACATCCTGTAGCAAACTATTTGCTTTAGGTTCCCCAAAAAATTCAAGTCGTATAGTTCAAAGTTTAACAATTTATTTTTTTTTAGAGCGTCCGAATATTAATGGGAGTTACTGTATATACAATTAGACTAGTTATATGTATGCAGCGGATTTTATGCATTTGTGACGAAAATGAGTAGGTGTAATATCAGAACAGTGAAAAAAGTGGAAGAATTTTAAGATATAGTTATAGTATTTTCAACGTATTAAACATATTAAGAGTGAAAATAAAATGTCTATTCCGTTCCAGATTGTTGCAATTCAGGTAAAAAATTTTATTCTTGCATAAAGATCCGCTGTCTACGTTCGAATAACAATGGATATAAGGTTTTCTTTCATATTTTGCAACTATAAAATCGTCTAAATTGATTAGGTTTAACATGATTACGTGGACTGTATATAGTAGTACGTTTTTGTCTATACGCATAACTTCAGACAATAAGATTTTAACAATTTGTGTGCGACATATGGTTTCTTTCAAACTCATTCCCTCGACGAGGAAGGTGTTTACGTAAAAACAAACTTTGACAACAATTTTCTTTGGTATGAACAATTTTGCGGCAAGTTCCTTTTGCAAATGTCCACCGATCCAGAAGTGTAAATTCACCTCTTGGACGGATGACCATTACTTTTTATACACCCTGTACAGTGTAATGTCGACCGATTTTGACGAAATTTTCAGAATATGTTTAATTGACACAGATCTACAAAACGTATTATTTAAATGTTCAATATAGGCCCACATAAAATAGTCAAAAAATCAACTTTTAGTATTTTTTCAACAATTCCGATCAATTGCAATTTTTGAAAAAATTTCTTTTCACATCCTTCAGTAAATTGCTCTAGCTCCCCCAAAAAGTTGAAATCGTACAGTACATGTTGTTAGAGTTATCGATCGTAAGATTGTTGAAACAGATAAAGAGAAAATGATTTCGGCGCATCGGTTCGATCAAATTTATATGATCGAACCGATGCGCCGAAATCATTTTCTCCGTATAGTACAATATTAAAAAAGTCATCGTCTTCTTTAGAGCGGTCTTAAACTTTCGTCCACTACTGTAATTAGGTTTCCCTCTATAAAAACTTTTAATAATAAAATGTGTGAAATAAAATTCCGTTGTAATAAATAATCCGCGAGAAACGGGGGATTCTTGTAAGCTCAATTACACGATCGGTCTTGTTCGCTCGATTAGCAGCAATTCTGGACATTAGAGACTCGCTTTTAGTCGCTAATTAAGCGAGCAATCGGCGCCGTTTCCGTTTCTTCATCAGAGGGAAAACATTCGAGAAGCGAAACAATTCCATGGCTGCCAAACACCATTCGCGTAATTAATCACGCGGCAACAATGCCGGTAAATTCGAATTTCTTCCAGCGAACACATTTAATTCCAGGATATCCGTTTTCGAGAACAAGGGGGCGGGGTGGGCGGGAGAGAATCGCGGGGGTGGGGCGCAATCGACGATAGAGAGCGCTTACACGTTGCGTCATGGGATCCACGAGGAAGTTTTCTCGAACAGTCAGCAAGGAAAACTTCGGCCAGAAGTTTGCTGAGGCATGCGAAAGCTGGCCGTTGGCTTGAAAACGAGAGCAATCGGGATTGGGAAGGGTTAACAAAAAAAAAACTAAAAAAAAGAGAAGGGAAGAGGCAAAACGTAAAAGTGTCTCTTTGGGTGTCTCGTTACTGACGTTTCGCTTCGACATTCCGTCTGAACCAAGGTTACGCGGCAGAGAATAGATTGAAAAAGAACAGAGAGGGAAACTAAACGGAGGTGAGGTCGAGGGAAGCAAAAAGTGAAGAAAAGAGCGGCTGATTTAGCAGAGAGTGCACTCTGCATAGCACAATGGGTCGATGCTACAGTGCCATGCGGTATTCCACCTCCTTTTTCACAGGTGTGTACGTGCTATCTACGCGTCCGACGGTAACATAGTGGTCGTACATCGTCGTTGTGTATCATGTACACAATATACATTGCATATTGTTCTCCAGAAGTCACTAAAACAGCGCCCCGCTATTGGCCTTTTTTCTGCCCGTGGACACCTACCCTTGAGTATTGAACATCGGGCGAAAAACTCTCACAACCAGGTATAAGCATTTGCATATTCTCTGATATTGATGCACATTAAGGGTGTGGATCCGCTGTCTAGTGTGCGTGACGCACACAGACACATAAACGTGCACGAGGGTTGCAAGGGTTCCGTAGTTCTCGATTCCTGACTCTATAATGCACATTTCAGTGTTCTGGGTCAGTGGTCGGCAAACTTATTAGCCAAAGAGCCAAACATGAACATTACAACAATTCTTTACAACATTGGGAGCCAAATCTGCTTGTTTGGTATACTTTTATTACACTAAATCAGTAGTACACTACGTAAAACTAAATTTCATACTTAAGGGGGTAAGTAAGTTCTTATGGAGAATTCATGCAATTCTACTTCAAAGCCAATTTTAATCTTGAAAGAACGCAACTAGAAACTCCAGTTTTTTATATATGGTAAAAATTATGTAATTGATTATGTTCAATATTTATTATAACTTTATTATTCATTCCAATGCTTATATGACGTAATAATTGTTTCGTGATAGATGTTACTTTCCCTCTGCCAGTAGCGGATTAGTCTAGTGACTAGTGATGGGTATGCAATACTTTGTCGTGGAAAGTTTTTGAACAAATCAATCACCACAGACTTTCTTGAAAGTCTTGACAATTTTCAAAGTCTCGATAATCTTAATAAATGTTACACTTTTTATAATATTGCTACGTTCATACTGTTATTCGTTCCAATGCTGACATGACGTAATAATTGTTTCGTGACAGATGTAACATTTCAACAGTTGCAATTCTTACAAAACTTCTAAAGTTTTAAGGCTTCCAACGTTTTTAAGGATGTTCTGGAGGTATATAAAAACGCAACAAAATTTTTGAAAATTTGGCAAGATACAATTTTTAGTAAATTAATGCAATTACCAAAGTTTGAGTTAGATTCGCTACACCGTTTAATATTTATAGCGACTTAAAGTTTGCACGTTTTAACACGTCTTCTTATGGAGAATTCATACAATTCTACTTCAAACCCTATTTAATCCTTGAGAAAAAGCAACTAGAAACTCCAGTTTTTTTATATATGGTAAAAATTATGTAATTAATTATGTTCAATATTTATTATAACTTTATTATTCATTCCAATGCTTATATGACGTAATAATTGTTTCGTGATAGATGTTACTTTCCCTCTGCCAGTAGCGGATTAGTCAAGTGACTAGTGATGGGTATGCAATACTTTGTCGTGGAAAATTTTCGAACAAATCAATCACCACAGACTTTCGAATCCATTGGATGTCTATTCGAAATCAGAAATTCTTGAGACTCTTGAAAGTCTTGAAAATTTTGAAAGTCTCGATAATCTTAATAAATGTTACACTTTTTATAATATTTCTACGTTCATGCTGTTATTCATTCCAATGCTGACATGACGTAATAATTGTTTCGTGACAGATGTAACATTTCAACAGTTGCAATTCTTACAAAACTTCTAAAGTTTTAAGGCTTCCAACGTTTTTAAGGATGTTCTGGAGGTATATAAAAACGCAACAAAATTTTTGAAAATTTGACAACACGTAACATAACACATAATTTACTGTCTACACATAACTTCATATGACTAGCATCTATTTTTTACGGTATTACATTATCAGTTTTGTCCACCTAATTAGTATTGATAGCAACACTGTGCGATGATAGATTAAATCGAGAAACGGGGGAAAGTGTTGGGACCAAGAAATTTCGGTCTCAGTACAACCGTAAATACGGAAAGTGTGCCACTTGAAGACACGGTCTCCGTGTAACCCGCAAATCGCCAGACATAAATCAAGAATCCGGAGCAATACGCTCGTTCGGCCGGGTCGTAGTAAAAATTTATAGTTACGTGGTGGAAGGGGATTGCTAACCAACGGTGAACAGTTACCGCTTTTAAGAAAGGGTGCCTGGGTTCTATTACATCGTTGTCCTTAATAAAAATGGCACATGCACCCGAGCCTCTCAATTTTTCAATACAGGGTGTCCCAAAATAAGTGTAACTCCCGGAAATGGGAGGTTCCTTGGGTCATTCGAAGCGACATTTTCCTCTCCAAAAATGGCGTTCGCGGCTTTGTTTAGGAGTTATTAACGAAAAACACGGACCAATCAGAGCTCGGCTATAGCGAAATTTAATGACTGATTTTCGGTAGAAAATTTATCAATTCTTTATTTATATTTAACACAATAATGGGGAAATAATACATATTTTAAAGACTCAAATTCGGTAGAAAATTTATCAATTCTTTATTTATATTTAACACAATAATGGGGGAATAATAAATATTTTAATGACTGAATTTCGGTAGAAAATTTATCAATTCTTTATTTATATTTAACACAATAGGGGAATAATAAATATTTTATGACTGAATTTCGGTAGAAAATTTGTCAATTTTTTATTTATATTTAACACAATAATGGGAGTATAATAAATATTTTAAAGACTGAAATTCGGTAGAAACTTTGTCAATTCTTTATTTATATTTAACACAATAATGAGGGAATAATACATATTTTAAAGACTGAAATTCGGTAGAAAATTTGTCAATTCTTTATTTATATTTAACACAATAATGGCGGAATAATGAATATTTTAATGACTGAATTTCGGTAGAAAATTTATGAATTTTTTATTTATATTTAACACAATAATGGGGGAATAATAAATATTTTAATGACTGAATTTCGGTAGAAAATTTATAAATTTTTTATTTATATTTAACACAATAATGGGAGTATAATAAATATTTTAAAGACTGAAATTCGGTAGAAACTTTGTCAATTCTTTATTTATATTTAACACAATAATGAGGGAATAATACATATTTTAAAGACTGAAATTCGGTAGAAAATTTGTCAATTCTTTATTTATATTTAACACAATAATGGCGGAATAATGAATATTTTAATGACTGAATTTCGGTAGAAAATTTATGAATTTTTTATTTATATTTAACACAATAATGGGGGAATAATAAATATTTTAATGACTGAATTTCGGTAGAAAATTTATAAATTTTTTATTTATATTTAACACAATAATGGGGAAATAATAAATATTTTAAAGACTGAAATTCGGTAGAAAATTTGTCAATTCTTTATTTATATTTAACACAATAATGGGGTAATAATAAATATTTTAATGACTGAATTTCGGTAGAAAATTTGTCAATTCTTTATTTATATTTAACACAATAATGGGGGAATAATCAATATTTTAATGAAGATAACTGTAAAATCTGAATGCAATTGCTAAGGTAGAACTCGAGATACCTTGTACACCGTTTCGAAAAACGCAACCATGAGAAAAGCGCGTTTAAAGTTTACGAATGTAATTTTTCTCCCAGGTACACGAACTCACTTTCGAATCGGTATTTTGGGAAATAATTTGTATTGAAGCTTGAAATGCACGTGAAACCTTTTGCATTCTTTTCTGAAGACTTGAGACTACTAAGACAAAAGAAATTTTTAAATGACTATTCGAGAAAAAACAAATGCTAAAAGCAATTTTACAAGTTTATTTTAAACTTTCAACGTTTCGATCCATGTTTAGATCATTTTCAAGAAAGAAGAAAACTGTGTTTGAAAATTTTAATAATAAAATAAGATTGGAATTCGTTGCTTGCTTATGAAAATTTTAAAAACAAAATTGAAATCTGTAATCACGTGTTGTTTCCATGCCGTTACACAAATGACTGAGGCAAATACACGAAGCAACAGAACCAATCAGAATCAATAGATCAAACATAAACCAATATTTGGCGGTTATTTCAAACAGTGAAAAAGTCAAGAACCAACATTTTAACTGTATATATACCAAAGTGTACTGTTAACATTGAATAACCAACAATAGTGATCACATCGTGACAAAACTATGTAATTGAGATGTTATGCAATTAACAAACCTTGGGATAAACAAAGTGGTTAGAAAGGGTTTCAAGAAAGTGCAACATTTTTTGGACACACTTCGTACAAGGTGATTTAGCTGAGTACACGACCTAAATTACTTGTAGACTATTTAGTATATGAAATGATTCATGTTTTCTCTAACTGATAGTTTACTGTTTGTGGTATACAATTAGTGGAAATTTTCTTTGGTTAAATTCTTTGGTTAAAACTCGACGTTATCGTTAGCACCTGAAAAATGTATGTATTGTCGGAGTCGAGTGAAATGAGAATAAGTTGAACAATATCTCCCTAGACACGCTTTCTTTTCCAAGTAACCGCCAGCAATTCTACATTAATGATGGAGGTGTGTGGTATATAGGAGGTAAACTTTAAAATTGACTTCGAAACTAACAGCGAAAACTCAAATGTTTCTGAATAACCTTCCGGAAAGTTGAGACTACATTCCTGAAAATGTTCGCTGTTTTACTTCTATTGTGAGAGTGAATGTATAATTAAGTCCCCGGGTTCTATGCTTTTGAAAGATATTGTCTCGACGCTGTACTGTGTTTATTAAGTGTAAATTGAAGAAATTGATAGAGACAAAGGAGACTGAGATTTAACACGTGTTCTATTGATGAACATTCTTAACTCTTTGCACTCCATTGTGGAGTATGACTCGACATCGAAGAAAGGAAAATGTAAATGAAACGTGCTTTCATATGTATCTGGTTCCTACTTTATTTACTTAAGTCGTATTTTTTAATTGAAAGCAAATATAAGTTCCACGAACATAAATTACAACAATGTTTATGAGCTTTATTCGATATAATTAGTAAATAAATTAGTTAAAAATAAGTAGGAGTCAAGGAACTGTCCTTTGAAGAAAATTTCAAATGAAACAGTTAAAATAGTATGGAATTATTGGCAACAAAAATGAAAAATAATTCTGTTTGTAAAGGGTTGAAATTAGTCTTCCTTTATTTTAAAGCAAGAAGGAAAAATTGTTTAAAAATATTAACAACTAGTCTGTTAAAATAGTTCTTTCTAACATTATAACAAATTTATAGAATAAATTAATAAGTGGGTAAAGGAAAACTATATATATAATAAATTTATAAAAATAAAGTAATAAGTGAGTAAAGGAAAACTATAAATATAATGAATTTATAAAATAAAATAATAAGTGAGTAAAGGAAAACTATAAATATAATGAATTTATAAAATAAAGTAATAAGTGAGTAAAGGAAAACAATATATATAATAAATTTATAAAATAAAGTAATAAGTGACTACAGAAAAATTTTATAAATATAATAAATTTACATAATAAAGTAATAAGTGAGTAAAGAAAAACTATATATACAATAAATTTATAAAATAAAATAATAAGTGAGTAAAGGAAAACTATAAATCTAATGAATTTATGAAAGTAAAATAATAAGTGAGTAAAGGAAAACAATATATATATATATATAATAAATTTATAAAATAAAGTAATAAATGACTAAAGAAAAATTTTATAAATATAATAAATTTATAAAATAAAATAATAAGTGACTGAAGAAAAATTTTATAAATATAATAAATTTACAAAATAAAGTGATAAGTGAGTAAAGGAGAACTATATATATAATAAATTTATAAAATAAAGTAATAAGCGAGTAAAGGAAAACAATATATATAATGAATTTATAAAATAAAGTAATAAGTGACTAAAGAAAAATTTTATAAATATAATAAATTTATAAAATAAAGTAATAAGTGAGTAAAGAAAAACTATATATACAATAAATTTATAAAATAAAATAATAAGTGAGTAAAGGAAAACAATATATATAAAAAATTTATAAAATAAAGTAATAAGTAGCTACAGAAAAATTTTATAAATATAATACATTTATAAAATAAAATAATAAGTGACCGAAGAAAAATTATAGAAATATAATAAATTAACAAAATAAAAAAATAAGTGAGTAAAGGAAAACAATATATATAATAAATTTATAAAATAAAGTAATAAGTGAGTAAAAGAAAACTAGAAATATAATAAATTTATAAAATAAAATAATAAGTGAGTAATGGAAAACTAGATATATTTAATAAATTTATAAAATAAAGTAAAGAAAAAGGAAAAAATCGCTCTAAATCAATGTCGCAAAACGAGAATATTTTAGAAAGTAAACAATGAGTATCCCGTTAACAAATAACTATGAAATTATAGACTAAGCGCAGTAATTTCATCTCGCTTAATTGCCAAGATGTCGCACTGTCATACGTTTGTAAGAAGCGTAAGCATGGTGGCTGATGCTCTAATACCCGATCGAGTCTTAAGGTGTAGATTGATGGAGGAGCTTTTCTGCTGCTCAGCAAGCAGGATGGCGCAAGCCGGGTAGGATTTTGCCTGCGAGGGTTCGGAGAATTTTCGAATAGGGACGTCAGGGTACCGATTTTTCAAGCCCGTAAATCCGTGCTAGATCGAAGCTCCTTCTTGGGAGTTGTGCGATAGGCAGACGAAAGCCGCGTTGCTATCAAAACTGATCGTCGAGTGAGTTCGCTAACTCCGGCAAGAAGGATCACCGATCTAACTGGATGGTGAAATTATCGTGGGATTCTACCTACGAGAGGTGCACCTTGCCGCCGCGCTGTGACGACTCCAACATTTTATCCCGAAATCAGGCCCATTTATGCTAGGTCCCAGGGCTAGGCAATTTGCTTAGCATCCGAATACCGTGCCAGATTATTATACATGGGGGGAGGGGGCAGGAATTGAGGGAAAAATTTGCCCTCTCTCTCAGCCAGTACATGCACGACGCACGATTTAATATTTGTAGAAATAAATAATTTTTTCACATAACCGGCCGCCATTTTGTTTTTGTAATTTTGACTTCAGATTCATATTCAACGGCACGAGAAATATGGGAATACTAATTTTCAAAGAGTCCAATAACTTGTTGGGTTACGCTTCCGCCGTATTGAATCCGCCATTTTGTTTTTTATAATTTTGACTTCAAATTCATATTCAACGACACGAGAAATATGGCAATACTAATTTTCAAAGAGTCCAATAATTTGTTGGGTTACGCTTCCGCCGTATTGAATCCGCCATTTTGTTTTTTGCAATTTTGATTTCAGATTTATAATCAGCGACCCGAAAAACCTATGAGTATCAATTTTGAACTAAATTGGCGTACTCCTTCCTATTTTGACCACGTTTTGGCGATTTTTGGGGAATAGCATCGTGAAGGGAAAAGTAGAGGGGGGAGGAAGGATGTCTTAATCTGACGACTTCGAAAAAATTGGAATTTAATATCCAGTACCTTCCATGCCCATAACTTCTCTCACTCTCTTCTTTGTGTCACTTATTCCTACCCTGATCTACTCTTTTTAAGGATTCTAATAATTACTAACCTACTTATTGCATACGTTATACAGTAATGTCGCGATAGTTGTCGCAGGAGCTGTTCTCTGGAGCGACAACTTCCAAGACAACTGCTCGTCTTTTGATTTATGACTGGCCTCTACAGTCTACCGCGCCGAGACATCAATCGAAAGCCGAACGCAGAGAAGGACAGAATGATCGCGTGGCCGAGCGCGTCGCCGTCGCCGGCACAGTTTATTATTATTATTTTTTTTATTAAGCATTTCAGATCTCAACAGAGATCTATGTCTGCTGTACAATTATAACTTACAGTTAATACATACGTACAATAGTTGATATTGATGAACAATGATACAGTCAACGTTTAAATGGAAAGATTACAATCCTTCAAAAAATTATGTATACATACACAAGCCTTAATGCTAGGTTTTGCTATAAATATGTCAATGCTTAGAGGCAGTTGGTAACCCTTTTTACATAAACAATCTAAAAGTTTGAGCCTTTGAACATCAAACCTTACACACTGCCAGACCACGTGGTTTAAAGTTTCGTCGCTTTGATTACAATTACAACTACCGTTGGAAATTATATTTACTCGTGCCAATGAAGCAGCCAAATGATAATGATCCGCCCGCATTCTATTAATTGTGGTAATGAAACACCTCTTCAATTTTTACGGGAGAACCAGGGTAGGGAACTGTCACAAAAGAAATGTTGAAAATAATTTTTGCCCTTACATCAGTTTATTATTTATTCTCCATTATTTTTTAATGAGATTTTACTGGCTTATTCCTATCAAAATTCTGATTAGAACAAGACAAAACACGGTATAATTTGGCCCACCAGTAATGTCTTGAAAGTTGCCGTAGTGTCTACTAGTGAATTTTGCCAGGAATAAGTAAGTAAAATCTCATTAAAAAATAATTAATATTGAGTAGGAAATTCACTAGTAGGCACTACGGCAACTTTCGCGTACAGCCCTCCGACAAATTTCAATACATTACTGATGGGCCAAATTATACCGTGTTTGGTCTTGTTTTAATCAGAATTTTGCCAGGAATAAGCTAGTAAAATCTCATTAAAAAATAATGAAAATTAGGCAGTTTGAAAATTCGATTCATGGTGTGAATGTAGTGGTGTTCACACCGATATACCCGAGCCGACATCAAACATCGCCGCCCTGAGGCCCGGTGCAGCATTCACAGCTGGTGGAATGGGTAGGCACTGCGACAACTATCGCGACATTACTGTATCTATTTTCTGACATGACTTTTATCCACCTAAAATTCGGTACACTGTGTAGCGGGGAAGAAGTTGTTCTGACCCGAGTTAAACTATGCATGACCGTTGTAAAAAAATGATTATCTCAATTTATTATTCGCATTTCAAAAGGAAGAACATCAACAAGAGATTTCCCTTCTCCTGCTGTTCCAACATCCTAGACTTCGATCGAGGTTTAAACGCTTTTGAAAATGTAACTTCAGCCATTCTGGTTAATAGCAGCAAATATAGCAGCGGAATTCTTCTCGTAAGATTAAAATGGTCACATTTATCACTGGTTCTTTCTCTTTTCTCATTTCCTCACTCACTTCAATTACGTGGGTCATTAGTGTAAGCAGCGATGTCGATTACAACGGTTCTTAATTACGAGATGAGTTCGGCTAACTTTTTTCTTCGACTTTTTCGGACGGACGTCTCAATTCGCTTGCCTCTCCAATTTAAAACTCATCAAATACCTTCCTAAAACTTTCTCTCGGACAATTGATCGCTCCTTTTTCATCGTTCTTGATTGCTCCTTGCCATATTCGATATCTGTATATATAAAAATGGATGTTTGTATATACAGGGTGTTCGACTACAGGTGGGAGAAAATTTAAGGGTTGGTTCAAAACGATGATATAAGACGAAAATGAAGAATAAAAAAATGGCGGTTTCGGCTTCGTTATTTAGCTATTAACAACGCGACAGTCACGTATCAAGTGTCAGATGCATGCATACCTTGGTTCTCATTTGGGGCCCCAGCGAGGTGAAAATGTTTAACAAATCGTTTAATTGTTAATAGCTAAATAACGAATCCGAAATCGCATTTTTTTATTCATCATTTTCGTCTCAAATCATCGTAAGGAACCACTCCTTAAATTTTCTCCCAACTGTAGTCGAACACCCTGTGTATATATATATATATATATATATATATATATATATATGACCGATCTGTAGATGGCGCTGCAATATATTAACTTCCATACCGTTGAACCTATCACTATGAAAATTGGTATACATAGGTACTTGAACACGAGGTATTTTATACTGTAAAACACGTTCGGACACGTTCGGACACGTTCAAGGTCAAGTCTTCCTGGGAAAAGCATGCACGTGTCATATTACATACCGCGAAAAACGCCACGCCTGCGAACGAGTTTTGCATCTTTCAAGTCTATATTCATTATTTTAACTATTATTTCAACAATAAATTGTTATTAATGAATTAATAATGGTCCCCAGGGTTATCATATTTTATACCGCGAAACACGTTCAGACACGTCTATATTCATTATTTGAACTATTATTTCAACAATAAATTGTTATTAATCAATTAATAATGTTCCCCAGGGTTATCATATATATATATATATATATATATATATATATATATATATATATATATATATATAAATGGATGTTTGTATGCATATATATATATTAATATACTTACGATCAAAATCTAAATTCTTCTCACATTTAGCACGGGCGAAGCAGTGTCGGGGGCTGCTAGTTACTAATAAAGATTGAGAATAGATTGTTATAATTATAAAAATATTAAACGAATGCAGACATGAGAATTAATTATTGTCACCTGCCAACTCTGGAGGAGTCTGCTACATTTGGTGCGATGTAAATACTCTGATTTGAGGATCATTTATTAATTTTCAAGTCACTTATTAATTTTCATGATAAACCATATTATAGAGCTGGTAACGATACGATAGTATTTTTTAATGTTTTTCTTTATGTTCTAATTAGACAGCGGATTTTATGCATTTATGACAAAAATGAGTAGATACAATTTAAAACGATAACATCATTAGTACAATTTGAAAATACTATCACGTTACTTTCAATCCATTAAACATATAACGAAAGAATATAAACTTCCATTTCACTCCAGTTCGTTGCAATACAGGTACAAAGTTTTTATTTTGCATAAAGATCCGTAGTCTAGTTAATAATTATTATATTAGATGATAAATTCATGCCCGATTTGAAAATAAAATGTAATGGTTAAACTTTAAAGATTTGGTTAAAGATTGGTTAAATAAAAATTAAAAAATGGTTAAATTTCCTACCATTAGAAAAGTGTGGTGACCATATATACAATTGATTAATAAAGTTTCATTGTTTAAAATTTAACCATTGAATTTTATTTTCAAATCGGGCACGAACTTACGCAATCATCTAATATTATACATATGCTTTAACTTTTATCATAATTGCATAGAGTTTGCATACCAGTTATATTTTTTCTTTCCGTGTTTCGCGTCGACCCGCAATTTTTATGTACGATTCACCAGTTACATTTCGAATGTGTTTAAGTACGATGTTACACGAAAAATAGTGTGTTCTCGATGTCGGAAATCCGCGAACATGCTCTACAATCCGGATTTTCGAGGTAACGACACGAGTATTTCTCCGGGGACCATATAGCCACGGGCAATCTCTTCGATTGGAAGACACCAGTTTGTCCTACAACACGTTTTCACAAAATCGAATTCCCTCTGGTGCTGATAACAGCTTCATACAGTCACCCGCAAGAATATTTGAACATCGGACCCTTTTTCCCTGCAAAATTTTCGCCCGAGTGTGAAAAATCAAAATGGTCCAGTGCCATTACATTGTAATTGTACTTTTAGTATTTCATGTAAAATAACTCGTTGATACTATAGTTTTGTACTTTCTTCGAGGAGCTGATTCCTGAAGTCATTTGAAGTATCTTTTTCCTTCGCAAAAGTACTGTGCGCGGCTTCGTTAAGAGGTTATTAACGAAAAACACGGACCAATCAAAGCTCGGTTTCTTCGAATGCCAACGCCCATTTCGGCTGCAGTTGCGCTCTGATTGGTCCGTGTTCTCCGTTAATAACTTCTTAACGAAGCCGCGGAGAAAATTTTCATGAAAGTACAGGGTGTCTAAAAATTATATGTCACGGCCACCATAGCGTGATTCTACACCTACGATTTAGTGGAAATTGACATAAAAAGTGGAAATTGACATAAAAAATTCCCCGCAAAATTGACCTTGACCTTGAAAATCAAGATCAAAAAATTTTTTGTTTAATCGTGTTCTACTGATCATAAGGACCAACTTTGTGAAAGAAACCATGGGTCGTATCTCAACCGTTCTCTTAAAAAATGATGTTGCGTTTCTTATCATTTTTGCAATTTCTTTGTTCATAATATTCGTTCTTTCATTTCATAATTAGTGGAATAGGAGTATCATGATTCTGATAAATTCATGCCCAACGAGATAGCTTACTGATGATATGTACTCACAGAATGTTGTAATGTGAAATATTTTGATTGAGACGACTCCAACCATATAGCTGACAGTTTTTCGTGTGATTCATTATCGCGGCTAATATTGATGATTTAGTCCATCGTAAGCAAACGATTGAGAAACATGCCTTGCAGAAAATATTTAAATTATCGCACTTTCACAGCTGGACCATTTTAGTCGCCAGCGATTGTTTACCTGATCTGAGATTAGTACGCTATTTATTTTGTATATCGTTGCTGAATGTAAAAATTTTCCAAAGGAAGTTGAAAAAATGATAAGAAATGCAACATCATTTTTTAAGAGAACGGTTGAGATACGACCCATGGTTTCTTGCACAAAGTTGGTCCTTATGACTAGTAGAACACGATTAAACAAAAAATTTGTTGACCTTGATTTTCAAGGTCAAGGTCAACTTTGCGGGGAGTTATGTCAATTTCAATTAAATCGTAGGTGTAGAATCACGCTATAGTGGCCGTGACATATAATTTTTAGACACCCTGTACAACGTTTTTGGGACGCCCTGAATAAATACGTACCCGAGTCTTTGATTAGGATAGAGAAAAATTAATCAGTCTGTGCATTAATATCAAGATTTGCCTCCTCAAACATTCCGCGGGCGAACAAGATAAATAAAACATTCTCTACAAGCACAGAAATGCCTTTCATACCGTCTACCCGCGAAAAATGGAAGACGAATTGGCAGTGTTCGTTCCAGATGGCAGAAAACCCTACCAAGATTAAAAGGAAATGAAAACTATTGCGAAGGATTCCCCGGGTCACCTTAGATACCGCGAGCCGTTTTCATCACCGGGTTCAACTTCAATTTCACTTAACCTCTGATCTTCCTGCCTCTCCCTATCTTCTTCCTGCTTGCGTCGCGTAGCCGCTTAAGCTGTCGTTGTTGTTTCTGTCGCGGGTCTCGCGATATTATTTCTGGAGTCTTCTTACTCTTGGAAAGCGAAGAGAAGGTAGAGAATGGATGGATTTCAGTCGTTTCGCTTTATTTTCCTACCCTTGTCTCGATGGACCAGTAATTGACAATATGGTCGCTCGTACGGAATTCTTCGAGATTCGATGCGCAATATTTGTGGAAGTGAAGATTTATGCATTATTTGTGCATTATTATGCACATTTGAACGGTTTAATGCAAACGTGGTGCAATGTCCAAGACTCGTGTCCCCACTCTATCTTCCCCTTCTACGCTACTCCTCGCGCCTCCGCCGCCTGGTGGGAGATTTGTCCATTTTAGCCGGTCAAAATTATTGGAACGTTATTAATAGTGTCAAGGTTCTAATATTATACAGGGTCTTCGGGCTATTACTAGCCAGCATTTTTTTTGTAAATAGTAAACATCCGAAAGAAATGATAGAATCGTGTCCCCACTCTATCTTCCCCTTCTACGCTACTCCTCACGCCTCTGCCGCCTGGTGGGGGATTTGTCCATTTTAGCCGGCTAAAATTATTGGAACGTTATTAATAGTGTCAAGGTTCTAATATTATACAGGGTCTTCGGACTATTACTAGCCAGCATTTTTTTTTTAATAGTAAACATCAGAAAGAAATGATAGAATCGTGTCCCCACTCTATCTTCCCCTTCTACGCTACTCCTCGCGCCTCGGCCGCCTGGTGGGGGATTTGTCCATTTTAGCCGGTCAAAATTATTGGAACGTTATTAATAGTGTCAAGGTTCTAATATTATACAGGGTCTTCGGGCTATTACTAGCCAGCATTTTTTTTGTAAATAGTAAACATCGGAAAGAAATGATAGAGGAAAATGTAGTACTTTTTTGTATGCACAACACAATGACATATGCATTTTTGTTTTATTTACATTATTTGATAGAAATGAAGGTGATCTTCAATTTTTTGGAATTAATCGAGTGGAATGCTATACATTTTTGTATGCCATATGAAAGCGTGTGTCAAGACGAATTTATCCGTCTACTACACGGTGACCTTCAAGGTCATGCAAGGTCAGAAATGGAAGAAGAATTTGAACTAGTTTATGAGACCAGCGATAGAAACGACTTGAAAACCAAAATAACACAAGCATGTGGATTAATGACTCGGATCACATTTCACTAGCTGTGAAAAAGGGGCAAAAACTTTTTAGAACACATAATTGTGAGTTATACTATTTCAAGTTGAAACACATAAGTTGAAATAGTGTAAAAACTTTTTAGAACACGTAATTGTTAGTTACACTATTTCAAGTTGAAACACATAAGTTGAAATACTGTAAAAACTTTTTGGAACACATAATTGTGAGTTACACTATTTCAAGTTGAAACACATAAGTTGAAATACTGTAAAAACTTTTTAGAACACGTAATTGTGAGTTACACTATTTCAAGTTGAAACACATAAGTTGAAATAGTGTAAAAACTTTTTAGAACGCGTAATTGTGAGTTACACTATTTCAAGTTGAAATAGTGTAAAAACTTTCTAGAACACGTAATTGTGAGTTACACTATTTCAAGTTGAAACACAGAAGTTGAAATAGTGTAAAAACTTTTTAGAACACGTAATTGTGAGTTACACTATTTCAAGTTGAAATAGTGTAACTCACAATTATGTGTTCCAAAAAGTTTTTGTCCCTTTTTCACAGCAAGTGCGTATTCAATTTTTTCTTTTTCTATTTTACCAATTTTTGGTAATTTACGTGGCTGTGTTACATTGAAAACAGTATATTTAATTTCAAAATCTTCAATATTATTTTCTTTTTCAGACGCAAAAAAATGTTTATCTCTTAACAATGATCCGCATTGGGATCGAAAAGTTGAAAAATTTAAATATTTAACTTACACACTTGTTGTTTCTAAAGAAGATCGAACCTGGCGCCGATATCATAATTATAATTTATATCTAATAAAATAATAACCGTAAAGATTGTTGACTAAGAACTATTGTTGACCAATCAGAAATGTTTAACATCAGGGCCTCCGATGTTCGAATTCTTCATCGTCCGAATACTTTCCACAAAGGATTAGTTTGCGTAAAATCAACTCGCACGCTACACGATTTACTGCACACTCCAATAAGGATTAAGTGCAGTGTTGCAACTGTGTACTTGTTGTATTATTCGAACAATCGCGTTCCGCTAATTAGAACGGATAATCGAAATGCTACTGCACGATATAAAACACCGTTCTTCTACAATGATCACGGTAGACAGAAAATAATGGCGAAACTTCGGACTCGTGAATAACAGTCTAAGTTTTAGTGGAACGGCAAGCGACGAACGGACCCGCAATTGTAATTAAAAATGGGAAGCTGAAATTGTTCAGCTGCAGTCGAAATTAATCCATTTTTCAAGCGTGGAACTAATCTCCGTTAAGGCTCCATAAAATTGTGAGTTTCTACCGTGAGGGGCATACGCGACTCATTTTTTTTCCCTCGTCCTAGCAATTCATTAACCCAGATATCTGTCTCTCACACTTCTCGCAAAGATAACACCCCCTTATGAGCCGGCGCGGAGCGGCGCGTTACGTGGCTCGCAACGGCCGATAGTGTGAGGCGCGTTTATAAAGATTGGAAGAGGTCTTAATCGGCGCCAGCCATCTTCGATACGAGCATTATATCATCGAGGTTGGCTCGTCCCTCGTCAAGCTGAAATCGTAACGAGCGATCATCGATCAATTCTACCAGGAGAATTTCGAGCACGATATGCCCGTAAACCTTTTGTTGAGGGAACACTCCTCGTTGTGAAATCTATTTGAAGCGATGTGAGGGATTGCCGATATGGGAACAGATCGATCATTCGATAGCGGGGATCGTATTGTCTGTGGATTTCAGAGCTGCAAAATTTAACGGGTTTTAGTTTAATTACAATAATATATTATTATCATATACAATATACAGGGTTGCAAAATGATCTCGGCGCTACGGTTCGATCACTAAACTACTTTAAGCAATTTTGCTAATTATAAATTAATTCGACGTTTCGGTTCTGGTTTGAACCATTTTCAAACGTCGAATTCATTTATAATTAGAAAAATTGCTTAAAGTAGTTTAGTGATCGAACCGTAGCGCCGAGATCATTTTGCAATTGTTTTTAACAATCATACGATCGAGAAACACAAGTTTAATATACAGGGTGTTCGAAAAGTCTGGAAACGGTGGAATATCTAAAAAATAAAGCATTTTTGAGAAAAATGGCTCGGACATATATTTTACGGTTTCGCAAGGGCTATACGACGGCGCCATTGGTTTGACCTTGAAGAATCACTTGAAGGTTACTTCAATTGTTTTAAATGGCACCCCCTATTTTTTATTACGTATTCTTGTAGCTAATCTCGAGAGCTTTCCAAGACAATCAAATGTTTTTTCATGAATTACTTTTCGAGTTATAAGGCTTCAAAGGTACAATACCGCCGGCATTAGCGTTGACCGAGATATACCACGTGGAGGTTGCACGGTCGATGGTAATAGTTTTGTTCTTCGTTATCGACAGACTTGTCGTTATCACATTCAACAAAAGTAAGAAAGACCTTCGGTAGTCGCCAAAATGATATTGACTGAAAGGGAACGAATTACATTATTAATGATGTGAGGATATGATGACCGCGTAAATGATGCACCAAGTAAATCTTATCTCACCAGAAATGAGACGAAACGTATTACAGTAAATTATCCATATAAGTTCCTAGCACGGGTCTGCCGAGGGACATTTATCCACCACAGTCACTATTCTTTGAGTGTTGCCGAGAAATGTAAACATAGCTAATCCAAATTGCCAGCTTCCTTATTTTTCATCATTTTTGTGTGAGACTTCGATTACCATATTTGTGGCATTTTTCTAATGCAAAATGATACCAAACATGATATAATTCCGCTGATATTTAGGTGTGTAACGGCGAGCCTTTGAAATGTGCTGGCGACCACGACTCTCTGCGTCTCTTTCCTTCCCATGCGCTATCCTACGCGCCCGAAACTTTAACTGTCTATTACACAAGTAAATATCATCGGAATTATATCATATGTGGTATCATTGTTCATAGAAAAATGCCACAAATATGGTAATCGCAGTCTCATAAAAAATAATGGAAAATAAGGAAGTTGGAAATTCGGATCAGGCGGTCTCACCGAGACATCCGAGATGCATGATGTCATACTTCTCGGCGACCGAGGCCTCTCGAGTTTGTTGGCCCCTCAAGAGGGTATACCCCGCAGTAGTGGGGATAGCTCCGGGACTTTTAAAGGCCACACTTTTAAGACATTTATGGATATTTTACTGTAAATGAATTTTATCCACGATTAGGTCATTGTCAAGTTGCAGAAGGAAAACAATTTCAACATTTAATTCAGTAAAAACCCGTTTACACACACGCGCGCGCGCACGCACAGAGACACATACACACACACACACACACAAGAGATGTAAATCCGACCGTGCAACCTCCACGTGGTACATCTCGGTTAACGCTAATGTCGGCGGTATAGTACCTTTGAAGCCTTATAACTCGAAAAGTAATTCATGAAAAAACATTTGAGTCAAAAAGGTGGTATCCACGAAATTCAGTTTTTTATTGTCTATCATGCTATCGCAGAGAAAATATACTATTCCATTTAAAAAAACATCGGTGACATTGCAATTTCATTTAAAAACACGACATACAAAAATTTTGTCTTCGTTATTATATTGCCCCCCTGCAATAGCGTCACTTTGTCCTCTGAAGTCTTCTGATAGGACTGTAAATACGAAAGATATTTAGGTGTTATCATTTATGTGGGACACCCTGTATATACGGTAATTTTATTTCACATTTTGAAGTTATTGTTGTTGATGATGATGATGATTATTATGATGATGCAATATTGCAGAATGCTTGTTGTGCAACGGTAGCTACAAAATTTCAATGGACACACGGAGAATGCGCTAGTTTGTGTAGATAATTTATGAGCCTAATGCGTAGAACACACAAAAAGGATTACAATAAACACCTCAGACCGAAATCACGTGTGATTTCACGTCAATCAATTGCGTCGTAGTGAACTTATTGATATGATATTAATATATTATTGTATATGTATATATATATATATATATATATATATATATATATATATATATAGATTGTGTATATACTGTTGTATATACAGGGTGTCCCACATAAATGATACCACATAAATATCTTTGGTATTTACAGTCCTACCAGAAAACTTCACAGGATAAAGTGATGCTATTGCAGGGGGGCAATATAATAATGAAGAAAACAATTTTTTATGTCGTGTTTTTAAGTGAAATTGCAGTCACCGATGTTGTTTTAAATGGAATAGTATATTTTTTTGCGATAGCATGATAGACAATGAAAAACTGAATTTAGTGGATACCACCTTTTTGACCTTGAAATGACCTTGAGCAAGAATAATCATGTTGAAGCGGATGAAATGTGGAAGATTAAAACTTACGTGTTTCAGCAAAGATTGCGCGTTGTTCACGTCGGGTTGACCTTATCATATATATAATATATACAATATTTAAAGTCTGCTCTAAAATCATTACGGGTTCTAACAAGAAGTTTACAAATCTTTTACTTTCTCATGTATAATTCTTAGCAATTGTAATTATTTCAAAATCTTTTTTGCATGTTATTTGGTAAATAAATTCTTCTAATTGCTCGAGAACAGTCAGGTCGTTTGGTCCGATCAAAAAATGGTTGTTACTGTTTTAAAATGCGTTCGAATACTTTCGTGGTTCAAGCATATGTACTTGGCGGTTACAATGTTTAGAGCTTCCTTGTCATCACTTATGTTCAACTTCAACGAAAGGATACAATTTCTAACTTAAACGAACGTAACACCGTTGATCCTTAACAAATTTTATTTGAACGCCAAGATTTAATCGTAATCACGGTTGAATTATTTGGCGAAGCCTGCGCTGTTTGCTTTGACGAAACAAATAGTAATCGCAGGTGTTGTTGAAATTCTGTTAGTTTATGGAAAGCACGAATGTTCAGGATTAATACTTATCTGCGATTATGCATCGCTATATTGATAATGGGTATCCTGCTGCGCCGGTAACATATAGATTCATTTTTATTAAAAACGTATCAATTCTCTGCTGATATCCTGCGCTGCGCTCAACGTGATATATTACTTAAATCTCCAATTTAAATGATGCGGCGTGCGAGAGAAATCAATTCCCTGAAAAACATACAGTTTATGAAATGCCATTTTTAAAATTTTTCTTCTGTATTCGCCAAGAGCTGCGCATAATAATTCCACGAACAATTAGTGTATCATACATATGTATAGCAAAAAATACATCGTATCGTACACTGTTTTGCATTAAAAATATGTGAACTCGATTCCAATATTCCACTATAGTTATATTTGAATTCCTTACGTGTTATTCGTTGCAGCATGATCTTTGATTTCATTTTACCATTTCATATACTTGTCGACACGCACAAAAGTATTTGAACACTAAATTTCTGATACTCGAGGAATTGTGAATGTTAGAACTGCGATAATTTCGTTAAATAATCTGTATGACACATCTTTATCGTTTATGTTATACGAGCATGTTTGATTTGATTAATTCAGCCATAAACGATTCATTAGAATTCAGTTTCACATATTACAACACCATAAGTGAACTTTCACTATGTCGACATTAGGATCGAAATAAGAGGCTCCCCAACACATCTAAGGCATTTTAAGTAATAGCAATTTGATAGTAAAGAAATTACGAACACTTTTCACATGAATCTATTAATCAGATAATTTTCAAAGAATTTCTTACATTTTTCCAAAACGAAATTGCTGTGTAGAGCATTGAAATCATTTTGCACTAAAATGTTGTACAGAAAATGTTATCTTAACAGTTCATCTACCGGAAGCATACGAATAGCTTAAAAACTTTTTTGTAATAATTCCGAACGAAATTATTGGATTACTAGCCAACGACCATTGCCTCGTTTCAAAAACCGGTTCTCGTACGATCACCGAAGTTAAACAGCGTTGGACGTGACCGGTACTAGGATGGGTGACCGCAGGGGTATAGAGCATACGCCAGGCGGTGGATGCCCGGGTACCGGCCGCGTGTTGTTGGCAAAAAAGGTGGTTCGGAACCCACCGTAATAAAAAGTAGGTCCCGCTGAAAATTAGGCTGAAATTTGGCGATAGAGAGAGTGGAAAGAAGGGAGGTTGGTAAATGGATTTTGAAACCCTGAGGGGACCAAATATCATATACATACATTATTGGATTGGGGAGATTACGATAACCGTGGCCCCTACTTTGAAGGTTATATTTGTGTTCCTGGGATCATTTTAGGAAAAAAATGTGTATATAACAGGTGTCCAAAGGGCTCTGTTTAGCCGGTAAAGTAGATTTCTTGTTTTTCATAAAACTCCAAATATCTTGGAAACTATACGAGATATGGCAAAATATCAAGAGACCTTTTTTGTAGAAAATTAAATTTCCAATAGTTTATGTCCTATGATATTTTTCTATCAGCTGCGCAGTTTCCGAGTATATTTATATTTCGGTGAATTTGCAGAACAACTGCCTCTCCCCCGAAATAATAATCGGTGGAACGTAAAGGCTTCGTTCTGAAAAGATCAAATTCTGGAAGACATCTACAATGGGAAGATTATGTAAACAGAGTGAGTTAGGGTTAGGTCGTGAGAGGGGCCGATCACGCATACGAAAATCCAGGGGTGGTCTAGTAGTAATTTCAAGTGAATACTTTTCGTGAAAAATGGACTTTTAACATCATTTTAACGTTTCTGATAGGAAATTAGATTTCCTACAAAAAAGGTCTCTTGATATTTTGCCATATCTCGCATAGTTTCCGAGATATTTGCAGTTTTATAAAAAACAAGAAATCTACTTTACCGGCTAAACGAAGCCCACTGGATAACTGTTATATTCACATATTTTTCTTAAAATGATCCCAGGAACACAAATATAGCCTTCAAAGTAGGGGCCACGGTTATCGTAATCGTGCCATTGGATTAAATCAAAAAATACTAAAAATACTAAGTAATCGCCGGTAGATGACCTGTTGTTATCAGGAGTATGCGAGTACCCGAAGTTTCGAGTTGGAATGTTCGGATACCCGAAGCAACAGTCAGGAGAATTCAGGTTTCAGGGTCTCGAAACTTCGCATTTTCACTATTCGGGTATCCGAACGTTGTGAACTTCAGGGATCCCGACCCGATCCGGCCCGAAGCTCGGGAACCTGATATTGTTCGAGTAGCCACACGCCTTTATTTAGCATTTGAAAAGCAAAGATCAATTTCCATCCACTTGCAGAGACAAAACAAAAGTATTTCAAACTTCAATATCAACGTGTACAGTCTTCGAGTTTCGTGTTTTTTCCCGGAAATTCGTCGGTAATGTGTTTCCTCGGAACCTAGAAGCTCGCGGAACACCTACGGTGCAGTGAGCCTTTACGAAATACCTCAACCTTCGTTTCTAAAGGCATCGTTGAGACTCATTCAAAGAGAGAGAAACAAAAAGCAAAATCAAAACCGAAAAGAAATCACCGGAACTGAAAAAAATGACGGCTTGGTATCGAATTGGAAATACAAAGTAAGCTCGACCGCCGCAGCGCCCAGAACCACTAATGTGCTCGCTCGCAGCGCGGACGGCAACTTCGAGGTGACCTTGGCCACGAAGGCCACCATCTACCATCAAGGATTGGTCGAGTGGAAGCCCCCCGCCATTTATAAGTCATCCTGCGAGATCGACGTGGAGTACTTCCCATTCGACGAGCAGACCTGCGTCCTCAAGTTCGGTTCGTGGACCTATGACGGCTTCAAGGTAAACTTGCATGGTAGCCGCTAAGTTCCCTGCCAACAGATATACGTCCGGGTCCTCCGCGACGTGGATCGAGACAGATCGTGATGCGTCGGGGACGATCTGCTTAGATAGTAAGGCTAGACTAAACAAAAAAAAAAAAGAAAATGAACGATCGGCTCGTCGTGTGGATTTCGGAACTCGGTGGATCGTGTTCTGGAGATTGCATGATCAAACGGGACTGATGAGATGGGTGTCGAGAACTACGTTGGGAGACGGATGCTGCCAGGTTCTCTTTTTTTACGACAAAATCAGTCAGGCTAGCTTGATCGGTGTGGGATTTTTGTTAGGTCTGGCGGGGCCAGCGATTTCGTAGAGTATTTCGTTTCAATCGACGAGTCCCCTAAAAAGGGAGAAGGCAAGCAATCCTGTTAGAAGTTGTTTGTACACGCAACTTAGTAAATATTAGTTTCAGAAGTATATTCGTCGTTGCTGTGCAATATTTTAGGAACAATCTCCCCCCTCTCTCTCTGTTTCTGTCTCATTCCTTAACCGTTAGGAACTGTTCCTTGGTGTACGTCACCAAACTCTCCAGTTTCATTGGTTGGTCATCGACGATCTCGGAAAGCAATTGAACAGTGAATGATACCGAATTTGACTTGCGGAGGCTAGAATTGGAACGAAATATTGTGCAAAATACGTGTATATACCCGCCGGAATTTGACAAAAATCCTGGTGGGACCACAGATGATAGGGTCCCGGTGTACGATGAACGGTTTAAAGACAGGAGCATTGTTAGTAGAAATGGTTAGTTGACGAGAAGACGCAATACCGGCCGCTTTCTATCATCTTGAACGTAGAAGGTAAGAGTGTCTCAATTATGGCAGCATCCGGTTGTTCTTCTCGAGGAGCCAATCGTGATCACGTTCGGCTCGTTTCTTCGGTGATTCCAGCGCCGACGGGAACTACGAGGTGACGCTGATGACCAAGGCCACGGTCTACTATTCGGGATTGGTCGTCTGGCAACCGCCGGCCGTATATAAATCCTCCTGCTCCATCGACGTTGAGTTCTTTCCATACGACGTACAGACCTGTGTTTTGAAGTTAGGCTCCTGGACCTATGACGGTTTTAAGGTGCCACGTAACAAGCAAGGAGCACGAATCGCCAGATTGAAACCTTTTTGCTCGTGTCATATATGATCGGTCGTTCCCAGTTTTTCGCCTTGGTTTACTATATACTTTCGTTCTCTTTTTCTTCTTTGTTCCTTTGTTTCTTTTATTTGTGTTCCATCAGAGAATGCCACCTTGATATATATATATACATATATATATTTATACATATACCCGTAATCGTTTCCTGCGATGCGCTGGTCTTGGACGTCACACGTCATATATTTATATATTATCTATATATATACATTATATATATATATTTCAATATTGTTACTTGATGTGGACTGCAGTGTTATTTGATTGACAGTCGTCGTGATGTCGTACGGTCAGCTCGTTTTTATATATATATATATTATTCTGCGGTGTGCGCGATACGATCCTACAGGCTCGCATATCTTGAACAAGATCGTCGAACACACGTCTCATGTCGTCGTTCTTGCGAGAATCTAGAATCTGTTCTAAGCAACCTGGGCTTCGAGGAGCAGAACCGTAGTTACTAGGCAGAGAGATCAGCACGATCTTGAGTCGCGAACTGGACCGACCAGTGCGGTTACAGTGAAACGGTAGTTTTTCTTCCTGGGTCTTTGAATAAATCGTTTTGCGACTGGGATAAAGCGCCTAATAGCTGCCGCGATAGATATTAGGAGCTCCTAGCGCAAGTCTGGGCAACTCATTACTTCCGGCAACAGCGTCTGCCGCGTTCTGGCGGAAGGCCAGCCGACAGTATGATCCTTCCTCCTGAACTAGGTGGTCCCATTGTGGGCAAGTGTATAAAGCGCGTTCGAGATCAAAGCGCGTGCCGCTCGCAGTTTACGGCGTGATTAAGAATCGCGCGCGAGATCACTCCGATCGATCAGAGAGTTCAGCAAGTAATTTGCGATATTCCGGACTTTCAGAACTTATGTTAAAAGTTGTCGCTATTCTCCTTGCCACTTAATTACCGGGACAAATCGGACATCATTACTGAACGGCACACCTCACTGGTTTCGTTCAACTTGAAAAGTGTCGAAGTTGGTGTAACTTTGTTTAAATACGGTAACAGGTGGTACAAACTGGAAGGGAATAATTCCACGTGACACGGAGACTCGCATAGTTGGTACCTTTTTGCACACCAAATTCACCTTTTGGCAAATCAAATTCAAACTTTTGTGAATGAAGTTTTCTTTTTTTTTTATTGAAAGCTTAATTGGAACTCCCCATAGGGGGTTATAAAGCTATACATTAGTGATATACATCTTACATTTAAATATTAGTAATGTAGGTACAGTAGAACACGTTAAGTATATAACACATTAAGTACATAACTTTAAATCTTTAAATTACATTGCTTGAAAAACTTGAAAAGAAAACAACATGCCTCAATATTCGGTTCACAAAGCAACGATCTGATATTTAAAGGTGGAAACAAATTGAGCTTCCTTAATTTTTTCATGAGATCAACTCTTTGTGATTCCGACAAAGTACATTGCGTTCTTAAGTTTTTGTAAAAGAGAATGTATTTAAATGTAAATTAATTGTTGAGAAATTGCAAATTTTGTTTATTGTATGGATATGTAATCCACGTTCTTCTGTGGAAGCTGCTGTTGATGTCACGTGTGATAATTGGAACAATTTGTAGAGGTAACAGTGGCAACAGATTTATTAGTTAATTTATCAAATGGTCATGATTTGAAGGATCAGTTAGCATATTTCTTGCACAGTATTTGATTTAGGAAAACTCATCTTTAATGTGGTTCATTGTTGGAGAATATAGTGATAAAAAAAGTATTCTTTAATGGGTGAAATTGATTTGGAAAAGAATCAATTTGATTTTCATAAAGATGAATTTGATTTGCAAGATGGTGAAATTGATTTGAAGAATTTGATGCGCAAAACATATAACACACACACTTTAAACCATATTTGTATAGATCGTTGGGTAGATTAGTAGAAATCATGTATACACGTGCTGAATATTTCATCAAAATTAGTTGATTGGGTTGAGAATAGTAAACTATTACTAATGGAGAAAATCGTGCAAATCAATCTTTCTTTGAACTGCTTGTTTTGTTTTCCTACGTTTTCAATTTGAGTAATTGTTGACGTTTCAAATGAATACTACATAATTATGTAGTATTCATTTGAAACGTCAACAATTACTCAAATTGAAAACGTAGGAATCAATAATTTACTTACTGTATAAACTACAAAGCATATACAGAAAATTATAAAGTGTACATCCCGCACAGTCGCCATATTAAAACTTGTCTCCCACCCTACCCTTCCCTTTCTTCATTTTGTGCACACAATTTGATAAAATTTATGAAAAGATGAAACGCAAAAAAGCACTTAGTACTTCTTAGAATCGAATAACCAGAATAGAAGAATATCTCATAAATATTGAATCACAAAATTATTGTTTTTAAAAAGAGAAGTATTTTTTAACATTTTTAATTCGTAGTTGGTACCGTTGGGTAAAAGTGTGCAGAGTTGCCAGATTGCCAATTAGATTTGTCCTCCACTCTAACCTTCTCTATCTTTATTTTTTGCGCACAATTTGATAAAATTTATGAAAAGATGAAACGCAAAAAAGTACTTAGTACTTCTTAGAATCATATAACTAGAATAGAAGAATATCTCATAAATATTGGATCACAAAATTACTGTTTTTAAAAAGAGGAGTATTTCTTAACATTTTTAATCTGTAGTTGGTACCGTTGGGTAAAAGTGTGCAGAGTTGCCAGATTGACAATTAGATTTGTCCTCCACTCTAACCTTCTCTTTCTTCATTTTGTGCACACAATTTGATAGAATTTATGAAAAGATGAAACGCAAAAAAGCACTTAGTACTTCTTAGAATCATATAACCAGAATAGAATAATATCTCATAAATATTGAATCACAAAATTATTGTTTTTAAAAAGAGAAGTATTTCTTAATATTTTTAATTCGTAGTTGGTACCATTGGGTAAAAGTGTGCAGAGTTGCCAGATTGACAATTAGACTTGCCTTCCACCCTACCCTTCTCTTTCTTCATTTTGTGCACACAATTTGATAAAGTTTATGAAAGGATAAAACATAAAAAAGTACTTAGTACTTCTTAGAATCATATAAACAGAGTAGAAGAATATCTCATAAATATTGAATCACAAAATTATTGTTTTTAAAAAGAGAAGTATTTTTTAACATTTTTAATTCGTAGTTGGTACCGTTGGGTAAAAGTGTGCAGAGTTGCCAGATTGACAATTAGACTTGCCTTCCACCCTACCCTTCCCTTTCTTCATTTTGTGCACACAATTTGATAAAATTTATGAAAAGATAAAACGCAAAAAAGAGAGTTGCCAGATTGCCAATTAGATTTGTCCACTGTACCTTCCCCTTCTACGACGCTATTCCCCACGTTTCCTCCGCGGCCTGGTCACGTGACGCGTCATCATCTCTGTCGTTCGTGTGTCCGGTACCGGCAGAGAAAGGATAACTCTTTCCCCTCAATTGGTGCTCCCTCCCCTCACCTGTCTGCATTTCATAAACCAATACGGTTGATTAAAGTGTACCTATTACTGCTGCTAGAAACGCTGAAGGCATTATGTCCAAAATTCAAAATGTACAATTTAGACAGTGGTAGGTACTACTTGAGCGATCTTCCCCTACATCTGTCATGTAGCTGTTGCGCGATTACTCCTGGCTTTTCTCCAGACCAATCGACAAGAGCACTCTTGCTTCGGCGTGAACGAGTTACCCAGACTTACACTAAGGACTTTGTCCCAGTTACAACATGAACTATACTGATGGATCCGGCGACACTTACATTCGAACAAAAGATATTACACGCGAACCATTCGGGGTATCTAATAATTGAAACTATCTTCCTAGTAACTGGGTATACTGAATAACATTACATAGCACTACATGCTTGCGTGGTAAAGATTTGGAGCCTTTAGGGTCTTCACCTCAGTAACACGAATCGCTGAGAGGTGTTCTGCAATTACTATAGAGAAATAGTTCCGAACAGGAGCGACTAAGTACATGATCTAATTAAGAGCGAATCTTCCTACTTCTTTCATGAAAATATTCGATGAAATTCCTTTAATTTGTACGAGAAATGTGAAGCTTGTGAGATCTAACACGGATAAAATGATGTAATGAGCAGAAAGCTGACAGGAAAATTGTTTAGCAACTTTTCCGTAGTAGAGATCGAGAACTGCTAGGGATTTTGCCTGGTAATAATGAATCACTGACAGACGTTGAGTATTCGTTGCCTTCGGGTTCACCTGAAGCTGCTCCTGGGAGCTAAACAACGCCTGCTAACGTCATTCCATTACTTTGATGTACAGGGTGTCCCAAAAATTATATATTTCCTTGAAAAGGGTGATTCTCGAGGTCATCCGGTGAAACGTTTTTCTTTGCGAAAATGCTCCCCGCTGCTTCGTTTAGCAGTTATCAACGAAAAACATGAACCAATGCGGCTCAGCCAATCCTGACGGCACGCTCAGGTTCAGCAGCGCTCTGATTGGTTCGTGCTTTTCGGTAACACGTTCCGTATCGGACCGACTTTTGAAAACTTTCCGTTCAGACCGCGTGGGGCATGTAGGACCCACACTTTTACGATTAAATTTTGCTTTTGACGTATGCCTTACAATTTTTCAATAGTACAAAACCAGAATTATCAAGAAAAGAGTGCAGACATTGCAAACAGTGTATAAAAGAGTATAAAAGAGTGTATATGCATTAGGCAACAATAAATTAAATTTTTTTAGGAACTGTTTTAACAAACATATAGGTTTCGTTTTTCAATGAGAATTCCAAAAGGCCTGAATTAGTACGATAATTTTGAAAAATCAGCAAAAATAGCATCAGCGATTTTCAGTGTGAGCTATCAAGTCACCCTTAATGATGTCATCTAATAGTTTCATTTAAGACCGCAATGCAAATGAAAATTTCTATGCTTTCTTTTGGTACAGCATAATTATTGAAAATTCTATTAATACTCTTTCCGGTGGGTAAAGTTAATAACTCCAGAGCAATTCCGCGGAGAACATTTTGGCAAAGAATTACTTGAAATTACCTCGGGAATCACCCCTTTCAAGGAAAAATTTTTGGGACACCCTGTATAAGGCTTTGTACAGACCTAAATGGTTTGGCGAACCGTTTGACGAACATTTGGCCAAACATTTCGCTGTGCAAAACGTCGCGCAGAATGGTGAACAGAAAGGAATACAGAAAATGTTGAAGGTTTGTTGAGTGATTTAAAGTTTCACAGTGAAATGTTCAGGTCAGTACGAAGCATTAAAGACGTCAGATTCGAGACTAAGTGACTTGAATGTTTGGAGATGTTGCAACATGATGAATTTTCGTCTTTTTATGATTCTGCGATGCACATTCTGAATGAAAACAGAAGGGTTAAGTTCCGAGAGCGATCCGTAAACAACGTCAAAAAATGCAGAAAAATGCAATGTTTTCATAGCAAGGGCCTCTTTAATAATTTGAAACAAATTATAAAATAGAGATATAACTTTTTCATAGCAAGGGCCTTTTTAATAATTTGAAACAAATTATAAAATAGAGATATAACTTTTTCATAGCAAGGGTCTCTATAATAATTTGAAACAAATTAGGAAATAGAGATATAATTTTTTCATAGCAAGGGCCTTTTTAATAATTTGAAACAAATTATAAAATAGTGATATAATTTTTTCATAGCAAGGGCCTCTTTAATAATTTGAAACAAATTAGGAAATAGATATAACTTTTTCATAGCAAGGGCCTTTTTAATAGTTTGAAACAAATTAGGAAATAGAGATATAATTTCTTCATAGCAAGGGCCTCTTTAATAATTTGAAACAAATTAGGAAATAGATATAATTTTTTATAGCAAGGGCCTCTTTAATAATTTGAAACAAATTAGGAAATAGAGATATAATTTTTTAGATAATTTAAATCACCGATGTCTTTGTTTATAAATTTCTTTCAATTTCCTGACATTTATTCTTTATCTTGTGAATGTTTAGGATATGCTCCACCTGTCTTGGAAACAAATTTGCAAGAGGTACCTGTTGGCGTTCGTGCGCGCCAAAATGCACAGTTGGTCAAACGGTTTGGCAAACGTTTCGCCAAACCATGTAGGTCTGTACGAAGCCTTGCATCTCCAAACAGTCAAGACTTTAGTCTTCAATCTGATGTGATCAAAATGATGAAAAAATTATATCTCTATTTTATAATTTGTTTCAAATTATTAAAGAGGCCCTTGCTATGAAAACATTGCATTTTTCTGCATTTTTTGACGTTGTTTACGGATCGCTCTCGGAACTTAACCCTTCTGTTTTCATTCAGAATGTGCATCGCAGAATCATAAAAAGACGAAAATTCATCATGTTGCAACATCTCCAAACATTCAAGTCACTTAGTCTCGAATCTGACGTCTTTAATGCTTCGTACTGACCTGAACATTTCACTGTGAAACTTTAAATCACTCAACAAACCTTCAACATTTTCTGTATTCCTTTCTGTTCACCATTCTGCGCGACGTTTTGCACAGCGAAATGTTTGACCAAATGTTCGTCAAACGGTTCGCCAAACCATTTAGGTCTGTACGAAGCCTAACATTCATTTCCACTGAACTCGAAAACTTTCGAAGTTCCATGAAGCCGGCTCATCTGATTTGAGAAAGTAATTCATTCAGTCAACCTCGAATTAATTCTCGTTTTCATCAAAGATATGTATTCTCGATCAGAATGCTACAATGCCCCCCAGTGATTCGTGTTATTCCTAGAATAAACTCTCTAGCAGTCTTCGGTGACTTTATTCTAGTAACAATATGAATCATTGAATGGTACTGTATATCTGGATCCTCGCTTCGACGAACGACTTGAAACAGCGATACATCGAAGGTTTCAATAGATGCCTCGATCACGATTCATGTATCGAGGTGAACAAAAATCCGCTTCGTCAGTCGCCTTGCTCTTTGACATTAGCAGCTCCATGGAAAGATTGAATCGTGGGGTCTGATTGTTAGCGTACTTAGGGCGTCACTATACATGACACATATTGCCAGGGTATTTGATCTTGCGACAGTATACTCTCACACTCGCACACAGACACACACGCACACACGCACGCACTTCTCCCAATCAAACATGTCGGAATTCCGAAAATTGTTTCAATAATTTCATAACCATTGCCTTTCCTTGATACGTGGAAAAATGCTTCAACGATGCAATACTTTTTTCTATGGCGGAAATTATGATATACTTCGATTTTAAAAACATGTAATCTACAGGGTGTCCCAAAATAAGTGTAACGTCCGGAAATAGGAGATTTCTTGGGTCATTTGAAGCGACATTTTCCTTTACAAAAATGGCGTCCGCGGCTTTGTTTAGGAGTTATCAACGAAAAACACGGACCAATCAGAAAGCGGCTACAGCGGATTGATTCTGGTTCGGCCAATAGCAACGCCACGTTAAACGGGACCTGTCGCCGAGTCGTTTTTCGGTTCGCTATACCCGGGCTCTGATTGGTCCGTGTTTTTCGTTAATAACTCCTAAACAAAGCCGCGGACGCCATTTATGTAAAGAAAAATGTCGCTTCAAATGACCCAAGGAACCTTCCATTTCTGGAAGTTACACTTATTTTGGGACACCCTGTATGGTATGTAAATAATATTATAGAAGTCGTTCCACATTTGGAAAAGGCATCAATATATCTCCACTGTTCTTAACAATAAAAGTACTTAATAATTTTTATATATTTCAAATGCTTTAGCAGAGAATCAAGTGGTGGAGAATTTTTCTTGAAATGCCATTTTTTAATGTTTCTTTCCAAATTAACTTCAGTTTCCTGTTCGTATATTTTAATCGATAACCTTGACACGATCTCGAATTATAAAATGTTTATAATTATAAACGTTAAACTAAATTATAAATGTTAAATTAAATTATAAATGTTTATAATTATAAATGTTAAACTAAATTATAAATGTTTATAATTATAAATGTTAAACTAAATTATAAATGTTTATAATTTAGTTATCGTGGAACTCACTTTCAGCTTAAATGGAAAAGCAACTTGAAATTGTAAATAAACGTATCACTGAAAAATTGTAGAGTGCAAGGTTATTTGAAGGTCATATTAAGATAATATAGATAAACGAGCAATGATATTTGCAGTAATGTACGGTCAAACAACAATTTTCCACTTTATGTTTTATCTCTGGAAAATTGCATCGACTGTCATTCTTTTCATACACCAAGATACACTACACACATGTGTCACTGCATACACCGCATGAAAATATTATCGAGCATGTTTCATGGAAGCATCGCTTATAAGCTGACTGTGTAGCGAACCGGGAAACTGATTACAGACAGTAATTGGGGGCTGTTATTAATTGGTGAAATATTCGGCAAAGTCTTCGAATCTTTCGGTACAGGTTGATTTTGTCAATTTTACCGCTGAGAATGGTGCTGTGCAATTTCTTTTATCGCTTCTTACACAGTTCCAGTACCAGGAGATTTAGTTCCAGTTCCAGTACCAGGATATATCAAAAATAGGGAAAAACTTTACCTTACTGCCCTTCCCCGTCCTCAAAACCTAATCCTGACTAACCTCAAGGGTAAAGTTGTTCAACGTGCTTGCACTGCCACAATGGCGGCGCACTTCCTGTCAAGAACCCTTGGAATCGAACTTAAAATTAAACTCGCGTAACATTTGATCCAGGTGAATTTCATAACGTTAAAACTTGGACTTTTTGCATCTTCTTTTCATTCGAAACGTTTAGATCGAAAAAGGAAAAATTCTTATCGATAGAAAAATTGAAATATAAATTATAATAATGATATTGGCGCCAGGTTCGATCCTTTTTAGATACCAATTTTTGGTAATTTACGTGGCTGTGTTACATTTAAAACAGTATATTGAATTTCAAAATTTTTAATATTAATTTCTTTTTCAGACGCAAAAATTGGGGTCTCTTGATAATGATCCGCATTGGGATCGAAACGTTGAGAAATTTAAATATTTTACTTGCACATTTGTTGTATCCAAAAAGGATCGAACCTGGCGTCGATATCATAATTATAATTTATAGTTCAGATCGAAACGTTGAAAAAAGATATTGTGATAATTTTCAAATATTGTTTATATAACAATATGTTTATTAAATAGACAATAATTGTTTGTTAGTAATTATCTACGATCGACTTAAGGAAATATTTATTCTTCTCATTTATTTTAAAGATTACATTTTATAGTCTAAAATTGTTGGTTCACCGCAAGGTAAAGTTCAGCCAACTTTTCTATCTGAAACATTATGATAAACAGTACACACTACAACAAACAATTGTTGAATGATATCGGCGCTACGGTTTGATCGTTAATAACAAAAACAAAAATTTTCACTAAGCAATTTCGCTAATTTTCAAAATAATTGACGTTTCGGTCACTGATTTGGACCATTTTCAAGATTTAATTGAATTGCGTCTGTAAGAAAAATTAAACATTTTAACATAAAGACATACAATTTTCAAAAAAAGTAACTATTAAATGTTTAAATGTTTAAATGTTTAAATGTTTAAATATTTAAATGTTTAAATGTTTAAATGTTTAAATGTTCAAATGTTCAAATGTTCAAATGTTTAAATGTTTAAATGTTACAAATGAAAAATTGTAACATAAAGATATACAATCTTCAAAAAAAGTAACTATTAAATGTTTCAATGTTACATGTATGTCTTTATGTTAAAATTTTTCATTTTTCTTACAGACGCAATTCAATTAAATCTTGAAAATGGTCCAAATCAGCGACCGAAACGTCGATTTTTTAAAAATTAGCAAAATTGCTTACTTATAATTTTTGTTTTTGTTATTAATGATCGAACCGTAGCGCCGATATCATTCAACAACTGTTTGTTAACAATAATACGATCGATATAAATAAGTTTAAGTACTCACTCGAGTTGTTTTGAGCTGTCGGGACGAGTAGTTCATTGTTTAAAATTGCTATTGGTTGCTACTGTGAAAAGAAAAGTGAAGATCACAATTTCTAACTTCTTCGGCTATAGATTACGAAGTAAACTAATCCTAACATCTCAAAAGACTCAAGTCGTTCGATCAAATTTGAAAAAAGCTTCTAAACGGTGACACTTGATTTTGTCCCCGGCTGTAGAAGAATCTTATTCCTACGAATCATACAAATAGTTTATTAATCACGTTGCTGTATTCGTGTTTGGCAATTACTTGCTGAGCTTTTGGATAATATACAACGTGTACCGTTTAAGAAATCATCAAGAGAATTCAGAACACCGTTCACATCGAACGATGTCTTCGATAATGGTCGTGGGTAGCTGACAATTCGAAACTGTTTTGAGACTAATTGTTCTTTCGAAGTTTGCTTTTGAAGTTTAATTGCTTCAACAACTACTACCGATCTAATCTGAAGCTGCTCTATGACTCTGCGTAGGTCAGTCAATAAGTAAATTACACCACCCTGCTAACTTCCGTTTCGACAGAGACGCGTTCCTCCCCTAGCAGAAAGTATTCGATCAAAGTCACGAGCATGATCGCTCAAGCTTTTATTTGTGGGCACCAGGCTTGGGTACATTTTCTGTCAAAGTAGTGAATAATGTTTTGATATGATGAATCATTTCAACTAATTTACTGTTTTCTTTCTTACTTCTGAAACCTCCCTAGAGGTTTATGGGACAGGTATATTTACATGCTTTGTTCACAGACAGAGCATAGAAAGACTAACATTATTTTGTATAAAATCCAAATTAATTTCATATATCTGTGAATATAACTAAATGTTTCAATTAAATCATTGAAAAAATAATACTGTGCGCATGAGATTGCCCGAAATAAAAATTTCTATGGCGATTGCACTATCCAGAATTTATCCGAATAGCGTTTCACCTCGCAGCGTGACGGATCAGACTCATTCACTGTCTAGCAATCGTGTGGGCGACGCGCCTACAGTCATTATTAAGAATACGCGGAAAATATCTGAATATACTTATTTATACTATTCACATTTGTAGTTCTAATGATTATAATCGTCATTGGATGACTATAATATTATTGTTGGTAAATTGTTATGGACCATTTCAATTTACGAACATCACTTTGTTGACGTGAACTTCAGTTGACGAGTAACTATCGTTTTAAAGAAACTGAACTAGAAATTTCGTTTCTGGGAAGTTGTTTAACACTCGATTAAATATTACTCGATCAATCAGATGATGTCTTTGTATGGACGTGGACACGTTCTAGCGATAGAATCGAGTGGAAAGTGAACAAGGCAGCTCGAAACAAGTGAGCAAGCAAAGACCGTTCGATACAGCAACATTTACTTTACCCTCTAAACACAATAACACGCTTATGGGATTTAACGCAAAGTGCATGGCCGACGACGCGTAGCGCGCCGTGTTGATCCCATTAACGGTAGGGTCACTTCCGCAAAAACTCGCGGAAACTATATTTCGATAAATGCTTTCAATTTTATTTCAGTCCGTACATACCGCGCAACGTTCTATTAGACGATGCACTTTCATTTATTTTTATCTACTGCATTATCTATTCTGATAGAAGGTCTTGCTAGTAAATAATTTCTATAATTTCTACAATTTTCTATAATTCTATATATATATATAATTAATATAATTCTATAATTTTTTAAGAAAGAATCCAAATGTGCCAACATGAATCTCCATTTCTTTAATTAATATCTTAAAAGGAAGCCCTATTATTTTTGCATTCCAAAATGGTTTATAACAATTCAATGATGTTTGTATTTGTACAATAGTAATGCTTTTTTAGTAAATTTCAATGATATCTTGAAAAATGTAGATTTATCAAGATTTCGAATTGGTTTGGTTTTTAAAAATTACAAAATTTGACTATTTACCTTAAAAGGAAGCTTTGATTTATTAATATTTCTGTACATATTATTTTTATATTCCAAAATGGTTTATAACAGTTCAATGATGTTTGTATTTGTACAATAGTAACACTTTTCTAGTAACTTTCAATGATATCTTGAAAAATGTAGATTTATCAAGATTTTGGAAATGGTTTCCATTTTAGAACAACATAATTTGGCTATTTACCTTAAAAGAAAATTTTGAATTATTAATATTTCTGTACATATTATTTTTACATTCCAAAATTGTTTACAACAATACAATGATGTTTGTATTTGTACAATAGTAACACTTTTCTAGTAAGTTTCAATGATACCTTGAAACTTGGCTCCAATAAACTTGGCTCCTGTTTAAAGGATGTTTTTGTTAGGATATTTTATACACCGTCACATTTTTGTGACAAATCCAGGAATTTTGTATTACGGAACAATAATTCATAGGAAATGTCATAATGATGTTCTCAGATACTCAGCGACGCGAATAATGGTTTTTAAAAAATAAAATTTTGATCAATTAAGCATATCAAAATTTTTATAGTGATTTCGTTGCGCATTTTATAGTATCGTGGAAGCACAGAGATCCGTAAAAGCGAAACGATAAACGTAGAGAATAAGGGTTACGGGTCCGGGTTTCTGCGGTACGAAGCGAAGATCCTCTTTAAGAGACCCTTAGGGGAAAGTATAGTGTAGTTGCGGCTTTAACGTCACAACGGCGGCGAGTCGCTGACTTGTTGAGTGGCTTGTGTCAACGTGACCAGGTCATAAAACGAGCCGATATTCGCGAGGCCTACACGCGACTACGATGACACACCACGCAGCCCTTCACTATATATGGAAATTATGAAAACGCCTGCATATTGCATATAAGTTTCTGCTATCCACTAGGAACACTGTAATAACGACGAATACAACTACTTTTAGTAGATCAATTTGATGTATTCCGGATTGGGCTTAATAAACGTTTTTGATTTAAGGCAACAAAACTTATAATAATAATTACTTATAAGAATAATCAGCAAAGTTTGAAATTTTACTTTTTAAAATTAATAAAACAATTTTTTCTTATTAAATTTAATTCAACCATGGACGCTTGTACGAATTAGAACTTGTAAAAACAAAGTTTGGAATAACGAACTTTGAAATTTTACAATAGATTAAATTTTTTACAAATCTAAAAATTACTATTAATAAAATAATTTTATATGAAAATTTAATTCATATATAAATACATGAGCATAAAAATCAATTACTATTTTTTTTCAATTACTTTTTTTAATTTTTAAGAAACTTAAAATTTTAGTATGATGGTTTCGGCGCATAGGGTTTGATCAAATAATTGTTTGATTGGATATTTGATTATTAAATTTTTTATAAATCTAAAAATTACTATTAATAAAATAATTTTATATGAAAATTTTATTCATATATAAATTTATAAGCATAAAAATCAATTACTCTTTTTTTCAATTACTTTTTTTAATTTTTAAGAAACTTAAAATTGGTTTCGCAACCATCATACATTTATTATCAATTAATTTCGACTCGATCTGTCGCACAGTTTGTTTACAGCTGCCTAATTTATCAGTCCACCCCATGAATATTCTGCAATCGTTACTATGGAAAAAACAATTGAACAAAGAGTTTGTTTTGTCATTTTGAATAAGGCCACACAAAATATTGAATAGGGCCTTCGGTGATTAATTTATATCGATACCACGAGAATATTTGCCTCGTTCTAATTGGCTTTCAATGCGCACAACAGAAACATAAAGTACAAAGTCGGTAAGTCAGTAGTCGGTAAGCTAGAGCGCAACATTGAAATGATAAAAAAATTTTTTTCGAAACGGGAGAAATCCTTCTGGCAATCGTCATTTTAGTAAAAAATAAACCTATTTTCAAAATTTCATCGAATTCTGATTTTTGCTATAAACGGAAGTTTCGCCGTATTTTCTTTGACACAATGTAAAACTATTGTCTCGGACAAAAGAAAATTTAAACTTGGGATTTCGATTAATTAGTAACTTTGGCACTGGATACTTTCTGAAGTGAAAACTTCTTTAGGCGCACGGCGCACACAATTTCTGCCGGGCAGTGAACGAGCCTGATCTGTCACGGTCCGAGGTGAAACGCTATTCGGATAAACTCGGGGGAGCCGAGTTTAGCCGAGCGTGCGAGAAACAGACAGACGTGCAATTGCCATAGAAGTTTTCACTTTTGTTGTGCGGTCTTGTGCGCAAAGTATTGGTCTTCGTTTAAAATATGAAATCCCTCGCCACGCGAAGAACTGTGAGGTAGCTATAAAAAATACCAAAAAGTAACCTACAATTTATGATTAGCATTTGTAATATAATCATTTCGCGAGTTAGGCTGTATGGATTATAATATCTGGATTATAATATGGACTATAATAGAATAACACTTAATAAAAATGGTGAAAGGTGTGATGGATCAGTAATCACATCGACGATGAGATGACGAGAGAACAGCGTCCAGGATCGCGAGTGTCAACACAAAAAGGGCCGACGTCATCCGTGATGGCATGGGTCGATGGCCTCAGGGATGAGGAATTGCGATGTGTGCGTCGCAACAAGTGGGCCAATCAAACCGATCATCTCAATAGTTGACCCACCGTTAAAGCCATCAAACATTATCTGGACGTGTATACCAAGAGTTGAAAGAGAAGGGGTTGGATAGGAAGGGAGAGAAAGAAGAAGAAAGCGATTCGATGTGTACACGGTTCACACAGTGACAAGAGTGGGTGGGTACCTGGAAATTCGAGTTCGAACAGTGTTCCAATTGAGTGTGCATTTTTTCGCGCATGCGCAGCAATTTCAGCCTCGGTAACGTAACCTGTTCGATAAAATGGGGTACCTTGAGCACCCCGTAGACTTTACAAAGATTATTAGTATATGCATTCGAAATATTGAAATGACGAATCGAATAAAATACTGTTCTGAAATCATGAGAACAATTATACCGGTACACTCCTACCAATACAATTGCCTCAGGGCGTCAGGGCCCTGGCCGCTCTGCTGCGTCACAGTAGACGCGCTACTGTTTTGACCGCGCTTGCGCGAAAAATTGCACACTCAATCGGAACCAGGGGGTGTCGCCTCGGGAAGGGGGGTGTAAGTGGGTAACCTGCTTGCGCCCTGATAGATTAGGTATTGCTGGGGGGAGCTTCTCTCCCACCCCCCCGGGACGGGGCCCCATAGAAGCCAAGGGCGAAGGGGGATGGCTGGTTGTGTTCTTCGGAGATCCCAGCCTCCCCCGATTAGCTTAGGGAAGGTTATCATGAGGTCGTTAGTGAGTACTGTGAGCCCTTCTGGCCACGTAGGCCCCACATAACCCTGTATCCCTCCCAGGGGGTCCCCACCACCCAGTAGTAGTAGTAATTACATTGCCGGGGGGGGGGGTTTAGCGGATCGTCCGCCCCCCACTTCCTTAAGGCACACCGGTTTACACCAGTATCATAAACGGCGCTGCCGGCAGCTCGGCCCACTCGGGGTTGCAGTTTTCCCATCGTTCCGCCGTTCCTCCGTTTTATTCGGCCCGGGCCATTTTCGGAGTCTGCGGCTTACTATGATGGGTCCGGTCGTCATCGATGAGAAGGGCCATGCTACCTAGTTTCCGGATTTTTGAGCGGTTTTAAGGCTCGGAGTGAACGTCGGACCCTCTCACCTTCGGACCTGCAGGGTGCGCCTCGCCTGCCCGTGTTTTGGCTCCCCCCACCTTCGCCATATTCCTTGGTTGAATGTGTCAAGTTCGAATCCCGTCCCTACTCTGTCGCTGCTATCCAGCGACTTACCCACTCCCTCCCCAAGGTTAGGATAGGCTAAGCTGTGACTCTACGGGCTTTGCAAAGAACAATGGACGCGATCGCGAGAGAGTTTCGTGGGGGTGATTCTAGTATATGTCTGTACATATATTGCAAACTTGGGATCCGATCCGACTTCGGCGAAATTCCCGCTCGCGCGGGAACATCACCTCCATTCGGTCATCACTTGCCGTCCTACTAAACGCGATGGGGTGACGGAGGTCGATCGCTCCAACTTCGCCGAAATCTTTCTCCTTCGGAGCATAGATATCAGTTCCATCGTGCTCCCGCCTCATTGGGTGGGCTTGACACATTCTCGGAATAATGACTGATTGTTTGGATGTGACCATCATCCTCGGGTCCGGTCGATGTTCAGCAAATAGCTCCGTCCATCTGACCTTTCCCTTAGAGGTTTGTTGTTCCGTTTTTTTTTTTACGTCGCATCGCAACGGGACCTACATTTTTATAAAGGTGGGTTCCGAGCCACCTGGGGGCACCACAGTTTATAGAGCACATGGAGTATTTCCAGAGGTGCCGCATCGGGGATCGAACCCGCAACCACGGGGTCCGTAGGCGCGCGCTCTACCCACTGAGCCACTGCGCCCCCCCCACCACCCAGGCACTACTGTGCTGCCACCATACCCTAAGGGTATGAATTAGAATTACATTCGCCGCTATGGGAGTCGACACCCCTTGATCGGAACACTGGTTCGGGTTCGGGTCGGAGTTGAAAATTCGTAATACCAGGTACACGAAAATTTATATTGTTCGGAGACCCGTATGTCAGAGATTTACGAGTCCCTGACCTTTTTTTGTTAAGGGAGGTGGTTAAATTTTAAAACATTCCACCTCCCGGAACAGCCAACAGGCTGCCCCTCTATCACTCTCGTCCCGATAAATGGACTTCCGGGGACCTTTTTTTTATTTAAGGGCTATGAGGGAATGCTGCTTATGCACACCCCCCCCAGATGTAGTTTGGGGGGTAGTGCCGGGCTCGGTTTCCCCTCGACATGTAATTTAGGGGAATTATGAGGCCTTTTGCCAACACCATACCGACTAAACCCCCACCGGCCAGGTCTCGCCAGACCTTCTTCACCTCCTAAGGTACACGAACCCCCCGTGGGCCCGTTTTTCGCATTCATCGGGAGTATTTTTTCGTGTCCACAGCCACTCCTTATCTTGGCTTGTAGGAATTCCGGGGACCTACTCTTCGTATTATGCCTGAGTCCAAACGGGTAGCCCCTGTTCTTGTCTTTCAACGTTCGGGTTCCTGTCCGGACCTGACTTCGACTGCGGGTACACGCCAATCAGAGTAGGGCACGAATCAACTAATAGTTGGGAGGGACTAATGCTCTGATTGATTGTTGTCATAGCAGGGTAGTCATTAGTTTAAACCTTTTGATTAGTTATTCTTGCTACAAGACAATAGTTGATCATACCTCTGAGTAATCATTAATTATTGTTTATCAGTTTATTAGAACTAATGATTAATCATAACTAAAGGTGATTCGGAACCCACCGTAATAAAAAGTAGGTCCTGCTGAAAATTAGGCTGAAATAGCCTGAAATTTGGCGATAGAGAGAGTGGAAAGAAGGGAGATTGGTAAATGGATTTGAAACCCTGAGGGGACCAAATATCAGATACATACTGATTAATCATAACTAATAAACTAGTGGGGCATACAGCTATTAATAGTTTTTTTTTATTTTGTGTGTGACTCTCCACGAGCCACACAAAGAACTTCCCGATTCGTTAATTGTAAGCGGTAACATTAGCATTAATTGCATAATTAAAAAAAAAATTGTTTGTTAAATTAAAAAAAATGAAATATATATAATTACGTTTGTTTATTCGGTGGAAAATTTCCATCCTCTCGTATAAATTGCATTCTTAAATGAACTTCTTTCGAAAAAAATTAAAAACTACTTGACCAATATGGACCAAAATCTAATCAGCTCTAAGTTACGACGGGGCACATCGATTGCATCATTCATCATTCTGATCGCGTTGTTACTTTTTCAGAAAACGTTGACGAAAAATTTGATAACATACAAACGGCAATACGCACACACACACATACTAACAATTTGATAAAAATAGTCTAAAATGACTCCAATGACCATGAAACGTGAAGATCTGCTAAAAAATCGATTTTCGATTTTCGGAGTAAACTATGAATCGGGAAGTTAATAACAACTAACGATTACTTGAAGCTGACTGTCTAGTGCTATGTAGTTCTAAATAACTAATCCAAGGGTTTTGACTAATGACTATTTTACTGTGACTAACAATCGGTCGGACTAGTAGTAATATTTTAATTGTTAATTTTTTTCATATGAAAAAGTGTGGTTTAAAAAATGTTTTTCCAAATTTACGTTTAATCTTATATAACAAGTGAGAAAAATATTTTCCAATTAAAAACATATTTTTAAATCACAGTTATTGTTATAAAGTTACGTTTTGTTACAGTCGCAAAAATTTCTCTTGAGAATAATTCTCATCAGGATCGAAACGTTGAGGTTTTAATTTGCAAAATTGTTATTAAATAAGTTTTTATTATTGATCGAACCTGTGCGACGAAATCATCATACATCTATTATATTTTTCCAATATTTGAAAAAAATATTTTTCCAATATTTGAAAAAAACATTTTCCCAATTTTTTGTGCTACTAGGGTAACATCTCTGCCAGAATTGTTGCTCGGTAGACTCGACGCATAGTGGCTCGGATTGGAAAATCGAGTGACATCTTGTCGAAAAATGAACTTTCTCATATTGACATGTACGAAATTTGTGTTGCTTCGTAAATACCCATCTACCTCGATAATAAAGAAATTTACAAAATGTAATAAAAATTGTAATCGTAACGAACGTCCACGGACATTTTGAAAATACTATGTTTCGCAGCAGGAAGATGTTTATCTTCATTTAGGTGCGCTGTCTAACCTGTTTAATATTCTTTCTCTGCTCTTCTTTTAAAGCGAAGAGAATTCCTGTACGAATACAATTTCCACTGTCAATTAAGAATTCACTTAAATAATGCATTTAAAAAATAATACACAACGAAGGCACGGAAATTGTGAAAATTCCTCATCTTTGATAAGGAATATCTTTTGAGTTCCAAGTAGTACCTCATTATTACAAATTGTATTATTTTCAGTTCACTTTTCTATATATATATGTAGGTATGCATAATTAACTTCCCACATTATCCCCCCATGCAAGTTATTAGTTCAAAGTGTACTCTTCGCCGCATCGCACAGTGGTCGGAAAGTCGTAAAACGTGGCCAAAAAAATGCGAAAAATGAATTCCCGTTAGGCGGGTGGGGTATGCCATACTGGACACTCAGGTAATGACTCTATGGGAAACCCATAGTAAAAAGGTCTTACCATTTTTACCTGCCAAGTGGTGGGAGTACACATATCGCGTTCATTCCTCGCGCAGTTTTCGTGCAGTGAAGTACGGTGTTCAAAAAACAGTGTGAAGTTCGTAATTTTCTGAAAAGTGAATTTTGTGTGTGTGTGTGTGTGTGTGTACGAAGGATGCTGTTCCTGAATGTAAGTACTATGCATAAGAACAATATTTGATTTATATTAATCAGTGTTTATAATGTATAAAGACAAAGATAAAATTTGGTGCACAAAATTTAAGAATGTAAACTAAAAGTTGTATACACTCCAATGTCGTCCAGATTTAATTGCTGAGTCTTGTAGTAGATACTTTAATCTTACATCATTTTGAAAAAAAACCTGTGGTGAAATTGCAGATTTGGACATACGATCCATTTTTGTAACGCAGAGGTAGACACGGTACTAGTTACAATCATGTTTTCTCGAGAAAGATAGAAGATATCATTAAGTTTGCTAAATAACCATTGTATGGTTCCAATTATAGAACAACAATTTGTTTATTCTTTAAAAAAAATTTTTTGGGTTACGCATCCGCCATTTTGTTTTTAAAATTTTTGACATCAAATTCATATTCGCCGGCACGAAAATATGGGAATACTAATTTTCAAGAAAGTCCAATAATTTTTTGGGTTACGTATCCGCCATTTTGTTCTTTTAATTTTCGACATCAGATTCATATTCGCCGGCACGAAAAATATGGGAATACTATCATAATTATCAAGAAAGTCCAATCATTTTTTGGGTTACGCATCCGCCATTTTGTTCTTTTAATTTTCGACATCAGATGCATATTCGCCGGCACGAAAACTATGGGAATACTAATTATCAAGAAAGTCCAATCATTTTTTGGGTTACGCATCCGCCATTTTGTTCTTTTAATTTTCGACATCAGATGCATATTCGCCGGCACGAAAAATATGGGAATACTAATTATCAAGAAAGTCCAATAATTTTTTGGGTTACGCATCCGCCATTTCGTTTTTTTAATTTTTGACATCAGATTTATGATCAGCGAACCGAGAAACCTAAGAATATCAATTTTGAACTACATTGGAGTACTCCTTCCTATTTTGGCCACGTTTTAGCGATTTTCGACCACTGTGCGTCGCATAGTGGGCTGGATCGAAATATTTATCGATGTTACTTCCCAAATTGGACGGAGAGAGATTGATATAGAGATTTTATAGATTTACATGAGAGAGATATAACGCAGTTTTGAACCTAGCTGCATTCACCGGCTTTGGTTCGGGTAATTGATGATTTTGCGATATTTATGTGGCTTTGCTGGTGGATTATTTGATTATTGATTAGATTATTGGATTATTTATTACGAAGAAATCGAAGTTAGGGATTTGAAATGAATTTGGAGAAATCGATTTTAGATAAAAATTAAACAAAGTTTATCTCAAGCAATAAAAGCAATAAAGCGGATACATTCGGTTGTTTAGTGATTATTAATAGAGCTAGTAATTATCATAAATGTTAGTAATTACCGTTGCGGTGGTTCGGCTTATAGTATATTTCGTCGCATTTATGACAAAAATGCGTAGGTGTAATTTGAAACAGTCAAAACATTAGAAGAATTTAAAGATACAGTTCTATCATTTTCAACCTATTAAAAATATTAAGAAAGAAAATAAGTTTCCATTTCTCTCTCGTTTCTTGCAAGTCAGGTAGAAAATTTTTATTTTAATACCTGGAATTTTTTTAATTTTTTAGAAGAACGAATAATTTTGTACATCCATATTGGAACCGCTATTTTTTTGTTAAATTTTAAGTTCAAATTCGTGATCATCGATCCCAAAAAGTCTTAATACCAATTTTCAAGCAGATCCAACAATTTTTTAATGCATATCTCCGCCATGTTGCATCTGCCATTTTATTTTTTATAATTTTAAATTCAGATTCGTGATCATCGACCCCAAAAACGTCTTAATACCAATTTTCAAGCAGATCCAATAATTTTTAATACGTTTAGAGGTTTTGTCCACGTTTTCGGGATTTGGGACCAGTATAGGACGTGACACTGACATCTTACTATTACGGGGCATAGAAATTATATGAACCGATGTCTTCCGTTGTAATCTTGTTCGTATTCCTCGAAATATTCATAATATGAAGACCAAATGTCAAGAAGTACGAAGAAATTCTAACCGCAGACATCTTTAATTTAAATTATCTGGGAAAGTACTAAATAAGCAACGAGTAAACAATTTTAACCCTTTGCACTGGGAGTTATTTTAACTAGAAAATTAAACATTTCTTCTGATCTAGAATACTTCCATTCTCTATGATTTTTGAAATTTTATCGATACGAAATTGGTATAATACCTAAATGTTTCATAATAGATTATATATCGATATATTGAATAATGCAAACAATATATATTTTGAATAACGTTATAGCAATTTTTAGTGGTGCCTCAGAGGGGACAACCAAGTGCAAAGGGTTAAATATTATTTGAAGACAATCGAATTTAAACGATGATTTATAAAATTATCACAAAAAATGTATATTTACATATCACGATAATTATCAGTAGGGTAACTGCACCAGTGAATGAACATTTAAGACATTGTTCAAGAAGATATTTTATGTAAATAAAATGTGTTAATTAAAGGAATCTCATATATGCCAAATGGCTTCCTATACTTCATTTGTCAAAAATGAATGAACGCAAATAAAATAAAATTATTATTTATTTATTTATTTATTATTGCTTTAAACCAAGTGGTTTATATAGCAAGTACAATATTATTACAATTGTAATTGGAACATTGTTTGAGAAAATTAAAAATTATTTTCAGACCTTGTATATCAGGTTTACATAAGAAGGAACTAATACAAAGAGGGAGACAGTACTTGCCTTTGAGGAGCTTTGTTTCTAATGTGTTACGTTCGTTTTCGTTTATTTTTCTTCATCAAACGTTATATAAAAAATATAAAAAATACCAGTCAATGAACACTACATTCTAGTAGTTGAACAACGATACTAAAATTACTAAACAATATTCTCCTATTTAACTCTTTAATCACAATTTTATCGCTAGTATGCCGTGCGGGTTAAAATTTGTTGAAATATACAAAAGCGTTCATTTACTGGTGCAGTTACCCTAGATGGGAACACTTTTCTAATGAATTTAAGGTAACTTCATCCGGATATCTCTTATGGTTTAAGAGTTACAGTAAAATTCCACTAAATATCTAGATTCAGCCCACTGTGCGACGCTACGACAGTTACGGAGATACTACTATAGAATAGTCACGGAATTATATAACTCGATCAGTTCGATTAGAAACCGAAATGCAAGAAACTGCTTGTTGGGGCAACAGATGGTTACAGAGAATAGGTGTATAGGTAATAGTACACATTGACTCGTCCAATTTCCGTTCGACTGATCAAAGATTTGTGACGTATCCAGGCCTGAATTTCGCTTTGCCAATTACCACGCCCTTGGAGGTTTGACCGAAAGTTTCGTGGAGCGTCAGTAACGTATTTGTGGATCCGTCGCTGTTAAAACAGGTTTCGCGAGTAAGCATCGCTTCTTCTACGTGCTTGCCGGTAAATTTTCTGGTAATGACTGTTGGCGACCGCACACTGGAAAGCTAGCCCGCGGATGAATCTTTAAAGCGCACGGTTCCTTTTACGGACAAAAAGTTCGTGGAAAAGTAAAACCGTAACAGCAAAGCGAACGCAATGATACTCCTTCAGACTGACTCCGACATAAATTTCTCAAACAAAGTGACTGTTACGTACGGGGAGTATATATTTCTTCCTTTCCGTCTTCTAATCTTGTTTCGAAGGACGGGGAACCTAGACTGTCCCTCTTCGCTGATAAGAACAGAATGGAAATGCTCCAACTTGATGCATATCGCACAAAAGTGTTGTTCAGTGGGGACATCACTGAAGACTCGTAAATGTGTCCTTGGAAATCTTTAGAGTCTCGACTAATTTTCTATAGTGCACGTTGGGTGTTCCAACTAGAGTCAACAGATGAGGGGCACGAATTAAGGGGGTACCAGACCCTCTGATCTGGGTATTTATCAGTGTAACCAACCTCCACGCTGATAAATAGTTTGGCAACAGTGATGAACATACATTTGTATCAATCTAACGCTTCAATTTCGCTATCAATACAGGTTCTTTTCTTCTTATCAATATCTTTATTGCTTTTAATGGATTCGAGTGGCTTCAAAGCCTTTATATTTTTGTTGTAACGAGTTTACGCTGATAGTTCTCCTGTCTAAGCGCCATCTCGTTTGTGTAGCTGAACTAAAATTGGTTCCAGACTTGCTCCAGACTCAGTCTGTATAAACGAAATATGGGGAAGCTGAATGCAATCACGGGAAACCATTTTTTGTCCTCATACGAGCATATTTTGAGCTGAGTGAGGGCTCATTGTAAAGAGGAAGGTTCATCGCAGGTCGCTCTGTACATGATTTAAGTAAAACAGACGTTTTTTATTAGAAAAATACATCAGAATCTGCTGAATTTTTCATCATTTGTTTTCCTTACTTTAGACACTCATATTATCAGATGTAAACATAATGTAACAAAATCTTGAGCTGAGCGATCTGCGACCAACTTTCCTCTTTAGAATGAGCCCTCACACAGCTCATAACATGCTTGTATAAAAACATAAAATGGTTTCCCGTAAACACGGTTTTCACTTGTTTTTCTAGTAATATTCTAGTAATATGCTAGTCATATCCATGGGTTTGGTACCCTCTTAAGGGGATACCGACAGATAAAATTTGAGTATAAATCAAAATTATAATATAAATTGATATATTTTTATAATTAAATGAAATTTTCGATTCTAGGGTATTTATCGGTGTAACCAACCTCCATGCTGAAAAACAGTTTGGATGACCGCGCTTCGCTCTGGTCATGATTCAACGAGATTATGTTTATATTTAATAATATGAGCGTCCAAAATAGGGGAAAAAATCGAGACGACCACCCTCAGGTTCCCATGTATTTTTCTAATACAAAACTATTTTTCTGACCTAAATCATGACCAGAGCGAAGCGCGATCAACCTTCCTCTTTATAATGAGCCCTCACTCAGCTCAAAATATGCTCGTATAAGGACAAACAATTGTTTCCCGTGATTGCATTCGACTTCCCCATATTTCTTTCATGCAGACATAGTCTAGAGCAAGTCTAGAACCAATTTTAGTTCAGTTGGTTTAGAAGAGATGGCGCTTAGTCAGGAGAACTGTCAGCGGAGATTCGTAACAATTAAAATATAAAGGGTTTGAAGCCACTCTGATCGATTAATAGTAATAAAGATATTGACAAAAAGAAAAAATCTTGTAATGATAGCGAAACTTAATTTAATTAGCGTTAGATTGATATAAATGTATTTAGACAAATTGAAATTGATGTTATCGGCGCACTGGTTCGATCATGATTCTACATAATTTGAATAATACTAAGAAGGACGAAGCAGCTACTTCCTTTTTCCTTATTATCTGTTACAGACATTCGGAATAGCTCAAACGTGCGGTCAATATTTTTAAGACCAATAAATAGATTCAAACCCCGAATCCACGTTTGTAGTATTATTCAAATTATGTAGAATCATGATCGAGCCAGTGCGCCGATAACATCAATTTCTATTTGTCTAACAACAATTTACGATCGCGAAAAATAATCCTTTATCTTAAAATAAAGATATAAATGTATGTTCATCACTGTTGCCAAACTGTTTTTCAGCCTGGAGGTTGGTTACACTGATAAATATGACTAGCATATTACTAGAATATTACTAGCGAAACAAGTGAAAACCATGTTTACGGGAAACCATTTTTTGTTTTTATACAAGCATGTTACGAGCTGTGTGAAGGCTTGTTCTAAAGAGGAAAGTTGATCACAGGTCGCTCAGCTCATGATTTTGTTAGATTATGTTTCTATCTAATAATATGAGCGTCCAAATTAGGGGGAAATAATGAAGAAGAATTCCGCAGATTCTAATGTATTTTTCTAATACAAAACGATTTTTTCTACTTGAATCATGAACTGAGCGACCTGCGATCGACCTTCCTCTGTCAAAAGAACCTTTATGGAGCTCAAAATATGCTCATATGAGGACAAAAAATGGTTTCCGCAAACACTGATCTGTCGATGAAATCAGCAAACTAATGGAAAAGATAACGATAGCGTTACGCAACAAAAAGTTATGGCTAATTTCCTGAAGACACTGTTTTTTCGGCAAAAAGAATTTCGCTATACAAATTGGGACATTCCACAAAAACTTTCAGAAGCAAGTGTTGAGTTTGTTGATTGTTGAAGTTGTTGTTTCTAATGCTCACGAAAAGTTATTTATAAACAGAAATAAAGTTGATAACGTTGTTAGTATGGAAAAGCATTGTCGAGAGTTTCTCAGTTGAAATAACTAACGTGCATAAATGATAAATTCAGACTGCAAAACAACAACAGCCGATCGACGAGTTCATTGGCGTAGAAACAAACCGTTCGATGAAAGTTGCACGGGTGAATCGAAAAATGAGAATGGCGGCTCTAAATGCATTCATTCATCGGAATGAAACGGAAGCCACTCGTCTTTCAACAAAGGTACTTTTCTCTAGTTCCGATTATGTATACAATAGTGAATGACAGAGTTCGCCGGAGGAGTGAAGCGAGTTTATTAATTCGCTCGAAGGAAAAATGGTGGAATATCGACCGAGTAGAATTACCAAGGCAAATAACGTAACACGGATTATACATACATACATAATGAAGCTAAGGGTCCGAAGCTCACAGTCTACGAGCGAACGAGCTTTTCCTACCAGAATTCCCTACAACCTCAGTCCTAGACGCCACCCCACCAGGCGCTTACGATCTAATCTGATTCGTGCAGGTGGACTTGTGCACAACGGGTCGTTGACCTATAGAAGACCTATACTAACATTTGCTAAATATGCACAAAAACAATATCAATTTTTGCAATATTTTGTCAAGGTCATCTCGATCAGCAATCCTCTCGAGGCTCTGTTTGCCGGTCATTGTTTATTAAAAAACGTTTTTTCAGAACAGTTTATTTAATATATGTTCTCGGCGCACAGATTCGATCAATAATAAAAAACAAACGAAGCAAATTTGCAATAATTAAATTGTACTCGACAATTCAGTACTCGACATATCAATAATTGATATTATTAATCATATAATAGTAATTTTTGATGCATAAATATTGTTAATTTTTTATTTAATTTATTAATTTTATTGTTGTGAATAATTAGTATTGCATTTACATTATTAACCAAATTTAGATTTTTATAACAAATTTTACCATGTGCCACACTATCTAGAGTCCCAAAAATCAAATAATATTACATTAATTGTAAATCAGTGTTGCAATAATAATTCTAATATATGTTCTCGGTGCACAGATTCTATCAATAATAAAAAACAAAGCAAATTTGCAATAATTAAATTGTACTCGACAATTCAGTACTCGACATATCAATAATTGATATTATTAATCATATAATAATAATTTTTGATGCATAAATATTGTTAATTTTTTATTTAATTTATTAATTTTATTGTTCATTTTTTGTTGTTGTGAATAATTAGTATTGCATTTACATTATTAACCAAATTTAGATTTTTATAACAAATTTTACCATGTGCCACACTATCTAGAGTCCCAAAAATCAAATAATATTAGATTAATCGTAAATCGGTGTTGCAATAATAATTCTAATATATGTTCTCGAAGCACAGATTCGATCAATAATAAAAAAACAAAGCAAATTTGCAATAATTAAATTGTACTCGACATATCAATAATTGATATTATTAATCATATAATAATAATTTGTATGCTTAAATATTGTTAATTTTTTATTTAATTTATTAGTTTTATTGTCAAATTTTTGTTGTGAATAATTACTATTGCGTTTACATTATTAACCAAATTTAGATTTTTATAACAAATTTTACAATGTGTCACACTATTTAGAGTCCCAAAAATCAAATAATATTACATTAATTGTAAATCGGTGTTGCAATAATAATTCTGTATAATGGAAAATGCTCGCCAAGGTATATGCATACTTTTTACATTTAATAAAGTAGATTTATTTTTTGTATAAATTTTCAACGGTGGTTTTATTTATTACTTGCATATAAAACTTCAAATTAACGTATCTCGAGAAGGGCAAAAAATATCCTGAGATTTTGACATATTCGGATATATTACTTGTTGTAGTTTAAAAATTTCATAGTTTTGCCTGCAACTAACTACAATTCTTAATTTGATAAACTTTTTATTAAATGCCCGTACCTTGCCTTTATAGTGTATTGTGGAAAATTCGTTAATTTCTTTTTAAATGTATTAGTTATATTTATTAATTATAAAAAATGCTATTCAATAATATCATAATTAACCTCCCACCCCCACCTCCTGGGAGTGGGAGTAAGAATTATTTCAAAATCTTAAATACCGCATACCGTTTTGTTAAGTTTGTTAATTTTGTTTATACTATTATAATTTGTCTAAGTTTATTATTATTAATATTAAATATGGTTATTTTATTATTAATTTCGTTTTAAATTTGTTAGTTTTTAAAAATATATTTTTGTTTAAATAAAAATTGTTATATATATATATATATATGGAAACTTTGTTTGTTTTTTATTATTGATCTAATCTGTGCGCCGAGAACATATATTAATTATATATTATAAAAATTTACGATCGAGAAACATTAAGTATTACAGTTTATTTAACATTAAACCAACTGAAAGTAGCTGGCCTGTATTCCCTTATAAAAATGATTGAATTTATTTAAATTATGTGGTTTTTATCGTTGTATTTATGGTGAAAGGAAGAAATTTGTTTGATCATTTCCAGTGGAAGCATTTTTATAATTTCAAGCAGTATAAGATAAACAATAATTTATACATTCAATTTTATCACATTTCTCCATTGAATTCAGTGATTCGTTCGATTGATCATACCAAATGTTTTGGAAACGTTAATAATTACAATTTTTCATAATTAAAATGTGAAATTAAAATTGTTATTGATTCGTGCAGTTTAATGCGCAACCTTCTGAAGCTGCCTGCACCAATGTATATTAAAATATTGATATTGTGATCGACATTCAAATTTAGTCATTGCACGCTTTATATGAATATATTGAAATTTGTTTGTTGAGTTTTAGCACATGAATTGCATTTAACTATTTAGAAGAGATAGAAACCATTTGAACCTTGTTAAATATTAAATTTACCGTAGAAATGTAGTTGCTCTCCGAACGAAAATAATCCGAAACGATTTCGTATCATGCCAGGTTTTAAAATTAAGCATGGAAATTTAAAATTGTTTATTGAAGTTTCGTAAAATGGTTGATCACCGCTGAAGTTAGAATTCGAATTAATTTAAATGAGGTATAGGCCGAGGTATAAGCTCCTGATCGACTGCTGAAGTTTAAAATGGAGAAGTCGCATTTACCAGTGAATGAAAAATGGCGAAGTCACATTTACCACTGTCACACCCATTATTCGTTCCATGTAATTTGTCAGATGCCTATTCCAAGGATAAGAAACTGTTGAGTAATGACATGGGACCAGTAACCTTTCTGCTTCTTCATCCCTTGCTGCTAAATCAGTGAAAAATAAGATTGAAATGAACAGAGCTAGATTACTATTTTCATGCAAAAGAGATTATTATAATTAAGCACAGAAATGTTTTGTAATTAAATAATGTGACACTTTGTAGTCCAAATATGCCTTAAAAAATAATTATTAGTTAAATAGTACTTATAAAAATTAATCATATAAATTTGATATTAAATCAGTGATCAATAAGATTAAAATGAACAGATCTAGATTAATATTTTCATGCAAAAGAGATTATTATCATTAAGCACAGAAATGTTTTGTAATTAAATAATGTTACACTTTGTAGTCTCAATATGACTTAAGAAATAATTATCATTCAGTACTTATAAAAATTAATCATATAAATTTGATATTAAATCAGTGATCAATAAGATTAAAATGAACAGATATAGATTAATATTTTCATGCAAAAGAGATTATCATAATTAAGCACAGAAATATTTTGTAACTAAATAATGTGACACTATGTAGTCTCAATATAACTAAGAAATAATTATCATTCAGTACTTATAAAAATTAATCATATAAATTTGATATTAAATCAGTGATCAATAAGATTAAAATGAACAGAGTTAGATTAATATTTTCATGCAAAAGAGATTATTATCATAAAACACAGAAATGTTTTGCAATTAAATAATGTTACACTTTGTAATCCAAATATGCCTTAAAAAATAATTATTAGTTAAATAGTACTTATAAAAATTAGACATAAAAATATATTAATATCATAATTAACATAATAGTAAGGTGGAAAATGCATTGAAAAGAAGAGAAATTAAATTTGAACGTATATTACATATGTATACTGCATAATAATACAACATAAACAATTCTACTTTATCGTGGTAATCATCGGTTATCATAAAAGTATCGAACTGTTTATTTCAATAAATTATTAAATACTGTCAGCAATAGTTGTTACGTCGGTAATATTTATTACAAATACACAATTATAGAAATGACAAACTGATTATCGTGCAATTCGTTTTTCAATACTAGTGATCTGATACGTGCGTGTGAACGTAATGCTAGATTAATTATAAATTGTTGGCCAGCACGTTTACATAATTACGAGAAGGAGAAACAATTAACGTTAAGTGATAACACTATAAATATTCTAAACATTTTGAAATAACTGAACTGTCAATATTCTAAATAGTCTAAACAATAATATTCTAAACATTTTTAATAATGATTATGAAGAAACGTACGAGAATTGATTATTGCATTGAATAGTGTTTTACGTAACATACTCGTGAAAGGCATCCTCCTGCAGACGTTCTTTTGCGCGCAACAGTATCTGTAACTGTAAATTGTGATCAAAAGCGTAAAATCCATTTACGAGGAGAATTCTCGAAAAGTCGTTATCGGTTTTCCCTCCGTAGCCTGTTCCTATCAGTTTTACTCTTAGTTTCAACGTCGAACGACAAATTGCATTCGATGGGTCGATCGAGTTTAGAAAATTGTGTATTCCGCAAAGAAGAATAACATGGCGAGGATGCTTATCTTATTAGTAGCACAATCTTCGAAATCTATTACCAAGTTCCAAGCTTAATACGTCAACTTTTATTGGCAATTTCACTATGTACAGTGGGTAAAAAAAGTATTGGCACACTCTTAAAAAAGCGATAACTTTTTAAATATCGTATTATACGATTTGAATTTTCTTGGGAAGCTAGAGCAATTAGTTTGCCACAAGATGCGAAAAAAATTTTCTCAATAATTGCAATTGATCGGAATTGTAGCAAAAATACTAACCCTTAGCACTCTAATGGTGACTCAGAGGCACCATTAAAAATTGCTGTACCATTATTCAAAATATTGTATACATTATTAAATACATGAGTATCTAATCAATTACTAAACAGTTGGGTATTGTATGAGGTATTATATCAATATCATATCCATACAATTTTTAAAATCATAGATAATGGAAGTATTCCAGGTAGGAAAACATGTTTAATTTTTTTAGTTAAAGTAGCTCAGAGTGCAAAGGGCTAAAAGTTGCATTTTACAACTTTTTTATCTGGGCCTGTATTGGAAATTTAAAAAATACGTTTTGTAGATCTGTGAATTGTATGCACTGTGAATGTTTCATCGAATTCTTGGATTTGTTGCAGCTAGAGGCCGAAAATCTTGAAAATCTGCAATTTTTAACATATTTAAACGTTTATAGTTCATTGCAACGTCAACCGATTTTGACGAAATTTTCAGAATATGTTTAAGTAATTGACACTGGTCTACAAAACGCATTTTTAAAATTTTCAATATTGGCCCACATAAATAAGTTGTAAATTCAGCTTTTAGTGTTTTTGCTACAATTCAGATGAATTGCAATTTTTAACAAAATTTTTTTTTCGCTCCCTGTGGCATACTAATTGCTCTAGCTTCCCAAACAAAATTCAAATCGTATAATACGATACTTAAAAAGTTACCGCCTTTTTAAGAGTGTGCCAATACTTTTTTTACCTACTGTATATTTGTTGAAACTATCATAGACACTTTACAAGGTACATTTTTATTTTCAACTGCTAAACAATTACAAACATCTATATGTAAATTAAACATCTATTCAGAACATAATCCTCCAGAACTTTTATGAATTGAACGTGAAATAATTATTAAACCTGAATCCCTGAAAGCCGCGAAAAGCATTAATATTCAAAGTTTACGTAAAACAAAACGAAAATGATGTAAAAGTTAGGAGTTGGTTAAATTGCTTTTATTTATGAAAGTTTAAGTAAAACTTCTACAAAATTGGGTCGAATAAACCCTTGCTTTATTTTAGCACGTTGGTAGATTTCATGCATTGGATTGTATTTTATTTTTGTAATAACACGCGAAAAATCTTGGATAGCACTGTCTTAGGTGTCTTGACTTTTACATCCTCCCATTTTTAGAGATCGATCGACAAGCGACCCTTCGGGCAACTACACTTTGTCCGTTGAGACTTCAAAGTGATCCGGCACAAAGTGTCCGTATGTCAACTACCAATGCAATGCATAAACATTTCGTTACTTTCAGGGATATTTTTCTCGCACGTTCACCAAAGTTTCTCGTCGAAAATGAAACACAGAACCGTAACAATTGCGTGATGTTAAAGGGTCTAGTAGACTAAGAATAGTGAATCGCCCCCCCTGGATTTTTATTGAAATTGTGTGGAAAACATTGGTTTTAGGTTGAAAGATAACCCCCCAAAATTTCAAGTCGCTAACCCTTCATATAAGGATTATATGAGGGTAAATACCCTTAACTATATCATTTTTTTCTCGGTTGTTAATTAAGATATTCAGATAAAAAAAATACGAAAATACTCGTACTTACGTCCTTCATATCATATATTTTTTGCACAATTGTGATCATATTATTAAGGGTAGAAAAAAAATTATTAAATTTTTTAGGGATGGAAATTGCAAACAACCCTTCGAGTGACCACTTTCAAAAAATTCAACAACAATGTTCTGTTTTCTATCTAATATATACAAAAGTTTCAAGATGGTCGGAGGGGTGGAAAACATAGTTAAATATTGAAAAACAAATGAAATTACGCCATTATAGTGTAGGAATATTAGTGGAAGATTTTAGTAGTGATTATACGTATTTAGTATTGATTCTAAGATATTCAGGCTAGGACTATCACTTATACTCGTAAGGTTTCTTTATTGGGTCTCCCACAATCGCTCAATCCTAAACTCAAAATCATTATAATGGCGTAATTTCATTTGTTCTTCAATATTTAACTGTGTTCCACCCCTCCGACCATCTTGAAATTTTTGTTTATATTAGATAGATAACAGAACAATGTTGTTGATTTTTTTGAAAGTGGTCACTCGAATGGTTGTTTGCAATTTCCACCCCTAAAAAATTTAATAATTTGTTTCTACCCTTAATAATATGATCAGAATTGTGGAAAAAATATATGATATGAAGGACATAAGTACGAGTATATTCGTATTTTTTTTATCTGAATATCTTAATTAACAACCGAGAAAAAAAATGATATAGTTAAGGGTATTTATCCTCATGTAATCCTTATATGAAGCGACTTGAAATTTTGGGGGGTTATCTTTCAACCTAAAACCAATGTTTTCCACACAATTTCAATAAAAATCCAGGGGAGGCTGATTCACTATTCTTAGTCTGCTAGACCCTTTGATTCGTTTGTAGTTAATAGACTGCGGATTTTATGCATTTATGGTAAAATGAGTATATGCAATTTAAAATAGCGGACAGATTAAGAGGATTTATAAATATCAATGTACTTGTTTCAGCTAATTAATATCATTAGAGAAAAAATTATATTTCTATTTGGCTCCTATGTTGCACAATTTATGAAGACAATTTTTATTTTGCATGAAGATCCGCAGTCTAGTAATCAACATTTAGGTATTAAAAAAAGTGTAGCGATACAAACAATACAAAGGGTATAACAGGATAAGCATGTGCCAGCGGCCCCGCTCCGATTTTCCTGATTTCTGTCTTAAAACATAGTTTTATGTCTAAGAAAACATTGTGTAAAATTTCAAATATCTACCCCCATCGATAAGGGTGATATTGGGGTAAATTCCGCCGCACTTAAATGCAATTTGCTACTAAACGAGAAAAGATATCGACATGGGATAAACGGCAAACAAAAGATATAGATAAACTCTACATTCCAGATTTTTTCCAAACTTTTTTGCTAATTATTTATAGTTGAAAATAATGAATTAATTTTTTGGGAATTTTTTAAAGTATCTTCCCCTGGGTTGACACCTACCAAAAAATTATAAAATATTGCTATGATACTAACCTACTTTGTAAAAAAATCTCAGAAGTGTCCATTTGGTGGAACAGTGTCAAGAAAAATAAAGTATGCCGGCGAACGCTTGGTCTGATCACTATCGGCGCAGCGACCGAATCCCCTTGCGCTGACTAGTAATGGGAACGAACGGGAAGTCGACGGTGTGTACGGAAAAGCCGATACATGCAAAAATGCGACTAAATCGTCTAATATATAATAATATTTTATAATAATATTTTCAATATTTTATAATAACATTGAAGTGCAAACAATAAAATTCGTTTAGTTTATAAATGCATATAAAAAAAAGAAAAAAACAAGAAAAGAAAGTTGAGTTGAGAAATATTCGAACTCGAGTCGTTCGTAGCATCGAGGGACCTCTAACACCGTGACCATACAACATATTTGTGAGAAGCTTCTTCTTTCTGTTACTTAACAGCAACGAACTAGCTTTACACGCATTTTTCTTCTTCAATGTAAGTAATTTCCTAAAATATAATTGTTTAGATTTCCAACTGTAATCATATATTAGAACATTTAGTCGCATTTTTACATGTATCAGCTTTTCACACCGTCGACTTCCCGTTCGTTCCCATTACTAGTCAGCGCAAGGGGATTCGGTCGCTGCGCCGATAGTGATCAGACCAAGCGTTCGCCGGCATACTTTATTTTTCTTGACACTGTTCCACCAAATGGACGCTTCTGAGATTTTTTTACAAAGTAGGTTAGTATCATAGCAATATTTTATAATTTTTTGGTAGGTGTCAACCCAGGGGAAGATAGTTAATAAAATTCCCAAAAAATTAATTCATTATTTTCAACTATAAATAATTAGCAAAAAATTTTGGAAAAAATTTGGAATGTAGAGTTTATCTATATTTCTTGTTTGCCGTTTATCCCATGTCGATATCATTTCTCGTTTTGTAGCAAATTGCATTTAAGTGCGGGTGAATTTACCCCAAAATCACCATTATCGATGGGGGTAGACATTTGAAATTTTACACAATGTTTTCTTAGACATAAAACTATGTTTTAAGACAGAAATCAGGAAAATCGGAGCGGGGGCCGCTGGCCCATGCTTATCCTGCTATATCCTTCTTATCTCTTCTATGACAATTTTCTGCATAGAGACGTTTTGATCACTGTAAATGCAAAGAAAATGGCACGGCAAGGGGTTAATTGCTTAAAAATAAACGATTTATTTTAATGATTAGTCCTGAAAGAACAGACACTATAGATATAAAAAGACATTTTATAAACTCAACTTTCTTCTTGTTTATAAAGGTATCCCACAAATATTATGCTTTCCTAAAAGGATTCCCGAGATGATTTACAGTAACTTTTTCTTTTGCAAAAATTTTCTACAAGACTTTGTTAAGGGATTATTCACGAGAAACACGGACCAATCGAAGCACGGCTACAGCGGATGGCTCCGCCTCGATAACAGGTCCTGTTCAGCGCAGCGTTGGCATTGGCTGAGCTAGAACCCGGTCTCTATAGACGCGCTTTGAATGGCCCGTGTTTTTCGTTAATAACTCCGTAACAAACCCGCGTAGAACATTTTCGTAATGGAAAAAATTGATCGAAATCACTTCAGGAATCACCTATTTAAGGGAGCACATCATTTTTAGGACATGTTGATAAATATAAACGTAAATAAAATAATAATAAACGTGCTACGTTGTTGACCTTGCGTTACGTTGTATTCGCACTTTTGTGTTTTGCAATATCACTGTTGCCAACTTTATCATATTAAACAAGTTTGCAAAGTGTCTATTTATGTATGAAGAACAGGACATGCATCGTCGCACGAAGAGGAAGTAACCTGTCGGAAATAGCACTGGCAGAGGCTGCAGATCGAGATAAATCGAGCTAATGAATTCCACGTCGAAATAGCATTGTCCGATCGGACAGAACTATCGACCGACCTACTTACTTTTACTCTTTGTTATGGAAGATTCACAAATGTTCGGTCTCTAATAATAATTATCAAATTTCATACTGAAAGAGTGGAGCAGACTTGTGCCCGTTGCCAAGTGTAGTGGACGAAAATAAAAAAAAATGTTCAAGTCTTATGTAGAGGGAAAATGCAAATGAAATTATGAACTATAACACCTTCGAAATATTTAAATAGTTGCTTATAAATAAGAAAAATATTCCATACTTTAATTCGTTAATTTTCAGAATTTTCGATTAATTTCTGTTAATTAAACAATGTTGATGAGTCTGTGTATAAATATATAGAATATATGAGAATATTCTCGACATATAGAATATATATTTTAAGGAACGTGCTGTCGTAAATGATTATCAATTACAATTAATAAAAATAACGCGTTCGAAAGCAAAAGTCGAATCAAAATTTTCTTTGCAGAAATTATTGCAATAATTTAAAATTTAAATATAACTCTTTAAAATTCTGTCAACTGGGATTGTTATAATTAGACTGCGAATCTTTATGCAAAATAAAAAATGTTTGCATTGATTGCAAGACGCAGAAATCAAATGAAAATTTAATTCTTCTTTTAATTATCTAATTAAGGTAAAACTAATATACTGGTGGCAAGAAATCCTTTTCATACTTGCACTGTTTTAAATTGTGCGCGCCCATTTTTGTCATAAATGCATAAAATCTAATTATAACATTCAGTCGCAGTCTAGTTATAATATTCCTGCAGGATTTTTTTCAATTTCTGTTTCTCGCAGCTTTCACTTTTTCATACTTCTATTTCACAGTCATTTATCTTCCCGAGCATAGTCAAGCTTTCGTTCGAGTATTCTCAGACATTTTCAGAAATATTCCCCGTAGGTACTGGTCATGACAGAAGGTGTTCGATCAAAATCCTGAACGTGAAAGTTGATGGAATTATTCATGTATGCGGTAAAAGCGGAAATAATGTTATACGTACATATATTAAAGAAATGAAGTAGAAGCGTTGTCAATATTTGTAAAAGACACCGACGATGTAATAAACGATCTTCTAACAAAAATGCAAGAGAATGGAAAGGAATTGGAAAAAGTTTGTTCACGAATAATGGAGATCATGTTCATTTTTTTAAGATCTCACTACATTTAGTGTCAAGACGAGTTCAACGTCCTGGTATATTATGACTAGACTGCGGATCTTGATGCAAAATAAAAACTTTCTATCTGAATTGCAACAAGCTGAGGTAAAATAAATATTTAATTTCTTGTTGAATATGTTTAGAAGGTTAAAAATAATATAGTAGTGTATTTAAATTCTTCAAATTTGTTTACTGTCAGAAACTAGACCGACTCATAAATGCATAAAATGCATTTTATCATAAATGCATAAAATCTGCAGTTTAATTATGACTAAATATGTCCTTCAACTCAAAAATGCATATTTGAGAAAAAGTTTCATTTTTTTTTGTTAAGGGAGATGGTTAAAGTTTAAAACAATCCACATCCCGGGACGACCAATACGTTGCCCCTCTACTTTCATATTATGCCCAAACCAGGACCTCCGGGGACCTACTTTTCGTAATACATCCGGGGTGTCTCTTTTCGGGCCCTTTGCACGCCTGTTCTTTTCTAATAATATCTGGAAAGAAATTTTGAGGATCAGAAATTTAGCGTTTAGTTACTTTTCGTGTCCATTGGCGGTCTAAAATACGAATTGTTGTCACAGAAATTCGATTGGACGCTTTTTACAAAGTGTGTTTACTGAACGTACAGGGTGTAAAAAAATGTTTGGTCCTGGCTGCAGTGTTGGGCAAATTTTATTTTAAATAATAAATAAACGTGTGATTTTATTTGCAAATAATAACTAAACTTGTTATTTAAATCAAACTTATTTAAATAATTCCATAAATAATCTATTTATTATTTCTTATTTGCAAATAAAAGTTTATTTATTATTTGGATTGAGGTGGAAATCAATGTGCCAGTGTTCATGCTCGTCCGGAGGGCGGATTAATGAATGAAAATACAATTTAATGTATTATTTTTTAATACAAATAATAATTGAAAATTATATTTGTAAATAACTTTATTATTTTAAATAAATTCATTTAGACTTGCTCAAATAAAAAATAATGATTTCTGCGTTTTATTTGAATATCCAAATAACAAATAATTATTTGTTAATACAAATAATAATTGAAAATTGTATTTGTAAATAACAATTAACTTTATTATTTTAAATAAATTCATTCAGACTTGCTCAAATAAAATATAATGATTTCTGCGTTTTATTTGAATATCCAAATAACAAATAATTATTTGTTAATACAAATAATAATTGAAAATTGTATTTGTAAATAACAATTAACTTTATTATTTTAAATAAATTCATTCAGACTTGCTCAAATAAAAAATAATTAATTCTGCGTTTTATTTGAATATCCAAATAACAAACAACTTTGTTATTTAAATAATTATTTATTTAAATAAATTTATTTATTGCCCAACACTGCCTGGCTGCCATAACGGTATTCTACATCTTCGGATCCGTGAAGATCTGTGAAAAAAATTGCCCTTGACCTTGCCTTGACCTTGAATTTCAAGGGCAAATTTTTGTGTTATTGCATTGTATTCCACACATCATGGGGACAAAAAGTGTCAAGGAAACCATGAATCAAAACTCAAGTCACCCATGGTTCCCTTAACACTTTTTGTCCCCACGATGCGTAGAATACAATGCAATAACACAAAAATTTGCCCTTGAAATTCAAGGTCAAGGACAATTTTGCAACTTTTTTTCACAGATCTTCATCGATCCGAAAATGTAGAATATCGCTATGGCAGCTATGACCAAACATTTCTTCACACCCTGTACTTCTTCCTCGACGCTGTTTTCTAGTTTTCCAGATTGCCTTCCTAAGGTTCCGCTCGTCTAGTTAACCATTGCACACATTTGCGGATCAGGTCCTCATAAACCCTCGCGCGAGCGCCTCCAGATTTATAGCTCCGCCACTTTCGTTGAGTTCTGCCGCGTTCTCGCAGCTTCTTCCTTCGCTACCTATCTTCCTCATTTTTCATTTCAGTTTTTCATCTGTTTCTCCTTCTGATGCTTGCGCAGCCCTTACGCAGACAGTTCATTCATCAGTAGCTATTCAGTCTAAAAATCTCTGAGGCACTCTGTAACCCGAGTACGATCCCCACATATTATACGGGGTGTCGCTGTTAAACATTAATTTTACATTGTCGGCGGAAAGCTTCTGACCAGTCTTTCCTTTTTCGAAGATACGGAATAATAATTAAAATTTTTAAATGTTATCGGCGCCAGGATCGATCATTTTTAGAACGTAACAACAAATGTGCAATTAATACATGTTCCTAACGTTTCGATTCCGATGTGGATCTTTTTCAAAGAATCATTATTGCGTCTGAAAAATATTTGGCGAAATTTCCGTTTATAGCAAAAATCAGAATTCCATGAAATTTTGAATATAGGTTCTTTTTTGACTAAAATGACGATTGCCAGAAGGATTTTTGGCGCGTCGAAAACAATTTGTTTTACCATTTCAATGTCGCGCTCTACCTTACCGACTTACCAACTTTCTATTTTATATGGAATATCTTCAATTAGTTGTAAAAAGGGATCATCACCAGCCTAGTTCACCTCACAGCGCCATAAAAATTCACAAATATCATCTATAAACGATTCCTCTTTAGTTTAATGTAATACATAACTTGAAATTTTTAAAGACTACTCCCGACCTAACCACAACTCATTCTAATCACATAAATAATAATATAACTAAATAATAAATAAACTTTTCGGGTTAACCTAATCCAAATTAATTCTCATCGCATAATCTTCCCATTGTTCTCAGACCTAACCACAACTCATTCTAATCACATAAATAATAATATAACTAAATAATAAATAAACTTCTCGGGTTAACCTAATCCAAACTAATTCTCATCGCATAATCTTCCCATTGTAGATATTGGTTCACTTGGTTTAACAATTGAAATTTTCTATACATTTTACATTAATTTCCAGAATATATATATGACGCATGCGCACAGCACGAACATAAAGTACAAAGTCGGTAAGTCAGTCGTCGGTAAGGTAGAGCGCAACATTGAAATGATAAAAAATTTTTTATCGATGCTCCAAAAATCCTTCTGGCAATCGTCATTTTAGTAAAAATTTTCAGGATATGTTTAATTGTCACAGATCGACACACGTATTTTTTCAATTTTTTTTGTAGGCCCACATAAAAAAGTTGAAAATGTAACTTTTAGTATTTTTTCAACAATCCCGAACAATTGCAATTTTTGATAAAATTTCTTTTCACATCCTGTAGTAAATTAATTGAACTAGCTTTCCAAGAAAGTTGGAATCGTTTAGTACAATATTAAAATAGTTATGTTTATACATATTCGGTACGGGCAATATGAAGTAGTTGATAGAGGGAAAACCGGTACACTGGTAAGGTTAAGTGCCCTAAGTCTGGACAATTGAATTTTCGTAGTAAATCAATAATTAAGAGATTAATTAATTATATTATATATTCTGAGGCCTTAGCTACATGTAGGCGTGAATATTATTTCATTAAGACATCAATTGAAATTTAAAAATAAATTCAAAGTTCATCTGAAAACAATATTCTAAATAGTCTATTTACATACAAATCATATGCATTTACAGTTCGAACTTTTCTTAGAAAAAAAGATATAATTAAGCCCTCAGACAAAAAACAATTATTACGCATACTAATATTGATATTTTAAAATAAATTGGCAATCAAACTTAACGTAAATAATAACTATTAATCCAAATATTAGAGGTCCAAGTTTACGACTAAAATTAACCTGTTGTTTGAAACTTATTTAACTAAATATTCGTATAATTAGTCTTCTATTAGCTTGTATAACGTATGTAGAAAATGTGTACCGCTTGTGACGTGAATAATACTTAATTTTGATGTCATAAATCTATCAGTATTAATACCTAACCTCAAAATTAATTGTTTATCTCCATATAATTGTTAAAAAAATGTATTTTTTAGATTGTAAACTTGCTTTAAATATTAACTTTGATAATGACCATCACTAGAAAAATAAAACTTTTGATTGTAGTCGAAAAAAATGTTTAAAAATTATCATAAAAACAAATTGGAAGTAACGGCAAGCCTAAAGTACATAAAATGTAAGGATATTATTAAAAATGACAGATTGAAGGAAAATAGAAGTTTGACTAAAAATCAAAAATTAAAGAGAAGTCCAGAATCACATTCTGTCGAGTCCATCGTAGAAAGTCTATTTATGTATAGAAATTCGTAAAACTGGTAGTTTTATAGTTCTGGAAGTGAAGTATAAATATTTATATTTTTAAATTGACTTTGTAGCAATAAGATTTAGTACAGTTTTACGGAATGCTTAAACTTCAGAATTTATGTCGCCATTTGCTGACAAAGTTTATTGAGATAAGCGGCACGTCACACAGGATCATTCGAGCGAAAGGTTTTGAAATTAAATTAATCTGTCTCGCTGACTCGAGATTACCACATTATAGCAAATGTCAGACCGAATGGACACATTAACGCGCGATCAAATATGACTCGCATCCATCATTTTAAACGTCATATTACTTTCGTTCGTTCGCGCGATGCCTATCAAATTTAGCTACATGTCCCATACCATACATGCACATAAATGCATACACCTCTGTGCGTATGGCACCTGCAATCGTTTCAGTACCTACGCGAATACATCCATAAGTATAAATCTGCATTTTGATAAATAATCTCAAATTTGTGAAACAGAATTCTATAGTTAATAAAACGATTGTTAAATGATCTCGGCGCTACGGTTCGATCATTAATGGCAAACAAAAAATATTAACTAAGCAAGTTTGCTAATTTTCAAAATAATCGACATTTTGGTAATTGATTTTGACCATTTTCAAAATTGAAAGTGAATTGGGTCTGTAAGAAAAATGAAAAATTTTAACATAAAGACATACAATTTTCCAAAAAAAGTAATTATTAAATGTTTACATGTTTAAATGTTACAAATGAAAAATGTTAACATAAAGACATACAATTTTCGAAAAAGTAACTATTAAATGTTTAAATGTTTAAATGTTTAAATGTTTAAATGTTTAAATGTCACAAATGAAACATTTTAACTTAAAGACATACCTACAATTTTCAAAAAAGTAACTATTAAATGTTTAAATGTTCAAATGTTCAAATGTTCAAATGTTCAAATGTTCAAATGTTCAAATGCATAAATGTTTAAATGCATAAATGTTTGAATGTTACAAATGAAAATTTTAACTTAAAGACATACAATTTTCAAAAAAGTAACTAGTAAATGTTTAAATGTTTAAATGTTCCAAATAAAAAATTGTAACATAAAGATATACAATTTTCAAAAAAAGTAACTATTAAACGTTTAAATATAAGGGAAAAAACCAGTTTTTCACAATTTTTCACTCACTTGCTTAGGTATGATCAAGTATAGTAATTATTGTATAGTAGTAAAATTTACTGATATTTCTAAAAAATTAAAGGTGCTACAGTCGAATGGAAAATAAAAATTTGTTTAGCAGTATATAATTTATAATATTATATAGACACTGAACTAATGGAAATAGAATTGTGAAGGACGTATATAAGGACGAAGGATGTTTGTAGAATCATGATCGAACCTGTACGCCAATAACATAATTTCCTATTTATCTAAAAACAATTTACGATCGTGAAAAATAATCGCTTATCAAGAAATAGAATTGTGTATGTATATAAAACAGTTATACTAAACTTGGGAGACATGTGAGAAGTTGTAAAAATGAAGATGACAGTCTTCTAAATAACGAACATGGACGATACCAAACAATACAATAAATAAACTTGCAATATCCTGACAGAATACATATATTAAGTACAATAATGTTCATTTTGATTGACAAGTCTTATTTAGAAGGAGGCACGTTTGTTTAAAGCAGCTGTTAAAAGTCGAACATTCGCAACAACTATTTCTGAGACATTGATATGTTTTTGCCAAAGGTATGCAGCTCCGTTTAAATATTTTCGTCGAAATATGAAAGACGTTTCCACGTCAGTAGTTGTACCAGTCAGATTCGGCGAGTGGGGAGCCGAGAACGTCACCCTAAGAAAGTCACACTCTCCAAGAGCCATGCTCTCGTGGTGGGGTAATCTGTGAGTGAGGCGCTGTCACGAATGTCGTTGCTGCGCGAGCCCTACTCAACCAGATACCCTCTCACACCCTTTGTAAACCTAACTCACACAATACCACTGTCTCCACGCATTTATGGTTTTGGCTCTTTACATAGCTCACAAGCCTCAAATGCAGCTCCTAAAGCTGAGACCGTACTCGGGCGTGTCTGAAATATGTACTGCATTCAAAAGTATTCGTAATATACAGGATATTCAGGGCAGACAGTAATATTTCAATAAATAATTCACAGGGCAGACAGTAATATTTCAATAAATAATAAACAATAAATAATGTACATATCTGTACATGCTAACATTACAATGACAACTTATGAACTAGGATAAGTAACATAATTAACAATTCCAATACAACACTATAGATACAAACAGTGAGATCTGAGAAAACTGTGAATAAGAAATAAAGGACAAAGAGAAGGTCCACACAAAAAAGCATCGGCTGTTCTTTCGTTTATGGCACAAATCAGAATTCGATGAAATTTTGAAAATAGGTTCTTTTTTTTACTAAAATGACGACTGCCAGAAGGATTTTTAGCGACTCGCAAAACATTTTTATCATTTCAATGTCGCTCTCTACCTTGGAGACTTACCTACCGACTTTCTATTTTATGTCCGTGCTGTGCTCGATAATTCTGCATGACAGCAGATACAGAAATTCTAATGTATTTTTCTAATACAAAACGATTTTTTCGACTTGAATCATGAGCTGAGCGACCTGCGATCGACCTTCCTCTGTCAAAAGAACCTTTATGCAGTTCAAAATATGCTCATATGAGGACAAAAAATGGTTTCCCGCAAACACTGTTTTGTTGATAAAATCAGTGTTTGCGGGAAACCATTTTTTGTCCTCATATGAGCATATTTTGAGCTGCATAAAAGTTCTTTTGACAGAGGAAGGTCGATCGCAGGTCGCTCAGCTCATGATTTTGTTAGATTATGTTTATATCTAATAATATGAGTGTCCAAAGTAGGGGAAAACAAATGAAGAAAAATTCCGCAGATTCTAATGTATTTTTCTAATACAAAACGATTTTTTCGACTTGAATCATGAGCTGAACGACCTGCGACGAACCTTCCTCTTTACAATGAGCCCTCACACAACTCGTAATATGCTAATATGAGGACAAAAAATGTTTTCCCGTGATCGCATTCAATTGTTCCCCAGATTCCGTTCATGAAGGGCAATGAAGGGCAAGTAGAACCAATTTTAGTTCAGCTACTCAAACGAGATGGCGCTTAGACAGGAGAACTATCAGCGTAGATTCGTAACAACAGAAATATAAAGGGCTTGAAGCCACTCGGATCCATTAATAGCAATAAAGATATTGATAAAAAGAAAAAAACCTGTATTGATAGCGAAATTAAAGCGTTAGATTGATACAAATGTATGTTCGTCACGGTTGCGAAACTGTTTTTCAGCGTGGAGGTTGCTTACGCGGATAAATATCCAGATCAGGGGTTACGGTACACCCTTAATCATATATATATACAAACATCCATTTTTATATATATATAGATAATCGAAACAACTTACCTTGGGAACATTTAGCCCCGGTCTCCTCTACATTAACAATTTCATATGTACTATAAGTAGATGATGCTGCTCTCCGCGATATTGAAGCATAAGAATGACCAGCTCACCATTTAAGGGGGTAGAGTACCCACGTGACATTACTAGAATCTAACCAGAATATTACCAGAAAACAAGTGAAAACAGGGGTTTACGGGAACACACCTCACGTCGTCATATCATTATATTTTGAGCTGAGTGAGGGCTCATTCTAAAGAGGAAGGTTAAACGAAGCGCGCGTGGGTCCAACTTCAGTTACATTATGTTTATATCCAGTAATGTGACTGTCCAAAGTAGGGAAAACAAATGAAGAAAAATTCCGGATTTTCTAATGTATTTTTCGATCACAAAAAGATTTTTCCTGCTTATTTAGGGACCCACGCGCGCTTCGTTTAACCTTCCTCTTTCAAATGAGCCCTCACTCAGCTCAATATAAAATCGTATGAGGATGTGAGGTGTGTTCCCGTGATCGCATTCAATTGTTTCCCAGATTCCCTTCATGAAGGGTGAGTAGAAGCAATTTTAGTTCAGCTACTTGGACGAGATGGCGCTTAGTCAGGAGAATTATTAGCGTAGTTTCATAACAACAAAAGTGTAAAGGGCATGAAGCCACTCGGATCCATTAATAGCAATGAAGATAATGCTTAAAAGAAAAAAACCTGTAATTATAGCGAAATTGAAGCGTTAGATAGATGCAAATCAATGCACATGTATGTTCATCACTGTTGCCAAATTGGTTTTTCGCGCGGGGGTTGGTCACACTGAAAAATACCATGGTCACGTGGGTACTCTACCCCCTTAATGTCTTGTGACCAAAACTTGAGTGTTATACCAAGAATAAAAAGATCTAAAAACATTTTTACCAATTGTTGTCCATTAAGTACTGCTTGAAATTTTGTCATAATTAGTTTATGGAAATTGGTACATTCACTATAATTTGAAGTATTTAATTTCATCCGGTGCATCGAGGTTATGCACGTGTGGCCCTAACAATGATAAAAATGTCGAACGGGGCTGCTTGACTAAGAATAGCATTTATATCATTCAAGAAAGATTCCTTGTCCTCAGAATCAGATGATTCAGAATGCTTGATCTACAATGAATCTTACACTGCTGGTTAGTGGTGAAAACTGAATGCAATGCACACGTTGCAGCAAATGGGCTCACGAAAAATGCATCAGATGTGTGTATTAACTCGGATAATTATTTGCAAGCCTAATTTGGCTTAATTTTGCTTACAAATCATCATCTAATTCAGTACAGTATGTCTGAACAAATAAAAAATATTGTTAATACTATTATTTATTCTTAAACTCTTAAAAGTAGCTGTTAAGTCAACTAACTTATCAAATATGTCAACTAATCCCACAACGGGGGTTAGTTCACTTATTGCTCCCGCTAATCTAAATATCAAACCTATAACAGGGTTCAATCAAAGCGATTTTCAAAATTGAATCTCTATACTCCCAAGTGAATGTGCAAACTTTCGGTGCACATGTCAGCTAAACACTAATGGATCAATAGTGGATATTTTTATCGATCGTAATTTTTTGATATATAAGAATTACTTTTTTTTCCTCTTTCCTTTTTCCTCTACTATTTGGAAGAGCACATGTATGTCACTTTGACATATTCGCTACAGTAGAGCCAAGTATAGTAAAATAATGATCGAACCAGAGCGCCGTGAAAAAACTAATGGATCATTGGTAAAAATTAAATATGTTAAAATTTAATCGACCAGCCCCGGTGCTACCTCAGAAAGACGGAAATCTCGTTTCCTAAAAACGTTTTCCTACACCGAGATCGAAAATTCGGTAAGCAGTCGCACTCCGCAGTCCACTTATAACTTATTCTTGATCAAATTTGTCGAACATTATCCGCAATGAATTATTCCCTCGGCGCGATATATGTGTGCACCCGGCGCCGGAGAAATCTGTCCTAGTTTCGTTGCCAGAACACGGTATCGGAAACCGCGAAAGTTGGCTGACTTTCCGCGAACGGTGCAAGATTCATCGCGGTGTGAATTTTGCTTTCGTACCTAAGTCAAACCGAAATTAATCGCCGCTCCTTTCTGCCAGGAACCGCAAATGCACGTTCCGTTAACGTGTACCTAATAAGCCTCTGGAGACCACTCAACAGGTACATCGTTTCACGAGCCAGCCGCATCAGAGGCTTGCTTTTGGTAAATCAGCTGAATGACGACGTCTTGCGCGTCTAAATACACTCTGCCCTCGACGCTTCGTATTCAACGGTTATGAATCTCTCGTTAATTATGTCGACACCCACCTAGGTCTCGAGTAATTATTTAATACAATATATTAACGTTATCGGCGCCCTGGTTCGATCAATTGGAACAATAAGCAAGTTCGCAAAATTGAATGAAATTTCATTCTACGTTTCGGTCTAGAGTTTAGACTTCGCTTTCCAAACAATATAGTATTTAATTAAATTTTTTAATGTTATCGGCGCCAGGTTCGATCATTTTCAGAAAAACAACAAATGTGCAATTATTACATGTTTCTAACGTTTCGATCCCGACGTGGATCTTTTTCAAAGAATCATTATTGCGTCTGAAAAATAGTTTGAATGAATAATAATGTAAGAAATTATCAAATTAACAGAACCCACAAAAACTCACATGTTGTGTAAAAACTAGGCAATACATTATCTATATAATAAAAATGAAATGCTGTTCGTTGGTCACGACATCACTTGAAAACGGCTGGACTGATTTGGCTAATTTCTCTTTTTAAATGTTTGTAATAGTCCAAATGAGGTTTTTAGGGAAAGAAAAATTGGAAAAGTTGTCCGGAAAAATGGAAGATTTGGGATAAAATGAAAGTGCTTTTTCTATGGAATTTCTATATAAACTCAAGACCATAACTCACGATTCGAACGATGGATATGCATAATTCTTTTTTTGTTTTGTTAAGTTAACAAAATTAACAAAGGAAAGTCGGAAAATTCGGACAAACTGCAGAAATCATAATCTTCGAAGCGGTACAAGTAGCAGGAAGTAACGATCGCAAACTTTATTGAAAAGACAGGACAACGTCTGTCGGGTCAGCTAGTAACACATATTAAATTTTGTATGAAAACTATTTTATCTTCATGGTGGCAGATATGTAACTGAGCACACGCTGTTCAAAAGGCAAGAGTGATGCGACACATATGTGACAGAACCATCGCGATTGGTGGATCGATAACGATCAATAGTGATGCATAGACACAACAAGGCGGTAAATTCAAATATACACACGTGGCTTTCAACTGATTTTGTTTGATATCGTTTATAACTTTGTACTGAGTTTGTATCACAAAATAAGGAAATTTATTTTAAATAAATTGTGAATAAATGATATAGTAATATATAAAAAAGGAAAAAAAAAGGGAAAAAGTAAAACTAAAAATTCCTATTTTCGAACATGGTGTTTTCCAAGTTTGTGGGAGAAAAAAACATTTCATTTTTATAATAGTGAAAAAGATAATTGATTATAGTATAACTGAATATAGTATTTCTTTGTTTGTTCTCAACATGAATCACCTTCCAAACGAAATAGTATTTATCTGGTTTATTCTCAACAAAAATCATATTGAATGTGGATTAATATATAATTACCGAATTTATTTTGGTATTTGTTAAATAAATTGCAGGGATCGTAAAAAGAGGTTAAGATGTGTTTCATTTTTAACGCCATCTATCGATTGATCAATGCAAAAATCGATTCTCACTGATCCAATGTCTTTTCAAATCTCTAATACTTGTTCAGTCCACGTGTCACCGGCATGGGACCAACACATTGTTCCGTACTCTTAAAGAATGTGAATTAATACTTTTATAAGCATGTAAGTAGTTACATACTTTGTCTTCGAATTTAGTTTCTCTTCACACCTTTGCTAATATAAATCAGTTTTTCTGTAAAAATTATATTTAATAATCCTTTCAGACGCATTTATGAAATAATATATTCTTGAAAATGGTCTAAAACTGAGACCGAAACGTTGAAATAAATTTCATGTAATATTTTGCAAAATTGCTTATTGTCCAATTGATCGAACCAGTGCGCCGATAACATTAATACGTTGTTATGAACAAGTGACGATCGAGATACAGAGAACTGATAAATCAGAGAATCTAACTTTCAACGTAGATTATTATTGGAAACTATACATATGGTTAAACAGCAAAGTGTAAACCTTAGGTATGAAATACCTAAGATCCATGACTATTATGTGACATTACTGAACCAGTAATGGTCACTTATGAGGACATCTCCAATAATTAATAATTTTTCCATTTAAGATTCTAACCATTAAAAATTCACATTTACTTCACAAAACATTTTATATAATTTCTCTTTTATTTAATTATTTATTTTCAAAATGGGTATATTATTTTCAAATTTTGAACACAATAATACGTTTAGTTTGTTTAAATAAATTGATATAGTTTCACAATTCCAATACAGAGACAGAAGTCCACATATTAATTTAAATGTCACCATCAATCGATATCGATCTACCAATCGTAACAAGTTACATAGATATATGTCATAGCCTTTATACCTTTGAAGCAGCACATGTTTCACGTTTAAATTAATATGTGGACTTTTGTCTCTGTATTGGAATTGTGAAACTATATCAATTTATAAACATATTATTGTGTTCAAAATTTGAAAATAATAGAACCATTTTGAAAATAAATAAAATGAAATTATATAAGATGTTTTGTGAAGTAACATGAAATGTAAATCTTTAATGGTTAGAATCTTGAATGGGTAGTCGGTAATATGTGGAATAGTTTCCAAAGAAAATCAACTTGACGAATCAATAACAAGTAATAGAATATGATATATCGACATTTCCAACGATGGTTTATTTTTAACGAATCAATTGTTCACCGAGGTGGTTCACAATGCCAGCAAATATCCCAGTATTTAAACAGTTCTCAGTGGTGGGTGGCAGTATTGTCGTGCAAACACAAACGTTTAAACGTTCCGATATCATGTTGGAGACAGTCGGTTTATTATTGGCACACGATTCTGCGTAATCTTGGACTGTTTGACATCGAAGGGAACAACAACGCGTTGTCGGCTTTGGACAAGTTAGAATCGAACAATCGTGAGATCATGCAGCTTGCGCCATGCGTTTCGGGAATCAATAGCCATACTCGGCTCATGAAACATGACGATTGTCGTGGAAAACAACACCCTGCAATGTATAACGTAAACACTACATTAATGAACGAATAAAAATTGGAAACATCGTTACAAAAATGGCCAAGAAAAAAATGTCTGAATTTCACAAAATTTCGCAAGTTCAAAGCTTCCGACTTCTGGCACCTAGAATTTAATTAATTTACAGAAATTTAATTAGATTAATATCTCGCAATTTCAATTACCATTTCTCCATTTATAAGAGTTTACCTACTAAATTAATATTTACCATCTACTTGTTACACATCTATTTTTTATCATCAATTTATTGAATTCAAAGCTTCTGACTACTAATTATTTTCCATCTTCTAAAAACAATACTTTGGTTTTAATTCAATCAATTCAAGATGAATTCAAAGCTTCTGACTACTAATTATTTTGCATCTTCTAAAATAAATACTTTGATTTTAATTCAATCGATGCAAGATGAATCCAAAGCTTCTGACTACTAATTATTTTGCATCTTCTAAAATCAAAGTATTGATTTTAAGAGTTTATCTACTAAATTAATATTTACCATCTACTTGTTACAACACGTCTATTTTTTTATCATCAATTCAAGTTGAATTCAAAGCTTCTGACTACTAATTATTTTGCATCTTCTAAAATCAAATTATTGATTTTAAGAGTTTATCTACTAAATTAATATTTACCATCTACTTGTTACAACACGTCTTTTTTTTATCATCAATTCAAGATGAATTCAAAGCTTCTGACTACTAATTATTTTGCATCTTCTAAAATCAATACTTTGATTTTAAAAGATGCAAAATAATTAGTAGTTAGAAGCTTTGGATTCACCTTGAATTGATTGAATTAAAATCAAAGTATTGATTTTAGAAGATGCAAAATAATTAGTAGTCAGAAGCTTTGAATTCGTCTTGAATTGATGATAAAAAAATAGACGTGTTGTAACAAGTAGATGGGAAACATTAATTTAGTAGGTAAACTCTTATAAATGGAGAAATCGTAATTGAAATTGCGAGATATTAATCTAATTAAATTTCTCAGAAAATTTCTGTAAATTAATTAAATTCTAGGTGCCCATTTGAATGTAAAAAATGAATCTAATTGTAAATTTCTAATGGAAATCGTATAATGTTAATCTATTTTTATTGTCGTTACAAATCTTCATATTTATTATTATCGGGTATAATTTGACAATTCACAGCGATGAATTGTATTTCATCTTCTTAGCGTTAAAAATAGTTGTATTATCATACTCGCCATGAAATATTTTCACGCAATATAAATTTCGATATTCTGCATACGCCGAGGATGAACCGCCAAAATCATGGATATTAATCTAATTAAATTTCTCAGAAAATTTCTGTAAATTAATTAAATTTTAGATGCCCATTTGAATGTAAAAAATGAATCTAATTGTAAATTTCTAATGGGAATCGTATTAATGTTAATCTATTTTTATTGTCGTTATAAATCTTCATATTTATTATTATCGGGAATAATTTGACAATTCACAGCGATGAATTGTATTTTATCTTCTTAGCGTTAAGAATAGTTGTATTATCATACTCGCTATGAAATATTTTTACGCAATATAAATTTCGATATTCTGCACACGCCGAGGATGAACCGCCAAAATCATGGACACAGTGATTTATGAATTGTGTGGGTTACCCTGCTTCTTTCGTGGTGGTTAGCTACATCAATCACTCACATGCTTTCAAAATAGTTTCCACTGCTCCCTTTATTTGGAATCATCTCTATTTCTCGACGATGCATTTACCATATTGTGGGTCTCGTCCTCCGCAATTTATATTGCGAACAAAAAAAAAAACGAAACGATCGCTTAACAATGCTCTCCCGTTATTTCCAAACGAAACGCTTTTCATCCGATCTCGCTTATTTTTCTGCACGGTATTAAAACTTTAATCTGCATCACAAAATGTGTGTTTCACCTGTTAGGTCACAGAGCAAGGAATAAGAGATTAAAACGAGCCACAATTCCACACTGTGTGATGACAAATTTGTGAACACAATCTCATAAAATTTATTGAAAGATAAGGCAGAAAACACTTGCAATTAGTATTTCTTGGTATCGTATAAACCAAATAAAAGCATTAATTAAATTGTGTGTTTAGATTATACTTGTTAACATGTCGTCATATCAACGGAGGATAAGCCTAATTTGCTCAATTTAGAATTATTTCAGTATAATTATCCAGTTAAAGTCAAGTATTTCAACATCGAACATTCTCACAATTTCAATACAAAATAGGTTTTCAATTATTAAATTCTTTTAGATATCAAACAAACGTGGAATTTTAAGTCCTTGTATTTGTGTCTACTGAAAAGTATTCGTGTAATGGCGCGTTTAGACCAAACAAACGTATGCTTGTTCAGTCTACACTGCGAATTCACTAGCGAATGTATATTAGATGATTGCACAAGTTATTCACCGATTTTCACAGATGTCGCAAACTGTACTGCACGGCGGACTGTAAAAATAAAAATTACATTTTCTAATTGTGAATAAATAAATTAATAATTAATAAATTACATTGTCAAATTAATTTCTATAATAATTTATGAAGTTGTATTCGTTGAAATGCAACCATTGAATTTGATTTTCAAATCTAATCTAATCTGAGCATATAAAATAATTCAAATCTAATGATAATTATAATATTATCATGAACGTATCGCAGTGTTCGCCTTATGTGAAAAATACATATTGAGCTGAACGTTCATAGAATTCTTCGAGCATTCTGAACGTTTGGCGAATAGTTTAGCGGGCACAGGTGCATGCTCGTTTGAATTCTAATTTTTTTGAGTTGAGGCCGAACGAGCACGTTCGTTCATTTGGTCTACACTAGTGTCGTCAGATTAAGACTTGTCCCCCACTCCACCTTCCCCTTCTACGACGCTAAGGTGAAATGCCCTAATTCAGGACAGTCCAAAAGTGATACCTAAATATGGACAATTGAATTTTTATAGTGAAATCAATAATTAAGAGATTAAATAATTATATTATATATTCTGAGGCCTTAGCTACAAGTAGGCGTGAATATTATTTCATTAAGACATTAATTGAAATTTAAAAATAAATACAAAGTTCATTTGAAAACAATATACAAAATAGTCTATTTACATACAAATCATGTGCATTTATAGTTCGTACTTTTGTTAGAAAAAAAGATATAATTTAAGCCATCAGACGAAAAATAATTATCACGCATAATAATATTGATATTTTTAAATAAATTGGCAATCAAACTTAACGTACCTAAATATGGAGAATTGAATTTTTATAGTGAAATGAATAATTAAGAGATTAAATAATTATATTATATATTCTGAGGCCTTAGCTACAAGTAGGCGTGAATATTATTTCATTAAGACATTAATTGAAATTTAAAAATAAATACAAAGTTCATTTGAAACAATATACAAAATAGTCTATTTACATACAAATCATGTGCATTTATAGTTCGTACTTTTGTTAGAAAAAAAGATATAATTTAAGCCCTCAGATAAAAAATAATTATCACGCATAATAATATTGATATTTTTAAATAAATTGGCAATCAAACTTAACGTACCTAAATATGGAGAATTGAATTTTCGTAGTAAAATCAATTATTAAGAGATTAAATAATTATATTATGTATTCTGAGGCCTTAGCTACAAGTAGGCGTGAATATTATTTCATTAAGACATTAATTTAAAAATAAATACAAAGTTCATCTGAAAACAATATACAAAATAGTCTATTTACATATTATACAAATCATGTGCATTTATAGTTCGTACTTTTGTTGGAAAAAAAGATATAATTTAAGCCCTCAGATAAAAAATAATTATCACGCATAATAATATTGATATTTTTAAATAAATTGGCAATCAAACTTAACGTACCTAAATATGGAGAATTGAATTTTTATAGTGAAATGAATAATTAAGAGATTAAATAATTATATTATATATTCTGAGGCCTTAGCTACAAGTACGCGTGAATATTATTTCATTAAGACATCAATTGAAATTTAAAAATAAATACAAAGTTCATCTGAAAACAATATACAAAATAGTCTATTTACATACAAATCATGTGCATTTGTAGTTCGTACTTTTATTAGAAAAAAAGATATAATTTAAGCCCTCAGATAAAAAATAATTATCACGCATAATAATATTGATATTTTTAAATAAATTGGCAATCGAACTTAACATAAGTTCCGCAAACGTAACAAAGTTTTAGAGCTGTATTTAATATAATTAGAAGACAAAATTGTTTAAAATAAGTAGTGGTCGTGGAACTGTGCTTGGAAGTGAATTTCAAATAAAACGCTCGAAATAGTAGGGGGCAATAAAATTGAAAAATAATTCGGAGTGCGAAGGGTTAACGATGTAATTTTTAAAATTACATATCACAACTTTACATTTGTAAACGCATATCTATAAACTTCAAATACTATTATTGAATATATTTTGCGAAATTCTTTTGTAAAAATTGATTTGAAATGCGGCCTTTTCATGCACAATAATTTAATAGAAGGAAAATGCGAAAATGCTTTGGAAACGTTCGGAAGTAGCGGAAGAAAACAATCGATGTGATTTCCAGGCACCGAAAGGAACATTTGGCAAATTTACCAGGCTCCAGGAGTGCTTTTTCCACGGATGAGAGTGCTTTTCGAATCCTATCGTGAAATCTATGAAGAGAATATATATTCGGAATATTTCTACTGTTCCTTCGCCTCGCGTATTGATTCGATGTAAGATTCTCCATTTTATTTCTCACCGTAAATCTGTTTCGTGCCGATTTAAAATCTGAATAAAAATCTCGACCGCCGAATTCCAGATTCAAATCAGATTACTACTGAAAACGTGATATATAACATTAGAATCAAACGATTGGTACATACGATAATAATAAATATAATAATAAATATTGATACCATATTTATTGGTTTAGTTTAAATTTTATTTTATTTAGTGACGCGATACAATAGTTTTCTGACTTTCCTGCAAACTGATGAAAGTAAGGCGTTGAAACAATTATTGTTTAGTACTTATAATATTAGTTTATGCAATGTGTCAATGCAATTGCAACCAATCATTAGGAGGCCTTGATTTAGATCTGTAAACGAATAACGTTGGATTCAAGGAGAGAAAATAAAAAAATGAAAATGTACCATTCAGAGATTAGATAAAAAAATTATAGTTCAATAAAAATCGAACTACAACGTTTATCGATTAAACAGAAACATATAGGAACGCTATCTAACGGAACAATTAGAAACAGAACAATGGATCAATGAAGGGGTAGATTCGAACCACGACAATGCAAAAAATATTGTAAATAGGAGAAAAATTATTAAATATTAACAACAGGAGTTTTGACGACACGAAAAACAATTTATCATACTAAAATTTTAGTTTCTACTTGTAAAATAGAAAATAATTGATGACAAATCGAACAAGGTTTTGACTTGATATAATTGGCGAATACGTAAATTTAAACTATAACTAATTTCCTGTCTAAAACAGTTTACATTATTGTTGTTATTAATAATTGTATACGTAACAATATGCATCACAGAAACTAGTTGATGATTAGCAGATTATTTTTCGTTCTCCCTTACGGTGTAAACGGATGAAGAGAATAAAAAACAAATTTTGCGAGGAGATAAATTGAAGTGTGCAATAAAGATTAATTATGGTTCATTTCAAACTAGGAAAGTGACAATGAAAAGTTTGGAAAGTATAACAAGGAAAGCACGAAATGATAAACTGGTAATTGGGGGTGACTTTAATGTGAAAGCTGAAGTGGAGGGTTCTGTATCACTGAAGGAAGAAGAAGGAGGATAAAGGTACATTGAAGAAAGACAAAAGATAAGATTAAAAGCTCACAAGTATGAATAATTTTAGACATGGCAGAGGAAAATAGATAGGACATTCTACATGAAAATTAAGCAGAAAATGGAGAAGGTGGATTCATGTACCGTGGAAACAAGAGAAATTCAGTAATTGACTGTGCAGTATCTGCACCACAGCTGAGGAACGAGACAGAAAAATTAATGACAAAAAATGGCGCACATTCAGATCAATTAAGCATGGTAGTAGAAATAAATACAGTTGTTAGATTGGACTCTTCAACAATAAACAATAAAGATGTAAAAGGGAAACATGAAAGAAGAAACAATCGAAAATGGTTCATTTCGGGAAAACAGAAATGAAGGAAATTATGGGACACTTTGCACGTAATTTTAATACAATAATTGTTTACTGTCAGACTGTCGTCATACAAAAAGTGTGAAAAATGAATCTTGAGAATGAAGATGAACATTAGAAAATATACTGGAATATACTAGAGTATAGTAGAATATACTCGACTATATTACAATACATGTAATGCATGTAATGGCAGAAACAGAAGAAGTATAAAACAGAATAAAGCAACTGAAAACAGAACCGAAGAAATTAAAATATTATCAAAGAAGCCTTATTTTCCATAACAGTTCTAAAGGATCTAAAATCAGCCCACGGATTCTCATTACCATCCTAACGTCTCTTCTTACGTCGTCTCTACATTGGTCGCATAAAATCAATAACGCATTAATCATGTATTCATTTATGAATTTCAAACCTTCGTATCGCAAGTCATCGGATGCTATTTCACTATAATTGAAACGAATAATTATCATATCGATTGCATCTGAATCCAGTTTTGAACAGAACTGATTGTGATTCAAATCAGCACACGTATTATTTCCAATTATTATATAATTATAAGATTATTAATACAACACCATTGAACATATGTATATCAGCGTACATTCTACGGCGCGTCTCATAACCGGCGATATGCAAATCCGAAAGAGGCAATTCTGCAGGAAGATTTAAGTCGGTGATATACAGGGTGTCTCAAAATTCCTGCAACATCCGGAAGTGGGAGGTTCCTGAGATCGTTTGAAGCGACATTTTCCTTTGCAGAATTGGCGTCCTAAGGCCTCGTACAGACCTAAACGGTTTGCCGAACCGTTTGCCGAAACGTTCGCCGAACCGTTTGCCGAAACGTTCGCCGAAATGTTCGTCAAGATGCGCACATTCGTGTTCGTCGTCGTTCCCGGAGCTGATGGATCAACGGCAAACACGAATGCGCGCATTTCGCCACGCATTTTGACAAACGGTTCGGCAAACGGTTCGGCAAACGGTTCGGCAAACGTATAGGCAAACAAACATTCAAGTCATGAAGTCTCGAATCTGATTGAACATTTCATTTATAAACTTTAATTCACTGAATAAACTACCAACAATTTCTGTATTTCTTTGTGTAGTATATGCCGCTGCAGTTTCTATAGTTGTTCGCAAGAAATTCTGAAAATAGCACAAATCCGTTCTGTTTGCTGTTAACCGATGCGTGCCGTTCTGCGCGGCAAAATGTTTGGGGAAATGCGCGTTCGTCAAACGGTTCGGCAAACCGTTTAGGTCTGTACGAGGCCTAAGCTTTGTTTTGGAGTTATTAACAAGAAACACGGACCAATCACAGCGTGGCTACAGCGGATTGATTCTGGCTTAGCCAATGGCGACGCTACGCTAAGCGGGACATACATTGCATACATATTCATAATAGACTTAAGGGGGTACGGTCACCCATGGATATTACTAGAATATTACTAGAAAAGCAAGTAAAAACAGTGTTTGCGGGAAACGGCTTTTCGTCCTCATACGAGCATATTTTGAGCTGAGTGAGGGCTCATTGTAAAGAGGAAGGTTGATCCCGCTTCGCCCTGGTCATGATATAACGAGATTATGTTTATATTTAATAATATCAGCGTCCAAAGTAGGGGAAAAAGTCGAGACGACCACCCTGAGGTTCCCATGTATTTTTCTAATGCAAAACGATTTTTCTGAATTAAATCATGACCAGGGCGAAGCGGGACCAACCTTCCTATTTACAATGAGCCCTCACTCAGCTCAAAATATGCTCGTATGAGGACCAAAAGCCGTTTCCCGTGATTGCATTCAACTTCCCCATATTTCGTTCATACAGACATAGTCTAAAGCAAGTCTAGAACCAATTTTAGTTCAGTTGGTTTAGAAGAGATGGCGCCTAGTCAGGAGAACTGTCAGCGGAGATTCGTAACAACAAAAATATAGGGCTTGAAGCCACTCGGATCCATTAATAGCAATAAAGATATTGACAAAAAGAAAAAAACTTGTAATGACAGCGAAACTTAGTTTAATTAGCGTTAGATTCATACAGATGTATGTTCATCACTGTTGCCAAATTGGTTTTTCGCGCGGGGGTTGGTCACACTGAAAAATACCATGGTCACGTGGGGCCTCTACCCCCTTAACAACAAATATTGTTCGATAATAAAAATATGTAATAAAAATTATAATAAAAATATAAGTCAGGCCAGGGCAACTTGCTGCTCGTGAACCACAGACGACTCCTCTCTTCACTCCTGGGTCCTCTCCTCCTGCGGCGCGTGCGCAGTAGAACTAGTAGAAGTAAGAGTGGGGAGCCCAGTCGGAGGGGAAAGTTCCTCCAGGTTCCTCCATTTGGCATCTCTGCCCCGGAGGTCAGTTTATCGGGCCCAAGAGTGAGAGAGGGGCAGCCCATTGGCTATTCCGGGAGGGGGAGTGTTTCAACCACCTTTCCTCAACAAAGAAAAGGGTCTGTTATTATGGATAACCATAGATAATTTATATTCACGCGGAAGCGTGTAAATCTTCCACATTTACACGAAAAACAAATGAAAATGGTGAAGAGATTCAAGCTAGCTATTTTCGAGATTAATCTACACGTTGACTTGCCAACTTGACAGGATCAAAACGAGCAGACATTATACTTTTGAGAACTGATGAGGGTGGGACAATATCGCTTATACTACACGCCACATACACACAGTATACACGACGACTACACACTACACATATTTATTTCTAACCTCCGGAGTAAACCACAGCGTCATCGCGTGTATTTAATTATTGAACGCCGATAGCTCAGCAGTTGCATCAGAAATTCTAATTGTATATTTGCGCTAGTTGTGCGACGTTCTTGTGTATTATCGTTGCTTCAGAATTATTCTCTGTCGATACTTTTGTATGTATGGAAGTTTTGCTTGTGTGCACTGTTCACGTGCATACAAATATTGTTTCTGAATGTGCAACGTTGAAGAGATTAAACAGTTAGCGAATACCAATACCGTGCAAAAGATTGCTAAGAAGGATTTAATACTTAGTTTTTCATTGTGATACAAGTTTCTAGAATTTTAATGCGCAGCATTGAACTTCATTTGCGGAACGAATCAGCACGCTCACGTTGGTCTTTCGAGAAATGAATTTTCGAAATTAACGAACTCAAATTTGCGACAATTTGTTGTTGACTATTAAGAGTTCTCGTGTTTGAGATAGTGATAACTTTAAATTCTTGTTTTGTAGTCAAATAATTTGAAATATACATGCACAATGTTTAAATTGGATCAGGTAGTTATTGTGTTATGTAGGTCGCAGCAATGTCAAATGTCATAATCATTTAATATGCACGGACTCGAAATTAGAATTTAATTAAGTTAATGCGCATTGAATTCTGGGTCAGATATTTAGTTATTGTTGTGTATTGTTAGCGACGACTGTTGTCTCTTGCATAATTATTTCAATACATTTTATCGTTTGAAGCAATACTAATTCTTGGAAAATTATACTGAGAAGATTCGTGCAATGATTTTTCCATTCAAATAGTTCTTATTTCCATTTTACATTCGGTCATTTTACTACCAGAGTTAATTTTTTCATTGGTGTAACGCGTACACGAACAATTAAAATCTATTATAAAAATGAGCAATGGCTGCAGACTTTAAATGCACGAGACAGCCAACGCGTTCGAATAAAATTCTCTTAAAAACGATTTTCATTATTCCTAACGAAAGACAATGATTGATGCGTTCATAAAATGGAGTATTAATGCTTCGTATTATACGAATTTGGTATTATCCTTTAGTAGCAGTTGTAGTTATCAGTTCTATAAGAAATACATAATATTTATCAGTAATAACATCTTAAAAGATTATACTATGGAACTCAATTGTAACTAAAGATACTTAGTCGATGGACACGCAAATACTATTTCCTTTTTTCGAATTACTTTTTTCCAAAGAAATTAATATTAATATTATCAAGCATTATATTATCAAATATTATAAATTAATTATCAATTAATATTATCAATATTATCAATTAATAATCAATTAATATTATCAATATTATCAATTAATTATCAATTAATTATCAATTAATGTTATCAATATTATCAATTAATTATCAATTAATGTTGTCAATATTATCAATTAATTATCAATTAATGTTATCAATTAATTATCAATTAATATTATCAATATTATCAATTAATTATCAATTAATGTTATCAATATATCAATTAATTATCAATTAATATTATCAATATTATAAATTAATATTATCAATTAATATTATCAATATTATCAATTAATATTATCAATATTATAAATTAATATTATCAAGTTATTCATAATCGAACTATGTATAATTACTTCATAGTAAATCTATAAATCTACATAAGACTGTAGTACTTGTTTTAATTAATTTATATTTAACCTAACATTTTTACCAGTAAAATCATTTTCTCGATTGTTATTTGATCTCTGTCAGGTAGAAATGATAATTTACTTTCCACAGGGAAAGAATGGAGGCTTTCACGAGAGATAATATAAGAGAAGTTTATTGCAATTTTTTTGCACGGTATTGCGCATCCAAGTAACCGCTTACCTTCGAAGCATTCGCTTGAAATCGCTTAGAAAAAGCTCGCGCTAAACAGATTAAATCGAACGCTGAGAAACCATGGTAAATTATTCATTGAATCATCATCGGGAATCCTTGGTTTTCGCGAGTGTGTCCGTACAATCGAGAGAGTCAGTTGTAATTGTTGCAAAAAAGTACAGTAAATGAAAAAAAGCAAGAAAAACAACATCGGGAGCACGTTGACGCAAATTGAATTTACTTGGCGAGACTTCTCCGATTCATTAGGATATCTGCTTAGCGATTAGTTTGATTTTTTCAGTGTCGAATTTGTTTGTTCGTCATGCTGCACAAATAGTTGAAAGCGAAAGGCATCTAGTTTGACGAGGATATTTTTATCGCTGATAGTTGACTCTAGATACTTACTTCCGTGGGAAAGAAGAGAGGACTCGTTTCTTTCTTCATTTTCATCCGGACTATATTTTTTAGTGTTTTTTGCTCCCGTTGCGCTTGTTGCGAACACTAAGTGCATCACGAGACATGCACTATAAACTTTACGTTTCGGAATTTATTGTTCGTACTTAGCCCGTTATGAGAAACGTGCAGCCGACATTTACAAAATCCAGTACTTCTTCGTGCATTTGTTTAACGAAGAACATTTACTAAAATATCACAGTTGAGAAAAGAAAAGTAAATTTGCTAATCAGAGAAAAAGCCAACAATTTTGTTAAACGATGAAACGACTTTGCCAATCAATAATTTCGTTAACATTTGTCAAATTTATTCATTCTTACATGTCAAGTTGTACTCATGATCGTATGCAATTTAAAAAATTATACTTTCATAGGGAAAAAGCTAAACATTTTGTTAGCAATTTTGCCATTCAATAATTTTATTAATATTTGTCAAATTTATTCATTCTTACAACTCCAGTTGTACTCATGATCGTATGCAATTTAAAAAATTATACTTTCATAGGGAAAAAGCTAAACATTTTGTTAGCAACTTTGCCATTCAATAATTTTATTAATATTTGTCAAATTTATTCATTCTTACAACTCAAATTGTACTCATGATCGTATGCAATTTAAAAAATTATACTTATATAGAGAAAAAGCTAAACATTTTGTTAGCAATTTTACCATTCAATAATTTTATTAATATTTGTCAAATTTATTCATTCTTACAACTCAAGTTGTACTCATGATCGTATGCAATATAAAAAATTATACTTATATAGAGAAAAAGCTGAACATTTTGTTAGCAACTTTGCCATTCAATAATTTTATTAATATTTGTCAAAATTCATTCTTACAACTCAAGTTGTACTCATGATCGTATGCAATTTAAAAAATTATACTTATATAGAGAATAAACTAAACATTTTGTTAGCAACTTTGCCATTCAATAATTTTATTAATATTTGTTAAATTTATTCATTCTTACATGTCAAGTTGTACTCATGATCATATGCAATTTAAAAAATTATACTTATATAGAGAAAAAGCTGAACATTTTGTTAGCAATTTTGCCATTCAATAATTTTATTAATATTTGTCAAATTTATTAATTCTGACAGGACAAGTTATACTTACGATTGTATGCGATTTAAAAAATTATATAATCTTTATTTTGCATGTGATATACTTCTATAAATCCAGCTCCTGCATCAGTCGTTATTACACGTTCATCGTTCTTCCATGTTAATTAGTAAACGAAAGTATAATGGCTGAAAAAGCATTTGCCCGAGTTGTGTATCAATATTCCGCCGGGTTAACATAAAACTATCAATTGACAAATGGAATTTTCTATAGAATTAGAATCGTTAATTATCGTAATTATTGAGAAGAGTAAATAATACTATATTTTGTTCAATGTACCAAGTAATCGGTGTGTTCCAATCGAGGCTGCACGTTTGTCTTTCAAAAGTAAATTAAGTGGGCATGAGAATTACTGATTTAGAAACAATATTACTGTAGAACGACTCTAATTCGAAAGGTTTTTATGTTTCGCGTAGGTCGACCTAAGGCATATGGATGAGAAATCCGGAAGTAACGTGGTGGATGTCGGTGTTGACCTCTCCGAGTTCTACATGTCTGTAGAATGGGACATTTTAGAAGTGCCTGCTGTACGGTAAGTAGCATTTTTCCATTTTTCTACTAACAATTAGCTCACGAAATCTACATACAGTGAACCACAAAAGTATTTGAACGCACATTAAAACAGTATAACTTTTTTATGATTGGACCAAACGACCTTACTTTCTTTGAGCAATTAGGAGAATTGATTTACCATATAAAAAAAGATTTTCGAAAAAATTGCAAAGAATTGAATAAGAAAGTAAGAGAGACACAGAAAATTTAAAATATGCGTTTTGTCAATTTCAATTAGGAGAATTGATTTACCATATAAAAAAAGATTTTCTAAAAAAGATTTCGAAAAAATTGCAAAGAATTGAATAAGAAAGTAAGAGAAACACAGAAAATTTAAAATATGCGTTTTGTCAATTTCAATTAGGAGAATTGATTTACCATATAAAAAAAGATTTTCTAAAAAAGATTTCGAAGAAATTGCAAAGAATTAAATAAAAAAATAAGAGAGACACAGAAAATTTAAAATATGCATTTTGTAAATTTCAATTAGGAGAATTGATTTACCATATAAAAAAAGATTTTCTAAAAAAGATTTCGAAAAAATTGCAAAGAATTGAATAAGAAAGTAAGAGAAACACAGAAAATTTAAAATATGCGTTTTGTCAATTTCAATTAGGAGAATTGATTTACCATATAAAAAAAGATTTTCTAAAAAAGATTTCGAAGAAATTGCAAAGAATTAAATAAAAAAATAAGAGAGACACAGAAAATTTAAAATATGCATTTTGTAAATTTCAATTAGGAGAATTGATTTACCATATAAAAAAAAGATTATCTAAAAAAGATTTCGAAAAAATTGCAAAGAATTAAATAAGAAAGTAAGAGAGACACAGAAAATTTAAAATATGCGTTTTGTCAATTTCAATTAGGATTTACCATATAAAAAAAGATTTTCTAAAAAAGATTTCGAAAAAATTGCAAAGAATTAAATAAAAAACTAGCTGGTTATTGTTGCTCGCTCGCTTCGCGAGCTTCGCGGGTGGGGGTGTTGTAGCTCGCTTTGTGAGTTCGCGAGAGGGTTAGTAGTACGGATGTTATTTGGTGTGTGACTCTCCACGAGCCACACAAAGAACTTCCCGATTCGTTAGTTGCAGTATATTATTATCATTATTTAGTGTACGTTTTAAGAAGATTATACGTTCTCAGGGAAGCTCAATAGTTTTCTACTTATCAAAATGTTTGCTGTATGGCGTCGCATTAAACCAACGTCGTATGCTCGTTGCTCGCATGCTCCATTAACCATTTTTTTATATTAACTTTCAATTTCATCTCATTTAATAATTCGTATTGAGCTGCTTGTTTTTTTAAAGATTGTAATATAAATGTTTTTGCACTTTCATCGATATTCTTTGAAAATGTATTCTCGGCAGTAGCGATGAATAATTCACTCTTGCATTGGGATAATTTTCGATTACTCTAAGCGGTAACATTAGCATTAGTTGCATAATTAAAAAAGGAAAATAAAAAAAAATTTTTTTTTAAATAAAAAAAAATTTGTTTAAATTATAAAAAAATAAAAAAAAAATATATGTAATTATTATGTTTGTTTCTTCGGTGGAAAATTTCCGTCCTCTCGTATAATTTGCATTCTTGAATGAACTTCTTCCGAAAAAAACTAAAAAAACTAAAAAAACTAAAAAACTACTTGACCAATATGGACCAAAATCTAATCAGCTCTAAGTTCCAGCGGGGCGCATCGATTGCATCATTCATTATTCTGATCGCATTGTTATTTTTTCAGAAAACGTTAACGAAAAATTTGATACCATACAAACGGACATACGCACGCACGCACACACACACACACACACACACACACACACACAAACATTTTGATAAAAATAGTCTAAAATTACTCCAATGACCATGAAACGTGAAGATCTGCTAAAAAATCGATTTTCGATTTTCGGGGTAATTACAATAACTTCCCTATGAATCGGGAAGTTAAATAAGAGAGACACAGAAAATTTAAAATATGCGTTTTGTCAATTTCAATTAGGAGAATTGATTTACCATATAAAAAAAGATTTGCTAAAAAAGATTTTGAAAGTATTGCAAAGATTTAAATAAGGAAGTAAGAGAGGCACAGAAAATTTAAAATATGCGTTTTGTACACACGCTGAACATTTCAACGAAATCGGTTGCCGCAGAAGAAAACGACACACATCGAAAGCTGTAAGAATCTGTGGATTTTAAACAGAAAGTTGCGAAAAACTATGATTTTCACCATATTTAACCAATTGTAGCTCTTGGGCATGTCAATCGATTTTCATGAAATTTTCATGAAATTTTCAGCATGCGTATAACTAACATAGATCTGCAAAACGTATATTTGAAATTTTGTCCAGGACCCAAATAAAAAAGTTTTAAAAATGCATTTTTTTCTTTTTGCATGGAATCTTGTTAATTATAATGTTTGGAAAATCTCTTTTGCAGATCATTTAGTAAACCAATTCTTATAACTGCTTGCAAAACATCAAGTCGTTTGGTGCAATTATGAAAAACTTGTTTAAAGTGCGTCCAAATATTTTCGTGGTTCACTATACTGTATATACAGTGACTCATACTAATATTCGGACACTCTTAAAAAGACGATAATATTTTTAATATTGTACTATACGATTTGAAATTTTTGGGAAACTAGAACAATTAGTTTGCCACAGGATGCGAAAAAAATTTTTGTCAAAAATTGCAATTGATCGAAATTGTAAAAAAAAACTAAAAGTTGCATTTTACAACTTTTTTATCTGGGCCTATATTGACAATTTAAAAAATACGTTTTGTAGATCTGTGTTAATTATATACACTGTGAAAGTTTCATCGAAATCGGATGATGCGGTATAATATATAAATAATATATAAAATATATCTTCTAATATATGTATATGTTCTAATATTTTCTAATATATTTTCTAAATATATCCTTTATTATTCAAGTCACTCTTTAATTGATTTTATACATACATACACATGTATATTATTGTGTCAAACCATTCGATGTGTTCATTTCGTTTAATTGCCTCATAAGTTTATTGAGGTATAAGATTGATGGAAAATACGTTCATTTTATGTTTCTTCTATTTTTGATAATTTGAATTTACCGCCTTATTTTGCTGTCCAGGCAGCAACATGTTAGTCACATACAGACTGTTAATTTTTCTAATTTATATAGATTAAATGTTTTTGTAACACTACGTAATTAAGTAACATTTTTAGTTGTTTATACTTGGTTATATAAATTGAAATTAAAATTTTGTTTTCTTGGTTTCGTTACAGACACAAGGTTTTATTTATCTCTTGAAAAGGATCTAAATTCAGATCGAAACGTTGAGAAAAATTTTGTGATATTTTGCAAATAATGTTTAAGTATATAATTGATCGAACCAACGTGCCGACAACATTTAATTTTTGCTTAAAGCTCATTACGATCGCTATACATTAAACTGTTACAATGATTCTTTTCGACTGGAATTGCAAAAAAAATTTCCCAGGATCGATAGTCGAGTTTAATCTGTTACAGACAGTTTTCATGTTATTTGACAGAAATGCTCACTGAAGACTGTCCTTCTTTGAAAAAGGACAATGGGGGAATTCCGATGTCACTTTACCGCTCTAACGTTTCGCCACGAAGATAAACGAAGATGATACTCTCATTCTTTACTTGACAATTTTTCTTTCCTGTTCGGTTTTCTGTTACGGGTGTACAGTGAGTAACGAAAATATTTCAACGCCACATATACAGGATGGGACAATAACTCTTTGTCCACCTTGAATATTTCCATTAATTCTATTATGTAATACGAGAAAACGATATTCATATAAATCATGGTTAGAGGAAATATTATTTACAGTCATATTAATTTTTTTAAGTGGAAAGACCTACTTTTTGTAAAATGAATAAAAATGTATTGCTTTCCATTTTGAAAAATCAAGATGACTCGATTTAAAAGAAGGACCTACTTTTTGTATCATGAACAAAAATGTATTCCTTTCCATTTTGAAAAATCAAGATGACTTGATTTAAAAGAAGGAACTATTTTTTGTATCATGAACAAAAATGTATTGCTTTCCATTTTGAAAAAACAAGATGACTTTGAAATCTAAATAAACTTTATGCTAACGACACTAATTATGCAAATTAAATAACGTTTATATTAATATTGCAAATCATATAAACAATATTTATGTTACAGTTAACTAGATAAAATTAAACAAACCAGGAAAATTCTTTTACTATTAATAATACAATCATGGTTAGAGGAAATATTATTCAAGGTCATATTAATTTTTTTAAGTGGAAAGACCTACTTTTTGTATCATGAACAAAAATATATTGCTTTCCATTTCGAAAAATCAAGATGACTTGATTTAAAAGAAGGACCTACTTTTTGTATCATGAACAAAAATATATTGGTTTCCATTTTAAAAAATCAAGATGACTTGGTTTAAAAGAAATACCTACTTTTTGTATCATGAACAAGAAAGTATTGCTTTCCATTTTTAAAAATCAAGATGACTTTGAAATCTAAATAAACTTTATACTAACGATATTAATTACACAAATTAAATAACGTTTATATTAATATTGCAAATCATAGAAACAAAATTTATGTTACAGTAAACTAGACAAAACTAAACAAACCAAGAAAATTCTTTTACTATTAATAATACAATCATGGTTAGAGGAAATATTATTTAAGGTCATATTAATTTTTTTAAGTGGAAAGACCTACTTTTTGTATCATGAATAAAAATGTATTGCATTACATTTTAAAAAATCAAGATGACTTGGTTTAAAAGAAATACCTACTTTTTGTATCATGAACAAGAAAGTATTGCTTTCCATTTTTAAAAATCAAGATGACTTTGAAATCTAAATAAACTTTATACTAACGATATTAATTACACAAATTAAATAACGTTTATATTAATATTGCAAATCATAGAAACAAAATTTATGTTACAGTAAACTAGACAAAACTAAACAAACCAAGAAAATTCTTTTACTATTAATAATACAATCATGGTTAGAGGAAATATTATTTAAGGTCATATTAATTTTTTTAAGTGGAAAGACCTACTTTTTGTATCATGAATAAAAATGTATTGCATTACATTTTAAAAAATCAAGATGACTTGATTTAAAAAAAAGACCTACTTTTTGTATTATGAACATAAATGTATTGCATTCCATTTTGAAAAATCAAGATGACTTGATTTAAAAGAAAGACCTACTTTTTGTATTATGAACAAAAATGTATTGCTTTCAATTTTGAAAAATCAAGATGACATGATTTAAAAGGAAGACCTACTTTTTGTATTATGAACAAAAATGTATTGCTTTCCATTTTGAAAAATCAAGTTGACTTGATTTAAAAGAAGGACCTACTTTTTGTATCATGAACAAAAATGTATTGCTTTCCATTTTGAAAAAACAAGATGACTTTGAAATCTAAATAAACTTTATGCTAACGACACTAATTATAAAAAATTAAATAACGTTTATATTAATATTGCAAATCATAGAAAGAAAATTTATGTTACAGTTAACTAGACAAAGTTAAACAAACCAAGAAAATTCTTTTAGTATTAATAAAGTTTTTGTATCATGAATAAAAATGTATTGCTTTCCATTTTAAAAAATCAAGTTGACTTTGAAATCTAAATAAACTTTATGCTAACGACACTAATTATACAAATTAAATAACGTTTATATTAATATTGCAAATCATATAAACAAACTTTATGTTACAGTTAACTAGACAAAATTAAACAAACCAAAAAAATTCTTTTACTATTAATAAAGTTGATTGCACAGCAGAGAATTGAGTAATTGTAGAATACGCGATAGTTTTCATTGCTCATTGTACTTTATTGCGTTAGCGTAATCTCTTGTTTCATCTCGATCGTTATAGATTAATGGGGTACAGCCCACTGAACAGCTAAAATCATAGTTTATTCCGAGTTAGATCACTCCGATGCAGTTTGATGAACGTACTAACATTTTTTATAGATTATTGTGCATGACGTTCACGTGGCATTCAAAGACATAATTGTCAAAATATTGTTGTGGCTATGGAACAATAAAGATAACACTGTTGTGAAACACGCAGCTATAACGGTGTGTGGTTTCAGGAGAATCAATCATTTGAAAGCAAAATGCTTTGGGGTGAGCAATTTCTATAGCCCTAGCTAGATAGTGGAATTCGTACGACGAATTCGAACAAAAATTGTGGACCATATACATATACAAAACAATTTATTTTTTCGTATTTGTGTCGAGAGAAATAGTCGTTACTTATTTATAAATGTTGTTTCAATGATTCAGTGGTAATAGGTGTACGATGATTTCAACGCACAGGTTCGATCAATAATAAAAAACCTTGTTTTATAACAATTTTGCAAATTGAAACCTCGACGTTTCAATCCTGATGAGGATCATTTTCAAGAGATTTTTGCGTCTGTAACAAAATGTAACTTTATCAAAATAACCGTAGTTTAAGAATTTGTTTTAAACTGGAAAATAAACTTATTTTTCTCATATGTTATATAAGATTAATCGTAAATTTGGAAAAATATTTAAAAAAAAAACTTTATGAAAAAACATTACTTATTTTTCTCACATGTTATATAAGATTAATCGTAAATTTGGAAAAATATTTAAAAAAAAACTTTATGAAAAAACATTACTTATTTTTCTCACATGTTATATAAGATTAATCGTAAATTTGGAAAAATATTTTTAAAAAAACTTTATGAAAAAACATTACTTATTTTTCTCACATGTTATATAAGATTAATCGTAAATTTGGAAAAATATTTAAAAAAAAAACTTTATGAAAAAACATTACGTTTACCTTATATAACATGTGAGAAAAATAAGTAATGTTTTTTCATAAAGTTTTTTTTTAAATATTTTTCCAAATTTACGATTAATCTTATATAACATGTGAGAAAAATAAGTAATGTTTTTTCATAAAGTTTTTTTTTTAAATATTTTTCCAAATTTACGATTAATCTTATATAACATATGAGAAAAATAAGTTTATTTTCCAGTTTAAAACAAATTCTTAAACTACGGTTATTTTAATAAAGTTACATTTTGTTACAGACGCAAAAATCTATTGAAAATGATCCTCATCAGGATCGAAACGTCGAGGTTTCAATTTGCAAAATTGTTATAAAATAAGGTTTTTTTTATCGAACCTGCGCGCCGAAACCATCATACATCTATTATCAATAAACTATGTAAATTTTCAGTGGTAATGTTCGAGTTTCGCTCTATCAAGAACGACACTCGACGCTTTAATTAAAAATTTATAGTGAAAATATTCACTTGCTTCAGTTTCACGACGTACACCGTTCGGACGTTTTTTAACGTCCATGCTTCCTTCTGTTTCAGAAACGAAAAATTTTACACCTGCTGCGACGAGCCGTACCTGGATATCACCTTTAATATAACGATGCGGAGAAAAACGCTTTTTTACACTGTGAACATTATTATTCCGTGTATGGGAATTTCCTTTCTTACGGTCCTGACGTTCTATCTGCCCAGTGATAGTGGAGAAAAGGTAAGTGAGAGGTGTCTTTATTACGAAATCAATCTATATAATAAAAATGAAATGCTGTTCGTTGGTCACGACATCACTTGAAAACGGCTGGATTGATTTGGCTAATTTCTCTTTTTAAATGTTTGTAATAGTCCAAATGAGGTTTTTAGGGAAAGAAAAATTGGAAAAGTTGTCCGGAAAAATGGAAAATTTGGGATAAAATGAAAGTGCTTTTTCTATGGAATTTCTATATAAACTCAAGACCATAACTCACGATTCGAACGATGGATATGCATAATTCTTTTTTTGTTTTGTTAAGTTAACAAATATTAACAAAGGAAAGTCGGAAAATTCGGACAAACTGCAGAAATCATAATCTTCGAAGCGGTACAAGTAGCAGGAAGTAACGATCGCAAACTTTATTGAAATTTAGACAGGACAACGTCTGTCGGGTCAGCTAGTTTTACATGAAAATATGAAGACATTTTGAAATGTTATGAGGAAAATCAATACGATCGAAGAAGTAAGCTCCAACAACTTTTTTTCTTTTCATCCCATGCAACATAAAGTGGGTTTAATCAAGGGTTTGATAGACCCAATATCATTCCCTTTCGTTAGAAATTCAGTGACTGTAATTACTCAAGCTCGTTCAATGTCACAGACAGAGAAAAGTTGTCAGGTACTTGAAGAACTCCTTTTACCGAAGAGTACTTTCAGGATTTTTAAGGATGTGTAAATCTGCGTATTTGCATTATCGCCTAACTCTTGACTCCTTGTGGTCTCAGGATTGTGGAAAGACAATGGTACAGACAGTATTCGACGAGATCCAAACATTCAAGCCGATTCGTACGTTAAGCCGTTCGAGCAGGCCTCTACTTACCGAGGATTAAAGAGGCAGGAACACCAAGCCGCTCAAACTTTCGCCTAGTTTGAACCTGAAGTGATCGAACATGTATCAATATCTAGATCATTAATTTATGAACTTGCACCCTTCTCATTGTGATAAATATTTGCAAGCAAGAATAGGAACTGTAATGGGAAATCTTGTCGAACGTGCTACCTCCTATCCGATTTTAATGACTTTCAAATATCTTGTAAAGCTCGTCATTCTGAGGAACATAAAATTTTCGTAAAACAGGACCTATAATTAAAACGATCTACAGTTTAATTCATTCTAAAAAATTAAGAAGTAAGAGACTATCGAAACGGTTGGTACACGTTTTGTTTTTGGTTGTTTTTCCGTTTATGGCAAAAATCAGAATTCGATGAAATTTTGAAAATAAGTTCTTCTTTTACTAAAATGACGATTGCAAGAAGGATTTTTGGCGCGTCGAAAACAATTTTTTATCATTTTAATGTTGCGCTCTACCTTACCGACTACTGACTTACCGACTTTGTACTTTATGTTCGTGCTGTGCGCATGCGTCATATATATGCTCTGGAAATTAATGGAAAATGTATAGAAAATTTCAATTGTTAAACCAACTGAACCAATATGAACAATGGCAAGATTTTGCGATGAGAATTAATTTGGATTAGGTTAACCCGAATCGTTTATTTATTACTTAGTTATATTATTATTTTTGTGATTAGAATGAGTTGTGGTTAGGTCTGGGAACAATGGGAAGATTATGCGATGAGAATTAATTTGGATTAGGTTAACCCGAAAAGTTTATTTATTAGTTAATTATATTACTATTTATGTGATTAGAATGAGTTGTGGTTAGGTCTGGGAACAATGGGAAGATTATGCGATGAGAATTAACTTGTATTAGGTTAACCCGAAAAGTTTATTTATTATTTAATTATATTATTATTTATGTGATTAGAATGAGTTGTGGTTAGGTCTGGGAACAATGGGAAGATTATGCGATGAGAATTAATTTGTATTAGGTTAACCCGAAAAGTTTATTTATTATTTAATTATATTATTATTTATAATATATCAAGTTTACCTTATATATGTATTACTTTAAACTAAAGCGGATTCGTTTATAGATGATATGTGTGAATTTTTATGGCGCTGTGAGGTTTACTAGGCTCGTGATAACCCCTTTTTACAACTAATTGAAGATATTTTATATAATAGAAAGTCGGTAAGTCGGTAAGGTAGAGCGCGACATTGAAATGGTAAAACAAATTGTTTTCGACGCGCTAAAAATCCTTCTGGCAATCGTCATTTTAGTCAAAAAAGAACCTATATTCAAAATTTCATGGAATTCTGATTTTTGCTATAAATGGAAGAACAGCCAAGCAAGTGAGTGAAAAATGGTGAAAAACTGGTTTTTCCCCTTACATTTTAACATTTAATAGTTACTTTTTTTGAAAATTGTATGTTTTTATGTTAAAAATTTTTTCATTTTTCTTACAGACGCAATTCAATTCAATCTTGAAAATGGTCCAAATCAAGGACCGAAACGTCGATTACTTTGAAAATTAGCAAAATTGCTTAGTAAAAATTTTTGTTTTCTTATTAACGATCGAACCGTAGCGCCGATGGCATTCAACGATTGTTTGTGAACAATAATACGATCGATATAAACCAGTTTCTTTACTCCATAATCTAAAAGAAAAATTGTTTGATATTATAACTCGTGTAGCGTCGACGAATGGGATTACCCCCGTGAGAGCTTAGATGTATCTGTTTGTAATGCGATAGCAAAATGTTTTCTCAGCATATAGTCTGAGTAGGGAACGTCCCGAGCAAATGGGGAATGCTGTGTGAAAGAGTGGCGCATTAATTAAAACTCACCGCCCGTAAACGCACCTGTCTATCTTCCATCGACGTAAACGTCCAGAGAGATATGACCGGTTGCGGGGCTGCTCCTTTAAACCGCAACGGCCGTTAATTAAAATCGCCAGCGGACGAGATTCACCGCAACACTATCAATCCCTTCATCTGACGTGGAAATGGTAAATGTCCGTAAACTCCGTCTCACTACTCCGTAGATTGTTGACCCATAGAGAAGAATACTCCGAAACGTGACTGGAACTAGTAATGGCAAGATTGTTCAGGTTGTTTTAGATTGCCGGTCGCTCGGCTACGTTCCTTTGGACAGGCGTAATTATTTCGGTTGTATGAACACCGGTTCCCGAGCATCAATGAGCGAGAGAAATTTATTTCGCGTCGCCAGATTCTGTGGTGGACGAAGCCAGCACACTGGAGAACGTGTCGCCATTTTAAATGGAACAGAATGAACGTGCTTATTACACGAGGTGCTTTATTATTATTATTATTATTATTAATATTATTATTATTATTATTAGACTGCAACTCTTCATGCAAAATAAAAAATGTTTGCATTGATTGTGCGTCATTCTAAGGTAAAGGTACTAGTACTTGACCAGTTAAGAGAAGTTTTCCACGCGAACAATAGTAACCATTTACTCTGTCATCAAATAGTGACAGTTGATGTCTGAAAACACTCTTTAAGTCTTCTAAATTATGTTCCAAGGCCACTTTAAAAAAAAACGTTTACTTATACAAATTTAAGAAACATATTAATTTTTTTTTTATTTATTTCTTTATATATTTATTTATAATTCATTAATGGCTTCAGAAGTTGACCATTCATGAAAATTGAAAATCTAGTAATTGACCTCCTATTCGTTAGTAGTTGACCATTTATACTAGAAAGAGGGTTGAAGCAATAATGTTGGGAATCATTTAGTTTCAACAATTTACCAGCACAAATTACAATTAAAGAATTAAATAAGAACGTTGCAAGTTAATAGAGAATAGTATTAGAGAAATTTAATCAACAGATGATATGGCATCCGAGGTTCACTTTCATCAAAACTGTACAGCTTATAAACATATTATTTTATACAAAGCTCCTCAAAGGCAAGTACTGTTTCCCTCTTTGTATTAGTTCCTTCTTATGTAAACCTGATATACAAGGTCTGAAAATAATTTTTAATTTTCTCAAACAATGTTCCGTTAGAATTTAGAAATAACGTTTCATTTAGTTAATACAAGCTAATTGTAATAATATTGTACTTGCTATATAAACCACTTGGTTTAAAGCAATAATAAATAAATAAATACATAACATATTATTTTGTATGTTTTTCTATAAGATAGTTAACTACTCGTTCGTGGTCAACTACTGGTACGTTTACCTTAAAGGCTGGGAATTTTTTACTCGCGGCGCACAGTGCGGCATGTAAATGGACATTCGAGACAAAAATCATAACTTCTAAACTAATCAATTTTTGACCTGAGTATCTTAATAATTTTTTAAAGGGAATACAAAGATGCATCGATTAATGCACCAAAAATATAAGGTTCCATTAGTAAAAAAGTTTATTTTAATTTTTTTTTTCCATGAAGAGCTTTTTATGGCGACACTTCCGTTTATGGTACACCTCAGAATTCGTTGAAATATTGAAAATAGGTTCTTTTTTTACTAAAATGAGTAAAATGAGGATTGCCAGAAAATTTTTTTATCATTTCAATGTCGCACTCTACCTTACCGACGTACCGACTTTCGATTTTATAAAGAATATTTTTATACTAAAGATTATAGAAAAAATGTCTTTAACTAAATAAGATTCGTTTATAGATGATATGTGTGAATTTTTATGGTGCTGTGAGGTGAACTAGGCTGGTGATGATCCATTTTTACAACTAATTAATCACCAGCCTAGTTCACCTCACAGCGCCATAAAAATTCACACATATCATTTATAAACGAATCCTCTTTAGTTTAATGTAATACATATATAAGGTAAACTTGAAATTTTTACGCCTACTCCTGGATTGTCGCGTGCGTGGTCGCCCCCACCCCGACCTAACCACAACTCATTCTAATAACATAAATAATAATATAACTAAATAATAAATAAACGTTTCGGGTTAACCTAATCCAAATTAATTCTCATCGCAAAATCTTCCAAAATATATATATGACGCGTGCGCACAGCACGAACATAAAGTACAAAGTCGGTAAGTCAGTAAGTCGGTAAGGTAGAGCGCAACATTAACATGATAAAAAATTTTTTTCCGACTCGCCAAAAATCCTTCTGGCAATCGTCATTTTAGTAAAAAAAGAACCTATTTTCAAAATTTCATCGAATTCTGAGCTGAACGGTAGACGAAAGAACAGCCCAGCGTGCCATTGGAGAATTTTTATCCGACATATCGACGTGCTCTTTGATTTCGGGAACACCCGCTATAGACCTAGTTATAACACGAATTATTGAGAGTGAATTAGCGAGAAGGGGTGAAAAGGTTCCGAGCGGAAAGAAAAAGACAGATGGGAACCGGGGCAACGCAATTAATTCCTTTATCCCATGGAACGGGCGTGCTTACCTATACTTAGCGTCCGTAAAGCGGACGTGTGTGAAATATGCGCCGAATTAGTTCTCTTCCGCGCGGCTGTCGGCCTCGTTATTTTCCCTTATCTGTAGCTACGAGCTAGTGGTTACTTTTGCCTCGATGCCGCCAACTATTTTTCATTTCTGCGACGTCTTGCTTTTCTATCGGTTCTTACAACGTAGCTGCCTCTCGCTTTCCACTCCTCGCAGCACTCCTCGAGCTCCTTATTTCTTCCCTTGTGGTTTCCTTAACTTTACCTTGTCCTCGAAGATCGCCTCGAGCGCGCGATCCTCTTTATGCGAGCCCTTGATATGCGTCAGAATAAATAGAAAGGAACCATGGTACCATTGTCGATGCGCTTTTCCTACCAGAATCTCAATATCTCACCGAAAAAATGTAATCGTGTTTACAGTTACGTTCAGTTCGCGTGACACCTAAAATTTCGACAATTTTAGCAATCTCCGAGATGATGACCTGCGTACAGTTCGGCAGATCTCGGTCAAATTTCGAAGAATAACATATTTCAAATACATAAACAATCGTTGTTCTTTAATTCAAAGAAAATACTAGTTCAACCCCATGCCTTACGATTTATTTTACAATTTATATCTATTGTATGCCGACATGTTCTCCAACTGTACATTAATAAAACCACAATAGAATTTCATCGCTGTTTGAAGGAACTTAATAACGTACATACAAATATACATATGTATATACATATATAGATATATATATAATATATAAATATATATAATATATTTAAATACATATATATTTATATTATATTTATATATTATATATTTATTTATTATTCATATTATATTTATATATTATATATTTATTTATTATTTATATTATATTTATATATTATATATTTATTTATTATTTATATTATATATTATATATATTATATATATAACATAATATATATAATATACATATAAATATATATATATACATATTATATATGTATGTATGTATATTGATCGATTGAGATCAATTGAGAACCCACCGCAATAAAAAGTAGGTCCCGCTGAAAATTAGGCTGAAATTTGGCGATAGAGAGAGTGGAAAGAAGGAAGGTTGGTAAATGGATTTGAAACCCTGAGGGGACGAAATATCATATACATGTATAATATAGATTATTTTAATTTTGAGGTACCTGTGGCGTTTGAGTTTCTATTGTCCTATCCGATGAATAGTCATACAAGTACTTCCCTTAGGAAAATTTCGAAACGAAGGACAAACTTTTTTTCGATAAATTGCCCATCTGCGACCCATCTTCACAAAAACGGAAACATGTGATCGCTATAAATTCTAATCCCACAGCGGTCTCGCTCCTGCCTTTTGTTTGTCTAACCACCCCGTCCTT